>JASWHV010000007.1:77664938-80164938 GCA_030760725.1 Neostapfia colusana | reverse complement strand
ATAGACCCTGTAGTGGGGTAAGTTTACCTTTTTAGCCCTGTTTAGTATTTAAATTATGAAATTGAATATGTGGCTAGTGTTTAAAAATTAAAAAGTGGGACAAACATATTGTCATAATTAAATTAAAAACTTTCTCAGTATTTAGAAAACTTTGGAGTGAGATAAAAACATATTTTGGGCTAAATTGAATCTGTTTAATTTATTATTCACATTTAGGGACACATGTTTAAGTAATGAATAGTTTCAGAAAATAGGGAAAATAATTGTGAAATAGTTTACATCAGAGGCAAAGGTCAAAATATGTTATTAAATTATTTAGGACCAGAACCTATTCTGTTTAGATGATGTGTATTACTAATTTCATAATAAAGTACACATTTATGCATAGGAAAATAAATCTGAAAATATAGCAACTAGTAAATGATAAATGGAGTTTCTAAAATCCAAAGAATTCAGTTTAGGGTTGGTAGAAATTCTGAAGACACATATGGAGAAGAAAAATACCTTTCATGCACACTTGGTAGCTAAAAGGTGTATCAATTGAATATAAGGAATTTATTTAAGTTGGAAACTCATATATTATATACAAACATAAATATGAATACAAAAGTAGAAATCATATGCACATGTTTAAAAGTGCATGTAAGCCAAAATCAACACACATAGAGTAACCACAACACATAGAAATGAGAATGACTTTCATAAATATGAATGTGTGGTTTGTATGAAGTGGAAGTGTGAACCATGTCTTATGGATTGTTGTTTTTCTTTTGCTATGTGTGATGGTATGATGTAGAACCTGCTCAAGAGCAAGTTATTCCTTTCCAAGACCAGGACTACCCATTTCAAGAGCAGCAGGAAGGAGGCAAGTGTCCTTGACCACTTTGATCCCATGCTAGGATGTGTAGCTAGAGTTATTTGCATTGTCAATTTAAATATGAAACCCATGTTGGGAAGTTTCCCTAGAATTGCATTACCTTGTTTCCTTGTAGCTTGGGTTGGGATTTATTTTATCATGTCATTATTATTATGCATAGGCTTAGCCATGCTTAGAATGGGATATTTGGGATATGAGATCATCAGTTTATTTTACCATACTCTTGAATGAGATATTGTGAGTTATGTAGAGGTAGGGATCAAGGCAAGTTGGATGTTTTGGTTGTGTGTTGGGTGCACGAGACTCGGGTTTGTGTTTTGTACTTGCCTGGATCCTAAGGACCGGTTCATGGAGCATGTAACCTGGCTTTACAGTGCCAACCACATGCTGAGATGGGGCAGCTTGGCCAATTAATTAGGTGTATCCCCGGCGTACTATGGGTGTGTTGGATGGTGCGGGGAATAGGTGTCAGCTGGACTACCATATGAACCGCAAGGCTCAAGAGGGGGCCACTGCAGCGGGGTTGGAGCCTCTTGTATGCTGTTAGGGGTGAAACCTCAGTGGGCCCACGCTCGTCGGGAATCCCTTTGTAAAGGCTTCGTAGTGATCTCCTGGCTACACACCTAGGAAGTGTGAATGTGGTTCGTAGCCACTGGTATAATGGAGGTTTTTTTAGTCCACCCGGCAACGGGGGATGAAATCACTACATGTGGATACAGTGGTACAAACTCTGCAGAGTCAAAACTGTCATGACAGCCGTGCTCACGGTCAAGAGCGGCTTGGACTTATTCATGATTAGAGGATTGATGGTTTTGGAAGTTGTGAATGTTAAGCAGGGAGCTTAACATTGGAAATGATGTTATGGTTATTGGATTATGATGATGGGATGGGAGATTGGGACCATTCCACCTATGTAGTAATGTAGGTGCTTAATAAGCTAAGGTGATAGGTATTATTTGCATAGTGCTTTAAAACCATGAGTTCAACCTCCCCTTGTTCTAGCCATGCATGACATAACTTTCCCACACTTGCTGAGTACCATCGGTACTCAACCTTGCATATTTGTTGGTTTATATTGCTGCTCAGGTCAAGATAATGAGGTGGTGTATAATGACCAAGACTTTGGACCCTAAGAAGGTTTCTAGGTTCATGGAGACCCCCGGGCAACGCCTGTGACGGAGCCCTCAAGAATAATATTCCGCTGCTAGTTTATTTACTTGTGATGAACTTATTATTGTCCATCGAGACATTTGCTATGTAAGACTTATTTATATTCGACACCTGGCTTGTAATAAATGATGCTTCACTATTTGTCATCACTTGTATGAGAAAATTATCCTGGCATACATGTGATATTCACTTGGTTGTTCTTCGGAAAAACCGGGTGTGACAACCGTGACGGTGAACGGCACCCAACCGGATGGCGTAGGTCCTGCAGGGACTTCGACATGGATCGTCCATGTCTTGTTCCCCTCTTCACCTTCTTCCTTGGCAAAGTATTGCGGCATCTGGTTGTACCCGAAATATTGGAGCATTTGCCACAATGCTTCCGGGTAGCCGCTACGATGAGAACAGTGGGACACCACCCACCCGTTCTCCAATTGCTTATCTGCTGTCATCTGTAAAAATATATTTGAGAAATGTCAAATATTTATTTAAACAGTAAACCTCTGAGTTATAACATAAAACATGTCATTGAACCCATAAAATTTGGAAACATAGTTCAAATTTTAGACAAATTTGACTGCTGATCTGCTGTTCCCATGACAGCCCTGACCAGTTTCCATTTCAACCTGATTTAGGCCATGTTAAAGCAAAACCAGTTCTGGAGCTCAACATCAAAGTTAAAGCTAACTTCATGGTTTCTAAGCTGTCGTGATCCATACGCGACCACCCTTCGGTCTTGCATCAGCACACATCCGAGCCCAATGCCGGATGCATCGCAGTACACATCGATTGGTTTGTTTGTGTCTGGCTGCGCCAAAACCGGTGCTGATGTCAGGTGCTTGACTAAAGCCTTGAATGCTGCTTCACATGCTGGACTCCAAACATATTTGGTAGCCTTCTTCAGCAGCTCTGTCATTGGCTTGGCAATCTTCGAGATGTTCGGAATGAACCTCCGATAATATCCCGCGAGTCCGAGGAAACTCCGTACCTCGTGAACAGTTCTCGGGGATTTCCAATTCAGCACTTGAGTGATCTTGCTCGGGTCTACAGCGATACCCTCCGCTGAGATGATATGCCCAAGGAAAGGCACTTGTGATATCCAAAACTCGCATTTGCTGAATTTTGCGTATAACTGGTGTCCCGCAGCCATTGTAAGACTATATGTAGATGTTTCTTGTGATCTTCTTCTGACTTGGAATATACCAGAATGTCGTCGATGAAGACCACGACAAACTTGTCCAGCTCCGGCATGAATACCGAGTTCATCAAGTACATGAAGTGAGCTGGAGCATTGGTGAGGCCGAAGGACATAACCAGGTACTCATAAAGTCCGTACGTCGTCGAGAAAGCCGTCTTCGGAATGTCCTCAGCCCTTATCTTAATCTGATGGTACCCGGATCTTAAGTCCATCTTGGAAAAGATCTTTGCTTCGACCAACTGATCAAACAACATATCGATCCGTGGCAACGGGTACTTGTTCTTGATGGTTACGGCATTTAATGGACGATAGTCCACGCAATGCCGTAACGTCTCATCCTTCTTATTCACAAACAATGCCGAACATCCCCATGGTGAGGAGCTCGGCCTAATAAAACCCTTCTCCAGAAGGCCCGTGAGCTGAGTCTTCAGTTCAGCCAACTCCTTGGGCGCCATCTTGTACGGCCTTCGGGATATCGGCATGGTTCCCGGTGCAAGTTCAATCTTGAACTCCACCTCTCTATCAGGTGGCATCCCCGGCAAATCATCCGGGAATACGTCAGGGAACTCTCGGACCACTGGAATATCTTCCAATTTGATGGTTGTGGCTTGATAGACACTTGGAAGTTTTATTTCTGGACTGTCCAGAAATAATGAGTGAGAACCGTGCACCTCTGAGTTTAAGTGCACGACTCGAAGGATGGTGTCTAAAACAGCGCCTGGCGGGTTAACCACGACATCCCTAGGATGACATCGACCTTCTGTCCCTCTAAGATAATGAGAGACGTGGGGTACACTCTACCCGCTAAGCATAATGGCGCCTTGGAAACCATTACGCTTGCTGAAATCTTCCCACCCGGTGAACAAATTAAATATGGACTATCGGTGGGTAGTAATGGCAAGCTGTGTTTAGCAATGAAAGCTTGGCTAATAAAATTATGCGTGGCACCTGAATCAAACAGTACTATAGTGGGATGCTGGTGGAGTTGGAACATACCCGCAAGGATTGGATCACCCTCTGGCACGTCCTCTATGGAAAGCTGGTGGACGGTGCCGGGCCTAGGGTTTGACCGTCGCGCATTAGTAGGATTCCAGGGTTGATTCCTCCCCGGAAACTGCGGTGCCACTCCACCGCCTTGCCTCTCCGGGCAACTGCTCGCGAAGTGTCCTGGACGACCACACTTGTAACATGTGGCCGCTGCTGGTGTAGTGCTCGGGGGACGAAAGCCCGGCATGCGCTGCTGAGGTGCATACGCACGCGGCATCGCCCGCTGCTGCTGTTGTTGCGGAGGTGGTGCTGGCAGTGCCGGCCTGAATGCCGGTGAAGAGTACGGCCGACTGCGGAACGACATCGACCGCTGTGGTGGCTGCCAGCGTGGACCTGATGGTGGGCGATTCACCATCCGAAACTTCTGAGAAGGACCGCCTCCTTCTCCGCTGCTCTGCGGCGCGCTTCGCTTTCGCTCCACCGCCGCCAACTCCTTTCCGGAGTCCTCCTGAACAATCGCAGCATCAATGATGTCGTTGAGGCTGTCACGATTGAACATCGCCAACTTGTTCTTCAGGAGCGGGTTAAGCCCCTGGTAAAAGTGGTCCCCCCGCTTCTCGTCAGTATCTGCATGATACGACGCATAGAGCGCGAGATCGTTGAACGCTCTGGAGTATTCCAGCGCGTTCCTGCTCCGTTGTTGCAGGTGTAGGAATTCCTGCGTCTTCCTCTTCATCAAACCTGGCGGTATATGATAGGCCCTGAAGGTCGTCCGAAACTCCGTCCAGGTCATCACTCGGTCGTTGGGCTGTGAAGCACAGAAGTTGGCCCACCACGCGCTCGCGGATCCTTGGAGCTGCTGGACCGCGAACTGAGTCTTGCGCTGCTCGCTTATCTGGAGAAGCCCGAACTTCATCTCTATGGCGCGGAGCCAGTTGTCCGCGTCAAGTGGTTCATCCGCCCTTGAGAATACCGGGGGATGAGTATCCAGGAAGTCGGAGTAGGAGCTCTGTTGTCGCTCCTCACGGTCTTGACGTCTCTCTGGGCGAGACGTATTCGCAATTAGAGTTTGCAGCAACTCCGTGTGCTGCTGATGTGAACCAGCAATTGACGCGACGATGTCGGCCAACGTAACCGTTGGCACTGACGGTGGCGGTGTTTGCTGTTGCTGTTGCTGCTGTTGCTGCCCCGAGGAGTCCTCGGGAGGCTGTTTGGAGGTCTCTCCCCCTTGGCTAGTACCCCCAACATCAGGGTTGGCACGAGTACGCGTCATTCTGAAATTCAAAACAGCAGCCATTAGCACATGTCTTACTTAAAATTCCATATGTAACAGTAGGTATTGAAGTGACACATGATTAATTTGCACAACATTCATATATATTGATAAAGCATAAACTTTATACAAGATACATTATTCTTGGGTCTCCGAGAAGTCGTGCTCATGTCGTCACTACCTATACATATGCTACTGTCTACATGACATGTCACCGATTACAAAATTTGGGCTACACTACCCTAGCTTCCCTACATGGCAACTGTAACCCCCTACTCGGAGTAGAACTCGACTTCCTGCGGGTCGTCCTCCTCCGGTACATCTGCTGGTGGCTCCGGATCTACCACCTCTTCTCCCATCCCGGGTTCTCCCATTGCTGGAAGGCCCAAGACCACCGGTATGCCCAATACCGGAGGTACGAGGTCCTGCAAAGCATGCACCTCGTCCATAGCCTGGTTATAATCTTCTTCCCAGCCTTGCCCTTCCTCAATAGCGTCGTCCCGCTCTTGAGTAAGTTCCTCGTTCTGCTGGGTCAGATTTTGTACCAGTTCTTGCAACGCCGCGATGTCGACACGGCTCTTCTTCTTTGCCTTCTTCAGACGATGCAACTGATTGTGCTGTTCATTCAGTCGCTTGATCGTCGGAAGGAGCACATTGCGGAGTGCGCTGTGGGCACTCTCGAAATGATCTCCAAGGCTTATGCTCTCCTTGAGCTTTGTGGCGAGATGCTCCGTATGAACAGCTTGGCTGTCCATCACGGCGTTTCCCGCACTCGTCTGGAGGCTAAGGTTTGCCTCGCGGGGTTGTACCTTGGGCAACTCGGGTCCGTTGCCTCCAGGTACCTTTCTTCCCACACATGTTGAGCCCGTCCCTCCACCGGAACGAGCGCGTATGGAGTGCCCTCCATAGCCTGCACGTGTAGTTGGCAGAAACTTGACATGGTGTCACGGGCTGCCACTTGCCACGTCCCTTCCGGTTGTCTTCCTCTCACCGTTGTAACACCCCAAAATTTTGATTCAAAACCCTAAATCATGTTAAGAGGGGGATTTAAAAATTTTTGGACGTGTTGCATGTTTTGCAACAATTCAAATTCAAACTGGAATTCAAATTAAACTCAAATCAGAAAAGAAATAGAAAAAGAAAAAGAGAAAACAGAAAAAAACCGGAAAGTGGGCCGAAACCCACCAGCCGGCCCAGCCAGCGCCCGCGCCAGCCCGCAGCCGCGCGCGCTGCTGCCTCATACTGACAGGCGGGGCCCACCCGATCGTCGTCTACCTCGCGCCAGCGCCGGACTCCCTCGCGCCCGAATCAAAACCGATCGGGATTTCGGCGTATCCCCGCTGAATTCTGTTCGTAGGCGACGCGGACATGATCTAAACCACCCCGCCGCCCTCCCCCGTCTATAAAAACCACGGCCTCGTTCTGTTTTTCCCACGCGATCGCCGATTTTTCCTCCGGTGAGAACCGAGACTTCTCCGGAAAATTCTGGCCGATCTAAGCTCGGAAATTCCGATCTAACTCGCTGGTCTTGATCCACTGCCTCCGGGGAACCTTGCAGGTGCAGAAAACTCGGTGACTTGCGGTGTAAACACAGCGCCGACGAGCCTCGCCGCGGTTTCACTTCGGACCTCGTCACCGATCACCTTCCAGGACCTCCGAGCTCAAGAAAACCCCCGAGGTGAGATCCCCGACCTCCCCTCTACCGATCTATGCCATAAAATCACAGTTCTAGGAAGAATTCCCGAAGATCCGAAAGTTTCCGGTGAGATCGCCGTTTTCCGCCGCCGTGCGCCGCCGGCAGCGCCGTCCGCGCTCGATCAGAGCGACGTGGCCGCTTGTGCGCCGTTTATTTTAAATCGCACGGTAGGGTTTAAACCCCCGCGTACCGATTCGATGTTATAATCTCGGCCGTCGGTTTAAAATCTGACGGTCCACGTCAGCCCCGCGTTATAAAGACTGGAAATCTTACGTGCTACCCCCTGGGGTTCTCGGGAAATAAGAGCTAGCCCCGGAAACTTCTGATCTAGCCCCTGGAACTTCAGAGAATCATGTAAATTCATTTAAAAATCAGTTTTAGCCCCTGGACTTAATAAAAATTAGGAAAAACTCCTCTGATAAGTGTAGCTAGACCCCTGGAAATTCTGAAAATAATATTATAGACCCTGTAGTGGGGTAAGTTTACCTTTTTAGCCCTGTTTAGTATTTAAATTATGAAATTGAATATGTGGCTAGTGTTTAAAAATTAAAAAGTGGGACAAACATATTGTCATAATTAAATTAAAAACTTTCTCAGTATTTAGAAAACTTTGGAGTGAGATAAAAACATATTTTGGGCTAAATTGAATCTGTTTAATTTATTATTCACATTTAGGGACACATGTTTAAGTAATGAATAGTTTCAGAAAATAGGGAAAATAATTGTGAAATAGTTTACATCAGAGGCAAAGGTCAAAATATGTTATTAAATTATTTAGGACCAGAACCTATTCTGTTTAGATGATGTGTATTACTAATTTCATAATAAAGTACACATTTATGCATAGGAAAATAAATCTGAAAATATAGCAACTAGTAAATGATAAATGGAGTTTCTAAAATCCAAAGAATTCAGTTTAGGGTTGGTAGAAATTCTGAAGACACATATGGAGAAGAAAAATACCTTTCATGCACACTTGGTAGCTAAAAGGTGTATCAATTGAATATAAGGAATTTATTTAAGTTGGAAACTCATATATTATATACAAACATAAATATGAATACAAAAGTAGAAATCATATGCACATGTTTAAAAGTGCATGTAAGCCAAAATCAACACACATAGAGTAACCACAACACATAGAAATGAGAATGACTTTCATAAATATGAATGTGTGGTTTGTATGAAGTGGAAGTGTGAACCATGTCTTATGGATTGTTGTTTTTCTTTTGCTATGTGTGATGGTATGATGTAGAACCTGCTCAAGAGCAAGTTATTCCTTTCCAAGACCAGGACTACCCATTTCAAGAGCAGCAGGAAGGAGGCAAGTGTCCTTGACCACTTTGATCCCATGCTAGGATGTGTAGCTAGAGTTATTTGCATTGTCAATTTAAATATGAAACCCATGTTGGGAAGTTTCCCTAGAATTGCATTACCTTGTTTCCTTGTAGCTTGGGTTGGGATTTATTTTATCATGTCATTATTATTATGCATAGGCTTAGCCATGCTTAGAATGGGATATTTGGGATATGAGATCATCAGTTTATTTTACCATACTCTTGAATGAGATATTGTGAGTTATGTAGAGGTAGGGATCAAGGCAAGTTGGATGTTTTGGTTGTGTGTTGGGTGCACGAGACTCGGGTTTGTGTTTTGTACTTGCCTGGATCCTAAGGACCGGTTCATGGAGCATGTAACCTGGC
Source organism: Neostapfia colusana (assembly GCA_030760725.1). Lineage (NCBI taxonomy): Eukaryota > Viridiplantae > Streptophyta > Magnoliopsida > Poales > Poaceae > Neostapfia > Neostapfia colusana. The sequence goes on along the minus strand of JASWHV010000007.1, from coordinate 80,156,037 downwards.
TTTACAGTGCCAACCACATGCTGAGATGGGGCAGCTTGGCCAATTAATTAGGTGTATCCCCGGCGTACTATGGGTGTGTTGGATGGTGCGGGGAATAGGTGTCAGCTGGACTACCATATGAACCGCAAGGCTCAAGAGGGGGCCACTGCAGCGGGGTTGGAGCCTCTTGTATGCTGTTAGGGGTGAAACCTCAGTGGGCCCACGCTCGTCGGGAATCCCTTTGTAAAGGCTTCGTAGTGATCTCCTGGCTACACACCTAGGAAGTGTGAATGTGGTTCGTAGCCACTGGTATAATGGAGGTTTTTTTAGTCCACCCGGCAACGGGGGATGAAATCACTACATGTGGATACAGTGGTACAAACTCTGCAGAGTCAAAACTGTCATGACAGCCGTGCTCACGGTCAAGAGCGGCTTGGACTTATTCATGATTAGAGGATTGATGGTTTTGGAAGTTGTGAATGTTAAGCAGGGAGCTTAACATTGGAAATGATGTTATGGTTATTGGATTATGATGATGGGATGGGAGATTGGGACCATTCCACCTATGTAGTAATGTAGGTGCTTAATAAGCTAAGGTGATAGGTATTATTTGCATAGTGCTTTAAAACCATGAGTTCAACCTCCCCTTGTTCTAGCCATGCATGACATAACTTTCCCACACTTGCTGAGTACCATCGGTACTCAACCTTGCATATTTGTTGGTTTATATTGCTGCTCAGGTCAAGATAATGAGGTGGTGTATAATGACCAAGACTTTGGACCCTAAGAAGGTTTCTAGGTTCATGGAGACCCCCGGGCAACGCCTGTGACGGAGCCCTCAAGAATAATATTCCGCTGCTAGTTTATTTACTTGTGATGAACTTATTATTGTCCATCGAGACATTTGCTATGTAAGACTTATTTATATTCGACACCTGGCTTGTAATAAATGATGCTTCACTATTTGTCATCACTTGTATGAGAAAATTATCCTGGCATACATGTGATATTCACTTGGTTGTTCTTCGGAAAAACCGGGTGTGACAACCGTGACGGTGAACGGCACCCAACCGGATGGCGTAGGTCCTGCAGGGACTTCGACATGGATCGTCCATGTCTTGTTCCCCTCTTCACCTTCTTCCTTGGCAAAGTATTGCGGCATCTGGTTGTACCCGAAATATTGGAGCATTTGCCACAATGCTTCCGGGTAGCCGCTACGATGAGAACAGTGGGACACCACCCACCCGTTCTCCAATTGCTTATCTGCTGTCATCTGTAAAAATATATTTGAGAAATGTCAAATATTTATTTAAACAGTAAACCTCTGAGTTATAACATAAAACATGTCATTGAACCCATAAAATTTGGAAACATAGTTCAAATTTTAGACAAATTTGACTGCTGATCTGCTGTTCCCATGACAGCCCTGACCAGTTTCCATTTCAACCTGATTTAGGCCATGTTAAAGCAAAACCAGTTCTGGAGCTCAACATCAAAGTTAAAGCTAACTTCAATAGCTTTCCAGAAAGTATTTGCTTGGCCTAAGATCTGTCCTGGTTCAAAAGTTATGAGATTTCAAAGTTAACAGAAATTCTGGAGAAAATTGGACAGCACCTCCCTGATTTAGGTACTGATTAAATCCAAGAATTCCAGTTAATTCTGTTCTAAATCTGACAAAACTTTCTGTTACAAAGTTGTAACCCATCTCATAAGCTTTCCAGAACTACCTCATTTTCTATTTTTTGGATTTGTAAGCAGGAAGTTATGCTTAATTTACAGAGAGTTTACATAGAGTCTTTACTCTGTCCTGTTTTCTGGACAGTTTCAACTCTACTGCATTTTTCGATTGGTTAAGGGATGAAACACCTCTGGACCTCAACAGAAAAGTTGTAAAACGATTCCAAAGCTTTCCAGAAATGCATCATATGACCCCAACCTTGAAAGAACTTAACCTCTAACCTCTGATCAACTTCAGCCTTGATTCAGCTGAAAACAGAGTGCTCCGTCCTTAACAACATATAAGTTGAAAATTTGTTAACTTTGAATATCCTGTTCAAGGGAAGGAGTTACATCAGGTTTTACTACTTTAGATGAAAATCATCACGTTTTAAATGAAGTTGTTCATTTAATGGGGTGTGACGTCGATGCGTCACCAGATTATGTCGGTACTACGTCCTCACAAAGGAAAACCTATACCGGACTTAGCCGGCTTCGTTAATTCAGTGGCACTAAACGTCACTCGCACACGGATGCTACACGTCTACCGTTTCATGGTCAGGCTACCTGCAAAAACTCAAACAATCGTCAGACTCGGCTGCACACTGAGCCCAGAATCCATACAGTTCGTCCACCCGGCCGTCATCACTCGCCCGGATGTTTTCAAGCCAAACACGCCTTGAGTTACGTGTTCACGTTTCAGACCACGTGACGGGGTCTCCCAAGTTGCACCACGCACGCCAGGGACAGACGTTGCTCGAATACCCCAAACAACATGAAGAGTCGTAGAGGATATCAAAGCGGGTCGGGTTACCTGCCACCTGTGGGGCTCCACCCTTCAGCTTGTGCGCACTGGTGGACAGCACTCACGTGTACCCCCCAAGACATAAACGTCCCGAGATACACGATTTTCCGACATAACAAATAGGTTAATATGCCACTTTCTATATGCTAATAACATCCTTATACGGGCTACTAACTCGTTCCTCACTGGATTTTTGAAAAAGATGACCTTTGTAGTGCGTTAAACCTAAAGCGAGCTCTGATACCACGCTGACACGACCCCACGGTCTTGTCGAGCCAGGATCACGCTGAGGGGTGCTGCGTTGTACAGCACCGGATAACACACGTCAAAGGTACAAGCGGAAGCGAAATTTTATTACATAAACAAGTTTATGAACATGTTTACAACAAAATAAGTCCAGTCTACACTCGCGGGCGTAGACTACGCGTCAAGTCCACGTTCAGCCCTTGAACGTGTCCTTGCTATTACACACACACACTAACTCTGCGGCATGCACGACTCCCACTCGACGGGGTTCCCCTCCTGGGGTTCCGTCTCTTCCTCGGGAGTCCCTTCCTCATAGAACCCTGCAAAAGCTTCAAACACAAGTAGTGAGCACGAAGGCTCAGCAAGTCTGAGCCGTCTCACCTAAACATGGAACTTCTACATGAGGGGTGATGGGTTACATGAGGTAAAAATCATTTGCAAGGACTCGCCTAATTAGTAGAACCTTACTTTCAAGTTTTAGCAGCAGGTTGTGGAGAACCTTACGCTAAGGCACATGAGAGAGCCGCAATCAAACAAGAAACGCATTTCTCTCATGTACTTTGCCCAAAGTTGAAAAGAACTTTAGTTAGCTCTAAACTACAGCAATTCATTAGCAATCAATTCCATCTTTCAATCAGCAACATTTTAACATGTAACTAGCCTGTTCTTTCTACGTCACGGTACGGTGAACAAGTGGTACTCACTGACCGCGAGGGACGGCGATTATAATCGATTTACACCAGCAGGGTTACCCGAATAACCCGTCACGTACGCCCGTACTCTATGTTGCCTACAACAACCATCACGGACGCCGTACGCAGCCACCTTTCGCCCGTCAGCCAAATATTGAACCGGTCCCATCGTCCCGAGCAAGAGGTCTCTGCACGCGCATCTCAGTGCCGCCAGCCGATTTAGACCTCGAGCTCTCAACCTACCCTCTGAACGACGGGCAATGCCTCAATACCCAGCTACCCGAGTTACATCGGTTTCCCGGTTCCCATATAGCCGATAGGTCTTCGGTACTGTTCTAGCTTGTTCAACAGGCCCACACACGGCTCGGTCCTCAATCGACGCAAGCGGAGCTACAGCACACAGGCCCCAAAGTCCTGCTGCCCTTACCCTTCGCTTGGTCTCATTTTCTTGCCATGTGTTTCATGTGCTATCACTACCCGAGTCGAGTGCCTCTAGCCTATGCTCGCGAGTAGTTCCAACTACTCGACTTGTACCGAATCCTACACTATCTTAGCATTGCAGTAGCTAACGGGGTTTTCACTCCTAATCCCAACCCATGGTTTTCTTGGCTATGCAGTTGGGTGTCCAAACAAGACTCTAATGCAAAGAATAACAAAATCAAGTATGTGCTCGAAACAATAAAACTTGTAAAAGGTTAATGCAAACCGGAGCTTGCCTTGCTGCTCTTGGTCGTAGGCTAGCTGTTCCTCCGGAGTAACGAAGTCTAGGACTTCGGGTTCCTCCTCGACCTTAGCGACTACATGATAGAAGCAATACATGGATTAATTTAATGCAGTTGTATTAACTTTTAACTTGTGAGGTCTATAACTCTTACTAGACAAGCCTAATGACTGTGAAACTTTTACTGTGGCTTGGTTACAACCTAAACAGAGATTTGGTCAAGTTTTAGTTGCAGCAAAGCTCATTTGAGCCCTCCACAATTAATTATGTACTTGACCTTAATTAAAGGCTTTTAAGGTGTTCTGAAGATTTTCATGAAACAAACTATGACTTTCTAAAAACTAGATTTTCAGATGGTTCTAATGGAGTTGGTCTCACTTAATTTGAAGGTTCCTAGCTAAAGATATGAGCTAAACAATTTCGGAGAAAATTCTGAAAAATGTTTCTGAACATTTTCTATTTTCCCTGGAACAGTTTCACTAATCACACCATTAGGTGGATCAAATGAGCTCAAATGGGTCTGAAATTTTTATGGTAGTTCAGGTATATTTTGGTGAACATGCCAGCAAAATTTCAGGATTTTCCTCCAAAGGATTCTCCAGTTAAAATTCCTAACAGTTTAAACTTTGAGGATTTAATTATGGAGAATTAAGGGTTTTCATGAGCTTAAACTTGATTTTCTGGAAAGTGCTCAGAGATCTGAATCCAACAAAATTTGGTTCACTCAATTTGGAGCTTTCTAGCCAAAGTTATGAGGATTTGAAGTTTGAAGAAAATCTGAAAATCGGGGAAAAGTTTAAACTCGCGCGTGGGCCCCGGGGACACACGTCGCACGCCGAGGCGACAGCACACCGCGGCCCACAAGGATTTTGCACGCCAGCACACCCGATCCCGGCCGCAGCCCGATCCCGATTCAAAATATCGGCCGCTGACAGCTGGGGTCCACCCCTTTCTTCAACCTCGCGACGTCCGCGCTCCACCGCCGAGGGACCTCGCCGGAGAGCTCGCCGCCGGCTTCTGTACGGCTCCAAACTTCACGATTTTGGACGCCCCTGCCTACTTTCACTCGGGGAACAGGATTCTGGGGTCAGCTACTCATGACAATGGCCGGTGCATGGTCGGCGACGAGCCGCCACCTCGGAAAGACTTCGGCCATGTCGGCTGACTTCCCTAGCACCTCAACTACTCGAGGAACCGGTCGGGAAGCATCAGTGGACCTCAGGGAAGGTTGACATGAGCTTGAGGCAGCTCAGGGAAGGCCCGAAGTAGGTCCTCACCGTGCGCCCGATGCCTCCCTTTTGTTCCGCCGTCGGTAAACCTCGAATTACGCCGGGTACAGAGGTTCTCCGGCCAAGGGTTGTGAAGGCAACTTGTGCGTTACCGTGTCTAGTTTGTGTGAGAGCGGATTGCGGCCCTCTAATCCTTTCTAGAGCATGAATTCGATGGAATCGCCCCCGAAGGTCATTCTGCACACAGAAAGGGGAAAACTGGAAATTCGCCGCCGGTGAGCAACCACTCGAGCTGTGGCTCGGGGGTGAGCAGCACCGGTCACCAGCGCGTCCAAGGGTGCCTTGTCTCAGGCGTGACAACGCCCTGGTTGGGCTGTCCACGGGAGCCCGAGGTACGGCGGTTCTAAGTCACCGAATTGATCTTTCGGCACAGCCGATATCAATCGGTTTCAACTGAATTCTAGCAGCGGGGAAGACGGAGGAAGGTCTCTAGTACCTTGCCGGGGCTCTGGAGGGGACGGAGGAAGCTGTGATCGGCGCTCTCCGATCGATTCCGAGCTGCGGAAAGTTTCGGTCGGTGCTGAGTTCTTGCGGGGGAAGAAACGGGCGATGCTTCGGCCGAGGAGGGGGAAAGGTGCCTTAAGAAGGCTCTGCACCGCCTCACGCCCGCGCGTGGCCAAGCAGATGCTGGCGCGGCGACTTCCCTCGGTGGCGATCGCAGCGGCGGCGCGGTTAACCGAGTGAGAAAGTCTCAGTCGGTTTGATTTGAAGTAGAGGCTGACATGTGGGTCCCACTCCCCATTTTAACCTCTGAAATTTACTCCTAATCACTGTTGTAAACAGTGAACTCCATACTACCCCTGGTAATTCAAATTATTCACTCATGAGCCATTTGAATTGAGTAGAATTCAAATTGGGTTTGGTTTGAGTGAATTTCAGCACAAGTTCAGTTTTGAATTCAAATAAAGTTTGAATTTGTCCCACTTAGCTCATATCAAGATCAACTCCAAATGGAGCGAAAATTGGTGTGTGAGCTCACAAAAATGTGCTGAGTAAGAATATGCCTCCCACTTTTAAATTCATGGGATAAAAACAGTTTGAATTTGAATATGGTTTCAAACTGCCCTCTTTCTAACTATACCCAAAATGACCTCAAAAAGGTTTTGAATTTGGGTGAAACTTGGCATGGACATCCTTAGCAAAGTGTAGGAGTTTTCATATGTCCAGCCCACCTATATCACATGTGGGAAATACCACTTTTGCAATGTGTGAGTTTGTTCTCTAATGAGCATGTTGATGGTGGTTACTTGCTCTTCATTTGTGTTCATCATCTTTCCTCAAATGAGGTGTGTGGTGTGGTGATGAACACATCAATTTTGTGTCAAAAACTGAGGCCCTTACAGATGTCGACAACAACAACAAAGCACGGAACTTGATCATACAAGGATTAACTCAATGTGACTTCGACCGTGTTGCAAAACTCCGATTTGCATACGATGTATGGAAAGAACTTTGTGACTACCACGAAGGATCCAACACGATCAAGGAGGTAAGACGAGATATGTTCAAGAAAGAATACATGCGCTTCGAGATGCAACCCAGTGAGTCAATCGATGACCTCTTTGCTCGCTTCAATAAAATTCTCAGCAACTTGCGTAGTGTCAACGTTAATTTTTCAGATGCTGAAAATGCTAGTCAATTACTAAGTGCATTAGAAATGTCAATTTGGGAGATGAAAGTTACATCTATTCGTGAATCTACTTTCATGAGTACACTTACATTAGATAAGCTATATTCTATGTAAAAAACTCATGAAATTGACATAATATCACGTAAGAACCCCAACAAGTCTCTTGCATTTTGATTCACAATGTGACATACCTAGCTCTAGTCAATCTTCATCTTGTAGTACACTTTATAAGTTGTCCACTCTAACCCTTGAACAGATTGAAGAGTTTCTAGAGGAAGAACTTGCACTCATCTCTACTCGGTTCTCAAAAGCATTGCAAAATGTGAGAACTAGAAGGAGAACAAGTGTCGGATCTCAACGATGCTTCGAATGTAGTAAGACAGGACATTTTCATACGGATTGCCCTAACCTTTCAGGTTCTACTTCCTGTGATGAAAAGAAAACTAGGACGAGGCACTCTTCTGCAAACAATAAGAAAAAGAAGGGTTTTATAGGACGCCAATTGGTAAATAGTTTTATCTCCGCACTTTAATAACTTGGCTCAAGCGATGTGGACATCAGAAGTGACGAAGATAAAGATGATTTGGCAAATTTATGCTTCATGGCGGGCAAGTCAAGTTCAACTATGGAGGAGACAGAACACAACAGCGACAATCAAGAGGTATGTCCTACTTGCGAAGAAATGTGTGATGCTATTTCTCGTGCCACTATTATAGTTAAGAAAAAGGACAAAAAGCTTAGGGACAATACTGTTAAAATTGAGTCACTAGAATCTGAAATTAATCGTTTGAAATCTTTGATTCCTAGTGATGATTCTTGTTCCTCATGTGATTTAATATAACAACAATTGTCCTCTCTAAACAGTGCACATACCTCCACACTTGATAAACTTGAGTTAGAGATTGAAAAAAACAAAGAGCTTGCTGCACTTAATGATCAAAACTTGAAAGATGCTTGTTGTTCTACTATTGATTTGCATTGTTCTACTTGTGATGATATTAATAAGAAACTACAAGATGCTATGAATGAAATTTCTATATTGAACAATGCTTTACATTCTCATGAAGTTATTATTGTTCCAATTGCAAACTAAAAGGAAAAACTTCATGTCAAAACTGCCTAGACTTGTCTAAGAAACTTGATGGCTTGAATAGGACACTAGAGCGGTTTCATAATGGGAATAAGATTCTGAACCTGCTGTTGAATTCTTCTAAATCTTGCAATGACAAAACTGGTTTAGGTTTTGATTCCCATGTTCATGCTAAAGCACATCCACCTAAAATTGTAAAATCACTAGGAAGTGGTTTGATTAAAACAGTTCCTAAACAAAAAGAAGTGGTTTTTAAATCTGCAGGAGTGTTGTCTGATTCGGTTTCAAATAAACATGCTGTCTGCTCATCTAGACATGACCATAAAGTTAAATTTAATTGTACCTACTGTTATAGAGATGGCCATGTCATAGATTTTTGTTATAGACTAGCTAAGCAACAGAAAAAGGAAAGAATGATTGCTAGATCACATAAAAACTGTGCAAAACCTGTTGCGTGTGCTGAACCGAATGTTAGGAATATGCAACCTGCTGTAATGAGTCAAAATCATGTAAAGTTTGCTTCCGGACCTACTGTTTTTAGTGCTACTCATGTAACACCTCGTAGGTCAGTAGTTGGGTACAAAAATCCACAAACTTTGGCTCATAAACCTACTGTTTTATCTCAGCCTTTGTGTGTTACTTCTGATGGACGTCGTGTGACTCAGTACTGGATTCCTAAATGCTTTTTGACTAACCCCAGTATTGAGTCATCGACGTATTGTACTTCTATATAGGTTACACACTTGAGGAAGGAGAACATTTAGATTGTGGATTCAGGATGCTCACGCCACATGACCGGTAACAAAGAATGGTTCTCCTCCCTCTCTTTTGTGTCACATGTAGAAAATGTTACTTTTGCCGATAATTCTTCAACTCCTATAATTGCTAAGGGTTCGGTTAGAGTAAATAATCACTACACTTTAAAAGATGTGGCACTTGCTAAAAATTTGAAATACAACTTGCTTTGTGTTTCACAATTGGTAGATGAAAATATGGAAATTATTTTTACTAAAAATTGTTGCAAGGTTGTAGATTCAAATAGTGAGCTCATTTTTAATATGTCTCGGTTTAGAAGAGTTTTTAAAGCTGATTTTGATATATCATCCTCTAAGCATAGATGTCTAGTTGCTAATGATCCAAAAGACTTATATTTTTGGCATCGTAGACTTGGTCACGTAGGCTTTGATCATCTCACACGTGTTAGTGCTCTAGATCGCATACGTGTACTGCCTAAGCTTAAAGGGGACAAAGAAATTGTGTGCTCTTCTTGTACAAATGCTAAGATGATTGTCGGTTCACATGCTCCTCTCACAATGACCATGACAACTGAACCGGGTCAACTTTTGCACCTTGACACCGTAGGACCTTCACGTGTTCAATCCTTCAGAGCTAAATGGTATGTTCTTGTGATTGTTGATGACTATTCTAGACACTCTTGGGTTTTATTTTATGGCATCTAAGAATGAAACTTTTAGTCACTTTAGAAACTTATTTCTTAGATTATCAATTAGTCAGCCAGAATCTTTAAAAGCAATTAGAAGTGATAACGGAACCGAATTTAAAAATCAATCATTTGATCACTTTTGTGCTGAAAATGGAATAGATCATCAATTTTCTTCACCATGTGTACCTCAAAAAAACGGTGTTGTAGAGAGAAAGAACAGAACCTTAGTTGAGATGGCTAAGACTATGCTTGATGAATATCAAACTCCTAGAAAATTTTGGGCTGATGCAATTGCCACTGCTTGTTATGTCTCAAATTGTGTGCTAAGCTAGGTAAAACACCATATGAACTTCGGTTTGGAAATAGGCCTAGTGTCACACACTTTCGGGTCTTTGGTTGCAAATGCTTTGTTAAGAAACATGGTAATCTTGATAAATTTGAATCTAGATCCGTTAATGGCATGTCTCTTGGTTACCCATCTCATATTAGAGGCTACCGTGTGCTTTTACATGACACTAACAAAATTGTGGAGACTTGTGACGTTTCTTTTGATGAAGCTAGCTCAGGTACTAGCTCTAATATTGCAGTACCAGACCCGTATCCGCAGGGGGAGAGTATTTTTATCGAAGAAGATGAAGAAGTGATGCTGCTGCAAGAAAATTCAGGAGCTAATGACATTGTTCCAGCTCCTGATTTTGATTCACATTCAGCACCGACGACCACCATTGCTGGTCTAGATCGTCCTCAAGTCACAAGTTCTTCAATTTGTGATGAACATGAAGAAGAAGGAGCTTATAAATTGTCTACTCCCCTCTGGGTCCTCAAAAGTCATCCAAACTCTCACGCTCATTCTGCATTTGTTGCTTCTTTTGAACCCAAATATATATCACACGCACTCTCTAATGAATCTTGGATTATTGCCATGCAATAAGAGTTAGAAAATTTTGAAATAAATAATGTTTGGAAACTTGTACCTCCACCTCAAGGTCACACCCTAATCAGAACTAAATGGGTGTTTAAAAATAAACAAAGTGAGGATCGGTTTATGGTTAGGAATAAGGCTAGGTTGATTGCTCAAGGTTTCACACAAGTTGAAGGACTAGATTTTGATGAAACTTTTGCTCCTGTAGCTAGATTAGAAGCCATAAGAATTTTGAAAGCATTTGCTGCATCTAAAGGTTTCAAATTATATCAAATGGATGTTAAAAGTGTTTTTCTTAATGGCTACATAGATGAGGAGGTTTATTTCACGCAACCACCGGGTCTTGAAAATCCAAATTTTCGTAATCATGTTTACAAACTGTCCAAAGTCTTGTATGGTCTTAAACAAGCCCCTAGAGCATGGTATTATAGGTTCAAAACATTCTTACTTGAAATGGGGTTTACCATGGGCAAGGTTGATAAAACTCTTTTTGTGCTTAAGCATGGCAATGACTCATTATTCGTTCTAGTGTATGTGGATGATATTATCTTTGGTTGTGCTCCTCATGATCTTGTGTCCAAGTTTTCAGCTATGATGAGTTCGGAATTTGAGATGAGTATGATGGGAGAACTCACATACTTTTTGGGGCTGCAGATCAAGCAAACCAAGGAGGGTACTTTTGTGCATCAAACAAAAGTATACAAGAGACCTTCTTAAGCGCTTCAACATGGACAAAAGAAAGTCTCTTCGGACACCAATGGGTACAGCAACAACACTTGAATTTGATGAAGATGGTGAACCCGTGGATCAAAAAGAATATAGAACTATGATTGGATCACTTTTGTACCTCACGGCATCAAGACCGGACATACAATTCAGCGTATGTCTTTGTGCAGGATTTCAAGCTTCCCCACGTGCTTCACATCGTCAAGCCGTCAAAAGAATTCGCAGGTACTTACATGGAACTCAAGAATTTGGGATTTTTTTTCCTTCATCATCAACCATTACTTTGCAAGCTTTTTCGAATGCTGATTTTGGGGGTTATAGAATTGATAGGAAAAGTACTTTGGGTGCTTGTCATTTTCTTGGTAATTGACTTGTTGCTTGGTCCTCTAGAAAACAAAATTCAGTTGCACAATCCACAGCCGAATCTGAATATGTAGCTGCTGCTAGCGCTTGCTCACAAATTTTTTAGATTGTTCAAACACTTAAGGACTATGAGGTTGATCTAGATAGCGTTCCACTATTTTGTGACAACACTAGTGCCATTTGCATTGCTAAAAACCCCATGCAACATTCAAGAACAAATCACATTGACATTAGGTATCGCTTTCTCCATGATAATTTTGAAAAAGAAAACATTGTGCTTCACTATGTAGATACCGAACAACAATTGGCTGACATCTTTACAAAACATTTAAATTTCACTCGTTTTTTTCATTCGTAGTGAAATAGGGGTTATGCATCCTCATGGCTTAAATTTAGGGGGAGTTTTCAAACTTTGGAAGTCTATGTGTGAATCTGAATTTAAAGTAATGTGAGAATAGTATTTCATACATATATGACTTTGTGATTTCTTTTATATTCTGAAAGTTCTTACTACATTACTCATGTTATACATTTTGTAGTTTTTGCCATGACTAGTAATTGGAATAATTATTTGCACTAAATCTGGTCATGATCAAACTTTCTTGCTGTTTTAAACTTATTGCATGATCACAAGTGCTTTTAATAATGAAAAAATAATCAATCAACTATTCACATGTTGATCTTTTAGGTTCAAATGAAAAATTGAGAAAAAGATCAAGAGAATATGCATGCATCACACTTCTTCTTTTGAGATGGCTTATCATTCCACTTAGATATGAACTTGGAAGAAGTTGTTATGACTAAAACCATGTCCTTATGCTTTTGATTGTCAAATGAAATAGGCTTGGCTTGGTTAGAATAAGGCTGATGCAGCATATAATGTCTTGCAAATGTCATATGATCTGAATTTGATCTTTGAAAAGTAATTAAAATGCAGCAACAAGTGTCATGCTTTCAGTTCTTGACATAGTTAAGTTCGTGAGATCATAACTTGCTTAAATTGAAAATTACACTTGATCTCTAGCAAGGCTTACACTACTTTATGTATCTCATTGATGTGATAGTGTAAGTTACTTGATAGTATGGCTTGGATAAGCTTCATTTTATATGTATATGTTATAAATATGCTCATAACAATTAAAATTTCACTTTTGAACCTTGCTGAATACATTGTCAAAGGGGGAGAAATTTATCACACATTGCAAGATTCACAAGTGTTTTGGCATGATTCTTCTCGGGGGGGGGGAATTTTTTTCCCATTTAATTTCTGATTTACAAAGGGGGAGAAATTTTTGTTTCAAAATTTCTTTCTTATTTGATTGTTTTCAAAACTTTTCATGTGAATAAGCCAATGTTCGGATTTTAAGTGGTGTTGCCAATGCATTAATCAAGGGGAAGATTGTGAGACCTATGTGTGCTGAATACATTGGCTATGACGATAAAAATTTTAAATTATGCAAAAACACTCCTTTTGTCAAGGTCCGACTCTAGGTCCGAGCTCGACAAGATCTGACGTAAGGTCCGGCTTGCTATGGCTAGGTCCGACATGTGTTTGGTTAGCTCCGGCGGTAGGTCCGACTAGCTTTGGTAAGTTCCGGTGCTAGGTTCTGCTAGCTTTGGTAAGCTCCGGCTTATGGTCCGGTTAGCTTTGGCAAGGTCCGGAGCTAAATCACAATGGTTCTGTTTTTACCATGCAAATATTTTGAACTTACTTTACATCTATGGAAAGTTTGCTTATTATTCTTTTACTAAGTTTTTGAAGTGTTATGGCACTTTACGGTGGTTAACATTTTGCTATGGTTTGCAACATGCTTATGTGAGGTGTTCACGTAAGGTGTTGTGGTTTTCGGAACTAACTTGAGTCAAGTCGCAGACTTGTCCTTGAAAGTATTGGTTGTTTAATCATGTGCAGGTGTTGCTTGAGTTCAAGATATGGCTGGTGACGGGATCCATTGAACTAGTCTTAGGGGGAAGATGAGCTTCAACAACCAAGTTCGGGAGGAATTGTAGTTGAGTTGATCGGGAGGTCACGCAGCATGTTTGGATCGAGAACAATGCATATGAAGGTATCGTGGACGTCGTTGGAAGGTGTTTGCACGTGTGCAAGGAGTGCATGGATGTGGCAACATGGTTCCAAGGCGTGATGATGAGATGTGGACGTAAAGAATTGGTAGGAAAGGTCCAACCGGCTGGATTATGGACTCACGCTGCGGCTGAGTCGGTTATGGCTCAAATATGGAAAGATTTGAGTTGGTTATGATAGGATTTCGTGTGGGACACGAAGTTGATTTGTTTTAGGAATGTGGGATACGTTCCTAAGGTCATTGGAAGTCTTAAGATTGCTTCTATCTGCGTATAGAAGAGTCTAGAGCAGTTACGGAAAGTTTCGATTCAGAAATTGAGTAGGATTAGAGACCTAGTTTGAATTGGGTTCGCCTCCGGGCTGGTTATCTAAGCAAGGGATGCCAGAGCTCGTGGTAGGAGACGACCTTGGGCTGTTCCTCTTATGTTTTGATCAATGAAATTCGTAATTTAGAGGATCTTTTGTGCCTTGTTCGTCCGACATGTTTTCGTCAAGTCTTTCTCATCGAGTTTCTGGACAGCACGACAGTGGTTTGGTGTTTTGATCATAACTCGATTTTTACAGATCCGATTTACGTGATTCTTTTTGGGTTGTCTTCACAACTTGATTATCTATAATCTCACAGTCATTGGATTTGTAGTTTCTGATCTACACGAGTTTCTTTGCAGTGATGCAGACTCGAGTAGAACAGATTGACCCTAGTCTGATCTTTCGATCATAACTTGAGTTTTTCTTGACAGATTTCCGTGATTCTTGTTGTCGTGTCTTCGTGACTTGATTCTATATAATATATACCATTTTTGGCATGGTTTAACATATTTAGATCAGTCGAATACACGGTTTCTTTAACAGATTGATTTTCTGCCAAGGGGGTTTTTGTTGCTTCCGCTAAAAAGTTCAAATCTACCATTCACCCCCCTCTGGTAGCTTTTCACGTGATCTTAGATCCTAAAATAGTTTCCTAGAGGGGGATGAATAGGCTAATTGAAATTTAATGCACAATTATAAACTGACTTGTTCTGTCAGGTTTGGACAAGTCCGAAAATATTTTGGACAAGTTCAAATTTTTTAATAAGTCTGGTGAAATCAGACTTGTCCAAAGTCAGTCGTAGCGGAAATAAATCTAACTAGTTATAGGTCAAGTGTACGATCAATATGTTCTAGATGTAGCTCTTAAACAAGTCTAGCAGCATACTAAGCAAACTTGATGATCTAAATACTAAAGTAGTTCAATGCTAGGGTTTGATCAATATGGTCTAGAAGTAGCTCTTAAACAAGTCTAGCAGCATACTAAGCAAACTTGATGATCTAAATACTAAAGTAGTTCAATGCTAGGGTTTGATCTATCATAAGCAAGACCAATGATATGAAAATTGAAGAACAAGCAAATAAGCACAAGTGAACACGAGGATTTGTTTACCGAAATTCGATTCCACGCAGGAATCTACGTCTCCGTTGAGGTGACCACAAAGGACCGGGTATCTTTCAACACTAACCCTCACCAAGTGATCACAAAGATCAAACTTGGCTGTTCCACTATCAACTCAAAGGTGATTACAAACTTCCCGGGTCTCACCACAAGTTTGGAGTCACCGGGCGACACCTAGCTGCCTAGGAACAAAGCTACAAGAGTAATAAACACAAACCACACAGCTTGACGGTGTGCAACTTAGCAAGCTCAACCCTAAGATCTCTTCTTCTTGAATCTCCTCACAAGGCCTCAAATCCTCACAAGATTCAAGAATGAAAGCTGGAGGGTGTGAGAGAGGTCTAGGAATGCTCAAGAACACTTATGAAAGCTCTAGGGTTGATATTACATGAAATGGGGACGAGATCCCTCCTTTTATATGGATCCCCAATATATGACCGTTGCCAACCACTAAAGTTCAGGCATGTCCGAACTCCACATCGAACATGTCCGAGGTTCGGAACCATTAACGGTAAAATGACATCCTCAACTGACACTAATTCAGACTGTCCCATTGATTCTACTTCGGACATATCCGACAAATTTTGGACATGTCCGAGCTTACATATCCGAACCAGTCTCCGGATATCCTCAAACTTCTGACATGTCCGATCTCCACTTCGGTCATGTTCGACCTTAAACAGAAGGTGCATCTACGAACTTCTCTGACATGTCCGACTTTCTGGACTTAGGAAATTTAAGAAACCCTAGACTTCGGACATGTTCGAATTTCTTCGGATATGTCCGACCCTAAACAGAAGGTGCATCTCCGAACTTCTCTGACATGTCCGACCTTCTGGACTTAGGGAATTTCAGAAACCCTAGACTTCGGGCTTGTCCAAATTTCTTCGGATATGTCCGACCCTAAACAGAAGGTGCATCTCCGAACTTCTTTGACATGTCCGGCCTTCTGTACTTAGGGAACTCTAGAAACCATAGATTTCGGATATGTCCAAAATTTTTTGGATATGTCTGACCCTACATAGAAGGTACTTCTTCGAAACCTTCGGACATGTCCGAGTCTATACAAAGAGCACTTTTTCGAATCTCTCTAACATGTCCGAGGTTTTTATCCTAACGACTCTTTTCTACACTGAGGGTTATTTTATGGGATTGAGGTTGCTTTTCTTTGCTGCGTGTCATGTCCCTCTTAATAGTGCGGCGTTCCTACACTCAAGAAAAAAACCTAACTCTATTGTGAAGCTTCACGCTGTCTTTTCCATTTCCCTTTTTGAAAAGCCCTCAATCTCTTCTTGCCATCCAACCAATCTACACACATGCTCATTTAAATTCATTAGCATTTTAATTGTTCGTCATCAATACTCCAAAACCCACACGTGGACCTAGATGCACTTTCAATTTTAGACCTTAGCTTTTGGTGAAGGTTGTTGGAATTTGGCCTTTATTTGAAACAGTCTATTAATGGGCTGATTTTTATGGGCCAAATATCCTAATGGAAAAGCCAAGGGGGTGTGCAGAGGTGGCATGGGACTTTAGTCCCACATTGCCTACCTAGGTAGACGTACCCCAATATATATAGTGGCCCTTTGAGTGGTTCTCAACATGAGAATAATAAAGGACAGACTGCTAGGAACACAAACGCACACACACGTGTGGGCTCGTTTCACGTTTTACGGGTGTTTAACACGTGACTTGTGACTTGCGACGATGCACTATCTTGTCGTGATGAATTGTGTTTTGTCAAGCAGTTTATTTTCTACCATGCGTATAAATGGGTACTCTATCAATACATAGACTGCCACGTCAACATGTGGAGTAAATGTGCAAGTTTATTGTCAATTACGCTCCTTTTTTGGTCTCATCGTAAGAATAAATTGAGAGTAATTGGAAGTGTAATTGTGCAGATTTATTCTGCATTATGCTCTATTACTGAACTCATCATGAGGAGAAATTGAGAGCATAATTCCACATGTTTAATGTGTATTATGAGTATTATTGCTCCCATTAGTTGCACGTTTAAAAGATTTTAGGGGGCGGTTTCCTAAAATAATGGCAGATCGAATTCAAGGCGTTGGTTGACTCTAGTATAAAAGGAGACGTCCTGGTTACTAGAGTGCACACACAAAAACTCGCCTCATAGCTATTTGTTTCCTGCGCCGCCGTTTTCCATCCTGTCATCCCTTCATTTGTCGTGCAGCAAACTGAGGTAGAGCGGTGTCTCCGATCTGATGCCGGCGATCAGGTTTCTGGGTAGTGCTCTTGCACGACCACTCGCTGCACTTCCGTCAACATCAGCTTTATTATCAAGTTCTTCAGTCTCATCCTCTATTTCATAGCGAGATTATCTGTAAGTACATCACTCAATCCACGTTTATTTTAACATAATATGTTCTTGCTGGGTGATCTGCCTTTCCTTCTCTCGTATAAACATTTTTGTGTAGTACTAGCACACATTATGTTGACTCCTAGTATATATGTTTTATTTGATTTCTATTTTGATTCATCAAGTTGATCAATTACCATGTTAATTTTTACAACGATCACTATGGTAGCAATTGCCATCATTCGGTTGGTTTGGCTATCTAGGCATGATGTTATATTTAATATTAAACATTCGTCTTCTCAGTCGGTTATCTACCACTGTATTTCTTTACTCTTTTTGTGGTCATCCTTACAGCGTCCAGAATACAGGCACATGTTTATGGAGCTGTGTACACATTTGGAATTGGTGTCCCGGTATATCTTTACCTCATATGGATGGTAGGTGGATCAGCTAGAGAGCGCTATTGGGCATTGTTACGAGTAATTATCTTGTATTGTTTTGTCGTGTTTCTCTTTTCTTTTTTTTCCTAGATGCATTTTGTTGTTTTGTGCATCCTGGTTATATAGAAGATGGGTGCAAACTATTTTATATCATCTGATGCTATCAAGTTTGATAAAGTGTTCTTTATCCACAAAATGAGGTTTGCCACAACATGGGATCACTACAGGAAAGAGCAACAAATACGACGGCCAACCAAAATTATGACGGTTTTAGGGTTGGCCGTCGTAATTAGGATTATTTATGATGGCCAGCTCGGGTCGTCGTAAATAAAGGCTTGTTTACCACGGCCAAATCTTGGCCGTCGTAAATAAGTCTTGTTTACGACGGCACGGATAGGGCTGTCGTAAATAAGGCCCTTACACACTGGACTCAAGGCTGGCGCGGACATTCTCGCTCATGCCGACCCCGCCCGCACCGCCACCTCAGGCCCTCACCGCGCCGCCCCACTGGCAAACGGTGTCGGGGAGGACGCCAATCACTTGTTGGAACATCAGGTTGTACACCATACGTTCACTGCCAAGATTTTACGGTCATCTCCTAATCTTTTCCTCTCTTTCTCTGTTTCTTTCCCCTCTCTCTCTCTCTCATTGGAACACATGAAAACCATCGTAAATGAGCTTTTTACGACTGTATTGAATGAATAAAAAATGAGTAAACGTATCCTATGCGTTACCCGTTTCAAACCGGCATGTGTCACTTACGCTACATATGTGACTCGTGTAGGTTCAGAATTGTCCCTTTTTTGGATAGTCTCGGTGTGTCTGAGAGAGCTTACTTATGACGAGATGCGAAGTCCGGATCTGATTCAAATTTTTGATTGTATAACCCTAATGTTCTCTGCTACACCATTTCGAGCGTGAAGTTGGAGAACTGTGGGGTTATGCTGCTGAAATTTCATCAGAATCCGAACCTCGCGTCTTGTTGTAAGCAAGCTCTCTCGGTCACTCTTGAGTGGATTTAGGACACATCCTACCTAATAGATGTAGACGCGTGATATCTGATGTTAATTTGTGTGCATTTGATTTGTAGGCTCAAATATGGATGAAGACCGTAGTTCAATGTACACTGGTTGAAACGAGAATGGAACTCACTTAGATGAGTGGGTGACCAAAACTACGGGCTTTTGTGGACCGTGTTTTTCATTGTCGAAGATAAATAAGATGCGATGTCCATGTAGCAGATGCCAAAATATGAGAGATTTGGTCAAGAAAACACTTTCAATAGACTTGTGCCGATACGGTTTCATGCCACATTATGAGGTGTCAGTCTTTCACGGCGAATCAGCATTTAAATCCATAGAAGAAGAGCAAGAGGATGTTTATAGAATGAGGGTTGATATGATGAACGAGATGCTTGAAGCTATACAACTAGACTTTAACGAAGATTCTCCTACAACAGAGGTTGAAGCGTTCTTCAAGCTTCTCAAAGCCTCAGAAGAGCCGCTACATGATTACAACAAAGTGACCCTCCTTTCTTTTATGAAACGCCTTATGGCAATTAAGTCGAAGTACTTTTTCTCAAATAATTGCTATAACGACTGTCGGTACCCTGCGAACCAGGTACCCCCGCGTAGTGGGTAAAAAGCACCAGGGCCACGTCTCCCCAGTTTAGGCGGGCCCCAGCGTAGGCCATGCGCCCTATGCCCCATGGGCAGTCCCAGGGTTGCGGCATGTCTTTAGACTCTGAGCCTGACTACCGGCCGAGGATGGCTCAAGGGCCGACACGCGTCCGGTGGAATCGAACCCCATCCTCCACCCAAGAGGGCTCTAGTGCTAGCACGTGCCCGAAACCACCAAGTCGCACCCCACAGCCAGAGAGGGCTCCGGAGGAGCCACGCGTCCTGCAGCTCTAGATCCGACCTCCATCATAGAGGCCTCCAATGCTTCTACGCGGGCAGCAACTCCAGGTGCACCTTCCCCCTGAGGGAAGGCCCCGATGTGCCACGTGTCCCGCAGCTCCGGATCCAACCTCCAGCATGGGAGGGCTCCGGTGCTGCCACATGCCCAACAACTCCAGGCCATCCACTACTCCACAAGACGGCTCCAATGGAGACACGTGTATCGGGGGCCATCCGACTGGATGTCACTTCAGCAGGCAATGGGCGGATAGCCCGGGAGTAATGAGGAAGGTGCGTTGTCAGTCCAAGAATTCAAGGATCACGCCTTTCCCAGAAGAATGGTGCATGACGCACGCCTCCGTTCCCCGTCTACACACCATTACGGTGAAAGACAGAGCGGTGAGGCGTGACAGCGCAACAGTGCCACCCAACGGCACAGAGCCGCCTAACAGGGCGAGGAGATGCAGCGACAAGACGGGGACTTCATCATCACCTGCCACCTGGGCATAGGCGTCCAGCAGAACAGGCGGCGCATCGTAACTCTGTCAACAGTGACAATGCATGAATCTGTAAATACCCATAGTTTGTGTATAGGAGACAGATAGCCACGGGGCCACATGTCGGGCCCCGGGGCACCTTGTAACTGCCCCGACCTTGGGCTACAAAAGGATCGGGGCAGCCTCCGAGCAAGGGGTCGCGACCCAGCCTACTCATTCTCATACGTGAGCAAGCAATACAGCAAGCACTCCCGTGGATGTAGGGTTTATGCTCCGGCAGCCTAAACAACGTAAGTCCTCGTGTCTCTCTCACCATTGTGTTTAGATCTTTGTGATCCACTAGCCCCACCAAAAAAAGAACCTCCGTGGTCTGCTTCCGAGCAGACCGGGGGAAGTGTTGTAGAAAACACTTTGACATTTGGTGCGCCAGATAGGGGGGGCTTTTGTTTGTGAAGTTGCCCGTGATCCACAATGGTGAACATCCGCTCTTTTGGAGATTTTTCTAGTCCCTCGCGCCCTCAGCAGCAGAGTGAGCAGGAATCATCCTTTGGTCCCAGAGCGGGACCTTCTGCACCGGCGCCGGCTCCTACGGCGACGGTACCTGTTGCCACCTGGCAGCCCTCGGCAGCGACAGTGACAGTGTCGCAAGCCCAAACCGAGGCCAGTCCGGAAAGCGCGTTGTTAGCAGCCCACGCACTGCTGCACAACCCCCCGAGCGCGGGGGCTTCCCCGTCCGCTGTCGAGCAATGGCGCAACGAAGTCGAACACCGGGTCGTAGCCGCGCTCAACTCGCCGTGTCACCGGAGACGGCGACCAGGGACGGGACAGCTGCCGCCCCGTAACCTAACAAGGGATTACAGGACAGCGACAACCCACTTGATGGTGACGTCCAGGCTCCCCACCACCGACCTCAAGGGCGATCTGGACCGTCGTCGCCATCAGAAGGAAGATGGCCGCGTCACCATCAAGCGACAGCGCGAGTGGCGTCGTAGCCTCAGGGAGGAGTATGGTACCCCAGGTACCGTGCACCCCATTTACGCGGGCCAGAACCCCGTCTCCCCTGGCTCAGTGGGAGGCTGCATGGCTCTGGCTCCTCACCTTCGTATGGCAGTGTGGTCGCGCAAGTTCCGGTCACACTTGCCAGATAAGTTCGATGGGACAGTCAACCCCACTTAGTTCCTGTAGATCTACTCCACTGCCATCCTAGCTGCAGAGGGGATGAGGCCATCATGGCCAACTACTTCCCAGTAGCTTTGACCGGGTCAGCCTGGTCATGGCTCATGAATTTTCCCCAGGGGTCTGTGACCTCCTGGGAAGAGTTGTGCTGTCAGTTCACAGCCAACTTTGGGAGTTCTTACGTAACTCCGGAGACCCGGGCAGAGGCGCCCAGCGGGACAGGCGGCGCACCGTAACTCCATCGATAGTGACAATGCATGTATCTGTAAATACCCATAGTTTGTATATAGGAGACAGATAGCCGTGGGGTCACATGTCGGGCCCCGGGCCACCTTGTAACTGCCCCGGCCTTGGGCTATTAAAGGATCGGGGCAGCCTCTGGGCAAGGGTTCGCGACCCAGCCTACTCATTCTCATACGCGAGCAAGCAATACACCAAGCACCACCATCGACGTAGTATTTTGCGCTCCGGCATCCTGAACCACGTAAATGCTTGTGTCTCTCTCGCCATTGTGTTTAGATCTTCGTGATCCACTAGCCCCCCCCCCAAGAAAAGAACCTCCGCGGGCTGCTTCCGAGCAGACCGGGGGAAGTGTCGTAGCAAACACTTCGACAAGGACCTTGTCAAATTGATCAGCAATATTCTTCCAAAGTCCCATGAAGTGCCGAAAGACTTGTACTAGTAAAAGAAAATGCTTTTTGGTCTCGGTATGAAATATGAGAAGATTGATATGTGCCTAAACAACTGCATGCTTTTTTATAAAGAGCATGACAAAGAGAACAAGTGCTTACATTATGGAAAATTGAGGTTTGTCGAAGTTGTAAAGGACGAAGGTGAAAAGGTGATGACAGAAGTCGCACATAAGAAACTTCATTACTTGCCCATATAGGGGTGATAAAGGGCCCAAAAAATACACTAGAAATATGAAGGGTCGGATCAGATTAGAATCGGGCCAAATTTATATTCATTTTTGAACTAATATTTGATAAGGATCGAAATAAATTTTGAAAGGGCTTGTGGGCTCAGCCCATTTACCACCCCTAAGTACATGAGGTGGCACAAAAAAAGGTGTGCGTGACAACGATCGAGTCATGGTGCACCCTTTCGATGGTGAGGCATGGAAGGTGTTGGACAACTTTGATGCAGACTTTTCCAATGATGCGAGAAACATTCTCATCGGTTTAGCGGCAGATGGCTTCTCATTTTTCAGTACAAACGCCACACCTTACTCATGTTGGTCTGTTTCTGCTATTCTGTGTAACCTATCACCTGCTCTTTGTGTGAAATATGAGTTCTTGTTCCTTTGCAGCATTGTATGTGGACCGGATCATCATGGTCCACGCACGCAAGAACGTGATGTTGCAACCATTAATCGAAAAGTTGAAACGGTTTTGGATAGGAGTCGAAGCGTTATTTATAACTAATACTGCTATTGACACCTTTTCATGTTTTCTTGTATTTCTAGGAGAAGTATGGGGAGGAGGCGGTGAAAATTCACGACGAAGACTACGATTGGCAAAACGCGCCAATCGACATCAATGCCGTGTATGCGAGCGGTGGAGGAAAAGCCCATGGACAGTGAGATGATAGTTTTTTTATTTCTGTCAATTCAAGCTCATAATCTTACTCTTAATCTTTTTTGTAATTTGCCATATTCGATGGAGTGATTGACTCGAGGGAGGCAAGACCTTTGAGGGGCTTTTCATCGCTGTGTTCATCCACTGGACCAGCCGACGGATGTCGCAGAGGGACCTACAGCTCCAGAGTGTCCAGAAGGAACTACGCCTGACACAAGAGAAGCTCCAGAAGCGCTTGGCAAGGCCAGGGAGGAGTATCAAGCTAGCTACTTAGACACAGATGCAAGCGGCGATACATGTAAAAACTTAAAATACTAAACATGCATGTCATTTTATTATTTTCATGTGCTAATGCTTTGCTATCACAAGTCTTAGCCCAGCAGCATGGGAGCAGGTTGCCATTCCCTCATGGCAGCCGTCAATGGATCCATAGATTACGGCAAAGCCACAGATGCTTTCGTCAGCGTCATAGGTAAGTAACACTTACTGAAATAAAGATAAGTTAGATTATATAGCAAACTAAGCCAAAATTAGTCAAACATAACCAAACATCAGTAAACTTAGCTACATTTAGTATATTTTAGCAAAATATAGCAAAACTTAGCCAGACTTGCTCAATTCTACCTCGTGATAAGCAAAGTTAGTGAAACATACACTTTTGAAGCTAAAACTTGTCTAACTATACTTGTACATCTGAGGGATCGGCGACGGAGGCTCAGACTCTATCGCCACAGCTACCGGTACGTTGAGCACGACGCGAGGACGACTTCAGGGCTCTGGAGGTAGTGAACGTGGGAGTGTTTAGTGATGTCTGTTGTATTTCATATTATTGTTATCTGAACTGTTTATTATCCTATTGATGTTGTTATGTTTCTATCTGTGACGTGGCCATCGTGCTAGGTTTGTAATTTTCTATTTTTTAAATGAAATCCCTTATTTACAACGGTCTGGTCTTGGCCGTCGTAAATAAAACTGTATAGTTTACGATGGCCGGGACCTGGCCGTCGTGAATAAGTCTGTATAACTTACGACGGGCAGGAGTAGACAGTCGTAAATAAGCCTTTACAGTTTATGACGGCCGCGAACAGCCGTCGTAAATAAATTTCCAGAGTTTCCACTTGGCACGTCTTCAGAAGTTACGACGGTCGGGCTAGACCATCGTAAATAACTTATTTATGGCGGTAGTCTACGTTATTTACGACATTAGACTTGTAACGATCGCAGACGGTCGTAAATAAGCTGTTTACGATGGTATATGGCTTATTTACGACGGTTCTCAGCCGTGGTTAGTTATCTACTTTCTTGTAGTGGATCTTCTTTGATGAGAATGACGAGTCGGCACAACATCATGACCTTTTATGTATGGTCAGGCTAAGGTTATCTAAGCGTCTCATTAAGGAGAACTTTCATAGTGCACAGTGAAATATTGTATGAATGAGCTATTGCTTATTATTGATATGAACTTTTATTTGTAAATATATGAATATGTATAAATGTAAAGTGAATGTTTCTGCTTATTGATGAATTTGCTATCTATTTACTGTGACACGATTGCATGTGAATTGTAGGAGTGAGCCGAAAAGTTCTATGATCGGTATGTTTTTTCAAGAAAATCCTCTAAAGTAAAGCAGCTGGCGTCACCACACTGCCTCCGGTGACCATTGGACCATACGCGGGCAGCTGGCATTAGCAGCCTTCTGCTGTGGTCAAAACGTCTGCAACGGCTGGTCATTGACGTCATCAGCCCACCTCTGGCGTTGCGGTTACCAGAGACGGGCGAGTGAAGTCAGGTACCCACAGCTGGTAATGCATTTTAAGCGTCAGGTGTGCTTGCCCGCTGAAGGCCTATTTCTAGCCACAAATGTGTAGCTGCGGCTGTTGTGCTCGTGGCTACAGACTCTTGTTATGGCCCAACGTGAAGGCCCTGATTGTAGTGGTGATTGCAGTTTCTAGTTTTTTTTCTAAATTTTATTTATATTGCAAGTTTGTTTCAAAACTTTGCTGTTATAAAGTTGCTGGTGTGTGTTACACTCGCACGGGTGTAGCTACTAATAGTATAGCTGTTGAAAGGGGAACGGACACCGTCCGCAAAGCAAGAGGCCAACCGGCATTCCCGCCTGGCCAGGAGTCCGGCTATATGAGCCCCCTCCAACCGCCCATTTGACTACCCTCTCTCCACGTCCCCGCGCTGGTCCACATATAAATAGATACCCACCTCCACCTAGCAAGATAACAAACAAAATAAAACTATGGGGCCAGCCCGACGACGGCTCGTTCTCCTTGCCACTGTGGCGTTGCTATCCGCCAGCCTTCTCCCGCAGGCGCTAGGGAAGGGAAAGAGACTCCACGGCCCCGTTAACCCGTTGATCGCCGGTATCTGCGCCCACGCCCGGTTCCCGGAGGTGTGCACGTCTACAACAGGCCGGCACGCATCCAAGTACCCAGTGATCGACAACCGGGCCGTGCTCAACATGCAGGTGGACGCGTTCGCCAAGAAAACGGCGCAGGCGAGGAAGCACGTCTCCAAGAGGTCTCGCGCGATGCCCACGCTGATACCGAACCTTGACTTCTGCGACAAAATGTACGAGCATACCCAGGACGCGATAAAGGCGGCACAGCGGGCCATCCCATTCAAGGACAAGGCCACCGCGATCATTATGCTGCAGCTTGCTGTCCAGGACTTCGAATCGTGCGACCGGCCGTTCATCAGTGGCGGACTCCCCAACCCCATGGGCAAGTTCAACGCGGAACTCAACCAGATTGCCCAGAACTGCATGGCGTTAGCTCAAATGATCTAATGCGTCAGGTGCCAATTGATGCATGGATGGACAATATGAGATTTTTTCCTTTTTTATAAGAACTCGTTAATTTTATTCTGAGTATATGTTTTTGTTGATCGTTATTCTGTATTCATTAGCTATTATGTTCCGTCCATCAAGTCTTCAGTTGATGTATATTCAACAAAAAGGACCCCGTTTCATCTGTCATCATGGATTGGATTTCTTACAGTTTCTTTAGTCGTGTTTATATTTTTCCAACATCCATGTATAAGGAAACTACTTCACGTACGATGGGGGGTGTGCAACCACAGCACACGACCGGCCAGCGCGCTGACATGCCACGATGTGTTTGGTGCTAATGCCATCCAGCACACTGATAAGTCGCATCTGGCTTAGGGATGGCAAAGGGTAAAATACCCACGGATATTGCTGTTGTTTATCCGTATCCGCTGGATAAAATTCGTATCTGAACCCGTGCCCGTTACCCGCAGTGGGTAAAAATTGTTACCCGTACCCGTTATCCACAAATATTTTTACCCGCAGGTATATCCGTTACCTGAAACCGTTCAACAAAACAGTACATTACATCAAACATCCATTCAGTTTTAAAACAGCTTAGTATGCGTCGGGAAGGACAGAGGTGGGGAGTCGGTTCCTGCGCTGGCGCACTACGCGGAGGCAGTGAGGTGGAGAGGAGAGGACCAAGAATCCCTAGAACTAGTTATATATATTGTATTACACCCACATGTCAGAGATCGGGTACGGGTATACGGATATGGATATGGAATTTTTTTACCCGATAAGAAATATCTATTGGATTCAACCCGTTACCCAAACTCGTACCCACGGGTATAAATTTATACCCAAACCCGTACCCATCGGGTCGGATATCCGCTGGTAAACGGGTAATGGGTACCCATCGGGTCGGATATCCATTCTGGCTGAACCAATTGTTCCCAGGAAGCACATCTCGGTCGCACAGGATTGATTATTATATAAACGATATCCAGGGACATGTATACCTCTTAACAAAAGATACAGTTTTAGAACAAATTTATCATAGAACTTTGAAGCAACTTCATAATTCAGGCAAAGCCTTTCGTCCCTCGTGCTTAAAATTTTGCCTGTCATTGAGCATATCCTTACCAATTTTTTTTCTTTTCTTTGTCTTGTTTTTTCATCTTCTTTTGATTTTTCCTGTTGTTTTCTTCACTGACTTCAGTGTCGATCAGCACAGGGAGCTTTGATTCCAAGATGTGCTGCGTGCTGTTTGGTGCAATTTCTTCTGTTTGTTTTTTCGGCAGATTACTGATTCGAGCCGACGTTGAAACAGGTTATGGTCAAGATAGGGTAAATCCAACAATGAGTTTTGGTTTACATGGCAGGACGCTCGGCGAAGTATTTATAATTCAAATGTGGAGATTATGCATTACATAAGGTATAAAAGCTAGAAATCAAGCACCATACACAAAAAGGAATAAACAGCATCCAAGTCTCAAGCCAAGAGAATAAAAATTATTTGAACTCATCTACTTGCAAAGGTTGCATGAAAAAGTCAAAGATTAAAAAAACATAGTAATATATATGGCTTTGGTGCGTATATTTTAATGGAATTAAGATAGAAAATGCTCATATATACAAGATTTTGCAGAAAAAGATATTTACTCGATCAAATATATTTGTAGCAAAGATGACTCAAATCATAAGGCACAAACAAGTCATAAGGGTTCTGTTTTTGGTAAACTTCACAAATATGTATTGTTGCTGATTACTTTATTCAATTTTATTTTATTTTTATGCAGCAGCCCAATTAGTTCAAGTCATCATTATCATTCTTCAATACTGACAAAGCAGCCTACATCATATTTAAATTTGAACCATAAATATGTCCATTATATTGATATAACATAAATCACATAAGATAGTAATAAAAATACACTAAAGACTAAAAAGACTTACATAAACTAAAGAGATGCATGGTTTCCCACACACTTGCTATATTGAAAGGAATGAATGAAAATTATTAAAATAGAAACTAAAGTAAAATGGGAAATCTTTTGATGATGGTCCCACGAGGAAACTACTGCAAAGAGGCCTATAAGCTTCTCCTCAGGCTCTCCACCTCATCGTGAAGGTCGAAGTTGTTGTCGTAGAGGTGGTCGGCCACATTATTCATGTTGATGTAGCCGTAGTTGTGGTCGATCCTGCTGCAGATAGGCCCCAAGTTGATGCCATGGGACTACATGATGATCCTTCAAGACATTTGATTGAGATGAAAACCATTTGATTAATATTTACAATTCTTATAAGAAGGTAGGAAATGTATGTACAAGCTCATAATCTAGCAAAGATAGCAAGTAGTACTTTATATTTTTTGTCATGATATGGGGATAAACTCACCTCCTAGATGTCTAAATGTAAACACTGATACTGAGAATTAAACTGTGAGGACCGGGGGTCCCGAAATTCCATTAATCGCATTGGATGGTGTCGTGCGATGCGACACCCAACAACACACTTCAAAAGAACTTCATATTACATAATGTACTCTTGAATTTACATAGTCAAATGAGAGGATATATTACAACAAAATATATCTATAGTGGAAGTCATAGTTCATAGCTCACGGCCCTAAGCCTAAGCTAAGCAAAATAGAATAAACCAGCCTAGGATAATTCCCACTAGCATCACTAGAGCCTTCACGGTGGCGTGCAGGGCTCCCACTGAGCCGTATACCACGAAGGGGGAACGTCTCGTCTAGGAACCCGTCCTCTTTCCCATACTCCATATCATGGGGACCTGCAATCAACACTTAATTTGCAACCATAAGCAAGCTCAACAAGACTTAACCGTCACACTAACACGAACCCTCTATGCAAGCTAAACAGTAGAGTAGGAAAGTTTGTTTTGTATACAAAGACTTGCGTACAAGTTCATCGTTACTTTCATATTTTAGCCATAGGTTAAGGATTCATAAAGCATAACTTTATTGAACATTAATTCTATATCACACAAGTTACCAAGCAACATTTATCTTGTTAATATTCACATCAACTTTGCTAACCACTAGTAAGTTACTACGTCACGACGAATGAACAAGCAGTACTCAATAACCATTAGGGACATCGACTCGAATCGATATGCACCTGTAGGGACACCCTAATAGCACGTTACACCCATTCTCGAAACTGCACAACACAATCCACTGATGTTGTATGAGACAACATTTGACAAGACAGCCCAAACATCAAACCGGTCCCACTGATCCGAACAGAAGGTCCCTGCCTGGAGCACCCGTCCTCAATGTTGCCCGTTAGCGGTTTTACACCTAACTTCCCTCAACCTACTCTTTATGACGGTGGGTTATGCCTCGATGCCTGAAGGTACATGTTACATCGGTTTACTGAAACCCATATATCCAGCATGCCTCGGGTACATTCAAGCTTATTTAGCAGGGCCGCACACAGAGCGGTCCTTGTTGACATAAGTATACCTACGCACCAAAGACCACGTCTTGCTACATCCTATACCTCTGCCCCGTCTCAATTTATTTTGAATGTATCATGTTGGTAGACCGTTCCATGTAAACTCATTTCCTATACTCGTGAGTAGATTCCAACTACTCGACTTGTACTGAAGCCCGCATCCTATTAAACATAGCATGAGATCGAGGACTTATTACTACCCAATACTTTCATGGGATTTTTTGGTTATGCAAGAGGATCTTCAATCACCTTAGACCTAATGCATAATCCTACATTAATACATAAGTGATACAAAGTTAAATGTTATAAAATTTTGTTAAAATGTAAATCGGGGGATTGCCTGGTTGATGTGGAGAACTAAGGTCAGTGTCCGAAGTGATGACATCGATGGGCTCTGGAGTCTCCTCCCTTGTGGTGACTAAACGATATGAACAAAAATGCATACACAGAATTATTATTAATTATATGGATATAGTTCATGTGATTAATAGAATTGTATAACAAATAAACTCCAATGCCCCTTAGATTGTTACAGTGGCCAACATAAGTCATGTACGACTTACTAGCAAAGTTTCATGATTTGTAACTTAAGGACGTGTTTAAATTAATTTTTTAAGGCTTTAAACTTCCCTGAAATTCTAAAGAAAATTTGGGGCTTTTACATGCAGAAAAGTAGCCTTTTCATGTAAGACAGGTCATAAGGAGTCTAACAAAATTGGTTTCATAATTTTTTAAGCATGCTATACTGAGATATGAATCTTACAAGTTTCTACGATTTTCTAAACATGCAAAGTTCCATTATTTACGCCACTTAGCCATATCCAATGAGGCTGAATTTTGGACTAAAGATCAAAGATATTAAAAGGAATATTATGGCCAAATTTGGGATTTTTGTACTATGGAATCTCCTGCAATTAATTCCCAAAGATTTAAATAAAAAGAATTAATAAGAAAAATACAGAGACTTTCATACCAATTAAATGGTATTGCTAGACAGTACTGGTCACAAGAATTCAAAAAACTTTGGTTGAGGAATTTTGGATAATCCTACTGAAAGTTATAAATTTCTAAAGTTTGCCCTTATACTAGAATTATTTTCCTATTGAAAAATCCTTAACAGTTGACCCTGGCCCAGCTATTTAAATTGGACCACTCAGAATGAAGCAACACTGGGCTACAGACTTAAACCGCGCTGCCACGCCTGATTTGTGCCACAAACCGATCTGGAGAGCCAATGATATGTGGGCCAGCTGAGGTCGTCATCTACCTCCTGACTCCCGCCGATGTAAAGGCCCAAGATTTCAATTGCTAAAGTATTAATCACATCACACCACCACAGTTCATTTTGTGGAGATTTCATGAACACATTGGAAGAGCAACTAACCAACCTCAAAAGAAGGATTAGATGAAGAATCTACAAACATCCAAAAGTAGGATTTTTCACATGGATTCTTTAGAGGCTGAGCTCACTAATAACACCTAAATATTCTCAGGAATGCTCATGCCAAGTTTCATGCAAATCCAAACATTTTTAAGGCACTTCTGGATACAATTATAAAAAGGGCTAGTTTGAATGTAAATTCAAATTTCAGCTACTTTCTTCGCTCAAATAAAAAATGTGGATTCAATACTCAGCACATTTTTCTGAGTTACTCCACCAATTTTCATCCCCATTGGAGTTCATCTTGTCGGAAGCTATATTTGAATTAATTCAAAACTGAATTTGAAATTTAAATTCCAGTCTCAATCAAATTTAGCTAAATCAGCTCAAATTTGGGGAATTCAAATTGAGATCATGACTTGGTGGTGAAGTTTACCATTTAATTGTGAGTAGCTGAGGTATTATCAGTAAAAACAATGAAAAGAGTTAGAGGGGAGAAGTGGGCCCACATGGTAGCCATAGAGAACCACAACCGACTCTCTTTTTTCGGCCGTGCACCGAGAGCACGCCAGCGCTCGGTTGAACCCCGCCCCGACGAACGCACCGCTCCACCTCACACCCTAGCGATCAGACCGCGTGAAGAAGTGAGCAACACGTCCTTTGGCCACGCACAGGACCATTTCACCCGTCGTTCGCCCCCTCTCAACGAGCGCTCTCTTCAGTTCATGCCGCCACCCGAGCACCTCTCGGTTCCTCGACGTCCCGGTGATGCAGTCCGTATCGTGACCAACTTTCCACAGCCAAGAGAAGCGCCACCCTCATCTCAAACCTTCCGTGAAAACCTCTCCTCGTTTTGTCCACCGTCGAGGAAGAATTTTCCTTTTTACCCCACGGGTATTCATAGAACTGAGGTGCTCAAACTGCCAAAATTCTTGATGTCTAGTTGATCCTAGCTTCTCTTTAGTGCACCACACGTTCTAGACTTCCTTACGATCATCTAGGATCAACAGGCACCAAAAAAGATTGAGTATAGGCTATGTTCTTTGAGTTTTTCGGTCGGCGCTGATTTTTGACTTTGGTCGACGGTGAGCTCATACCTCCGGCCGTTTTCACGGCAAACCGGCTCCATATTCGTGCGTAGCATGTCACCACGGAGCTGTAGGAGGAAACTGTTTCCAAAATAAGGATTTGTAGAGCTCGGGCGACCTCGCCGGAGTTCAAGCCGCCGCTGTCACCGATGCCGACTAGGTTCCGTCCGCCGAGAGCCCTAGCTGCCCCCACCAACGAGTTCCCCGAGGTCTTAAACCTAGGGGCGGCGACTATCAGCCCCGGAGATGCCCGGGAACACCGTTCCGGCTGACCTCGCCGGCGCGCGCTGCCGCACGAGCGCTCTGGCGCGAGGTGGAAGAAGGCTGAGGGGATGGGAGCCGCTGTCAGGGTTTCAAACAATTCCAATGTTTTCAGTTTTTAGTTCAAACTTCAAATGGCCATAACTTTGTGTAGAATTACCCTAATTTAGTAAAACAAATTTTGTTGGATTCAGCTCTTCGAGTACTTTCCAGCGAAACAAGTAGTCCATGGAACCCATTATTTTTGCGGAATTAATTCTCTAAAGTTTAAACTGTTGGGAATTTTATCTGGAGATTTCTTTTGAAAATTCTGAAATTTGGCTAGGATGTTCCTTTGAATATCCTTGAGTCACATGTAAAATTTCAGATCCATCCGAGTTCATTTAGTCCCCCTAATGGTGTGATTAAGTGAACCGATCCAGAGAAAATAGAAAATGTTCAGAAACATTTTCAGAAATTTTCTCAAACTTGATTAGAGCATAACTTTCTCTAGGATTTTCCATATTACTGAAACCAACTCCATTAGAACCATCTCAAACTCTAGTTTCCAGAAAGTAATGTCTTGCTCCATGAAAATCCCTGGAAATTCTTAGGAGCTCTAGTAATGGCCATTTAGACATTTATTTGTGCAGGGCTCATAGTAATCCCTGGAAACTCTGGTTAGGTTATCATCAAGCCACAGTAAAAATTTCAGAGCCGAAAGAGATGTCTAGCTAGAGTTAGGGTCTTTCTAGTTGTCAATTCAACATATTTGCATTAAATTGACACATCGTTAATTTGTTTACGTGTAGTCGCTAAAAGCGAGGAAACCCCGCAGATCTTGGACTTCATACCTCCGGAGGTGACTCTAACTACTGATCAGCAGCAACAATGCAAACCCCAGTTTGCATTTAACAAATTTTATCAAGTTTTGCTTTATATTCACTTAACTTGAAGTATGTATGTGCATTAAGTTTAGGATGGATGAAACTCTAATTGCATATCCAGATTTTTCAAAAGAGAGTGAGGGTACTATCTAAGTACTCGAGTAGAACATGCCTTGCTTAATGTTTATATACTTTGGTACAAGTCGAGTAGTTGGAATCTACTCGCGAGTATAGGATTCGCCACATACGATATTGGTTCGTGATGTGAGATAACTTAAGAAAAATGAGACTAGGCAGGGGCGTAGGATGCAGCAAGAGGAAGTCTTGTGTGCGTAGCCCTGCCCGTGTCGATTGGGGAACGATCTGTGTGGGCCCCGCTGAACAAGTTTGAAGGTACCAAAGGCATATCGGTTATATGGAGTCCGATGAACTGATGTAACCTATACCTCCGGGCGTTGAGGCAGCAAGGTGGAAATCTGCTAACGGGCATAGAGAGATTCTCCGTGTAGGGAACCTCCTTGTAACACCCTCAATTTCATATTCATGCATTGCATATAGAGAAACATTATAAAAGAAGCAGAAACGGAGAATGAATCAGAAAGATAGCTGAAAAGAGCAAATTCCAGTTCACCGAGGAGCGCCGTCGACACTTCCCGTGGCCTGCTGGCCACGTGGCGCTTTCGGAGCTCGCCTCTGCGGTAGGGTGCGAGGTCCGGCCCGCTGGACACGTGTTGCCTCCAGGGCTTGTCGCTGCCGAAAAGCGAGGTCCAGCACCGCGGGACACGTGTCGCCTTTGGAGCTAGCCTCTGGGGAGAAGCGAGGCCCAGCCCGTGGGAGACGTGTCACCCTCGGAGCTCGCCTCTGAGAGGTCCGATCCTGTTGGACACGTGTCGTCCTCGGAGCTCACCTCTGAGGAGAAGGGAGGTCCGACACTGCAAGACACGTGGCGCACCCGGAGCTTGTCTCTGCGGAAAAGGGAGACCCGGGCCCAACTGGACATGTGGAGCCTCTAGAGCTTATCCCTGCGGAAGGACGAGATTCCTAAGTGTTTTTTCGCCTGTACACGAGTACCAGGTACTCAGGAAACCGACATGATTTCTTCCATGTTGATACCGCACCCAAATCAATTGGAGATAAGTTGTTAAGATCCAAAACAAATTGAATAGGACTCCTATTTGAGATCCAATCGGAGTAGGACTCTTCTTTTCCTCTTATAAATAGAACCCAAAAACACCCTGGCCGCAACCACGCATCTATTTTCCCCTCCCGGGTCGGCGACTTGGAGGTCCTAGCTCCCAACTTGTCACACCCGGTTTCTCCGAAGAACAACCAAGTGAATATCACATGTATGCCAGGATCATTTTCTCATACATGTGATGACAAATAGTGAAGAATCATTTATTACAAGCCAGGTGTCGAATATAAATAAGTCTTACAAAGCATATGTCTCGATGGATGATAATAAGTTCATCACAAATAAACTAGCAGCGGAATATTATTCTTGTGGGCTCCATTACAGGCGTTGCCCGGGGGACTCCATGATCCTAGAAACCTTCTTCAGGTCCAAAGTCTTGATCATTATACACCACCTCATTATCTTGACCTGAGCAGCAATATAAACCAGCAAATATGCAAGGTTGAGTACCGATGGTACTCAGCAAGTGTGGGAAAGTTATGTCATGCTGGGCTAGAAGAAGAAGAGGTTGAACTCATGGTTAAAGCACTAGGCAATTAATACCTATCACCTTAGCTTATTAAGCACCTACATTACTACACAGGTGAAATGGTCCCAAACTCCCATCCCATCATCATAATCAAATAACCATAACATCATTTCCAATGTTAAGCTCCCCGCTTAACATCTTTAACTTCCAAAACCACCACTCCTCTAATCATGAATAAGTCCAAGCCGCTCTTGACCGTGAGCACGGCTGTCATGACAGTTTTGACTCTGCAGAGTTTGTACCACTGTACCCACATGTAGTGATTTCATCCCCCGTTGCCGGGTGGACTAAAAGAACCTCCATTATGCCAGTGGCTACGAACCACATTCACACTTCCAAGGTGTGTAGCCAGGAGATCACTACGAAGCCTTTACAAAGGGATTCCCGACGAGCGTGGGCCCACTGAGGTTTCACCCCTAACAGCATACAAGAGGCTCCAACCCCGCTGCAGTGGCCCCCTCTTGAGTCTTGCGGTTCATATGGTAGTCCAGCTGACACCTATTCCCCGCAGCATCCAACACACCCATACTACGCCGGGGATACACCTAATTAATTGGCCAAGCTGCCCCATCTCAGCATGTGGTTGGCACGGTAAAGCCGGGTTACATGCTCCATGAACCGGTCCTTAGGATCCAGGCAAGTACTAAACACAAACCCGAGTCTCGTGCACCCAGCACCAACCAAAACATCCAACTTGCCTTTATACCTACCTCTACATAACTCACAGTATCTATGTAAAGAGTATGGTAAAATAAACTGATGATCTCATATCCCAAATATCCCATTCTAAGCATGGCTAAGCATATGCATAATAATAAATGACATGATAAAATGAATCCCAACCCAAGCTACAAGGAAACAAGGTAATGCAATTCTAGGGAAACATCCTAGCATGGGTTTCATATTTTCAATTGATAATGCAAATAATTCTAGCTACACATCCTAGTATAGGATCAAAGTGGTCAAGGACACTTGCCTCCTTCCTGCTGCTCTTGGAATGGGTAGTCCGGATCTTGGAAAGGAAGAACTTGTTCTGGAGCAGGTTCTACTCATACCATCACACATAGCAAAAGAAAACAACAAGTCATAAGACATAGTTCACACTTCCACTTCATACAAGCCACACATTCACATTTATGAAAGCCATTCTCATTTCCATGTGTTGTGGTTACTCTGTGTGTTGATTTTGGCTTACATGCACTTTTAAACATGTACATATGATTTCTATTTTTGTATCCATATTCATGTTGGCATACTATATATGAATCTCTAATTTCAATAAATCCCTTATATTTAATTGATACACATTTTAGCTACCAAGTATGCATGATAGGTATTTTCCTACTTCATATGTATCTTCAAACCTTCTACCAACCCTAAACTGAATTCTTTGGATTTTGGAAACTTCATTTATCATTTTCTAGTTCTTTATACCTACCTTGCTATATTTTCAGATTTATTTCCTATGCCTAAATGTGCACTTTATTATGAAAATAGTAAGACACCTCATCTAAACAGATTAAGTTTTGGGTCTAAAATATTAAATAATATATTTTTGAACTTCTCTTCTGATGTGAACTATTTTACATTTATTTTACTAATTTTCAGAATTATCCTCTACTTAAAAATGTGTCCCTATTACTAATAAATGTGAATAATCAATTAAACAGATTCATTTCAGCCAAAAATCTATTTTTATCTCACTCCAAAGTTTTCCAAATACTAGGAAAGTTTTTAATTTGAATTTACAATGTGTTTGTCCCATCTTTTAAATTTTAAATACTAAACATATATTCAAATTCCTAAATTTAATATCACATAGTGTTAAAAAGGTAAACTCACCCCACTACAGGGCCTATTATATTATTTTAAGAATTTCTAGGGGTCTAACTACACATAACACAGGGGTTTTTCCTAATTTTTATTAAGTCCAAGGGTTAAAACTGATTTTTAAATTAATTTACATGATTTTCTGAAGTTCCAGGGACTAGATCAGAAGTTTCCGGGGCTAGCTCGTATTTTCCGAGAACCCCAAGGGGTAGCATGTAAGAATCCCAGCCTTTATAACGCGGGGCTGACGTGGACCGTCCGATTTAAAACAGACGGCTGAGATTATAACGTCGAACCGGTACGCGGGGATTTAAATTCTACCGTGCGATTTAAAATAGACGGCGCACAAGCGGCCACGTCACTCTGATCGAGCGCGGGCGGCGTTGCCCGGTGGCGCACGGCGGCGGGAGGCGGCAATCTCGCCGGAGAGTTTCGGATCTTCGTCAATTCTCCCTAAAACTGTGATTTTATGGCATAGATCGGTAGAGGGGAGGTCGGGGATCTCACCTCAGGGGGTTTTCTTGAGCTCGCAGGTCCTGGAAAGCGGTCGGCGACGAGGTCCGAGGTGAATTCACGACGAGGCTCGTCAGTGCTGTGTTTGAGCCGCAAACCACCGAGTTTTCTGCACTTGCGCGTTTCCCCGGAGGCTAGGGATGGCAATTGCACCCGCGGGTGCGGGTACCCGGCGGGTTTTGCACCCGACGGGTGCGGGTGCGGGTGGGATTTTCCACCCGCGGGTCTAACCCGCACCCGACCCGACCTGTCGCGGGTGCGGGTGCGGGTTTTATTTTGCACCCGCGGGTACCCGACGGGCACCCGAAATGATTTATGTTTATAATTTTAAAGTCAAATTTAATTGTGTTATATTATTTAATTGTTTCATATTACTTATCAAGACCTATATTTATAATATTTATAAGTAACTTAATATTTTTTGTTGTATTATCATTCAAAATGGATGATTTTTTAGACTTATTTTATTAAATGTTCTAGTATGTTCATAAAAAAAGTCAAACCCGATGGGCACCCGAAACCCGCCCGAAACCCGACGGGTGCGGGTGCGGGTGCGAATTTTCACCCGCGGGTGCGGGTGCGGGTCTCAAATTCCACCCGCAACCATTTTTGTTTCGGGCGGGTTTTTGCTCCACCCGACCCGAACCCGACCCATTGCCATCCCTACCGGAGGCGGTGGATCAAGACCAGCGAGTTAGATCAGAATTCCCGATCGAAGATCGAGCAGAATTTGCCGAAGAAGCTCGGGTTCTCACCGGGAGGAAAAACGGCGGATCGTGGGGGAAAACGGGGCAATGCCGGGATTTTTCTAGACGGGGGAGGGCGGCGGGTTGGTTTAGATCGAGCTGGAGTCTTCTGGGACCGGGAGTCGGCTGGGAACGCGCGGTTTTCCGGTGGGTTACGATCGCGCGCGCGCGGGGGAACAGTCCGGGGTCGGCGCGATCGGGAGCTCGGGGATGACAGGTGGGTCCCGCCTGTCTTCGAGAGGGGGCGCTGGCACGCGGCTGCGGGCTGGCGCGGGGGTTGGGTGGGCCGGCTGGTGGGTTTCGGCCCACTGGCCGGGAAGGTTTATTTTTTTCTTTTTCTTTTTCTTTTTCATTTCTGTTTTGAGTTTAATTTGAATTCCAGTTTGAATTTGAATTTTTGCAACACATGCAATACGTCCAAAAATTTTTAAATTCCCCACTTAACAGGATTTTGGGGTGTTACAGCTCTACCCCCTTTAAAATAAATCTCGTCCTCGAGATTGGGGTTCTAAGAAAACAATTCCGGAAATCGTGCCTTAAGCTCATCTTCTCGCTCCCAGGTGGCTTCCTCTTCCGAGTGATGCTTCCACTTCACCTTGCACATCCGGATTCTTTTATTTCTTGTGAGGCGTTCCATTGTTTCCAAAATCTTGGATGGTTGCTCGGCATAAGACAAATCCTCAGCTACGTCAACCTCATTCATGGGTAACACCTCTTCAGGCGTTCTCTCACATTTCTTGAGCTGTGACACATAGAATACATCGTGCACATCCGATAGGCGAGCCGGTAATTCTAGTTGATACGCCACTTCGCCTTTCCTCTCCAGAACTTGAAAGGGTTCGATTTATCGAGGTGACAACTTCCCTTTCACCTTGAACCGACGAAGTCCTCGGATAGGGGACACCTTGAGATAGACATAGTATCCCACGTTGAAAACGAGCTCTCTTCTCCATACATCGGCATAGCTCTTTTGTCGTGTCTGTGCTATCCTCAAGTTGTTGCGGATCCGGTGTAGCTTTCTTTCACGGGGATGAAATGAGCTACCTTGGTTAGCCTGTCGATGATGACCCATATCGAATCATATCCTGATTGGGTCCTAGGCAGTCCCACTATGAAATCCATACCGATTTCTTCCCATTTCCATTCAGGCACTTTGAGTGGTTGCAATAATCCCGCGGGTCGTTGATGTTCTGCTTTCACCAACTAACATGTGTCACATAGGGCAACATGTCCCGCGACATCTCGCTTCATGCCATACCACCAATACATGCTCTTGAGGTCCTGGTACATCTTCGTACTCCCAGGATGAATGGAATAGTCAGAATCGTGAGCCTCCTTCAAAATCAATTCGCGGATCTTCTTTACTTCTGGCACACAGATTCTTTTCCCGTGCTACACCGTTCCTTGTTCATCCTCTCTAAAACCAGGGGCTTTATTTTCCTTGATGAGTTGCCTGATTTCTTGTATCTTCTCGTCATCCTTTTGACCCTCGCGTATTTCTCGCTCTAGTGTGGAGTCCACTTCCATGGCGATGGCTTCACCACTATTCACAAGGCATAGATTGAGCCTTATAACCTTGTCCTTCAATTCTGCAGGCATGTCCTTCAAGCTCAACTTATTGACCTGCAGTTTCCGACTTAAAGCATCTGCCACGATGTTTGCTTTCCCAGGATGATAGTTGATGCCCACATCAAAGTCATTGATTAGCTCTAACCATCTCCTTTGTCTGAGGTTGAGATCTGGCTGTGTGAAAATGTACTTTAAACTCTTATGATACGTATATATCTCTGTCCTCTTCCCCATCAAGTAGTGCCGCCAAATTTTCAACGCATGTACCACTGCAGCTAGCTCTAGGTCATGTGTAGGATAGTTCTTCTCGTGCTTCCGGAGCTGCCGGGATGCATAAGCCACGACATGCCCTTCTTGCATGAGAACACATCCCAACCCGTTTCCAGAGGCATCGCAGTACACCTTAAAGTTCTTCTGCATATCTGGCATAACTAGCACTGGGGCTGTTGTCAATCTTTTCTTTAACTCCTGAAAACTCATCTCGCACTGCGGCGTCCATGTGAATGTGACTCCCTTCTCCAACAGTTTGGTGAGGGGTCTCGAGATCTTAGAGAATCCCTCAATAAACCGTCGATAGTATCCTGCCAATCCCAAGAAGCTTCGAACTTCCCCGACATTTTCAGGGGTCTTCCACTTCTGTATATCCTCGATTTTGGCAGGATCTACGGAGATTCCTCCCTCCGAGATTACATGTCCTAAGAAGGGAACTCTCTTCAGCCAAAACTCACACTTGCTCAACTTGGCATATAGTTGGTGTTCTCTCAGCTTCTGCAACACCAACCTTAGATGTTTCTCATGTTCCTCTTCATCCTTGGAGAAGACGAGAATGTCATCTATGAAAACCACCACAAATTTGTCCAGATATGCCATGAACACCTTGTTCATGAGATACATGAAGTATGCCGGGGAATTAGTTAGCCCGAAAGGCATAACGGTGTATTCATACAGTCCGTAGCGAGATACGAAAGCTGTCTTTGGAATATCGGTTTGCCTTATCTTAAGTTGGTGGTACCCCGACCTGAGATCAATCTTTGAGAACACACAAGCTCCCCTCAACTGATCAAACAAGTCTTCAATGCGGGGTAATGGGTACTTGTTCTTGATGGTTACCTCATTCAAGGCACGGTAGTCTACGCACAACCTTTGGGTTCCGTCCTTCTTGGGAACAAATATCACTGGAGCTCCCCATGGTGAGGAACTAGGACGAATATACCCCTTCTCCGTCAGTTCTCTCAAATGATCCTTGAGTTCTCCCAGCTGTTTGGAGTCCATCCGATAAGGTCTCTTGTATATCGGGGTTGTTCCAGGCACTAGCTCAATTGCGAATTCCACTTCACGATCAGGAGGCATACCTGGCAACTCCTTTGGAAAAATATCTGGATATTCCCTGATGATCCTGATCTCCTCCACTTTCACCTCAACTTGATTTAATTTAATGTCCCTCCTAGGCTCTTGTATTGTTATGAACTTTACTCTTGTGCCACTAGGATGAGTTAGTTCCATCGTTCTGGTCGAACAATGGATGATTCCCTTATGTTTGGTCAACCAATCCATACCCAAAATAATATCTATCCCTTGTGAATCTATCACTATGAGGTTAGCAGTAAATACTACCCATTAATGTCTAGGTTCACCTTGGGACACACTTATCTTGTCCTTATTTCTCCACCTGGAGAGTTCACTGCTAGCATATGGTTCATTTGTGTTGTTGCTAGATCATGCTAACCCTTGGGCAATGAACGAGTGGGTAGCACCAGAATCAAACAACAGGGTTGCAATGTGTAGATTGGCAGGAAACTTACCAACTACCACGTCAGGTGCCTCTTGCGCTTCCTCCATGGTGACGTGGTTCACCCGTCCTCTCATTACATTCTGCTGTTGTGGCTGCGTGGGCTTCTTCTTTGGGCACTTATGGGCGTAGTGCCCCACTTTACCACAGTTGAAACATTGCACCCCAACCTTAGGTGCCTGGCCTTTGTTGTCTTGGGATTGGTTTGGGGGTCCTTGTACGGCTGGTCGAGGTTGATATGTAGGGCGAGGCTGCTGTACGAACTGACGTTGTGGCTGTATTGGTGCTGCCGGAGGCCTGTAGTTCGGGTTGTACCCTCTTGGTGCTGAGTAGGGTACCACAACACGGTTCGTCTGCCCTGCGGGTTGCTGCATCAGACGTGGGCGGGTGTTGCTCCCTGAGGCTTGATGTGACCACCCAGCCTTCCTCTTGTTCTCATTTTCCAAGGCCTTCAGCTTCCTTTCTACCACAAACGCTCTGTCCACCATCTTTTGGAAGCTTTCATACTCGTTGGAGGACATTGCACACTGCATTTCTGCGGTAAGTCCTTCCATGAAACAATCTTGTTTCTGCTCATCGGTCTCTATGTCCCGTGGGGCATAACGGGAGAGTTGAGTAAATTTAGTGAGGTATTCCCTCACAGTCATGTTTCCTTGCTGCATCCCCAAGAACTCCTTCCTCTTGTTTTTAAGTTCACCCCTTGGTATGTAATGGTTGCGGACGCTACGCTTGAACTCTTCCCAAGTGATGTTCTCAGGGTCATGATGGGCGGCCATGTAGGCGGTAGACCAATCAGCAGCAGGTCCATGAAATTGATGAGAGGCAAACAGCTCCCTGTCATACCCTTGGCACTGTATGATCCTCATCTTGCTCTCAATGGTCTTTAGCCAATCATCTGCCTCCAGAGGTTCAGCAGCACTTGCAAACTTTGGAGGTTGAGTTCCTAGAAACTCACTCAACCTTGATTGGCGTGGTGCAGCTTGTGGAGGTGGAACTTGATGCAAGTTGGCCACCACTTGAGTCAGGTTCTGGATGAGCTGATTTTGATTCTCAAGCTTTTGGTGGATGGGATCAACTCCCTCACGGCGTCCACTCCTGTCTTGGCTCCCAGAAAGATGAGGGTTGCAGGCCTCATCGTTGTTGTTGGCAGGGTTGGCAGCACGACCCTTTCCTCTTCCGGCCATCTAGCATGATCAACCAAATGTTAATTTAAGGCATTACGTATTATCTTACTACTTCCACTTGTTTTTTTTACTTTGAAGTGTTGAGGCTTTGTTATACTTTCTGAGGGTTCATGTCTCATACAAAAATAAATGCACTCTTATTTCATGTGGGTTCACACACCAAAGCAAAACAATCTGAAGACGAGGCTGTGGACAATTGCTCATGGCTTCCACAACTCACGTCACACACCAAGCATTAACACACCATTAACTAAGATAATGACTCGACTACTCGACATCTTGCTAAACTACGGGAAGGACTCTACACTACTCGTATCACTGAGCTGGCTCCTCGGGATCTTCCTCATTATTGCGGCTGCCCTCTGACTCTGCTTTGGGTGGGGAGGCTGCTGGTGGAGAAGTGCGACGAAGCCTGATCGCCCGGCGATCTGGGGAGTCAGGAGTCCATGTATCATTCACGGTGACACACAGTTCATTCCCATCTCCTCTTTCTCTCGCCCTCAAGCAGGCTCGTAGCAACGCCTCGGTTTCCTTCAGGGTGTCCCGAACATCCTGAAGCTCCGGCTGACACTCCTGCAGTCGAGTGCTGAGCATAGCAGCATCCTCCAAGCACAGGTCCATGTGCTCATGGGAAGTCCCCTACTGCACTGGCGGGTACTTGTACTCCGTGGTACCACTCTCACGCTGGAGGACATACATGTACTCAGTCCTGTCCAGGTGGCGACGATAGATGTGACTCTGGCACGTGATGGCCTCCCAGGTGACATCCTTCTCCGCATCGACTTGTGTCGCTCGACAAGTTGGAGAGCGGTGGATCTTAAGCAGCTGATTTTCATGGATAATCCTCATCTCTGAACTCCATTCTTCCCTATTTTCACGGATCGTCCTGGTGGAGCTATAATGTATGATTAGCTTGCCCGTATTGCCGGCGGCTTGGAGCATACGTCGAAGACGGTGCAA
Source organism: Neostapfia colusana (assembly GCA_030760725.1). Classification (NCBI taxonomy): domain Eukaryota; kingdom Viridiplantae; phylum Streptophyta; class Magnoliopsida; order Poales; family Poaceae; genus Neostapfia; species Neostapfia colusana. The sequence continues at coordinate 80,112,815 of JASWHV010000007.1, read as the reverse complement.
CAAGCCTCCTACTGCCAATCCGTAGGAAAGGTATGCCACCGGATGGCTCTCCTCCCTTTGGGCAAGGGCAACTACGGGAACTCTCCCTCCTGTGGACTTCGAGTGGTGTGAATCATGTGAACCATCTAAAACAGAAAGCATTTAAACTTAGGTTAGATAAACTTTTAAACAAAAATCCTATTTTGAATGAAAGTTGGGATAAGATGAAGAAAGTGACTCCATTAAATAACACTTTTCAACACACACCTTGTAAAATAGTTTTTAAGAAAATAGGGCACTTAAATACGTCCATTTCTACCTAGGTCCACGTTCCTACGGGCAACCTTGGCTCTGATACCACTTCTGTCACACCCGGTTTCTCCGAAGAACAACCGAGTGAATATCACATGTATGCCAGGATCATTTTCTCATACATGTGATGACAAATAGTGAAGCATCATTTATTACAAGCCAGGTGTCGAATATAAATAAGTCTTACAAAGCATATGTCTCGATGGACGATAATAAGTTCATCACAAATAAACTAGCAGCGGAATATTATTCTTGTGGGCTCCATTACAGGCGTTGCCCGGGGGACTCCATGATCCTAGAACCTTCTTCGGGTCCAAAGTCTTGATCATTATACACCACCTCATTATCTTGACCTGAGCAGCAATATAAACCAACAAATATGCAAGGTTGAGTACCGATGATACTCAGCAAGTGTGGGAAAGTTATGTCATGCTGGGCTAGAACAAGAAGAGGTTGAACTCATGGTTAAAGCACTACGCAATTAATACCTATCACCTTAGCTTATTAAGCAGCTACATTACTACACAGGTGAAATGGTCCCAAACTCCCATCCCATCATTATAATCAAATAACCATAACATCATTTCCAATGTTAAGCTCCCCGCTTAACATCTTTAACTTCCAAAACCAGCACTCCTCTAATCATGAATAAGTCCAAGCCGCTCTTGACCGTGAGCACGGCTGTCATGACAGTTTTGACTCTACAGAGTTTGTACCACTGTACCCACATGTAGTGATTTCATCCCCCGTTGGCGGGTGGACTAAAAGAACCTCCATTATGCCAGTGGCTACGAACCACATTCACACTTCCCAGGTGTGTAGCCAGGAGATCACTACGAAGTCTTTACAAAGGGATTCCCGATGAGCGTGGGCCCACTGAGGTTTCACCCCTAACAGCATACAAGAGGCTCCAACCCCGCTGCAGTGGCCCCCTCTTGAGCCTTGCGGTTCATATGGTAGTCCAGCTGACACCTATTCCCCGCACCATCCAACACACCCATACTACGCCGGGGATAAACCTAATTAATTGGCCAAGCTGCCCCATCTCAGCATGTGGTTGGCACGGTAAAGCCAGGTTACATGCTCCATGAACCGGTCCTTAGGATCCAGGCAAGTACTAAATAAAAACCCGAGTCTCGTGCACCCAGCACCAACCAAAACATCCAACTTGCCTTGACCCCTACCTCTACATAACTCACAGTATCTCATTAAAGAGTATGGTAAAATAAACTGATGATCTCATATCCCAAATATCCCATTCTAAGCATGGCTAAGCATATGCATAATAATAAATGACATGATAAAATGAATCCCAACCCAAGCTACAAGGAAACAAGGTAATGCAATTCTAGGGAAACATCCTAGCATGGGTTTCATATTTTCAATTGATAATGCAAATAATTCTAGCTACACATCCTAGTATAGGATCAAAGTGGTCAAGGACACTTGCCTCCTTCCTGCTGCTCTTGGAATGGGTAGTCCTGATCTTGGAAAGGAAGAACTTGCTCTGCAGCAGGTTCTACTCATACCATCACACATAGCAAAAGAAAACAACAAGTCATAAGACATAGTTCACACTTCCACTTCATACAAGCCACACATTCACATTTATGAAAGCCATTCTCATTTCCATGTGTTGTGGTTACTCTATGTCTGTTGATTTTGGCTTACATGCACTCTTAAACATGTACATATGATTTCTATTTTTGTATTCGTATTCATGTTGGCATACTATATATGAATTTCTAATTTAAATAAATCCCTTATATTTAATTGATACACATTTTAGCTACCAAGTATGCATGAAAGGTATTTTCCTACTTCATATGTGTCTTCAAACCTTCTACCAACCCTAAACTGAATTCTTTGGATTTTGGAAACTTCATTTATCATTTTCTAGTTATTTATACCTAGCTTGCTATATTTTCAGATTTATTTCCTATGCCTAAATGTGCACTTTATTATGAAAATAGTAAGACACCTCATCTAAACAGAATAGGTTTTGGGTCTATAATATTAAATAATATATTTTTGAACTTCTCTTCTGATGTGAACTATTTTACATTTATTTTACTAATTTTCAGAATTATTCTCTACTTAAAAATGTGTCCCTATTACTAATAAATGTGAATAATCAATTAAACAGATTCATTTCAGCCAAAAATCTATTTTTATCTCACTCCAAAGTTTTCCAAATACTAGGAAAGTTTTTAATTTGAATTTACAATCTGTTTGTCCCATATTTTAAATTTTAAATACTAAACATATATTCAAATTCCTAAATTTAATATCACATAGGGTTAAAAAGGTAAACTCACCCCACTACAGGGCCTATTATATTATTTTAAGAATTTCCAGGGGTCTAACTACACATAACAGAGGGGTTTTTCCTAATTTTTATTAAGTCCAGGGGCTAAACTGATTTTTAAATGAATTTACATGATTTTCTGAAGTTCCAGGGGCTAGATCAGAAGTTTCTGAGGCTAGCTCGTATTTTCCGAGAACCCCAGGGGGTTGCACGTAAGAATCCCGGCCTTTATAACGCGGGGCTGACGTGGACCGTCCGATTTAAAACAGACGGCTGAGATTATAACGTCGAACTTGTACGCGGGGATTTAAATTCTACCGTGCGATTTAAAATAGACGGCGCACAAGCGGCCACGTCGCTCTGATCGAGCGCGGGCGGCGTTGCCCTGCGGCGCACGGCGGCGGGAGGCGGCGATCTCGCCATAGAGTTTCGGATCTTCGTCAATTCTCCCTAAAACTGTGATTTTATGGCATAGATCGGTAGAGGGGAGGTCGGGGATCTCACCTCAGGGGTTTCCTTGAACTCGGAGGTCCTGGAAAGCGGTCGGCGACGAGGTCCGAGATGAATTCACGGCGAGGCTCATCGGCGCTGTGTTTGAGCCGCAAACCACTGAGTTTTCTGCACCTGCGCGGTTCCCCGGAGGCGGTGGATCAAGACCAGCGAGTTAGATCAGAATTCCCGAACGAAGATCAAGCAGACTTTGCCGAAGAAGCTCGGGTTCTTACCGGGAGGAAAAACGGTGGATCGTGGGGGAAAAACAGGACGATGCCGGGGTTTTTCTAGACGGGGGAGGGTGGCGGGTTGGTTTAGATCGAGCTGGAGTCTTGTGGGACCGGGAGTCGGCTGGGAACGCGCGGTTTTCCGGTCGGTTACGATCGCGTGCGCGGGGGAACAGTCCGGGGTCGGCGCGATCGGGAGCTCAGGGATGACAGGTGGGTCCCGCCTGTCTGCGAGAGGGGGCGCGGGGCGCGGCTGTGGGCTGGCGCGGGGGTTGGGTGGGCCGGCTGGTGGGTTTCGGCCCACTGGCCGGTAAGGTTTATTTTTTTTCTTTTTCTTTTTCTTTTTCATTTCAGTTTTGAGTTTAATTTGAATTCTAGTTTGAATTTGAATTCTTGCAACACATGCAATACGTCCAAAAATTTTTAAATTCTCCTCTTAACAGGATTTTGGGGTGTTACACAACTCGCCGAGTTAACCCCCTTCACCAGAGTTCAGCCACTGGTGAGACCGCCGACAAGCCGCTCACGATCGCCGTCGCTGCTGCCATTGCTAGGAGGAAGGCCGAGAAGGACAAGCACAGGGAGCTATCTACGAAGAACTACAGCACCAAGACTTCAAGACACGTGAGCAACAAAAGCCACAGGAACAAGGCAAGTGCCCCTTGACCATATTGATCCCATGTTTTGAAACTGTTTTGTTTTTGAAAACTGTGTTTGCTTGAGTCAACTTGATGGGACATCCTTTTATAGGAGTTTACTAGTTTTGTTAACCACCCTTGTCGCCGGGGAGGTTAATAAGTCGGGTATGGTCGTTTTTTCCTTTTTGCTTCGCTAGTCTAAGGGATATGGGAAGCGAGATAGAACGTGTCTAGCTACTTCACTCATATGAATAATGATAATAAGAACTTGATGTTGATAATGAACATGAATCGGGGGAGATCCAGGCAAGCCTTGTTCGTGGATGTAGTAGAATGAGATGGTGGTTTACTTGCCGTAGATGTAAGGACCGGTTCATGCCAGCACATGCCAGGAAAACAGTGCCACCACAAGGCCAAATATGAGTGTGGCTTAGCTGAATAATTAGGTAAGTTACTAGATTGTTATGCACCGTGGAAGGCGCGGGGAATGGGAGTCGAGAGAGTACTGCCCTGGGAACCACATGTCACAAGAGGGGGCCTGTAGGTGGGAGAATGGTGATTCGAGCCTGCTGGTGAAACCCTAGTGAGTCCGTACATCTAGTAGCCCCTTTGTAAAGGCTATTTTGTGATCTCTTGACCATACACCGACGGTTGTGTACTGGTATAATGGAGGTTCTGCAGTCGCCGACGGGTGACAAAATCACAAACTTGTGGGTAAAGTGGTGCCACCTCTTAAGAGTGTAAAACTATCATGATAGCCATGCTTACGGTCACAAGTGCCTGGCCAACTCACATGATTAGATGGGATGGTTTGGGATGGTTATTAGGATGTTTATTCGGTATGGTTATTGGTATGGTTATGGTTTGGTCTTGGTAATGAGAATGGTTTCAGAACTGTTGAGTCTTGACAATGAGTTTGGTTTGGTAATACGAATATGAGATGGTTATGGATATTATGAATATGAGATGGTTATGGATATCATGAGCATGAGAAAAAGTTGAGAAAGATTTTTGGTGGGATGAGACATGAAAAGTGGTGAAATATGAAGGAGGTATGTTGATGTTTTAATTGGATTTATGTTGGGATTAAATTCACTTAAAGATAGTTGCTGTTTTTATCATGGTTGTGAAGCAAAATTTGCTTTCTGCAATGAGCCTTTTATTTCCTACCTTGTTGAAAGCTAAATGTCATACTTTTCCCGCACTTGCTGAGTATGACATGTACTCACCCTTGCATTATCATACAAACATCAGCAACAGGAAAGGAGTACTTTGACGACCATGTGGAGTACTAGGCGTGAGAACTACCGTCAACTTGCCTGTGGGGGTGGAGTTGAAGATGGAGCCGCTGCCGTGCTTAGTTTGCTTCCGCTATCGTTTAGAGACTTCCGCTGCTAGAATAAGTTAGAGACTTCCGCTGCAAGAATAAGTTAGAGATTGATGTAATAAAGTACTTAAACCCTATTATTCGTGGTTATATTCTGGATTCAGTTTGAGGATTACATGTGTATGTATGATGAACATCCTGGGCACACATATGCATTAGCTGGGTTCAGTGTTTTATGGTACCGGGCGTCACACTCCTGCTCGTTTCGGTGCGACCGGTTCGACGTTTGGGCTGTTTGGTGAAAGGTTGTCCCGTACGATATCGGTTGAGCGTTCCGTTGCAGCTCCGAGTATGGGCGTACGTGACGTTCTATTCAGGTATCCCTGCAGGTGTATATCGAGCCGATTCGCCGTCCCTCGCGGTTATGAGTACCGCTTGTTCACTGTGTCGTGATGTAGTAAATCTATGGAATGATTTTGATACGTTACTTCTGTTATGAATAACTTGTATTGCAACATGTGTGCCACCAAATATTGCTCACTAAATTTCAGATTTATGAACCCTTAACATGTGGCTAAAAGATGAAGTAAGGATGAACTTGTAGGCGTATCCTTTGCGGCAAATTTCCATCCTACCTTTGGTATGACCTGCATGTGGAGTTTCCTGTGTAGGAGAGTCGGTTAAGACTTGCTGAGCCATCGCGCTCACGGTTTGAGGAGGACATCACAACAGCGGATACACACATTGAACTACAAGGACTAATGACAAGAGCACGATCATGATTACTAAATCAGCAAGTGAACTCGTTCCTAACTTCCTTTGCATATAAGTTTGAGAATAGATTGCTATGTGATGATTTAATTATTATCAGGAACATTGGAGAAGATCATCAAGTGAAGGGTAGAGGACTTCGGAACATGGAGAACCAGCTGGGACGTCCACAAGTTGATGGAGATAGTTTACAACTCGGACTCGAGTTCAACTCGGAATCCTGGAACAGTCCACGTTAAAACGGATGCCCAGGATGCATACGGACTCGTTTTCGACGTTCTACATATGAACAGAAAGAGGAGGAGATAAAAATTCCAATATCTCTGGTCCCATATCAAAATCCCTCCAGAGTCATTAGGAATCGTTGAAACAATTCAATCCCAGAGTTCTGTCCAGTGCTGCGCCGCCGTATTGGGCTTTTGGGACTTGTATCCCGTATGAGTCCATTAGGGACGCGTCTCAGGGTCTCTTGACAGAACCCTAGCCTTTAAAAACTGTAGCCGCTGGCCACAATGGGTGGCTTTTGCCTAGATAAACAGCCGCTGTTCTACGTTTTTCGTGAGACCCCAACTTCATGAATTTGATATCGCGTCTTCTACGTTCTTGCTCGTGTTTCTCGGTTGCACTTGCAGGGATTAGCCTTCTTGGCGAGGTCAAGTGTGTGCTGCACGGTTTATAACCAACAGAGCAGTGGTGTAGTGATTGCAGGGGTGTTCAAACTGCTCGAGTGCCGCGGATCATCAACGTTGAGTTCTCCAACTCAATCGACCTACCTTTCGGAAGATCGGGCCTAACCTTCTCATCAATTGGTATCAGATTTCCAGATTGCCCGTGAGGTATCTTTGTTTCCTATTATGTTAGTTTTATTTCATACCTAGAGTCCACAGAAAATCCACAAAAAATTACCGCTTCCTAGCCTATAGTGCCAGCAGTTTTCGTGTTTCGGTTTGCATTGTTGAGTTTGCATTCGTGTGGTCGAGTATTGTTTCTGGTTTAGCTTTGTATTTTGGGTCCTTGTTATTGTGTTTTGCCCTTGTTTTTTTGCTGTTCGGCACCTATTCCACAACCTCTAAACAACAAGCCGATCCGCTACGTTCATCGGTTTGCCCAAGCTAGCCGCCTTGCGTGAACTCCCGCATCGCCAGCCCTAGATTAGGTGACAAACCTTTTGTGCCAATCATCCTTGATTCATCACACACCACCCTATAAGTTGTGCAAATTTCCAATCATTTTCGTATGCGATTGCTAGATCTGTTCTAAAACCGAGTTGGAATCAACATCCAAAAGCTGTAATTCGAACAAACTACCATAAAACAGCCGTAACTTTCGCATAAGAACTTGAAATCGGACGATTTTTTTAAATTCATCTATGCAAAATTTTGCATCCGGCGAAATAAGATTGGCCAAAATCCCCTCGGAAGATAGCCTTTTCGGCCTCCAAAGTTCCAGCACGAATTTTACAAAATCTTCTTGATTTTCTATAGGCCACATAATATGTCCAGTTGAGCTGAAAATTTGTATGCTTCCTACATTTGTGCTACTGAGTAAAGAAAATTTTTTAAAAAAATATTACAAAAAAAAGATTGTGAAGAGCACACATATTAAAGCAATTGGCCTAGTCTATACACTTGTGGTGCTGTTGGTCATATCATTCTTCTTTCTTTTGCCTTACTACATTATTGTGTTGTGCTAGGCCTAGAATACTTGGTTAACCAGCAACAGTTTCCTACATTGAATATTTATTCAACTCTGTTTAGCTGTTAACGGTTTCTGCTCATTAACCACCATACTTTGCCATCCAAGCTCCACGTTTTCTCTTGAGCAGAACAGGTACCTTTGTAATCACACCACGCTTCATCATTGGGTTATCTCACCGTCCACACCACCTACTGTGTTGGTAACAACACTTGTATGAGCATGGTAAGACGCTTGAGATAGAGCCCACCTTTTCCACATTGCCACTACCTTTTGTAGTTGATAGGGATAACACTTTTTGTTGTTGTTGTTGTTGTTTTTGTTTCACCACTAACCATGTCAGGGAACAACGACGAGGAGAACAACAACAAGGAGAGTGATTGTGTTTTACATGCAGAGCTTCGTGACATGATGCGGAAAACAGAGAATACACTAGCGAACTTGACTTGCCAATTCGCTGACCTTGCTGTTCCGATGGATAATTTGGAGGCGCGATTGCCTCCCGTTGAAGCACGTGACGATGATGCTATCGACGTGGAAGTCTTTGATGACCAGCCACAACGTCCATTTCAGTGTCGAGTAATGGGAGGTAATAATTGTTACAATTACAATGATCATTATAGCAATTATAATCGCCATCCTGATGATCATTTTACTAAAGTAAAATTTACTATACCCTCTTTTTATGGTGCTTATAATGCTGAGGCTTATCTTGATTGGGAGATGATAGTAGAGCAAAAATTTAATGCCCATCTTGTTCCTGAACAACATAGGGTTCGTCAAGCCACTAGTGAGCTTAAGGATTTTCTATCATATGGTGGAATGAACTAGTTAAAACTAGGACTGATCCTCCAACATGGGAGAGATTAAAAGATCCTATGCATGTTCGATTTGTTCCTCATTTTCAGCGCGACCTTCAAAAAAATTGCAACGCTTGGACCTAGGTAACATGTCCATAGAGGAGTATTATCAAGAGTTACAGAAAGGTATGTTGCGCTGTGGGGTAGTAGAGGACATGGACGATAAAATAGCCCGTTTTTATTGGGGGTTGAGACGTGAAATTCAGGACATTGTTGATTACAAGGAATATGATACTGTTAGCAGATTGTTTCAGCTTGCTATGTTGGCAGAAAAAGAATTACAGGGATGCCAACAACAGCAACATCACACAAGGAGCACCTTCACGCCGCGTTCAACGTCTACACCACCCAAAACAGCACCATCTTCGATTTTTCATGCAGCCACTACACCATCCAATGGCGGCCAATGATCAACACCTGCTGCTGCGCCTCCTCGCGTGCAGGACGGTGGCAAGATGACGCCATTCAAGCCTACGTCTTCAATACCTTCTACGAGTCGCACTTCCAACATCAAGTGTCATCGCTGTCAGGGACTTGGTCACATGATCAAAGATTGCCCAAGCAAGCGAGCATACATAGCACGCAACGATGGCGGGTATGATAGAACATCAAATGTTGAAGATGAATATTCTCTTGCTACTAACATTGCAGGCACAAATGATGACCAATATAGCTCCGACAAAGAGGAACTTGGTACAGCAGCGACAGAGAAGTATAGGAGCATCATTGTGCAGTGTGCTTTGAGCTCCAAAGTGGAGGCCGCTGACAAGCTACAACGACACAATCTCTTTCACATGTTTCTCCTCGTCAAGGATTGTCACGTATACAGTATAATTGATGGAGGAAGCTGCAATAAGTTGGTGAATGTCGCCAACGAGCTAGGATTGACAACAAGAGCACACCCTCATCCATACCACATTCAATGTTTCAACAATAGCGGTAAGGTTCGGGTAACTAAAACAACAAGAATACATTTTTCGATTGGTTCTTATAATGATTTTTCTGATTTTGATGTCGTGCCTATGGATGCTTGTTCTCTTTTATTGGGCCGTCCTTGGGAATTTGATATGGATGCTATTCATCATGGTAGAACCAATAAATATACTCTCTTGCATAAAGGAAAGAAGATCACTTTGCTTCCAATGACCCCTGCTGAAATTGTGCGTTTTGAGAAGAGTAAAATTAACGGTGATAAAGCAACAAAACTAAAATCTGAAAAACAGCAAGTCATTAAGTTAAAATCACCTTCATTGTTGACAACTAGTCTAATCTTGCTCATTTATTTGTTGCTAAGCGGATGTGCTATGCTTTAATATGCAAAGAAGTCACGTTTTCACTTCATGAATTGTCTATTGCGTTGCCCCCTGCTGTTGCCAACCTTTTGCAGGAGTTCGAGGATGTGTTTCCCTTCGAGATACCCCCTGGGCTGCCACCTGTAAGGGGAATTGAACACAAGATCGACTTGATTCCGGGAGAAAGTTTACCAAATCGTGCGGCGTACAAGGTGAATCCGGAGGAGACTAAGGAAATTCAGCGACAAGTTCAAGATCTCTTGGACCGCGTGTACATGTGTGAAAGTCATAGCCCTTGTTCCGTTCCTGTTCTTTTGGTTCCTAAGAAAGATGTGTGACACCCGGTTCCAGAAATAGAACCAAGTGGATGCATATGTGTGCCCAGGATATTCATCACACATACACATGTAATCCACAAACTGAATTCAGAATATAACCACGAATAAATAGTGTTTAAGTACATTAATACAATGACTCAATGTCTCACTCATGAATATCTAACTTATTCTTGCAGCGGAAGACTCTAAATGACGGCGGAAAGTGACTAAAGATAGCTGGCTCCATCTTCAACTCCACAGGCATGTTAACGGTAGTTCCCAAACCTAGTACTCCACATGGTCCTCGAAGTACTCATCTCCTATAGCTGATGTTTATGTGGTAATGCAAGGGTGAGTACATGTCATACTCAGCAAGTGCGGGGAAAGTATGACATGTAGCTTACAATAAGGTATGGAATAAAAAGGCTCATTGCAGCAAGCAAATTTTAATTCATAAACATGGTAAAAACAGCAACTAACTCTAGGTGAGTTAAATCCCAATATAACCAAGTAAAACAGCAACATTCTTTCATCATAATTCACCATTTATCAAGTCTCAACCAGCCATTAATCTTTCTCAAGTTCATCTCATACTCATAAATATTCATAGCCATCTCCTTTTCATATAACCGAAACCAAACTCAATGTCAAGACTCAAAACAGTCCCAAAACCAATCCCAATGACCATACCATAACCATACTGAATAACCATCCCAAGTTTTGCCTCTAATCATGGAAGTTGGCCAGATGCTTGTGATCGGAAGAACGGCTATCCCAAGGCAGTCCTCCTCGACTCCCATTTCCCGTGCCATCCACGGTCTATAACAAGCTAGCAACACACCTAATTAATCATCTAAGCCGCTCCCATACTTGGCCTTGTGGTGGCACTATTTTTCCTAGCATATTCTCGCATGAACTGGTCCTTACATCTACGGCAAGTACCACCATCTCATCCAGCAACATCCACAAACCAAGCTTGCCTAGATCTCCTGGATTCCATGCCCATTAACATCATCAAGATCTCATCATCATTATTCATATGAGTGCAGTCGCTAGACATGTTTTATTTTAACTTCCCGTATCCCGTCAATTAAGCGAAGAAAAAAAGGAAAAACAACCATACCTGACTCATCAACTTTCCCGGCGACAAGGATGGTTAACAAAACTAGTAAACTCCTATAAAAATGGTGTCCCATCAAGTTGACTCAAGCATACGAGTTTTTGCGTACAAAACAGTTTCAAAACATGGGATCAATATGTTCAAGGGGCACTTGCCTTGCTCCCGTGGTTCTTGTTGTTCGAGCATATCGAAGTCTTAGTGCTGTAGATCCTCGTAGATGGCCTCTTGAGATTGTCCTTCTACTCACGACCACGCACATACAAAATTTACAGCAATCAATCATCATGCACAAACTTTACTCAAGATGCAATGGGGTAGATGAATGCAAATCCTATGGTGCAGTTTTATTAATCCAGTTTTGTACGTGTTCTTGCATGTTTTAATGGGCTTTCATGGGGTTTTATGATGAACAAGTGTGTAGGGATCAAGTGTGGACGTGATGATGCTCTTGACTCAAGATCTAGATCAATTTCACCATCAAAAGTTTGTCAAAACACGATCTGTCCACATGTAAAAGTTTCTGCTCGAAGGGGGCGAAGAAAACGGATGCGTAGAAACAGCGGCGACATCGTAAGATGGGTAATGGAGACATACCTCACTTCCTCCTTGTGGCAGGGCCCTTCTCCTAGCAAATGCAGCAGCAGAGAATTTTTCTATGGAAGATTACGGCAGGACAGATCGTCGGGCTTTTTCTCCGGCGACGGCGAGGCGTGACGGGGCTCGACGGCGGCCAAATTCTGGCAAGGGGGGGGGGACTTGGCGACTTGGCAGCAAGGAAGGGGGCTTGGCAGCAGGGGGGACGTCCAAAATAGAGAGGATTTTGGCCAGGGTGGGGGTTATATTTATAAGGGGGAAAAGGGAGAGTCCTACTCGATTTGGAGCTCAAATAAGAGTCCTATTCATTTTTTTTGGATCTTAACAAACTTATCTGTTGTGGTGCGGCAGCCTTGGGGATTTTTTCCCCAAAATGTGGGGAAAATTCCCCTTTTTGGGGATTGGGGAATTTAGAAATTTTGGGGTAAATTTGGGGAAATTTGGGAATGGCTCATTTCAGCTATCTTTTTCCCATTCCTCACCATTTCTATGTCACTTGCTCCTTTTCTACATTCCCCTCTCTATTTCTATGTCCCATTCTCCATTTCTACATTCCCCTCTCCATTTCTTTGTCCCATTCTCCATTTCTACATTCCCCTCTCCATTTCTATGTCCCATTCTCCATTTCTACATTGCCCTTTTCCATTTCTATGCCCCATTCTCCATTTCTATATTCCCTTCTCCATTTCTGTGGTTTTTCCACCATTTCTATGGTTCCTTCCTCCATTTCTATGGTTCTTTCTCCATTTCTATGGTTCCTTCCTCCATTTATATGGTTCTTTCTCCATTTCTATGGTTCTTTCTCCATTTCTATAGTTCTTTCTCCATTTCTACTTCTTTCATAATGTTTCTCTACATGAAAAATGTATGCAATGCATGGAAATGAATTAGAGGGTGTTACAAGATTGTAGTTGGCGCATGTGTGTTGATTTTCAAGCGATTAATAACATCACCATTCGATATCGTTACCCTATTCCTCGCTTAGATGACATGATTGATGAAATGATTGGTGCTATCATTTTTACAAAAATTGACTTGCGTAGTGGTTACCACCAAATAAGAATAGAATTAGGAGATGAATGGAAAACTGCATTTAAAACCAAGTTTGGCCTTTATTAGTATTTAGTCATGCCTTTTGGTTTAAGTAGTGCACCTACCACTTTTACGCGATTAATGAATGAGGTTTTACATGCTTTTATTGGAAAATTTGTGGTGGTTTACTTCGATGATATCCTCATTTACAACAGATCATATTACGAACACCTCTCACATTTACATGCTGTTTTTTTTCTGTTTTGAGAGATCCACGCTTGTTTGGTAACCTCGAAAAGTGCATCTTTTGCACAAATCGAGTATCGTTTCTTAGCTATGTCGTTTTCTTGCAGGGAATTGAGATGGATGAGGCAAAAATTGTTGCAATCACTAGCTGGCCAACTCCAACAACCGTCACATAGGTGCGTAGTTTTCTTGGTATTACAGGTTTTTATCGTCGCTATGTGCGGGATTTCAGAATCATTGCAGCACCTCTCCACGAGCTAACGAAGAAAGGAGTGCCGTTTCAATGGGGCGAACAGCAGAAACAAGATTTCAATACTCTTAAATCAAACCTTACACAAGCACCATGGTTGCAACTTCCTGATTTTTACAAGACCTTTGAGCTCGAAGCGATGCAAGCGGCATTAGTATTGGAGGCGTTCTCATACAAGAAGGTAAACCCGTTGCTTTCTTTAGTGAAAAACTGCATGGTCCTTCTCTGAACTATTCGACTTATGATAAGAAATTGTATGCATTAGTGCGAGTTTTACAAACTTGGCAACATTTTCTTTGGTCTAAGGAGTTTGTGTGACACCCTCATTTTTGGTTTCTGCATGTATTCATGTTTCATGTAGAACAACATTTTTAAATAAGCTGAAACAGAGAAAATATAAAAAAGATAGCCAAAAAGAGCCAAATCCAGTTCACAGAGAGCGCTGAGGAAAACTCCCCCGGCCTGCTGGCCACGTGGCATGTTCGGAGCTCATCCCTGCGAAGTGGGGAGAGGTCCGCCGCTAAACTGGCTACATGGCAGGCTCGGGGCTCATCCCCGCGAAGGGGGAGGGGTCCGATCCCGTGGGACACGTGTTGCCCCCAGAGCTAGCCTCTGCGGAGGAGCGAGGCCAGCCCGCAGGACACGTGTCACCTTCGGAGCTAGTCACCGCGGAAAACAGACGACCAGTCACGCGGTATGTGTGTCGATCTCTGAGCTGACCTCCGAGGGGTCCGGTCCTATTGGACACGTGTCACCACCGGAGCTTATCTCCGGGAGGTCCGTTACTGTTGGACACGTGTCAACCTCGGAGCTTGTCTCTAAGGAGAAAGGAGGTCTGGAGCAGCTAGGACACGTAGAAATATCGGAGCTCAACTCCGAAGAGAAGGGAGGTCCAGAAACTGACATGTGGCGTTCACGGAGCTCGCCTCTGTTCAGAGGGGAGGTCCCGACCCACCAGACACATGACGCATGCGAAGCTCACCTCTGAAGAAGAGGGAGGTCTCGTCCGCCTGACACGCGGCACAACCGGAGCTCGTCTTTGCGGAAAGGGGAGACCAGGCCCCGATGGACGTGGAGCTTCCGGAGCTCATCACTGCAGAGGTAACGAGTTCTGGAGCGGTTTTTGCTTCTGTACGCGTGGGAATACCGGTACGGGAGAAAACCGACATGAATTCCACAATGTTACCGCTCCAAATCAACTAAAGATAAGTTGTTAAGATTCAACGATAATTTGAATAGGACTCTTATTCAAAATACAATCAGATTAGGACTCTTCTCCTCCCGATTATAAATAGAACCCAGAACCTTTGGCCGAAATCACAAACTTCTTTTCCACCGCCTGAGCCGATGACTTAGAGCCCTAGCCCCAGCTCGCCGAGTAAACCCTTCGCCGGAGTTCGGTCGAGTCGCCGGAAGAGAGCCCCAACAATCTGTCTTGCTAGGAGAAGGACTCCAAGACTGAGAAGAACATAAGGTAGGTCTCCAATACTACCTTAGGACATCATCACGTTTTCTTTGCATCTGCTCTTCGATTCTTTTCGAACAGAAGCTTTTTCATGGACAGATCACTTGTTGATCGGTTTGAACTAAGTCAAGATCATCGCCACGTCCACAATTGACTCTACAACTCTGTTCATCGTAAAACCCATGCAAACCATGCAAGAACACATATAAACTAATCTAATAGAAACTGATCATAGGATTGCATGCATATGCATCATCGCATCTAGTTAAAGTTTGTGCATGATATTGATTGTTGTAAATTTTGTATGTGCGTGATCGTGTATAGAAGGACAAGCTCAGGGAACTACCTACGACGGGCTACAACAACAAGATTTTGAGCAACCGGAACAGCCAGAACAAGGCAAGTGCCCCTTGACCATATTGATCCCATATTTTGGAAAACTGTTTTGTTTGTGAAAAGGTGTGTGTGCTTGAGTCAAACATGATGGGAAACCCTTTTATAGGAGTTTACTAGTTTTGGTTAAACCACCCTTGTCGCCAGGGAAGTTTATGAGTTGGGTATGGTTTTTACTTTTATGCTTCGCTGAGTTCATGGTATTGGGAAGCGAGATAGATGTGTCTAGCTAACTGCACTCGTAATGATAATGAGAAACTGATGTTGATAATGGACATGGATCGGAGGGAGATCTAGGCAAGCCGGGTTTGTGAATGTGGTAGCATTAGATGGTGGTTTACTTGTCATAGATCTAAGGACCGGTTCATGCGAGTACATGCCAGGATAACAGTGCCACCATAAGGCCAAGTACGGGTGCGGCTTAGCTGAGTAATTAGGTAAGTTGCTAGATTGTTATGGACTGTGGAAGGCGCGGGGAATGGGAATCGAGTGAGGACTGCCCTGGGAACTGCATGGCACAAGAGGGGGCCCGTGGGTGGAAGAATTGGAGATTCTAGCCTGCCCGTGAAACCTTAGTGAGTCCATACATCTAATAGCCCCTTTGTAAAGACTATTTTGTGATCTCTTGGCCATACACCGACGGTTGTGTACTGGTATAATGGAGGTTCTGCAGTCTCCGATGGGTGACGAAATCACAAACTTGTGGGTAAAGAGGTGCAAACTCTGCAGAGTCTTAAAACTATAATGATAGCCGAGCTTACGGTCACGAGCGCCTGGCCAACTTCCATGATTAGTTATATGGTTATTTTGGGATGGTTTTGGATGGTTTTGGTTATGGTTTGATTTTGGTTTGGTTTTCGGGACTGTTGAGTCCGGGTGATAAGATTGGGTGCATGACCGTTGAGTCATGGCAATGAGATTGGTCTCGGTGTGAGACGGAATTGTTTATGAGATGAAATGGTAGTAAATACGAGATGGTATTCGTGAGATGGTAGCGAATATGAGAAGGTATTCGTGAGCAAGAATGAGGTTGATTAATGTCTGAATGGGACATGGAAAGTGATGAACATAATGGAGGTACGATTGGTAAATTTAATACATGTTTACGTTCACTTAAAGTTAAGATGCTGTTTTATCGTGGTTTTGATAAATAACTTTTTTTCTGCAATGAGCCTTTTTATACCTACCTTGATGTGAGCTACATATCATATTTTCCCACACTTGCTGAGTACATCATTGTACTCAAACTTGCATTATTATTTCATCATCAGCAACAGGAGAAGATTAGTATGAAGACCAGGTGGAGCATTAGGTGTGTAATCTGTCCTCAACCTTGCTTGCGGGAATGGAGCAGAGATGGAGCTGCTGCTGCTGCTGCTTAGATTGCTTCCGCATTAGTTAGAAGACTTCCGCTGCTAGAATAAAGACTTCCGCTGTTAGATTAAGACTTCCGCTGTTAGCATGAGTCCAAGACTCATGAGACATTGTAATAAAACCCTGTTATTCGTGGTAATATATATTCTGAATTCAGTCTGTGGAACATATGTGTATGTGTGATGAACATTCTGGGCACACATATGCATCAGTTCTCGGTTCCGTGGTTTTTTCCACAGAATTGAGAGCGTCACAGTTTGTCATACATTCCGATCATGAATTCTTTGAAGTATCTTAAGTGTCAAAACAATCTGAATAAACGACATGCTAAATGGATTGAGTTTATACAGTCGTTTCCATACTTCATTAAGCATAAGAAAGGGAACGAAAATGTCATTACCAATGCATTATCTAGACGATATACCATGCTGTCCCGACTTGATCACAAAATCTTTTGTTTGAAAACAATAAAAGCATTATTCCCTACAGATGTGGACATAAAAGATGTTTTTGAAAATTGTAGAGAAGGAAGAACATGGAACAAATATGTGCTGCGAGATGGTCTCCTCTATTGTGCTAACAAGCTATGCGTTCCAGCTAGCTCTGTTCGTCTATTGCTTTTGCAGGAAGCACATGGAGGAGGTTTGATGCGACATTTTGGAGTGAAGAAAACTCTGGACGTTCTGTCCACAGACTTCTTTTGGCCGAAGATGAGGCGTGATGTCAAACGCTACGTGTCATGATGCACTACTTGCAATAAAGATAAGTCTCGCTTAAACCCACATGGTCTTTATATGCCTCTTCCTGTTCATAGTGCACCTTGGGAGGATATTTCTAAGGACATTGTTTTGGGATTGCCTAGGACTAAGAGGGGGAGGGATAGTATTTTTATGGTTGTTGATCGTTTCTCGAAAATGGCGCAGTTTATACCATGTCATAAGAACGACAATGCTTCACACATTGCTGATTTGTTTGTGACTGAAGTTGTTTGTTTACATGGTGTGCCAAATACCATTGTTTCTGATCGTGATGCAAAATTTTTAAGTCATTTTTGGAGAACCTTGTGGTATAAATTAGGCACCAAGTTGCTGTTTTCAACTACATGCACCCACAAACAGATGGACAAACCGAGGTAGTTAATCGTACTTTATCCACTATGTTGCGGGCTGTCCTGAAAACAAATTTAAAGTTGTGGGAGGAGTGTTTACCACATATAGAATTTGCATACAACAGATCCGTACACTCCACGATGAAGGTAAGTCCATTCCAGGTAGTGTATGGTTTCAATCCCCGTGCTCCTATTGATTTACTACCTGTGCCTCCTTCTGAAACTATAAATTTGTATGCTACACAACGATCTGAATTCATTCTTAAGATGCATGAAAATACAAAAAAAAATATAGAAAGGATGAATGAGAAGTATAGGATTGCAGGTAGTATAGGTAGAAAGGAAGTAAAACATGACCGGGGGATTTGGTGTGGTTACATTTTAGAAAAGAGCGATTTTCTGGCTTGAGAAAATCTAAACTTATGTCACGTGCTGCTGGTCCTTTTAAGATTGTTTAAAAGATTAATGATAATGCATATAATCTTGATTTGCCTCCCGATTTCGCAGTTAGTCCCACATTTAACATTTCTGATTTGCGGCCATATTTGGGAGAAGAAGATGAACTTGAGTCAAGGACAACTCTGATTCAAGAAGGGGAGGATGATAAGGACATCACAACAGAGGATGCGCACATTGAACTACAAGGACCAATGACAAGGGCACGAGCACGATTACTAAATCAGCAGGTGAACTTGTTCCTAACTTCCTTTGCATATAAGTTTGAGAATAGATTGCTATGTGATGATTTAATTGTTATCAGGACATTGGAGCAGATTATCGAGTGAAGGGTAGAGGACTTCGGAACGTGGAGAACCAGCTGGGACGTCCACAAGTTGATGGAGATAGTTTACAACTCGGACTCGAGTTCAACTCGGAATCCAGGAAAAGTCCACCTTAAAACGGACGCCCAGGATGCATAAGGACTCTGTTTTTGATGTTCTAGATATGCACAGAAAGAGTTGGAGATAAACTTCCAATGGCTCTGGTACCATATCAAGATTACTCCAGAGTCATCAGGAATCATCGAAACAATTCGATCCCAGAGTTCTGTCCAATGCTGCGCCACCGTATTGGGCTTTTGGGCTTTGTATCCCATATGAGTCAATTAGGGACGCATCTCAGGGTCTCTTGACAGAACCCTAGCCTTTAAATACTGTAGCCGCTGGCCACAATGGGTGGGTTTTGCTTAGATAAACAGCCGCCGTTCTACGGTTTTTGTGAGACCCCAACTTCGTGATTTTCAGATCGCATCTTCTACGTTCTTGCTCGTGTTTTTCGGTTGCACTTGCAGGGATTAGCCTTATTGGCGAGGTCAAGCATGTGCTGCACGGTTGATAACCAACGAGCAGTGGTGTAGTGATTGCAGGGGTGCTCGAACTGCTCGAGTGCAGCGGATCATCAACGTCGAGTTCTCCACCTTAATCGACCTACCTTTTGGAAGATCGGGCCTAACATTCTCATCACGGTTGCTGCTCTGAGTGTTTGCAGGTGAGGATTACCCCACGGACTCGGAATACGGGTTCACCTGCGAGGGCTATCCTCCATCAGGGACTACGGCTGTGTGGGAGCCATACACGCCGCAGTGAAGCAGGGTGTAGCTAGTGTGGGCTGTCCGTAGGGCTGGACATCCAACTTTTGCTAGTTAGGAGTATGCGTGAGTTGTATGAATAATTTCTGCTGCAGTTAACTCTGTAAAGTAGATGTAAACAGAAGGTTTGTACTACTTTTGTACAAATTCAGTAAGTTTGAATGTAATACTATGTTTTCCTTATTGTGTGTGCTGTTGGGTGTCGCATCGCACGGCATCACCCTCTGTGATCCTGGATTGTACGGATTTCGGTCCGACACAGGCTGGCATCAGAGCTACTTAGGGGATAGCACACTAAGTGAGGATAGTATTATGGGAAAAGTTAGGACTACAGCGAGGAATCGCTAGTATGCCCAAATAAGGACTATATTAGTATAGTTACTTAAAGTGACATGACTAACTTACTTGTTATAAATTCTGTATTTGGATTACGTAACAACGCACCTACGCTCAGGTAAGAGGTAAGGTACGCCACCGAAAGTGGTCAATTTTGGTTAGCTCCCTCATGCAAGGAACGTAGCATGAGATGTTCCGTTTGGCAACAAATGGAAATTGAATATGTTTTCTAAGACTCTTAATGTTTTAGAGACATATGAATGGCACTAACCTCCAGTGCGCAAGCCCAGGGGCAAGAGGAGGAGACCCCATCGTGTGGTTTGTAACGCAAACTATGTGCTTTAGGACTTGTTATGTTCTATGGGGCATAGAGAACGCTGGTCCACTAGTGTGCTTAATTGCAAAGGTCTGGTGCCCTCCGTCGGGTGGTGAATAACCCGGCCATGTACCTTGAGACGTGGCTTCACTCAAGGACGGCCGTATGGCAATGATACGAGCGTATGTATTTACTTTCAAATATGGACCTGCCTGAAATGACAAACCATTGAGTGTTCATGAGTGTTCTTCTGCAGGTGATAACCACGTACGTATCTCGTGTAGCATACGTCTGCGAGAGGCCGTTTTAGTGCCACAGTTGAGTCATATATGCCGGTATAATCCGGTTAGGATTTTCCATTTTGTGAGGAACGTAGTACCGATATATAATAATCATTGTTGCATTAAACAACTTTTAAAAGGAGCTAATATAGCCAACCTTAGTTCTTAGGACTATGCTTTTGAAGAAAATTTCAAAATGTGAGTAGTTCAGCCTATGGGACTTGAAAAACAGGGTGCTCTGTTTCTGCCGGAAAGTTTGCTGGACTTTAACAGAGCATAACTCACATGTTACTTAGGAAATGGAGATGTGGGATATAGTTCTGGAAATGTGTTTAAGTGCCCTACAATTTTTCTGTAGACTCCCAGAACAGAATATCACATCAAACTGGTTAAATTCCAGAGGAGTATAAACTGTCCAGAACCAGGACAGACTCAAAACTCTCTCTGGATGGTTCTGTTTTTCAAGCATAACTTCCTGTAGAAAAATCTAAAATAGTCATAGGATACACTTTTGGAAAGGTTAGGAGATGTTTTACATCTTTGTAATTCAAAGTTTGTACAGCTACAGTACAGAATCCAGTGGAAATTTGAGTTGAAAACAGCAACTTTCGGAGGAGGTGCTGTTAAATTTCTTCCAGGAATTTTGTTGACTTTGAATTATCATAACTTTTTACTCAGAGCTGATCTTGGGGCAAATTAATACTCATTGGAAATATACTGAAGTTAACTTCAACTTTGATATTCAATTTGAGTTATGAAAATGCAAAGTAACAGGTCAAAATATGGGATAAGTAGAAACTGGTCATCCTGGACAGAGGGATGAACAGTTGAACTCATTTGTGGGATTGTTGTATCTATTGGGGTTTTATTACACCCAATAGGGTAGGACATACTCATGAGTTATTATCTTCAACTAGTGAAGGATTTGAGTGTATTACCTGCTCAAGTTCTTTTTACTAGAGACCATGTTTGTGTCGTATTGGAGATAAAAGGGTAGTATACGTGATGACAAAGCGATATTAACGTCTCGTAGTGACTAAATCTAGTTGAGATGAACTTCCAAAGAGGAAATCCATCAATTTGGATTTCACTACTATGTGTTTGGTCTGGTAATAAGGTAGCTTGTGCAATGTTAATACATTATCAATGTACGAGATGTGTCACATTTTTACCGTCGTTAAGATTTACTACTATTAGATGGGCTGCATGGAGTATGCTGTGGGACTTATGTGATTGTCGTTATGGTTGCATATGGTTCGTACCCGGGCTACGCACGTGACACCGAGTTCAGAAAATAGAACCAAGTGAATGCATATGTGTGCCCAAAATGTTCATCACATATATCCATGTATTCAACAAACTGAATTCAGAATATAACCATCAATAAATAGTGTTTAAGTACTTTATTATAATGACTCAATGTCTCACTAATAAATATCTAACTTATTCTTGCAGCGGAAGTCTCTAAACGACAGCGGAAAATGGCTAAGACAGCAGGCTCCAACTTCAACTCCACAGGCATGTTGATGGTAGTTCGCACACCTAGTACTCCACATGTTCCTCGATGTACTCTTCTCCTGTAGCTGATGTATATGTGGCAATGCAAGGATAAGTACATGTCATACTCAGCAAGTGCGGGAAAAGTATGACATGTAGCTTACAACAAGTAGGGAATAAAAAGACTCATTGCAGCAAGAAAATTTTATTTCACAAACATGGTAAAAACAGCAAGTATCTCTAGGTAAGTTTAATCTCATCATAACAAAGTATTTCATCCACATTCCTTCATCCTAATTCACCGTTTATCAAGTCTCAACCAGCCATTAATCTTTCTCAAGTTCATCTCATACTCATAAATATTCATAACCATCTCATATTCATATAACTGAAACCAAATTCATTGTCATGACCCAAAACAGTCTCAAAACCAATCCTAATGACCATACCACAACCAAACTGAATAACCATCCCATATTTTGCCTCTAATCATGGAAGTTGCCCAGGTGCTTGTGACCGGAAGCACGGCTATCATGATAGTTTTGCACTCTACAGAGGTGGCACCACTTTACCCACAAGTTTCTGATTTCGTCACCCGTCGGCGACTAAAAAGAACCTCCTTTAAACTAGTACATGACCATCGGAGTATGGACAAGAGATCACAAAATAGCCTTTACAAAGGGGCTACTAGAATGTACGGACCCATTGATGTTTCACCGGCAGGCTCGAATCTCCATTCTCCCACCCACGGGCCCCCTCTTGTGCCATGCAGTTCCCAAGGCAGTCCCTCTCGACTCCAATTCTCCACGCCATCCAACGGTCCATAACAAGCTAGCAACACACCTAATTAGTCAGCTAAGCCGCACCCATATTTGGCCTTGTGGTGGCACTGTTTTCCTGGCATGTGCTCGCATGAACCGGTCCTTAGATCTACGGCAAGTAAACCATCATCTCATTCAGCAACATCCACAAACCAATCTTGCCTAGATCTCCACAATTCCATGCTCATTAACATCATCAAGTTCTCATCATCATTATTCATATGAGTGCAGTAGCTAACCATGTTTTAATTCAGCTTCCCGTATCCCGTAAGTTGAGCGAAGCAAAAAGGAAAAACTACCATACCTGACTCATCAACTTTCCCGGCGATAAGGATGGTTAACAAAACTAGTAAAATCCTATAAAAGGGTGTCCCATCAAGTTGAATCAAGCATACACGTTTTTATAAACAAAACAGTTTCAAAACTTAGGATCAATATGGTCAAGGGGCACTTGCCTTGCTCCCGTTGTTCATGTTGCTCAAACGTCTTGAAGTCTTGGTGCTGTAGTTCCTCATAGACGGCTTCTTGAGCTTGTCCTTCTACTCACGACCACACACATACAAAATTTACAGCAATCAATCATCATGCACAAACTTTACTTAAGATGCAATGTGGTAGATGAATGTAATTCCTATAGTGCAGTTTCATTAAACCAGTTTCTACGTGTTCTTGCATGTTTTAATAGGCTTTCATGGGGTTTTATGATGAACAAGGGTGCTGGGATCAAGTGTGGACATGGTGATCATCTTGACACAAGATGTAGATCAATTCCACCATCAAAAATCGATCGAAACATGATCTGTCCACACGAAAAAGTTTCTGCTTAAAGGGGGTGATGAAAAACGGATGCTAGAAACAGCGGCGACGTTGTAAGATGGGTAATGAAGACTTACCTCACTTCTCCCTTGCAGCAGGGCCTCCCTCCTAGCAATGGCAGCAGCGGAAGATTTTTCTTCGGTGAATTATGGTAGGGCAGAACGTCGGGCTTCTTCTCCGGCGACGGCGAGGCGAGACGGGGCTCGATGGCATGTCTCGATGGCGGGTCTCGACGGTGGGGCTCGATGGCGGCCTCCGGTAGGGGGGTGAACTCGGTGACTTGGGCAGAGAGGGGCAACTCGTCGAGTTGTCAGCAGGGGGGTGGCAGCCAAAGGAATAGGGGGGCAGCTGGGGGTTGTATTTATAAGGTGGAAAAAGGAGAGTCCTAGCATGATGGGACTCAACCAAAGAGTCCTAGAGGTGGGGGGTAGGATTCCCCCCCCCCTCAAGGTTGCGGCCAAGGGCTCTCCCCCCTAATTGGTGCGGCCAATTTGGGGGAAAATTCCCCCCAAATGTGAGGGAAATTCTCCCTAGGGGAATTCTGGGAAATTTGGGGAATTTTGGGGAAATTTGGGATGGCTCAATTTATCTATTTTATTTCCATTTCTCTCCATTTCTATGTTCCTTTCTCCATTTCTATATTCCTTTCTCCATTTGTATATACCTTTCTCCATTTCTATATTCCTTTCTCCATTTCTACATTCCTTTTAAATGCTTCTCTACATGAAAAATGTATGCAATGCATGGTAGTGAAATTGAGGGTGTTACAAACCTACCCCCCTTAAAATGAATCTCGCTCTCGAGATTCGATAGACTGGAGAAAATACGGGGGAATTCTGCCTTGAGATCTTCCTCACGTTCGTATGTAGCTTCGGCTTCCGTGTGATGGCTACATTGTACCTTGCACCAACGGATTACTTTGTTCCTCGTGACCCTTTATGTCCAAGATTTTGACGGGGTGTTCCGCATAGGTCAGATCCTCTTGAAGCTCTAGGTCATCCATCGGAACTTGTTCTTCCGGTACTCTTAAGAATTTTTCAGTTGGGATATGTGAAATACATCGTGCACGTCGGAGAGGTGCGTTGGCAGCTCTAGTTGATAAGCTACCTCTCCTCGCTTTCCCAAAATCTTGAGTGGCCCAATGTAGCGAGGTGCTAACTTGCCTTTGATATTAAACCGTCGTTGACCTCGGATAGGTGACACCTTAAGATACACTAAGTCTCCTCCTTCGAAGGTCAATCTTCTTCGCCTATTGTCCGCATAACCCTTTTGTCATTACTGAGTAGCCTTCAAGTTTTCACGTATCGTTTGGACTTGCTTTTCAATGTCTTGCAGCACTT
This sequence comes from Neostapfia colusana, assembly GCA_030760725.1. Taxonomy (NCBI): domain Eukaryota; kingdom Viridiplantae; phylum Streptophyta; class Magnoliopsida; order Poales; family Poaceae; genus Neostapfia; species Neostapfia colusana. Next base: position 80,088,020 of record JASWHV010000007.1, on the reverse strand, counting down.
CGGGTCCAAATACTTGGCTTTCTCAGTCTCATTCCAGAACAACAGTGTCCTACACTGTTTACCATACAATGCTTTGCGTGTGATATGCGGAGCTGAAATTCAATCGTGTACCCATGGATTCATGTAGCTTCTTCTAGAACCTCGATCTGAATCTATCCTCTTCGGAACTCCATGACGACACATGATTTGCTCCGTATACAGCTCGGCTAGTTGTGCGACGGTGTACATTGTTCTCACAGGAATAAAGTGGGCTGTTTTCGTCAATCGGTCCACGATAACCCAAATGGAGTCGTAGCCGGACTGAGTACGCGGCAATCCGACTATGAAATCCATGCTAATGTCTTCCCACTTCAACTTGGGTACTTTTAATGTCTGCAATAACCCAGCGTGTCTTTGATATTCGGCCTTCACTCGTTACCACGTGTCACATAGGGCAACATATTCAGCAATATCCCTTTTCATGCCATCCCACCAATAGCATGTTTTCAGATCCTTGTACATCTTTGTACAGCCTGGGTGTATGGATGGCGAGTCATGTGCATCCTTTAGTATCGTGTCGCAGATGTGATTCAAGTTAGGCACACAAATCCTTTTCCCTAACCAAAGCGTGCCATTCTCGTCTTCTTTGAATTCCTTCTCTATGTCTTGTTGGATTATTTCCTTGATTTCCACATCCGTTGCTTGGCCATCTCGTATCTCTTGTTCCAGCATTGAGTTCAGTTCTATCACCTCCATCTTGTTCAAGAACCCGAGATGTAACCGTTCAAACTCCTTACGCAGCTCGAGTGGCAGCTCCCGAACCGTGAGTTGGTTACATGCTCCTTTTTGGCTCAACGCATCAGCTACTACATTGTCCTTTCCGGGGTGATAGTTGATTCCAACATCATAATCCTTGATGATTCCAGCCATCGACGTTGCCTCAATTCAGATCCGTTTGCGAGAATATATACTTGAGGCTTTTATGATCCGTATAGATCTCACATCGGCGACCAAGGATGTAATGCCTCCAAATCTTCAAGGTGTGTACCACGGCTGCAAGTTCTAGGTCATGTGTAGGGTAATTCAGCTCTTGTTTCTTTAATTTCCTTGATGCATAGGCTACCACTTGGCCTCCTTGCATGAGCAGACATCCAAGCCCTTGTCTTGATGTGTCACAATATATATCGAAACTCTTGCTCACGTCCGACAATACCAAAACCGGCGCCATTGTTATCCTCTTCTTTAACTCCTCAAAGCTGTCTTGACACACTTTGGTCCACTGGAATGCCTTCCCGTTCATCAGCAATTCAGTCATAGGCTTCGCTATTTTTGAGAAATCCTTGATGAACCGGCGGTAGTATCTAGCCGTCCCAAGGAAACTCTGAATATCCCTCACATTCTGCGGTCGGTTCCACTTCAAAACATCTCCCACTTTTCTGGGATCAACCGATACTCCTCCTTCTGAGATAATGTGGCCTAGGAACGATATCTCCTTAAGCCAAAACTGACACTTGCTGAACTTGGCATACAATTGATGCTCTCGCAGTTTCTGCAATGTTAACCACAAGTGTTCTTCGTGTTCTTCCTGGCTCTTTAAATACACCATGATATCGTTGATGAAAACCAAGACGAACTTGTCCAAGTACTCCATGAAGACCTTATTCATGAGGTACATAAAGTATGCGGGTGCATTCATTAACCCAAAAGACATAACGGTATACTCATACAAACCATATCGTGTTCGAAATGCAGTCTTGGGTATGTCGGAGGGCTTAATCTTCAGCTGGAAGTATCCCGACCGAAGATAAATCTTGGAGAAAATTCGGGCACCTTTCATTTGATCGAATAAGTCCTGTATGTGGGGCAGCGGGTATTTATTCTTGATCATCACCTCGTTGAGAGACCTATAGTCCACACACATCCTTTGAATCCCATCTTTCTTGTCCACGAAGAGCTCGGGGGCTCCCCATAGTGACGAGCCTGGGCGTATAAAACCCTTTTCTAGCTGCTCCTGAATTTCCTTCTTGAGCTCCACTAACTCATTAGCAGGCATCATATATGGCCTCTTTGCTATAGGTGCGGTTCCGGGTACTAAATCTATGGCAAATTCAATGTCCCGGTCAGGTGGCATACCTCGAAGTTCTTCCGGGAACACATCTGCATATTCTTGAACTACTGGAATGCTTTCCAATGTCTCTTCTTCGATGTGGTTCAGAACTACCTTCTCGGTTGCAGGTTGGGCTGCCTCAAACTTAATACGAGTACCGTGCTCACTCATCAACTGCACAATCCTCTGAGCACATTGAATCACTCTGTTGTGCTTGCTTAACCAGTCCATTCCAAGTATTATGTCAATCCCTGAGAAATCCAAGACAATAAGGTTGGCATGAAAGTCTACCCCCCTTATTTTAAGGCTTACTTTCGGACATACTATATTAGTCCTCATCTCTCCACCGGGACAATTAACCAACATTGTTTGTTTCATGTGTGATATGGGCAAGTTATACTTGGCAACATACTTAGATGAGATAAATTTATGCGACGCTCCAGAATCAAATAAAACAGTGGCTGGGTTGGAGTTGGCCAGAAACATACCAATCACGACGTCATCGGCTTGTTGTGCTTCCTCAGCAGAGACGTGATTCACATTGCCACGAGCATAGTTCTGCTGTCCACGGTTACCTTGATTAGCTCCTCCATTTGGCCGTGAGTTCTGCTTCAGTGCGTTGCTCGGCTGTCCAAGGCCTTTCTTTGGGCACTGACTTGCAAAGTGTCCCGCCTCTCCACATGAAAAACATGTCTTGTTGCCCATTACAGCAGGAATGTTGGGGCGAGGCTGGTTTTGAGCATAGGCGCCCATGTTGGGACGGGGCGCAGGAGGCAACGGCATACAAGTTGCTTGCATAACAGGAAGTTGCTGCGGTGGCTAAGTAGGGCGAGGTGGGTTTGCAGGGCGGCAAGTAGAAGCGGACGAGCCATAATGTGGTGCAGCTGGTGGCATGAAACAGGGACGTACATTGCTCCCTTGTGGCTGTCCTTGATATGCCATCTTCCTCTTCCCTCTTGCTCAATCTCACGGATCCTGCTCTCAACCACTATAGCTTTGTCAACGAGCTTTTGGAAGTTTGCATAATCATTGTTGAGCAACTGAACTTGAATTTCATTGTTCAATCCTCTCATGAACAAGTATTGCTTTCTTTGATCTGAGTTGATATCTTCTGGAGCATACCTTGACAGCTGCATGAATTTGTTGAGGTACTCATTCACGGTCTTCCTTCCTTGATGGAGACCTTCAAACTCTTGCCTTTTAAGCATCATGACTCCTACAGGGACATAGTGAGAGCGGAAACTCTCGTTGAATTCAGCCCAATTGATAGTCTCCTAGTTAACATGAGCATTGCAAAGAGCGCCCCACCAATCAGCGGTTGCTCCCATAAGTTGGTGCGACACGAAGAGAACTTTCTTCCGATCATTGCACTGAAGAATAGCAAGTTTCTTTTCCATAGACTTCAGCCAATCATCAGCCTCCATAGGGTCATTGGCTTGTGCAAAAGTAGGAGGTCTAGCCCTCATGAACTCTCCCAATCTATTGTGAGCCGGCGGTGGTGGCGGTGGCGGCGGTGGGGGTACAGGAACGGGGTTAGGATTGTTGTTGTTGGCCTGCAGCTGACCCAACGGTTGTATCATAGTTTGCATGAGCTGGTTCTGCATAGCCATCAAACGTTCAAGGTTGCTTGCATCATGTGACACCCGGTTCCGAAAATAGAACCAAGTGAATGCATATGTGTGCCCAGGATGTTCATCACACATACACATGTACTCCACAAACTGAATTCAGAAAATAACCACTAATAAATAGTGTTTAAGTACTTTATACAATGACTCAATGTCTCAATAATGAATATCTAACTTATTCTTGCAGCAGAATACTCTAAATGACAGCGGAAATAATTAAAGACAGCAGGCTCCAACTTCAACTCCACAGGCATGATGATGGTAGTTCGCACGCCTAGTACTCCACATGGTTCTCAAAGTACTCTTCTCCTGTAGCTGATGTATATGTGGTAATGCAAGGGTGAGTACATATCGTACTCTGCAAGTGCGGGAAAAGTATGACATGTACTTACAACAAGGTAGGCAATAAAAAGGCTCATTGCAGCAAGCAAATTTTTATTTCAGAAACATGGTAAAAACTGCAACTATCTCTAGGTGAGTTCAATCCCATCATAACCAAATTAATCAACATTCCTTCATCATAATTCACCATCTATCATGTATCAATCAGCCATTAATCTTTCTCGAGTTCATCTCATATTCATAAATATTTATAACCATCTCATATTCATATAAATGAAACCAAACTCATCGTCATGACCAAAAATAGTCCCGAAAACCAATCCCAATGACCAGACCATAACCATAACGGAATAAACATCCTGAAGGAACCACACTCAAAGGCCTCTAATCATGGAAGTTGTCCAGGTGCTTGTGACTGGAAGCACGGCTATCATGATAGTTTTACACTCTGCAGAGGTGGCACCACTTTACCCACAAGTTGGTGATTCGTCAACCATCAGTGACTAAAGAGAACCTCCATTATACCAGTACACAACTGTCTGTGTATGGCCAAGAGATCACAAATAGCCTTGACAAAGGGGCTACTAGGATGTACGGACCCACTGATGTTTCACCGGCAGACTTGAATCTCCATTCTCCCACCCACGGGCCCCCTCTTGTGCCATGCAGTTCCCAGGACAGTCCCTCTAGACTACGATTCCCCGCGCCATCCAACGGTCCATAACAAGCTAGCAACACACCTAATTAGTCAGCTAAGCCGCATCCATATTTGGCCTTGTGGTGGCACTGTTTTCTTGGCATGTGCTCGCATGAACCGGTCCTTAGATCTACGGCAAGTAAACCACCATCTCATTCATCAACATCCATGAACCAATCTTGCCCAGATATCCCTGATTCCATGCTCATCAACATCATAAAGTTCTCATCATCATTATTCATATGAGTGCAGTAGCTAACCTTGCTCCCGTGGTTCGTGTTGCTCAAGCGTCTCAATGTCTTGGTGCTGTAGTTCCTCGTAGACGGCCTCTTGATCTTGTCCTTCTACTCACGACTACGCACATACAAAATTTACGGTAATCAATCATCATGCACAAACTTTACTCAAGATGCAATGGGTAGATGAATGCAAATCCTATAGTGCAGTTTTATAGAACCAGTTTCTACGTGTTCTTGCATGTTTTAATGGGCTTTCATTGGATTTTATGATTCACAAGGGTGTAAGGATCAAGTGTGGACGTGGTGTTGATCTTGACTCAAGATCTAGATCAATTCCACTGTCAAAAATTGATCAAAACACGATCTGTCTACACGCAAAAGTTTCTGCTTGAAGGGGGCGAAGAAAACGGATGCGTAGAAACGGCGACGACGTCGTAAGATGGGTAATGATGAACTACCTCACTTCCTCCTTGTGGCAGGGCCTTTCTCCTAGCAACGGCTGCAGCGGGGCTTTTTTCTATGGAAAAATATGGTAGGGCCGATCGTTGGGCTTCTCCTCCGACGACGGCGGGGCGTGATGGGGCTCGACAGTGGGGCTCGATGACGGAGCTAGACGGTGGGGCTCACCGGCGACCAAACTCCGGCATGGGGGTGGCCAACTCGGCGAGTGTAAAAGCCCAAGAAAAGGGACTTGCAAAAACTTTTCTTCACCTCACAACACCACAGTTTTTATTGTGGGCACCTTAGGAAATGTTGTGAAGAGCAAGTAACCTCCATCAAAAGAATGATTAGAGGGGAAAGCCTTCACTTTCACAAAGTAGGGTTTCTACACATGAACATGAGAGGTTGAGCTCACCCCTAGAATTTAAAAAGTCTTGGGTAGGTTCAGTCCAAAGCTCATGCAAATTCAACACTTTTTGAGGAACTTTTGGGTTGTTTCAAAAAGAGGCCAATTTGAATGTAAATTCAAATTGCAGCAACTTTCATCACCCAAATTCAAAAGTTAGCTTCATATCTACACTCAGCACATTTTTCTGAGTAAACCCACCAATTTTCATCCCCATTGGAGTTCATCTTGTCAGGAGTTAAATTTGCCAGAATTCAAAACTGAATTTGAATTTCAGTTTAAATATGAAGCACGTTTAACCAAACAAAGTTTGAATTTGAGAATTCAAATTCAAACAAATACTTGGGGGTTAAGTCTCCCATTCAATTCTCAGTAGCTGGGATATTTACAAAAGAAAGGGGGAGAAAGATTTAGAGGGGGGAAGAGGGCCCACTGGTCAGCCACCCTGGGGGGGGGGGGGGGTAAACCGACTCGGGCGCGCGGTCGAACATCCTGCGGCCGACAGCGCACGGGGTCGACCCCGTCCCAACGCAGCCACCGCGCCACCTCCTGCTCGGGGGGATGAGGGCGCCGGCTACAAAACCTGTGATCGCACCCTGGTCGGCAAGAATTCGCTCCCCATCCTCTCGGTTCCACTCGCTTACATCCGAAGCAGCTCACCCGGAGTCGCCGCCCTCTGATCGCCGGCGGCCGGACGGCACAGGCTTCCTCCTGCCCGACGCTCAACACAAGAAACGATCGCCACAAGGTGCTGGTTCTGCCTGCCCTTACCGTTCGGCATTTCATGCACCGTCGGGGGAGAATTTCTTCCGGGAACGCTTCGGTGTTCTTAAGGCCGAGCTCCCCCAAATCCCAAAATTCACGAGTATTGGCTTATCACCGGGCGCACCGAGCTAAACACACCATCTATACCCTGCCACGACCACCTAGGATCGAAAACCAGCAAGAATCATGGGCTAGGGTTGCGGTTATCCAAGTTTTTCGAGCAACAGCCGATATCCGGCCTAGGTCGCCGACGAGGTCATAGTTGCAGCCGTTTTCACGGGGATCGGTGCCCATATCCATGATCAGCAGGTGTCAGCGGAGCTCCCCGAGCAAACCGCATCAAAAAAGGTGCAGGTGAGGCTGAGTTCGACGTCGCCGGTGAGCTACCGGCCGCTGTTGCCGTCGGGAGCCCTGTTCCGGCCGTTGTCAAACTCCGGGAAGGGCACCACCGTGTTCCCCAGGCTGGGATAGGCACAGGCGGCGAGAATCAGCAAGCTCCGAAGGCCGGAACCCCTCTCCGGCGAGAGCTCCGGCGAGCTCGGCGGCGGGATCGCGCGGGTGGCCGGAGGAGGACGAAGGGGTAGGCCCCACGCGTCAGCGGCTGGAGATAAAGGGGTGGGATTCTCTGTGGTCCAGGATCCAGTGCGGCCGCGCGGGAAGGAGTCTGTGGCCCCGTGTGGCTCGGATCCAACGGTCGACACGTGTACGTGGACCCACCCGCAGGATTTAAACATTTCTGAAATTTCCAGTTTTAGTGCAAACTTTAGAACCCCATAACTTTTGCTAGGAAGCTCCAATTTTAGTGATTCAAATTGGGTTGGATTCATCTTGCCTAGCTCTGTCCAGACATACAACCCAATTTGTATGAAACCCATTAATTAATTCTGGAAAATTCTTTAAAGCTTTTCAGCAAAAGAATTTTAGAGGGAGTTTGGTTCATCCAAAAATCCCCAAATTTTGCCAGAATGTTCTTTAGGACATTAGTAAACCCCTGTAAAAGTTTCAGACCATTTGGAGTTGATTTGGTCAGAGCAATTCAAATTGGAAGGTGCTGTGTTCATTTGAATACAGAAACATTTTCAGAGAATTTCCAAAACTTGGAAATTCAGTTCTGGGCAATTCTTAACCCCGAAAATGTTAGGAAAATTCAGGCAAACTCTATGAGCTATAATTGAAATTGTAGTTCATTGAGTTGAGCATGAACAGGGGTATTACCTCAGAATAAAATTCTTCCTTGCTGATTGGCCAAGAGAATTATTCTGAGCAAACCACTCCATGAAAAGTGCTAATGTTTGGTCCAGAGAGTTTTCTTGTGACAAGGAACTCACACAAAAATTCTCAGCTCCATTGGACCTCTAGATCACCCCTGTCCTGTTTAACCACTTAAGGGATTAAGGTGGAAAAGGGGGGAAAACCACTTAGCATTTAACCATGTGATTAAGTCCAAGCCAAACCACCAACACCAGTTCATCTTTAAATTCTTAAACAAAGTTCCAGGTGTTAGAGGCTGGTTATTAGAACTAATAGTAGAAGTCTTACTCTACACATTTGCATCTAAATTAACATGTAGTATTTCATTAACGTGTAGCCGTTGAAGAAGAGACTCCGGAAGTGCTGGACTTCCTTCTTCCGGACGAGGAACTAACTACTGACCAGCAGCAACAAGGCAAGCCCCGGTTTGCATTAACCCTTTTTAAAAGTTTTACTTTGTTTACATGTGTCATATGAAGTATGTATGTGCATTAGGTATAGGATGAATGAAACCCCACTTGCATAACCAAAGGTTCCTAAAAGAGTGAGGGTAGTGTCAAGGACCTCGAGTAGACAGGCTATGCTTAATGAGTCATAGGACTTCGGTACAAGTCGAGTAGTTGGAATCTACTCGCGAGATAGGCTTGGGACACACGGGTTCGGTTGAGTGATGTGAGATCACTATAGTAATAAAAATGAGACTAGGCAGGGGCTAGGGCGCAGCAAGAGGAAGTCTTGTGTGCGCAGCCCTGTCCGTGTCGATTGAGGACCGATCCGTGTGCGGCCCTGCTGAACAAGTATTGAACGTACCGAAGGCATATCGGATATATGGGCCCCGATAAACCGATGTAGCCTAAACCTCCGGGCGTCGAGGCATAGCACACCGATTTATAGGTGTAGGTTGAGGGCAGCAAGGTGGAAATCTACCAACGGGCATAGAGAGATGCTCCGTGTGGGGAACCTCCTGCTCGTTTCGGTGCGACCGGTTCGACGTTTGGGCTGTTGGGTGAAAGGTTGTCACGTACGACATCGAGTGAGCGTGCTGTGCAGCTCCACAGGTGGGCGTACGTGACGTGCTCTTTGGGTTTTCCCTGCAGGTGTATATCGAGTCGATTCGCCGTCCCTCGCGGTGACGAGTACCGCTTGTTCACTGCGTCGTAACATAGACTAATGGATGAAATATGTTGATTCAATGATGCTGATTGATATAATTGTATTGCTACATGTGTGCCACCAAATACTGCTTACTAAATTTCAGATTTCATGAACTGTTAACTTGTTGCTAAAAGATGAACTATGGATGAACTTGTAGGCGTGTCGTTTTGCTGAAATGTTACTAATCTATGCCTTGGTATACCTCATGTAGAGTTTCATGCTTAGGTGAGTCGGTTAAGCCTTGCTGAGCCTTCGTGCTCATGGTTGCTGCTTAAGTGTTTTTCAGGTGAGGAGCCACCCACGGACTCGGAGTACGAGTCCACCGGTGAGGGTTACCCTCCGTCGGGGACCACGGCTGAGTGGGAGCCGTACACGCCGCGCTGAGCTGAGGAGTGCAGCTAGTGTGGGTTGCCCTAGGGCTGGGCAACCAACTTTTGCTAGATAGGCGGGCGTGAGTTGTGTAGTGTAGACTTCCGCTGTGTAACATAAACAATAGTTGTAACTGAAGTTTGTACCTGTTTGTACAGTTTCAGTTGTTTCCCATGTAATATATTATGTTCTTATGACGTGTGCTGTCGGGTGTCGCATCACGCGGCACCACCCTCTGCGATCCTGGATGAGTGGATTCCGGTGCGCCACAGCCTGGTATCAGAGCTGCAGTGGGGATAGCACAGTACTTAAGGACTGCATTATGGGAAAACATAGGTTACGGTGAGGAATCGGTAGTTGCCCAAGTAAGGACTATATTAGCATAGTTACTTAAAGTGGCAAATACTAACCTATGTGTTATAATTCTGAATTTCAATTATGTAACGACGCACTTACACTCTGGTAAGTATGGTAAGGAACGCCACCGAAAGCGGTTCAATTTCGGTTAGCTCCCCCTGACGAGGAACGTGGTTCAGGGATTGATCTCACAGCTTGGTGTGAGACGTTAATATGAACCTCTTGGACTCTTCATGTCCCTGAGTTCATATGAAACGCTGATCCCTAGCGTGCATTAGGCAAGTAAGTGGAGACCCCATCGCGTGGTCAGTAATGCGAGAGTGTGTTCGTCTGGAAATAGCCCAGGAGGACATACGCAGCGCTTGCCATCGGCGTGCCCTGCAGGGCAGTAGGTGGTATCTGTTGGGTTGATAACATTCCCAACCGTGACGACCCATTCATGACATACTCGGGTTCCCCGTCGTGTGGTGTTGAAACACGATCACGTGCCTTGAGACGTGACTTAGCTCAAGGACGGCCGTATGACAATGATACGGGCGTTTGTATTTACTTTCAAATATGGAACTGCCTGAAATGAATAACCATTGAGTGAACCATTATTGTGTGGTCTTCTGCAGGTACTAACCACGTATGTATCCGTGTAGAAAACGTGTGCGAGAGACCGTTTAGTGCCACACTTGAGACGTATATGCCGGTATGATCCGGTTAGGATTTTCTTTTGTGAGGAACGTAGTACCGAGATATTGTAGGCATATGCATGAGTATAATTATAACAAAGAATTAAAATCTATAGGTTCAACAGTTAGGACCCTGGTTGGGTATAAGAATGGGATAGTGATGAGTGTAGTTCCAAAAAGACTGAAAAACAGAGTGCTCGGTTTTGGGACAGCAGGTTTGCTGATCCTCAACAGGGCATAACTCACAGGTCTTTTAGCCGAGAGAGGTGTGCTATATAGTTCTGGAAAGGTATTGAAGTACCCTACAACTTTGTTGTAGACTTCCAGAGCTGAAACTCACCTTAAGATGGCTTAAAGCCCAGAGAAATGTAAACTGTCCAGAACCAGGGCAGAGTAAAACATCCTCTGAACTGATCTGTTTTTCAAATATAACTCCCAGTAGAAAAATCAAAAATTGTCATATAATACATCCTTGGAAAGAGTAGAAGATGTGTGACATCTTTGCAATTCAAAGTTTCTGAAGTTTCAGCATAGAATTTAGTGGAAATCAGGGTTGAAAACAGTCACTTCCAAGGGAGGTGCTGTTAAAATTCTTCCAGAAATTCTGCTAACTTTGAATTAGCATAACTTTTTAATCAAAGCTGATCTGGGGGCAAATGAGTACTCGTTGGAAAGATACTGAAGTTAACTGGAACTTTGGTATTCAACTTGAGTCATGAAGATGCACAGAACCAGATCAAAACTTGGAATAGGTAGAAACTGGTCATTCTGACAGAAGAATGACAGTTGAGCTCATTGGAGAGGGTGTTGTACCCTAAGGGTGGTATGCGTGATGACAACGCGATAGTAATGTCTCGTAGTGACCAAACCTAGTTATGTTGAGCTTCCAAAGTGGAGGTTCATCAAGTTGGATTAAACTAGCTTGTGTTTGGTCTGGTAATGGTGTAGCTTGTGCAAAGTTATTACACTATCTACTTACGAGATATATCGCATGTTTTTGTTGTCATAATATTTTTACGCCCATTGTAATGGAACTGCATGCAAGTGTTGCGGGACTGATGTTATTGTCGTATGGTTGCAGATGGTTCGCACTAGGACCACGCACGAGGTAGGTGGCTCTAGCCAAGGGGGAGGCGATGACTCCCAGCCACCGGCCTACGACAGCACCCCGCAGCAGCAGCCACCACCGCCGCCTCCGCTTACTCTAGCGGATGTGATAGCGGCATTGGTGGGAGGTCGTGAGGAGCAGACCGACCTGCTCCGCACGATCGTGCAGAATACGTCCCAGGCAGGAGGACGTCAAGAGCGAGGGCCTCGTGAGCCCCGCGAAGTGTCGTACTCGGATTTCATGAGTACGCACCCTCCAGTGTTCACCGAAGCTGAAGAACCACTGGAGGCTGACAACTGGCTGCGGACCATCGAGTCCAAGTTCGGGCTGCTCCAGTGTACGGAGCTGCAGAAGACACTGTTCGCAGCACAGCAGCTCCACGGTGCCGCTGGTGCGTGGTGGGCGAATTATGTCGCCTCACGTCCGGCTGGCCATGCCGTGGAATGGCAAGAGTTCCGGGAGGCGTTCCGCGCCTATCACATCCCTCCCGGAATAATGAAGAGAAAGTTCCAAGAATTTTTGGAACTGAAGCAGGGCGGGAGGAGTGCCCACGACTACTCCCGTGCCTTCAACCATCTGGCGCAGTATGCATCAGACTACATCTCCACGGAGGAGAAGAAGAGGGAGCACTTCTATCGGGGGTTACACCCCGAAATGAAGACCCACCTCGTACAGTGGAACCGCGGCACATTCAACGATTTAGTCAATGCCGCCATCATGCAAGAGGACGCTCAGCGGGAGTTAGCAGCTGAGCAGAGGAAGCGCAGCGCTCCACCCAGCGGTGGGAGTGGCGCTCCCCAGAAGTACCGTATGGTGTATCGGACACCATCCGGGCAGCAGTGGCGTCCACCGGTGCGACCTCAACAGTTCGGGGGACGTTCGTTCCAAGCACCCCCGTTCCGTCCACCGATGCCACCACCAAGACAGCAGCAGCAGCAGACGGTACCCCGGGCGTTTCCACCGCCACAACGCGCCCCGGGATTCCGTCCACCGATTAGCGGGGGACCGCCCCGTTTCACCTGCTTCACGTGTGGCCAGACAGGCCACTTCGCGAAGGACTGCCCCCAGGGGCAGCAGAGCAGCGGGCAAGCCCAGCTCCAGGGCGGTGCTCGAGGCCGACCTCCGGTGAAGAGGGTTGGTCAACGGACTGGGGGTGTCCGCAACCTCGACAGTGAGGACGCCCCAGAGGGAGACAACGTGCTGGCGGGTACGTTTACTCTCAACAATCAAGCCATCGTCATATTATTTGATTCTGGTGCAACCCACAGCTTTATAAGTGCATCCTATGTGGCTAAACATCAATTGCAAGTCTTCCCAACCAACTGCACTTATATGATATGCTCACCGGGAGGGAAGATTTCAGCTAATATGGTGATTCCAAAGGCACCTCTGTGCTTAGGTGGGAAACTATATCCCACCACCTTGATAATCCTTATGGGACAAAAGATTGATGCAATCTTAGGGATGTCATGGCTGCAATACCATGGTGCTGTCCTAGAGACTCGGACACGGACGGTTCACTTAAATTCTCCATTCCACCGTCCGCATTCCATGGTGTTAGACACGCCAGTCCGGGAAGTTTTAGCAATTAATAATGCTGAAGTTCTCAAGTTAGAAGACATCCCCGTAGTCCGGGAGTATCCCGACGTGTTCCCGGACGATCTTCCGGGCATGCCACCTGAGCGAGATGTCGAGTTCAAGATCGAGCTCGCACCCGGGACTACGCCCATATCACGGAGACCATACAAGATGGCTCCAAATGAGCTGGCGGAACTGAAAGAACAGCTCAATGATCTGTTGAGCAAGGGTTTCATTAGGCCGAGTTCCTCGCCTTGGGGATGCTCGGCGCTATTTGTAAAGAAGAAGGATGAAACCCTGAGGCTGTGTGTGGATTACGGGCCGCTCAACGCCGTCACCATCAAGAATAAGTACCCACTGCCCCGTATTGACATATTGTTTGACCAACTTGTGGGGGCAAGTGTATTCTCAAAGATGGACCTTCGCTCTGGATATCACCAGATCAAGATCCGGGCGGAGGATATCCCGAAGACGGCGTTCTTGACGAGATACGGCTTATACGAATATCTCGTCATGTCCTTTGGTCTCACAAATGCTCCAGCCCATTTCATGTATCTCATGAACTCGGTGTTCATGCCGGAGCTGGACAAGTTCGTGGTAGTGTTCATCGACGATATCTTGGTTTACTCCAAGACAGAAGCCGAGCATGCCGAACACTTATGGATCGTTCTTCAACGATTGCGAGACCACAAGCTCTACGCCAAGTTCAGCAAATGCGAATTTTGGATCAGCCAAGTGCCATTCTTGGGACATATCATCTCAGCTGAAGGCATTGCGGTTGACCCAAGTAAAATCAAGCAAGTGTTGAAATGGAAAGCTCCCACTTCAGTTCATGAAGTCAGAAGCTTCCTCAGGTTAGCGGGATACTACCGGAGATTCATTCCAAGCTTCTCCAAGCTCGCTAAGCCGATGACAGAGTTGCTGAAGAAAGGGACAAAATATGTTTGGAACACGGCGTGTGAAGGAGCGGTCCGAACACTGGTGAAGCATCTCACAACAGCCCCGGTGTTAGCTCAGCCGGATACAACAAAGCCCTTCGACGTGTATTGTGACGCGTCCGGTATTGGGCTCGGCTGCGTGTTGATGCAGGAAGGACGTGTGGTCGCTTATGGCTCACGCCAACTTCAGAACCATGAGCAGCACTACCCGACTCAGGATCTTGAACTTGCTGCCGTGGTGTTGGCGCTAAAAATGTGGAGGCACTATCTCCTGGGGAAGTTGGTGCATCTCTACACCGACCACAAGAGCTTGAAATACATTTTCACCCAGAAGGAGCTGAACATGAGGCAGAGGAGGTGGTTAGAACTGATCAAAGATTATGAGATTGAAATCCATTACCACCCTGGCAAAGCGAATGTGGTTGCCGACGCGCTGAGTTGGAAATCACATGTCCATCACCTCACCATTACACCGGTGGAGGAGGAAGAGCCAAGTTTATACTTGGTTCCTTATGGATCGCTGTACAACCTTGCCCTCATCCCTACTATTAGGGAGGACATCATTGCAGCTCAGAAAACGGATAAAGGCATGGCACATCTCCGGAGACGGATAGACAATGGAGAAATTAAATGTTTCCGGAAAGATGATGAGGGGACGCCGTGGTTCAATGACCGCATAGTCGTACCCCGAGATATGGAGTTGAGGAAAAAGATCCTCGATGAAGCTCACTTGTCTAAATACTCCATTCATCCGGGCAGCAACAAAATGTACCAAGATTTGAAAAAGAAATTTTGGTGGACACGGATGAAGTGGGAGGTAGCTAAGTACGTATCCGAGTGCGATACGTGTAGACGAGTGAAAGCTGATCACATGAAGAAATCAGGGCTGTTGCAACCCCTGAAGATTCCGGCATGGAAATGGGAAGATGTGAGCATGGATTTCATTGTGGGATTACCCCTAACAGCCAACAAGCATGATTCCATATGGGTAATCATTGATCGGTTAACCAAGACGGCTCACTTCATTCCGGTGAATACACGTTACAATACCGGCAAATATGCGGAGCTATACATAGCGAAGATTCTATGCCTATACGGGGTACCCAAGACCATTGTCTCAGATCGAGGTGCATTATTTGTATCTCGCTTTTGGGAGCAGCTACACGCTGCATTGGGTACTAAGTTGATCAGGAGCTCCGCCTATCACCCTCAGACAGATGGCCAGACAGAGAGGGTGAATCAAGTTCTGGAAGACATGTTGAGAGCATGTGCCATCCACCATGGTAGGAACTGGGATGATCACCTACCATTGGCGGAATTCTCGTACAATAATGGCTATCAGGCGAGTATCAAGATGGCACCCTACAAAGCTCTCTACGGTCGTAAATGCCGCACCCCATTAAATTGGTGCGAGTCCGGTGAAAGGGTCACATTCGGGGTTGATGTGGTGAACGACGCCGAAGAGCGCGTTCGGACAATTAAGCCAATTTGAAGGCCGCTCAATCCCGACAGAAGAGCTACGCTGATAAGAGGCGTAGGCCGTTGCACTTTGACGTTGGGGAACACGTGTACCTCCGCGTGTCTCCAATGAAGGGCGTGCACCGGTTCGGTGTGAAGGGGAAGCTCGCTCCCCGTTTCATTGGACCCTACGCTATCACCGAGAAGTGTGGACCAGCAGCGTATCGATTGGAGCTACCGGCATCTCTGGCTGGTGTCCATGATATTTTCCATGTTTCACAACTGCGAAAATGCTTGAAGCATACAGCTGCTGTTCCTACCGAAGACATCAGCAAGCTGAAACCGGATTTAACATATGATGAATATCCGGTGGGAATTCTTGATGAGAAAGCCAGGACCACACGCAGCAGAACGTTGTGGTTGTACAAAATACTCTGGAGCCACCACACCGCCGAAGAAGCGACGTGGGAGTGCGAGGAGTTCCTTCGCTCAAATTACCCGGAGTTCATGGCTTCTCAACACGGGTAAGTCCCTATTACATCGCTATCTCTCCTTTTATAATCTCGGGACGTGATTCTTTTAAGGGGGGAGGGATGTAAAAGCCCAAGAAAAGGGACTTGCAAAAACTTTTCTTCACCTCACAACACCACAGTTTTTATTGTGGGCACCTTAGGAAATGTTGTGAAGAGCAAGTAACCTCCATCAAAAGAATGATTAGAGGGGAAAGCCTTCACTTTCACAAAGTAGGGTTTCTACACATGAACATGAGAGGTTGAGCTCACCCCTAGAATTTCAAAAGTCTTGGGTAGGTTCAGTCCAAAGCTCATGCAAATTCAACACTTTTTGAGGCACTTTTGGGTTGTTTCAAAAAGAGGCCAATTTGAATGTAAATTCAAATTGCAGCAACTTTCATCACCCAAATTCAAAAGTTAGCTTCATATCTACACTCAGCACATTTTTCTGAGTAAACCCACCAATTTTCATCCCCATTGGAGTTCATCTTGTCAGGAGTTAAATTTGCCAGAATTCAAAACTGAATTTGAATTTCAGTTTAAATATGAAGCACGTTTAACCAAACAAAGTTTGAATTTGAGAATTCAAATTCAAACAAATACTTGGGGGTTAAGTCTCCCATTCAATTCTCAGTAGCTGGGATATTTACAAAAGAAAGGGGGAGAAGATTTAGAGGGGGGAAGAGGGCCCACTGGTCAGCCACCCTGGGGGGGTGGTAAACCGACTCGGGCGCGCGGTCGAACACCCTGCGGCCGACAGCGCACGGGGTCGACCCCCTCCCAACGCAGCCACCGTGCCACCTCCTGCTCGGGGGGATGAGGGCGCCGGCTACAAAACCTGTGATCGCACCCTGGTCGGCAAGAATTCGCTCCCCATCCTCTCGGTTCCACTCGCTTACATCCGAAGCAGCTCACCCGGAGTCGCCGCCCTCTGATCGCCGGCGGCCGGACGGCACAGGCTTCCTCCTGCCCGACGCTCAGCACAAGAAACGATCGCCACAAGGTGCTGGTTATGCCTGCCCTTACCGTTCGGCATTTCATGCACCGTCGGGGGAGAATTTCTTCCGGGAACGCTTCGGTGTTCTTAAGGCCGAGCTCCCCCAAATCCCAAAATTCACGAGTATTGGCTTATCACCGGGCGCACCGAGCTAAACACACCATCTATACCCTGCCACGACCACCTAGGATCGAAAACCAGCAAGAATCATGGGCTAGGGTTGCGGTTATCCAAGTTTTTCGAGCAACAGCCGATATCCGGCCTAGGTCGCCGACGAGGTCATAGTTGCAGCCGTTTTCACGGGGATCGGTGCCCATATCCATGATCAGCAGGTGTCAGCGGAGCTCCCCGAGCAAACCGCATCAAAAAAGGTGCAGGTGAGGCTGAGTTCGACGTCGCCGGTGAGCTACCGGCCGCTGTTGCCGTCGGGAGCCCTGTTCCGGCCGTTGTCAAACTCCGGGAAGGGCACCACCGTGTTCCCCAGGCCGGGATAGGCACAGGCGGCGAGAATCAGCAAGCTCCGAAGGCCGGAACCCCTCTCCGGCGAGAGCTCCGGCGAGCTCGGCGGCGGGATCACGCGGGTGGCCGGAGGAGGACGAAGGGGTAGGCCCCACGCGTCAGCGGCTGGAGATAAAGGGGTGGGATTCTCTGTGGTCCGGGATCCAGTGCGGCCGCGCGGGAAGGAGTCTGTGGCCCCGTGTGGCTCGGATCCAACGGTCGACACGTGTACGTGGACCCACCCGCAGGATTTAAACATTTCTGAAATTTCCAGTTTTAGTGCAAACTTTAGAACCCCATAACTTTTGCTAGGAAGCTCCAATTTTAGTGATTCAAATCGGGTTGGATTCATCTTGCCTAGCTCTGTCCAGACATACAACCCAATTTGTATGAAACCCATTAATTAATTCTGGAAAATTCCTTAAAGCTTTTCAGCAAAAGAATTTTAGAGGGAGTTTGGTTCATCCAAAAATCCCCAAATTTTGCCAGAATGTTCTTTAGGACATTAGTAAACCCTGTAAAAGTTTCAGACCATTTGGAGTTGATTTGGTCAGAGCAATTCAAATTGGAAGGTGCTGTGTTCATTTGAATACAGAAACATTTTCAGAGAATTTCCAAAACTTGGAAATTCAGTTCTGGGCAATTCTTAACCCCGAAAATGTTAGGAAAATTCAGGCAAACTCTATGAGCTATAATTGAAATTGTAGTTCATTGAGTTGAGCATGAACAGGGGTATTACCTCAGAATAAAATTCTTCCTTGCTGATTGGCCAAGAGAATTATTCTGAGCAAACCACTCCATGAAAAGTGCTAATGTTTGGTCCAGAGAGTTTTCTTGTGACAAGGAACTCACACAAAAATTCTCAGCTCCATTGGACCTCTAGATCACCCCTGTCCTGTTTAACCACTTAAGGGATTAAGGTGGAAAAGGGGGGAAAACCACTTAGCATTTAACCATGTGATTAAGTCCAAGCAAAACCACCAACACCAGTTCATCTTTAAATTCTTAAACAAAGTTCCAGGTGTTAGAGGCTGGTTATTAGAACTTATAGTAGAAGTCTTACTCTAAAACTCACATTTGCATCTAAATTAACATGTAGTATTTCATTAACGTGTAGCCGTTGAAGAAGAGACTCCGGAAGTGCTGGACTTCCTTCTTCCGGACGAGGAACTAACTACTGACCTGCAGCAACAAGGCAAGCCCCGGTTTGCATTAACCCTTTTTAAAAGTTTTACTTTGTTTACATGTGTCATATGAAGTATGTATGTGCATTAGGTATAGGATGAATGAAACCCCACTTGCATAACCAAAGGTTCCTAAAAGAGTGAGGGTAGTGTCAAGGACCTCGAGTAGACAGGCTATGCTTAATGAGTCATAGGACTTCGGTACAAGTCGAGTAGTTGGAATCTACTCGCGAGATAGGCTTGGGACACACGGGTTCGGTTGAGTGATGTGAGATCACTATAGTAATAAAAATGAGACTAGGCAGGTGCTAGGGCGCAGCAAGAGGAAGTCTTGTGTGCGCAGCCCTGTCCGTGTCGATTGAGGACCGATCCGTGTGCGGCCCTGCTGAACAAGTATTGAACGTACCGAAGGCATATCGGATATATGGGCCCCGATAAACCGATGTAGCCTAAACCTCCGGGCGTCGAGGCATAGCACACCGATTTATAGGTGTAGGTTGAGGGCAGCAAGGTGGAAATCTGCCAACGGGCATAGAGAGATGCTCCGTGTGGGGAACCTTCTGCTCGTTTCGGTGCGACCGGTTCAACGTTTGGGCTGTTGGGTGAAAGGTTGTCCCGTACGACATCGAGTGAGCGTGCTGTGCAGCTCCACGGGTGGGCGTACGTGACGTGCTCTTTGGGTTTTCCCTGCAGGTGCATATCGAGTCGATTCGCCGTCCCTCGCGGTGACAAGTACCGCTTGTTCACTGCGTCGTAACGTAGACTAATGGATGAAATATGTTGATTCAATGATGCTGATTGATATAATTGTATTGCTACATGTGTGCCACCAAGTACTGCTTACTAAATTTCAGATTTCATGAACTGTTAACTTGTTGCTAAAAGGTGAACTAAGGATGAACTTGTAGGCGTGTCGTTTTGCTGAAATGTTACTAACCTATGCCTTGGTATACCTCATGTAGAGTTTCATGCTTAGGTGAGTCGGTTAAGCCTTGCTGAGCCTTCGTGCTCATGGTTGCTGCTTAAGTGTTTTTCAGGTGAGGAGCCACCCACGGACTCGGAGTACGAGTCCACCGGCGAGGGTTACCCTCCGTCGGGGACCACGGCTGAGTGGGAGCCGTACACGCCGCGCTGAGCTGAGGAGTGCAGCTAGTGTAGGTTGCCCTAGGGCTGGGCAACCAACTTTTGCTAGATAGGCGGGCGTGAGTTGTGTAGTGTAGACTTCCGCTGTGTAACATAAACAATAGTTGTAACTGAAGTTTGTACCTGTTTGTACAGTTTCAGTTGTTTCCCATGTAATATATTATGTTCTTTTGACATGTGCTGTCGGGTGTCGCATCGCGCGGCACCACCCTCTGCGATCCTGGATGAGCGGATTCCGGTCCGCCACAGCGAGTTGGGGGTGGGGCATGTAAAATCCCAAGAAAAGGGACTTGCAAAAACTTTTCTTCACCTCACAACACCCCAGTTTTCGTTGTGGATATCTTAGGAAATATTGTGAAGAGCAAGTAACCTTCATCAAAAGAGTGATTAGAGGGGAAAGTCTTCCTTTTCACAAAGTGGGATTTGGACATAGGAACATGAGAGGTTGAGCTCAACCCTAGAACTTAAAAAGTCTTGGGAAGGTTCAGTCCAAGTTTCATAGAAATCCAACACTTTTTGAGGCACTGTTTGGGTTATTTGAAAAAGAGGCCAATTTGAATGTAAATTCAAATTGCAGCAACTTTCATCACCCAAATTCAAAAGTTAGTTTCATATTCTTATTCAGCACATTTTTGTGAGCTCACACACCAATTTTCACTCCATTTCGAGTTGATCTCGACATGAGCTAAGTGGGAAGAATTCAAACTTTATTTGAATTCAAAACTAAACTTGTGCTGAAATTCACCCAAGCCGAACCCAATTTGAATTCTATTCGATTCAAATGGCTCAGGGGTGAATGATTTAAATCACCAGGGGTATTATGGGGCTCACTGTTTACAACAGTGATTAGGAGTAAATTTCAGAGGTTAAAACCCCGGGTGGGACCTACATATCATAGAGGGGAGAAGGAGAAACTTGCACCCAAAGTCAGAGTCTCGGTGGGAAATTCCACCGAGCAGCTGTCGGCTATGCCACCGAGCAGCTACCGGCGTCACCAGCTGCTTCCCTCTCCGCGTGCTGGCGCCCAGGGCGGCTGGCTCGTGCCCCCACACGACAGGCACCGCCTCAGCCGAGCAGGAGTCGGCCGGCTTTATCTTCTCGCGAGCAAACCCGAGCAGCGGCATTGTTCCTCGCCACAGCTCTCTGCTCAATCGAGAAAACCAGCAAAACCATCTCCTCCTTCATCGCTGAGCTGCTAGACAGCCACCTGAGCTCGCACTCCACCTCCCCAACGCCAGAAACCCCGAGCTCCGACCTCCTTTGCCGTAGACGATCGCCACCGCGGCGACCTAGCCTCAGCCGAGAGTCAGGCGCCGTAGGCAGCGTTCCACAGGCGTTTTCACGGTCCAGCGAGAGAGGCAACAGGAGCGCGCGACCACCGTGCTGCTCTCCTCCAAGTTTGGAAGCCAACCGTGAAGAATCCGCAGAGAATTTCCAGTTTTTGCTCCGGCGACCGTAAACCGAGCTTCCGGTACGGTTTCTTTAAATTCTCGCTCTATGATCTTCCGGAGGTCATCAAATCTTGCACAAAGACGCTGGACTAGCCGGCGATCAAGTTCTTTTCTGCATCCGTAGCGTGAAACTGTCTAGGAGTGACAAATTTTGAGCTCGGTCGAGGGCGGTCATGGCGGGCACGATCGGTCACACGGTGCCGACCGACTTGCCGCCATCCCTGAACCCTTTTGACACCTTGTCGAGTTTCCTGGAGGTACACTGATGCTGTAGGGCCGTTTGTTCGAGGTGTTGGCGGGTTTAGAAACCACGGTCGACGGTGTCGAACCTCAACTGAGGCCGCGGCACGTCGCCGAGCTACTTCCGGTCACCCCCAGCCCGACCTGTCACCCCGACGTGTTCCTCGACGTCGACAACCCCCTGGCGGCGAGTTTCAGACCATGGGAGGTCCAGCAGCGGCGAGCCGGCGAGCCCCGAGTCTGCTCCGGCGAGGTCGGCGGCGCGGGCGCGAGAGAACGGCAGGAGGAAGACGAAGCCGGCTGACCCACGTGTCAGCGGCTGGAGAATTTAAATTGGGATCGGGTGTGGCCAGGGATCGGCTGTGCTGGCGCGCAAATACCCTGTGAGCTCCGGTGTGCCGGTCACCTCCGCGCTCGACACGTGTGGTATCCCCGGTGTGCCGGACACCTCCGCGCTCGACACGTGTCCCCGCGAGCCCTGAGAGTTTAAACTTTTCCCCCCGATTTTCAGAGTTCTTCCCAACTTCAAATCCTCATAACTTTGGTTAGAGAGCTCCAAATCGGGTGAACCAAATTTGGTTGGATTCAGCTCTCTGAGCACTTTCCAGCAATACCAATTTCAGCTCATGAAAGTGAATAGTTTTCCAGAATTAAATCCCTAAAGTTTAAACTGTTGGGAATTTTATCTGGAGAACTACTTTATGAAAAATTCTGAAAATTTGGCTGAAAGGTTGATTAGAAAATCCCTGAATCCCAGTAAAATTTTCAGACTCATCCAAGTTCATTAGTTACCTTAATTGGGTGATTAAGGGAACTGCCCAGGGACAATAGAAAAATGTACAGAAACATTTTTCAGATTTTCTCCAATCTTAATTAGGACATAACTTTCTGTAGAATTCTTCAAATGACATGAAACCAACTCCATTAGAACCATCCTAAATTCTAGTTTCCATAAAGTAATGGTGGGAGCCATGAAAAACCCTGGAATTACTTAGAGGCTCAACTATTGACCAAAGAGGCTTTTATTTGTACAAGGTGCAAATGAACTCTGTTTCAAATGAAACTTGGTCAAGACTCTGGTTAGGACCCTGCCAAGCCACAATAAAAATTTCAGAACCAAAGGGGAGGGCTAGCTAGAGTTAGTAGTAAATAAGTATTCAAGTTTACACATTGCATTAAAATTTACATGTAGTATTATATTCGACGTGTAGCCATTGAAGAAGAGACTCCGGAAGTGCTGTACTTCCTTCTTCCGGACGAAGAACTAACTCCTGACCAGAAGCAACAAGGCAAGCCCCGGTTTGCATTAACCCTTTTTATAAGTCTTACTTTGTTTACATGTGTCATATGAAGTATGTATGTGCATTAGGTATAGGATGAATGAAACCCCACTTGCATAACCAAAGGTTCCTAAAAGAGTGAGGGTAGTGTCAAGGACCTCGAGTAGACACGCTATGCTTAATGAGTCATAGGACTTCGGTATGAGTCGGGTAGTTGGAATCTACTCGCGAGATAGGCATTGGGACACACGGGTTCGGTTGAGTGATGTGAGATTACTTTAGTAATGAAAATGAGACTAGGCAGGGGCTAGGGCGCAGCAAGAGGAAGTCTTGTGTGCGCAGCCCTGTCCGTGTCGATTGAGGACCGATCCGTGTGCGGCCCTGCTGAACAAGTATTGAACGTACCGAAGGCATATCGGATATATGGGCCCCGATAAACCGATGTAGCCTAAACCTCCGGGCGTCGAGGCATAACACACCGATTTATAGGTGTAGGCTGAGGGCAGCAAGATGGAAATCTGCCAACGGGCATAGAGAGATGCTCTGTGTGGGGAACCTCCTGCTCGTTTCGGTGCGACCGGTTCGATGTTTGGGCCGTTGGGTGAAATGTTGTCCCGTACGATATCGAGTGAGCGTGCTGTGCAGCTCCACGGGTGGGCGTACGTGACGTGCTCTTTGGGTTTTCCATGCAGGTGTATATCGAGTCGATTCGCCGTCCCTCGCGGTGACGAGTACCGCTTGTTCACTGCGTCGTAACGTAGACTAATGAATGAACTGTTATGATTCCATATTGCTGTTATGATATAATTGTATTGCTACATGTGTGCCACCAAATATTGCTCACTAAATTTCAGCTTCATGAACAGTTAACTTGTTGCTAAAATCTGAACTAAGGATGAACTTGTAGGCGTGTCCATTTGCTGCAACACTGCTACCCTATGTCATAGTACACCTCATGTAGAGTTTCATGCTTAGGTGAGTCGGTTAAGCCTTGCTGAGCCTTCATGCTCACGGTTGCTGCTTAAGTGTTTTTCAGGTGAGGAGCCACCCACGGACTCGAAGTACGAGTCCACCGGCGAGGGTTACCCTCCGTCGGGGACCACGGCTGAGTGGGAGCCGTACACGCCGCGCTTAGCTGAGGAGTGCAGCTAGTGTGGGTTGCCCTAGGGCAGGGCAACCAACTTTTGCTAGATAGGCGGGCGTGAGTTGTATAGTGTAGACTTCCGCTGTGTAATATAAACAATAGTTGTAACTGGAGTTTGTACTTGTTTGTACAGTTTCAGTTGTTTTTCCCATGTAATATATTATGTTCTTATGACGTGTGCTGTCGGGTGTCGCATCGCGCGGCACCACCCTCTGCGATCCTGGATGAGCGGATTCCGGTCCGCCACAGCCTGGTATCAGAGCTGCAGTGTGGATAGCACAGTACTTAAGGACTGCATTATGGGAAAAACTTAGGTATACGGTGAGGATTCGGTAGTTGCCCAAGTAAGGACTATACTAGCATAGTTACTTAAAGTGGCAAAGACTAACTTATGTGTTATAATTCTGAATTTCAATTATGTAACGACGCACCTACGCTCTGGTAAGTATGGTAAGGAACGCCACCGAAAGCGGGTCGATTTCGGTTAGCTCCACCTGACGAGGAAAGTGGTTCGGGGATTGGTCTCACAGCTTGGTGTGAGACGTCAATATGAACCTCTTGGACTCTTCATGTCCCTGAGTTCATATGCAACGCTGATCCCCAGCGTGCATTAGGCAAGTAAGTGGAGACCCCATCGCGTGATCAGTAACGCGAGAGTGTGTTCATCTAGAAATAGCCCAGGAGGACCTACACAGCGCTTGTCATCGGCGTGCCCTGTAGGGCAGTAGGTGGTATCTGTTGGGTTGATAACATTCCCAACCGTGACGACCCGTTCATGACATACTCGGGTTCCCCGTCGTGTGGTGTTGAAACACGATCACGTGCCTTGAGACGTGACCTAACTCAAGGACGGCCATATGACAATGATACGGGCGTTTGTATTTACATTCAAATATGGAACTGCCTGAAATGAACAACCTTTGAGTGCATCACTATTGTGTGGTTTTCTGCAGGTACTAACCTCGTATGTATCCGTATAGAAAACGTGTGCGAAAGACCGTTTAGTGCCACACTTGAGACGTATATACCGGTATGATCCGGTTATAATTTTTCTTTTGTGAGGAACGTAGTACCGAGATATTGTAGGCATATGCATGAGAATAATGATAACAAAGAATTAAAATCTATAGGTTCAACATTTAGGACCCTGGTTGGGTATAAGAATGGGATAGTGGGGCAGTATAGCCAAAAGTATGAAAAGCAGAGTGCTCTGTTTTGGGCAGCAAGGTTGCCAAACTTCAACAGAGCACAACTCACAGGTATTTTAGCCGATAGAGGTGTGCTATATAGTTCTGGAAAGGTATTGAAGTACTCTACAACTTTGTTTTAGACTTCCAGAGCTGAAACTCACTTTAGATGGCTTAAATCCTAGAGGAATGTACACTGTCCAGAACCAGGACAGAGTAAAACATTCTCTGGACTGTTCTGTTTTTCAAACATAACTCCCAGTAGAAAAATCTAAAATTGTCATATAATACATCCTTAGAAAGAGTAGAATATGGGTGACATTTTTGCAATTCAAAGATTCTGAAATTTCAGCACAGAATGTAATGGAAATCAGGGTTGAAAACAGCCACTTCCAAGGGAGGTGCTGTTAAAATTCTTCCAGAAATTCTGCTGACTTCGAATTAGCATAACATTTTAACCAAGGCTGATCTGGGGGCAATTGAATACTCGTTGGAAAGATACTGAAGTTAACTTTAACTTTGGTATTCAACTTGAGTCATGAAAATGCCCAGAACCAGATCAAAACTTGGGATAGGTAGAAGCTGGTCATTCTGACAGAAGAATGACAGTTGAACTCATTGGAGAGGGTGATGTACCCTAAGGGTGGTATACGTGATGACAACGCGATAGTAATGTCTCGTAGAGACCAAACCTAGTTATGGTGAGCTTCCAAAGTGGAGGTTCATCAAATTGGATTATATGAATATCTCGTCATGTCCTTTGGTCTCACAAACTCTCCAGCCTATTTCATGTATCTCATGAACTCGGTGTTCATGCCGGAGCTGGACAAGTTCGTGGTAGTGTTCATCGATGATATCTTGGTTTACTCCAAGACAGAAGCCGAACATGCTGAACACTTGCGGATCGTTCTTCAACAATTGCGAGACCATAAACTCTACGCCAAGTTCAGTAAATGCGAGTTTTGGATCAGCCAAGTGCCATTCTTGGGACATATCATCTCAGCTGAAGGCATTGCGGTTGACCCAAGCAAAATAGAGCAAGTGCTGAAATGGAAAGCTCCCACTTCAGTCCATGAAGTCAGAAGCTTCCTCGGGTTAGCAGGATACTATAGGAGATTCATTCCAAACTTCTCCAAACTCGCTAAGCCAATGACGGAGTTGCTGAAGAAAGGGACGAGATATGTTTGGAACACGGCGTTTGAAGGAGCGTTCCGAGCATTGGTGAAGCATCTCACCACAGCCCCGGTCTTAGCTCAGCAGGATACAACAAAGCCCTTCGACGTGTATTGTGACGCGTCCGGTATTGGGCTCGGCTGCGTGTTGATGCAGGAAGGACGTGTGGTCGCTTATGGCTCACGCCAACTTCGGAACCATGAGCAGCACTACCCGACTCATGATCTTGAACTTGCTGCCGTGGTGTTGGCGCTGAAAATGTGGAGGCACTATCTCCTGGGGAATTCGTTGTATCTCTACACCGACCACAAGAGCTTCAAATACATTTTCACCCAGAAGGAGCTGAACATGAGGCAACGGAGGTGGTTAGAATTAATCAAGGACTATGAG
Source organism: Neostapfia colusana (assembly GCA_030760725.1). Lineage (NCBI taxonomy): Eukaryota > Viridiplantae > Streptophyta > Magnoliopsida > Poales > Poaceae > Neostapfia > Neostapfia colusana. Next base: position 80,061,326 of record JASWHV010000007.1, on the reverse strand, counting down.
ATTGAGATTCACTACCACCCCGGCAAGGCGAATGTGGTTGCCGACGCGCTGAGTCGGAAATCCCATGTCCATCACCTCACCATTACACCGGTGGAGGAGGAAGAGCCAAGTTTATACTTGGTTCCTTATGGATCGCTGTACAACCTTGCCCTCATCCCTACCATTAGGGAGGACATCATTGCAGCTCAGAAGACGGATAAAGGCATGGCACATCTCCGGAGACGTATGGACAACGGTGAAATCAAATGTTTCCGGAAGGATGATGAGGGGACGCTGTGGTTCAATGACCGCATAGTCGTACCCCGGGATATGGAGTTGAGAAAGAAGATCCTCGATGAAGCTCACTTGTCCAAGTACTCCATTCATCCGGGAAGCAACAAAATGTACCAAGATTTGAAAAAGAAATTTTGGGGGACACGGATGAAGCGGGAGGTAGCTAAGTACGTATCCGAGTGTGATACGTGTAGACGAGTGAAGGCTGATCATATGAGGAAATCAGGGCTGCTGCAACCCCTGAAAATTCCAGCATGGAAATGGGAAGATGTGAGCATGGATTTCATTGTGGGATTACCCCTAACATCCAACAAGCATGATTCCATTTGGGTGATCGTCGATCGGTTAACCAAGACGGCTCATTTCATCCCGGTGAATACACGTTACAATGCCGGCAAATATGCGGAGCTGTACATAGCAAAGATTCTATGCCTATACGGGGTACCCAAGACCATTGTCTCAGATCAAGGTGCATTATTTGTATCTCGCTTTTGGGAGCAGCTACACGCTGCATTGGGTACTAAGTTGATCAGAAGCTCCGCCTATCACCCTCAGATAGAAGGCCAGACAGAGAGGGTGAATCAAGTCCTGGAAGACATGTTGAGAGCATGTGCCATCCACCATGGTAGGAACTGGGATAATCACCTACCATTGGCGGAATTCTCGTACAACAACGGCTATCAGGCGAGTATCAAGATGGCACCCTACGAAGCTCTCTACGGTCGCAAGTGCCGCACCCCATTAAATTGGTGCGAGTCCGGTGAAAGGGTCACATTCGGAGTTGATGTGGTGAACGACGCCGAAGAGCGCGTTCGGACAATTCAAGCCAATTTAAAAGCCGCTCAATCCCGGCAGAAGAGCTACGCTGATAAGAGGCGTAGGCCGTTGCACTTTGACGTTGGGGAACACGTGTACCTCCGCGTGTCTCCGATGAAGGGCGTGCACCGGTTCGGTGTGAAGGGGAAGCTCGCTCCCCGTTTCATTGGACCCTACGCTATCACCGAAAAGTGTGGACCAGCAGCGTATAGATTGGAGCTACCGGCATCTCTGGCTGATGTCCATGACGTTTTCCATGTTTCGCAACTGCGAAAATGTTTAAATCATACGGCTGCTGTTCCTACCGAAGACATCGGCGAGCTGAAACCGGATTTAACCTATGAGGAGTATCCGGTGGAAATTCTTGATGAGAAAGCCAGAACCACGCGTAGCAGAACGTTGTGGTTCTACAAGATACTCTGGAGTAACCACACCGCGGAAGAAGCGACGTGGGAGAGCGAGGAGTTCCTCCACTCAAATTACCCGGAGTTCATGGCTTCTCAACACGGGTAAGTCCCTACTACATCGCTATCTCTTCTTTTGTAATCTCGGGACGAGATTATTTTAAGGGGGGAGGGATGTAAAAGCCCAAGAAAAGGGACTTGCAAAAACTTTTCTTCACCTCACAACACCCCAGTTTTTGTTGTGGATATCTTAGGAAATATTGTGAAGAGCAAGTAACCTTCATCAAAAGAGTGATTAGAGGGGAAAGTCTTCCTTTTCACAAAGTGGGATTTGGACATAGGAACATGAGAGGTTGAGCTCAACCCTAGAACTCAAAAAGTCTTGGGAAGGTTCAGTCCAAGTTTCATAGAAATCCAACACTTTTTGAGGCACTGTTTGGGTTATTTGAAAAAGAGGCCAATTTGAATGTAAATTCCAATTGCAGCAACTTTCATCACCCAAATTCAAAAGTTAGTTTCATATTCTTATTCAGCACATTTTTGTGAGCTCACACACCAATTTTCACTCCATTTGGAGTTGATCTCAACATGAGCTAAGTGGGACGAATTCAAACTTTATTTGAATTCAAAACTAAACTTGTGCTGAAATTCACCCAAGCCAAACCCAATTTGAATTCTATTCGATTCAAATGGCTCAGGGGTGAATGATTTGAATCACCAGGGGTATTATGGGGCTCACTGTTTACAACAGTGATTAGGAGTAAATTTCAGAGGTTAAAACCCCGGGTGGGACCTATATGTCATAGAGGGGAGAAGGAGAAACTTGCACCCAAAGTCAGAGTCTCGGTGGGAAATTCCACCGAGCAGCTGTCGGCATGCCACCGAGCAGCTACCGGCGCCACCAGCTGCTTCCCTCTCCGCGTGCTGGCGCCCAGGGCGGCTGGCTCGCGCCCCCACACGACAGGCACCGCCTCAGCCGAGCAGGAGTCGGCCGGCTTTATCTTCTTGCGAGCAAACCCGAGCAGCGGCGTTGTTCCTCGCCACAGCTCTCTGCTCAATCGAGAAAACCAGCGAAACCATCTCCTCCTTCATCCCTGAGCTGCTAGACAGCCACCTGAGCTCGCACTCCACCTCCCCAACGCCAGAAACCCCGAGCTCCGACCTCCTTTGCCGTAGACGATCGCCACCGCGGCGACCTAGCCTCAGCCGAGAGTCAGGCGCCGTAGGCAGCGTTCCACAGGCGTTTTCACGATCCAGCAAGAGAGGCAACAGGAGCGCGCGACCACCGTGCTGCTCTCCTCCAAGTTTGGAAGCCAACCGTGAAGAATCCGCAGAGAATTTCCAGTTTTTGCTCCGGCGACCGTAAACCGAGCTTCCGGTACGGTTTCTTTAAATTCTTGCTCTATGATCTTCCGGAGGTCATCAAATCTTGCACATAGACGCTGGACTAGCCGGTGATCAAGTTCTTTTCTGCATCCGTAGCGTGAAACTGTCTAGGAGTGACGAATTTCGAGCTCGATCGAGGACGGTCATGGCGGGCACGATCGGTCACACGGTGCCGACCGACTTGCCGCCATCCCTGAACCCTTTTGACACCTTGTCGAGTTTCCTGGAGGTACACTGATGCTGTAGGGCCATTTGTTCGAGGTGTTGGCGGGTTTAGAAACCACGGTCGACGGTGTCGAACCTCAACTGAGGCCGCGGTACGTCGCCGAGCTACTTCCGGTCACCCCCAGCCCGACCTGTCACCCCCGACGTGTTCCTCGACGTCGACAACCCCCTGGCGGCGAGTTTCAGACCATGGGAGGTCCGGCAGCGGCGAGCCGGCGAGTCCCGAGTCTGCTCCGGCGAGGTCGGCGGCGCGGGCGCGAGAGAACGGCAGGAGGAAGACGAAGCCGTCTGACCCACGTGTCAGCGGCTGGAGAATTTAAATCGGGATCGGGTGTGGCCAGGGATCGGGTGTTCTGGCGCGCAAATACCCTGTGAGCTCCGGTGTGCCGGACACCTCCGCGCTCGACACGTGTGGTATCCCCGGTGTGCCGGACACCTCCGCGCTCGACACGTGTCCCCGCGAGCCCTGAGAGTTTAAACTTTTCCCCCGATTTTCAGAGTTCTTCCCAACTTCAAATCCTCATAACTTTGGTTAGAGAGCTCCAAATCGGGTGAACCAAATTTGGTTGGATTCAGCTCTCTGAGCACTTTCCAGCAATACCAAATTCAGCTCATGAAAGTAAATAGTTTTCCAGAATTAAATCCCTAAAGTTTAAACTGTTGGGAATTTTATCTGGAGAACTACTTTATGAAAAATTCTGAAAATTTGGCTGAAAGGTTGATTGGAAAATCCCTGAATCCCAGTAAAATTTTCAGACTCATCCAAGTTCATTAGTTACCCTAATTGGGTGATTAAGGGAACTGCCCAGGGACAATAGAAAAATGTACAGAAACATTTTTCAGATTTTCTCCAATCTTAATTAGGACATAACTTTCTGTAGAATTCTTCAAATGACATGAAACCAACTCCATTAGAACCATCCTAAATTCTAGTTTCCAGAAAGTAATGGTGGGAGCCATGAAAAACCCTGGAATTACTTAGAGGCTCAATTATTGACCAAAGAGGCTTTTATTTGTACAAGGTGCAAATGAACTCTGTTTCAAATGAAACTTGGTCAAGACTCTGGTTAGGACCCTGCCAAGCCACAATAAAAATTTCAGAACCAAAGGGGAGGGCTAGCTAGAGTTAGTAGTAAATAAGTATTCAAGTTTACACATTGCATTAAAATTTACATGTAGTATTATATTCGACGTGTAGCCATTGAAGAAGAGACTCCGAAAGTGCTGGACTTCCTTCTTCCGGACGACGAACTAACTCCTGACCAGCAGCAACAAGGCAAGCCCCGGTTTGCATTAACCCTTTTTATAAGTCTTACTTTGTTTACATGTGTCATATGAAGTATGTATGTGCATTAGGTATAGGATGAATGAAACCCCACTTGCATAACCAAAGGTTCCTAAAAGAGTGAGGGTAGTGTCAAGGACCTCGAGTAGACACGCTATGCTTAATGAGTCATAGGACTTCGGTACAAGTCGAGTAGTTGGAATCTACTCGCGAGATAGGCATTGGGACACACGGGTTCGGTTGAGTGATGTGAGATTACTTTAGTAATGAAAATGAGACTAGGCAGGGGCTAGGGCGCAGCAAGAGGAAGTCTTGTGTGCACAGCCCTGTCCGTGTCGATTGAGGACCGATCCGTGTGCGGCCCTGCTGAACAAGTATTGAACGTACCGAAGGCATATCGGATATATGGGCCCCGATAAACCGATGTAGCCTAAACCTCCGGGCATCGAGGCATAACGCACCGATTTATAGGTGTAGGCTGAGGGCAGCAAGGTGGAAATCTGCCAACGGGCATAGAGAGATGCTCCGTGTGGGGAACCTCCTGCTCGTTTCGGTGCGACCGGTTCGACGTTTGGGCTGTTGGGTGAAAGGTTGTCCCGTACGATATCGAGTGAGCGTGCTGTGCAGCTCCACGGGTGGGCGTACGTGACGTGCTCTTTGGGTTTTCCCTGCAGGTGTATATCGAGTCGATTCGCCGTCCCTCGCGGTGATGAGTACCGCTTGTTCACTGCGTCGTAACGTAGACTAATGAATGAACTGTTATGATTCCATATTGTTGTTATGATATAATTGTATTGCTACATGTGTGCCACCAAATATTGCTCACTAAATTTCAGCTTCATGAACAGTTAACTTGTTGCTAAAAGCTGAACTAAGGATGAACATGTAGGCGTGTCCATTTGCTGCAACACTGCTACCCTATGTCATAGTACACCTCATGTAGAGTTTCATGCTTAGGTGAGTCAGTTAAGCCTTGCTGAGCCTTCGTGCTCACGGTTGCTGCTTAAGTGTTTTTCAGGTGAGGAGCCACCCACGGACTCGGAGTACGAGTCCACTGGCGAGGGTTACCCTCCGTCGGGGACCACGGCTGAATGGGAGCCGTACACGCCGCGCTGAGCTGAGGAGTGCAGCTAGTGTGGGTTGCCCTAGGGCTGGGCAACCAACTTTTGCTAGATAGGCGGGCGTGAGTTGTATAGTGTAGACTTCCGCTGTGTAATATAAACAATAGTTGTAACTGGAGTTTGTACCTGTTTGTACAGTTTCAGTTGTTTTTCCCATGTAATATATTATGTTCTTATGACGTGTGCTGTCGGGTGTCGAATCGCGCGGCACCACCCTCTGCGATCCTGGATGAGCAGATTCCGGTCCGCCACAGGGCAGGGCTAACTCGGCGACTTTGGGGGGGGGGGCTGCGGGTTGTATTTATAAGGGGAAGAAAAAAGAGTCCTAGTCCAATTGGAACTCAACCAAAGAGTCCTAGTCCAATTGGGATTCAACCAAAGAGTCCTATGGCTTTTTCTCCCCTCTAGGGCTGCGGGTACATTGGGGAAAAATTCCCCCCAATGTGGGGAAAATTCCCCCAAGGGGAATTGGGGAATTTGGGAAATTTAGGGGAAATTTGAGAATGGCTCATTTCAGGTATCTTATTTCCATTTCTCTCCATTTCTATGTCCCTTTTTCCATTTCTATATTCCCCTCTCCATTTCTATCTCCCTTTCTCCATTTCTATATTCTCTTCTCCATTTCTATGGTTCTTTCTCCATTTCTATGGTTCGTTCTACATTTCTAGGGTTCTTTCTCCATTTCTACTTCCTTTCAAATGCTTCTCTACATGAAAAATGTATGTAATGCATGGTAACGTATTTGAGGGTGTTAGAAACCTACCCCCCTTAAAATGAATCTCGCCCTCGAGATTCGATAGAGTGGAGAAAAGATGGGGGAATTCTGTCTTGAGATCTTCCTCATGCTCCCATGTAGTTTCGGCTTCCGTGTGATGGCTCCATTGTACCTTGCACCAACGGATCACTTTGCTCCTTGAGACCCATTCCTTCACGTCCAAGATTTGATGGGGTGTTCCGCGTAGATCAGATCATCTTGAAGCTCGAGCTCATCCATCGGTACTTGTTCTTCCGGTACTCTTAAGCACTTCTTGAGTTAGGGTACATGAAACACGTCGTGCACGTCGGAGAGGTGCGTTGGCAGCTCTAGTTGATAGGCTACCTCTCCTCGCATGCCCAAAATCTTGAATGGCCCGATGTAGCGAGGTGCTAACTTGCCTTTGACTTTGAACCGTCGTTGACCTCGGATAGGCGATACTTTAATATACACGATGTCTCCCACTTCGAAGGTCAATCTTCTTCGCTTATTGTCCACATAACCTTTTTGTCATGACTGAGCGGCCTTCAAGTTTTCACGTATCATTTGGACTTGCTTTTCTGCGTCTTGCAGCACTTCGGGTCCGAATACGCGGCTTTCTCTGGTCTCATTCGAGAACAGCGGTGTTCTACATCGTGTACCATAAAATGCTTCAAAAGGTGACATCTTCAGTTTTGCTTGGTAGCTGTTGTTGTATGAGAATTCAGCATCCGGCAAGCTCCTATCCCATCTATGCCCATGTTTCAAGGTGCAAGATGTCAAAAAGTCTTCCAAAATCCGATTTGTCCTCTCAGTTTGCCCGTCGGTTTGTGGGTGATATGCGGAGCTGAAATTCAGCCATGTACCCATGGCTTCATGCTGCTTCTTCCAGAACCTAGAGGTAAATTGAGAACCTTGATCTGAAACTATCCTCTTTGGAATTCCATGGCGACACACGATTTGCTCCATATACAGCTCGGCTAGTTGGGCGACGATGTACTTTGTTCTAACAGGAAGGAAGTGGGCTGTTTTCATCAATTGGTCCATGATAACCCAAATAGAGTCGTAACCCGACTGAGTACGTGGCAATCCGACTATGAAATCCATGCTAATGTCTTCCCACTTCCACTCGGGTACTTTCAATGGCTGCAACAGTCCAGTGGGTCTTTGATGTTTGGCCTTCACCCGTTGGCACGTATCGCATAAGGCAACATATTCAGCTATGTCCCTTTTTATACCATCCCACCAATAGCAAGTTTTCAGATCCTTGTACATCTTTGTACAGCCGGGATGTATGGAATAAAGTGAGTCATGTGCCTCCTTTAATATCATGTCATGGATGTGCTTTACGTTAGGCACACAAATCCTTTTTCCTAACCAAAGCGTGCCTTTCTCGTCTTCCTTGAAATCCTTTTCTATGCCTTATCAGATTCTTCCCTTGATTTCCTTGATATCCTCATCCATTTCTTGGCCATCTCGTATCTCTTGTTCCTGAGTGAAGTTCTGTTCGATCACCTCCATCTCGTTCAAGAATCCGAGATGCAACCGTTCGAACTCCTTACACAGCTCGGGTGGCATCTCCCGTACCGTGAGTTGGTGATATGCTCCTTTTCGGCTCAACGCATCAGCTACTACATTGTCCTTTCCGGGGTGATAGTTGATTCCAACATCATAATCTTGATGAGTTCCACCCATCGATGTTGCCTCAAATTCAGATCCGTTTGCGTGAATATATACTTGAGGCTTTTGTGATCCGTATAGATCTCACATCGATGGCCAAGGATATAATGCCTCCGAATATTCAAGGCATGTACCATGGCTGCAAGTTCCAAGTCATGTGTGGAGTAATTCAGCTCATATTTCTTTAGTTGTCTCGATGCATAGGCTACCACTTGTCCTCCTTGCATGAGCACACATCCAAGCCCTTGTCTTGATCCGTCACAATATATATCGAAGCTCTTGCTCACATCCTGCAATACCAAAACAGGCGCTGTGGTTAATCTCTTCTTTAGCTCCTCAAAGCTTTTTTGACACGCTGGTGTCCACTTAAATGCTTTCCCCTTCATTAGCAATTCAGTCATAGGTTTCGCTATTTTGGAAAAATCCTTGATGAACCGGCGGTAGTATCCAGCCATCCCAAGGAAACTCTGAATATCTTGCACATTCTGCGGTTGGTTCCACTTCAGAACATCTCCCACTTTTCCGGGATCAACCGATACTCCTCCCTCAGAGATGATGTGTGACGCCCAGTCCCGTAAAACACGGAACCCAGCTAATGCATATGTGTGCCCAGGATGTTCATCACACATACACATGTAATCCACAAACTGAATTCAGAATATAACCACAAATAATAGAGTTTAAGTACTTTATTACATCAATCTCTAACTTATTCTTGCAGCAGAAGTCTCTAACTTATTCTAGCAGCGGAAGTCTCTATACGATAGCGGAAGCAAACTAAAAACAGCAGCGGCTCCATCTTCAACTCCACAGGAAAGTTGACTGTAGTTCGCTCGCCTAGTACTCCACATGATCCTCGAAGTACTCTTCTCTTGTTGCTGATGTTTGTATGATAATGCAAGGGTGAGTACATGTCGTACTCAGCAAGTGCGGGAAAAGTATAACATGTATCTTACAACAAGGTAGGAATAAAAGGCTCATTGCAGAAAGCAAAGTTTATTTCACAAACATGATAAAAACAGCAACTATCTTTAAGTGAATTTAGTCGCAACATATATCCAAGTAAAACAGCAACATACCTCCATCATAATTCGCCACTTATCATATCTCAACCAGCTATTAACCTTTCTCGACTTCATCTCATGCTCATAATAACCATCTGGTATTCATATCCATATCATATTCATCTCATATTCATTTGATCCGAAACCAAACTCATTGTCATGACTCAACAGTCCCGAAACCAATCCCAAAGACCATACCATAATCAAACCAATAACCATACCAATAACCATCCCGATAACCATCCATCCCAAACCATCCATCCCATGTTTCCCATCTAATCATGTGAGTTGGCCACACGCTTGTGACCATAAGCACGGCTATCATGATAGTTTTACACTCTGCAGAGGTGGCACCTCTTTACCCACAAGTTTGTGATTTCGTCACCCGTCAGCGACTGCAGAACCTCCATTATACCAGTACACAACCGTCGGTGTATGGTCAAGAGATCATAAAATAGCCTTTACAAAGGGGCTACTAGATGTATGGACTCACTAAGGTTTCACTAGCAGGCTCGAATCACCATTCTCCCACCTACGGGTCCCCTCTTGTACCATGCAGTTCCCAGGGCAGTCCTCTCTCGACTCCCATTCCCCGCGCCTTCCACGGACCATAACAATCTAGTAACTTACCTAATTAGTCAGCTAAGCCGCACCCATATTTGGCCTTGTGGTGGCACTGTTTTCCTGGCATGTGCTGGCATGAACCGGTCCTTAGATCTACGGCAAGTAAACCACCATCTCATTCTACCACATCCACAAACCAAGATTGTCTAGATCTCCCCCGATTCTATGCTCATTATTATCATCAAGTTCTCATCATCATTATTCATATGAGTGCAGTACTTAGACATGTTCTACTTCGCCTTCCCGTACCCCGTAGCTTAACCGAAGCAAAAAGGAAAAATGACCATACCCGACTCATCAACTTTCCCGGCGACAAGGATGGTTAACAAAACTAGTAAACTCCTATAAAGGGTTTCCCGTCAAGTTGACTCAAGCACACAAGTTTTCATAAACAAAACAGTTTTCAAAACATGGGATCAATATGGTCAAGGGGCACTTGCCTTGTTCCTGTGGCTTCTGTTGCTCACGGATCTCGAAGTCTTGGTGTTGTAGTCCTTCGTTGACGGTTTCCTGAGCTTGTCCTTCTACTCACTACCACACATATACAAAATTTAAAACAATCAAACATCATGTACAAACTTTACTCAAGATGCAATGGTGTAGATGGATGTAAATCCTATGGTGCTGTTTTATTAAACCAGTTTGTACGTGTTCTTGCATGTTTTAATGGGCTTGCATGGGGTTTTATGATGAACAAGGTGTAGGGATCAAGTGTGGACGTGGTGATGATCTTGACTCAAGATCTAGATCAATTCCACCGTAAAAAACCGATCAACACGTGATATGTCCACACGAAAAAGCTTCTATTTGAAAAAAAGGATGCGTAGAACAGCGGCGACGTAGTAAGATGGGTAATGAAGACCTACCTCACTTTCTTATGATTGTCGGCCCTTTTCCAGTGACGATGAGCTCGACGAATCTCGATGGGGGCTCTCCAGCGACTTACCTCCGGCAAAGGGGTGTATCTCGGCGAGTTGGGAGCTAGGACCTCCAAGTCACCGACTCGGGAGGGGAAAATAGATATGTGATTGCGGCCAGGGGGTTTTGGGTTCTATTTATAAGGGGTTCAGAAAGAGTCCTACTCAAATTGGAATTCAAATAAGAGTCCTATTCAATTTGTTTTGGATCTTAACGACTTATCTCCAATTGATTTGGTGCGGCAGCAACGTGGAAGAAATCATGTTGGTTTCTTTAGTATCGGGTACTCGCGCACAGGGGAAAAATTGCATAAGTACCTCGCATCTCTGCAGTGGTGAGCTCCGGAGACGCCACGTGTCCAGAGGGGGGCGGTCCTTGCTTCCCTTCAGAGGCGAGCTCCGCATGCGCCACGTGTCTGACGGGGCGGGGCTTCCCTTTTCCTCAGACGTGAGCTCCGCGTGCGCCACGTGTCAGTGCCGGACGTCCCCTCTCCTCAGAGGCGAGCTCTGAGAGTGCCACGTGTAAGTGCCGGATCTCCCCTCTCCTCGGAGGTGAGCTCTGAGGATGACGCGTGTCCAGCACCGTCGGACCTCCCTTCTCCTTCGAGGTGAGCTCAGAGAGCGAGACGTGTCCCGTGGCTGGGCCTTGCTTCTCCGCAGTGACTAGCTCCGAAGGCGACACGTATCCCGTGGGGCTGGGCCTCGCTTCTCCGCAGAGGTGAGCTCCACAGGCGCCGCGTGTCCCGTGGTGCCGGACCTCTCCCCCTCCGCAGGGGTGAGCTCCACGGGCGCCACGTTTCCCGCAGCACGGGGAAGTGTTGACAGCGCACCTCGGCGAACTGGATTTTGCTCTTTTCGGCTATCTTTCTGATTCTTTCTCCGTTTCTGCTTCTTTTATAATGTTTCTCTATATGAAATGCATGGATATGAAATTGAGGGTGTTACATGATGTGGCCTAGGAACGATATCTCCTTTAGCCAAAATTGCACTTGCTGAACTTAGCATACAATTGATGCTCTTGCAGTTTCTGCAATATTAACCTCAAGTGTTCTTCATGTTCTTCCTCACTCTTTGAATAACCATTATATCGTCAATGAAAACCACGACGAACTTGTCCAAGTACTCCATGAAGACCTTATTCATGAGGTACATAAAGTATGCGGGTGCATTCGTTAACCCAAAAGATATAATGGTATACTCATACGGACCATACCATGTTCGAAATGCAGTCTTGGGTATGTCGGAGGGCTTAATCTTCAGCTGGAAGTATCCCGACCGAAGATCAATCTTGGATAAAATTCTGGCACCTTTGATTTGGTCGAATAGGTCCTCTATACGGGGCAGCGGGTATTTATTCTTGATCGTCACCTTATTGAGAGACCTATAATCCACACACATCCTTTGGGTCCCATCCTTCTCGTCTACGAAGAGCACGTGGGCTCCCCATGGTGACTAGCTTGGGCGTATAAAACCCTTTTCTAGCTGCTCCTGAATTTGCTTCTTGAGCTCCACTAGTTCATTAGCGGGCATCCTATACGGCCTCTTCGCTATAGGTGCAGTTCCGGGTACTAAATCAATAGCAAATTCAATGTCCCGGTCAGGTGGCATACCTGGAAGTTCTTCCGGGAACACATCTGAATATTCTTGAACCACCGGAATGCTTTCCAATGTCGTTTCTTTGATGTGGTTGAGCACTACCTTCTCGGTTGTAGGTTGGGCTGCCTCAAACTCAATATGAGTACCGTGCTCACTCGTCAACTGCACGATCCTCTGAGCACATTGAATCATTTCATTGTGCTTGATTAACCAATCCATTCCAAGTATTATGTCAATCCCTTGAGAATCCAAGACAATAAGGTTGGCAAGAAAGTCTACCCCCCCTTACTTTAAGGCTTACTTTCGTACATACTATATTAGTCCTCATCTCTCCACCGGGTGAATTAACCAACATAGTTTGTTTCATGTGTGTTATGGGCAGGTTATACTTGGCAACATACTTGGATGATATGAATGAATGCGATGCTCCGGAATCAAATAAAACAGTGGCTGGGTTGGAGTTGGCAAGAAACATATCAATCACGACGTCCTCAGCTTGTTGTGCTTCCTCGGCGGAGACGTGATTTACATTGCCACAACCATAGTTCTTCTGTCCACAGTTACCTTGATTAGCTCCTCCATTCGGCCATGGGTTCTGCTTAGGTGCGTTGCTCGGTTGTCCAAGGCCTTTCTACGGGCACTGACTTGCAAAGTGTCCCACCTCTCCGCATGAAAAACATGCTTTGTTGCCCATAACAGCAGGAATATTGGGCCGAGGCTGGTTTTGAGCATAGGCACCCATGTTGGGATGGGGCGCAGGAGGCAAAGGCATATGAGGTGCTTGCATAACAGGACGTTGCTGCGGTGGCTGATTAGGGCGAGGTGGATTTGCAGGGCGGAAAGTAGAAGCGGACGAGCCATAATGCGGTGCAGCTAGTGGCATGAAACGGGGACGTACATTGCTCCCTTGTGGCTGTCCTTGATATGGCATCTTCCTCTTGCCCTCTTGATCAATCTCACAGATCTTGCTCTCAACCACTATAGCTTTGTCAACGAGCTTCTGGAAGTTTGCATAATCATTGTTGAGCAGCTGAACTTGGATCTCATTGTTCAATCCACTCATGAGCAAGTATTGCTTTCTTTGATCCGAGTTGACATCTTCTGGAGCATAACTTGACAGCTGCGTGAACTTATTGAGGTACTCATTCACGCTCTTCCTTCCTTGGCGGAGAACTTCAAACTCTTGCCTTTTAAGCATCATGACTCCTGCAGGGACATAATGAGAGCGAAAACTCTCCTTGAATTCATCCCGAGTGATAGTCTCCTGGTTGACATGAGCATTGCAAAGAGCGTCCCACCAATCAGCGGCTGCTTCCATAAGTTGGTGAACTTATTGAGGTACTCATTCACGCTCTTCCTTCCTTGGCGGAGACCTTCAAACTCTTGCCTTTTAAGCATCATGACTCCTGCAGGGACATAATGAGAGCGAAAACTCTCCTTGAATTCAGCCCAAGTGATAGTCTCCTGGTTGACATGAGCATTGCAAAGAGCGTCCCACCAATCAGCAGCTGCTCCCATAAGTTGGTGCGATGCGAAGAGAACTTTCTCCCGATCATTGCACTGAACAATAGCAAGCTTCTTTCCCATAGACTTCAGCCAATCATCAGCCTCCATAGGATCATTGGCATGTGCAGAAGTAGGCGGCCTAGTCCTCATGAACTCTCCCAGTCTGTTGTCAGCCGGCGGTGGTGGCGGTGGCAGTGGTGCAGGAACAGGGTTAGGATTGTTGTTGTTAGCCTGCAGCTGACCCAACGTTTGTATCATCGTTTGCATGAGCTGGTTCTGCATAGCCATCAACCGTTCAAGGTTGTTTGCATCAGCCCCGGGGTTGGCATTTTCATGAACTTCAACATTGCCATCCTCTTGTGGTTTGTTGTTACCACGAGCGTTCCTCCTTTGACAGTTGGAGTTTTCCCTCACCATCTGTGGGAGAGAGAGTAGAGTAGGAAATAGAAATTTAGATTGATCCCCCCAACTATATGCATCAAGGTTTATAAACTAAGTATCTTCTTTTATTAATTTCAGCCTATATGAGGATGTGAACACGTGCCAAAGCATCTCACATCTCTCCACTATGTGTGGATGTGGACATTCACCCAAGCGTCCCACAACTCACATCAGCACACAAACCAAGCAATCATCACAAAAATTTCAGCGCACTACTCTTATTTGACTCACGGCGATCTAAACGTTCCTATTACAGCTTTATTCAATGGAAAACTAAACTTAATCGTGAGAACCAGTGCTGTCCTCGCCGTGTGGCAGGGGTGGTTCATACATAGGCACACGCCATGGTGAGTCGGCTGTCCATGTAGGAATATATAATGCTGATGCTCCATTTGCTCCCGCGTTGGCAGGATTCTCCTCCTGTTTTTCCATCAAGTACAGCTTCTTGCGGAGGTAACGGATCCCTTCTTTAGCGCTTGCATAGTGGTTTCCTAACTCCACAAGCAACCTCTGAGACTTATCAGCAGCTTGTGGGATGGAAAGAGCTCCTTGATGGGGGTCCAATGATCTCCCTTGTACCAATCTTCCGATACGGGTGCAGCTCAAAAGTAGTGTTCTCAAGCTGCTCACGGAAGGCGTAGCATAGTCTGTTGAGTGCATCCCATGCAGCATCATCGATAGCTTCTGCCCTTGTAGCTCTCCATGTGGGTGCGAAGTGCCAAGTGACAACCCTACCGTTATATAGGATGGTTACTTCAGCCTTACATTCTTCATGTCCGAGGCGAGGGACTTTCTCGAGAAGATATTCCTGGTATAAGCTGCAGCAATCAAGAAATTCTTTGAGCTCCTTGGATATGTGTCCTCCCATTCCGTCGGACCGGAATTCTTGAACTGAACGGATTGTCCGTTCATCACCTTCATTCTCGGACTCAGCCGGGGGTGGCTCCTCTTCATATTCATCTCCTTCCAACATAGCTTCATTAGGCTCTACGGGGTGTAAGCCCGCGTGAAACTCCTCCTGAGGTGTGTACCAATGCCGTTCTTGTGGATCATCCTACATGTCATCTTCGAATGGTTCCACCTCTTCCGGATCCTCTTCCTCATGCATAGAGCTATTGACTTCATCTTCATCATGAGGTTCCATCTTCACTGGCTCGCAATATGGTCCATCGGAGACCTCAATGGGGTTAAGTGCACTCCCACGTGGTGGTGGACGAGTCCTTATGCGTGCTGTGCTCCTAATCACAAGCATCTATAAATAAGACATGAGAAACTTTTGAGAAGGAAGAAATGACTTCAAAATTTCAGAAGCTATGAAGTAAGAAAGCAAAATTGTTGCTGTCCAAAATGAAGAGAAAAAGAGGGGCTGAAAATAGCACTTTGCGGTGGCTGAATTGACAAGTAAAGTGCAGCAGCAAGCAATTTTCGAAAATAATAGTTTAGAGGGTTGTGCCTATGTGTTTTAGAGTGTCCATTCTACCTAGGCTTGCATCCTACGGTCAACGTGGCTCTGGTACCAATTTGTGACACCCGGTTCCGAAAATAGAACCAAGTGAATGCATATGTGTGCCTAGGATGTTCATCACACATACAAATGTACTCCAGAAACTGAATTCAGAATATAACCATGAATAAATAGTGTTTAAGTACTTTATTACAATTACTCAATGTATCACTAATGAATATCTAATTTATTCTTGCATCGGAAGACTCAAAACGACAGCGGAAATAATTAAAGACAGGAGGCTCCAACTTCAACTCCTCAGGCATGTTGACGGTAGTTTGCATGCCTAGTACTCCACATGGTCCTCGATGTACTCTTCTCCTGTAGCTGATATATATGTGGTAATGCAAGGGTGAGTACATATCGTACTCAGCAAGTGCGGGAAAAGTATGACATATAGCTTACAGCAAGGTAGGAAAAAAAGGCTCATTGCAGCAAGCAATTTTTTATTTCATAAACATGGTAAAAAAAGCAACTATCTCTAGGTGAGTTCAATCCCATCATAACCAAATTAATCATCAACATTCCTTCATCATAATGCACCATCTATCATGTCTCAACCAGCCATTAATCTTTCTCAAGTTCATTTCATATTAATAAATATTCATAACCATTTCATATTTATATAACTGAAACAAAACTCATCGTCATGACCAAAAACAGTCCCAAAAACCAATCCCAATGACCATACCATAACCATAACCGAATAAACATCCCAAGTTTTGCCTCTAATAATGGAAGTTGGCCAGATGCTTGTGACCGGAAGCACGACTATCATGATAGTTTTACATTTTGCAGAGGTGGCACCACTTTACCCACAAGTTTGTGATTTCGTCACCCGTTGGCGACTAAAGAGAACCTCCATTATACTAGTACACAACCGTCGGAGTATGGCCAAGAGATCACAAATAGCCTTTACAAAGGGGCTACTAGGATGTACGGACCCAATGAGGTTTCACCGGCAGACTCGAATCTCCATTCTCCCACCCACGGGCCCCCTCTTGTGCCATGCAGTTCCCAGGGCAGTCCCTCTTGACTCCCATTCCCCGCGCCATCCAACGGTACATAACAAGCTAGCAACATACCTAATTAGTCAGCTAAGCCGCACCATATTTGGCCTTGTGGTGGCACTGTTTTCTTGGCATGTGCTCGCATGAACCGGTCCTTAGATCTATGGCAAGTAAACCACCATCTCATTCATCAACATCCATGAACCAATCTCACCCATATCTCCCCAAGTCCATGCTCATCAACATCATCAAGTTCTCATCATCATTATTCATATGAGTGCAGTAGCTAACCATGTTTTAATTCAGCTTCCCGTATCCCGTAAATTAAGCGAAGCAAAAAGGAAAAACGACCATACCCGACTCATTAACTTTCCCGGTGACAAGGATGGTTAACAAAACTAGTAAACTCCTATAAAAAGGGTGTCCCATCAAGTAGACTCAAGCATACACGTTTTCGCAAACAAAACAGTTTCAAAACATGGGATCAATATGGTCAAGGGGCACTTGCCTTGCTCCAGTGGATCGTGTTGCTCAAGCGTCTCAAAGTATTGGTGCTGTAGTTCCTTGTACACGGCCTCTTGAGCTTGTACTTCTACTCACGACCAAGCACATACAAAATTTACAGCAATCAATCATCATTCACAAGCTTTACTCAAGATGCAATGGGGTAGATGAATACAATTCCTATAGTGCAGTTTTATAGAATCAGTTTGTACGTGTTCTTGCAAGTATTAATGGGCTTTCATGGGATTTTATGATGAACAAGGGTGTAGGGATCAAGTGTGGACGTGGTGATGATCTTGACTCAAGATCTAGATCAATTCCACCATCAAAAATTGATCAAAACACGATCTTTCCACACGCAAAAGTTTCTGCTTGAAGGGGGCGAAGAAAACGGATGCGTAGAAATGGCGGCGACGTCGTAAGGTGGGTAATGAAGACCTACCTCACTTCCTCTTTGTGGCAGGGCCTTTCTCCTAGCAACGGCAGCAGCGGGGAATTTTTCTATGGAAAATTATGGTAGGGCAGATCGTCGGGCTTCTCCTCCGGCTACGGCGAGGCGTGACGGGGCTCATCGGTGGGTCTCGACGGCGGGGCTCGACGACGGGGCTCGATTGCGGGGCTCGTCGGCGGGGCTCACCGGCAACCAAACTCCGGCAGGGGGTGGCCAACTCGGCGAGTTGGGGGGGCAGGGCCAACTCGGCGACTTTGGGGGGGGAGGGGGCTGCAACCATGGGGGGGGCTGGGGGTTGTATTTATAAGGGAGAGAAAAGAAGATTCCTAGTTCAATTGGAACTCAACCAAAGAGTCCTAGTCCAATTGGGACACAACCAAAGAGTCCTAGGGGTTTTTCTCCCCTCTATAGCTGCGGCTACATTGGGGAAAAATTCTCCCCAATGTGGGGAAAATTCCCCCTTGGGGAATTGGGAAATTTGGGAATGGCTCATTTCAGCTATCTTATTTCCATTTCTCTCCATTTCTATGTCCCTTTTTCCATTTTTATTTCCCTCTCCATTTCTATGTCCCTTTCTCCATTTCTATATTCCCTTCTTCATTTCTATGGTTCTTTCTCCATTTCTAGGGTTCTTTCTTCATTTGTACTTCCTTTCAAATGCTTATTTACATGAAAAATGTATGCAATGCATGGTAATGAATTTGAGGGTGTTAGACATCAGCCCCGGGGTTGGCATTTTCAGGAACTTCAACATTGCCATCCTCTTGTGGTTCGTTGTTACCACGAGTGTTCCTCCTTTGGCGGTTGGAGTTTTCCCTCACCATCTGTGAGAGAGAGTAGAGTAGGAAATAAAAATTTAGATTGATCCCCCAACTATATGCATCAAGGTGTATGAACTAAGCATCTTCTTTTATTAATTTCAGCCTATATGAGGATGTGAACACATGCCGAAGCATCTCACATCTCTCCACTATGTGTGCATGTGGACATTCGCTGAAGCGTCCCACAACTCACACCAGCACACAAACCAAGCAATCATCACAAAAATTCAGCACACCACTCTTATTTGACTTACTACGATCTAAATGTCCCTATAACAGCTTTATTCAATAGAAACCTAACTTAATTGTGAGAACCAGTGCTGTTCTCGCCATGTGAAGGGGGTGGTCCATACATAGGCGCAAGCCATGATGAGTCGGCAGTCCATGTAGGGATAGATGACGCTGATGCTCCATTTGCTCCCGCGTTGGCAGGATTCTCCTCCTGTTTCTCCATCAAGTACAGCTTCTTGCGGAGGTAACGGATCTCTTCTTGAGCGCTTGCATAGTGGTTTCCTAACTCCACGAGCAACCTCTGAGACTTATCAGCAGCTTGTGGGATGGAAAGAGCTCCTTGATGGGGGTCCAATGATCTCCCTTGTACCACTCTTCCGATACGGGTGCAGCTCAAAGGTAGTGTTCTCAAGCTGCTCACGGAAGGCGTCGCACAGTTTGGTGAGTGCATCCCATGCAGCATCATCGATAGCTTCTTCCCTTGTATCTCTCCATGTGGGTGCTAAGTGCCGAGTGGCAACCCTACCGTTAGATAGGATGGTTACTTCAGCCTTCCACACTTCATGTCCGAGACAAGGGACTTTCTTGAGAAGATATTCCGGGTATAAGCTGCAGCAATCCAGAAATTCTTTGAGCTCCTTGGATATGTGTCCTGCTTCCATTCCGTCGGACCGGAAATCTTGAACTGAATAGTTGGCCCATTCATCGCTTTCTTTATTGGCCTAAGCAAAGGTTGGCTCCTCTTCAGATTCATATCCTCCCGACATAGCTTCATGATGCTCCACGGGGTGTAAGCCCGCGTGAAAGTCCTCTTGAGGTGTGTACCAATGCCGTTCTTGTGGATCATCTTCCATGTCATCTTCAAATGGTTCCACCTCTTCCGGGTCCTCTTCCTCATGCATAGAGCTATTGACTTTATCTTCATCATGAGGTTCCATCTTCATCTCCTCCCAATATGGACCATCGGACACCTCAATGGGGTTAAGTGCACTCCCAAGTGGTGGTGGACGAGTCCTTATGCGTGCTATACTCCTAATCACCGGCATCTATAAATAAGACATGAGAAACTTTAGAGAAGAATAAAATAACTCCAAAACTTCAGAATTTATGAAGAAAGAAAGCAAAAATGTTGATGTCCAAAAGAAGAGAAAAAGAGGGGCTGAAAATAACACTTTGCGGTGGCTGAATCGACAAGTAAAGTGCAGCAGCAAGCAATTTTCAAAAATAACAGTTTAGAGGGGTGTGCCTATGTGTTTTATAGTGTCCATTATACCTAGGATTGCGTCCTATGGTCAACGTGGCTATGATACCAATTTGTGACACCCGGTTCCGAAAATAGAACCAAGTGAATGCATATGTGTGCCCAGGATGTTCATTGCACATACACATGTATTCCACAAACTGAATTCAGAATATAACCACGAATAAATAGTGTTTAAGTACTTTATTACAATGAATCGATGTCTCACTCATGAATATCTAACTTATTCTTGCAGCGGAAGTCTGTAAACGACAACGGAAAATGGCTAAGACAGCAGGCTCCAACTTCAACTCCACAGGCATGTTGACGGTAGTTTGCACGCCTAGTACTCCACATGTTCCTCGAAGTACTCTTCTCCTGTAGCTGATGTATATGTGGTAATGCAAGGGTGAGTACATGTCGTACTACGCAAGTGCGGGAAATGTATGACATGTAGCTTACAACAAGGTAGGGAAAAAAGGCTCATTGCAGCAAGCAATTTTTTTCACAAACATGGTAAAAACAGTAACTATCTCTAGGTGAGTTTAATACCATCATAACCAAGTATTTCATCAACGTTCCTTCATCATAATTCACCATTTATCAAGTCTCAACCAGCCATTAATTTTTCTCAAGTTCATCTCATACTCATAAATATTTATAACCATCTCATATTCATATAACCGAAACCAAACTCATTGTTATGACTTAAAACAGTCCTAAAACCAATCCAATGACCATACCCGAATAACCATACCGAATAGCCATCCCAAGTTTTGCATCTAATCATGGAAGTTGGTCAGGTTTTGTGACCGGAAGCACGGCTATCATGATAGTTTTACACTCTGTAGAGGTGGCACCACTTTACCCATAAGTTTGTGATTTCGTCTGCCATCGGTGACTAAAAAGAACCTCCATTATACAAGTACACAACCGTCGGTGTATGACCAAGAGATCACAAAATAGCCTTTACAAATGGGCTACTAGGATGTACGGACCCACTGAGGTTTCACCGGCAGGCTCGAATCTCCATTCTCCCACCCATGGGCCCCCTCTTGTGCCATGCAGTTCCCAGGGCAGTCCATCTCGACTCGAATTCCCCACTCCATCAAATGGTCCATAACAAGCTAGTAACACACCTAATTAGTCAGCTAAGTTGCACCCATATTTGGCCTTGTGGTGGCACTGTTTTCCTGGCATGTGCTCGCATGAACCGGTCCTTAGATCTACGGCAAGTAAACCACCATCTCGTTCCACAACATCCACGATCCAATCTTGCCTAGATCTCCCCGATTCCATGCTCATTAACATCATCAAGTGCTCATCATCATTATTCATATGAGTGCAGTAGCTAACCATGTTTTAATTCAGCTTTCCGTATCCCGTAAGTTGAGCGAAGCAAAAAGGAAAAACAACCATACCCGACTCATCATCTTTCCTGGCGACAAGGATGGTTAACAAAACTAGTAAACTCCTATAAAAGGGTGTCCCATCAAGTTGACTCAAGCATACATGTTTTCGCAAATAAAACAGTTTCAAAACATATGATCAATATGGTCAAAGGGCACTAGCCTTGCTCCCGTGGTTTGTGTTGCTGAAGCGTCTCAATGTCTTGGTGCTGTAGTTCCTCGTAGACGGCCTCTTGATCTTGTCCTTCTACTCACGACTACGCACATACAAAATTTACAGTAATCAATCATCATGCACAAACTTTACTCAAGATGCAATGGGGTAGATGAATACAATTCCTATAGTGCAGTTTTATAAAACCAGTTTGTACGTGTTCTTGCATGTTTTAATGGGCTTTCATTCGGTTTAATGATGAACAAGGGTGCTGGAATCATGTGTGGAAGTGGTGATGATCTTGACACGAGATGTAGATCAATTTCGCTGTCAAAAATCGATCAAAACATGATCTGTTCACATGCAAAATTTTTGATCGAAGGGGGCAATGAAAAACGGATGCCTACAAACAGCGGTGACGTCGTAAGATGGGTAATGAAGAACTACCTCACTTCCTCCTTGCGGAAGGGCCTCCCTCTTAGCAGTTGCAGCAGCAGGGGATTTTTCTGCGGAGAATTATAGTAGGGCAGAACGTCGGGCTTTTTCTCTGGCGACGGCGAGGCGTGACGAGGCTCGACAGCAGGGCTTGACGGTGGCCAAACTCCAGCAGGGGGGACACGGTGAATTGGGCAGAGGGAGGGGCAACTCAGCGAGTTATTGGCAGGGGGGGCGTTGGCCAAAGGAATAGGGGGGGCGTCTGGGGGGTTGTATTTATAAGGGCGAAAAAGGAGAATCCTAGCAAGATGGGACTCAACCAAAGAGTCCTAGAGGTGGGGATAGGGTTTCTCCCCTTCAAGGCTGCGGCCAAAGGGTCTCCCCCCAATTGATGCGACCAATTTGGGGGAAATTCCCCCCAAATGTGGGGGAAATTCCCCTAGGGGAATTTTGGGGAAATTTGGAATGGCTCAATTTAGCTATTTTATTTCCATTTCTAGGTTCCTTTCTCCATTTCTATATTCCTTTCTCCATTTCTACATTCCTTTTAAATGCTTCTCTAAATGAAAAATGTATGCATTGCATGGTAGTGAAATTGAGGGTGTTACAATGCACGAGGTTGGGGGCTCGAGTCAGCAAGGGGGTGATGACTCCGAGCCACCTGCCTACGACAACACCCCGCAGCAACAACGACCGCCTCCGCCTCCGCTTACGCTAGCGGACGTGATTTCTGTGCTGGTTAACTCTCATGAGAAGTAGACCGACCTGCTCCGCACAATTGTCCAGAATACGTCCCAGGCAGGGACGCGTCAAGAAAGGGGGCCTCGTGAGCCCCATGTCAATACGTACTCAGATTTCATGAGTACGCATCCTCCGGTGTTCACCGAAGCGGCGGAACCACTGGAGGCCGACAACTGGCTGCGGACTATCGAGTCCAAGTTAGGGCTGCTCCAATGTATGGAGCGGCAGAAGAGTCTCTTCGCGGCACAGCAGCTTCACGGTGCCGCTGGTGCGTGGTGGGCGAATTATCTTGCCTTACTACCTGCTGGCCGCACCGTAGAATGGCAAGACTTCCGGGAGGCGTTCCGCGCCTATCACATACCTCCTGGTATGATTAAGAGGAAGTTCCAAGAGTTCTTGGAACTGAAACAAGGCGGGAGGAGTGCCCATGACTACTCCCACATCTTCAACCATCTGGTGCAGTACGCGTCGGACTACATATCCACCGAGGAGAGGAAGCGTGAGCATTTCTATCGGGGTTTGAATCCCGAGATGAAGACTCACCTCGCGCAATGTAATCATGGCACCTTCAACGACCGCGTCAATGTCGCGATTCTTCAAGAGTATGCTGAGCGAGAGTTCGCTGCTGAGCAGAAAAAATGCAGCGCTCCACCGAGCAGCAGGGGTGGAGCTCCCCACAAATACCGCATGGTGTATCGGACACCATCCAGTCAGCAGTGGCATCCACAAGGACGACCACAACAGTTTGGGGGTCATCCTTATCAACCCTTCCAATTCTGACCGCCGATGCCACCAGCGCGACCGCAACAGCAGCAGATGGTACTCTGGCCAGGCCGGCCATTTCTCCAAGGACTGCCCACAGGGGCAGAAAAGCAGTGGGCAAGCCCAATGTCAGGGTGGTGCTCGAGGCTGACCACCAGCGAACAAGGAAGTTCAGCGACCCGGGGGCATTTGTTACCTTGACAATGAGGACGCCCCGGAAGGAGAGAACGTGCTGGCGGGTGCATTCACTCTTAACGATCGTACAATCATCATCTTATTTGATTCGGGTGCAACCCAAAGTTTCATAAGTGCATTATATGTGGCTAATCCATCATCCAACCAAATACTCATATATGATTTGCTCACCGGGAGGGAAGATTTCAGCAAATATGATGATTCCAAAAGTACCACTGTGCTTAGGTGGGAGATATATCCCACTACTTTGATTATCCTTGAGGGACAAAACATTGATGCAATCTTAGGAATGTCATGGTTACGCTACCATGGCGCTGTCCTGGATACTCTATCACGGACGGTTCATTTGAATTCTCCATTCCACCATCTGCATTCAATCTTATTAGAAAGCCCTGTCCCGGAAGTTTCAGCAGCCTATAATACTGAAGCTCCCAAGTTGGATGACATCCCTGTAGTCCGAGAATACCCCGATGTGTTCCCAGATGATCTTCCGGGCATGCCACATGAACGGGATGTTGAGTTCAAGATTGAACTTGCACCCGGGACAACACCAATATCGCGGAGACCGTATAAGATGGCTCCGAATGAACAGCTCAATGACTTGTTGAGCAAAGGTTTCATCAGACCAAGTTTATCACCATGGGGATGCTCGGCGCTGTTCGCAAAGAAGAAAGATGAAACCTTAAGGTTGTGTGTGGATTTCCGACCGCTCAACACCATCACCATCAAGAACAAATATCCACTTCCCCGCATTGATATCCTGTTCATTCAACTTTGGGTGCAAGTATATTCTCAATGATGGACCTTCGCTCCGGCTATCATCAAATAAAAATCCGAGCGGAGGATATTCCGAAGACGGCATTCTCGACGAGATATGGACTATATGAATATCTCGTCATGTCTTTTGGTCTCACCAACGCTGTGGTATTGGTGCTGAAAATTTGGAGACACTATCTTTTTTGAAACTTGGTGCATCTCTACACCGACCACAAGAGCTTAAAATATATCTTCACCCAGAAGGAGCTGAAAATGAGGCAAAGGAGGTGGTTAGAATTAATAAAAGACTATGAAATTGAGATTCATTACCACCCTGGCAGGCAAATGTGGTTGGCGACGTGCTGAGTCGAAAATCACATGTCCGTAACCTCATGATTACACCGCTAGAAGAGGAAGAACTGAGTTTATACTTGGTTCCCTATGGATCACTATACAACCTTGCCCTCATCCCTACCATTAGGGAGGATATTATTGGAGCTCAGAAAATTGACAAAGGTATGGCACACCTCCGGAAATGAATAGATAGCGTTGATATCAAATGTTTCCGGAAGGATGAAGCGGGGACACTATGGTTCAACGACCGCATAGTTGTACCCTGGAATATGGAGATGAGAAAGAAGATCCTTGATGAAGCTCACTTTTCTAAGTTTTCCATTCATCCGGGCAGCAACAAAATGTACCAAGACTTGAAGAGTAAATTTTGGTGGACACGGATGAAGCGGGAAATTGCAATATCCTTTCCGAGTGTGAGTGTGTAGACGAGTGAAGGCGGATCATATGATGAAATTAGGGCTGCTGCAATCCCTGCAAATTCAAGCATGGAAATTGGAAGATGTGAGCATGGATTTCATTGTGGGATTACCCATGACTTTTCACAAGCTTGATTCCATATGGGTAATCGTTGACCGATTAACCAAGCCGGCTCACTTCATTCCCGTGCATACAAATTACCATGCCAGCAAGTATGCAGAGTTATACATTGCAAAAATCTTATGCTTGCACGGAGTACCCAAGACAATAATCTCAGATCAAGGTGCACTGTTCATGGCTCGTTTCTGGGAGCAGCTGCACGCTTCTTTGGGTACCAAGCTGATTAGAAGCTCCGCATGTCACCCTTAGATAGATGGAAAAACTGAGAGGGTGAGTCAAGTGCTAGAAGACATGCTGAGAGCGTGTGCCATCGACCACGGTAACAGTTGGGATGATCATCTACTTTTGGCGGAATTCTCGTATAACAACGGCTATCAAGCGAGTATCAAGATGGCACCATATGGGACTCTCTATGGTCGCAAATGCCGCACCCCATTGAATTGGTGCAAATCGGTGAAAGGGTCATGTTCGGGATTGATCTAGTAAACAACGCCGAAGAGTGAGTTTGGGTAATTCAAGCAAACTTGAAAGCCGCCCAACCCGATAGAAAAGTTACGCTGATAAGAGGCGTAGGCTGCTGCATTTCGACGTCGGAGAACACGTATATCTCTGTGTGTTTCCAATGAAGGGGAACCTCGCTCCCCGATTTATTGGACCCTATGCCGTCATCTAGAAATGTGGACCAGTGGCGTATAGACTGGAACTACGGGCATCTCTCGCTGATGTTCATGACGTTTTCCATGTCTCACAACTCCGAAAATTTTTGAAGTATACAGCTGCTGTTCCCACTAAAGACATAGGCGAATTATAACCAGATTTAACCTACGCTGAATATCCGGTGGAAATCATTGATGATAAGGCTAGGACCACGTGTAACCGAACGCTGTGGTTCTACAAGATATTGTAGTGCAACCGCACCGCTGAGGAAGCAATGTGGGAGAGCGAAGATTTCCTTCGCTCAAATTATCCGGATATCTTGGCATCTCATCGCGGGTAATTCCTCTTACATCTTCGTCTCTTCTTTTGTAATCTCGGGTCAAGATTCTTTTAAGGGGGGAGGGATGTAAAGGCCCAAGATTTCATTTTCTAAAGTATTCATCACATCACACCACCACAGTTCATTTGGTGGAGATTTCATGAACACATTGGAAGAGCAACTAACCAACCTCAAAAGAAGGATTAGAGGAAGAATCCACAACATCCAAAAGTAGGA
Source organism: Neostapfia colusana (assembly GCA_030760725.1). NCBI lineage: Eukaryota > Viridiplantae > Streptophyta > Magnoliopsida > Poales > Poaceae > Neostapfia > Neostapfia colusana. Next base: position 80,034,938 of record JASWHV010000007.1, on the reverse strand, counting down.
TTTTTCACATGGATTCTTTAGAGGCTGAGCTCACTACTAACTCCTAAACATTCTCAGGAATGCTCAAGCCAATTTTCATGCAAATCAAAACATTTTTGAAGCACCTTTGGATAAAATTATAAAAACGGCTAGTTTGAATGTAAATTCAAATATTAGCTACTTTCTTCACTCGAATTAAAAATGTGGATTTGTTTTCATACCCGGCACATTTTTCTAAGTTACCCCACCAATGTTCATCCCCATTTGAGTTCGTCTTGTTGGAAGCTATATTTGAATTAATTCAAAACTGAATTTGAAATTTAAATTCAAGTGTGAATCAAATTTAGCTAAACCACCTCAAATATGGGGAATTCAAATTCAGCTAATGAATTGGTGGTGAAATCTACCATTTAATTGTGAGTAGCTGAGATATTATCAGTAAAAAAATGAAAAGAGTTAGAGGGGAGAAGTGGGCCCACATGGTAGCCACAAAGAACCACAACTGACTCTGTTTTTTTCGGCCGAGCAATGAGAGCATGCCAGCGCTCGGTTGAACCCTGCACCAATGAACGCACCGCTCCACCTCACATCCTGGCTACCAGACCGCGTGAAGAAGTGAGCAACACGTGCTTTGGCCACACACAGGACCATTTCACCCGTCGTTCGCCCCCTCTCAACGAGTGCTCTCTTCAGTTCTTGCCGCCACCCGACCACCTCTAGGTTCCTCGACATCCCGGCGATACAGTCCATAGCGCGGCCAACTTTACACAGCCAAGAGAAGCGCCACCCTCTGCTCAAACCTCCGGTGAAAACCTCTCCTTATTTCGTCCACGTCGAGGAAGAATTTTCCTTTTTATCCCACGGGTATTCATAGAACCGAGGTGCTCAAACTGCTGAAATTATTGACGTCTAGTTGATCCTAGCTTCTCTTTAGTGCACCACACGTTCTAGACTTCCTTACGATCATCTAGGATTCACAAGCACCAAAAAACATCGATTATAGGCTATGTTCTTCGACATTTTCAGGTCACTGCAGATTTTTGACCTAGGTCAACGGTGAGCTCATACCTGTGTCCGTTTTCACGGAAAACCGGCTCAATATTCGTGCTTAGCATGTGACCATGGAGCTGTAGGAGGAAACCCTTTCCAAAATAATGATTTGTAGAGCTCGGGCGACCTCGCCGGAGTTCAAGCCGCCACTGTCGCCGTCGCCGACTAGGTTCCAGCCGCCGAGTGCCCTAGCTGCCCTCACCAGAGTTCCCCGAGGTCTAAAACCTAGGGGCGGAGAGTATCAGCACCGGAGACGGCCGGGAACTCCGTTCCAGTGGACCTCGCTGGCGTGCGCCGCCGCCCGAGCGCTCTGGCGCGAGATGGAAGACGGCTGAGGGGGTGGAGGCCCGCTGTCAGGGTTTTAAACAATTCCAATGTTTTCAGTTTTTAGTTCAAACTTCAAATGGCCATAACTTTGTGTAGAAATACCCAAATTTAGTGAAACAAATTTTGTTCGATTCATCTCTCCATGTAATTTCCAGCAAAACAAGTAGTCCATGAAACCCATTATTTTTCCAGAATTAATTTCCTAAAGTTTAAATTGTTGGGAATTTTATCTGGAGATTTCCTTTAGAGAAAATTCTGAAAATTGGCTAGGATGTTACTTTGAATATCCTTGAGTCACATGAAAATTTTTAGATCCATACAAGTTCATTTAGTCCCCCTAAATGTGTGATTAAGTGAACTGAACCAGAGAAAATTGAAAATGTTCAGAAACATTTTCAGAAATTTTCTCAAACTTGATTAGAGCATAACTTTCTCCAGGATACTCGAAATTACATGGAACCAACTCCATTAGAACCATCTCAAACTCTAGTTTCCAGAAAGTAATGGCTTGCTCCATGAAAATCCCTGGAAATTCTTAGGAGCTCTAGTAATGGCCATTTAGACATTTATTTGTGCAGGGCTGAAATGAGCTTTGTTCCCAATGAAATTTGGCCAAGTCTCTGTTTAGGTTCTCACCTAGCCACAGTAAAAATTTCAGAGCCGAAATAGATATCTAGCTAGAGTTAGGGTCTTTCTAGTTGTCAATTCAACATATTTGCATTAAATTGACAAACATCGTTAATTTGTTTACGTGTAGTCGCTAAAAGCGAGGAAACGCTGGAGATCTTGGACTTCATAACTCCGGAGGAGACTCTAACTACTGACCAGCAGCAACAAGGGAAGCCCCGGTTTGCATTTAACAAATTTTATCATGTTTTAGTTTATATTCACTTAGCTTGAAGTATGTATGTGCATTAAGTTTAGGATGGATGAAACTCTAATTGCATAACCAGATTTTTCCAAAGAGAGTGAGGGTAGTGTCTAAGTCCTCGAGTAGAACATGCCTTGCTTAATGTTTATAGACTTCGGTACAAGTCGAGTAGTTGGAATCTACTCGCGAGTATAGGATTCGCCACATACGGGATTTGTTCGAGATGTCAGATAAATTTAGTGAGAAAAATGAGACTAGGCAGGGGCGTAGAACGCAGCAAGAGAAAGTCTTGTGTGTGTAGCCCTGCCCGTGTTGATTAATGACCGATCCGTGTGCGGCCCCGATGAACAAGTTTGAATGTACCGAAGGCATATCGGATATATGGGGTCCAATAAACCGATGTAACCTATACCTCCGGGCGTCAAAGCATAGCACACCCATTTATAGGTGTAGGTTGAGGGCAGCAAGGTGGAAATCCGCTAACAGGCTTAGAGAGATGCTCCATGTAGGGAACCTCCTGCTCGTTTCGGTGCGACCGGTTCGACGTTTGGGCTTTTTGGTGAAAGGTTATCCCGTACGACATCGGTTGAGCGTGCCGTTGCAGCTCCGAGTATGGGCATACGTGACATGCTATTCGGGTATTCCTGCAGGTGTATATCGAGTCGATTCACCGTCCCTCACGGTTATGAGTACCGCTTGTTCACTGTGTCATGACGTAGTATATCTATGGAATGATTTTGATACGTTACTGCTGTTATGAATAACTTGTATTGCAACATGTGTGCCACCAAATATTGCTCACTAAATTTCAGATTTATAAACCCTTAACTTGTGTCTTAAAGATGAAGTAAGGATTAACTTGTAGGCGAGTCCTTTGCAGCAAATTTCCATCCTACCTTGGGTATGACCTGCATGTAGAGTTTCCTGTGTAGGAGAGTCGGTTAAGACCTGCTGAGAAATCGTGCTTACGGTTGCTGCTCTGAGTATTTGCAGGTGAGTAGTACCCCACAGACTCGGAATATGGGTTCACCGGGGGGGCTATCCTCCATCGGGGACTACGGCTGTGTGGGAGCCATACACGCCGCAGTGAAGCTGGGTGTAGCTAGTGTGGGTTTTCCGTAGGGCTGGACAACCAACTTTTGCTAGTTAGGAGTATGCGTGAGTTGTATGAATAATTTCCGCTGCAGTAAACTCTGTAAAATAGATGTAAACTGAAGGTTTTACTACTTTTGTAAAAATTCAGTAACTTTGAATGTATTACTATGTTTTCCTTATTGTATGTGCTGTCGGCTGTCGCATTGCGCGTCATCACCCTCTGTGATCCTGGATTCTATGGATTTCGGTCCGTCACAGCCGATTCCCACGGTTGATCTCGCCGCTAATGCCTTCCTGCCCACCATGCTTCACCAAACCGGAAGTTCGCTGGAGATGACCGTGCGATGGCGGAGGCGGCTTGGGCAAATCCGATTAAGTGGTTCTTACTCATCTGAGCCTTATCTTACTTGCTGTTTGCTCCTAGAGTATCGCTGGATCATGTGGCGCACTAAAATGAACCAAAGATCTGATGAAAACGGCCGAAACCTAGAGCTCACTGGTGAACCGAGAGCTTTTCGCCACCGAGGGCAAAAACTCGATGAACTTCGCGGTTCCTCAGTCAAAACTTGTTCTATTTCTTCCTACAACTCCGTAAGGATGTCTATATCATGTCCTTAGACGCATACGATCGTTAATGGATCGTGTGAGATGAATTTCATCCCAAAACCACCTCGACTCAAATGAACACACCGAGAGAAAACTAAGAAATACTCTGTGCACAGTGAAGCAAATGAGAAATGGTTCACACCATGAGCACCAGCAAGCTATGGCACACCAATTGGTGATCAGTTGTTGACAGGAACTGGATCGATGGTGCGACAGGGATCTGAGCGCGGCTGCAATGGAGCTTGCGTGCGGCAGAGCGTGGGGAAGCAGAATCCGATTGGTTTTCACTGTGTGTGGTGAACTGGAGTGGAGAGAGCAGTGAGGAGAGGATTTAACCGAAGTTTTAGCAGCTCGCCAGCGCGTGTATCGCGCCGGAGGCACGCTGGCGGCCATCGGGCTCACGCATGCGAAGCAGAGAGAAAAACTGTACACTCCAAGCTGACATGTGGGTCCCACCTCCTCTCTTCCGCACTTTGTAAATTCAGTTTAAAATAGTAAATTAATTCTCCGAGAATCATAAACATTTCAGTTTCAACGCAGAAATGTTTCTCAACTGAAACAAAATCACTTTACAAACCATTTGGCTAATTTTTTATTTCAGTTTCAGTATAGAGAGGAGGAAGATTGGCAGGCCCTATTTATCCTTAAATGGACTATATTCTTTTTGTTATAGTATAACGTAAAAATTTCTTATAATATACATTATTTTTAAGTGTCCTTGCAAAATATATGTCATCATCCACATGCATAGATAAATTCTTCTTGTGTCGCAACAGCGGCGAGTTAAGAGTAAGGTAAGATGATGGCAAATCACTGTAAATAATTATGAAACTGGAGGGGAGGTACAATAATATGAAGTGATTCAGAGTGTCAAACACCTTTTCATGTGTTTCAGGTTTGTAGACAAGAAATACGAATCGTTTATCATGGATTCACTGCTGAAACGTCTAACTTTTTTACTGTTTGATACCGCTTCAACTGATTAAACTTAGAATCTGAAACGTTTCTTCTTGCCAAATGCACTCTAAACTGAATATGAGGAATCTAATGGTGCAATTCAATTTGGATTTTGTATGAAGCTGAATTTTGAATCTGATGTTTTGAATTTAAATTTGGATTCCCATTTTACCTCATCCAAATAAATAGCAAGCCTAGTCCAAACTTAGTGAAAGTTGGAACAGATACTACTTCATATATAGAGAACCTATTTGTGAAATCAAATCTCCATGTTTGGAACTTTTGCAAGTAGAATTCAGAATTTAAATATGGAACTCTACTTAAGCAATACTTCATATTTTATAAAAGCAATTTAGCTCCAACTTTAATGAAATTTGGTAGTCTGCCTATTTTGAACCTAAGAAATTGAAATGTGAGATCATATTTTCAGTTTGAACTTTGATATTACTGTAACACCCTCAATTTCACTACAATACATTGCATACATTTTTCATGTAGAGAAGCATTTAAAAAGAAGTAGAAATGGAAAAAAAACCATAGAAATGGAGAAAGAACCATGTAAATGGAGAAAGAACAATAGAAATGGAGAAAGGAATATAGAAATGGAGAAGGGAATATAGAGATGGAGAAAGGGACATAGAAATGGAGAGAAATGAAAATACGATAGCTGAATTGAGCCATTTCAAATTTTCCCAAAATTCCAAATCTTCCCCAAATTCCCCAAGGGGGAATTTCCCCCACATTTGGGGGGATTTGCGCCCAAATTGGCTGCAGCCTTGAGGGGGGGTTTTCTCCCAAATTGGCCAGATTAGACGCAGCCCTAGAGGGGGAAAACCCTAGGACTCTTTGGGATGAGTCCCATCTTGCTACGACTCTTTGGTTGAGTCCCAACTTGATTAGGACTCTTCTTTTTTCCCCTTATAAATACAACCCCCATCCCCCCTACACCTTTGGCCGCAGCCCCCCCTAAACTCGCCGAGATGCTCCTGCCGCATCCCAACTCACTGAGTTGAGCCCCCCCCCCCCCCCCCCCCTTGCTGGAGTTTGGCCGCTGGCGAGCCCCGTCATTGAGCCCCACCAACAAGCCCCACCGGCGAGCCTTGCCGATGAGCCCCGCCATCGAGCCCCATCGTCGAGCCCCGCCGTCGAGACCCGCCGTCGAGCCCCGTCACACCTCACTGTCGTCGGAGAAGAAGTCCGACGATCTGCCCTACCATAATTCCCCACAGAAAAATACCCCGCTGCTGCCATTGCTAGGAGAAAGGCCCTGCCACAAGGATGAAGTGAGGTAGGTCTTCATTACCCATCTTACGACGTCGCCGCTGTTTCTACTCATCCGTTTTCTTCGCCCCTTCGAGCAGAAACTTTTGCGTGTGGAAAGATCATGTATTGATCAATTTTTGACAGTGGAATTGATCTAGATCTTGTGTCAAGATCATCACCACATCCACACTTGATCCCTACACCCTTGTTCATCATAAAACCCCAATGAAGCCCATTAAAACATGCAGGAACATGTACAAACTGGTCTTATAAACTGCACTATAGGATCTGCATTCATCTACCCCATTGCATCTTGAGTAAAGTTTGTGCATGATGATTGATTGCTGTAAATTTTGTATGTGCATGATCGTGAGTAGAAGGACAAGCTCAAGAGGCCATCTACGAGGAACTACAGCATCAAGACTTCGAGACACTTGAGCAACACGAACCACAGGAGCAAGTCAAGTGCGCCTTGACCATATTGATCCCATGTTTTGAAACTGTTTTGCTTGTGAAAACTCGTATGCTTGTGTCAATTTGATGGGGCACCTTTTTATAGGAGTTTTCCAGTTTTGTTAACCATCCTTGTCGCCGGGAAAGTTGATGAGTCGGGTATTGTCGTTTTTCCTTTTTGCTTCGCTTAATTTACGGGATATGGGAAGCTGAAAAAAAACTTGTTAGCTACTGCACTCATATGAATAAAGATGATGAGAACTTGATGATGTTAATGAGCATGGAGTCAGAGAGATGTAGGCAAGCTTGGTTCGTGGATGTTGCTGAATTAGATGGTGGTTTACATACCGTAGATCTAAGGACCGGATCATGCGAGCATATGTCAGGAAAACAGTGCCACCACAAGGCCAAATATGGGTGCGGCTTAGCTGACTAATTAGGTGTGTTGCTAGCTTGTTATGGACCGTTGGATGGTGCGAGGAATGGGAGTCGAGAGGGACTGCCCTGGGAACTGCATGGCACAAGAGGGGGCCCGTGGGTGGGAGAATGGAGATACGAGCTTCCGGTGAAACCTCAGTGGTTCCGTACATCCTAGTAGCCCCTTTGTAAAGGCTATTTTGTGATCTCCTGGCCACACACCGACGGTTATGTACTGGTATAATGGAGGTTCTTTCTAGTCGCCGACGGGTGACGAAATAGCGAACTTGTCGGTAATGTGGTGCCACCTCTGCAGAGTATAAAACTATCATGATAGCCGTGCTTCCGGTCAGAAGCACCTGGCCAACTTCCATGATTAGAGGCAAAACTTGGGATGGATATTCGGGAATGGTCATTGGGATTGGTTTTGGGACTGTTTTGAGTTATGACAATGAGTTTGGTTTCGGTTATATGAATATGAGATAGTTATGAATATTTATGAGTATGAGATGAACTTGAGAAAGATTAATGGCTGATTGAGACATGATAAATGGTGAATTATGATGAAGGAGTGTTGATGAAATACTTGGTTATGATGGGATTTAACTCAATTAGAAATAATTGCTGTTTTTACCTTGTTTGTGAAACAAAATTTGCTTGCTGCAATGAGGCTTTTTATTCCCTACCATGTTATAAACTACATGTCATACTTTTCCCGCACTTGCTGAGTACGACATGTACTCACCCTTGCATTCCCACATATACATCAGCTACATGAGAAGAGTACATCGAGGAACATGTAGAGTACTAGGCGAGCGCACTACCGTCAACATGCCTGCGGAATTGAAGTTGGAGCCTGCTGTCTTAGCCATATTCCGCTGTCGTTTAGAGTCTTCCGCTGCAAGAATAAGATAGACATTCATGAGTGAGACATTTAGTCTATGTAATAAAGTACTTAAACATTATTCGTACGTGGTTATATTCTGAATTCAGTTTGTGGAATACATGTGTATGTGTGATGAACATCCTGGGCACACATATGCATTCACTTGGTTCATTTTTGGAACCGGGAGTCACACTCACACCTCTGCATTCAAATTTTTTAATTCCTCCTATTTTTTAAGTGTTGGTGAGCTTATTTAAACTTGTAGAATTTTTTGGATTTCACATCCCTCCCCCTTAAAAGAATCTCGTCCCAAGATTACAAAATAAATGCGAAGTGGGGGAATTACTGAATGAAATCGGATAGAAATTTCTGGATAATTGGGGTGGAGAAATTCCTCTCGCTTTCCCATGTCCCTTCATAAGTGGTATGGTTGCTCCAACAAACCTTGTAGAAACACGAACTCCAATTTCTTGTCGTTCTGGTCTTCTCATCTAGAGTTTGAACCAGATATTCTTTAAAAGTAAGGTCCGGTTATAACCCTTCAATATCTTCCAGTCGGATAACGGTAGTGAATTTGAGACATTTTTTAGTTGGTGTTAACAGAAACTGTTCAACAGACTCCACTACATCTACGGGGCCATACTCATCTACGACGACACCAACGTCTGCCAAGGATTCTGCAGCTGCATGCGCACGATGCATGACTCCACTACGTCCACGATGACTTGATCGCAGCTCTGCGAGCACCCAACTTCCTGGTTCCGTCATGCACTCGTGTATTCCATGATCGTAGGATCCTTCGGTAGCCGTGTGTGTATATGTACTAGCTCCCGTTGATCAATGAAGGTAGTCCATTGCTGCACAATATTTCTCTACATGGTATCAGTGTCCAGCTAATGATCCTCTCCACGATCATGGAGTTCAACCCCACTTTCTCTCCTTCCTCTTCCAACTCAACCATCGGCGGTGATTCTTCTAATCGTCCCTCCTTTCCAACACCTACTGCTGATGTTCTACAGACCGTAAACATCAAATCTCATGTTCTGATTGTGCTGGAACTCACCAAGCCAAATTATTCTGACTGGCGTCTCTTCTTCGACTCTGCTCTCGGCAAGTTCGGTCTTGATCATCATGTTTCTGCTGCTACGCCTATCACAAGCCGAGATGCTGATTGGTACCACGCGGATCAATGCGTGGTCAATTGGATTTATTCTACATGTGCACAAGAAGTCTGGCAGATCATCAGACAAAGGAAGATCGATGCATTCACACTGTGGAATGAAATCGACCATCTCTTCCATGATAATCAAATGCAACGTGCTGTCTTCTTCGAAGCAGAATTCCGTAATCTCGTTCAAGGCGATATGACCATCAACGACTACTGCGCCAAGCTCAAGAACCTCACCGACAGCCTTCGCGACATCGGCCAACCCGTCTCCAAATCAAGTCAGGTTCTGAATTTGCTGCGTGGTCTCAACCCAAAATATCGTCATGCAATATCAGCTATAACCTCGAGACATCCACCACAAACATTTCTGAGTGCTCGCTCTCACCTTCTCATGGAGGAGTTATTTGACACTCAGCGAGCAACAATCGCGGCTTCTCAGGATCTATATGCAGGATCTGACAGCAACAACAAACCATCTCCAACAAGCAACACCGATCAAGGCTCTGGACGTAGTGGCCGTGGGCAACAAGGTCGAGGTGGTGGTCGTGGCGGCCGTGGGCGCGGATGTGGCCGAGGCGGACCTCACTACAACAACAACGCCGGGTCCTCCTCACATCCTACTATCCCCGATCAATGGTGTCCGTCTTTTAATCCATGGACTGGTATGGTGCAAGCATGGGCCATGCCATTCCGGCCTCCAACTGCCAGGGTTCTCGGTCCACGACCAGGGACCAATCCTCATCAAGCCATGTTTGCTGCTCTGGGGTGCCAGGATTCTGCAGTTCCTGGTCGCTTCTCCCAGGGTGTCTCTTCTTTGACACCGTCGCCATGGGATAATCCGGTATTGCTCAGTTCCCTTCAAAATGCATCCACAGCAGCGAACAGTAACTCGGACTGGTTTGTTGACTCCGGTGCGTCGTCACATATGGCCGGTACACTCACTAACTTACCATTGATCCAGTCATTTCCCTACAATGCCTCTGTTACACTTGGTAATGGTGCTAAAGTTCCAATAAAACACACTGCTTCTTCCAAATTACCTACTGCTCGTCATCCTCTATCTTTGAATCATATTTTGTTATCACCTGGTTTAGTTCAAAATCTCATATCTGTTCGGCAATTAACTCGTGATAATTCAGTGTCCATCGAGTTTGATCGTTTTGGCTTTTCTATTAAGGATCTTCGAACCAGAATGGAGATTCTCCGATGTGATTCGGATGGTGACTTATATCCACTGAAACTGAGATCACCATCCACCCTACATGCCACCTCAACCTCCATGGAATTTTGGCACCAGCGGCTTGGACACCCCGGCCGCACCACACTGCTCCAGGCTTTAAATAATTTCCCTTTTTCTTTCAATAAGACGGCTGCACACATTTGTCATGCATGCCAACAAGGAAAACATGTTCGCCTACCGTTTCATTCTTCAACATCTATTACTTATTTCCCGTTCCATGTACTTCATGCTGATGTATGGACATCGCCTGTTTTAAGCTGTTCAGGATATCAGTATTACCTAGTATTGTTTGATGATTTTTCGCATTATGTCTGGACATTCCCCCTTCGACACAAAAGTGAAGTATTTTCGACATTGGTTTCTTTTCATTCACATGTGTCGACTCAGTTTCGTCTGCCTATTCTTGCCCTTCAAACCGACAACGGCCGTGAGTTTGACAATTACAATACTCGCTCCTTTTTTACGGCCAACGGCATCCACCTCAGACTTTCATGCCCATATACATCCCCGCAAAATGGCAAGGCGGAACGCATCCTACGCACTCTCAACAATTCCATGCACCATGTTACTACAATCTCAAGCACCATCATGTTTTTGGCCCGAAGCTTTAAACACGGCCACATATCTTATTTACAGACTGCCTTGCCGCACCACTGGTCCCATAACGCCTTATCAGGTACTTTTCGGCTCTCCTCCAAACTATGAACATTTACGTGTCTTTGGATGCCTGTGTTATCCAAATATGGCCGCCACCAGTACACATAAACTAAGTCCAAGATCCGCCGCTTGTGTTTTTTTGGGATACCCAGATGACCACAAAGGGTACAGATGTTTTGATCTATCCACAAGAAAAATTATCACTTCCAGACATGTCACATTTGATAAAAGCCAATTCCCATTCTCCACTCATCAATCTGCCTCACAGCCTTCAGTCCCACCATCTTACCCACCTGATGCATACGACATCACACCACATCCTATTGCTCCAAAACCCCCACTGCGCCGAACCATAAATAATCCAAGAGCTCCCTGCACACCCGGTGCCATGCATGACCAACGAGATCTCGCCACACCTCCCCACACAGCACCACAACCAGCCATGCACATCCAACCACAGCCAGACACGGCACCAGGTTCTCCTGACATACACACACAATTACCCCCATCAACTACTCCTACATCCATACAACGTACACCAGCCTCCACTGCAGACCCAAAACATGAGCCTCCACAGCCAGCTAATGCACCCAATCCACAACAGCAACACCACATGGTCACCCGGTCCAAAGCTGGAATCTTTAGGCCAAATCCTAAATATGCATTCCTTGGTACTCACGACACAAGTAACCCCACTTCACTATCTCCAATACCTAAATCTGTCCGGTCTGCACTTAAAGACCGTCACTGGTTTTCAGCAATGCAGGAGGAGTACAAGGCTTTGAAAGCAAACAACACATGGCTACTAGTTCCGAAGCCATCAAATGCAAATGTGATCTCCGGCAAATGGATTTTTAAACACAAGTTTCGTCCAGATGGCACCTTCGAAAAATACAAATAAAGGTGGGTAGTCCGTGGTTTCCATCAAAAGGCTGGAATTGATTTCAAGGAAACGTTCGCACCGGTGATAAAACCTGCAACAGTTCGTACTGTACTCACAATAGCTGCTAGCAAGAATTGGCCGGTACATCAAATGGACGTATCAAATGCATTTTTGCATGGCAATCTTCATGAACAGGTATACTGCAATCAACCTGCTGGATTTGTTGATGAACATATGCCACATGGTGTTTGCCTTTTATCAAAATCCTATAAGGTTTGAAACAAGCACCACGTGCTTGGTTTCAAAGATTTGCTGCTTTCGCTGCTAAAATTGGTTATCATCCAACAAGGGCAGATTCCTCTCTGTTTGTTTACAAAAATACAGACACCGTGGCATACATCTTACTATATGTCGATGACATGATAATTACTTCTTCCTCGACCACTCATCTGACTAAGACAATCAAGTTGCTGCAGTCAGAATTCGTCATGAAGGACTTAGGGACACTTAAGTTTTTCTTGGGCATTGATATAAAGAGATCTGCTACGGGTTTCTTTCTGAGCCAGTCAATATATGCCAAAGAAATACTTCATCGCGCTGGCATGAGTGACTGTAAAACTGTATCCACACCAGTTGACACTAAGTCCAAGTTATCCAGCACAGGTGGTGACAAGATGGAAAATGCATCTGAATATCGTCAATTAGCTGGGGCATTGCAATATCTCACTATCACAAGGCCTGATATTTATTATGCGGTCAACAAATATGCCTGCACATGCATGATCCATGACAATGTCATCATCTTCTTCTTAGGAGGATTCTTCGGTATATAAGAGGTACAACCAGTCTCGGACTTCATCTTCATGGTTCGTCATCTAATCAAATCATTGCTTATTCCAACGCTGATTGGGCTGGATGCCCAGATACTCGCCGTTCAACATCTGGCTATTGTGTGTTTCTTGGATACTCTCTTATCTCATGGTCAAGTAAACGTCAGCCAACAGTATCACGCTCAAGTGCGGAAGCCGAGTATCGTGGAGTTGCAAATGCAGCGTCTGAATGTATTTGGATACAACAACTTCTACGAGAACTACATCACCCCTCAACCAAGGCAAAAATAGTTTATTGTGACAATGTATCATCGGTTTATACGTCACACAACCCAGTACATCAACGACGAACTAAATACATTGAGATTGACATTCATTTCGTGCGAGAGAAAGTTGGCCTTGGAGACCTTCGAGTACTTCATGTACCAAGCAGACATCAGTTTGCTGATCTGATGACAAAAGGGCTGCCGACCCCTTTATTCAATGAGTTCAGAGACAGCCTCAGCGTTGGAACATCCACCGATGAGCCTGCGGGGGGGTGGGGGGTGTTAACAGAAACTTTTCAACAGACTCCACTACATCTACGGGGCCATACTCATCTACGACGATGCCAACGTCTGCCGGGGATTCTGCAGCTGCATGCGCATGATGCATGACTCCACTACGCCCATGATGACTTGATCGCAGCTCTGCGAGCGCCCAACTTCCTGGTTCGTCATGCACTCGTGTATTCCGTGATCGTAGGATCCTTCGGTAGGCGTGTGTGTATATGTACTAGCTCCCGTTGATCAACGAAGGTAGTCCATTGCTGCACAATATTTCTCTACAGTTGGGACACATGGAAAATGTCGTGATTTCCCGTTAATAATGTCGGTAGTTCCAAACGATAAGCCACAGGTCCACATTTCTCCGTAATGACAAATGGACCAACAAATCGAGGAGCTAGCTTTCCCTTCACCGCAAAATGATGAATTCCTTTCATTGGGGAGAAACGGAGATATACATGATCTCCGAATTCAAACTGTAGTGCCAACGCCTCTTGTCCGCATAATTCTTTTACCGAGATTGAGCAGCTTTAAGATTAGCTTGAATAAGATTCACCCGCTCTTCGGCTTCATTTATAAGATCAATCCCATAAAAAACTCTCTCACTGGGCTCATACCATTTCAAGGTTGTGCGGCACTTCCGGCCATAGAGAGCCTCATAAGGTGCCATTTTGATACTCGCCTGATAACCATTGTTATAAGCGAATTCCGCCAACGGTAAATGATCATCCAAACCTTTACCGTAGTGTATGGCACACACTTGAAGCATATCATTGAGGACTTGGTTCACACTCTCTGTTTGTCCATCGGTTTGAGGGTGATATGCAGAGCTTCTAGTCAATTTAGTTCTCAGTGAGGCATTAAGTTGCTCCAAGAAACAAGCAATGAATAGCGTGCCTCGATCGGAGATAATTGTGCAGAGAACTCCGTGTAAACATAATATTATTTCAATATATAGCTGTCATACTTCTTGGCATGGAATCTTATGTTCACCGGGATGAAGTGTGACGATTTTATTAACTGATCAACGATCAGCCAAATCGAATCATTCTTATGAGCTATGAGAGTTAATACGACAATAAAATCCTTACTAATGTCCTCCCACTTCCATTTCATAATGCTTAGCGGTTGTAATATTCCCGCTTTCTTCATGTGGTCAGCTTTAACTCGCCGACACGTATCACATTTGGATATGTACTTGTCAATCTCACATTTCATCTGAGTCCACCAAAATTTAGTTTAACTCTTGGTACATTTTATTGCTGCCCGGATGAATGAAAAATTTGGATAACTGAGCCTCATCAAAATTTTCTTCCGCAGTCCCATATCACGGGGTACAACTATCCAGTCTTTAAACCATAAGATTCCTTCATCATCCTTCTGGAAGCATTTTTCCCCATTTTCTATCCTCCTCCTAATATGAGACATGCCCTTGCCTTGCCGTTAAGCTTTAATAATTTCCTTCTTATTGTGAGTATGACAGCAAGATTTTATAAAGCTCCATATGAAACCAAGTAAAGACTTGGTTCTTCGTCTTCCACCAGAATAATGGTTAGGTTGTAAATACGAGATTTCAGGCACAATGCATTGGCAACCATATTTGCCTTGCCCAGATGATAATGAGTCTCAATCTCATAGTCCTTGATTAGATCTAACCATCCCTGTTGTTGCATATTCAACTCCTTTAGAGTGAATATGTACTTCAACTTTTATGATCAGTGTAGAGATGTACTAGTTTCCCTAGTAGGTAATGTCTCCACATCTTCAAAGCAAGGACCACAACAGCGATCTCAAGACCATGAGTACGATAATGTTGCTCATCATTCCCGAGTTGTCGTGATCCATATGTGACCACGCATCCTTCTTGCATTAATAAACAACCAGGCCCAATACTGGATGCATCGCAATATATGTTGAATGGCTTCATTGTATCCGGTTGAGCTAAAATTGGGGCTGTTGTGAGATGTTTTAGTAATGTTCGGAAAGCTTCTTCACATATGCATTCCAAACATAATTAATCCCCTTTTTTAGCATCTCCATCATTGGTTTAGTGATCTTTAAAAAGCTCCGAATGAACCTCCGATAATATCCCACTAAACCCAAGAAGCTGCCGACTTCGTGGACAGACTTGGGGGACTTCCATTTCAGCACTTGATCAATTTTGATTGGATCAACAGCAATACCCCCTGCTGAAATAATGTGCCAATGAAATATCACATGTTTGATCCAAAACATGCATTTACTGAACTTGACATAAAGCTTGTGGTCTTGCAATCATTGGAGTACGATATGCAAATGTTTAGCGTGTTCTTCCTTGGACTTGGAATATACCAAAATTTCATCGATGAAGACTACAACTTACTTGTCCAACTCTGGCATGAACACCGAATTTATGAGATACATGAATTGAGCTGGAGCATTGCTGAGACCAAAAGACATGACGAGAAACTCATATAATATCTCATCGAGAATGCCGTCTTCGGTTCATCTTCCGCCAGGATTTTAATCTGATGATATCTAGACCGAAGGTCCATCTTCGAGAACACTTTGGCATCCACTAATTGATCAAATAGAATGTCAATGCGAGGTAGTGGATACTTGTTGTTGATGGTAATGGCGTTAAGAGGATGATAATCTAAACATAACTCGGTGTCTCATTCTTCTTCTTCATGAACAGTGTCGAGCATCCCCATGGCGATGAACCCAGTCGAATGAAACCTTTCTTCATAAGGTCGTCCAATTGCTCCTTCAACTCTGCAAGTTCATTCGGAGCAATTTTATACGGCCTCCAAGAAATTGGTGTAGTTCTCGGTGCTAGTTCAATCTTGAAAACATCCCGTCTGGGCGGCATACCCAGTAGATCATCGGGAAACACATCGGGATACTCATGGATCATTGAAATGTCTTCTAACTTGATAGACTCCAAATGATATGCTAATGCTGCTACTTGGTAGGGCTATCAAGAATGAGTATATGTGGACTATGCAACAGAGAATCAAGATAAACGGTCGGAAGACCACTATCATGAACCGCTCCTTGGTAATGCAACCACGACATTTTCCAAGATGACATCCAACCTTTGCCCCTCTAAAAGAACAAGGGTAGTTGGATATATTTTTTCCACCTAAGCACAATGGTGCCTTTGGAATCATCCTATTAGCTTCTATCTGCCCTCCAGGTGAGCAGATTAAATATGGACATTCCATTGGAAATATTGATATTTGGTGCTTTTCCACATATGATTTGCTAATGAAATTGTGGGTTGCACAAGAGTCAAATAGAAAGACAATTGGGCGATCATTGAGAGTGAACGTGCCCACAAGTACGGGCTCTCCTTCCGGTACGTACTCGATGGCAAGATGGTGGACATTGCCGGGCTTGTGACCTGCCCTCTTAGGCTATGGTTGGAGTTGATTGACAACTGGGGACGGTGCTGGTCTGCTTCCTTGCTGCTTATGCAGACACTCCCTTAAAAAGTGACTGACACGGCCACACATGAAACACATGTAGTTGGTCGGTCCCCCACCAATTTGGGGATGAAATATGGGTGCATGTTGGGGTTGGGGATATGCATGCGCAAACCCCCGTTGCTATTGCTGTTGCTGTTGTGGCATGGTTGGTAGGAAAGTCGACGCGTTGAACTGCCGACCATGGAATATTTGTGGCCGCGCCGACGGTTGCCACCTCTGGCTGGATGGTGATCGATACACCATTCGGTACTTCTTGAGAGCACTTCCCCGCTTCTCAGTGGTCAGCTCGCAACCACCGTCGTCTTGTACAATTATGGCATTAACGAGATTGTTAAACATGCCACAGTTGAACTACACGAGCTTGTCTTTCATTCTGAGGTTAAGACCCAGGAAGAAGTTCTTCTGCATCTTTTCCTCCGTATCAGCATTAGTTGACGCATATTGAACCAGCTGATTGAATGTCCGGGAGTACTCATTGGCACTCCCCCCCCCTTGCTTCAGCTTCAAAAACTCCTGGAGCTTCCTCTTCATGATCTAGGGAGGTATATGGTATGCACAAAACGCCTCCCGGTACTCCGCCCATGTTACGACATAATTCCATGGTAGTGAGGCAATGTGATTTGCCCACCAAGCGCCGGTGGATCCATAAAGCTGTTTCTCTGCAAACAGCACCTTCTAATGTTCGGTGCATTGCAGCAAACCGAACTTTGCCTGGATGGTGCAGAGCCAATTGTCCGCCTCGAGGGGTTCATCTTCCTCCGTTAAGAATGGTGGATGTGTCGCCTGAAAAATCCAGTACGAACTTTTTTGAGGCTGGCGATGGCCTCCTTATTAACGCCCCCCTTGACGGGACGTATTCTGGACTAGAGTCCACAGCAGCTCGGTCTGCTTGTCACGAGAACTCATCATGAAAGCAATTACATCCGCCAACGTGATCGGAGGTGGAGGAGGTGGTTGCTGCTGTTGTGGTGCTTCCCGCTCGTGCTGCTGGGAGCCCTCTCCCTGACTTATTCCACCAACATCATTTGTGGAATGTGTGCCAGTCATTCCGCAGCCACAACAAAAATGCCAGGTGGGACGCAATAAAAAAATCTGATGCATTCCAATAGTAGGGAATTGTAATGACGACAGAATTCTTGCAAAAAACAGTCTCATATATTGATAAAGCATAACTTCAAAAAGGGCATACCCAGTGCTGAATGCTCCCACACATTGTGGGGTCTAGGGAAGGGAATTTCTAGGCAGCCTTCCCCTTGCTTATTTTGCAAGGAGGCTGATTCGAACCTAGGACCTCCAGGACACAAGTGGAGAGACTCTACCACTGTGCCAGGCCTGCCCTTCTGATAAAGCATAACTTCATTAAAAATATATTTTCTAGGGACCATTTATTACAATATCAACTCCAAAATAATGAAGTTCTAGCTGGGAAGTTCGTCTCTACTACTATGGTCACCACAAGATGTCCCATCCACGTCGTCCCTCGTTCTACACCCTCTACATCTTAAAATATGACACAAACATGGTCACACAATACAACCTAGTAGGTACAACACTACTCGTACTATCTAACCAACCGTGACTACTTCCCCATCCGAAGCTGGTTCAAACTCCTCCGGATCCTCCTCTGGTTCGGAGTCATCCACCTCCGGATCTTCCACCTCAGGTTCAGGAGCGGGGACGATGAGCTCTGGATCAGGCTCTACATAAATCACCATAGCTTCGGGTTCTGGTTCAGGTTCTCCTGGAGCTACAATCCCAGCTGGTTGGATGATTGCAAGATGCATATCTTGTTGCATGGCATCCAACTCATCCTGAGCAAGAATTCTGTATGGCTCCCAATTCTATGCTGCCTCAATGGCATCATCCCCCTTCTCGATGAGTGTTTCTGTATGTTGCATTTGTGCATCCACCATGTGCTGACTTATATCCAGCTTACCTCGGACTTGCTGCAACTCTTTCCTAGTTTGTTGCAGCTCTTTTCAGCCACCATGAGCTGATGTATCGCCAGAGCAAGATGTGCATGCAGCCAGTTCTTTTCATGTTGGAGGTGATCTTTGCGCGTATTTGTTTGATTCAGCTCTCCCATTAATTGTTTGATGGTTCGGATCTGACCATCGATCACCTACTTGCTGGCTGCGGCGTAGAAACTGGAGGTAGACAACCTCAAACTGAAATTGGGGTTGAACAAATCTGTGAGCTCGCCGTATCATCGTTCCCATTCATGGTGAGATAATCCCGTGACAGAAAAAAGTGCGAACGTCGTTGTCTCCACTTGCTTGGCGTGAAGCTGGCAAAAACGTGTGATGGCTTCGCGTGATGCCATCTCTCATAAATCCTCCATCCGATACCCCTTCACGGTGACGGTGAATGGTGTCCAACCCGGTGGGTCAGGACATGCAGGGACGTCCAAGAGAATAACACATGATGTCTCTCCATTTTCCGTCTTCTCCTTTCCCCAATAACGGGGGGCTTCGGCATACCCGAAATGTTGCAAAAGCAGTTGCAACGCAGGGAATCACGGAAACTGTTGTCCGAACGAATGAACCCAACCATTGTCCATTCGGGTTCCGAAATTGGCCATCTGTGGAAGAAGAGATTTGATTAAATCAAATGCTCCATTCTAACAGAAGGATGGTAGAAATAAACACTGGACTTGTTAAGGAAAACAGGGAAGCAAAATCAAGTCCATGTTCTTGTGGTCCAAGATGTTAAGTTTACCAGATCACTTTCCTGCTGGAATTGACCAGTCTGTACTTATTCCAGTTTTTGATCTAGTTAGCAGCATTTTTATAACTAAAGTTGAACATAAAAGTTAAAGTTAAATACAATATCATTTCAACGAGTACTTATTTGCCTCTAGATCAGTTCTGGATCAAAATTTATGATATTTCAAAGTTAACAGAAATGCGGAAAATTTCAGCAGCACTTCTTTTTCAAGAGGCTGATTTGGTTCCCATTTTTTCACACACTTCTGCTCCAAATTTGGAGAAACTTTGAGTTAAAAAGTTGTAACCTATCTCATAATATCTCCAACGGAGTATCACATGACCCTTAGAAAATTTTATCCTAAGAGTTATGGTAGAAAAACATAAAATTCCAGAGAGGTTTTGCTCTGTTATGTTTCTGGACAGTTTGCACTCATCAGAGATTTTCACCAGTTTGGGCTGTGATTCTGTTCTGGTACTCTACAGAAAAGTTGTAGAGAACTTTGGAAACATTCTATAAATGTATCACACACCTTCATTGGTTGATCCTATCAAGAGTTATGCCCTATTAGATCCAGAAAGAATTCTGCTGGAAAACAGAGATGTGGTTTCTATAAAATTTTAGAATGTCCTTATGCTCCCTTTTCATACTTAGTTCATAATGGGAGTTGCAAAGCTAAAATTCCACCCTGAATACCATTTGCCAACTTTCTTTAGTCTTTTTGGTATATGCAACAAATCAATATGTCAGTACTACATTTCCTCACTGATCAAAATCCTAATTTGATTACACCGGCATATAGGTATATGGTGGCACTAAAACGATCACTCACAAACCTGTTCTAAACGCAATACGCTAACGTGTTCAGGGTACCTGTAGAAAACGACTCAATAATGATGTACACATGGTTTTGTCATTTCGGGCAGGCCTATATTGAAAATAAAAACATACACCCCATATCATTGCCATAGAGGTCGTCCTTGAGTTAAGCCACGTCTCAAGGTACATGATCGGGTTATTACCACCCGGAAGAGGGCTTCACACCTTTGTAATTAAGCACACTGGTGGATCAGCATTTTCATATGTTTCATAGGACATGAAGAGCCCTAAAGAGCATAAGATCGTGTTACAAACCACACGACAGGGTCTCCTCCTCTTGCCCCTGGGTCTGCACACTGGAGGCTAGTGCATTTTGTATGTCTCTAAGACATTAAGATTCTTAGGAAACATATTCCCTTTCTGTTCATTGTTGAACGGAACATCCCATACTACTTTCCTCGTATGGGTGAGCTAACCGAAATTGATCTGCTTTCGGTGGAGTTCCTTACCATTCTTACCTCCACGTAGGTGCGTCGTTACAAAATTTTAAATACTTTTGTATAACACATGTTAGGCTAGCCACCTTAAATAACTATGCTAATAGTACTCCTTATACGGGCTTGAAGCCCAGCGAGAAGTACACAGGGACTTTGAAGACAAAGACCGGCGATGTGGTTAACCACCACTATTCGTCACCTAATAGATCCTCGGGGTTAAAACCCCCACGAGCTATGCAAAGGGGCTCTTCAAGCGTGTGGACAAGATGGTGGCAGATGAATCAACAGGTTCATCTCCATCAAAGGAGCATATGAGACGTCACATCTTGCCGCCACCAATCTCAAGGCCCGCGGGCCAATTTCAGACCGACGACAAGGGATCTCCCAAAAAGTCCAACATAACGCAGTTAGCTAAACAAATTTCCGATGTCCACTTGGAGAATAAAAACTTAGTGCATCTCGTAGGGGAAGGGCGAATCGAAAGGGATGAGCTGAAAGACAATTTAGATACCCTTAACTAGGAGATTACCTTTGTCCACCGAGGCATATGCGCCAAACTTAGGCGTATATGCGAGGCCATAGGGAAACCCCAGCTATACTACGCCCCATAGATTAGTTTCCCTATAGAGTCCTAGGGTTCTAAGTACATTAGTTTTCTTGATTTCCTTCAAAAATTTGTAATTCAACAATGTACGCACCCTGATTTGTTTTCAATAAAGAGGACTTACCGGTTCAGCTAACACTAGTAAAGTCCCCCTTTTCTTTTTATATTTTTGGATAATAAAGATTT
Source organism: Neostapfia colusana (assembly GCA_030760725.1). Lineage (NCBI taxonomy): Eukaryota > Viridiplantae > Streptophyta > Magnoliopsida > Poales > Poaceae > Neostapfia > Neostapfia colusana. The sequence continues at coordinate 80,013,429 of JASWHV010000007.1, read as the reverse complement.
CAGAAAACAAGTGTGGGGGTGATATCTCTTTTCGCGACCTCCCGGCGTACGAAAAATCATGTTGCATATAACAATATGTCGAAAACACATGCACGAGCCAATACGTCGAAGCAGAGGACCAACAGAGGATCCTCTGGTTCGGCTGACCCAGAGAGGACTCCCAGGTTCGGCCGAACTGAGGAGGGATTCTCTCGAGCCCACATCGCTCCACGAGTATTCCTATCCCTATTTTTATGTGAATTCCTGATATTTGAGTTGAGTCTTTATGCATTAATTGAATTTGTCTAAATAAACTCAAATTGGAAACTGAAATTTGGTAATTCTATTTATTTCTTGTTTTGTTGAAAGTATGAATTTGCATACATCTCATTTCAATTCCACTACCAAGTTCTTGAACCAAATATCAAAGTAGGAAAAACATATCATCTAAGTATTTGATTTGTGTGATATGGTAAATTATTAAATTTGAGATCTTCATGCTTGAATGAAATTTTAGTGTTGCAATCTTTGAAGTTATAAGATTTTTATCTATCTCCTCATTAGAATATAAAAGACTCACCATGGCCATATGATGGATTTATTAAAAACCTTTTTGCATATGGGGCTTTGCATTTTTAATTAACCTTGTCAAATTCTTGACCCTGTTGAGTGACTAGTATGAAAATTTTGACTTAAAAAATTCTTGTGCACCTCATCATTGCTAAATTTTCATATTTTATAATTAGCATCGTTCCATCCATCCACCACAAAAAGATAATCCATGATTTCCTTGCAAAATATTTGCTCTGCAAATATGCATAAAAAATAATAGAAGGCATGGCTACAAGAAAAAATAAAAGGAATACACTCAATAAAAGAGTATGTTTCATGAAAAAAAGTAGACATGCTTCATCCTTGCATAATTAGAGAGTATACATTTGGGAGATTTAAACATTCCTCCATTTCATGTGCACAAGAAAATTCCTTTTGTCAAATATTTTTATTGCATAAGTCCCATCATAGAATCCAATCTTTGACTTAGTAATATATGTTTTGCAAGTGAACCCCTTCAATTCCCTACCAAGATCCACAAAAGCCATATTTAGTTGTAGGGAAATAAAGTGGCAATTCATGCCAATTTGAGTTACAAAAAAAATAGAGAGACAAGATAAATTCTTTTGAGGAAAATAGCAAAGTCTTTAACTTTCATTGTAGCAATCTCCAAGATATTCAGTATGATGGACCCAGGTAGACTATATTTATACCGTTCCACCTCTCAAACACTTAAGACGATATGGTAGCCACATCAAAAGGTTCTTGGACACAGGTATGAGTTGAAATGTTTTGTATACAACATTAATATTTTTAACAAAACTATGAGAAGACTTTGTAGGATCGAAGAGCACGTGAAAAGCTACCAAAGGGGGGTGAATGGTAGATTTAAAACTTTTTATGTGGAAGCTACAAAACCCCTCGGCAGAAAATCGATCTGATAAAGAAACCGTGTGTGCGGCTGTTCTTGACGTATTCAAACATGACTAAACTAGTGGAGATTATACAGAATCAATTCATGAAGCCACTGCAATAAGAATCACATGAAAACACTAAGTAGAACTTGAGTTATCATCAAAAGATGAGATGAAGGTCAATCTGTTCTACCCGATTTTAAAAACAGATCTGCAATGCTGCAAAAATAAACTCATGTAGATCAAAAATCATAAATCCAATGACCGTGAAATTTTTATATATGACAGATGATCAAGTTGTGAAGACAACCCAAAAAGAATCACGTCAATTGGATCAGTAAAATGCGAGTTATGATTGAAATACCAAAGCAACATCGGTCTGTCCAGAAAATCGCCGAGGAAAAAACTTGTGTGAAACAAGTCGGACGAACAAGGCACCAAAGCTACTATAAAATACGAATTTTATTGATCAAAACTCAAGAGAAGCAGCCACAAGTCGTGCTCTGCATGAGCATTGGCGTTCCTTGATTATATAACCAGCCCTAAGGCCAACCCAAATCAAACTAGGACCCCTACTCCTACATGGATTCAAACTCTAACTTTCCAAAACTGCTAAAAACTCTTCTATATGCAGATAGAATCAATCTTTGTGAGACCTATGTGTGCTGAATACATTGGCAATTAGGATAAAAGTTAGCATTAACATTCAAAGTTTTGAATATTGCCAAAACATTCTTCTGTGGCAAGGTCCGACAAGTTCTTTGTTAGGACCGCCAAGTGTTGGCAAGGTCCGACGCAAGGTCCGGAGAGCTCCTGCAAGGTCCGAAGAGCTTCTGTGAGGTCCGGAGCTTGTTTTTAGGGAGCTCCCATGAAGTTCAACTCGTAGAACTGCAGCATCTTGTTTTTGCTTTTAACTCGCAATGTTTCAAACTTGCTTTATGGGAAGGTTTGCTTAGTATTAATTTGCTAAGTTTTTGGTGTGTTTTGGTGGTTACGGCTGTTTTCATTTGATATGGTTTGCAACATGCTTATGTGACGTGCTCATGTAAGGTGTTGTGGTTTCGAACTAACATGAGCCAAGTCGAGGACTTGTGCTCGGAAGAATTGGTTGTTTATTCATGTGCAGGTGTTGCTTGAATTCAAGACATGGCTGGTGACGGATCCTTGGACTAGTCTCAGGGAGGAGATGAGGTTCCAACAACCAAGTCCGGGAGGAGCTGTGGTTGAGTTGATCAGAAGGTCGCGCAGCATGTTTGAATTCAATACATGGCTGGTGACGGGATCCTTGGACTAGTCTCAGGGAGGAGATGAGATTCCAACAACCAAGTTAGGGAGGAGCTGTGGTTGAGTTGATCAGAAGGTCGCGCAGCATGTTTGGATCAAGGGCAGTGCATATGAAGGTTGCGTGTACGTCGTTGGAAGGTGTTTGCACGTGTGCAAGGAGTGCATGGACGTGGAAACATTGTTCCAAGGCGTGATGAAGAGAAGTGGACGTAAAGAATTAGTCGGAAAGGTCCAACAGGCTGGATTGCGTACTCAGGCTGAGGCTGAGTCGGATATGGCTCAAATATGGAAGATTTGAGTTGGTTATGATAGGATTTCGTGCTAGGCACGAAGTTGAGTTGTTTTAGGAATGTTTAGGATGTTCCTAAGGTGTTTGGAAGTCTCACGATTGCTTCTATCTGCGAATAGGAGAGTCCTGAGCAGTTATGGTAAGTTAGGATACGAGTCTAATTAGGAGTAGGAGTCCTAGAATGGATTGTTTAGCCTGAGGGCTGGCTATAAAAGCAAGTGAGGCCAGATCTCTCGTGGGAAGAGAACTTTGGGATGTTCCTCTTGTGTTTCTATTGCATAAAGTTTATAGTTTCGAGGAGCTTTTTTGCCTTGTTCGTCCGACTTGTTTTTCGTCAAGTCTTTCTCGCCGAGTTTCTGGACAGACCGACGTTGCTTCGGTGTTTCGTTCATAACTCTAGTTTTACAGATCCGATTGACGTGATTCTTTTTGGGTTATCTTCACAACTCAATAATCTATCATCTGTGAAATTTTCTCGAGCTTCAGATCTGTAGTTTTTGAGACACACGAGTTTCTTTGCAGCGTTGCAGATCTGTTTTATATCGGGTAGAACAGATTGATCTTCATTTAATGTTTTGATCGTATCTCAAGTTTTAATTCGTGTTTTCAAGTGATTCTTGTTGAATTAGATCCGTGACTTGATTATCTACCTCTCTACTTGATTTGTCACGGTTGAACACGTTTGAAAACACTTGCACACATGGTTTCTTTAACCGATTGATTTTTGCTGAGGGGTTTTTGTTGTTTCCGCTGCAAAAAGTTTTAATCTACCATTCACCCCCCTATGGTAGCTTTTCACATGCTCTTCGATCCTACAATTGGTATCAGAGCCAAGGTGCTCTAATCTTTGTGATTTGCACGTGTTTTGACTAACCATCATGGAGAAGTACTCCGCAAAACCTTGTGTGTTCAATGGCATCGATTTTCAGGTTTGGAAGGCGCGGATGGAGGCCTACATACAGGCGCAAGGCTTTGCCATATGGGAAAAGGTCTTACGGAACTTCGATGTATCACCCAACGATCAAGTTACGGCTGTGAACATGAGAGATGTTGACAACAACAAGGCTCGCAACTTGATCATCCAAGGATTGACTCAAAGCGACTTCGACCGTGTTGCACACCTCCGATCTGCATATGATGTTTGGAAAGCTCTTTGTGACTATCATGAAGGATCTAATACGATCAAGGAGGTAAGGCAAGATATGTTCAAGAAATAATACATGCGTTTTGAGATGCAACCCGGTGTGTCAATTGACGACCATTTTGCTCGCTTTAATAAAATTCTCAGCAACTTGCGTAGTGTCAATGTTAACTTTTCAGATGCTGAAAATGCTAGACAATTGTTAGGAGCATTAGATATGTCAATTTGGGAGATGAAAGTTACATATATTCGTGAATCTACTGTCATGAGTTCTATTACTTTAGACGTGCTTTATTCTAAATTGAAAACTCATGAAATTGACATCATCTAACGTAAAAACCCCAACAAGTCTATTGCATTTGTTTCGCAACGTGACATGTCTAGTTCTAGTCAATCATCATCTAGTGGTGCACTCTCTTTGCTGTCCTCTCTAACCCTTGAACAGATTAAAGAGTTTCCAGAGGAGGAGCTTGCACTCTTCTCTACTCGGTTCTCAAAAGCATTGCAAAATGAGAGAACTAGAAGGAGAGGAAGCTCCGGACCTCAACGATGTTTTGAATGTGGTAAGACAGGACATTTTCATACGGAGTGCCCTAACCTTTCAGGTACGACTTCACATGAAGAAAAGCAAACAAGGCCGAAGAAATCGTTTGCAAAGAATAAGAAGAAGAAAGATTTATCAATGCGCAACATAGTGCATAGTATGATCTCTGCACTTCAAGATTTCGGCTCAAATGATGTGGACACCGGTAGTGATGAAGATGAAGAAGCTATGGCAAATATGTGCTGCATGGCAAGCAAGTCAACTTCAAGCTCCAAGGAGGCAGAACACAACAGCGACGATGAATAGGTATGTCCCACTTGTGAATAAATGTGTGATGCTATTTCTCGTGCCACTGTTATATTAAAGAAAAAGGATAAAAAACTTAGGAACAATGCTGTTAAAATTGAATCACTAGAATCTGAAATTAATCGCTTAAAAACTTTGATTCCTAGTGATGATTCTTGTTCCTCATGTGATTTGATTTATGAACAATTATCCTCTTTAAGAAGTGCACACGCATCTACACTTGATAAACTTGAACTTGAAATTGAAAAGAACAAAGAGCTTGCTGCACTTAATGATAAAAATTTGAAAGATGCTTGTTGTTCTACAATTGATTTGCATTGTTCTTCATGTGATGATCTGAATAAGAAACTAAATGATGCTATGAATGAGATTTCTATTTTGAACAATGCTTTACGTGTGCATGAAGTTAAATATTGTTCAAATTGCAAACTAAAAGGAAAAACTTCATGTGAAAACTGCTTTGATCTGTCCAATAAACTTGATGACATGCATAGGACACTAGATCGGTTTTCTAATGCAAATAAGAACCTAAACTTGCTGCTGAATTCTTCCAAGTCTTGTAATGATAAAACTGGTTTAGGTTTTAATTCTCATGCTCATGCTAAGGCACACCCACCTAAAGTTGTAAAGTCATTAGGAAGCGGTTTGATTCAAACAGCTCCTAGACAAAAAGAGGTGATTTTCAAATCTGCAGGAGTACTGTCCCATTCGGGTTCTAATAAACGTGTTGCTTGCTCATCTAGACATGATAATAAGGTTATTTTTCATTGTACCTACTGTGGTAGAGATGGTCATGTCATGGATTTTTATTATAGACTAGCTAAACACGATAAGAAACAAAGAATACTTGCTTGATCACATAACAACCAAGCAAAATCTGCTAGACCGAATGTTCGGAGCTTGCAACCTGCTGTAATGAGTCAAAAACTTGCTCCCGGACCTACTTTTTTTTGTGCGACATATAACACATCTTCTAAGTCAGTAGTTGGGAACAAAAATTTTCGATGTTTGGCTCATAAACCTGCTGTACCTTCTCAGCTTTCGCGTGTTATTCCTGCTGGGCGTCGTGTGACTCAGTACTGGATTCCTAAAAGTCTTTTAACTAACCCAGTATTGAGTCATCGACGTATTGTGCAGCTGTGTAGGTTTCACGTTTGAGGAAGGAGAACATTTGGATTGTGGATTCAGGTTGCTCACGCCACATGACCGGTAACAAAGAATGGTTCTCCTCTCTCTCTTTTATGTCACGTGTAGAAAATGTTACTTTCGCCGATAACTCTTCTACTCCCATAATTGCTAAAGGTTCGGTTAGAGTAAACAATCTCTACACTTTGTAAGATGTGGCACTTGTTAAAAATTTGAAATACAACTTGCTTTCGGTTTCACAATTGCTAGATGAAAATCTAGAGGTTAGCTTTGCTAAAAATTGCTGCAAGGTTGTAGATTCAAAAGGTGAGCTTTTGTTTAACATGTCTAGGTTTGGAAGAGTTTTTAAAGCTGATTTTGATTTGTCAACTTCTAAGCATCGGTGTCTAGTTGCTAATGATACAAAGGATCTATATTTTTGGCATCGTAGACTTGGTCACACAGGCTTTGATCATCTCACTCGTGTTAGTGCTCTCGATCACATACGTGGGCTGCTGAAGCTTAAAAAGGACAATGATATTGTGTGCTCTTCTTGTAGACATGCTAAGTTTGTTGCAGGTTCACATGCTCCTCTCACAATGACCATGACAGCTGAACCGGGACAACTTTTACATCTTGACACAGTAGGTCCGGCACGTGTTCAATCCTTCGGAGGTAAATGGTATGTGCTTGTGATTGTTGATGATTATTCCAGATATTCTTGGGTTTATTTTATGGCATCTAAGAATGAAGCTTTTAGTCATTTTAGAACTTTATTTCTTAGATTATCTATTGATCACTCAGGATCATTAAAAACAATTAGAAGTGATAACGGAACTGAATTTAAAAACCAATCCTTTGATCACTTTTGTGCTGAAAATGGAATAGATCATCAATATCTTCACCCTATGTACCACAACAAAATGGTGTCGTAGAAAGAAAGAACAAGACCTTAGTTGAGATGGCTAGGACTATGCTTGATGAATATCAAACTCTTAGGAAATTTTGGGCTGATGCAATTGCAACCGCTTGTTATGTCTCAAATCGTGTTTTCTTGCGTGCTAAGCTTGGAAAAACCCATATGAGCTCCGGTTTGGACATAGGCCTAGTGTTACACACTTTAGGGTTTTTGGTTGCAAATGCTTTGTTAAGAAACATGGTAATCTTGATAAATTTGAAGCTAGATCTGTTGATGGCATGTTTCTTGGTTATCCATCTCATACTAGAGGCTACCGTGTGCTTTTACTTGACACTAACAAAATTGTGGAGACTTGCGAGGTTTCTTTTGATGAAGCTAGCCCAAGTACTAGCTCCGATTTTGCAGGTCCGGATCCATATCAGCAGGGAGAGAGTATTTTTATTGAAGAAGATGAAGAAGTGGTGCTGCTGCCCGAAAACTCGGAAGTAAATAACGATCAAGCTAATGATTTTGCACCACAACCAGCACCAACAGTCACTACTGCTGGTTCGGACCTTCCTCAATCAACAAGCTCTCCTAATCAAAGGTCCGAACATGAAGAAGAAGGTGCTTGTGAAGTGTCTACTCCCCTCCGAGTACTCAAAAATCATCCTCCACAACAAATCATTGGAAGCTTGCATGAACGAGTCACTCGGCCCAGGTTTTGCGATCCAAACTCTCATGCTCATTCTGCTTTTGTTGCTTCTTTTGAACCCAATGATATATCACACGCACTCACTAATGAATCTTGGATTAATGCCATGCAAGAAGAGTTAGAAAATTTTGAAAGAAATAATGTTTGGAAACTTGTACCTCCACCTCAAGGTCACACATTAATTGGAACTAAATGGGTATTTAAAAATAAGCAAAGTGAGGATGGGGTTGTGGTTAGGAATAAAGCTAGGTTGGTTGCTCAAGGTTTCACTCAAATTGAAGGTCTAGATTTTGATGAAACATTTGCTCCTGTTGCTAGATTAGAAGCTATAAGAATCTTATTAGCATTTGCTGCATCTAAAGGTTTCAAGTTATATCAAATGGATGTTAAAAGTGCTTTTCTTAATGGCTACATAGAGGAGGAGGTTTATGTTAAGCAGCCACGGGGTTTTGAAAATCCAAATTTTCCTAATCATGTTTACAAACTGTCCAAAGCCTTGTACGGTCTAAAACAAGCCCCTAGAGCATGGTATGATAGGTTAAAAACAATCTTACTTGAAAAGGGGTTTACCATGGGCAAGGTTGATAAAACTCTTTTTGTACTTAAGCATGGCAATGACTCATTATTCGTTCAAGTGTATGTGGATGATATTATCTTTGGTTGTGCTTCTCATGATCTCGTGTCCAAGTTTTCAGCAATGATGAGTTCAGAATTTGAGATGAGTATGACGGGAGAACTCACATACTTTTTGGGGCTGCAAATCAAGCAAACAAAAGAAGGAACTTTTGTGCATCAAACTAAGTATACAGAGGACCTTCTTAAGCGCTTCAACATGGACAAATGCAAGCCTCTTTGGACACCAATGGGAACAGCAACAACACTTAAACTTGACAAAGATGGTGACCCGGTCGATAAAAATGAATACAGAAGTATGATTGGATCACTTTTGTATCTCACGACGTCAAGACCGGACATACAATTCTGTGTATGTCTTTGTGCACGTTTTCAAGCTTCTCCACGTGCTTCACATCGCCAAGCCATCAAAAGGATTCTCAGGTACCTACATGGAACTTACGAATTTGGCATTTTTCTTTCTTCTTCCTCAACCGTTTCTTTGAAAGCTTTTTCGGATGCTGATTTTGGGGGTTGTAGGATTGATAGGAAAAGTACTTCGGGTGCTTGTCATTTTCTTGGTAATTCATTTGTTGATTGGTCCTCTAGAAAACAAAGTTCAGTTGCACAATCCACGACCGAATCTGAATATGTAGCTGCGGCTAGTGCTTGCTCACAAATTCTTTGGATTGTTCAAACACTTAAGGACTATGGGGTTGATTTAGATAGTGTTACACTGTTTTGTGATAACACTAGTGCAATTTGTATTGCTAAAAACCCCGTGAAACACTCTAGAACTAAGCACATTGACATTAGGTATCACTTTCTTCGTGATAATGTTGAAAAAGGAAACATTGTGCTTCACCATGTCGATTCCGAACAACAATTGGCTGATATTTTTACAAAACCTTTGGATTTCACTCGTTTTTCTTTCATTCGTAGTGAAATAGGGGTTATGCATCCTCATGGCTTAAATTGAGGGGGAGTTTTTGAAACTTTGAAAGTATATGTGTGAATCTGAAACTAAAATAACATGAGCATAGTATTTCATACATATATGACTTTGTGATTCCTTTTACAGGCTGAAAGTTCTTACTACATTACTCATGTTATACATTTTGTAGTTTTTGCCATGACTAGTAATTGGAATAATTACTTACACTAAATCTGGTCATGATCGAACTTTCTTGCTGTTTTGAACTTGTTGCGTGCTCACAAGTGCTTTTAATCATAAAAAATTAATCAAGTGATCAGCTCACATGTTGAGTTTTCAAATAAAAAATTGAGAAAAGATCAAGAGAATATGCATGCATCACACTTCTTCTTTTGAGATTGCTTCTCATTGCACTAAGATATGAACTTGGAAGGAATTGTGTATGACTAAAACCATGTCCTTAAGCTTCTGATTGTCAAATGACATAGGCTTGGCTTGGTTGGTTAGAATAAGGCTGATGCGGCATATAATCTCTTGCAAATATCATATGATCAACTTTGCGCCTTAAATGATTATGAATAATAAAAATGCAGCAACAAGTGTCATGTTCTCAGATTTTGAAATAGTTGAGTAAGGGAGATCATGACTTGCTTAAACTGAAAAATACATTTGATCTCTAGCATGGCTTACACTACTTTATGTATCTCATTGATGTGATAGTGTAAGTAACCTGATAGTATGACATGGATGAGCTTTGTTTTGTATGTATATGTTATAATATGCTCACAACATTTAAAAATTTCTCTTTTGAAACTTGCTGAATACATTGTCAAAGGGGGAGAAATATGTATAAGGAGAGATTTTTTTTACACTTTGCATATGTTATACACTTTCTTCCTTCTCTGATTTTAAAAAATGGGGAGAAATTAATAAAGGGGGAGAAATGAGTTTTCAAAGCTTTTCAAAACTTTTCATAAGCCAATGTTTGGATTTTAATTGGTGTTGCCAATGCATTCATCAGGGGGGAGATTGTGAGACCTGTGTGCTGAATACATTGGCAATTAGGATAAAAGTTAGCATTAACATTCAACGTTTTGAATATTGCCAAAACACTCTTCTGTGGCAAGGTCCGACAAGTTCTTTGTTAGAACCGCCAAGTGTTGGCAAGGTCCGACGCAAGGTCCGGAGAGCTCCTGCAAGGTCCGAAGAGCTTCTGTGAGGTCCGGAGCTTGTTTTTAGGGAGCTCCCGTGAAGTTCAACTCGTAGAACTGCAGCGTCTTGTTTTTGCTTTTAACTCGTAATGTTTCAAACTTGCTTTATGGGAAGGTTTGCTTAGTATTAATTTGCTAAGTTTTTGGTGTGTTTTGGTGGTTATGGCTGTTATCATTTGATATGGTTTGCAACATGCTTATGTGACGTGCTCATGTAAGGTGTTGTGGTTTTCGAACTAACATGAGTCAAGTCGAGGCCTTGTGCTCGGAAGAATTGGTTTTTTATTCATGTGCAGGTGTTGCTTGAATTCAAGACATGGCTGGTGACGGGGTCCTTGGACTAGTCTCACGGAGGAGATGAGGTTCCAACAACCAAGTTCGGGAGGAGCTGTGGTTGAGTTGATCGGGAGGTCGCGCAGCATGTTTGGATCAAGGGCAGTGCATATGAAGGTTGCGTGTACGTCGTTGGAAGGTGCTTGCACATGTGCAAGGAGTGCATGGACGTGGCAACATTGTTTCAAGGCGTGATGAAGAGAAGTGGACGTAAAGAATTGGTCGGAAAGGTATTTCAGCAATATTCAAAACTTTGAATGTAAATCCTCACTTTTATTCTAATTGCCAATGTATTAAGCACACATAGGTCTCACAACCTCCCCCTTGATGAATGCATTGGTAACACCACTTAAAATCCAAACATTGGCTCATTCACATGAAAAGTTTTGAAAGCAAATTTTCCTACCTTTTGAAAAAAATCAAATGAGAAAGAAATTTCAAAAAAAAATTCTCACCCTGAGAAGAACGTGTAAAAACTCGTGAATGTGCAATATGTGACATATTTCTCCCCTTTTGACAACGTATTCAGCAAGGTTCAAAAGAGAAAATTCAATTTATTATGAGCATAATATGACGTATACATATAAAACAAAGCTCATCCAAGTCATACTTTCGAATAACTTACACTATTACATCAATGAGATACATAAAGTAATGTAATCCATGCTAGGGATCAAGTGTAATTTTTCAATTTAAGCAAGTCATGATCTCAGAAACTTAACTATTTCAAAACCTGAAAGCATGACACATATTGCTAAATTTTGTATTATCTTTTAAAGCATATGTTTAGATCATATGACATTTACAAGAAGTTATATGCTGCATCAGCCTTATTGTAACCAACCAAGCCAAGCCTATCTCGTTTGACAATAAGAAGCTTAAGGACATTGTTTTAGTCATACACAACTTCTTGCAAGTTCATATAAGTGCAATGATAAGCCATCTCAAAAGAAGAAGTGTGATGCATGATCTCATGTTTCATTTAATCATAAAAGCTCAACATGTGGATAATTGATTGATTAATTTTTCATTATTAAAATCACTTGTTAGCATGCAACAAGTTCAAAATAGCAACAAAGTTCGATCATGATCAAATTTAGTGTAAGTAATTATTCCAATTACTAGTCATAGCAAAAACTACAAAATGCATAACACGAGTAATGCAGTAAGAACTTTCAGCATATAAAAGGATTCACAAAGTCACATATATATGAAATAATTTGCTCATATTATTTTAAAATCAGATCCACACATAGACTTCCCAAGTTTCAAATCTCCACCTCAATTTAAGCCATGAGGATGCACAACCCCTATTTCACTATGAATGAAATAAAAACGAGTAAACTCCAAGGGTTTTGTAAAAATGTCAGCCAATTGTTGTTTGGTATCTACATGGTGAAGCACAATGTTTCCTTTTTCAACATTATCACGGAGAAAGTGATACCTAATTTCAATGTGCTTTGTTCTAGAATGTTGCACGGGTTTTTAGCAATGCAAATAGAACTAGTGTTATCACAAAACAAAGGAACACTATCTAGATCAACCCCATAGTCCATAAGTGTTTGAACAATCCAAAGAATTTATGAGCAAGCGCTAGCAGCAGCTACGTATTCAGATTCTTGAGTTCCATGTAAGTACCTGAGAATCCTTTTGACAGCTTAACGATGTGAAGCACATGGGGAAGCTTGAAATTGTGCACAAAGACATACGCTAAATTGTATGTCCGGTCTTGATGCCGTGAGGTACAAAAGTGGCCCGATCATGCTTCTATATTCTTTTTGGTCCATGGGTTCACCATCTTCGTCAAGTTCAAGTCTTGTTTTTGTTCCCATTGTTGTCCGAAGAGGCTTGCTTTCGTCCATGTTGAAGCGCTTAAGGAGGTCTTTCGTATACTTCGTTAGTGTCTAATTCTATGAAGGTGAATTATGCCCCAAAATACTGAGAATTGCATGGACCAATCCAAAAAAAAGTTTCCAACCAATCAGAAGTTACCATGTGGTAACACATGGATTCATAGACCCATTCTCAAGCTTATCCAAAGGAATCCAAAGGCAATTCACGTGAGGAAGGAACTAGGGCCCACCTACCAGTCTCAAAGAGAAAGCACTCAGCGAACGGGACACGTGGGAGGTCAGGATTCGTCTGACCCATTTTTGCCCCCAAACTCGGTCTCCCTCCATGTGTCGACTCTCTGTGGCTCCCTGAAGGCGGTGGTGACTGATTCGCATGCATATTCGAGCGGAAACCGACCTAAAATCATGTATAAATAGCCCCCTCACTCCCTAACTCACACACACCACAAGTTTGAGATTAGTACTCCACTGCATAGGCTTAGTGCTACCTTAGAGGGTGCCAAGATAGGAGGAGAGTGAGGAGGAGGAGGAGACTTGGCTTGTCAAGTTCCTCTCCAACACTTGTACCTCTACAGAAGTTCTCTTCAAATGAGTAAATTCCATTTAAGTTTTGTTCCTAGATTCAAAGTAGTTTATTTCAGCAGTTGTTTGTTGGTTCATTGATCTATTCAGTTACGGTCTCTAGTCTTAGCTTTGTATTCAAAAAGGTTAGAGTAGTGATTTATAACGTAAGCAAGGTCCTTAGATTAGAAATCACCATTGGATATCTCGTAGACCCACGGATTGAAGAGGTAGGCGGTAGGTGGTGACAGCCCTATCCATCCTTTGTAATCCTCCTCGTTTGGCTATGCCATAGTTGAAGGAGTCGCTTTGGTAAACCAGGGGCACGCCCGTGCCCGAAGCAAACACCCACTGTAGGTTACTTTGGATTAAGGACAATCCTTAGGAATTCCTCTCTATCCCTTGCCTGCCTAATAAACTGTGTGTCCTTGGTTGAGCTGGTTAGAAGTTTAACCCACACGTTCCTTGGATTCAATATCCTTAGTAATACTCTTAAGGGGAAGTGCTACGACAATATTACATGCGCTTGCGGATATCTAATCTGTTTCGTAAGAAATACAAACAATAACCGCGAGGGATGACAACTAGAATCGATATACACCTGTAGGGATACCCGAATAGCACGCCACGTACACCCATACTCGGAACTGCACTGCACAATCCGCTGATGATGTACGAGGCAACTTTTCACAAGAGAGCCCAAACGTCAAACCGGTCCCACAGACCTAAGCAGAAGCTCCCTACACAGAGCACCCGTCCTTGACGTTGCCTGTTAGCGGATTTACAGCTAACTGCCCTCAACCTACTCTTTAAACGGTGGGTTATGCCTCGTCGCCTGGAGGTACATTGTTACATCGGTTTACTGGGGTCCACATATCTAGGATGCCATTGGTACATTCAAATTTGGTCAATACAGATGCACATGGCATGGTCGCTGTTGACATGAGCAGAGCTACACACCCAAGACCACATCTTGCTGCACCCTAGAACTCTGCCCCGTCTCCATTTCTTTTGAACGTATCATGTTGGTAGACCGTTCCATGTGAACCCAATTCCTATACTCGCGAGTAGATTCCATCTACTCGACTTGTACCAAAGCTTGTATCCTATTAAGAATACCATGGACTACTCGAGGGCTATTACTACCCAATCCTTTCATGGGATTTTATGGTCATGCAAGAAGATTTTGAATCACCTTAGACCTAATGCATAATCCTATATTAACACATAAGTGATACAACGTAAAATGTTATAAAATGTTGTTAAATGTAAAACGGGGGATTGCCTAGTTGCTGTGGAGAACTAAGGGCAGTGCTCGGAGTGATGACGTCGATGGGTCCCGGAGTCTCCTCCCATGTGGTTACTAAACGATATGAATAAAAATGCATACACGGGATTATTATTAATTATATGGATATAGTTCATGTGATTAATAGAACTGTATAACAAATTAACTCCAATTGCCCTTAGATTATTACAGCGACCAACATAAGTCATGCATGACTTACTAGCCAAGTATCATGATTTGTTACTTAAGGTGTGTTTAAATTAATTCCTTAAGGCTTTAAATTTATATGAAATTATAGAGAAGATTTGGGGCTTTGAGATGCAGCAAAGTATGTTTTTCATATAGTTCAGGTCATAAGGAGTACAACAAAATTAGTTTCATCATTTTCTAAGCATGCTAGAGAGAGATATGAATTTTACAAGTCTCCTATGATTTTCTGAATTTGCTTTTTGTATTTTGGAATTTTCAGGGACATAAGGAAAAGTTTCATTATTTAGCCCACTTAGCAATGTACGCTGAGGCTGAATGTTGGATTGAAGATCATAGATATTAAAAGGAACAATGTGGACAAATTTGGGATTTTTCCTAATATGGAATCTTATGGAATTTATTCCCAAATATTTAACCTAAGATAATTAATAAGAAAAATCCATGGACATTCATACCAATTAAATGGTATTTCTAGAAAGTACTGGTCACAAGGATTCTAACATTTTTTTGTGGAATTTTGGATAATCCTACTGAAAGTTATGAATTTCCAAAATTTGTCCTCAAACTAGAATTATTTTCCTATTGAGAAATCCTTAACAGTCGACCTGGGCCCACCTATTTAAATTGGACCACTCAGAACAAAGCAACACCGGGCTACAGACTTAACCCACCCTGCCACACCCGATCCGTGCGACAAATCGATCCGGAGAGCTGCTGATATGTGGGCCAGCCGAGGTCGTCGTCTACCTCCCGACTCCCGCCGATTCCCGCGGCCGAGCTCGCCGCGAAGGCTTTCCCGCCTGCCAAGCTTCACCAAACTCACCGCTACTGTATATTTCAGGTCACCGAATAAGAGGGTAGCCTCAGCCCAACCGGAAGTTCGCCGGAGATGGTCGTGCGACGGTGGAGGCGGCTCGGGCAAATCCGATGAAGTGGTTCTTGCTCATCTGAGCCTTACGTTGCTTGCCGTTTGCTCCTAGAGCATCGCCGGATCACATGGAGAATGAAAATATACCAAAGATCCGATGAAAATGGCCAGAACCTAGAGCTCACTGGTGAATCGAGAGCTTTTCACCACCGAGGACAAAAACTCGATGAACTCACGGTTTCTCGGTCAAAACTTGTTCTATTTCTTCCTACAACTTGGTAAGGATGTCTAGATCATGTCCTTAATGGATTGTGTGAGATGAATTTCATCCCGAAACCACCTCGGCTTAAATGAACACACGGAGGGAAAACTAAGAAATACACCGTGCACGGTGAACCAAATGATAAACAGTTCTCACCGTGAGCACCAGCAAGCTACACCGCACCTTTTTGCTTTGGTGATCACTGCGTGACAGGTACTGGATCGCCGGGGCGACGGGGATCCGAGCGCGGTGGTGATGGAGCTCGTGTGGGCCGTGCGTGGGAAAGCAAAAGGCAATTGGTTTTCACTGTGTGCCGTGAACTGGAGTGGGGAGCGATGAGGAGAGGATTTAACCAAAGTTATAACAGCTCGCCAGCGCGTGTGTCGTGCTGGAGGCGCGGTGGCCCTCAGGTGCGCGCGTGTGAAGAAAAAGAAAAACTGTACACTCCAAACTGACATGTGGATCCCACCTCCTCTCTTACCCACTTTGTAAATTCATTTTAAAATAGTAAACCAATTCCTAAAATGGTAAAAATTGACAAATGGACTAAACTGAATATTTGGAATTCAATGGTGCAATTCAATTTGGATTTGGATGAAGTTGAATGAATCTGATGTTTTGAATTTTAATTTGGATGCCCATTTTACATCATCCAAATACATAGTAAGTCTATACCAACCTTATTGAAATTTGGCAGGGGTACTATTTGATTTATGGTGAACCTAATTGTGAAATCAGATCTCCATGTTTGGAACTTTGGCAAGTAGAATTCATAATTTAAATGTGGAACTCTACTTAAGCAATACTTCATCGTTTATAAAAGCAATTGAGCTCCAAATTTAATGGAATTTGGTAGCCTGCCTAGTTTGAACCTAAGGAATTGAAATGTGAGATCATATGGTGATTTTTATTCACTATGCTCATATTTTCAGTTTGAACATTGATCTCACACCTTTGCGTTCAAAATTTTTAATTCCTCTGATTTTTCCTAAGTGTTGATGAGCTGGTAAACTTGTTGAATTTTTGGGATTTCACATAAGCCTCTTTATTCTTCTCAAAAACAAAAGAAATCATCACATAGTGAGTAATATCTAAACAAGTTTCGAACTAATCATCTGCATCGGGTCTGCTTTGGCAACCGGTTCTAAAGAGACATATCCCGTAGAGTAAAGGGGATTTGGGCGCGAATAGGGAGTGCCACTTGGACGTTGTATCCGGTGAATCTCCGGACTCAGCGAGCCTGCGTCACCAATTTGCTGAATACATTGGCAATGGAGTGTTAGAGTGAGGTTCATGTAAAGTTTTGAGCATTCACGTGGTGTTTGACGTGTGGTTTGACATGGGACGTGTTACACCTGTTTTTAACGTGTAGGAGAGATTGCTTTGTGTTTATAGAATGAGTTCTTGATGTATTTTGGTGATTCATGGCTGGTTGAGGTGTACAACATGCTTGTGTGAGGTTCTCACACAAGGTGTTGCGGTGTGGACTAATAAGAGTCAAGTCGTTGACTTGTGCAATCAAGGAATTTGTTGTTTTCTCATGTGCAGGTGTTGCTTGAGGTCAAGACATGGCTGGTGATGGTGGTCCTTGAACTAAAATTAGGAATAAGTTGAGGTTCAACAAACCAATTCAGGAGAAATTGTGGTTGAGGCGATCAAAGGTGTCATGCACCATGTTTGGATCAAGGACGGTGCATATAACAGTACTTGAGACGTGTCAATTGGTGTTGCAAACATGTGTGGAAGTCATGGGCACAAGTGCATGGATGACACAAGTTTGTGAGATGATAACAACATGTTTGGACTATGAAGAGTTAAGGTTGTGCAGGATCGAAGGACAAGAGATCAGCTACCAGAGCGGGGGGTGATTGGTAGATGATACAAAAATTTCAGCAGAAGACTCAACCCCTCAACTAAAAACTGATCTGTTCGAAAAATGTGTGTGTGTAGGTTATCTGGCCTAAAACGTAATAAAAAATCTATATATAGTATATACATGAGTTAGGAATCAAATGCAACAAGAATCACCTCAATTGATTTAGTAGAACTCAAGATATTATCAAAAACGTGAGCAAAGGTCAGTCTAATCTACCCAAGCGAAGAAACAATCTGATAAGTTGCAAAAACTCGTGTATCACTGGTGATATGTAAATCGAATGATCTTAAAATATTTATAAATTATATAGGATCAAGTTGTGAAGCCAACACAATATGAACCACGCCAATTAGATGGATAGAACTAAAGTTGTGACTCCAAACGTGATCAAAGGTCGGCTGGAAATAAATGGACACGAGAAACAGATTATGTATGAGAAAAAACAGCATCCGAACGGCAAAAAAGATGTTTTCAGATCACGATGCCAAAGCTCAGCACAAACCATGACTTTTACCTCAAAACACACGAAAGCCAGCTGCAAGAGATGCCTCCCTCGTAGCCAAGTCCCTTCTATTTATATCCACAGCCCTTAGGCTAGCAAAACCAACTAGGACACCTCCAAAGGAGTCTTGGTCAACTAACACACCTCTTAACCTACTTGGGCTCTATCTATTGGCACATAGATCAATGTCCTAACCTTCTAAAAATCTTTGGGCGCAACCACAAGAGCTTATGGACACAAACAACTCAAAATCTGACCTTAACTTGGACTTTCTAGCCCAAACTCGCAACTAACTCGGAATCAGCCATTTTCTGGCCAAAACAGCCTGATTTCCTTAGATAACACGTGGTCCGAACCAGCTGACTCTGACTATAACTCGAATTCATGTCTGAACCTACCTAAAACCAACTTTCTCATGTCTAAACGAGCTGGAATAATACCACTAACTTATGACAACCTCCACCCATGTTCAAACACCTTCGCAACACTTTGTAACCATGTTGACACGTCCATGCACTCCTTGCACACGTGCAATACCTTCCAAACACTTCAACCTTCACTCTTCATAGTTCAAACATGTTGGAATCACGTCACAACCTTGTACCATTCCTGTACTTGTGCCACGACTTCCACACGTGTTTGCAACACCATTTGACACGTCCTGAACACCTTCATATGCACCGTTCTTGATCCAAACAAGGTGCATGACACCTTTGATCGCCTCAACCACAATTTCTCCTGAATTGATTTGTTGAATCTCAACTTCCTCCTAATTTTAGTTCAAGGACCACCATCACCAGCCATGTCTTGACCTCAAGCAACACCTGTACATGAGCAAACAAACAATCCATGCGAGCACAAGTGTAACACCCTCAAAATCCATTCCCTGCATGCATACATTTTTCATATAGAGAAACATTATGAAAGAGGTTGAAATGGAGAAAGAGTCGTAAAAATTGCGGGAACAGGAAAAAGATAGCTGAATGAGCCAATTCCAGTTTGCTGAGGTGCGTTGTCGACACTTCCCACGGTCCGCTGGCCACGTGGCGTCTTCGGAGCTCATCCCTGTCGAGGGGTGAGGTCCGGCACTGCTGGCAACGTGGCAGGCCCGGAGCTCGCCTCTGCGGAGAAGCGAGGCCCAGCCCCGCGGGGCACGTGTCGCCTTCGGAGCTAGTCTCTGCAGAGAAGTGAGGCCCAGTCGCGGGACACGTGTCACTCTCGGAGCTCACCCCTGCGGAGGGAGTGAGGTCCGGTCCAGCTGGACATGTGTCGATCTCGGAGCCCACCTCCGAGGAGAAGGGAGGTTCGACACTGCTGGACACGTGTCGTCCTCGGAGCTCACCTCTGAGGAGAAGGGAGGTCCGACACTGCTGGACATGTGTCGTCCTCGGAGCTCACCTCCGAGGAGAAGGGAGGTCCCACACTGTTGGACACGTGTCGCCACCGAAGCTCGCCTCTGTAGAGAAGCGAGGTCCCGACCCGCCAGACACGTAGCGCACGCGGAGCTCGCCTCTGAGGAAAAGGGAGACCCTGCCCCGCCAGACACATGGCGCATGCGGAGCTTGCCTCTGAGGAAAAAGGAGGCCCCGCACCGCTGGACGCGTGGCAGGTCCGGAGCACGCCTCTGAAGGGAAGCAAGGACCGGCCCCCGCTGGACGCGTGGCAAGTCCGGAGCTCACCAGTGCGGTGAAGCAAGGCCCGGCCCCCGCTGGACACGTGGTGCCTCCGGAGCTCATCCCTGCGGAGGTGACGGGATCCTTAAGCGGTTTTCCCCCTGTGCGCGAGTACCCGGTACTGAGGAAACCGACACGATTTCTTCCATGTTGCTATCGCACCCAAATCAATTAGAGATAAGTCGTTAAGATCTAAAACAAATTGAATAGGACTCTTACTTGAATTCCAATTGGAGTAGGACTCTTCTTTTTTCCTTATAAATAGAACCCAAAACCCCTTGGCCACAACCACGTACCTTTTTTCCACCTCCCGAGTCGACGACTTGGAGGCCTTAGCTCCAACTCGCCGATTTAGCCCCCTTCATCAGAATTCAGCCACCGGTGAGACCACCGACGAGTCCCGTCACGCTCGCCGTCGCCGGAAGAGAGCCGATGATCTGTCCTGCTGCCATTGCTAGGAGGAAGGCCCCGCCACAAAGAAAAGTGAGGTAGGTCTTCGTTACCTATCTTATGTCGTCGTGGTTTCTACGCATCTGTTCCCTTCGAACAGAAGCTCTTTCGTGTGGACAGATAACGTTGTGATCGGTTTTTGACGGTGGAATTGATCTAGATCTTGAGTCAAGATCATCACCACGTCCACACTTGATCCCTACACCTTGTTCATCATAAAACTCCATTCAAGCCCATTAAAACATGCAAGAACACGCACAAACTGGTTTAATAAAACAGCACCATAGGATTTGCATCCACTGCATCTTGAGTAGAGTTTGTGCATGATGTTTGATTGCTGTAAATCTTGTATGTGCGTGATCGTGAGTAGAAGGACAAGCTCAGGAAGCCATCTACGAAGGACTACAGCACCAAGACTTCGAGACAAGTGAGCAACAAAAGCCACAGGAGCAAGGCAAGTGCCCCTTGACCATATTGATCCCATGTTTTGAAACTGTTTTGTTTGTGAAAACGTGTATGCTTGAGTCAACTTGATGGGACACCCTTTTATAGGAGTTTACTAGTTTTGTTAACCATACTTGTCGTCGGGGAAGTTAATGAGTCGGGTATGGTCGCTTTTCCTTTTGCTTCGCTAATCTACGGGATATGGGAAGCCGAGATAGAACATGTATAGCTACTGCACTCATATGAATAATGATAATGAGAACTTGATGATGATAATGAACATGGATCGAGGGAGATCTAGGCAAGCTTGGTTCGTGGATGTGGTAGAATTAGATGGTGGTTTACTTGCCGTAGATCTAAGGACCGGTTTATGCTAGCACATGCCAGAAAAACAGTGCCACCACAAGGCCAAATACGGGTGCGGCTTAGCTGCCTAATTAGGTAAGTTACTAGATTGTTATAGACCGTGGAAGGCGCGGGGAATGGGAGTCGAGAGAGGACTGCCCTGGGAACTGCATGGCACAAGAGGGGGCCCGTAGGTGGAAGAATGGTTATTCGAGCCTGCTGGTGAAACCTTAGTGAGTCCATACATCTAGTAGCCCCTTTGTAAAGGCTATTTTGTGATCTGTTGACCATACACCGACGGTTGTGTACTGGTATAATGGAGGTTCTGTAGTCGCCGACGGGTGACGAAATCACAAACTTGTGGGTAAAGTGGTGCCGCCTCTGCAGAGTGTAAAACTATCATGATAGCCGTGCTTACGGTCACAAGCGCCTGGCCAACTCACATGATTAGATGGGATGGTTATTGGTATGGTTATTGGTTTGATTATGGTATGGCCTTTGGGATTGGTTTCGGGACTGTTGAGTCATGACAATGAGTTTGGTTTCGGATCAAATGAATATGAGATGGCTTATGAGCATGAGATGAAGTTGAGAAAAGTTAATAGCTGGTTGAGACATGATAAGTGGTGAATTATGATGGAGGTATGTTGCTGTTTTACTTGGATATATGTTGGGATTAAATTCACTTAAAGATAGTTGCTGTTTTTATCATGGTTGTGAAACAAAATTTGCTTTCTGCAATGAGCCTTATTATTCCAACCTTGTTGTAAGCTACATGTCATACTTTTCCCGCACTTGCTGAGTATGACATGTACTCACCTTTGTATTATCATACAAACATCAGCAACAGGAGAGGAGTACTTCGAAGACCATGTGGAGTACTAGGCGTGTGATCTACCGTGAACTTGCCTGTGGAGTTGAAGATGGAGCCACTGATGTGCTTAGTTTGCTTCCGCTATCGTTTAGAGACTTCCGCTGCTAGAATAATTTAGAGACTTCCGCTGCAAGTATAAGTTAGAGATTGATGTAATAAAGTACTTAAACCCTACTATTCGTGGTTATATTCTGAATTCAGTTTGTGGATTACATGTGTATGTTTGATGAAGATCCTGGGCACACATATGCATTAGCTGGGTTCTGTGTTTTACGGGACCGGGCGTCACATATTGGTATCAGAGCCAAGTTGACCGTAGGACCCAAGCCTAGGTAGAAGTCACAGATTTGCATCATGGCCACATTGACCATAGGATGCAAGCCTAGGTAGAATGGACACTCTAAAACACATAGACACACCCCTCTAAACTGCTATTTTCAAAAATTGCTTGCTGCTGTACTTTTCTTGCACCGCAAGGTGCTATTTCCAGCTCCTCCTTGTCTCTTCTTTTGGGCAGCCACACCTTTGTTTTCTTGCTCCATAACTTCTGATGTTTTGGAGTTATTTCTTCCTTCTCTAATGTTTCTCATGTCCTATTTATAGATGCCAATGATCAGGAGCATGACACATTCACCACCACGTGGGAGTGCACTTAACCCCATTGAGGTGTCCGATGGGCCACCCCCGTCACATGGCGGGAACAGCACCAGTTCACATGCTTAAGTTTAGGACTCCCATTGAATAAGGTTGAATAGGAGTGGTATGAACTTTTGTGATGATTGCTTGTGTTTGAGTGCTTAGTGTGAGTTGTGGGACGCTTCAGCATTGTCCATATCCACACATAGTAGAGAGATATGAGTTGCTTTGGCACTTGTTCACATCCTCATATAGGATGAAATTAATTAGTTCATCCACCTTGATGCATATAGTTGAGTGGATCAATTTAAACTTCTAACTTCTACTCTACTCAACTCTCTCTCACAGATGGTGAGGGAAAACGCCAGCCGTCAAAGGAGGAACGTTCGTGGCAACCATGAACCAGAAGAGGATGGCCACGTTGAAGTTCCTGAAAATCCTAACCTCGGGGCTGGTGGAAACAACCTTGAACGGTTGGTGGCTATGCAGAACCAGCTCATGCAAACTATGATCCAAACTTTGGGTCAGCTGCAAGCCAACAACCCTAACCCCGTTCCTGCACCCCCACCACCACCACCGCCACCATCGCTGGATTACAACAGGTTGGGAGAGTTCATTAGGACTCGACCGCCTACTTTTGCACAAGCTAATGATCCCATGGAGGCTGACGATTGGTTAAAATCCATGAAGAAGAAGCTTGCTATTGTTCAGTGCAATGATCGGGAGAAAGTTCTCTTCGCATCGCACCAACTTATGGGAGCAGCCGTTGACTGGTGGGACGCTCTTTGCAATGCTCATGTCAACCAGGAGACTATCACTTAGACTGAGTTCAAGGAGAGTTTCCGCTCTCATTACGTCCCTGCTGGAGTCATGATGCTTAAAAGGCAAGAGTTCGAAGGTCTCCGCCAAGGCAGGAAGAGCGTGAATGAGTACCTCAACAAGTTAACGCAACTGTCGAGGTATGCCCCCGAAGACGTCAACTCAGATCAAGGGAATCAATACTTGTTCATGAGAGAGTTGAACAATGAAATCCAAGTTCAGCTTCTCAACAACGACTATACAAACTTCCAGAAGCTCGTTGACAAAGCTATACTGGTTGAGAGCAAGATCCGTGAGATCGAGCAAGAGGGCAAGAGAAAGATGCCATACCAGCCACAAGGGAGCAATGTACGTTCCTGTTTCATGCCCCCAGCTGCACCGCAGTATGGCTCGTCTGCTTCTGAATTTCGCCCTAATCAACCACCACAGCAACGTCCTGTTAGGCAAGCACCCTGTATGCCTTTGCCTCCTGCGCCCCGTCCAAACATGGGCGCCTATGCTCAAAACCACCCTCGCCCCAACGTTCCTGTTGTCTTGGACAACAAGGCATGCTTTTCATGCGGAGAGACGGGACACTTTGCAAGTCAATGCCCGAAGAAAGGTCTTAGACAGCCGACCAATGCACCAAGACAGAACCCACGGCCGAACAGAGGAGCTAATCAAGGCAACCGTGGGCAGCAAAACTACGCTCGTGGAAACGTGAATCATGTCTCCGCTGAGGAGGCGCAACAAGCTGAGGACGTCGTGATTGGTATGTTCCTTGCTAACTCCAACCCAGCCGTTGTTTTATTTGATTCCGGAGCATCGCATTCATTCATATCATCCAAGTATGTTGCCAAGTAAAATCTGCCCATATCACACATGAAATATACTACGTTGGTTAATTCTCCCGGTGGAGAGATGAGGACTAATATAGTATGTCCGAAAGTAAACCTTAAAATAAGGGGGTAGACTTTCTTGCCAACCTTATTGTCTTGGATTCCCAAGGGCTTGGTATAATACTTGGAATGGATTGGTTAAGCAAGCACAATGGAGTAATTCAATGTGCTGAGAGGAGCGTGCGGTTGACAAACGAGCACGGCACTCGTATTGAGTTTGAGTCAGCCCAACCGGCAACTGAGAAGGCAGCGTTGAATCACGTCGAAGGAGCAACATTGGAAAGCATTCCGGTGGTTCAAGAATTTTCCGATGTGTTCCCGGAAGAATAAGTACCGATGGATGAGCTTGAGCTTCAAGAGGATATAACCTATGTGGAGCACCCTGTCCAAATTTTGGACGTGAAGGAAAGGGTCACGAGGAACAAAGTGATCCGTTGGTGCAAGGTACTGTGGAGCCATCACACGGAAGCCGAAGCTACATGGGAGCGTGAGGAAGACCTCGGAAAGAATTCCCTCATCTATTCTCTACTCTATTGAATCTCGAGGGCGAGATTCAGTTTAAGGGTGGGTAGGTTTGTAACACCTTCAAAATCCATTCCCTGCATGCATACATTTTTCATATAGAGAAACATTATGAAAAAGGTTGAAATGGAGAAAGAGTCGTAAAAATTGCGAGGAACGGGAAAAAGACAGCTGAATGAGCAAATTCCATTTTGCTCAGGTGTGCTGTCGACACTTCCCGCGGCCTGCTGGCCACGTGGTGTCTTCGGAGCTCATCCCTGTGGAGGGGGTGAGGTCCGGCACTGCGTGCCACGTGTCAGGCCCGGAGCTCGCCTCTGTGGAGAAGCGCGGCCCAGCCCCGCGGGACACGTGTTCCCTTCGGAGCTAGTCTCTGCGGTGAAGCGAGGCCCAGTCGCGGGACACGTGTCGCTCTCGGAGCTCACTCCTGCGGAGGGAGTGAGGTCCGGTCCAGCTGGACACGTGTCGATCTCAGAACTCACCTCCGAGGAGAACGGAGGTCCGACACTGCTGAACACGTGTCGTCCTCGGAGCTCAACTCCGAGGAGAAGGGAGGTCTGACACTGCTGGACATTTGTCGTCCTCGGAGCTCACCTCCGAGGGGAAGGGAGGTCCGACACTGTTGGACACGTGTCGCCACCGGAGCTCGTCTCTGTAGAGAGGGGAGGCCCCGACCCGCCAGACACGTGGCGCACGCAGAGCTCACCTCTGAGGAAAAGGGAGACCCCTCCCCACCAGATACGTGGCGCACTCGGAGCTCGCCTCTGAGGAAAAGGGAGGTACCGCCCTGATGGACGCGTGTCAGGTCCAGAGTCCACCTCTGAAGGGAAGCAAGGACCAGCCCCCGCTGGACGCGTGGCAAGTCCGGAGCTCACCACCGCAGAGAAGCAAGGCCTGGCCACCGCTGGACACGTAGCGCCTCCGGAGCTCATCCCTCCGGAGGTTTCGAGATCCTTAAGCGGTTTTTCCCCTGTGCGCGAGTACCCAGTACTGAGGAAACCGACATGATTTCTTCCATGTTTCTATGGCACCCAAATCAATTAGAGATAAGTTGTTAAGATCCAAAACAAATTCAATAAGACTCTTAATTGAATTCCAATTGGAGTAGGACTCTTCTTTTTTTCCTTATAAATAGAACCCAAAACCCCTTGGCCGCAACCACGTACCTTTTTCCACCTCCCGAGTCGACGACTTGGAGGCCTTAGCCCCAACTTGCCGAGTTAACCCCCTTCACCGGAATTCAGCCACCGGTGAGACTGCCGAGGAGCCCCGTCACGCTCGCAGTCGCCATAAGAGAGCCGACAATCTGTCCTGCTGCCATTTATAGGAGGAAGGCCCGCCACCAAAGAGAAATGAGGTTGGTCTTCGTTACCTATCTTACATCGTCGCGGTTTCTACACATCTGTTCCCTTTGAACAGAAGCTCTTTCGTGTGGACAGATCACGTTGTGATCGGTTTTTGACGGTGGAATTGATCTAGATCTTGAGTAAAGATCATCACCACGTCCACACTTGATCCCTACACCTTGTTCATCATAAAACCCCGTGCAAGTCCATTAAAACATGCAAGAACACATACAAACTGGTTTAATAAAACAGCACCATAGGATTTGCATCCACTGCATCTTGAGTAGAGTTTGTGCATGATGTTTGATTGCTGTAAATCTTGTATGTGCGTGATCGTGAGCAGAAGGACAAGCTCAGGAAGCCATCTACGAAGGACTACAGCACCAAGACTTCGAGACACGTGAGCAACAAAAGCCACAGGAGCAAGGCAAGTGCCCCTTGACCATATTGATCCCATGTTTTGAAACTGTTTTGTTTGCGAAAACGTGTATGCTTGAGTCAACTTGATGGGACACCGTTTTATAGGAGTTTACTAGTTTTGTTAACCATACTTGTTGCCGGAAATGTTAATGAGTCGGGTATGGTCGTTTTTTTCCTTTTGCTTCGCTAATCTATGGGATATGGGAAGCCGAGATAGAACATGTCTAGCTACTGCACTCATATGAATAATGATAATGAGAACTTGATGATGATAATGAACATGGATCGAGGGTGATCTAGGCAAGCTTGGTTCGTGGATGTGGTAGAATGAGATGGTGGTTTACTTGCCGTAGATCTAAGGACCGGTTCATGCCAGCACATGCCAGAAAAACAGTGCCACCACAAGGCCAAATATGGGTGCGGCTTAGCTGACTAATTAGGTAATTTACTAGATTGTTATGGACCGTGGAAGGTGCGGGAAATGGGAGTCGAGAGAGGACTGCCCTGGGAACTGCATGGCACAAGAGGAGGCCCGTAGGTGGGAGAATGGTGATTCGAGCCTGCTGGTGAAACCTTAGTGAGTCCATACATCTAGTAGCCCCTTTGTAAAGGCTATTTTGTGATCTGTTGACCATACACCGATGGTTGTGTACTGGTATAATGGAGGTTCTGTAGTCGTCGACGGGTGACAAAATCACAAACTTGTGGGTAAAGTGGTGCCACCTCTGCAGAGTGTAAAACTATCATGATAGCCGTGCTTACGATCACAAGTGCCTGGCCAACTCACATGATTAGATGGGATGGTTATCGAGACGGTTATTTGTATGGTTATTGGTTTGATTATGGTATGGTCTTTGGGATTGGTTTCGGGACTGTTGAGTCATGACAATGAGTTTGGTTTCGGATCAAATGAATATGAGATGAATATGAGATGGATATGAATATGAGATTGCTATTATGAGCATGAGATGAAGTTAAGAAAGGTTAATATCTGGTTGAGACATGATAAGTGGTGAATTATGATGGAGGTATGTTGCTGTTTTACTTGGATATATGTTGGGATTAAATTCACTTAAAGATAGTTGCTGTTTTTATCATGGTTGTGAAACAAAATTTGCTTTCTCCAATGAGCCTTTTTATTCCTACCTTGTTGTAAGCTACATGTCATACTTTTCCCGCACTTGCTGAGTACGACATGTACTCACCCTTGCATTATCATACAAACATCAGCAACAGGAGAGGAGTACTCCGAAGACCATGTGGAGTACTAGGCGTGCGATCTACCGTCAACTTGCCTGTGGAGTTGAAGATGGAGCCACTGCTGTGCTTAGTTTGCTTCTGCTATCGTTTGGAGACTTCCGCTGCTAGAATAAGTTAGAGACTTCCGCTGCAAGAATAAGTTAGAGATTGATGTAATAAAGTACTTAAACCCTACTATTCATGGTTATATTCTGAATTCAGTTTGTGGATTACATGTGTATGTGTGATGAACATCCTGGGCACACATATGCATTAGTTTGGTTCCGTGTTTTATGGGACCGGGCGTCACAGATTGGTATCAGAGCCACGTTGACCGTAGGACGTAAGCCTAGGTAGAAGTCACATATTTGCATCAGATTTGCATCAGAGCCAAAGTACTTTTCCTATCAATCCTACAACCCCCAAAATAAGCATTAGAAAAAACTCTCAAACTAACGGTTGAGGAAGAAGGAAGAAAAAATGGCAAATTCTTGGGTTCATGTAAGTACCATAGTATCCTTTTGATATCTTGAATATGTGATGCACGTGGAGAAGCTTGGAATCGTGCACATAGACATAAGCTGAATTGTACATCTGGTCTTGACATTGTGAGGTACAAAAGCGACCCGATCATGCTTCTATATTCTTTTTGATCCACATGTTCACCATCTTCATCAAGCTCAAGTGTTGTGGTTGCTCCCATTGGTGTCCGAATAGGCTTGCTGTTTTCCATGTTGAAGCGCCTAAGGAGGTCTTTTGTATACATTGTTTGAGAACCTTTGTGCATCAAACGAAGTATAGGCAAAGGAAGGAACCTTTGTGCATCGAACGAAGTATACAAAAGACCTCCTTAGGCGCTTCAACATGGAAAATAGCAAGCCTATTCGAACACCAATGGGAGCAACAACAACGAACGGATGGAAGATAGCACTAGAAGTCAAAGAAATATTGAAAGGTGCAAAGCCACGAATAATCTCGCTAAAGTAATAGGAATTAGGCCACATTTTCCCTTCCATTTTGTAAAGTTAGTAGAAGAGGATAGATCCGGTAAATTGTACATATGAATGTGTTTATGTCAATTGGCTAACAGATCGTCCAACTTTGTAGGTATAGTTTCTTGAGCATATCAGGACTACAAGCTAGGTCTACTATTGATACGCCTTGAGGAAGGAAGTGGTGAGACCCAGGGACAGATCGAAGTCGAAGTAAGTGCAAAGAAAAGGGAAGTCCAGGAACTATTTATGCCATAGAAACACACATCTGCTAGTTTGGAACACGCCAATTCTGAACCAGGAGAACATCAAGCAGAATTCCTCGTACCTTGATCGTAGATCATTTGGATTCATCATTTCCGCCAAGTTCCAGTCTCGCAACAGTACTGGTGTTAAAGGACTGGTACCTCTACAAGGGAAGAAACTGAGCAGCAGAGATTTTGGATAAAATCCTCAGGAACCATATCAGCGGCAAATAAATCTGGTGCACACTCAGTATAATTGTAGCACACTGTGGTATAAAACCTTAATTTCACTAGTGCAAAGATGTGCTTGAAGAGAGGACTATTTATCCTTTTCTTCTTTTTTGCTGGGTTCTCTGGTTTGTTCCTCATCCTTTATTGCTTTCTCCCCAGATTATGGGTGGGTTGGTTGATGATGGTGCTTTACGGCCAGACTAAGTTAGATTGGGAGCTCCTCATTAGAGGACAGACCCAGCGCTCGAGGATAAGGATTCCATTGACCCGATAAATCATGGCTGCCCTCCGGTCAGTTCACTTTGCAGCAGTTCATCAGATTCTTGGCCTATTTCACTGTACGGCCCTTTCCCCACAGTCACGGCACCTCGGCCGAAGACACCTATTCCCTTTCTTTCTAACAAGGGCACGGCTCCAATAATGGAGAGCTCGGTTTCCTTTCGGTTCAGCGCTACCATCGCACCTACTCGAGCGGAAAGATAACACTCGGCATCTACTGACTGACCCACAGCAGCTTAGCTTCTTTTATCTAACCATGATTGTAGTAGAGACAAACAACGTTTTAA
The DNA here is from genome assembly GCA_030760725.1 of Neostapfia colusana. NCBI lineage: Eukaryota > Viridiplantae > Streptophyta > Magnoliopsida > Poales > Poaceae > Neostapfia > Neostapfia colusana. The sequence continues at coordinate 79,983,495 of JASWHV010000007.1, read as the reverse complement.
CATCCACGATTGGGTTGAAAATGGCATAAGCTTCGGGTAATTTGGCTAAGAAAAAACTAGTCGAATAAAGACCAGAATTAAAAAGTCAAAGGGGAGCATGTGGTCAACCACCAAGAATCTACCCGTGGCCGAGCTTCATACCAAGATCAATTCATCCCCACTCAAAAACAAGTGTTATAGAATGTTCTTCAAATAGGTATGATCCCGTCCATAGATTCGGCAAACTTTTTGACCGGTACATATTGGTATGGTTGGTCATTGTGCATCCCCTCGCAAATACAGCTCTCTTAATCATTTCTTCGCTCTGCAGAGATGGTGAGCGTGAAGAAAGGACACTACCATCAAATAAAGACAGCTCTCAAATGGACTTGCTGGACGGGAGACGGGGTCCTATGGTATGGGTCTTCGACCCTTGGTCTAATTCCACAACGGAGAGTCGGAGTGGCTAAAATGAAGATTGGGGGGAATAGAGTGAAATCCCCGTCTGGGGTATTCCGAAGGTGTAACCTAGGCAACGAAAAAGGGGCCCGATTTAAGTGCATTTCTCAAATTCTAGCCGACAGATTGAAAGCATGCCTGCCTGTTTGTTACGAGTTTGGTTTTTCGCTCATCCAGAGACAAGAAAAGAGCCGAATTAGTATAGGAATGGAGATTTTTTACTTTCCGTAGTTGGGTTCGAACCTGAAGATGGTTTTGTGGTGTTTGCTTCGGGTACGGCATACTTGCCTGAATCCTGAATCGCATAGTTGTCTTTTAGCTTGAACCGCCTCCTGTGATCTAAAACTACTGATACCTTTTGCAGACAGAAAAAAGATAAAATAGCATGGGAAAGGCTCTTTTTTAGGTCTCCCCTGTCCTTATCTAGAGATATGTAGAAACTGAAAAAATGGAATAGAAGAGGCGGCGGCATGTTCTCCGGTATCCATATAACGGCTGTTTCTTTGACTACTAAACCATGCCTGGATCGTTGGAGCGAATTGGATGATCGGGCCGAGGGTTGCCCCCTCTTCCCCTCTCTCTCCTTTGTGACAGATATCAGACTGAGTTTAGAATCAGACCTTCCTTGAGCTTGATGAAAATGGTGAACCCGTGGATCAAAAATAATATAGAATCATGATCGGATCGCTTTTGTACCTTACAGCGTCAAGACTGGATATACAATTCAGCGAATGTCTGTGTGCACGATTCCGTGCTTCTCAACGTGCATAACATCTTCAAGCTGTCAAAAGGATACTAAGGTACTTACATGGAACCCAGGAATTTGGCGCTTTTCTTCCTTCTTCCTCAACCGTTAGTTTGAGAGCTTTTCAGATGCTGATTTTTGGGGTTGTAGGTTTGATAGAAAAAGTACTTCGGGTGCTTGTCATTTCTTGGGTAACTCACCTGTTACTTGATCCTCTAGAAAATAAAGTTCAGTTGCACAATCCACTGTCAAATATGAATATGTAGCTGCTGCTAGTGCTTGTTCTCTGGATTGTTCAAACACTTAAACACAATGTGATTGATTTAGATAGTGTCCCACAGTTTTGGGATAAAACTAGTGCTATTTGCATTGCTAAAAATCCCGTGTAACACTCTAGAATTAAGCTTATTGATATTAGGTATCACTTTCTTCGTGATAAAGTTGAAAAGTGAAACATTGAGCATCACCATGTAGATACTGAACAACAGTTGGCGATATATCTACAAAACCTTTAGATTTCACTCATTTTTCTTACATTCAGGGTGAAATAGGGGTTATGCATCACTGTGGATTAATTGAGGGGGAGTTTTGAGACTTTGGAAGTCTATGTGTGAAGCTGAAATTAAAAATAATATGAGCATATGTGTTTCAGACACATATGACTTTGTGATTCCTTTTACATGCTGAAAGTTCTTACTACATTACTCGTGTTATACATTTTGTAGTTTTTGCCATGACTAGTAACTGGAATAATTACTTACACTAAACCTGGTCATGATCAAACTTTCTTACTGTTTTGAACTTGTTGCATGCTCACAAGTGCTTTTAATCGTGAAAAATTAATCAATCAATGGCCCACATATTGAGCTTTTATGATCAAATGAAACAACAAAAAAGATCAAGAGAATACGCATGCAGCGCACCCCTTCTTTTGATATTGCTTATCATTGCACCTAGATATGAACTTGGAAGTAGTTGTGTATGACTAAAACCATGTCCTTAATCTTCTTATTATCACATGACATAGGCTTGGATTGGTTGGTTAGAATAAGGCTGATGTTGCATAAATATCTTGCAAAATACATGCAATTTTCCGGAGAAATTTTGATATGGGATGAGCGGCATTGGTAAGCTTATCCTCTCCCCTTTCTGTGCATATATATAACGTCTAAAACGGAGTCCTTATGCGTCTTGGGCGCTCGTTTTAGTGCGTAGTGCTCTTGTGTTCCGAGTTGGACTCGATTTCGAATTTGGCTCGGCCTCTATCTTCTTTTGACGTATTCTCTGGTCCTCCATGCCCCTATAAGCCTTGTTCCAAGTACTATTTGAACCTCTCCATGGATCCTAACCACAATTAAGTCATTAGGTAGCAATCTATTCTAAAAAACATATAAGGAAACATATAAGAACGAGCTCACCTCTAAATTCAATTGTGGTGTGTGAATTCTAATGTTTGCATCTTGTATGTTCAATTGAGTGTTGTATGTATCTATAGGAGTGATGTACTCATCATCCTCCCCCTCTTGAATTGGAGTTGTCCTTGACTCAGGCTCATCTCTCATGTGTGGGTCAAAATGTGCAATGCCATCAAATCCTCTTGTGTGCATGAAAGGAGGAGGCCAAGGTGGTGGATGACGACATAGTGCATCATCTCGTTGTTCTCCATCAAATGAGCATGCATGTTCACTTGAGCCAGGATCCCAAACAAATAAATAACGTGCCATGTTTCTATGTGCAATGATGATGTGCATGATCTCATCATTCTCCCCTTCTTGATGACAAGCCGTCCTCGGCTTGCTAGTATGTCTAGTAAAGAGGCTTGCTTTAGGGATAGAATGAGCACTGTCCATATTGCACAACTGTAGTGAACAATACTCCTCATTTATATGTTGTCCCTGCTGCAAGAAAAAAGGACTAGAAAAACTTGACAAGGCATTAGTAGCGTTAGTGCATCCATTTACTTCATCATGTTTTGGCAGTACACAATGAGCTTTCTCATTTGAACATATGTAAACTTTATGCACCATAAACACACCACTATGTTCATAGTTGCCTATAGCATGAAAACTATTTCTTGTCAACAATTGTAATTAAGGTTTTAGAAATATTCTTCTCGCTAAGGTATGCAGATCACAAAGAACATCAAATTCAATTTAACCCAAACTATTTAGAGAAGATGATAATTTCAGCTCAATAATTTCACAAGTCATGGGAATCAAATGTTTAATTTCAGCACATGTGGGTGATAAAATTCCATGTTCATCCACTTGTTTTCACATAGGGATAATAGAATTATCAGCACACAACTCTTTCCTAGCACAATCAGTAGGAAAATCAACATGTGACAATGGTGTATCAATAAAATATTCCACTAGTTGCTCCCCGAAAATAGCATGGTTAGTGGAAAAATTTAGATCCAAAAACTTCTCACCTTTAACAAGTGTATTGTGATATTCATTACCTTTATTCTCTTTCCAGCAGTAATTTGAGGTACATTATGAATTGATAGATCTGAACTTTTACAAGAATTGTTGAACACCTCATTATCTTTTGCATTTTCTACATTTATTTGTTCATGTTCCTGCAAAAGGTTCGGAATAGGAGGAGGTACAACAAGAAAATTCTTCTCCAGTTCATGTATTTCATCTTCACAATCAGATACATTAGCAGAAGTTTCTCGCATAAGAATTTTCATATCATTCCATGTTCAAGGTCATTCTAAATCACTTAAGTTCTTCCACCATGTTAATGTAAAATCAATTAATGCACTAGCAACTATCCTAAGCTTTCTCCTTTCACACATTCGACATTGTCTAAAAATTTTATCAATCTCCATTTCCCAAGCAATATATTCATCGTAACCAAAACCATCATAAGAAGGAAGAGATGGAAAGATATAATTACTTCTTGTGGAAGGAGTTGTGGAGGTGGTCCGAATATCATGTGAAGCCTCGATTGATGTGTGATCCGAATTTTTCAATGTGACAGTTGTTGATGTTTTATTCTTAGTGAGCAGTTCCATCATTGACTTCATTATATCAATCATATCAACAATTAATTCATGATTCTTGCTTTTACCTGACATTATTATTAGCAATCAGATGGCAACAAAAATATGTTATCCCTATCAACTACAAACTGGAAGTAGAATCATACACTCTCATGCATCTTACCGCTCTTACAGGTGTTCTTAACGACACTGCTGGTTGCAAACGGTGGTCGGTGTGAAGAACCAATCGAACATGGGATGATTGCAAAGGTGTATGAATTCAACTCAAGATAAAAGTGTAGCCTGGAAGGCAATTATTGTCGTAGCAAGGATTTAACAACTATGAAATCGAGTCGTAAAGTTGAATAAGTGTCCAAAGTACTTGTCAAAGTTGCTGGTCTAAATGTGTTCCTTAGTAGTTCAAGCTAGTAGGACATGTAACAAAACCAGATGACACAAAGGATGCAAGCTGTCGGTACCCTGCAGACTCGGTACCCCTGCGTGGAGGGTTAAAAAAAGCCCAGACCCCGCCTCCCTGCTGAGGTGGGCGTTAGTGCGGCAACGTGTCCTTGGCCCCGCGGTCGACCTCGGAGCTGCCATGTGCGCCTAGGCTCTAGAGCCAACACGTTCCCTTGGCTCAGGACCAAACCACCCCACTGAGGTGAGGTCCGGAGCTGCCACATGTATGTGGGTTCTGAACCTCCTCCCCGCTGAGGAGGGCTTTGGACCCGACATGAGTCCTCAGCCCCGGATAAGGCCTCCCCGCTGAGGTGAGGTCCTGAGCTGCCATGTGTATCCAGGCTCCGAACCTCCTCCCTTCCGTGGAGGGCTCCAGACCCAACACGTGCGCTTGGCCCTGGACCAAGCCTCCCTACTGAGGTGAGGTCCGGAGCTGCCACGTGTATCCAGGATCTGAACCTCCTCCCTGCTGAGTAGTGCTCCAGAGCCAACACGTGCCCTAGGCCCCCGGACCAAGCCTCCCTGCTGAGGTGAGCTCTAGAGGAACAAGCTTGGGGCATCGGCAAAGTGCTATCCACCTTGGCTATATCATTCCGGACCTTTGCGCTGCCAAGGGTCCGAAGTCTACACCAACAATTCAAGACGCACAAGATTTGAAACAAGTATTTATTCAAGGCAGAACTCCAGCATACAAGGAGGAGACAAGTCGAGCAAGAGACCCAGAAGCTACCCCCGCTGAAACCTAGCAGCTACAAGTTGGGCGACCTCCTCCACGGCAGACTTGCCTGCCCCCGACAGCTCTGCGCTGTGGCCCTGCGTTACAGGTTCCAAGGAGATGCTGGGGTCACAGCTCCGAAGGCAAGAGAGCACATGCTCTGCCACCTGCTGAGCCAGAGCCTTGCCTTCGACCTCCAGCTGCTCCCCCACGACGTTCTCCAGCGCTAGGAGCTTCTCCCTGACCGAGTCCAGGGCAGGGAGCACTTGGCTCACCTCTTGGACCGGACCACCGGAGCTCACCTCCAAGAAGTCTTAGACCTTCTCTGCCTCAGCGGCATGAAAAGCCCGGAGTTCTTCGACCGCTTTGGTGGCGGAAACAAGCTCCCCCGCCAAGCTCCTGCTCGCCAGCTCCTGCTCCCGGGCAACCAGGACCTACTCCTTGGTGCCCAGCCACGGAGCCCGCTCGTCCATGACAGACTCCCTGGCTGCAGCGGCGAGCTCCCAGTCGTAGACACCCTGAAGCCGCCTCTTCAGGTGTCCTCGCTCCTCCTCATGAGCGGCCAGACGATCAGTGAGCTCCCTCTCCTTCACCTCCGCCTCCTTCTCTCACCGAAGGAGCGTGTACCGAAGCTCTGACAGAGATGCAAGACGTGCGTCGGCAGTGGCATGGTGGTCCTTAGCCTCAGACAGGAGGCTCACAACCCTGTTGGTGGTCTTAGATACAACAGCCTCGTTCTCTTCGAGGATCTCCTCCCATGCCTCCATCCGCTCCTCCTGCGCCTGCGCCTTCACCCTGGCGGACTGGACCTGCGCCTTCAACAGGTCATCCTACTCTCGGAGGCGCTCCCTCTAGTACCTCAGCTTGGCACAGTCCTGCTCGAGCACGCCTTGCATCTGGTCTAAGCTCGAACGGACTGCTCTCACGGCCTTGGGGAGCACGATGGCTTTTGGCATCGCCAGGCAAAGAACTGCCTCAACCTCCTCTGGCTCTTCATCTTCTGATGGGACTACCACCACGGCAGCATGCGGAAGAGAAGGAGGAGGGCTGGCAAGGGGCACAGCAGCAGCAGCAGCCGCGCCGCTACCAGAGGCATCCGCGCCCTCCAGTTGGCGGGCCTTGGGGGCCTGGGTGTCGACATCCGGAGCCACCTCAGGCACAGGCTCAGGCACTGCCACCGGCATTGGAGCTTCATCGGAGAAGGAGCTCTGGCTCCAGGACTGCTGCGGAGGAGGAGGAGGAGGAGGAGGAGGAGGAGGAGGAGGAGGAGGAGGGGTGCTCTGCTGAGGAGCCCTGAACGAAGGAGTACCAAAAGTCAACCACACTATGCAGCGGCTTAGTATACAACCTAAATCAGAAGGTTGAGCCGTACCTGGAGGACTATAAAATCCACCCCTAGCGGAGCTTCTTACGGGGAGGGCTAGGACCACTCGCCCCCGCCAGACTCTGGTATGGAGGCATGCCCGCCGTCGGCGCCTCCGAAGCCTCACCGTTGCAGACGTGGCAACGACTGTCTCCCCTACCGCTGGCCTCTAGGATGGAGGCGTGCCCGCTGTCGGCTCCTCCGATGCCTTCACCGTAGCAGGCGGCGCAACGACAGCCTTCCCTGCCGCTGGTCTCGACGCTTGATACAGGTCCTGTGCTGGGACCGACAGCACTGCAGCAGCCTTCGTCGCCACCGACGCCGCTTAAGGAGTCTTCTCGGACGACGGCTTCCGAGCCGGTGATGCGCCCAAGCAATTTTTTTGCATCGTGGGTGCATCAGGGGCCCTCCTTGAAGCTCCAGCAGCGCCAGGCGTCCTCCCTGTCTCCACCTGGGCTGCTCCAGTAGTAGTAGCTACAGAACTTCCACCTGCGCCAGTCACTGAGGCCGGTGTGGGACCGTTGGAAGCCTGGGAACCCCTACCTGGGGGCCAGAGACAAAGCTTCGGTCAGGATGGACCAGCTTCCTCTTCGGCGCGCTGCTCGACTCCGGGGCGTCCTTGGGTGATGAACGAGGGCGCGCCGCAGGTGCAGGTCTGCCGGCCGACTCCTTCCTTCTGTTTGGGAGTGGGTTTGACGCAGGCCGCGCCTGGCCACCAGCGCTGTCCGCTCTGGGGATCTCCACGCCCCGTGAGGCATTTCCGACCTGCCGCACTGCGACATCGATGTCATCCAATGTCGGCAGCTGCTTCAATAACCTGGACCAAAGCTTGAGGGTTGAGGTAGACAGGCTGGCAGCTCGCCGACGGGGTGTTGGAGTTGTTCATGATTGGGTCACAGGAGAGCTTCTGCAGCATCGTGTCCAGCATCTCTCGATCCGGTGACGATCCAGCTATGCAAACAAACCGGGTCATGTCGCCCTCCACGGTGTACTGCCAGGCGGGCCAGATGCGTTGCTGGAGAGGAGTGATCCGGCGGGACGGGAAGTAGGCTAGGACCATCAGCGAGGTCAGGCCTTCCTCCGCTAAGTACCTGATCCTCTCCACCACTGGCATGTAGGCGTCCTGCAGGTCGGGGATCTCGTCCCCGACGGCTTCCTCAGCAATCGTCGGGCCAGCCGGCAGCTCCAAGCAGTCGTGGACGTCGGTCTGGGCGATCACCCAGTCCTCCCTCCAGTGCTCCCGCTTTCCGACAGAGAAAAGCGCGATGTATGACACGGAGTTCCTCCCTTGGTGCTGGAAGTAGTAAGCCCCTAGGTGGCTTGTGCTTCTCCCAAAAGCCCTCAAGGGGAAGAACACCCTGAAGAGCCGCACCAAAGATTGCACGCACACGAACATCTCGCAGAAGTGGACGAAGACGGCCACTAGTGTGAGGGCGTGCGGCGTGAAGTCCTGGAGATGGAGCCCATACATCTCCAGCAGGGTGAAGAGGAAGGACGACACCGATAGCGCGAACCCAAACAGCACGTACGAGGTGAAGAGAACCACCTCGCCGGGCTGCATGTCGGTCAGCGGGACCCTCCCACAACGGATCTTTCCATCGAATGTGGCTGACTTCCACCCGAGCAGGCGCCTCACGAGCCCGATGTCGCCATTGGTGCGAAGCCGGGAGGAACGGAGGCCAGAAGCCATGGTGGCGAGAGAAAGCTGAAAGTGCTGGGAAGCGAAGGCTCTGAGCGAGAAAGAGGAAGACGAAGACTGCAAGAGGCAGAAAGGGATCGCCCTTCTCCAGAAGGCTTCCTTTTCTATGTCCGCAGCATTTAGCAGGAAAATGGGCGTGATGTTTGGGTTTGCAGCGCCGCGCGCTGCCCCGCCCCCTCCCCCCAGTGATTGATGGGACCCAGGTCCACCCTTCAGACACGGGGGGCCAGGCTGGTGGCTCCTTGGGAATGTCCGGCGGTTCCCGATAAAAGCGGTGCGGTGGAACTGCAGCGGTCGACCCGAGGGCTTCTGCAGTAAATACCCCGGGCCAACCCCTCGAGCACATCGCTACGACCCACCTGTCAAAGGCGGGCACGCTTCTACTACACCGACGATGTGCTGTCGTTTCGACTGTCAAGTACACGCATTATGCCAGGGGCATGCACCCTTTTCGTCTCCTATGTACAACACCACACCCACTACACTAGAATCTCACTGCCACCTCAGCTTCCAAAGTGCAAGTTCAAAGCTACTACGCGGGAAAGATGGAGGCCCCACCTGTGGGATAGTTGTCTCCCCAGAGATGGGCCTGGGGGCCACTGTCGATAGCCTGCAGACTGGGTACCCATGTGTGGCGGTTTAAAGGCAGCCCAGACCCCGCCTCCATGCTGAGGCGGGCGTTTGTGTGGCCACGTGTCTTTGGCCCCACGGTCGACCCCAGAGCTGCCACGTATGCCTAGGCTCTTGAGCTATCACGTGCCCTTGGCTCAGGACCAAACCTCCCCGCTGAGGTGAGGTCCGGAGCTGCTACGTGTATCCAGGCTCCGGACTTCCTCCCTGCTGAGGAGGGCTTCGAACCTGACATGTGTCCTCGGCCCCGGAACAAGCCTCCCCGCTGAGGTGAGGTCCGGAGCTGCCACGTGTATCTAGGCTCCGGACCTCCTCCCTGCTGAAGAAGGCTCTGGAGCCAATACGTGTCCTTTGCCCTTGACTAAGCCTCCCTACTGAGGTGAGGTACGGAGCTTCCACGTGTATCCGGGCTCCGACCTCCTCCCTGCTGAGGAGGGATCCGAAGCCAACACGTGCCCTATGCCCCGGACCAAGCCTCCATTCTGAGGTAAGGTCCGGAGCTGCCATGTGTATCCGGGCTCTAGACCTCCTCCCCCCCAAGGAGGGCTCCGGAGCAGACACGTGCCGTAGACCCCAGACCAAGCCTCTCTGCTGAGGTGAGGTCCGGAGCTGCCACTTGTATGTGGGCTCTAAACCTTCTCTCCGCTGAGGAGGGCTTCGGAGCCAACAAGTGCCCTATGCCCCGGACCAAGACTCCCTGCTGAGGTGAGGTCCAGAGCTGCCACGTGTATCCGGGCTTTGGACCTCCTCCCTGCGAAGGAGGGCTCTGGAGCAGACACGTGCCCTTGTCCGCGGACCAAGCCTCCTCGCTGAGGTGAGGTCCGGAGCTGCCACATGTGCGTTGGCTCCGAATCTCCTCCCTGTTGAGGAGGGCTCCGGAGCCAACACGAGCCCTTGGCCTGGGACCAAGCCTCCCCGCTGAGGTGAGGTCCGGAGCTGCCATGTGTACAATGGCTCCAGAACCGCCACGTGTCCATGATCCATCGTGGACCGTGATTTGAAGAAGTCAAGAAGGAAGTGTGCTGTCAGGCCGTGCATTCAAGGCTCGCGCTTTCCCCAGAAGCATGGCGCACGGTGCACTCCACCGTCCTCCGCCAGTTCGCCATTACGGTGACAAGAAAGGGCAGCAAGATGTGACAGCGGCACAACGCCGCCCTGCAGAGTGAGAAGACGTGGCGACAAGACGGCGTTTTCATCGTCACCTGCAGCGTGATCAGATGCGCTCAGTGCGCCAGGCGGCACCTTAACTCCCCCACCAACCACTCTACCAGGGATGTAGAAACTCTAGATCATGTATAGGGTTTTGGCAGCTTCGGGGCCACCTGTCAGGCCCCGGGCCCAATTGTAATCACCCCACCCTTGAACTATAAAAGGAACGGGGTGTCCACTCGACAAAGGGTTCGCATGCATTCGCAACCCACACACTCATACGCGCAAGCAATACAACAATGACCACCCTGGACGTAGGGTATTACGCTCCGGCTGTCTGAACCATGTAAAGCTCGGTATTCACCTGCTCACTTGAGTTGGATCGCCCTAGAGCCGTCAAGCCCCTCTAATCAAAGAACCTCCGCGGGCTGCTTCCGTAGCAGACCGGGGGGAGTGTCGTAGCTGCACTTCGACACAAGCACTTCTGTTTTTTTCTCCTTTTTGTGTGGCTTTTGTATCCTGTTTTTCTCTTGCTTTTTTTCTTTTATCTTCCTTTTTTTTCAGAATGTGCTGCAAAATAAGAACACAATTCAATCCAATCAAAGATATCTCTGTGGTCTGTCACAGATTTTCTGCTCAATCTTCCAAGAACAATAAGCACCCTTAGAGGCCCCGAATCCAAAAACTTACAACAGCAGAATTATAGATATATCTCTCCTATTTCTATTAAAATATATAAAAGACCTATTTTGGATTAGAACAATAGGAGTTGCCGCCTAAATACAGACTGTTCAGAAATTCTAGATCAAGAACAGATTCAGATCTAACACAATTTTGACAATTATAACTGTATTTCCTGTAAAACATATGAATAAGAAAGTTGTATATAACTTCTCAAGATTTCCAGAAGATACAAGAATACCAAAATCTGAGTTCGTATGAGCAAGATATGATCAAAATACTGAACTAGACATAAATGAATCTAATCTAGACATGATGACATGATTCAAAAGGATGAATCAACACAATGCAAAACTCAAACTAAAACCCAAAACACTTTATAAATCAGCAATATGACTCAACTACAGACACAACAAAACTAATCTGAAAAACAAAGTTGCAATGGCTCAATGGTGGTTTGGACAAAGTGGTGAAAAGATCAACTAAACTACAAGTTTTTTGTGGCTTTTTTGTGGACTGTAGGTATGAAAACAAAATAATCTATTGGATAGATAAATTACCTAACAGGCAACCTGGAAGCTAATACCAATTGATGAGGAAATGTAGGCCCGATCTTATGATAGGTAATGGATAGTAGATTGATGGAGATCTCGACATTCATGATCTGAGGCTCTCAAGGAGGACACGAAGAACCCCTGCAATCACTACACCACAGCTCCGTTGGTTATCAACCGTGCTTCACATGCTTGACCTCGCAAAGAAGGCTAGTACCTGCAAGTGCAACCGAGAACACGAGCAAGAACGAAGAAGAAGCAATCTGAATTGCTAAGTTGGGGTCTCACAAAGTGATGAACGGGGAAACTGTGTATAACAGATTAATCTAAGCAAAACCCAATTGTTTGTGGCGGCTGCTATAGAGAATAAATAGGTAGGAGGACGTCAAAGGGGTGTTGGGGTCGTGACCTAACCCTAAGACACGAAAGTAATGGACTTATACTTGATAAAAGGCCCAATGGCCCAATATGGTGACGCAGCAGCCTGACAGATTCTGAACTTTATTTTGTTTCGACGATTCCCGTTGACTCCATAGGAATTTTGATATGGGACCAGCGGCATTGGAAATATTATCCTCCCCCTTTCTGTGCATATATATAACTTCCAGAAAGGAGTCCGTATGCATCCTGGGTGTTAGTTTTAGTGCAAAGTGCTCCTGGGTACCGAGTTGGACTCGATTTTGAATTGGGCTCGGCCTCTATCTTCTTTGGATGTATTCTCTGGTCCTACACGCCCCTAAGCCTTCTTCCAAGTACTCCTTGAACCTCTCCAAAGATCCTAATAAAATTTAAGTAATTAGATAGCAATCTATTCTAAAAAACATATAAGGAAACATATAACAACGAGCTCACCGACACATGAGAAAAGAAAATCTGAGGAGGGGCAAGAAAGGTGGATCGGCGATCAGAACCAGCGATGAGTTTAAAAGGATCAACAAATCTTTTGTTGATCTTTGTCTCTTCATGCCAATTCCTACACAAGATCTGTTCGGCTACAGTCCCATGCAACGCTGGTAATAATGCTGACCACTATGTTTTGGTCTCCTTGTGCATATTCGGAAAGCGACGATGCAGAAAATAGAGATGAGACCGCGACTACGCTGCATGAACCAAGGACAAATATGATCGGTACAAAACAATCATCGCTACCAAAGGTATGTCAATTCTGTGATTACAGGTTCTCAATCCAGATTGAAACGGACGATAGATGGAAAAGACCTGATGGCGTCCTTTGGCCGTGGAAGATAAAGCCATGGAAGGGTCCAATTCCCAAACAACATCCACGTACGTATACATTTGGTGACTACCTCTTTCCAGTTCTCCAAAAGAATTCATGATCCATCGATCATATAGTTGTGTTATCTCATTCAAAACCTGAAGATCCAGCAAGGGAAAGAATTCAAATAAAGTTGGGCCACATAATAGGAGATTAAACCCTAAGCTTGATTGGATAAAATGTAACCCAGGCCTGGACTGCATTCAACAAATGATCGGGTTACGTCTCTGTCAGAACCAGAAACACAACCAGGCGCCGCCGCAAAAGTTCCTGGCGATGGCAACAACTGGGTCGGCAATCATATGGCTGGTGGGGCGCTTGGAAGATCGGCAGAAGGTGGCAATGGATATTATGCATTCAAAACCAGGTACTATGGTCCGCAACAGATTAATTTTTGATCTCGTGGTTTTGGGAGATATCATGGTAATGGACGTGGCCGTGGGCATGGTCGAGAGCTCAACGGTCAGGTTGTTCGTGGTGGGGTACATGCCGGTTGTAATAGCTTCAAAGATATATTGTTGGATTGAGCCAATGCATTGTCCGATCAAAATAGAAGCAAATTATGGGAGATCAGGAGGATGTTCTAAAGGAGACCAAGGCTAAACATAAGGGCCAGACAATGGTAGAGGAACCAGTAGGCAAGAAGAAAAAAGTGCTCAGATGTTGTATTTGTTCTGAGGAGCATTATACTAACCAATGCCCGCTCCTACATGGACCAAAGCCAATGGCCACTTATTGTGGACTAGCAGGGGAAGGTTTAGGTTTCTTCCATATACCAATGGATGGAACAAAAGTTGCCACGCCCCCGGAACGAGTAACTGCAACAGCTTTGATCTGAATAGTTGAAGGAGCAGTTTCAGCTGATCTTCTCAAATCCGAGCTTGCCCGCATTCTTCCAGTCATATGTACATCGTGTCTTTCCCATGTTAGGTGGAATTGCAACGTCTGGTGGCTATCAGACATGTCCCAACAGATAACTATGAAGGTGTCATGTCTTTCGAGGAGTGGAATCAAGAAATTAAACCGAAGACGATGCTGCACAAGGTATGGGTTCTTGTATATGGTGTACCTTATGAAATCAATCGTTCCTACTATTATGGTCTGTGGGTTTTATACTGAGAGCTACATAGAAGGTAGACATGAGATATCTGAGAAAGACAGGGGTGGTAGGACTTATGGTAGCTGTACTTGATTTAAATGCCATACCAAAAGATGCTGATATTGTGGTTGAAGATAGAATGTATGAATTTTTTTTAATGTGGATGAATTGGTCCGAGGGGATGATGATGCTCAAGATCTTGAGGATGATGACCTCCTTGATTTTGATGATGGACAAAATGAAGACCAAGAGATGAAGGATACAGATGTTCATGACAAAATAGATGAATCTGGAGGGGACAACAATGGTCAAGCACCAACAGATAAGGCAGATATAAATAAAAACATGTCACAAAATGAGGAGACAACATTGATAGAGGAGGCAATAGACATTGCTGTTGACAATTTGCTTGACGAAATAAGCTACAAAGTGATGAATGAAGATGATGAGAGGTTGGTGATCCAAAAGAATAATATGGTCATAAATTTTGATCCAGATCATGCTCACGTTGATGATAGCTCGCACCAAGGAGCTCTTTGGATATGCATAGCTACTGAGGTGAAGGATGTGCAAGATAAAGCCATCACCAATCTTGTGCAGGATGTGCAAGATCAATCTGATATGCAACACATTGTTAGTGCAGAACAAGAAATAAATCATAGATTGTTCCCTGTTGATTTACATGACGATGAGTCTGAGGTGACACAGGTAGCTACTGTTGTAATGCAACATGAGAAAATCACATATGCAGAACAATCTGAGATGAACGGCAAGTGCAAAGAGATATGATCCGAGAGCCTCCTGTTATGGAGTCACAGGGAGTGCAACCTACTCATACACAAGACGGAGAACAGGCTGCAGAAGGGAAAGGAGCTGCTAAGAAGATCAAAAGAATCAAGATAAACATGCTAGAAGATCTACTTCTAAGGCGCAGTAATAGACATCTGGCACAAAACGATGAACACACAATGAAGAAAACAGACCGAATGGCAGGTATTTGTAACCTGGAATCAAAAGGTAACAAGAATTCTTTTTATCATTTCCTGATTCTCATATTTATTCAAGTACCTAACACCATCCGGTCAAATATGCTGGCCACCTGTACAAACATCTCATCAAAATTTTTCTAGTCAACTATCAAGTCTTGAAGCACACCTACAGCCGCAGCAACGAGTGATTTCTGGTGCCTCATTGCTGCAGCCAAGTACATCAACTTCTCACCCACAAGTCAGCATGGAACATGTACATTTGTGTTTTACTTGTGGCCTTGTTGGGCATTTTACTGATGAATGCCAGGAAAATTTTCTGTACAGCAGACAGCCATCATCATCAGGTGGTATGCATCCACGTGTTCAATTAGAAAAGACAGCACTGCAAATCGGAAGTTTTCAACATCTAGCTATCGAAGATATCCCGGAAGGAGAACCGGTGTTAGCGGGCATATTTACTATCAAAGACATAACCGTCCTCATACTCTTCGATTCCAGTGCTACCCAAAATTTCATTACTAAATCATATGTGGATCAGCACCAATTATCCACCGATACTCTTAAGAATAGTTATCTTGTAAGTCACCGGGAGGATGTATCTCTACCAGTCAAATTGTTCCCCGAGTAGCTCTATGTTTGGGAGGAAACATATATCCAACATCGCTGATTATCTTGGATGGACAGAAGATCGATATAATATTGGGGATGTCATGGTTAAACCATCACGGTGCTGTTCTTATATCGGTGACCGGACTGTTCAAATTTACTCTCCGATTCACGGACAGCACACACTGTTTTTTGGAAAGCGGGGAGCAGAAAATTGCAGTTGCATACAGCATGGAAGTAATTAACCTCGAAGACATTCTGTTGGTCCCTGAATACCTCGATGTGTTTCCCGATGATCTACCGGGCATGCCACTCGAACGGGAGGTCGAGTTCAAGATAGAACTTGCGCAAGGAACAACACCGATTTCACGGAGGCCGTACATAATGGCATCAAATGAGTTATTGGAGTTAAAGGAGTGTAAAAGCCCAAGAAAGTGACTTGCGAAAGTGTTCATTCCATCACCTCACAACACCACAGCTCATTTTGTGGATAGCTCATGAACACTTGTGAAGAGCAAGTAAACACCATCAAGAGGGTGATTGGAGGGGAAAGCCCTAATCTCAAAAAGTAGGAGTCATACACATAAACATGAAAGGTTGAGCTCACCCCTAGACCTTAAGTAGTATTGGGAAGGCTCAGGCCAAAGTTCATACAAATCCAATACTTTTTGAGGCACTTTTGGAGACATTTGAAAAAAGGGCCAATTTGAATGCAAATTCAAATTGCAGCCACTTTTATCACTTGAATTTAAAAGTTGACTTCATATTCAAACTCAGCACAATTTTCTGAGTTAGTCCACCAATTTTCATCCTCATTGGAGTTCATCTTGTCGGGAGCAAAAATTTGCATTGATTCAAACTGAATTTGAATTTCAAATTCAGATGGGCAGCAAATTTAGCCCAAACAAATTTCAGTGGAGGAAATCAAATTCAAACCATAACTTTATGGCTAAGTCTTTCATTCCATTGTGAGTAGCTGGGATCTTTTCAGTGAAAACAGAAATGAAAATCAGAAAAGAATTAGAGGGGAGGGCCCCACTTGTCAGTAGCCTTAACACAGAAGCATTCTCGACTTGATCTTTCACTCGACCGAGAGCGCGCGCCCGCCAGCTACCGACGTCGGCGCCCGACCGCCTCAGCCAGGCCAGCTCCTGCTCGGGGAAGGGGAAAGATCAGTGACCGAATAGAGAAAACGTGTAGCCCTGCCGTGTCCCGTTTCTCCCTTCACACAGTTCACCTTCGCCCCCACAACCAAAGCAAATCGCTCCGAGCTCGCCTCTCTCTGATCAACGGCGTTCGGGCGACACAGGCACCTTGGTGGCCGACAAGGTACACAAAAAAGGTCCGCCCCAAGGTGCTTAACACACTCGTGCCAACCGCTCCTCCTCTCATGCCTCGCCGGGGTAGAATTCATCCGGTTATCCGTTCGGGGTTCAAAGAACCGAGTAGTTCAAAACTCAGAAATTTGTAATGGTTAGTTCACCACAGAGGATTCCGAGCTACACATACGTTCTGCACCTGTCCACGGCCACCTAGGATCAAAAACCAGCAAAAACCATAGACTAAGGTTGCTGTTCTTTGAAATTTTCCGATCACCGCCGTTTTAGCCCTAGGTCGACGGTGAGGTCCTAGTTGCGGTCGTTTTCACGAGGATCAGTGCTCCTATCCGTGATCAGCAAGTCTCAGCGGAGCTCTCCGAGCAAACAACGTTGAAAAGGTGTAGAGAACACCGAGTTCGACGTCGCCGAAGAGCTCCCGGCCGCTGTCACCGTCGCGAGCACTATTCCGGCCGTCGCCGAGCTCCGTTGAGTGCACCGATGTGTTCCTCAGGCGGAAATATGCACAGGCGGCGAGTTTTGTTGAAGGTCGGGCAGCAGAATGCCCGGCGGCGAGCTCTCTGGCAAAGGTGACGGCGGGGAGCACGGAAGCGCGAGGTAGACGAAGCTCCGTGGCCCCCATATGTCGGCCTCTCACTACAAGAATACGTACTATTTTCGTGGGCCAGAATTATTTTTGTGAGCCCTCACGAAAATAAATATATTTTCGTCAGCCAGATACGAGCTCACGACAATATGTATATAATTTCGTCGGCTACAAAGAGAACTCACGAAAATAAGTTTACTTTCATCGGCTTTGCCATTGGCTCACGAAACTACGTCATCTTCGAAGGCTTAGTGTCGAGCTCACGAAAATACATCCGAATGTACCAACTAATTTCGTCGGCTTGCGGTGTAGCTCATGAAAATATTTTGTAAAGTACATTTAATTTCGTCGGCTTGCAGGCTAGCTCACGAAAATACTTCGTACAGTACCAACTAATTTCATCGGCTTATGTTGCGGCTCACGAAAATATACTTTATTTCATCGGCTTTTGTGCTGGCTCACGACAATAGCAGCTAATTTCGTCGGCTTCTGCCTTGGCTCACGAAAGTAGCTTTTAATTTCGTGGGCTTCTGTGCTGGCTCACGAAATTACATGGTCTATGTCCGACCTGAAGCTGTCCAAACGTCATTCGACCGCAAGGCCGCGCCGCCGCCCACTCGCACCGGGCCAGCAGCTTGCCGCTGCCCACTCGTGCCGAGCCAGCAGCTCGCCGCCGCCCACTCGTGCTGAGCCAGCAGCTCGCCGCCATGCTGCCAGCCGCTCGCTGCCCGCTAGCCACGCCGGGCCACCGCCGCTCGCTCGGGCCAGCAGCTCGCCTCCGCGCCGTCGCCTCCTGCTGTGCTGCCAGCCGCTCACCGGGCCGCCGCCGCCCGCTCGATCTAGCAGCTCGGTTCAGCCTCTCGCCGCGCCCCCGCCCACTTGGTCTAGCAGCAGCTCGGTCCAGCAGCTACCCACGCCGCCGCCCGCTCGAGCTAGCAGCTCGGTTAAGCCGCTCGCCACGCCGCCGCCCGCTTGGTATAGCAGCAGCTCGGTCCAGCAGCTAGCCGCGCTGCCGCCCGCTCCGTCTAGCAGCTCGGTCCAGCAGCTGGCCGCGTCGTCACCTGCTCCTGTCGTGCTGCCGACCGCCTGCCAGCCCACGCGCCGCCAGCCCGCCATAAGACTAAGCTGGTGTATTCGTTGGATTCGGGAAGTTTTGGTCCGGGCTAGGTCTAAGACGCTGTTTAGATCTGTTGTAATCCATTTAAGGCTCCACCGTCCGGCCGCTTGCGCCGTGCCGCCCCCTCGGCCTTGTGCCGCGCCGCCGCAAAACCTTCATCGCCACGCTGCCGCACATCCTTCGTCCTACAACTCAAACTCAAAGGTAACTTTTTTTCTGCTGCCTTCATTAATATATTTCTTGCAAGTGAAATAGTGTGAAGAGGCAGCTACTACAGATAGAACCAATGTGCTTTGAGCTCGAGAAACACCCTTGTATTGGTGTTGCTGTATTTATTGGTAGTCGGCCTGGCCGTATGGTGTTTGCATGGAACATTCTATGATCTGAAGATAGAATATGGTAGAGATCAGGCATCACTACATTCTGTTTTGATCGGTCCACTATAAGAAACCAATGGTAGGGTTAACGCTCACTATTTAATTATTCATTACCCTAATTAATGTGCATGCTTTAATTTATATGTTGTGCTTTTGCTTAATGCCTATTATGATTGTGCATGTACCATATCCATTTATGCAAGAAAAGTGACTAGTAGCTCATAAATAATAGATAGCGCTCTTATAAGGATGTAAAGTGTTGCATGTTTAATGTGTGTTTTAGAGAAAGTTTATTGTAGCGATATGTAAATAAACAGGCTTCGGGCCGGCTCAGCCCGGCGCAGCCCATTTATAGCCTGACAGTTGGGCCATCTAAAAGTTAAATTTCTCTATTGCCGTGCTTTAACAAAGTATAGCATCGTCGAGAAACCTGGGAACCATTTTCTTCGCGGTTTCAATCTAGAAGCCCATAGCAGCGAACCTTGGCTCGTACGTCATCACTGGAGGGACCCGATAGAGTATAACTTAGGACGGCTGGTCCACTTCACTGTCTCTCTCTCATTCTTTCCTCCTGTCTCTCGTTCTTACCTCTCCCGAAATTCACTCCAAAAAATAAGATTCACGTAACCTATACAATATGTGTCACCCGTTTCGGACCGGCACGTCTCACATGCGTTACGCATGTGAGATGTGTAGGTTCGGAAATGTCCCGTTTTGGACAGCCTGGGAATGATGTCCAATGCAAGGATCACAGCTGTGTGCTTATACTACAAGGAGAAGCTTGGATAGATGATGAACAAGAAAATGGGAGCTTCAAAAATTTACCTAGAGGACAATCAATACCGTCACGTAATGATTCCTTGGATGGTTAAGTGTGCTGATGCTTATTATTCATTATGTACTTATTGGGCATCGAGTGACTATCGAGAGAAATCTAACTCGAATAGAATCAACCGTGAGTCCAGTGGAGAAGATCTCCATCGTTATGGTGGTGATGGTCATATTCGTCTATCAAAATGGATAGTGAGTTTAGTATATTTATAATTTAATCTTATTATATTAGCTTTTGCATAACTATATTTGTAACATGTCTATATAGGCTGCTGAAAGTGGTGAGAAGCCCTCTTTCATTGATGCTTATATAAGAGGGCATAGAGGCACAGATGGCAGCCAATTATGCACTCCAACAGCCACTCAGAATTTGGTATGTTATATAACTAAAAGTAATTATTAAACAATATAATTGTTGTATTGTAGGTTTATAACTAGTTTTTTGTGTAGGAGAAATATGGTGAAGAGATGGTTCGACGTCATGGAGATGATTATAATTGGAGAAAGGAAGATGTCGACGTAGTAGCTTTGTGTGAATCCGGTGGAGGAAAGCGTCACGGGAGCTAAACTTACTCCTCTTATATTCATATATCCACATATGTCAATTTTTTCAAGTGTCATCTTATAATTATGACGTATCACTATTTCAGGTATTCGATGTTCAATGGTGTGATGAACACCGATGTGGTTCTCTCGCAGTCACGGTCAACACAGAGCGGTCAGAGTTCTTTTCGGCGTACTCATACAGTTAATGAGTCAAGGTTAAAATAAATGGAAGAAGAGCAAGCTGCATTAAGAGACCACTTGAGGTTACAGGAAGATGAATGAAACGACAGGACGAGTTTATAAAAGCACAAAATGACTACTTCTCGAATCTGGCGATGTGGCAGCAAGCGATGCAGGTACATTAATATAAGAGATCAATTATTTATGTTAACCAAGATATGCAGTTCTATTTATAGTAGAATGAAACTAAACATTTAAAAATGATTTTAGGGGTATTTTTCTCAGCTTGGACTGCCTGCTGCTGTACCACCGCTACCGCAGCCTCCGCAGCTACCTATGTTTTCACCGCTACCGGTGCCTCCATAGCCTCTTCCCGTTGGAACACAGGTATATGTTATCGTTATGTTCTCTTTCGGTTTTATAAACTGTTAGTATATTTGTAACATGTATTATTGTTTATCTAGGGATCATCATCAACGGCACAAAACTTTCAGAGTTCTCTTGTTACAAATTTACAAGCAACTTCTTCAGCAGGATAGGGTGGAGGGGACAACCTTATCGATCAATTCTTTGCTCCCGGTGGTAGCAATTAGGTAAGATGATCGTAATTTATAAAAGAATCCCTCAAAGTTTCAAGTTTTCATTTGCATCATATATTACGTATCTTATTTTCAAATGGAGCTCATTTGCATCATATTTGGCTTGAAACAGGAAAACGACGAGCGAAAGATTAGCTTGTCGAAGCAATTTGTTAGGTTGTGGGGAAAACTCGATGTGGCTATGTGCTTGATTTGACAATGATTGTCATCTATGTACTTGTATGGATATTTGAATGTTATCGTTTGTACTATGTAATGACTGTTTATATATTTGAGTGTGTGTTGGGAATGATATCTTTGAGACTATGTATGAATGTTATAATAAAAATTTGAGTTTGTTTGAATTTGTTGTGAAGAGTAATATGTTTTATGATATATATGTTTATGAATGTATGAATTCGTTGTATTTGAATGTATGAATGATATATATTTATATGTTTGGAACCAAAAATAAGCATGGATTCTGTACTGTTATTTTATGTATTTTCGTAGGCCAAAAGGTGGCCCACGAAAATAGTGTCATATTATTTTCTTGGGCTAAAATGTCGCCCATGAAAATAACATGACACTGTTTTCGTTGGCTACACTTAGGCCCATGAAAATAAGGTGCATGTTATTTTCGTGGGCCACGTTGTGGCCCACTCAAATAACCTACTGTATTTTCGTGTGCTTTACTCTGGTCCACGACAATAAGGTGCATGTTATTTTCGTGGGCCAAGTCGTGGCCCACGAAAATAACGTGCTTTATTTTCATGTGCTTCATTTTGGCCCATGAATAACTATTTTGTGGGCCCACTTTGGCCGACGAAAATATAGTTATTTGAGTGGGCCACCAACGAAATTAAAGTTATTTTTGACTAATTATTTTCGTGAGCCATTGGCCGACGAAAATATGGCAAAAACCGACGAAATTATGTATTTTCGTGGGTTTTTACTATATTTTCGTGGGCGTCCCTGTTGTGTCTGTTAAAGCAGCGCTGGATTGTTTGTGGCACCCGGATTTCGTGTGGCTACACGGGAGACTCTGCGGACCCCTGTGTGGTTTCGCTGCGGTGCTGACACATAGCCCGGGGACCCCACCAGCCGGTTTAAACTTTATTTGAATTTTCAGAATTTATCCAAACTTCAAATGCATATAACTTATGCTAGGAAGCTCCAAATTCAGTGAACCAAATTTTGTTGGATTCATCTCTGCGAGTACTATCCAGCAAAATAGGTTTCAGCTTATGAAACTTAATAATTTTCCAGAATTAATTCCCTAAAATATAAATTGTTAGGAATTTTATCTGGAGAATTACTTTATGAAAAATTCTGAAATTTGGCTGACAGGTTCATTGGAAAATCCTACAGTCACAGGAAAAATTTCAGACCCATCCAAGTTAATTTTGTCCCCTCTGATGGTGTGAGTAAGTGAACTGCCCTGAGAAAATAGAAAAATGTACAGAAACATTTTTCACATTTTCTCAAATCTTGATTAGGGCATAACTTCATCTAGAATTTTTCAAATAACATGAAACCAATTCCATTAGAACCATCTCAAACTCTAGTTTCTAGAAA
Source organism: Neostapfia colusana (assembly GCA_030760725.1). NCBI lineage: Eukaryota > Viridiplantae > Streptophyta > Magnoliopsida > Poales > Poaceae > Neostapfia > Neostapfia colusana. The sequence goes on along the minus strand of JASWHV010000007.1, from coordinate 79,960,973 downwards.
GTAATTGTTGGAGCCATGAAAATCCCTGGAATTCCTTAGAGGCTCTACTAATGATCAAAAAGGCTTTTATTTGTACAAAGCTCAAATGAACTTTGTTTCAAATGAAACTTGGTTAAGACTCTGGTTAGGACCCTATCAAGCCACCATAAAAAATTTCAGAGCCAAAGGGGAGGGTTAATTAGAGTTATGGTCTTTACATATTCAATTTAACACATTGCATGTAAATTGACATATAGCATATTGCTTACGTATAGTTGCTGAAGGCGAGGAAGCTCCGGAAGTGCTCGACTTTCTTCTTCCAGACGAAGCCCTAACCACTAACCAGCAGCAATAAGGCAAGCCCCAGTTTGCATTAACCCATTTTACAAAGTTTTGCTTTATGTATACTTATCATGTGGTATATATGTGCATTAGGTGTAGGATGGATGAAACCCAAGTGCATAACCTGATTTTTCCTATAAGAGTGAGGGTAGTGTCTAAGTCCTCGAGTAGACAGGCTATGCTTAACGATTCATAGAACATCGGTACAAGTCGAGTAGTTTGAATCTACTCGCGAGTTAGGTTTTGGGACACACGGGATTGGTTCGAGTGATGTGAGATCACTTTAGAAAGAAAATGAGAATAGGCAGGGGCTAGGGCGCAGAAGTAGGAAGTCTTGTGAGCGCAGCCCTGTCCGTGTCGATTGAGGACCGATCCGTGTGTGGCCCTGCTGAACAAGTATTGAACGTACCGAAGGCATATCACATATATGGGCCCCGATAAACCGATGTAACCTGTACCTCCGGGCGTCGAGGCATAACCCACTGATTTATAGGTGTAGGTTGAGGGCAGCAAGGTGGAAATCTGCTAACGGGCATAGAGAGATGCTCCGTTTAGGGAACCTCCTGTCTGTTTCAGTGTGACCGGTTCGACGTTTGGGCTGTTGGGTGAAAGGTTATCCCGTACGATATCGAATGAACGTGCTGTGCAGCTCCACGGGTGGGCGTACATGACGTGCTCTTTGAGTATCCCTGCAGGTGTATATCGAGTCGATTCACCGTCCCTCACGGTGATGAGTACCGCTTGTTCACTGCATCGTAACATAGATAAATTATGGAATGTTATGATTCAATCCTGCTGATATGTATAATTGTATTGCTACATGTGTTCCACCAAATATTGCTTACTAAATTTCATATTCATGAATTGTTAACTTGTGGCTAAAAGATGAACTAAGGATGAACTTGTAGGCGTGTCCGTTTGCTGAAATTTACCATCCCATGTTCGTTTTAAACTGCATGTAGAGTTTCATGCCTAGGTGAGTCGGTTAAGTCTTGTTGAGCCATCGTGCTCATGGTTGCTGCTTAAGTGTTTTTCAGGTGAGGAGTATCCAACAGACTCGGGTTACGAGTCCACCGGCGAGGGCTACCCTCCGTCGGGGACCACGGCTGAGTGGGAGCCATACATGCCGTGCTTAGCTGAGATGTGCAGCTAGTGTGGGTTGCCCATAGGGCTGGGCAACCGACTTTTGCTAGGTAGATGGTGTGAGTTGTATAAACTTAGTTTCCGTTGTTGTAATCTAAACACTAGTTTGTAACTGAAGTCTTGTACTACTTTGTACATTTCAGTTGGTTTTCTATGTAATACAATATCGTTCTTAGGATGTGTGCTGTCGGGTGTCGCATCATGCGGCACCACCCTCTGCGATCCTGGATGAGCGGATCCCGGTCCGCCACAGGCTGGTATCAGAACCAGGTTGGGGATAGCACACAAATTAAGGACTGTATTACGGGAAAACTTAGGTTTACGGTGAGGATTTGTTAGTTTGCCCAAGTAAGGACTATATTAGCATAGTTTATTTAAAGTGGCAAGACTAACATATGTGTTATAATTATGAATTTTGATTATGTAATGACACACCTACGCTCAGTTAAAAATTGTAAGGAACACCACCGAAAGTGGTTCAATTTCGGTTAGCTCCCCTGACGAGGAATGTGGTTCAGGGATAGGTCTCACAGCTTGGTGTGAGACGTCAATATGAAACTCTTGGACTCTTCATGTTCCTGAGTTCAAGTGCATTAGGCAAGCAAGTGGAGACCCCATCGTGTGGTCAGTAACGCGATAGTGTGTTCGTCTGGAAATAGCCCAGGAGGACATGCGCAGCACTTGACATCGGCGTGCCCTGCAGTGCAGTAGGTGGTATCTGTTGGATTGATAAAATTTCCAACCATGATGACCAGTTCGCGCTCTACTCGGGTTCCCCGTCGTGTGGTGTTAAAGCACGATCACGTACCTTGAGATGTGGCTTAACTCATGGACGGCCGTATGGCAATGATACGGGTGTTTGTATTTACTTTCAAATATGGACCTGCCTGAAATGAAAATAACCCTTGAGTGCATCATTATTGTGTGTTCTTCTGAAGGTACTAACCACAAATATTTCCCGTGTAGTATACGTGTGCGAGAGACCGTTTAGTGCCACAATTGAGACGTATATGCCGGTATAATCTGGTTAGGATTTTCTTTTTGTGAGGAACAAAGTACCGACATATCATAGGCATGTGCATGAAATATAATGATAACAAGGAACTAAAATCACCAAGTTTCAACATTTAGGACCCTGGTTGGTTAGAGAAGTTCAATAGTTGATCAGTGTAGTCAAAGGGAGTGACAAACAGAGTGCTCTGTTTTGGGCAGCAAGTGTGCTGAATCTTGACAGAGCATAACTCACAGATTATTTAGCCAATGGAGGTGTGGGATATAGTTCTGGAAAGGTGTTTAAGTACTCTACAACTTTGTTGTAGATTTCGAGAGCTGAATCAGACCTTAAACTGGCTGAAATTCCAGATGATTGTATACTGTCCAGAACCAGAACAGATTCACAACACTCTCTGGACTAACTGTTTTTCAAGCATAACTTCCTGTAGAAAAATCTAAAATTATCATATGATACATTTTTGGAAAAGGGTAGGAGATGTGTACATCTTTGTAATTCAAAGTTTCTGTAATTTCAGCAAGGAATTCAGTGGAAATTCGAGTTGAATGCAGCAACTTCCAAAGGAGATGCTGTTAAAATTCTTCCAAATATTCTGTTGACTTTGAATTATCATAACTTTTTAACCAGAGCTGATATGAGGGAAAATAAATACTCGTTGGAAATATACTGAAGTTAACTCTAACTTTAGTATTCAGCTCGAGTCATGAAAATGCCTAGCAGCAGGTCAAAATCTCCGATATGTAGAAACGGGTCATTCTGGCAGATGGATGACAGTTGAACTCATTTGAGAGATTGTTGTACCCTAGGGGGTTTAAGTACTTCCATTGGGGTAGAACATACTCATGAGTGGTTATCTTCAACTAGTGAAAGATTTGAGTATATGTCCTGCTCAAGTTTCTTTCGCTAGACACCATGTTTGTGTCGTATTGAAGACAAAAGGGTAGTATACGTGATGACAAAGCGATATTAACGTCTCGTAGTGACCAAACCTAGTTGAGATGAACTTCCAAAGAGGAAGTCCGTCAATTTGGATTTAACTAGCTTGTATTTGGTCTGGTAATGGTGTACCTTGTGCAAAGTTATTACATTATCTGTATACGAGATGTATCGCATGTTTTTACTGTCATTATGTTTTACGTCTATTTTATTGGACTGCATGAAGTATGTTGCGGGACTGATGTTGATTGTCGTATGGTTGCAGATGATTAGCACTCGGGCCACGCATGAGGTCGTTGGCTCTAGCCATAAGGGGGTGATGACTCCCATCCACCTGCCTATGACAGTACCCCGCAGGAACAACCACCACCGCCGCCTCCGCTTATATTAGCGGATGTGATCGTGGCCCTGGTGGGTAATCGTGAGGAGCAGACTGACCTGTTCCGCACGATCGTGCATAATACATCCCAGGCGGGGCGGGTCAAGAGAGGGGCCTCGTGAGCCCCATGTTGTGATGTACTCGGACTTCATGAGTATGCACTCTCCGGTGTTCACTGAAGCAGCAGAACCCCTGGAGGCCGACAACTGGCTGCGGACAATTGAGTCCAGGTTCGGGCTGCTCCAATGTATGGAGCGGCAAAAGACTCTGTTCGCGGTGCAGCAGCTTCACGGTGCCGCTGGTGCATGGTGGGCGAACTATGTCGCCTCACTGCCGGCTGGCCATGCCGTGGAGTGGGAAGAATTCCGGGAGGTGTTCCGCGCCTACCATATCCCTCCCGGGATAATGAAGCGGAAATTCCAAGAGTTCTTGGAGCTGAAGCAGGGTGATAGGAGTGCCCACGACTACTCCCGTGCCTTCAACCATCTGGCGCAATATGCATCGGATTATGTCTCCACCGAGAAGAAGAAGCGAGAGCACTTCTATCGGGGATTACATCCCGAGATGAAGACGCATCTCGTCCAATGCAATTGTGGCACGTTCAACGATCTCGTCAACGCCACGATCATGCAAGAAGACGCTCAGCGTGAATTAGCAGCTGAGTAGAGAAAGCGCAGAACTCCACCCAGCAGTGGGGGTGGAGCTCCTCAGAAATACTGCATGGTGTATCGGACACCATCCGGTCAGCAGTGGCATCCACCGGCGCGACCTCAGCAGCTCGGGGGTCGTTCTTTCCAGCCACCTCCGTTCCGACCGCCGATGCAACCACTGCGACCGCAACAGCAGCAGCAGATGGTACCCCGGGCGCTTCCACCACCACAACGTTCCCCGGGTTTCCGTCCGCCGATCAGTAGAGGACCATCTCGCTACACTAGCTTTACGTGTGGCCAGGCGGGCCATTTCTCGAAGGACTGTCCCTAGGGGCAGCAGAGCAGCGGGCAAGCCCAGTACCATGGTGGTACTCGAGGCCGACCTCCGGTCAATAAGGTTGGTCAGCGAACTGGGGGCGTTCGCAACCTCGACAATGAGGACGCCCCAGAGGGAGAAAACGTGCTGGCGGGTACGTTCACTCTCAACAATCAAGCATTCATCATATTATTTGATTCTGGTGCAACCCACAACTTCATAAGTGCATCATATGTGATTAAGCATCAACTGTAAGTCTTTCCAACTGAGTGCTCTTATATGATTTGCTCACCGGGAGGAAAGATTTCAGCAACTATGATGATTCCGAAAGAACCACTGTGCCTAGGTGGGAAAATATATCCCACCACTATGATTATTCTTGAGGGGCAGAAGATTGATGCAATCCTAGGGATGTCATGGCTAAGTTACCATGGCGCTGTCCTAGAAACCTTATAACGGACGGTTCACCTCAACTCCCCAGTACACTGTCCGCAGTCCCTCATACTAGACAATCCAGTCCCAGAAGTTTCAGCAACTCATAGCACTGAAGCTCTCAAGATGGAAGACATCTCCGTAGTCCGGGAATACCCCGATGTGTTTCCGGATGACCTTCCGGGCATGCCACCTGAACAGGATGTGGAGTTCAAGATTGAGCTTGCACCCGGGACTACTCCCATATCAAGGAGACTCTACAAAATGGCCCCGAACGAGCTGGCTAAATTGAAAGAGCAGCTCAATGATCTGTTGAGCAAAGGTTTCATTAGGCCGAGTTCCTCGCCTTGAGGATGCTCGGCGCTGTTCGTGAAGAAGAAGGAAGAAACCTGTGAGGGCCCGGTCCCAATCACGGGGCCGTGCCGCTCGCCCGGGAATCACATTGGGTGGTGCCGTGCGATGCGGCACCCAACAGCACACATAATAAAGCATCATATTACATAAATCAAGCGGAAGCTTACAAAGTGTAAATTTTACAAATACTTCTTAAAATAATCTACAGCGGAAGACTAATACAACTCACGTCTCATACCTATGTTAAGCAACAGAGAAGGTGTCCAGCTAGCGGACCCTTCCCGCTAGCAACACTATTACAATAGCAGTGGCATGAGTTGCCATGAGTTCACCCCTCGAAGAGTTCCGAGTCGCATCGGACACCCGTACATATCAGCGTACAGTTATAACCTGCAAAACAACTTATGCAGTATCCGTGAGCATGAAGCTCAGCAAGACTTAACCGTCACCCTAGTCATGAAACTCTACATGCTGAAAATAGAGGGCTGAATATAGCAGTTTGCACGAACGATGCTCTTGAGCTAAAGGAGAGTCCTTACTTCTAGTTTTAAGCAACTTTTATAGCCCCCACGCAATTTACATCGGGACTCCACAATCAAACAAGAAATGCTTTATCTCAATGTCACTTGCCCGAGGTGAAAGTAACTTTAGTGAGATACCCTAGACAAATACCGACCTTGCGCCATCAACGTCGGGACTTCACAATCAAACTAGAAACGTTTTGCCTCGACGCTACTAGCCCAACGTGGAAAATAAATTTAGTGATGTGTTGATCATTTCCTCATCTTCACTATGAGGATTACTCACGAAGCATATTAAATGTTTCCAGTTTATTACTATGTCGCGACTCAGTGTACAAGTATGCCCAATACCGCGAGCGACAGTGATTGCAATCAAAAACACCCGGTTGACATGACACGTACGCCCGTACTCGATGTTGCACACAGCAACCATCACTGACGTCGTACATGGCAACCTTTCACATGACACTCAAATGTCGAACCGGTCCCACCAACTGGGATTAAGTCTCACTACGGCAAACCCTGGTAGAGCCGACTTCTCTGTCCTTTCAGCATCTGCATCAGACGGTGAGGTATGCCTCGACACCCAGGTTAACATGTTACATCGGTTTCCTGGGTCCCATATAGCCAGTATGCATCCGGTACACATCTCAAACTTGTCCAGCAGGGCCGCACACGAGAACGGACCTTAATCGACTCAGACATAGACTAGGTTCACAGGACCACGTCCTTGAGCCTTCCATCCACTGCCCGGTCTCCATTCCGAACTATGAGGATCAATTCCCAACTCTTCCGATTGATCCCCCTTAATCTAACTGCCTTCTCGAGTTATGCGTCTTTTAATCCACTTTTGTTAACTTGAGATCAGCATTTATAATCAATTGATAACCTACTCTACATTGTACTCCAGGGTTTTCTGGGTTATGCATTTGGAGCTTCATACCATCTACACTTAATGCAATAAATAAACTACTAGACCATATAAAGTGAATACAAATAAAAATTTGTAAGTTTTGATGCAAACCGTGGCTTGCCTTTGTTTTGCAGGTGACTAAAGTCAGATAATTATGAAGTTAGTTGCTGATGACTTGAAGCTTAATCACTGCCCTTCTTGTTCCTTGATCCAAGCTTCACTTCTCCAACACTTTTCCACGTTTAATCCCTACACGTTATGAATATGCATATATGTTTATTTGTAAAGCTTTATTTAACAATTTCTAAAGACAAGTTTAAAATCTGCAACTCTGTTTAAGAATTTAAAATGACACTGGTGCTAAGTTTTTGGTTTGGGTTTAAGCAACATGATTAAGTACTAAGTGTTTTCCCCCTCTTCTATGTTGATCCAGAGCTACAATGGAGCTGAAAATTTTCATGTGAGTTCCTTGTCACAAGAAAGTCATCTGGACCGAAAACTAGCTCTTTTCATTAAGTGGATCACTCTGAACAATTCCCTAAGAATTTAAGCAAAAAGGAATTAATTCTGAATAAATTTGCACTTTGATGCAAATTAAAGTGAACCACAATTTCAAACATATCTCAGGGAGCATGCATGAATTTTCCTAGGATTTTTGGAGCTAATAATTTCCCATAATTGGATTTCTAAGTTTTGGAAATTCTCTGGAATTATTTCTGTATTCATTTGAACACAGAAATTTGAAATCAGAATTATCCTAACTAAATCAACTCCAAATGAGCTGAAACGTTTACAGGAGTTCATTAACATCCTAAAGAATATTCTGGCAAAATTTGAGGATTTTGGGATGAACCAAACTCCCTATAAAATTCTTTTGCTGAAAAGCTTTAAAGAATTTTCCAGAATTTAATACTGATTTTCATAAATTTCGGTTGCATATTTGAATAGAGTTTTTCAATCTGAATCCATCCCAATTTGAATCACTAAATTTGGAGCTTTCTACACACAGTTATGGATTTTTGAAATTCGAATAACTTTTTGTTTGAATTTTACACAAAGCACTCAAACATGGGGCCCACGGGTCAGGTGTTTCTTCAACCTCTCGGCAGAGCCCGCGGGTGCACACCGGCAGAGATCGTGGCACCGCTCGTTCTCCCTCAACTCTCCACCAAATTAGCTCCGGTTTCGCCCTACACAATCCTTGGAACGTGGTGCAGCGGCCGGGCAAGGTTTCCCCGCATGAAAACGACTGGAGGTCGGTCGGCATCGGCGGGGCGGCTCGGTAGCTTGGCATCGACGCGTTCTGGCATGTCCTAAGCTTCTCCCGGCAATCTACGTTGCCCTAAAGCATCCCCAGAGCTCGTGGAGCATGGAACGCACCTCAATTAGTGCAGCAGTTGCCGGGAATAGGGCGGTCACCGGAGACCCGACCCGTTTTTGCTGCCGGCGGCGAATTCTTCGCCGGGGCGTGGGATGGCCAGTTTAATGCGTGCTTCGGCGTGGGAGGGCGCTAGGGTTACTAGTTTCTGTGTCTTGAATTGTAGAACCAATGATCAACCACGTTGGACGAATTTCCAGATTTGGCTCACGTCGGTTCAACACGTTCGCCGGTGCAAAAACCCAAATTATGGCTAGCCGGCGACGGGGAAGAGCAAGGGGAGTCCTAGATGATTATCTAGACACCAGGGCACACCTTTGAGTCGTGTTGGTCGTGCTGGAGAGGCTCTGGACCGTCCGGAAGACGAGGAGCAGTGGAGACGGCGTGGCTCTGTTTTGACGGAAGAAAACTGGATCGGTCACGGCGAGGGAAGGCCGGGGACAAGCTGAAAACCCGTTGGGAACATAGAGGAGACTCCGGCACAGCTCTTGGGTGGTCCAACCGGGCGTCCAACTCGTTGGAACTGCACAGCCGCGATCAACCGAGGAGCGGAGGGTGAGGAGGCTCTGTTCGTGTGCTGTGCGTGAGGAGGTAACGAAGCTCAGTTTGGCTTGGCAGTATAGAGAGGATCACGCCAAGAGAAACCCACTCACGGTGCCAGCACAGAGATGAGCAGGAGGTGGCTCCTGGTGCCCCTCGGTGTCACACGGCTGCAGCTCTGCTCAGTGAGAAGGAAAAACAGAGACTTTGCTCTGAATGTCAAATGCAAGTTTTTGGCTGCCTCTATGACATTTGGGTCCCACCAGTCAGTCCCTCCTTATCCCCCAAAGGATCTCCAAAATTTGGCAACTGACCAATTCAAATGTTTGGAGTTGAAAACTGAGCTGCATTTGGATAGTTGGGCAAATTTCATCCAAATTCAATCGTGTATTTGAATTCTTTGCATATTCAAGTCCTTTTGGAAAATGGATGGCAAATCCTTTCAAAAATCAATGAAATTTTGCCCACCCACTAATTTGGACCTAAGGAATTCAAATATGCAATCTGATTTTTGTGTTAGCTGCTGCAAACAAGAGTTTGAACACAACAGTTTGAATTACCATTGTGTTTTCCCTCATTTGAATTTTTGAGTTGAACGTTTAGTTCACAATCTGATTTTTAAACCCTTCCATTGCACCTGAGACTTCAAATCTGTTGGTTTAATCCACCTAGGGTCCAAACATGCAAGTAACCCTAAGTTTGTTTAGAATGAATCTCTCATGTGTTATCATATGTGGACAAAGTTTAAACCAGTCCCCTTTTTCATACACATGACACCAACATTTGTGCAAACTCAAATTTCTTTGTATTCATATTTTTGGGACCTTTACATTCCTCCCTCCTTGAAAGGGAATCTCGTCCCGAGATTACAAAAGAAAGATGAGGTGGAAAGTAATTACAAAGTCTATGACAAAAGTTCTGGATAGTTCTTGTGGATGTAATTTTTACTCTCCCAAGTCGCCTCTTCTGGGGTATGATTACTCCACAGGACTTAGTAAAATTTCAAAGTCCAATTTCGAGTGATCCTGATCTTTTCGTCAATAATCTGTATGGGCTGCTCGGCGTAGGTGAGATCCGGTTGTAATATCTCCGTTTCTCCCGAAAGAACCTCTGTCGGCTTCTTCAAACACTTTCTCAAGTGTAAGACATGGAAGATGTCATGGATGCCCGATAAAGATGTTGGCAGCTTCAGACAGTAGGCTACTGATCCACACCGTTCTGTAATAACGAACGGACCCACAAAGCGAGGAGCTAGCTTTTCTTTGACCCCGAATCGATGAATTCCTTTCATCGGGGATACTCAGAGATATACGTGATTTCCGACTTCAAAATACAAGGGTCGGCGTCATTGGTCTGCATAACACTTCTGGCAAGATTGAGCGGCTTTGAGGTTTGCTTGAATAAGTTGGACCCGCTCTTCAGCATCATTTACAAGATCTATGTCGAAAATCACCCTCTCGCCAGATTCACACCAATTGAGTGGTGTGCGGCACTTCCTTCCATATAGTGCTTCATATGGTGCCATTTTGATGCTGGATTGGTAACCATTGGTGTAGGGAAATTCCGCTAATGGCAAATGATTATCCCAATTCTTTCCTTGATCTATGGCACATGCTCTCAGCGTATCTTCTAAAATCTGTTTCACCCTCTCCATTTGACCGTCGGTCTGAGGATGGTATGCTGAGCTTCTAATTAACTTTGTTCCCAGAGATTCATGTAGTTGCTCCCAGAAACGAGCAACGAATATGGAACCTTGGTCGGATATGATGGTTTTGGGGACTCCATGTAAGCACACAATTCTGTGGAGATACAACTCTGCATATTGCTTAGTATGGAATCCCGTATTCACGGGGATGAAGTGGGCTGATTTTGTTAAGCGATCAACAATCACCCAAATGGAGTCATGCTTTCTAGATGTGAGAGGCAGTCCGACAATAAAGTCCATGCTGATGTCCTCCCACTTCTATGCCGGAATACTTAATGGTTGCAGCATTCCCTCTTTCTTAATATGATCAGCTTTGACTCACCGACATGTATCACACTCAGATACATACTTGGCAATTTCTCGCTTCATCCGAGTCCACCAAAATTTTGTTTTAAGGTCTTGATACATCTTATTGTGTCACACCCGGTTTCTCCGAAGAACAACCGAGTGAATATCACGTGTATGCCAGGATCATTTTCTCATTCATGTGATGACAAATAGTGAAGCATCATTTATTACAAGCCAGGTATCGAATATAAATATGTCTTACAAAGAATACGTCTCGATGGACGATAATAAGTTCATAACATGTAAATAAACTAGCAGCGGAATATTATTATTGTGGGCTCCGTCACAAGCGTTGCCCGGGGGACTCCATGAACCTAGAATTCTTCTTCGGGTCCGAAGTCTTGGTCATTGAACACCACCTCATCCACTTGACCTGAGAAGCAATTTAAACCAACAAATATGCAAGTTTGAGTACCGTTGGTACTCAGCAAGTGTGGGAAAGTTATGTCATGCATGGCTAGAACAAGGAGAGGTTGAACTCATGGTCAAAGCACTACGCAATTAATACCTATTACCTTAGCTTAATAAGCACCTACATTACTACACAGGTGAAATGGTCCCAATCTCCCAACCCATCATCAAAATCAAATAACCATAACATCATTTACAATGTTAAGCTCCCCGCTTAACATCCTCAACTTCCAAAGTCATCATCCTCTAATCATGAATAAGTCCAAGCCGCTCTTGACCGTGAGCACGGCTGTCATGATAGTTTTGACTCTGCAGAGTTTGCACCACTGTAACCACATGTAGTGATTTCATCCCCTGTTGCCGGGTGGACTAAAAGAACCTCCATTATGCCAGTGGCTACGAACCACATTCACACTTCCCAGGTGTGTAGCCAGGAGATCACAACGAAGCCTTTACAAAGGGATTCCCGACGAGCGTGGGCCCACTGAGGTTTCACCCCTAACAGCATACAAGAGGCTCCAACCCCGCTGCAGTGGCCCCCTCTTGAGCCTTGCGGTTCATATGGTAGTCCAGCTGACACCTATTCCCCGCACCATCCAACACACCCATACTACGCCGGGGATACACCAAATTAATTGGCCAAGCTGCCCCATCTCAGCATGTGGTTGGCACGGTAAAGCCAGGTTACATGCTCCATGAACCGGTCCTTAGGATCCAGGCAAGTACTAAACACAAAACCGAGTCTCGTGCACCCAGCACCAACCAAATCATCCAACTTGCCTCGATCCCTACCTCTACATAATTCATAATATCTCATTCAAGAGTAAGGTAAACAAGTTGATGATCTCATATCCCACTTATCCCATTCTAAGCATGGCTAAGCATAAGTAATATGAATGAATGACATAATAAAATAAACCCAACCCAAGCTACAAGGAAACAAGATAATGCAATTCTAGGGAAACTTCTAGCATGGGTGTCATATTTCAATTGACAATGCAAATAATTCTATCTACACATCCTAGCATAGGATCAAAGTGGTCAAGGACACTTGCCTTCTTCCTGCTGCTCTGGGAATGGATAGTCCTGATCTTGGAAGGGAAGAACTTGCTCTGGGGCAGGTTCTACTCATGCCAACACACATAGCAAAAGAAAACAACAATCCATAAGACATAGTTCACACTTTCACTCCACACATACATACATATAATAGTCATCCACATTTCTGAGTGTTGTGTTTACTCTAGCTGTGTTGATTTTTAGCCTTCATGCACTTTTAAACATATGTATATGGTTTCTTACTTTTGTATTTCAGATTTCTGTTTGCACACTATATATGAATTTTCAATTTGAATAAATTCTTTAAATTTTATTAATATACTTCTTAACTACCAAGTTTGCATGGAAGGTATTTTCCTACTCCAAATTGGTTTTTAAACCTTCTACCAAATCCCAAACTGAAGTCTTTGGATTTGGAGACTTCATTTTTCATTTTCTAATTATGCATACCTATTTTTCCTTTATTTTCCAGATTTATTTTCTATGCCTAAAAGTGAGTTTTAAATATTAAATAATAGGGCATAACATCTAAACAGAATAGGTTCTGATCTAATATATTAAATAATATGTTTTTGAACTTCTCCTCTGATGTGAACTAATTTAAATTTATTTTACCCATTTTCAGAATTATTTATTAACCTAAAAATGTGTTCCTAGAACTAATAAATATGAACACACCCAAACAGATTTCATTTCAGCCTAAAATTTATTTTTAGTTCATTCTAAAGTTTTCCAAGTGTTAGTAGAGTTTAAACTTAAATTATCACATGTGTTTGTCTTTCCTTTTAAATTTAAATCCTAGTCACACATTCAAATTTCTAAACTTAATACCATATAGGGTCAAAAAGGTAAGTTCACCCTACTATAGGATCTAATTTATTATTTTACAAATTTCCAGGGGTCTAACTATGCATAACAGAGGGCTTTTGTTAATTTTTATTAAGTCCAGGGGCTAAAACTGATTTTTAATTGAATTTACATGAATTTCCAAAGTTCCAGGGGCTAGATCAGAAGTTTCCGGGGCTAGCTCGTATTTTCCGAGATCCCCAGGGGGTAGCGCGTAAGAATCCCGACCTTTATAATGCGGGGCTGATGTGGACCGTCCGATTTAAAACAGACGGCTCAGATTAGATCGCCGAACCGATACGCACGGGTTTTAATTCTACCGTGCGATTTAAAATAGACGGCGCACAAGTGGCCACGTCGCCCTGGCCGGAGCCAGCCCGCGCTGCCCGGCGGCGCGCGGTGGCGGGAGGCGGCGATCTCGCCGGAGAACTTCGGATCTTCGTCTATTCCGCCTAAAACTGGGATTTCATGGCATAGATCGGTAGAGGGGAGGTCGGGGATCTCACCTCGGGGTTTTTCTTGAGCTCGGAGGCCCTGGAAGGCGGTCGGCGACAAGGTCCGAGATGGAATCGCGGCGATGCTCGTCGGCGCTGTGTCTGGGTCGAAATCTACTGGGTTTTCTGCACCTGCGTGATTCCCCGGAGGCGGTGGAACAGGATCGGCGTGTTAGATCAGAAAACCCGAGCAAAGATCGAGAGAAAACGGTGATCGGAGCTTCGGTTCTCACCGGGAGGAAAAACAGCTGATCGGGTGGGGAAAACGGGGCGACACCAGCATTTATATAGACGGGGGAGGGCGGTGTGTCGGTTGTGATCGAGTTTAAGTCGTCCTAGACCAGAATTCGGCTGGGGGACGCGGTTTTCAGGGGGTAGTTTTGATTCGGGAGAGAGAGGTGTCCCGGGGTCGGCCGATCGCGCGCTAGGAAGAAGATGACGGCGGGCCCCGCGTGTCAGTGAGAGAGAGAGGGGAGCGCGCGGCTGCGGGCTGGCGCGGGGGCGGGTGGGCCGGCTGGTGGGTTTCGGTCCACTGGCCGGGGGTTTTGGTTTTTTTCTTTTTCTTTTCTGTTTTGATTTGAATTTGAATTCCAATTTAAATTTGAATTTCTGCACCACATGCAATACGTCCAAAAATTTTTAAATTCCCCTCTTAACAGGTTTTGGGGTGTTACAGCTCTACCCCCCTAAAAAAAATCTCGTCCTCGAGATTGGCGGGTCTAGGAAAACAATTCCGGAAACTGTGCCTTAAGCTCGTCTTCTCGCTCCCATGTGGCTTCCTCTTCCGTGTGATGCTTCCACTGCACCTTGCACATCCGAATTCTTTTATTTCTTGTGAGGCGTTCCATTTTCTACAAAATCTTGAATGGTTGCTCGGCATAAGACAGATCCTCAGCTACGTCAACCTCATTCATGGGTAACATCTCTTCAGTCGTCCTCAGATATTTCTTGAGCTGTGACACATGGAATACGTCATGCACATCTGATAGGCGAGCCGGTAGTTCTAGTTGATATGCCACTTCGCCTTTCCACTCCAGAACTTGAAAGGGTCCGATGTATCGAGGTGATAACTTCCCTTTCACCTTGAACCGACGAAGTCCTCGGATAGGGGACACCTTGAGGTAGACATAGTCCCCCACGTTGAAAACGAGCTCTCTTCTCCGTACATCGGCATAGCTCTTTTGTCGTGTCTGTGCTATCCTCAAGTTGTTGCGAATTTCCATCAGTTTTGCCTCGGCTTCTTGTAGTACCTCGGGTCCAAACACTTTACTTTCCACGGCTTGGTTCCAAAATAGTGGAGTTCTGCACTTTCTCCCATACAAAGCCTCAAACAGTGACATCTTCATACTAGCCTGATAGCTGTTGTTATAGGAGAACTCCGCATACGATAAGTTCTTATCCCAACTCCGATTGTTTTTTAGTGCACACGCTCTCAGCATATCCTCAAGGATCTGATTGGTTCTTTCCGTGTGCCCGTCAGTTTGGGGATGATAGGAAGAACTAAAATTCAGATGAGTTCCCATGGTTTCATGTAACTTCTGCCAGAATCTTGAGGTAAACTTCGTCCCTCGATTTGACACTATCTTCTTTGGCACTCCATGGAAACACACGATCCTTGACATGTACAATTCTGTCAAATTAGATCCACTGTAGCTTTCTTTCACGGGGATGAAATGAGCTACCTTGGTTAGCCTGTCGATGATGACACATATCGAATTATATCCTGATTGGGTCCAAGGTAGTCCCACTATGAAATCCATACCGATTTCCTCCCATTTCCATTCAGGCACTTTGAGTGGTTGCAATAATTCCACGGGTCGTTGATGTTCTGCTTTCACCAACTGACATGTGTCACATAGGGCAACATGTTCCGCGACATCTCGCTTCATGCCATACCACAAACACCTGCTCTTGAGGTCATGGTACATCTTCGTACTCCCAGGATGAATGGAATAGTCGGAATCATGAGCCTCCTTCAAAATCAATTCACGGATCTCCTTCACTTCAGGCACACAGATTCTTTTCCCGTGCCACACCGTACCTTGTTCACCCTCTCTGAAACCAGGGGCTCTATTATCCTTGATGAGTTGTCGGATTTCTTGTATCTTCTCATCATTCTTTTGACCATCGCGTATGTCTTGCTCTTATGTGGAGTCCACTTCCATGGCGATGGCTTCACCACTATTCACTAGGCATAGATTGAGTCTTATAACATCGTCCTTCAATTCTGTAGGCATGTCCTTCAAGCTCAACCTATTGACCTGCACTTTTCGGCTTAAAGCATCTGCCACGACATTCGCTTTCCCAGGATGATAGTTGATGCCCACATCAAAGTCGTTGATTAGCTCTAACCATCTCCTCTGTCTGAGGTTGAGATCTGGCTGTGTGAAAATGTACTTTAAGCTCTTATGATCCGTATATATCTCTGTCCTCTTCCCCATCAAGTAGTGCCGCCAAATCTTCAACGCGTGTACCACTGCGGCTAGTTCTAGGTCATGTGTAGGATAGTTCTTCTCGTGTTTCCGGAGCTGCCGGGACGCATAAGCCACGAAATGCCCCTCTTGCATGAGAACACATCCGAACCCGTTTCCAGAGGCATCGCAGTACACCGAAAAGTTCTTCTGCATATCTGGCATAACTAGCACTGGGCCTGTTGTCAATCTTTTCTTCATCTCTTGAAAACTCGTCTCGCACTGCGGCGTCCATGTGAATGTGATTCCTTTCTCCAACAGTTTGGTGAGGGGTCTCGAGATCTTGGAGAAACCCTCAATAAACCGTCGATAATACCCAGCCAATCCTAAGAAGCTTCGAACTCCCCGACATTCTCAGGGGTCTTCCACTTCTGTACATCCTCGATCTTGGCGGGATCTACGGAGATTCCTCCCTCCGAGATTATATGTCCTAAGAAGGGAACTCTCTTCAGCCAAAACTCACACTTGCTCAACTTGGCATATAGTTGGTGTTCTCTCAGCTTTGGCAACACCAACCTTAGATGTTTCTCATGTTCTTCTTCATCTTTGGAGAAGACGAGAATGTCATCTATGAAAACCACCACAAATATGTCCATATATTCCATGAATACCTTTTTCATGAGATACATGAAGTATGCCGGGGCATTAGTTAGCCCGAAAGGCATGACTGTGTATTCATACAGTCCGTACCGAGATACGAAAGCTGTCTTTGGAATATCAGTTTGCCTTATCTTAAGTTGGTGGTATCCCGACCTGAGATCAATTTTCGAGAACACACAAGCTCCCCTCAACTGATCAAACAAGTCTTCCATGCGGGGTAATGGGTACTTGTTCTTGATGGTTACTTCATTCAAGGCACGGTAGTCTACGCATGACCTTTGGGTTCCGTCCTTCTTGGGCACAAATATCACTGGACCTCCTCATGGTGAGGAACTAGGACGAATGTACCCCTTCCCTGTCAATTCTCTTAAATGATCCTTGAGTTCTCCCAGCTGCTTGGAGTCCATCCGATAAGGTCTCTTGTATATCAGAGCTGTTCCAGGCACTAGCTCAATCGCGAATTTCACTTCACGATTAGGAGGCATACCTGGCAACTCCTCTGGAAAAAACGTATGGATATTCCTTGATAATCCTGATCTCCTCCACTTTCACCTCAACTTGATTTAATTTAATGTCCCTCCTAGGCTCTTGTATTGTTATGAACTTTACTCTTGTGCCACTAGGGTGAGTTAGTTCCACCGTTCTGGTCGAACCATGGATGATTCCCTTATGTTTGGTCAACCAATCCATGCCCAAAATAATCTATCCCTTGTGAATCTATCACTATGAGGTTGGCAGTAAATACTACCCCATTAATGTCTAGATTCACCTTGGGACACACTTGTCTTGTCCTTATTTCTCCACCTGGAGAGTTTACTGCTAGCATATGGTTCATTTGTGTTGTTGCTAGAACATGCTTCTTAACAAACCCTTGGGCAATGAATGAGTGGGTAGCACCAGAATCGAACAACAGGGTTGCAATGTGTAAATTGGCAGGAAACTTACCAACTACCACGTCGTGTGCCTCTTGCGCTTCCTCCATGGTCACGTGGTTCACCCGTCCTCGCATCACATTCTGCTGTTGCGGCTGCACGGGCTTCTTCTTTGGGCACTTATGGGCGTAGTGCCCCACTTCACCACAGTTAGAGCATTGCACCCCGACCTTAGGTGCCTGGCCTTTGTTGTCTTGGGGTTGGTTCGGGGGTCCTTGTACTGCTGGTCGAGGTTGATATGCGGGGTGAGGCTGCTGTACAAACTGACGTTGTGGCTGTGTTGGTGCTGACGGAGGCCTGAATTCGGGTTGTACCCTCTCGGCGCGGAGTAGTGTACCGCAGCACGACTCGTCTGCCCTGCGGGTTGCTGCATCAGACGTGGGCGCGTGTTGCTACCCGAGGCTTGGTGTGACCATCCCGCCTTCCTCTTGTTTTCATTTTCCAAGGCCTTCAGCTCCCTTTCTACAACAAATGCTCTGTCTACCATCTTTTGGAAGCTTTCATACTCGTTGGAGGACATTGCACACTGCATTTATGCTGTAAGCCCTTCCACGAAGCAATCCTGTTTCTGCTCATCAGTCTCTACGTCCCGTGGGGCATAACGGGATAGTTGGGTGAATTTAGTGAGGTATTGCCTCACAGTCATGTTTCCTTGCTGCAGCTCAAGAATCCTTCCTCTTGTTTTTGAGTTCAGCCCTTGGTATGTAATGGTTGCGGAAACTGCGCTTGAACTCTTCCCAAGTGATGTTCTCAGGGTCATGATGGGCTTCCACGTAAGCGGTCCACCAATCAGCAGCAGGTCCATGCAATTGGTGAGATGCAAACAGCACCCTCTCATACCCTTGGCATTGTATGATCCTCATCTTGCTCTCAATAGTCTTTAGTCAGTCATCTGCCTCCAGAGGTTCAGCAGCACTTGCAAACTTTGGAGGTTGAGTCCCTAGAAACTCACTCAACCTTGGTTGGCGTGGTGCAGCTTGTGGGGGTGGAGCTTGGTATAAGTTGGCCACCACTTGAGTTAGGCTCTGGATGAGCTGATTATGATTTTCAAGCATTTGGTGGATGGGATGAACTCCTTCACGGCGTCCACCCCTGTCTTGTCCTCCAGAAAGATGAGGATTGCCGGCCTCATCGTTGTTGGTGGCGGGGTTGGCACCATGACCCTTTCCTCTTCCGGCCATCTATCATGATCAACCAAATGTCAATTTAAAGCATTACGTATTAACTTCTCAACTTGCTTGTTTAAACTTTAAAATTTTGAGACCTTATTATATTTATATTTTCTGAGGGTTTCATGTCTTACGCGAAAATAGATGCACTCTTAATTCGTAGGGGTTCACACTCAAAGAAAAACAACCTGAAGACGAGGTTGTGGGTAATTGCCCATGGCTTCCACAACTCACGTCACACACCAATCATTAACACACCATTAACTAAGGTAACGACTCGATTACTCGATAACCTACTGAACTAAGGGAAAGGACTCTGCACTACTCGTATCACTGAGCTGGCTCCTCAGGATCTTCCTCGTTATTGCGGCTGCCCTCTGAGTCTGCTTTGGGTGGGGAGGCTGCTGGTGGAGAAGTGCGGCAACGCCTACTCGCCCGGCGATCTGGGGAGTCAGGAGTCCATGTGTCATTCACGGTGACACACAGTTCATTGCCATCTCCTCTTTCTCTCGCCCTCAAGCTGGCTCGAAGCAACGCCTCAGTCTCCTTCAGGGTGTCACGAACATCCTGAAGCTCCTGCTGGCACTCCTGCAGTCGAGTGCTGAGCATGGCAGCATCCTCCAAGCACAGGTCCATGTGCTCATGGGAAGTCCCCTGCTGCACTGGCGGGTACTTGTACTCTGTTGTACCACTCTCACGCTGAAGGACATACATGTACTCAGTCCTGTCTAGGTGGCGACGGTAGATGTGACTCTGGCAGGTGATGGCCTCCCAGGTGACATCCTTCTCCGCATCGACCTGTGTCGCTCGACAAGCTGGAGAGCGGTGGATCTTAAGAAGCTGATTTTCATGGATAATCCTCATTTATGAACTCAATTCTTCCCGCTTCTCACGGATGGTCCGGGTGGAGCTGTAGTGTATGATTAGCTTGCCCGTATTGCCGGCGGCGTGGAGCATACGTCGAAGACGACGCAACAAGCTTCCTACTGCCAATCCGTAGGAGAGATACGTCACCGTACGGTTCTCCTCTCTCAGGGCAACGGCAACTACGGGAACTCTCCCTCCGGTGGACTTGCGAGCGGTGCGGATCATGCGAACCATCTAAAACATAAAGCATTTAAGATTAAGTTAGATAAGATTTTTAAACAAAAATCCTATTTTGAATAAAAGTTGGGGTAAGATGAATAAAGTGACCCCATTAAATAACACTTTTCAAACCACACCTTTGTAAAATGGTTTTTAAGAAAATAGGGTCCTTAAATACGTCCATTTCTACCTAGGTCCATGTTCCTACGAGCAACCTAGGCTCTGATACCACTTCTGTCACACCCGATTTCTCCGAAGAACAACCGAGTGAATATCACATGTATGCCAGGATCATTTTCTCATTCATGTGATGACAAATAGTGAAGCATCATTTATTACAAGCCAGGTGTCGAATATAAATATGTCTTACAAAGCATACGTCTCGATGGACGATAATAAGCTCATAACATGTAAATAAACTAGCAGCGGAATATTATTCTTGTGGGCTCCGTCACAGGCGTTGCCCGGGGGACTCCATGAACCTAGAATCCTTCTTCGGGTCCGAAGTCTTGGTCATTGAACACCACCTCATCGCCTTGACCTGAGCAGCAATTTAAATCAACAAATATGCAAGTTTGAGTACCTTTAGTACTCAGCAAGTGTGGGAAAGTTATGTCATGCATGGCTAGAACAAGGAGAGGTTGAACTCATGGTCAAAGCATTACGCAATTAATACCTATTACCTTAGCTTAATAAGCACCTAAATTACTACACAGGTGAAATGGTCCCAATCTCCGAACCCATCATCAAAATCAAATAACCATAACATCATTTCCAATGTTAAGCTCCCCGTTTAACATCCTCAACTTCCAAAGTCATCATCCTCTAATCATGAATAAGTCCAAGCCGCTCTTGACCGTGAGTATGGTTGTCATGACAGTTTTGACTCTGCAGAGTTTGCACCACTGTACCCACATGTAGTGATTTCATCCCCCGTTGCCGGGTGGACTAAAAGAACCTCCATTATGCCAGTGGCTACGAACCACATTCCCACTTCCCAGGTGTGTAGCCAGGAGATCACTATGAAGCCTTTACAAAGGGATTCCCGACGAGCGTGGGCCCACTGAGGTTTCACCCCTAACAGCATACAAGAGGATCCAACCCCGCTGCAGTGGCCCCCTCCTGAGCCTTGCAGTTCATATGGTAGTCCAGCTGACACCTATTCCCCGCACCATCCAACACACCCATACTATGCCGGGGATACACCTAATTAATTGGCCAAGCTGCCCCATCTCAGCATGTGGTTGGCACAGTAAAGCCAGGTTACATGCTCCATGAACCGGTCCTTAGGATCCAGGCAAGTACTAAACACAAACCCGAGTCTCGTGCACCCAGCACCAACCAAATCATCCAACTTGCCTCGATCCCTACCTCTACATAACTCATAATATCTCATTCAAGAGTAAGGTAAACAAGTTGATGATCTCATATCCCACTTACCCCATTCTAGGCATGGCTAAGCATTAGTAATATGAATGAATGACATAATAAAATAAACCCAACCCAAGCTACAAGGAAACAACATAATGCAATTCTAGGGAAACTTCCTAGCATGGGTGTCATATTTCAATTGACAATGCAAATAATTCTATCTACACATCCTAGCATAGGATCAAAGTGGTCAAGGACACTTGCCTTCTTCCTGCTGCTCTGGGAATGGATAGTCCTGATCTTGGAAGGGAAGAACTTGCTCTGGGGCAGGTTCTACTCATGCCAACACACATAGCAAAAGAAAACAACAATCCATAAGAAATAGTTCACAATTTCACTCCACACATACATACATATGATAGTCATCCACATTTCTGAACGTTGTGTTTACTCTAGCTGTGTTGATTTTTAGCCTTCATGCACTTTTAAACATATGTATATGATTTCTAACTTTTGTATTTCAGATTTCTGTTTGCACACTATATATGAATTTTCAATTTGAATAAATTCTTTAAATTTTATTAATATACTTCTTAACTACCAAGTTTGCATGGAAGGTATTTTCCTACTCCAAATGGGTTTTTAAACCTTTTACCAAATCCCAAACTGAAGTCTTTGGATTTGGAGACTTCATTTATCATTTTTTAATTATGCATACCTATTTTTCCTTTATTTTCCAGATTTATTTTCTATGCCTAAAAGTGAGTTTTAAATATTAAATAGTAGGGCATAACATCTAAACAGAATAGGTTCTGATCTAATATATTAAATAATATGTTTTTGAACTTCTCCTCTGATGTGAACTAATTTAAATTTATTTTACCCATTATCAGAATTATTTATTAACCTAAAAATGTGTTCCTAGAACTAATAAATATGAACACAACCAAACAGATTTCATTTCAGCCTAAAATTTATTTTTAGTTCATTCTAAAGTTTTCCAAGTGTTAGTAGAGTTTAAACTTGAATTATCACATGTGTTTGTCTTTCCTTTTAAATTTAAATCCTAGTCACACATTCAAATTTCTAAACTTAATACCATATAGGGTCAAAAAGGTAAGTTCACCCTACTATAGGATCTAATTTATTATTTTACAAATTTCCAGGGGTCTAACTATGCATAACAGAGGGGTTTTGTTAATTTTTATTAAGTCCAGGGGCTAAAACTGATTTTTAATTGAATTTACATGAATTTCCAAAGTTCCAGGGGCTAGATCAGAAGTTTCCGGGGCTAGCTCGTATTTTCCGAGATCCCCAGGGGGTAGCGCGTAAAAATCCCGACCTTTATAATGCGGGGCTGATGTGGACCGTCCGATTTAAAACAGACGGCTCAGATTAGATCGCCGAACCGGTACGCGCGGGTTTTAATTCTACCGTGTGATTTAAAATAGACGGCGCACAAGCGGCCACGTCGCCCTGGCCGGAGCCAGCCCGCGCTGCACGGCGGCGCGCGGTGGCGGGAGGCGGGGATCTCGCCGGAGAACTTCGGATCTTCGTCTATTCCTCCTAAAACTGGGATTTCATGGCATAGATCGGTAGAGGGGAGGTCGGGGATCTCACCTCGGGGTTTTTCTTGAGCTCGGAGGCCTTGGAAGGCAGTCGGCGACGAGGTCCGAGATGGAATCGCGGCGATGCTCGTCGGCGCTGTGTCTGGTGCGAAATCTACCGAGTTTTCTGCACCTGCGTGATTCCCCGGAGGCGGTGGAACAGGATCGGCGTGTTAGATCAGAAAACCCGAGCAAAGATCGAGAGAAAACGGTGATCGGAGCTTCGGTTCTCACCGGGAGGAAAAACAGCTGATCGGGTGGGGAAAACGGGGTGACGCCGGCGTTTATATAGACGGGGGAGGGCGGTGTGTCGGTTGTGATCGAGTTTGAGTCGTCCGAGACCAGAATTCGGCTGGGAGACGCGGTTTTCAGGGGGTAGTTTTGATTCGGGAGAGAGAGGTGTCCCGGGGTCGGCCGATCACGCGCGAGGAAGAAGATGACGGCGGGCCCTGCGTGTCAGTGAGAGAGAGAGGGGAGAGCGCGGCTGCGGGCTGGCGCGGGGGCGGATGGGCCGGCTGGTGGGTTTCGGCCCACTGGCCGGGGGTTTTGGTTTTTTCTTTTTCTTTTTTTTTCTTTTCTGTTTTGATTTGAATTTGAATTCCAATTTAAATTTGAATTTCTGCACCACATGCAATAAGTCCAAAAATTTTTAAATTCCCCTCTTAACAGGTTTTGGGGTGTTACATATTGCTTCCTGGATGTATTGAATACTTGGACATATGTGCTCCATCCAGGATTTTCTTCCTTAGATTCAGGTTCCGGGGTACCACCATACGTTTGTTAAACCATAAGACACCTTGTTCATCTTCCCAGAAACATTTCATTTTATCCTCATGGATTCTTGCCAGGATTTTCCACATTCCTTTATCTCTCTTTTGGGCTCGTACAATCTCTTCTCTAATGGTAGGCACGAGAGCAAGATTATACAATGCCCCATACGGAATCACCCTCAAGCTTGGTTCTTCATCCTCATCCTGAATAACTGACAAGTTATTTATGTGGGACTTACGACTGAGTGCATCAGCCACCACGTTAGCTTTGCCCGGATGGTAATGGATCTCGAGCTCATCATCTTTGATTAATTCCAACCATCTCCGCTGCCTCATATTGATATCCTTCTGAGTGAATATATATTTGAGGCTCTTATGGTCGGTGTAGAGGTGCACTAAATTCCCAAGTAAGTAGTGTCTCCACATTTTCAACGCAAGCACCACCGCAGCGAGTTCTAGGTCATGAGTGGGGTAGTGCTGCTCGTGATTGAGGAGTTGACGAGACCCATACACGATCACGCGTATATCTTGCATCAAGACGCAGCCAAGTCCAATGCCCGAGGCATCACAATAAACATCAAATGGCTTTGTTGTATCCGGTTGGGCTAGAACCGGTGCCGTTGTGAGATGTTTCTTCAAAGTTTGAAATGCCTCTTCACAGGCATCTGTCCACACATACTTGCTGCTCTTCTTCAATAATTCTGTCATTGGTTTAGCCACCTTCAAGAAGCTGGGAATAAATCTCCGGTAATAACCCGCTACTCCTAGAAAACTGCGGATTTGATGAACAGATGTCGGAGACTCCCACTTCAAGACTTGCTCAATTTTGGTTGGATCTTCGGCCACACCCTCTGCTGAAATAATGTGGCCTAAGAATGTACCTTGCTGATCCAAAGTTCAGACTTACTGAATTTGGCATACAGCTTATGTTCTCGCAATCATTGGAGCACAATATGGAGATGTTTGGTGTGCTCTTCCTCTGATTTGTAATATACGAGAACGTCATTGATGAAAACCATGACAAACTGATCCAACTCTGGCATGAATACAGAATTCATGAGATACATGAAATGTGCGGGTGCAATTGTTAGCCCGAAAGGCATGACTAGATACTCATAGGGCCCGTATCTAGTCGAGAAAGCCGTCTTCGGTATATCCTCCGATCTGATTTTTATCTGATGATAACCAGACCGTAAGTCCATCTTGGAGAATACTTTGGAACCCACCAACTGATCAAATAATATATCAATCCACGGCAGTGGATATTTATTTTTGATCGTCACTGCATTCAGCGGCCGATAATCCACACATAACCGGAGTGATTCGTCAGTTTTCTTCACAAAGAGGGCTGAACAGCCCCATGGTGATGAGTTTGGCTGGATGAACCCTTTGTCCATTAAATCCTTTAGCTGTTCTTTCAGTTCAGCTAATTCTTTCGGAGACATTTTGTACGGCCTCCGAGATATCAGTGTGGTTCCCGATGCTAACTCGATCTTGAATACCACGTCTCTATCAGGCGGCATCACTGGAAGATCGTCGGGAAACACATCTGGGTACTCACGGACCACCGGAATATCTTCCAGTTTCATGGTCACACTGTGGTACACCACTGGATTTTTAGAATCCACAGCTTCAAGTATGAGTGTTTGAAGACCGTTGATCGGAGAGTCCAAACTAACAATCTGTGGACCGATGTCAAGAACAGCCCCGTGGTAGTTCATCCACGCCATTCCTAAGATCACATCGACCTTCTGCCCCTATAATACAATGAGGGTTGTGGGGTATAATTTTCCACCTAAGCACAAAGGTGCTTTGATCACCACTTCATTAGCAGCTATATTCCCACCGGGTGAGCGGATAAGGTAGTGATCTTTCGGTGTAGAGGTGGAGAGCTCAGCTTTGCACACAAATAACCTGCTGATGAAATTGTGTGTTGCTCCAGAGTCAAATAAAATCAATACGGGTAGTTCATTGACGTTGAACATTCCCGCTAGCACAGGTGCCCCATCCGGCACATCCTCTAGAGCTGTATGATAAGTGCACCCGGACTTTGGTGCTGTTCCTTGGAGCTCAGCACGGGGTTGATTTATACCCTGCTCCACTGTAGTTCCTCTGTGGCGTATCCTTTCTGGACACTTCCTGCTGATGTGACCCAAATAACCGCACGTGAAGCACGGTTTCTCAGCCAGTTCCAGGTTGCTCTGAGTACGGACACTAGTTGTATTCTGGTGCGGCAAGAACGCTTGAGGAACATAATATTGTGGCTGCATATACTGTTGTTGCAGCTGCCTGAATCCAGAGTATTGAGATGAACGACCCAAATATTGCTGGAGTCGTCGAGTCGGCTGCATTGTTTCACAGTTCAAGGTACTGTCTACCACCCGTTATTTATGAGGAGCAATACTGCTACTATCCGGTAGTATACGGTTCTTTCTTTTCTCAGCCTGAACTTCTCGCTGAGCATCTTCATCCATGATGGCAGCACTCATCAATTCGTTGAAGTTCTTTCGATCAGCTAAGACGAGTCTTTCCTTTAACTTGGCATTGAGGCTGCGAAAGAACCATTCACACTTTTGTGCCTCAGTGTTCACATGTTCAGGCGCATACTGTGCCAGTTTGTTGAACACTCGCGAATGCTCGTAGGCATCCCTCCCTCCTTGTTTTAAGACCAGAAACTCCTCGAGTTTCCGCTGAATTATTCTGGAAGGGACATGATAAGCAAGAAATGCCTTCTGGAATTCCGTCCATGTGAAATGATGTCCGTCTGGTAAGGAGGCGAGTTGATTTGCCCACCATGCACTGGTGGACCCGTGAAGTTGTTGCGCTGCGTATAAAACCTTCTGATGTTCGGTGCATTGGAGCAACCCGAACTTAGACTCAATGGTACGCATCCAGCTATCTGCCACCAGAGGATCCTCAGCTTCAATGAAAACCGGTGGTTGAGTCGCCAAGAACTCAACATAGGAATTTATTTGAGGTTGGCACAAGTCTTCATCTTGACATCCCCCTTGACGGGATGTATTCATCAGCAGGGTGCGGAGCAAGTCAGTTCGCTCATCGCTTGCACCTGTCATGGCATCCAGAATGTCCGCCATTGTGATCGTAGGCGGTGGTCCTGGTGGCGGCTGCGGTGGCGGAGCTCGCTGCTCCCGCTGTGGAGGGTTATCACCACCACCACCATTGGAACCACCCACTTCACCCATGGAACGAGTTCGCATCATTCTGCAATTGCAAGAGTTCATTATCAGTTCAACACTATCACTTGATTTATTCCATGAACAATGTACTGAAACTCTGATAATGAAATCTTAACATGTAAGCAAAATGATTTAAGCACAAGCGGATGTAACTAACAGCAAGGATTTAAAAGCAGATTGACCGGTCCTCAAACAAACCAGATTTCAATCCAGTTAAACCATTTTCATAACTCAAGTTGAATACCAAAGTTAAATTTAATTTCAATATATTTGCAACGAGTATTCAAATGCCTCCATATCACTTCTGGATCAAAAGTTATGATTTCTCAAAGTTGACAGACTTTCTGGATAAAATTTGCCAGCATCTCCATTGTATGTGGCTGACTTTATCACAGTTGTATACACAGATACAATATGAATCTGAACCAACTTTGAACTACAACAGTGTTTCATATCTCATAACCTTTCCAAAAGTGTATCACAGGATCCGTAGGTATTTTTCGACAGCAAGTTATGGCTTAAAAACAGAAAGGTCCAGAGAGGTTTTTGCTGCTGTCCTGCTTCTGAACAGTTTGCCTTCAACTGGACTTTTCACCCAGTTAACCTGTGATTTTGCTCTGGAGGTCTACAAATAAGTTGTAGAGCACTTGAAAAGCTTTCGAGATCTGTATCATACACCTTAATTGGTTAAATCTACTCAGAGTTATGCTCTGTGAAAGTCCAGCAAGAATTCCTGCCAGAAACAAAGCACTCTGTTTTTTAAATCTTTGAAACCTAGACATTCTCTCATTTGAATCTTAGGTCAAAACAAGAGTTCAGTAACTAATATTTGTTTCAAACTTCCATTTTTATTTGAAAGTTAGCTCATGAATCATTTCTTCATAGGGAAGAGGATTATTAAGTGTAGTACGGTGTTGATGCACCGTAAGAACAATGTCGGTCCTATGTATCCTCACCAAAAGAAAAAGTAACCGGATTATACCGCTATATACGTCTCAATTGTGGCACTAAGATGGTCACTCGCACACGTGTACTATACAGGATACATACGTGGTTAGTACCTGCAGAAAAACACTTAATGATGATGCACCACATAGGTTTTCTCATTTCAGGCAGTTCCATATCATACTAAAAACATACGCCCCGTATCATTTCCATATGGGCCGTCCTTGAGTCAAGCCACGTCTCAAGGTACATGGTCGTGTTTTTACACCACACGATGGGGAAACTGAGTAGAGCGCGAACGGGTCGTCACGGTTGGGAATTTTATCAACCCAACAGATACCACCTACTGCCCTACAGGGCACGCCGATGGCAAGCGCTGCGTATGTCCTTCTAGGCTATTTCCAGAAGAACAATCTATCGCGTTACTGACCACATGATGGGGTCTCAACTTACTTGCCTAATGCATGCTTGGGATCAGCGTTTCATATGAACTCAGAAACATGAAGAGTCCAAGAGTTTCATATTGACGTCTCACACCAAGCAGTGAGACCTATCTCTGAACCACTTTCCTCGTCAGGGGAGCTAACCAAAATTGAACCGCTTTCAGTGGCGTTCCTTACCATGCTTACCTGAGCGTAGGTGCGTCATTACATAATCAAAATTCAGAATTATAACAAGTATGTTAGTCCTGCCACTTTAAGTAACTATACTGTTATAGTCCTTATGTGGGCCTAATACCGATTCCTCACCGTATCCTAAGTTTTTGTCGTAGTACGATCTTTATTTCAAGCGCTATTACCAATGCGGCTCTGATACCACACGGTGAGAGCCCGGTCCCGATCACGGGGCTGTGCCGCTCACCCGGGAATCACATTGGGTGGTGTCGTGCGATGCGGCACCCAACAGCACACATAATAAAGCATCATATTACATAAATCAAGCGGAAGCTTACAAAGTGTAAATTTTACAAATACTTCTCAAAATAATCTACAGCGGAAGACTAATACAACTCACGTCTCATACCTATGCTATGAAACAGAGAAGGTGTCTGACACGACCCCACGGTCTTGTCGAGCCAGGATCACGCTGAGGGGTGCTGCGTTGCACAGCACCGGATAACACACATCAAAGGTACAAAGTGGAAGCAAAGTTTATTACATAAAGAGGTTTATGAACATTTATACAACAAAATATGTTCAGTCTACACTCACGGGCGTAGACTACGCATCGAGTTCACATTCAGCCCGTGAACGTGTCCCCGCTAACACGCACCCACACTAACACGGCGGCATCCACGAGTCCCACTCGACGGGGTTCCCCTCCTGGGGTTCCGTCTCCTCCTCGGGAGTCCCTTCCTCATAGAACCCTGCAAAAGCTTCAAACACAAGCAGTGAGCACGAAGGCTCAGCAAGACTGACCCGTCTCTCCTAAACATGAAACTTCTACATGGAAGGTTATAGGTTACATGAGGTAAAATAAGTTGCAAGGACTCGCCTAATTAGTGGAACCTTACTTTCATGTTTTAGCAGTACGTTGTGGAGAACCATACACTAAGGCACATGCGAGAGCCGCAATCAAACAAGAAACACATTTCTCTCATGTACTTTGCCCAAAGTTGAAAGGAACTTTAGTTAGCTCTAGACTACAGCAAATCATTAACAATCAAAGTCCATCTTTCAATCAGAACATTTTAACATGTATCTAGCCTGTTCTTTCTACGTCACAGTACAGTGAACAAGTGGTACTCACTGACCGCGAGGGACGCCAAATATAATCGATTTACACCTGCAGGGTTACCCGAATAACCCGTCACATATGCCCGTACTCGATGTTGCCTACAACAACCATCACGGACGCCGTACGCAACCACCTTTCGCCTGTTAGCCAAATATTGAACCGGTCCTATCGTCCCGAGCAAGAGGTCCCTACACGCGCATCTCAGTGCCGCCAGACGATTTACACCTCAAGCTCTCAACCTACCCTCTGAACGACAGGCAATGCCTCAATACCCAGCTACCCGAGTTACATCGGTTTCCCGGTTCCCATATAGCCGGTAGGTCTTCGGTACTGTTCTATCTTGTTCAACAGGCCCACACATGGCTCGGTCCTCAATCGACACAAGCGGAGCTATAGAACACAGGCCCCAAAGCCCTGCTGCCCTTACTCTCTGCTAGGTCTCATTTTTCTTGCCATGTGTTTCATTTGCTATCTCTACCCGAGCAATGTGCCTCTAGCCTATTCTCGCGAGAAGTTCCAACTACTCGACTTGTACCGAATCCCACACTATCTTAGCATTGCAGTAGCTAACGGGGTTTTCAATCCTAATCTCATCCCATGGCTTTCTTGGCTATGCATTTGAGTTTCAATCAAGACTCTAATGCAAGAAGTCATTGGTACTCAAAGAAAGTTCTCAAAACAGTAAAAATTTGTAAAACGGTTAATGCAAACCGGAGCTTTCCTTGCTGCTCTTGGTCGTAAGCTAGCTGCTCTTCCGGAGTATTGAAGTCTAAGACTTCAGGCTCCTCCTCAACCTTAGCGACTACATGAGGTAACTAGTATATGTATCAATTTACATGCATTTGAATTGAATTTAAACTTGTGAAGTTTATAAGTCTAACTAGACAGACCCAATGACTCTGAAATTTTTTTTATGGTTTGGTTACAACCTAGACAGAGACTTGGCCAAGTTTTAGTTGCAGCAAAGCCCATTTGAGCCCTCCACAATTAATTATGTACTTGCCTTACTTGGAGCTCTTAGGGTGTTCTAGGGATTTTCATGGAGTAAGCCATGACTTTCTGCAAACTAGCTTTTCAGAGGGTTCTAATTGAGTTGGTCTCACTTAATTTGAAGGTCCCTAGCTAAAGATATGAGCTAAACAATTTCAGAGAAATTCTGAAAATGTTTCTCAACATTTTCCATTTTCTCTGGAACAGTTTCATTAATCACTCCATTAGGTGGATCAAATAAGCTCAAATGGGTCTGAAATTTTTACGGTAGCTCAGAGATTTTTGGTAAACATCCCAGCAAAATTTCAGAATTTTCCTACAAAGGGTTCTCCAGTTAAAATTCTAAACAGTTTAAATTTGAAGAACGCGTTGGGACAGCGGTGAGGAGCACTGGAGACAGCTCGGGCGCGTAGATAAAGGCCCCGAGAGGCGGTTCTGCGGCTGAGGGCGGCAAGCAGCTGGTGGCGCGGCAGCCTCCCCTTGGTGGCGCCCTCGGAGGCAGCTCGGGGACCCGAGTGCTGAAGTCTCAGTCGGTTGAATTGTTTCAGCGGCTGACATGTGGGTTCCATCCCCCTTTTAACCTCTGAACTGAACTCCCTCTTACTGTTGTAAACAGTAATCCCTTTTATGCCCATGGTGATTTGAATTATATACCCCTGAGCCATTTGAATTGGTTAGAATTCAAATTGGGTTTGTGTTTGACTAAATTTCAGCACTTGTGCAGTTTGAAATTTAAATAGAGTTTGAATTTGCTAGACTTAGCTCATGTCAAGATCACCTCCAAATGGAGTGAAAATTGGTGTGTGAGCTCACAAAAATGTGCTGAGTAAGAATATGCCTCTCACTTTTGAATTCATGGGATTAAAACAGTTTGAATTTGAGTTCAAACCACCCTCTTTCTAGCTATACCCAAAAGGATCTCAAAAAGGTTTTGAATTTGGGTGAAACTTGGCATGGACATTCCTAGTTAGGTGTAGGAGTTTTTAATATGTACAGTCCCTATATGATGCATGTGGGAAATGCCACTTTTGCATAGTGTGAGTTTGTTCTCTAATGATCATGTTGATGGTGGTTACTTGCTCTTCAAATGTGTTCATCAACTTTCTTCAAATGAAGTGTGTGTGTGGTGTGATGAGCACCTTGAGTATGTGCCAAAAACTTAGGCCCTTACATTCCTCTCCCCTTAAAAGAATCTCGTCCCGAGATTATAAGGTAAAAAACTGAGAGGGAGGACGGTGGAAAAATTACCGTATATGCGACGTGAAAAAGTCGGGGTAGTTAGCGCGAAGAAATCCTTCGCTTTCCCATGTCGCTTCGTCCACGGAGCGATTCCTCCATAGGACTTTGTAGAACCACAACGTACGGTTGCGTGTGGTTCGGGCCTTTTCATATATAATCTGAACCGGTTCCTCCCGATATGTGAGATCCGGTTTCAGTTCTTCTATGTCCTCCAGCTGAATGGTAGTTGATAGCTTAAGACACTTCTGCAGCTGGGAAATATGAAAGACGTCGTGTACACCGGAGAGTGCTTCTGGTAATTTTAGCCGGTATGCTACTGATCCACATCTTTCGGTAATGTGAAATGGACCGATGAATTGGGGTGCCAACTTTCCTCTCACCCTGAATCTGTTTACGCCCTTCATTGGAGATACACGTAAGTATACGTGATCCCCGACTTCGAATTGTAGTGGGCGCCTTTTCCGGTCCGCATATTGCTTCTGTCGGGATTGGGCGGCTTTTAGGTTCGCTTGAATCAGCCGAACCTTTTCCTCCGCGTTACTGACAAGGTCAATCCCGAAGGTAACCCTTTCGCCAGACTCACACCAATTTAGTGGTGTGCGGCATTTCCTTCCGTATAGCTCCTCGTAAGGCGCCATCTTGATGCTGGCTTGGTACCCATTGTTGTATGAGAACTCGGCTAACGGCAAGTGATCATCCCAATTCTTTCCATGGTTAGCGCAAGCTCGTAGCATATCATCTAGAATCTGATTTACCCGCTCGGTTTGCCCATCCGTCTGCGGGTGGTACACTTAACTACGGATCAGTTTCGTCCCCAACGCAGTGTGTAGCTGCTCCCAAAAACGGGACACAAATAAAGTGCCCCGATCCTATATGATGGTACGGGGTACACCGTACAGGCATAGGATCCGCGAGATATACAGTTCAGCGTACTTCTTGGCGTTGTAGTTGGTGTTGACCGGGATGAAATGGGCAAATTTGGTGAGCCGGTCGACGATCACCCACACAGAATCATGCTTCTGAAAGGTGGTGGGTAAACCGACGATGAAGTCCATGCTCACATCCTCCCACTTCCAGGCAGGAATACCCAGTGGTTGTAGCAGTCCCGGTTTCCTCATATGATCTGCCTTCACCCTTCGACATGTATCACACTCGGACACGTACTTGGCGATCTCCCGCTTCATCCGTGTCCACCAAAACTTGCTTCTGAGTTATTGATGCATTTTGTTGCTGCCGGGGTGAATAGAAAATTTTGACAAGTGAGCCTCATCAAAAAATTTCTTCCGTAACTCCGGGTTACGTGGTACGACGATCCGGTCCTTGAACAATAGGACGCTGTCTCCGTCTTTCCGGAAACATTTAAGCTCCCCACTGTCTACACGTCTCCGTAAATGCGACATGCCCTTGTCACGTTTCTGAGCTGCCGCTATCTCTTCACGGATGGTGGGGATCAAAGCTAAGTTGTAGAGAGCCCCATGTGGAATCACATGCAATGGTTGCTCGCTCTCTTCCAACGGTGTGATGTTCAGATTGTTGACGTGTGACTTGCGACTCAGCGCATTCGCCACTACGCTTGCCTTTCCGGGGTGATAATGGATCTCTATTTTGTAATCCTTTATCAACTCTAACCATCTTCGCTGCCTCATGTTCAGCTCCTTCTGAGTGAATATGTACATTAGGCTCTTGTGGTCGGTATATAAATGTACGAGGTTACCGAGCAGGTAGTGCCTCCACATTTTGAGTGTGAGTACCACGTCAGCGTGCTCCAAGTCATGAGATGGATAATTCTGCTCATGGTTTCTAAGCTGCCGGGAACCATACACTACCACTCTTTGGTCTTGCATCAGCACACATCCGAGCCCAATGCCGGATGCATCGCAGTACACATCGAACGGTTTTGTTGTGTCTGGCTGCACCAAAACCGGCGCTGATGTCAGGTGCTTCACTAATGCCTTGAACACTGCTTCACATGCTGGACTCCAAACATATTTGGTAGCCTTCTTCAGCAGCTCCGTCATCGGCTTGGCAATCTTAGAGAAGTTCAGAATGAATCTCCGATAATATCCCGCGAGTCCGAGGAAACTCCATACCTCGTGAACAGTTCTCGGGGATTTCCAATTCAGCACTTGTGTGATCTTTCTCGGGTCTACAGCGATGCCCTCCACTGAGATGATATGCCCGAGAAAAGGCACTTGAGATATCCAGAACTCGCATTTGCTGAATTTCACGTATAGCTTGTGATCCCGCAGCCGTTGCAAGATTATACGTAGATGTTTCTTGTGATCTTCCTCTGACTTGGAATATACCAGTATGTCGTCGATGAAGACCACGACAAACATGTCCAGCTCCGGCACGAATACCGAGTTCATTAAATACATGAAGTGAGCTGGAGCATTGGTGAGGCCGAAGGACATGACCAGGTACTCATAAAGCCCGTACCTAGTTGAGAAAGCCGTCTTCGGAATATCCTCAGCCCGTATCTTAATCTGATGGTACCCGGATCTTAAGTCCATCTTGGAAAAGATCTTTGCTTCGACCAACTGATC
This sequence comes from Neostapfia colusana, assembly GCA_030760725.1. Classification (NCBI taxonomy): domain Eukaryota; kingdom Viridiplantae; phylum Streptophyta; class Magnoliopsida; order Poales; family Poaceae; genus Neostapfia; species Neostapfia colusana. The sequence continues at coordinate 79,926,555 of JASWHV010000007.1, read as the reverse complement.
AAACAACATGTCGATCCGTGCTAACGGGTACTTGTTCTTGATGGTTACGGCGTTTAATGGACGATAGTCCACGCAAAGCCGCAACGTCTAATCCTTCTTCTTCACAAATAATGACGAACAGCACCATGGTGAGGAGCTTGGCCTAATAGAACCCTTCTCCAGCAGGTCCGTTAGCTGGGTCTTCAGTTCAGCCAACTCATTTGGCGCCATCTTGTACGGCCTTCGGGATATTGGTATGGTTCCCGGTGCAAGTTCAATCTTGAACTCCACCTCTCTATCGGGCGGCATCCCCGGTAAATCATCTCGGAACACGTCAGGGAACTCTCGGACCACTGGAATATCTTCCAATCTGATAGTTGTGGATTGATAGACACTTGGAAGTTTTATTTCTGGACTGTCCAGAAATAAGGAGTGAGATCCGTGCACTTCTGAGTTCAAGTACACGATTTGAAGGACGGTGTCTAAAACAGCGCCATGGCGGGTTAACCACGACATCCCTAGGATGACATCGACCTTCTGTCCCTCTAGAATTATGAGAGACGTAGGGTACACTCTACCCGCTAAGCATAATGGAGCTTTGGAAACCATTAACTTGCTGAAATCTTCCGACCCGGTGAACAAATCAAATATGGACTATCGGTGGATAGTATTTGCAAGCTGAGTTTAGCAATGGAAGCTTGGCTAATAAAATTGTGTGTGGCACCTGAATCAAATAATACTATGACGGGATGCTGGTGGAGTTGGAACATACCCGCAAGGATTGGCTCACCCTCCGGCACGTCCTCTATGGCAAGCTGGTGGACGGTGCCGGGCCTAGGGTTTGCCCGCCGCGCATTAGTAGGGTTCCGGGGCTGATTCCTCCACGGACGTTGTGGTGCAATTCCGCCGCCTTGCCTCTCTGGACAACTGCTGGCGAAGTGTCCGGGATGACCACATTTGTAGCATGTGGCCGCTGCTTGTCCGGTGCTTGGGGGACAAAAGCCCGGCATGCGCTGCTGAGGTGCATACGCACGCGGCATCGCCCGCTGCTGCTGTTATTGCTGCGTAGGTGATGCTTGCAGTGCCGGCCTGAACGCCGATGGAGAATAGGGCTGACTGCGGAATGGCATCGACCTCTGTGGTGGCTGCCAGCGTGGACCTGATGGTGGCGATTCACCATCAGGAATTTCTGAGAAGGACCGCCTCCTTCTCCACTGCTTTGCGGCGCACTTCGCTTTCTTTCTGCCGCCGCTAACTCCTTGCCGGAGTCCTCCTGAAAAATTGCAGCATCAATTATGTCGTTGAGGCTGCCGCGATTGAACATCGCCAGTTTGTCCTTCAGGAGCAGATTAAGCCCCTGGTAGAAGTGATCCCGCCACTTCTCATCGGTATCTGCGTGATACGACGCGTAGAGCGCAAGATCGTTGAACACCCTGGAGTACTCCAGCGTGTTCCGGCTCCCTTGTTGCAGGCGTAAGAATTCCTGCGTCTTCCTCTTCATGATACCCGGCGGTATGTGATAGGCCCTGAAAGCCGTCCTGAATTCTGTCCATGTCATAACTCGGTTGGTGGGCTGTGAAGCACAGTAGTTCACCCACCACGCGCTCGCGGATCCCTGGAGCTGTTGGACCGCGAACTGAGTCTTGCGCTGCTCACTCACTTGGAGCAGCCCAAACTTCATCTCCATCGTGCGGAGCCAGTTGTACGCATCGAGAGGTTCATCCTCCCTTGAGAATACTGGGGAATGAGTTGCTACAAAGTCGGAGTAGGAGCTCTGTTGACGCTCCTCACGATCATGACGCCTCTCTGGTCAAGACGTATTTGCGATGAGAGTTTGCAGCAACTCCGTGTGCTGCTGATGAGAACCCGCCATTGCCGCAACGATATCGGCCAATGTAACCATTGGCGGTGGTGGTGGCAGTGTTTGCTGTTGCTGTTGCTGTGCCGAGGAGTCCCCGGGAGGCTGTTGGGAGGTTTCCCCCCTTGACTAGACACCCCAACGTCTGGGTTGGCACGAGTACGAGTCATTCTGAAATTCAAAACAGCAGCGATTAGCACATGTCATACTTAAAAATTCCATATGAAACAGTAGGTATTTGAAGTGATGCATGAATAATTTGCAAAACATTCACATATATTGATAAATCATAAACTTTATACAAGATACATTATTCTCGGGTCTCAGAGAAGTCGTGCTCATGTCGTCACTACCTATACATACTCTACTGCCTACACGACATGTCACTGGTTACAAAAGTTTGGGTTACACTTCTCTGGTTGCCCTACTTGGCAACGGTAACCTCCTACTCGGAGTAGAACTCGACCTCCTGTGGGTCGTCCTCCTCCGGTACCTCTGCTGGTGGCTCCGGATCTACAACCTCTTCTCCGATCTTGGGTTCTCCCATTGCCGGAAGACCCAAGACCACCAGGATGCCCAATACCGGAGGTACGAGGTCCTTCAACGTGTGCACCTCGTCCATGGCTTGGTTGTAGTCCTCTTCCCAGCCTTGCCCTTCCTCAATAGTGTCGTCCCGCTCTTGGGTAAGGACCTCGTTCTGCTGGGTTAGATCCTGCACCTGTTCTTGCAACGCCGCGATGTCAACACGGCTTTTCTTCTTTGCCTTCTTCAGACGATGCAACTGATTATGCTGTTTGTTCAGTCGCTTAATTTTCAGAAGGAGCACATTGCGGAGTGCGCTGTGAGCTCTCTCGAAATGGTCTCCACGTCTTGTGCTATCCTTGAGCTTTGCGGCGAGACACTCCGTATGAACAGCTTGGCTGTCCATCACGGCCTTTCCTGCCCTTATCTGGAGGCTGAGGTTCGCCTCCGCGGGGTTGTACCTTGGGCAACCCGGATCTGTTGCCTCTATGTACCTCCCTTCCCACACGTGATTAGTCTGTCCCTCCACCGGAACAAGCGCGTATGGAGTGCCCTTCATAGCTCTCACGTGTAGCTGGCAGAAACGGGACATGGTGTCACGGGCTGCCACTTACCACATTCCCTCCGGTTGTCTACCTCTCACTGTGACGGTGAACGGCGCCCAACCGGGTGGCATAGGCCCTGCAGGAACCTCGACATGGATTGTCCACGTCTTGTTCCCCTCCTCACCTTCTTCTTTGGCGACGTACTGCGGCCTCTTGTCATACCCGAAATATTGAAGCATTTGCCTGAACGTTTCCGGATAGCCGATGCGGTGAGAACAGTGGGACACCACCCATCCATTCTCCAACTGTCTATCCGCTGTCATCTGTAAAAACATATTTGAGAAATGTCAAATATTTATTTGAACAGTAAACCATTGAGTTATAACATAAAACATGTCATTCAACTCATAAGACTTGGAATCATAATTCAAATTTAAACAAATTTGACTGCTGATCTGCTGTCCAACATGACAGCCCTGACCAGTTTCCATTTCAACCTGATTTAGGCCATGCTAAATGCAAAACCAATTCTGGAGCTCAACATCAAAGTTAAATATAACTTTAATAGCTTTCCATAAATTATTTTCTTGGCCTAATATCTGTCCTGGTTCAAAAATTATGAGATATCAAAGTTAACAGAATTTCTGGAGAATATTGGACAGCAGCTCCCTGCTTTAGGTACTGATTTGATCCATTAATTACATTTAATTCCTCGCAATCTGACAAAACTTTATGTTACGAAGTTGTAACCCATCTCATGAACTTTTCAGAACTACCTCCTTTTCTACTTTTGGATTTTTATGCAGGAAGTTATGCTCAATTTACAGAGAGTTACAGAGAGTGTTTGCCCTGCCCTGTTTTCTGGACAGTTCCAACTCTACTGCATTTTTCGATTGGTTAAGGGGTGAAACACCTGTGGACCTCAACAGTAAAGTTGTAAAGCTCTTCCAAAGATTTCCACAAATGTATCATATGACCCCAACGTCGAAAGAACTCAACCTCTAGCCTCTGATTAACTTCAGCCTTAATTCAGCTGAAAACAGGGGACTTTGTCCTTAGTATCCTATAAGTTGAAAACTGGTTAACTTTGAATATCTTGTTCAAGGGAAGGAGTTACATCAAGTTTTGTACTGTGGATTAAACTTTCAAGTTTTACAATGCAGTTGCTTATTTAGTGGGGTGTGACGTCGATGCGTCACCAGATCATGTCGGTACTACGTCCTCACAAAGAAAAACCTATACCGGACTTAGCCAGCTTCGTTAGTTCAGTGGCACTAAGCGTCACTCGCACAAGAATGCTACACGTCTACCGTTTCATGGTTAGATTACCTGCAGATAACTCACACAATCGTCAGACTCGGCTGCACACCGAGCCCGGTATCCATACAGTTCGTACACCCGGCCGTCATCACTCGCCCGGATGTTCTCAAGCCAAACACGCCTTGAGCTACGTGTTCACGTACTGACCACGTGACGGGGTCTCCGAAATTGTACCACGCACACCAGGTACAGACGTTGCTCGAATACCCCAAACGACATGAAGAGTCGTAGAGGATATTAAAGTGGGCCGGGTTATCTGCCACCCGTGGGGCTCCACCCTTCAGCTTGTGCGCAATGGTGGACAGCGCCTTACGTGCACCCCCAAGACATAAAGCGTCCCGAGATGCACAATTTTCCGATATAAGCAAATAGGTTAGTATGCCACTTTCTATACACTAATAACATCCTTATATGGGCTACTAACTCGTTCCTCACTGGATTTTTGAAAAAGAGGACCTTTGTAGTGTGTTAAACCTCAAGCGAGCTCTGATACCAACGCTGACATGACCCCACGGTCTTGTTGAGCCATGATCACGCTGAGGGGTGCTGCGTTGCACAGCACCGGATAACACACATCAAAGGTACATAGCGGAAGCAAAGTTTATTAGATAAAGAGGTTTATGAACATTTGTACAACAAAATATGTTCAGTCTACACTCACGGGCGTAGACTACGCATCGAGTTTACGTTCAGTCCGTGAACGTGTCCCCGCTAGCACGCACCCACACTAACACGGCGGCGTGCACGACTCCCACTCGACGGGGTTTTGTCTCCTCCTCAGGAGTCCCTTCCTCATAGAACACTGCAAAAGCTTCAAACACAAGCAGTGAGCACGAAGGCTCAGCAAGACTGACCCGTCTCTCCTAAACATGAAACTTCTACATGGAAGGTTATAGGTTACATGAGGTAAAATAAGTTGCAAGGACTCGCCTAGTTAGTGGAACCTTACTTTCAAGTTTTAGCAGTACGTTGCGGAGAACCATACGCTAAGGCACATGCGAGAGCCGCAATCAAACAAGAAACGCATTTCTCTCATGTACTTTGCCCAAAGTTGAAAGGAACTTTAGTTAGCTCTAGACTACAGCAAATCATTAACAATCAAAGTCCATCTTTCAATCAGCAACATTTTAACATGTATCTAGCCTGTTCTTTCTACATCACGGTACAGTGAACAAGTGGTACTCACTGACCACGAGGGACGGCGATTATAATCGATATACAACTGCAGGGTTACCCGAATAACCCGTCACGTACGCCCGTACTCGATGTTACCTACAACAACCATCACAGACGCCGTACGCAACCACCTTTCACCCGTTAGCCAAATATTGAACCGGTCCTATCGTCCCGAGCAAGAGGTCACTGCACGCGCATCTCAGTGCCGCCAGCCGATTTACACCTCAAGCTCTCAACCTACCCTCTGAACGACAGGCAATGCCTCAATACCCAGCTACCCGAGTTACATTGGTTTCCCGGTTCCCATATAGCTTGTAGGTCTTCGGTACTGTTCTAGCTTGTTCAACAGGCCCGCACACGGCTCGGTCCTCGATCGACACAAGCGGAGCTATAGCACACAGGCCCCAAAGCCCTGCTGCCCTTACTCTCCGCTCGGTCTCATTTTTCTTGCCATGTGTTTCATTTGCTATCTCTACCCGAGCAATGTGCCTCTAGCCTATTCTCGCGAGTAGTTCCATCTACTCGACTTGTACTGAATCCCACACTATCTTAGCATTGCAGTAGCTAGCGGGGTTTTCAATGCTAATCCCAACCCATGGCTTTCTTGGCTATGCATTTGGGTTTCAATCAAGACTCTAATGCAAGAAGTCATTGGTACTCAAAGAAAGTTCTCAAAACAATAAAAATTTGTAAAACGGTTAATGCAAACTGGAGCTTGCTTTGCTGCTCTTGGTCGTAGGCTAGCTGCTCTTTCAGAGTAACAAAGTCTAAGACTTCAGGTTCCTTCTCAACCTTAGCGACTACATGAGGTAACAAGTATATGTACCAATTTACATGCATTTGAATTGAATTTAAACTTGTGAAGTTTATAAGTCTCCCTAGACAGACCCAATGACTCTGAAATTTTTATTGTGGTTTAGTTACAACCTAGACAGAGACTTGGCCAAGTTTTAGTTGCAGCAAAGCTCATTTGAGCCCTCCACAATTAATTATGTACTTGACCTTACTTGGAGCTCTTAGGGTGTTCTAGGGATTTTCATGGAGTAAGCCATGACTTTCTGCAAACTAGCTTTTCATAGGGTTCTAATGGAGTTTGTCTCACTTAATTCGAAGGTCCCTAGCTAAAGATATGAGCTAAACAATTTCAGAGAAATTCTGAAAATGTTTCTGAACATTTTCCATTTTCTCTAGAAGTTTCATTAATCACCCTATTGGGTGGAACAAATGAGCTCAAATGGGTCTGAAATTTTTACGGTAGCTCAGGTATATTTTGGTGAACATCCCAGAAAAATTTCAGAATTTAACTACAAATGGTTCTCCAGTTAAAATTCTAAACAGTTTAAATTTGAAGAATTAATTCTGGAGAAATAAGGATTTTCAGGAAGTGAAACTTGATTTGCTGGAAAGTACCCAGAGATCTGAATCTAACAAAATTTGGTTCACTCGATTTGGATGTTCCTAGCCAAAGTTATGAGGATTTGAAGTTTGAATGAAATCTGAAAATCGGGAAAAGTTCAAATCACTGCACATGGGACCCGGGGCTACGTGTCGGCTCCTCATCGGATGACACACGCGGCAACAGATTCTTTTGTGCGCACCGCACCCAATCCGTGCCACAGCAGATCCCGGTTTTAAAATATCTGCCGCTGGCAGCCGGGACCCACCCCCTTCGTCTTCCTCCCGCCTCCCGCGCTCTGCCGCCACGACACCTCGCCGGAGAGCTCGCCGGCGGCCTCTGTGGTGCTCCAAACTTCATGATTCTGGCCGTCCCTGCCTAAATCCACTCGGGGAACATGATTCTGAGCTCAGCTTGTCATGAAAATGTCCGGCACATCGTCGGCGACAAGCGGTAGCTTCGGAAGAACTTCGGCCTTGTCGGTCGGCCTTCCTAACACCTCAACCGATCAAACAAAAGGTCGTCGAGCACCAGTGGACCCTAGGAAAGGTCGTCATGAGCTCCACATAGCTCGGAAAAGGCTGTGTTGGGCTGTCACCGTGCGACCTAGGCCGGAAATCGGGGATTCTTCTAAAACTCGAAGAACAGCGGTTTCCCTCAACGGTTTATCGTTGTTCCTGCTCCTATGGACTCGTACGGGCACCTAGAAGTGATCCCCTCCACGAGAGGATGAGTGGTGCGGTGTGGACTACGTATTTCACAAATCGCTTCGGGCACCCCTTTTGCACACCATCGTGAAATCATGAAATTCCGTCGTGAGCAGCCTATGTCATGCCGCCGGAGCTTGTGGTACTGAAAGAGGGACTGAAGGCGAACCTTTTTGCTGTGCACGGCTCGGTGAATGGCAGGCTGTGGTGGCCAGACGGATCGTTCCCGTGATGGTGGCTCGAGCTGAACCGGAAAAGGAAAGATCGTCGCGGTGGAGCTTGGGGAGGACAGCTCCGGGCCTGGAACCGGTGCGAGGGCGTCAAGGAATACTTGGCGCACCCGGTGCTGGTCTCAGCTCGCCGTGGAAGCCACAGGATCGGTCGGGCGACGAGGGACCGAGGATTCCACCGAGCGGCGAGGGCTTTCGGTTTGCTGGGCGAGAACGCGTTGGGACAGCGGTGAGGAGCACTGGAGACAGCTCGGGCACGTAGATAAAGGCCCCGAGAGGCGGTTCAGCGGCTGAGGGCGGCAAGCAGCTGGTGGCGTGGCAGCCTCCCCTTGGTGGCGCCCTCGGAGGCAGCTCGGGGACCCGAGTGCTGAAGTCTCAGTCGGTTGAATTGTTTCAGCGGCTGACATGTGGGTCCCATCCCCCTTTTAACCTCTGAACTGAACTCCCTCTTACTGTTGTAAACAGTAATCCCTTTTATGCCCATGGTGATTTGAATTATCTACCCCTGAGCCATTTGAATTGGTTAGAATTCAAATTGGGTTTGTGTTTGACTAAATTTCAGCACATGTGCAGTTTAAAATTCAAATAGAGTTTGAATTTGCTAGACTTAGCTCATGTCAAAATCACCTCCAAATGGAGTGAAAATTGGTGTGTGAGCTCACAAAAATGTGCTGAGTAAGAATATGCCTCCCACTTTTGAATTCATGGGATGAAAACAGTTTGAATTTGAATTTGAGTTCAAACCACCCTCTTTCTAGCTATACCCAAAAGGATCTCAAAAAGGTTTTGAATTTTGGTGAAACTTGGCATGGACATTCCTAGTAAGGTGTAGGAGTTTCTCATATGTCCAGCCCGTATATGATGCATGTGGGAAATGCCACTTTTGCATAGTGTGAGTTTGTTCTCTAATGATCATGTTGATGGTGGTTACTTGCTCTTCAAATGTGTTTATCAACTTTCTTCAAATGAAGTGTGTGTGTGGTGTGATTAGCACCTTGAGTATGTGCCAAAAACTTAGGCCCTTACAGTGTCCAGCCCGCGGACCCTTCTCGCTAGCAACACTATCACAATAGCAGCGGCAGGAGTTGCCATGAGTTCACCCCTCGGAGAGTTCCAAGTCTCATCGGACACCCGTACAAATCAGCGTACAGTTATTACCTACGAAACAACTTATGCGGTATCCGTGAGCATGAAGCTCAGCAAGACTTAACCGTCACCCTAGTCATGAAACTCTACATGCTGAAAATAGAGGGCTGAATATAGCAGTTTGCACAAACGATGCTCTTGAGCTAAAGGAGAGTCCTTACTTCCAGTTTTATGCAACTTTTATAGCCCTCGCGCAATTTATATCGAGACTCCACAATCAAACAAGAAACGCTTTATCTCGATGTCACTTGCCCGAGGTGAAAGTAACTTTAGTGAGCTACCCTAGACCCATGCAGACCTTGCGCCATCAACATCGAGACTCCACAATCAAACAAGAAACGCTTTGCCTCGACGCTACTAGCCCAAGGTGGAAAATAAATTTAGTGATGTGTTGATAATTTCCTCATCTCCACTATGAGGATTACTCACGAAGCATATTAAATGTTTCCCAGTTACTATGTCATGACTCAGTGTACAAGTATGCTCACTACCACGAGCGACGGTGATTGCAATCAAAAACACCTGGCTGACACGACACGTACGCCCGTACTCGATGTTGCACACAGCAACCATCACTGACGTCGTACGTGGCAACCTTTCACACAACACCCAAATGTCGAACTGGTCCCACCGACGGGGATTAAGTCTCACTACGGAAAACCCTCGTAGAGCCGACTTCTCTATCCTTTCAGCATCTGCATCAGACGGTGAGGTATGCCTCGACATCTAGGTTAACATGTTACATCGGTTTTCTGTGTCCCATATAGCCAGTATGCATCCGGTACACATCTCAAACTTGTCCAGCGGGGCCGCACACGAGAACGGGCCTTAATTGACTCAGACATAGACTAGGTTCACAGGACCACGTCCTTGAGCCTTCCATCCACTGCCCGGTCTCCATTCCCGACTATGAGGATCAATTCCCAACTCTTCCAATTGATCCCCCTTAATCCCAGTTCACGAGTAGGAAACTGCATACTCGAGTTATGCGTCTTTTAATCCACTTTTGTTAACTTGATATCAGAAGTTATAATCAATTGATAACCTACTCTACATTGTACTCCAGGGTTTTCTGGGTTATGCATTTGGAGCTTCATACCATCTAGACTTAATGCAATAAACAAACTACTAGACCATATAAAGTGAATACAAATAAAAACTTGTAAGTTTTGATGCAAACCGAGGCTTGCCTATGTTTTGCAGGTGACTAAAGTCAGATAATTATGAAGTTAGTTGCTGATGACTTGAAGCTTAATCACTGCCCTTCTTGTTCCTTGATCCAAGCTTCACTTCTCCTCCACTTTTCCACGTTTAATCCCTACACGTTATGAATATGCATATATGTTTATTTGTAAAGCTTTTGTTAACAATTTCTAAAGACAAGTTTAAAATCTGTAACTCTGTTTAAGAATTTAAAATGACACTGGTGCTAAGGTTTTGGTTTGGGTTTAAGCAACATGATTAAGTGCTAAGTGTTTTCCCCCTCTTCTATGTTGATCACTTTAAAAGGTTAAACAGAACAGGGGTGATCCAGAGCTACAATGGAGCTTAAAATATTCATGTGAGTTCCTTGTCACAAGAAAGTCATCTGGACCAAAAATTAGCACTTTTCATTAAGTGGATCACTCTGAACAATTCCCTAAGCATTTAGGCAAAAAGGAATTAATTCTGAATAAATTTGCACATTGATGAAAATTAAAGTGAACCACAATTTCAAACATATCTCGGGGAGCATGCATGAATTTTCCTAGGATTTTTGGAGCTAAGAATTTCCCATAATTGGATTTTTATGTTTTGGAAATTCTCTGGAATTGTTTCTGTATTCATTTGAACACAGAAACTTGAAATCAGAATTATCCTAACTAAATCAACTCCAAATGAGCTGAAACGTTTACAGGAGTTCACTAACATCCTAAAGAATATTCTGGCAAAATATGAGGATTTTTGGATGAACTAACTCCCTCAAAAAATCTTTTGCTGAAAAGCTTTAAAGAATTTTCCAGAATTTAATAATGATTTTCATACAATTTGGGTTGCATATTTGAATATAGTTTTTCAATCTGAATCCAACCCAATTTGAATCACTAAAGTTGGAGGTTTCTACACAGAGTTATGGATTTTTGAAGTTGGACAACTTTCTGTTTGAATTTTACACAGAGCACTCAAACATGGGGCCCACGGGTCAGGTGTTTCTTCAACCTCTCGCCAGAGCCTGCGGGTACACACCGGCAGAGATTGTGGCGCGGCTCGTTCTCCCTCAATTCTCCACCAAATTAGCTCCGGTTTTGCCCTACATGATCCTTGGAACGTGGTGCAGCTGCCGGGCAAGGTTTCCCCGCATGAAAACGACTGGAGGTGGGTCCGCATCGGCGGGGAGGCTCGGGAGCTCGGCATCGACGCGTTCTGGCGTGTCCTAAGCTTCTCCCGGCAATCTACGTTGCCCTAAAGCATCCCCAGATCTCTTAGAGCATGTAACACACCTCCATTAGTGCAGCAATTGGCGGGAATAGGGCGGTCACCGGAGACCCGACCCGTATTTGCCGCCGCCGGCGAATTCTCGTCGCCTGGGAAGTGGGATGGCCGGTTTAATGCGTTCTTTGGCGTGGGAGGGCGCTAGGGTTACTAGTTTCTGTGTCTTGAATTGTAGAACCGATGATCAACCACGTTGGACGAATTTCCAGATTTGGCTCGCGTCGGTTCAACACATTCACCGTTGCAAAAACCCAAATTACGGCTAGCCGGCGATGGGGAAGAGCAAGGGGAGTCCGATATGATGATCGTGATAGAATGGCGCACCTTTGAGTCATGTTGGTCGTGCCGGAGAGGCTCTGGACCGGCCGGGAGACGAGGAGCAGTGGAGGCAGTGTGGCTCTCTTTTGACGGAAGAAAACTGGATCGGTCACGGCGGCGGAAGGCCGGGGACGAGCTGAAAACCCATTAGGAACATAGAGGAGACTCTGGCGTCGCTCTTGTGTGGTCCAGCCAGGCGTCCAACTCGTTGGTACTGCACAGCAGCGGTCAACCGAGGAGCGGTGAGGAGGCTCTGTTTGTGTGCTGTGCGTGAGGAGGTAACGAAGCTCAGTTGGGCTCGGCAGTATAGAGGTGATCACGGCGAGAGAAACCCTCTCACGGTGCCAGCGCGAGAGAGACGAGCAGGAGGTGGCTACCGGTGCCCCTCGGTGTCACACGGCTGCAGCTTTGCTCGGTGAGAAGGAAAAACAGAGACTTCGCTCTGAACTTCAACTGCAAGTTTTTGGCTGCCTCTATGACATGTGGGTCCCACCAGTCAGTCCCTCCTTATCCCCTAAAGGATCTCCAAAATTTGGCAACTGACCAATTCAAATGTTTGGAGTTGAAAACTGAGCTGCATTTGGATAGTTGGGCAAATTTCATCCAAATTCAAATGTGTATTTGAATTCTTTGCACATTTAAGTCCTTTTGGAAAATGGATAGCAAATCCTTTCAAAAAATAATGATACTTTGCCTACCTACTAATTTGGACCTAAGGAATTCAAATATGCAATCTGATTTTTGTGTTAGCTGCTGCAAACAAGAGTTTGAACACAACAGTTTGAATTACCATTGCGTTTTCCCTCATTTGAATTTTTGAGTTGAACATTTAGTTCACAATCTGATTTTTAAACCCTTCCATTGCACCTGAGGCTTCAAATCTGTGGATTTAATCCACCTAGGGTCCAAACATGCAAGTAACCCTAAGTTTGTTTAGAAAGAATCTCTCATGTGTTGTCATATGTGGACAAAGTTTAAACCAGTCACCTTTTTCATACACATGACACCAACATTTGTGCAAACTCAAATTTCTTTGTATTCATATTTTTGGGACCTTTACAAAACCTTGAGGCTGTGTGTGGATTACCGGCCGCTCAAGGCCGTCACCATCAAGAACAAATACCCACTGCACCGCATTGACATTCTGTTTGATCAGCTTGTGGGTGCAAGTGTGTTCCCCAAGATGGACCTTCGCTCTGGATATCATCAAATAAAAATCCTGGCGGAGGATATTCCGAAGATGGCCTTCTCGAAGAGATATGGCTTATACGAATGTCTCGTCATGTCTTTTGGTCTCACCAATGCTCCGGCACATTTCATGTATCTCATGAACTCGGTGTTCATGCCGGAGCTGGACAAGTTCGTTGTGGTGTTCATTGATGATATCTTAGTTTACTCCAAGACAGAAGAAGAACACGCCGAACACTTGAGAATCGTTCTTCAACGATTGCGGGACCATAAACTCTATGCCAAGTTTAGAAAATGTGAGTTTTGGATCAGCCAAGTGCCATTTTTGGGACATATCTTCTCAGCGCAAGGCATTGCGGTTGATCCAAGCAAAATTGAACAAGTGCTGAAATGGAAGGCTCCCACTTCTGTCCATGAAGTCAGAAGCTTCCTCGGTTTAGCAGGATACTATTGGAGATTCATTCCAAGCTTCTCCAAGCTTGCTAAGCCGATGACAGAACTATTGAATAAGGGAACAAAATATGTTTGGAACGCGGCATGTGAAGGAGCATTCCAAGCATTGGTGAAGCATCTCACAACAGCCCCGGTCTTAGCTCAATCTGATACGGCCAAACCCTTTGACGAGTATTGTGATGCGTCCGGTATCGGGCTCGGCTGCATGTTGATGCAAGAAGGACGTGTGGTTGCATATGGCTCACGCCAACTTTAAAACCATGAGCAGCAATATCCGACTCATGATCTTGAGCTTGCTGCTGTGGTTTTGGCACTGAAAATGTGGAGGCACTATCTCCTGGGGAATTTGGTACACCTCTACACCGACCACAAGAGCTTGAAGTATATTTTCACCCAGAAGGAGCTGAATATGAGGCAAAGGAGGTGGTTAGAACTCATCAAAGGTTATGAGATTGAAATTCATTACCACCCCGGCAAGGCGAATGTGGTTGCCGACGCGCTGAGTCGGAAATCACATATCCATAATAAATATAGCCTAGAGGGGGGGTGAATAGGCTTTTCAATGCTTTGTTAATCCCTGAAACACTTAGTAGATCAGACTAGTCTGGTAGAGTGCGGACTAGTTTATTTTCTACTCAGAGAAAAATCGGACTAGTCCGGTACTGTGCGGACTAGTCCGGTATGCGTGGACTAGAGAGATCAAGGTTGATCAATATTTTCACTTCTAGTACCCTATGCAGCAGAAATTAATTGATAGCTTAGATGTATTACAACAGTGAAACAATGAATTACAGAGATCAACTTTGATTTCAATGCTTCAACGTGAATTTCACAAGATTAATTAAATACTAGAATATGATGAACAATAGATGAACATGAGTAAGAGACAAGATTTTATCCCGAGGTTCGATTCCACGAAGGAAATCTATGTCCCTGTTGAGGAGTTCACTAAGGACCGGGTCTTCACCAACCCTACCCTCGTCGAATCGCCACGGAGGCCGATTCTCTTCCACTAATCACAAAGGGCAAATAAATCGTTCAAGGGGCCTTCTCACAAGTTTAGGGCTCCCCAAGAATTACAATAAATGAGCATAGCCAAACACACTCAAAAGATGAACAATAAACGAAAAAGAGTGTGCGAGAGATGAAACCCTAGAGCTCAAGATGTGTAGAACAAGTCTCTCCTTTGATCAATTGCTAATCCCCAAAGATTTGATCCTTTTTGGGTTAGAATGTGTGGAGAGATGTGAATTTTGGGCTCTTGGGAGGTGTGATGGTGCAGGGGGTCGAAAAGTTATGGTGGTATGGCCATACACATCTTTTTATAATAGGGTTTCCAATTGTTACGTTAGGGTTTGCGATGTCCAGACTAGTCCGTGGTAGACTCCGGACTAGTCCGTTGTGCGGCGTGTGGAAAATCCTAAGTGTTGTGAGATACCGGACTAGTCTGTAAGAATGTGGACTAGCCCGTTGTCTGTCCAGAAACAAATCGGACTAGTCCGGTCCATATCGGACTAGTCCGTTTTCCAGTCAGAGAGAAAATTGGACTAGTCCGGTTGATATCAAACTAGTCCGCACATGCTGATTTTTGTGCAGTTAGTGTGATTTCTTTCACTTGAGCTCTTGGGGTGTGTTTCTCCAACACACTCAATACTAAGTAATCTAATCTTTTTAGTTCCTGAGCTCTTATCAATTTGGATCCTCCTTCTCCTTTCTTTTTGCGCTTTCTTCCTAATTTCTTTAAGAACCTGCGCTCATCTCAACAATTTTATAAGGGTCTCATTTGTTTGTCATAAATCAACCAAAACCCACAAGGGATGCCTAGATGCACTTTCAATCTCCCCCTTTTTGGTGATTGATGACAACCAATTGAGATCACACAAATATTAAAAAAATTCAGATTTTCATAAAGTGTGCCCATATGAGCTTTGAGAAAAATAGGCAATGTAGACATAAAACATATGTGCACTTTTTATGGTGGGGTGAAAAACTATGTGTGTGAGAAAATTTTTTATGTGAATATCATAATGAGCATAATCATAAAATCATCAAGAGTCTCAATCCTACATAGCAGTTTTAAACATACACCATTAACCAGAAGCATAACATGGTTATCATTTCACATCACATGTCCAAAAGCATAATGGTAGCATAAGTCTTACAAAAGCATAATGAAAGCATAAGTTATCATTTTACAGCACGTGTCCAAAAGCATAATGACTGCACATGTCTTACAAAAACTCATTTCTTAAACTAGGACATAAAAAGAAGAGCCTACGAACTAAGACTCCCCCTCAATCTCTCCCCCTTTGGCATCAAGGCACCAAAAAGAAGGAGAGGAGGGATCAACTTGTCGTCGCCCGCTTACTCCTCGCTGTCGGTCCTTTCTTCGTCTTCATCATCAGGCTGAGGTGGAGGAGGAGGAGTGGAACCACTCGTCATGCCAAAGTAGGCATGCTCTGATGGAGAGAGAGGAGGAAGCATTGTGAAGTCAGATGCAGAGTCCTCTGAGATGACTGGAGATCCAATGGGCTCAATCTCTAGTTTTTGGCATATAGCTTTGACATTGGCCTTCATGTATCTCATTTCTTCTTTTCTTGCCCTGTTCATCTTATGAAGCTTCACCTCAGTTTTGCGGCAAGAACCAAAGACAGAAGCCAAAAACTTCATAATCCCAGTAGGCGACCTTTTGTGAGGAGGGGCCCTAGTCTTGGATGAAGGCCTTGCATCTACTCGAGCTCTCTCTGGATGTTCTTCAGGTGAGCCAGGTGAGGGAGTAGCTGGGAGAGAGGCTTGAGAAGGCTTCTGAGGCCTTAGAGCAGTGTGTTCCACATCCTTAACAAACTAAATTCCTACGACTTTTCCAATCATGAGCACCAAGTATGGTGCATAGCCACAGGAACAGTTTGGTGTGCAGGATATGTTCACCATGTCATTCCAAATATAATTGAAGATGTTAAATCTTCTCCTCCCACTGATTACTTTCATCAAGGTTCTCAAATAACCTTGGACACTCATGGCATCTCCATCCTTTGGAGCAATGGTCTTCCGGAGCACTCTGTTGAGAACAATGAAGAAGGGCTTCATGTTCTTGGTCGAGGGAGGATTTTATAGGAGTCGAGTATCGTAGAGGAATTTCATCTTGTCCTTCTCCACAACACCAAAATTGTGAATCACAATCTCATTACTGCCGGTGTCCTCAAGGTGCAGAAGTCTAGCAAACTCAGTATAGGAAATTGTGTACTTGGATCCATGTATCATCCAAGTAACTTTGTCTTCTCCATCGTGGGCAAAGTGGCAAGTTACATAGAACTGGGAAATGATCTCATCATTCCAGTTGTATCTGAAGGAGAGCATGTCCTTGAGACCGTGTCTCTCTGCATCCTCTATTACCTCCTCAATGGTTTCATAGCTCTTCCTTTCAAAATATGTCCACAGACTGGAGGAGCTAAGCTAATTGAGCAAAAAACAAAGAAAATCGAAGGTTCTAGGGTTTGGAGAGAAATTTACCAAATCCTTCGATTAGAGGCGTTGAAGGAGTTCTTGATGCGGACTAGTTCAGGGTCTTCGATCCCTTTGCAGTGGAGATCGATTCCCACGGAGATTTGGTTGGTTTTGATGGAGAAATCACAAATCCGCCTTGGGAGCACTTGAGTGAGGAGAGAGAACGTGGGAGGGGTTGTGAGGATGAAGGAGGTTAGGTCTGAGCCGGCCCTAGGGTTATGGAGTCGAAATATCGGGCTAGTCCGTGGTTGTCCGGACTAGTCTGCAAGTGCGGACTAGTCCGGGGTGTCCACGGACTAGTCCGTGGTCCCTTGTACAGAAAAGTACAAAACACTTATATATATGTATTCAACGGTTCCTAATAAGGAATAGGGGACAAAGACACACAAATATTCTTGATGAATATGATCAGTTAACATACAACAATCAAGCTATGACCATAATTCATCAAGATCAAGTAACTAACATAGTTTTAGGAGAAAAATATAGAGAGATGATTTTTCAACACAATTAACATGATTTTGAGGATGGCATACAGGTATGCAAGTTTTCAAGCCACGTTCCGAGCATCAAGGATATTTAGTTCATTTCAGAGCTCACAAAAGCGTTTTTCATCAGATGGCTTGGTAAAGATATCGGCTAGTTGTTTTTTAGTGTTGACATGGGAAATGGCTATGTCTCCTTTCATCGAGTGATCTCTCGAAAAATGATGCTGGATATCTATGTGTTTGGTTCTAGAGTGCTCAACTGGGTTATGGGCAATTTTAATTGCACTCTCATTGTCACAAAGGAGTGGAATAAGGCTCATATTGTAACTGTAATCCCTTAGAGTTTGTCGCATCCAAAGGAGTTGTGCACAACAACTCCCGGCTGCAACATACTCCGCTTCGGTCGTGGATAAGGCAATTGAATTTTGTTTCTTGGAGGACCAAGAAACTAAGGATCTACCTAGGAATTGGCAAGTACCAGAAGTACTTTTTCTATCTACCTTGCATCCGACATAATGTGCATCGGAGTATCCAATGAGATTGAATTTTGAACCTTTGGGATACCAAAGGCCTAGGTTGGGTGTATGAACTAAATATCTCAAGATCCTTTTAACGGCTATCAAATGACATTCCTTAGGATTGGCTTGAAACCTTGCACACAAACATACACTCAACATGATATCAGGCCTAGGTACACATAAATAAAGTAGGGAGCCAATCATGGAACGATATATCTTTTGATCCACATTTGGTCCGTCTTAATTGAGATCCAAGTGTCCATTAGTCGCCATGGGAGTCTTTATGGGCTTTCCTTTGTCCATTCCAAACTTCTTGAGAATGTCTTGAGTGTACTTTGTTTGGCTTATGAACGTCCCGTCCTTTTGTTGCTTCACATGGAATCCCAAAAAGTACCTCAGCTCTCCCATCATGGACATCTCGAATCTATCTATCATAATCTTACTAAATTCTTGACAAAAGAATTTGTTAGTTGAACCAAATATAATGCCATCAACATAGATTTGGCAAATGAAGAGATCATCATCAAAGTGTTTAGTGAACAAGGTGTAATCAGCTTTTCCAAATTTGAAGTCATTTTCAATCAAAAAATCTCTAAGGCACTCATACCAAGCTCTAGGAGCTTATTTGAGGCCATAGAGAGCCTTACGTAGTTTGAACACATAGTCGGGGTGCTCTTGATCTTCAAAACAGGGTGGTTGCTCCACGTACACCTCCTCCTTGATCGGTCCGTTGAGAAAGGCGCTTTTCACGTCCATTTGATAAAACTTGAAATCATGGTGAGTAGCATATGCAAGTAATATATGAATAGATTCAAGCCTAGCTACAGGAGGAAAAGTCTTGTCGAAATCCAAACCTTCGACTTGTGAGTACCCTTGTTCCTTGTCACCACTCCATGTTCGTCTTGCTTGTTGCGGAAGACCCATTTAGTGCCGACGACGTTGAACTTGGGTCTTTCAACAAGCTCCCACACTTCGTTCCTTTTGAAGTTGTTCAATTCTTCTTGCATCGCCATCACCCAATCCGGATCTTTTAATGCATCCTCAACCCTTTATGGTTCCAAAGAGAATACAAAAGAATAGTGTTCACAAAAATTAGATACGCGAGATCGAGTTGTTACTCCCTTTCGGATATCACCGATTGTGTTGTCGACGAGGTGATCTATTTGGATGCTTTGGTGTACTCTTGAATGTGGCACTTGTGGTCTTGAATCTTCATAATCATCTTCTCCTCCCCCTTGATAGTTGCCCTCGTTGATGTTTTGATCTTCTTGATTTTCTTGAGGTTGATCTTGTATGGAAGCTCCCCCTTGATCATTTTCCTCCACCTGTGGTTCATTTTCTTCATTCGCATTTGAAGGTGGCACTTGTGGTCGAACATCGCCCAATGCCATCCTTCTCAATGCTTGACATGGAGCTTCTTCTTGATCTAGCACACGTTGATCAACTTGCTCTTCTTGAGAGCCGTTAGTTTCATCGAACACTACATCACGTGCTACTTCAACAAGTCCGGAGGTTTTGTTGAAGACACGATAAGCGTAGGAGTTCGAATCATAGCCAAGTAAGAAACCTTCATCGGACTTCGAAGCAAACTTCGAAGCCCTTGGCTTCTTGTTTAAAATATAACATTTTTAACCAAAAACACGAAAATATGAAATATTCGGCTTGTTACCCGTGAGTAGTTCATATGAAGTTTTCTTGAGCAATCGATGAAGATATATTAGGTTTATGGCGTGACAAGCGGTGTTAACCGCTTCAGCCCAAAACCTGTCTGAAGTCTTGTACTCATCGAGCATTTTTCTCATCATCTCAATGAGAGTTTTGTTCTTCCTTTCGGCTACTCCGTTTTGTTGAGGAGTATATGGTGCTGAGAATTCATGCTTTATCCTTTCTTCGTCTAGATACTCCTCAACTTGGGTGTTCTTGAATTCTGTCCCATTGTCACTTCGTATGTTCTTGATATTCAATGAGAATTCATTTTGGGCACGCTTGATGAACTTCTTGAGGGTTGCTTGAGTTTCTGTTTTATCATGCAAAAAGAGAACCCACGTGAAGCGTGAACAATCATCAACAATGACTAGACCGTATTTATTACCGCCGATGCTTATGTAAGCAATTGGATCAAATAGGTCCATGTGGAGGAGCTCAAGCGGTCTTGTTGTAGTCATGACATTTTTCGCAGGATGGGGTGCTCCTACTTGCTTCCCTGCTTGGCACGCTCTACGTGGCCTGTCTTTCTCAAAAACAACATCCTTTGAACCTCGGATGTGATCGCCTTTGAGGAGTTTTTGAAGATTCCTCATACCAACATGTGCTAGCCGTCTATGCCACAACCAACCCATGTTGGTCTTTGCAATCAAGCATGTGTCAAGTTCGGCTTTATCTTTGTTGAAGTCAACTAGATAAAGTTTTCCCTTTAACATGCCCTTGAATGCAATTGAGTTATCACTCCTTCTAAAGACAGTCACACCCTCATTAGTGAATAAGCAATTATAACCCTTGTCACATAATTGTGATATGGACAAAAGGTTATAATCCAAGGAGTCAACATGTAAAACATGAGGGATAGTATGTTGTGATGAAATTGCAATTTTACCGGTACCAAGCAATTTCCATGACTATTGTCACCAAAGTAAATGCCTTCGCTTGTATCTTCATTTTCTTCATATTCCATGAACATTCTTCTTTCTCCGGTCATGTGATTTGTGCATCCACTATCTAGCACCCATTTTGCTCCACCGGATGAATAAGTCTGCAAAAACAATTTATGCCTTGGTCTTAGGTACCAAGCTTGCTTGGGTCCTTTGAGGTTAGTCACAAGTGATTTGGGCACCCACACATGAGACTTGGTGTTCCCATGGCGTGGCCCAACATATTTAGCATAAACTCTTCGAAGATTACTTTTCATAAGTACATATGAAGCATCAAGAGTTCTGAATAGAAGTTGTTGTTCATATGTGATCACGGTATTTGTCAACATTATTAAGTTTTCTAACTTGAGAAGAGTTTCCCTTGACAAAGGCAATGCAACCCTTGTTATTCTTGTGGTTTCTAGCGTTTTTCTTTTCACCATAAGAATATCCAATGCCATATTTGACATTAGGAGGTATTGTGACCGAGTATGCACTGCGTGCATACTTGATCTTCTCCTTGTAAAATATGCCACTTTGAGAAGATTGCTTGTCCTTTGTCGAGTTTGGCTTTTTCTTCAAGTTAGTGTCACTTTTGGCACAAGCACAAGTAATACTAGTTTCAGATTTTATATGTTGAGAATGTGAGCTTGAAGTGGATGAAGAACCACTTTGCTTGAGTGACTCAACTTGTACCTAAAGGATCTTGTTAACTTTGGTTAAGTTACCAAGTTCATCCTTGATGGTGGTGTTTGAGTCTTTTAACTTCAAGCAAGCTTCCTTGCTTGAAGCTAACTCAAGTTCTAGTTATTTACTTCCCTCCTTTTCAAGTTCAAGAAGCTTTTCAATCTCAAGATATTCCTCCTTTTGGGAAATGATCATATCTTCCTGACGATTGACTAACTTCTCTATATCAACAAGCTTATCAAATAGAAATTTCATCTTAGTAGCTGTCTTTTTGTCTAATCCCCTAAGCATATATTCATTTTCATCACTGCTATCATCCTCACTAGAATTATCACTGTCACTAGTAAAAGAATGCAAGAAGAAAGATTTAGTTATTACCTTTCTTTTACCTTCCTTTGCCATTAGACATGTGTTGTCGGTGTCCTTCCGTGCGCCCATGGTTGGGAAGAGAGTGGATTTCTTGGCAGTCTTCTTTATGGCTATGGTGGCCATCTCCTCTTCTTCTTCGGATGATGATTCATCGTTGGAGTCCCACTCCTTCCCTAGATGCGCTTGGCCATATTGCTTCTTCTTCTTGAACATTTTCTTTGGTTGAGGCTTGTTGTCTTTAGTCTTCTTGTTTTCTTCATCTGGACAATCTACTATGAAGTGATCATATTCTCCGCAGTTATATCACGCCCATCTCATCTTGGGTCTTTGTTTGTCCCTTTATCTTCCTTCATTTGAGCTGCTACCCTTTGATACTGTCACACCCTCAATTTCATAATCATGTATGCATACATAATTCTTCTAGAGAAACATTTTAAACGAATTGGAAACAGAGAAAGAATTAAAAAGATAGCCAAAAAAGCAAATTCCAATTCCCCGAGAGCGCCGAAGACAATTCCTGCTGCCAGCTGGCCACGTGGTGCCTTCGGAGCTTATCCCCGCAAAGGGGGAGAGGTCCGCCGCTAACTGGCCACGTGGCGCCTTCGGAGCTCATCCCCGCAAAGGGGGAGAGGTCCGCCGCTAACTGGCTACGTGGCAGGCTCGGAGCTTGCCTCTGTGAAAGGAGCGAGGTCTGACCCCGTGGGACACGTGTTGCCCCCGGAGCTAGCCTCTACGGAGGAGCGAGGTCAGCCCCACAGGACACGTGTCGCCTTCGGAGATAGTCACTACGGAGAAGAAAGGACCCGCCGCGTGGCACACGTGTCACTCTCGGAGCTAACCTTCGAGAGGTCCGGTCCTACTAGACACGTGTCATCCTCGGAGCTCACTTCTGAGGAAAAGACACTGCAGGACACGCGTCAGCCTCGGAGCTCGCCTCCGAGAGGTCCCGCCCTAAGGAGGTCTGACACTACCGGACACGTGTCATCTCCGGGGAGCTCACCTCCGGGAGGTCCGACGCTATTGCACACGTGTCGACTTCGGAGCTTGCCTCTGAAGAAAGGGGAGGTCCAAAACTGACACATGGCACTCTCGGAGCTCACCTCCGTAGAGAGGGGAGGTCCAGAACTGACACGTGGAACTCCCAGAGCTCACCTTCGATGAGAGGGAAGGTCCGGCACTGACACGTGGCGTACGCGGAACTCGTCTCTGGAGAGAGGGGGAGGTCCCGAACCACCAGACACGTGGCGCACGCGGAGCTCGCCTCTGAGGGAGAGGGAGGTCCCGCCCGCCTGACACGCAGCATAAACAGAGCCCGCCTCTGCGGAAAAGGGAGGCCCGGCCTCCGTTGGACAGGAGGAGCCTCTGGATCTCATCACCGCAGAGGTGACGAGATCTGAAGCAGTTTTCTTCTGTACGCGCGGGAATACCGATACGGAGGGAAACCGGCACGATTTTCACATTGCTACCACACAAATTTGATTAGAGATAAGTTGTTAAGATTTAAACACAAATCAAATAGGACTCTTATTTGAAATCCAATCGAAGGAGGACTCTTATTTTTCCGGTTATAAATAGAATCCGAAACAATCCCTTGGTCGTAACATCTTCTCAAGCCGACAACTTAGAAACCCTAGCTCCCAAACTCGCCGAGCTAAACCCCTCCGCCGGGTTTGACCACCGGAGAGACCGCCGACGAGCCCAGACCACGATCGCCATCGCCGAAGGAGAGCTGACGATCTGTTTTTGCTAGGAGGAAGGACCCGAAGGAAGTAATGTAGGTCTCAAGTACCACCTTACGACATCATCGATGTTTCTTTGCATCTATTTTTGAACAGAAGTCTTTTCGTGGACAGATCACATGTTGATCGGTTTGATCTAGATCCTGAGTCCAGATCATCACCACGCCCACACTTGATCTTTACACCTCTGTTCATTGTAAAACCCCATGCAAGCCTATTAAAACATGCAAAAGCACGTACAAACTGATCTAATGAAAACATCATCATAGGATTAGCATGCATATGCACAACTGCATCTTGAGTAAAGTTTGTGCATGATGATTGATTGCTATAAATCTTGTATGTGCGTGATCATAATTAGAATAACAAGCTCAGGGAGCTATCTACAAAGGACTACAACACCAAGCTTTCAAGATCCCAGAGCAATAGAAACCACAGGAACAAGGCAAGTGCCCCTTGACCATATTGATCCCATGTTTTTGGAACTATTTTGTTTGCGAAAAGGTGTGTCTGCTTGAGTCAACTTGATGGGAAACCCTTTTATAGGAGTTTACTAGTTTTGTTAACCACCCTTGTCGCCGGGAAAGTTGATGAGTCGGGTATGGTCGTTTTTGGTTTTTGCTTCGCTGAGTCAACGGGACATGGGAAGCGAGATAGTTTGTGTCTAGCTACTGCACTCATAGTGATAATGAGAACTTGATGATAATGAACATGAATCAGGGGAGATCTAGGCAAGCTTGGTTCGTGGAAGTGGTACAAAGAGATGGTGGTTTACTTGCCGTGGATCTAAGGACTGGTTCATGCCAGCCATGCCAGAAAAACAGTGCCACCACAAGGCCAAATATGGGTGCGGCTTAGCTGACTAATTAGGTAAGTTACTAGATTGTTATGGACCGTGGAAGGCGCGGGGAATGGGAGTCGAGAGAGGACTGCCCTGGGAACTGTATGGCACAAGAGGGGGCCCGTAGGTAGGAGAATTGGAGATTCTAGCCTGCTGGTGAAACCTTAGTGAGTCCATACATCTAGAAGCCCCTTTGTAAAGGCTATTTTGTGATCTCTTGACCATACACTTACGGTTTTGTACTGGTATAATAGAGGTTATGCAGTCGCCGACGGGTGACAAAATCACAAACTTGTGGGTAAAGTGGTGCCACCTATGCAGAGTGTAAAACTATCATGATAGCTGAGCTTACGGTCACAAGCGTCTGGGCAACTCACATGATTAGATGGGATGGTATTTGGTTATGTTTTGGATATTGGTTTGGTCTTTGGATTGGTTTTGCGACTGTTGAGTCCTGGTTATGAGATTGGTTTCATGACTGTTGAGTCATGGCAATGAGCATTTGTCTCGGTATGAGGTGGAATTAAACATGAGATAAGATGGTAGTGAATACGAGATGGTGTTCATGAGCATGAGAAAAAGTTGAGAAAGATGAATGTCTGATGGGACATGAAAAGAGGTGAAATATGATGGAGGTATGTTCATGTTTTAATTGAATACATGATGGGATTTTAATTCACTTTAAGCTAGTTGCTGTTTTTATCATGTTTTGAGAAATAAACTTTGCTTTCTGCAATGAGCCTTTCTATACCTACCTTGCTGTAAGCATCATGTCATACTTTCCGCACTTGCTGAGTATGCCATGTACTCACCCTTGCATTATCATACATCATCAGCAACAGGAGAGGAATACTTTGAAGACCATATGGAGTATTAGGCGTGTGATCGTCTGTCAACTTGCCTGTGGGGATGGATGGAGTAGAAGATGGGGCCGCTGCTTCCTCTTAGATGCTTCCGCAATAGTTTAGAAGACTTCCGCTGCTAGAACAAGACTTCCGCTGCTAGATTTAGTTAGAGACTTCCGCTGCAAGAAAACAATAGAGGTTGATGTAATAAAGCAATTGAACCTATTCATTCGTGGTTATATATATTCTGAGTTCAGTTTGTGGAGTATATGTGTATGTGTGATGAACATCCTAGACACACATACGCATCAGTCCAGGTTTCGTGGTTTTTCCATAGAATTGGGGCGTCACAGATTGGTATCAGAGCCACGGTTGATTGTAGGTCACACGCCTAGATAGGTCAAAGATTGGTATCAAGCTACCACGGTTGACTGTAGATCACAAGCCTAGATAGAAATAATAGATTGGTTTTAGAAGCCACGGTTGACTGTAGGTCACAAGCCTAGATTGATCACAGATTGGTAGCAGAACCACGGTTGACCGTAGGACGCAAGCCTAGTCGCAGATTGGTATTAGGAGCCACGTTGAACATAGGATGCAAGCCTAGAAAGAGGTCACAGATTGGAATTAGAACCCCATTGACCACAGGACAAAGTCACAGAATGGTAGTCACAGATTGGTATCACCCCAAACCACATAGGACCCCCATCGAGTAAGCATTGAATAGGAGTTGTGTGCTGAACTTTGTGATGATTGTTTGTGCTTGAGTGCTTAGTGTGAGTTGTGGGACGTTTCAACGTTGTCCGTATCCACACCTAGTAAAGAGATGTGAAATGCTTCGGCACTTGTTCACATCCTCATATAGGATGATATATAGTCCATCCAACTTGATGAATAGAGTTGGGGGGGATCACTCTAAACTTCTAACTTCTATCCAACTCCCTCTCACAGATGGTGAAAGAAAACGCCGGCCGCCAAAGGAGGAACGTCCATGGTAACCAAGAGGAGGACCACGTTGAGGTTCCTGAGAATGGTAATCCTGGGGATGGTGCAAACAACTTGGAACGGTTGATGGCTATGCAGAACCAGCTCATGCTAACAATGATCCAAACTTTGGGTCAGCTGCAAGCCAACAACAACAACAACTCCGTTCCTGCACCACCGCAACCACCACCGGCTCACAACCAATTGGGAGAGTTCATGAGGACTCGACCACCCACTTTTGCTCAAGCTAATGATCCCATGGAGGCCGATGATTGGTTGAAGTCCATGGAGAAGAAGCTTGCCATAGTTCAGTCCAATGATCGAGAGAAAGTTCTCTTCGCATCGCACCAACTCATGGGAGCAGCCGCTGACTGGTGAAACGCTCTATGCAACGCTCATGACAACCCGGAGACTATTACTTGGTTTGAATTCAAGGAGAGTTTCCGCTCTCATTACATCCCTGCTAGAGTCATGATGCTAAAAAGGCAAGAGTTTAAAGGTCTCCGCCAAGGCAAGAAGAGTGTGAATGAGTACATAAACAAGTTCACGCAGCTGTCAACGTATGCCCCCGAGGATGTCAACTCGGACCAACAGAAGCAGTACTTGTTCATGAGTGGGTTGAACAATGAGATCCAAGTTCAGCTCCTCAACAATGACTATGCAAACTTGTAGAAGCTAGTTGACAAAGCCATAGTGGTTGAAAGCAAGATCCGAGAGATCGAGCAAGAGGGCAAAAGAAAGATGCCATACCAGCCACAAGGGAGCAACATACGCCCTCGGTACATGCCCCCAGCTGCACCACAGTATGGCTCGTCCACTCCGACTTTTCACCCTAATCAACCACCACAGCAACGTCCTGCCATGCAAGCACCTCGTGTGCCTTTGCCACCTGCGCCACGACCCAACACGGGCGCTTATGTTCAAAACCCCCGCCCAAACGTCCCCCCTGTCTTGGGCAACAAGGCATGCTTCGCATGCGGAGAAACGGGACAGTTTGCAAGCCAATGCCCAAGGAAAGGTCTTGGACAACCAAGCAACGCGCCCAAGTAGAACCCACGGCCGAACGGAGGAGCTACGCAAGGAAACCGTGGACAGCAGAACTACGCTTGCGGCAAAGTGAACCTTGTCTCTGCTGAGGAAGCACATTGGCTGAGGACGTCGTGATTGGTATGTTCCTTGCCAACTCCAACCCAGCCACAATTCTATTTGATTCCGGAGCATCGCATTCATTCATATCATCCAAGTATGTTGTCAAGTATATTCTACCCATATCACACTTGAAATATACTTTGTTGGTTAATTCTCTCGGTGGAGAGATGAGGACTAATATAGTATGTCCGAAAGTAAACCTTAAAATAAGGGGGGTAGACATCCTTGCCAACCTCATTGTCTTGGATTCCCAAGGGCTTGACATAATACTCGGAATGGATTGGTTAAGCAAGCACAACGGAGTGATCCAATGTGCTATGAGAAGCGTGTAGTTGACAAACAAGCACGGAACTCGTATCGAGTATGACTCAGCCCAACTGGCAACCGAGAAGGCAACGATGAACCACGTCGAAGAAGCAACATTGGGAAGCATTCCGGTGGTTCAAGAATTTTAAGAAGTGCTTGAGGGTACAGGAAGAACAAGTACCAATGGATGAACTTGAGCTTCAAGAGGATCTGACCTATGTAGAGCACCCTATCCGAATTTTGGACGTGAAGGAAAGGGTCACGAGGAACAAAGTGATCCGATGGTGCAAGGTACAATGGAGCCATCATACAAAAGCCGAAGCTACATAGGAGCGTCAAGAAGACCTCAAAGTAGAATTCCCTCATCAATTCTCTACTTTATCGAATCTCGAGGGCGAGATTCAATTTAAGGGGGGGGGTGGATTTGTAACACTCTCAATTTCATAATCATGTATGCTATAATTCATGTAGAGAAACACATGTTAAACGAATTGGAAATAGAGAAAGAATAAAAAAGATAGCCAAAAAGAGCATATTCTAGTTCACCGAGAGCGCCGAAGACAATTCCCGCGGCCAGCTGGCCACATGGCGCCTTCGGAGCTCATCCCTGCAAAGGGGGAGAGGTCCGCCGCTAACTGGCCACGTGGATCCTTCGGAGCTCATCCCCGCAAAGGGGGAGAGGTCCGCCGCTAACTGGCTACGTGGCAGGCTCGGAGCTTGCCTCTGTGAAAGGGGCGACGTTCGACCCCGTCGGACACGTGTTGCCCCTGGAGCTAGCATCTGCTGAGGAGCGAGGTCAGCCCTGCAGGACACGTGTTGCCTTCAGAGCTAGTCACTGCGGAGAAGAGAGGACCAGCCGCGCGGGACACGTGTCACTCTCGGAGCTAACCTCCGAGAGGTCCGGTCCTACTGGACACGTGTCATCCTCAGAGTTCACTTCCAAGGAAAAGACACTGCAGGACACGCGTCAGCCTCGGAGCTCGCCTCCGAGTTGTCCCGCCCTAAGGGAGGTCTGACACTACTGGACACGTGTCATCTCCGGAGCTCACCTCTGAGAGGTCCGACGCTATTGGACACATGTAGACTTTGGAGCTTGCCTCCGAAGAAAGGGGAGGTCTAGAACTGACATGTGGCACTCTCGGAGCTCACATTCGAAGAGAGGGGAGGTCCAGAACTGACATGTGGCACTCCCGGAGCTCACCTCCGAAGAGAGGGGAGGTCCGGCACTGACACGTGGCGTACGCGGAACTCGTCTCTAGAGAGAGGGGAGGTCTCAACCCACCAGACACGTGGCACACGAGGAGCTCGCCTTTGAGGGAGAGGGAGGTCCCGCCCGCCTGACACACAGCACAACCGGAGCCCACCTCTGCGGAAAAGGGAGGCCCGGCCTCTGCTTGACACGTGGAGCCTCTAGAGCTCATCACCGCAGAGGTGACGAGATCTGAAGCAGTTTTTCTTCTGTACGCGTGGGAATACCGATACGGAGGGAAACCGACACGATTTCCACATTGCTACCACACCAAATCGATTAGAGATAAGTTGTCAAGATTCAAACACAAATCAAATAGGACTCTTATTTGAAATCCAATCGGAGGAGGACTCTTCTTTTTCCGGTTATAAATAGAACCCGAAACAACCCCTTGGTCATAACATCTTCTCAAGCCGACAACTTAGAAACCCTAGCCCCAAACTCGCCGAGCTAAACCCCTCCGCCGGAGTTTGACCACCGGAGAAACCGCCGACGAGCCTAGACCACGATCGCCATCGCCGGAGGAGAGCCGATGATCTATTTTTGCTTGGAGGAAGGACCCGAAGGAAGTAAGGTAGGTCTCCAGTACCACCTTACGACATCATCGCGGTTTCTTTGCATCTGTTTTCGAACAGAAACCTTTTCATGGACAGATCACGTGTTGATCGGTTTGATCTAGATCTTGAGTCCAGATCATCACCACGTCCACATTTGATCTTTACACCTCTGTTCATCGTAAAACCCCATGCAAGCCTATTAAAACATGCAAAAGCACGTACAAACTGATCTAATGAAAACAACATCATAGGATTAGCATGCATATGCACTTGGCTTGAGAATTCCGATGAACGGCTTGTTCTTGGCTTGGGGTCAGCTCTTCATCATCATCCGGGATATCTATTCCTGTACACTCTATATGCCACAAACTTTGGTTAAGAGATATAAGGTGCATTTTCATATTTTGTCTCCCTATTGAATAGTCATTGCCATCAAAGTAAGGTGCTTTCCCTAGAGGAATTGATAAGTAATGACTATTGTTAGAATTCAAACGTTCATAATCAAAAGGATATCGGGAGTAGTCTGTGTGACTACCTCCTTTCTTCTTCTTGTCATCATCGATCTTCTTCTTCCCTTTTGGGGAGATTGCCTGCTTCCGTAGAAGAGCCTTGAGTTGGAGCACCTCCTCATCATCGTCCTTGCTGTCTTGAATGGCGTCGAGTAGCTTCTTTAGCTTTTGAGTCCTTTCATCATTACTCTTTTCATCGTCGATCTTCTTGTGTACATCCTTGATGTCCGACATCGTCTCTTCGAGTGGTGAGTCTCTTTTGAAGAGTTTGGCTCTGATGCCAATTGAATGTAGCCTATAGGGGGGGTGAATAGGCTTTTCGATGCTTTGTTAATCCCTGAAACAGTTAGTAGATTTATCAAATACAGGGAAATCAGACTGGTCCGGTAGAGTGCGGACTAGTCCGTTTTCTACTCAGAGAAAAATCGGACTACTCCGGTACTGTGCGGACTAGTCCGGTATGCGTGGACTAGAGAGATCAAGGTTGATCAATATTTTCACTTCTAGTACCCTATGAAGCGGAAATTAATTGATAGCTTAGATGTATTACAATAGCTAAACAATGAATTACAGAGATCAACTTTAATTTCAATGCTTCAACGTGAATTTCCCAAGATTAATTAAATATTAGAATATGATGAACAATAGATGAACACGAGTAAGAGACAAGATTTTATCCCGAGGTTCAATTCCAAGAAGGAAATCTACTTCCCCGTTGAGGAGTCCACTAAGGACCGGGTCCTCACCAACCCTACCCTCGTCGAATCGCCACGGAGGCCGATTCTCTTCCACTAATCACAAAGGGCAAATAAATCGTTCAAGGGGCCTTCTCACAAGTTGAGGGCTCCCCAAGAATTACAATGAATGAACACAGCCAGACACACTCAAAAGATGAACAATAAACGAACAAGAGTGTGCGAGAGATCAAACCCAAGAGCTCAAGATGTGTAGAACAAGTCTCTCCTTTGATCAATTGCTAATCCCCAAAGATTTGATCCTTTTTGGGTTAGAATGTGTGGAGAGATGTGAATTTTGGGCTCTTGGGAGGTGTGACGGCCCAGGGGGTCGAAAAGTTATGGTGGTATGGCCGTACACCTCTTTTTATAATAGGGTTTCCAATGGTTACGTTAGGGTTTGAGATGTCTGGACTAGTCCATGGTAGACTCCGGACTAGTCCGGCGTGTGGCGTGTGGAAAACCCTAAGTGTTGTGAGATACCGACCAAGTCCATAAGAATGTGGACTAGTCCGTTGTCTTTCCAGAGACAAATCAGACTAGTCCAATCCATATCGGACTAGTCCGTTTTCTAGTCAGAGAGAAAATCGGACTAGTCCGGTTGATATCGGACTAGTCCGCACATGCTGGTTTTTGTGCAGTTAGTGTGATTTCTTTCGCTGGAGCTCTTGGGGTGTGTTTCTCCCACACACTCTATACTAAGTAATCTAATCTTTTTAGCTCCTGAGCTCTTATCAATTTGGATCCTCCTTCTCATTTGTTTTTGCGCTTTCTTCCTAATTTCTTTAAGAACATGCGCTCATCTCAACAATTATGTTAGGGTCTCATTTGTTTTCCATAAATCAACCAAAACCCACAAGGGGTGCCTAGATGCACTTTCACGCTTCATCAGCGGTAATAAATACGGTCTAGTCATTGTTGATGATTTTTCACACTTCACATGGGTTTTCTTTTTGCATGATAAAAACTCAAGGAACCCTCAAGAAGTTCATCAAGCGTGCCCAACATGAATTCTCATTAAAGATCAAGAACATACGAAATGACAATGCGACAGAATTCAAGAACACCCAAGTGGAGGAGTATCTAGACGAAGAAGGGATAAAGCACGAATTTTCAGCACCATATACTCCTCAACAAAACAGAGTAGCCGAAAGGAAGGACAGAACACTCATTGAGATGACGAGGTCAATGCTCGATGAATACAAGACTTCAGACAGGTTTTGGGCTGAAGCGATTAACACCGCTTGTCACGCCATAAACCGACTATATCTTCATCGGTTACTCAAGAAAACTTCATATGAACTACTCACGGGTAACAAGCCAAATATTTCATATTTTCGAGTTTTTGGTTCAAAATTTTTTATTTTAAATAAGAAGCCAAGGGCTTCGAAGTCCGATGAAGGTTTCTTACTTGGCTAAGAATCGAACTCCTACGCTTATCGTGTCTTCAATAAAACCTCCGGACTTGTTGAAGTAGCACGTGACGTAGTGTTCGATGAAAATAACGGCTCTCAAGGAGAGCAAGTTGATCAACGTGTGCTAGATAAAGAAGAAGCTCCATGTCAAGCATTGAGAAGAATGGCATTGGGCGATGTTCGACCACAAGTGCCACCTTCAAATGCGAATGAAGGAAATGAACCACAGGTGGAGGAAAATGATCAAGGGGGAGCTTCCATACAAGATCAACATTAAGAAAATCAAGAAGATCAAAACATCAATTAGGGCAACTATCCAGGGGGAGAAGAAGATGATAATGAAGATTCAAGACCGCAAGTGCCACATCCAAGAGTACACCAAAGCATCCAAAGAGATCACCCCGTTGACAACATAATCGGTGACATCCGAAAGGGAGTAATAACTCGATCTCGCATAGCTAATTTTTGTGAACACTATTCTTTTGTATCTTCTTTGGAACCATACAGGGTTGAGGATGCATTAAAAGATCTGTACTGGGTGATGGCGATGCAAGAAGAATTGAACAACTTCAAAAGGAACGAAGTGTGGTAGCTTGTTGAATGACCCAAGTCTGACGTCGTCGGCACTAAATGGGTCTTCTACAACATGAAAGACGAACATGGAGTGGTGAGAAGGAACAAGGCATGACTTGTGGCAAAAGGGTACTCACAAGTCAAAGCACCTTTCTCAACAGACCGATCAAGGAGGAGGTGTACATGGAGCAACCACCTGGTTTTGAAGATCAAGAGCACCCCGACTATGTGTTCAAACAGCGTAAGGCTCTCTATGGCCTCGAACCAGCTCCTAGAGCTTGGTATGAGTGGCTTAGAGATTTTTTGATTGAAAATGACTTCAAGATTGGAAAAGCTAATTACACCTTGCTCACTAAACACTTTGATGATGATCTCTTCATTTGCCAAATCTATGTTGACGACATTATATTTGGTTCAACTAACAAATCCTTTTGTCAAAAATTTAGTAGGATTATGACAGATAGATTCGAGATGTCCATGATGGGAGAGTTGAGGTACTTTTTGACATTCCAAGTGAAGCAACAAAAGGACGGGACGTTCATAAGCCAAACAAAGTACACTCAAGACATTCTCAAGAAGTTTGGAATGGACAAAGCAAAGCCCATAAAGACTCCCATGGCGACTAATGGACACTTGGATCTCAATGAAGACGGACCAAATGTGGATCAAAAGGTATATCATTCCATGATTCGCTCCTTAGTTTATTTATGTGCATCTAGGACTGATATCATGTTGAGTGTATGTTTGTGTGCAAGGTTTCAAGCAAATCCTAAGGAATGTCATTTGACAACCGTTAAAAGAATCTTGAGATATTTAGTTCATACACCCGACCTAGGTCTTTGGTATCCCAATGGTTCAAAATTCAATCTCAATGGATACTCCGGTGCAGATTATGCCGGATGCAAGGTAGATAGAAAAAGTACTTCTGGTACTTGCCAATTCCTATGTAGATCCTTAGTTTATTGGTCATCCAAGAAACAAAATTCAATTGCCTTATCCACGGCCGAAGCGGAGTATGTTGCAACCGGGAGTTGCTGTGCAAAACTCCTTTGGATGCGACAAACTCTGAGGGATTACGGTTACAATATGAGCCGTATTCCACTCCTTTGTGACAATGAGAGTGCAATTAAAATCGCCCATAACCCTGTTCAGCACTCTAGAACCAAACACATAGATATCCGACATCATTTTTTGAGAGATCACTCAATGAAAGGAGACATTGCCATTTCCCATGTCAATACTGAAAAACAACTAGCCGATATCTTTACCAAGCTACTTGATGAAAAACGCTTTTGTCAGCTCCGAAACGAACTAAATATCCTTGATGCTCGGAACATGGCTTCAAAACTCGCATACCTGTATGCCATCTTCAAAATCATGTTAATTGTGTTGAAAAATCATCTCTCTCTATTTTTTCCTAAAAACCATGTTAGTTACTTGATCTTGATGAATTTTGGTCATAGCTTGATTGTTGTATGTTTACTGATCATATTCATCAAGAATATTCATGTGTCTTTGTCCCCTATTCCTTATTAGGAACCATTGAACACACATATATAAGTGTTTTGTACTTTTCTGCACAAGGGACCATGGACTAGTCCGTGGTCACCCCGGACTAGTCCACACATTGCAGACTAGTCCGCACTCGGTCCACTAGTCCGGACAAGTCCGGTTCGACCACGGACTAGTCCGATATTTCGACTCCATAACCCTAGGGCCGGCTCAAACCTAATCTTCTTCATCCTCACAACCCTCCCACGTTCTCTCTCCTCACTCAAGTGCTCCCAAGGTGGATTTGCAATTTCTCCATCAAAACCACCCAAATCTCCGTGGGAATCGATCTCCACTGCAAAGGGATCAAAGACCCCGGACTAGTCCGCATCAAGAACTCCTTCATTGCCTCGAATCGAAGGATTTGGTAAACTTCTCTCCAAACCCTAGAACCTTCGATTTTCCTTGTTTTTGCTCAATTAGCTTAGCTCCTCCAGTCAATACATGCTCTATTGATGTATTCCATGTA
Organism: Neostapfia colusana; assembly: GCA_030760725.1. NCBI lineage: Eukaryota > Viridiplantae > Streptophyta > Magnoliopsida > Poales > Poaceae > Neostapfia > Neostapfia colusana. Next base: position 79,892,131 of record JASWHV010000007.1, on the reverse strand, counting down.
CCCTAGATCATATTTGCATTGAATAACCTCAAATTTTGACAAGTTAGGGCTTGAGCAGCCTCATAACGGACTAGTCCATTTTTAGGGCGGACAAATACAGTACTCCAGACTAGTCTGACACTGAACACCGGACTAGTCCGATATGCCCTGATCAGAATCTTAGCTTATGTCAATTCAATGCAATTCCTTGTCATCCTTGATTATTCATATCCTTTATATCTTCCTTGTCAGAAATCATGTCGGGATCAAATAAGAATCTCTCCGACTTTGAAGCCGAGATGGATCAAGATCAAGATGTGATGTCGCATATTCCGGAGTCTCGCTACAAAATGAGACAAGATCGTGCTGTCGAGCCCTCGCTCACCCCACCTATGGTTTGCCGAAAGCTTACAATCAAGAGACCAGCTTCAAGAGCAAATACGGCTGATTCTAGCTCGGCGGCTCAACGCCAAACCAAGGGCAAGGGAAAGGGGCTTGCTTCCGGGCCAATTGGTCCTCTTAAGATGACAGCTCCAAGGCAAGGAAATAGGGATCCCTCGGAGGAGAAGTTCAATGGCAAGGGGAGTGATGTGGCATGGAACCTGAGGAAGGTTGATGCCTATAGCACTGCCAAAAGGGCAGCTGACAAGAGATTTTGGAGCAGCATTCACTCGGACTACTACAGTTCGGTGTACCTCCAAATGAAGACTCTAGTGGTCCGCAGTCAATGGATCAACTGGACATTCTTTGAAAGGAAGAGCTGTGAAGCCCTTGGGGAGGTAATAGAGGCTGCAGAGAGACACTGACCCAAGGACTAGCTCTCCTTCAGATACAACTGGAATGATGAGATCATTGTCTAGTTCTTTGCAACTTGCCACTTTGCACACGATGGAGAAGACAAAGTGACTTGGATGACTCAAGGATCCAAGTACACAATTTCCTATACTGAATTTGCCAGACTGCTGCATCTTGAGGACACCGACAGTGATGAGATTGTGATTCACAATCTTGGAGTTGTGGAGAAGGACAAGATGGAATTCCTCTATGATACTTGACTCCCATACAATCCTCCCTCAACCAAGAACATTAAGCTTGTCTTCATTGTTCTCAACAGAGTGCTCCGGAAGACCATTGCTCCAAAGGATGGAGATGCCGGGAGTGTCCAAAGTTATTTGAGAACCTTGATGAAAGTAATCAGCAGGAGGAGAAGATTTGATATCTTCGATTACATTTGGAATGACATGGTGAACATATCCTGCACACCAAACCGTTCTTGTGGCTATGCACCATACTTGATGTTCATGATTGGAAAAGTCACAAGAATTGAGTTTGTGAAGGATGTGGAGCACACTGCTATAAGGCCTCAGAAGCCTCCTCAAGCCTCTCTCCCAGCTGCTCCCTCACCTGGCTCACCTGAAGAACGTCCAGAGAGGGCTCAAGAAGATGCAAGGCCTTCATCCATGACTAGGGCCTCTCAACACAAAGGGTCCCCTAGTGGAATTATGAAGTATTTGGCTGCTATTTTTAGTCTTGCCGCAAAACTGAGGTGAAGCTTCATAAAATGAACAAGGCAAGAAAAGAAGAAATGAGATACATGAAGACCAATGTCAAAGCAATATGCCAGAAACTTGAGATTGAGCCCAATGGATCTCCAGTCATCTCAGAAGACTCTGCATCTGATTTCACAGAGCTTCCTCCTCTCTCTCCATCAGAGCATGCCTACTTTGGCGCGACGAGTGGTTCCTCTCCTCCTCCTCCTCCTCATCCTGATGATGAAGACGAAGAAAGGACCGACAGCGAGGAGTGAGCCGGCGGCGACAAGTAGATCCCTCCTCTCCTTCTTTTTGGTGCCTTGATGCCAAAGGGGGAGAGATTGAGGGGGAGTCTTAGTTTGTAGGCTCTTCTTTTAATGTCCTAGTTTAAGAAATAAGTTTTTGTAAGACATGTGCTGTTATTATGCTTTTGTACATGTGCTGTAAAATGATAACTTATGCTTTCATTATGCTTTTGTAAGACTTATGCTATCATTATGCTTTTGGACATGTGATGTGAAATGATAACCATGTTATGCTTATGGTTAATGGTGCATGTTTAAAACTGCTATGTAGGATTGAGACTCTTGATGATTTTATGATTATGCTCATTATGATATTCACATCAAATTTTTTGCTCACACACATAGTTCTTCACCACACCATAAAGAGTGCACATATGTCTTATATCTACATTGCCTATTTTGCTCAAAGCTCATATGTGCACACTTTATGAAAATCTGAATTTTTTATCATATTTGTGTGATCTCAATTGGTTGTCATCAATCACCAAAAAGGGGGAGATTGAATGTGCATCTAGGCATCCCTTGTGGTTTTTGGTTGATTTATGACAAACAAATGAGACCCTAACAAAATTGTTGAGATGAGCGCAGGTTCTTAAAGTAATTAGGAAGAAAGCTCAAAAAGAAAGGAGAAGGAGGATCCAAATTGATAAGAGCTCAGGAGCTGAAAAGATTAGATTACTTAGTATAGAGTGTGTTGGAGAAACACACCCCAAGAGATCAAGTGAAAGAAATCACACTAATTGCACAAAAATGAGCATGTGCGGACTAGTCCGATATCAACCGGACTAGTCCGATTTTCTCTCTGACTAGAAAACAGACTAGTCCGATATGGACCGGACTAGTCCGATTTGTCTCTGGACAGACAACGGACTAGTCCGCGTTCTTACGGACTAGTCCGGTATCTCACAACACTTAGGGTTTTCCACACGCCGCAGACCGGACTAGTCCGGAGTCTACCACGGACTAGTCCGGACATCGCAAACCCTAACGTAACCATTGGAAAACCTATTATAAAAAGAGGTGTACGGCCATACCACCATAACTTTTTGACCCCCTGCGCCGTCACACCTCCCAAGAGCCCAAAATTAACATATCTCCACACATTCTAACCCAAAACAGATCACATCTTTGGGGATTAGCGATTAATCAAAGGAGAGACTTGTTCTACACATCTTGAGGTCTTGGGTTTGATCTCTAGCACACTCTTGTTCGATAATTGTTCATATTTTAAGTGTTTTTGGCTGTGTTCATTCATTGTAATTCTTGGACAATTTATTAGCCCTTTGTGATTAGTGGAAGAGAATCGGCCTCCGTGGCGATTTGACGAGGGTAGGGTTGGTGAAGACCCGGTCCTTAGTGGACTCCTTAACGGGGACGTAGATTTCCTTCGAGGAATCGAACCTCGGGATAAAATCTTGTCTCTTACTCGTGTTCATCTATTGTTCATCATATTCTAGTATTTAATTAATCTTGTGAAATTCACGTTGAAGCATTGCAATCAAAGTTGATCTCTGTAATTCATTGTTTCACTGTTGTAATACATCTAAGCTATCATTTAATTTCCGCTGCATAGGGTACTAGAAGTGAAAATATTGATCAACCTTGATCTCTCTAGTCCACGCATACCGGACTAGTCCGCACAGTACCTGACTAGTCCAATTTTTCTCTGAGTAGAAAACGGACTAGTCCGCATTCTACCGGACTAGTCCGATTTCCCTGAATTTGATAAATCTACTAACTGTTTCAGGGATTAACAAAGCATCGAAAAGCCTATTCACCCCCTCACCATTACACCGGTGGAAGACGACGAGCTAAGTTTATACTTGGTTCCTTATGGATCGCTCTACAACCTTCCTCTCATCCCTACCATTAGGGAGGATATCATTGCAGCTCAAAAAGTTGACAAGGGTATGGCACATCTCCGGAGACGGATAGACAAAGGGGAAATCAAATGTTTCCGGGAAGATGATGAGGGGACGCTGTGGTTCAATGACCGCATAGTCGTACCCCGGAATATGGAGTTGAGGAAAATGATTCTTGATGAAGCTCACTTGTCTAAATTCTTCATTCATCCGGGCAGTAATAAAATGTACCATGATTTGAAAAAGAGATTTTGGTGGACACGGATGAAGCAGGAAGTGGCTAAGTACGAATTCGAGTGTGATACGTGTAAACGAGTGAAAGCGGATCATATGAGGAAATCAGGGCTGCAGCAACCCCTGAAAATCCCGGCATGGAAATGGGAAGATGTGAGCATGGATTTCATTGTGGGACTATCCCTGACGTCCAACAAGCATGATTCCATTTGGGTAATCGTTGATCGATTAACCAAGTCGGCTCACTTCATTCCTGTGCATACACGTTACAATGCCGGCAAATATGCGGAGCTGTACATTGCGAGGATTCTATGCTTACATGGGGTACCCAAGACCATAGTCTTAGATCAAGGGGCATTATTTGTGTCTCGTTTTTGGGAGCAGTTGCACGCTGCATTGGGTACTAAGCTGATTAGAAGCTCCGCCTATCACCCTCATACAGATGGGCAAACAGAGAGGGTGAACCAGGTACTAGAAGACATGTTGGGAGCGTGTTCCATCCAACATGGTAGAAACTAGGATGATCATCTACCGTTGGCGGAATTCTCGTACAACAACGGCTATCAGGTGAGTATCAAGATGGCACCGTATGAGGCTCTCTACGGTCACAAATGCCGCACCCCAACTTGAAGGCCGCTCAATCCCAGCAGAAAAGCTACGCTGATTAGAGGCGTAGGCCGCTGCACTTTGATGTCAGGGAACACATGTGTCTCCGTGTATCTCCGATGAAAGGCGTGCACCGGTTCGGCGTGAAGGGGAAACTCGCTCCCCAATTCATTGGACCCTATGCTATCACCGAGAAGTGTGGACCAGTGGCATATAGACTGGAGCTACCGGCATCTCTCACTGGTGTTCACGACATTTTCCATGTTTCCCAACTATGAAAATGTCTGATGTATACGGCTGCTGTCCCCACAGAAGACATCGGCAAGCTGCAACCGGATTTGACCTATGCTGAATATCCGGTGGCAATTATTGATGAGAAGGCTTGGACCACACGTAGCCGAACGTTGTGTTTCTACAAGATACTGTGGAACAACCACACCACCGAAGAAGCGACTTGGGAGAGCGAGGAATTCCTTCGCTCCAACTACCCGGATTTCATGGCGTCCCATCACGGGTAATCTCCTCTTACATTGTCGTCTCTTCTTTTGTAATATCGGGATGAGATTCTTTTAAGGGGGGAGGGATGTAAAAGACCAAGAAAGTGACATGCAAAAGTGTTCATTCCATCACCTCACAACACCACAGCTCATTTTGTGGATAGCTCATGAACACTTGTGAAGAGCAAGTAAACACCATCAAGAGGGTGATTGGAGGGAAAGCCCTAATCTCAAAACGTAGGAGTCATACACATAAACATGAAAGGTTGAGCTCACCCCTAGACCTTATGTAGTCTTGGAAGGCTCAGGCCAAAGTTCATGCAAATCCAATACCTTTTGAGGCACTTTTGGAGACATCCGAAAAAGGGGCCAATTTGAATGCAAATTCAAATTGCAGCCACTTTCATCACTTGAATTCAAAAGTTAACTTCATATTCAAACTCAGCACAATTTTCTGAGTTAGTCCACCAATTTTCATCCTCATTGGAGTTCATCTAGTCGGGAGCAAAAATTTGCATTGATTTAAACTTAATTTGAATTTCAAATTCAGATGGGCAGCAAATTTAGCCCAAACGAATTTCAGTGGAGGAAATCAAATTCAAACCATAACTTTATGGCTAAGTCTTTCATTCAATTATGAGTAGCTGGGATCTTTTCAGTGAAAACAGAAACTAAAATCAGAAAAGAATTAGAGGGGAGGGCCCCACTTGTCAGTAGCCTTAACACAGAAGCATTTTCGGCTTGATCTTTCACTCCACCGAGAGCGCGCGCCCGCCAGCTACTGACGTCGGCGCCCGACCGCCTCAGCCAGGCCAGCTCCTGCTCAGGGAGGGGGAAAGATCAGTGACCGAAGAGAGAAAACGTGTAGCCCTGTTATGTTCCGTTTCTCCCCTAACACAGTTCACCTTCGCCCCCACAACCGAAGCAAATCGCTCCGAGCTCGCCTCTCTCTGATCACCGGCATTCGGACAACACAAGCACCTTCGTGACCGACGAGCTACACAAAAAAGGTCCGCCCCAAGGTGCTAAACACGCTCGTGCCAACCGCTCCTCCTCTCATGCCTTGCCGGGGTAGAATTTGTCCGCTTATCCGTTCGGGGTTCAAAGAACCGAGTAGTTCAAAACTCGGAATTTCGTAATGGTTAATTCACCACAGAGGATTCCGAGCTACACATACATTCTGCACCTGTCCAAGTGTCACACCCGGTTTCTCCGAAGAACAACCGAGTGAATATTACATGTATTCCAGGATCATTTTCTCATACATGTGATGACAAATAGTGAAGCATCATTTATTACAAGCCAGGTGTCGAATATAAATATGTCTTACAAAGCATACGTCTCGATGGACGATAATAAGTTCATAACATGTAAATAAACTAGCAGCGGAATATTATTCTTGGGGGCTCCGTCACAGGCGTTGCCCGGGGACTCCATGAACCTAGAATCCTTCTTCGGGTCCAAAGTCTTGATCATTAAACACCACATCATCCCCTTGACCTGAGCAGCAATTTAAACCAACAAATATGCAAGGTTGAGTACCGTTGGTACTCAGCAAGTGTGGGAAAGTTAGGTCATGCATGGCTAGAACAAGGAGAGGTTGAACTCATGGTTAAAGCACTACGCAATTAATACCTATCACCTTAGCTATTAAACACCTACATTACTACATAGGTGAAATGGTCCCAATCTCCCATCCCATCATCATAATCAAATAACCATAACATCATTTCCAATGTTAAGCTCCCCGCTTAACATCCACAACCTCCAAGGTCATCATATTCTAATCATGAATAAGTCCAAGCCGCTCTTGACCGTGAGCACGGCCGTCATGACAGTTTTGACTCTGCAGAGTTTGCACCACTGTACCCACATGTAGTGATTTCATCCCCCGTTGCCGGGTGGACTAAAAGAACCTCCATTATGCCAGTGGCTACGAACCACATTCACACTTCCCAGGTGTGTAGCCAGGAGATCACTACGAAGCCTTTACAAAGGGATTCCCGACGAGCGTGGGCTCTGAGGTTTCACCCCTAACAGCATACAAGAGGCTCCAACCCCGCTGCAGTGGCCCCCTCTTGAGCCTTGCGGTTCATATGGTAGTCCAGCTGACACCTACTCCCCGCATCATCCAACACACCCATACTACGCCGGGGATACACCTAATTAATTGGCCAAGCTGCCCCATCTCAGCATGTGGTTGGCACGGTAAAGCCAGGTTACATGCTCCATGAACCGGTCCTTAGGATCCAGGCAAGTACTAAACACAAACCCGAGTCTCGTGCACCCAGCACCAACCAAATCATCCAACTTACCTCGATCCCTACCTCTACATAACTCATAATGTCTCATTCAAGAGTAAGGTAAATAAATTGATGATCTCATATCCCAATTATCCCATTCTAAGCATGGCTAAGCATAAGCATGTAAATAAATGATATGATAAAATAAATCCCAACCCAAGCTACAAGGAAACAAGATAATGCAATTCTAGGGAAACTTCCTAGCATGGGTTTCATATTTCAATTGACAATGCAAATAATTCTATCTACACATCCTAGCATAGGATCAAAGTGGTCAAGGACACTTGCCTTCTTCCTGCTGCTCTGGGAATGGAATGTCTTGATCTTGGAAGGGAAGAACTTGCTCTGGGGCACGTTCTACTCATGCCAACACACATAGCAAAAGAAAACAACAATCCATAAGACATAGTTCACACTTTGACTCCACACATACATACATATGATAGTCATTCACATTTCTAAGTGTTGTGGTTACTCTAGATGTGTTGATTTTTAGCCTACATACACTTTTAAACATATGTATATGATTTCTAACTTTTGTATTCAGATTTCTGTTTGCACACTATATATAAACAAATTCTTTAATACACTCTTTAGCTACCAAGTTTGCATGGAAGGTAATTTCCTACTCCCAAATGGGTTTTCAGATCTTCTACCAAATCCTAAACTGAAGTCTTTGGATTTGGAGACTTCATTTATCATTTTCTAGTTATGCAGTCCTATTTTCTTATTTTCCAGATTTATTTTCTATGCCTAAAAGTGAGTTTTAATATTAAATAGTAGGGCATATCATCTAAACAGAATAGGTCTGATCTAAAATATTAAATACTATATTTTGGAACTTCTCCTCTGATGTGAACTAATTTAAATTTATTTTACCAATTTTCAGAATTATTTCCTAGCCTAAAATATGTTTCTATAACTAATAAATATGAACAATCAACTAGATAGATTCATTTAAGCTTAAAATCTATTTTTAACTCATTCTAAAGTTTTCCAAGTGCTAGGAGAGTTTAAATTTGAATTTACAATGTGTTTGCCTCACCTTTTAAATTTTAAATCCTAATCACATATTCAAATTCCTAAATTTAATATGATATAGGGTTAAAAAGGTAAACTCACCCCACTACAGGGTCTATTATATTATTTCATAAATTTCCAGGGGTCTAACTACACATAACAGAGGGGTTTTCCTAATTTTTATTAAGTCCAGGGGCTAAAACTGATTTTTAAATGAATTTACATGAATATCTGAAGTTCCAGGGGCTAGATCAGAAGTTTCCGGGGCTAGCTCGTGTTTTCTGAGATCCCCAGGGGGTAGCGCGTAAGAATCCCGGCCTTTATAATGCGGGGCTGATGTGGACCGTCCGATTTAAAGTGGACAGCTCAGATTAGATCATCGAACCGGTACGCGCGGGTTTTAATTCTACTGTGCGATTTAAAATAGACGGCGCATAAGCGGCCACGTCGCTCTGGTCGTGCGCGGGTGGCGCTGCCCGGCGGCGCGCGGCGGCTGGAGGCGGTGATCTCGCCGGAAAACTTTGGATCTTCGTCTAATCTTCCTAAAACTGGGATTTCATGGCATAGATCGGTAGAGGGGAGGTCGGGGATCTCACCTCGGGTTTTTCTTGAGCTTGGAGGTCCTGGAAGGCGGTCGGCGACGAGGTCCGAGATGGAATCGCTGCGGTGCTCGTCGGAGCTGTGCCTAGAGCGCAAACCACCGAGTCTTCTGCACCTGCGTGATTCCCCGGAGGCGGTGGAACACAATCTGCGCGTTAGATCGGAAAATCCGAGCAGAGATCGAGAGAAAACGGTGATCGGAGCTTCGGTTCTCACCGGGAGGAAAAACAGCCGATCGTGGGGGAAAAACAGGGCGATGCCGGCGTTTTTATAGACGAGGGAGGGCGACGTGTCTGTTTGGATCGAGCCGGAGTCGTCCGGGACCGGGAGTCGGGCTGGGGACGCGGATTTCCGGAGTCTGTTGCGATCGGGCGCGGGGAGGAGTCCGGCTGTTGGTGCGAGCGGGAGGTGAGGGATGACACGCAGGCCACGCGTGTCAGTGAGGAAGAGAGAGAGGAGCGCACGGATGCGGGCTGGCGCGGGGGCGGGTGAGCCGGCTGGTGGGTTTCGGCCCACTGGCCGGGGGTTTTGTTTTTTTCTTTTTCTTTTTCTGTTTCTTTTCTGTTTTGAGTTGAATTCGAATTCGAATTTGAATTTGAATTTCTGCACCACATGCAATACGTCCAAAAATTTTTAAATTCCCCTCTTAATAGGTTTTGGGGTGTTACAGCTCTACCCCCTTAATAGAAATCTCGTCCTCGAGATTGGTGGTTCTAGGAAAACAATTCCGAAAACTGTGCCTTAAGCTCGTCTTCTCGCTCCCAGGTGGCTTCCTCTTCCGAGTGATGCTTCCACTGCACCTTGCACATCCGAATTCTTTTATTTCTTGCGAGGTGTTCCATTGTCTCCAAAATCTTGAATGGTTACTCGGCATAAGACAGATCCTCAGCTACGTCAACCTCATTCATGGGTAACATCTCTTCAGGCGTCCTCAGACATTTCTTGAGCTATGACACATGGAATACATCATGCACATCTGATAGGCGAGCCGGTAGTTCTAGTTGATATGACACTTCGCCTTTCCTCTCCAGAACTTGAAAGGGTCCGATGTATCGGGGTGATAACTTCCCTTTCACCTTGAACCGATGAAGTCCTCGGATAGGGGACACCTTGAGATAGACATAGTCTCCCACGTTGAAAACGAGCTCTCTTCTCTGTACATCGGCATAGCTCTTTTGTCGTGTTTGTGCTATCCTCAAGTTGTTGCGGATTTCCCTCACTTTCGCCTCGGCTTCTTGTAGTACCTCGGGCCCAAACACTTTACTTTCCCCTGTTTGGTTCCAAAATAGGGGAGTTCTGCACTTCCTCCCATACAAAGCCTCAAATGGTGACATCTTCATACTAGCCTGATAGCTGTTGTTATAGGAGAACTCCGCATAAGGTAAGTTCTTATCCCAACTCCGATTGTTTTTGAGTGCACGCGCTCTCAGCATATCCTCAAGGACCTGATTGGTTCTTTCCATCTGCCCGTCAGTTTGGGGATGATAGGCAGGACTAAAATTCAGATGGGTTCCCATGGTTTCATGCAGCTTCTGCCAGAACCTTGAGGTGAACTGTGTCCCTCGATCTGACACTATCTTCTTTGGAACTCCATGGTAACACACGATCCTTGACATGTACAACTCCGCCAATTTAGATCCGCTGTAGCTTTCTTTAACAGGGATGAAATGAGCTACCTTGGTTAGCCTGTCGATGATGACCCATATCGAATCATATCCTGATTGGGTCCGAGGCAATCCCACTATGAAATCCATACCGATTTCTTCTCATTTCCATTCAGGCACTTTGAGTGGTTGCAATAATCCCACGGGTCGTTGATGTTCCGCTTTCACCAACTGACATGTGTCACATAGGGCAACATGTTCCGCGACATCTCGCTTCATTCCATACCACCAATATCTGCTCTTGAGGTCATGATACATCTTAGTACTTCTAGGATGAATGGAATAGTCGGAATCATGAGCCTCCTTCAAAATCAATTCACGGATCTCCTTCACTTCAGGCACACAGATTCTTTTCCCGTGCCACACCGTACCTTGTTCATCCTCTCTAAAACCAGGGGCTCTATCATCCTTGATGAGTTGTCGGATTTCTTGTATCTTCTCATCATTCTTCTGACCATTTCGGATGTCTTTCTATAATGTGGAGTCCACTTCCAGGGCGATGGCCTCACCACTATTCACCAGACATAGATTGAGTTTTATAACATCGTCCGTCAATTCTGCAGGCATGTCCTTCAAGCTCAACGTATTGACCTGCACTTTCCGGCTTAAAGCATCTGCCACGACATTCGCTTTCCCAGGATGATAGTTGATGCCCACATAAAAGTTGTTGATTAGCTCTAACCATCTCCTTTGTCTAAGGTTGAGATCTGGCTGTGTGAAAATGTACTTTAAGCTCTTATGATCCGTATATATCTCTGTCCTCTTCCCCATCAAGTAGTGCCGCCAAATCTTCAACGCGTGTACCACTGCGGCTAGTTCTAGGTCATGTTTAGGATAGTTATTCTCGTGTTTCCGGAGCTGCCGGTACGCATAAGCAACGACATGCCCCTCTTGCATGAGAACACATTCCAACCCGTTTCCAGAGGCATTGCAGTACAACGAAAAGTTCTTCTGCATATCTGGCATAACTAGCACTGGGGCTGTTGTCAATCTTTTCTTTAGCTCTTGAAAACTCGTCTCGCACTGCGGTGTCCATGTGAATGTGATTCCTTTCTCCAACAGTTCGGTGAGGGGTCTCGAAATCTTGGAGAAACCCTCGATAAACCGTCGATAGTATCCAGCCAATCCTAAGAAGCTTCGAACTTCCCCGACATTCTCAGGGGTCTTCCACTTCTGTACATCCTCGATCTTGGCGGGATCTACAGAGATTCCTCCCTCCGAGAATATATGTCCTAAAAAGGGAACTCTCTTCAACCAAAACTCACACTTTCTCAACTTGGCATATAGTTGGGGTTCTCTCAGCTTCCACAACACCAACCTTAGATGTTTCTCATGTTCTTCTTCATCTTTGGAGAAGACGAGAATATCATCTATGAAAACCACCACAAATTTGTCCAGATATTCCATGAATACCTTGTTCATGAGATACATGAAGTATGTCGGGCCATTAGTTAGCCCGAAAGGCATGACGGTGTATTCATACAGTCCGTACCGAGATATGAAAGCTGTCTTGGGAATATTGGTTTGCCTTATCTTAAGTTGGTGGTATCCCGACCTGAGATCAATTTTCGAGAACACACAAGCTCCCCTCAACTGATCAAATAAGTCTTCAATGCGGGGTAATGGGTACTTGTTCTTGATGGTTACCTCATTCAACGCACGGTAGTCCACGCATAGCCTTTGGGTCCCATCCTTCTTGGGCACAAATATCACTGGAGCTCCCCATGGTGAGGAAGTAGGACGAATGTACCCCTTCCCTGTCAATTCTCTTAAATGATCCTTGAGTTCTTCCAGCTGCTTGGAGTCCATCCGATAAGGTCTCTTGTATATCGGAGTTGTTCCAGGCACTAGCTCAATCGTGAATTCCACTTCTCGATCGGGGGGCATAACTGGCAACTCCTCCAGAAAAACATCTGGATATTCCCTGATGATCCTGATCTCCTCCACTTCCACCTCAACTTGATTTAATTTAATGTCCCTCCTAGGCTCTTGGATTGTTATGAACTTTACTCTTGTGCCACTAGGGTGAGTTAGTTCCACCGTTCTGGTCGAACAATGGATGATTCCTTTATGTTTGGTCAACCAATCCATGCCCAAAATAATATCTATCCCTTGTGAATCTATCACTATGAGGTTGGTAGTAAATACTACCCCATTAATGTCTAGATTCACCTTGGGACACACTTGTCTGGTCCTTATTTCTCCCCTGGAGAGTTTACGGGTAGCATATGGTTCATTTGTGTTTTTGCTAGATCATGCTTCTTAACAAACCCTTGGGCAATGAACGAGTGGGTAGCACCAGAATCGAACAACAGGGTTGCAATGTGTAAATTGGCAGGAAACTTACCAACTACCACGTCAGGTGCCTCTTGCGCTTCCTCCGTGGTCACGTGGTTCACCCGTCCTCGCATCACATTCTGCTGTTGTGGCTGCACGGGCTTCTTCTTTGGGCACTTATGGGCGTAGTGCCCCACTTCACCACAGTTGAAGCATTGCACCCCAACCTTAGGTGCCTGGCCTTTTTTGTCTTGGGGTTGGTTTGGGGGTCCTTGTACTGCTGGTCGAGGTTGATATGTGGGACGAGGCTGCTGTACAAACTGACGTTGTGGCTGTGCTGGTGCTGACGGAGGCCTGAAGTTCGGGTTGTACCATCTCGGTGCTGAGTAGGGTACCCCAGCACGGTTCATCTTCCCTGCGGGTTGTTGCATCAGACATGGGCGTGTGTTGCTTACCGAGGCTTGGTGTGACCATCCCGCCTTCCTCTTGTTTTCATTTTCCAAGGCCTTCAGCTTCCTTTCCACAACAAATGCTCTGTCCACCATCTTCTGGAAGCTTTCATACTCGTTGGAGGACATTGCACACTGCATTTCCGCTATAAGTCCTTCCACAAAGCAGTCCTGTTTCTGCTCATCAGTCTCTATGTCCCGTGGTGCATAACGGGATAGTTGGGTGAACTTAGTGAGGTATTCCCTCACCGTCATGTTTCCTTGCTGCAGCCCCAAGAACTCCTTTCTCTTGTTTTTAAGTTCACCCCTTGGTATGTAATGGTTGCGGAAACTGCGCTTGAACTCTTCCCAAGTGATGTTCTCCGGGTCATGATGGGCTGCTACGTAAGCGGTCCACCAATCAGCAGCAGGTCCATGCAATTGGTGAGAGGAAAACAGCACCCTCTCATACCGTTGGCATTGTATGATCCTCATCTTGCTCTCAATGGTCTTTAGCCAGTCATCTGCCTCCAGAGGTTCAGCAGCACTTGCAAACTTTGGAGGTTGAGTCCCTAGAAACTCACTCAACCTTGGTTGGCGTGGTGCAGCTTGTGGAGGTGGAGCTTGGTGCAAGTTGGCCACCACTTGAGTCAGGCTCTAGATGAGCTGATTCTGATTTTCCAGCATTTGATGGATGGGATCAACTCCTTCCCGATGACCACCTCTGTCTTGTCCTCCAGAAAGATGAGGGTTGCCGGCCTCATCGTTGTTGTTGGCGGCGTTGGCATCACGACCCTTTCCTCTTCAGGCCATCTATCATGATCAACCAGGTGTTAATTTAAAGCATTACGTATTAACTTCCCAATTTGCTTGTTTAGACTTTAAAATTTTGAGACCTTATTTCATTTATATTTTCTGAGAGTTTCATGTCTTACGCGAACATAAATGCACTCTTAATTCATATGGGTTCACACACCAAAGCAAAACAACCTGAAGACATGGTTGTGGACAAATGCCCATGGCTTCCACAACTCACGTCACACACCAAGCATTAACAAACCATTAACTAAGGTAATGACTCGACTACTCGACAACCTGCTAAACTAAGGGAAAGGACTCTACACTACTCGTATCACTGAGCTGGCTCCTCGGGATCTTCCTCGTTATTGCGGCTGCCCTCTGACTCCGCTTTGGTTGGGGAAGCTGCTGGTGGAGAAGTATGGCGACGCCTGCTCACCCGGTGATCTGGGGAGTCCGGAGTCCATGTGTCATTCACGGTGACACACAGTTCATTCCCATCTCCTCTTTCTCTCGCCTTCAAGCTGGCTCGAAGCAAGGCCTCAGTCAACTTCAGGGTGTCACGTACATCCTGAAGCTCCTGCTGACACTCCTGCAGTCGAGTGCTGAGCATGGCCGCATCCTCCAAGCACAAGTCCATGTGCTCATGGGAAGTCCCCTGCTGCACTGGCGGGTACATGTACTCCGTTGTACCACTCTCACGCTGGAGGACATACATGTACTCAGTCCTGTCTAGGTGGCGATGATAGATGTGACTCTGGCAGGTGATTGCCTCCCAGGTGACATCCTTCTCCGCATCGACCTCTGTCGCCCGACAAGCTGGAGAGCGGTGGATCTTGAGCAGCTGATTTTCATGGATAATCCTCATTTCTGAACTCCATTCTTCCCGCTTCTCACGGATGGTCCGGGTGGAGCTGTAGTGTATGATTAGCTTGCCCGTATTGCCGGCGGCGTGGAGCATACGTCGAAGACGGTGCAACAAGCCTCCTACTGCCAATCCGTAGGAGAGGTACGTCACCGGACGGTTCTCCTCTCTCAGGGCAAGGGCAACTACGGGAACTCTCCCTCTGGTGGAATTGCGAGCGGTACAGATCATGCGAACCATCTAAAACATAAAGCATTTAAAATTAAGTTAGATAAGATTTTAAACAAAAATCCTATTTTGAATAAAAGTTGGGGTAAGATGAATAAAGTGATCCCATTAAATAATACTTTTCAACCCATACCTCTGTAAAATAGTTTTTAAGAAAATAGGGTCCTTAAATACGTCCATATCTACCTAGGTCCACGTTCCTACAGGCAACCTTGGCTCTGATACCACTTCTGTCACACCCGGTTTCTCCGAAGAACAACCGAGTGAATATCACATGTATGCCAGGATCATTTTCTCATACATGTGATGACAAATAGTGAAGCATCATTTATTACAAGCCAGGTGTCGAATATAAATATGTCTTACAAAGCATACGTCTCGATGGACGATAATAAGTTCATAACATGTAACTAAACTAGTAGCGGAATATTATTATTGGGGGCTCCGTCACAGGCATTGCCCGGGGGACTCCATGATTCTAGAATCCTTCTTCGGGTCCGAAGTCTTGATCATTAAACACCACATCATCCCCTTGACCTGAGCAGCAATTTAAACCAACAAATATGCAAGGTTGAGTACCGTTGGTACTCAGCAAGTGTGGGAAATTTATGTCATGCATGGCTAGAACAAGGAGAGGTTGAACTTATGGTTAAAGCACTACGCAATTAATACCTATCACCTTAGCTATTAAACACCTACATTACTACATAGGTGAAATGGTCCCAATCTCCCATCCCATCATCATAATCAAATAAACATAACATCATTTCCAATGTTAAGCTCCCCGCTTAACATCCACAACCTCTAAGGTCATCATATTCTAATCATGAATAAGTCCAATCCGCTCTTGACCGTGAGCACGGCTTTCATGACAGTTTTGACTCTGCAGAGTTTGCACCACTGTACCCACATGTAGTGATTTCATCCCCCGTTGCCAGGTGGACTAAAAGAACCTCCATTATGCCAGTCGCTACGAAGCACATTCACACTTCCTAGGTGTGTAGCCAGGAGATCACTACGAAGCCATTACAAAGGGATTCCCGATGAGCATGGGCCCACAGATGTTTCACCCCTAACAGCATACAATAGGCTCCAACCCCGCTGCAGTGGCCCCCTCTTGAGCCTTGCGGTTCATATGGTAGTCCAGCTGACACCTACTCCCCGCACCATCCAACACACCCATAGTACGCCGGGGATACACCTAATTAATTGGCCAAGCTGCCCCATCTCAGCATGTGCTTGGCACGGTAAAGCCAGGTTACATGCTCCATGAACCGGTCCTTACGATCCAGGCAAGTACTAAACATAAACCCGAGTCTCGTGCACCCAGCACCAACCAAATCATCCAACTTTCCTCGATCCCTACCTCTACATAACTCATAATGTCTCATTCAAGAGTAAGGTAAATAAATTGATGATCTCATATCCCAATTATCCCATTCTAAGCATGGCTAAGCATAACCATGTAAATAAATGATATGATAAAATAAATCCCAACCCAAGCTACAAGGAAACAAGATAATGCAATTCTAGGGAAACTTCCTAGCATGGGTTTCATATTTCAATTGACAATGCAAATAATTCTATCTACACATCCTAGCATAGGATCAAAGTGGTCAAGGACACTTGCCTTCTTCCTGCTGCTCTGGGAATGGAAAGTCTTGATCTTGGAAGGGAAGAACTTGCTCTGGGGCACGTTCTACTCATGCCAACACACATAGCAAAAGAAAACAACAATCCATAAGACATAGTTCACACTTTCACTCCACACATACATACATATGATAGTCATTCACATTTCTAAGTGTTGTGGTTACTGTAGATGTGTTGATTTTTAGCCTACATGCACTTTTAAACATATGTATATGATTTCTAACTTTTGTATTCAGATTTATGTTTGCACACTATATATAAACAAATTCTTTAATACACTCTTTAGCTACCAAGTTTGCATAGAAAGTAATTTCCTACTCCCAAATGGGTTTTCAGATCTTCTACCAAATCCTAAACTGAAATCTTTGGATTTGGAGACTTCATTTATCATTTTCTAGTTATGCATTCCTATTTTCCTATATTTTCCAGATTTATTTTCTATGCCTAAAAGTGAGTTTTAATATTAAATAGTAGGGCATATCATCTAAACAGAATAGGTTCTGATCTAAAATATTAAATAATATATTTTGGAACTTCTCCTCTGATGTGAACTAATTTAAATTTATTTTACCAATTTTTAGTATTATTTCCTAGCCTAAAATATGTTTCTATAACTAATAAATATGAACAATCAACTAGACAGATTCATTTCAGCTTAAAATCTATTTTTAACTCATTCTAAAGTTTTCCAAGTGCTAGGATAGTTTAAATTTGAATTTACAATGTCTTTGCCTCACCTTTTAAATTTTAAATCCTAATAACATATTCAAATTCCTAAATTTAATATCATATAGGGTTAAAAAGATAAACTCACCCCACTACAGGGTCTATTATATTATTTCATAAATTTCCAGGGGTCTAACTACACATAACAGAGGGGTTTTCCTAATTTTTATTAAGTTCAGAGGCTAAAACTGATTTTTAAATGAATTTACATGAATTCCGGGGCTAGCTCGTGTTTTCCGAGATCCCCAGGGGGTAGCGCGTAAGAATCCCGGCTTTTATAATGCGGGGCTGATGTGGACCGTCCGATTTAAAGTGGACGGCTCAGATTAGATCATCAAACTCGTATGCGCGGGTTTTAATTCTACCATGCGATTTAAAAATGACGGCACATAAGCGGCCACGTCGCTCTGGCCGTGCGCGGGCGGCGCTGCCCGGCGGCGCGCGGCGGCAGGAGGCGGCGATCTCGTCGGAAAACTTCGGATCTTCGTCTATTCTTCCTAAAACTGGGACTTCATGGCATAGATCGGTAGAGGGGAGGTCCGGGATCTCACCTCGGGATTTTTCTTGAGCTTGGAGGTCCTGGAAGGAGGTCGGCGACGAGGTCCGAGATGGAATCGCTGCGGTGCTCGTCGGAGCTGTGCCTAGAGCGCAAACCACCGAGTCTTCTGCACCTGCGTGATTCCCCAGAGGCGGTGGAACACGATCGGCGCGTTAGATCGGAAAATCCGAGCAGAGATCAAGAGAAAACGGTGATCGGAGCTTCGGTTCTGACAGGGAGGAAAAACAGCCGATCGTGGGGGAAAAACGGGGCGATGCCGGCGTTTTTATAGACGAGGGAGGGTGGTGTGTCTGTTTGGATCGAGCCGGAGTCGTCCGGAACCGGGAGTCGGGCTGGGGACGCGGATTTCCGGAGTCGGTTGCGGTCGGGCGCGGGGAAGAGTCTGGCTGTTGGCGCGAGCGGGAGGTGAGGAATGACACGCGGGCCCCACGTGTCAGTGAGGAAGACAGAGAGGAGCACGCGGCTGTGGGCTGGCGCGGGGGCGGGTGGGCCGGCTGGTGGGTTTCGGCCCACTGGCCAGGGGTTCTGTTTTTTCTTTTTCTTTTCTGTTTTGAGTTGAATTTGAATTCCAATTTGAATTTGAATTTCTGCACCACATGCAATACGTCCAAAAAATTTTAAATTCCACTCTTAACAGGTTTTGGGGTGTTACACCAAGGCCACCTAGGATTAAAAACCGGCGAAAACCATGGACTAGGGTTGCTGTTCTTTGAAATTTTCCGGTCACCGCCGTTTTATCCCTAGGTTGACGGTGAGGTCCTAGTTACGTCCGTTTTCACGAGGATCAGTGCTCCTATCCGTGATCAGCAAGTCTCAGAGGAGCTCTCCGAGCAAACCGCGTCAAAAAAGTGTAGAGAATACCGAGTTCGACGTCGCCGAAGAGCTCCCAGCCGCTGTCACCGTCACGAGCACTATTCCGGCGGTTGCCGAGCTCCGTTGAGTGCACCGATGTGTTCCTCAGATGGAAATATGCACAGGCGGCGAGTTTCGTCGAAGGTCGGGCAGCAGAACGCCCGGCGGCGACCTCTCCGGCGAAGGTGGCGGCCGGGAGCCACGGGAGCGCAAGGTAGACGAAGCTCCATGGGCCCCACGTGTCGGCCTCTGTTAAGCAGCGCTGGATCGTTTGTGGTGCCGGGATTTTGTGTGGCTACGCGGGAGACTCTGCGGACCCCCGTGTGGTTTGGCTGCGGTGCTGACACGTAGCCCGGGGACCCCACCAGCCGGTTTAAACTTTATTTGAATTTTCAGAATTTGTCCAGACTTCAAATGCATATAACTTCTGCTAGGAAGCTCTAAATTCAGTGAACCAAATTTTGTTGGATTCATCTCTGCGAGTACTATCCAGCAAAAGAAGTTTCAGCTCATGAAACTTAATAATTTTCTAGAATTTCCCTAAAGTTTAAACTGTTAGGAAATTTTATCTGGAGAATTACTTTACAGAAAATTCTGAAATTTGTCTGAGAGGTTCATTGGTAAATCCTTGAGTCAAAGGAAAAATTTCAGACCCATACAAGTTCATTTAGTCCCCCTAATGGTGTGAGTAAGTGAACTGCCCTGAGAAAATAGAAAAATGTACAGAAACATTTTTCAGATTTTCTCAAATCTTGATTAGGGCATAACTTCATTTAGAATTCTTCAAATAACATGAAACCAATTCCATTAGAACCATCTCAAACTCTAGTTTCCAGAAAGTAATTGTTGGAGCCATGAAAATCCCTGGAATTCCATAGAGGCTCTACTAATGATAAAAAAGGCTTTTATTTTTACAAAGCACAAATGAACTTTGTTTCAAATGAAACTTGGTCGAGACTCTGGTTAGGACCCTATCAAGCCACCATAAAAAATCTCAGAGCCAAAGGGGAGGGTTAATTAGAGTTGTAAAAGTCCCAAAAATGTGTATGAATAAAAACCAAGGTTTGAGTTCATATGTGTGGCAAAGACATGAAAAATGGGACTTGCTAAAACTTTTCCTCATGCAAAGTAATACATGGATGGGCATCCAAAATAAGGTTCACACTTTCATTTGAGAGTGTTGAACCAATAAGGAGTTAAATATCTCTTTGCATGCTAGTTAAAGATCATATTTGAGATTCAAAGTTCACACATGTGGTGACCCAAAAACTTTGAATAAACATGCAGCTATAAAGTTGGAATTATAGGGAAAAGTTCTATCACAAACTTTTCATCTATAGGGTGGGCTCAAAAAGGAGTTTAAGAGAAGCATTTGCAAATTCTAGCCAAATTCAAATTTGTCATACCAATTCAATCTGAATTTGGAGAATTCAAATTCTAGCCACACGTTTTAAACTCAGAATTTTGGGGAATTAAGAGGATCAGCATGAGAAGATATTTGGGAAAACAATGTGGGGTGGGACCCACATGGCAGTGACCTGAAAAAATTAAACTTACACAGGAAGCAATTGACTTGTCTCTGTGATTCAACACCCACGAGCAGCTCTCCCACCGGGGTGCCACCGAGGGCTGGCAAGGCCACCTCTTGCTGTGTTCTCCCACGCTCAGGAGCCCAGAGGCGGTTCTTTCAGCGTTATCACCTCCACAGCCGAGCGAAGACCGGATTGTTTTCCTCTCCTCGCGAGCACGCACAGGACCGAGCCGTTTTTCCCCTCCGCCCTCTCGGTCGATCGGGAAACTGAAGAAATCATCGCGTCCTTCCCTCCCCGAGCTGCTAGGTAGCGTCCTGAGCTCGGACTCCACTTCCCCTACGCCTAAATCCTCGAGCTACGGCTTTCCCCGCCCGAGATCAACCGCCACAGCAGCGACCTAGCTCAAGGACGTGATCGGGCGCTCGTGGACAGCCCTCCACAGGGGGTTTCACGGCCGAGCGATCACAGTTACGGAAGCGCGCTACGGTGGTGCTGCTCTCCTCCAATTCTTGGAGCAAACCGTGAAGCATCAACGAGGAATTCCGAGATTTTGCTCCGGCGAGTTCAACCCGAGCATCCGGTACGGATTCGGTAAATTCCCACTCTCTGATCCTCCCTAGGTCCTCAAATCTTGCACGTAGAAGCTAGACTAGTTGGTGGTCATTTTGCTTTCAGCAACCTTAGCACGAAAACACCTCAGAGCGATGAATTTCAAGCTCTACCGAGGGCGTTCTTCGCGGGACCAATCAGGCGCATGGTGCCGACCCCTTTTCCGCTGTTTCTGAGCTAATCCATGACCTTGCCGAGCTTCGCGATCACCCACTGGTGCTGTAGAGCTGGTTGGCCGCGGTTTTGGCAGGTTGGAACCCACGGCCGATGGCGCCGAACCTCAACAGAGGCCGTCGCACGTCGCCGAGACATCTCCGGTCATCGGCAGCCCGGGACAACCCCACGGTCGTGTTCCTCGACGTCGCAAACCCCCTGGCGGCAAGTCCTAGTCCGGATGGTGGCCAGAAACGGCGGGCCGGCGAGCACTGACGTGCTCCGGCGAAGGGGGGAGCGCGCGGGCGTGAAGGAGCCGGCGGGAGGTTGAAGAAGGCGTGGGCCCCGTCGGTCAGCAGCTCAAAAGTGAAACCCGTGATCAGGTGTGGCCAGGATCCCATGTGCTGGCGCGCAAAACCCCGTGGCCCCGGTGTGGCTTCGATTCTATTGGCTGGGATTTAAAACAGTGGGTCCATCCGGATTTTCTGTAGGAAAACAATTCCAGTGAGGGCTCAAACTTTGGAAATTCATAATTCTCTGTAGAAACCTCCAAATTGAGTGATTCCACTTGGGTTGGATTCATCTCTCTGAGTTCTATCCAAATATGAAATCAGATTTGTATGAAAGTCAATATTATATTCTGGAAAATTCTTGGAAGGTTTTCTGAAAAAGAATTGTTGAGGGAGTTTGGGTTATCCAAAACTCCCCAAATTTTGCCAGAATATTCTTTAGCATAGTGACCTACTAGCAAATTTTCGTCTCATTTGAAGATGATTTGAGTAGGAATTTGCTAAATGCAAACTACTGTGTTCAAAAGAGTCCAGAAACATTTTCAGAAAATGTTTCCCACTTCAAAAATCGATTCTGAGCAATCCATAGCTCCAAAATTCATAGTAAAATTTAGGAAAGCTCTCTGAGACATACTTGTAATTGTAGTTCACTTAATTGGGCATGAAAATGCACATTACTTCAGAATTAATTCTTTTGGGTACAAATGCTTAAAGAATTGTTCTGGATAGAACTAATAAAGTAAAAGAGCTGAATTTTGGACCAGATTACTTTCATGTGACCAAGAACTTACTTGTAAATTAATAGCCAAAGTTGAGCTGTAGAACTCCCTGTTCCTATTCTCCATACTTATGTATAGGTGGAAATACATGAGAGACCTTGTGAGAATTATAGAGGACACAATTTACCTCCACCTTAGCTGCAATTTGGCAAGCTAAATCCTTAGGTAGTATAGAAACTGCTGTAAAAGTTTTAAGGCCATTGGAGATCTTGTTCTTTAGTTGCACTCAAATCTTTTCAGCTTATCTATTATGTTCATTAGGGATAATGGTTAGTGTATAGCTAAGACCTTAAGGTCGATTTAGTTTAAGTTTGTTTCTTTGCACAACAGAGGAAAACCAAGCCATTCTTGGCTTTTCCACACAACCTCTGTTCCTAAGAAATTAATTCCATAACTTCTTTCCATTACATTCCATAAAGCATGTGCATATGCATTTCAATAGGAACCACAACGAAGGGGATTCAAAGGAGTGATTCATTGAAGTGGATCAAGCTCTGGAGAATCAAGGGTGGATCAGCAAGGACACTAACTGTTTAAATACGACTACCCTGCAAAACAGGCAAGCTCCGGTTTGCATTTAACAGCTGTTAAGTTTTTCTTTTGTATTCACTTCCGGTTAAGATATGAACTGTGTATTAGGTCTAGTGTTTGATACTCCTCTTGCATAGCCAAATGACCCATGGAGTATTGGGTAGGTGTCTTTCACCGTGTAGAACTGCCATGCTTAAGTACGGTTCAGTAGAAGTCGAGTGGCGAGATGCTACTCGCATGTTCAGGAATAACAGGGGCATACGGGATTGGTTCATGAATGAATTAGCAAGTTAAAGGTTAGACCGGAAGGTTGTAGGGGCAGCAGGACATAGGGGCCTGGGTGCTATAGACCTGTCCGTGTCGGTCAAGGACCGATTTGTATGCGACCCTGTTGAACAAGTTTGAGTTGTGTACCGTACTCATGCTGGCTATATGGGACCCAGTAAACCGATGTACCTCAAGAAGCTGTCGTTGGGACTTTTCGGGTCGCCTCAGGCGGACGGCCGGTGTGCAGTATTTGGGGAACATTCTCATGACATCTCACCTCGGAAGGTGCACCATGAGAGTGGCTACTATACGGGGCGACTTGATCGATTCAGCGGGGGTGAAACAGGGGAAAGGCTGCCACGTACGACGTTAGTGATGGTTGTTGTAGGCAACGTCGAGTACGGGCGTACGTGTCGTGTAGTCCGGGTGTTATTGATTCGAATCACCGTCGCTCGCGGAATGGACCGAGCATACTTGTTCTCACAGTCGTGACATAGTAAGAACTTGCATGAGAAAGGAACTAATCATTTTGATGTGAAGTATCATACTAGCTTTGTCTTGGATCTTGAGGTATAGGCTAGTGCAAACTCGATTCTTTTATGCCATGAGCAATTTACATCGGGGGAAAGCGTTTCTTGTTTGATTGTGGACTCCTGATGTGGCGTGCCCAGTGTTACTTAAAATGCTGCAATTAATACCTGAAGGTAAGGATTCACTTTTAGGCGAGTTTAATTATGCTTATGCCATCCTGATGTGGACATCACTCCTGCAGATATACACAACACTCACATGGTAGACATGCAAGGTCCAATTACTAGAGCTCAAGCACGACAATTGAATTTAGAGGTGAGCTCGTTCCTGAATAATTCTTTATATGTGAATTTTGAGAGTATGTTGCTACCTAATAGATTAATTATGATTAGGAACCATGGAGAGGACATGGAGATACATGGAGAGGGGTTTGGAGGCGTGGAGAACCAGAAAATACGCCAACACGAAGTTAGAGACCGAGCCCAACTCAAACTCGAGTCCAACTCGGGCCCAGGAGCAGTCCACCTTAAAATGGATGCACAGGAGGTATACGGACTCCGTTTTTTACGTTCTACATATGTACGGAAAGCTGAGAGGATAAACTTTCGAATGGGACTGGCCCAACGTCAAAATTCCCTCGCAGTCGACAGAAAACGTCGAAACAATATAAAGTTTAGAGTCTGTCAGGGTGTTGCATCACCTAGTTTGGCCATTGGACCTTGTATCGAGTCCAAGTCCATTATGTACGTGTCTTAGGGTTAGGTCACGACCCTAGCACCCCCCTGGTCATCCTCCACCTCCTTTATACCCCCTAGCCGCCGTCACAAACAGCTGGGTTTTGCTTAGTTACAATCTGTCATTGAACAGTGTCGCCGATCATCCGTTGTGAGACCCCAAATTCGTGATCAATTCAGTTTTGATTGCAACTTCTCTGTTCTTGCTTGTGTTCTTGATTGCGCTTTCAGGGATAAGCCTTCGTGGCGATGTCATTCGTTGACACGGGTGATAACCAACGGAGCAGTGGTGTAGTGATTGCGGGGTTTCGTTCGTTCGGAGCCTTGGATCATCAACGTCGAGATCTCCACCCAATCAAGTTTACCCTACCTCTCAGAAGATCGGGACTCATCCTCCTATCAATTGGTATCAGATTTCCAGGTTCACCATGAGGTATACTTGTGTGCCCTTTAGATTTATTTTGTTTCAGTCCTATCGTCCACAAAAAGCCACAAAAAATTTTTAGTTTCCCTGACCTACAACCCCCGCTCAACCTTTTGCACAATTTAGTTTTGAAGTCCGTAGTTCTGAGTTTGTGTCCTAGGTTGAGTCTGGTTGCTGGTTTAGATTTGTTCTGGTTCAGTTTTGTTTATTCCATCCGCTGCCATCTACAAAAAACCAATCTACAAAAAAATTCCATCCACCGATTCGTTTCTGTTGCAGTTTCCACCACCACCAAAACCTGATTCGGGGTGTCCTCCTTAAAACGGGCATAACTTTTTGCTCGTAACTCCGATTGAGGCGCATTTTTTTCCCAGAAAGGTCTCGAAAAAGTCCACATACGGCATATTCAAAAAAAAATTAAGAAGGCCCTCGTTTGGAACTCCGAAGTTCCAGCACCAGTTTTTTTCCAATCGCTCCTGAATTTGTGCCGATCTCATCTTTCATCGGTTTGAGCTAATACTTGGTATTGTTTCTATTCTTGTGCCCCTTGTTGAGAAAAATATCAAAAAAATAAAGAGAAAAAAAAGATTTTGATTTCTACTAGTGCTTCAAGACAAAAACAGGAGGCTAAGGGGTTTTGTAGTTGTGCTATTTCTGTGTGTGTTGGATACTTGCTGATATTATCCTTGTTGTTCATCATCATTCATCCTTGTCCATGCTTGTTGCCACAACTGTTCTAATACATTCTTAGGCCAGCAACTAGGTGAAATTCTTTGGACACTTATTCAGCATTGTTATCTGTTACTAACTTGTGTGCCACATACATATACTGCATTTGAGCCTTCCAAGCTCCACCTTCTCTCGAGCAGAACAGGTAACCTTTGCAATCACACCCACTCTCTGCTTGCTTCACACCGGTCACCGTTGGCCACATGCAGTGCTGGTAAGAAACTTGTAACAGCGGGGTAAGACGCATCTTACTGATCGATTTTCCACCCACTTTGGAGAGCGTAGTAATAGGGTTCTTCACGATCTTTTTGTCTTCGTTTCTGTTTTGTACTAACAATGACAGGAAAGAAGCCTATGGATAAGACCTCTGGTTCTACACCTCCGGATGATGATGAGTGCGTGTCCCATATGGAACTAAAGGACATGATGCGGGCAATGACCGAAGCTTTCAACAATTACCAGACCACTACAACAGCCACCTTTCAGAGGCTCCATACAAGTGTTGCTGGTCTGACCACACGGTTGGACGAGATGGAGACTCGTCTTCCCCATCAAGCTACACCCTCTATCATCCTTGATGGTGATGCACATGCTCACTACGACACAGAGGATGACTTCAATAACCATGAGGTTGATGCACAGCAGCGCCGTCGCCCTCGACAAAATCGTCAAGGTATGGGAGGTAGACCTCGTCCTCATGCTCCTGAACAAGATAATGATCCTTATGCTAAGATTAAGTTTTCTATTCCAACATTTTATGGATCTTATGATACTGATACTTACTTGGATTGGGAGATGACGGTAGAACAAAAATTTAGCTCTCATCTTGTTCCTGAGCGACATAGAGTTAGACAAGTCACTAGTGAGTTTAAAGATTTTGCTATAATTTGGTAGAATGAACTTGTCAATACACATAATGCACCACAGACATGGGCTGCGTTAAAAGAAGAGATGTGCGCTAGGTTTGTTCCTCCTTCATATAGATGTGATCTTCTTAAGAAATTGCAACGCTTTGATCAGGGTGACATGACTGTCCAAGAGTACTACCAAGAGTTGCAGAAAGGTATGCTTCGTTGTGGGGTAGTTGAGGATCAGGAAGACCAAATTGTTAGGTTTTATGGGGGATTGCGGTGTGAGATCCAGGACATAGTTGACTACAAGGAATATCATTCTATTCAACGTTTATTTGAACTTGCTATGTTAGCAGAAAAAGAAGTGCAGGGTCGCAAACAGCAGCGGCGGAACAACACCTTCACGCCACGACAATTTCCGGTACCATCCAAAGCAGCGCCCTCCTCGAGTGTACGTGCTTCTACACCACCCTCCACGGGTGTCGTACGCAGCAGCATCACACCTTCTACATCACGGGGACAAGATAACAGCAAGTCCCAGATGCCTTCAGGTGTTGCAGCAAAGGCGGCTGCACCCAACACTTCGACAAGTCGCAGCTCCGACATCAAGTGCCACCGCTGCCAGGGACTTGGCCATATGCAACGAGATTTCCCCAGCAAACGGGCGATCATTGCCACTGCTGATGGTGGGTATGTTAGTGCTTCTGAATTGAAGATGAAAATATTATTGCAACTAACATTTCAGGTTCGGGTGATGGTGCTGAAGAGGTTCTTGGTACATCTGCGACAAACAACTATAGGACTTTGATTGTGCAGCGAGCTTTGAGTGCCACGGTTTGAGAGGACGACAACCGCCAACGTCACAACCTTTTCAACATGTTTATCGTCGTCAAGGACTGCCGTGTACATACCATCATTGATGGTGGTAGCTGCAACAATTTGGTGAATGTTGAGGTGGTCAAGAAGCTTGGCTTGACCACACGGGAGCATCCCCACCCTTATCACATTCAATGGTTTAACAACAATGGTAAGGTTAAGGTAACACAAACAGCAAGGATACATTTTTCCATTGCTTCTTATCATGATTTTGCTGATTTTGATGTGGTACCTATGGATGCTTGTTCCCTTTTGTTGGGATGTCCTTGGGAGTTTGATACTGATGCTATTCACCATGGTCGATCTAATAAGTATACTCTCATGCATAAGGGCAAGAAAATTGTGTTGCTTCCTATGAGTTCCACTGAAATTGTACAATTTGAGCAGGAGAAAAAGAATAATGTTAAGCAAAAGGGTGTTTTCAATTCTGAAATTCAGCAACCTATTAAGTTGAAAAATCCTATTTTGCTTGCAACTAAATCTGATCTTGATGATTTATATGCCTCTAATGGAACTTGCTATGCTTTAGTGTGCAAACATGCTTTATATTTCATTGAGGATACATCCATTGTCTTGCCACCTGCTGTTGCTAACCTTTTGCAGGAATATATGGATATTTTTCCATCAGAGATACCCCCTGGATTACCACCTGTGTGAGGCATTGAGCACAAGATTGATTTGGTTCCAGGGGCGAGCTTGCCAAACCGTGCTGCCTACAGGACCAACCCCGACGAGACTAAAGAAATTCAACGACAAGTCCAAGATCTTCTGGACCGCGGGTACATTCGTGAGAGTCTTAGTTCTTGTTCTGTTCCTGTTCTTTTGGTTCCAAAAAAAGAAGGCACTTGGCGCATGTGTGTTGATTGTAGAGCCATCAATAACATTACCATTCGTTATCGCTATCTTATTCCTAGATTGGATGACATGCTTGATGAGTTGAGTGGTTCTGTTATTTTCTCCAAGATTGATTTGCGTAGTGGGTATCATCAGATTCGTATGGCTTTAGGTGATGAATGGAAAACTGCTTTTAAAACTAAATTCAGACTTTATGAATGGTTAGTCATGCCATTTGGTTTAACTAATGCACCCAGCACTTTCATGAGGTTGATGAATGAGGTTTTACGTGCTTTCATTGGTAAATTTGTGGTGTTTTACTTTGATGATATCCTTATTTACAGCAGGTCATATGATGAGCATCTTGAACATTTGCGTGCTGTTTTTAATGTCTTGCGCGATGCACATTTATATGGTAACCTTGAGAAGTGCACCTTTTGCACCGATCGTGTGTCTTTTCTTGGGTATGTTGTTACTTCGCAGGGCATTGAGGTGGACGAGGCAAAGATTGTTGCCATCACGAGCTGGCCACTTCCGACTACGGTCACACAGGTTCGGAGTTTTCTTGGTCTCGCAGGTTTCTACCGGCGTTTCGTGTGGGATTTCAGCACCATTGCGGCACCTCTCCACGAGTTGACAAAGCATGGAGTGCCGTTTCGATGGGGACCAGCACAACAACAAGCTTTTGATGTTCTCAAGTCGAAGCTCACACAAGCACCATTGCTGCAACTTCCTGATTTTGAGAAGACCTTCGAGCTTGAATGTGACGCGAGCGGCATTGGCATTGGAGGAGTGCTAATTCAAGGAGGTAAACCTGTTGCCTTCTTTAGTGAAAAATTGCATGGGCCTTCGCTTCATGATTCTACATATGACAAAGAATTTTATGCTTTAGTGCGTGTCTTGCAAACTTGGCAACATTACCTATGGTCTAAAGAATTTGTCATACATTCAGATCATGAGTCTTTGAAGTATCTTAAAGGACAAGCTAATCTGAACAAACTTCATGCTAAATGGATTGAGTTCCTAGAAGCATTTCCTTACATCATTAAACATAAGAAAGGGAAAGACAATGTGATTGCTGATGCTTTATCTAGACGTTATACCATACTATCCCAACTTTCTCATAAAATCTTTGGTTTCGAAACCATAAAGAGGTTATATGCTACTGATTTGGACTTCAAAGATGCCTTTGAAAATTGTAGAGAGGGAAGAACGTGGCAAAAATTCCTGCTGCGTGAAGGCCTTCTCTACCGTGCTAACAAGCTGTGTGTTCCAGCTAGCTCCGTTCATCTTTTGTTGTTGCAGGAAGCGCATGGAGGTGGTTTGATGGGACATTTTCGTGTTAAAAAGACAGAGGATGTGCTGGCCGCTCACTTCTTTTGGCCACGAATGAGGCGTGATGTGGAGCGCTACGTTTCACGTTGCACGACATGCAACAAAGCTAAGTCTCGACTTAACCCACATGGTCTTTATATGCCTCTTCCGGTTCCTAGTGCACCTTGGGAGGATATTTCTATTGACTTTGTTTTAGGATTGCCTAGAACAAAGAGGGGGAGGGATAGTGTCTTTGTGGTTGTTGATCGTTTCTCTAAAATGGCTCATTTTATACCCTGCCACAAGACCGATAATGTTTCACATGTTGCTGATTTGTTCTTTAATGAGGTTATGCGTTTGCATGGTGTTCCCAATACTATTGTTTCTGATAGGGATGCTAAGTTTTTGAGTCACTTTTGGAGAACTTTATGGTATAAACTGGGAACAAAGTTGCTGTTTTCTACTACTTGTCATCCACAAACTGATGGGCAAACGGAGGTAGTTAATCTTACCTTATCTACTATGTTGCGGGCTGTTTTGAAAGACAATTTGAGGTTGTGGGAGCAGTGTTTGCCACATATTGAGTTTTCTTATAACAGGTCTATTCACTCCACAACCAAGTTAAGTCCGTTTATGGTAGTCTATGGTTTCAATCCTCGTGCTCCAATTGATTTGCTACCTTTACCACATACTGAAATTGTGAACTTAGATGCTACACAACGTTCTGAATTTATTATTAAGTTGCATGAAACTACTAAGTTACAAATTGAAAAAATGAATGAAAAGTATCGCATTGCTGCTAGTAAAGGTAGGAAGGAGGTAAAATTGGAACCCGGTGATTTGGTGTGGGTTCATTTGAGAAAAGATAGGTTCCCGGATTTGAGAAAGTCCAAACTCATGCCACGTGCTGCTGGACCTTTTATGGTTCTTGAGAAGATAAATGACAATGCATATAAACTTGAGTTGCCTCCCGAGTTTGGGGTTAGTTCCACATTTAACATTTCAGATTTGAAGCCATACTTGGGAGAAGAAGATGAGCTTGAGTTGAGGACGACTCCAATGCAAGAGGGGGAGGATGATGTGGACATCACTCCTGCAGATATACACAACGCTCACATGGTAGACATGCAAGGTCCAATTACTAGAGCTCGAGCACGACAATTGAATTTAGAGGTGAGCTCGTTCCTGAATAATTCTTTATATGTGAATTTTGAGAGTATGTTGCTACCTAATGGATTAATTATGATTAGGAACTATGGAGAGGACATGGAGATACATGGAGAGGGGTTTGGAGGCGTGGAGGACCATAAAATACGCCAACAAGAAGTTAGAGACCGGGCCCAACTCAAACTCGGGTCCAACTCGGGCCCAGCAGCAGTCCATCTTAAAATGGATGCACAAGAGGCATACGGACTCCGTTTTTGACGTTCTACATATGCACGGAAAGCTGAGAGGATAAACTTTCTGATGGAACTGGCCCGATGTCAAAATTCCCTAGGAGTTGACGGGAAACTTTGAAACAATATAAAGTTTAGAGTCTGTCAGGGTGTTGCATCACCTAGTTGGGCCATTGGGCCTTGTATCGAGTCCAAGTCCATTATGTACGTGTCTTGGGGTTAGGTCACGACCCCAGCACCCCCCTGGTCATCCTCCACCTCGTTTATACCCCCTAGCCGCCGTCATAAACAGCTGGGTTTTGCTTAGTTACAATCTGTCATTAAACAGTGTCGCCGATCATCGGTTGTGAGACCCCAAATTCGTGATGAATTCAGTTTTGATTGCAACTTCTCTGTTCTTGCTTGTGTTCTTGATTGCGCTTGCAGGGATAAGACTTCATGGCGAGGTCATTCGTGTGACACGGGTGATAACCAATGGAGCAGTGGTGTAGTGATTGCGGGGTTTTGTTCGTTCGGAGCCTTGGATCATCAACGTCGAGATCTCCACCCAATCAAGTTTACCCTACCTCTCGGAAGATCAGGATTCATCCTCCTATCACATCCTATGTTAGGTTCATAACCTCACTTAGAGTTTCATGTCTAGGGTGACGGTTAAGTCTTGTTGAGCATTATGCTCACGGATGCTATCCGAGTTGTTTTGCAGGTATTTGACTTCATGCTTAAGAGAAAGGATGCCGATGAGACTCGGGAACCTCCGAGTGTTTACTCAAAGAGCATCCTCGCCGCTGCAGATTGTTCTTCGTGTTGCTAGTAAGAGACAGTCCACGGGCTGGACTGTATATTTGTTGCTAGTTTAGACATGAGTCGTGAGAGTGATAGTCTTCCGCTGTAGCTTACTCTGATATACTTATTTGTAAAACATTCTTGTACGCTTCCGCTAAACTATTTATGTAATATGATGTGTGTTTGTTGACCCGTGTGCTGTTGGGTGCCGCATATCACGGCACCACCCAACGAGGTCCTGTCCTCCACAGCGTGGTATCCGGGCTGTGACAGCTGGTATCAGAGCTGCGTTGGGAACAGAGCACGGATTGAGTATCATATTACGTTAAAAATTTAGGATACGGTGAGATAACGGTATTAGATCCACATAAGGACTATTATTAGCGTATAATGAAGGTGGCAATCTAACTTATTTGTTATGTCGGAAAATCGTGCATCTCAGGACGTTTTATGTCTTGGGGGGTGTACGTAAGCGCTGTCCATCAGTGCGCACAAGCTGAAGGGTGGAGCCTCACAGGTGGCAGGTAACCCGACCCGCTTTAGTATCCTCTACGACTCTTAATGTCGTTTGGGGTATTCAAGCAACGTATGTCCCGGGCGTGCGTGGTGCAATTTGGGAGACCCCGTCACGTGGTCAGTAACGTGAACACGTAACTCAAGGCGTGTTTGGCTTGAGAAAACCTGGGCGAGTGATGACGGCCGGGTGTACGAATTGTATAGATACCGGGTTCGGTGTGCAGCCGGGCCTGATGATTGAGTGTGACTTATGTAGGTGCTAACCACGAAAACCTTAGTGCGTGTAGAACACGTGTGCGAGTGAATGTTTTAGTGCCACCTAAGGATACGTATATGCCGGTGTAATCCGGTTAGGTTTTTCTTTGGTGAGGCAACGTAGTACCGTCATATGTCTTACGGTGCATCGTCACCGTACTACACTTAATAGTATTCTTTCCTATGAAGAAATCATTCATGACTAACTTTCAAACTAAAAAAATGGATGTTGAAAAGCACATAGTAGTTACTGAGATCTTCATTTGAACTAAACTTCAAAGAAGAGACTTGTTAGAATTCTTTTTGATCTAAAAAACAGAGTACTCTGTTCTGGCAGAAGATTTTGCTGGATTTTGACAGAGCATAACTCTGTGTATATTGACCCAATGAAGGTTTATGATACAGTTCTGGAAAGTTTTTTCAGTTCTCTACAACTTTTCTGAGGACCTCCAGAGCAAAATCAGACGGCAACTTGGTTGAATCTCCAGATGAAGGCAAACTGTTCAGAAAACAGAGCAGCTGCAAACTTCTCTGGATGTCTCTGTAAATTAGCCATAACATTCTGTAGAAAAATTTCTAAGGGTCATATGATACACCGTTGGAAAGGTTATGAAACTTGCAACGATTTTGTACTGCATAGTTTGTTCAGAATTGTACCCATTTGTATGTAACACTGTGATGAAAACAGCCACATACAAAGGAGGTGCTGGTAAAATTTATCCAGAAATTCTGTCAACTTTGAACGATCATAACTTCTGGTTAAGGGATGATCCAGAGGCATGAGAGTACTCGTTGGAAAGACACTGAAGTTAACTTTAACTTTGGTATTCAACTTGAGTTATGAAAATGCTAGTAACTGGATCAAATTCTGGGTTAAGTACAGAAAGGTCTGTTCTGTACAGAATGGGGGACTGAATATGTTGGCTTTAGAAAGATGTGTAAACATGAAATTTTGTTATGCTTTCATAAAGTTTTAGCATGTTCATGTTTACATACTTTCACATACTGCTGAGATCAAGTTTTGACCCCCTTTAAAAAATGATTGTTTTGCAGTATGGTGCGTACTCATTCTCCGAGTAGGGCTGAAGGTTCTCGCCGAGACGATGATGACTCGACTCCACCACGGGCACCGCAATCAACGGTATGGGCGGATATCATGGCTCAGTTGGTCGAGCCAAGTCAAGAGAACATAAGACTACTCCAAGCCTTGGTACAAAAAGGTTTACTCCAACGTGCACAACAGGACGTTCCACCTCGGAACGCCTATTTGGACTTCTTGGCGACACAACCGCCAATTTTCACGGAAGCCAATGAACCAGTGGAAGCTGATCAGTGGCTTCGAGTTATGGAGTCCAAGTTTAGAGTGTATGAGTGCGATGAGTATCAGAAGACATTATTTGCAGCTCAACAGCTCCATGGAGCCGCCGGAAATTGGTGGTTCGCTTATCTCACCACCGTTCCGGAAGGCCATCAAGTGGAATGGACGAAATTTCGTGAAGCATTCCGTGCTCGTCACATTCCTATGGGTTTTATCAAGGCCCAACAGCAAGAATTTAGGAATTTGAAGCAGGGGGACACGAGTGCTCAAATGCGACGAGCGAAGCTGCAATGTGTGACTACTTTTTCTATGGCTTGAGTGCCATATTAAAAGACAA
This sequence comes from Neostapfia colusana, assembly GCA_030760725.1. Lineage (NCBI taxonomy): Eukaryota > Viridiplantae > Streptophyta > Magnoliopsida > Poales > Poaceae > Neostapfia > Neostapfia colusana. The sequence continues at coordinate 79,858,083 of JASWHV010000007.1, read as the reverse complement.
GTTGGCCTTGTTCAAACAAGTCAGTTACACCGAGTTTATCAGTGCTGCCCTGCTGCAAGAACAAGCGACACTGGAGTGTCAAGCAGCGAAGAGGAACCACGATGAGGTGCAAGAAGACACACCAGTTGTTCCTCGTAAATACCATGTGGTGTATCACACACCACACGAGGAGATATGGCAAGCACCAGTGGGATCAACTCCGTACAGATTTCCTGCTCAATAATCTTGTCTTGAAGCAACACCATTGCTGCAACAACGAATGATACCTGTTGCATCATTGCTGCAGCCAAGTACATCAACTTCTTAACCACAAGTCAACGAAGAACCGGGGAAACCTTCGTGTTCTTATTGCCACCGTTCTGGCCATTTTAGGCAGGAATGCCGGGATAAGTTGTTGAACACCAGACAGCCATCATTGTCAGGTGGTATGCTGCCACCTGCTCAAGTCAACATAACAGCATTGCAATCCGGGGGTGTGCAACATCTTGCTATTGAGGATGTCCCGGAGGGAGCACCGGTGTTAGCAGGCGTGTTTACTCTCAAAGACGTGCCCGTGCTGGTACTTTTTGATTCCGGTGCAACCCATAATTTTATCAGCCAAACATGCGTGGATCAGCACCAATTATCCACCAATACTCCCACAACGAGTTTTCTTATACGTTCACCGGGAGGAAATATCTCTGCCAATCAGATTGTGTCCCGAGAAGCTTTGTGTTTGGGCGGAAAAATATACCCGACATCGCTGATTATGTTGGATAGGAATAAGATAGACATTATATTAGGGATGTACTGGTTAAATCGTCACGGTGCCGTTCTTAATATCGGTAACTGGACTGTCCAGATTGACTCACCGATTCACGGACAGCACACGCTGTTTTTATACAGCGAAGATCCATATATGGTAGAGGCCTACCACACGGAAGCACTTAAGCTTGAAGATATTCCGGTGGTACGTGATTATCCAGACGTATTTCCCGATGATTTACCGGGTATGCCACCCGAACGGGACGTCGAGTTCAAGATTGAACTGGCGCCGGGAACGACGCCTATCTCACGAAGGCCTTACAAGATGGCAACTAACGAGCTAGCGGAGTTGAAAGAGCAACTGAATGAACTCATGAGCAATGGTTTCATACGGCCAAGTTCTTCACCTTGGGGTTGCTCAGCGCTGTTCGTTAAGAAGAAGGACGAAACACTACGGCTATGTGTTGATTACCGTCCTCTAAATGCTGTCACGATAAAGAACAAGTATCCCTTGCCCCGCATTGACATCCTGTTCGATCAACTGGTGGGTGCAAAGGTATTTTCGAAGATGGATCTTCTGTCGGGATAATCAAATCAAAATCCGACCGGAGGACATAACGAAGACAGCTTTCTCGACGAGATACGCACTCTATGAGTACCTCGTCATATCATTTGGATTAACCAACGCTCCGCCACACTTCATGTACTTGATGAATTCTGTATTCATGCCAGAGTTAGACAAGTTCGTCGTGGTATTCATCGACGACATATTGGTTTACTCCAAATCAAAAGAAGAGCACGCTGAACATCTGCGTATCATGCTACAACGGTTGAGGGAGCATCAATTATATGCCAAGTTCAGCAAGTCTGAATTTTGGATTGACCAAGTGCCTTTCCTAGGCCATATTATTTCAGCAGAGGGCATTGCCGTGGACCCAAGCAAAATTGAACAAGTGCTGAAATGGGAATCTCCCAAGTCAGTCCATGAGGTCCGAAGTTTCCTAGGTTTAGCAGGGTATTATCGGAGGTTCATTCCGAGCTTCTCAAAAATTGCTAAACCAATGATGGAGCTGCTGAAGAAGGACACTAAATACATGTGGAATGCAGCATGTGAAGCCGCATTCAAAACGTTGGTGAAACATCTCACAACAGCTCCAGTTCTTGCTCAGCCGGACACGACGAAGCCATTTGATGTATACTGTGATGCATCCGGCATCGGTCTCGGCTGTGTTCTGATGCAAGAAGGGCGTGTAGTTGCCTATGGGTCTCGTCAACTGCGAAACCACGAGCAGCATTATCCAACTCATGATCTTGAGCTTGCTGCAGTGGTGTTGGCGTTAAAAATGTGGAGGCATTACCTACTGGGTAATCTTGTTCACCTCTACACCGACCATAAAATCCTGAAGTATATCTTCACGCAGAAGGAGCTGAATATGAGACAACAGAGATGGTTGGAGCTCATCAAACATTATGAAATTGAGATGCATTATCACCCGGGAAAAGCCAACATGGTTGCCGACGCGCTTAGTCCGAAAGCCCACGTTCACAACTTAGCGGCTGCTGAGTTGGAAGATGAAGAACCAAGCCTCCGTGTCATTCCGTATGGCGCGCTTTATAATCTCGCGCTCATTCCAACGATCCGTGGAGAGATTGTTGAGTCTCAAAGAAGAGACAGAGATATGTCTCATATACGGAGAAGACTAGACAACGGAGAGGTGAAATGTTTCCGGAAGGATGAGAACGGGTACGATATGGTTTAATGACCGTATAGTGGTACCGCGCAATATGAAACTCCGGAAGAAGATCTTGGATGAAGCCCACCTGTCTATGTTTTCCATTCATCCCGGAAGTAACAAAATGTACCATGATTTAAAACAGAAATTTTGGTGGACAAGGATGAAGAGGGAGATTGCCAAATACGTATCCGAATGCGATACGTGTAGACGGGTCAAGGCTGATCATATGCGGAAAGCCGGACCGCTATAACCTTTGAAGATACCGGCATGGAAATGGGAGGATGTAAGTATGGACTTCATCGTCGGATTACCGCTCACATCTCGGAAGCATGACTCGATATGGGTGATCGTCGACCGGTTGACGAAGTTGGCTCATTTCATACCGGTGAATACTCATTATCGAGCAAGGCAATATGCGGAGTTATTCATCTCCAGAATATTTGCTCACATGGTGTCCCGAAGACCATCATCTCAGATCGAGGTGCGCTGTTTGTTGCTCGTTGTTGGGAGCAGCTGCATGCCTCGTTGGGCACCAAGCTAATTAGAAGCTCCGCATATCACCCTCAAACCGATGGACAAACTGAGAGGGTGAATCAAGTGCTCGAGGACATTTTGAGAGCGTGTGCCATCCACCACGGTAGGAATTGGGATGATCACCTACTGCTGGTGGAGTTTTCATACAACAACGGTTATCAAGAGAGTATTAAAATGACACCGTACGAAGCTCTCTACGGCCGGAAATGTCGCACACCACTGAATTGGTGTGAGTCCGGCGAAAGGGTTCTGTTTGGGATTGATCTTGTGAATGAAGCTGAAGACCGAGTTCGGTTGATACAAGAGAACTTAAAGGCTTCACAATCCCGACAGAAGAGCTACGCCGATCAACGGCGTAGGCCTTTACATTTTGACGTCGGAGAACACGTGTATCTTCGTGTGTCTCCGATGAAGGTAATTCACCGGTTCGGTGTAAAGGGGAAACTCGCTCCCCGTTTTATTGGTCCTTTTGCTATTACGGAGAAGTGTGGAACCGTAGCCTACCGGCTGGAATTACCGGCAAGTCTAGCGGGTGTCCATGATGTATTTCATGTGTCACAGCTGCGGAAGTGCCTCAAATTCACCGCTGCTGTCCGCACCGAGGAAATCGACGAGTTGAAACCGAACCTGACCTACACCGAGCGACCGGTTCAGATTTTGGATGAAAAGGCCCGGGTAACCCGGAACCGGACGATCAAATTTTACAAGGTGCTGTGGAGTATTCATAACGCGGAAGAGGCGACATGGGAAAGTGAAGATTACCTCCGCACCAACTATCCGGAATTTTTAGCGTTATACAGTTTGTAATTACCTCTCCCGCCTCGTTCCTCTTTTTTAATCTCGGGACGAGATTCTTTTAAGGGGGGGGGGAGGAATGTAAAAGTCCCAAAAATGTGTATGAATAAAAACCAAGGTTTGAGTTCATATGTGTGGCAAAGACATGAAAAATGGGACTTGCTAAAACTTTTCCTCATGCAAAGTAATACATGGATGGGCATCCAAAATAAGGTTCACACTTTAATTTGAGAGTGTTGAACCAATAAGTTGTTAAATACTCTTTGCATGCAAGTTAAAGATCATATTTGAGATTCAAAGTTCACACATATGGTGACCCAAAAACTTTGAATAAACATGCAGCTATAAAGTTGGAATTATAGGGAAAAGTTCTATCACAAACTTTTCATCTATAGGGTGGGCTCAAAAAGGAGTTTAAGAGAAGCATTTGCAAATTCTAGCCAAATTCAAATTTGTCATACCAATTCAAACTGAATTTGGAGAATTCAAATTCTAGCCACCGTTTTTAAACTCATAATTTTGGGGAATTAAGAGGATCAGCATGAGAAGATATTTGGGAAAAAAATGTAGGGTGGGACCCATATGGCAGTGAGCTGGAAAAATTAAACTTACACAGGAAGCAATTGACTTGTCTCTGTGATTCAACATCCACGAGCAGGTCTCCCACCGGGGTGCCACTGAGGGCTGGCAAGGCCACCTCTTGCTGTGTTCTCCCACGCTCAGGAGCCCAGAGGCGGTTCTTCCGGCGTTATCACCTCCTCAGCCGAGCGAAGACCGGATTGTTTTCCTCTCCTCGCGAGCGCACGCACAGGACCGAGCCGTTTTTCCCCTCCGCCCTCTCGGTCGATCGGGAAAGCAAAGAAATCATCACGTCCTTCCCTCCCCGAGCTGCTAGGCAGCGTCCTGAGCTCAGACTCCACTTCCCCGACGCCTAAACCCTTGAGCTACGGCTTTCGCGGCCCGAGATCAACCGCCACAGCGGCGACCAAGCTCAAGAACGTGATCGGGCGCTCGTGGACAGCCCTCCACAGGGGGTTTCACGGCCGAGCGATCACAGTTACGGAAGTGCGCTACGGTGGTGCTTCTCTCCTCCAATTCTTGGAGCAAACCGTGAAGCATCGACGAGGAATTCCTAGAGTTTTGCTCCGGTGAGTTCAACCCGAGCATACGGTAAGGATTCGGTAAATTCCCGCTCTCTGATCCTCCCTAGGTCCTCAAATCTTGCACGTAGCAGCTAGACTAGTCGGGGTCATTTTGCTTTCAGCAACCTTAGCATGAAAACACCTCAGAGCGATGAATTTCAAGCTCTACCGAGGCCGTTCTTCGCGGGACCAATCAGGCGCATGGTGCCGACCCCTTTTCCGCTGTTTCCGAGCTAATCCATGACCTTGCCGAGCTTCGCGATCACCCACTGGTGCTGTAGAGCTGGTTGGCCGAGGTTTTGGCGGGTTGGAACCCACGGCCGACGGTGCCGAACCTCAACAGAGGCCGTCGCACGTCGCCGAGACATCTCCGGTCGTCGGCAGCCTGAGACAACCCCACGGTCTTGTTCCTTGACGTCGCAAACCCCCTGGCGGCAAGTCCTAGTTCGGATGGTGGCCAGGAACGGCGGGCCGGCGAGCACCGACGTGCTACGGCGAGGGGGGGGGGAGCGCGCGGGCGCGAAGGAGCCGGCGGGAGGTTGAAGAAGGCGTGGGCCCCGTCGGTCAGCAGCTCAAAATTCAAACCCGTGATCGGGTGTGGCCAGGATCCCGTGTGCTGGCGCGCAAAACCCCGTGGCCCCGGTGTGGCTTTGATTCTATTGGCTGGGATTTAAAACAGTGGGTCCAGCCGGATTTTCTGTAGGAAAACAATTCCAGTGAGGGCTCAAACTTTGGAAATTCATAATTCTCTGTAGAAACCTCCAAATTGAGTGATTCCACTTGGGTTGGATTCATCTCTCTGAGTTATATCCAAATATGAACTCAGATTTGTATGAAAGTTAATATTATATTCTGGAAAATTCTTGGAAAGTTTTCTGAAAAAGAATTATTGAGGGAGTTTGGTTTATCCAAAAATCCCCAAATTTATTGGCATAGTGTTGACCTACTAGCAAATTTTCAGCTCATTTGAAGATCATTTGAGTAGGAATTTGCTAAATGCAAACTACTGTGTTCAAAAGAGTCCAGAAACATTTTCAGAAAATGTTTCCCACTTCAAAAATCGATTCTGAGCAATCCATAGCTCCAAAATTCATAGGAAAATTTAGGAAAGCTATATGAGACATACTTGGAATTGTAGTTCACTTAATTGGGCATGAAAATGCACATTACTTCAGAATTAATTCTTTTGGGTACAAATGCTTAAAGAATTGTTCTGGGAGAACTACTCAAGTAAAGGAGCTGAATTTTGGACCAGATTACTTTCATGTGACCAAGAACTTACATGTAAATTATCAGCCAAATTTGAGCTGTAGAACTCCCTGTTCCTATTCTCCATACTTATGTATAGGTGGAAATACATGAGAGACTTTGTGAGAATTATAGAGGACACAATTTACCTCCACCTTAGCTGCAATTTGGCAAGCTAAATCCTTAGGTAGTATATAACCTGCTGTAGAAGTTTTAAGGCCATTGGAGTTCTTGTTCTTCAGTTGCACTCAAATCTTTTCAGCTTATCTATTATGTTCATTAGGGATAATGGTTAGTGTATAGCTAAGACCTTAAGGTCGATTTAGTTTAAGTTTGTTTCTTTGCACAACAGAGGCAAACCAATCAATTCTTGGCTTTTCCACACAACCTCTGTTCCTAAGGAATTAATTCAATAACTTCTTTCCATTACATTCCATAAAGCATGTGCATATGCATTTCAATAGGACCACAACGAAGGGGATTCAAAGGAGTAATTCATTGAAGTGGATCAAGCTCCGGAGAATCAAGGGTGGATCAGCAAGGACACTAACTGTTTATATACGACTACCCTGCAAAACAGGCAAGCTCCGGTTTGCATTTAACAGCTGTTAAGTTTTTCTTTTGTATTCACTTTCGGTTAAGATATGAACTGTGCATTAGGTCTAGTGTTTGATACTCCTCTTGCATAGCCAAATGACCCATGGAGTATTGGGTAGGTGTCTTTCACCGTGTAGAACTGCCATGCTTAAGTACGGTTCGATAGAAGTCGAGTGGCGTGATGCTACTCGCATGTTCAGGAATAACAGGGGCATACGGGATTGGTTCATGAATGAATTAGAAAGTTAAAGTTGACACCGGAAGGTTGTAGGGACAGCAGGACATAGGGGCCTGGGTGCCATAGACCTGTCCGTGTCGGTCAAGGACCAATCCGTATGCGGCCCTGTTGAACAAGTTTAAGTTGTGTACCGGACTCATCTGGCTATATGGGACCCAGTAAACCGATGTACCTCGGGAAGCTGTCGTTGGGACTTTTCGGGTCGTCTCAGGCGGACGGCCGGTGTGCAGTATGTGGGGAACATTCTCATGACATCTCACGTCGGAAGGTGCACCATGAGAGTGGCTACTGTATGGGGCGACTTGATCGATTCAGCGGATGTGAAACAGGGGAAAGGCTGCCACGTACGACGTCAGTGATGGTTGTTGTAGGCAACGTCGAGTACGGGCGTACGTGTCGTGTAGTCCGGGTGTTATTGATTCGAATCACCGTCGCTCGCAGAATGGACCGAGCATACTTGTTCTCACAGTCGTGATGTAGTAAGAACTTGCATGAGAAAGGAAATAATCATTTTGATGTGAAGTATCATACTAGCTTTGTCTTGGATCTTGAGGAATAGGCTAGTGCAAACTCGATTCTTTTATGCCATGAGCAATTTACATCGGGGGAAAGCGTTTCTTGTTTGATTGTGGACTCCCGATGTGGCGTGCCCAGGGTTACTTAAAATGCTGCAATTAATACCTGAAGGTAAGGATTCACTTTTAGACGAGTTTAATTATGCTTATGCCATCCTATGTTAGGTTCAAAACCTCACTTAGAGTTTCATGTCTACGGTGACGGTTGTCTTGCTGAGCATTATGCTCACGGATGCTATCCGAGGTGTTTTGCAGGTATTTGACTTCATGCTTAAGAGAAAGGATGCCGATGAGACTCAGGAACCTCCGAGTGTTTACTCAAAGAGCATCCTCGCGCTGCAGATTGTTCTTCGTGTTGCTAGTAAGAGACAGTCCTCGGGCTGGACTGTTTCTTTGTTGCTAGTTTAGACATGAGTCGTGAGAGTGATAGTTTTCCGCTGTAGCTTACTCTGATATACTTATTTGTAAAACATTCTTGAACGCTTCCGCTAAACTATTTATGTAATATGATGTGTGTTTGTCAACCCGTGTGCTGTTGGGTGCCGCATATCACGGCACCACCCAACAAGGTCCTGTCCCCCACAGCGTGGTATCCGGGCTGTGACAAGAGTTACGGTCTTTACATATTCAATTTAACACATTCCATGTAAATTGACATATAGCATATTGCTTACGTATAGTCGCTGAAGGCGAGGAAGCTCCGGAAGTTCTCGACTTTCTTCTTCCGGACGAAGCCCAAACCACTGACCAGCAGCAACAAGGCAAGCCCTGGTTTGCATTAACCCATTTTACAAAGTTTTGCTTTATGTATACTTAGAATGTGGTATATATGTGCATTAGGTGTAGGATGGATGAAACCCAAGTGCATAACCAGATTTTTCCTATAAGAGTGAGGGTAGTGTCTAAGTCCTCGAGTAGACAGTCTATGCTTAACAATTCATAGAACTTCAGTACAAGTCAAGTATTTGGAATCTACTCACGAGTTACGTTTTGGGACACACGGGATTGGTTCGAGTGATGTGAGATCACTTTAGAAAGAAAAAGAGACTAGGCAGGGGATAGGGCGCAGCAAGAGGAAGTCTTATGAGCGCAGCCCTGTCCGTGTCGATTGAGGACCGATCCGTGTGCGGCCCTGCTGAACAAGTATTGAACGTACCAAAGGCATATCGGATATATGGGCCCCGATAAACCGATGTAACCTATACATCCGGGCGTCGAGGCATAACACACCGATTTGTAGGTGTAGGTTGAGGGCAGCAAGGTGGAAATCTGCTAACGGGCATAGAGAGATGCTCCGTGTAGGGAACCTCCTGTCCGTTTCGGTGCGACCGGTTCGACGTTTGGGCTGTTGGGTGAAAGGTTGTCCCGTACGACATCGAGCGTGCTGTGCAGCTCCACGGGTGGGCATACGTGACGTGCTCTTTCGGTATTCCTGCAGGTGTATATCAAGTCGATTCGCCATCCCTCACGGTGATGAGTACCGCTTGTTCACTGCGTCGTAACATAAATAAATTATGGAATGTTATGATTCAATCCTGCTGATATGTATAATTGTATTGCTACATGTGTGCCACCAAATATTGCTTACTAAATTTCATATTCATGAACTGTTAGCTTGTGGCTAAAAGATGAACTAAGTATGAACTTGCAGGCGTGTCCGTTTGCTGAAATTTACCATCCCATGTTTGTTGTAAACTGCATGTAGAGTTTCATGCCTAGCTGAATCGGTTAAGTCTTGTTGATCCATCGTGCTCATGGTTGCTGCTTAAGTGTTTTTCAGGTGAGGTATATCCCACGGACTCGGGTTACGAGTCCGCCGGCGAGGGCTACCCTCCGTCAGGGACCACGGCTGAGTGGGAGCCGTACACGCCGCGCTGAGCTGAGATGTGCAGCTAGTGTGAATTGCCCATAGGGCTGGGCAACCAACTTTTGCTAGGTAGATGGTGTGAGTTGTGAGGGCCCGGTCCCGATCACAGGGCCGTGCCGCCTCGCCCGGGAATCGCATTGGCTGGTGCCGTGTTATGCGGCACCCATCAGCACACATATAAGGAAAACTGTATTACATAAATCAAATGCGGAAGCTTACAAATGTTCTTTGTAAATAATTTACATAAATTAACTACAGTGCAAGTCTATAAACAGCTCGCGTCGAATAATTAAAAAGCACTCGAGAAGAGGTCCAGCCCGTGGACTCCTCTCGCTAGCAACACGAAGACATGGCAGCGGCTAGGTCCTCCATGTGTAACATGACTCGGAAGTTTCTGAGTCTCACCAGACAACCTCCTTTATAGCGTCGTGTTAACCTGCAAAATCACTCATATAGCAAGAGTGAGCACAAAGGCTCAGCAAGACTTAACCGTCTCTCCTAAGCATGCAACTCTACATGGAAGTAACTTAAGACCTAAACATGTAATTTGCGAAATGACTCACCTATGGGTTCATCCTTAACTTTAAGATTTTAGCCATCGTAGTAGGGACCTTGCGACCAACAACATTGGAACTCCACAATCAAACAAGAAACGCTTCATTCTAATGTTACTTGTCCCAAGGTGGAAATTAACTTTAGTTTGCTCTATCTCTACTTCAAACAAGTTTTTCATGCAATTCCATTAATCATAGCAGCAATTAAAACATTGCAAACTGTTTCCACACAAGTTGATTACTACATCACAGTGCAGTGAGCAAGCGGTACTCATAACCGCGAGGGACGGTGATTCGAATCAAACACTACCCGGATAACTCGACACATACGCTCGCCTCTGAAGACCCAAATCTGGCGTCATTCATTACGTCGGATGTGGCAACCTTTCGCAGGACACTCAACTGTAGAACCGGTCCCGCCATCTCGGGCTCATAGGTCTAACAAGACGATGTGGTATGCCTCTACAATCCAGTGAACCTGGTACATCGGTTTCCTGGTTCCCATATAGCAGTAAGCATCCGGTACACAACTCGATACTTGCTCCCAGGGCCGCACACGCTTCGGTCCTTAACCGACACAGGCAGAGCTACTCGACCAAGACCTCGTCTTGTCGCTGCCTAACCCTCCTATCTGGTCTCATCTTTAGAAATGTAAACTTTAGTTTGCCTCTTTTCCAACCACACTTATGTAATCCTAAACTATAGCTCGCGAGTAGATTCCAACTACTCGTCTTCTACCGGATGTCATAACCTATTTAGCACGACAACCTTCTACAGCGGTAAACTATACTCTACCCTTGACTCCAGGGTTCATTTGTGTAACACCCCAAATTTTGATTCAAAACCCTAAACCATGTTCAGAGGGGAATTTAAAAATTTTTGGACGTGTTGCATGTTTTGCAAAAATTCAAATTCAAACTGGAATTCAAATTATACTCAAAACAGAAAAGAAATGGAATAAGAAAAAGAGAAACGGGAAAAAAACCGGCCAGTGGGCCGAAACCCGCCAGCCGGCCCAATTTCCCCGCGCCAGCCCGCCCCCGCGCGCGCCGCGCTGTCTCTCACAGACAGGGGGGACCCACATGTCATCCCTAACCCTGAGCTCCCGCGACCCCGGACTTTTCCCCCGAGCGCGCGCGATCTTAACCGATCGGAAAACCCGTTCCACAGCCCGAATTCCGGTCCCAGAAGAATCCAACTCGATCACAACTGACCCACCGCCCTCCCCCGGCTATAAAAACCCCAGCCCCGATCAGTTTTTCCCACGCGATCGCCGATTTTTACTCCGGTGAGCACCGAGACTTCGCCGGTGAATTCTGGCCGATCTAAGCTCGGAAACTCTGATCTAACTCGCTGGTCTTGATCCACCGCCTCCGGGGAACTTTGCAGGTGCAGAAAACTCGGAGAGTTACGGTGTAAACACAGCGCCGACGAGCTTCGCCGTGGTTTTGCCTCGGACCTCGCCGCCGATCACTTTTCAGGACCCCCGAGCTCGAGAAAACCCCCGAGGTGAGATCCCTGACCTCCCCTCTACCGATCTAGGCTATAAGATCACAGTTCTAGGCAGAATTCTCGAGGATCCGAAACTTTCCGGCGAGATCGCCGCTTCCCGCCGCCGTGCGCCGCCGGCAGCGCCGCCCGCGCTCGATCAGAGCGACGTGGCCGCTTGTGCGCCGTTTATTTTAAATCGCACGGTAGACTTTAAAACCCCGCGTACCGGTTCGATGTTATAATCTCAGCCGTCGGTTTAAAATCGGACGGTCCACGTCAGCCCCGCGTTATAAAGACTGGAATTCCTACGTGCTACCCCCTGGGGTTCTCTGGAATTGAGAGCTAGCCCCGGAAACTTCAGATCTAGCCCCTGGACTCCAGAAAATCATGTAAATTCATTTAAAAATCAGTTTTAGCCCCTGGACTTAATAAAAATTAGGAAAAACACCTCTGATAAGTGTAGCTAGACCCCTGGAAATTCTAAAAATAATATTATAGACCCTGTAATGGGGTGAGTTTACTTTTTAACCCTGTTTAGTATTTAATTTAGAAAAATGAATATGTAACTAGTGTTTAAAAATTAAAAAAAAGGGGACAAACATAATTGTCAAAATTAATTAAAAACTTTCTCAGTACTTGGAAAACTTTGGAGTGAGATAAAAATATATTTTTGGGCTGAAATGAATCTGTTTCATCTATTATTCACATTTATTAGTATAGGGACACATTTTTAAGTAAAGAATAGTTATAGAAAAATAGGGAAAATAATTATGAAATAGTCTACATCAGAAGCCAAGGTCAAAATATGTTATTAAATCATTTAGGACCAGAACCTATACTGTTTAGATGATGTGTATCACTAATTTCATAATAAAATACACAATTATGCATAGGAATATAAATCTGAAAATATAGCAACTAGTAAATGATATATGGAGTTTCTAAAATCCAAAGAATTCAGTTTAGGGTTGGTAGAAATTCTGAAGGCACATATGGAGAAGAAAAATACTTTTCATACACACCTGGTAGTGAAAAGGTGTAGTAATTTAATATGAGGAATTTATTTAAAACTGAAACACAACACATATAATGGTAAATGAATTTCATAAATGTGAATGTGTGGTTTGTATGAAGTGTAAGTGTGAACTATGTCTTATGGATTGTTGTTTTTCTTTTGCTATGTGTGATGGTATGAAGTAGAACCTGTTCAAGAACAAGTTATTCATTTCCAAGACCAGGAATATCCATTTCAAGAGCAGCAAGAAGGAGGCAAGTGTCCTTGACCACTTTGATCCTATGCTAGGATGTGTAGATAGATTTATTTGCATTGTCAAATGAAATATGAAACCCATGCTAGGAAAGTTTCCCTAGAATTGCATTACCTTGTTTCCTTGTAGCTTGGGTTGGGATTTATTTTACCATGTCATTTATTTCCATGCATATGCTTAGCCATGCTTAGAATGGGATATTTGGGACATGAGATCATCAGTTTATATTACCGTACTCTGGAATGAGACATTGTGAGTTATGTAGAAGTAGGGATCAAGGCAAGTTGGATGTTTTGGTTGTGTGCTGGGTGCACGAGACTTGGGTTTGTGTTTAGTACTTGCCTGGATCCTAAGGACCGGTTCATGGAGCATGTAACCCGGCTTTACAGTGCCAACCACATGCTGAGATGGGGCAGCTTGGCCAATTAATTAGGTGTATCCCCGGCGTAGTATGGGTGTGTTGGATGGTGCGGGGAGTAGGTGTCAGCTGGACTACCATATGAACCGCAAGGCTCAAGAGGGGGCCACTGCAGCGGGGTTGGAGCCTCTTGTATGCTGTTAGGGGTGAAACCTCAGTGGGCCCACGCTCGTCGGGAATCCCTTTGTAAAGGCTTCGTAGTGATCTCCTGGCTGCACACCTGGGAAGTGTGAATGTGGATCGTAGCCACTGGCATAATGGAGGTTCTTTTAGTCCACCCAGCAACGGGGGATGAAATCACTACTTGTGGGTACAGTGGTACAAACTCTGCAGAGTTAAAACTGTCTTGACAGCCGTGCTCACGGTAAAGAGCGGCCTGAACTTATTCATGATTAGAGGAGTGATGGTTTTGGAAATTGTGGAAGTTAAGCAGGGAGCTTAACATTGGAAATGATGTTATGGCTATTGGATTACGATGATGGGATGGGAGATTTGGACCATTTCACCTGTGTAGTAATGTAGGTGCTTAATAAGCTAAGGTGATAGGTATTAATTGCGTAGTGCTTTAACCATGAGTTCAACCTCTCCTTGTTCTAGCCATGCATGATATAATTTTCCCACACTTGCTGAGTACCATTGGTACTCAACCTTGCATATTTGTTGGTTTATATTGCTGCTCAGGTCAAGATAATGAGGTGGTGTATAATGACCAAGACTTTGGACCCGAGGAAGGATTTTAGGTTCATGAAGACCCCACGGGCAACGCCTGTGATGGAGCCCTAAAGAATAATATTCCGCTGCTAGTTTATTTACTTGTGATGAAGCATTAGTGTCCATTGAGACATTTGCGATGTAAGACTTATTTATATTCGACACCTGGCTTGTAATAAATGATGCTTCACTATTTGTCATCACATGTATGAGAAAATGATCCTGGCATACATGTGATATTCACTTGGTTGTTTCTTCGGAAAAACCGGGTGTGAAAATTTGGTCATGCATTTGGAGTATAAAGCATCTCTGACCTAATGCACATACAAACTCTAAACCATAATTGTGAACAAAGTAAAAATTTTATAAATAACTTAAATGCAAACCGGAGCTTGCCTTGGTTTTGCAGGTGACTAAAGTCAGATAACTATGAAGTTAGTTGCTGATGACTTGAAGCTTAATCACTGCCCTTCTTGCTCCTTGATCCAAGCTTAACATCTCCTCCACTTTTCCACGTTTAAACAGTACACGTTATGAATATGCATATATGTTATGTCTAATTGTAAAACTTTTGCTAACAAGTTCAAAAGACAAGTTTAAAACTGGATCTGTGTTTAAGAATTTAAAATGACACTGGTGCTAGTGGTTTGGGATTTGGGTTTAAGCACTATGCTCAAGTGATAAGTATTTTTCATTACTTGTGTGTTTTGATCATCTAAGAGGTTAAACAGGACAGTACTTATCCAAGGCTCCAATGAAGCTGAAACTTTTCATGTGTGTTCCTTGTCACAAGAAAGTCATCTGGACCAAAATTTAGAATTTTTCCTTGAGTAGATCACTCAGAACAATTCCCTAAGCATTTAGACAAAAATGAATTAATTCTGAATAAATTTGCATTTTCATGCAAATTCAAGTGAAGTAAAATTTCAAACATATCTCAGGGATCACGCATGAATGTTCCTATGATTTTTGGAGCTAAGAACTGCCGAGCACTGAATTTCCAAGTTTTGGAAAATCTCTGAAAATGTTTCTGTATTCATTAGAACACAGAAACTTGAATTCAGAATTATCCTAACTAAATCAACTGCAAATGATCTGAAACTTTTACAGGTGTTCACTAATATCCTAAAGAATATTCTGGCAAAATTTGAGGATTCTTGGATGACCCAAACTCCCTCAATAATTCTTTTGCTGAAAAGATTGAAAGAATTTTCCAGAATTTTCTATTGAATTTCATACAAATTGGGTTGCTTATTTGGATAGAGTTTTCTAACCTGAATTCAACCCAATTTGAATCACTAATTTTGGAGCTTCCTAGCAAAAGTTATGAGGTTCTAAAATTTGAACAACTTTATGTTTAAATTCTACCCAGAACAATTCAAAAATGGGGCCCACAGGTCAGGTTTTTCTTCAACCTCTCGCCAGAGCCCGCGGGTGCATGCCGAACAGAAGGGTGGCGCGCTCCGTTGTCCCTCATTTCTCCACCGTTTTTGCTCTGGTTTTGCCCTACACGCTCCTCACACCGTGGCCTAGCAGCCGGCCAAGGTTTCCCCGCATGAAAACGGCCGTAGGTGGGTCGGCATCGGCGGGGCGGCTCGGGAGCTCGGCATCAACGCGTTCCGGCGTGTCCGAAGCTTCTCCCGGCGAGCTATGATGCCCTAAAGCATGCCTAGTGGTCACGGAACGTGGAACGAAGATCAACTCTCAGAGAAAATGGCTGCAAACTAGTCGTCACCATGGACCGCGGCGGTTTTAGCCGCCGACGGCGATTTCTTGTCGCCCGGGGCGGAGGAGGGGCGGTTTGCTTCATTCTTTGGCGTGGAAGGGCGGTAGGAACCCTAGTAGCTGTGGTTTGAATTGTAGAACGAATGATCAAGCGATTGGAACTAATTTTAGAAACTTGCTAAGGTCTGTCCTTCACGTGCGCCGGCGCCAAAAACCAAATTCCGGCAAGCCGGCATCGGGGAAGAGCAAGGGGGGTCCTAGATGATGATCTGGACACCATGGCACACCTTTGAGTCATGTTGGTCATGCCGGAGAGGCGCTGTACCGGCCAGAAGACGAGGAACCACGGTGGCGATTTCACACGGCGCCATGGAGGGAAAAACGAGCTCAACGCCGGGGTTCCCGTGAGTTGGCACCTTGTTCTCGCTGTGGGCATGTCGAGGGTGCTTGGGCGATGCTGCGGCTGAGCTCATCTTGGCGTGGAAACTACTGAGGCGTCCGGGCGCCGGTGGACCAAACCCGTTCCTGCGTGCGGCAAGTTCCTCGTGGAGGAGAGCGCGTGAGGATGAAACAAGGTACCAAGGCTTCGGGTAGTAGGCAAGATGATCACGCTGAGGGCGCACGAGACCAACGAGCAGCTCTCTAGTGCTGCTCAAGCAGCTGGGAGGTGGCGGCAGCCCCCCCTCCCCCCCTTCCCCCCAACCCCCCAACCCCCCTCCCCCCCACCCCCCGCTCGGTGGCGCGAGCTGCTGATCCGTAGCACAGTCGGTTCGGTTGCAAAACAGAGACTTGGGTGGTAAGTCTTCCCCCTCTCAATGACAAATGGGCCCCACAAGGCAGTCCCTCCTTATCCCTCAAAAGATCTTCCAAACCTCTCAAAATTGGAGAATGAATCCACTCAATTGTGGGAAGTTTGAATCTGAACTGTATTTGGGGTATTTGGACAGGTTTCATTTAAATCCGTATTTGAATTCCTATGCAATTTAAAGTCCTCTTTTAAATGGCTAGCAAACTATCTCCAAAATTCTTGAACTTTGCATCACCACTAATTTGGACCTTAGGAATTCAAATATGAAATCTGATTTTTGTTTTGACTGCTGCAAATGGGGTTTTGAGCACAACAGTTTGTATTCCTATTGGTTGCCCTCATTTGAAATTTGAGTTGAATCATTTGAGTTCAAACTCCGAATTTTTATTCCCCCTCCAAAATCTCTCAATTGTGGCAGGTTTCATAATTTAACTATATGGAATCCAAATTTGACATCCCTTTGGAATCCCCAGGGTTTACATCAGATTCAAAATTGAATTCAAATTCCGATGCAATTCACAAGCCTCTTTGACATGAATATCAAAGTACTCCCCAAATTTCCTCAGAAGTTGCCTTCCTCATAATTTGAACCTGAATAATTCACATATGGTCTCAAACCTTGAATTTTGGCTGTTGCACTTAGAATGTTTGCAACCACAGTTTGTAGTCCATTTTTGAAATGACCACTTTTGAATTTAGTGAACAAGTTTGGGTTGCTCATAACACATACTTGGTCACTTTTTGGTCCTAGTCTGAACCTCACAAGTTCAGTTTGAACTTTGCCTTTCGAATTTGAATTCAGCGCAAATCCGCAAATGATCTCAATGACCCCCTTTTTAGCTCCTCCTAAACTAAGAAGTTTCCCACCATAAATCTCCTCAATTTCAAATGTATGAGGTTCCATGTGTATTAAAAAATTTGGCGGCACTTTGAGGTGAGCATTTGAGTCCAAAGACCTTATTTTTATTCTTTCTCATACACATGTATGATTACACATGAGTTTAATTCCACCTTGGTCCAACAGATTCCAATGGACGCTTGAACCCGTGTTGTTGAACCCAACGTATAACATCCCATGTAAGAAAGTTTTTGTAAGTCCCATTTTCCATGAACCCGACAAACAATGACGTTCAATCACCCGTTTCTTTGCATTCACATTTTTGGGACTTTTACATGAGTTTTATAAACTTAATTTCCGCTGTTGTAATCTAAACACTAGTTTGTAACTGAAGACTTGTACTACTTTGTACATTTCAGTTGGTTTTCTATGTAATACAATATCGTTCTTAGGATTTGTGCTGCCGGGTGTCGCATCGTGCGGCACCACCCTCTGCGATCCTGGATGAGCGGATCCCGGTCCGCCACAAGGAGCAGCTAAATGAACTCTTGAGCAAATGTTTCATATGACTGAGCTCGTCACCGTGGAGTTGCTCCACGCTGTTCGTAAAGAAGAAGGACGAAACACTGATGCTATGTGTTGATTATCATCCACTAAATTCTGTCACTATAAAGAACAAGTACCCGTTGCCCTGCATCGACATTTTATTCGATCAACTAGTTGGTGTGAAGGTATTCTTGAAGATGGATCATAGGTCCGGATATCAACAAATCAAAATTCGGCGGGGGACATACCAAAAACGGCATTCTCGATGATATACAGACTTTGTGAATACCTCGTCATGTCATTTGGATTAACCAATGCTCTGGCACACTTTATGTACTTGATGAAATCAGTGTTCATGCTGGAGTTGGACAAGTTTGTGGTGGTGTTCATTGACGACATATTGGTTTACTCCAAATCAGAGGAAGAGCATGATGAACATTTGCATATCATGCTGCAACAATTGAGGGATCACAAGTTATATGCGAAATTCAGCAAGTATGAGTTTTAAATCAATCAAGTGCCATTTTGGGGCACATTATTTCAGCAGAGGGCATCACTGTGGACCCGAGCAAAATCGTTCAAGTGCTGAAATGGAGTCTACCAAATCTGTCCACGAAGTCTGAAGTTTCCTCGGTTTAGTGGGATATTATCGGAGGTTCATCCCGAGCTTCTCAGAAATCGCTAAACCAATGACGGAGCTGCTAAAATGGCACTAAATATGTGTGGAGTGCAGCATGTGAAGACGCATTCAAGACTTTGGTGCAGCATCTCACAACAGCTGCAGTTCTTGCTCAGCTGGACATGACGAAACCGTTTGATGTTTATTGCGATGCATCCGGCATCGGGCTTGGCTGCGTGCTAATGCAAGAAGGGTGTGTGGTCGCAAATGGATCTCGTCAACTCCAAAACCACGAGCAGCTTTATCCGACTAATGACCTTGAACTTTCTGCTGTGTTGTCGGTGTTAAATATGTGGAGGCATTACTTGCTTGGAAATCTTGTACACCTCTACACTGACCACAAAAGTTTGAAGTATATCTTCATGCACAATGAGCTTAATATGAGACACCAAATATGGTTAAATCTCATCAAAGATTATGAAATCAAGATTCACAATCATCCAGGAAAAGCAAACATGATTGCCGACGCGCTTAGTCGGAAAGCCCACGTCCACAACTTGACTATTGCTGAATTGGAAAAAGAGGAACCAAGTCTCCGTGTGATTCCCTATGGAGCATTATATAATCTTGCTCTCATTCCTACAATCTAAGAGGAGATTGTTGAGGCTCAAAGGAAAGACAAGGGTATGTCTCACATACGGAGAAGAATGGACAGAGGTGAGATGAAGTGTTTCAGGAAGGATAATGACGGTACTCTATGGTTCAACGACCAAATAGTTGTACCCCGTGATATGAAGCTCCGGAAGAAAATAATGGATGAAGCGCACACGTCAAAAAGTTTCCATTCATCCCGGCAGCAACAAATTGTACCAAGATTTAAAGAATAAATTTTGGTGGACGCGGATGAAGCGCAAAATTGCAAAGTACGTATCTGAGTGTGATACGTGTAGACGGGTCAAGGCTGATCATATGCAGAAGGGCGGACTGCTGCAACCACTGAAGATTCTGGCATGGAAATGGGAGGATGTGAGTATGGACTTCATCGTCGGATTACCTCTCATATTCTGGAAGCATGACTTGATTTGGGTGATCGTCGACCGGTTGACGAAATCAGCTCATTTCATTCTGGTGAACACTCTTTATCGAGCCAAGCATTATGCAGAGTTGTACATATCAAGAATCGTATGCTTAGATGGTTTTACGAAGACCATAATTTCAGATAGGGGTGCGCTGTTCGTTGCTCGTTTCTAGGAGCAGCTGCACGCCTCATTGGGAACTAAGCTGATTAGAAGCTCCGCATATCACCCACAAACCAACGGACAAACTGAGAGGGTGAACCAAGTGCTCGAAGACATGTTGAGAGCGTGTGCCATTCACCACGGTAAAAATTGGGATGATTATTGTAAGGGCCTCAGTTTTTGACACATATTCAAAGTGTTCATCACCACACACACACCTCATTTGAAGAAAGTTGATGAACACATTTGAAGAGCAAGTAACCACCATCAACATACTCATTAGAGAACAAACTCACATATTGCACATGTGGTATTTCCCACATGTGATATATAGGGGCTGGGCATGTGAAAACTCCCACATTGTGTTAGGAATGTCCATGCCAAGTTTCACCCAAATTCAAAACCTTTTGAGGTCATTTTGGGGTGTAGCTAGAAAAAGGGCAGTTTGAAACTACATTCAAATTCAAACTGTTTTTATCCCATGAATTCAAAAGTGGGAGGCATATTCTTACTCAGCACATTTTTGTGAGCTCACACTCCAATTTTCACTCCATTTGAGGTTGATCTTGACATGAGCTAAATGGGGCAAATTCAAACTTTTATTTGAATTCCAAACTGAATATGTGCTGAAATTTATCCAAACCAAAACCCATTTGAATTCTAACTAATTTAAATGGCTCATGGGTGAATAATTTGAATCACCATGGGCACTTTGGGGCTTACTGTTTACAACAGTGATGAGGAGTTAATTTCAGAGGTTAAACTTGAGTGTGGGACCCACATGTCATAGATAGAAGAGGGGAGACTTGCACCCAAAGTCACAGCCTCGGTGGGAAATTCCACCGAGCAGCTGCCGGTTCAACGCCCTGAGGGCAGCTGCAATCGCCACCGAGGAGCAGCAGCGCCACCAGCTGCTTCCCGCGTCCACACACGAGCCCAAGGGCGGTTCCAGGGTCCTCTTAAGGCGCTCCACCGAGGCAAGCACCGCTCGCTTCCTCCTCTCCAGTGAACACCGAGCCCCCGGCCTTCCGCCTCTCTGCTCGACCGGGAAACCCCGAAAACATCGCGCATCCTCCTTCCCCGAGCTGCTAGGCAGTACCCGGAGGTCACACTCTACTTCCCAGACACCAAAAACCCCGAGCTCCGACCTCCCTTGCCCGAGAACGATCGCCACAGCGGCGACCTAACCTCAGCCGAAGGTCAGGCGCTCGTGGACAGCGTTCCACAGGAGCTTTCACGGTCCAGAAAGAGAGGCAACAGGAGCGCGCAACCACTGTGTTGCTCTCCTCCAAGTTTGGAAGCAAACCGTGAAGAATCCACTGCGAATTTCCAGCTTTTGCTCCGGCAACCATAAACCGAGCTTCCGGTACAGATTCTTCGAATTCCCGCTCTATGATCCTTCTTTAGTTATCAAATCTTGCACATAGGCGCTGGACTAGCCGGCGATCAATTTCCTTTCTGCATCCGTGGTATGAAACCGACTAGGAGTGACAAATTTTGAGCTCGATCGATGGCGTTCATGGCGGGCACGCTCGGTCACACGGTGCCAACCGACTTGCCGCCATCTTTGAACCCATTTGACACCTTGTCGAGCTTCCTAGAGGTATACTGATTCTGTAGAACCGATTGTTCGAGGTTTTGGCGGGTTAGAACCCACGGCCGACGGCGCCGAACCCCAACCGAGGCCGCCGCACGTCGCCGCGCTATTTCCGGTCACCGCCAGCTCAAACTAACCCCACAGACATGCTCCTCGACGTCGCCAGTGCGGCGAGTTTCAGACCAAGTGATGGCCGGCAGCGGAAAGCCGGCGAGCTTCGTGTCTGCTCCGGCGAGGGGAGGAGGCACTGGCGCGAGGGCGTGTCGGGAGGAAGACGGAGCCAGCTGGCCCACACGTCAGCGGCTTAAAAATTAAAATCGGGATCGGGTGTGGCCGGGATCTGATGTGCTGGCGCGCAAAGACCCTGTGGGCCTCAGTGTGCTGTCGCCTCCGCGCCGAACACGTGTCCCCGCAGGCCCCGGCAGATTTAAACTTTTCCCCCGATTTTCAGATTTCCTTCAAACTTCAAATCCTCATAACTTTGGCTAGAAAGCTCCAAATCGAGTGAACCAAATTTTGTTGGATTCAGCTCTCTGAGCACTCTACAGCAAATCAAGTTTCACTTCATAAAAATCCTTAATTCTCCAGAATTAATTCTTTAAAATTTAAACTGTTTGGAATTTTAACTGGAGAATCCTTTGGAGGAAAATTCTGAAATTTTGCTGGGATGTTCACCAAAATATCCCTTTACTACCACAAAAATTTCCGATCCATTTGAGCTCATTTGATCCACCTAATGGTGTGATTAGTGAAACTGTTCCAGAGAAAATAGAAAATGTTCAGAAACATTTTTAGAATTTTCTCTGAAATTGTTTAGCTCATATCTTTAGCTAGGAACCTTCAAATTTAGTGAAACCAACTACATTAGAACCCTCTGAAATTCTAGTTTTCAGAAAGTCATAGTTTATTTCACAAAAATCCTTAGAACACCCTAAAAGCCTTCAATTAAGGTCAAGTACATAATTAATTGTGGAGAGCTCAAATGAGCTTTGCTACAACTAAAACTTAACCAAGTCTGTGTTTAGTTTGTAACCAAGCCACAGTAAAAGTTTCACAGTCGTTGGGTCTGTCTAGTAAGAGTTATAGATTTCACAAGTTTAAATTCAATCAAATGCATTTAAATTAATACATATCCTTGTATATCATGTAGTCGCTAAGGTCGAGGAGGAACCCGAAGTCCTAGACTTCGTCACTCCGGAGGAGCAGCTAGCCTACGACCAAGAGCAGCAAGGCAAGCTCCGGTTTGCATTAACCTTTTTATAAATTTTTATTGTTTTGAGCACTTACTTGAGTATTATGATTCCTTGCATTAGAGTCTTGTTTGGAAACCCAATTGCATAGCCAAGAAAACCATGGGTTGGGTTTAGGATTGTAAACCCCGTTAGCTACTGCAAAGCTAAGTTAGGATAGGATTCGGTACAAGTCGAGTAGTTGGAACTACTCGCGAGCATAGGCTAGAGGCACTCGACTCGGGTAGAGATAGCACATGATACACATGGCAAGAAAGATGAGACCGAGCGGAGAGTAAGGGAAGCAGGACTTTGGGGCCTGTGTGCTGTAGCTCCGCTTGTGTTGATTGAGGACCGAGCCGTGTGCGGGCCTGTTGAACAAGCTAGAACAGTACCGAAGACCTACCGGCTATATTGGAACCGGTATACCGATGCAACTCGGCTAGCAGGGTGTTGAAGCATAGCTGGTCATTCAGAGGGTAGGTTGAGAGCCTGAGGTGTAAATTGGCTGGCAGCACTGAGATGCGCGTGCAGAGACCTCTTGCTCGGGACGATTGGACCGATTCAACATTTGGCTGATGGGTGAAAGGTGGTTGCGTACGGCGTCCGTGATGGTTGTTGTAGGCAACATCGAGTACGGGCGTACATGACGGGTTGTTCGGGTAACCCTGCAGGTGTAAATCGATTATAATCGCCTTCCCTTGTGGTCAGTGAGTACCACTTGTTCACTGTACCGTGACGTAGAAAGAACAGGCTAGTTACATGTTAAAATGTTGCTTATTGAAAGATGGACTTGATTGTTAATGATTTTCTGTAGTCTAGAGCTAATTAAAGTTCCTTTCAACTTTGGGTAAAGTACATGAGAGAAATGCGTTTCTTGTTTGATTGCGGCTCTCTCATGTGCCTTAGCGTAAGGTCCTCCACAACCTGCTGCTAAAATTTGAAAGTAAGGTCCCAATAATTAGGCGAGTCCTTTGCAAATGGTTTTACCTCATGTACCCATCACCCCTCATGTAGAAGTTCCATGTTTAGGTGAGACGGGTCAGACTTGCTGAGCCTTCGTGCTCACTGCTTGTGTTTGAAGCTTTTGCAGGGTTCTATGAGGAAGGGACTCCCGAAGAGGATGTGGAACCCCAGGAGGGCAATCCCGTCGAGTGGAGTCATGCACGCTGCTGTGTTAGTGTGCGTGCGTGCTAGCAAGGACACGTTGACGGTCTGAACGTGAACATGATGCGTAGTCTACGCCCGTGAGTGTAGACTGGACCTATTTTGATGTAAAAATGTTCATAAACCACTTTATGTAATAAAAGTTTTGCTTCCGCTTTGTACCTTTGACGTGTGTTATTCGGTGCTGTGCAACGCAGCACCCCTCAGCGTGATCCTGGCTCGACAAGACCGTGGGGTCGTGTCAGCGTTGGTATCAGAGCCCACTTCAGGTTTAATGCACTAAAAAGGTCATTATCTTCAAAAATCCAGTGAGGAACGAGTTAGTAGCCCATATAAAGATGTTATTAGTGTATAGAAAGTGGCATACTAACCTAATTGTTTATGTCGGAAAATCGTGTATCTCGGGACGTTTATGTCTTGGGGGGTACACGTAAGCGCTGTCCACCAGTGCGCACGAGCTGAAGGGTGGAGCCCCATGGGTGGCAGGTAACCCGACCCGCTTTAATATCCTCTACGACTCTTCATGTCATTTGGGGTATTCGATCAACGTTTGTCCCTGGCGTGCGTGGTGCAATTTGGGAGACCCCGTCACGTGGTCTGAAACGTGAACACGTAACTCAAGGCGTGTTTGGCTTGAGAACATCCGGGCGAGTGATGATGGCCGGGTGTACGAACTGTATGGATACCGGGCTCGGTGTGCAGCCGAGTCTGATGATTGTTTGAGTTTCTGCAGGTAGTCTAACCACGAAACGGTAGACGTGTAGCATCCGTGTGAGAGTGACGTTAGTGCCACTGAATTAACGAAGCCGGCTAAGTCAGGTATAGGTTTTTCTTTGTGAGGACGTAGTACCGACATGATCTGGTGACGCATCAACGTCACACCCCACTAAATGAACAACATCATTGTAAAACTTTAAAGTTTTAATCTGGAGCATTAAAACTTTTCTGTAACCTCTTCCCTTAATCAGGATATTCAAAGTTAAGAAGTTTTCAACTTATAGGTTGCTAAGGACAGAGCACTCTGTTTTCAGCTGAATTAAGGCTGAAGTTAATCAGAGGTTAGAGGTTGAGTTATTTTGAGGTTGGGGTCATATGATACATTCCTGGAAATCTTCGGAAAAGCTTTACAACTTTTCTGTTGATGTCCAGAGGTGTTTCAACCCTTAACCAATCGAAAAATGCAGTAGAGTTGAAACTGTCCAGAAAACAGGGCAGGGCAAAGACTCTCTGTAAACTCGCTGTAAATTGAGCATAACTTCCTGCATAAAATTCTAGAAATACGAAATGAGGTAGTTCTGGAAATCTTATGAGCTAGGTTACAACTTTGTAACAGAAAATTTTGTCTGATTGGGAGCAGAATTAACTGGAATTCTTGGATCAAATCAGTACCTAAAGCAGGGAGGTGCTGTCCAATTTTCTCCAGAAATTCTGATAACTTTGACATCTCATAACTTTTGAACCAGGACAGATCTTAGGCCAAACAAATACTTTCTGCAAAGCTATTGAAGGTAGCTTCAACTTTTATGTTGAGCTCCAGAATTGGTTTTGCCTTTAGTATGGCCTAAATCAGGTTGAAATGGAAACTGGTCAGGGCTGTCATGCAGACAACAGATCAGCAGTCCAATTTGTTTAAATTTGAGCTGTATTTCTAAATTTTGTGGGTTTAATAACATGTCTTATGTTATAACTCAATGGTTTTCTGTTTAAATAAATATTTGACATTTCTCAAATATATTTTTACAGATGACAGCAGACAAACAGTTGGAGAACGGGTGGCTGGTGTCCCACTGTTCTCACCGTAGCAGCTATTCGGAAGCACTGAGGCAGATGCTTCAATATTTCGGGTACAAACAGATGCCGCAGTACTTCGCCAAGGAGGAAGGCGAGGAGGGGAACAAGACGTGGATGATCCATGTCGAAGTCCCTGCAGGACCTACGCCATCCGGTTGGGTGCCGTTCACCGTCACGGTGAGAGGTAGACAACCGGAAGGGATGTGGCAAGTGGCAGCCCGTGACACCATGTCACGCTTCTGCCAACTACACGTGAAGGCTATGGAGGGCACTCCATACGCGCTCGTTCCGGTGGAGGGACGGGCTCATCATGTGTGGGAAGGGAGGTACCGGGAGGCAACAAACCCGACTTGCCCAAGGTACAACCCCGCGGAGGCAAACCTCAGCCTTCAGATGAGGGCGGAAAACGCCGTGATGGACAGCCAAGCTGTTCATACGGAGCATCAAACCACAAAGCTCAAGGAGAGCACAAGCCGTGGAGACCATTTCGAGAGTGCTCACAGCGCACTCCGCAATGTGCTCCTTCCGACGATCAAGCGACTGAATGAACAGCATAATCAGTTGCATCGTCTGAAGAAGGCGAAGAAGAAAAGCCGTGTCGACATCGCGGCGTTACAAGAGCTGGTGCAGACTTTAACCCAGCAGAATGAGGACCTTACTCAAGAGTGGGACGAAGCTATTGAGGAAGGGCAAGGCTGGGAAGAGGACTACAACCAGGCCATGGACGAGGTGCATGCATTGCAGGACCTCGTACCTCCGGTATTGGGCATACCAGTGGTCTTGGGCCTTCCAGCAATGGGAGAACCCGAGATGGGAGAAGAGGTGGTAGATCCAGAACCACCAGCAGAGGTACCGGAGGAGGACGACCCGCAGGAGGTCGAGTTCTACTCCGAGTAGGGGGTTACAGTTGCCAAGTAGGGCAGCTAGAGTAGTGTAACCCAACTTTTGTAATCGGTGACATGTCGTGTAAGCAGTAGCGTATGTATAGGTAGTGACGACATGAGCACGACTTCTCGGAGATCCGAGAATAATGTATCTTGTATAAAGTTTATGCTTTATCAATATATGTGAACGTTGTGCAAATTATTCATGTGTCACTTCAATACCTACTGTTGCATATGGGATTTCAAGTATGACATGTGCTAATCGCTGCTGTTTTGAATTTCAGAATGACGCGTACTCATGCCAACCCGGACGTTGGGGGTACTAGCCAAGGGGGAGAGACCTCCCAACAGCCTCCCGAGGATTCCTCGGGACAGAAGCAGCAACAGAAGCAACAGCAACAGCAAACGCCGCCACCGCCACTGCCAACAGTTACATTGGCCGACATCGTCGCGGCAATGGCGGGTTCACATCAGCAGCACACGGAGTTGCTGCAAACTCTTATTGCCAATACGTCTCGCCCAGAGAAACGTCAAGATCGTGAGGAGCGTCACCAGAGCTCCTACTCCGACTTCCTGGCTACTCATCCCTCGTTATTCTCAAGGGCGGATGAACCTCTTGACGCGGACAACTGGCTCCGCGCAATAGAGATGAAGTTCGGGCTGCTCCAAATAAGTGAGCAGTGCAAGACTCAGTTCGCGTTCCAGCAGCTCCAAGGATCCGCGAGCGCGTGGTGGGCAAACTTTTGTGCTTCACAGCCCACCGAGCGAGTTATGATCTGGACAGAGTTCCGGACGGCCTTCAGGGCCTATCACATACCGCAAGGTCTGATGAAGAGGAAGACGCAGGAATTCTTACACCTGCAGCAAGGGAGCCGGAACGCGTTGGAATATTCCAGGGCGTTCAACGATCTCTTACTCTATGCGTCGTATCATGCCGATACCGACAAGAAGCGGCGGGACCACTTTTACCAGGGGCTTAACCCGCTCCTAAAGGACAAGCTGGCGATGTTCAATCGCGGCAGCCTCAACAACATCATTGATGCTGCGATTGTCCAGGAGGACTCTGGCAAGGAGTTAGCGGCGGCGGAGAGAAAGCGAATAGCGCCGCAAAGCAGCGGAGAAGGAGGCGGTCCTTCTCAGAAGTTTCGGATGGTGAATCGCCCACCATCAGGCCCACGCTGGCAGCCACCACAGAGGTCGATGCCATTCCGCAGTCGGCCGTACTCTTCACCGGCATTCAGGCCGGCACTGCCAGTACCACCTCCGCAACAACAGCAGCAGCGGGCGATGCCGCGTGCGTATGCACCTCAGCAGCGCATGCCGGGTTTTCGTCCCACGAGCACCACACCAGCAGCGGCCACATGTTACAAGTATGGTCGTCCTGGACACTTCACCAGCAGTTGTCCAGAGAGGCAAGGCGGTGGAGTTGCACTGCAGTTTCCGGGGAGGAATCAAGCCCGGAACCCTACTAATGCGCGGCGGGCAAACCCTAGGCCTGGCACCGTCCACCAGCTTGCCATAGAGGACGTGCCGGAGGGTGAGCCAATCCTTGCGGGTATGTTCCAACTCCACCAGCATCCCGCCATAGTACTATTTGATTCAGACGCCACGCATAGCTTCATTAGCCAAGCTTTCATTGATAAATATAGCTTGCAAATACTACCGACCGATAGTCCTTATGTGATCTGTTCACCGGGTGGGAAAATTTCAGCAAGCATGATGGTCCCAAAAGCGCCATTGTGCTTAGAGGGTACAGTTTACCCTACGTCTCTCATTATCCTAGAAGGACAAAAGGTCGATGCCATTTTAAGGATGTCGTGGTTAACCCGCCACGGCGCTGTTTTAGACACCGTCCTCCGAGTTGTGCACTTAAACTCAGAAGTGCACGAATCTCACTCCTTATTTCCGGATAGTCCAGAAACAAAACTTCCAAGTGTCTATCAAGCCACAACCATCAGATTTGAAGATATTCCAGTGGTCCGAGAGTTCCCTGATGTGTTCCCGGATGATTTACCGGGAATGCCGCCCGATAGAGAGGTGGAGTTCAAGATTGAACTTGCACCGGGAACCATGCCAATATCCCGAAGGCCATACAAGATGGCGCCCAAGGAGTTGGCTGAACTGAAGACTCAGCTCACGGACCTCCTGGAGAAGGGTTTTATTAGGCCGAGCTCCTCGCCATGGGGCTGTTCGGCATTATTTGTAAAGAAGAAGGATGAGACGTTGCGGCTTTGCGTGGACTATAGTCCATTAAATGCCGTAACCATCAAGAACAAGTACCCGTTTCCACGGATCTACATGTTGTTTGATCAGTTGGTCGAAGCAAAGATCTTTTCCAAGATGGACTTAAGATCCGGGTACCATCAGATTAAGATAAGGGCTGAGGACATTCCGAAGACGGCTTTCTCGACGAGGTACGGACTTTATGAGTACCTGGTCATGTCCTTCGGCCTCACCAATGCTCCAGCTCACTTCATGTATTTGATGAACTCGGTATTCATGCCGGAGCTGGACATGTTTGTCGTGGTCTTCATAGAAAACATACTGGTATATTCCAAGTCGGAGGAAGATCACAAGAAACATCTGCGTATAGTCCTGCAACGGCTGCGGGGTCACAAGCTATACGCGAAATTCAGCAAGTGCGAATTCTGGATATCGCAAGTGCCTTTCCTCTGGCATATCATCTCAGCGGAGGGTATCGCTGTAGACCCGAGCAAGATCACTCAAGTGCTGAATTGGAAATCCCCGAGAACTGTTCACGAGGTACGGAGTTTCCTCGGACTCGCGGGATATTATCGGAGGTTCATTCCGAACTTCTTGAAGATTGCCAAGCCTATGACGGAGCTGCTGAAGAAGGCTACCAAATATGTTTGGACTCCAGCATGTGAAGCAGCATTCAAGGCATTAGTCAAGCACCTGACATCAGCACCGGTTTTGGCGCAGCCAGACACAACAAAACCGTTCGATGTGTACTGCGATGCATCCGGCATTGGGCTCGGATGTGTGCTGATGCAAGACCGAAGAGTGGTCGCTTATGGATCACGGCAGATTAGAAACCATGAGAAGAATTATCCAACTCACGACTTGGAGATCGCTGCCGTGGTACTTGCACTGAAGATGTGGAGGCATTACCTACTCGGTAACCTCGTACATCTATATACCGACCACAAAAGCCTCAAGTACATATTCACTCAGAAGGAGCTGAACATGATGCAACAAAGATGGTTAGAATTGATAAAGGATTACGAAATAGAGATCCATTATGATCCGGGCAAGGCAAATGTAGTGGCAGATGCGCTGAGCCGCAAGTCACACGTCAACAATCTGACCATCACACCTTTGGGAGAGAGTGAGCCACCACTGCATGTAATTCCACATGGAGCTCTCTACAACCTAGCTTTGATCCCCACCATCCGTGAAGAGATAGCGGCAGCTCAGAAACATGACAAGGGCATGTCGCATTTGCGGAGATGTGTAGACAGTGGGGAGCTGAAATGTTTCCGGAAGGACGGAGACGGCGTCCTATGGTTCAAGGACCGGATCGTCGTACCCCGTAACCCGGAGCTACAGAAGAAATTTTTTGATGAGGCTCACTTATCAAAATTTTCTATTCACCCCGGCAGCAACAAAATGTATCAAGAACTCAGAAGCAAGTTTTGGTTGACACGGATGAAGCGGGAAATCAAAAAGTACGTGTCCGAGTGCGATACATGTCGAAGGATGAAAGCAGACCATATGCGGACCGGGACTGCTACAACCACTGGGCGTTCCTGCCTGGAAGTGGGAGGATGTGAGCATGACCTTCATCGTCGGTTTACCCACACCTTTCAGAAACATGATTCTGTTTGTGTGATCGTCGACCGGCCCACCAAAGTTGTCCATTTCATCCCGGTCAACACCAACTACAACGCCAAGAAATACACTGAACTGTACATCTCACGGATCCTATGCTTGTACGGCGTACCCCGTACTATCATATCAGATCGGGGCACTTTATTTGTGTCCCGTTTTTGGGAGCAGATACACGCTGCCTTGGGGACGAAGCTGATCCGTAGTTCAGCGTACCACCCGCAAACGGATGGGCAAACCGAGCGGGTAAACAAAATCTTAGAAGACATGCTACGAGCTTGCGCTATCAACCACGACAAGAATTGGGATGATCACTTGCCGTTAGCCGAGTTCTCGTACAACAATGGGTACCAAGCCAGCATAAAGATGGCGCCTTATGAGGCGCTATACGGGCGGAAATGCCGCACACCACTGAATTTGTGTGAGTCTGGGGAAAGGGTCACATTCGGGATTGACCTTGTCAACAACGTGGTAGAAAAGCTTCGACTGATTCAAGCGAACCTCAAAGCTGCCCAATCCCGGCAGAAACAGTATGCGGACCGGAGAAGACGCCCATTACAATTCGAAGTCGGGGATCACGTATATCTGCTTGTGTCTCCAATGAAGGGCGTAAACAGATTTGGGGTGAGAGGAAAGTTGGCACCCCAATTCGTCGGTCCATTCCAGATTGCCGAAAGATGTGGATCAGTAGCATACCGGCTGAAATTACCAGAAGCACTTTCCGGTGTGCACGGCGTCTTTCATATTTCCCAGCTGAGGAAGTGTCTCAAGCTATCAACTACCGTTCAGCTGGAAGACATTGAAGAACTGCAACCGGATCTCACCTATCGGGAGGAACCGGTTCAGATTATTGACGAAAAGGCCCGAACCAAACGCAACCGTACGTTGTGGTTCTACAAGGTTCTATGGAGTAATCACTCTGTGGACGAAGCGACATGAGAAATCGAAGGATTTCTTCATGCTAACTACCCCGACTTCCTCACGTCGCACATCCGGTAAATTTCTACCGTCCTCTCTATCATTTTCTCCTTATAATCTCTGGACGAGATTCTTTTAAGGGGGGAGGAATGTAAGGGCCTCAGTTTTTGACACATATTCAAAGTGTTCATCACCACACACACACACACCTCATTTGAAGAAAGATGATGAACACATTTGAAGAGCAAGTAACCACCATCAACATACTCATTAGAGAACAAAGTCACATATTGCAAAGGTGGTATTTCCCACATGTGATATATAGGGGCTGGGCATGTGAAAACTCCCACATTGTGTTAGGAATGTCCATGCCAAGTTTCACCCAAATTCAAAACCTTTTGAGGTCATTTTGGGGTGTAGATAGAAAAAGGGCAGTTTGAAACTACAGTCAAATTCAAACTGTTTTTATCCATGAATTCAAAAGTGGGATGCATATTCTTACTCAGGACATTTTTGTGAGCTCACACTCCAATTTTCACTCCATTTGGAGTTGATCTTGACATGAGCTAAATGGGGCAAATTCAAACTTTTATTTGAATTCCAGACTGAATATGTGCAGAAATTTATCCAAACCAAAACCCATTTGAATTCTAACCAATTCAAATGGCTCATGGGTGAATAATTTGAATCACCATGGGCATTTTGGTGCTTACTGTTTACAACAGTGATGAGGAGTTAATTTCAGAGGTTAAACTTGAGTGTGGGACCCACATGTCATAGAGAGAAGAGGAGAGACTTGCACCCAAAGTCACAGCCTCGGTGGGAAATTCCACCGAGCAGCTGCCGGTTTAACGCCCCGAGGGCAGCTGCGATCGCCACCGAGGAGGAGCAGCGCCACCAGCTGCTTCCCGCGTCCACACACGAGCCCAACGGTGGTTCCAGGGTCCTCTTAAGGCGCTCCACCGAGGCAAGCATCGCTCGCTTCCTCCTCTCCAGTGACAATCGAGCCCCTGGCCTTCCGCCTCTCTGCTCGATCGGGAAACCGCGAAAACATCGCGCCTCCTCCTTCCCCGAGCTGCTAGGCAGTACCCTGAGGTCACACTCTACTTCCCCTACGCCAAAAACCCCGAGCTCCGACCTCCCTTGCCCGAGAACGATCGCCGCAGCGGCGACCTAACCTCAGCCGAAGGTCAGGCGCTCGTGGACAGCGTTCCACAGGAGCTTTCACGGTCCAGCAAGAGAGGCAACAGGAGCGCGCGACCACCGTGTTGCTCTCCTCCATGTTTGGAAGCAAACCGTGAAGAATCCACTGCGAATTTCCAGCTTTTGCTCCGGCGACCTTAAACCGAGCTTCCGGTACGGATTCTTCGAATTCCTGCTATATGATCCTTCTTTAGTTATCAAATCTTGCACATAGGCCCTGGACTAGCTGGCGATCAATTCCCTTTCTGCATCCGTGGTATGAAACTGACTAGGAGTGACAAATTTTGAGCTCGATCGAGGGCGTTCATGGCGGGCACGCTCGGTCACACGGTGCCAACCGACTTGCCGCAATCTTTGAACCCGTTTGACACCTTGTCGAGCTTCCTAGAGGTATAATGATGCTGTAGAACCGATTGTTCGAGGTTTTGGCGGGTTGGAACCCATGGCCGACGGTGCCGAACCCCAACCGAGGCCGCCACACGTCGCCGGGCTATTTCCGGTCACCGCCAGCTCAAACTAACCCTGCAGACGTTCTCCTCGACGTCGACAACCCCCTGGCGGCGAGTTTCAGACCAAGTGATGGCCGGCAGCGGCAAGCCGCCGAGCTTCGGGTCTGCTCAGGCGAGGGGAGGCGGCGCGGGCGCGAGGGCGCGTCGGGAGGAAGACGGAGCCGGCTGGCCCACGCGTCAGCGGCTTAAAAATTAAAATCGAGATTGGGTGTGGCCGGGATCTGATGTGCTGGCGCGCAAAGACCCTGTGCTCCTCAGTGTGCTGTCGCCTCCGCGCCCAACACGTGTCCCCCGTGGGCCCCGGCAGATTTAAACTTTTCCCCCGATTTTCAGATTTCCTTCAAACTTCAAATCCTCATAACTTTGGTTAGAAAGCTCCAAATCGAGTGAACCAAATTTTGTTGGATTCAGATCTCTAAGCACTTTCCAGCAAATCAAGTTTCACTTCATGAAAATCCTTAATTCTCCAGAATTAATTCCTCAAAGTTTAAACTGTTTGGAATTTTAACTGGAGAATCCTTTGGAGGAAAATTCTGAAATTTTGCTGGGATGTCACCAAAATATCCCTGAACTACCATAAAAATTTCAGATCCATTTGAGCTCATTTGATCCACCTAATAGTGTGATTAGTGAAACTGTTCCAGAGAAAATAGAAAATGTTCAGAAACATTTTCAGAATTTTCTCTGAAATTGTTTAGCTCATATTTTTACTCGGAACCTTCAAATTAAGTGAGACCAACTCCATTAGAACCCTCTGAAAGTCTAGTTCTCAGAAAGTCATAGTTTGTTTCACGAATATCCTTAGAACACCCTAAAAGCCTTTAATTAAGGTCAAGTACATAATTAATTTTGGAGAGCTCAAATGAGCTTTGCTACAACTAAAACTTAACAAAGTCCGTGTTTAGGTTGTAACCAAGCCACAGTAAAAGTTTAACAGTCATTGGGTCTGTCTAGTAAGAGTTATAGATTTCACAAGTTTAAATTCTATCAAATGCATTTAAATTAATACATATCCTTGTATATCATGTAGTCGCTAAGGTCGAGGAGGAACCCGAAGTCCTAGACTTCGTCACTCTGGAGGAGCAGCTAGCCTACGACCAAGAGCAGCAAGGCAAGCTCTGGTTTGCATTAACCTTTTTACAAATTTTTATTGTTTTGAGCACTTACTTGAGTATTATGATTCCTTGCATTAGAGTCTTGTTTGGAAACCCAATTGCATAGCCAAGAAAACCATGGGTTGGGTTTAGGATTGTAAATCCCGTTAGCTACTGCAAAGCTAAGTTAGGGTAGGATTCGGTACAAGTCGAGTAGTTGGAACTACTCGCGAGCATAGGCTAGAGTCACTCGACTCGGGTAGAGATAGCACATGATACTCATGGCAAGAAAGATGAGACCGAGCGGAGAGTAAGGGCAGCAGGACTTTGGGGCCTATGTGCTGTAGCTCCGCTTGTGTCGATTGAGGACCGAGCCGTGTGCGGGCCTGTTGAACAAGCCAGAACTGTACCGAAGACCTACCGGCTATATGGGAATCGGGAAACCGATGTAACTCGGGTAGCTGGGTGTTGAGGCATAGCTGGTCGTTCAGAGGGTAGGTTGAGAGATTGAGGTGTAAATCGGCTGGCGGCACTGAGATGCGCATGCAGAGACCTCTTGCTCGGGACGATTGGACCGGTTCAACATTTGGCTGACGGGTGAAAGGTGGTTGCGTACGGCGTCCGTGATGGTTGTTGTAGGCAACATCGAGTATGGGCGTACGTGACGGGTTGTTCGGGTAACCCTGCAGGTGTAAATCGATTATAATCGCTGGCCCTCGCGGTCAGTGAGTACCACTTGTTCACTGTACCGTGACGTAGAAAGAACAGGCTAGTTACATGTTAAAATGTTGCTGATTGAAAGATGGACTTGATTGTTAATGATTTGCTGTAGTCTAGAGCTAATTAAAGTTCCTTTCAACTTTGGGCAAAGTACATGAGAGAAATGCATTTCTTGTTTGATTGCGGCTCTCTCATGTGCCTTAGCGTAAGGTCCTCCACAACCTGCTGCTAAAATTTGAAAGTAAGGTCCCAATAATTAGGCGAGTCCTTTGCAAATGGTTTTACCTCATCTACCCATCATCCCTCATGTAGAAGTTCCATGTTTAGGTGAGACGGGTCAGACTTGCTGAGCCTTCGTGCTCACTGCTTGTGTTTGAAGCTTTTGCAGGGTTCTATGAGGAAGGGACTCCCGAAGAGGAGGCGGAACCCCAGGAGGGGAATCCCGTCGAGTGGGAGTCGTGCACGCCGCCGTGTTAGTGTGCGTGCTAGCAAGGATACGTTCACGGGCTGAACGTGAACTTGATGCGTAGTCTACGCCTGTGAGTATAGACTGGAACTATTTTGATGTAAAAATGTTCATAAACCACTATATGTAATAAAAGTTTTGCTTCCGCTTTGCACCTTTGACGTGTGTTATTCGGTGCTGTGCAACGCAGCACCCTTCAGCGTGATCCTGGCTCGACAAGACCGTGGGGTCGTGCTAATTATTTACCGTTGGCGGAATTCTCGTACAATAATGGTTATCAAGCAAGTATCAAGATGGCACCATATGAGGCTCTCTATGGCCGGAAATGTCGCACACCGCTGAATTGGTGCGAGTCAGGTGAAAGAGTAATGTTCAGGGTTGATCTTGTCAATGAAGCCGAAGACTGAGTTTGGATGATACAAGAGAACTTCAAGGCTGCTCAATCTCGTTAGAAAAGCTACGCTGACCAGAGGCGTCGACCGCTGCAGTTTGATGTTGGCGAGCACGTTTATCTTCGTGTGTCTCCGATAAAAGGAATTCACTGGTTCGGTGTAAAGGGGAAGCTTGCTCCCTGATTTATCGGTCCGTTTGCTATCACGGAGAAGTGCGGAACCGTAGCCTACCGGCTGGAATTACCAGCAAACCTTGCTGGTTTTCATGACATATTTCACGTATCACAGCTTCCGAAGTGTCTCGAGTTTAACACTGCTGTCTGCTCCAAAGAAATCGACGAGTTGAAACCGGATCTCATCTACACCGAGCAACCGGTTCAAATTATTTATGAGAAGACCCAGATCACCCGGAACCAAACGTTAAAGTTTTACAAAGTTTTGTAGAGTAATTATACCACAGAAGAAGCAACATGGGAAAGCGAGGATTGCCTCTGCATGAACTATCCGGAACTTTTATCATCATATATCGTGTAATTGCTTCTCCCATCTCGTCCCCTTTTGTAATCTCGAGACACGATTCTTTTAAAGGGGGAATGTAATATCTCGCGGAATTTCAACATGAGTAGTTCAGATTTGATGTTTAGGAGTAGGAATTTCCCAAGAGAGAACTATGTAACGGAAATTTCTTTAAATTAAGATTTGAGGAGGGATTACTAAAATTTAAATCTAATCTTCACTTGCAAGAGGGTAAATTTGAATTTCGAGTTCAACCCTGAGTTTTCAGGTTTCTTTTAACCTAGCTACTGAATGTCAATGTGTATAAAGCCTCTTATTCATTTGAATAATTGCAACATACAAGGGAGAGTTCAAATTTAAATTTAGAGGCATGAGTCAACTTGCTGAATTTTCAAATTTGAGCTCCCATTGGATTCCTCACATCCAAATTAGTCAGCCACTAAATTTTTACCATTTTTGGATCTGTGGAGCTGCTGTAAATAGAATTGTAAAAGAAAATTTTGAGATAAGCTGGGACCCACCTGTCAGCCATTGCAAACCGCTCTGTTCTACCGATACACTTGCGCGCCCATGCGCGGGCCGCCGCTGGAGCTCGCAGAGGGCAACTCGGTTGCCTCCTTCCCATGTCATCCATCAATTCTTTGCCCTTCTCAGCTTCTAGTGTGATCCGTCACCCCACAAACTGAGCCACCAACGCTTGCTTCGTCCTCCACACGCTCTGCTCGCCGAACTCACGCCCGCATGCAAGAACAGATCGGACCTCCGGCGCCCGGCCAACTCACGGTCATTTCAGCTCAACAGAGCCACGGAGCAGTTGCGCCAAATCCCCCTCGACCTCAATAAAGTCCCAGCGGGTCGCCATCGGTTAGCCGCACCGAGCGAGTTTTCTCTCGGTTGCCGACTGCCACGATCCTTCACCGTCGCCCCGGCGTTTCTGACCCTTCCACAACTGAACAAAGCTCGCCGTTACCACATCTAGTTCCTCCCATATCACCCGCTTGGGGATCTTTGCTTTGTGTTCCACGAATTCTAAGTTTTTCCATCGGCCGTTGTTTAAAGCACTGATCACCGTTCAAGGAAATTCATCGTCAATGCTTAGTTAGGGTTCATTCTGGTCTAGGGATAGCTTCTCCAAGTCGCTATGATCCTCCTCTATCAAACAGCGATCAAAACCATTAAGGACCCAGGGATTTCCTCGATTTTTTACCCATGGCGGCGCAAAAGCTGCTCGGTCGCACGGTGAGCTCCTAGCCGCCAATCCCAGCGAGATCAGGGCTCTGTTCAATGGTCCCTAGGTCAGGGCGATGCTGTAGGATCAATCCGTGGAGGTTTTCAGCTATCACCAAGGGAGTTCAAGCTCGCCAGAGTTGCCGAAACCACTGCTGTCGTCGCGCGCCTATCTCCGGCCATCGTCAGGTTGCAACAAGGTCGGCAGCATGTTCCCCATGGCAAAATACGTAGAGGCGGCGAGTTTTCCAAAGACTGGAGCACAGGAACCCAGTCGCAGAGAGATCTCCGGCGAGCGTGGCTGCGGGAGAGAGTGGGGTCGTGAGGGGGAAGAAGAACCCGCGGCCCCATGCGTCAGTGGTAGAATAAAACCGGGCCGGATCTTCTGTGTCTGCGGATCAACTGTGGCTACATGAGTTAAACCCGTTGGCTCATGTGTCCTCGCATCTGATTGGTCCAATTTAAACCCGTGGGCCCAGCTACGGTTTAAATGATTTCCAATTGAAAGAAAATTCCAGTTTCAGTTCAAACTTTAGAAATTCATAACATCTACTAGGAAACTCCAAATTTAGTAATTCAAATTGGGTTAGACTCAGTTGGAAAGGGTATATCCAAATATCCAATTATATTTTTATGGAAGTCAATAATAATTTCTGGATAATTCATCAAACTTTTAAGTAAAAGAATTATTGAGGGGGTTTGGTTCATTCAAAAATTTCCACAATTTACCAGAATACTCATTAGGATATTATTTTAATCAGTTCATAGTTTCAGTTCATTTTGAGTTTATTTGGGTAGAAAAATTCAGAGTACAAACTACTGTACTCAAAATTGTCCAGAAACATTTTCAGAAAAAAGTTCAATCTTTGTAAAATCAATTCTGACCAATCCTTAGCTCTAAAAATCCGAGGAAAATTCATGCATACTCTATGATATATGCTTGAAATTGTAGTTTAATTTTGTTTGCATGAGAATGCATTTCTTCAGAATTAATTCTTATAAACATAACTTCTTAGTGAATTAATATGGGAGAACTACTCAATGAAAAATCCTGAAACTTAGCCCAAAATTATTTATTGTGACAAGGAACTCACATGAAAAGTTTCAGCTCAATTAGAGCTATGGATCATTCTTTTTCCGTATACCTTTCTTAGGTTAATAAAAACAATTAGGAAAGAACACTTAGTACTTGATCCTACTTTGCTAAATCCATCTTATTCAACTAGGATATCAAAACAGCTTCTAATCTGAGATCTTGTTTTCACCCTTCTATCTGTGCCTTGATAACAAAGTATTTATCATTAAGTACATATGCATTTTCATAACGGGCAGTGTTGACATGGAGCTTCATTGAGCCATTGAAGCTTGGATCAAGAATCATGAAGATAAAGTGATTAAGCGTCAAGTGACAGAAGCAAGCTAACTGATATATATATATATATATATATATATATATATATATATATATATATATATATATATACACTAGTCACCTGCAAAACAAAGGAAAGCCCCAGATTGCCTTTAACAGCTATTAGGTTTTTACTTTGTATACACTATGTTGGTTAGGAATGAGATGTAAATTATGTCTAGATAATTTGATACTCCACTTGCATGACCATAGAATCCTATGGAGTACTTGGGCAGTTGTCATGTCCTCACATAGAAACTTCTATGCTTAAGATTGTATAGGATTCGGTAGAAGTCGTGTAGTCGGAATCTACTCGCATTGCTAGGAATAGGTGCACACGGGATTGGTTCAAGAATTGGCTTAGTAATCTGAAGTTGAGACCGGGCAGGTTGTAGGGGCAGAAGGACATAGGGGCATGTATGCATTAGCCCAGCCCGTGTCGGTTGAGGACTGATCCGTGTGCGGCCTTGTTGGACAAGTGTGAGTTGTGTACCGGAAGAATGCTGGTTTGATCTTATTAATAATGCGGAAGAGAAAGTTCAGACTATTGAATCGAACTTGAAAGCCGCTGAATCCCGACAAAAGCAATAAGCCACTAAAGGAAAAACGTCGAACCTTACGACGGCCACGTTATTTGCGACGGTTAGCCGTCGTAAGTAATTTAACTAACTTACGACGGTTATCTAACTTACGACGGCTATGGGCACATGGCTGTCGTAAGTTACCCATAACTTACGACGGCCGTACCCCTAAGCCGTTGTAAGTTATAAAACCGTCATAAACTAAGTGTAACTTACGACGGTCATAACCTAAGCCGTCGTAAGTTACACGGCTGTCGTAAGTGATTGGTTTTAACCGCTGCCTCGGTCTGGGCTCGGGCTCATTCAGCCCGAGCCCGCACCGCCGCCAGCGCCCGCACCGCCATCGCCGTCACCGAGGCTGCCGCCACCGCGTACCGCCTGGCACCCTAGCCGCCCCGCCTCGCCACCCAAGCTGCTCGGCGCCGCCGCCCCGCACCACCTCAGCACCGCCGCCGCGCGCTTCCCCGCTGCCCGAGCCGCCCGGCGCTGCCCCGAGCCACCCCGGCTCCGCCCCGAGCCGCCTGAGCCACCTCAGTGCTGCCGCCACTTTGAGGTACATTTTATTTAGTAATTAATTTAGTTCATTTATTTGATTTTGTAATTAATTTAGTTTATTCAGTAATTAATTCAGTTTGTTTAGTTCATTTAGTAATTAATTTAGTTTATTTAGTTTATTCAGGTCATCTAAACGTCGTAAACGGGCTGAATGAAACAGTTTCGGGTGGGGTTAAAACGCTGTTTTGCCCCGTTTACGTGAAGTATGTAAAACCATTACAAATCGGACGCTATCTGCACCCGTTAAGCGTCACCCAAATCGAGCACACGCCATAGCCTGCAGCCGAGATGCCTTCCATGTGCCGCTGCCGCTGAGCCCGCGCTGCTGCCGCCACCGCTGCCGATCCCACGCTGCCGCCACCGCCGCCGAGCCCGCGCTGCTGCCGCCACCGCCGAGCTGCGGTGCGCCCACGCGAATGGCTGCTGTGCGCCGCGCCGCCCAACCAAGCTTCAAGCAGGAGCCATCACGGACCAAGCATTCTCCCGCCCCTCAGCCGCTGGATCTGCATACAGAGGCTATGTTCCATCCCGCTTCATCTGATCCTGCATCTGCGCACAGGTTGATTCAGCCCCCATGCTAATTTGGTTCTGGCATCTAATTAGTCTGTTGTAATTTTATTTGTACTGTGGCTTGCTTTAAGAAGTAACTTTAGCCTCTTCTCTACCTCAGGCTCCTCAGCGCTCTCCTCGCCCGCCCCTCCCCCCGCCGCGCTCTCCTCGCCCGCCCCTCACCCCCCGCCGTCGGCCCTTCCAGGCCGGCTCGCCCTCTGCCCGCCCCCTCCCCCCGCCGACCTTCCAGGACAGCTCGCCTTCTGCCCGCCCACCCCTGCCCCCCCCCCCCCCCCCCCCGCCGCCTCCCTGTGCGCGGGCGCCGCCGCCTTCCCCCGCCTTACACTGGGATGTAAGGCGACAGGATGCCTTATCCTCCACCGACGCCTTACCGCTTAAGCGACGCCTTAAAATCATGGAATTAGATTACTTAATTTTGGTTTAGTTGACTATTAAGTTAGTTTAGTATTTATTTTGAAATTTTGAGTTAGTTGATTATTAAGTTAGAAATTTTAGTTTAATTTGATTGCTTGAGTGTATCATATCGATATATAAATAATAAATGGGCTTCGAGCAGTCTCAGCCCGGCAGAGCCCGAATATGGCCCGACATGGCCCATTTAAAGGTCAATGGCCATGGCCATGGCCATGGCCGCCGACGAGACAACCACCGAGAACCGTGTAGTTTTCGATCAAGAAGCGCCGTTGGTGCCATAGCCAACTAGTTTAACGCTTCTTAGGTTTCTGTGAAGTTAAATGATCATGTCCCAAGATTTCTTGTCCATCTGTGTCAGAGAACAAGATCGTTAGAGTTCCTCCGGCTCCCGCCGCCGTCGCCGAGTACTCTCTGGCCACTTTTAAAGGCATGGGGGAATGTATCATAAGCACATGCATGAACATGACAAGCAAAAAGAAGGACACTATAAATGCTCGAAAGGATCAGACTGAGCTTTGTAACCGTCCAACTCTTGAGCTTTCTAAAAGTGGTGGTAAACCACGTGCTTCCTTCTGTCTTCCTCCTGTCAGGTGTGAGCAGACGCTCTCAGCTGATGGGGCACCTTCCAGACTTTTCGGACCGAGTCGTGGCCTTTCAGCGCACGGAGATAAATTTCAGTTGCCAATGACGTTATTTGAAATTCCATTTATCAATTATTTTTTCTTACGAATCATTTATTTTTGCAGTCCGACTCAGAGTCTTCTGAGTCGGAGCCGGAGGTTGGGGCTACCCAGCCCTCGGAGCCGCCGGCGAGCGTGGATCCTTTGGGCTCCAGTGGTGGCCAGCCGTCCGGGTCACTGGACGTGGTGCTGCCGAAGAGGCGACGGACGAGGAGGACCCACTTTGCTGATCCTCCTCCTGTTCCTCATGAGCGGATCACCATTCGTCCACTCGAAACAGGAAATTGTATAGTGTTAAATATTGGATGTTGTCTGCTGATACATAATAAGTTAACAAATTCTGCAGATCATGGCACGACTGTTCATTCGCGGGCTAGGGACGCCACAGGCAGGTTAACGGTGTCATCGGGGCTTTAGTGCGGTTGCAGTATCCCGGTGTCATCGACAGTGTCCGGGCTTTGTCGTGGGACGACTACGCTCGTGTCCCTCACGAGGTCCACGGCACCCTTCAGGTGGCCGTGTGGAACGATTTTATGGTAAGTTTAAATGTTTGCATTTTTCCACTCATTTAAATTGTTCATGCGGATTAATCAAAATTTTGTTTTCTTAAAGCTGTGGTACCAGCTAGAGGACACGAGCAAGAGCATGATGGAGCACATGACTGCCGTGTTCCACAACAATACTCAGAAGCTCGTGGTGCAGGCGTTGTCGTACGCTCGCATCCAGGCCATCAACGAGTACAACAAGCAGAATCAGCAGCAGCAGCAAGGGGGTCCGTTTTGTAAGGACTCCGACATGTACTTGACCAAGGAGCAGTACACGGAGGTAAGTTATTATTGTTAACTATTTCCAATAATTACTTATGTTAACAATATTAATGAAATACTTAATATGTGCAGGTTAGTATTAGCTGATTAGAGAACCAGCCCGACGCGTACGGAGCTCTTTGTTGGTACTGGGCTAGCCAGGAATTCATCAATAAGTCCACGAGGGCTCGAGCCTACAGAGGGACAGACGGTCAGCACAACTACGGCGGTGATGGATACGTGCGTATGGCTAAACGGATGGTAAGTATATTTTAAATTCGTTCATGTGTTGATAATAAATTTCTTCAACTAACACGTATCTACATGAGCGATAAACCGGTCAGGAGCCGGCA
Organism: Neostapfia colusana; assembly: GCA_030760725.1. Taxonomy (NCBI): domain Eukaryota; kingdom Viridiplantae; phylum Streptophyta; class Magnoliopsida; order Poales; family Poaceae; genus Neostapfia; species Neostapfia colusana. The sequence goes on along the minus strand of JASWHV010000007.1, from coordinate 79,815,459 downwards.
CGGACCGAGGTTTGGAAGAGAGGTCACAAGGGAAGTGACCCTTCCCATCCTAGATAGTGTAGTTAGGTCACGGCCGGGCGACTAGTAAGTTTTCAAAATACATCAATTTAATTATAAGTAATACTAGTACTGACATGCTTGCATCTTTTCTTTGTTTTTAGGAAAAGTACGCGCAGGAGGTGAAGAACATACATGGCGAAGGCTATTATTGGGAAAACACTCCAATCGAGCCTAAAGGTGTGTACGCTAGCGATGGCGGGAAGGCCCATGGACGATGAGTTGGTCAACTGTTTAATTTTTTAAAACTTCCTTCTTCTACTTATTATTTTTCTATCTTTCAAAGGTTTGCCATCTTAGATGGAGTTGTCAACACAAGGGCGGCGCGGCCTTTGAGAGGCACTCCATCGATGGAGGCTTCGTCCGTTGGGCGGTCAAGTGGCCGTTTGTCGTAGAGGGACTTGGAGTTCCTTGCCATGGAGGATAGGCTAGCACAGACCCAAGAGGAGCTCGACAGGACGAGAGCCGTCCAGGAGTACCAGGCCAACCTCATGGCCCAGATGCAGGCAGAGACGGAGGTAAGTAATTTATATTACTGTATTTTAAATTTTTAGCATTTCAGTAATATACATGTGTTCTAATATGTTGCAATGACAGGCTTTAGCTCGACAGAGTGACCAGGAGCTCTCTTTTCCTCCGTGGTCATAGCCGCACAGGCGCCCTCGTCACACCGCCCCTAGCACAGGTACCCCGACACTGTATAAATCATTAATACTATTTAATACAGGGAGGAAGATAAAGTGATAGAGAGAGGGAGAGAGATAGTGAAAGAGATAGAAGGATGGGGAGAGGGAGAGAGAGAGTGGGGGTGGTAGAGATAAAGAGAGGGTGAAAGAGGGGGAGAGATAGTGAAGGAGAGAGAGAAGGATGGGGAGAGAGTGAAAGAGGAGTACAAAGAGTGAAATAGAGAGAGAAGAGAGAGGGGGATGGGGAGAGGGACAACAAGAGCGAGAGTGAAATAGGAGTACTGAGAGTGAAAGAGAGAGAGAATGACAAAGAGGGGGATGGGGAGAGGGCCAACGAGAGCGAGAGAGAGACAAGGGAGAGGGGGGTGGGGAGAGGGACAACGAGAGCGAGAGAGAGACAAGGGAGAAGGGGATGGGGAGAGGGACAACGAGAGCGAAACAGAGAGAGTGAAGGAGGAGTACTGAGAGTGAAAGAGAGAGAGATAATGAGGGAGAGAGAGGGAAAGAGAGAAATAGACATGTCTAACTTTTATTTACTTTGCAGGGTTCACCGACGGAGGCGCAAACTCTATCTCCGCAGCTACCGGCACCGAGAGGGACGCGCAAAGATGACGTTCACAGCTCTGGAGGTAGTCGTGAGGGGAGTGTGTAGCCGTTATGTGATTTTAGATTTTTTTGGACTTTATGAATGAACCGTCGATTTTGTATTCTATTTTTTGTCTGTGTAAATGACTGTTTGATTTGTCTTGGCTGGCAACTGTGCCAGGGCAGCTAGATTTTTTTTTAAAAATTAAAACCATAACTTACGACGGCCTGTATACAGGCCGTCGTAAGTTAGCCCATGTTACTCACGACGGCTGCTGTGGCTGCCGAGTTTAGGCCGTCGTATGTAGTATGGCCCAGCACACCACGTGGCCCAGACAATTAAATACGACGGCTACGGGCCGCCTTCGTAAGTTACTTAACTTACAACCAAATCCTGACAACGTCTATAAACCGTCATAATTAGGCTTACACCATTGTAATTAAGCTAATTATGACGGTTTAGACCTTACGACGGTTTTGGCCGTCGTAAGTGTGTCGTATTGCTGTAGTGTGTGGACCGCAGAATACACCCTCTACAATTTGAAGTCGGGGATTACGTGTACCTACTCGTGTGTCCGATGAAAGCGGTAAACAGATTCGGGGTCAGAGGAAAGTTGGCACCCCAATTCATCGGTCCATTTAAGGTTTTGGAAAGGTGTGGATCTGTTGCATACAAGCTGGAATTACCAGCGACACTCTCCGGTGTGCACGACATCTTCCACATCTCTCAGGTGAGGAGGTGCCTCAAGTTTTCAACCACTGTTCAGCTGGTTGTCATTGAGGAACTGAAACCGGATCTCACGTATTGATAGGAACCGGTTCATATCATCGACGAGAAGGCCCGAACCACATGCTTTGTGGTTGTACAAGATATTGTGGAGTAATCACTCCGTCGATGAAATGACATGAGAAAGCGAGGATTTTCTTTGCACTAATTATCCGGAATTATTAACGTCGCACAGCCGGTAATTTTCCACCATCCTCTCTCTCATTTTTCACCTTATAATCTCGGGATGAGATTCTTTTAATGGGGGAGGAATGTATGAGCCCATGTTTTTCACTTGCTAAAAGTGTTCCTCATCACACACAACACAACTCAATTGTTATAAACACATGAACACGTTTGAAGAGCATGTAACCACCATCAATAGATGATTAGAAGATCAACTCACAAAAATCAAAAAGAGAGATTTCTCACATGTTGGCATGAGGGGCTGAGCTTCTAATTACCTCCTAAACTTTCCTAGGAATGCTCATGCCCATTTTCATACAAATCCAAACCTTTTTAGGTACTTTTGGATACAATCATTAAAAGGACTAGTTTGAACTTAAATTCAATTCAAACTATTTCCATAACATGAATTCAAAAGAGGGATTCATATTCACACTCAGCATATTTTTATGATCTCACCCACCAATTTTCATCCCATTGGGATTGATATTGACATGAGCTAGTGGAGCAAATTCAAACTGAATTTGAATTTCAAACTTCACATTTGCTGCAAATCCTGTCAAACCAATTCTACAATTTGATTACTTCAAAAATCAAACCTCAATTTGATAGTTTCATCAAGGATCAAAGGAGAGGAGGGTCTCCAAAAATTAAAACAGTGAGAAATTGAATTTTGGAGGACGAAACTGTGGAGGTAAGGCCCACAGTCAGTGACACACGATGTGAACCGACTCACAGCAGCGCTGATCTGTTCTTTGGGCCAGCTACGCGAGCGGCCACCGAGGGGAAATCGGTCGACCACCTCCTGCTTCGGTCAATCGCACTGGAGACCGGCAGCTCGGCGCTTTTATAACCCACAGTGCGATCTTTTGCTCTCTACACCGTAACACTCGGGCTCTTGTTCTCTCTCGCGCCGAAACTGCACCGCACACCAACGCCTTGGTTGCTCAATCGGGAAACCGTGCCATCTCGTGTGTGAATCGACCCTGAGCTGCAAAACGGCACCCTAACCTCTCCTCCTACATCCTAGGCACGAAAACGAGCTGAGTTCGGCCTTCATCGCCCACACCCAAAAGTTTTCACGGCGACCGGAAACCGCCGCCGTTTGGAGCTCACGTGGGAAGCCCTGCTCAGTAGCTTTCATGCTTGATCAAGGATGCCCAGAGGAGCGCCGGACATCCACGCTCCTCCTCCCTAACATGCTGCTAAGCCGTGAACTATCGCCCGAGCATTCGGTGATTTTCTTCCGACGTATGGAAAAGGACCTCCAGATAAGAATCAGTCGAATTCCACATTGATTCTAGTTTAGAGCCCACCAAATCATGCACGAAGAAGCTAGACTAACTAACGGTTAGATACTCTTCACATTCCTAGCGGGAAACTGACTATAGAGGGGCTATTTCTAGGTTTTCCTATCGCCACCTTGTCGGGTCACCTCGGGCGCACGGTGACATGTTACTTAGAGCCATCCCCGAGCTCATGTGCTTCCAAATTGATGTTCCCTAGGTTCCCCTGATGCTTTAGGGCTGTTTACTCGAGCTGTAGGAGTGCTAGGGAGGCTGGCCGATGTAGCCGAACTTCTCCCGAAGCCGCCGCACATCACTGGCCATGTTCCGGTCAACGGCAGCACGAGTTCACAACACAAACAGATTCCTTGGGTCTGAAAGCCCCCAGGTGGTGAGGATGAGAATGTTTGAGGGCCGGAAACACCCTTTCGGCGAGCACTCCGGTGTGGAGAGCGGCGGCCGAGCGCGGGGGCGCGAGGTTGAAGATGAGCCGCTGGCCCCGTGCGTCAGTCGCTGTTTTTTGGGCGCCGAATCTTCTGTGGCTTGGGATCAGTCTGTGTCTACTCGAGTTTTAATCTGTGGCCCCGTGTTTCCTGTGTTCCGGTGAAGCCACGTCACCAGTGCACCGCGCAGCCAGAGATTTAAACATTTTGCGGTTTTTTATTTTTCCAGAATTTCCCCAAACTTCAAACACACATAACTTTTGCTAGGATTGTCTAAATTGAGTGAACCAAATTTTGTTGGATTCAGATCACTGAGTACTCAAACACATGTTTCTCCATAATTAATTCTCCAAAATTTAAACTGTTAGGAATTTTAACTGGAGATTCCCTTTTTGAAAATTCTGAAATTTGGCCAGTATGTCCATTTATATCCTTGAGTCACATGAAAAATGTCAGATCTATCCTAGTTCATTGAGTCCTCCTAATGGTGTGATTAATTGAACTGACCCAGAGAAAAAGAAAAATGTACAGAAACATTTTTCAGAATTTCTCTGAACTTCATTAGCTCATAACTTTATCTAGGATTCTTCAAATCACATGAAACCAACTCCATTAGAACCATCCTGAACTATAGTTCCCAAGAAGTAATTGCTTGCTCATTGAAAATCCCTAGAAAACCTTAGATCCCCTAATTATGGCCTTTTATACATTTATTTGTGTAGGGCTCAAATGAGCTTTGTTTTCAATTAAATTTGGCCAAGTCTCTGTTTAGGTTGTCACCAAACAACAGTAAAAATTTCAGTGTCATAAGTGCTGTCTAGCTAGAGTTATTCTCTTTACCTCTTCACTCCAACACATTGCATTTGAATTTGACAGGCATTTGTTATTTTCATTTCGTGTAGTCGCTAAGGTTGAAGAAGACCCAGAGATTATGGACTTTATCCCTCTGGAAGAACCTTTAGTCGAAGACCAGCAGCAAGGCAAGCTCCGGTTTGCATCAAGCATTATTTCAAAGCCTTATTTTATCACTTACTTTATTAGCTCAATGTATTGTGCATTAGAGTCTTGTTTGAAACCCAATTGCATAGCCAAGAGAATTTGGGGTTGATGTCTAGGATTTTAACCTCGAGTAGCCATTACAATGCTCAAATGGTATAGGATTCAGTACAAGTTGAGTAGTTGGAACTACTCGCAAGAATAGGCGTAGAGAACCACTACTCCGTATAGAGATACACAATTAACCATATGACATGAAAATGAGACCGAGCAGAGAGTAGGAGCAGCAGGACGTTGGGGTCTGTGTGCCATAGCTCTGCTTTTGTCTATTGATGACTGAGACGTGTGCGGGCCTGTTGAACAAACTAGAACTGTACCGAAGACATACCGGCTATATGGGAACTGGGAAACCGATGTAATGCGGATAGCGATATGTTGAGGCATTGCTTGTCGTCCAAAGGAGTTGGTTGACAGCAGCAAGGTGTAAATCTGCTAGCTGGCACGTACGTTGCTCCGCGTAGGGACCTCCTGCTCGGGACGATAGGACTGGTTCAACACTTGGCTAACGGATGAAAGGTGGTTGCGTACGACGTCCCGGATGGTTGTTGTAGGCAACATCAATTACGGGCGTATCTGACGTGTTATTCAGGTAACCCTGCAGATGTAAATCGATTATAGTTGCCGTCCCTCACGTTCAGTGAGTACCACTTGTTCACTGTACCATGACGTAGAAAGAACAGGCTAGATGTCATGAATAAAAGCTGCTGTTTGGAAGTCTTACGTTGATTGTTAATGAAGTGCCTTAGATTAGAGAAAATCAAAGTTATTTTCAACCTTAGGCAGGTCACATAAGAGGAATGAGTTTCTTGTTTGATTACTGACTTCCTATGTGGCTTAGCACAAGGTTTTCCACTAATTTGAGGCTAAAACATGAAAGTAAGAGTCAACTACTTAGGCGAGTCCTTATGCAAAGTAATTTCCTATTGTACCTTTAAAATTCAAGTATGTAGAGTTGCATGTTTAGATGAGACGGGTTAGTCTTGCTGAGCCTTCATGATCACTGCTAGTTGTTGATGTGTTTGCAGGGGTTTATGAGGAGGAGGAGGCTCCGGAGGAGGAGACGGATCCCCCAGAGGGAACCACCGTCAAATGGGAGCCGTGCATGACGCCGTGTTAGTGTGTGTGTGTGTGTGTGTGTGTGTGTGTGTGTGTGTGTGTGTGTGTGTGTGTGTGTGTGTGTGTGTGTGTGTGTGTGTGTGTGTGTGTGTGTGTGTGTGTGTGTGTGTGTGTGTGTGTGTGTGTGTGTGTGTGTGTGTGTGTGTGTGTGTATGTGTGTGCGTGTGTGTGTGTGTGTGTGTGTGTGTGCTAGTAGGAATATGTGCACGGGCTGAACGTGAACCTTTTGCTTAGGCTACGCCCGTGAGTGTAGACTATAACGATATTTTGTTCCGCTTATTGTGTTTGAGGTATGTTATCCGGTGCTGTCTGTCGCAGCACCCCTCAGCGAGATCCTGGAATGTTGGGACCATCGGGTCCTCACATCGTGGCATCAGAGCATCGTTGAGGTTTAACGCACTGAAAAAGACTAGATTTTAAAAAACTCGGTGAGGAACAAGTAACAGCCCACGTAAGGATGTTATTAGTGTATAGAAAGTGGCAGTACTGACCTATTTGTTATGTCGGAGAATCATGCATCTCGGGAATCTCTATGTCTTGGGGGTAAGCGTTGTACACCTGTGCGCACAAGCCTAAGGGTGGAGCCTCAATGGGTGGCAGGTAACCCGGCCAGCTTCGCTATCCTATACGACTCTTCATATCGTTTGGTTTATTCGAGCAACGCCAGTCCCTGGCACCCTACGGGCAAGTAGGTGGATACCTTGTCACGTTGTTGGTAACGTGAACACGTAGCTGAAGGCGTGTTTGACTTGAGAGCACCCGTGCGACTGACGACTGACGAGTGTACTAAACTGTTATGGAGAAGGGTTCAGTCTGCAGCCGAACCTGATGATTGTGAGGTTTTTTGCAGGTAGTCTAACCACGAATCAGTAGCCGAGTAGAGCACCTGTGCGAGAGTCGTTTATTGCCACTGAATTAACGAAGCCGGCTATGTCCGGTATAGGTTTTCTTTGTGACGAACGTAGTAGGGGCATGATTTTGGTGACGCTTCGACGTCACACCCCATTAAATGACGAACTTCATTGTAAAAGTCAAAATTTTTGATCCAGAGCATTAAAATCCTTATTAAACTCCTTCCCGTGATGTGGAATTCAAAATTAAGCAAGTTCAAACTTATGTAAGACTAGGAACAAAGTCCTCTGTTTTCAGCTGAAATAATGCTGAAGTTATACAGAGTGTAAGGATTGAGTTCTTTCGACATTGGGATGGTACGATACATTTATGGAAATATTTGGAAGAGTTCTACAACTTTTCTGTTGATTTCCAGAGGTGTTTCATCCCTTAACTTTTAAAATATGCAGTAGAGTTGAAACTGTCCTGATAACTGGGCAGAGTAAATACTCTCTGTAACTCTCTGCAAAATGACCATATATTCCTGCATAAAAATCCAAAAATAGTAAATGAGGTATTTCTGAAAAGTTCATGAGATAGGTTACAATTTTGTAACAGAAAGTTTTATAAAATTATGCGCAGAATTAACTGGAATTCTTGGATCAAGTCAGTACCTCAAGCATGGAGGTGCTGCCCAATTTTCTCCAGAAATTCTGTCAACTTTGACATTTCATAACTTTTGAACCAGAGCAGATCTGAGGGCAAAAAAATATATTCTGGAAAGCTATTGAAGTTAACTTTAACTTTTATGTTGAACCTCAAACTGATTTTGCCCTTAACATGGTCTAAATATGGTAGAAGTGAAACTGGTCAGTACTGTTAGTTTGGACAGCAGACCAGAAATCAAATTTGTTCTAAGTTTGATTTATGTTTCCAAATTTTTCTGAGTTCAATGACATGTTTTATGTTATAACTCACTGTTTAACTGTTGAAATGAATATTTGACCTTTTCAAATATGTTTCGACAGATGTAAGCGGATAAACAATTGGAGAATGGATGGGTGGTGTCCCATTGTTCTCAACGCCGCGGTTATCCGGACTTGTTGAAGCTTATGCTTCAATATTTCGGTATGTGGAGATGCCGCGGTTCCTGGCCATGGAAGAAGGCGAGGAGGGGAACACGACATGGACAATACATGTCGATGTTCCGGCAGGACCCACTCCACTGGGTTGGGTACCGTTCACCGTCACGGTGAAAGGGAGACACCCGGAGGATATGTGGCAAGTGGCAGCCTGCGACGCCATGTCACGCTTCTGCCAACTACACGTGAGAGCTATGGAGGGCACTCCATATGCGCTTGTTGCAGTGGAGGGACCATCTAACCACGTTTGGTGGGCGCGGTACTTTGCGGCAACTGATCCAAGTTGCCCAAGGTACAATAAAGCGGAGGCAAATCTTAGCCTCCAGCGTATGGCAGGGACGAACGTGATGGATAGCCAAGCTGTCCATACGGCTCGACTTGCCAGGGAGCTCAAGGAGAGCACCAGCCGCCGCGACCATTACGAGGGTGCCCATAACACACTCCGTAATGTGCTTCTTCCAACGACAAAGCGACTAAAAGAGCAACATAATCAGTTGCTTCGGTTGAGGAAGGCGGGGAAGACAAGTTGTGTCGACATCACGGCTTTGCAGCAGCAAGTCCAGGCTTTGACCCAGCAGAATGAGGTACTCACTCAAGAGCATGATGACACAATTGAGGAGGGACAGAATTGGGAGATGGACTACCACCGGGACATGGACGAGGTGAATACTTTGCAGGACCTTGTACCTCAGGTAGTGGGCCTACCAATGGTAGGTGCAGTACCTGTGGTTCTCGTTATTATGGTGATACTGGAACCAGAACCCGAATAGGAGGTAATGGACCCTGAGCCACCAGCAATACCCGCAGAGGAGGAAGTCCCACAGGAGGCCGACTTCCACCCCGATTAGAGAGATTTTCATTGCCATGTAGGGCAACGAGTGGGGTTGTATGTAATAACTTTTGTAGCAGCGACAGGTCGTGAAAAACAGTAGCGTCTTGATATGTAGTGATGACATGAGCATGACTTCTCGGATGTTCAAAAGTGGCTGTAATTTTAAACCGAGAATAATGTATTTTGTATAAAGTTTTTGCTTTATCAATATATGTGAATGTTGTGCAACTTCCTCAATGTGTCACTGCAATACCTACTGCATTTCATGGATTTTTATGTATGACATGTGCTTACCATTGCTGTATTGAATTTCAGAATGACTCGCACTCGCGCTAACACAGGGGTTCGGGGTTCCTGTCAGGGGGGAGATGTTTCCCGACAGCCTCCCGAGACTTCATCGGGGCAGCAGCAGCAACCACAGCCACCACCACCACCAACGGTCACGTTGGCCGATATTGTTGCGGGCATGGCGGGCTTGCACCAGCAGAACACGGAGTTGCTGCAAACTTTGATCGCGAATACGTCTCGTCCAGAGAGGCATCAAGACCGAGAGGAATGACAACAGAGTTCCTACTCGGATTTCTTCGCGACACATCCCCCGGTATTCTCGCGGGCAGATGAGCCCATCAAAGCGCACAACTGTCTACGCACGATGGAGATGAAACTTGGGCTGCTCCACGTGAGTGGGCAGCAAAAGACACAATTCACGGCCCAGCAGCTTATGGGGTCCGCAAACGCTTGGTGGGTGAACTTCTGCGCCTCCCAACCCACCGAGCAAGTTCTGACCTTGACGGAGTTCCGGACGGCCTTCAGGGACTATCATATTCCACCTGGTCTAATGTGACACCCGGTTCCAGAAAATAGAACCAAGTGAATGCATATGTGTGCCCAGGATGTTCATCACACATACACATGTAATCCACAAACTGAATTCAGTATAACCACAAATAAATAGTGTTTAATTACTTTATTACAATGACTCAATGTCTCACTCATGAGTATCTAACTTATTCTTGCAGCGGAAGTCTCTAAACGACAGCAGAAATAACTAAACAGCAGGCTCCAATCTTCAACTCCACAGGCATGTTGACGGTAGTTCGCACGCCTAGTACTCCACATGTTCTTCGAAATATTCTTCTCCTGTTGCTGATGTATATGTGATAATGCAAGGGTGAGTACATGTCGTACTCAGAAAGTGCGGGAAAAGTATGACATGTAGCTTACAACAAGGTAGGAAATAAAAAGGCCCATTGCAGCAAGCAACTTTTATTTCAAAAACATGGTAAAAACATCATCTATTTCTAGGTGAGTTAAATCCCAATATAACCAAGTAAAACAGCAATATGCCTTCACCATAATTCACCATTTATCAAGTCTCAACCAGCCAATAATCTTTCTCAAGTTCACCTCATACTCATAAACATTTATAACTATCTCATATTCATATAACCAAAACAAAGTCCATTGTCATGACTCAAAACAGTCCCAAAACCAATCCCAATGACCATACCATAACCATACCGAATAAACATCCTAAGTTTTGCCTCTAATCATGGAAGTTGGCCAGGATCTTTTGACCGGAAGCACGGCTATCATGATAGTTTTACACTCTGCAGATGTGGCACCACTTTACCCACAAGTTCGTGATTTCGTCACCCATCGGCGACTAGAAAGAACCTCTATTATACCAATACACAACCGTCGGTGTATGGCCAAGAGATCACAAAATAGCCTTTACAAAGGAGCTACTAGATGTACGGACTCACTGAGGTTTCACCGGCAGGCTCGAATCTCCATTCTCCCACCCACGGGCCCCCTCTTGTGCCATGCAGTTCCCAGGGCAGTCCTCCTCGACTCCCATTCCCCGCGCCATCTAACGGTCCATAACAAGCTAGCAACACACCTAATTAATCAGCTAAGCGACACCAATACTTGGCCTTGTGGTGGCACTGTTTTCCTGGCATATTCTCGCATGAACCGGTCCTTAGATCTACGGCAAGTAAACCACCATCTCATTCAGCAACATCAACGAACCAATCTCCCCGATTCCATGCTCATTGACATCATCAAGTTCTCATCATCATTATTCATATGAGTGCATGTAACACCCTCAAATTCATTTCCATGCATTGCATACATTTTTCATGTAGAGAAACATTATAAAAGAAGTAGAAATGGAGAAAGAACTATAGAAATGGAGAAAAAACCATAGAAATGAAAAAAATACATAGAAATGGAGAAAAGAACCATAGAAATGGAGAAAGAACCATAGAAATGGAGAAAGGAACCTTAGAAATGGAGAAAGAACCATAGAAATGGAGGAAGGAACCATAGAAATGGAGGAAAAACACAGAAATGGAGAAGGGAATATAAAAATGTTGAATGGGGCATAGAAATGGAGAAGGGCAATGTAGAAATGGAAAATGGGACATAGAAATGGAGAGGGGAATGTAGAAATGGAGAATGGGACATAGAAATGGAGAGGGGAATGTAGAAATGGAGAATGGGACATAGAAATGGAGAGGGGAATGTAGAAATGGAGCAAGTGACATAGAAATGGTGAGGAATGGGAAAAAATAGCTTAAATGAGCTATTCCCAAATTTTCCCCAAAATTTCTAAATTTCCGAATTCCCAAAAAAAGGGAATTTTTCCCACATTTTGGGGATAAAATCCCCAAGGCTGCTGCACCACAAGAGATAAGTTTGTTAAGATCCAAAAAAATTGAATAGGACTCTTATTTAAGCTCCAATTGGAGTAAGACTCTCCTTTTTCCCCTTTATAAATATAACCCCCACCCCCTTGGCCGACCCCTCTCTCTTTTAGTCGCCCCCCCTGCTTCCAAGCCCCCTTCCTTGCTGCCAAGTCGCCAAGTTCCCCCCCTTGCCATAATTTGGCCGCCGTCCAGCTCCGTCGAGCCCCGCCGTCACCGGAGAAGAAGCCCGACGATCTGTTCTGCCCTAATCTTCCATAGAAAAATTCCCCACTGCAACCATTGCTAGGAGGAAGGCCCTGCCACCAAAAGGAAGTGAGGTAGGTCTCCATTACCTATCTTATGACGTCGCCGCTGTTTCTACGCATCCGTTTTCTTCGCCCCCTTCGAGCAGAAACTTTTACGTGTGGACAGATCACGTTTTGATCGGTTTTTGTCGGTGGAATTGATCTAGATCTTGAGTCAAGATCATCACCACGTCCACACTTGATCCCTACACCCTTGTTCATCATAAAACCCCATGAAAGCCAATTAAAACATGCAAGAACACGTACAAACTGGTTTAATAAAACAGCACCATAGGATTTGCATTCATCTACCCCGTTGCATCTTGAGTAAAGTTTGTGCATGATGTTTGATTGCTGTAAATTTTGTATGTGCGTGGTCGTGAGTACAAGGACAAGCTCAAGAGGCCATCTATGAAGATCTACAGCACCAAGACTTTGAGACGCTCGAACGGCAAGAACCACGGTTGCAAGGCAAGTACCCCTTGACCATATTGATCCCATGTTTTGAAACTGTTTTGTTTGCAAATACTCGTATGCTTGAGTCAACTTGATGGGACACACTTTTATAGGAGTTTACTAGTTTTGTTAACCATCGTTGTCACCGGGAAAGTTAATGAGTTGGGTATGGTCATTTTTCCTTTTTGCTTCGCTTAATTCACGGGATACGGGAAGCTGAAATAAAACATGTCTAGCTACTGCACTCATATGAATAATGATGATGAGATATTTATGATGTTAAAGGGCATATAATCGGGGAGATCTAGGCAAGATTGGTTCGTGAATGTTGCTGGATGAGATGGTGGTACTTGACATAGATCAAAGGACCGTTTCATGCGAGAATATGCCAGGAAAACGGTGCCACCACAAGGCCAAGTACGGGTGAGGCTTAGCTGATTAAATAGGTGTGTTGCTAGTTTATTATGGACTTTGGATGGCGCGGGGAATGGGAGTTGAAGAGGACTGTCCTGGGAACTGCATGGCACAAGAGGGGGCCCGTGGGTGGGAGAATGGTTATTCGAGCCTGCAGGTGAAACCTCAGTGAGTCCATACATCTAGTAGCCCCTTTGTAGAGGCTATTTTGTGATCTCTTGGCCATACACCGACGGTTGTGTACTGGTATAATGGAGGTTTTGCAGTCGTCGACGGGTGACGAAATAACGAACTTGTGGGTAAAGTGGTGCCACCTCTGCAGAGTGTAAAACTATCATGGTAGCCGTGCTTCCAGTCACAAGCACCTGGCCAACTTCCATGATTAGAGGGAAAAACTTGGGATGGTTATTCAGTATGGTTATTTGTATTGGTTTTGGGACTGTTTTGAGTCATGACAATGAGTTTGGCTTTGGCTATATGAATATGAGATAGTTATGAATATTTATGAGCATTAGATGAACTTGAGAAAGATTAATGGCTGGATGAGACTTGATAAATGGTGAGTTATGATGAAAAAATGTTGCTGTTTTACTTGGTTATATTGGGACTAAATTCATCTAGACTTAGTTTATGTTTTTACCATGTTTGTGAAATAAAATTTGCTTGCTGCAATGAGCCATTTATTTCCTACCTTGTTGAAAGCTACGTGTCATACTTTTCCTGCACTTGCTGAATATGACATGTACTCACCCTTGCATTACCACATAAATATCAGCTACAGGAGATGAGTACTTCGAAGACCATGTGGAGTACTAGGCGTGCAAACTACCGTCAACATGCCTTTGGAGTCGAAGATGGAGCCTGCTGTCTTTAGTCACATTCCGCTGTCGTTTAGAGTCTTCCGCTGCAAGAATAAGATAGACATTCATGAGTAAGATATTGAGTCATTGTAATAAAGTACATAAACCCTATTTATTCGTGGTTATATTTTGAATTCAGTTTGTGGATTACATGTGTATGTGTGATGAACATCCTGGGCACACATATGCATTCACTTGGTTCTATTTTCGGAACCAAGTGTCACAGTGCAGTAGCTATCCATGTTTTAATTCAGCTTCACGTATCCCGTTAATTAAGGGAAGCAAAAAGGAAAACGACCATACCCGACTCATCAACTTTCCCAGCGACAAGGATGGTTAACAAAACTAGTAAACTACTATAAAAAGGTGTCCCATCAAGTTGACTCAAGCATACGGGTTTTCGCAAACAAAACAGTTTCAAAACATGGGATCAATATGGTCAAGGGGCACTTGCCTTTGCTCCCGTGGTTCGTGTTGCTCAAGCGTCTCGAAGTCTTGGTGCTGTAGTTCCTCGTAGATGGCCTTTTGAGCTTGTCCTTCTACTTACGACCACACACATACAAAATTTACAGCAATCAATCATCATGCACAAACTTTACTCAAGATGCAATGGGGTAGATGAATGCAAATCCTATAGTGCAGTTTTATAGAACCAGTTTGTACATGTTCTTGCATGTTTTGATGGGCTTTTATGGTTATGATGAACGAGGGTGTAGGGATCAAGTGTGGACAAGGTGATGATCTTGACTCAAGATCATAATCAATTCCACCATCAAAAATCGATCAAAACGCGATCTGTCCACACGCAAAAGTTTCTGTTTGAAAGGGGCAAAGAAAACGGATGCGTAGAAACAGAGGCGACGTCATACGATGGGTAATGAAGACCGACCTCACTTCCTCCTTGTGGCAGGGCCTTTGTTCTAGCAATTGCAGCAGCAGGGGGACTTTTCTATGGAAAATTATGGTAGGACAGATCGTCGGCTAGTTTTCCGGCGACGACGAGGCATGACAGGGCACGTCGGCGGGTCTCGACGACTGGGCTCGACGGCGGGGCTCACCGGCGAACAAACTCTGGCAGGGGGGGTGGCCAACTTGGCAACGTGGATGGGGGGGCTCCAATTCGGCGACATGGGGAGGGGGAGGGCTGCGGCCAAGGGAAGGGGCTGGGGGTTGTATTTATAAGGGGGAGAAAAGAGGAGTCCTACTCCAATTGGAACTCAATCAAGAGTCCTAGTCAATTTGGATCTCAACCAAAGAGTCCTAAGCACTTTTCCCCCTTTTTGGCTGCGGCAGCATTGGGGATTAAATTCCCCCAAATGCAGGGAAAATTTCCCTTTTTGGGGAATTTGGACATTTTGGGGGAAATTTGGGGGAGATTTGGGAATGGCTCATATCAGCTATCTTTTTCCATTTGTCACCATTTCTATGTCTCTTTTTTTTCCATTTCTATATTCCCCTCCCCATTTCTATGTCCCATTCTCCATTTCTATATTCCCTTATCCATTTCTATGGTTCTTTCTCCATTTCTATGGTTCTTCCTCCATTTCTATGGTTCTTTCTCCATTTCTATGGTTCATTCTCCATTTCTGTAGTTCTTTCTCCATTTCTAGTTCTTTTACAATGCTTCTCTACATGAAAAATGTATGCAATGCATGGTAATGAATTTGATGGTGTTACAAACCTACCCCTCTTAAACTGAATCTCGCCATCAAGATTCGATAGAGTGGAGAATAGATTAGGGAATTCTACCTTGAGACCTTCCTCACGCTCCCATGTAGTTTCGGCTTCCATGTGTGACACGACCCCACTGTCTTGTCGAGCCAGGATCACGCTGAGGGGTGCTGCGTTGCACAGCACAGGATAACACACATCAAAGGTACAAAGCGGAAGCAAAGTTTTATTATATAAATAGGTTTATGAACATTTGTACAACAATATATGTTCAGTCTACACTCACGGGCGTAGACTACGCATCGAGTTCACGTTCAGCCCATGAACGTGTCCCCGCTAGGACGCACACACACTAACATGGCGGCGTGCATGACTCCCACTTGACGGGGTTCCCCTCCTGGGGTTCCGTCTCATCCTCGGGAGTCCCTTCATCATAGAACCCTGCAAAAGCTTCAAACACAAGAAGTGAGCACGAAGGCTCAGCAAGACTGACCCGTCTCTCCTAAACATGGAACTTCTACATGAGGGGTGATAGGTACATGAGGTAAAACAAGTTGCAAAGGACTCGCCTAATTAGTGAGACCTTACTTTCAAGTTTTAGCAGCAGGTTGTGGAGAACCTTACGCTAAGGCACATGATAGAGCCACAATCAAACAAGAAACACATTTCTCTCATGTACTTTGCCCAAAGTTGAAATGAACTTTAGTTAGCTCTAAACTACAACAAATCATTAACAATCAAAGTCCATCTTTCAATCAGAAACATTTTAACATGTAAGTAGCCTGTTCTTTCTACGTCACGGTACAGTGAACAAGTGGTACTCACTGACCGTAAGGGACGGCGATTATAATCGATTTACACCTGCAGGGTTACCCGAACAACCCGTCACGTACGCCAGTACTCGATGTTGCCTACAGCAACCATCACGGACGCCGTACTCAACCACCTTTCACCCGTTAGCCAAATATCGAACAGGTCCCATCGTCCCGAGCAAGAGGTCTCTGCACGCGCATCTCAGTGCCGCCAGCCGATTTACACCTCGAGCTCTCAACCTACCCTCTGAACGACGGGCAATGCCTCAATACCCAGCTACCCGAGTTACATCGGTTTCCCAGTTCCCATGTAGCCGGTAGGTCTTCGGTACTGTTGTAGCTTGTTCAACAGGCCAGCACACGGCTCGGTCCTCAATCAACACAAGCGGAGCTATAGCACCCAGGCCCCAAAGTCCTGCTGCCCTTACTCTCCGCTCGGTCTCATTTTTCTTGCCATGTGTATCATGTGCTATCTCTACCCGAGTCGAGTGCCTCTAACCTATGATCGCGAGTAGTTCCAACTACTCGACTTGTACTGAATCCTACACTATCCTAGCATTGCATTAGCTAACGGGGTTTTCAATCGTAATCCCAACCCATGGTTTTCTTGGATATGCATTCGGGTTTTCAAACAAGACTCTAATGCACGAATTAATGATACTCAAGTTCTCAAAACAATAAAAATTTGTAAAAATGTTAATGCGAACCGGAGCTTTCCTTGCTGCTCTTGGTCGTAGGCTAGCTGCTCTTCCGGAGTGACGAAGTCTAAAACTTCAGGTTCCTCCTCGACCTTAGCGACTACATGATATACAGGTACATGTATTAATTTAAATGCATTTGAATTGAATTTAAACTTGTGAAGTTTATAAGTCTTACTATACAGACCCAATGACTGTGAAACTTTTACTGTGGCTTGGTTACAACCTAAACAGAGACTTGGCCAAGTTTCAGTTGCAGCAAAGCTCATTTGAGCTCTCCACAATTAATTATGTACTTGACATTAGTTGGAGCTCTTATGGTGTTCTAGGGGTTTTCATGGAGCAACTCATGACTTTCTCAAAACTAGATTTTCATAGGGTTCTAATGGAGTTGGTCTCACATAATTTGAAGGTTCCTAGCCTAAGATATGAGCTAAACAATTTCAGAGAAATTCTGAAAATGTTTCTGGACATTTTTTATTTTCTCTGGAACAGTTTTATTAATCACACCATTAGGTGGATCAAATTAGCTCAAATGGATCTGAAATCTTTGTGGTAGCTCTGGGATATTTTGGTGAACATCCTGGAAAAATTTCAGAATTTTCCTCCAAAGGGTTCTCCAGTTAAAATTCTAAACAGTTTAAACTTTGGAGAATTAATTATGGAGAAATATGGATTTTCATGAAGTGAAACTTGATTTGCTGGAAAGTATTCAGATAACTGAATCCAACAAATTTTGGTTCACTTGGTTTGGAGTTTCCTAGCCAAAGTTATGAGGATCGGAAGTTTGAATGAAATCTGAAAATCGGGAAAAGTTCAAATCTGCCGGTGTGTCCACGGAACACGTGTTGGGCGCTGGAGCGATGGCACACCGGGGTCCACGAAATTTTTGCGCGCCAGTACACCGGATCCAGGCCGCAGACTGATCCCAATTTAAGATCCGAGCCGCTGACACGTGGGCCACCCGGCTTCGTCTACCTCCCGATGCCCGCGTTCGGCCGCCGCGACACCTCGCCGGCAGCTTCTGTGGTGCTCCAAACTTCACAATCCTGGACGTACCTGCCTAAGTCCACTCGGGGAACATGATTTAAGGCCCAGTTCGTCATGAAAATGGCCGGCACATGGTCGGCGACGAGCGACAGCTCCGGAAGGACTTCGGCCGTGTCGGCCAACCTCACTAGCACCCCAACCGACCGAGCAAACGTCCGGAAAGCATCAGTGGTCCCTCAGGAACCTCGGCATGGGCTCGAAGCAGCTCGGAGGAGGTCCAATGTAGGCTCCCACCGTGTGCTCGATGCTTCCCGCAGGATCCGCCGTCGGCAAGCTTCGAAATACGCCGGGTACAGGGGTTCTCAGGTTAAGGGTTGTGAAGGCAACTTGTGCGCTACCAAGTCTAGTCCGTGTAGGAACGGATTGAGACCCTCTAACCTTTCCTAGAGTGTGAATTTGACAGAACCGCACCCGAAGGTCGGTCTGTACCGAGAAAGAGGAAAACTGGAAATTCACCGCCTGCAATCAAGCCCTTGGGCGGTGGCTCGGGGGTGAGCAGCACCGGTCACCAACGCGTCCAGGGACGCCTTAGCTCGGGCGTGACAACCTCCCAGTTGGGCTGTCCACGGGAGCCCGAAGTGCGGCGGGTTTAGGTCACTGAATGGAACTCTCGGTATAGCCGAGATCACCCGAGTTCAGCCGATTTCAAGCGACGGGGAAGAAGAAGGAAGGTTCCTAGTACCTTGTCGTAGCTCTGGAGGGAGCGGGTGGGGGGGGCGGGGGGGGGGGGGGGGGGGGGGTTGGGGCTGTCATCGTGGCTCTTCGATCGGTTCCGAGCGGCGGAGGGAATAATTCCGGTTCTGTGTCCTTGCGAGGGGGAGAACGGGTGAGGAGACCTCGGCAGAAGCGAGGAGTGCCTTAAGAAGGCTCAGAACCGCCCTGCGCCCGCGTGTGGCCAAGCAGCTGGTGGCGCAGCAGCCTCCCCTCGGTGGCGATCGCTGCTGAAGCCCGGAGACCCGAGTGAGAAAGTTTTCAGTCGGTTGAATCACTTCAGTGGCTGACATGTGCATCCCACTCCCCTTTTAACCTCCGAACTTAACTCCATATTACTGTTGTAAACAGTAAGCCCTACAATGCCCATGGTGATTTGAATTATTCACCTCTGAGCCATTTGACTTGGTTAGAATTCAAATTGGGTTGGTTTGACTAAGTTTCAGCACATATTCAGTTTGAAAATCAAATAAAGTTTGAATTTGCTACACTTAGCTCATGTCAAGATCAACTCCAACTGGAGTGAAAATTGGTGTGTGAGCTCACAAAAATGTGCTTAGTAAGAATATGCCTCCCACTTTTGAATTCATGGGATAAAACAGTTTGAATTTGAATTTGAGTTCAAACTACCCTCTTTCTAGCTATACCCAAAAGGACCTCAAAAAGGTTTTGAATTTGGGTGAAACTTGGCATGGACATTCCTAGCAAGGTGTAGGAGTTTTTCATATGCCCAGCCCCTATATGATTTATGTCGGAAATGCCACTTTTGCATTTTTTGAGTTTGTTCTCTAATGAGCATGTTGATTGTGGTTACTTGCTCTTCAAATGTGTTCATCAACTTTCTTCAAATGAGGTGTGTGTGTGTGGTGATGAACACTCTAAATATGTGTCAAAAACTGAGTTCTTTACATTCCTCCCCCCTTAAAAGAATCTCGTCCCGAGATTATAAGGTGAAAATGAGAGAGGACGGTGGAAAATTACCGGATATGCGACGTGAAAAAGTCGGGGTAGTTAGCGCGAAGAAATCGTTCGCTCTCTCATGTTGCTTCGTCTATGGAGTGATTACTCCACAGAACTTTGTAGAACCACAACGTATGGTTGAGTGTGGTTTGGACCTTTTCATCAATAACCTGAACCGGTTCCTCCCGATATGTGAGATCCGGTTTCAGTTCTTTTATGTCCTCCAGCTGAATGGTAGTGGATAGCTTAAGACACTTCCTAAGCTGGGAAATATGAAAGACGTCGTGCACACTGGAAAGTGCTTCTGGTAATTTCAGCCGGTATGCTACCGATCCACATCTTTCGGTAATCTGGAATGGACCGATGAATCAGGGTGCCAACTTTCCTCTCACCCTGAATCTGTTTACGCCCTTCATTGGAGACACACATAGATATACGTGATCCCCTACTT
The DNA here is from genome assembly GCA_030760725.1 of Neostapfia colusana. Taxonomy (NCBI): domain Eukaryota; kingdom Viridiplantae; phylum Streptophyta; class Magnoliopsida; order Poales; family Poaceae; genus Neostapfia; species Neostapfia colusana. The sequence continues at coordinate 79,795,392 of JASWHV010000007.1, read as the reverse complement.
TAAATTGTAATGGGCATCTTCTCCGGTCCGCATACTGTTTCTTTCGGGATTGGGCGGCTTTTAGGTTTGCTGGAATCAGCAGAACCTTTTCCTCCGCGTTGTTGACAAGATCAATCCCGAAGGTGACCCTTTCGCCAGACTCACACCAATTCAATGGTTTGCGGCATTTTCTTCCATATAGCGCCTCGTAAGGCGCCATCTTGATGCTGGCTTGGTACCCATTGTTGTACCAGAACTCGGCTAACGGCAAGTGATCATCCCAATTCTTGCCGTGGTTGATAGCGCAAGCTCGTAGCATGTCTTCTAGAATCTGATTTACCCGCTCGGTTTGCCCATCCGTCTGCGGGTGGTATTCTGAACTACGGATAAGCTTCGTCCCCAATGCAGCATGTAGCTGCTCCCAAAAACGCGACACAAATAAAGTGCCCCGATCCGAAATGATGGTACGGGGTACGCTGTATAAGCATAGGATCCGTGAGATGTACAGTTCAGTGTACTTCTTGGCGTTGTAGTTGGTGTTGACTGGGATGAAATGGGCAACTTTTGTGAGCCAGTCGACGATCACCCACACAAAATCATGCTTCTGAAAAGTGGTGGGTAAACCGACGATGAAGTCCATGCTCACATCCTCCCACTTCCAGGCAAGAACGGCCAGTGGTTGTAGCAGTCCCGGTTTCCGCATATGATCTGCCTTCACCTTTCGACATGTATCACACTCAGACACGTACTTTGCGATCTCCCGCTTCATCCGTGTCCACCAAAACTTGCTTCTGAGTTCTTGATACATTTTGTTGCTGCCGGGGTGAATAAAAAATTTTGATAAGTGAGCCTCATCAAAAATTTTCTTCCGTAACTCCGGGTTACGGGGTACGACAATCCGGTCCTTGAACCATAGGACGCTGTCTCCGTCCTTCCGGAAACATTTCAGCTCCCCACTGTCTACACGTCTCCGCAAATGCGACATGCCCTTGTCATGTTTCTGAGCTGCCGCTATCTCTTCACGGATGGTGGGAATCAAAGCTAAGTTGCAGAGAGCTCCAAGTGGAATCACATGCAGTGGTGGTTCGCTCTCTTCCAACGGTGTGATGGTCAGATTGTTCATGTGTGACTTGCGACTCAGCGCATCCGCCACTACGTTTGCTTTGCCGGGGTGATAATGGATCTCTATTTCGTAATCCTTTATCAACTCTAACCATCTTTGCTGCCTCATGTTCAGCTCCTTCTGAGTGAATATGTACTTGAGGCTCTTGTGGTCAGTATATAAATGTACGAGGTTACCGAGTAGGTAGTGCCTCCACATTTTAAGTTCAAGTACCATGGCAGCAAGCTCCAAGTCGTGAGTTGGATAATTCTGCTCATGGTTTCTAAGCTGCCGTGACCCATATGTGACCACTCTTCGGTCTTGCATCAGCACACATCCGAGCCCAATGCCGGATGCATCGCAGTACACATCGAACGGATTTGTTGTGTCTGGCTGCGCCAAAACCGGTGCTGATGTTAGGTGCTTGACTAAAGCCTTGAATGCTGCTTCACACGCTGGACTCCAAACATATTTTGTAGCCTTCTTCTGCAGCTCCGTCATAGGCTTGGCAATCTTCAAGAAGTTCAGAATGAACCTCTTATAATATCCCGCGAGTCTGAGGAAACTCCCTACCTCGTGAACAGTTCTCGGGGACTTCCAATTGAGCACTTGTGTGATCTTGCTCGGGTCTACAGCGATACCCTCCGCTAAGATGATATGCCCGAGAAAAGGCACTTGCGATATCCAGAATTCGCATTTGCTGAATTTCGCGTATAGCTTGTGATTCCGCAGCCGTTGCAAGACTATACGCAGATGCTTCTTGTGATCTTCCTCCGACTTGGAATATACCAATATGTCGTCGATGTAGACCACGACAAACTTGTCCAGCTCCGGCATGAATACCGAGTTCATCAAGTACATGAAGTGAGCTGGAGCGTTGGTGAGGCCGAAAGACATGACCAGGTACTCATAAAGTCCGTACCTCGTCAAGAAAGCCGTCTTCGGAATATCCTCAGCCCGTATCTTAATCTGGTGGTACCCGGATCTTAAGTCCATCTTGGAAAAGATCTTTGCTTCGACCAACTGATCAAACAACATGTCGATCCGTGGAAACGGGTACTTGTTCTTGATAGTTACGGCGTTTAGTGGACGATAGTCCACGCAAAGACGCAATGTCTCATCCTTCTTCTTCACAAATAATGCCGAACAGCCCCATGGTGAGGAGCTCGGCCTAATAAAACCCTTCTCCAGTAGGCCCGCTAGCTGAGTCTTCAGTTCAGCCAATTCCTTGGGCGCCATCTTGTACGGCCTTCGGGATATTGGCATGGTTCCCGGTGCCAGTTCAATCTTGAACTCCACCTCTCTGTCGTGCGGCATCCCCGGTAAATCGTCCGTGGAACACGTCAGGGAACTCTCGGACCACTGCAATGTCTTCCAATCTGATGGTAGTGGATTAATAGACACTTGGAAGTTTTATTTCTGAACTGTCCAGAAATAAGGAGTGAGATCCGTGCACTTCTGAGTTTAAGTGCAAGATTCGAAGGATGGTGTCTAAAACAGCACCGCGGCGGGTTAACCACGACATCCCTAGGATGACATCGACCTTCTGTCCCTCTAAGATTATGAGAGACGTAGTGTACACTCTACCCGCCAAGCATAATGGTGCTTTGGAAACCATTACGCTCGCTGAAATCTTCCCACCCGGTGAACAAATCAAATATGGACTATCGGTGGGTAGTATTTGCAAGCTGTGTTTAGCAATGAAAGCTTGGCTAATAAAATTGTGCGTGGCGCCTGAATCAAACAATACTATGGAGGGATGCTGGTGGAGTTGGAACATACCTGCAAGGATCGGCTCTCCCTCCGGCACGTCCTCTATGGCGAGTTGGTGGACGGTACCGGGCCTAGGGTTTGCCCGCCGCGCATTAGTAGGGTTCCGGGGATGATTCCTCCCCGGAAGTTGCGGTGCAACTCCGCTGCCTTGCCTCTCCGGACAACTGCTGGCGAAGTGTCCTGGACGACCACATTTGTAGCATGTGGCCGCTGCTTGTCCGGTGCTCGGGGGACGAAAGCCCAGCATGCGCTGCTGAGGTGCATACGCACGCGACATCGTCCGCTGCTGCTGTTGTTGTTGCGGAGGTGGTACTGGAAGTGCCGGCCTGAACGCCAGTGAAGAATAGGGCCGACTGTGGAATGGCATCGACCTCTGTGGTGGCTGCCAGCGTGGACCCGATGGTGGGTGATTCACCATCGGTATTTTTGAGAAGGACCACCTCCTTCTCCGCTGCTCTGTGGCGCACTTCGCTTTCTTTCCGCCGCCGCTAACTCCTTGCTGGAGTCCTCCTGAACAATCGCAGCATCAATTATGTCATTGAGGCTGCCGCGATTGAACATCGCCAGTTTGTCCTTCAGGAGCGGGTGAAGCCCCTGGTAGAAGTGGTCCCGCCGCTTCTCGTCAGTATCGGCATGATACGACGCGTAGAGCGCGAGATCGTTGAATGCCCTGGAGTATTCCAACGCGTTCTGGCTCCCTTGTTGCAGGTGTAAGAACTCCTGTGTCTTCCTCTTCATGAGACCCGGCGGTATGTGATAGGCCCTGAAGGCCGTCCTGAATTCCATCCAGGTCATAACTCGGTCGGAGGGCTGTGAAGCACTGTAGTTCGCCCACCACGCGCTCACGGATTCGTGGAGCTATTGGACCGTGAACTGAGTCTTGCGCTACTCACTCACTTGGAGCAGCCCGAACTTCATCTCCATCGCGCGTTGTCAGTTGTCCGCATCCATGGGTTGATCCGCCCTTGAAAATACCGGGGGATGAGTTGCCAGAAAGTCAGAGTAGGAGCTCTGTTGGCGCTCCTCACGATCTTGACGCCTCTCTGGTCGAGACTTATTGGCAATGAGGGTCTGCAGCAACTCCGTACGCTGCTGATGAGAGCCCGCTATTGCTGCTACAATATCCGCCAAAGTAACTGTTGGCGGTGGCGATAGCGGTTGTTGCCTTGGCTGCTGCTGCTGTTTCTCTCTCGAGGAGTCCTCGGGAGGCTGTTAAGAGGTTTCTCCCCCTTGACTAGAACCCCCAACGTCCGGGTTGGCACGAGTACGATTCATTCTGAAATTTAAAAAAGCAGCGATCAGCACATGTCATACTTAAAAATTCCATATGAAACAATAGGTATTTGAGGTGACACATGAATAAGTTGCACAATATTCACATATATTGATAAAGCATAAACTTTATACAAGATACATTATTCTCGGGTCTCCAAGAAGTCGTGCTCATGTCGTCACTACCTATACATACGCTACTGCATACACGACATGTCACCGGTTACAAAAGTTTGGGTTACACTACTCTGGTTGCCCTACTTGGCAACGGTAACCCCCTACATTGATAGAACTCGACCTCCTGTGGGTCGTCCTCCTCCGGTACCTCTGCTGGTTGCTCCGGATCTACAACCTCTTCTCCCATCTCAGGTTCTCCCATTGCCGGAAGACCCAAGACCTCCGGTATGCCCAATACCGGAGGTACGAGGTCCTGCAACGCATGCACCTCGTCCATGGCCTGGTTGTAGTCTTCTTCCCAGCCTTGCCCTTCCTCAATAGCGTCGTCCCGCTCTTGAGTAAGGACCTCATTCTGCTGGGTCAGTGCCTGCACTTGCTCTTGCAACGCCGTGATGTCAACGCGGCTTTTCTTCCTTGCCTTATTCAGATGATGCAACTGATTATGTTGTTCATTCAGTCGCTTAATCGTCGGAAGGAGCACATTGCGGAGTGTGCTGTGAGCACTCTCGAAATGGTCTCCACGGCTTGTGCTCTCCTTGAGCTTTGCGGCGAGACACTCCGTATGAACAGCTTGGCTGTCCATCACGGCCTTTTCCGCTCTAATCTGGAGGCTGAGGTTTGCCTCCGCGGGGCTGTACCTTGGGCAACCCAGATCGGTTGCCTCCCTGTACCTCCCTTTCCACACGTGATTCGCCCATCCCTCCACCTGAACGAGTGCTTATGGAGTGCCCTCCATTTCCCTCACGTGTAGTTGGCAGAAACGCGACATGGTGTCGCGGGCTGCCACTTGCCACATCCCCTCTGGTTGTCTACCTCTCACTGTGACGGTGAACGGCGCCCAACCGGGTGGCATAGGTCCTGCAGGAACCTCAACATGGATTGTCCACGTCTTGTTCCCCTCCTCGCCTTCTTCCTTGGCGAAGTACTGCAGCATCTGGTTGTACCCGAAATATTGAAGCATCTGCCTCAATGCTTCCAGATAGCCGCTGCGATGAGAACAGTGGGACACCACCCACCCGTTCTCCAACTGTCTATCCGCTGTCATCTGTAAAAACATATTTGAGAAATGTAAAATATTTTTTGAACAGTAAACCATTGAGTTATAACATAAAACATGTCATTGAACTCATAAGACTTGAAATCATAGTTCAAATTTAAACAATTTTGACTGCTGATCTGCTGTCCAACATGACAGCCTTGACCAGTTTCCATTTCAACCTTATTTAGGCCATGCTAAAGACAAAACCAATTCTGGAGCTCAACATCCAAGTTAAAGCTAACTTCAATAGCTTTCCAGAAAGTATTTGCTTGGCCTAATATCTGTCCTGGTTCGAAAGTTATGAGATGTTAAAGTTAACAGAATTTCTGGAGAAAATTGGACAGCACCTCCCTGCTTTAGGTACTGATTTGATCCAAGAATTCCAGTTAATTCTACTCCCAATCTGACAAAACTTTCCGTTACAAATTTGTACCCCATCTCATAAGCTTTCCAGAACTACCTCATTTTCTATTTTTGGATTTTTATGCAGGATGTTATGCTCAATTTATAGAGAGTTACAGAGAGTATTTGCTCTGCCCTGTTTTCTGGACAGTTTCAACTCTACTGCATCTTTCGATTTGTTAAGGGAGGAAACACCTCTGGACCTCAACAGAAAAGTTGTAAAGCTCTTCCAAAGCTTTCGAGAAATGTATAATATGACCCCAACCTCGAAAGAACTCAACCTCTAACCTCTGATTAACTTCAGCCTTAATTCAGCTGAAAACAGGGGACTCTGTCCTTAATATCCAATAAGTTGAAAACTTGTTAACTTTGAATATCCTGATTAAGGGAAGGAGTTACATCAAGTTTTAATGCTTTGGATCAAAACTTTCAAGTTTTACAATGAGGCTGTTCATTTAGTGGGGTGTGACGTCGATTGCGTCACCAGATCATGGCGGTACTACGTCCTCACAATGAAAAACCTATATCGGACTTAGCCGGCTTTGTTAGTTCAGTGGCACTAAGCGTCTCTCGCACACGGATGCTACACGTCTACCGTTTCGTGGTTAGACTACCTGCAGATAACTCACGCAATCGTCAGACTCAGCTGCACACCGAGCCCGGTATCCATACAGTTCGTACACCTGGGCGTCATCAATCGCCCGGATGTTCTCAAGCCAAACACGCCTTGAGCTACGTGTTCACGTTACTGACAATGTGACGGGGTCTCCCAATTGTACCACGCACGCCAGGGACAGACGTTGCTCGAATACCCCAAACGACATGAAGAGTCGTAGAGGATATTAAAGCGGGTCGGGTTACCTGCCACCCGTGGGGCTCCACCCTTCAGCTTGTGCGCACTGGTGGACAGCGCTTACGTGCACCCCCCAAGACATAAAGCGTCCCGAGATGCACGATTTTCTGATATAAACAAATAGGTTAGTATGCCACTTTCTATACCCTAATAACATCCTTATATGGGCTACTAACTCGTTCCTCACTGGATTTTTGAAAAAGAGGACCTTTGTAGTGCGTTAAACCTCAAGAGAGCTCTGATACCAACGCTGACACGACCCCACGGTCTTGTCGAGCCAGGATCACGCTGAGGGGTGCTGCGTTGCACAACACTGGATAACACACATCAAAGGTACAAAGCGGAAGCAAAGTTTTATTACATAAAGAGGTTTATGAACATTTGTACAACAATATATGTTCAGTCTACACTCACGGGCGTAGACTACACATCGAGTTCATGTTCAGCCCGTGAATGTGTCCCTGCTAGCACGCACACACGCTAACACGGCGGCGTGCACGACTCCCACTCGATGAGGTTCCCCTCCTGGGGTTCCATCTCCTTCTTGGGAGTCCTTTCCTCATAGAACCCTGCAAAACCTTCAAACACAAGCAGTGAGCACGAAGGCTCAGCAAGACTGGCCCGTCTCTCCTAAACATGGAACTTCTACATGAGGGGTGATAGGTACATGAGGTAAAACAAGTTGCAAAGGACTCACCTAATTAGTGGGACCTTACTTTCAAGTTTTTGCAGCAGGTTGTGGAGAACCTTACGCTAAGGCACATGAGAGAGCCGCAATCAAACAAGAAACACATTTCTCTCATTTACTTTGCCCAAAGTTGAAAAGATCTTTAGTTAGCTCTAAACTACAACAAATCATTAACAATCAAAGTCCACCTTTCAATCAGCAACATTTTAACATGTAACTAGTCTGTTCTTTCTACGTCGCGGTACAGTGAACAAGTGGTACTCACTGACCGCGAGGGACGGCGATTATAATCGATATACACCTGCAGGGGTACCCGAACAACACGTCATGTACGCCCATACTCGATGTTGCCTAAAGCAACCATCACAGACGCCGTACGCAACCACCTTTCACTCATTAGCCAAATATTGAACCGGTCCCATCGTCCGGAGCAAGAGGTCTCTGCACGCGCATCTCAGTGCCGCCTGCCGATTTACACCTCGAGCTCTCAACCTACCCTCTGAACGTCGGGCAATGCCTCAGTACCCAGCTACCCGAGTTACATCGGTTTTCCGGTTCCCATATAGTCGGTAGGTCTTCGGTACTGTTCTAGCTTGTTCAACAGGCCCGCACACGGCTCGGTGCTCAATCGACACAAGCGGAGCTATAGCACCCAGGCCCCAAAGTCCTGCTGCCCTTACTCTCCGCTCGGTCTCATTTTTCTTGCCATGTGTATCATGTGCTATCTCTACCCGAGTCGAGTGCCTCTAGCCTATGCTCGCAAGTAGTTCCAACTACTCGACTTGTACCGAATCCTACACTATCCTTGCATTGCATTAGCTAACAGGGTTTTCAATCCTAATCCCAACCCATCGTTTTCTTGGCTATGCATTTGGGTTTTCAAACAAGACTCTAATGCACGGATTAATGATACTCAAGTAAGTTCTCAAAACAATAAAAATTTGTAAAAAGGTTAATGCAAACCGGAGCTTGCCTTGCTGCTCTTGGTCGTAGGCTAGCTGCTCTTTCGGAGTGACGAAGTCTAAAACTTCGGGATCCTCCTCGACCTTAGCGACTACATGATATACAAGTATATGTATTAATTTAAATGCATTTGAATTGAATTTAAACTTGTGAAGTTTATTAGTCTTACTAGACAGACCCAATGACTGTGAAACTTTTACTGTGGCTTGGCTACAACCTAAACAGAGACTTGGCCAAGTTTCAGTTGCAGCAAAGCTCATTTGAGCTCTCCACTATTAATTACGTACTTGACCTTAGTTGGAGATCTTACGGTGTTCTAGGGGTTTTCATGGAGCAACTCATGAATTTCTGAAAACTAGATTTTCAGAGGGTTCTAATGGGGTTGGTCTCACATAATTTGAAGGTTCCTAGCCTAAGATATGAGCTAAACAATTTCAGAGAAATTCTGAAAATGTTTCTGGACATTTTCTATTTTCTCTGGAACAGTTTTATTAATCACACCATTAGGTGGATAAAATTAGCTCAAATGGATCTGAAATTTTTATGGTAGCTCAGGGATATTTTTTTAACATCCTGGCAAAATTTTAGAATTTTCCTACAAAGGGTTCTCCAGTTAAAATTCTAAACAGTTTAGATTTCTGGAGAATTAATTCTGGAGAAATAGGGATTTTCATGAAGTGAAACTTTATTTTCTGGAAATTACTCAGAGAGCTGAATCCAACAAATTTTGGTTCACTCGATTTGGAGTTTCCTAGCCAAAGTTTTGAGGATTTGAAGTTTGAGTGAAATCTGAAAATCGGGAAAAGTTCAAATCCGCCGGTGGGTCCACGGGGACACGTGTTGGGCGCTGGAGCGATGGCACACTGGTGTCCACGGAATTTTTGCGCGCCAGCACACCGAATCCGGGCCGCAGACCGATCCCAATTTAAAATCCGAGCCGCTGACATGTGGGCCACCCGGCTTCGTCTACCTCCTGACGCCTGCGTTCGGCCGCCGCGACACCTCGCCGGAGAGCTCGCCGGCAGCTTCTGTGGTGCTCCAAACTTCACAATCCTGGCCGCCCCTGCCTAAGTCCACTGGGGGAACATGATTTTGGGCCCAGTTCGTCATGAAAATGGCCGGCACATGGTCGGCGACGAGCGAGAGCTCCGGAAGGAATTCGGCCGAGTCGGCCGACCTCCCTAGCACCCCAACCGACCGAGCAAACGTCCGGAAAGCATCAGTGGTCCCTCAGGAACCTCGCATGGGCTCGAAGCAGCTCGGCGGAGGTCCGAAGTAGGCTCCCACCATGCGCCCGATGCTTCCCGCAGGATCCGCCGTCGGCAAGCTTCGAAATACGCCGGGTACAGGGGTTCTCAGGCTAAAGGTTGTGAAGGCAACTTGTGCGCTACCAAGTCTAGTCTGTGTAGGAACAGATTGAGACCCTCCAACCTTTCCTAGAGCGTGAATTTGATAGAACCGCACCCGAAGGTCGGTCTGTAGCGAGAAAGGGGAAAACTGGAAATTCACCGCCGGCGATCAAGCCCTCGGGCGGTGGCTCGGGGGTGAGCAGCACTGGTCACCAACGCGTCCAGGGACGCCTTAGCTCGGGCGTGACAACCTCCCGGTTGGGCTGTCCGCGGGAGACCGAAATGCGGCGGGTTTAGGTCACTGAACGGAACTCTCGGTATAGCCGAGATCACCCGAGTTCAGCCGATTTCTAGCAACGGGGAAAAAGAAGAAAGGTTCCTAGTACCTTGTAGTAGCTCTGGAGGGAGCAGGGGGGGGGGGGCTGTGATCGTGGCTCTCCAATCGGTTTCAAGCGGCGGAGGGAAGAATTCTGGTTCTGTGTTCTTGCGAGGGGGAGAACAGGTGAGGGGACCTTGGCAGAAGCTAGGAGCGCCTTAAGAAGGCTCAGAACCGCCCTGCGCCCGCGCGTGGCCAAGCAGCTGGTGGCGCGGCAGCCTCCCCTTGGTGGCGATCGCTGCTGAAGCCTGGAGACCCGAATGAGAAAGTTTTCAGTTGGTTGAATCACTTCAGTGGCTGACATGTGGATCCCACTCCCCTTTTATCCTCTGAACTTAACTCCATATTACTGTTGTAAACAGTAAGCCCTACAATGCCCATGGTGAGTTGAATTATTCACCTCTGAGCCATTTGACTTGGTTAGAATTCAAATTGGGTTGGTTTGACTAAGTTTCAGCACATATTCAGTTTGAAATTCAAATAAAGTTTGAATTTGCTACACTTAGCTCATGTCAAGATCAACTCCAAATGGATTGAAAATTGGTGTGTGAGCTCACAAAAATGTGCTGAGTAAGATATGCCTCCCACTTTTGAATTCATGGGATAAAAACAGTTTGAATTTGAGTTCAAACTACCCTCTTTCTAGCTATACCCAAAAGGACCTCAAAAAGGTTTTGAATTTTGGTGAAACTTGGCATGGACATTCCTTGCAAGGTGTAGGAGTTTTTCATATGCCCAGCCCCTATATGATGTATGTGGGAAATGCCACTTTTGCATTTTGTAAATTTGTTCTCTAATGAGCAGGTTGATGGTGGTTACATGCTCTTCAGATGTGTTCATCAACTTTGTTCAAATGAGGTGTGTGTGTGGTGATGAACACATTAAATATGTGTAAAAAACTGAGGCCTTTACAGTGTGATGGCTCCATTGTACCTTGCACCAACGGATTACTTTGTTCCTTGTGACCCTTTCCTTCACACCCAAGATTTTAACGGGGTGTTCCGCATAGGTCAGATCCTCTTTAAGCTCGAGCTCATCCATCGGTACTTGTTCTTCTGGTACTCTTAAGCACTTCTTGAGCTGGGATACGTGAAATACGTCGTGCACGTCGGAGAGGTGCGTTGGCTGCTCCAATTGATAGGCTAACTCTCCTCGCTTGCCCAAAATCTTGAACGGCCCAATGTAGCGAGGTGCTAATTTGCCTTTGATGTTGAACTGTTGTTGGCCTCGGATAGGCGACACTTTAAGATACACGAAGTCTCCCACTTCGAAAGTCAATCTTCTTCGCCTATTGTCCGCATTACCTTTTTGTTGTGACTGAGCGGCCTTCAAGTTTTCACGTATCGTTTGGACTTGCTTTTCGGCGTCCTGCAGCACTTCGGGTCCAAACACTTGGCTTTCTCCGGTCTCATTCCAGAACAACGGTGTCCTACACCGTCTACCATACAATGCTTCGAAGGGTGACATCTTCAAGCTGGCTTGGTAACTGTTGTTGTACGAGAATTCAGCATACGGAAAGCTCCTATCCCAACTACACCCATTTTTCAAGGCGCAAGCTTTTCAACATGTCTTCCAAAATACGATTTGTCCTCTCAGTTTGCCCGTCAGTTTGCGGGTGATATGCGGAGCTGAAATTCAGCCGTGTACCCATGGCTTCATGCAGCTTCTTCCAGAACCTAGAGGTAAATTGAGAACCTCGATCTGAAACTATCCTCTTCGGAACTCTATGGCGACACACGATTTGCTCCATATACAGCTCGGCTAGTTGTGCGATGGTGTACTTGGTTTACACAAGAAGGAAGTTCCCGTAGTTGCCCTTGCCCAAAAAGAAGAGAGCCGTCCGGTGACGTACCTTTCCTACGGATTGGCAGTAGGAGGCTTGTTGCGCCGTCTTCGTCGTATGCTCCAAGCCGCCGGCAATACGGGCAAGCTAATCATACACTATAGCTCCACCAGGACGATCCGTGAAAAGAGGGAAGAATGGAGCTCAGAGATGAGGATTATCCACGAAAATCAGCTGCTCAAGATCCACCGCTCTCCAGCTTGTCAAGCGACACAGGTCGATGCGGAGAAGGATGTTACCTGGGAGGTCATCACCTGCCAGAGTCACATCTATCGTCGACACCTGGACAGAACTGAGTACATGTATGTCCTCCAGCGCGAGATTGGTACAACAGAGTATAAGTACCCGCCAGTGCAGCAAGGGACTTCCCATGAGCACATGGACTTGTGCTTGGAGGATGCTGCTATGCTCAGCACTCGACTGCAGGAGTGTCAGCAGAAGCTTCAGGATATTCGGGACACCCTGAAGGAAACCGAGGCGTTGCTTCGAGCCTGCTTGAGGGCGAGAGAAAGAGGAGATGGGAATGAACTGTGTCACTGTAAATGATACATGGACTCCTGACTCCCCAGATCGCCGGGCGATCAGGCGTCGTCGCACTTCTCCACCAGCAGCCTCCCCACCCAAAGCAGAGTCAGAAGGCAGCCGCAATAATGAGGAAGATCCCGAGGAGCCAGCTCAGAGATACGAGTAGTGTAGAGTCTTTCCCTTAGTTAGCAAGATGTCGAATAGTCGAGTCGTTACCTTAGTTAATGGTGTGTTAATGCTTGGTGTGTGACGTGAGTTGTGGAAGCCATGAGCAATTGTCCACAGCCTCGTCTACAGATTGTTTTGCTTTTGTGTGTGAACCCACATGAAATAATAGTGTATTTATTTTTGTGTGAGACATGAACCCTCAGAAAGTATAACAAAGCCTCAACACTTCAAAGTAAAAACAAGTGAAAGTAGTAAGATAATACGTAATGCCATAAATTAACATTTGGTTGATCATGCTAGATGGCCGGAAGAGGAAATGGTCGTGCTGCCAACCCCGCCAACAACAACGATGAGGCCTGCAACCCTCATCTTTCTGGGAGCCAAGACAGGAGTGGACGCCGTGAGGGAGTTGATCCCATCTACCAAATGCTTGAGAATCAAAATCAGCTCATCCAGAACCTGACTCAAGTGGTGGCCAACTTGCATCAAGTTCCACCTCTACAAGCTGCACCACGCCAACCAAGGTTGAGTGAGTTTCTAGGAACTCAACCTCCAAAGTTTGCAAGTGCAGCTGAACCTCTAGAGGCAGATGATTGGCTAAAGACCATTGAGAGCAAGATTCGGATCATACAGTGCCAAGGGTATGAGAGGGTGCTGTTTGCCTCTCTTCAATTGCATGGACCTGCTGCTGATTGGTGGACCGCCTACGTGGCCGCCCATCATGACCCTGAGAATATCACTTGGGAAGAGTTCAAGCGTAGCTTCCGCAACCATTACATACCAAGGGGTGAACTCAAAAACAACAGGAAGGAGTTCTTGGGGCTGCAGCAAGGAAACATGACTGTGAGGGAATACCTCACTAAATTTACTCAACTCTCCCGTTATGCCCCACGGGACATAGAGACTGATGAGCAGAAACAGGATTGTTTCGTGGAAGGGCTTACCGCAGAAATGCAGTGTGCAATGTCCTCCAACGAGTATGAAAGCTTCCAAAAGATGGTGGACAGAGCGTTTGTGGTAGAAAGGAAGCTGAAGGCCTTGGAAAATGAGAACAAGAGGAAGGCCGGGTGGTCACATCAAGCCTCAGGGAGCAACATCCGCCCACGTCTGATGCAGCAACCCGCAGGGCAGACGAACCATGCTGCGGTACCCTACTCAGCATCAAGAGGGTACAACCCGAACTACAGGCCTCCGGCAGCACCAATACAGCCACAACGTCAGTTCGTACAGCAGCCTCGCCCTACGTATCAACCTCGACCAGCAGTGCAAGGACCCCCAAACCAACCCCAAGACAACAAAGGCCAGGCACCTAAGGTTCGGGTGCAATGTTTTAACTGTGGTGAAGTGGGGCACTATGCCCATAAGTGCCCAAAGAAGAAGCCCGCGCAGCCGCAACAGCAGAATGTAATGAGAGGACGGGTGAACCACGTCACCATGGAGGAGGCGCAAGAGGCACCTGACGTGGTAGTTGGTAAGTTTTCTGCCAATTTACACATTGCAACACTGTTGTTTGATTCTGGTGCTACCCACTCGTTCATTGCCCAAGGGTTTGTTAAGAAGCATGACCTAGCAACAACACAAATGAACCATACGCTAGCAGTAAACTCTCCAGGTGGAGAAATAAGGAGAAGACAAGTGTGTCCCAAAGTGAACCTAGACATTAATGGGGTAGTATTTACTGCTAACCTCATAGTGATAGATTCACAAGGGATAGATATTATCTTGGGTATGGATTGGTTGACCAAACATAAAGGAATCATCCATTGTTCGACCAGAACGGTGGAACTAACTCACCCTAGTGGCACAAGAGTAAAGTTTATAACAATACAAGAGCCTAGGAGGGACATTAAATTAAATCAAGTTGAGGGGGAAGTGGAGGAGATCAGGACATCAGGGAATATCCAGATGTTTTTCTGGAGGAGTTGCCAGGTATGCCTCCTGATCGTGAAGTGGAATTCGCAATTGAGCTAGTGCCGGGAACAGCCCCGATATACAAGAGACCTTATCGGATGGACTCCAAGCAGCTGGGAGAACTCAAGGATCATTTGAGGGAATTGACGGAGAAGGGGTATATTCGTCCTAGTTCCTCACCTTGGGGAGCTCCAGTCATATTTGTGCCCAAGAAGGACGGAACCCAAAGGTTGTGCGTAGACTACCGTGCCTTGAATGAAGTGACCATCAAGAACAAGTACCCATTACCCCGCATTGAAGACTTGTTTGATCAGTTGAAAGGAGCTTGTGTGTTCTCGAAAATTGATCTTAGGTCGGGATACCACCAACTTAAGATAAGGCAAGCTGATATTCCAAAGACAACTTTCGTATCTCGGTACGGACTGTATGAATACACCGTCATGCCTTTCGGGTTAACGAATGCCCCGGCATACTTCATGTATCTTATGAACAAGGTATTCATGGAATATCTGGACAAATTTGTGGTGGTTTTCAAAGATGACATTCTCGTCTTCTCTAAAGATGAAGAGGAACATGAGAAACATCTAAGGTTGGTGTTGCAGAGGCCGAAAGAACACCAACTATATGCCAAGTTGAGCAAGTGTGAGTTTTGGCTGAAGAGAGTTCCCTTCTTAGGACATATAATCTCGGAGGGAGGAATCTCCGTGGATCCCGCCAAAATCGAGGATATACAGAAGTGGAAGACCCCTAAAAATGTCGGGGAAGTTCGAAGCTTCTTGGGATTGACAGGATACTATCGACGGTTTATTGAGGGATTCTCTAAGATCTCGAGACCCCTCACCAAACTGTTGGAGAAGGGAGTCACATTCACATGGACGCCGCAGTGCGAGACGAGTTTTCAGGAGTTAAAGAAAAGATTGACATAAGCCCCAGTGCTAGTTATGCCAGATATGCAGAAGAACTTTACGGTGTACTGCGATGCCTCTGGAAACGGGTTGTGATGTGTTCTCATGCAAGAAGGGCATGTCGTAGCTTATGCATCCCGGCAGCTCCGGAAGCACGAGAAGAACTATCCTACACATGACCTAGAGCTAGCCGCAGTGGTACACGTGTTGAAAATTTGGCGGCACTACTTGATGGGGAAGAGGACAGAGGTATATACGGATCATAAGAGTTTAAAGTACATTTTCACACAGCCAGATCTCAACCTTAGACAAAGGAGATGGTTAGAGCTAATCAATGACTTTGATGTGGGCATCAACTATCATCCTGGGAAAGCAAACATCATGGCAGATGCTTTAAGTCGGAAAGTGCAGGTCAATAAGTTGAGCTTGAAGGACATGGCTGCAGAATTGAAGGACGAGGTTATAAGGCTCAATCTATGCCTTGTGAATTGTGGTGAAGCCATCGCCATGGAAGTGGACTCCACACTAGAGCAAGAAATACGCGAGGGTCAAAAGAATGATGAGAAGATACAAGAAATCAGGCAACTCATCAAGGAAAATAAAGCCTCTGGTTTCAGAGAGGATTAACAAGGAACGGTGTGGCACGGGAAAAGAATCTGTGTGCCAGAAGTAAAGAAGATCCGCGAATTAATTTTGAAGGAGGCTCACGATTCTTACTATTCCATTCATCCTGGGAGTACGAAGATGTACCAGGACCTCAAGAGCAGGTATTGGTGGTATGGCATGAAGCGAGATGTCACGGAACATGTTGCCCTATGTGACACATGTCAGTTGGTGAAAGCAGAACATCAACGACCCGCGGGATTATTGCAAGCACTCAAAGTGCCTGAATGGAAATGGGAAGAAATCGGTATGGATTTCATAGTGGGACTGCCTAGGACCCAATCAGGATATGATTCGATATGGGTCATCATCGACAGGCTAACCAAGGTAGCTCATTTCATCCTCGTGAATGAAAGCTACAGCGGAACCAAATTGGCAGAACTGTACATGTCAAGGATCGTGTGTTACCATGGAGTTGCCAAGAAGATTGTGTCGGATCGAGGGACACAGTTCACCTCGAGGTTCTGGCAGAAGTTGCACGAAACTATGGGAAACCATCTGAACTTTAGTTCTGCCTATCATCCCCAAACTGACGGGCAGACAGAAAGAACCAATCAGATTCTTGAGGATATGCTGAGAGTGTGTGCACTCAAAAACATTCGGAGTTGGGACAAGAACTTACCGTATGCGGAGTTCTCCTATAACAACAGCTATCAGGCTAGTATGAAGATGTCACCGTTTGAAGCTTTGTACGGGAGGAAGTGCAGGACTCCCCTATTTTGGAACCAAACAGGGGAAAGTAAAGTGTTTGGTCCCGAAGTACTACAAGAAGCCGAGGCGAAAGTGAGGGAAATTCGCAACAACTTGAGGATAGCAGAGACACGACAAAAGAGCGATGCCGATGTACGGAGAAGAGAGCTCGTTTTCAACGTGGGAGATTATGTCTATCTCAAGGTGTCCCCTATCTGAGGACTTCGTCGGTTCAAGGTGAAAGGGAAGTTGTCACCTCGATACATCGGACCCTTTCAAGTTCTGGAGAGGAAAGGCGAAGTGGCGTATCAACTAGAATTACCGGCTCGCCTATCGTATGTGCACGATGTATTCCATGTGTCACAGCTCAAGAAATCTCTGAGAACGCCTGAAGAGGTGTTACCCATGAATGAGGTTGACGTAGCTGAGGATTTGTCTTATGCCGAGCAACCATCCAAGATTTTGGAAACAATAGAACGCCTCACAAGAAATAAAAGAATCCGGATGTGCAAGGTGCAGTGGGAGCATCACTCGGAAGAGGAAGCCACCTGGGAGCGAGAAGATGAGCTTAAGGCACAATTTTCCGGAATTGTTTTCTTAGAACCCCAATCTCGAGGACGAGATTTCTTTTAAGGGGGGTAGAGCTGTAACACCCCAAAATCCTGTTAAGAGGGGAATTTAAAAATTTTTGGACGTATTGCATGTGTTGCAAAAATTCAAATTCAAACTGGAATTCAAATTAAACTCAAAACAGAAATGAAAAAGAAAAAGAAAAAAATAAACCTTCCCGGCCAGTGGGCCGAAACCCACCAGCCGGCCCACCCAACCCCCGCGCCAGCCTGCAGCCGTGCGCCCGCGCCCCCTCTCGCAGACAGGCGGGACCCACCTGTCATCCCCGGCATCGTCCCTTTTTCCCAACAATCCGCCGTTTTTCCTCCCGGTGAGAACCCGAGCTTCTCCGGCAAATTCTGCTCGATCTTCGTTCGGGAATTCTGATCTAACTCGCTGGTCTTGATCCACCGCCTGCGGGGAACCGCGCAGGTGCAGAAAACTCGGTGGTTTGCGGCTCAAACACAGCGCCGATGACCCTCGCCGTGAATTCACCTCGGACCTCGTCGCCGACCGCTTCCCAGGACCTCCGAGTTCAAGAAAACCCCCGAGGTGAGATCCCCGACCTCCCCTCTACCGATCAATGCCATAAAATCACAGTTTTAGGGAGAATTGACGAAGATCCGAAACTCTCCGGCGAGATCGCCGCCTCCTGCCGCCGTGCGCCGCCGGGCAGCGCCGCCCGCGCTCGATCAGTGCGACGTGGCCGCTTGTGCGCCGTCTATTTTAAATCGGACGGTAGAATTTAAATCCCCGCGTACCGGTTCGACGTTATAATCTCAGCCGTCTGTTTTAAATCGGACGATCCACATCAGCCCCGCGTTATAAAGGCCGGGATTCTTACGTGCTAGCCCCTGGGGTTCTCGGAAAATAAGAGCTAGCCCCAGAAACTTCTGATCTAGCCCCTGGAACTTCAGAAAATCATGTAAATTCATTTAAAAATCAGTTTTAGCCCCTGGACTTAATAAAAATTAGGAAAAACCCCTCTGTTATGTGTAGTTATCCCCCTGGAAATTCTTAAAATAATATAATAGGCCCTGTAGTGGGGTGAGTTTACCTTTTTAACCCTATGTGATATTAAATTTAGGAATTGGAATATATGTTTAGTATTTAAAATTTAAAAGATAGGACAAACACATTATAAATTCAAATTAAAAACTTTCCTAGTATTTGGAAAACTTTGGAGTGAGATAAAAATAGATTTCTTGCTGAAATAAATCTGTTTAATTGATTATTTACATTTATTAGTTATAGGGACACATTTTAAGTAGAGAATAATTCTGAAAATTAGTAAAATAAATGTAAAATAGTTCACATCAGAGGAGAAGTTCAAAAATATATTATTTAATATTTTAGACCCAAAACCTATTCTGCTTAGATGAGGTGTCTTACTATTTTCATAATAAAGTGCACATTTAGGCATAGGAAATAAATCTGAAAATATAGCAAGCTAGGTATAAATAACTAGAAAATGATAAATGAAGTTTCCAAAATCCAAAGAATTTAGTTAGGGTTGATAGGTCTGAAGATATATTTGGAGTAGGAAAATGGCTTCCATGCACACTTGGTAGCTAAAAGGTGTATCAATTGAATATAAGGAATTTATTTAAATTTGGAAACTCATATATAGTAGGCAAACATAAAAATGAATACAAAAGTAGAAATCATATGCACATGTTTAAAAGTGCATGTAAGCCAAAATCAACACACATAGAGTAACCATAACACATAGAAATGTGAATAGCTTTCATAAGTGTGAATGTGTGGTTTGTATGAAATGGAAATGTGAACTATGTCTTATGGATTGTTGTTTTCTTTTGCTATGTGTGATGGTATGAGTAGAACCGGCTCCAGAGCAAGTTCTTCCTTTCCAAGATCAGGACTACCCATTCCAAGAGCAGCAGGAAGAAGGCAAGTGTCCTTGACCACTTTGATCCTATACTAGGATATGTAGATAGAATTATTTGCATTGTCAATTGAAAATATGAAGCCCATGCTAGGATGTTTCCCTAGAATTGCATTACCTTGTTTCCTTGTAGCTTGGGTTCGATTCATTTTATCATGTCATTTATTATTATGCATATGCTTAGCCATGCTTAGAATGGGATATTTGGGATATGAGATCATCAGTTTATTTCACCATACTCTTGAATGAGACATTGTGAGTTATGTAGAGGTAGGGATCAAGGCAAGTTGGATGTTTGGTTGGTGCTGGGTGCACGAGACTCGGGTTTGTGTTTAGTACTTGCCTGGATCATAAGGACCGGTTCATGGAGCATGTAACCTGGCTTTACCGTGCCAACCACATGCTGAGATGGGGCAGCTTGGCCAATTAATTAGGTGTATCCCCGGCGTAGTATGGGTGTGTTGGATGGTGCGGGAAATAGGTGTCAGCTGGACTACCATATGAACCGCAAGGCTCAAGAGGGGGCCACTGCAACTGGGTTGGAGCCTCTTGTATGCTGTTAGGGGTGAAACCTCAGTGGGCCCACACTCGTCGGGAATCCCTTTGTAAAGGCTTCGTAGTGATCTCCTGGCTACACACCTAGGAAGTGTGAATGTGGTTCGCGGCCACTGGCATAATGGAGGTTCTTTTAGTCCACCCGGCAACGGGGGATGAAATCACTACATGTGTGTACAGTGGTGCGAACTCTGCAGAGTCAAAACTGTCATGACAGCCGTGCTCACGGTCAAGAGCGGCTTGGACTTATTCATGATTAGAGGATGATGGTTTTGGAAGTTGTGGATGTTAAGCAGGGAGCTTAACATTGGAAATGATGTTATGGTTATTTGATTATGATGATGGGATGGGAAATTGGGACCATTTCACCTGTGTAATACTGAGGTGCTTAATAAGCTAAGGTGATAGGTATTAATTGCGTAGTGCTTTAACCATGAGTTCAACCTCTCCTTGCTCTAGCCATGCATGACATAACTTTCCCACACTTGCTGAGTACCATCGGTACTCAACCTTGCATATTTGTTGGTTTATATTGCTGCTCAGGTCAACATAATGAGGTGGTGTATAATGATCAAGACTTTGGACCCGAAGAAGGTTTCTAGGATCATGGAGTCCCCCGGGCAACGCCTGTGACGGAGCCCACGAGAATAATTATTCTGCTGCCAGTTTATTTACTTGTTATGAACTTATTATTGTCCATCGAGACATTTGCTATGTAAGACTTATTTATATTCGACACCTGGCTTGTAATAAATGATGCTTCACTATTTGTCATCACATGTATGAGAAAATGATCCTGGCATACATGTGATATTCACTTGGTTGTTCTTCGGAAAAACCGGGTGTGACATCGGTCGGTCACCCATCCCCAAATTTCTCTGGGCCAAGCACGCTTAACCCATGAGTCCTTTGCAGGTGGACTTCTAGAAAAAAAAGGTATACCTTGATGGTATGAGTACTCTATCAATCCTATTAAGTCGGGAGTCAGGATATCACACAATCCACCCCCTTAGAGGACCGACATCCTCGTCGGTCAACGTCAATACAGGAACATCCCCTCTTAGCCACGTGCGTACGTTCAGTACTGGCATATGCATACCGTACATCCGATTAGCTGCATACGTACCATACCGTGTCCCACACAGAGGACCCACGCGTCATGCGTACGGACCCACGTCCCTGACCCGTACGCTGCCGTATCCTTCTCACTGACCCGTACGCACCCATGAAACTGCTAGGGTCGGCTGTGATACCATTTGTGACAGCTCTCTAAGATCATACACTAGCCCCACAGACCAACACTACTGTTTTCTACGCACTTTGTCCTCACCGTGCGCACCAGGGAAAACATCTCGGTCGGTCACCCATCCCTAAATTTCTCCGGGCCAAGCACGCTTAACCCCGAAGTCCTTTGCAGGTGGGTTTCGGGAAAAGAAGGTATACCTTGATGGTATGAGTACTCTATCAATGCTATTAAGCCGGGAGTCAGGATAGGAGGAATGTAAAAGTCCCAAAAATGTGGATGCAAAGAAACAGATGTTTGAACGTCGTTGTGTTTCTGGTCATGAAAAATGGGACTTACAAAAACTTTCTTACATGGGATGGTATACGTGAGGTTCAACAACATGGGTTCAAGCATTCATTTGAATGTGTTGGACCAAGGTGGAGTTAAACTCATGTGTAATCATACATGTGTATGGGAAAGAATAAAAATAAGGTCTTTAGACTCAAATGCGCACCTTAAAGTGCCGCCAAATTTTTGAACACACATGGAACCTCACACATTTGAATGTTAGGAGAGTTATGGTGGCAACTTTCTGTTTTGAGGGTGAGCTAGAGAGGAGTGAATTATGATCATGTTTGAATTCATGCTAAAGTCAAACATGTTAAGGCAAAGGAATAACTTGAGTTTGTGTCACATGAAATGATGAACACAAACATGGACATGTGGGGAAAGCTAAAAATTTCTTTAGCTTATACTGAACACATGTTAACCCAGGGAAAGAATTTCACTCCCAAAAATCTAACACATGTGTACATCCTCTATGAATAGAGGGGAGGGAAATTAAAACCCAATTTTGAACTTTTGCAAATAATTCATGTCCAGATTGTCCCA
The DNA here is from genome assembly GCA_030760725.1 of Neostapfia colusana. Taxonomy (NCBI): domain Eukaryota; kingdom Viridiplantae; phylum Streptophyta; class Magnoliopsida; order Poales; family Poaceae; genus Neostapfia; species Neostapfia colusana. Next base: position 79,773,528 of record JASWHV010000007.1, on the reverse strand, counting down.
AGGCCTATATGTGAGGTGACCATTGCATTCCTCAGGTATTAAAGAGCTTAAGTTCCAAATTCGAAGAAATTTTGAGCTCATATACCAATTGTTCAAAGCATTATTTGAGATCACATTCAAATTCGAATTTGAATTTGGAAACTAAACCAAACGTGATCAATTTTGGAATCTGAGTTCAGATTCAAACTCCTCACATCATGTTTGGCCTACCCTCCAAATTTGGTCAAATTCGAATCACGGTTATGTGGGAATCTCAAAGTGCCGTGGAGAAATGTCAAATGAGAGGGGTGGACCCAGCTGTCAGTGAGCAACGGAGACTTGCACCCGAAGTCTTCATGCTCTGTTCAGACACGAGCTCGGATCAAATCATTCACGCTCGGTGTGATCCACTTGACCACAGCCCGAGCCAATCGTGTTCTGTTTCTCCTCGCTTGTGACACACTCGACCACAGCCGAGCTCGCTGCCTCCGCGGTAACACAATCGGGGACCTGCCAAACTTGTGCCACAGAGCCCTGCCAAGATGAAGAACGGCGTTGTGGAACCCTCAACTACCTCCTCGATGCCGAAGCAGAGCAAATTTCACTTCCCTTTCCTCGGGCGCGCTGTTCTTCGCGACGACCTAAAACCACCGGTGATCGGGCGTACGTGGGAAGCTCGCCACAGCGGATTTCACGCCCGAGCAAAGGCACCCAAGGACGCCCCATGGATCCGTGCTGCTCATCCCCAACCCAAAAGTCAAGCCATGGACCAGCGAGCGCCAATTTGAAGTTTTTCCGTCGGATGACGCAACCTGACCTCCCGGTATGAAACCAAGAAATTCTCCCTCGTTCTTCATTCTTAGGTCACCAAATTGGGCATGAAGGGGTTAAGCTAGATGGCGGTGATCTCCTCTTTTCAAACCTAGCTTAAAACCGACGAGAGGTGTTGTAATTTGGAGTTCTCCGACCACAAAACTGGCAATACCATTCGTGCGCACGGTCACATGGTATTTGGAGGCGTTTCAAAGCCCTTTGGCTTACATGACGACCATTGCCATGAGCCACTGATTCTCTAGAGCGAAGAAACCACAAATTTTTGTCGGTAGGAGAGACAACCGACGTCGTCAGACTTGGTTCGAAGCCGCCGCCCGTTGCCCGACCCTTGCGGACCTCTAGAGCTCACACCGACCCCAAAAAAGGCTTCCCCGACCTTCAAAACCCCTAAGTGGCAAAAATTGGGCCGGGAGACGATCAGGGAGCAAGGGACCGAGGGGGAGGAGGGAGCTGCCGGCAAGGAGAGCGCGCACGCGGGAAGAAGTGAGCTGGAGGTTGAAGAAGAGGTGCCGGCCCCACCTGTCAGCCACTAAGTGTTTGAACCGAGATCCTCTGTGGCTGCTGATCTTTTGTGGCTACACCATTGGAACTCAGTAACCCCGTGTGTTCTCGGATTTCACTCGCTGAGATTTAAAACATGGGCCCAAGTCCTTTTTCAATAGCAAAACAATTCCAGTTTCAGCTCCAACTTTGAAAATTCATAACGTTGTGTAGGAAACTCCAAATTGAGTGATTCAAATTGAGTTGGATTCTTTTTGGAAAGATAGGATTCATTTTGGAAATATATATCCAAATATGGACCCCAATTTGTATGAAAATCAATAATAAATTCTGGATAATTCTTTTAAGGTTTTCTGAAAAAGAATTATTGAGGGAGTTTAGTTTATCCAAAAATCCTCAAATTTTTCCAGAATATTATTTAGGATATTATTGAACTTTCATCAAAATTTCATTTAAATTTGAGTTGATTTGAGTAGTAATTTCCAGAGTACAATCTTCTGTGCTCAAAATTGTCCAGAAACTTTTCCAGAAAATAGTTTTCCTTTATAAAATCAGTTCTGGGAAATCCTTAGCTCCAAAAATCATAGGAAAATTCGGACATGCTCTACGAGCCATACTTGAAATGGTAGTTCACTTGATTGGGCATGAAAATGCACATTACTTCAGAATTAATTTCTTGTAGCATCAGCTTATAGAATTATTCTGGGGGAACTACTCGATGAAAAGTCCTGAATTTTGGATCAAATTACTTTCATGTGACCAGGAACTCACATGTAAAGATTCAACTCAAATTGAGCTTTAGATCTACCTGTTCTTGTTCTCCATGCTTATGTATGCGAGCAACACATAGAGAATTATGGTGGGAATTATGGGAGACACAATTTCCACCCACATTAGCTGCAATTTGGCAAGCTAAGTCTCTGTGTAATGTATAACTTCATGTAAAAATTTTGATGTCATTGGAGATCAGGACCTTTAGTTCCTTTCAACCCATTTCAACTCATGTCACACGTCCATTAGGAACCATAGAACATATTAATGGAACTCCTTATGGACAGTTGGTTTTTCCTCTAATTCCTCTGCACAACAGGGACATGAACTTCATTCATAGTACTCCCACACAGTTCCCTGTTATGAACGAGTCGAGTCTCTATTTCTTTAAAGTGCATTATAAGAACATGTGCATATACATATCAATAGGACTTACGACAGAGGCAATCAATGGAGAAGTTTGACGCAGTGATTCCATTGAAGTTGATTAGTTGATCAAGCCTCAAGGGAGACAAGACTCTAACTGAACTATATACTATTAGACCCTGCAAAACAGGCAAGCCCCGGTTTGCATTTAACTACAACTAAGTTTTTACTTTGTATACAATATGTCGGTTAGGATGAATTGTGCATTACGTCTAGATGTTTGATACTACTCTTGCATGACCAGAAACCCTATGGAGTATTTGGGTAGATGTCATTCCACCATGTAGAAACTGCCATGCTTAAGTAGGACTCGGTAGAAGTGGAGTGGCCGGATGCTACTCGCGAGTATTGGAAATTGGGAGCACAGGGGATTGGTTCAAAAAGTTGTTAGTAAGTTGAAATGACACCGGGCAGGGTGTAGGGGCAACAGGACATGGGGGCCTGGGTGCTTTGACCTGTCCATGTCGGTTGAGGACCGATCCGTGTGCGGCCCATGCTGATCAAGTTTGAACGTACCAAAGGCATATCGGATATATGGGACCCGATAAACCGATGTAACCTATACCTCCGGGTGTCGAGGCATAACGCACCGATTTATAGGTGTAGGTTGAGGGCAGCAAGGTGGAAATCTGCTAACGGGCATAGAGAGATGCTCCGTGTATGGAACCTCCTGCTCGTTTCGGTGCAACCGGTTCGATGTTTGGGCTGTTTGGTGAAAGGTTGTCCCATACGACATCAGTGGAGCGTGCTGTGCAGCTCTGAGTATGGGCGTACGTGACGTGCTCTTCTGGTATCCCTGCAGGTGTATAACGAGTCGATTTGCTGTCCCTCACGGTTATGAGTACCACTTGGTCACTGAGTCGTGACGTAGAGGTAACTTGCACTGAGATAAGAATTAATCACCATTGGTTTGAAGTTAATACTAGTAATGGAATGTTATCTTTTGTGAATAGGTTAGTGCAAATTCGATTCATTTCCATCATGAGCAAGTTACATCGGGAGAAAGCGTTTCTTGTTTGATTGTGGACTCCCGATGTGAGGTGCCCAAGGTTATGCTTAATTGATGATAATAACACCTGAAAGTAAGGATCCATTTTAGGCGAGTCCATATGCAATGTACTATCCTATGTTATGTCTTTACCATCATGTAGAGTTTCATGATTAGGGTCGACGGTTATGTCTTGCTGAGCGTTATGCTCACAGATACTATATGAGTTGTTTTGCAGGTAATAACACTACGCTGCTGAGTACGGTTGTCCGATGAGACTCGGAACCCTCCGAGGGGTAAACTCATGGAAACCACTGCCGCTGCTACTACAATCGTGTTGCTAGTGAGAAGGGTCCGCGGGCTGGATATCTTCTCTGTTGCTTAGCATAGATATGAGACATGAGTTGTATTAGTATTCCCCTGTAGATTATTTTGAGAAGTATTTGTAAAATTAACACTTTGTAAGCTTCCGCTTGATTTATGTAATATGATGCTTTGTTATGTGTGCTATTGGGTGCGACATTGCACGGCACCACCCAATACGATTCCCGGGCGAGAGGCACGGCCCCGTGAGACGGGTGTCACGTGGCCACTCACAGCGTGGTATCAGAGCCACATTGGTAATAGCGCACGGAATAAGGACCATATTACGACAAAAACTTAGGATACGGTGAGGAAACGGTATTAGGCCCATATAAGGACTATAGTAGTATAGTTACTTAAAGTGGCATTACTAGCATACTTGTTATAATTCTGAATTTTGATTATGTAAGGATGCACCTACGCTCAGGTAAGCATGGTAAGGAACGCCACAGAAAGCGGTTCAATTTCGGTTAGCTCCCCTGACGAGGAAAGTGGTTCAGGGATAGGTCTCACAGCTTATTGTGAGACGTTAATATGAAACTCTTGGACTCTTCATGTTCCTGAGTTAATATGAAACGTTGATCCCTAGTGTGCATTAGGCAAACAAGTGGAGACCCCATCGTGTGGTCAGTAACGCGATAGTGTATTCTTCTGGAAATAGCCTAGGATGACACACGCAGCGCTTGCCAGGCGTGCCCTGCCAGGCAGTAGGTGGTATCTGTTGGGGTGATAAAATTCCCAACCGTGACGACCCGTTCGCGCTCTACTCGGGTTCCCCCTCGTGTGGTGTAAAAACACGATCACGTACCTTGAGACGTGGCTTAACTGAAGGACAGCTGTATGGCATTGATACAGGCGTATGTATTTACTTTTAAATATGGACCTGCCTGAAATGAAAATAACCCTTGAGTGCATCATTATTGTGTGTTCTTCTACAGATACTAACCAAGAAACCGTAGTCCGAGTAGAACACGTTTGCGAGTGATCGTCTTAGTGCCACAATTGACGTATATGCCGGTATAATCCGATTAGGATTTTATTTTGTGAGGAACGTAGTACCGTCATATCTCTTACGGTGTATCGCCACCGTACTACACTTGATAATTTTCTTTCCTCCAAGAAATGATTCATGACTAACTTTCAAACTAAAAATGGAAGTTTGAGAACACATATTAGTTTCTGACCTCTTCATTTGAACTAAGTTTCAATGGAGAGATTTTCTAGGCTCCATTGGATCTAAAAACAGAGTGCTCTGTTTTCGGCAAGAATTCTTGCTGGAACTATGGCAGAGCATAACTCTGAGTAGCTTTAACCAATTAGGGTGTATGATACAGTTATGGAAAGATGTTTAAGTGCTCTACAACATCTCTGTATACTTCCAGAGCAGAATCACACACTAAATTGTGTAGGATCGAAGTACACGTGTAAAGCTACCAGAGGGGGGTGAATGGTAGATAAAAATATTTCAGCGGAAGCAACAAAACACCACTCAGCAGAAAACTGATCTGTTAAAGAAACCGTATGTGCGACTAATCTAAACATGTTCAACTGTGACAAAACTAGTATAGATTGTAGAGAATCAAGTCACAAAGACGTCACAACAAGAGTCATGAAAATCCGTTGAGAGAAACTCAAGTTACGATCGAAAGATCGAACAAAGGTCAATCTGTCCTACGCGAGAAAAACAGTTCTGGAATACTGCAAAGAAACTCATGTAGATCAGAAACCACAAATTCAATGACCGTGAAATTTTCACAGATGATAGATAATCAAGTTTTTAAGACAACCCAAAAAGAATCACATCAATTGGATCTGTAAAACTTGAGTTATGATAAAACCACCGAAGTAAGGTAGTGCTGAACATAAACTCGACGAGAAAAACTTGTCTGAAACAAGTCGGACAAACAAGGCACAAAAGTTCCTTTAAAATACGAATTTATTTTTCAAAAGACAAGAGGATCATCCCCAAAGTCGTGCTCACCATGATCCTTGGCCTCCCTTGCTTATATAACCAGCTCTATGGCCAATCCAATTCAAACTAGGACTCCTACTCCTACTTGGATTCAAACTGCAACTTTCCAATACTGCTCAAGACTCTTCTATACGCAGATAGAAGCAATCTTAAGACTTCCAAACACCTTAGGAACGTCCCAAACATTCCTAAAATAACTCTACTTCATGCATAACACGAAACCCTGTTATAACCAACTCGAAACTTTCCATAAACAAACCATAACCGCCTCAGCCACAGCCTGAGCGCAAAATCCAGCCGGTTGAACCTTTTCAACCATATCTCCACTTCCATATCTCTTCACCACGCCTTGGAACCATGTTGCCACGTCCATGCACTCCTTGCACACGTGCAAACACCTTTCAACAACGTCCACGATACATTCATATGCATTGTTCTTGATCCAAACATGCTGCGCGACCTCCCGATCAACTCAACCACAATTCCTCCTGAACATGGTTGTTGAACCTCATCTTCTCCCTAAGAATAGTTCAATGGATCCTGTCATCAGCCATGCCTTGAACTCAAGCAACACCTGCACATGAATAAACAACCAAGACTTCCGAGCACAAGTCCTCGACTTGACTCTCGTTAGTTTCGGAACTACAACATCTTACGTGAGCACCTCACATAAGCATGTTGTAAACCATAGCAAAATGATATCAGCCATAACCACCAAAACACACCAAAAACTTAGTAAAATAATACTAAGCAAACTTTCCATAAGAGTAAAGCAAGTTCGAAACATTGCAAGTTAAAAGCAGAACCATTGCAATCTAGCTCCGAACCTTACCAAAGCTAACCGGACCTTGAACCGGAGCTTACCAAAGCTAGTCGGACCCAGCGCCGGAGCTTACTAAAGCTTAGTCGGACCTAGCACGGAACTTACCAAAGCTAGTCGGACCTAGCACCGGAGCTAGCAAAAACAAGTCAGACCTAGCCAAAATAAGTCAGACCTAGACAAAGCAAGTCAGACCTTACGTCGGACCTTGCCGGAGCTACCCAAAACAAGTCGGACCTATCGTCGGACCTTGCAGGAGCTCGGACCTTGTTAAAAAGGTGTTTTGGTAGTATTCAAAACTTTTATCGTCAAAGCAAATGTATTCAGCACACATATGTCTCACAATCTCCCCCTTGATGAATGCATAGGCAACACCACTTAAAATCCGAACATTGGCTTATTCACATGAAAAGTTTTGAAAACAATTGCTCCCCCTTTGTAAATCAGAAATAAAATGAGAAGAAAAACAAAAATACCAAAAATTCTCCCCCCTGAGAAGAATCGTGCCAAAACACTTGTGAATGTGTGCAACGTGATCAATTTCTCCCCCTTTGACAATGTATTCAGCAAGGTACAAAAGAGAAATTTTAATTTGTTATGAGCACATTATAACATGTACATATAAAACAAAGCTCATCCAAATCATACTATCAAGTAACTTACATTATCACATCAATGAGATACATAAAGTAGTGTAAGCCATGCTAGATATCAAGTGTAATTCTCTATTTAAGCAAGTCATGATCTCACAAACTTAACTATTTCAAGACCTGAAAACATGACACTTGTTGCTGCATTTTATTTATCATTTAAAGCACAAATTTTGATCTTATGACATTTGCAAGAGATTATATGCAGCATCAGCATTATTATAACCAACCAAGCCAAGCCTATGTCATTTGACAGTCAGAAGCTTAAGGACATAGTTTTAGTCATACACAACTCCTTTCAAGTTCATATCTAAGTGCAATGATAAACCATCTCAAAAGAAGAAGTGCGATGCATGCATATTCTCTTGATCTTTTCTCATTTTTTTATTTGAACATAAAAACTCAACATGTGAGTTGATTACTTGATTAATTCTTTATAATTAAAAGCACTTCTGAGCATGCAACAAGTTCAAAACAGTAAGAAAGTTCGACCATGACCTGATTTAGTGTAAGTAATTATTCCAATTACTAGACATGGTAAAAACTACAAAATATATAACACGAGTAACGTAGTAAGAACTTTCAGCATGAAAAAGGAATCACAAAGTCATATATGCTTGAAATACTATGCTCATATTATTTTAATTTCAGATTCACACATAGACTTCCCAAGTTTCAAAATTCTCCCTCAATTTAAGCCATGAGGATGCATAACCCCTATTTCACTACGAATGTAACAAAAACTCATGAAATCCAAAGGTTTTGTAAAAATGTCAGCCAATTGTTGTTTGGAATCTACATGGGGAAGCACAATGTTCCATTTTTTGACACTATCACGGAGAAAGTGATACCTAATGTCAATGTGCTTAGTTCTCGAATGTTGCATGTGGTTTTTAGCAATGCAAATGGCACTAGTGTTATCACAAAACAGTGGAACACTATCTAGATCAACCCCATAGTCCTTAAGTGTTTGAATAATCCAAAGAATTTGTGAGCAAGCACTAGCAGCAGCTACATATTCAGATTCGGCTGTGGATTGTGCAACTGAACTTTGTTTTCTAGAGAACCAGGCAACAAGTGAATTACCAAGAAAATGACAAGCACAAGAAGTACTTTTCCTATCAATCCTACAACCCCCAAAATCAGCATCGGAAAAAGCTTTCAAAGTAACGGTTGAGGAAGAAGGAAGAAAAATGCCAAATTCTTGAGTTCCATGTAAGTACCTGAGAATCCTTTTGATGGCTTGACGATGTGAAGCACGTGGGGAGGCTTGAAACCGTGCACAAAGACATACGCTGAATTGTATGTCCGGTCTTGATGCTGTGAGATACAAAAGTGATCCGATCATGCTTCTATATTCTTTTTGATCAACGGGATCACAATCTTCATCAAGTTCAAGTGTTGTTGCTGTTCCCATTGATGTCCGAAGAGGCTTGCTTTTGTCCATGTTGAAGCGCCTTAGGAGATCTTTTGTATACTTTGTTCGATGCACAAAGGTACCCTCTTTGGTTTGCTTGATTTGCAGCCCCAAAAAGTATGTGAGTTATCCCATCATACTCATCTCAAATTCTGAACTCATCATAGCTGAAAACTTGGACAGAAGATCATGAGAAGCACAACCAAAGATAATATCATCCACAAACATTTGAACGAATAATGAGTCATTGCCATGCTTAAGCACAAAAAGACTTTTATCAACCTTGCCCATGGTAAACCCCTTTTCAAGTAAGAATGTTTTTAACCTATCATACCATGCTGTAGGGGCTTGTTTGAGACCGTACAAGGCTTTGGACAGTTTGTAAACATGATTAGGAAAATTTGGATTTTCAAAACCAGGTGGTTTTTTACATAAACCTCCTCATTTATGTAGCCATTAAGAAAAACACTTTTAACATACATTTGATATAGCTTAAAACCATTAGATGCAGCAAAAGCTAACAAAATTCTTATGGCTTCTAATCTAGCAATAGGAGCAAAAGTTTCATCAAAATCTAGACCTTCAACTTGTGTGAAACCTTGAGCAACCAACCTAGCCTTATTCCTAACCACAACCCCATCCTCACTTTGTTTATTTTTAAACACCCATTTAGTTCCAATTAAAGTGGGACCTTGAGGTGGAGGTACAAGTTTACAAACATTATTTCTTTATAAATTTTCTAACTCTTCTTGCATGGCAATAATCCAAGATTCATTAGTGAGTGAGTGTGATATATCTTTGGGTTCAAAAGAAGCAACAAAAGCAGAATGAGCATGAGAATTTGGGTCAAAAAACCTGGATCTTGTAACTCGTTCATGCAAGCTTCCAATAATTTGTTGTGTAGGATGACTTTTGAGAATCCGGAGGGGAGTGGACACTTCACAAACTTCTTCTTCTTCTTCATGTTCATCACAAATTGATGAGCTTGTGACGTGAGGAGGATCTGGACCAGCAATGGTGGTCGTCGGTGCTGGCTGTGAATCAAGATCAGGAGCTGGAACAATGCCATTAGCTGCTGAATTTTCGGGCAGCAGCATCACTTCTTCCTCTTCTTCAAAGAAAATACTCTCCCCCTGCGGATATGGATCCGGACCTGCAATATTTGAACTAGTACCTGGGCTAGCTTCATCAAAAGAAACCTCCCAACTCTCCACAATTTTGTTAGTATCAAGTAAAAGCACGCGGTAGCCTCTAGTATGAGATGGATAACCAAGAAACATGTCATCAACAGATCTAGCTTCAAATTTATCAATATTACCATGTTTCTTAACAAAGTATTTGCAACCAAAGACCCTAAAGTGGTTGACACTAGGCCTATGTCCAAACCTGAGCTCATATGGTGTTTTACCTAGCTTAGCACGCAAGAAAACACGATTTTAGACATAACAAGCGGTTGCAATTGCATCAGCCCAAAATTTCCTAGGAGTTTTATATTCATCAAGCATAGTCCTAGCCATCTCAACTAAGGTTCTGTTCTTTCTCTCTACAACACCGTTTTGTTGAGATACATATGGTGAAGAAATTGATGATCTATTGCTTTTTCAGCACAAAAGTGATTAAACGATTGATTTTTAAATTTGGTTCCATTATCACTTCTAATTGCTCTTAAAGATCCTGGGTGATCAATTGATAATCTAAGAAATAAAGTTCTAAAGTGACTAAAAGCTTCATTCTTAGATGCCATAAAGTAAACCCAAGAGTATCTAGAATAGTCATCAACAATCACAAGAACATACCATTTACTTCCGAAGGATTGAACACGTGAAGGTCCTACGGTGTCAAGGTGTAAAAGTTGACCCGGTTCAGTTGTCATGGTCATTGTGAGAGGAGCATGTGAACCTGCAACCATCTTAGCATGTCTAAAAGAAGCGCACATAATTTATTTGTCCCCTTTAAGCTTAGGCAGACCACGTATGCGATCAAGAGCACTAACACGCGTGAGATGATCAAAGCCTACGTGACCAAGTCTACGATGCCAAAAATATAAATCTTTGGAATCATTTGCAACTAGACATCTATGCTTAGAGGAAGACATATCAAAATCAGCTTTAAAAACTCTTCCAAACCGAGACATGTTAAAAATAAGCTCACTATTTGAACCTACAACTTTGCTGCAGTTTTTCTTGAAAATAATTCTAGATTTTCATCTAGCAATTGTGAAACAGAAAGCAAGTTGTATTTCAAATTTTTGACAAGTGCCACATCCTTCAAAGTGTAGTGATCATTTACTCTAACCGAACCCTTAGCAATTATAGGAGTTGAAGAATTATCGGCAAAAGTAACATTCTCTACACGTGACATAAAAGAGAGAGGAGAACCATTCTTTGTTACCGGTCATGTGGCGTGAGCAACCTGAATCCACAATCCAAATGTTCTCCTTCCTCAACTGTGTAACTTACATAGAAGCACAATACGTCGATGACTCAATACTGGGGTTAGTTAAAAGGCATTTAGAAATCTAGTACTGAGTCACACGACGTCCAGCAGGAATAACATGCGAAAGCCCAGATAAAACAGCAGGTTTATGAGTCAAAGTTTGAGATTTTTTGTTCTTAACTACTGACCTATGAGGTGTTACTTGTGTAGCACGAAAATCAGTAGCTCCGGAGGCAAAAAATGAAGCTCCGGAGGCAAAAACTGAAGCTCCGGAGGTAAACTTTGAATATTTCTGACTCATAACAGCAGGTTGCATGTTCCTGACATTCGGTTTAGTATGTGCAGCAAATTTTGCATGAGAGTTATAAGATCTAGCTTGGATTCTTTCCTTTTTATGTTGTTTAGCTAGTCTATAACAAAAATCTATGACATGACCATCTCTACCACAATAGGTACAATGAAATTTAACTTTGTGTTCATGTCTAGATGAGCATGCAGTATGCTTATTTGAACCCGATTGTGACAACACTCCTGCAGATTTAAAAACCACTTCTTTTTGTTTAGGAACTGTTTGAATCAAACCACTTCCTAATGATTTTACAATTTTAGGTGGATGTTCCTTAGCATGAGCATGTGAATCAAAACCTAAACCAGTTTTATCATTGCAAGACTTGGAAGAATTCAGCAGCAAGTTTAGGTTCTTATTCCCATTACAAAACCGATCTAATGTCCTATGCATGTTATCAAGTTTATTTGATAGATCAAGACAATTTTCACATGAAGTTTTTCCTTTTAGTTTGCAATTGGAACAATATTTAAATTCATGAGAACGTAAAGCATTTTCAATATAGAAATTTCTTTCATAGCATCTTGTAGTTTCTTATCAAGATCATCGCAAGTAGAACAATGCAAATCAATTGTAGAACAACAAGCATCTTTCAAGTTTTTATCATTAAGTGCAGCAATCTTTTTGTTTTTTTCGATTTCAAGTTCAAGTTTATCAAGTGTGGAGGTGTGTGCACTTCTTACAGAGGACAATTGTTCATATATTAAATCAGATGAGGAACAAGAATCATCACTAGGAATCAAGGATTTAAATGATTAATTTCAGATTCTAGTGACTCAATTTTAACAGCATTGTCCCTAAGCTTTTTGTCCTTTTTCTTAACAATAATAGTGGCACGAGAAATAGCATCACACATTTCTTCGCAAGTAGGACATACCTCTTCGTTGTCACTGTTGTGTTCTGCATTCTCCATACTTGATTTTGATTTGCCCGCCATGAAGCACAAGTTTGCAAGATCATCTTCATCACTTCCAATGTCTACATCACCCGAGCCAAGTTCTTGAAGTGCGGTAATGAAACTGTTTATCAGTTTGCATCCTATAAAACCCTTCTTTTTATTGTTGGTGTTGCCAAAAGAGGACTTGACTTTATTCTGCTTTTCATCACGGTTAGAAGGACCTGAAAGGTTAGGGCAATCTGTACGAAAGTGTCTTGTCTTACCACATTCAAAGCATCGTTGAGGTCCGGAGCTTCTTCACCTTCTAGTTCTCACATTTTGCAATGCTTTTAAGAACCTAGTAGAAAGAAGTACTAGCTCCTCCTCTGGAAACTCCTCAATCCGTTCCAGGGTTAGTGAAGACAACAAAGCAAGTGTATTGCTAGATGATTGGCCGGAGCTAGGCATATCACGTTGTGAGACAAATGCAATAGTCTTATTTGGGTTCTTACGTGACATAATGTCAATTTTATGAGTTTTTAGCTTAGAGTAAAGCACATCTAATGTAAGAGTACTCATGACAGTGGATTCACGTATGGATGTTACTTTCATCTCCCAAATTGACATGTCTAATGCACTTAGTAATTGCCTAGCATTTTCAGCATCTAAAAAATTAACATTGACGCTACGCAAGTTGCTGAGAATTTTATTAAAGCGAGCAAAGAAGTCATCAATGGACTCACTGGGTTGCATCTCAAAGCGCATGTATTCTTTTTTGAACATATCCTGTCTTACCTCCTTGATCGTGTTGGATCCTTCGTGGTAGTCACAAAGTGCTCTCCACACATCGTACGCCGATCGGAGGTGTGCAACATGGTCGAAGTCGCTCTGAGTTAGTCCTTGTATGATCAAGTTCCGAGCCTTGTTGTTGTTGTCGACATCTCTCATGTTTGTAGCCATGACTTGATCGTTTGAAGGCACATCGTAAGGCTTGTACACCTTTTACCATATTGCAAAGCCTTGCGCCTGGATGAAAGCTTCCATGCGTGCCTTCCAAACCTGAAAATCAATACCACTAAACACACAAGGTTTGGCGGAGTATTTCTCCATGATGATTAGTCAAAACACGTGCAAATCACAAATATTAGAGTAACCTGGCTCTGATACCAATTGTAGGATCGATGTACACGTGTAAAGCTACCAGAGGGGGGTGAATGGTAGATAAAAACTTTTCAGCGGAAGCAACAAAACACCCCTCAGCAGAAAACCGATCTGTTAAAGAAACCGTATGTGCGACTAATCTAAACGTGTTCAACTGTGACAAAACTAGTATATATTGTATAGAATCAAGTCACGAAGACTTCACAACAATAATCATGAAAATCCGTTGAGAGAAACTCAAGTTACGATCGAAAGATCGAACAAAGGTCAATGTCCTACGCGAGAAAAAACAGTTCTGGAATACTGCAAAGAAACTCGTGTACATCAGAAAACACAAATTAAATGACCGTGAAATTTTCATAGATGATATATAATCAAGTTGTGAAGACAATCCAAAAAGAATCACATCAATTGGATCTGTAAAACTCGAGTTATGATAAAACCACCGAAGGAAGGTAGTGCTGAACAGAAACTCGACGAGAAAAACTTGTCTGAAACAAGTCGGACGAACAAGGCACAAAAGTTCCTTTAAAATATGAATTTTATTTATCAAAACACAAGAGGAACGGCCCCAAAGTCGTTCTCACCACGATCCTTGGCCTCCCTTGCTTATATAACCAGCTCTATGGCCAATCCAATTCAATCTAGGACTCCTACTCCTACTTGGATTCAAACTGTAACTTTTCAATACTGCTCAAGACTCTTCTATACGCAGATAGAAGCAATCTTAAGACTTCCAAACACTTTAGGAACGTCCCAAACTTCCTACAACAACTCTACTTCATGCCTAACACGAAATCCTATTATAACCAACTCGAAACTTTCCATTAACAAACCATAACCGCCTCAGCCGCAGCCTGAGCGCAAAATCCAGCCGGTTGAACCTTTTCAACCATACCTCCACTTCCATATCTCTTCACCACGCCTTGGAACCATGTTGCCACGTCCATGCACTCCTTGCACACGTGCAAACACCTTCCAACAACGTCCACGATACATTCATATGCATTGTTCTTGATCCAAACATGTTGTGCGACCTCCCGATCAACTCAACCACAATTCCTCCCAAACTTGGTTGTTGAACCTCATCTTCTTCCTAAGACTAGTTCAATGGATCCGGTCACCAGCTATGCAACACCTGCACATGAATAAATAACCAATACTTCCGAGCACAAGCCCCGACTTGACTCTCGTTAGTTCCGAAACTACAACATCTTACGTGAGCACCTCATATAAGCATGTTGTAAACCATAGCAAAATGATATCAGCCATAACCACCAAAACACACCAAAAACTTAGTAAAATAATACTAAGCAAACTTTCCATAAGAGTAAAGCAAGTTCAAAACATTGCAAGTTAAAAGCAGAACCATTGCAATCAAGCTCTGTAACACCCCAAAATCTGTTAAAGAGGTGAATTTAAAATTTTTGGACGAAATGCATGTGGAGAAAAATTTAAACTTAAATTGGAATTCAAATTTGAATCAAAACAGAAAAGAAAAAGAAAAACAGCCAATGGGCCGAAATCCACCTCAGCCGGCCCAACAGCCCGCGGCTGTTTTTCCCCTCCCCCTCTCTCTAACGCGCGGGGCCTGCGTGTCATCCCATTCCTCCGCGCGCCCCCAACCGCTACCGATCCTCCCGCGCCGATCGCCGCTGCCTCGCCCGAATTCCACGCCACAAGCCAAAATCTTTGGTCCCGGGCACTCCAGCATGATCTCAGTGAACGCCGCTGTCCCTCGTCTGTTTAAAACGCCAAGGAAACTCCCCAGTCCTCCCCCGCCCGCTCAGTTTTCTCATCCGGTGAGAACCGACGTCTACACCACCGTTTCTTACGAATTCTTCCCGATTTCTCTGATCTAACGGGCTTGTCATGTTCCACCGCCGCCAGGGAGCCCTGCAGGTGAAGGAAACGACGTGTCTTGTGCCCTAGCTACAGCTTCGATGAGCACCGAGGAGCTTCACCACCCACCGTCGTTGCAGAGCCGGATTCCGACCTCTCCAAGCCCGAGAAACCCCTAGGTGAGCTTCCCCTACCCCTCCGCAGCCGATCCGTGCGAAAAGATGCAAGTTCTAGCGTGTAGCGGCAAAGAACCGAGGCTGCGCCGGCGAGATCGCCGCCCCCCGCCGCCGCGCGCGCGGGCTGGCTCTAGCCAGGGCGACGTGGCCGCCTGTGGCCCGTCTATTTTAAATCGTGCGGTCCTGAATAGATTTAACCCGTACCGCTTCGTGATCTAATCTCAGCCCTCCGTTTTAAATCAAACGGCCCACATCCGCCCCGCGTTATAAAGGCCAAAAATCTTACGCGCTACCCCCTAGGGATCTCGGAAAACCCGAGCTAGCCCCGGAAACTCTTGATCTAGCCCCTGGACCCTCAGAAATTCATGTAAATTCATTTAAAAATCAGTTTTAGCCCCTGGACTTAATAAGAATTAGGAAGACCTCCCTATTTTGCACACTTAGACCCCTGAAAATTTAGGGAATGAGAAATGGGGCCTCACTGCAGTGTGAATTTGCATATCAGCCCCTAAGGGTTATTAATTTCAGGAAACTGAATATGTGAATAGGATTTAAATTTAAACATAGGTATAGGTTCAGTTGAAGTATTCTAACCATGTTGAAAATTGGTAGAACAATCTGAGGTCTGAATTTAGAAGGGAAATAAACTTTTAAACTAAATAAGATTGATGTTTTATAATTTATCTCTGAAATATACCCTTTAGGCACAAAACAAATTTAAATATGTGGAAAAATGAATTTAAGTGACCAAAAAGGGGTAGGAAAAATGTATAAAGGTTCTGCTTAGGTAATTGGAACAGTAGAAATTTTTGTATGAATTTAGGTTGATGTTTTATTTCTGGAAATTCATTTTTATGCTAGAAAATGATTCTGAAAATGGGTAAAAATAAATTTAAATTGATTCCCATTAGAGAGGAAGTCAAAAGATATTTTATTGGACATTTTAGATCAGAACATATTCTGTTTAGGTGATATGTCTTGCTATTTTAATATTAAAGTTCACTTTGAGGTATGGAAAATAAATCTGAAAATATAGGAAAAATAGGTATGCATAATTAGAAAATGTTAAATGAGGTCCCCAAAATCCAAAACTTCAAATTGAGATTCTGTAGAGGATCTGAAAACCTATTTGTAGTAGGAAATCATCTTTTATGAAAATTTTGTGGCTAAGAAGTGTATTACCCAATATAGAAAATTTGTTCAATTTGGAAATTCATATATATTGTGCATTTAGAGATCTGGATATTAAAGCTAGAAATAATATATATGTTTAAAAGTGCATGTATTCTTAGAATCAACATATCTAGGGTAAGCACAACACTTAAATATGTGTATGACTTTCATATGTATGTATGTGTGGTTTGCATGAGTGGAAATGTGGACTATGGCTTATGGAATGTTGTTTTCTTTTTGCTATGTGTATTGGCATGAATAGAACCAGCCCCAAAGCAGGTTCTCACCTTTCAAGATCAAGACTTTCAATTCCCAGAGAACCAAGAAGAAGGCAAGTGTCCTTGACCACTTTGATCCTATACTAGTATGTGTGGTTAGAATTTAATTGCATTGTCAATTTGGAATATGATACCCAAACTAGGAAGTTTCCCTAGAATTGCATTATCTTGTTTCCTTGTAGCCTTGGGTTGGGAGTTACTTTATTATATCTTTCATTTATGCTACTCATGCTTAGCCATGCTTAGAATGGGATACATGGGATATGAGATCATCACCTTGATTACCATACTTGTTGATAGGAGGATGAGTCCCGATCTTCCGAGAGGTAGGGTAAACTTGATTGGGTGGAGATCTCGACGTTGATGATCCAAGGCTCCAAACGAACGAAACCCCGCAATCACTACACCACTGCTCCGTTGGTTATCACCCGTGTCACACGAATGACCTCGCCACGAAGGCTTATCCCTGCAAGCGCAATCAAGAACACAAGCAAGAACAGAGAAGTTGCAATCAAAACTGAATTGATCACGAATTTGGGGTCTCACAACCGATGATCGGCGACACTGTTCAATGACAGTTTGTAACTAAGCAAAACTCAGCTGTTTGTGACGGCAGCTAGGGGGTATAAAGGAGGTGGAGAACGACCAGGAGGGTGCTGGGGTCGTGACCTAACCCTAAGACACGTACATAATGGACTTGGACTCGATACAAGGCCCAACGGCCCAACTAGGTGATGCAACACCCTGACTGACTCTAAACTTTATATTGTTTCGATGTTCCCCGTCGACACCAAGGGAATTTTGACGTGGGGCCAGTTCCATTGGAAATTTTATCCTCTCAGCTTTCCGTGCATATGTAGAACGTCAAAAACGGAGTCCGTATGCCTCCTGTGCATCCATTTTAAGGTGGACTGCTCCTGGGCCCTAGTTAGACTCGAGTTTAAGTTGGGCTCGGTCTCTAACTTCTTGTTGGCGTATTTTCTGGTCCTCCACGCCTCCAAACCCCTCTCCATGTATCTCCATGTCCTCTCCATGGTTCCTAATCATAATTAATCCATTAGGTAGCAACATACTCTCAAAATTCACATATAAAAAATTGTTCAGGAACGAGCTCACCACTAAATTCAATTGTCGTGCTCGAGCTCTAGTAATTGTACCTTGCATGTCTACCATGTGAGTGTTGTGTATATCTGCAGGAGTGATGTCCACATCACTTGTGAATGGATTATTATGAATTATGTAGAGGTAGGAATCTAGGCAAGTTGGATGCTTTGGTTGGCGCTGTGTGCACGAGACACGGGTTTGGGTTTAGTGCCTGCCTGGATCCTAAGGACCGGTTCATGGAGCATGTAACCTAGCTTTACCGTGCCAACCACATGCTGAGATGGGGCAGCTTGGCCAATTAATTAGGCGTGTCTCCGGCGTAGTATGGGTGTTTGGATGGTGCGGGGAGTAGGTGTCAGCTGGACTACCATATGAACCGCAAGGCTCAAGAGGGGGCCACTACAGCAGGGTTGGAGCCTCTTGTATGCTGTTAGGGGTGAAACCTCAGTGGGCCCACGCTCGTCGGAAATCCCTTTGTAAAGGCCTCGTAGTGATCTACTGGCTACACACCTCGGAAGTGTGAACGTGGTTCGCGGCCACAGGCATAATGGAGGTTCTTTTAGTCCACCCGACAACGGGGGATGAAATCACTACATGTGGGTACAGTGGTGCAAACTCTGCAGAGTCAAAACTGTCATGACAACCATGCTCACGGTCAAGAGCGGCTTGGACTTATTCATGATTAGAGGATGAGGAATTGGGAAGTTGAGGATGTTAAGCGGGGAGCTTAACATTGGAAATGATGTTATGGTTACTGAATATTGATGATGGGTTAGGGGATTGGGACCATTTCACCTATGTAGTAATGTAGGTGCTATATAAGCTAAGTGATAGGTATTAATTGCGTAGTGCTTTAACCATGAGTTCAACCTCTCCTTGCTCTAGCCATGCATGACATAATCTTTCCCACACTTGTTGAGTACCTACGGTACTCAAGCTTGTTTTTTGTTGGTTTTAAATTGCTGCTCAAGCCAAGGGAATGACGTGGTGTTCAATGACCAAGACTTTGGACCCAAAGAAGGATTCTAGGCTCACGAAGTCTCCTGGGCAACGCCTGTGATGAAGCCCACAAGACTTATTTTCCGCTGCTGTTTTATTTACATGTTATGAACAGATTATCGTCCATCGAGACGTTATGCTATGTAAAACTTATTTATATTCGAATACTTGGCTTGTAATATAATGATGCTTCACTATTTGTCGTCACATGTATGAGAAAATGATCCTGGCATACATGTGATATTCACTCGGTCGTTCTTCAGAGAAACCGGGTGTGACAGAAGTGGTATCAGAGTCAATGTTGCCCGTAGGAACGTGGACCTAGGTAGAAATGGACGTATTTGAGGACCCTATGTTCTTAAAAACTATTTTACAAAAGATGTGGGGTGAAAGTGTTATTTAATGTGGTCACTTTAATTGTTCATCTTGCCTCAACTTTTATTCAAAATGCAGTCTTCATCTAATTCTTATCTAACTTGATTTTAAATGCTTTATATTTTAGATGGTTCGCATGGTTGGCAAGCTGATCATACACTACAGCTCCACCAGGACCATCCGTGAGAAGCGTGAAGAATGGAGCTCGGAGATGAGGATTATCCATGACAACCAGTTGTTCAAGATCCACCGCTCTCCAGCTTGTCGGGCGATTCAGGCCGATGCTGAGAAGGATGTCACCTGGGAGGCCATCACCTGCCAGAGTTACATCAACCGTCGCCACCTGGACAGGACTGAGTATATGTATGTCCTCCAGCGTGAGAGTGGCCCCGCGGAGTACAAGTACCCGCCGGTGCAGCAGGGGACTTCCCATGAGCACATGGACCTATGATTGGAGGATGCAGCTATGCTCAGTACTCGACTACAGGAGTGCCAACAGGAGCTTCATGATGTCCGTGACACCCTAAAGGAGACTGAGGCGTTGCTTCGCGCCAGCTTGAGGGCGAGGGAGAGAGGAGATGGGTATGAACTATGTGTCACCGAGAATGACACCTGGACTCCCGACTCCCCAGACCGCCGGGCGAGCAAATGTCGCCGCACTTCTCCACCAGCAGCTTCCCCACCTAAAGCGGAATTAGAGGACAGCCGCAATGATGAGGAAGACCCCGACGAGCCATCTTAGTGATACGAGTTGTTAGAGTCATTTCCCTTATTTCCGCATGTTATCGAGTAGTCGAGTCATGAACCTATCTATTTGTTTGTTAGTGTTTGGTGTGTGACGTGAGTTGTGGAAGCCATGAGCACTTGTCCACAACCTCGTCTTTAAGTTTGCATTTTCTTTGGTGTGAACCCCTATGAATCAATAGTGCATTTATTTTCGCGTGAGAAATGACGCCCAAAGATCTATGTGAAATCTTCAGAAATTGTCTAAATATTAAGGTCTCAAAAGTTTAAGTTTAAACAAGCAATTTGGGAAGTTAATGCGTAATGATTAAAGTTGACATTTGGTTGATCATGATATATGGCTGGAAGAGGAAGAGGTCGTGGTTCCAACCCCAACAACAACAACAACAAGGCTGCCGATCCTCAACTTCCTGGAGGGAAAGACAGGGGTGGTCGCCGAGAAAGAGCTGATCCCATCTACCAAATGATCGACAATCAAAATCAGCTCATTCAGAATTTGACTCAAGTGATGGCCAACTTACACCAAGCTCCACCCCCACAGGCTGCACCATGTCAACCAAGGTTGAGTGAGTTTCTGGGAACTCAACCCCCAAAGTTTGCAAGTGCTGCTGAACCTCTGGAGGCAGATGATTGGCTCAAGACCATTGAGAACAAGATGAGGATCATACAATGCCAAGGATATGAGAGGGTGTTGTTTGCCTCTCATCAATTGCATGGACCCGCTGCTGATTGGTGTACCGCATACGTGGCAGCTCATCACGACCCTGAGAACGTAATTTGGGAAGAGTTCAGGCGCAGTTTCTGTAACCACTACATACCAAGGGGAGAACTCAAGAACAAGAGGACGGAGTTCTTGGTACTGCAGCAGGGCAACATGACTGTGAGAGAGTACCTCATCAAATTCACCCAACTGTCCCATTATGCACCATGGGACATCGAAACTGATGAGCAGAAACAGGACTGTTTTGTGGAAGGACTTACCATGGAAATGCAATGTGCAATGTCCTCCAACGAATATGAAAGTTTCCAAAAGATGGTGGACAGGGCGTTTGTTGTGGAAAGGAAGCTGAAGGCCTTGGAGAATGAAAACAAGAGGAAGATGGGATGGTCACACCAAGCATAAAGCAGCAACACACGTCCACATCTGATGCAGCAACCTGCAGGGCAGACGAGCCGTGTTGTAGTACCCTACTCGACACCGAGAGGGTACAACCCGAACTTCAGACCTCCATCAGCACCAGTACAGCCGCATCGTCAGTTTGTGCAGCAGCCACGCCCCACTTATCAAACTCGATCAGCAGGACAAGGGCCACAGAACCAACCCCAAGATAACAAAGGCCCGGCACCTAAAGTCGGGGTGCAATGCTTCAACTGTGGTGAAGTGGGACACTACGCTCATAAGTGCCCAAAGAAGAAGCCTATGCAGCCACAGCAGCAGAATGTGATGCGAGGACGGGTGAACCACATGACCATGGAGGAAGCGCAAGAGGCACCGGAAGTGGTGATTGGTAAATTCCCTGCAAATTTACACATTGCGACAATTTTGTTCGATTCTGGTGCTACCCACTCGTTCATTGCTCATGGATTTGTTAAGAAGCATGATCTAGCAACAACACAAATGAATCATATGTTAGCAGTGAACTCTCCTGGGGGAGAAATAAGAACAAGACAAGTGTGTCCCAAGGTGAATCTAGACCTTAATGGGGTAGTGTTTACTGCAAACCTCATAGTGATAAACTCACAAGGGATAGATATTATTTTGGGTATGGATTGGTTGACCAAACATAAAGGTATCATCCATTATTCGACTAGAACGGTGGAACTAACTCACCCTAGTGGCACAAAAGTGAAGTTCATAGCCGTACAAGAACCTAAGAGGGACATTAAACTCAATCAAGTGGAAGTGGAAGTGGAAGAGATAAGGGTTATCAAGGAATATCCCGACGTTTTTCCTGAGGAGTTGCCAGGTATGCCCCATATCGTGAAGTGGAATTCGTGATTGAACTAGTGCCTGGAACAGCCCCAATATACAAGAGGCCTTATCGGATGGACTCCAAACAGCTGGAAGTGCTCAAAGAACATATAAGAGAATTGACAGAGAAGGGGTATATTCGTCCTAGTTCCTCGCCATGGGGAGCTCTAGTTATATTTGTGCCCAAGAAGGACGGAACCCAAAGGTTATGCGTAGACTACCGTGCGTTGAATGAAGTAACCATCAAGAACAAGTACCCATTACCCCGCATTGAAGACTTATTTGATCAGTTGAGGGGAGCTTGTGTATTCTCAAAAATTGATCTCAGGTCGGGATATCACCAATTGAAAATAAGGCCAACTGACATTCCAAAGACGCTTTCGTATCTCGGTACGGGCTGTATGAATACACCGTCATGCCGTTCGGGCTAACTAATGCTCCTGCGTATTTCATGTATCTCATGAACAAAGTATTCATGGAATATCTGGACAAATTTGTAGTGGTTTTCATTGATGACATTCTCATCTTCTCCAAAGATGAAGAAGAACATGAGGGGCATCTAAGACTGGTGTTGCAAAAGTTGAGAGAACACCAACTATAAGCCAAGCTGAGCAAATGCAAGTTTTGGCTGAGAAGAGTCCCCTTCTTAGGACACATAATCTCGGAGGGAGGAATCTCCATAGATCCCGCCAAGATCGAGGATGTGCAGAAGTGGAAGACCCCTGAAAATGTCGGGGAAATTCAAAGCTTCTTAGGATTGGCTGGATATTATTGACGGTTCATTAAGGGCTTCTCCAAGATCTCGAGAACCCTCACCAAATTGTTAGAGAAGGGAATCAGATTCACGTGGACACCGGAGTGTGAGACAAGTTTCCAAGAGCTGAAGAAAAGATTGACAACAGCCCCAGTGCTAGTTATGCCAGACATGCAGAAGAATTTTTCGGTGTATTGCGATGCTTCTGGATACGGGTTGGGATGTGTTCTCATGCAAGAGGGGCATGTCGTTGCCTATGTATCCCGGCAGCTCCAAAAACACGAGGAGAACTATCCTACGCATGACCTCGAGCTAGCCGCAGTGGTCCACGCACTGAAGCTTTGGAGGCATTACTTGATGGGAAAGAGGACAGAGATATATATAGACCATAAGAGCTTAAAGTACATTTTCACACAGCCCGATCTCAACCTCAGACAAAGGAGATGGTTAGAGCTAATCAACGACTTTGATGTGGGCATCAACTATCATCCTCAGAAACCGAACGTCGTGGCAGATGCTTTAAGCCAGAAGGTGCATGTCAACATGTTGAGCTTAAAGCACACGCCTACGGAATTGAAGGAAGAGATTGCAAAACTCAATCTATGCCTAGTGAATAGTGGTGAGGCCATCGCCATGGAAGTGGACTCCACATTGGAGCAAGATATACGCAACGGTCAGAAGGATGATGAGAAGATACAAGAAATCAGAGAACTCATCAAAGAGAATAAAGCTCCTGGGTTCACAGAGGATGAACAAGGTACGGTTAGGCATGGGAAAAAAATCTGTGTGCCTGAGGTGAAGGATATCCGTGAACTGATTTTGAAGGAGGCTCATGATTCTGACTATTCCATTCATCCTGGGAGTACTAAGATGTATCATGACCTCAAGAGCAGATATTGGTGGTATGGCATGAAGCGAGATGTCACGGAACATGTTGCCCTATGTGACACATGTCAGCTAGTAAAAGCAGAACATTAAAGACCCGTGGGACTGTTGCAACCACTCAAAGTGCCTGAATGGAAATGGAAAGAAATAGGTATGGACTTCATAGTGGGACTGTCTAGGACCCAATTGGGATATGATTCAATATGGGTCATCATCGACAGGCTGACTAAGGTAGCTCATTTCATCCCCGTGAAAGAAAGCTACAGCAGATCCAAATTGGCAGAATTGTACATGTCAAGAATCGTGTGTTTTCATGGAGTGCCAAAGAAGATAGTGTCAAATCGAGAGACACAGTTCACCTCAAGGTTCTGGCAGAAGTTAAATGAAACCATGGGAACTCATCTGAATTTTAGTTCCGCCTGTCACCCCCAGACTGACGGGCATACGGAAAGAACCAATCAAATCCTTGAGGATATGCTGCGAGCTTGTGCACTCAAGAACAATAGGAGTTGGGATAAGAACTTACCGTATGCGGAGTTCTCCTACAACAACAGTTATCAGGCTAGTATGAAGATGTCACCCTTTGAGGCGTTGTATGGGAGGAAGTGTAGGACCCCATTGTTTTAGAACGAAACTGGGGAAAGCAAAGTGTTTGGGCCCGAGGTACTACAAGAAGACGAGGCAAAAGTGAGGGAAATCCACAACAACTTGAGGATAGCCCAGACCCGACAAAAGAGCTATGCCGATGTACCGAGAAGAGAGCTCATTTTCAACGTGGGGACTATGTTTATCTCAAGGTGTCCACTATCCGAGGGCTTCGTCGGTTCAAGGTGAAAGGGAAGTTATCACCTAGATACATCAGACCCTTCCAGATTCTTGAGAGGAAAGGCGAAGTGGCATATTAGTTAGAACTACCGGCTCGCCTATCAGATGTGCACGATCTATTCCATGTGTCACAACTCAAAAAATGTTTAAGAACACCCGAAGAGATGTTACCCATGAATGAGGTGGACGTACGAGAGGATATATCATATGCCGAGCAACCGGTCATGATCCTGGAGACAATGGAACGCATCACAAGGAATAAAAGAATCAGAATGTGCAAAGTGCAGTGGAAGCACCACTCGGAAGCAGAAGCCACGTGGGAGCGAGAAGACGAGCTCAAGGCACAGTTCCCGGATCTATTTTCCTAGAGTCACCAATCTCGAGGACGAGATTTCTTTTAAGGGGGGTAGAGTTGTAACACCCCAAAATCTGTTAAAGAGGTGAATTTAAATTTTTTGGACGAAATGCATGTGGAGAAAAATTCAAACTCAAACTGGAATTTAAATTTGAATCAAAACAGAAAAGAAAAAGGAAAAAGAAAAAAGAAAAACGGCCAATGGGCCGAAACCCACCTCAGCTGGCCCAACAGCCCGCGGCTGTTTTTCCCCTCACCCTCTCTTTGACGCGCGGGGCCTGCGTGTCATCCCCTTCCTCCGCGAGCCCCCAACCGCCACCGATCCTCCCGGGCCGATCGCCGCTGCCTCGCTCGAATTCCACGCCACAAGCCAAAATCTTCGGTCCCGGGCACTTCAGCACGATCTCAACGAATGCCACCCTCCCTCGTCCGTTTAAAACGCCAAGGAAACTCCCAAGTCCTCCCCCGCCCGCTAAGTTTTCTCATACGGTGAGAACCGACGTCTATGTAAAAGGCCAAGAAAAGGGACTTGCAAAAACTTTTCTTCACCTCACAACACCACAGTTGTTATTGTGGATATCTTAGGAAATATTGTGAAGAGCAAGTAACCTCCATCAAAAGAGTGATTAGAGGGGAAAGCCTTCATTTTCACAAAGGGGGATTTGTACACATGAACATGGGAGGTTGAGCTCACCCCTAGAACTTAAAAAGTCTTGGGAAGGTTCAGGCCAAATTTCATGTAGATTCAACACTTTTTGAGGCACTTTTGGAGGTATTTGAAAAAGAGGCCAATTTGAATGTAAATTCAAATTGCAGCAGCTTTCACACCTCAAATTCAAAAGTTAGCTTCATATTCAAACTCAGCACATTTTTCTGAGTAAGCCCACCAATTTTCATCCTCATTGGAGTTCATCTTGTCAAGAGCTAAATTTGCAAGAATTCAAAACTGAATTTGAATTTCAGTTTAAACATGCAGCAAATTTAGTCAAACACAGTTCAAATTTGAGAATTCAAATTTAAACCAAGACTTGGTGACTAAGTCTCACATTAAATTGTGAGTAGCTGGTGGGATAATTAGCAAAAACAGAAAAGAATTATTAGAGAAAAAGGAGTAAAGGGGAGGCCCACAGGTCAGTTGCACACACGAGGGTGCAGTCGGTTGCTGCAGCCGACCTCGGCTTCGCGCGCAAGGCAAGGGAGCGGCTGCGAGCCACCGAGGCAGCAAACGGCCACCTCACGGTGCCAAAACCGCGGCTCAAAGGCCAGCGCACAGCCCACGCCGCCCTTCCTCCTGTTTCCCAAACGAGAACCACCCCCGACCGAGCTTCTTCCTCGGTTCCGCGCGAGCACAGAAATGCCGACCTCACTGATCGCCGGCGTCCGTCCAGCACAGGCGCTCTCGTGCCCGACGAGCAACATATGAAAGGACCGCCTTGAGGTGCTGATTCTTCTAGCCCCAACCGTTCTTCATTCCATGGGCTGTCGGGGGAGTATTTCGCCGGGAAAGTTTCGGGAGTCCTAAGACCGAGCCCCCACCAAATCGAAAAATTCGTGGGGGTTAGCTCATCACCAGGCAAACCGAGTCACACACACGCTGTATACACTGCCACGACCACCTAGGATCGAAAACCAGTGAGAACTGTGCGCTAGGGTTACAGTTTTTCGAAGTTTTCTGAGCACAGCCGATATCCGGCCTAGGTCGCTGATGAGGTCGTAGTTGCAGCCGTTTTCACGGGGATCGGTGTCCATGTCCGTGCCAAGCAGGTGCCAGCGGAGCTCCCCGAGCAAACCGCATCGAAAAAGGTGCAGGGAATGCCGAGTTGGACGTCGCCGGTGAGCTCCCGGCCGCTGTTGCCGGCGGGAGCACTGTTCCGGTTGCTGCCAAGCTCTGGGGAGGGCACCACCGTGTTCCCCAGGCCGGGATAGGCACAGGCGGCGAGAATCAGCAAGCTCCGAAGGCCGGAACCCCTCTCCGGCGAGAGCTCCGGCGAGCTCGGCGGCGAGGTTGCGCGGGTGGCTGGAGGAAGACGAAGTGGGGAGGCCCCACGCGTCAGCGGCTGGAAGTAGCGTGAGGGATTCTCTTTGGTCCAGGATCCAGTGCGGCCGTGCGGGAAGGAGTCTGTGGCCCCGTGTGGCTCGGCTCCAGCGGTCGACACGTGTGCGGTGGACCCACCCGCAGGATTTAAACATTTTTGGAATTTCCAGTTTCAGTTCAAACTTCAAATGCATAGAACTTTTGCTAGGAAGCTCCAAATTCAATGAACCAAATTTTGCTGAACTCAGAATTCTGAGTACTTTCCAGAATTAAATCCCTAAAGTTGAAACTGTTGGGAATTTTATCTGGAGAACTACTTTATGAAAAATTCTGAAATTTGGCTGAGAGGTTCATTGGAAAATCCCTGAATCCCAGTAAAATTATCAGACTCATCCAAGTTCATTTAGTTACCCTAATGGGGTGATTAATGGAACTGCCCTGAGAAAATAGGAAAAATGTACAGAAACATTTTTCAGATTTTCTCAAATCTTAATTAGGGCATAACTTTCTGTAGAATTCTTCAAATGACATGAAACCAACTCCATTAGAACCATCCTAAATTCTAGTTTCCAGAAAGTAATGGTTGGAGCCATGAAAAACCCTTGGAATTATTTAGAGGCTCAGATATTGACCAAATGGGCTTTTATTTGTTCAAGGTCCAGATGAACTTTGTTTCAAATGAAACTTGGTCAAGACTCTGGTTAGGACCCTACCAAGCCACCATAAAAATTTCAGAACCAAAGGGGAGGGCTAGCTAGAGTTATTAATAGTTAAGTATTCAAGTTTACACATTGCATTTAAATTTACATGTCGTATTTCATAAAACGTGTAGTCACTGAAGAAGAGACTCCGGAAGTGCTGGACTTCCTCCTTCCGGAAGAAGAGCTAACTACTGACCAGCAGCAACAAGGCAAGCCTTGGTTTGCATTAAACTGTTTTATCTGCTTTGTTCACATAATTAGGGTGATGTATGGATGTGCATTAGGTGTCGGATGAATGGAACCCCACTTGCATAACCAGAAATTGTCCATAAGAGTGAGGGTAGTGTCTAAGACCTCGAGTAGACAGGCTATGCTTAAGGTTTCATAGGACTTCGGTACAAGTCAAGTAGTTGGAATCTACTCGCGAGATAGGCTTGGGACACACGGGTTCGGTTGAGTGATGTGAGATCACTTTAGTAATGAAAATGAGACTAGGCAGGGGCTAGGGCGCAGCAAGAGGGAGTCTTGTGTGCGCGGCCCTGTCCGTGTCGATTGAGGACCGAACCGTCTGCGGCCCACACTGATCAAGTTTGAATGTACCGAAGGCATATCGGATATATGGGCCCCGATAAACCGATGTAGCCTAAACCCCCGGGCGTCGAGGCATAACGCACCGATTTATAGGTGTAGGCTGAGGGCAGCAAGGTGGAAATCTGCCAACGGGCATAGAGAGATGCTCCGTTTGGGGAACCTCCTGCTTGTTTCGATGCGACCGGTTCGACGTTTGGGCTGTTGGGTGAAAGGTTGTCCCGTACGACATCGAGTCAGCGTGCTGTGCAGCTCCACGGGTGGGCGTACGTGACGTGCTCTTTGGGTTTCCCTGCAGGTGTATATCAAGTCGATTCGCCGTCCCTCGCAGTGAAGAGTACCACTTGGTCACTGAGTCGTGACGTAGAATAATGTATGAAATACGTTGATTCAATATTGCTGATATGATATAATATTATATTGCTACATGTTTGCCACCAAATATTGCTTACTAAATTTCAGCTTCCTGAACTGTCAACTTGTTGCTAAAAGCTGAACTAAGGATGAACTTGTAGGCGAGTCCATTTGTTGCAATATGACTATCCTATGTCCCGGTACACCTCATGTAGAGTTTCATGTTTAGGTGAGTCGGTTAAGCCTTGCTGAGCCTTCGTGCTCACGGTTGCTGCTTAAGTGTTTTTCAGGTGAGGAGCCACCCACGGACTCGGAGTACGAGTCCACCGGCGAGGGCTACCCTCTGTCGGGGACCACGGCTGAGTGGGAGCCGTATACGCCGCGCGGAGTTGAAGAGTGCAGCTAGTGTGGGTTGCCCTAGGGCTGGGCAGCCGACTTTTGCTAGACAGGCGGGCGTGAATTGTATAGTGTAGACATCCGCTGTGTAAGATAAATAATATTTTGTAACTGGAGTTTGTACTACTTTGTGCAGTTCAGTTGTTTTTCCCATGTAATATATTGTGTTCTTATAACGTGTGCTGTCGGGTGTCGCATCGCGCGGCACCACCCTCTGCGATCCTAGATGAGCGGACAACGGTCCGCCACAGTCTACACCGCTGTTTCTTCCGAATTCTTCCCGATTTCTCTGATTCTAACGGGCTTGTCATGTTCCACCGCCGCCGGGGATCCCTGCAGGGAATGGAAACGATGTGTCTTGCGCCCTAGCTACGGCTTCGACGAGCACCGAGGAGCTTCACCACCCACCGTCATCACAGAGCCGGATTCCGACCTCTCCAAGCTCGAGAAACCCCTAGGTGAGCTTCCCCTACCCCTCCGCAGCAGATCGGTGTGAAAAGATGCAAGTTCTAGCATGTAGCGGCAAAGAACCGAGGCTGCGCCGGCGAGATCGCCGCCCCCGCCGCCGCGCGCCGCCACGCGCGCGGGCTGGCTCCGGCCAGGGCGACGTGGCCCCCTGTGGGCCGTCTATTTTAAATCGTGCGGTCCTGAATAGATTTAACCCGTACCGCTTCGTGATCTAATCTCAGTCCTCCGTTTTAAATCAAACGGCCCACATCCGCCCCGCATTATAATGGCCGAGAATCTTACGCGCTACCCCCTGGGGATCTCGGAAAACCCGAGCTAGCCCCAGAAACTTCTGATCTAGCCCCTGGACCCTCAGAAATTCATGTAAATTCATTTAAAAATCAGTTTTAGCCCCTGGACTTAATAAAATTAGGAAGACCTCCCTATTTTGCACATTTAGACCCCTGAAAATTTAGGGAACGAGAAATGGGGCCCCACTGCAGTGTGAATTTACAGTTCAGCCCCTAAGGGTTATTAATTTCAGGAAATTGAATATGTGAATAAGATTTAAATTTAAACATAGGTATAGGTTCAGTTGAAGTATTCTAACCATGTTGAAAATTGGTAGAACAATCTGAGGTCTGAATTTAGAAAGGAAATAAACTTTTAAACTAAATAAGATTGCTGTTTTATAATTTATCTCTGAAATATACCCTTTAGGCACAAAACAAATTTAAATATGTGGAAAAATGAATTTAAGTGACAAAAAAGGGGTAGAAAAAATGTATAAAGGTTCTGCTTAGATAATTGGAACAGTAGAAATTTTTGTATGAATTTAGGTTGATGTTTTATTGCTGGAAATTCATTTTTAGGCTAGAAAATGATTCTGAAAATGGGTAAAAATAAATTTAAATTGATCCCCAACAGAGAGGAAGTCAAAAGATATTTAATTGGACATTTTAGATCAGAACATATTCTGTTTAGGTGATATGTCTTGCTATTTTAATATTAAAGTTCACTTTGAGGTATGGAAAATAAATCTGAAAATATAGGAAAAATAGGTATGCATAATTAGAAAATGTTAAATGAGGTCCCCAAAATCAAAAACTTCAAATTGAGATTTTGTAGAGGATCTGAAAACCTATTTGTAGTAGGAAATCATTTTTTATGCAAATTTTGTGGCTAAGAAGTGTATTACCCAATATAGAAAATTTGTTCAAATTGGAAATT
This sequence comes from Neostapfia colusana, assembly GCA_030760725.1. NCBI lineage: Eukaryota > Viridiplantae > Streptophyta > Magnoliopsida > Poales > Poaceae > Neostapfia > Neostapfia colusana. Next base: position 79,742,754 of record JASWHV010000007.1, on the reverse strand, counting down.
CATATATATTGTGCACTTAGAGATCTGAATATTAAAGCTAGAAATAATCTATATGTTTAAAAGTGCATGTATGCTTAGAATCAACATATCTAGGGTAAGCACAACACTTAAATATGTGTATGACTTTCATATGTATGTATGTGTCGTTTGCATGAGTGGAAATGTGGACTATGGCTTATGGAATGTTGTTTTCTTTTTGCTATGTGTATTGACAAGAGTAGAACCAGCCCCAGAGTAGGTTCTCACCTTTCAAGATCAAAACTTCCCATTCCTAGAGCAACAGGAAGAAGGCAAGTGTCCTTGACCACTTTGATCCTATACTAGGATGTGTAGTTAGAATTTAATTGCATTGTCAATTTGGAATATGATACCCAAGCTAGGAAGTTTCCCTAGAATTGCATTATCTTGTTTCCTTGTAGCCTTGGGTTCAGAGTTACTTTATTATATCTTTCATTTATGCTACTCATGCTTAGCCATGCTTAGAATGGGATACATGGGATATGAGATCACCACCTTGATTACCATACCCGTGAATGGATTATTATGAATTATGTAGAGGTAGTGATCTAGGCAAGTTGGATGTTTTGGTTGGTGCTGTGTGCACGAGACACGGGTTTGTGTTTAGTGCTTGCCTGGATCCTAAGGACCGGTTCATTGAGCATGTAACCTAGCTTTACCATGCCAACCACATGCTGAGATGGGGCAGCTTGGCCAATTAATTAGGCGTGTCTCCGCCGTAGTATGGGTGTTTGGATGGTGCGGGGAGTAGGTGTCAGCTGGACTACCATATGAACCACAAGGCTCAAGAGGGGGTCACTGCAGCAGGGGTGGAGCCTCTTGTATGCTGTTAAGGGTGAAACCTCAATGGGCCCACGCTCGTCGGAAATCCCTTTGTAAAGGCCTCATAGTGATCTCCTGGCTACACACCTCGGAAGTGTGAATGTGGTTCACGGCCACTGGCATAATGGAGGTTCTTTTAGTCCACCCGGCAACGAGGGATGAAATCACTACATGTGGGTACAGTGGTGCAAACTCTGCAGAGTCAAAACTGTCATGACAGCCTTGCTCACGGTCAAGAGCGGCTTGGACTTATTCATGATTAGAGGATGAGGAATTGGGAAGTTGAGGATGTTAAGCGGGGAGCTTAACATTGGAAATGATGTTATGGTTACTGGATATTGATGATGGGTTAGGGGATTGGGACCATTTCACCTATGCAGTAATGTAGGTGCTAAATAAGCTAAGGTGATAGGTATTAATTGCGCAGTGCTTTAACCATGAGTTCAACCTCACCTTGCTCTAGCCATGCATGACATAATCTTTCCCACACTTGCTGAGTACCTACGGTACTCAAGATTGTTTTTTGTTGGTTTTAAATTGCTGCTCAGGCCAAGGGAATGACGTGGTGTTCAATGACCACGACTTCAGACCCGAAGAAGGATTCTAGGCTCACGGACTCCCCCGGGCAATGCTTGTGATGAAGCCCACAAGACTTATTTTCCACTGCTGTTTTATTTACATGTTATGAACAGATTATCGTCCATTGAGACGTTATGCTATGTAAGACTTATTTATATTTGAATACTTGACTTGTAATATAATGATGCTTCACTATTTGTCGTCACATGTATGAGAAAATGATCCTGGCATACATGTGATATTCACTCGGTCGTTCTTCGGAGAAACCGGGTGTGACAAGCTCCAAACCTTACCAAAGCTAACCGAACCTTGAAGCGGAGCTTACCAAAGCTAGTCAGACCCAGCGCCGGAGCTTACTAAAGCTTAGTCGGACCTAGCACGGAACTTACCAAAGCTAGTCGGACCTAGCACCGGAGCTAGCAAAAACAAGTCGGACCTAGCCAAAATAAGTCAGACCTAGACAAAGCAAGTCGGACCTTACGTCGGACCTTGCCGGATCTACCCAAAACAAGTCGGACCTATCGTCGGACCTTGTAGGAGCTTAGACCTAGAGTCGGACCTTGTTAAAAAGGTGTTTTGGTAGTATTCAAAACTTTTATCGTCAAAGCCAATGTATTCAGCACACATAGGTCTCACAAATTGGTAGAAAGTTCAGATGAAGGTAAACTGTCCAGAACCAGGAGAGCAGCAAAACCTCTCTGGACCTTTCTGTTTTTAGGCCATAACTTTATGTAGAAATATCTCTAAGAAGCCTATGAAGTATACTTATTAGTTCTACCATGATGAATAGCATACGTATCAAATTCCCAAGGACGTCCCAACAAAGCAGAAAAAGAATCCATAGGTACGACATCAAAATCGGCAAAATCATGGTAAGAACCAATCAAAAAATGTACTCTCGCTGTTTGTGTTACCATAACCTTACCGCTGTTGTTGAACCCCTAAATGTGGTACGAATGAGGGTGTGCTCTTGATGTCAACCCAAGTTTCTTGACCACATCCGTGTTCACCAAGTTATTGCAGCTGCCTCCATCAATTATAGTGTGCACACGGCAGTCCTTGATGATGAGAAACATGTGAAAAAGATTGTGTCGTTGTAGCTTGTCATCCGCCTCAACTTTTGTCACACCCGGTTTTTCCGAAGAACAACCAAGTGAATATCACATGTATGCCAGGATCATTTTCTCATACATGTGATGACAAATAGTGAAGCATCATTTATTACAAGCCAGGTGTCGATTATAAATAAGTCTTACATCACAAATGTCTTAATGAACACTAATGCTTCATCACAAGTAAATAAACTAGCAGCGGAATATTATTCTTTAGGGCTCCATCACAGGTGTTGCCCGGGGGTCTTCATGAACCTAGAAACCTTCCTCGGGTCCAAAATCTTGGTCATTATACACCATCTCATTATCTTGACCTGAGCAGCAATATAAACCAACAAATATGCAAGGTTGAGTACCAATGGTACTCAGCAAGTGTGGGAAAATTATATCATGCATGGCTAGAACAAGGAGAGGTTGAACTCATGGTTAAAGCACTACGCAATAAATACCTATCACCTTAGCTTATTAAGCACCTACATTACTACATAGGTGAAATGGTTCAAATCTCCCATCCCATCATCATAAACCAATAACCATAATCATCATTTCCAATGTTAAGCTCCCCGCTTAACTTCCAAAACCATCAATTCTCTAATCATGAATAAGTCCAGGCCGCTCTTAACCGTGAGCACGGCTGTCAAGACAGTTTTTAACTCTGCAGAGTTTGTACCACTGTACCCACAAGTAGTGATTTCATCCCCCGTTGCCGGGTGGACTAAAAGAACCTCCATTATGCCAGTGGCTACGAACCACATTCACACTTCCCAGGTGTGTGGCCAAGAGATCACTACGAAGCCTTTACAAAGGGATTCCCGACGAGCGTGGGCCCACTGAGGTTTCACCCCTAACAGCATACAAGAGGCTCCAACCCCGCTGCAGTGGCCCCCTCTTGAGCCTTGCGGTTCATATGGTAGTCCAGCTGACACCTAAATCCCCGCACCATCCAACACACCCATACTACGCCGGGGATACACCTAATTAATTGGCTAAGCTGCCCCATCTCAGCATGTGGTTGGCACTGTAAAGCCGGGTTACATGCTCCATGAACCGGTCCTTAGGATCCAGGCAAGTACTAAACACAAACCCAAGTCTCGTGCACCCAGCACACAACCAAAACATCCAACTTGCCTTGATCCCTACCTCTACATAACTCACAATGTCTCATTCAAGAGTATGGTAATATAAACTGATGATCTCATGTCCCAAATATCCCATTCTAAGCATGGCTAAGCATATGCATGTGTATAAATGACATGACAATATAAATCCCAACCCAAGCTTCAAGGAAACAAGGTAATGCAATTCTAGGAAACTTCCTAGCATGGGTTTCATATTTAACTTGACAATGCAAATAATTCTATCTACACATCCTAGCATAGGATCAAAGTGGTCAAGGACACTTGCCTCCTTCTTGCTGCTCTTGAAATGGGTAGTCTTGGTCTTGGAATTGAATAACTTGCTCTTGAGCAGGTTCTACTTCATACCATCACACATAGCAAAAGAAAAACAACAATCATAAGACATAGTTCACACTTCCACTTCATACAAACCACACATTCACATTTATGAAAGTTTCTTTACCATTTTATGTGTTGTGGATACTCTATGTGTGTTGATTTGGGGCTTGCATACACTTTCATTTACATGTGTAGGATTCCTACTTTGGTGTTCATATTTATACTCACATACTATATATATATATATATACATATATATATGTGTGTTTCAGTTTTAAATAAATTCCTTATATATTAAACTACCAAGTATGTATGAAAAGTATTTTTCTTCTCCATATGTGCCTTCATAATTTCTATCAACCCTAAACTGAATTCTTTATACTTTAGAAACTCCATTTATCATTTACTAGTTTCTATATTTTCAGATTTATATTCTTATGCATAATTGTGTATTTTATTATTAAATTAGTAATACACACTACCTAAACAGATTAGGTTCTGGTCCTAAATAATTTAAGATCATATTTTGACCTTGGCTTCTGATGTATACTATTTCATAATTATTTTCCCTACTTTTCTTTAACTATTCTTTACTTAAAAATGTGTCCCTACACTATTAAATGTGAATAATAGATGAAACAGATTTATTTCAGCCCAAAAATATATTTTTATCTCACTCCAAAGTTTTTTAAGTACTGAGAAAGTTTTTAATAAGTTTGACAATTATGTTTGTCCCCCTTTTTAATATTTAAACACTAGTTACATATTCAATTTTCTAAATTAAATACTAAACAGAGCTAGAATAATGAATTCATCCCATTACAGGGTCTATAATATCATTTTCATAATTTCCAGGGGTCTAGCTACACTTTTCAGAGGTGTTTTTCTTAATTTCTATTAAGTCCAGGGGCTAAAACTGATTTTTAAATGAATTTACATGATTTTCTGGAGTTCCAGGGGCTAGATCTGAAGTTTCCGGGGCTAGCTCTCAATTCCAGAGAACCCCAGGGGGTAGCACGTAAGAATTCCAGTCTTTATAACGCGGGGCTGACGTGGACCGTCTGATTTTAAACCGACGGCTGAGATTATAACATCGAACCGGTACGCGGGGTTTTAAAGTCTACCGTGCGATTTAAAATAAACGGCGCACAAGCGGCCACGTCGCTCTGATCGAGCGCGGGCGGCGCTGCCGGCGGCGCACGGCGGCGGGAAGCGGCGATCTCGCCGGAAACTTTCGGATCCTCGAGAATTCTGCCTAGAACTGTGATCTTATGGCCTAGATCGGTAGAGGGGAGGTCAGGGATCTCACCTCGGGGGTTTTCTCGAGCTCGGGGGTCCTGGAAAGTGCTCGGCGGCGAGGTCCGAGGCAAAACCACGGCGAAGCTCGTCGGAGCTGGATTTGCACCGTAAGTCTTCGGGTTTTCTGCACCTGCAAAGTTCCCCGGAGGCGGTGGATCAAGACCAACGAGTTAGATCAGAGTTTCCGAGCTTAGATCGGCCAGAATTCACCGGCGAAGTCTCGGTGCTCACCGGAGCGAAAATCGGCGATCGCGTGAGGAAAACTGATCGGATCGATTGTTTTTATAGCCGGGGGAGGGCGGTGGTTCTGTTGTGATCGAGTTAGAGTCCTCAGGGTCCAGAATTCTGCTGCGGAGCGCGGTTTCCCGATCGGTTGCGATCGCGCGCGCGCGGAGAAGAGTCCGGGGTCGCGGGGTTAGGGATGACAGGCGGGTCCCACCCGTCAGCGAGGGGCAGCGCGGCGCGCGCGGGGGCGGGCTGCGCGGGAGGTTGCTGGGCCGGCTGGGGTTTCGGCCCACTGGCCAGTTTTTTTCCGGTTTTCCTTTTTCTTTTTCATTTCTTTTCTGTTTTGAGTATAATTTGAATTCCAGTTTGAATTTGAATTTTTGCAAAACATGCAATACGTCCAGAAATTTCTAAATTCCCCTCTGAACATGTTTTATGGTTCTAAATCCAAAGATTTGAATCTTGACTAAAAATTTGGGGTGTTACAGCTCTACCCCCCTTAAAAGAAATCTCGTCCTCGAGATTGGTGTTTCTAAGAAAATAATTCCGGAAATTGTGCCTTAAGCTCATCTTCCCGTTCCCAGGTGGCTTCCTCTTCTGAGTGATGCTTCCACTGCACCTTGCACATCCTGATTCTCTTATTTCTGGTGAGGCGTTCCATTGTCTCCAAAATCTTGTATGGTTGCTCGGCATAAGACAAATCCTCAGCTACATCCACTTCGTTCATGGGTAACACCTCCTCAGGCGTCCTCAGACATTTCTTGAGTTGCGACACATGGAACACATCGTGCACGTCCGACAGATGAACCGGCAACTCTAGTTGGTACGCCACTTCGCCTTTTCTTTCCAAAACTTGAAAGGGTCCGATGTATCGAGGTGACAACTTCCCTTTTACTTTGAACCGACGAAGTCCTCTGATAGGGGACACCTTGAGATAAACATAGTCTCCCACGTTGAAAACGAGCTCTCTTCTTCGTACATCAGCATAACTCTTCTGGCGTGTCTGTGCTATCCTCAAGTTGTTGCGAATCTCCCTCACCTTTGCTTCGGCTTCTTGTAGCACTTCGGGACCAAACACCTTACTTTCTCCTGTTTGGTTCCAAAATAGGGGAGTTCTGCATTTCCTTCCATACAAAGCTTCAAACGGTGACATCTTCATACTAGCTTGATAACTGTTGTTATAGGAAAACTCCGCATACGGTAAGTTCTTGTCCCAACTCCTATTGTTTTTGAGTGCACATGCCCTTAACATATCTTCAAGGATCTGATTGGTTCTCTCCGTCTGCCCGTCAGTTTGGGGATGATAGGCAGAGCTGAAATTCAGATGGGTTCCCATGGTTTCATGCAACTTCTGCCAAAACCTCGAGGTGAACTGTGTCCCTCGGTCCGACACTATCTTCTTTGGCACTCCATGGTAACACACAATCCTTGACATGTACAATTCTGCCAATTTGGATCCGCTGTAGCTTTCTTTCACAGGGATGAAATGAGCTACCTTGGTTAGCCTATCAATAATGACCCATATTGAATCATGCCCGGATTGGGTCCTAGGCAATCCCACGACAAAATCCATGCTGATTTCTTCCCACTTCCATTCAGGTACTTTGAGTGGTTGCAATAATCCCGCGGGTCGTTGATGTTCTGCTTTCACCAACTGACATGTGTCACATAGGGCAACATGTTCCGCGACATCTCGCTTCATGCCATACCACCAATACCTGCTCTTGAGATCCTGGTACATCTTCGTACTCCCAGGATGAATGGAATAGTCGGAATCGTGAGCCTCCTCCAAAATTAATTTACGAATCTCCTTTACTTCTGGCACACAGATCCTTTTCCCGTGCCACACCGTCCCTTGTTCATCCTCTCTAAAACCAGAAGCTTTATTTTCCTTGATGAGCTGTCTGATCTCTTGTATCTTCTCATCATTCTTTTGTCCCTCGCGTATGTCTCGCTCAAGAGTGGAGTCCACTTCCATGGCGATGGCTTCACCACTATTTACTAGACATAGATTGAGCCTTATAACCTCGTCCTTCAATTCTGCAGGCATATCCTTCAAGCTCAACTTATTGACCTGCGCTTTCCGACTCAAGGCATCGGCCACGACGTTTGCTTTCCCGGGATGATAGTTGATGCCTACATCAAAGTCATTGATTAGCTCTAACCATCTCCTTTGTCTAAGGTTGATATCTGGCTGTGTGAATATGTACTTCAAACTCTTATGATCCGTATATATCTCTGTCCTCTTCCCAATCAAATAGTGCCTCCAAATTTTCAACGCGTGTACCACTGCAGCTAGTTCTAAGTCATGTGTAGGATAGTTCTTCTCGTGCTTCCGAAGCTGCCGGGATGCATATGCCACGACATGTCCCTCTTGCATGAGAACACATCCCAACCCGTTTCCAGAGGCATCGCAGTACACCGTGAAATTCTTCTGCATATCTGGCATAACCAACACGGGGCTGTTGTCAATCTCTTCTTTAGCTCCTGAAAGCTCGTATCGCACTGTGGCGTCCAAGTGAATGTGATTCCCTTTTCCAACAGTTTGGTGAGAGGTCTCGAGATCTTGGAGAATCCCTCAATAAACCGTCGATAGTATCCAGCCAATCCCAAAAAGCTTCGAACTTCCCCGACATTTTCAGGGGTTTTCCATTTCTGGATATCTTCGATTTTGGTGGGATCTACGGAGATTCCTCCCTCCGAGATTATATGTCCCAAAAAGGGAACTCTCTTTAGCCAAAACTCACACTTGCTCAACTTGGCATATAGTTGGTGTTCTCTCAGCCTCTGTAACACCAACCTTAGATGTTTCTCATGTTCTTCTTCATCTTTGGAGAAGACGAGAATATCATCTATGAAAACCACCACAAATTTGTCCAGATATTCCATGAATACCTTGTTCATGAGGTACATGAAATATGCCGGGGCATTGGTTAGCCCGAAAGGCATGACAGTGTATTCATACAGTCCGTACCGAGATACGAAAGCTGTCTTGGGAATATCAGATTGCCTTATCTTGAGTTGGTGGTATCCCGACCTGAGATCAATTTTCGAGAACACGCAAGCTCCCCTCAACTGATCAAACAAGTCTTCAATGCGGGGTAATGGATACTTGTTCTTGATGGTCACCTCATTCAAGGCACGGTAATCCACGCATAACCTTTGAGTTCCATCTTTCTTAGGCACAAATATTACCGGAGCTCCCCATGGTGAGGAACTAGGGCGAACATACCCCTTTTCCGTCAATTCTCTCAAATGATCCTTGAGCTCTTCTAGCTGCTTGGAGTCCATTCGATAAGGTCTCTTGTATATCGGGGCTGTTCCCGGTACTAGCTCGATTGCGAATTCCACGTCACGGTCGGGAGGCATTCCTGGCAACTCCTCCGGAAAAACATCTGGATATTCCCTGATAGTCCGGATTTCCTCAACTTTCACCTCCACTTGATTTAATTTAATGTCCCTCCTAGGCTCGTGTATCGTTACGAACTTTACTCTTGTGCCACTAGGGTGAGTTAGTTCCACCGTTCTGGTCGAACAATGGATGATTCCATTATGTTTGGTCAACCAATCCATACCCAAAATAATATCTATCCCTTGTGAATCGATCACTATGAGGTTAGCGGTAAATACTACCCCATTAATGTCTAGGTTCACTTTGGGACACACTTGTCTTGTCCTTATTTCTCCACCTGGAGAATTTACCGCTAGCATATGGTTCATTTGTGTGGTTGCTAGGTCATGCTTCTTAACAAACCCTTGAGCAATGAACGAATGGGTAGCACCAGAATCAAACAGCAGAGTTGCAAGGTGTAAATTGGCAGGAAACTTACCAACTACCACGTCGGGTGCCTCTTGTGCTTCCTCCATAGTGACGTGGTTCACCCGTCCTCTCATTACGTTCTGCTGCTGTGGTTGCGTGGGCTTCTTCTTTGGACACTTATGGGCGTAGTGCCCCACTTCACCACAGCTGAAACATTGCACCCCAATCTTAGATGCTTGGCCCTTGTTGTCTTGGGGTTGGTTTGGGGGTCCTTGCACTGCTGGTCGAGGTGGATATGCGGGGCGAGGCTGTTGTACAAACTGACGTTGCGGCTGTGCTGGTGCTGCGGGAGGCCTGTAGTTTGGGTTGTACCCTCTTGGTGCTGAATAGGGTACCGCAGCACGGCTTGTCTGCCCCGTAGGTTGCTGCATCATACGTGGGCGGGTGTTGCTCCCTGAGGCTTGATGTGACCACCCAGCCTTCCTCTTATTCTCATTTTCCAGGGCCTTCAGCTTCCTTTCCACCACAAATGCTCTGTCCACCATCTTCTGAAAGCTTTCATACTCATTGGAGGACATTGCGCACTGCATCTCTGCGGTAAGTCCTTCCACGAAACAATCTTGTTTCTGCTCATCTGTCTCTATGTCTCGTGGAGCATAACGGGATAGTTGAGTGAATTTAGTGAGGTATTCCCTCACCGTCATGTTTCCCTGCTGCAGTCCCAAAAACTCTTTCCTCTTGTTTTTGAGTTCACCTCTTGGGATGTAATGGTTGCGGAAGCTACGCTTGAACTCTTCCCAAGTGATGCTCTCAGGGTCATGATGGGCGGCCACGTAGGCGGTCCACCAATCAGCAGCAGGTCCCTGCAATTGATGAGAGGCAAACAGCACCCTCTCATACCCTTGGCATTGTATGATTCTCATCTTACTTTCAATGGTCTTCAGCCAATCATCTGCCTCCAGAGGTTCAGCAGCACTTGCAAACTTTGGAGGTTGAGTTCCTAGAAACTCACTCAACCTTGGTTGGCGTGGTGCAGCTTGTGGAGGTGGAACTTGATGCAAGTTGGCCACTACTTGAGTCAAGTTCTGGATGAGCTGATTTTGATTCTCCAGCATTTGGTGGAGAGGATCAACTTCTTCACGGCGACCACCCCGGTTCTGGCCTCCAGAAAGATGAGAGTTGCATGCCTCATCATTGTTGTTGGCGGGGTTGGCAGCACGTCCTCTTCCTCTTCCGGCCATCTGGCAGAATCACAAATGTTAATTTGAAAGCATTTGGTATCATCTTACTACTTTCACTTGTTTGTACTTTGAAGTGTTGAAGTTTTGTTAAAATCTTACGAGGGTTTTATATCTCACACCCAATAAATGCACTATTATTTCCTGTGGGTTCACACACCAAAGCAAAACAATCTGAAGACGAGGCTGTGGACACTTGCTCATGGCTTCCACAACTCACGTCACACACCAAGCATTATCACACCATTAAATTCGTAACGACTCGGCTACTCGACCTCTTGCTAGCTAGGGGAAAGACTCTACACTACTCATCCTATTGAGCTGGCTCCTCGGGATCTTCCTCCTCATTTCGGCTACCTTCTGACTCTGCTTTGGGTGGGGAGGCTGCTGGTGGAGAAGTGCGACGACGCCTGATCGCTCGGCGATCCGGGGAGTCAGGGGTCCATGGATCACTTACGGTGACACACAGTTCATTCCCATCTCCTCTTTCTCTCGCTTTTAAGCACGCTCGCAGCAATGCCTCCGTCTCCTTCAGAGTATCTCGGACATCCTGAAGCTCTTGTTGACACTCCTGCAGTCGAGTGCTGAGCATAGCAGCATCTCCCAAGCATAAGTCCATGTGCTCATGGGAAGTCCCTTGCTGCACCGGTGGGTACTTGTACTCCGTGGTACGACTCTCACGTTGGAGGACATACATGTACTCAGTTTTGTCCAAGTGACGACGATAGATGTGACTCTGGCAGGTGATGGCCTCCCAGGTGACATCTCTCTCCGCGTCAACTTGTGTTGCTCGACAAGCTGGAGAGTGGTGAATCTTAAGTAGCTGATTCTCGTGTATAATCCTCATCTCCGAACTCCATTCTTCCCTCTTCTCTCGGATGGTCCTGGTGGAGTTATAGTGGATGATGAGCATGCCCGTATTGCCGGCGGCTTCGAGCATACGTCGAAGACGGCGCAACAAATCTCCCACTGCCAATCCGTAGGAAAGGTACGTCACTGGACGACTCTCCTCTCTTTCAGCAAGGGCAACTACGGGAACTCTCCCTCCCGTGGATTTACGAGCGGTGCGAATCATGCGAACCATCTAAACAAAAGAATTTAAAATTAGGTTAGATAAAATTTCAAACAAAAATCCTATTTTTGAATGAAAGTTGGGGTAAGATGAAGAAAATGACTCTTTTGATAACACTTTTTCACCCACACCTTGGAAAATAGTTTTTAAGAAAATAGGGCCCTTAATTACGTCCATTTCTACCTAGGTCCACGTTCCTACGGGCAACCTTGGCTCTGATACCACCTCTGTCACACCCGGTTTTTCCGAAGAACAACCAAGTGAATATCACATGTATGCCAGGATCATTTTCTCATACATGTGATGACAAATAGTGAAGCATCATTTATTACAAGCCAGGTGTCGATTATAAATAAGTCTTACATCACAAATGTCTTAATGAACACTAATGCTTCATCACAAGTAAATAAACTAGCAGCGGAATATTATTCTTTAGGGCTCCATCACAGGTGTTGCCCGGGGGTCTTCATGAACCTAGAAACCTTCCTCGGGTCCAAAATCTTGGTCATTATACACCATCTCATTATCTTGACCTGAGCAGCAATATAAACCAACAAATATGCAAGGTTGAGTACCAATGGTACTCAGCAAGTGTGGGAAAATTATATCATGCATGGCTAGAACAAGGAGAGGTTGAACTCATGGTTAAAGCACTACGCAATAAATACCTATCACCTTAGCTTATTAAGCACCTACATTACTACATAGGTGAAATGGTTCAAATCTCCCATCCCATCATCATAAACCAATAACCATAATCATCATTTCCAATGTTAAGCTCCCCGCTTAACTTCCAAAACCATCAATTCTCTAATCATGAATAAGTCCAGGCCGCTCTTAACCGTGAGCACGGCTGTCAAGACAGTTTTTAACTCTGCAGAGTTTGTACCACTGTACCCACAAGTAGTGATTTCATCCCCCGTTGCCGGGTGGACTAAAAGAACCTCCATTATGCCAGTGGCTACGAACCACATTCACACTTCCCAGGTGTGTGGCCAAGAGATCACTACGAAGCCTTTACAAAGGGATTCCCGACGAGCGTGGGCCCACTGAGGTTTCACCCCTAACAGCATACAAGAGGCTCCAACCCCGCTGCAGTGGCCCCCTCTTGAGCCTTGCGGTTCATATGGTAGTCCAGCTGACACCTAAATCCCCGCACCATCCAACACACCCATACTACGCCGGGGATACACCTAATTAATTGGCTAAGCTGCCCCATCTCAGCATGTGGTTGGCACTGTAAAGCCGGGTTACATGCTCCATGAACCGGTCCTTAGGATCCAGGCAAGTACTAAACACAAACCCAAGTCTCGTGCACCCAGCACACAACCAAAACATCCAACTTGCCTTGATCCCTACCTCTACATAACTCACAATGTCTCATTCAAGAGTATGGTAATATAAACTGATGATCTCATGTCCCAAATATCCCATTCTAAGCATGGCTAAGCATATGCATGTGTATAAATGACATGACAATATAAATCCCAACCCAAGCTTCAAGGAAACAAGGTAATGCAATTCTAGGAAACTTCCTAGCATGGGTTTCATATTTAACTTGACAATGCAAATAATTCTATCTACACATCCTAGCATAGGATCAAAGTGGTCAAGGACACTTGCCTCCTTCTTGCTGCTCTTGAAATGGGTAGTCTTGGTCTTGGAATTGAATAACTTGCTCTTGAGCAGGTTCTACTTCATACCATCACACATAGCAAAAGAAAAACAACAATCATAAGACATAGTTCACACTTCCACTTCATACAAACCACACATTCACATTTATGAAAGTTTCTTTACCATTTTATGTGTTGTGGATACTCTATGTGTGTTGATTTGGGGCTTGCATACACTTTCATTTACATGTGTAGGATTCCTACTTTGGTGTTCATATTTATACTCACATACTATATATATATATATACATATATATATGTGTGTTTCAGTTTTAAATAAATTCCTTATATATTAAACTACCAAGTATGTATGAAAAGTATTTTTCTTCTCCATATGTGCCTTCATAATTTCTATCAACCCTAAACTGAATTCTTTATACTTTAGAAACTCCATTTATCATTTACTAGTTTCTATATTTTCAGATTTATATTCTTATGCATAATTGTGTATTTTATTATTAAATTAGTAATACACACTACCTAAACAGATTAGGTTCTGGTCCTAAATAATTTAAGATCATATTTTGACCTTGGCTTCTGATGTATACTATTTCATAATTATTTTCCCTACTTTTCTTTAACTATTCTTTACTTAAAAATGTGTCCCTACACTATTAAATGTGAATAATAGATGAAACAGATTTATTTCAGCCCAAAAATATATTTTTATCTCACTCCAAAGTTTTTTAAGTACTGAGAAAGTTTTTAATAAGTTTGACAATTATGTTTGTCCCCCTTTTTAATATTTAAACACTAGTTACATATTCAATTTTCTAAATTAAATACTAAACAGAGCTAGAATAATGAATTCATCCCATTACAGGGTCTATAATATCATTTTCATAATTTCCAGGGGTCTAGCTACACTTTTCAGAGGTGTTTTTCTTAATTTCTATTAAGTCCAGGGGCTAAAACTGATTTTTAAATGAATTTACATGATTTTCTGGAGTTCCAGGGGCTAGATCTGAAGTTTCCGGGGCTAGCTCTCAATTCCAGAGAACCCCAGGGGGTAGCACGTAAGAATTCCAGTCTTTATAACGCGGGGCTGACGTGGACCGTCTGATTTTAAACCGACGGCTGAGATTATAACATCGAACCGGTACGCGGGGTTTTAAAGTCTACCGTGCGATTTAAAATAAACGGCGCACAAGCGGCCACGTCGCTCTGATCGAGCGCGGGCGGCGCTGCCGGCGGCGCACGGCGGCGGGAAGCGGCGATCTCGCCGGAAACTTTCGGATCCTCGAGAATTCTGCCTAGAACTGTGATCTTATGGCCTAGATCGGTAGAGGGGAGGTCAGGGATCTCACCTCGGGGGTTTTCTCGAGCTCGGGGGTCCTGGAAAGTGCTCGGCGGCGAGGTCCGAGGCAAAACCACGGCGAACCTCGTCGGAGCTGGATTTGCACCGTAAGTCTTCGGGTTTTCTGCACCTGCAAAGTTCCCCGGAGGCGGTGGATCAAGACCAACGAGTTAGATCAGAGTTTCCGAGCTTAGATCGGCCAGAATTCACCGGCGAAGTCTCGGTGCTCACCGGAGCGAAAATCGGCGATCGCGTGAGGAAAACTGATCGGATCGATTGTTTTTATAGCCGGGGGAGGGCGGTGGTTCTGTTGTGATCGAGTTAGAGTCCTCAGGGTCCAGAATTCTGCTGCGGAGCGCGGTTTCCCGATCGGTTGCGATCGCGCGCGCGCGGAGAAGAGTCCGGGGTCGCGGGGTTAGGGATGACAGGCGGGTCCCACCCGTCAGCGAGGGGCAGCGCGGCGCGCGCGGGGGCGGGCTGCGCGGGAGGTTGCTGGGCCGGCTGGGGTTTCGGCCCACTGGCCAGTTTTTTTCCGGTTTTCCTTTTTCTTTTTCATTTCTTTTCTGTTTTGAGTATAATTTGAATTCCAGTTTGAATTTGAATTTTTGCAAAACATGCAATACGTCCAAAAATTTCTAAATTCCCCTCTGAACATGTTTTATGGTTCTAAATCCAAAGATTTGAATCTTGACTAAAAATTTGGGGTGTTACAACTTTGGAGCTCAAAGCACGCTGCATAATTATGCTTCTATAATTTTCTGTTGCCGCAGTACCAAGTACCTCTTCATCTGTGCTACAGTGGTCATCTTATGGTCCTGCAACGTTAGTAGCAAGAGAATATTCATCTTCAACATCCAAAGTACTATCATACCCGCCATCATCTCGTGCTATGTATGCTCATTTGCTAGGGCAATCTTTCATCACATGACCAACTCCCTGGCAGCGGTGACACTTAATGTCGGAAGTTCGACTTGTGGAAGGAGTGGAAGACGTAGGCTTGAATCGTGTCGTCTTGCTGCCCTCCGGCGCGCAAGGAAATGGAGCAGTAGGTGAAGTTCGTTGGACATTATTGGATGGTGTAGTGGCTCTACGAAAACTCAAAGATGGTGCTGTTTTGGATGGTGTAGATGTCGAACACAATGTGAAGGTGCTCCTCGTGCGTTGTTGCTGCTGATGTTGGCGGCCCTGCAATTCTTTTTCTGCCAACATAGACAGCTGAAATAATCTGTTAACAGTATCATATTCCTTATAACCAACAATGTCCTGAATTTCACGCCTCAACCCCCCATAAAAATGAGCTATTTTATCATCCATGTCCTCTAGTACCCCACAGCGCAACATACTCTTTTGTAACTCTTGATAATACTCCTCTACGGACATGTTACCTTGGTCTAAGCGCTGCAGTTTTTTGCGAAGGTCCTCCTGAAAATAAGGAGGAACAAAACGAACACGCATAGCTTCCTTTAATCTATCCCATGTTGAAGAATCAGTTCTAGTTTTAACAAGTTCATTCCAACATATGATAGAAAAATCCTTAAACTCACTAGTGGCTTGACGAACTCTATGTTGTTCGGGAACAAGGCGGGCATTAAATTTCTGCTCTACTGTCATCTCCCAATCAAGATATGCCTCAGCATCAAAAGCACCAGAAAAAGAGGGTATAGTAAATTTGACTTCAGCAATAGGATCATCAAGGGGGTGATTAAAATTGTTATGACGATCATTGTAATTATAACGATTATTACCTCGCATACCTCGTAGATAAAGTGGAAGTCATGGTTGATTGTTATGATCTTCCATATTATAAGCACCGTCTTCACGTTCTTCGGCGAGAGGCAGCCGCGCCTCAAGAGTATCCATCCGAACAACAAGATCAGCAAGTTGGCGATTCAAGGTCGTCAATGACGCCTCTGTTGATGCGTGGGTTTTGGTGAACATATCTGTCATTTCCCTCATCATGTCACACAACTCAGCATGTTGAACACATTCATCATCCCTTTTATCTTCTGCCATTGTTAGTAGTTAATAAAAGACAACAAAAAGATGTTATCCCTATCAACTACAAAGGTAGTGGCAATGTGAAAAGTGGAAGGAAGGAAACAATCTCTCTCTCTCTCAAGCGTCTTACCACGTTCTTACAAGTGTTCTTACCGACACAGCAGGTGGTAAAACGGTGGACGGTGAGAACCAATGAAGCGTGCAGTGATTGCAAAGGTACCTGTTCTGCTCAAGAGGAAAAGTGGAGCTTGGATGGCACAATATGGTGGCTAATAAGCAAAAATCTTTAACAGCAAAACAAAGTTGAATAAGTATTCAATGTAGGAACTGTTGCTAGTTAACAAGTGTTCTAGGCCTAGCACAACACAAGGCAGTAGAAATGCAAATAGAAGATCAAGAAGATATAACCAACAAGTACAGCACAAGTGTATAGGCCAACTGTTTTCAAGTGTGTTCTATCAATGCTTTAATATATGTGCTCTCTTCACTATTTTTTTTATTTTTTTTTAATATTTTTTCTGATATTTTTTGCTTACTCGAGAGCACGAAAATAGGAAGCATACAACTTTGTAGCTCAATTGGATGTAAGATGTGGCCTATAGAAAATCGGTAAGCTTCTTCAAAATTTGGGTTGAAACTTTGGAGGACGGATAGTCTATCTTCCGAGAGGAATTTGGCCAAACAAATTTCGAGTAGATCAATTTGAAAAAAAAATCGCCCGATTTTGAGTTCGTATGCAAAAGTTATGGCCGTTTTAAGGTAGGCTACCCGAGTTACTGTTTTTTATGTTGATTCAAACTCGGTTTTCAAAAAGATCTCGCAATAGGATGTGAAAAAAAATTGGAATTTAGCAACGACGACTGATGGGATGTTCTGTGATGAATCAAGGAGGATTGGCACAATGGTTTGTCACCTGTTCTAGGGCTGGCGATGCGGGAGTTCATGCAAGGCGGCTAGCTAGGGCAAACCGATGATCTTGGTGGATCGGTTTGTTGTTTAGGGATTGTGGAATAGGTGAGCAGCAAGAAAAACAAGGAAGAAAAACGATAACTATGACCCAAAAACACAAAGCTAAACCAGCAACAAGACTCGACCACACGAATGCAAACTCAACAATGTAAACTGAAAAACAAAACTTGCAGGCACTATGGTCTAGGAATCGGTAAACACGATATGTTTTTTTGTGGCTTTTTCTGTGGACTCTAGGTATGAAAAATAAAAAGTAATCTAGCGGAAAATCAAAGTACCTCACGGGTAACCTGAAATCTGTTACCAATTGATGAGTGGTTTAGGCCCGATCTTCCGAAAGGTAGGTCGATTGAAGTGGAGATCTCGACGTTGATGATCTGAGGCACTCCAGCAGACCCGAATACACCTGCAATCACTACACCCCTGCTTCATTGGTTATCAACCGTGATTCACGTGTTTGACCTCGCCAAGAAGGCTATCCCTGCAGGTGCAACTGAGAACACAAGCAAGAACGATGAAGATGCAATCTAAAATTGTGAAATTGGGGTCTCACAAACCGTAGAATGGTGAAATTGTTTAATCTAAGAAAAACCCACCGAATTTGGCCGGCGGCTACAGTATTTAAAGGCTAGGGTTCGGGATACAAGGATACAAGGCCCAAAATCCCAATACGGTGGTGCAGCACTGGACAGAACTCTGAATTCGACTTGTTTCAGCAATTCCCAATGACTCGTGGCCAATTTTAATGTGGGACCGGAACCATTGGAAATTTTATCTTCTCATATTTCCATGCATATGTAGAACGTCGAAAAAAGAGTCCGTATGCATCCTGGGCGTCCGTTTAAGATGGACTGCTCCTGGACTCCGAGTTGAACTAGAGTCCGAGTTGGCGACTGTTTCCATCAACTTGTGGACGTCCCATTTGGTTCTCCACATCCCCAAATCCTCCTCCCTTTAATTGTTGATCATGTCCATGGTTCCTAATAACAATTGAATCATTAAATAGCAATCCATTCTCAAACTCACGTGGGTACGAAGTTAGGAAAGAGTTCACCTGCTGATTTAGTAACCATGCTCGTGCTCTTGTGATTGGTCCTTGTATATCAATGTGAGTATCCACTGTTGTGATGTCCTCATCATGCGATGTGTGAATGTAGCCTAGAAGGGGGAGTGAATAGGCTTTTCGATGCTTTGTTGAAACCTGAAACACTTAGTAGTCTATCAAATAAAGGGAAATCAGACTAGCCCGGTAGAGTGCGGGCAAGTCCGTTTTCAAAACAGAGAAAAATCGGACTAGTCCGGTACTGAGTGGACTAGTCCGGTATGCGTGGACTAGGGAGATCAAGATTGATCAATGTTCACTTCCAATATTCTATGCAGCGGAAACTAATTGTTAGTTTGGATGTATTGCAACAGTGACACAATGAGTAACAAAAAACAACTTTGATTTTAATGTTTGAATGTGAATTTCAAAGGATAGATTAAACACTAGGATACGATGAACAATTAATGAACAAGATTAGGAGACAAGTGTTTATCCCAAGGTTTGATTCCATGAGGCAATCTACGTCCCCGTTGAGGAGTCCACTAAGGACCGGGTCTTCTCCAACCCTACCCTCGTCGAATAGCCACAAAGGCCGATTCTCTTCCACTAATCACAAAGAGGAATAAATTGTTCAAGGGGCCTTCTCACAAGTTGAGGGCTCCCCAAGAATTACAACGAAGGAATGAACACAACTCAACACACTCAATAGATGAACAATTAAAAAACAAGTGTGCGAGAGATCAAACACAAGAGCTCAAGATGTGTAGAACAAGTCTCTCCTTTGATCAATTGCCAATCCCCAAAGAATTGATCCTTCTTGGGTTAGAATGTGTGGAGAGAGGTGAATTTTGGGCTCTTGGGAGGTGTGACAGCGCAGGGGGTTCAAGAGTTATGTTGGTATGGCCCTACACCTCTTTTTATAGTAGGGTTTCCAATGGGTATGTTAGGGTTTGCGATGTCTGGACTAGTCCGTGGTTCACTCCGGACTAGTCCGGTGTGCGGTGTGTAGAAAACCCTAAGTGTCGTGAGATATCGGACTAGTCCGTGGTAGTGCGGACTAGTCCGTTTTCTATCCAGAGACAAAATCGGACTTGTCCGGATGATATCGGACTAGTCTGTTTTCTGGTCAGAAAGAAAATTGGACTAGTCCGGTTGATATCGTACTAGTCCGCACATGTTGAAATTGTGCAGTTAGTTTGATTTCTTTCTCTTGAGCTCTTGGGGTGTGTTTCTCCAACACACTCTATACTAAGTGATCTAATCTTTTCAGTTCTTGAGCTCTTATCAATTTGGATCCTCCTTCTCCTTTCTTTTTGTGCTTTCTTCTTAATTTCTTTGAGAACCTGCGCTCATTCTCAACAATTTTGTTAGGGTCTCATTTGTTTGTCATAAACCAACCAAAACCCACAAGGGGTGCCTAGATGCACTTTCAATCTCCCCCTTTATTGTGATTGATGACAACCAATTGAGATCTCACAAATATGACAATAAGAATTAAGATTTTCATAAAGTGTGCACATATGAGTTTTGAACAAAATAATCA
The DNA here is from genome assembly GCA_030760725.1 of Neostapfia colusana. Lineage (NCBI taxonomy): Eukaryota > Viridiplantae > Streptophyta > Magnoliopsida > Poales > Poaceae > Neostapfia > Neostapfia colusana. Next base: position 79,722,644 of record JASWHV010000007.1, on the reverse strand, counting down.
ATGAAGACATGAGACATATGTGCACTCTTTATGGTGGGATGCAAAACTACATGTGTGAGCAATAATTTTGATGTAAATATCATAATGAGCATAATCATCAAGAGTCTTAATCCTACATAGCAGTTTTAAACATACGCCATTGATCATAGGCATAAGATAGTCATCTCACAAAAGCATAATGATAACATAAGTCTTACAAATGCAAAATAGTAGCATAAATCTTACAACAGCATATGGTAGCATAAGTCTTACAACAGCATAGCATAGGTCCTTCACAACTCATTTCTCAAGCTAGGACATCAAAGAGAAAGACCTACGACCTAAGACTCCCCCTCAATCTCTCCCCCTTTGGCATTAAGGCACCAAAAAGAAGGAGAGGAGGGATCTACTTGTCCTCACCGGCTCACTCCTCACTGTCGGTCCTTTCTTCATCTTCATCATCAGCTTGAGGAAGAGGAGGAGAGGAGCCGCTTGTTGTGCCAAAGAAGGCACGCTCTGATGGAGAGAGAGGAGGAAGCTCTGTAAACTCAGATGCAGAGTCCTCTGAGATGACCGGGGATCCAATGGGCTCAATCTCCAGTTTTTGGCATGTTTCTTTGACATTGGCCTTCATGTATCTCATCTCTTCTTTTCTTGCCTTGTTCATCTTATGAAGCTTCACCTCAGTTTTGCGGCAAGAACTGAAAATGGCAGCCAAAAACTTCATGATCCCACTGGAGGAACCTTTCTGTGGAGAGGCCCTAGTCTTGGATGCAGGCCTTGCATCTTCATGCGCTCTCTCTGGATGTTCTTCAGGTGATCCAGCTGATGGAGAAGCTGGGAGGGAGGCCTGAGGAGGCTTCTAAGGCCTTAGAGCTGTGTGCTCTACATCCTTCACAAACTCAATTCCTGTGACTTTCTCAATCATGAACATCAAGTAAGGAGCATAGCCACAGGAAGCGTTTGATGTGCAGGATATGTTTACCATGTCATTCCAAATATAATCGAAGATATTAAATCTTCTCCTCCTGCTGATCACTTTCATCAAGGTTCTCAGATAACCTTGGATGCTCCCGACATCTCCATCCTTTGGAGCAATGGTCTTCGGGAGCACTCTGTTGAGAACAATGAAGAAGGGCTTCATGTTCTTGGTTGAGGGAGGGTTGAATGGAAGTCGAGTATCATAGAGAAACTCCATCTTGTCCTTCTCCACAACTCCCAGATTGTGAATCACAATCTCATCGTTGCCGGTGTCCTCAAGATGCAGCAGTCTAGCAAACTCAGTGTAGGAGATTGTGTACTTGGATCCATGTGTCATCCAAGTCACTTTGTCTTCTCCATCATGTGCAAAGTGGCAAGTCGAGTAAAACTGGGCAATGATATCATCATTCCAGTTGTACCTGAAGGCGAGCAGGTCCTTAAGTCCATGTCTCTCTGCAGCCTCTATGACCTCCTCAAAGGCTTCACAGCTTTTCCTTTCAAAGTACGTATAGTCAATCCATTGACTTTAGACCACTGGAGTCTTCATTTGGAGGTACACCGAACTGTAGTAGTCCGAGTGAAAGTTACTCCAAAATCTCTTGTCGGCTGCCTTTTTGCCGGAGCTGTAGGCATCAACCTTCCTCAGGTTCCATGCCACATAACTCCCCTTGCCATTAAACTTTTCCTCCGAGGGATCCCTATGTCCCTGCCTTGGAGCTGTCATCTTCAGGGGACCAATCGGTCCGGAAGCAAGCCCTTTACCCTTGCCCTTGGTTTGGCGTTGAGCCGCCGAGCTAGAACCAGCCACATTTGCTCTTGAAGCTGGTTTCTTGATTGTGACCTTTCGGCGAACCCTAGGTGGGGTGAGCGAGGGCTTGACAACATGATCTTGTCTCTTTTTGGAGCAAGACTCCGGAATGTGAGACATCACATCTTGATCTTGATCCATCTCGGCTTCAAAATCAGAGAGACTCTCATTCGATCCCGACATAATTTCTGATAAGGAGGATAAAGTGGGTATGAATAATAAAGGATGACAAAAGATTGCATTGAGTTGCCATAAGCTAGGATTCCCTAACAAGATCCCTGAATAAGGGCATACCGGACTAGTCCGGTGTTCAGGGTCAGACTAGTCTGGAGTACCGGACTTGTCTGCCCTAATAACGGACAAGTCCGTTATGAGGCTGCTCAAGCCCTAATTTGTTGAAATTTTAGATTATTCAATACAAATATGATCTACTGTACATGGAATACATCAATAAACCATGTATTGACTAGAGGAGTTGATCTAATTGAGCAAAAACAAGGAAGATTGAAGGTTCTAGGGTTTGGAGAGAAGTTTAGCAAATCCTTCGATTCGAGGCGTTGAGGGAGTTTTTGATCCGGACTAATCCGGGGTCTTTGATCCCTTTGCGGTGGAGAACGATTCCCACGGAAATTTGGATGGTTTTGATGGAGAAATCACAAATCCGCCTTGGGAGCAATTGAGTGAGGAGGGTTGTGAGGATGAAGAAGATTAGGTTTGAGCCATCCCTAGGGTTATGGAGTCAAAATATCGGACTAGTCCGGACCATATCGGACTAGTCTGTTTTCTGTTCAGAGAGAAAATCGGACTAGTCCGTGGTTGTCCGGACTAGTCCAGACTAACGGACTAAGTGCGGACTAGTCTGCCAGTGCGGACTAGTCCGGGGTGACCACGGACTAGTCCGTGGTTCCTTGTATAGAAGTGTACAAAACATATTTATATATGTATTTGAAAAGTTTCTACTAAGGAATAAGGGACAAAGACACATAGATATTCTTGATGAATATGATCAGTAATCATGCAACAATCAAGCTGTGACTATGATTCACCAAGATCAAGTAACTAACATAGTTTTTAAGAAAAAAATAGAGAGAGATGATTTTTCAACATAATGAACATGATTTTGAGGATGGCATATAGATATGCAAGTTTTCAAGCCACGTTTCGAGCATCAAGGATATTTAGTTCATTTCGAAGCTCACAGAAGCGTTTTTCATCAAGTGGCTTGGTAAAGATATCGGCTAGTTGTTTTTCAGTGTTGACATGGGAAATGGTAATGTCTCCTTTCATTGAGTGATCCCTCAAAAAATGATGAAGGATATCTATGTGTTTAGTTCTAGAGTGCTCAACAGGGTTATGGGCAATTTTAATAGCACTCTCATTGTCATAAAGGAGTGGAATACGACTCATATTGTAACGTAATCCCTTAGAGATTGTCGCATCCAAAGGAGTTGTGCACAACAACTCCTGGCTGCAACATACCCCGCTTCGGCTGTGGATAGAGCAATTGAATTTTGTTTCTTGGAAGACCAAGAAACTAGGGATCTACCTAGGAATTGGCAAGTACCAAAAGTACTTTTTCTATCTATCTTGCATCTGGCATAATCTGCATCAGAGTATCCAGTGAGATTGAATTTTGAACCTTTGGGATACCAAACTCCTAGGTTGGGTGTATGAACTAAATATCTCAAGATCCTTTTAACGGCTGTTAGATGACATTCCTTGGGATTGGCTTGAAACCTTGCACACAAACATACACTCAACATTATATCAGGCCTAGATGCACATAAATAGAATAGGGAGCCAATCATGGAACGATATACCTTTTGATCCACATTTGGTCCGTCTTCATTAAGATCTAGGTGTCCATTTGTCGCCATGTCAGTCTTTATTGGCTCTGCTTTGTCCATTCCAATCTTCTTGAGAATGTCTTGAGTGTACTTTGTTTGGCTTATGAACGTCCCGTCCTTTTGTTGCTTCACATGGAATTCCAAGAAGTACCTCAACTCTCCCATCATGGACATCTCAAATCTATCCGTCGTAATCTTGCTAAATTCTTGACAAAAGGATTTGTTAGTTGAACCAAATATAATATCATCAACATAGATTTGGCAAATGAAGAGATCATCATCAAAGTGTTTAGTAAACAAGGTGTAATCAGCTTTTCCGATCTTGAAGTCATTTTCAATCAAAAAATCTCTAAGGCACTCATACTAAGCTCTAGGAGCTTGTTTGAGGCCGTAGAGAGCCTTACGCAGTTTGAACACATAGTCGGGGTGCTCTTGATCTTCAAAACTGGGTGGTTGCTCCACGTACACCTCCTCCTTGATCGGACCGTTGAGAAAGGCACTTTTCACGTCCATTTGATAAAGCTTGAAATTATGGTGAGTAGCATATGCATGTAATATACGAATCGATTCAAGCCTAGCTACGGGAGCAAAAGTCTCATCGAAATCCAAACCTTCGACTTGTGAGTACCCTTTTGCCACAAGTCGTGCCTTGTTCCTTGTTACCACTCCATGTTCTTCTTTCTTGTTGCGGAAGACCCATTTAGTGCCGACGACATTGGACTTGGGTCTTTCAACAAGCTCCCAAACCTCGTTCCTTTTGAAGTTGTTCAGTTCTTCTTACATCGCCATCACCCATTCCGGATCTTTTAATGCATCCTCAACCCTGTATGGTTCCAAAGAAGATACAAAGGAATAGTGTTCACAAAAATTAGTTATGCGAGATTGAGTTACTACTCCCTTTCGGATGTCACCGACTATGTTGTCAACGGGGTGATCTCCTTGGATGCTTTGGTGTACTCTTGGATGTGGTACTTGTGGTCTTGAATCTTCATTATCATCTTCTTTCTCCCCCTAGATAGTTGCCCTCATTGATGTTTTGGCCCTCTTGATTTTCTTGAGGTTGATCTTGTATGGAAGCTCCCCCTTAATCATTTTCCTCCATCTGTGGTTCATTTTCTTCATTCGCATTTGAAGGTGGCACTTGTGGTCGAACATCGCCCAATGCCATTCTTCTCAATGCTTGACATGGAGTTTCTTCTTGATCTAGCACACACTGATCGACTTGCTCTTCTTGAGAGCCGTTAGTTTCATCGAACACTACGTCACGTGTGACTTCAACAAGTCTGGAGGTTTTGTTGAAGACACGATAAGCGTAGGAGTTCAAATCATAGCCAAGTAAGAAACCTTCATCGGACTTTGAAGCAAACTTCGAGGCCCTTGGCTTCTTATTTAAAAAATAACCTTTTGTACCAAAAACTTGACAGTATGAAATATTTGGCTTGTTACCCGTGAGTAGTTCATAAGAGGTTTTCTTGAGCAACCGATGAAGATATAGTCGGTTTATGGTGTGACAAGCGGTGTTAATCGCTTCATCACAAAACCTGTCCGAAGTCTTGTATTCATCGAGCATTGTCCTCGACATCTCAATGAGAGTTCTGTTCTTTCTTTCGGCTACTCCGTTTTGTTGAGGAGTGTATGGTGCTGAAAATTCATGCTTTATTCCTTCTTCATCTAGATACTCCTCAACTTGGGTGTTCTTGAATTCTGTCCCATTGTCACTTCGCATGTTCTTGATCTTCAATGAGAATTCATTTTGGGCACACTTGATGAACTTATTGAGAGTTCCTTGAGGTTCTGTCTTATCATGCAAAAAGAAAACCCATGTGAAGCGTGAAAAATCATCAACAGTGACTAGACCATATTTATTACCGCCGATGCTTATGTAGGCAATTAGACCAAATAGATCCATGTGTAGGAGCTCAAGCGGTCTTGTTGTAGTCATGACATTCTTCGCAGGATGGGGTGCTTCTACTTGCTTTCCTGCTTGACATGCTCTACACGGCCTATCTTTCTCAAAAACAACATCCTTTAAACCTCGGATGTGATCGCCTTTGAGGAGTTTTTGAAGATTCCTCATACCAACATGTGCTAGCCATCTATGCCACAACCAGCCCATGTTGGTCTTTGCAATCAAGCATGTGTCAAGTTCGGCTTTATCTTTGTTGAAGTCAACTAGATAAAGTTTTCCCTTCAACACACCCTTGAATGCAATTGAGTTATCACTCCTTCTAAAGACAGTCACACCCTCATTATTGAATAAGCAGTTATAACCCTTGTCACATGATTGAGATATGGACAAAAGATTATAATCCACGGAGTCAACATGTAAAACATGAGAGAGAGTATGTTGTGATGAAATTACGATTTTACCGGTACCAAGCACTTTTCCTTGACTATTATCACCAAAATAAATGCCTTCATTTGGGTCTTCATTTTCTTCATATTCCATAAACATTCTTCTTTCTCCGGTCGTGTGATTGGTGCATCCACTATCTAGCACTCATTTTTCTCCACCGGATGAGTAAGTCTGCAAAAACAATTTATGCCTTGGTCTTAGGTACCCAAGCTTGATTGGTTCCTTTGAGGTTAGTCACAAGTGATTTGGGCACCCACACATGAGACTTGGTATTCCCATGGCGTGGCCCAACATATTTAGCATAAACTCTTCCAAGATTACTTTTCATAGGTACATATGAAGCATCAAAGGTTCTAAATAGAAGTTGTTGTTCATATGTGTTCACATTGTTAAATTTATCAACATTACTAAGCTTTGTAGTTTGAGAAGAGTTTCCCTTGACAAAAGACAATGCAACCCTTGTTATTCTTGTGGTTTCTAGCATTGTGCTTTTCACCATTAGAATATCCAATGCCATATTTGACATTGGGAGGCCTTGTGACCAAGTATGCACTGCGTGCATACTTGATCTTCTCCTTATCAAATATGCCACTTTAAGAAGATTGCTTTTCCTTTGTCAGGTTTGGTTTTTTCTTCATGTTAGTGTCATTTTTGGCACAAGTACAAGTAATACTAGTTTCAGACTTTGTGTGTTGAGAATGTGAGCTAGACATTGATGAAGAACCACTTTGCTTGAGTGACTCAACTTGTCCCTCAAGGATCTTGTTAACTTTGGTTAAGTTAGCAAGCTCATCCTTGATGGTGGTGTTTGAGTCTTTTAACTTCAAGCAAGCTTCCTTGCTTGAAGCTAATTCAAGTTCTAGTGATTTATTTTGTTCCTTTTGAAATTCAAGAAGCTTTTCATTCTCAACATATTCCTCCTTTTGGGAGATGATCATATCTTCCTGATGATTGACTAACTTCTCCATATCAACAAGCTTATCAACTAGAAATTTCATTTTAGCAGCTATCTTTTTGTCTAAACCCATAAGCATATATTCATCTTCATCACTGCTATCATCCTCACTAGAATTATCACTATCACTAGTAAAAAGAATGCGAGAAGGAAGATTTAGTTGGTACCTTTCGTTTACCTTCCTTTGCCATTAGACAAGTGTTGTCGGTGTCCTTCCATGCGCCCATAGTTGGGAAGAGAGTGGATTTCTTGGTAGTCTTCTTTATGGCTATGGTGGCCATCTCCTCTTTTTCTTCGGATGAAGATTCATCATTGGAGTCCCACTCCTTCCCTAGATGCGCTTGGCCATATTGCTTTTTTTCTTGAACATTTTCTTTGGTTGAGACTTGTTATCCTTTGTCTTCTTCTTGTTTTAATCATGTGGATAATCTACTATGAAGTGATCGTATCCTCCGCAGTTATAGCACGCCCGTCTCATCTTGGTCTTTGTTTGTCCCTTTGTCTTCCTTCATTTGAGCTGTTGCCCTTTCTTCTTCTCATCATTTTCTTGAACTTCTTCATGAACAAGATCATGTCTTCTTCATCGATATCACTGCTTTCATCGTCGCCATCGTCTTCTTCATAAGCTTCTCGAGTTTCCTTTGATACGGGTTTACAAGTTGACTTCAAAGCAACTCCTTTCTTCTTTGCCGAGGTGAGATCGGCAATTTACTTAACATGCTTGGCTTGCTTCTCCATCATCTCAAAGTTGATGATCTTGCCAAGAAGATCATCTGGGGTCATTTTCCGGTACCCGGGGCTTTCTCTGATCATAGAGCAAAGAGTTACATTGTGAGGCATGAATGCTCTGAGAATCAACTTCACAACCTCATGATCATTCCACTTCTTGCTGCCATAAGCTTGGACTTTGTTGATAAGATTCTTTAGTCGATTGACATATCTTGTGGTGATTCATCTTCTTCTATCGTGAATCTTCCCAATTCACCTTCAATCATTTCTATCTTGGCTTCGCGTATGTGATGATCACCTTCATGTGCAGTTTATAGTGTGTCCCATATCTCCTTGGCAGTTTCGAGCCCATCCACCTTGGTGAACTAGTCTCGGCTTAGTGATGACGTGATCACAGCTGCAGCTTGAGCATTTCGATGAATGGCTTGTTCTTGGTTTGGGGTCAGCTCTGCATCATCATCCGAGATATCTATCCCTGTACAATGCCACAAACTCGGGTTAAGGGATATGAGATGCATTTTCATGTTTTGTCTCCACATTGAATAATTATTTCAATCAAAGTAAGGTACTTTCTCTAGGGGAATTGATAAGTAATGATTATCGTGAGAATTCAAACACTCATAATCAAAAGGATATCAGGAGTAGTCTGTGTGACTACCCCCTTTCTTCTTCTTTTCATCATCAGTGTTCTTCTTCCCTTTTGGGCGATTGCCTTCTTCCGTAGAAGAGCCTTGAGTTGGAGCACCTCCTCATCATCATCCTCACTGTCTTGAATGGCGTCGAGTAGCTTCTTTAGCTTTTGAGTCCTTTCATCATTACTCTTTTCGTCGTCGATCTTCTTGTGTACATCCTTGACGTCCATATTGTCTCCTCGAGCGGTGAGTCTCTTTTGAAGAGTTTGGCTCTGATACCAATTGAATGTAGCCTAGAGGGGGGTGAATAGAATTTTCGACGCTTTGTTGAAACCTGAAACACTTAGTAGTCTATCAAATACAGGGAAATCGGACTAGTCCGCTAGAGTGCGGACTAGTATGTTTTCTAAACAGAGAAAAATCAGACTAGTCCGGTACTGGGCGGACTAGTCCGGTATGCGTGGACTAGGGAGATCAAGATTGATCAATGTTCACTTCCAATATTCTATGCAGCGGAAACTAATTGTTAGTTTGGATGTATTGCAACAGTGACACAATGAGTAACAGGAAACAACGGTGATTTTAATGTTTGAATGTGAATTTCAAAGGATAGATTAAACACTAGGATATGATGAACAATTAATGAACAGGAGTAGGAGACAAATGTTTATCCCGAGGTTCGATTCCACGAAGGCAATCTACGTCCCTGTTGAGGAGTCCACTAAGGACCGGGTCTCCTCCAATCCTACCCTCGTCGAATCGCAACAAAGGCCGATTCTCTTCCACTAATCACAAAGGGGAATAAATCGTTCAAGGGGCCTTCTCGCAAGTTGAGGGCTCCCCAAGAATTACAACGAACGAATGAACACAACTCAACACACTCAACAGATGAACAATTAATAAATAAGAGTGTGTGAGAGATCAAACCCAAGAGCTCAAGATGTGTAGAACAAGTGTCTCCTTTGATCAATTGCCAATCCCCAAAGAATTGATCCTTCTTGGGTTAGAATGTGTTGAGAGAGGTGAATTTTGGGCTCTTGGGAGGTGTGACGGCGCAGGGGGTTCAAGAGTTATGTTGGTATAGCCGTACGCCTCTTTTTATAGTAGTGTTTCCAATGGGTACGTTAGGGTTTGCGATGTCCGGACTAGTCCGTGGTTGACTCCGGACTAGTCCGGTGTGCGGTGTGTAGAAAACCCTAAGTGTCGTGAGATATCGGACTAGTCCGTGGTAGTGTGGACTAGTCCGTTTTCTATCCAGAGACAAAATCGGACTAGTCCGTTTTCTGGTCACAAAGAAAGTCAGACTAGTCTGGTTGATATCGGACTAGTCCGCACATGTTTAAATTGTGCAGTTAGTTTGATTTCTCTCTCTTGAGCTCTTGGGGTGTGTTTCTCCAACACACTCTATACTAAGTGATCTAATCTTTTCAGTTCTTGAGCTCTTATCAATTTGGATCCTCCTCCTTTCTTTTTGCGCTTTCTTCTTAATTTCTTTGAGAACCTGCGCTCATTCTCAACAATTTTGTTAGGGTCTCATTTGTTTGTCATAAATCAACCAAAACCCACAAGGGGTGCCTAGATGCACTTTCAATGTGAGTTGGCTCAAGTTAGCCAAAATAATTTTGATGAATTTGTTAGCTATGCTATCACTCAGGAATATTAATCCAATCTCCACCTTAAAGAAAAGAGGGAGAGGGACTCATCACAGGATGAATGCAATCATCTACCTCAGAAGTATAGGTGGGTAATCCGTTCACCTTCCGGTTGAGAGGTTCCACAAAAGGTGCAATCATTCTTGGAGTGTGACGACTCTTGTACTACACAGAGGTTTTATTTACCTCCACCGCAGCAACAACTTATTTCTCGTGCACCTCAATACCAACAATGTGCACCAGAATATTATTCCCCTCAAGAGATTGAATGTAAGGGCCTAAGTTTTTGCACACATCCAAAGTGTTCATCACACCACACACACCTCATTTGAGGAAACTTTATGAACACCTTTGAAGAGCAAGTAAACACCATCTACATGGTCATTAGAGAATAAACTCACAAAATGCAAAAGTGGCATTTCCCACATGCATCTTATAGGGGCTGAGCATATGAAAAACTCATACACCTTGCTAGGAATGCTCATGCCAAATTTCACCCAAATCCAAAATCTTTTTGAGCTATTTTTGGGTATAACTAGAAAGAGGTTAGTTTGAACTCAAATTCAAATTCAAACTACTTTCCTCCCATGAATTCAAAAGTGGGAGGTATATTCATACTCAGCACATTTTTGTGATCTCACCCACCAATTTTCACTCCATTGGAGTCAATCTTGACATGAGCTATTTGGCTAAATTCAAATCAAATTCGAATTTTAACTAAACCTTTGCTGAAAATTTGATCAAATCAAATTCCATTTTGAATTATTCAAACTCCAGTAGCCATTTGGAGATTTAATCAAATCACCATGGTTATTTGGGTCTCAACTGTTTAGAGCAGTAGGAAAAATAAAGTTTGGAGGTTAAAATGTAAGGTGGGACCCCCCTGTCAGCCACTCTAAACTGAAGAACCGCCTCTGCTCGAGCCTGCCTTCGCCCGGGAGAGCGCCAGCGCGCTAGCCGACCGGTTCCCGACGGGAAATCGGTGCCAGCTCCTGCTGTTCGGCGTGCGACCGGTCCTTATCAGTCCACGAGTTGCCAAAGGCGATCTTCTTCACTGATATCCCATGTTCCCTCGCTCTCTGCTCCATTCCCGATAAAAACACAGCGACCGGACGCGCTCTCGGTGTTTTCCCTCGCCACAGTCGGTTGATCAGCGATTGCTCGAGGTTCACACTGCAAGCATCAGCGCCCAGATGTGTTCTAGCTATTTCTCTCGCCGTACCAATGTTTGGTAGCTCTGGGTGATCACAGTTCCGAGAACACCAACGACTTGCCGAGGGTTGCGGCGGCGATCGTTTTGGTTCACCGTGGACAGGATGCCACGGCCCTTTTCGCCTCTGCTCTCCTATACAAGAAAGTGCACTAGCTTCTCTAGGTCGTGTAGCGTCTCTCCATTCAGAAAATAATCCACCGTATAGCTAGAATTTTCCAATTTCCCGAACCCTAGTATAAAACACCCGAGCTCGGCTGTGAGCCAAATTCGGTTCACATATACCACCACAAGCCGAGCTCGTTTGTAAGTAGCTAGTAAATCCCCTAGCGCGTCTCCTCTTGGAAAGACCAAGGAAAATCATGGATAATGGTCTCGGAGAGGGCAGTTCTTCGGGTCGCCGTGGAAAACGGTCCCGGTTCACCGTGGAGCTCGCGGTTGCTGGCCGTTTCACCAAGGTTGGCTACCATTTCCAGCTTCCTCATGGTTCCCTGGTGCTGTAGAGAAAAAACCCGATGTTTTGGTGTAGGACAGAGCTAACCCGACCTCGCCAAAACCCTAGCGGGTGCTGTCGCCGGTGCACGCAGGTCTCCGGCCATCGCCGGTGGCCGGCGAGCTCACAGCTGAGTTCAGGAGGTCGAAAAATGGGGAGGCGGCAAGTTTTGGGCCGAGAGGTGGCTGGGAACTCGATTCATGCGAGTCTCGCCGGAGACCACCACCGCCGGGTGTTTGGCGCGAGGAGGAAGACGAAGCACTGTGTGTGGGACCCACCGGCAGAAGTTTAAACTTTTCCCTGATTTTCAGATTTATTTCAAACTTCAAACCCAGATAACATTAGCTAGGAAACTCCAAATTGAGTGAACCAAATTTTGTTGGATTCAGCTCTCTGAGAACTTTCCAACAAATCAAGTTTCACTTTATGAAAATCATTATTTACACATAATTAATTCTTCAAAATTTAAACTGTTTAGAATTTTAACTGGAGAAACCTTTGGACGAAAATTCTGAAATTTGGCCAGGATGTTCACCAAAATATCCCCGAGCTACCATAACAATTTCAGATCCATTTGAGCTCATTTGATCCACCTAATAGTGTGATTAAAAAAACTGTTCCAGAGAAAATAGAAAATGTCCAGAAACATTTTCAGATTTTTCCTAAAATTGTTTAGCTCATATCTTTAGCTAGGAACCTTCCAACTAAGTGAAACCAACTCCATTAGAACCCTATGAAAATCTAGTTTTCAGAAAGTCATGAGTTGTTCCATTAAAATCCCTAGAACACCCTAAGAGCTCCAATCAAGGACAAGTACATAATTATTTTTTGGAGAGCTCAAATGACCGTTGCTGCAAAATGAAACTTGGTCAAGTCTCTGTTTAGGTTGTATCAAAACCACAGTAAAAATTTTAGAGTCATTGGGCCTGTCTAGCAAGATTTGTAGTCTTTACAAATTCAACTTCAATTCAAATGCATTTAAATTGACACATATATGTATTTGTCACATGTAGTCGCTAAGGTTGAGGAGGAGTCTGAAGTCTTAGACTTCATCACTCCAGAAGAGCAGCTAGACTACAACCAACAGCAGCATGGCAAGCTCCGGTCTGCATTAACCATTTTTACAAATTTTACTGCTTTGAGAACTTACTTTGGGCACCCACTTAATTTTTGCATTAGAGTCTTGTTTGAAAACCCAGATGCATAGCCAAGAAAACCCTGTGTTGGGATTAGGTTTGTAAACCTCGATTAGCTACTGCAATGCTAAGTTAGTGTAGGACTCGGTACAAGTCAAGTAGTTGGAACTGCTCGCGAGAATAGGCTAGAGGCACACCACTCGGGTACAGATAGCAAATGGAACACATGGCAATAAAAATGAGACCGAGCGGAGAGTAAGGGCAGCAGGACGTTGGGGCCTGGCTGCCATAGCTCCACTTGTGTCGATTGAGGACCGAGCCATGTGTGGGCCTGTTGAACAAGCTAGAACAGTACCAAAGACCTACCGGATATATGGGAACCGGGAAACCGATATAACTCGGGTAGCTGGGTGTTCAGGCATAGCTGGTCGTTCAGAGGGTAGGTTGAGAGCTCGAGGTGTAAATCGGCTGGCGGCACTGCAGATGCGCGTGCAGAGACCTCTTTCTCGGGACGATTGGACCGGTTCGACATTTGGCTGACGGGTGAAAGGTGGTTGCGTAAGACGTCCGTGATGGTTGCTGTAGGCAACGTCGAGTACGGGCGTACGTGACGGGTTATTCGGGTAACCCTGCAGGTGTAAATCGATTATAATCGCCGTCCTTCGCGGTCAGTGAGTACCACTTGTTCACTGTACCGTGACGTAGAAAGAACAGGCTAGTTACATGTTAAAAGTTTGCTGATTTGAAAGCTGTACATTGATTGTTAACGACTTGCTGTAGTTTAGAGCTAATTAAAGTTCTTTTCAACCTTGGGCAAAGTACATGAGAGAAATGCATTTCTTGTTTGATTGCGGCTCTCTCATGTGCCTTAGCGTGGGGTTCTCCACAACCTGCTGCTAAAACTTGAAAGTAAGGTTCAAATAATTAGGCGAGTCCTTTGCAACTTATTTACCTCATGTACCCTAAAACCCTTCATGTAGAAGTTTCATGCATGGGAGAGACGGGTCAGACTTGCTGAGCCATCGTGCTCACTGCTTGTGTTTGAAGATTTTGCAAGGGTTTATGAGGAAGGGACTCCCGAGGAGGAGACGGAACCCCAAGAGGGAAACCCCGTCGAGTGGGAGTCGTGCACGCCGCCTTGTTAGTGTGTGTGCGTGCTAGCGGAGACACGTTCACGGGCTGAACATGAACTCGATGTGTAGTCTACGCCCGTGAGTGTAGACCAAACTATTTTGTTGTAAAAATGTTCATAAACTGGTTTATGTAAAAAAACTTTGCTTCCGCTTTGTATCTTTCATGTGCGTTATCCGGTGCTGTGCAACGCAGCACCCCTCAGCGTAATCCTGGCTCGACGAGGCCGTGGGGCCGCGTCATTGAAGATGATCAAGGTGATTTCTCAGCTGAATCGAGTGGTATCCCACTTCAAATTGACAATGAACACAACGTCAATGAAGCAACTGAACCGAGCAGCAACATGATGTCTGAGGGTTCAGTTCCAAAGAATGATCTTGGACAGCAAAGAAAAGCCATGTCCAAGGTGGGAACTATTAACTATGTGTCAGTAGATGATCTGCCCAAGGGAGGACCAGTTCTCGCGGGCAGGTTCACCTTAAATGACAAGCCGGTTGTCATTCTATTTGACTCTGGTGCAACACATAACTTCATTAGCAAGGCGACGGTGATCCGGGATCAGATTTCCACAAGTATCACAAAAGGTTCTTACCTTATTCATTCGCCAGGTTGAGACATATCGACTAATGAAGTCGTTTCTAGAGCACCACTTTGTTTGGGTGGAAAAGTTTATCCTACCACCTTCATTATTCTCGAAGATCAAGGAATCGATTCCATATTGGAAATATCATGGTTAACTTCCCATAGGGCTGTTCTGGACATCGAGAACCGGAGTGTTCATTTGGACTCTCCACTTCACGGGTGTCATACGTTGTATCTCGGCAAAGATGTTTCCAAAGTCCCGGAAGTATGTAATGCCGAAGCCTGCAAGTTAGAAGACATTCCAGTAGTCTATGAATATCCTGACGTGTTTCCCAAAGATCTTCCAGGCTTACCACCTGAGCGCGAGGTGGAGATCAAAATAGAATTGATACCTGGAACCACGCCGATCTCTCGGAGACCATACAAAATGGCTCTGAATGAATTAGCTGAACAGAAGGAGCAACTCAAAGATCTGATGGACCATGGGTGTATTCGTCCAAGTTCATCACCATGGGCTTGCTTGGCTTTATTTTCAAGAACAAGGATGAGATGCTGAGGCTATGCGTCGATTATCATCCGTTAAATGTTGTGACGATAAAGAATAAGTATCCACTACCAAGAATTTATATTCTCTTCGATCAACTAGTGGGTGCTAAAGTCTTCTCCAAGATGGACTTAAGGTCGGGATATCATCAAATCAAGATTAGAGCGGAGGATATCCCGAAAACATCATTCTCGACAAGATATGGACTCTATGAATATCTTGTCATGTCATTTGGGTTGACCAATGCTCCGGCTCACTTTATGTATCTTATGAACTCGGTGTTCATGCCAGATTTGGATCAGTTAGTCGTGGTATTCATCGACGATATCTTGGTCTATTCCAAATCAGAGGAGGAACATGCTAAACATTGGCATATTATGCTCCAACGATTGAGAGATCACAAGCTCTATGCAAAGTTTAGTAAATATGAATTCTGGATCAACCAAGTGCCATTTCTTGGACATATTATTTCAGCGGAAGGCATCGCTGTTGATCCAAGCAAGATTAAACAAGTGCTGAAATGGAAGTCTCCAACATCAGTCCCTAAAGTTCGTAGCTTCTTAGGTTTGGCGGGATATTATCGGAGGTTCATCCCGGGCTTCTAAAAAATCTCTAAACCTATGATGGAGCTACTGAAAAAGGGCATCAAATATGATTGGAGTACGCCATGTGAGGAAGCTTTTCAAGCGTTGGTGAAACACCTCACAACAGCCCCGGTTTTAGCTCAACTGGATACAACCAAGCCCTTTGATGTTTATTGTGATGCATCCAGCATTGGACTTGGTTGTGTACTCATGCAAGGAGGACGCGTGGTGGATCACGGCAATTACGGGATCATGAACAACATTATCCAGCTCATGATTTTGAGCTTGCTTCTGTGGTACTAGCTTTGAAGATTTGGAGACACTACCTATTGGGAAATCTAGTTCATCTCTACACCGACCACAAAAGCTTGAAGTACATATTCACTCAAAAAGAGTTGAATATGCGACAACGGTGATGGTTGGAGCTGATCAATGACTATGAAATTGAAATTCATTATCATCCGGGCAAGGCAAATGTGGTCGCCGATGCACTCATCAGGAAATCTATCTGACCATTACGCCAATAGAAGAGGAAGAACCGAGTCTCTACTTGGTTCCATATGGAGCTCTACATAATCTAGCTCTCATACCAACATTAAAATAGGAGGTTATGAAAGCTCAAAAGCGAGACAAGGGCATGGCTCATATTAAAAGGAGGTTGAAGAACGGGGGAATGGAATGTTTCCGGTTAGATGATGAAGATACCTTATGGTTCAAGGACCGGATTGTCGTACCCCGTGATATGACGCTGCAGAAGAAAATTTTGGATGAAGCTCATTTGTCCAAATTTTCCATTCATCCGGGCAGCAATAAAATGTACCAAGACCTCTGGAAGAAGTTTTGGTGGACACGTATGAAACGTGAAGTTGCAAAGTATGTTTCAGAATGTCATACATGTTGTAGAGTTAAGGACGACCATGTGAAGAAGTCGGGCCGGCTGCATCCACTGCAAATACCGGCATGGAAGTGGGAAGACTTGAGTATGGATTTCATCATCGGGTTGTCGATGACGTCCCACCACCATGATTCAATTTGGGTAATCGTTGACTGGTTAACCAAATCAGCACGCTTCATCCCCGTGCATACCAGATACACCGCCAAGCAGTATGCGGAGTTGTACATAGCACGGATCTTGTGATTACATGGAGTTCCCCGTACCATTGTGTCCGACAGAGGGTCGCTATTTGTAGCCCGTTTTTGGGAGCAGTTACACGCATCCTTGGGAACCAAATTGATTCGAAGCTCCGTGTATCACCCTCAAACCGATGGGGAAACTGAGAGGGTGAATCAAATACTTGAAGATATGCTAAGAGTGTGTTCCATCTACCACGGTAAGAGCTGGGATGATCACTTACCGTTGGCGGAGTTCTCTTATAACAACGGTTATCAAACGAGCATCAAAAGGGCACCTTATGAGGCTCTCTACGGCTGGAAGTGCCGCACACCCTTGAACTGGTGTGAATCTGGTGAGAGAGTTATTTACGGGGTTGATCTTGTAAATGAAGCAGAAGAGCGGGTAAGGCTTATTCAAGCAAATCTTAAAGCCGCTCAGTCCAGACAAAAGAGCTATGCGGATAAGAGACGTCGTCCTCTCGACTTTCAAGTTGGAGACCAGGTATATCTCCCTGTATCTCCTATGAAGGGAAGTCACCGATTCGGAGTGAAAGGAAAATTAGCTCCGTGTTTTATCGGTCCCTTCGTCATCATTGAAATATGTGGACCCATGGCATACCGTTTGGAGTTACCGGCAGCCTTAGCCGGAGTTCATAACGTCTTCCACATATCTCAGTTGCGGAAGTGTTTAAAAGTTCCAACGGAGATTCTCACGGGAGGCATAGCAGATTTGAAGCCGGACCTCACTTATGTTGAGCATCCAACCCGGATAATTGATGAAAAGACTCGCGAGACCAGAAACCGGACGCTGCGATTTTTCAAGGTAATATGGGAAAATCACACGTCCGACGAAGCTACATGGGAAAGCGAGGAGTATTTACAATGCAATCATCCGGAGTTATTAGAGGCATATGTCCCATAGTTGTCCTCCGCACATTGTTCTTAATTGTGAATCTCTGAGACGAGATTCTTTTTAAGGGGGGAGGAATGTAAAAGTCCCCAAAACTTGTAAAAGGAAAAGTTGAGTTGTGAATAAAGTTGAGTTCAAATTTAAGAAATGGGACTTGCAAAAACTTTTCTACAAATGTGAATGTTGTCATGTGCAATCACATAATTTAAAGTCCACTTTGAATTCAAATGTTTATTTGAATGCAAAGGTGGTCATTTTAAATGAAGGATGCAAACTGTTGTTGTAACCTGACACGACCCCACTGGTCCTGTCGAGCCAGGATCACGCTGAGGGGTACTGCGTTGCACAGCACCGTATAACACACGTCAAAGGTACAAAGCGGAAGCGGAAGCTTTATTACATAAACAAGTTTATTAACATGTTTACATCAAAATAAGTTTAGTCCACACTCGCGGGCGTAGACTAAGCATCAAGTGCACGTTCAGCCCTCGAACGTGTCCTTGCTAGCACACACGCACACTAACTCTGCGGCGTGCACGACTCCCACTCGACGGGGTTCCCCTCCTGGGGTTCCGTCTCCTCTTCGGGAGTCCCTTCCTCATAGAACCCTGCAAAAGCTTCAAACACAAGCAGTGAGCACGAAGGCTCAGCAAGTCTGACCCGTCTCACCTAAACATGGAACTTCTACATGAGGGTAATGGGTTACATGAGGTAAAATCATTTGCAAGGACTCGCCTAATTAGTAGAACCTTACTTTCAAGTTTTAGCAGCAGGTTGTGGAGAACCTTACGCGAAGGCACATGAGAGAGCCGCAATCAAACAAGAAACGCATTTCTCTCATGTACTTTGCCCAAAGTTGAAAAGAACTTTAGTTAGCACTAAGCTACAACATATCATTAACAATCAATGTCCAGCTTTCAATCAGCAACATTTTAACATGTAACTAGCCTGTTCTTTCTACGTCACGGTACAGTGAACAAGTGGTACTCACTGACCGCGAGGGACGGCGATTATAATCGATTTACACCTGCAGGGATTACCCGAACAACCCGTCACGTACGCCCGTACTCGATGTTGCCTACAACAACCATCACGGACGCCGTACGCGACTACCTTTCACCCGTTAGCCAAATATTGAACCGGTCCCATCGTCCCGAGCAAGAGGTCCCTGCACGCGCATCTCTGTGCCGCCAGCTGATTTACACCTCGAGCTCTCAACCTACCCTCTGAACGACGGGCAATGCCTCAATACCCAGCTACCCGAGTTACATCAGTTTCCCGGTTCCCATATAGCCGGTAGGTCTTCGGTACTGTTCTAGCTTGTTCAACAGGCCCGCACACGGCTCGGTCCTCAATCGACACAAGCGGAGCTACAGCACACAGGCCCCAAAGTCCTGCTGCCCTTACTCTCCGCTCGGTCTCATTTTCTTGCCATGTGTTTCATGTGCTATCTCTACCCGAGCAATGTGCCTCTAGCCTATTCTCGCGAGTAGTTCCAACTACTCGACTTGTACCGAATCCTACTCTATCCTAGCAATGCAGTGGCTAACGGGGTTTGCAATCCTAAACCCCAACCCATGGTTTTCTTGGCTATGCAGTGGGGTTTCCAAACAAGACTCTGATGCACAACATAAAGAAAACAAGTATGTGCTCAAAACAATAAAAATTTATAAAATGGTTAATGCAAACCGGGGCTTGCCTTGCTGCTCTTGGTCGTAGGCTAGCTGTTCCTCCGGAGTAACGAAGTCTAGGACTTCGGGTTCCTCCTCGACCTTAGCGACTACATGATGGAAACAATATATGTATTAATTTAGTGCACTTGTATTAAGTTTGAAGTTGTGAAGTCTATAACCTTTGCTAGATAGACCTAATGACTGTGAAACTTTTACTGTGGCTTGGTTACAACCTAAACAAAGACTTGGTCAAGTCTTAGTTGCAGCAAAGCTCATTTGAGCCCTCCACAAATAATTATGTCCTTGACCTTAATTAAAGGCTTTTAGGGTGTTCTAGGTAGTTTCATGAAACAAACTATGACTTTCTGAAAACTAGATTTTCAGAGGGTTCTAATGGAATTGGTCTCACTTAATTTGGAAGTCTCTAACTAAAGATATGAGCTAAACAATTTCAGAGAAAATTCTGAAAATGTTTCTGAACATTTTCTATTTTCTCTGGAACAGTTTTACTAATCACACCATTAGGTGGACTAAATGAGCTCAAATGGATCTGAAATTTTTATGGTAGCTCAATGATATTTTGGTGAACATCTCAGCAAAATTTCAGGATTTTCCGCCAAAGGATTCTCCAGTTAAAATTCCTAACAGTTTAAACATTAAGGAATTAATTCTGGAGAATTAGGGAATTTCATGAAGTGATACTTGATTTTCTGGAAAGTACTCAAAGAGCTGAATCCAGCAAAATTTGGTTCACTCAATTTGGAGCTTTCTAGCCAAAGTTATAAGGATTTGAAGTTTGAAGGAAATCTGAAAATCGGGGAAAAGTTTAAACTCGCGCGTGGGCCCAGGGGACACGCGTCGCACGTCGAAGCGACAGCACACCGCGGCCCACAAGGCTTTTGCGCGCCAGCACACCCGATCCCGGCCGCAGCCGGATCCCGATTCAAAATATCGGCCGCTGACAGCTGGGGTCCACCCCCTTCTTCAACCTCGCGACACCCGCGCTCCGCCGCCGAGGGACCTCGCCGGAGAGCTCGCCGCTGGCTGCTGTACAGCTCCAAACTTCTTGATTCTGGCCGCCCCTGCCTACTTTTACTTGGGGAACATGATCCGAGGGTCAGCTGCTCATGACAACGGCCGGAGCATGGTCGGCGACGAGCCGCCATATCGGAACGACTTCGGCCATGTCGGCTGATGCTCCTAGTGCCTCAGCTACTTGGGAAATCGGTCGGGGAGCATCAGTGGACCTCAGAGAAGGTCGACATGAACTCGGGGCAGCTCGGGGAAGGCCCGAAATAGGTCCTCACCGTGCGCCCGATACCCCCCCTTGCGTTCCGCCATTAGTAGACCTTGAATTACGCCGGGCACAGAAGTTCTCCGGCCCAGAGTTGTGAAGGCAACTTGTGCGTCACCGTGTCTAGTTCGTGTGGGAGTGGCCTGAGGCCCTCTAATCCTTTCTAGAGCACGAATTAAACAGAATCGTACCCGAAGGTCGTTCTGCACACAGAAAGGGGAAAAGTGGAAATTCGCCGCCGGTGAGCAACCACTCGAGCTGTGGCTCGGGGATGAGCAGCACCGATCACTTGCGCGTCCAAGGGTGCCTTGGCTCGGGCGTGACAACGACCAGGTTGGGCTGTCCACGAGAGCCCGAGGTGCGGCGGTTTCCAGTTCCGAGTTTGATCTTTCGGCACAGCCGATATCACTCGGTTTCAATCGATTTCTATCAATGGGAAGGATAGAGGATGGTTGCTAGTACCTTGCTGGGACCTTGGAATGGAAAGAGGGAGCTGCGATCGGCTCGATCCAGCAGGAACTCGAGCGCCGGTGATGGCAGTGGAGAAATGGATCGTGCACGTCGGCAGCTCGGGGAATGGCGACTGAAGCACGCCGGGGAGGGAATAAATAGGCCGGTCGGCCGGTCTCCGGCTTGGGGCACGCAGCAGGAGCTGGCGCCGGCTGCCCCCTTCGGTGGCGCGCGCGCACAACAGCCGGGAACCGACTGAACTGTGGTTCAGTCGGTTTGCTTTGAGGCTGAGGCTGACATGTGGGTCCCACTCCTCTTTTAACCTCTGAAATTTATTCCTAACAGCTGTGGTAAACAGTGAACCCTATTCTACCCTTGGCAACTCAAATTATTCACCCAAGAGCCATTTGAATTGATCAAAGTTCAAATGAGGTTTGGTTTGAATGAATTTCAGCACAAGTGCAGTTTGAAATTCAAATAAAGTTTGAATTTCTCCCCCTTAGCTCATGTCAAGATCAACTCCAAATGGAGTGAAAATTGGTGTGTGAGCTCACAAAAATGTGCTGAGCAAGAATATGCCTTCCACTTTTAAATTCAGTGGGTGAAAACAGTTTGAATTTGAATATGTTTTCAAACTGCCCCTTTCCTATCTACACCCAAGATGACCTCAAAAATGTTTTGAATTTGGGTGAAACTTGGCATGGACATCCTTAGCAAAGTGTAGGAGTTTTCATATGTCCAGCCCATCTATATCACATGTGGGAAGTACCACTTTTGCAATGTGTGAGTTTGTTCCCTAATGAGCATGTTGATAATTGTTACTTGCTCTTTATTTGTGTTCATCATTTTTCCTCAAATGAGGTGTGTGGTGTGGTGATGAACACTGCAAATGAGTGTCAAAAACTGAGGCCCTTACATTCCTCCCCCCTTAAAAGAATCTCGTCCCGAGATTATAAGGTGAAAATGAGAGAGAGGACGGTGGAAAATTACCGGATATGCGATGTGAAAAAGTCGGGGTAGTTAGTGCGAAGGAATTCTTCGCTCTCCCATGTCGCTTCATCCATGGAGTGATTACTCCACAGAACCTTGTAGAACCACAACGTACGGTTGCGTGTGGTTCGGGCCTTTTCATCAATAATCTGCACCGGTTCCTCCCGATAGGTGAGATCCGGTTGCAGTTCTTCAATGTCTTCCAGCTGAACGGTAGTTGATAGCTTGAGACACTTCCTCAGCTGGGAAATGTGAAAGACGTCGTGCACACCGGAAAGTGCTTCTGGTAATCTTAGCCGGTATGCCACCGATCCACATCTTTCGGTAATCTGGAATGGACCGATGAATCGGGGTGCTAACTTTCCTCTCACCCCAAATCTGTTTACGCCCTTCATTGGAGACACTCGTAGATATACGTGGTCTCCAGCTTCGAATTGTAACGGACGCCTTCTCCGGTCCGCATACTGTTTCTGTCGGGATTGAGCGGCTTTTAGGTTCGCTTGAATTAATCGAACCTTTTCTTCCGCGTTGTTGACAAGATCAATCCCGAAGGTAACCCTCTCGCCAGACTCACACCAATTCAATGGTGTGCGGCATTTTCTCCCGTATAGCGCCTCGTAGGGCGCCATCTTGATGCTGGCTTGGTACCCATTGTTGTACGAGAACTCGGCTAATGGCAAGTGATCATCCCAATTCTTGCCGTGGTCGATAGCGCAAGCTCGTAGCATGTCTTCTAGGATTTGATTTACCCGCTCCGTTTGCCCATCCGTCTGCGGGTGGTAGGCTGAACTACGGATCAGCTTCGTCCCCAAGGCAGCGTGGAGCTGCTCCCAAAAACGGGACACAAATAAAGTGCCCCGGTCCGATACGATAGTACGGGGTACGCCGTATAAGCATAGGATCCGTGAGATGTACAGTTCAGCGTACTTCTTGGCGTTGTAGTTGGTGTTGACCGGGATGAAATGGGCAACTTTGGTGAGCCGATCGACGATCACCCACACAGAATCATGTTTCTGTAAGGTGGTGGGTAAACCGACGACGAAATCCATGCTCACGTCCTCCCACTTCCAGGCAGGAATGCCCAGTGGTTGCAGCAGTCCCGGTTTCCGCATGTGGTCTGCCTTCACCCGTCGACATGTATCACACTCGGACACGTATTTTGCAGTCTCTCGCTTCATCCGTGTCCACCAAAACTTGCTTCTGAGTTCTTGATACATCTTGTTGCTGCCGGGGTGAATAGAAAACTTTGATAAGTGAGCCTCATCAAAGATTTTCTTCCGTAACTCCGGGTTTCGGGGTACGACGATCCGGTCCTTGAACCATAGGACGCCGTCTCCGTCCTTCCGGAAACATTTCAACTCCCCACTGTCTACACGTCTCCGCAAATGTGACATGCCCTTGTCATTCTTCTGGGCTGCCGCTATCTCTTCACGGATGGTGGGGATCAAAGCTAGGTTGTAGAGAGCTCCATGTGGAATCACATGTAGTGGTGGTTCGCTCTCTTCCAACGGTGTAATGGTCAGATTATTGACGTGTGACTTGCGGCTTAGCGCGTCTGCCACAACGTTTGCCTTGCCCGGATGATAATGGATCTCTATCTCGTAATCCTTTATCAGTTCTAACCATCTTCGTTGCCTCATGTTCAGCTCCTTCTGAGTGAATATGTACTTGAGGCTTTTGTGGTCGGTATATAAATGTACGAGGTTACCGAGTAGGTAGTGCCTCCACATTTTCAGTGCGAGTACCACGGCAGCGAGCTCCAAGTCGTGAGTTGGATAATTTTGCTCATGATTCCTAAGCTGCCGTGACCCATACGCGACCACCCTTCGGTCTTGCATCAACACACATCCGAGCCCAATGCCGGATGCATCGCAGTACACATCGAACGGTTTTGTTGTGTCTGGCTGCGCCAAAACCGGTGCTGATGTCAGGTGCTTGACTAAAGCCTTGAATGCTGCTTCACATGCTGGACTCCAAACATATTTGGTAGCCTTCTTCAGCAGCTCTGTCATTGGCTTGGCAATCTTCGAGAAGTTCGGAATGAACCTCCGATAATATCCCGCGAGTCCGAGGAAACTCCGTACCTCATGAACAGTTCTCGGGGATTTCCAATTCAGCACTTGCGTGATTTTGCTCGGGTCCACAGCGATACCCTCCGCTGAGATTATATGCCCGAGGAAAGGCACTTGCGATATCCAAAACTCGCATTTGCTGAACTTTGCGTATAACTTGTGATCCCGCAGCCGTTGCAAGACTATACGCAGATGTTTCTTGTGATCTTCCTCCGACTTGGAATATACCAGGATGTCGTCGATGAAGACCACGACAAACTTGTCCAGCTCCGGCATGAACACCGAGTTCATTAAGTACATGAAGTGAGCTGGAGCATTGGTGAGGCCAAAGGACATGACCAGGTACTCATAAAGTCCGTACCTTGTCGAAAAAGCTGTCTTTGGAATGTCCTCAGCCCTGATCTTAATCTGATGGTACCCGGATCTTAAATCCATCTTGGAAAAGACCTTTGCTTCGACCAACTGATCAAACAACATGTCGATCCGTGGCAACGGGTACTTGTTCTTGATGGTTACGGCATTTAATGGACGGTAGTCCACGCAAAGCCGCAATGTTTCATCCTTCTTTTTGACAAATAATGCCGAACAGCCCCATGGCGAGGAGCTCGGCCTAATAAAACCCTTCTCCAGAAGGTCCGTGAGCTGAGTCTTCAGTTCAGCCAACTCCTTGGGCGCCATCTTGTACGGCCTTCGGGATATTGGCATGGTTCCCGGTGCAAGTTCAATCTTGAACTCCACCTCTCTATCGGGTGGCATCCCCGGCAAATCATCCGGGAATACATCAGGGAATTCTCGGACCACTGGAATGTCTTCCAATCTGATGGTTGTGGCTTGATAGACACTTGGAAGTTTTATTTCTGGACTGTCCAGAAATAATGAGTGAGAACCGTGCACTCCTGAGTTTAAGTGCACGACTCGGAGGACGGTGTCTAAAACAGCGCCGTGGCGGTTTAACCACGACATCCCTAGGATGACATCGACCTTCTGTCCCTCTAAGATAATGAGAGACGTGGGGTACACTCTACCCGCTAAGCATAATGGTGCTTTGGAGACCATTACGCTTGCTGAAATCTTCCCACCCGGTGAACAAATTAAATATGGACTATCGGTGGGTAGTATTGGCAAGCTGTGTTTAGCAATGAAAGCTTGGCTAATAAAATTATGCGTGGCGCCTGAATCAAATAGTACTATAGCCGGATGCTGGTGGAGTTGGAACATACCCGCAAGGATTGGCTCGCCCTCCGGCACGTCCTCAATGGCAAGCTGGTGAACAGTACCGGGCCTAGGGTTTGCCCGCCGCGCATTAGTAGGGTTCCGGGGTTGATTCCTCCCCGGAAACTGTGGTGCCACTCCGCCGCCTTGCCTCTCCGGGCAACTGCTCGCGAAGTGTCCTGGACGACCACACTTGTAACATGTGGCCGCTGCTGGTGGAATACTCGGGGTCTACCACCTCTTCTCCCATTCCAGGTTCTCCCATGGCTGGAAGACCCAAGACTACCGGTACGCCCAATACCGGGGGCACGAGGTCCTGCAATGCATGCACCTCGTCCATAGCCTGGTTGTAGTCCTCTTCCCAGCCTTGTCCTTCCTCAATAGCGTCGTCCCGCTCTTGAGCAAGGTCCTCATTCTGCTGGGTTAGGGTCTGCACCAGCTCTTGCAACGCCGCAATGTCAACACGGCTCTTCTTCTTTGCCTTCTTCAGACGACGCAACTGATTGTGTTGTTCATTCAGTCGCTTGATCGTCGGAAGGAGCACATTGCGGAGTGCACTGTGAGCCCTCTCAAAATGATCTCCACGGCTTGTGCTCTCCTTGAGCTTGGTGGCGAGATGCTCCGTATGAACAGCTTGGCTGTCCATCACAGCGTTTCCCGCCCTCATTTGGAGGCTGAGATTTGCCTCCGCGGGGTTGTACCTTGGGCAACTCGGGTTTGTTGCCTCTAGGTACCTCTCTTCCCACACATGCTGAGCTCGTCCCTCCACCGGAACGAGTGCGTATGGAGTTCCCTCCATAGCCTGTACGTGTAGTTGGCAGAAACGTGACATAGTGTCACGGGCTGCCACTTGCCACATCCCTTCCGGTTGTCTTCCTCTCACCGTGACGGTGAATGGCACCCAACCGGGTGGCGTAGGCCCTGCAGGAACCTCGACATGGATCGTCCACGTCTTGTTCCCCTCTTCGCCTTCTTCCTTGGCGAAGTATTGCGGCATCTGGTTGTACCCGAAATATTGGAGCATTAGCCACAATGCTCCCGGGTAGCCGCTACGGTCAGAGCAGTGGGAAACTACCCACCCGTTCTCCAACCGTTTATCTGCTGCCATCTGTAAAAATATATTTGAGAAATGTCAAATATTTATTTAAACAGTAAACCATTGAGTTATAACATAAGATATGTCATTGAACCCTTAACACTTGGAAACATAGTTCAAATTTTTAAACAAATTTGACTGCTGATCTGCTGTTCCCATGACAGCCCTGACCAGTTTCCATAACAATCTGATTTAGGCCAGGTTAAAAGCAAAACCAGTCCTGGAGCTCAACATCAAAGTTAAAGTTAACTTCAATAGCTTTCCAGAAAGTATTTGGTTGGCCTAAGATCTGCTCTGGTTCAAAAGTTATGAGATGTCAAAGTTAACAGAATTTCTGGAAACAATTGGACAGCACCTCCCTGCCTTAGGTACTGATTTGATCCAAGAATTCCAGTTAATTCTGTTCCTAATCTGACAAAACTTTCTGTTACAAAGTTGTAACCCATCTCATAAGCTTTCCAGAACTACCTCATTTTCTATTTTTGGATTTTTATGCAGGAAGTTATGCTTAATTTACAGAGAGTCTACAGAGAGTCTTTGCTCCGTCCTGTTTTCTGGACAGTTTCAACTCTACTGCATTTTTCGAGTGGTTAAGGGATGAAACACCTCTGGAACTCAACCGAAAAGTTGTAAAGCTCCTCCAAAGCTTTCCAGAAATGTATCATACGATCCCAACCTCGAAAGAACTCAACCTCTAACCTCTGATTAACTTCAGCCTTGATTTAGCTGAAAACAGAGTGCTCTGTCCTTAACATCCTATAAGTTGAAAACTTATTAACTTTGAATATCCTGTTCAAGGGAAGGAGTTACATCAAGTTTTACTACTTTGGATCAAACCTTCAAGTTTTTAAATGAAGTTGTTCATTTAGTTGGGTGTGACGTCGAGGCGTCACCAGATCATGTCGGTACTACGTCCTCACAAAGGAAAAACCTATACCGGATTTAGCCGGCTTCGTTAGTTCAGTGGCACTACTCGTCACTCGCACACGGATGCTACACGTCTACCGTTTCGTGGTAAGGCTACCTGCAGAAACTCAAACAATCATCAGACTCGGCTGCACACCGAGCCCGGAATCCATACAGTTTGTACACCCGGCCGTCATCACTCGCCCGGATGTTCTCAAGCCAAACACGCCTTGAGTTACGTGTTCACGTTTCAGACCACGTGACGGGGTCTCCCATGTTGCACCACGCACGCCAGGGACAGACGTTGCTCGAATACCCCAAACGACATGAAGAGTCGTAGAGGATATCAAAGCGGGTCGGGTTACCTGCCACCCGTGGGGCTCCACCCTTCAGCTTGTGCGCACTGGTGGACAGCGCTTACGTGCACCCCCCAAGACATGAACGTCCCGAGATGCACGATTTTCCGACATAACAAATAGGTTAATATGCCACTTTCTATATGCTAATAACATCCTTATACGGGCTACTAACTCGTTCCTCACTGGATTTTTGAAAAAGAAGACCTTTGTACTGTGTTAAACCTCAAGCGAGCTCTGATACCACGCTGACACGACCCCACTGGTCCTGTCGAGCCAGGATCACGCTGAGGGGTACTGCGTTGCACAGCACCGTATAACACACGTCAAAGGTACAAAGCGGAAGCGGAAGCTTTATTACATAAACAAGTTTATTAACATGTTTACATCAAAATAAGTTTAGTCCACACTCGCGGGCGTAGACTAAGCATCAAGTGCACGTTCAGCCCTCGAACGTGTCCTTGCTAGCACACACGCACACTAACTCTGCGGCGTGCACGACTCCCACTCGACGGGGTTCCCCTCCTGGGGTTCCGTCTCCTCTTCGGGAGTCCCTTCCTCATAGAACCCTGCAAAAGCTTCAAACACAAGCAGTGAGCACGAAGGCTCAGCAAGTCTGACCCGTCTCACCTAAACATGGAACTTCTACATGAGGGTAATGGGTTACATGAGGTAAAATCATTTGCAAGGACTCGCCTAATTAGTAGAACCTTACTTTCAAGTTTTAGCAGCAGGTTGTGGAGAACCTTACGCGAAGGCACATGAGAGAGCCGCAATCAAACAAGAAACGCATTTCTCTCATGTACTTTGCCCAAAGTTGAAAAGAACTTTAGTTAGCACTAAGCTACAACATATCATTAACAATCAATGTCCAGCTTTCAATCAGCAACATTTTAACATGTAACTAGCCTGTTCTTTCTACGTCACGGTACAGTGAACAAGTGGTACTCACTGACCGCGAGGGACGGCGATTATAATCGATTTACACCTGCAGGGATTACCCGAACAACCCGTCACGTACGCCCGTACTCGATGTTGCCTACAACAACCATCACGGACGCCGTACGCGACTACCTTTCACCCGTTAGCCAAATATTGAACCGGTCCCATCGTCCCGAGCAAGAGGTCCCTGCACGCGCATCTCTGTGCCGCCAGCTGATTTACACCTCGAGCTCTCAACCTACCCTCTGAACGACGGGCAATGCCTCAATACCCAGCTACCCGAGTTACATCAGTTTCCCGGTTCCCATATAGCCGGTAGGTCTTCGGTACTGTTCTAGCTTGTTCAACAGGCCCGCACACGGCTCGGTCCTCAATCGACACAAGCGGAGCTACAGCACACAGGCCCCAAAGTCCTGCTGCCCTTACTCTCCGCTCGGTCTCATTTTCTTGCCATGTGTTTCATGTGCTATCTCTACCCGAGCAATGTGCCTCTAGCCTATTCTCGCGAGTAGTTCCAACTACTCGACTTGTACCGAATCCTACTCTATCCTAGCAATGCAGTGGCTAACGGGGTTTGCAATCCTAAACCCCAACCCATGGTTTTCTTGGCTATGCAGTGGGGTTTCCAAACAAGACTCTGATGCACAACATAAAGAAAACAAGTATGTGCTCAAAACAATAAAAATTTATAAAATGGTTAATGCAAACCGGGGCTTGCCTTGCTGCTCTTGGTCGTAGGCTAGCTGTTCCTCCGGAGTAACGAAGTCTAGGACTTCGGGTTCCTCCTCGACCTTAGCGACTACATGATGGAAACAATATATGTATTAATTTAGTGCACTTGTATTAAGTTTGAAGTTGTGAAGTCTATAACCTTTGCTAGATAGACCTAATGACTGTGAAACTTTTACTGTGGCTTGGTTACAACCTAAACAAAGACTTGGTCAAGTCTTAGTTGCAGCAAAGCTCATTTGAGCCCTCCACAAATAATTATGTCCTTGACCTTAATTAAAGGCTTTTAGGGTGTTCTAGGTAGTTTCATGAAACAAACTATGACTTTCTGAAAACTAGATTTTCAGAGGGTTCTAATGGAATTGGTCTCACTTAATTTGGAAGTCTCTAACTAAAGATATGAGCTAAACAATTTCAGAGAAAATTCTGAAAATGTTTCTGAACATTTTCTATTTTCTCTGGAACAGTTTTACTAATCACACCATTAGGTGGACTAAATGAGCTCAAATGGATCTGAAATTTTTATGGTAGCTCAATGATATTTTGGTGAACATCTCAGCAAAATTTCAGGATTTTCCGCCAAAGGATTCTCCAGTTAAAATTCCTAACAGTTTAAACATTAAGGAATTAATTCTGGAGAATTAGGGAATTTCATGAAGTGATACTTGATTTTCTGGAAAGTACTCAAAGAGCTGAATCCAGCAAAATTTGGTTCACTCAATTTGGAGCTTTCTAGCCAAAGTTATAAGGATTTGAAGTTTGAAGGAAATCTGAAAATCGGGGAAAAGTTTAAACTCGCGCGTGGGCCCAGGGGACACGCGTCGCACGTCGAAGCGACAGCACACCGCGGCCCACAAGGCTTTTGCGCGCCAGCACACCCGATCCCGGCCGCAGCCGGATCCCGATTCAAAATATCGGCCGCTGACAGCTGGGGTCCACCCCCTTCTTCAACCTCGCGACACCCGCGCTCCGCCGCCGAGGGACCTCGCCGGAGAGCTCGCCGCTGGCTGCTGTACAGCTCCAAACTTCTTGATTCTGGCCGCCCCTGCCTACTTTTACTTGGGGAACATGATCCGAGGGTCAGCTGCTCATGACAACGGCCGGAGCATGGTCGGCGACGAGCCGCCATATCGGAACGACTTCGGCCATGTCGGCTGATGCTCCTAGTGCCTCAGCTACTTGGGAAATCGGTCGGGGAGCATCAGTGGACCTCAGAGAAGGTCGACATGAACTCGGGGCAGCTCGGGGAAGGCCCGAAATAGGTCCTCACCGTGCGCCCGATACCCCCCCTTGCGTTCCGCCATTAGTAGACCTTGAATTACGCCGGGCACAGAAGTTCTCCGGCCCAGAGTTGTGAAGGCAACTTGTGCGTCACCGTGTCTAGTTCGTGTGGGAGTGGCCTGAGGCCCTCTAATCCTTTCTAGAGCACGAATTAAACAGAATCGTACCCGAAGGTCGTTCTGCACACAGAAAGGGGAAAAGTGGAAATTCGCCGCCGGTGAGCAACCACTCGAGCTGTGGCTCGGGGATGAGCAGCACCGATCACTTGCGCGTCCAAGGGTGCCTTGGCTCGGGCGTGACAACGACCAGGTTGGGCTGTCCACGAGAGCCCGAGGTGCGGCGGTTTCCAGTTCCGAGTTTGATCTTTCGGCACAGCCGATATCACTCGGTTTCAATCGATTTCTATCAATGGGAAGGATAGAGGATGGTTGCTAGTACCTTGCTGGGACCTTGGAATGGAAAGAGGGAGCTGCGATCGGCTCGATCCAGCAGGAACTCGAGCGCCGGTGATGGCAGTGGAGAAATGGATCGTGCACGTCGGCAGCTCGGGGAATGGCGACTGAAGCACGCCGGGGAGGGAATAAATAGGCCGGTCGGCCGGTCTCCGGCTTGGGGCACGCAGCAGGAGCTGGCGCCGGCTGCCCCCTTCGGTGGCGCGCGCGCACAACAGCCGGGAACCGACTGAACTGTGGTTCAGTCGGTTTGCTTTGAGGCTGAGGCTGACATGTGGGTCCCACTCCTCTTTTAACCTCTGAAATTTATTCCTAACAGCTGTGGTAAACAGTGAACCCTATTCTACCCTTGGCAACTCAAATTATTCACCCAAGAGCCATTTGAATTGATCAAAGTTCAAATGAGGTTTGGTTTGAATGAATTTCAGCACAAGTGCAGTTTGAAATTCAAATAAAGTTTGAATTTCTCCCCCTTAGCTCATGTCAAGATCAACTCCAAATGGAGTGAAAATTGGTGTGTGAGCTCACAAAAATGTGCTGAGCAAGAATATGCCTTCCACTTTTAAATTCAGTGGGTGAAAACAGTTTGAATTTGAATATGTTTTCAAACTGCCCCTTTCCTATCTACACCCAAGATGACCTCAAAAATGTTTTGAATTTGGGTGAAACTTGGCATGGACATCCTTAGCAAAGTGTAGGAGTTTTCATATGTCCAGCCCATCTATATCACATGTGGGAAGTACCACTTTTGCAATGTGTGAGTTTGTTCCCTAATGAGCATGTTGATAATTGTTACTTGCTCTTTATTTGTGTTCATCATTTTTCCTCAAATGAGGTGTGTGGTGTGGTGATGAACACTGCAAATGAGTGTCAAAAACT
Organism: Neostapfia colusana; assembly: GCA_030760725.1. Taxonomy (NCBI): domain Eukaryota; kingdom Viridiplantae; phylum Streptophyta; class Magnoliopsida; order Poales; family Poaceae; genus Neostapfia; species Neostapfia colusana. The sequence goes on along the minus strand of JASWHV010000007.1, from coordinate 79,690,670 downwards.
GAGGCCCTTACATAACCCTCCCCTTTGCAGCTGCCAAATTAAAAGTTTGAATCCATATATGAATTCTTCAGATCCAAATTATGAGGAAGACAAATATTGAGAAAATTTTGAGGTACTTTGATATGTATTTCAAAGAGGCTTGTGAATTTCTTTGAAATTTGAACTCAAATTTGAAACTGACGTACACCTTGTCAAATTTTTCCAAAGGGCTTTCAAATTTGAGCTCCTCATGGCTGAAGTTTGCACTATGCCAAATTTGGAAGATCATTTGGGGGAGAAGAGCAGTGGGACCTACTAGTCATTAGAAGGGAAGACTTACACACAAAGTCAAGTTTTCCCTGCTCCCTGTTTCCACTCGTAGCCGCTGAACAGCCAGGAGTGCCACCGAGGCAGCGTTTGCTGCCAGCTCCCAAGCAGCTAGGGGCTCGTTTCTTTGCCCCTATTGACTTAAACCGGGATATTTCCACCCCACCAACCGACCTGTAGGCCGTTCTTCCTCCTCACGCACTCTTCTCAACGAAGAACTCGCCGCACGGAGGAGTTGTTTCGGTCCACCGGCGCCCGGCCAGCCCGACGGGTTGCACGCCGAGCTGAGCTCATCCACGGCGTCGCCGAAGCTCCCTCAACGTGCCCAAAGTGAGAGCAAGGCGCCACACCACTGGAAACCCAGGAACCAAGTGTAAAGTTTCCCCCCGGCACCGTGTCAAGCCGCCGCGACAAGGACTCGTCGCTCGGCCGCAAGAAACGTTCTCCGGCCGAACATTAAGCTCCTAAAGGTCCATCTAGAAACCTTATACTATCCCCCAACTCCAGCAGCATACCATGGCGTGTCTTGCCGGAATTTCTCTGTTTTACCGCCGGCATGCGATGGACACCGAAGCTGCTTCGATCAAAAATTTGCGCCGCAAGGTCAACCAAACCACACACCACGTAGAACACACCTCCTATACCTCTGTGCAAGTTCGTAGGATCAAAAACCACCGAGAACCATCAAGCAGAACCGCTGTTCATCGAGTTTTTTGAATCTCGTCGGATTTTTGACCTAGTCCGACGGTGAGGTCGTACTTTCGGCGCGTTTCGGCGAGATCGGCGGTTGGATCCATGTTCTCCTCGGTGCAGTGGTGCTGTACGAGCAAACGGCGAAGTGTTTGGTGCATCACAGCGCCCTAGCTACGTCGCCGGACATGCTGCAGCCACGGTCGCCGTTGCGCGTAGGTTTCTGGCCATCTTCAATCCGAGGGAAGGCCGGCAACGTGTTCCCCGCATGAAAATACATAGTGGCGGCGAAAATCAGCGAGTTCAGAGAAAGGGAACCCCCTCCCAGTGAGAGCTCCGGCGAGCTCGGCGGCGCGGGAGCGCGAGGGGCTGGAGGTAGACGAAGAGGGTGGAGGACCCACACGCCAGTGTCTGTTTCGGGAAAAGTTGATCTTCTGTGGCACCGGATCAGGCTGTGACAACGCGAGAGAGACTCTGTGGCCCGTGTGGCTTTGTTTCAGCAAGTGACACGGGCTGAGGCCCCCTCATGAGATGTCAAAGTTGACAGGATTTCTGGAGAAAATTGGACAGCACCTCCCTGCTTGAGGTACTGATTTGATCCAAGAATTCCAGTTAATTATACATCGAACTAGACAGAACTTTCAGCTACAAAGTTGTAACCTATCTCATGAGCTTTTCATAACTACCTCATTTTCTATTTTTGGATTTTTATGCAGGAAGTTATGCTCATTTTACAGAGAGTTATAGAGAGTATTTGCTCATCCCTGTTTTCTGGACAGTTTCGACTCTACGGCATTATTCGACTAGTTAAGGGATGAAACATCTATGGACATCAATAGAAAAGTTGTAAATATCTCCCAAACTTTCCAGAAATGTATCATACGACCCCAACATCGAAAGAACTCGACCTATAACCTCTGTATAACTTCTGCATTATTTCAGCTGAAAACAGAGGACTCTGTTCTTAATATCCTATAAGTTGAAAACTTGCTTACTTTGAACATCCTGATTAAGGGGAGGAGTTAAATCAATGTTTTAGTGCTCTAGATAAAAATTTCAAGTTTTACAATGACGTTGATCATTTAGTAGAGTGTTACGTCAAAGCGTCACCCAATTCATGCCGGTACTACGTTCCTCACAAAGAAAACCTATACCGGACTTAGCCGGCTTCATTAATTCAGTGGCACTAAACGTCTCTCGCACACGTATGCTACTCGTATACCGATCCATTGTTAGACTACCTACAATTAAAACCACACAATCGTCAGGTTTGGCTGCACACCGAACCCGGTCCCAATACAGTCTATACAACCGTCCGTCATCACTCGTACGGTTGTTCTCAAGCCAATCATGCCTTGAGCTACGTGTTCATGTTACTAACCACGTGACGGGGTCTCCCATACTTGACTGTAGCACACCAGGAAAGGGCATTGCTCGAATACCCCAAATGACATGAAGAGTCGTAGAGGATACTAAAGCTGGCCGGGTTACCTGCCACCCGTCAGGTTCAACCCTTAAGCTTGTGCGCACTGGTGGACAGCGCTTACATGCACCCCCAAGACATATGACGTCCCAAGATGCATGATTTTCTGACATAAGCACATAGGTTAGTGATGCCACTTAGTCTATACTAATAACATCCTTATATGGGCTAATAACTTGTTCCTCATCGAGTTTTTGAAAAGTTAACATTTTTAAGTGCGTTAAACCTCAACAGAGCTCTGATACCACGCTGCGAGGACCCGACGGTCTCGGCTACCCAGGATCAGTCTGAGGGGTGCTGCGTTGCACAGCACCAAATAACACACATAAAAAGTACAAAGCGGAAGCAAAAGTTTTATTACATGGAAGGTGTTATGAACATGTTTACATCAAAATAACGTAAAGTCTACACTCACGGGCGTAGATTAAGCAAAAGAGTTCACGTTCAGCCCGTGAACGTGTTCCCACTAGCACAAACGCACACTAACACGGCGACGTGAACGGCTCCCACTCGACGGTGTTTCCCTCTTGGGTGTCCGTCTTCTCCTTGGGAGCCTCCTCCTCATAGCATCCTGCAAACGCTTCAAACACAAGAAGTGAGCACGATGGCTCAGCAAGACTGACCCGTCTTATCTACACATAAAACTCTACATGATGGGTTTGCAGTGTATAGTGGAATGTATATTGCAAAAGACAAGCCTAAATAGTTGAACCTTACTTTCAAGTTTTAGCAACAACTTGTTGGAGAACCTCGTGCTAAGACACATAAGAGAGCCGCAATCAAACAAGAAACGCATTTCTCTTATGTGCTTTTCCTAAAGTTGAAAAGAACTTTAATTAGCTCTAAACTACAGCAATTCATTAACAAGCAATGTAAAGCTTTCAACCAGCAATCTTTTAACATGACACTAGCCTATTGTTTCTACATCACGGTACAATGAACAAGTGGTACTCACTGACCGTGAAGGACGGCGATTATAATCGATTTACACCTGCAGGGTTACCCGAATAACCTGTCACGTACGCCCGTACTCGATGTTGCCTACAGCAACCACCACTTTCGTCGTACGCAACCACCTTTCATCCGTCAGTCAAGTGTTGAACCGGTCCTATCGTCCTGAGCAGGAGGTCTCTGGGCGGAGCATCCACAGTGCCCGCCAGCCGATTTACACCTCGCTGCTCTGAACCTACACTCTGGACAACAAGTAATGCCTCAACAGATCGCTACCCGAATTACATTGGTTTCCCGATTCCCATATATCTGGTAGGTCTTCAATACTGTTCTAGCTTGTTCAACAGACCCGCACACGGCTCAGTCCTCAATGGACACAAGCGAAGCTACGGTACCCAGGCCCCAAAGTCCTGCTGCCCTTACCCTCCGCTCGGTCTCATTTTTCTTGCCATATGATTCATTTGCTATCTCTTGCAAATCAGACCTTGCCTTGCTGCTGGTCGTAAGGTACTTATTCCTCCGGAGTGTTGAAGTCTAAAATCTCCAGGCCTTCTTCGATCTTAGCAACTACACGAAAAAGAATTACGATGCGTGTCAATTTAAAGACAATTGAGTTGAAGTTGCTGTTGTGAAGACTATAAGTATAGCTAGACAGGCCTAATGACTCTGAAATTTTTACTGTGGTTTGGATACAACCTAAAAAGAGACTTGGCCAAATTTCAATTGATGGAAAGCTCATTTGAGTCCGGCACAAATAAATGTGTATTTGGCCCTAATTAGAGCTCTTATGGTTTTCTAAGGATTTTCATGGAGCAAGCCATGACTTTATGGAAACTAGATTTTCACAGGGTTCTAATGGACTTGGTTTTATCTAATTTCAAGATTCCTAGCAAAAGATATAAGCTAAACAAGTTCAGAGAAAACCTGAAAAATGTTTCTGGATATTTTTCTTTTTCTCTGGACCAGTTTCCTTAATGACACCATTAGGTGGATCAAATGAGCTCGGATGGATCTGAATTTTTTATGGTAGCTCAGGGATATTACATGTAACATCCTGGCCAAATTTTAAAATTTTCTACAAAAGGGTTCTCCAGTTAAAATTCTAAACAATTTAAATTTTGGAGAATACATTATGGACAAATAAAGGTTTTCATGGAGTGAAACTTAATTTGATGGAAAGTACTCAAAGATCTAAATCCAACAAAATTTAGTTCACTCGATTTGGATTCCAAGCAAAAGTTATGTGAGTTTGAAGTTTGCGGAAAATCTGAAAATTGGAAAATTCGAGAAAAGTTCAAATGTCTGACAGTGGGGTCCCTGGCGACGTGTCATGCTCTGGTGCATTGGCACACGGGGTCAGAGAAATAAATGTGCGTAGCCGCACCCGGTCCCGAGCCACAGAAAATCCTGCGCCCGGGTAACTGAGGCTGGCATGTGGGGCCCGTGGGTTGTCTTCAACCTCGTGCTCCCGCGCTCGGCCGCTGCCCCCCTCGCCGGAGTGCTCGCTGGAGGGGCTTTGCCTTGCACCAAGCTTCATGATTTCTGCCGCCTCTGCGTCAACCCGTACGGGGAACATGGTGCTGGCCTTAGCTCAACCCGAGAACATCCGGAACATGGCCGGCGATGAGCGGCAGCTTCGGAAGAACTTCGGCCGTGTCGGCTGGACTCCCTAGCACCCCAAAAGCTCAAGCCAAGGGTCGTACAGCACCAGTGCAACCTAGGGAAGATCGTCGTGAGCTCAAATGAGCTCGGGAACGGCTCTAACTAGCATGTCACCGTGTGACCTAGGTCAAAAATCGGGAAAACTAGCAAAACTCGGAGAACAGCGGCTATTCTCGATGATTCTCCAAGGTTTCTGATCCTATGGACTCGCACGGGTATCTAAAAGTAGTTTGCTATGTTTGGTGATGAGTGGTGCGACGTTTTTCTCGAATTTTGCAAAGTTGTCCGGCGGTCTCTTTTGTACACCGGCGCAAAAACGTGAAATTCCGGCGAGGGCAGCCCATGGCATGCAGTCGGAGCTTGCGGTGAGGAAGGAGACCTTGACAAACCTCTTTGCTGTTCACAGCTCAAAGAAAGACGGGCTGTGGTTGCCGGATGAGGCGTTCCTGTGGCGGCGGCTCGGGTTGAACCGAGGAAGAAGAAACGGTGCGGTGAAGCTCGAAGGAAGCTTATCACAAGCTGCCAAGGCTGGAGAACGTCGAGTAAAGGTCGGCGACCTCGTTTGCGACCTCAGTTCAGCGTGCAAGCCGTTGTTTCGGTCGGTCGACGGTGGAACAGAGGGCTCGGGTGAGCGGCGCTTTTCTTTAATGCCAGAGCGAAGCAACCGGGACTGGCAGCAGTGAAATGGTTCGGGGCTCGTCCGAGGGTGAGGATGAGGGCGCTGGGAAACGGCTCGGTGGCCAGAGCACGCAGGCAGCTGGTAGCAGGGCGTTCTCGCTGTGGCATCCGCTCTGCTGCGCGTAAGAAACCAACCTCAGCGGCTTCAGTCGGTTTGATCACTGGAGTGGCTGACAGGAGGACCCCACCTCTCCAATTTTGACCTTACAAATTGAATTCCTACGGCTCAAAATATTAGGGACTCCAATACCCTTTGTAATTTGATAAAACCCCGAAATGCCCATTTGAATTTGAATGAATCAATATGTGATTTGATTTGACCAAATTTGCAGCAAATGTGAACTGAAATTCAAATTTGATTTGAATTTAGCCAAAATAGCTCATGTCAAGATCAACTCCAAATGGAGTGAAAATTTGTATGTGAGCTCATAAAAATGTGCTGAGCGTGAATATAAATCCCACTTTTGAATTCATGGCATAAAAGGAGTTTGAATTTGAATTTAAGTTCAAACTACCCTTTTACTAATTGTACCCAAAAATACCTCAAAAGGTTTTGGATTTGGGTGAAACTTGGCATGAGCATTCCTAGCAAAGTTTAGGAGTTAAACATGTGCTCAGACCCTATATGATGCTTGTGGGAAATACCACTTTTGCACTTTGTGAGTTTATCTCCTACTTAATCTATTGATGGTGGTTACTTGCTCTTCAAATGTGTTTATATGATTAGCACAAATGAGGTGAGGTTTGGGTGTGATGAACACTTTTAGCACATGAAAACTTGGGCCCTTACACTCGTCATGAGATGGAGATCCTCGCTGCTGAGTTGAATCCTCGTCAAACGTCGACGTCACGTGCTGTTGACATGCAATGCATATATATTCAAAAGTTACTTAGAAAATGCTTTAAGAACTGTTATACAAGTTAACTCACACTTAAGAGTGGAAAACAACAGCAAAGTTTCTTTTGTTGGATGTACAACCTTAGAGAAGAAAGTTCTAAGTGAAATGGAGGTAATATTAATCACCATGTGATTAAGTCCTTATATGAACACTTAGACTTAAAGAATGGTATCTCAAGTTCCAGGAGCCCAATGAAGCTGAAACTTTAACCGTAGCTTCAAGGGAAGATATGTAGGCAGTGTGCACAATTTGAGCTCATGAAATGATTCCATGTGATCACAACAATTCCTTATGTTGTTTTAACTAACCTGCCTTTACCTCATAGATCTTAAGCTTTCCTATGCTTAAAAGTAGATTTTTTGTGAAGTACAAAATGTCCTGAGTCCATAGGAATTGGTTTTACCATTTTTGGAGTTTCCTACATGGAGATATGGATTTTACAAGTTTGGATAAAATCTCTGAAAAAGGTCTGTTATTTTTCCTATTTTTATGAGACATAGAGGATTGAAACAACATTTAGCCAAGCAAATGGAGTCCAATCCCTTTTAAATTTTTACTGACGTTCAAGTATATTTGGAAGAATCTCCTGCCAAAATTGTGAATTTTCTAATTAACAGAACTCCTAGAATAAATCCTACAAGATTTTACTTAAATGAATTAATGAGATAAATTTAGGGATTTTCATAAACATTGGGCTGCACCCCTGGATAGTACTCACTGAGAGGAATCCAACACAATTTATTTGACAATTTTTGGACAATTCTACACCATGTTATGGTAATTGAAGTTTGAACCAAAATCTGAAAACTGAGAAAAGTTTAAATCGCTGCCAGTGGGTCTCACGCTGCAGCGCTTCTTCAACCTCGCGCCAGCCGAGCCGAGCGGCGGCGCGTGGTGGCGTGCGCCGGCTAGGATCGCCGGACCAATGTTTCCGGTCACTGGCCGAGCTAAAACTTGCCGTCCCCATGTTTTAGACCACGAGGAATTCAACGGCAAGGTCAGTTTATGATGTGTGTGGCTGACCACTGGGGTCCACCCCCCTCCTTTTCTTTCCCTCACATTGCTTTGAGATTCCCATACATGGGCTGTCCAAATTTCACCAAATTTGGGGGTTAGGCCAAATGAAATACAAGAAATTTGAATCTGAAATCAAATTTTAAACTTGAGCACGTTTGGCTCAGTTTCCAAATTCAAATTTGAATTTGAATGTGCTCTCAAATATTCCTTTGAATAAATGGTAGATGAGCTCCAAAATTATCCAAATTTGGATTATGAGCTCATTGATACATGGGAAATGCATTAGTGAATTCACTTGGATGCATTTAGACAATCTAATCACAAATCCTTTAAAAGGTTCAAATTTGTGTTTAAATTTCCCTCCACTCTACTCATAGAGGGCATGCACATGTGTGCAATTTAGGGGGTCAAGTGCTTTCCCTATGTTAACATGTGTTGGGCATGAGCTAAAGAAAATTTTTAACTCCCTCACATGTCCATTTTTGTATTCATCATTTCATGTGACACAAACTCAAGCTATTCCTTTGCTTTAACTTTGTTTCATAAGTTGAAATCAAACTTTACAAAAGTCAGGGCTGTTACACGTGTCAGCTCCGGAGCCTTCATCAACAGGGAGGTGGCTCTGAGCCAAGAGACACGTGGCAGCTCCGGACCTCACCTCAGCGGGGAAGCTTGGACCGGAGCCCAGGGCACGTGCCAGCTCCGAAGCTGTCCTCAGCAGGGAGGTGGCTCTGAGCCGGGAGACATGTGGCAGCTCCGGACCTCACCTCAGCGGGGAGACACGGACCGGAGCCCAGGGCACGTGTCGGCTCGTGTACTCAAGCGCACGTGGCAGTCCCTGGGCTGACCTCAGGGCCAAGGGCATGTGTTTATGTCAGGGCCCGCCTCAGCATGGAGACGGGGCTCAGGCTGTATTTTACCCTCTACGCGAGGGTACCTGTTCTGCAGAGTGCCGACAGTGGCCCCCCGGGCCCATCTCAGGGGAGGCAGCGAGCCCGTAGGTGGGGCCTCCATCTCTAACTCGTGGTGATTTTGAACCTGCACTTTGGAAGCCGAAGTGGTGGCGAGATTTCCACGTAGTGGACAAGCGGTTGTACCTGTGAGACGAAAAGGCTGCACGTTCTTCGCATAGTGGGCGTACTCGCCAGTCGAAGCGATAGCACGTCGTCGGCGTAGTGGACACGTGTTTGCTCCTGACTGGTGGGTCGTGGTGACGTGCTCGAGGGGTTGCTCCAGGGTATTTGCTGTGGCAGCCCTTGGGTGGATCACTGCTGTTCCACCGCGCCGCTTTTCTCGGGAACCGCCGAACGCTCCCGAGAAGTTACCCGTCTGGCTCCCAGTGTCTGACGGGTGGACATGGGTCCTACCCATTGTTGGGGGAGGCAGGTAGCCCATGGCGTGGTACGGTGGAAACCCAAATGTCGCACCTGTTTCCCTGCCATAGGTTGCGGACATAAATAGGAAATCCTTCCGGAGAAGGACGATTCCCTTCCGCCTTTTGCAATCTTCGCCTTCCTCCTCTACGCCCAAAGCCTCCACTCCCCAGCGCTCGCAACCTTTCCTCGCCACCATGTCTTCCGACCTTTGTTCATCCAGGCTTAGCAGTGATGGCGACATCGCTATTGTGAGGCGCCTGCTCGGCTAGCAATCAGCCACGTACAACGGAAAGATCCGTCATGGGAGTGTCCCGCTGACCGACATGCGACCCGGCGAGGTGGTTCTCTTCATATCGTACGTGTTTTCCGGCTTTGCACTCCCGGCGTTGTCCTTCCTCCTCACCCTGCTGGAGGTGTATGGGCTCAAGTTGCAGCACCTTACGCCGCACGCCCTCACACTAGTGGCCGTCTTCATCCACTTCCACGAGATGTTCGTGTGCGTGTGGCCTTCGGTGCGGCTCTTCAGGGTGTTCTTCTCCTTCAGGGCCTCGGGGAGAAGCACAAGCCACCTGGGGGCTTACTACTTCCAGCATAGAGGGAGGAACTCCGCGCTCTACATTGCGCCCTTCACTCCCGGGAAGTGGGAGCACTGGAGGGAGGACTGGGTGATTGCCCAGTCTGATGTCCACGACCGCCTAGAGCTGCCGGGTGGTCCGCCTATGGCCGAGGTGACCGTTGGGGATGAGATCCCCGACCTGCAGGACGCCTACACACCGGTGCTGGAGAGTATCAGGTTTTTGGCAGGGGAAAGCCTGACCTCACTGATGGTTCTGGCTGACTTCCTGTCCCGCCAGATCGCCCCTCTCCAGCAGCGCGTCCGGACTGCTTGGCAGTTCACTGGGGAGGGCGACATGACCCGGTTGGCATGCGGAGCAGGGTCATCGCCGGATCGGGAGATGCTGGAGATGATGCTGAAGAAGGTCTCCTGTGACTTGATCACCGACGACTTCATCACCCCGCCGGCGAGCTGCTAGCCTGTCTACCTCAACCCGCAGGTGTCATATTGGTGATCCCTCGCGGGGCATCAAGATCCCTGGAGCAGACGCGCCGGTGGTCAGGCAGGGACTGCACCGAACTCACTCCCAAACAGAGGCAAGGAGTTGGCAGGGAGGCCTGCGCCTGCGCCTCGCCCATGTTCGCCACCCAAGCATGCCCCGGAGTCAAGTAGGGTGTCAAAGAGGAAGCTGGTCCGTCCTAACGGAATCTTTGTCTCTGGCCCCCAGGTGGGAGGTTCCCAGGCTTCTCGTGGTCCCGTACAAGGCTCAGTGACTGGCGCCGGGGGCAGATATGGAGATGCCACTACTGGAGCAGTCCTGGCTACTACGGGAAGGGATCTGGCACTGCTAGAGCTTCAAGGTGGGCCCCGACGCACCTACGATGTAGAAGAAGTCTTCAGGCGCGTCCCCGGCCTAGAAGTCGTCGTTGGGGAAGACTCCTGTGGCGACGCCGGTGGTGATGAAGGTTCCAGGAATGTCATTGGCTTCTCAGTTGTCGAGGGCAGCCCCCGCTCAGGGCGCATCTTTGGCGTCGAGGTCCTCAGCAGGGAAGGCTCCTGCTGCGCCGTCTTCGGCGACAAAGACACCCTGAGGTTCCGCCGGCTCTGAAGCCAGCGGAGGCGACCTCAACGCTGGCGGGGGCGAGTGGCTGAGCCCTCCGCGTAAGAAGCTCCGCGCGGAGTGGAACTTTCAGGCCTCCAGGTACGGCTCAACCTCGTGGGGCTGTGTACTGAGCCGATGGATGGCGTAGTTGATGCTTCTTTTTGTAGGGCTCCTCAGCAGAGCTCAGCTCCTCCTCCTCCTCCTCCTCCTCCTCCTCCTCCTCCTCCTCCTCCTCCTCCTCCTCCTCCTCTGCAGCAGTCCGGGAGCCGGAGCTTCTGCTCCACCGAGGCTTCTACACCAGCGGCAGTGCCTGATCCTGCGCCTGGGGCGGCTGCGAATGTCGGCACCCGGGCCCCTGAGGCCATCCAGCCGGTCGGCGAGGACGCCACTAGGAGCGGTGCGGCTGCCGTTGAACGAGCTGCTAGCTCTCCTCCCTCTGCACAGGTCACCATGGCAGTCACCCCTCGAGAAGATGCAGAGCCGGAGGGTATTGAGGCAATCCCTCTCCTGGCGATGCCGAGGGCTGTCCCGATCTCCAGGGCCATGAGAGCTGTCCGTTCTAGCCTTGACCAGATGCAGGACGTGCTCGAGCAGGAGTGGGACGTGCTGAGGTCTGAATGGGAGTGCCTCCGAGACTGGGACGACCTGTTGATGGCGCGGATCCAGTCTGCCAAGGCGAAGGCCCAGGCTTAGGAGGAGCAGCTCTAGACTCGAGAGGAGGTGCTGGATGAGAAAGAGGCCGCCGTCGCCAGCCTCCATAAGAACGTGGTGAACATCCTGGCTGAGGCCCAGGACCTCGATGCCTCCGCCGATGCACGTCACGTGCTCCTGGCGGAGCTCTAGGAGATGCTCCTTCATCAGGAGAAGGAGGTGGAGGCGAGGGATAGGGAGCTCTCCGACCGTCTGGCTGCCCATGAGGAGGAGCAGGGGCGCCTGAAGGAGCGACTTCAGGGCATCCACGACTGGGAGCACGCCACTGCATCCAGTGAGTCTGACCTAGACTGGTGGGCCGCGTGGCTGGCCACCAAGGAGCAGGTCCTGGTTGCTCTGGAGCAGGAGCTAGGCACCCAGGAACAGGAGCTGGTGAGGAGTACAGCAGGGGAGCTGGCTTCTTCCGCCAATGTGGCCGAAGACCTCCGGGCTTCTCGTGCCACTGAGGTGAAGAAGGTCTGGGACTTCCTTGGCCGCGCGGAGGCGGCTCTGGAATCCTTTGGCTTTGGCCCCTTGCGCCCCGGAGGGCCGGTCCAGGAGGTGAGCCTGGTGCTCCCTGCCCTGGACTCAGTCGGGGAGAATCTCCTGGCGCTGGAGAATGTCATGGGGGAGCATTTGGAGGCCGAAGGCCAAGCTCTGGCCCAGATTGTGGCAGGGAATGTGCGCACTTGCCTTCGGAGCTGCGACACCAGCATCTCCCTGGAACCTGTGGTACATGGCCACAGCACAGAGTTGTCGGGGGCGAGAAGGCCTCTGTGGAGGAGGTCGCCCGACTCATAGCTGCTAGGGTTCCAGCGTGGATAGCTCCTAGGTCTCCCGCTTGCATTGTATCCTCCTATGTATGTCGGAGCTCTGTTTGTGATAAAGACTTTTTGTTTCAAGTCTTGTGTTGTCTTGAGTTGTTGATGTAGACTTCGGACCTTTGGCAGCGCAAAGGTCCGGAATGACTTAGCCAATGTGGGTAGCTCTTTGCCGATGTCCCGAGCTTGTTCCTCCGGGACTTTAGCAGCGTAAGTACCCAGGGCGTTCCGGCGGTGTGGCTACCACTCCTTCTAGGTCCTTGGCAGCGCAAGGACCCGAGGGAAGTTTGGCCCATGTATTCAGCTTGTCATAGCTGGCGCTCCGAGTCTTATGCTCGAGGCTGCAGTGGTCCGACGTCCTGCCCACGTGGTTCACCGTGATGGCCCCCTGATAGGTGTGTCCCTTGTGTTGGGGCACACCTACCACTGGATGAGGCAGGACGTCAGCATTGGGCCCCCTGCGGGGTCCGAGACGCCAATGATCTGTGCGGACCTGCAGACATGGAAGAAACAGGGAGTAGTCGTGCTCTCTGGTCACTCTTTCTTGTTTGGTAGCTTTACTGTGGCTTAAGGTCCTCATATGAGCTACGGGGCTGCGGTAATTCGAGTGGGTCATCCTGGATATGGTTAAAGCCTTGCTCAGGAGTATGAGCTGTCCAGTTGTCCGGTACCGAGCAGTAGCGCTAGAGAGGCAGGGTGTGCACGCTAGGGGTACGGAACCAGACATAGCAGGCTACACACCCTGGTCCTCCCGCTGGTGTAAGCCTTTCAGGGGAGGGCCATTCAGCGCTATAAGGCCCCCAGGCAATGAGACAACCAAAGGTCCCTATGTTGTGGTTAAAACCTTGCTCAAGGGTATGAGCCGTCCGGCTCCACGGTACTGAGCTGTAGCGCTGGAGAGGCAGGGTGTGCACGCTAGGTGTACTAAACGAAGCATAGAAGGCTACACACCCTGGACCTCCCACTGGCGTAAGCCTTTCGTGGGAGGGACCATTCAGCGCCATAGGGCTCCAAGGCAATGAGACAACCAAAGGACCCCGGTTACGCCACAGGTACCTCAAACAGACCCGCCTGCAGAAGGATAGCACAGCCCTTGCCACGGTTGAACACAAGAAAAAGTGACTGGCCACACGTCCGGAGTGGTATTGAAAGAAAGCACGAAAAGAACAGGGGCAATGTCCGGGGTCCGGTTAATTTTCTTGTCCGTAGGCGCGTTCTTTCTGGCCCCCAAGTACTTAGTTGTAGCGCAGGGGAGGCAGTGTGGCAGGCTTACGGTGCGGAACCAGGCTAAGCAGGCTGCGCATCCAGGACCTCCCACGGGCATTAACCTTTCAGCGAGGAGACCTTCCAGTGCCACGGGACCTAGGACAAGTACGTAGGACAGGCTCCGGACATGACATTTACAGCTGATATGCATGAGTAAGCCCAAAATGTAAAGAAGGTACTTAGGGTAGGATAGATTTTTCTTATTTCTGGCTCCCTTCGAGTGGTAGGAGGAAACACGTCGTGCAAGAAGGCAGCGACCCGCCCCGGATGACAAGAGTAGCAGGACCCCTCCGGAGCTTAGCTGTTCTAAGCGCTGTTCCTGACACTATGGCACCTTTACAAATAAAGAGAAAAAGGAAAAATACCCTACCACTGCGCTAAGGATAGAACTTATAGAGGTGTTCTATGTTCTATGGATTGGGTAGAGGTACCCATCCTCCGTGGCTAGATGGACTCACCTGGGGCGGCGTACTTGTGCTGCTCGGAAGGGACCCTCCAACTGGGGGAGGGTTTGTCACCCCCTCTCGAGAAAGTGTTAGCCGAGGCACCAAGGGGCCCTACCTTGGGCTGCCACTCTGCGCGCACCATTACTGATATCGCCGGAGCGCTTAGCGGTGAAGCGCATTTCGAGCAGCCTTTAGCCACGTTGCCTTGTCGACGAGAGGTTGATGTCTTCATGCTGAAGCTGGTCCTCCATGGCTTCATCGTATGTCTGGACGTGGGATGAGCCCTTGGTGTGTTCTGGGGGGGAGAGCATTTCCCTTGTCCCACGACGGGGGATGTCTCGTTAGACATGGAGCGTCTTGCGGCGCTCGCTGTTGGCGCTGGAGTCGGAGTTGGAGTGGCCGTAGACGGCTTTCAACGCCCACTCGGCGTCTTGATACTCCATCTCTTGCTCAGTGCTGGCCTCAGGTTTGGCCTTTTGTTTGCCATCCCGCTGGCGGGAGGGTGCGCCATCATGGCGCGGCTGCTGCTGTTGCAGCTCACAGAAGCACTCAGCAAGCTTATTGATCTCGCGACAGTCGCTAGCGCCGTGGCGGCTGGAGTTGTGCACCAGGCACCACTGGCCATCGTTGCTGGCAGACGATGGTTGTGGGCGCTTGTCAGAGCATGGGGCTCGGCCCCCACCGGCCGCTGCTAAGGCGGCAGTGGGTGCCCCGGAAAGAGGCTTGTTCCTGCTCCCGGCCTCGTTTTTCTTTCTGCTCCGTGGAGAAGCAGCATCTCCGGCACCCCCTGCCATGGAGGCAGGTCGTGAGTTCCAGTCTCAGCCTTCCGCCGCCCTGGCGCATTTATTGGCCAGGCTGAAGAGCTAGGAGACGTCTTGCATGTCGTGCATGGATAACTTTTCGAGCATCTTCTTGTCGTTGACGCCTTGCCAGATGGCGACAACGATGGAGGTGCTGGAAATGCGGGGGATGGTGTTCCTGACCTGGGAGAACCACTGGATGAATGATCACAGCGACTCCCCATCACGCTGATGCACGGCGTGGAGGTCGAGCTCGGTGCCGGGGCACGTGTAGGAACTCCTGAAGTTTGCTGTGAATCTCCAGCACAACTCTTCCTCGGATGTGATGGAGCCTGGGGGAAGGTTCATGAGCCATGACCGGGCTGTGCCGGTCAGAGCCACGGGGAAGTAATTGTCCATGACGGCCTCATCCCCTCCTGCAGCTAGGATGGAGGTGGAGTAGATCTGCAGGAACTCGGCGGGGTTGACTGTCCTGTCATATGTTTGTGGCAAGTGGGGCCAGAACTTAGGTGGCCAGACTACCATACGAAGGTGCGGGGCGAGCACCATGCAGCCCCCTACTGTCCCCGGAGACACAGGTGTAGGCGGAGCGCGACCCGCTGGTACAGTGCTTGGAGAGCGGTACTCTCCTTCGAGGTTCAGCTTGACCCTGAGGTCAGCTGTGGCCGTTGCGCGTGCGGCTGCCATCCCACGGACCACCGTCGGCGTACGCGACTGGGCCAGCGAGGGCTCAGCTCGCTGTCTCTTGTAGGCAGGAGAGTTCATGGCAGCAGTGATGAGATGGTCGACATCTTGTCGCCACTGCTCTGCAACCTCGGGGGTGGCGTCCTCACCCGGAGGGTTGTGGAGCAGAGCACATGCTGCTGCCACCATGCTCTCCGGGCTTGGTCGTGGTGGTGCTGTCGCCACCACTGGAGTAGTGGGCCGCTAAGAGGAAGTGGCAGGGCCTCACGGCCTCGTCGAGCAAGGATCACGATGAGGGGTGCTGCGTTGCACAGCACTGGATAACGCACAAAAAAGATACAAAGTGGAAGCAAAGTTTTATGACATAAAAGAGTTTATGAACATTTTCCCAATAAAATATGTTCAGTCTACACTCACGGGTGTAGACTACGCACCGAGTTCATGTTCAGCCCGTGAACTTGTCCCCGTTAGCACCCACGCACACTAACACGGTGGCGTGCACGACTCCCACTAGATGGGGTTTCCCTCATGGGGGTCCGTCTCCTCCTCAGGAGTCTCCTCCTTATAACATCCTGCAAAAGCTTCAAACACAAGCAGTGAGCACGATGTCTCAGCAAGTCTGACCCGTCTTCGCTATACATGAAACTTCTACATGATGGATTACAGGGTAAAAGGGAAAATAAGTTGCAAAGGACTCGCCTAAGTAGTTGAACCTTACTTTCAAGTTTTAGCGGCAAGTTGTGGTGAACCTCATGTTAAGGCACATGAGAGAGCCGCAATAAAACAAGAAATGCATTTCTCTCATGTACTTTGCCCAAGGTCGAAACGAAATTTAATTAACTCTAAAATATAGCACTTCATTAACAATCAAGGTCCATCCTTCAAATCCACAAACTTTTAACATGTATCTAGCCTGTTCTTTCTACGTCATGGTACAGTGAACAAGTGGTACTCAGTGACCGCGAGGGATGGCGATTATAGTTGATTTACACCTGCAGGGTTACCTGAATAACCCGTCACGTACGCCCGTGCTCGATGTTGCCTACAGCAACCATCACGGACGTTGTACGCAACCACCTTTCACCCGTCAGCTAAATGTTGAGCCGGTCCAATCGTCCCGAGCGAGAGGTCTCTGCGTGCGCATCTGCAGTGTCACCAGCTGATTTACACCTCAAGCTCTAAACCTACCCTCTGAACGACCAGCTATGCCTCAACACCCAGCTACCTGAATTACATCGGTTTCCCTGTTCCCATATATCCGGTAGATCTTCGGTACTGTTCTAGCTTGTTCAACAGGCCCACACATGGATCGGTCCTGACACGACCCCACGGTCTTGTCGAGCCAGGATCACACTGAGGGGTGCTGCGTTGCACAGCACCGGATAACACACATCAAAGGTACAAAGCGGAAGCAAAACTTTTATTACATAAAGTGGTTTATGAACATTTGTACATCAAAATAAGTCCAGTCTACACTCACAGGCGTAGACTACGCATCAAGTTCACGTTCAGCCCGCGAACGTGTCCTTGCTAGCACACACGCACACTAACACGGCGGCGTGCACGACTCCCACTCGACGGGGTTCCCCTCCTGGGGTTCCGCCTCCTATTCGGGAGTACCTTCCTCATAGAACCCTGCAAAAGCTTCAAACACAAGCAGTGAGCATGAAGGCTCAGCAAGACTGACCCGTCTCTCCTAAACATGAAACGTATACATGAGGGATGACAGGTACATGAGTTAAAACAAGTTGCAAAGGACTCGCCTAATTAGTGGGACCTTACTTTCAAGTTTTAGCAGCAGGTTGTGGAGAACCTTACGCTAAGGCACATGAGAGAGCCGCAATCAAACAAGAAACGCATTTCTCTCATGTACTTTGCCCAAAGTTGAAAAGAACTTTAGTTAGCTCTAGACTACAGAAAATCATTAACAATCAGATCCATCTTTCAATCAGCAACATTTTAACATGTAACTAGCCTGTTCTTTCTACGTCACAGTACAGTGAACAAGTGGTACTCACTGACCGTGAGAGACGGTGATTATAATCGATTTACACCTGCAGGGTTACCCGAACAACCCGTCACGTACGCCCGTACTCGATGTTTCCTACAGCAACCATCACTGACGCCGTACGCAACCACCTATCGCCCGTCAGCCAAATATTGAACCGGTCCCATCGTCCCGAGCAAGAGGTCTCTGCACGCGCATCTCAGTGCCGCCAGCTGATTTACACCTCAAGCTCTCAACCTACCCTCTGAACGACGGGCAATGCCTCAATACCCAGCTACCCGAGTTACATCAGTTTCCCGTTTCCCATATAGCCGGTAGGTCTTTGGTACTATTCTGGCTTGTTCAACAGGCCCGCACATGGCTCGGTCCTCACTCGACACAAGCGGAGCTACAGCACACAGGCCCCAAAGTCCTGCTGCCCTTACTCTCCGCTCGGTCTCATCTTTCTTTCCATGTGTATCATGTGCTATCTCTACCCGAGTCGAGTGCCTGTAGCCTATGCTTGCGAGTAGTTCCAACTACTCGACTTGTACTGAATCCTACACTATCTTAGTATTGCAGTAGCTAACGGGGTTTGCAATCCTAAACCCAACCCATGGTTTTCTTGGCTATGCAATTGGGTTTCCAAACAAAACTCTAATGCAAGGAATCATAAAACTCAAGTAAGTGCTCAAAACAATAAAAATTTGTAAAACGGTTAATGCAAACCGGAGCTTGCCTTGCTGCTCTTGGTCGTAGGCTAGCTGCTCCTCCGGAGTAACGAAGTCTAGGACTTCGGGTTCCTCCTCGACCTTAGCGACTACATGATATAAGAAATACATGTATTAATTTAATGCAATTGAATTGAGTTTTGAACTTGTGAATCTTCTAAGTCTCACTAGACAGACCCAAATACTGTAAAACTTTTACTGTGGCTTGGTTACAACCTAAACAGAGACTTGGTCAAGTTTTAGTTGCAGCAAAGCTCATTTGAGCCCTCCACAATTAATTATGCACTTGATCTTAATTGAAGGCTTTTAGGGTGTTCTAAGGATTTTCATGAAACAAACTATGACTTTCTGAAAACTAGATTTTCAGAGGGTTCTGATGGAGTTGGTCTCACTTAATTTGAACGTTTCTAGCTAAAGATATGAGCTAAACAATTTCACGGAAAATTCTGAATATTTTCTATTTTCTCTGGAACAGTTTCACTAATCATACTATTAGTGGATTAAATGAGCTCAAATGGACCTGCAATTTATATGGTAGTTCAGGGATATTTTGGTGAACGTCCCAGCAAAATTTCAGAATTTTCCTCCAAAGGATTCTCCAGTTAAAATTCCAAAAAATTTAAACTTTGATGAATTAATTCTGGAGAATTAAGGATTTTCATGAAGTGAAACTTGATTTGCTGGAAAGTACTCAGAGAGCTGAAATCCAAGAAAATTTGGTTCACTCGATTTGGAGTTTCCTAGCCCATGTTATGAGGATTTGAAGTTTGAATGAAATCTGAAAATCGGGAAAAAGTTTAAACTTGCGGGTGGGCCACGGGGACACGTAATGCGCACTGATGCGTCGGCACACCGTGGTCTGCGGGTTCCTGCGTGCCAGCACAACAGATCCCAGAAGCACCCGATCCCGATTTGAATTTTTAAGTCGCTGACGGCCGGGCCCCTCGTCGTCTTCTTCCTCCCGACGCGCCCTCGAGCCCGCGCCGCCTCCCCTCGCCGGAGCAGACTCGGAGCTCGCCGGATTGTCGCTGCCGGCCATCGCACGGTCTGAAACTCGCCGCCAGGGGTTATCAACGTCAAGGAACACGTCTGTGGGGTCAGTTTCGGCTGGCGGTGACCGGAAATGACCCGGCGACGTGCGGCGGTCTCGGTTGAGGTCCGGCGCCGTCGGCCGTGGGTTCTAACCCGCCAAGACCTCGAACAATCGGTTCTACAGCATCAGTACACCTCTAGGAAGCTCGACAAGGTTTCAAAAGTGTCCAAAGATGGCGGCAAGTTGGTTGGCACCGTGTGATCGATCGTGCCCGCCATGAACATCCTCAATCAAGCTCAAAATTCGTCACTCCTAGTCGGTTTCATACCACGGATGCAGAAAGGAAATTGATCGCCGGCTAGTCCAGCGCCTAGGTGCAAGATTTGATAACTTAAGAAGGATCATAGAGCGGGAATTCGAAGAATCCGTACCGGAAGCTCGGTTTAAGACCGCCGGAGCAAAATCTGGAAATTCGTAGCGAATTCTTCATGGTTTGCTTCAAGACTTGGAGGAGAGCAACACGGTGGTCGCGCGCTCCTGTTGTCGCTCTTGCTGGACCGTGAAAGCCCCTGTGGAACGCTGTCCACGAGCACCTGACCTTCGGCTGTGGTTAGGTCGCCGCTGTGGTGATCGTTCTCGGGCAAGGGAGGCCGGAGCTCGGGGTTTTTGGCATCGGGAAAGTGGAGTGCGACGTCAGGGTGCTGCCTAGCAGCTCGGGGAAGGAGGGGACGCGATGTTTTCACGGTTTCCCGATCGAGCAGAGAGGCGAAAGCCGGGGAACTCGGTGTGCACTGAGGAAAGGGAAATGAGCAATGATCGCCGCGGTGGAACGCCTTAAGAGGACCCCGGACCGACCCTGGGCTCGCATGTGGAAGCGGGAAGCAGCTGGTGGCGATGCTCCACCTCGGTGGCGCACGGACAGCTCTCAGTGACGTTGAACGGGCAGCTGCTCGGTGGAATTTCCCACCGAGGCTGTGACTTTGGGTGCAAGTCTCCCCCCCTTATCTCTATGACATGTGGGTCCCACACTGAAGTTTAACCTCTGAAATTAACTCCTCATCACTGTTGTAAACAGTAAGCCCCAAAATGCCCATGGTGATTCAAATTATTCACCCATGAGCCATTTGAATTGGTTAGAATTCAAATTGGTTTTGGTTTGGATAAATTTCAGCACATGTTCAGTTTGAAATTCAAATAAAGTTTGAATTTGCCCCACTTAGCTCATGTCAAGATCGACTCCAAATGGAGTGAAAATTGGAGTGTGAGCTCACAAAAATGTGCTGAGTAAGAATATGTCTCCCACTTTTGAATTCATGGGATAAAAACAGTTTGAATTTGAATGTAGTTTCAAACTGCCCTCTTTCTAGCTACACCCAAAATGACCTCAAAAAGGTTTTGAATTTGGGTGAAACTTGGCATGGACATTCCTAGTACCATGTAGGAGTTTTCATATGCCCAGCCCCTGTATATCACATGTGGGGAAATACGACTTTTGCAATATGTGAGTTTATTCTCTAATGAGCATGTTGATGGTGGTTACTTGCTGTTTAAATGTGTTTATCAACTTGCTCCAAATGAGGTGTGTGTGTGGTGATGACACTTCAAACATGTGTCAAAAACTGAGGCCCTTACATTCCTCCCCCCTTAAAAGAATCTCGTCCCGAGATTATAAGGTGAAAATGAGAGAGAGGACGGTGGAAAATTACCGGATATGCGACGTGAAAAAGTCGGGGTAGTTAACGCGATTAAATCCTTCGCTCTCCCGTGTCGCTTCGTCCACGGAGTGATTACTCCATAGAACTTTGTTGAACCACAACGTACGGTTGCGTGTGGTTCAGGCCTTCTCGTCAATAATCTGAACCAGTTCCTCCCGATAGGTGAGATCCGGTTGCAGTGCTTCAATGTCCTCCAGCTGAACGGTAGTTGATAGCTTAAGACACTTCCTCAGCTGGGAAATGTGAAAGACGTCGTGCACACCGGAAAGTGCTTCTGGTAATTTCAGCCGGTATGCTACGGATCCGCATCTTTCGGTAATCTGAAATGGACCGATGAATCGGGGTGCCAACTTTCCTCTCACCCCGAATCTGTTTACACCCTTCATTGGAGACATACGTAGGTATACGTGATCCCCGACTTCGAATTGTAATGGGCGTCTTCTCTGGTACGCATACTGTTTCTGACGGGATTGGGCGGCTTTCAGGTTCGCTTGAATCAGTCGAACCTTTTCTTCCGCGTTGTTGACAAGGTCAATCCCGAAGGTAACCCTTTCGCCAGACTCACACCAATTCAGTGGTGTGCTGCATTTCCGCCCGTATAGCGCCTCGTAGGACGCCATCTTTATGCTGGCTTGGTACCCATTGTTGTACGAGAACTCGGCTAACAGCTTCTAGCATCTGGTTTACCCTCTCGGTTTGCTCATCCGTCTGCGGGTGGTAGGCTGAACTACGGATCAGCTTCGTCCCCAAGGCAGCGTGCAGCTGCTCCCAAAAACGGGACACAAATAAAGTTCCCCGGTCCGATATTATGGTACGGGGTACGCCGTACAAGCATAGGATCCGTGAGATGTACAGTTCAGCGTACTTCTTGGCGTTGTAGTTGGTGTTGACCAGGATGAAATGGGCAACTTTGGTGAGCCGGTCGACGATCACCCACACAGAATCATGTTTCTGAAAGGTGGTGGGTAAACCGACGATGAAGTCCATGCTCACATCCTCCCATTTCCAGGCAGGAACGCCCAGTGGTTGCAGCAGTCCCGGTTTCCGCATATGATCTGCCTTCACCCTTCGACATGTATCACACTCGAACACGTACTTTGCGATCTCCCGCTTCATCCGTGTCCACCAAAACTTGCTTCTGAGTTCTTGATACATTTTTTTGCTTCCGGGGTGAATAGAAAATTTTGATAAGTGAGCTTCATCAAAAAATTTCTTCCGTAGCTCCGGGTTACGGGGTACGACGATCCGGTCCTTGAACCATAGGACGCCGTCTCCGTCCTTCCGGAAACATTTCAGCTCCCCACTTTCTACACGTCTCCGCAAATGCGACATGCCCTTGTCATATTTCTGAGCTGCCGCTATCTCTTCACGGATGGTGGGGATCAAATCTAGGTTGTAGAGAGCTCCATGTGGAATCACATGCAGTGGTGGTTTGCTCTCTTGCAACGGTGTGATGGTCAGATTGTTGACGTGTGACTTGCGGCTCAGCGCATCTGCCACTACGTTTGCCTTGCACGGATGATAATGGATCTCTATTTCATAATCCTTTATCAATTCTAACCATCTTCGCTAACTCATGTTCAACTCCTTCTGGGTGAATATGTACTTGAGGCTCTTGTGATCGGTATATAAATGTACGAAGTTACCGAGTAGGTAGTGCCTCCACATCTTGAGTGCGAGTACCACGGCAGCAAGCTCCAAGTCGTGAGTTGGATAATTTTGCTCATGGTTTCTAAGCTGCCGTGATCCATACGCGACCACTCTTCGTTCTTGCATCAGCACACATCCGAGCCCGATGCCGGATGCATCGCAGTACACATCTAACGGTTTTGTTGCGTCTAGCTGCGCCAAAACCGGTGCTGATGTTAGGTGCTTAACTACAGCCTTGAATGCTGCTTCACATGTTGGACTCCAAACATATTTGGTAGCCTTCTTCAGCAGCTCCATCATAGGCTTGGCAATCTTTGAGAAGTTTAGAATGAACCTCCGATAATATCCCGCGAGTCCGAGGAAACTCTGTACCTCGTGAACAGTTCTCGGGGATTTCCAATTCAGCACTTGAGTGATCTTGCTCGGGTCTACAGCGATACCCTCCGCTGAGATGATATGCCCGAGGAAAGGCACTTGCGATATCCAGAATTCGCACTTGCTGAATTTCGCGTATAGCTTGTGATCCCGCAGCCATTGCAAGACTATACGACTTGTGATCTTCCTCCGACTTGGAATATACCAGTATGTCGTCGATGAAGACCACGACAAACTTGTCCAGCTCCGGCATGAACACCGAGTTCATTAAATACATGAATTGAGCCGGAGCGTTGGTGAGGCCGAAGGACATGACCAAGTACTCATAAAGTCCGTACCTCATCGAGAAAGCCGTCTTCGGAATATCCTCAGCCCGTATCTTAATCTGATGGTACCCGGATCTTAAGTACATCTTGGAAAAGATCTTTGCTTCGACCAACTGATCAAACAACATGTCGATCCGTGGCAACGGGTACTTGTTCTTGATGGTTACAACATTTAATGGATGATAGTCCACGCAAAGCCGCAACGTCTCATCCTTCTTCTTTATAAATAATGCCGAACAGCCCCATGGCGTGGAGCTCGGCCTAATAAAACCCTTCTCCAGGAGGTCCATGAGCTGAGTCTTCAGTTCAGCCAACTCCTTGGGCGCCATCTTGTACGGCCTTCGGGGTATTGGCATGGTTCCCTGTGCAAGTTCAATCTTGAACTCCACCCCTCTATCAGGCGGCATCCCCGGTAAATCATCTGGGAACACGTCAGGGAACTCTCGGACCACTGGAATATCTTCCAATCTGATGGTTGTCGACTGATAGACACTTGGAAGTTTTATTTCTGGACTGTCTAGAAATAAGGAGTGAGATCCGTGCACTTCTGAGTTTAAGTGCACGACTCGAAGGACGGTGTCTAAAACAGCGCCGTGGCGGGTTAACCATGACATCCCTAGGATGACATCAACCTTTTGTCCCTCTAAGTTGATGAGAGACGTGGGGTAGACTCTACCCGCTAAGCATAATGGTGCTTTAGAAACCATTATGCTTGCTGAAATCTTCCCACCCGGTGAACAAATTAAATATGGACTATCGGTGGGTAGTATTTGCATGCTGTGTTTAGCAATGAAAGCTTGGCTAATAAAATTATGAGTGGCGCCTGAATCAAACAATACTATGGAGGGATGGTGGTGGAGTTGGAACATACCCGCAAGGATTGGCTCACCCTCCGGCACATCCTCTATGGCAAGCTGATGGACGGTGCCGGGCCTAGGGTTTGCCCGCCGCGCATTAGTAGGGTTCCGGGGTTGATTCCTCCCCGGAAATGGTGGTGCAACTCCGCCGCCTTGCCTCTCCGGACAACTGCTGGCGAAGTGTCCTGGACGACCACACTTGTAACATGTGGCCGCTGCTTGTGCGGTGCTTGAGGAACGAAAGCCCGGCATGCGCTGTTGAGGTGCATACACACGTGGCATCGTCCACTGCTGCTGTTGTTGTTGTGGAAGTGGTATTGGCAGTGCCGGCCTGAATGCCGGTGAAGAGTACGGCCGACTGCGGAACGACATCGACCTCTGTGGTGGCTGCCAGTGTGGACCTGATGGTGGGCGATTCACCATCCAAAACTTCTGAGAAGGACCGCTTCCTTCTCCGCTGCTTTGCGGCGCGCTTCGCTTTCTCTCCGCCGCCGCTAACTCCTTGCCGGAGTCCTCTTGAACAATCGCAGCATCAATGATGTCGTTGAGGCTGACGCGATTGAACATCGCCAACTTGTCCTTCAGGAGCGGGTTAAGCCCCTGGTAAAAGTGGTCCCGCCGCTTCTCATCGGTATCGGCGTGATACGACGCGTAGAGCGCGAGATCGTTGAACGCCCTGGAGTATTCCGGCGCGTTCCTGCTCCCTTGCTGCAGGTGTAGGAATTCCTGCATCTTCCTCTTCATCAGACCTGGCGGTATGTCATAGGCCCTGAAGGCCATCCGGAACTCCGTCCAGGTCATAACTCGGTCGGTGGGCTGTGAAGCACAAAAGTTTGCCCACCATGCGCTCGCGGATCCTTGGAGCTGCTGGACCGCGAACTGAGTCTTGCGCTGCTCGCTTATCTGGAGCAGCCCAAACTTCATCTCTATCGCGCGGAGCCAGTTGTCCGCGTCAAGAGGTTCATCCGCCCTTGAGAATACCGGGGGATGAGTCGCTAGGAAGTCGGAGTAGGAGCTCTGTTGATGCTCCTCACGGTCTTGACGTCTCTCTGGGTGAGACGTATTAGCGATGAGAGTTTGCAGCAACTCCGTGTGCTGCTGATGCGAACCCGCCATTGCCGCGACGATGTCGGCCAATGTAACCGTTGGCAGTGGTGGTGGCGGTGTTTGCTGTTGCTGTTGCTGCTGCTGCTGTCCCGAAGAGTCCTCGGGAGGCGGTTGGGAGGTCTCTCCCCCTTAGCTAGTACCCCCAACGTACGGGTTGGCACGAGTACGAGTCATTCTGAAATTCAAAACAGCAGCGATTAGCACATGTCATACTTAAAATTCCATATGCAACAGTAGGTATTGAAGTGACACATGAATAATTTGCAAAACATTCACATATATTGATAAAGCATAAACTTTATACAAGATACATTATTCTCGGGTCTCCGAGAAGTCGTGCTCTTGTCGTCACTACCTATACATACGCTACTGTCTACACGACATTGTCACCGATTACAAAAGTTGGGTTACACTACTCTAGCTGCCGTACTTGGCAACTGTAACCCCCTACTCAGAGTAGAACTCAACCTCCTGCGGGTCGTCCTCCTCCGGTACCTCTTCTGGTGGCTCTGGATCTACCACCTCTTCTCCCATCTCGGGTTCTCCCATTGCTGGAAGGCCCAAGACCACCGGTATGCCCAATACCGGAGGTACGAGGTCCTGCAATTCATGCACCTCGTCCATGGCCTGGTTGTAGTCCTCTTCTCAGCCTTGCCCTTCCTCAATAGCGTCGTCCCGCTCTTGAGTAAGGTCCTCATTCTGCTGGGTTAAAGTCTGCACCAGCTCTTGTAACGCCGCGATGTCGACACGGCTTTTCTTCTTCGCCTTCTTTAGACGATGCAACTGATTATGCTGTTCATTCAGTCGCTTGATCGTCGGAAGGAGCACATTGCAGAGTGCACTGTGGGCACTCTCAAAATGGTCTCCACGGCTGGTACTTTCTTTGAGCTTCGAGGCGAGATGCTCCGTCTGAACAGCTTGGCTGCCCATCACGGCATTCCCCGCCCACAACTGGAGGCTAAGGCTTGCCTCCGCGGGGCTGTACCTTGGGCAACCCGGATCGGCTGCCTCCCAGTACCTCCCTTCCCACACATGATGAGCCCGTCCCTCCACCGGAACGAGCGCGTATGAAGTGCCCTCCATCGCTCTCACGTGTAGCTGGCAGAAATGTGACATGGTGTCACGGGCTGCCACTTGCCACATTCCCTCGGGTTGTCCACCTCTCACCGTGACGGTGAACGGCGCCCACCCGGGTGGCGTAGGTCCTGCAGGGACTTCGACATGGATTGTCCACGTCTTGTTCCCCTCTTCGCCTTCTTCCTTGGCGAAGTACTGCGGCATCTGGTTGTATCCGAAATATTGAAGCATCTGCCTCAATGCCTCCGGATAGCCGCTGCGGTGAGAACAGTGGGACACCACCCACCCGTTCTCCAACTGTTTGTCTGCTGTCATCTGTAAAAATATATTTGAGAAATTTCAAATATTTATTTAAACAGTAAACCATTGAGTTATAACATGAGACATGTTATTAAACCCACAAAACTTGGAAATACAGTTCAAATTTAAACAAATTTGACTGCTGATCTGCTGTCTGCATGACATCCCTGACCAGTTCCCATTTCAACCTGATTTTGGACATACTAAAGGCAAAACTAATTCGGGAGCTCAACATCAAAGTTAAAGCTAACTTCAATAGCTTTCCAGAAAGTGTCTGCTTGGCCTAAGATCTGTCCTGGTTCAAGAGTTATGAGATGTCAAATTTAACAGAATTTCTGGAGAAAATTGGACAGCACCTCCCTGCTTTAGGCACTGATTTGATCCAAGAATTCCAGTTAATTCTACCCCCAATCTGACAAAACGTTCTGTTACAAAGTTGTAACCCATCTCATAAGCTTTTCAGAACTATCTCATTTTATATTTTTGGATTTTTATGAAGGAAGTTATACTCAATTTACAGAGAGTTTACAGAGAGTCTTTGCTCTGCCCTGTTTTCTGGACAGTTTCAACTCTACTGCATTTTTCGATTGGTTAAGGGTTAAAACACCTCTAGACATCAACAGAAAAGTTGTAAACATTTTCCGAAGCTTTTAGAAATGTATCATGTGAACCCAACCTCGAAAGAACTCAACCTCCAACCTCTGATTAACTTCAGCCTTAATTCAGCTGAAAACAGAGTGCTCTGTCCTTAGCAACCTATAAGTTGAAAACTCGTTAACTTTGAATCTCCTGATTAAGGGAAAGAGTTACATCAAGTTTTAGTGCTTTGGATCAAAACCTTCAAGTTTTACAATGAAGTTGTTCATTTAGTGGGGTGTGACATCGATGCATCACCAGCTCATGTCGGTACTACGTCCTCACAAAGAAAAACCTATACCGGACTTAGCCGGCTTCGTTAATTCAGTGGCACTAAACGTCACTCTCACACGAATACTACACGTCCACCGTTTCATGGTTAGACTACCTGCAGAAACTCAAACAATCGTCAGACTCGGCTGCACACCGAGCCCGGTATCCATACAGTTCATACACCCAACCGTCATCACTCGCCCGGATGTTCTCAAGCCAAACACGCCTTGAGTTACGTGTTCACGTTTCAGACCACGTGACGGGGTCTCCAAAATTGCACCACGCATGCCAGGGACATACGTTGCTCGTATACCCCAAACGACATGAAGAGTCATAGAGGGTATTAAAGCGGGTCGGGTTACCTGCCACCCGTGGGGCTCCACCCTTCAGCTTGTGCGCACTGGTGGACAGCGCTTACGTGCACACCCCAAGATATAAACGTCCCGAGATACACGATTTTCCGACATAGACAAATAGGTTAGTATGCCACTTTCTATACGCTAATAACATCCTTATATGGGCTACTAACTCGTTCCTCACTGGATTTTTGAAAAAGATGACCTTTGTAGTGCGTTAAACCTTAAGCGAGCTCTGATACCAGCGCTGACACGACCCCACGGTCTTGTCGAGCCAGGATCACGCTTAGGGGTGCTACGTTGCACAGCACCGGATAACACACATCAAAGGTACAAAGCGGAAGCAAAACTTTTATTACATAGAGTGGTTTATGAACATTTGTACATCAAAATAAGTCCAGTCTACACTCATGGGCGTAGACTACGCATCAAGTTCACGTTCAGCCCGTGAACGTATCCTTGCTAGCACACACGCACACTAACACGGCGGCGTGCACGACTCCCACTCGACGGGGTTCCCCTCCTGGGGTTCCGCCTCCTCTTCTGGAGTACCTTCCTCATAGAACCCTGCAAAAGCTTCAAAGACAAGCAGCGAGCACGAAGGCTCAGCAAGAATGACCCGTCTCTCCTAAACATGAAACTTCTACATGAGGGATGATAGGTACATGAGGTAAAACAAGTTGCAAAGGACTTGCCTAATTAGTGGGACCTTACTTTCAAGTTTTAGCAGCAGGTTGTGGAGAACCTTACGCTAAGGCACATGAGAGAGCCGCAATCAAACAAGAAACGCATTTCTCTCATGTACTTTTCCCAAAGTTGAAAAGAACTTTAGTTAGCTCTAGACTACAGAAAATCATTAACAATCAGATCCATCTTTCAATCATCAGCATTTTAACATGTAACTAGCCTGTTCTTTCTACGTCACGGTACAGTGAACAAGTGGTACTCACTGACCGTGAGGGACGGCGATTATAATCGATTTACACCTGCAGGGTTACCCGAACAACCTGTCACGTACGCCCGTACTCGATGTTGCCTACAGCAACCATCACTGACACCGTACGCAAACACCTTTCGCCCGTCAGCCAAATATTGGACCGGTCCCATCGTCCCGAGCAAGAGGTCTCTGCACGCGCATCTCAGTGCCACCAGCCGGTTTACACCTCAAGCTCTCAACCTATCCTCTGAACGACGGGCAATGCCTCAATACCCAGCTACCCGAGTTACATCAGTTTCCCGGTTCCCATATAGACGGTAGGTCTTTGGTACTGTTCTAGCTTGTTCAACAGGGCCGCACACGGCTCGGTCGTCAATCGACACAAGCGGAGCTACAGCACACAGGCCCCAAAGTCCTGCTGCCCTTACGCTCTGCTCGGTCTCATCTTTCTTGCCATGTGTATCATGTGCTATCTCTACCCGAGTCGAGTGCCTCTAGCCTATGCTCGCGAGTAGTTCCAACTACTCGACTTGTACTGAATCCTACACTATCTTAGCATTGCAGTAGCTAACAGTGTTTGCAATCCTAAACCCAACCCATGGTTTTTTTGGCTATACAATTGGGTTTCCAAACAAGACTCTAATGCAAGGAATCATAAAACTCATGTAAGTGCTCAAAACAATAAAAATTTGTAAAACGGTTAATGCAAACCGGAGCTTGCCTTGCTGCTCTTGGTCGTAGGCTAGCTGCTCCTCCGGAGTAACGAAGTCTAGGACTTCGGGTTCCTCCTCGACCTTAGCGACTACATGATATAAGAAATACATGTATTAATTTAATGCAATTGAATTGAGTTTTGAACTTGTGAATCTTCTAAGTCTCACTAGACAGACCCAAAGACTGTGAAACTTTTACTGTGGCTTGGTTACAACCTAAACAGAGACTTGGTCAAGTTTTAGTTGCAGCAAAGCTCATTTGAGCCCTCCTCAATTAATTATGCGCTTGACCTTAATTGAAGGCTTTTAGGGTGTTCTAAGGATTTTCATGAAACAAACTATGACTTTCTGAAAACTAGATTTTCAGAGGGTTCTGATGGAGTTGGTCTCACTTAATTTGAAGGTTTCTAGCTAAATATATGAGCTAAACAATTTCAGGGAAAATTCTGAAAATGTTTCTGAACATTTTCTATTTTCTCTGGAACAGTTTCACTAATCACACCATTAGGTGGATTAAAAGAGCTCAAATGGACCTGAAATTTTTATGGTAGTTCAGGGATATTTTGGTGAACATCCCAGCAAAATTTCAGAATTTTCCTCCAAAGGATTCTCCAGTTAAAATTCCAAACAGTTTAAATTTTGAGGAATTATTCTGGAGAATTAAGGATTTTCATGAAGTGAAACTTGATTTGCTGGAAAGTACTCAGAGAGCTGAATCCAACAAAATTTGGTTCAGTCGATTTGGAGTTTCCTAGCCCAAGTTATGAGGATTTGAAGTTTGAATGAAATCTGAAAATCGGGAAAAAGTTTAAACTTGCGGGTGGGCCACGGGGACACGTGTTGCGGACTGATGCGTCGGCACACCGTGGTCCGCAGAGTTCCTGCGCGCCAGCATAACAGATCCCAGCTGCACCCGATCCCGATTTGAATTTTTAAGTCGCTGACGGCCGGGCCCCGCGTCGTCTTCTTCCTCCCGACGCGCCCTCGCGCCCACGCCGCCTCCCCTCGCCGGAGCAGACTAGGAGCTCGCCGGATTGTCGCTGCCGGCCATCGCATATTCTGAAACTCGCCGCCAGGGGGTTATCGACGTCAAGGAACACGTCTGTGGGGTCAGTTTCGGCTGGCGGTGACCGGAAACGACCAGGCAACGTGCGGCGGTCTCGGTTGAGGTCCGGCGCCGTCGGCCGTTGGTTCTAACCCGCCAAGACCTCGAACAATCGGTTCTACAGCATCAGTACACCTCTAGGAAGCTCAACAAGGTTTCAAAAGTGTCCAAAGATGGCGGCAAGTTGGTCGGCACCGTGTGACCGATCGTGCCCGCCATGAACGTCCTCAATCACGCTCAAAATTCATCACTCCTAGTCGGTTTCATACCACGGATGCAGAAAGGAAATTGATCGCCGGCTAGTCCAGCGCCTAGGTGCAAGATTTGATAACTTAAGAAGGATCATAGAGCGGGAATTCGAACAATCCGTACCGGAAGCTCGGGGAAGGAGGGGGCGCGATGTTTTCGCGGTTTCCCGAACGAGCAGAGAGGCGGAAGCCGTGGAACTCGGTGTGCACTGAGGAAAGGGAAATGAGCGATGATCACCGCGGTGGAACGCCTTAAGAGGACCCCGGACCGACCCTGGGCTCGTGTGTGGAAGCGGGAAGCAGCTTGTGGCGCTGCTCCTCCTCGGTGCGCACGGCCAGCTCTCGGTGACGTTGAACCGGCAGCTGCTCGGTGGAATTTCCCACTGAGGCTGTGACTTTGGGTGCAAGTCTCCCCCCTTATCTCTATGACATGTGGGTCCCACACTCAAGTTTAACCTCTTAAATTAACTCCTCATCACTGTTGTAAACAGTAAGCCCCAAAATGCACATGGTGATTCAAATTATTCACCCATGAGCCATTTGAATTGGTTAGAATTCAAATTGGTTTTGGTTTGGATAAATTTCAGCACATGTTCAGTTTGAAATTCAAATAAAGTTTGAATTTGCCCCACTTAGCTCATGTCAAGATCAACTCCAAATGGAGTGAAAATTGGAGTGTGAGCTCACAAAAATGTGCTGAGTAAGAATATGTCTCCCACTTTTGAATTCATTGGATAAAAACAGTTTGAATTTGAATGTAGTTTCAAACTGCCCTCTTTCTAGCTACACCCAAAATGACCTCAAAAAGGTTTTGAATTTGGGTGAAACTTTGCATGGACATTCCTAGTACCATGTAGGAGTTTTCATATGCCCAGCCCCTGTATATCACATGTTGGGAAATACCACTTTTGCAATATGTGAGTTTATTCTCTAATGAGCATGTTGATGGTGGTTACTTGCTCTTCAAATGTGTTTATCAACTTGCTCCAAATGAGGTGTGTGTGTGGTGATGACACTTCAAACATGTGTCAAAAACTGAGGCCTTACAGGTCCTCAATTGACACAAGCGGAGCTATGGCACCAGGCCACAAAGTCCTGCTGCCCTTACTCTCCGCTCGGTCTCATTTTTCTTGCCATGTGTTCTATTTGCTATCTTTACCCGAGTAGTGTGCCTCTAGCCTATTCTCGCAAGCAGTTCCATCTACTCGACTTGTACCGAATCCTACACTATATTAGCATTGCAGTAGCTAATCGAGATTTAAAAACCTAAGCCCAAAACCGGGGTTTTCCAGGCTATGCATTTGGGTTTTCAAACAAGACTCTAAGCAGAAATAAGATGGATAAGTAATGTAAGTTTTCAAAACAATAAAGTTTATAAAAGGCTAATGCAAACCGGAGCTTGCCTTGCTGCTGCTGGTCATAGGCTAGCTGTTCCTCCGGAGTTATGAAGTCTAAGACTTCTGGCTCCTCCTCAACCTTAGCGACTACATGAGATAAACATATGTATATGTCAATTTGAATGCATTTGAATTTGAAATTGAATTTGTTAAGACTATAAGTATTGCTAGACAGGCCCAATGACTCTGAAATTTTTACTGTGGTTTGGATACAACCTAAACAGAAACTTGGCCAAATTTCGTTTGCAGCAAAGCTCATAGGAGCCCTCCACAAATAATTTTGCCTTCGGACTTAATTGGAGATCTTAGGGTGTTCTATGGATTTTCATGGAGCAAGCCATGACTTTCTGGAAACTAGATTTTCAAAGATTCAATTGGAGTTGGTTTCATCTATTTTTGAAGATTTCTAACAAAATATATGAGCTAAACAAGTTCAGAGAAATTCTGAAAAATGTTTCTGGACATTTTTTATTTTCTCTGGAACAGTTTATTAATCACACCATTAGGTGGATCAAATGAGCTCAAATGGATCTGAAATTTTTATGGTAGCTCAAGGATATTATGGTGAACATCCTGGCGAAATTTCAGAATTTTCCTCCATAGGTTTCTCCGGTTAAAATTCTAAACATTTTAAAACTTGATTTGTTGGAAAGTACTCAGAGAGCTGAATCCAATAAAATTTGGTTCACTCGATTTGGAGTTTCCGAGCCAAAGTTATGTGGGTTTGAAGTTTGAACTAAATATAAAAATTTGGGAAAAGTTCAAACTTTTGCTGGTGGGTCCCACGTGCTCGGCTTCTTCTTCTTCCTCGCGCCAAACGCCCGATGGCGGCGGTCTCTGGTGAGACTCGCCGGAACCGAGTTCCCGGTCATCCCTCGGCCTGAAACTCACCGCCTCCCCATTTTCCGACCACATGAACTCATCTGCGGGCTCGCCGGGCGCTGGCGATGTCCAGAAACATGTGCGCACCGGCGACAGCACCCGCTAGGGTTTCGGCGAGGTCGGTTAGGCTCTGTCCTTTACCAAAGCTTTCGGTTTTTGGCTCTACAGTACCAGGGAACCACAAGGAAGCTGCAAATGGCAGCCAACCTTAGTGAAACGTCCGGCAACACTGAGCTCCACAGTGAATCGAGACCATTTTCCATAGCGGCGCAAAGAACTGCCCTCTCCGAGCCAGTTCTCAATAATTTTCCTCGCTTTTTCTTCGAGGATCGGCGCTAGGGGATGTACAAGCTACTTGCCAATGAGCCTGGCTTTTGGTGGTACAGGTGAACTGAATTTGGCTCACAACCGAGCTCGGGTGTTTTGTACTAGGGTTTGAAAACTTGGAAAATTCCAGCTATATGGTGGATCATTTGCTAAACGGAGAGAAGCTACACGACCTAGAGAAGCTAACACACCTTTCTTGTGTAAGAAAGCAGAGGCGAAAGTGACCGTGGCGTTCTGTCCATGGTGAACCGAAATGATCACCGTCACAACCCTCGGTAACTCGTCGGTGTTCGTCGAACTGTGATCACCCGGAACTACCAGACTTTGGTACGCCGAGGGGAGTAGCTAGAGCACGCTTGGATGCTTATTCTTGCGGTGTGAAACTCGAGCAATCGATGATCACCCGACTGTGGCGAGCAAAACACCGAGAGCGCGGGCGGTGGCGGTGTTCTTCGCGGAAGCGGAACAGAGAGCGAGGGAACACGAGATAGAAGTGAGGAAAATCGACTTTGGCAGCTTGTGGAGTGATAGAGCGGGTCACACGTCGAACAGCAGGAGCTGGCGCCAATTTCCCATCGGGAACGGCTCAGCCGGCTCGCTGGCGTCCGCCGTGCGAATGAGACCCGAGCTGAGGCGGTTCCTCTGTTTAGAGTGGCTGACAAGATGGCTCCACCCCCAATTTTAACCTTCTAAATTCAATTTTCCACTGCTCAAAATAGTAGAGTCCCTAATACCCTTTGTGAGTTGATCAAATTTCACAATGGCCACTTGACTTTGAATAATTCAAAGTGTGATTTGATTTGATCAAATTTGCAGAAAATGTGAATCTGAAATTCAAATTTGATTTGAATTTAGCCACAATAGGTCATGTCAATATTAACTCCAAATGGAGTGAAAATTGGTGTGTGAGCTCACAAAAATGTGCCGAGTGTGAATATGAATCCCACTTTTGAATTCATGGGATGATAGGAGTTTGGATTTGAATTTAAGTTCAAACTAGCCTCTTTCTATGTATACCCAAAAATACCTCAAAAGGTTTTGGATTTGGGTGAAATTTGGCATGAGCATTCCTAGCAAAGTGTAGGAGTTTTTCATATGCTCAGCCCCTACATGATGCATGTGGTAAATGTCACCTTTTCATTTTGTGAGTTTATCCTCTAATGACCATGTTGATGGTGTTTACTTGCTCTTCAAAGGTGTTCATGATTTTTCCTCAAATGAGGTGAGTGTGGTGTGATGAACACTTTGATTGTGTGTAAAAACTTAGGCCCTTACAGGAAGCGGCCGCTGGCGGTGTGAACGCCGATGGCACACCGACCGTATCGTCACCGGGTCATCCCGACCTGGGTGCTGCGGGCGCCACAGGGACACCAGCGATCTGGTCGACGGCTCCACCGGATTTGGGCTCTATGAGCGCCGCTAGTACGCCGGTCGTCTGATCGCCGGCCTGGCCAGACCTGCCCGCTCTGGAGCGGGAGGTAGCCTTGTCGTCTGCCGCCTGGAGACGACAGCGTGTTGGGCAAGAAGGCTCACCACGGGAGGTGATGTTCACCATGGTCGCATGGAGAGCGCGAAAAGCCACCCTTCCTGGCGCGCCAAATGTCAGAGTGTGTGAGCTGCGACACTGCTCCTGGCCTGCTATGGAAGCAGCCGCGAGGTTCTTTAATCGGAGGGGGCTTGGCACCCTGCGTGACCGTGCTTGAGGGAGCGGATGAACACCGAGATTTACGTAGTTCGGGCCGCTGGAGCGTAATACCCTACGTCCACGGGAGTTCTTGTTCTATTGCTTGCTTGTGTGTGCTTGTGGCGGTGCCAATGAGGAATTAGGGAGCCGATCTTCTATCAGGTGGTCACCCCGGTCCTTTTATAGTCCAAGGCCGGGGTGGTTACAATGTGGCTTGGGGCCCGACAGGCAGCCCAGAAGCTATGTGAACCCTATACATGATCTAGGGCTTCGTCCTCTGAGTAGATTATATGGGGGTGGAAGTTAAGTTCCTCCGCTTGGCGCGCTGAACACCCCTGTCCGTGTGCCAGGTGATGATGGAAACACCGTTTTGTCGCCACGTCTTCTGGCCCTGCTTGGGCGGCTTTGTGCCTTTGGGCGGCAATGTACCGCTGTCATGCCTTGTTGTCTTGTCTTGTCACCGTAATGGTAAAAAGGCAGAGGATGGAGGCGTGTGTAGTGCGCCATGCTTCTGGTGAAGGCGTGAGCGTTGAATGCAAAGCCGGACAGCGTACATCCTCCTTGACATCGTCGACCCACGGCCCGTGATGAATCATGGGGCACATTGCGGCTTCGGAGCTCTTATCGACGGGTTTGGAGCCAGGGGAACATGGTAGCTACGGACCTCACCTCTTTGGGGAGGTACAGGTCGGAGACCAAGGTACGTGTCAGATCCGGAGCTGTCCTCAGCAAGGAGGTGGCTCTGAGCCGAGAGACACATGGCAGCTCCGGACCTAACCACAGCGGTAAGGCTCGGACCGGAGCCCAGCGTACGTGTCAGCTCCAGAGCCGTCCTCAGCAGGGAGGTGGCTCTGAGCCAAGAGACACGTGGCAGCTCCGGACCTCATCTCAGCGGGGAGGCTCGGACCGGTGCCCACGGCACGTGTCAGCTCTGAAGCCTTCCCCAGCAGGGAGGTGGCTCTGAGCCAAGAGCACATGGTAGCTCCGGACCTCACCTTAGCGAAGAGGCACGGACCGGAGCCCAGGGAACGTGTCAGCTTCGGAGCCTTCCTCAACAGGGAGGTGGCTCTGAGCCAAGAGACACGTGGCAGCTCCAGACATCACCTCAGCGGGGAGGCTCGGACTGGAGGTCAGGGCATGTGTCAGCCCTGAAGCTATCCTCAGCAGGGAGGTGACTCTGAGCCGTGAGACACGTGGCAGCTCCATACCTCACCTCAGCGGGGAGGCTCGGATCGGATTCCAGTTCATGTGTCGGCTCTAGTACTAAAGCGCACGTGGCAGCCCCAGGGTTGACCTCAGGGCCAAAGGCACGTGGCTATGCCAGGGCCTGCCCCAGCAGGGAGACGGGGCCCAGGCTGTATTTTACCCTCTACACGGGGGTACCCGATCTGCAGGGTACCGACAACCCCTGACGTTGGTATACTCTCTTCTACCCACCCTTCTCACCCTTCTCTTCCTTCATCTATCGTTATTGGGAATGGGTATGTTCTTCCGGTCACCTCAGTAGGTGACTCAGTTTTGTCGGGTTCTTTTCAGCTCCGTGATGTTCTTGTTGCTCCTAGCATCATCCATCACCTTCTTTCTATTCATTGTTTTACTACTGACAACCATGTTTCGATGGAGTTTGACCCTACTGGTTTATATGTGAAGGATCTTACTACCTGGCATCTTCTTCTCCGCGATTAGAGTTGGGGGCACCTGTACACACTTCATCTTCCTGCTTCCGCTCCGCCTACGCCTTTTTGCCTAGCTACGACAGCTTCTTCGATTACCTGGCATCGTCGTCTTAGCCACCCCGGTGTTGATGTGATGACAAAGTTGTCTGGTAGCTTAGTGATTTTGTGTACTAGGGATGCTCATGAGTCTCTGTGCCATGCTTGTCAGTTAGGTAACCATGTTCGGCTTCCTTTTCTGCACTCTGTCACTCATGTTGAGCGCATTTTTTATCTGATTCACTGTGATCTTTGGACATCACCTATTCTCAATGTTTCTGGCTATAAATATTACTTGGTGATTGTTGATGATTTTTCACACTATTCGTGGACTTTTACCTTGCCACCGAAGTCTGATACGTTCGCCACTCTTTCTCACTTCTTCGTTTGGGTGTCCACCCAGTTTGGGTGCACGATCAGGGCGGTCCAGTGCGACAACGGATGCGAGTTTGATAACTCAGCGTTCCATGACTTCTTGCTCTCTCATGGGGTTCAGTTGCATATGTATTGCCCTTACACTTCCCTCCAACACGGCATCGTTGAACGCATGATTTGGACCACCAATGATGTCATGTGCTCTCTGATGTTCCAGGCCTCCACCCGTGCTAGTTACTAGGCGGAGGCTCTTCACACCGCCACTTTCCTCATTAATCACCTTCCTACTAAGGCGATTAGTGCTCCCACTCCTCAATTCGCTCTGTTTGGCACCACCCCTCTCTATGACCACCTCCGAGTCTTCGGGTGTGCTTGCTACCCTAACCTCTCTGCCACAGCTTCCCATAATCTTGCACCTCGCTCGACTCGATGTCTCTTTCTTGGGGTACACTCGTGACCATAAGGGGTACCGGTGCCTTGACCTTACCACCCGTCATATCTTGGTCTCTCAACACATTGTCTTCAATGAGTATTTCTTTCCCTTCTCCGATTCTTCCTCTGACTCGGTCGCCGAGTTGTTTTCTCTACTAACCCGAAGGTCACTCCTATAAAATGACCTTGTTTTTTTTACCTCCTGCAGGTTCCCCACTCGCTCCGCCGAGCGCAGTCCCGGTGTCCACGCACCGTCTGCTGTGCCTCCCGTGGGCCCCGAGTCCTTGACGCCACTGCCTGTGCCACGTGCGGCCCCAGCGTCCTCGACGTCGTCTGCTGCGCCACGCATGGCACCGGTAGCCGTGCCTCCCACGGCTCTGCCCAGAGCATCCGGTGTACCAACCCCCCTACTCCACCGGGACCCTAGTCACATTCAGCCGATGGTGACCCAACGGGCCGCTGGGGTTCTCTGGCCGGTTGAGCGGTTCCTCGGGGTCGTCCTCTCCTCGGCGACCACCCCACCGTCTACCTCTTCACCCATCTCTCCTATCCCTTCTTCTGTCCGTAGCGCCCTCACCGATCCTCACTGGCGTCGGGCCATGGAAGAAGAGTATGCGGCCCTGCTTGCCAACCTGTGACACCCGGTTCCGAAAACAGAACCAAGTTAATGCATATATGTGCCCAGGATGTTCATCACACATACACATGTAATCCACAAACTGAATTCAGAATATAACCATGAATAAATAGTGTTTAAGTACTTTATTACATCGACTCATTGTCTCACTCATGAATCTCTATCTTATTCTTGCAGCGGAAGTCTCTAAACGACAGCGGAAATAACTAAATAGCAGCAGGCTCCATCTTCAACTCCACCGGCATGTTGACGGTAGTTCGGACGCCTAGTACTCCATATGATCCTCGAAGTACTCTTCTGCTGTTGATGATGTTTATGTGATAATGCAAGGGTGAGTACATGTCGTACTCAGCAAGTGCGGGAAAAGTATGACATGTAGCTTACAACAAGGTAGGAACAAAAAGGGCTCATTGCAGCAAGCAAATTTTATTTCACAACATGATCAAAACAGCAACTATTTCTAGGTGAAATTTATCCCATAATAATCATGTAATTCAGCAACATTCTCTCATCATAATTCATCATTTATCAAGTCTCAATCAGCTATTAATTTTTCTCAAGTTCATCTCATGCTCATAAATATTCATAACCATCTCATATTCATATATCCGAAACCAGACTCAATGTCAAGACTCAAACGGTCCCAAAACAAATCCCAATGACCATACCACAACCATACCGAACATCCATCCCGAGTTTTCCCTCTAATCATGTGAGTTTGCCAGGTGCTTGTGACCATAAGCACGGCTATCATGATAGTTTTACACTCTGCAGAGATGGCACCACTTTACTCACAAGTTTGTGATTTCGTCACCCATCGGCGACTGCAAAACGTCCATTATACCAGTACACAACCGTCGGTGTATGGCCAAGATGTGACGCCCTGGTTCTGTGGAAAAACTATGGAACCCGGACTGA
Organism: Neostapfia colusana; assembly: GCA_030760725.1. NCBI lineage: Eukaryota > Viridiplantae > Streptophyta > Magnoliopsida > Poales > Poaceae > Neostapfia > Neostapfia colusana. The sequence goes on along the minus strand of JASWHV010000007.1, from coordinate 79,651,453 downwards.
TGCATATTTGTGCCCAGGATGTTCATCACACATACACATGTATTCCACAAACTGTATTCAGAATATATATAACCACGAATGAATAGGGTTTTATTACATTGCCTCATGAATTTCTAACTCATTCCAACAGCGGAAGTCTTTAATCTAGAAGCAGAAGTCTTCTAAACTATTGCGGAAGCAAACTAAATACGGCAGCGGCTCCATCTCCTACTCCATCCCCACAGGCAAGTTGACGGTGGGTCACACGCCTAGTACTCCACATGCTCTTCGAAGTACTCCTCTCCTGTTGCTGATGATGAAGTAATAATGCAAGTTTGAGTACATGATGTACTCAGCAAGTGCGGGAAAATATAATATGTAGCTTAGAGCAAGGTAGGTGTAAAAAGGCTCATTGCAGGAAAGCAAAATTTATTTCACAAACATGATAAAAACAGCAACTAGCTTTAAGTGAATGTAATCCCAACATTTTACTCAATTAAAACATCAACATACCTCCATCATGTTCCACCTCTTTTCATTTCTCATCAGACATTCATCTTTCTCAACTTTTTCTTATGCTCATGAATACCATCTCGTATTCATTACTATCTCATCTCATATTCAAATCCATCTCATAACCAAGACCAAAGCTCATTACCACGATTCAACAGTCGCAAATTCCATTACCAAGACTTGACAGTCTTGAAAACTGAAACCAAAGACCAAACCTAACCAAACCAATGACATCCCAATAACCAAAACCGAACCATCCCATCTAATCATGGAAGTTGGCCAGGCGCTTGTGACCAAAAGCACGGCTATCATGATAGTTTTATACTCTTAAGAGTTTGCACCACTTTACCCACAAGTTTGTGATTTCGTCACCCGTCGGGGACTGCAGAACCTCCATTATACCAGTACACAACCGTTGGTGTATGGCCAAGAGATCACAAAATAGCCTTTCCAAAGGGGCTACTAGATGTATGGACTCACTAAGGTTTCACCAGCAGGCTCGAATCACCATTCTCCCACCTATGGGCCCCCTCTTGTGCCATGCAGTTCCCAGGGCAGTCCTCTCTTGACTCCCATTCCCCGCGCCTTCCATGGTCCATAACAATTTAGTAACTTACATAATTAGTCAGCTAAGCCGCACCCATACTTGCCCTTGTGGTGGCACTGTATTCCTGGCATGTGCTCGCATGAACTGGTCCTTAGATCAAAGGCAAGTAAACCACTATCTCATGCCACCACATCCACAAACCAAGCTTGCCTAGATCTCCCTCCGATTCATGTTCATTAACATCAAGTTCTCATTATCATTATTCTCATGAGTGCAGTAGCTAGACATATTCTATCGCTTCCCATAACCCGTAGATTAGCGAAGCAAAAAGCAAAAATTGACCATACCCGACTCATAAACTTCCCTGGCGTCAAGGGTGGTTAATAAAACTAGTAAACTCCTATAAAAGGGTTTCCCATCAAGTTGACTCAAGCATTCACAGTTTTCGCAAACAAAACAGCTTTCAAAACATGGGATCAATATGGTCAAGGGGCACTTGCCTTGTTCCTGTGGCTTCTGTTGCTCACGGATCTCGAAGTCTTGTTGTTGTAGCTCGGCGTAGATAGCTCCCTGAGCTTGTCCTTCTACTCACGATCACGCATACAAGGTTCACAGAAATCAATTATCATGCACAAACATTACTCAAGATGCAATGATGCATATGCATGCTAATCCTATGGTGCAGTTTAGTTTGTACGTGCTCTTGCATGGTCCAATGGATTTGCACGGGGTTTTACAATGAACAAAGGTATAGGGATCAAGTGTGGACGTGGGGATGATCTGGACTCAAGATCTAGATCAAACCGATCAACACGTGATCGATCCACGAAAAAGCTTCTGTTCAAAGGGATCGAAGAAAACAGATGCAAGGAAAACCGTGATGATGTCGTAAGGTGGTAACGAAGACCTACCTCACTTCTCCTTGGTCCCGGGGTCTTTCTTTGCAAGACAGATCGTCAAGGCTCTCTTCCGGCGACAGCGAGCTCGTCGGTGGTCTCCGGCGACTGAACTCCGGCGAAGGGGTTTAGCTTGGCGAGTTGGGGCTAGGGCCTCTAAGTCGTCGACTTGGGAATAGATGGTACGGCCAAGGGGTGTTTCGGGTTCTATTTATAACCGGAAATAGAAGAGTCCTAATCTGATTGGATTTCAAATAAGAGTCCTATTCAAATTATTTTTGAATCTTAACAACTTATCTTCAATTGATTCGGTGCGGTAACATCGTGGAAATCGTGTCGGTTTCCTCCCGTATCGGGTATGCCCATGCGTACAGAAGAAAAACCTTTTAAGATCTTGTCACCTCCGCGGTGATAAGCTCCGGAGGCTCCACGTGTCCAGCAGAGGCCGGGCCTCCCTTTTCCGTAGAGGCGGGCTCCGGTTGTGCCGCGTGTCTCGCGGGCGAGACCTCCCTCTTCCTCAAAGGCGAGCTCCGCGTGCGCCACACGTCCTGGCGGGCCGGGCCCTCCCTCTCCCTTAGAGGCGAGCTCCGCGTGTGCCACGTGTCTGGTGGGTCGGGACCTCCCCTCTCTTCAGAGGCGAGCTCCATATACGCCACGTGTCAGAGCCGGACCTCCTCTCTCTTCGGAGGTGAGTTCCGGGAGTGCCACGCGTCCTAGCAGCGTCGATTCTCCTTTCTTCTCAAAGATGAGCTCCGAGGTTGACACGTGTCCATCAGCGTCGGACCTCCCAGAGGTTAGCTCCGGAGGTGACACGTGTCCGGTAGTGTTGGACCTCCCGCAGGCGAGCTCCGAAGGTGACACGTGTCCAACGGGTTGGGCCTTACTTCCCCGCAGTGACTAGCTCCGGTGGCGACACGCGTCCTGCGGGACTGGACTTCGCTTCTCAGAGACAAGCCCCAGAAGTGACACGCGTCCAGCGGGTCAGACCTCGCCCCTTTCACAGAGGCAAGCTCCGAGCCTGCCACGTGTCTGGCGGTGCAGGACCTCTCCCCACTATGCAGGGATGAGCTCCAAACACGCCACGTGGCCAGCAGGCCGCGGTAAATGTCTACAGCGCTCCTCGGTGAACTGGAACTGGCTCTTTTTTATTCTTTCCCTGTTTCTACTTATTTTAAAATGTTTCTCTACATGAAATATGAATGCATGCATGATTATGAAATTGAGGGTGTTACAAACCTACCCCCCTTAAATTGAATCTCGCCCTCGAGATTCGTTAAAGTAGAGAATAGATGAGGGAATTCTGCCTTGATGTCTTCTTCACGTTCCCAAGTAGCTTCGGCTTCCGTGTGATGGCTTCATTGTACTTGCACCATCGGATCACTTTGTTCCTCGTGACCCTTTCCTTTACGTCCAAAATTCAGACAGGGTGCTCTACATACGTTAGATCCTCTTAGCACATTGGATCACTCTGTTGTGCTTGCTTAACCAATCCATTCCGAGTATTATGTCAAGCCCTTGGGAATCCAAGACAATGAGGTTGGCAAGAAAGTCTACCCCCCTTATTTGAAGGTTTACTTTCGGACATACTATATTAGTCCTCATCTCTCCACCGGGAGAATTAACCAACATAGTATATTTCAAGTGTGATATGGGTAGCTTATACTTGGCAACATACTAGGATGATATGAATGAATGTGATGCTCCAGAATCAAATAAAATGGTGGTTGGGTTTGAGTTTGGCAAGGAACATACCAATCACGACGTCCTCAGCCTGTTGCGCTTCCTCAGCAGAGACATGGTTCACGTTGCCACGAGCGTAGTTCTGCTGGCCACGGTTGCCTTGCGTAGCTCCTCCATTCGGCCGTGTGTTCTGTTTGGGCGTGTTTCTTGGCTGACCAGGACCTTTCCTCGGGAACTGACTCGCAAAGTGTCCTGTTTCTCCGCATGCAAAGCATGCCTTGTTGCCCAAGACAACGGGGACGTTGGGACAGGGGTTTTGAGCACAAGCACCCATGTTCGGACGGAGTGCAGGAGGCAAAGGCACACGAGGTGCTTGCATAACAGGACGTTGCTGTGGTGGTTGGTTAGAGCGAAAAGTGGAAGTAGATGATCCATACTGTGGTGCAGCTGGGGGCATGTACCGAGGGCGTATGTTGCTCCCTTGCGTTTGATATGGCATCTTTCTTTTGCCCTCTTGCTCGATCTCTCGGATCTTGCTCTCAACCACTATGGCTTTGTCAACTAGCTTCTGGAAGCTCGCATAGTCATTGTTGAGAAGCTGAACCTGGATCTCATTGTTCAACCCGCTCATGAACAAATACTGCTTCCTTTGGTCAGAGTTGACATCTTCGGGGGCATACCTCGACAGTTGCGTGAACTTGTTGAGGTACTCATTCACGCTTTTCTTGCCTTGGTGGAGACCTTCAAACTCTTTCCTTTTTAGCATCACGACACCAGCAGGGACGTAATGAGAGCGGAAACTCTCCTTGAACTCAGTGCAAGTAATAGTCTCCTGATTGACATGAGCGTTGCATAGAGCGTCCGACCAGTCAGCGACTGCTCCCATAAGTTGGTGTGATGCGAAGAGAACTTTCTCTCGGTCATTGCACTGTACCATGGCAAGCTTCTTCTCCATGGACTTCAACCAATCGTCAGCCTCCATGGGATCATTAGCTTGTGAAAAAGTGGGCGGCCGAGTCCTCATGAACTCTCCCAGTCAGTTGTGAGCCGGCGGCGGTGGTGGTGGTGGCGGTGGTGCAGGAACGGGGTTATTGTTATTGGCTTGCAGCCCCCGACTCGCCGAGTTAGACCCCCCCCCCCCCCCCCGTCGCCGGATTTCAGTCGCCGGTGAGCCCCCGCTGCTGCCATTTCTAGGAGGAAGGCCCTGTCATCAAAGGGAAGCGAGGTAGGCCTTCGCTAACCATCTTACGACACCGTAGCTGTTTCTAGGCATCCATTTTCTTCACTCCTTTCGAACAGAAACTTTTTCGTATGGACAGATCACGTTTTGATCGGTTTTTGATGGAAGAATTGATATAGATCTTGAGTCAAGATCATCACCACGTCCACGCTTGATCCCTACACCCTTGTTCATCGTAAAACCCCATGAGAGCCATTAAAACATGCAAGGACACGTACAAACTGGTCTAATAAAACAGCACCATAGGATTTGCATTCCTCTACACCATTGCATCTTGAGTAAAGTTTGTGCATGATGTTTGATTGCTGTAAATTTTGTATGTGCGTGGTTGTGAGTAGAAGGACAAGCTCAAGAAGCCATCTACGAAGAACTACAGCGCCAAGACTTTCGAGACACTTGAGCAACAAGAGCCACGGGAGCAAGAAAAGTGCCCCTTGACCATATTGATCCCATGTTTTGAAACTGTTTTGTTTGTGAAAATGTGTATGCTTGAGTCAAATTGATGGGACACCCTTTTATAGGAGTTTATTAGTTTTGTTAAACCATTCTTGTTACCGGGAAAATTGATGAGTCTGGTATGGTCGTTTTTCCTTTTTGCTTCGCTTAAGCTACGGGATACGAGAAGCTGAATTAAAACATGGTTAGCTACTGCACTCATATGAATAATGTAATGAGAACTTGATGATGATAATGAGAATGGAATTGGGGGAGATCTAGGCAAGCCTTGTTCGTGGATGTTGCTGAATGAGATGGTGGTTTACTGCCGTAGATCTAAGGACCGGTTCATACCAGTACATGCCAGGAAAATAGTGCCACCACAAGGCCAAATATGGGTGCGGCTTAGCTGACTAATTAGGTGTGTTGCTAGTTTGTTATGGACTGTGGAAGGCGCGGGGAATGAGAGTCGAGTGAGGACTGCCCTGGGAAAGAGGGGGACCGTAGGTGGGAGAATGGTGATTCGAGCATGCTGGTGAAACCTTAGTGAGTCCATACATCTAGTAGCCCCTTTGTAAAGGCTATTTTGTGATCTCTTGACCATACACCGACGGTTGTGTACTGGTATAATGGAGGTTCTACAGTCGCCGACGGGTGACGAAATCACAAACTTGTTGGTAAAGTGGTGCCACCTCTGCAGAGTGTAAAACTATCATGCTAGCCGTGCTTACGGTCACAAGCGCCTGGCCAACTCACATGATTAGAGGGAAAACTTGGGATGGATGTTCGTATGGTTATGGTATGGTCATTGAGATTGGTTTTGGGACTGTTGAGTCATGACCATTAGTTTGGCTTTGGTTATATGAACATGAGACGATTATGAATATTATGAACATGAGATGAGTATGAGAAAGATTATTGGCTGGTTGAGACATGATAAATGGTGAGTTATGATGAAGGAAAGATACTGATATAACATGGTTATGATGGGATTAAACTCACATAGAAATAGTTGCTGTTTTACCATGTTTATGAAATAAAATTTGCTTGCTGCAATGAGCCTTTTTATTCGTACCTTGTTGTAAGCTACATGTCATACTTTTCCCGCACTTGTTGAGTACGACATGTACTCACCCTTGCATTATCACATAAACATCAGCAACAGGAGAAGAGTACTTCGAGGATCATGTGGAGTACTAGGCGTGTGAACTACCGTCAACATGCCTGTGGAGTTGAAGATGGAGCCGCCACTGTTTAGCTGTTTTTGCTATCGTTTAGAGACCTCCACTGCAAGAATAAGATAGAGATTCTTTAGTGAGACAATGATTCGATGTAATAAAGTACTCAAACACTATTTATTCGTGGTTATATTCTGAATTCAGTTTATGGATTACATGTGTATGTGTGATGAACATCCTGGGCACACATATGCATTAGCTCGGTTCCGTGTTTTACGGGACCGGGTGTCAAAGATTGGTATCAGAGCCATGTTGACCGTAGGACACAAGCCTAGGTAGAATGGACCCTCTAAAACACATAGGCACACCCCTCTAAACTGCTATTTTCAAAAATTGCTTGCTGCTGCACCTTTCTTGTCAATTCAGCCACCGCAAAGTGCTACTTTTAGCCTTCTTTTCCCTTCTTTTGGACAACAACACCTTTGCTTCCTTTCTTCATAGCTTCTGGTTTTGGAGTATTTTTTTCCTTCTTTAAAGTTTCTCATGTCCTATTTATAGATGCCGGTGATCAGAAGCACGACACGCATAAGTACTTGTTCACCACCACGTGGGAGTACACTTAACCCCATTGAGGTGTCCGATGGACCACCCCCGTCACACAGCGGAAACAGCACCAGTTCACATGATTAAGTTTAGGATTCCCATTGAATAAGCTGTAATAGAAACATTTAAATCGTAGTAGCGTGAATAGGAGTGGTGTGTTGAACTTTTGTGGTGATTGGTTGTGTTTGTGTGCTGGAATGAGTTGTGGGACGTTTCAGCGAATATCCACATCCACACATAGTAGAGAGATGTGAGGTGCTTCGACATGTGATCACATCCTCACATACGCTGAAATTAATGAAAGAAGATATTTAGTTCATACACCTTGATGCATATAGTCGGGGGGATTAATCTAAACTTCCCTTTTCTATTCTACCCAACTCTCTCTCACAGATGGTGAGAGAAAACGCCAGCCGTCAAAGAAGGAAAGTTCGTGGCAACCATGAACCACGAGAGGATGGCAACGTTGAAGTTCCTTAAAATGACAACCCCGGGGCTGGTGCAAAAAAACTTGGACGCTTGATGGCTATGCAGAACCAGCTCATGCAAACTATGATACAAACTTTGGGACAGCTGCAAGCCAACAACAACAACAATCCTAACCCCGTTCCTGCACCCCCACCACTACTACCGCCACCACCGCCGGCTCACAATATATTCGGAGAGTTCATGAGGACTAGACCGCCTACCTTTGCACAAGCTAATGATCCCATGGAGGCTGATGATTAGTTGAAATCCATGGAAAAGAAGCTTGCTATTATTCAGTGCAATGATCGGGAGAAAGTTCTCTTCGCATCGCACCAACTTATGGGAGCAGCCGCTGACTGGTGGGATGCTCTTTGCAATGCTCATGTCAACCAGGAGACTATCACTTGGGCTATATTCAAGGAGATTTTTCCACTCTCATTACGTCCCTGCTGGAGTCATGATGCTTAAAAGGCAAGAGTTCGAAGGTCTCCACCAAGGAAAGAAGAGCGTGAATGAGTATCTCAACAAGTTCACGCAGCTGTCAAGGTATGCTGCCGAAGACGTCAACTCGGATCAAAGGAAGCAATACTTGTTCATGAGAGGATTGGACAATGAGATCCAAGTACAACTGCTCAACAACGATTATGCAAGCTTCCAGAAGCTTGTTGACAAAGCTATAGTGGTTGAGGGCAATATCCGTGAGATCGAGCAAGAGGGCAAGAGGAAGATGCCATACCAGCCACAAGGGAGCAATGTACATCCCCGTTTCATGCCTCCAGCTGCACCACAGTATGGCTCGTCCGCTTGTACTTTCTGCCCTACAAACCCACCTCGCCTAATCAACCACCGCAGCAACGTCCTATTGTGCAAGCACCTCGTATGACCTTTCCTCCTGCACCCCATCCCAACATGGGCGCCTATGCTAAAAACCAGCCTCGCCCTAACGTTCCTGCTGTTTTGGGCAACAAAGCATGCTTTTTCATGCGGAGAGGCAGGATACTTTGCAAGTCAATGCCCGAAGAAAGGCCTTGGACAGCCGACCAACGCACCAAAGCAGAACCCACGGCCAAGTGGAGGAGCTACGCAAGGTAACCGTGGGCAGCAGAACTACGCTCTTGGCAACGTGAATCATGTCTCCGTGGAGGAACGCAACAAGATGAGGACGTCGTGATTGGTATGTTCCTTGCCAACTCCAACCAGCCACTGTTTTATTTTATTCCGGAGCATCGCATTCATTCATATCATCCAAGTATATTGCCAAGTATCATCTGCCCATATCACACATGAAATATATTATGTTGGTTAACTCTCCCGGTGGAGAGATGAGGACTAATATAGTATGTCCGAAAGTAAACCTTAAAATAAGGGGGGTAGACTTTCTTTCCAACCTTATTGTCTTGGATTCCCAAGGGATTGATATAATACATGGGATGGATTGGTTAAGCAAGCACAACGGAGTAATCCAATGTGCTGAGAGGAGCGTACAGTTGACAAATGAGCACGGTACTCGTATTGAGTTCGAGTCAGCCCAACCGGCAACCGAGAAGGCAGCGTTGAACCACGTCGAAGAAGCAACATTGGAAATCATTTTGGTGGTTCAAGAATTCTGAGATGTGTTCCCAGAAGAACTTCCTGGTATGCCACCTGACCGGGACATTGAATTTGCCATTGATTTAGTACCTGGAACTGCACCTATAGCGAAAAGGCCATATAGGATGCCCGTTAATGAACTAGTGGAACTTAATAAGCAAATTCAGGAGTAGCTAGAAAAGGGTTTTATACGCCCAAGCTCATCAGCATGGGGAGCCCCCGTGCTCTTCGTAGACAAGAAGGATGGGACCCAAAGGATGTTTGTGGATTATAGGTCTCTCAATGAGGTGACGATCAAGAATAAATACCCGCTGCCTCGTATAGAGGACCTGTTTGACCAAATGAAAGGTGCTCGAATTTTCTCCAAGATTGATCTTCGGTCGGGATACTTCCAGCTGAAGATTAAGCCCTCCGACATACCCAAGACTGCATTTCGAACACGGTATGGTTTGTATGAATATACCGTTATGTCTTTTGGGTTAACGAATGCACCAGCGTATTTTATGTACCTCATGAATAAGGTCTTCATGGAGTACTTAAACAAGTTCCTCGTGGTTTTCATCGACGATATCATGGTGTATTCAAAAAGAGAGGAAGAACATGAAGAACATTTGAGATTGACATTGCAGAAACTGCGTGGGCATCAATTGTATGCCAAGTTCAGCAAGTGTCAATTTTGGCTAAAGGAGATATCGTTCCTAGGCCACATCATCTCCAAGAGAGGAGTATCGGTTGATCCCGGAAAAGTGGGAGATGTTCTGAAGTGGAACCAACCTCAGAATGTGAGAGATATTTGGAGTTTCCTTGTGATGGCTGGATACTAACGACGGTTCATCAAGGATTTCTCCAAAATAGCGAAGCCTATGACTGAATTGCTAATGAAGGGAAAAGCATTTCAGTGGACACCAGTGTGCCAAGAAAGCTTCGAGGAGCTCATGAAAAGACTAACCATAGCGCTGGTTTTGGTATTGCCGGACGTGAGCAAGAGTTTCGATATATATTGTGACGCATCAAGACAAGAGATTGGATGCGTGCTCATGCAAGAAGGACAAGTGGTAGCCTATGCGTCGAGACAACTAAAGAAACACAAGCTGAATTACTCCACACGTGACTTGGAACTTGCAGCCGTGGTGCACGCATTAAAGATTTGGAGACATTATATCCTTGGCCACCGATGTGAGATCTATACGGATCACAAAAGCCTCAAGTACATATTCACGCAAACGGATCTAAATTTGAGGCAACGTCGATGGTTGGAACTCATCAAGGATTATGATGTTGGAATCAATTATCACCCCGGAAAGGCCAATGTAGTAGCTGATGCGTTGAGCCGAAAGGAAGCATGTCACCAACTCACGGTTCGGGAGCTACCGCCCGAGCTGCGCAAGGAGTTCAAACGGTTACATGTCGGGTTCTTGAACGAGATGAAAGTGATAGAACTCAACTCTTCGCTGGAACAAGAGATACGAGATGGCCAAGCAACGGATGAGGAAATAAAGGAAATCAAGGAAAGAATCCGACAAGGCATAGAAAAGGATTTCAAGGAAGACGAGAAGGGCACACTTTGGTTAGGGAAAAGGATTTGTGTGCCTAACGTGAAGCACATCCGCGACACGATATTAAAGGAGGCACATGACTCACCTTATTCCATACATCCCGGCTGTACAAAGATGTACAAGGACCTGAAAAACGTGCTATTGGTGGGATGGTATGAAAAGGGACATAGCTGAATATGTTGCCTTATGGACACATGCCAACGGGTGAAGGCCGAACATCAAAGACCCGCTGGACTGTTGCAGCCATTGATAGTGCCTGAGTGGAAGTGGGAAGACATCAGCATGGATTTCATTGTCGGATTACCATGTACTCGGTCGGGTTACGACTCCATTTGGGTTATCGTGAACCAATTGACTAAAACAGCCCATTTCCTTCCGGTTAGAACCACGTACCGCGTTGCAGAACTAGCCGATCTGTATATGGAGCAAATCGTGTGTCGCCGTGGAGTTCCGAAGAGGATAGTCTCAGATCGGGGTTCTCAATTTACCTCTAGGTTCTGGAAGAAGCTGCATGAAGCCATGGGTACACGGCTGAATTTCAGCTCCGCTTATCACCCGCAAACTGACGGGCAAACTGAGAGGACAAATCAAATTTTGGAAGACATGTTGAGAGCTTGCACCTTGAAACATGGACGCAGTTGGCATAGGAGCTTGCCGTATGCTGAATTCTCATACAATAACAGGTACCAAGCCAGCTTGAAGATGTCACCTTTCGAAGCATTGTATGGTAGACGGTGTAGGACGCCGCTGTTCTAGAATGAGACCGGAGAGAGCCAAGTGTTTGGACCCGAAGTGCTGCAAGATGCCGAGAATCAAGTCCAAACGATACGAGAAAATTTGAAGGCTTCTCAGTCATGACAAAAAGGTTATGCGGACAATAGGCGAAGAAGATTGACCTTCGAAGTAGCAGACTTCGGGTACCTTAAGGTATCGCCTATCCGAGGCCAACAACGGTTCAACTTCAAGGGCAAATTAGCACCTCGCTACATCGGGACATTTAAGATTTTGCGCAAGCGAGGAGAAGTAGCCTATCAACTAGAGCTGCCAACGCACCTCTCTGACGTACACGACGTGTTTCACGTATCCCAACTTAAGAAGTGCTTAAGAGTACCGGAAGAACAAGTAACGATGGATGAGCTCGAGCTTCATGAGGATCTGACATATGTGGAGCACCCCGTCCAAATTTTGGACGTGAAGGAAAGGGACACGAGGAATAAAGTGATCCTTTGGTGCAAGGTACTGTGGAGCCATCACACAGAAGCCGAAACTACATGGGAGCGTGAGAAAGAACTCAAGGCAGAATTCTCTCATCTATTCTCTACTCTATCGAATCTCGAGGGTGAGATTCAGTTTAAGCGGGGTAGGTTTGTAACACCCTCAAATTTACCTCCATGCATTGCATACATTTTCATATAGAGAAACATTATAATAGAAGTAGAAATGTAGAAAGAATCATAAAAATGATGGGGAATGGGAAAAAGATAGCTGAAATGAGCCAATTCCAATTTGTCGAAGTGTGCTGTCAACACGTCCACAGGCCCGCTAGACGCATGGCGCCTCCGGAGCTCACCCCTGTGGAGGGGTAAGAGGTCCGGCACTGCTGGTGATGTGGCGCCTTCGGAGCTCATCCCTGCAGAAGGGGTGAGGTCCGGCCGAAGGACACGTGGCGCCTTCGGAGCTCATCCCTGCGGAAGGGGTGAGGTACGGCCGAAGGACACGTGGCGCCTTCGGAGCTCATCCCTGCGGAAAGGGTGAGGTCCGGCCTCGCGGGACACATGGACTTTCGGAGCTCACCCGTGCAGAAAGGGTGAGGTCCGGCCCTGCTGGACACGTGTCACCCTCGGAGCTCGTCTCTGAGGAGAGGGGAGGTACGGCTGATGGACACGTGTCACCCTAGGTGCTCTCCTCTGAGGAGAAGGGAGGTCCGGCTCCGCGGGACACGTGGCGCGGTCGGAGCTCTTCTCTGATGAGAAGGGAGGTCAGGCTCCGCGGGACACGTGGCATGCTCGGAGCTCTCCTCTGAGGAGAAGGGAGGTCCGGCCTCCGCGGGACACGTGGCGCGCTCGGAGCTCTCCACTAAGGAGAAGTGAGGTCCGACCCCTCTTTGGACACGTGGCACTCTCGGAGCTCGCCTCTGAGGAGAAGTGAGGTACGGACCCTCTATGGACATGTGGCACTCTCAGATCTTGCCCCTGCGGGTGAGGCCCTTAGGCGGATTTTTCTCCTGTGCACGGAGGTACCCGGTACTGAGGGTACCAACACAATCTCCCAAAAAATTCTAAATTTCCCCATATTGCTGCCACACCAAATCAAATGGAGATAAGTTTGTTGAGATCAAAAGTTGAGTTGGACTCTGATTTGAGCTCCAATTTGAGTAGGACTCGTCTTCTTCCCCTTATAAATAGAACCCAAAAACCCCCCGTAGCCGCAACCCCTTTCTTCTTTTTCCTCCTCCCAAGTCGGTGACTTAGAGGCCCTAGCCCCCGACTCGCCGAGTTAGACCCCCCCCTCGCCGGAGATAAGTCGCCGGTGAGCCCCCGCTGCTGCCATTGCTAGGAGGAAGGCCCTGTCATCAAAGGGAAGCGAGGTAGGCCTTCTCTACCCATCTTACGACACCGTAGCTGTTTCTACGCATCCGTTTTCTTCACTACCTTCGAACAGAAACTTTTTCGTGTGGACAGACCACGTTTTGATCAGTTTTTGATGGTGGAATTGATCTAGATCTTGAGTCAAGATCATCACCACGTCCACGCTTGATCCCTACACCCTTGTTCATCATAAAACCCCATGAGAGCCATTAAAACATATAAGAACACGTACAAACTGGTCTAATAAAACAGCACCATAGGATTTGCATTCCTCTACACCGTTGCATCTTGAGTAAAGTTTGTGCATGATGTTTGATTGCTGTAAATTTTGTATGTGCGTGGTTGTGAGTAGAAGGACAAGCTCAAGAAGCCATCTAAGAAGAAGTACAGCGCCAAGACTTCGAGACACTTGAGCAACAAGAGCCACGGGAGCAAGGCAAGTGCCCCTTGACCATATTGATCCAATGTTTTGAAACTGTTTTGTTTGCAAAAATGTGTATGCTTGAGTCAACTTGATGGGACACCCTATTATAGGAGTTTACTAGTTTTGTTAAACTATCCTTGTTACCGGGAAAGTTGATGAGTCGGGTACGGTCGTTTTTCCTTTTTGCTTCGCTTAAGCTACGGGATACGAGAAACTGAATTAAAACATGGTTAGCTACTGCACTCATATGAATAATGATGATAAGAACTTGATGATGTTAATGAGCATGGAATCGGGGGAGATCTAGGCAAGCCTTGTTCGTGGATGTTGCTGAATGAGATGGTGGTTTACTTGCCGTAGATCTAAGGACCGGTTCATGCCAGCACATGCCAGGAAAACAGTGCCACCACGAGGCCAAATATGGGTGCGGCTTAGCTGACTAATTAGGTGTGTTGCTGGTTTGTTATGGACCATGGAAGGCGCGGGGAATGGGAGTCGAGAGAGGACTGCCCTGGGAACTGCATGGCACAAGAGGGGTATGTAGGTGGGAGAGTGCTGATTCGAGCCTGCTGGTGAAACCTTAGTGGTCCCAAAACCAATCCCAATGACCATACCACAACCATACCGAACATCCATCCCAATTTTTCCCTCTAACCATGTGAGTTGGCCAGGTGCTTGTGACCGTAAGCACGGCCATCATGATAGTTTTACACTCTGTAGAGGTGGCACCACTTTACCCATAAGTTTGTGATTTCATCACCCGTCGACGACTGCAAAACCTCCATTATACCAGTAAACAACCGTCGGTGTATGGCCAAGAGATCACAAAATAGCCTTTAAAAAGGGGCTACTAGATGTATGGACTCACTGAGGTTTCACCGGCAGGCTCGAATCACCATTCTCCCACCCATGGGTCCCGTTTTGTGCCATGCAGTTCCTAGGCAGTCCCTCTCGACTCCCATTCCCCGCGCCATCCACTGTCCATAACAAGCTAGCAACACACCTAATTAGTCAGCTAAGCCGCACCCATATTTGGCCTCGTGGTGGCACTGTTTTCCTGGCATGTGCTGGCATGAACCGGTCAACTCCGCCTATGTTGTAATGACATAGCCGGTCCCAAGCCCGGGTAAAGGAGGAGGGGGTTGTGATAGGCTTGGCGAGCCAACAACTACACTTAGCCACTCTCATGGAAATGAAACCCAATAGAAATTCGTTGGGGCGTAACCCTCTTAGCGACGCGCCATATCGGAACCCGGGTATGGTGTTAAGTGGGCAAGGGCCGGGTCGCCACCGCCTTAGTGGCGCGCCATATCGGAACCCGGATATGGTGTTAAATGAGCAAGGGCCGGATCGCCATCACCTTAGTGGCGCGCTACATCATCGCCCGGATGTAGTGATAAGTGAGCAATGGTCTTTGCATCTTACTCGACAGGTGCAAAGCGTAAGGAAGCGAGCCGAGGAACATAGATTTCGGGTGGGTAGTTGGAATGTAGGATCCTAGACGGGGAAGCTACGTGAGTTAGTAGATGTTGCCATTAGGAGACGAGTAAATATCCTTTGTGTACAAGAGACTAGATGGGCGGGTCAAAAGGCGAGAGAAGTCGAGAATACCGGTTTCAAGCTTTGGTATTCTGGTTCGGCTGGGACTAGGAATGGCGTAGGTGTTCTAATAGATAAAAGTCTTAAGGATGGAGTAGTGGATGTTCGAAGACGAGGGGATAGGATCATCTTAATCAAGATAGTAATTGGGGACATTGTCTTGAACGTCATTAGTGCTTATGCCCCACAAGTTGGGCTCAACATGAGTGCTAAGAGGCAATTTTGGGAGGACTTGGAGGATATGGTTAGTAGTGTACCGATAACCGAGAAACTCCACATAGGGGGAGATCTCAATGGTCATGTGGGTGCAACTAACCTAGGATTTGAAGGAGTACATGGAGGTTTTGGATGCGGCGATAGAAATCAAGAGGGTAAGGACATCCTAGACTTTGCCGTAGCCTATGATCTGTTGATAGCTAACACCCTCTTTAGGAAGAGGCAATCTCACCTAGTGACCTTTAGTAGTGCCCAACACTCTAGCCAGATTGACTTTGTCCTCACTAGGAGAAAGGATAGACGGGAGTGTCTAGATTGTAAGGTGATCCCGGGGGAGTGTGTTGTGACACAACATAAGCTTGTGGTAGCTGACTTTCGCTTCCATACATGTTCTTTGCGGGACAAAGGTGTCAAAATCACAAGAACAAAGTGGTGGAAGTTGAAGGGGGAATCACAAGAATCCTTTAAAAATAGGGTGATCACAGAAGGACCCTGGGCAGAAAATGGAGATGCAGATAGTATGTGGATGAAGATGGCAACTTGCATTAGGAAGGTAGCTAGTGAGGTGTTCGGTGTGACAAAGGGAAAGAAACTTATAGATAAAGACACTTGGTGGTGGAATGAGGATGTACAAAAGGCCATTAAGGAGAAGAAGGAGTGTTACAAGAGTTGGCATAATGATAGAAACGCAAGCAACATGCTTAAGTACAAAGAGGCTAAGAAGAATGCAAGGCGGGTTGTGAGTAAGGCAAGAGGACAAACCTATGATAAGTTATATGAGAGACTAGGGACAAAAGAAGGTGAAAAAGACATATACAAGGTAGCAAAAATCCGCGAGAGAAAGATGAGGGATCTCAATCAAGTTAAATGCATCAAAGATGAGACTGACCGCATTCTAGTGAAGGATGAAGAGATTAAGAATAGATGGCGTGATTACTTTAATGGGCTATTCAATGATGGGAATGAGAGCACTATGGTTGAGTTGGATGACTCCTTTGATGACTCCAACAGGCGGTTCGTGCGGAGGATACAAGAGTTTGAGGTTAAGGAGGCCTTAAAAAGGATGAAAGGAGGAAAGGCCCTCGGCCCTGACGATGTCCCTATTGAGGTGTGGAGATGTCTTGGGGACGTCGCAATAGTATGGCTCACAAAGCTATTCAACCACATTTTTCGGTCAAACAAGATGCCTGAAGAATGGAGGAAAAGTATATTAGTACCTATCTTCAAAAATAAAGGAGATATTCAAAGTTGTACTAATTATCGAGGTATTAAGCTTATGAGTCATACTATGAAGCTTTGGGAGAGAGTGATTGAACACCGCCTGAGGAAAGTGACCAATGTCACTAAAAACCAGTTTGGTTTTATGCCTGGGAGGTCTACAATGGAGGCGATTTTCTTGCTTCGTCAGCTTATGGAGAGATATAGGGAGCAGAAGAAGGACTTGCATATGGTGTTCATCGACTTGGAGAAGGCGTACGACAAGATACCAAGGTCAGTCATGTGGTGGGCACTAGAGAAACATAAAGTGCCAACAAAGTACATTACCCTTATCAAGGATATGTACAATAATGTTAGGACAAGTGTGCGCGTAAGTGATAGTGAGACTGATGCATTTCCTATCACGGTAGGATTACATCAAGGATCAGCTTTGAGCCCATACATCTTTTCCTTGGTCATGGATGAGGTGTCGAAGGATATACAAGGGGATATCCCTTGGTGCATGCTCTTTGCTGATGATGTAGTGCTGGTAGATGAAACTAGAGATGGTGTTGATAAGAAATTAGAGTTATGGAGACACACCTTAGAGTCCAAGGGGTTTAGACTTAGTAGGACCAAAACCGAGTATATGAGGTGCGACTTTAGTGGTGTTGGTCGTGAAGAGGGAAATGTTAGTCTACAAGGACAAATAGTACCTAGAAGGGACTCTTTCCGATACTTAGGATCAATGTTACAAAGCAATGGCGATATTGATGAGGATGTTTGCCACAGGATCAAGGTAGGGTGGATGAAATGGCGACAAGCCTCTGGAATCCTATGTGATAGGAAAGTCCCACAAAAGCTAAAAGGGAAGTTCTATAGGACGGTGATCAGACCCGCGATGCTCTATGGGGCGGAATGTTGGCCAACTAAACGGCAACATGTCCAACAAATGAGTGTCGCAGAGATGCGCATGCTACGGTGGATGTGTGGGCACACGAGAAGAGACCGAATAAGGAATGAGACGATTCGTGATAAGGTAGGGGTGGCGCCGATTGAAGAGAAGTTAGTCCAACATCGGCTTAGGTGGTTTGGACATATCCAACGGAGACCTCCAGAAGCACCGGTTAACAGTGGGATTTTAAGAGGTAGAGAAAATATTAGGAGGGGTAGAGGACGACCAAGGTTGACCTGGGAGGAGGCGGTAAAACGAGATTTGAGAGATTGGAATGTATCCAGAGACTTAGCTCATGATAGGACCGCATGGAAAGTAGCAATTCATGTGCCAGAATCGTAGTCTTGTTTTTTTCTTTTTTTCTTTTCTCCTTTTCTTTTCCTTTTTTCTTATTTCTTTTCTCTTTTCTCTTTTTCCTTTTTCTTTTTTCCTTTTTTTTCTTTTTTTTTCCTTTTTTCCCCTTGTTCTCATATCTCTTCCTCTGTTTTACTTCATTGATATTGGGTTTCATGTCTAGCCGACCCCAACAGGCTTGGGATAAAGGCTTGGTTGTTGTTGTTGTTGTTGTGCTGGCATGAACCGGTCCTTAGATCTACGGCAAGTAAACCACCATCTCATTCAGCAACATCCACGAACCAAGCTTGCCTAGATCTCCCCCGATTCCATGCTCATTAACATCATCAAGTTCTCATCATCATTATTCATATGAGTGCAGTAGCTAACCATGTTCTAATTCAGCTTCCCGTATCCCGTAGATTAAGCGAAGCAAAAAGAAAAAACGACCATACCTGACTCATCAACTTTCTCAGCGACAAGGATGGTTAACAAAACTAGTAAACTCCTATAAAAGGGTGTCCCATCGAGTTGACTCATGCATACACGTTGTCGCAAACAAAACGGTTTCAAAACATGGGATAAAGGGCACTTGCCTTGCTCCCGTGGCTCTTGTTGCTCAAGCGTCTCGAAGTCTTGGTGCTGTAGTTCTTCGTAGATGGCCTCTTGAGCTTGTCCTTCTACTCACGACCACACACATACAAAATTTACAGCAACCAATCATCATGCACAAACTTTACTCAAGATGCAATGGAGTAGATGGATGCAAATCCTATGGTGCTGTTCTATTAAACCAGTTTGTACGTGTTCTTGCATGTTTTAATGGGGTTTCATGGGGTTTTATGATGAACAAGGGTGTAGGGATCAAGTGTGGACGTGGTGATGATCTTGACTCAAGATCTAGATCAATTCCACTGTCAAAAACCGATCAAAACGTGATCCGTCCACACAAAAAAGTTTCTGTTCAAAGGGAGCGAAGAAAACGGATGCGTAGAAACAGCGACGACGTCGTAAGATGGGTAACGAAGACCTACCTCACTTCCTTTTGATGGCAGGGCCTTCCTCCTAGCGATGGCAGCAGCGGAAAGTTTTTCTATGGATAATTAGGGCAGGACAGATCGTCAGTTCTTTTTCCGGCGACGGCGAGGCGTGACGGGGCTCGTCGGCGGGCTCACCGGCGACTGAACTCCGGCAAAGGGGGGGTCTAACTTGGCGAGTTGGGGGCTAGGGCCTCCAAGTCGCCGACTTGGGAGGGGGAAAAGCGAAAGGGATTGCGGCCATGGGGAGGGGGGCCTTAGGTTCTATTTATAAGGAGGGAGAGTCCTACTCGAATTGGAGCACAAATAAGAGTCCTATTCAATTTTTTTTGGATCTTAACAAACTTATCTCTTGTGGTGCGGCAGCCTTGGGGATTTTATCCCCAAAATGTGGGGAAATTTCCCCTTTTTGGGAATTGGGAAATTTAGAAATTTCAGAGGAGATTGTGTTGGTACCCTCAGTACCGGGTACCCCCGCGCACAAGAGAAAAATATGTCTAAGGGCCTCGCCCCCTCTGCAGGGGCGAGCTACGAGGGCGCCGCGTGTCCAGCGGGGCCGGACCTCCCCTCTCCTCAGAGGCGAGCTTCGAGGGCGCCACGTGTCCTGCGGGCCGGGCCTCCCTTCTCCGCAGAGGCGAGCTCCGAGGGCGCCATGTGTCCAGCGGGGCCGGGCCTCCCTTCTCCTCAGAGGCGAGCTCTGAGGGTGCCACGTGTCCAGCGGGGCCAGGCCTCCCTTCTCCTTACAGGCGAGCTCCGAGGGCGCCACGTTTCTAGCGGGGCCAGGCCTCCCTTCTCCTCAGAGGCGAGCTCCAAGGGCGCCATGTGTCCAGCGGGGCTAGGCCTCCCTTCTCCTCAGACGCAAGCTCCGAGGGCGCCACGTGTCCAGCGTGGCCGGGCCTCCCTTCTCCTCAGAGGCGAGCTCTGAGGGCGCCACGTGTCCAGCAGGGCCGTGCCTCCCTTCTCTTCAGAGGCAAGCTCCGAGGGCGCCACGTGTCCAGCAGGGCCGGGCCTCCCTTCTCCTCAGAGGCGAGCTCTGAGGGCGCCACGTGTCCAGCGAGGCCGGACCTCACCCCTTCCGCAGGGGTGAGCTCCTATGGCGCCACGTGTCCAGCGAGTCCGGACCTCACCCCTTCCGCAGGGGTGAGCTCCGAAGGCGCCACATGTCCAGCGGCCCGGGGAAGTGTCGACAGTGCACTTCGACAAATTGGAATTGGCTCATTTCAGCTATCTTTTTTTCCTATTCCCCATCATTTTTATGATTCTTTCTCCATTTGTACGGTTCTTTTCTCCATTTCTACTTCTTTATAATGTTTCTCTATATTAAAAATGTATGCAATGCATGGAAATGAATTTGAGGGTGTTACAAACCTACCCCCCTTAAACTGAATCTTGCTCTCGAGATTCGATAGAGTAGAGAATAGATGAGAGAATTCTGCCTTGAGGTCTTCCTCACGCTCCCATGTAGTTCCGGCTTCCGTGTGATGGCTCCACTGTACCTTGCACCAACGGATCACTTTGTTCCTCGTGACCCTTTCCTTCACATCCAAAATTTGGACAGGGTTCCCCACATAGGTCAGATCCTCTTGAAGCTCGAGCTCATCCATCGGTACTTATTCTTCCGGTACTCTTAAGCACTTCTTGAGTTGGGATACGTGAAACACGTCGTGTACGTCAGAGAGTTGTGTTGGCAGCTCTAGTTGATAGGCTACTTCTCCTCGCTTGTCCAAAATCTTAAATGGCCCGATGTAGCGAGTGGCTAATTTGACCTTGACGTTGAACCGTTGTTGGTCTCGGATAGGCGATACCTTAAGGTACAGGGAGTCTCCTGCTTCAAAGGTCAATCTTCTTCGCCTATTGCCCACATAACCTTTTTGTCGTGACTGAGCAGCCTTCAAATTTTCTCGTATCGTTTGTACTTGGTTTTCGACGTCTTGCAGCACTTCGGGTCCAAACACTTGGCTCTCTCTGGTCTCACTCCAGAACAGCGGGGTTCTACACCGTCTACCATACAATGCTTCGAAAGGTGACATCTTCAAGCTGGCTTGATAGCTGTTGTTGTATGAGAATTCAGCATACGGCAAGCGGCCACGTGTCCAGCGGCCCCAGGAAGTGTCAACAGTGCACTTCGACAAATTGGAATTGGCTCATTTCAGCTATCTTTTTTCCCATTCCCCATCATTTTTATGATTCTTTCTCCATTTATACGGTTCTTTAATCCATTTCTACTTCTTTTATAATGTTTCTCTATATGAAAAATGTATGTAATGCATGGAAATGAATTTGAGGGTGTTACACAACCGGACCTAGGACTTGGTTCCCCGTCCTGGTCATGGCAATATTATCGAGGGCAAGTGGGTGTTCACGCGTAAGAAGATAGCGGATGGGTCTCTTGAGAGGTACAAGGCCTAGTGAGTTACTTGGGGCTTTACTCAACGCCCCGAGGTTGACTACGACGAGACTTTCAGACTGGTGGTGAAGCCGGCGACGGTTCACACTATTCTTTCACTGGCTCTCTCGCGTTCTTGGCCTGTCCACCAGTTTGACGTCAAGAACGCCTTCCTCCACGGGACACTGACGGAGACGGTGTACTGCACTCAGCCGACAGGGTTCGTTGATTCAGCCCGTCCAAACATGGTCTACCAGCTGAACAAGTCCCTGTATGGGCTGAAGCAGGTGCCTCGGGCTTGGTACAGCTGGTTCGCCTTGTTCCTGGTCTCACTCTGCTTCGTCGAGGCCAAGCCGAACACCTCGCTTTTCGTCTACAGGCGTGAGGGTGACACTGTCTACCTCCTCCTGTACGTCGACGACATTGTCCTCACGGCGTCCAGTCCAGCTCTCCTTCAGCGCACGATCTCTGCCCTGCAGCTGGATTTCGCGATGAAGGGCTTCGGCCAGTTATACCACTTCCTGGGTGTTGCAGTCGAGCACCGACCGGGTGCCCTGTTCCTCCACCAGTGACAGTACTGCCTGGACATCCTCCAGAGAGCGGGCATGGCTGATTGTAAGCCATGCTCCACTCTGATGGATACCCAGGGGAAGGTTTCCTCTTCTAATGGTGCTCATGTTGCTGACCCCACCGCTTACAGGAGTCTTGCAGGTGCCTTACCTTTACCAGCCAGACATCTCCTATGCAGTTTAGCAGGTGTGCCTTCACATGCATAATCCACGGGAGCCGCATCTCACGGCGATGAAGTAGATCCTTTGGTACCTGCGGGGCACCCATGATTATGACCTTCTTCTTCGGCGTGACTCCGCCTCCGAGCTGGATGTCTACATCGACGCCGACTGGGTGGGTTGCCCGGACACCCGTCGGTCCACCACTTGCTACGCCATCTTCGTGGGTGGCAACCTCGTCTTCTGGTCCTCGAAGCGACAATACGTGGTGTCCCGCTCGAGTGCTGAGGCGGAGTACCGCGCCATGGGCCACGGTGTGGCTGAGTCCTTCTGGCTTCAACAGCTACTTCAGTAGCTTCACTCCCCCCTCCCCCGGAGTACGTTTGGTCTACTGCGACAACGTCAGCGTCGTCTACCCCTCCACCAACCCAGTGCAGCACCTGCGCACTAAGCATGTGGAGATTGATCTTCACTTTGTTCGTGAGTGGGTGGCCCTCAGGGAGGTCCGAGTGCTCCACGTTCCGACGTCGTCGCAGTTCGCTTATAACTTCACGAAAGGTCTGCCTTTGTCAGTGTTTACCGAGTTTTGGTCCAGTCTCAACATCTGCCGTGGCTAGATGTTGGGACCGCGCGGGGGGGGCTGTTAGAATATTCTGTGTTAAACTGTTATTAGGAGGCAGGGGTATTTTAGTCATTTTTGTGTAAGGCTTGACAGCCTATATATGTATCCCTTGACAGCCTATTAGGGTTAATGAAAACATTTTTTTCTATTTCCAATTGGGACGCTTTCAGGACAAGTTTCGCCTATGGTTCCCTAGCATCGGCAGGCTAGCTTGGGCGCCTTCAGACATCATCAGGACAACAGATGACAAACAAATTATTGTTTGAAGATAAAAGGTAAACGATAAAAAAATTGGTCTAATCCTTTATATTTATAGGACAGGAGGGTCTTATTCCATTAGGAGTCGGAAGTCTTACAATTTATCAGTCAAACTCCAACTCTCCTCTCGAACACAATAAAACTGATTTGACTGACTTTATAATCGTTCTGATCGATTTGGCCCATTCAGTCAGACCACTTTGAGAAATTTCCCCTGCTCTTATTGTCCAATTCTAATCATCAACAGATATTATGTTAAAAGGATTTCAAACTAATCGAAGACCTTGCTGAACTCATTCCCAGTCAAACAAACTACACTAGCAAGGTGCTAAAGTCCATAATGTGCTTCATACATGGATATCCTATCTTGCAGTCGTCATGCCTACCAATCTCATGACAACGAGGTTCTCCTCTGTCAAAGTGTTGCCGTCGACACTTCCCCCGGGCCTGCTTCAGAGCAGCCCGCGGAGGTTCTTTTTCGGAGGGGCTAGTTCTCTCGGAAGGTTGCGTTGGTCGTGAGAGGATTGACACAAGGGTTTTTACGTGGTTTGGGCCGCCGGAGCGCAATACCCTACGTCCACGGGAGTTGTGTTACTCGTTGCTTGGAACCGGAGTTCTAAGCTTGGTGATGATCTGAGTTGAGTTTCCCAAATGGCGAACTCGCAAGGTGGCGAACCCCTTGCACCGTTTCCTACCCGAGTCTTTTATAGTTCAAGACTCGGACGGCTTACAAGGTGGGCCCCAGGACCCGACACGTGGCCCCGGGGTGATTTCCTGCCATCTACCTTATCTTGCCGTGAATGTTGGTAGCTGTCTTCTGGCGATGGCTCCTTGGTCGTTGTCCTGCCATCCCGCCCATGCCGCAAGCTAGGCTTAGTGGTTGATGATGGAAGGGATGGCAGCGCCTGTCTTGTCGCCGTATTTATTGGTCTGCAGCTTCTGACATGGCGCGCCTGTCTTGACTGTGAGTGGTCATAGTGCCTCCTGACAGGCGTGCGCCACGCCTCCGCGCCTTGGGAAGGTGCGGGTCTTGAATGCCTTGACCGGACAAGACATGGCGTGCCTTTACTCTTGCTGCCTACCGCGCCGGGGTGGGCAGCGCGGCACTGCTGGCCACGTGGCAGGCCCGGAGCTGTCCTCTGAGGGGAGGGGAGCCTCGACCCTACTGGACACGTGGCGCCTTCGGGGCTCGCCCCTGTGGAGGGGGCGAGGTCCGGCTCTTCTGGCCACGTGGCAGGCCCGGAGCTCTCCTCTGAGGAGAGGGGAGCCCCGGCCCTACTGGACACGTGGCGCCTTCGGAGCTTGCCCCTGCGAAGGGGGCGAGGTCCGGCTCTTCTGGCCACGTGGCAGGCCCGGAGCTCTCCTCTCAGGAGAGGGGAGCCCCGGCCCTACTGGACACGTGGCGCCTTCGGAGCTTGCCCCTGCGGAGGGGGCGAGGTCCGGCTCTTCTGGCCACGTGGCAGACCCGGAGCTCTCCTTTAAGGAGAGAGGAGCCCCGATCTTTCTGAACGTGTGGCGCCTTCGGAACTCGCCCCTGCAGAGGGGGCAAGGTCCGGCTCTTCTAGCCACGTGGCAGGCCCGGAGCTCTCCTATGAGGAGAGGGGAGCCCCGGCCCTACTGGGCACGTGGAGCCTTCGGAGTTTGCCCCTGCGGAAGGGGCGAGGTCCGGCTCTTCTGGCCACGTGGCACGCCCGGAGCTCTCCTCTGAGGAGAGGGGAGCCCCGGCCCTACTGAGCATGTGGCACCTTTGGAGCTCGCCCCTGAGGAGGGGGCGAGGTCCGGCTCTTCTGGCCACGTGGCAGGCCCGGAGCTCTCCTCTGAGGAGAGGGGAGCCCCGGCGCACGTGGCGCCTTTGGAGCTCGCCTCTGCGGAGGGGGTGAGATACTTAGGCGATTTCCTCCTGTGCGGGGTATCTGGTATTGAGGGTACCGACATCCTTCACTATTCGTTGATATGAACACAGATTCTTAAACTCGTCCTTGATATCGGCGAGCAGCAAACTAACAAAACCGGTTACATATGTCCGCCTGCCGAACAATTATGCCGCCGAGCGATCGAATTGGTCCAAAGACGGCCGCGTCCCGACAACCACAAGGAGGAACACAAAACAAAAAGCTAGAGAACAGGGGTTCTCGATCGGCGCCAAATGTCAGACTGCGAACCGAACATCACTAAGGCTCCAAATGGTTGCATATTAAAGCACCCCAATTAACATATATAAAAACGTGCTCTACGCAGAAACCAAAGGGCAGGCAGCTATTACATCAAACAAAACAAAGTTCAAGAACTGGTTATTACACGCACAAACCCAGGCTACACAGCATTCTCTTTCTATTTTCCGCCTGCCGGTGATTGATTAGATGTTGACAGCGACTGATGTCATTTCTTTGTAAATTTATGACCGGTTGAATTTTGCGGAAATGAGCGGTAACAGGAAGATGTCGAGGCTGGAGAGCTCAATTGGGGGTGCCGGCCGAGGCGGCCAAGCCTGTCCGACCGACCAGACGTGCTGCTGTTAGTATTGCCCATTGGCTCCTTTGTGACTATGAAATTTAGGTCATGTTTGACGGACTTTAAACTTGTTAATTTGAAACGGGTGTGAAAAACAGTTTATAATCATATTTTGTTTTTAGTTCATTCTTAGAATTAATTGAACGTAGCGCAGGTGCCCAAAAGATCGGCTAGGCCTCATGGAGGAGCCTGCGGTGTCGAGTCCTGCAGGCACGCTGGCCGTGAATAATAATGTTGTATGTCATGTATAGCGTTTTCTTCTGTATTTATCGTGTATATCTTAAAATAAATGTTTCCTCTACACGTTAATAGTATATTTAGTAAAAAATATGTTATACATAGAAATCTATAATTATACATAGAAAGGGATCATCTATTCTTGGAACATTTATAACATACCAGTTATATATTTCTCTATAAATATAAAGTGCCATGACCCATAGTGATCATCCAGAGCCATACAATCTATCATCCTCTTCTGTTGCAATCATCAACAATAGAACATGTCCTTTGTGCCGGACTGCCGCCAGCTCCACGTACGTGAACTAATTGGGAATCCGTACATTTGTGTGTGTGTGTGTGTTTGCGTGTATGGTATTTTTATTTGCCCCTTATGCGATTTTATGATATTGACTTTTACGGTCTTCTACTCGAAGTAGAGAACATGGTCATCGGACAACGGAGATATCCTTTATGAAACGTGTGGGCTCTTTCCTCGGCACACGTGTCGCTCTCCAGTGCCGAGACACAACTTGCGTAAGGTGTCCGCGACTAGAAGATGTAGTTGGTGTTGTGTACAAGGAAGCTAGAAGATAGACTTTTATTTGGAGGAATATCGGGAGATAAGAAAACACCTAATAAGGACGCTTAAAGATATACTCGTATTTTCCTCCAAGCAGGAAAACGAGCTACCTTCATCCAAGGTCTGAACAAGGACAGAGGATACGAAATTACCTTCATCCCAGAATGTCAAATTAAGATTTAAGAACCAGAAGACGCAACCCTGAGCAAGCTGGGGTTCCGTACAAAATGTCAAACCAACAACCAAAGCACGCAAAGGCCCACATGGCCACATGTTGAAGCTCACATTGTGAAAGATGCCAGATCCGGTATAAGTTCCCATAATACCATCTAGCCTCAACTAGCCCTATAAATACCAAGCTCCACGTATAAATCAGAGGCCAGGCACAGCAAAGCAAGCCACACGAAGTTCAAAAGAACTGGTTAGCGCACTCACACACCCATTCCAGCAGTCTGCAGTCTCTCTCTTTCTGTTTAAGTGTGATTGATAGGTTTTCGCCGTAGCTTCAGCATTTTTTTTGGATTTACAGGTTTGGATACAACAGAGTGGACGAAAACATGAGCGACAGCTCGAAGACGTCGTGGCCCGAGGTGGCGGGGATACCGGCCGAGGCGGCAAAGCTTAAGATCCTATACGACCGACCAGATGTGGATGTGATCTTGCTGCCCGCCGGCTCCTTCGTGACCACTGAATTCAACCCCAAGCGTGTCCGCGTCTTCTTCAACAAGGCCGGCATTGTAGCGGAGGTTCCCCAGATCGGTTAGGCCCTCATATGGTGATTGATCAGCATGTTCGCCGTGAATAATGTTGTCATGGTGATGTCCTTGTGCGTGTTTTATCATGTATACCACCGAATAATGTTGTGACTTCAGTTTGTGATAAACATGTGTTTGTGTGCTTATGGACGTTCTAAACAGCCGCCAAGTTTCCGCTCCGATTCCTTCATCCAGGCGCTCTGCTCCTTCCCAGTCCCGCTCGGCTCCTAGCTGAACGCTATCGGTTTTACGAGTCCTAGGCTGATCCTTATCACAAAAATAGTCACATAATTTGCTGAATTTTACTTGAAACTTTAGACATGAAAGAAGTAAGGCACCTGGGTGATTTCTGTGCTAGCTTCGCGACTGCCTACAGTGATATTATTTTGTATGTAGAGAGAATTTGTATTGAGAGGATCAATTGCGTTGGCTCTGAGCCTGATACGTGTGATGTATTACAATGATATTGTTCTGAAATAAATTGGAATGTTCTGAAATCATATCATTTGGAGGTTCTGATCTATATTTATCTTGAGTATTATCTGCATTACATATCATTTCAGGTTCTGATATACAAATATGTGAGTGTAAAAAATATAAGACTTCTGACTGATATTTTTAACAATCAAGAGTGCTAAATATAGTACTGATATTTCTTGATAGCAATGCAGAGCGCTATTTAAAAGGTGTGTTAAACCAAACTGGATTTCGAATATGCTTAAACTGAAATAACTATATTTCAACATTCATACTTGATTCAACATGCACTCAATGCAAATTCAGTATAAAATTGCTTCAGACCTTACAAAGCAAAAGAACAAACTTTGGATCAATATTGAACTGAAACAACTCAAATGTAGTTGATCAAGATGCCACGTTGTCACGTTGGCTGTTAGAAAATAATCAAACACCCAATGTGTAGTAAAAAAGTACAGTGATTTCCTAACAGACAATATGGCATCTTGATCAACACCATGTAAGACTTGTATATATATATATCCCCCTCTTACATATGGACGGTCAATAATGGTAGAACTCATGTATGTGTTATAATGTGACACTGTGGCATTAGCATACCTGCCTTCGATCACTGGAGTAACGGTGGTTGAAAATTGCTCACAAATCAGTTGCAAAAATGTGCTGTAGTATTCCTGATTTTGTTAATGTGTAAATTATGCTTTTGTATGCATTACTTGGTCATGGAGTCAAAGTTACCGTAAACTCGATCAACTCAACTGTATTTAAACTAAGTCTATGAAATAAATGCTGTTGGTATCCTCAACACCGGGTACCCTCGCGTGGAAGGTTGAAGACATTCCAGACCTTGCCTCCCTGTCGAGGCGGGCCCTGGCACGACCATGTGTCCTTGGCCCCAGACTTGACCTCCCCGCTATGGTAAGATCCGGCGCTGCCACATGTCCTTGGGCTCCGGACCGGGCCTCCCCTCTAAGGAGGGCTCTGGAGCCTCCACGTGTCCCATGACCAGTCGTGGGCCGTAAAGACTCTGATATAAAGGAAGACGTGCGCCGTCCAATCGCTCATTCAAGACTCGCGCCTTCCCCAGAAGCATGTTGCAAGGCGCACGCCTCCGTCCCCCGCCTGTTAACCACTACGGTGACAAGACAAGGCAGCACAACAGTGCCGCCCAACAGCACAGAGCCGCTCAGCAGAGCAAGAAGACATGATGACAAGACGGAGTTTTCATCATCACCTGCTACCCGGTCAGAGGCGCCTGGCGTGGCAGGCGGCGCGCCTTGACTCCTCTCACAACGACATTACATATAGCCTATAAATGCCCTAGCTCATGTATAGGGTACGGACAACCGCGGGACCACCTGTCGGACCCCGGGCCACATTGAAATTGCCCTGGCCTTGGGCTATAAAAGGATCGTGGCAGCCTCCGGGCAAATGGTTCCGCGTTCGCAGCCCGGCAACCTCACACACTCATACGCGCAAG
Source organism: Neostapfia colusana (assembly GCA_030760725.1). NCBI lineage: Eukaryota > Viridiplantae > Streptophyta > Magnoliopsida > Poales > Poaceae > Neostapfia > Neostapfia colusana. The sequence goes on along the minus strand of JASWHV010000007.1, from coordinate 79,622,400 downwards.
CAATACAACAATCACAACGTGGACGTAGGGTATTACGCTCCGGCGGCCCGAACCACGTAAATCCTTGTGTTCATCTCGCCACCGTGCTCTGACGCTTGAGACCGCTAGCCCCTCCTAAAAAAGAACCTCCGCAGGCTGCTCTAGGGCAGACCGGGGGAAGTGTCGTGGTGAACACTTTGATATTTGGCGTGCCAGGTAGGGGGCTTCTTGTTTTTGAAGCTGTCTGTGAAGCCCATGATGGTGAACATCCATTCTCTCAGAGGCTCTTCCCGCCCCTCGTGCCGCCAGCAGCAGAGGGAGCAGGAAGCCTCATCCCGTTCTAGAGCGGGACCGACTACGCCGGTGGCAGCCCCTACGGCGACAGTGCTCGCTGCCACCCGGTAGCCTTCGGTTGCGACAGAGCCAGAGAGCGCGCTGCTAGCAGCTTGCACGCTCCTTTGCAAGTGCGCCACCCCAGGTGCGCACACTGACACGTGGGATGGGTACCTCTACCCAATCCACAGAACATAGAACACCTTTATAAGTTCTATCCTACCCTGCGTACCCTCTTTACACTTTGTGCTTTCTTATGCATATCAATTGTAAATGGCATGTACGGAGCCTGTGCTACATACTTGCCCTATGTCACGTGGCGCTGAAAGGTCTCCTCGCTGAAAGGTTAACGTCCGCGAGAGGTCCAGGGTGTGTAGCCTGCTATGCCTTGTTCCGTACCCCTAGCATGCACATCCTCTCTCCCCTGCGCTACGACTGAGTACTTGGGGGCCAGGAAGAACAAGCTTACGGACAAGAAAAGTAACCGGACCCCGGACATTGCCCCCATGTTTTCCATGCTTTCTTTCCATACTGCTCCGGCCGTGTGGCCAGCCACTTTTTTTTGAGTTCAACCGTAGCAACGGCCGTGCTATCCTTCTGCAGGCAGGTTTGCTTGAGGTACCTGTGGTGCACCCGGGGTCCTATGGTTTTCTCATTGCTCGAGGACCCTATGGTGCCGAATGGTCCCTCCTCTGAAAGGCTTACGCCAGCAGAAGGTCTAGAGTGTGTAGCCTGCTATGCCTGGTTCCGTACCCTAGCGTGCACACCCTGCCTCTCCAGCACTACAGCTCAGTACCGGGGAACCAGACGGCTCATACCCCTGGGCAAGGCTTTAACCATATCCTGGACGACCCATACCCTGCAGACCGCGTACCCCCTCGTGTAGGGTAAAAGACAGTCCGGGCCCCGCCTTCCTACTGAGGCGGGCCTTGGTGTAGCCACGTGCCCTTGGCCCCAAGGTCAGCCCTGGGGCTGCCACGTGCGCTTGAGTCCAGAGCCACACGTGCCCTGGGCTCCGGCCTGAGCCTCTCCGCTGAGGTAAGGTCCGGAGCTGCCACGTGTATCCGGGCTCCGACACTCCTCCCTGCTGAGGAGAGCCCGGCGTAGCCACGTGCGCTTGAGTCCAGAGCCACATGTGCCTTGGGCTCCGGCCTGAGCCTCTCCGCCAAGGTGAGGTCCGGAGCTTCCACGTGTATCCAGGCTCCGAAACTCCTCCCTGCTAAGGAGAGCCTGGCGTAGACACGCGCCCTTGGCCCCAAGGTCATCCCTGGGGCTGCCATGTGCGCTTGAGCCAAGAGCCACACGTGCCCTGGGCTCCGGCCTGAGCCTCTCTGCTGAGGTAAGGACCGGAGCTGCCACATGTATCCGGGCTCCAACACTCCTCCATGCTGAGGAGAGCCCGGCATAGCCACGTGCCTTTGGACACGAGGTCAGCCCTTGGGCTGGCACATGTGCTTGAGTTCTAGAGCCGACACGTGCCGTGGGCTCTAAGACAAGCCTCCCCGGCGAGGTGAGGTCCAGAGCTGCCACGTGTCAGTTGGCTCAGAACGACTACTCCCTCTTTCTGCCATGTCTACAGGTCCGTAGAGATCCTTGGCATATCGGACCTCCCAGGGGGCCCGATGTAGACGTTCTGCCTCATCCAGGAGGCCGTTACGGTGAATCACACGGGCAGGACGTCAGACCACTGCAACAGCGAGCAAGAGACTAGGAGCGCCAGCTATGACAAGCTGGAGACAAGTGCCGAACTTCCCTCGGGACATTGGCAAAGAGCTATCCACATCGGCTAAGTCGTTCTGAACCTTTGCGCTCTCTGGACCTACTTTATGCACATATATATTTTTACAGCTTTACTTTCAACCTTGCGTGTATTTTTTCGTGCCACTCGACCTATACATAGTTGTGTTTCTCTGTCTCTCTCTTGGCCAAAATTATGCCGTCCTGCTACAAGGCGGAAACACCTAGGGCACCTGTGTTGTCTCCGGACCCCCTTGGTTACCTTCCTGCTCGGGTTCCGTGGCGCCAGAAGGACGCCCCCCTTCGGAATGCAATGCTAGTGGGAGGTCTAGGGTGTGTAGCCTGCTTAGCCTGGTGTTGTACCCTAAGCGTGCACACTCTGCCTCTTCAGCGCAGCAACCAAGTGTTGGGGGGCCAGACAGCACGCCACCCTAAGAAGGCTGGTAACCATGGTCTAGATACAACTACACCGAATTGCCTAGGTCCCGTAGCTTAGTCAAGGACCATAAGCCGTAATATAGCCAGCAGGCAGAGAAAATACAACTACACGGCACGATTACCCCTTTCATTCTAGTGTCTGTGCAGGCCATAGGGCTCCGATCCGGGGGGGTCGGTCTTGAACACCAAGGCTGGTGTCTCTCGAAGGGTCCGGAGCTGGTGTCACCCCAAGGCAAGATCAGAAGACCAACACGCGGGAGAGATGGAGGCTCCACCCACGGGCTCGCTGACTCCCCCGAGATGGGCCCGGGGGCCAGTGTCGGTACCCTCAAGACCGGCCCGCCGCGTGGAAGGTTGAAGAGATTCCAGACCTCGCCTCCCTGTCGAGGAGGGCCCTGGATGGCCACGTGTCCTTGGCCCCGGACCTGGCCTCCCCGTTGAGGCAAGGTCCGGCGCTGCCACGTGTGCCCAGGCTCCGAGCCGGACCTCCCCGCTAAGGAGGGCTCCGGAGCCGTCACGTGTCCTTGGCCCCGGACCTGGCCTCCCCACTAAGGAAAGGTCCGACGCTGCCACGTGTCCCCGGGCTCCTGGCCGGGCCTCCCTGCTGAGGAGGGCTAGGGAGCCGCCATGTGTCCCATGGCCAATTGTGGGCTGTAAAGACTCTGAAGTAAAGTAAGATGTGCGTCGTCCAATCGCTCATTCAAGACTCGCGCCTTCCCTAGAAGCATGGTGCAAGGCGCATGCCTCCGTCCTCCGCCTGTTCACCATTACGGTGACAAGACAGGTCGGCGAGACGTGACAGCGGAACAGTGCCGCCCAATGGAACAGAGCCGCTCAGCAAAGCGAGAAGACACGGTGACAAGACGGGGTCTTCATCATCACCTGCTACCCGGCCAGAGGCGCCCAACATGGCAGGCGGTGCGCCTTGACTCCTCCAACAGCGACATTACATATAGCTATAAATGCCCTAGCTCATGTATAGGGTACGGACAGCCGCGGGGCCAACTATCAGGCCCCGGGCCACATTGTAACTGCCACGGCCTTGGGCTATAAAATAGACCGGGGCAGCCTCCGGGCAAAGGGTTCCGTGTTTGCAACCCGGCAACCTCACACGCTCATATGCGCAAGCAATACAACAATCACAACGTGGACGTAGGGTATTACGCTCCGGCGGCGTGAACCACGTAAATCCTCGTGTTCATCTCGCCATCGTGCTGCGACGCTCGAACCCGCTAGCCCCTCCTAAAAAGAATCTCCACGGGCTGCTCCAGGGCAGAGTGGGGGAAGTCGCAGTGAACACTTCGACAAATGCCAAACTCGAACCAAAAAGAATCTTTAAATTTTTTTAAAGCAAATACATTTGTAAATACTTTTACCTGAGCCAGGTTACCAACAAGGATTTCTGAGAATATTTCCAAAATTTTATCAAAGGTCTAAATGGCCCAAAGAAATTATGAAAAGTTTGTCACTTAACTGTATTCTAGAATTTCAAATGTAAATCCAACAAGATTTTGCAGTTTGACCAATAATAAAACTTCTTCTCTATGTTGTGTTCTATCTTCAGAAAAATCCCTAAACTTTTGGAGCAAAATAACATTTTGTATATACCAACCAAGGAGTAATGCGTTAAGGAAGAGACATCAGGAAATTTGTCGAAATGTTGAGTTGAGTAACTTAGCACTCATCAATTTTACAGAAATCATGTTTTCCAAACCAGATCAAATTTGAACTTTTGCCCCCAGCTAAAAGTTGTTCCCCATAGACTGATCGTGCTCACACCAAATTTCACCTAATTTAGACACTAGGAAATATAACAAGTGTGCCCCTAAAGTTACTAGTGTTAGGAATGGAAACAACCGTTAGCACTTAGTTCTAATCCAGGAACAATTTGAATTCTTACCAAGAACCAAACATGTTCTGCTGAACCTTAAAATGGTCATAATATTTTTAAATCTGAACTTTTTTTTTCTTTTACAACAAATTATGTCAATGTGTTAAGGCTGAAGGATTGAATAAATAGTACCCATAAGATTTACCCCTGTTCAAACATTTTTAAATTCAAATTCATTTAGAATTTGGACAGTGTATAAGAAAGAAACTTCTTCACCACGTCCCCTCTGTCCATCTGTGGATTTTGTAAAATTTTTGAAGCAGATTTTGTAGAATTTTTGAAGCCCTAGAACTCCAAACTTGGCACGCAGCAACATTGTGATATGCACAACTTTAGTTGTGGCAATCTATGACTGCCAACTAAATATGCCCTTTGTGATCGACATCAGGTATGATGCGCGTGACAAAAAAATTTGCATGCATCAATAAAGAGTCTGTTTGGAACTGCTTCACTCTACCTCTTTTAGTCTCACACTTGAATCTCCAAGACAAATACCTCTACCTTCACCTAGGCCTGATAACGGGCTCAAAAAAAATTAACCGATGCTTAATATGGCCAGACTGAATGAGGATCGGGTCAAATTTATTAACTTAACATTTAATAAGAGACAAAATAGACTGTTAAGGGTCTGTGGACGGGAGCCTTTTATCAGGCCTACCTGCACCAACTCCACCTTAGAAAAAAACACAGCTTGTGGCCAACTCCACGAATTTTATGATTCTTATCAAAGAATACTCTAGGAATTCAAGTTATGAAGTCCGGATGAAGTTTGAAAAGAATTCATCCATCATGCCAATATTTCACACATAACTTTTGTTCCTTTTTCCATACATAATTTTTGTTTTTTCTTCCATCGCATTATCTTCATTCTCTGGGTCCCATCTCATCCGAGTTAGATATTGTTCGGATCATCTGATACTGATTTTAGAATTTTTCTGGATGAAATCTGTTTGTATCAGTTCTTATTCAGAATCGGTCAGAAATCAAAATAGTACATTTAGAAATCATATTGGAAACAATCTACACAGATTTCGTACCAAAACATCACAATTCTGCATTTGTTCAAAAATTCCCAACAAATTTGCTGTTTAATTCTGAAACAGCCCGGTCAGCCAGCAGAATAGCAGATCCGTTTCGCCCTTGGACCTTGCCCCGTATTCCTCAAAGCGAAGTATAACAACCTAGTCATTCGGGCCATAACTCCTCCAGTTGCTGCTGCCTCTGCTCGAAACTTCGTCCTGACGTGACAACGGTATGACGCCTCCATCCGTTCCTCACTGCCCCCGCGCCCTCATTTTTCTACAGATCGTGTAGGATTGAGGCAATGTATGATCATAAACTCATCGAAGTATAGGATAAACAAGAGAAGACCAAAAAGAAATGGAAAATCTACAGCTCCGAAAAAGGCATCCTCTAAACTCATAAAAAGCATGTGTATTGGAATTTCGGCTCTACCAATCATAATCCTAAATAAAATTTCTAATAAATCATAAAGCATCATGCATGAGTAGGTATTAAATTTTAGTACCACATGCAGAATTGGAGGATAGTGAAACCTACTTTTAAATAGGACTGTCCTATCACCCCTAAAGTGAATAAGAAGAGGAGTGGTAGACTCAACTCGTTCGCACGCCATGCATCACTTCGCCTCGCGCATGCACCATCTTTTGTCTTCAGCCTAGTCAGTCTTACAAACGGGTCCCAAACAGTCGACTCGGGTTGCTTTCGAATGGTGGGTAGTTGTAACCCACTCAAACGCATAACATGTACTCGGAGTCAGTTGTCGACTCGTACATGTGACAGATCTGAAGTGGTTGTTATTTCAAATATGTCGGTGTTTGGATTTCTGACTAGTATCTAGTGTACCGCACGTTCTTCCTCGGGGTGACCTAGCTAAGAACACGAGGGAATTATCTTGGTTCGGGCAAGATGTCCTATGTCCAGCCTGGTGTGTCTCGTTGTTCTTTCTCAAGAATGGGGGTGATTTTTACAAGTGCGAGAGCCTATCTCTAGGGGATCGACCGACTTCTCTTTTTATACTTGCTCTCGTCCTATCTCGTATTACAAGCGGGGATAAAGTCATGGGAACAGGGACAACTTGTCCCGTCGTATGTTTGACAGAGTCACTAAATGGGGTCACCGTATTTGTATCCTCCCGTCGCGCCTGCTCCCGTCTTGTCATCGGGATAGACCATACCGGGACGCACGCGTACCCCGCGTTCTTTTCCTCTTCAGTCCCATCGGAGGTGACGGGTGTTCAATGCCGTGGCCAGGGGTGGCACTCGAGTGCCTTCCCACTTGGCCTGGGTGGCGCCTGCTCCGCATTAAAGGCCACCTGCTTCCCGCCTACCCAAGGTCGGGCTCAGGCCTTCCCTCCGGGATCCTCCCGTCATCTAGGAGAGGCTCGCGGCTCGCCCTAGAGTTTGGGTCCTGGCTCTCTGTCCTATCCGTTCCGTCTTCTTCCGCGCTCGGGCTCAGGCTTGCTCCTTCGTCGCTCCTCGAGGGGTGGCCTCCAGCTTCCCTTAAGGGGTCAGAATCAAGAACCCCGTCAGTAGCCCCCGAACCTCTGATCGATCTCACCAATTGGTCAGATGGTAAATGCTATTCGGCTTTGATCCCGCATGGCTAAAAACAAGGAAAAAATTGTTAGTACTTGACTCAACCTATGCAGCCACGACGAATGGACCTCTTGCGACCAGTAATGACCTTTGGTCGTTCCCGCTGGGACCCTACGCCAAACCTCCGCGCCCCCTTTCGAGGGGCCATGTTGTCGTCATGGCAAGTTCGCCTTGCCCTCCATCCGTGAACCGTTCATGGCTCGAAGGGGTCGGTTCAATCGGGGGCTTTCCTTGATGGTCGAGCGCCCGAGACCGATGAGTTGCCTACCGCGTAGAGCCAAGTGAAACCCATTCGTCCTGTTCGTTTTGTATGGTTGGAACCATTGGCCCTGCTTCACGCCGAGGGGCTTCCTGGTCGGGGCTCAGTACCCGTGATTCATTAGATCCCTGCTTGAGGCGTGCACGCATTTCTCGAGCTCATCACTGGCTCGGACGGCTCACTGTGGACCCTTCGGTGGGTTACCTCGGCGCTCGCGAGTCTGGGACTCGGCTACAAGCTTTGAGGCGCCGGGTGGATTCGTCCTGCCCGAAGTTGTCTCTATCACGGACTACCTCACATCGCTTTCCCCTCACTCAAGGTCGTCCCAGGCGGCCTCTAAGCCTTTCACTGGTCAGCCTACGAACCCGAGAATTTTCGAGCTCATAATGTGGGCTAGAGACTTAACTTCCTCCAATATTCGCGTCGTCCTGCGTGTCCTCCGTGTCCAACGGGGTTGAGGAGGTGCCGCTTGACCCAACTCCTGTACCAAGATCATGGTCTCACGTCATGAAGCCAAACGGTCGCTGCCAGGTGGGGCCTCCATGCCTTTTGGGACAGTTCTGTTGTAGGGAAAACGAGGAGGCGCTGCTCGACTCAGCTCCCTGGTATCCCAAGCGTTTTTAATACGGGGGCAGTTGGGTGGAATTACAGCGACGGTTTCTCCGAGGCGGTCGTGAACGGTCGCCTGCCACCTGATGGTTGCTAGTTCTGGCACCGCTTTGCCTGCTTTATATTTCCTTCCTCCTGAATTTTATTTTGGGTTTGCCTATTTTGCCTTTACACTCCTCTGCCTTGTGTAGCGCTTCTGTCTTCCTCTACCCTTTTCATCTTTGTCCTGTTGTTGCTCCTTCTTCCTGGCGCGTCCGCCATAGAGAAGGTAAGGCGCTACTTTCCCTGGTGTGACACGCCCCCCGTTCTCTCGGCGAAATGTCCTTGTGTTCTAAGTTGGAATTCTGCAAGAGCCGCGTTGCCATGCTCCAAGAGATGGGGCTGCTGTTGGAGTGCGATGCCCGCGCCATCCGTGTTCCTGCAGATGAGCCATTTCCCGCTCCTCGGGTCGACAAGGTCGTGTCGCTGAGCGCTTTTCACCTGCGTGGGTTTGGTCTGCCAGCGCAGTGTAAGGGCACATGTTTTTCACTTGCTAAAAGTGTTCTTCATTACACACACCACGGCTCAATTGTGGTAAACACATGAACGCGTTTGAAGAGCAAGTAACCACCGTCAATAGATGATTAGAAGATGAAATCAAAAAAATCCAAAAGAGGGATTTCTCACATGTAGGCATGAGGGGTTGAGCTCACAATTACCTCCTAAACTTTCTTAGGAATGCTCATGCTCATTTTCATGCAAATCCAAATCTTTTTGAGGTACTTTTGGATGCAATCATTAAAAGGACTAGTTGGCGCTTGCAACGCTGTCGCCGTCCCCGCCGAGGGTTGCCACGTGGCAACGGGTACCGTCGCCGTAGGAGCCGGCGCTGGTGCAGAAGGGCCCCCCTGGGACCAGAGGATGCCTCCTGCTCACTCTGCCGCTGGCGGCGCGAGGGGCGGGAAGAACCTCCAAAAGACTGGATGTTCACCATTGTGGGTTTCACGAACAACTTGAAAAACCAAAAGCCCCCCTTCCTGGTGCACCAAATGTCGAAGTGTTTTCTACAACACTTCCCACGGTCTGCTCGGAAGCAGCCCACAGAGGTTCTTTTTCGGTGGGGCTAGTGGATCTCGAAGGTCAGAGTGCAATGGCGAGAGAGAGACATGAAGATTTACGTGGTTCAGGCCGCTGGAGCGTAAAACCCTACGTCAACGGGGGTGCTTGGTGTATTGCTTGCTCGCGTATCAGGATGAGTTTGCTGGGTTGCGAACCCCCTGCCCGGAGGCTGCCCCGACTGTTTTATAGCTCAAGGCCGGGGCAGTTACAAGGTGGCCCGGGGCCCGACATGTGGCCCCGCAGCTATCTGTCTCCTATACATAAACTATGGGTATTTACAGATACATGCATTGTCACTGTCGGTGGAGTTCAGGCGTGCCGTCTGACAAGTCTGGCTCCTCTGACCGGGTGACCGGTGATGATGAAACCACCGTCTTGTCGCCACTCCTCTTGCTCTGCAGGGCGGCTCAGCGCCGTTGGGAGGCACTGTTGCGCCATCATGCCTCGCCGCCTAGTCTTTCACCGTAATGGCGAACAGACAGAGGACAGAGGCGTGCGTCATGCGCCATGCTTCTGTGGAAGGCGCGATCCTTCTATGCTCGGCCTGGCAGCGCTCCTTCCTCTTTACTCCATGGCCATATGCCTGTTGCTCGTCAGAGTGACGTTCGATCGGATGCCCCCGAGACACTTGTCTCCCCCGGAGCCTTCTTGAGGAGTAGAGGGCGGTCCGGAGTTGTTGGGCATGTGGCAGCACAGGAGCCCTCTCTCGCTGGAGGTCGTATCCGGAGCTGCAGGACACGTGGCACATCCGGAGCCTCCCCCAGGGGGGAAGGTACACCCGGAGTCGCTACCCATTGGCAGCACCGTAGGCCTCCATTCTGGAGGTCGGATCCGGAGCTGCAGGATGTGTTGTACCTCCGGAGCCCTTTCTGGCTGGGGGGTGTGGCTTGGAGGTTCAGGGCACGTGGTAGTGCCGGAGCCCTCCTTGGTGGAATATGGGGTCTGACACTACTGAACACGTGTCGGCTCCCACGCCACCCTCGGCCAGTAGTCAGGTCCAAAAAAATATGAATACAAAGAAACTTGAGTTTGCACAAATGTTGGTGTCATGTGTACAAAAAAGGGGGCTGGTTTAAACTTTTTCCCACATGTGATAACACATGAGAGTTCTTTCTAAACAAACTTGGGGTACCTCACATACTTGGACCCTAGGTTGATTAAAACCACATATTTGAAGTCTCAGGTGCATTGGAAGGGTTTAAAAATCAGATTTGAGAACTAAATGTTCAACTCAAATTTCAAATGAGGGAAACACAAGGGTAATTCAAACTGTTGTGTTCAAACTCTTGTTTGCAGCAGCTAACACAAAAATCAGATGGCATATTCAAATTCTTCAGATTTGGATTAGTTAGAATGCAAATTTTGAGAAAGTTTGGAGATGCTTTGATATGAATATCAAAGGGGCTTATGAATTTCCTTGAAATTTGGATTCAAATTTGAAACTGAGGTAAAACTTATCAATTTGCCAAATGGCTTTTGAATTTAAGTTCCTCATGGTTGAAGTTTGCACTGTGCCAAAAATGGGAGATATTTGGAGAAGGAAAAGCAGTGGGACCCACATGTCATTGGGAGGTTAAAATTGCAAAAATAATCTTCAGGCTTCAGTCCTAAGTCTTCCCACTCGAGCAGAAAACAGGGGCGTCGCCGTGTGACATCGAGGGGCACCGGGCACCAACTCCTGCTTGTTTTCCCTCGCGCTGGCACCCTCTTCACGATCTTTTCACCTCTTGCTATGCTCCTTTTCGCCCACGGGACCGAGAGCCGCTGTTCTTTTTCCCATCGCGCACGCAACAGAGAAAACATCCCACGGTGCTTCTGCTCTCGGCTACTCGGCGCCGATCACCCTCCAGCCGCGTTGGTTCCCAGGGAACCACCCTGGAGCTGCACCGTCCTCTCCTCGACGTGTTACACCGATCCTTAACTCATTTACGGCCTTCCTCCGCCGTGACCAATCCATTTTTCCTCCGGTAAAACAGAGCCACGCTACCTCTACGTCTCCACGTCGCCCGGCCGTCTCCGAGCCTCCCCGACGTGCTCAAAAGCTAACAGAGGTGCGCCATGAAATCTATCTACTCCTCCCATAGTCCCCCTACTCTTCCCCGACGCCGGCTAGCCGGAATTCGCGTTTTACTGCTGGAGCACGTGAAGAACCGGCGCTGTCCAATTCCCTAAATTCGCTCAAACCGCTTGATCATCCGTTCTACACTTCAAGTCACATAAACTAGTAACCCTAGCGCCCTCCCACGCCAAAGAACGCATCAAACCGGCCATCCCACGCCCCGGGCGATGAGAATACGCCGCTGGCGGCAAAAACGGGTCGGGTCTCCGGTGACCGCCCTATTCCCATCGATTGCTGCACAAATTGAGGTGTGTTCCATGCTCCACGAGCTCTGGGGATGCTATAGAGAAACATAGCTTGTCGGGAGAAGCTTGGGACACGCCAGAACGCGTGTATGCCGAGCTCCCGAGCCGCCCCGCCGATGGCGACCCATCTCCGGCCGTTTTCATGCGGGGAAACCTCGCCCGGCAGCTGCGCCACGTTCCATGGATCGTGTAGGGCGAAACCGGAGCTAATTTGGTGGACAATTGAGGGAGAACGAGCCACGCCACGATCTCTGACGGTGTGCACCTGCGGGCTCTAACGAGAGGATGAAGAAACACCTGACCTGTGGGCCCCACGTTTGACTGTTCTGTGTAAAATCGAACATAGAGATGTTCAAACTTGGAAAATCCATAACTCTGTGTAGAAAGCTCCAAAAATAGCGAGACAAATTTTGTTGGATTCCTTGGGAGGAGTATTTCGCAGAGAAATAAATTTCTAGCTATGAAAATTCCTAGAAATTTCTGTAGAATTCTTTTATTTATTCCTTTAGGGAGTAGTTCCAGGAAATTGGCTTGTTGAAATATTCCCATTTTTGGTCAGAGGCTCTTTATCATAGTTCCTGAGCTCCAGTAAAAAATTCAGGATTTTTGGAGATGATTAAAAGGGCTAAATCAGTAGGTTTTTCTCAGGGTTATTTAAATAGGCTGAAAAATCACAGAAGCAAATTTCAGAAAAATGGAATGAACTTCAATCCTCCATTCTGGCCAGCAGAAGACTTAGAAAAATTTGAAACAAATTTTCCTAGGAACCTTAGATCCAGACCTATTAGGATATCAAATTTCTCCATATGACCAAGTCTAATTAAATTCCTATAAATCATTGAATGTTAAAGGTTCCAAGAATTCTTGTGCCCATTTTCTGTCTCGAAAGCTTCTGACAATTTTACCATATTCCTATCATGAGTTTAGAAGGACTCTAAAAATTTCAACCATAGACTCCTCTGTCTTATTAGGTTTTGCTTCTGTGGTTTGCTTATAGCAAACTATTTCATAATGTGACGCATTTCTTTAATTGATCATTTCGATAGCGATACATCACGCGAAGATTTCAGAGGCCACTAACTTGCTCCTGTTGACAGAAACATTAGTCGGGATCAACACTAAGGCAAGCCCCGGTTTGCATCAAAATTTACAAGTTTTTATTTGTATACACTTTATATTGTCTAGAATATTAGTTTTGCATTATGGATAGGTTTGTATGACACTCCACATGCATGACCAGAAAACCCTGGAGTTTAATGTAGAGTAGGTTATCACTTGATTATAACTGCTGATCTCAAGTTAACAAAAATGGATTAAAAGAGGCATAACTCGAGTAGGCTATTTCCTACTCGTGAACCGGGATTAAGGGGGATCAATCGGAAGAGTTGGGAATTGATCCTCATAGGTGGGAATGGAGACCGGGCAGTATGGATGGAAGGCTCAGGGACGTGGTCCTGTGAACCTAGTCTCTGTCTGAGTCGATTAAGGCCCATCTCGTGTGCGGCCCCGCTGGACAAGTTTAAGTTGTGTACCGGATGCATACTGGCAATATGGGACCCAGGAAACCGATGTAACATGTTAACCTGGGTGTCAAGGCAATCCCCACCATCTTATGCAGATGCTGAAAGGATAGAGAAGTCGGCTCTACGAGGGTTTGCCGTAGTGAGACTTAATCCAAGTCGATGGGACCGGTTCGACATTTGGGTGTCGTGTGAAAGGTTGCCACATACGACGTTGATGGGATTGGTTGATCACCGGTCTTGGACGGGCGTATGTGTCGTGTCAGCCGGGTGTTTTTGATTGCAATCACCGTCGCTCGCGGTAGTGAGCATACTTGTACATTGAGTCGTGACATAGTAATAAACTGGGAAAAATTTAATATGCTTCGTGAGTAATCCTCATAATGGAGATGAGGAATGGTCAACACTTTCACTAAATTTATTTTTCCACCTTGGGCTAGTAGCGTCGAGGAAAAGCATTTCTTCTTGTTTGACTGTGGAGTCTCGATGTTGATGGCGCAAGGTCTGTATGGGTCTAGGTTAGCTCACTAAAGTTACTTTCACCTCGGGCAAGTGACATCGAGATGAAGCGTTTCTTGTTTGATTGTGGAGTCTCGATGTAAATTGTGCGAGGGCTATAATAGTTGCTTAAAACTTGAAGTAAGGAATCTCCATTATCTCAAGTTCATTGTTTATGCAAACTTCTCTATTCAGCCCTCTATTTTCAGCATTTAGAGTTCCATGTGTAGGGCGTCGGTTAAGTCTTGCTGAGCATAAGCTCATGGTTTGTTGATCCATTCTTTTGCAGGTAACATTGCATAAGGAAATGTTAGGGAGGAAGGGAGATCCGAGCGGGACAGCACCCAATGAGGGGTTTGAGTCTTACTTTGGAACCCTGCACGCCGCCGGGTTTTCGAAGTGGTGCTAGTGTTAGGCATCCGCGGGCAGGATGGCTTCATTTTGCTTAGAGTAGGCTATAGTCGTGAGTGTATTCTTATCTTCCGCTGCAATGTACACTTGTACATTATTTGTAAAATGAGACAATATTATGTATTAAAGACATATATTGTTGTGTATGTGTGTTTTCGGATGTGTGCTGTTGGGTGCCGCATCGCACGGCACCACCCAATGCGATTCCTGGACTGTCGGGGTGGGGGTCCTCACATGAAGACACGTTGCAACCTTGGGACAACCCATGGGGCCCAGAGCGCGTGGCTCACACTCGGGCCCGCATAAGCTGGGAAGGCGGGGCCCAAGTGCATTTTACCCACTACGCGGGGGTACCCAGTTCGCAGGGTACCGACAGCTGGGTATTGTCGCCTGCCGTCTCTTGTTCACCTCCTCTTGTCGCCTTTGCGGGGTGCCTCTTTGCTCCCTGTGTCGGGGTTCTTCGGCTTTCTTTTGTTGAAGATGGTCCGAATGGCCTCCTTGCCAGAGGCGTGGTTCGTGGCAATGTCAAGGAGGTCCCTCGTGCTTGTTGGCTTGACGCAGCCCAGCTTGTGTACGAGGGATCACAGGTCATCCCTGAGAGGAAGGCCGCAACGACGTCGGCGTCGATGACATCTGAGAGCTCGTTGCACTTCTTCGAGAAGCGTTGGATGTATTATCGTAGGGTCTTGTTCAGCTTCTGTCGGCAACCCTTGAGGTCCCAGGAGTTGCCGGAACACGCGTAGGTCCCATGGAAGTTTCCGACGAACGTTTCCCTAAGCTCGGCCCAGTTTTGGATGCTGTCAGGTGGAAGGTACTCTAGCCATGCGCGTGCTGGCTCTACTAGGTAGATAGGGGGAGGTATTGGATGATGAAGTCGTCATCCTCTGCTCCGCCATCTTGGAAGGCCAGGCGATAGTCCTCCAGCCATACGCCGGGGTTTGTCTCCCTGTCGTACTTCCCAATAATGCTCAGGGACCAGAACCTTTGTGGAAACGGTGCGATGGTTATCCTCTTTCTGAATGCCTTGGGGCCCGGTAGGGCAGGGCTCAGGCTTCGTCCTCTTATGTGATTGTGGTAGTTAACCCGGCGAGGCTGTATAGACCGAGGGTCGGGAGGTGAATCCGTGAGGCCCTCTCGAGTTTGCTTCCTGGATTCAAGAATCAGGCAGAGGTCGCAAGGCCCCACATGCTCATGCATCGAGTTGTGTGAGAGGGTCAATGATCCGACCCATTTGGGTCGGCTTGCCCGGCTCGGAGTGTGGGTTTCATTGCGGTTAGTTCCGCTT
Organism: Neostapfia colusana; assembly: GCA_030760725.1. Taxonomy (NCBI): domain Eukaryota; kingdom Viridiplantae; phylum Streptophyta; class Magnoliopsida; order Poales; family Poaceae; genus Neostapfia; species Neostapfia colusana. The sequence continues at coordinate 79,607,360 of JASWHV010000007.1, read as the reverse complement.
GTGTCGGGCCTTCAGACAATGACTGGCGGTTCTTGAATGTTGAGCCCGGGCGAAGGAACTTTCGGCCTGTTGGGTGGCGGCCGAGGCAAGGAGCGCCTGAAGGTCTTGGTGGACCCTCCAAGCTTCAGGGTCAGTAGGTTCCAGCATGCCGTGCAGTATGGCAGCGGCGGCTGCCACGTTCTGGCTGGCCATTTGGAAGCGCAAGACCCGGCCGTCGTTGACAATGTCGGCCTGGACCTGCCGGGTGTGGAGGCGTGCCACTTTTGATCCTGAGCTGGGGCTGGGGCGTGCTCGGTCGGCCCTTTAGGCGGCATGTCGTGCCGCGAGCTGGTCGGCCAGCTCGCGGTGCCGTGCCCTGACAACTCGGGGTCGCGCTGGTTGGCGTAGCGAGCTGGGTGGCATCAGCTGTTTCGGTGACGTGGCACTCTCGATAGGAGTGTTTGCCACCTTCGACGTTGTTGTCAGTGCTGGGGCTGTACTCCAGGATGTGGTGGAGGAATGTTGACGCGTGCTATGTCACTCCTGCGAAGACTGACATCGGGGCGTTGTACATGGGGTATGCATTGTTGGAGATCCGGAGCGTGCCGGAGTTGCTGGTGAAAAAATCCAAGCTTCCAAAGCTGAGGGTCTGGAGGGTGAGGGTGGAGCCGGACTGCCCTTCATCTCCTGTGGTGGTGATGGACTCGAAGTCACCGAATGACATTGTCACACCGGGTGCAACAATCGATCATGGAAAAGCCATCGAGGACGTGGGAACAGAACGTGCGGCAGTCCCCCTACCTAGCGCACCAACTGTCAGCGTTCGGATTTTTGACTAGTATCTAGTGTACCGCGTGTTCTTCCTCGAGGTTGCCTAGCTAAGAACACAAGGTAATTATCCTGGTTTCGGCAAGATGCCCTACGTACAGCCTGGGGTGTCTCGCTGTTCTTTCTCAAGAATGGGGGTGGTTCATACAAGTGTGAGAGCCTGTCCCTAGGGGATCGACCAACTTCTCTCTTTGTACTCACTCTCATCCTCTCTCGTATTACAACTGGGGTTAAAGTCATGGGAACAGGGACAGCTTGTTCCATCGTACGTTTGACAGAGTTATTTGATGGGGTCTCTGTATTAGTAGCCTGCCATGGCGCCTGCTCCCGTCTTGTCATCGGTATAGATCATACCGGGATGCACGAGCGCCCCGTGTACTTCTCCTCTTCGGTCCCGTCGGAGGTGACGGGTGTTCAATGCCGTGACCAGGGGTGGCAGTCAAGTGCCTTCCCGCATTGAAGGCTACTTGCTTCCCGACTACCCGAGTCGGGCTTGGGCCTTCCCGTGGGATCCTCCCTTCATCTGGGCGAGGCTTGCGGCTCGCCCTAGGGGTCGGGTTCAGGCTCTCTATCCTATCTGTTCCGTCTTCTCCCGCGCTCGGGCTCAGGCTTGCTCCTTCGTTGCTCCTCGAGGGGTGGCCTCTCGCTTCCCTCAAGCGGTCAGAATCGAGGACCCTGTCAAAATATGAGATGAACTTAGAGTCCACATTATACATGATAGGGATTCCCATATTAGCTATATATAAAGAGGCACAAAAGGTACATCAGAAAACAACTCATTGTGATTTAGGTTTTTCCTCTCCCGCTGCTTGCTTGCCATCACGTAGCTACTTCGTACTGAGAGCAAGCGCACACCAGCCAACGAGAATGACACCTGGTTCCAAAAATAAACCAAGTGAATGCATATGTTGTAACACCATAAAATTTCACTACCATGCATTGCATACATTTTTCATGTAGAGAAGCATTTAGAAAGAAGTAGAAATGGAGAAAGAATCATAGAAATGGAGAAAGAACCATAGAAATGGAGAAAGAATCATAGAAATGGAGAAAGAACCATAGAAATGGAGAAGGGAATATGGAAATGGAGAAAGGAACATAGAAATGGAGAGAAATGAAAATAAGATAGGTGAATTGAGCCATCCCCAAATTTCCCCCAAATTCCCCAAATCACCCAAATTCCCCAAGGGGGAATTTCCCCCACATTTGGGGGGATTTTCCCTAATTTGGCTGCAGCCTTAGAGGGGGTAAAAACCCCTAGGACTCTTTGGTTGAGTCCCAATTTGACTAGGATTCTGTAAAGGCCTCAGTTTTTGACACATACTCAAAGTGTTCATCACCACACACACACCTCATTTGAAGAAAGTTGATGAACACATTTGAAGAGCAAGTAACCACCATCAACATGCTCACTAGAGGATAAACTCACAAAATGCAAAAGTGGCATTTCCCACATGCATCATATAGGGGCTGGACATTTGGAAAACTGCTACACCTTGCTAGGAATGTCCATGACAAGTTTCACCCAAATTCAAAACCTTTTTGAGGTCCTTTTTGATATAGCTAGAAAGAGGGTGGTTTGAACTCAAATTCAAATTCAAACTGTTTTCATCCCATGAATTCAAAAGTGGGAGGCATATTCTTACTCAGCACATTTTTGTGAACTCACTCACCAGTTTCCACTCAATTTGGAGCTGATCTTGTCATGAGCTATGTTTAGCAAATTCAAACTTTATTAGAATTTTAAACTGAATATGTGCTGAAATTTAGTCAAACCAAACCGAATTTGAATTCTAACCAATTCAAATGGCTCAGGGGTAGATAATTCAAATCACCATGGGCATTGTGGGGATTACTGTTTACAACAGTAAGAGGGAGTTAAGTTCAGAGGTTAAAAGGGAATTGGGACCCACATGTCAGCCACTGAAGAGATTCAACCGACTGAAACTTCCTCACTCGGGTCATCGGGCTTCAGCAGAGGGCGCCAACGAGGGGGGGCCGCCGCGCCACCAGCTGCTCGCCCACGCGCGAGCCAGGTCGGTGCTGAGCCTTCTAAAGGTGCTCCTCGCCTCTGCCGAGGTCCCCTCACCCGTTTTCCCCCTGGCAAGAACACTGAGCCGAAGTTCTTCCCTCTGCCGCTCGGATTGATCAGGAGAACGGTGAAATACTCACACCCTCTCCTCCCCGAGATGCTACACCCTGCCCTGAGCTCCGCACCCACCTTCCCGACCCGGAACAAGCGAGTTCCGGCCTTCTTTGCCCGAGAACGACTACCACAGCGGCGATCAAGCTTCCGCCGACGATCGGGTGATCGTGGACAGCTCTCCACAGGGGTTCTCACAGTCAAGCAATCCAGGTCATGGGAGCGCGCTAGGTTGGTGCTGCTCTCCTCTGATTCTTGAAGCAAACCATGAAGCATCCACCGAGAATTTCCAGATTTTACTCGGGCGGCCTCAACCCGAGCTTCCAGTATGGTTTCTTCGAATTTCCGCTCTCTGATCCTCCTGAGGTTATAAAATCTGGCACATATACGCTGGACTAGCTGGCGATCATTTTCCTTTTAGCATCCGTTGCATGAAACCGGCTAGGAGTTACGGATTTTGAGCTCGATCAAAGACGTTCATGGCGGGTACGATCGGTCGCACGGTGCCGACCAACTTGCCGCCATTTTTGAACACCTTTGAGGCCTTGTTGAGATTCCTAGAGGTGTACTGATGCTGTAGAGCCGTTTGTTCGAGGTCTTGGCAGGTTAGAACCCACGGCCGACGGCGCCGAACCTCAACCGAGGCCGCCGCACGTCGCTGGGGTATTTCCGGTCACTGCCAGCTCGAACTAACCCCACAGACGTGTTCCTCGACGTCGATAACCCCCTAGCGGCAAGTTTCACACCGTGCGGTGGCCGGCAGCGGCAATCCGGTGAGCTGCGGTTCTGCTCCGGCGAGGGGAGGCGGCGCGCGCGCGAGGGAGCGTCGGGAGGTAGAAGAAGCCGGGTGGCCCACGTGTCAGCGGCTCAGATTTTAAATCTGGGATCAGTCTGCGGCTCGGATCCGGTGTGCTGGCGCGCAAAAATCCCGTGAACCCCGGTGTGCCATCGCCTCAGCGCCCAACACATGTAACCGTGGTCCCACCAGCAGATTTGAACTTTTCCCGATTTTCAGATTTCATTCAAACTACAAATCCTCATAACTTTGGCTAGGAAACTCCAAATAAGGTGAACCAAATTTTGTCGGATTCAGTTCTCTGAGTACTTTCCAGCAAACCAAGTTTCACTTCATTAAAATCCTTATTTCTCCAGAATTAATTCTTCAAAATTCAAAATGTTTGGAATTTTAACTGGAGAATCCTTTGGGGGAAAGTTCTGAAATTTTGCTGGGATGTTGACCAAAATATCCCTGAGGTACCATAAAAATTTCAGATCCATTTGAGCTCATTTGATCCACCTAATGGTGGGATTAATAAAACTGTTCCAGAGAAAATGGAAAATGTTCAGAAACATTTTCAGAATTTCTCTGAAATTGATTAGCTCATATCTCTAGCTAGGAACCTTAAAATTAAGGGAACCCAACTCCATTATAACCCTCTGAAAATCTAGTTTTCATAAAGTCATGGCTTGCTCCATAAAAATCCCTAGAACACCCTAAAGGCTCCAATTAAGGTCAATTACATAATTATTTGTGGAGGGCCCAAATGAGCTTTGCTGCAACTAAAACTTGGCCAAGTCTCTGTTTAGGTTGTACCCAAACCACAGTAAAAATTTCAGGGTCATTGAGTCTGTGTAGTGATACTTATAATCATCACAAGTGTAAATTCAATTGAAATGCATATGAATTGATACATATTCATATTTCTCATATGTAGTCGCTAAGGTCGAGGAGGAACCTGAAGTCTTAGACTTCGTTACTCCGGAAGAGCAGCTAACCTACGAACAAGAGCAGCAAGGCAAGCCCCGGTTTGCATTAACCTTTTTACAAACTTTTATTGTTTTGAGAACTTACATTGAGTACCATTATTCCTTGCATTAGAGTCTTGTTTGGAAACCCAAATGCATAGCCAAGAAAACCATGGGTTGGGATTAGGATTGAAAACCCCGTTATCTAATGCAATGCTAAGATAGTGTAGGATTCAGTACAAGTCGAGTAGTTGGAACTACTCGCGAGAATAGGCTAGAGGCACATTGCTCAGGTAGAGATAGCAAATGAAACACATGGCAAGAAAAATGAGACCGAGCGGAGAGTAAGGGCAGCAGGACTTTGGGGCCTGTGTGCTATAGCTCCGCTTGTGTCGATTGAGGACCGAGCCGTGTGCGGGCCTGTTGAACAAGCTAGAACAGTACCGAAGACCTACCGGCTATATGAGAACCGGGAAACCGATGTAACTCGGGTAGCTGGGTATTGAGGCATTGCCTGTCGTTCAGAGAGTAGGTTGAGAGCTCGAGGTGTAAATCGTCTGGCGGCACGGAGATGCGTGTGCAGAGACCTCTTGCTCGGGATGATAGGACCGGTTAAATATTTGGCTAACAGGTGAAAGGTGGTTGCGTACGACGTCCGTGATGGTTGCTGTAGGCAACATCGAGTACGGGCATACGTGACGGGTTATTCGGGCAACCCTGCAGGTGTAAATCGATTATAATCGCCATCCCTCGCGGTCATTGAGTACCACTTGTTCACTGTACCGTGACGTAGAAAGAACAGGCTAGTTACATGTTAAAATGTTGCTGATTGAAAGATGGAATTTGATTGTTAATAATTTGCTTTAGTTTAGAGCTAATTAAAGTTCCTTTCAACTTTGGGCAAAGTACATGATACAAATGCATTTCTTGTTTGATTGCGGCTCTCTCATGTGCCTTAGCGTAAGGTTCTCCACAACCTGCTGCTAAAACTTGAAAGTATGGTCCCACTAATTAGGCGAGTCCTTGAAACTTATTTGCCTCATGTAACCTATCACCCTCTATGTAGAAGTTTCATGTTTAGGAGAGACGGGTCAGTCTTGCTGAGCCTTCGTGCTCACTGCTTGTGTTTGAAGCTTTTGCAGGGTTCTATGAGGAAGGGACTCTTGAGGAGGAGACGGAACCCCAGAAGGGGAACCCCGTCGAGTGGGAGTCGTGCACGCCGCCGTGTTAGTGTGCGTGCGTGCTAGCAAGGACACGTTCATGGGCTGAACGTGAACTTGATGCGCACGTGAACTTGATGCGTACTCTACGCCCGTGAGTGTAGACCGAACATATCTTGTTGTAAAAATGTTCATAAACTTGTTTATGTAATAAAACTTTGCTTCCGCTTTGTACCTTTGATGTGTGTTATCCGGTGCTGTGCAACGCAGTACCCCTCAGCGTGATCCTGGCTCGACAAGACTGTGGGGTCATGTTAGATTCTTTGGTTGAGTCCCAATCGGACTAGGACTCTCCTTTTTCCCCTTATAAATACAACCCCCAGCCCCCTACACCTTTGGCCGCAGCCCCCCCCTCAACTTGCCGAGTTGAGCCCCCCCCTTGCAGGAGTTTGGTAGCTGGCGAGCCCCGCCGTCAGGACCCACCGACGAGCCCCGCCATCGAGCCCCGCTGTCGAGCGCTGCCATCGAGACCCATCGTCGAGTCCTGTCATCGAGACCCGCCGTCGAGACCCGCCGTCGAGCCCCGTCACGCCTCGCCGTCGCCGGAGAAGAAGCCCGGCGACCTGCCCTACCATAATTCCGCACAGAAAAATCCCCCGCTGCTGCCGTTGCAAGGAGGAAGGCCCTGCCACAAGGAGTAAGTGAGGTAGGTCTTCATTACCCATCTTACGACGTCGCCGCTGTTTCTACGCATCCGTTTTCTTCGCCCCCTTCGAGCAGAAACTTTCACGTGTGGACAGATCATGTTTTGATTGTTTTTTGATAGTGGAATTGATCTAGATCTTGTGTCAAGATCATCACCACGTCCACACTTGATCCCTACACCCTTTTTCATCATAAAACCCCATGAAAGCCCATTAAAATATGCAAGAACAGGTACAAACTGATTTTATAAAACTGCACTATAGGATTTGCATTCATCTATCCCAATGCATCTTGAGTAAAGTTTGTGCAAGATGATTGATTGCTGTAAATTTTGTATGTGCATGGTCGTAAGTAGAAGGACACGCTCTAGAGGCCGACTACGAGGAACTACAAAACCAAGACTTTGAGACTCTAGAGCAACACGAACCACAGGAGCAAGGCAAGTGCCCCTTGACCATATTGATCCCATGTTTTGAAACTGTTTTGTTTGCGAAAACGTGTATGCTTGAGTCAACTTGATGGGACACGCTTTTATAGGAGTTTACTAGTTTTGTTAAACGTTCTTGTCGCCGAGAAAGTTGATGAGTCGGGTATGGTCTTTTTTCCTTTTTGCTTCGCTAAACTTACGGGATAAGGGAAGCTGAATTAAAACATGGTTACCTACTGCACTCATATGAATAATGATGATGAGAACTTGATGATGTTAATGAGCATGTAATCGGGGAGATCTAGGCAAGCTTGGTTCGTGGATGTTGCTGAATGAGATGGTGGTTTACTTGCCATACATCTAAAGACCGGTTCATGCGAGCACATGCCAGGAAAACAGTGCCACCACAAGGCCAAATATGGGTGCGGCTTAGCTGACTAATTAGGTGTGTTGCTAGCTTGTCATGGACCGTTGGATGGCGCAGGGAATAGGAGTCGAGAGGGACTGCCCCGGGAACTGCATGGCAGAAGAGAGGGCCCGTGGGTGGGAGAATGGAGATTTGAGCCAGTCGGTGAAATCTCAGTGTGTTCGTACATCCTAGTAGCCCCTTTGTAAAGGCTATTTTGTGATCTCTTGGCCATAAACCGACAGTTGTGTACTGGTATAATGGAGGTTCTTTCTAGTCGCCAACGGGTGATGAAATCACAAACTTGTGGGTAAAGTGGTGCCACCTCTGCAGAGTGTAAAACTATCATGATAGTTGTGCTTCCGGTCACAAGCACCTGGCCAACTTCCATGATTAGAGGCAAAACTTGGAATGTATATTCAGTATGGTTATGGTATGGTCATTGGGATTGGTTTTGGGACTGTTTTGAGTCATAACAATGGATTTGGTTTCGGTTCTATGAATGTGAGATGGTTATGAATATTTATGAGTATGAGATGAACTTGAGAAAGATTAATGGCTGGTTGAGACTTGATAAATGGTGAATTATGATGAGAAAATGTTGCTGAATTACTTGGTTAAGATGAGATTTAACTCACCTAGAAATAGTTGCTGTTTTTACCATGATTGTGAAATAAAATTTGCTTTCTGCAATGAGCCTTTTTAGTTCCTACTATGTTGTAAGCTACATGTCATACTTTTCCCGCACTTGCTGAGTACGACATGTACTCACCCTTGCATTCCCACATATACATCAGATACAGGAGGAGAATACTTCGAGGAACATGTGGAGTACTAGGCGTGCGCACTACCGTCAACATGCCTGTGGAGTTGAAGTTGGAGCCTGCTGTTTTAGTTATTTTCCGATGTCGTTTAGAGACTTCCGCTGCAAGAATAAGTTAGATATTCATGAGTGAGACATTGAGTCAATATAATAAAGTACTTAAACATTATTTGTACGTGGTTATATTCTGAATTCAGTTTGAGGAGTACATGTGTATGTGTGATGAACATCCTGGGCACACATAAGCATTCACTTGATTCTATTTTCGGAACCGGGTGTCACAAATTGGTATCAGAGCCACGTTGACTGTCGGATGCAAACCTAGGTAGAATGGATACTCTAAAACACATAGGCACACCCCTCTAAACTGTTATTTTCAAAAATTGCTTGCTGCTGCACTTTACTTGTCAATTCAGCCACTGCAAAGTGCTATTTTCAGTCCCTCTTTTTCTCTTCTTTTGGACAGCAACACTTCTGCTTTCTTGCTTCATAGCTTCTGAAGTTTTGGAGTTATTTTCTTCTTCTCTAAAGATTCTCATGTCTTATTTATAGATGCCGGTGATTTGGAGCACAAAACGCATAAGGACTCGTCCACCACCACGTGGCAGTGCACTTAACCCTATTGAGGTGTCCGATGGACCATATTGGGAGGAGGTGAAGATGGAACCTCATGATGAAGATGAAGTCAATAGATCTATGCATGAGGAAGAGGACCCGGAAGAGGTGGAACCATTCGAAGATGACATGGAAGATGATCCACAAGAACGGCATTGGTACGCACCTTAAGAGGACGTTCACGTGGGCTTACACCCCGTGGAGCCTCATGAAGCTATGTTGGGAGGAGATGAATCCGAGGAGGAGCCACCCCTTGCTGAGGCCAATAATGAAGGTGATGAACGGGTCAAACATTCAGTAAAAGAATTCCGGTTCGATGGAATGGAAGGAGGACACATATCCAAGGAGCTCAAAGAATTTTTGGATTGCTGCAGATTATAGCCGGAGTATCTTGTCAAGAAAGTCCCTCGTCTCGGACATGAAGAGTCAAAGGCTGAGGTAACCATCCTATCTAACGGTAGGGTTGTCACTCGGCACTTCGCACCCACATGGAGAGCTACAAGGACTGAAGCTATTGATGATGCTGCATGGGATGCACTCACCGGACTGTGCTACGCCTTCCGTGAGCAGCTTGAGAACATTACCTTTGAGCTGCACCCGTATTGGAAGAGTGGTACAAGGGAGATCATTGGACCCCATGGTGGAGATCTTTCCACCCCCAAGCTGCTGATAAGTCTCAGAGGTTGCTCGTGGAGTTAAGAAACCGCTATGCAAGCGCACAAGAAGAGATCCGTTACCTCCGAAAGAAGCTGTGCTTGTTGGAAAAACAGGAGGAGACTCATGCCAACGTGGGAGCAAATGGAGCACCAGTGTCATCTATCCCTACATGGACTGTCAGCTCACCATGGCGTGTGCCCATGTATGGACCACCCCCTTCACACAGCGAGAACAATACCGGTTCTCATGATTAAGTTTAGGTTTCCATTGAATAAGCTGTAATGGGAACGTTTAGATCGTAGTAGCTTGAATAAGAGAAGTGTGCTGAAATTTTTGTGATGATTGCTTGTGTTTTGTGCTGGTGTGAGTTGTGGAACGCTTCGGCGAATGTCCACATCGACACATAGTAGAGAGATGTGAGATGCTTCGGCACTTGTTCACATCCTCATATAGGCTGATATGAATAAAGGAGTTGCTTAGTTCATACACCTTGATGCATATAGTTGGGAAATCGCTTGTTTCAAATCTGAATTATAGCTCCTACAAATATAGTATGTCTGAAAGTAAGTCTTAAAATAAGGGGGGTAGACTTTCTTACCCACCATATCATCTTGGATTCCCAAGGGATTGACATAATACTTGGAATGGACTGGTTAAGCAAGCACAACGGAGTAATTCAGTGCGCTCAGAGGATCGTGCAGTTGACGAGTGAGCATGGTACTCGTATTGAGTTCGAGGCAGCCCAACATACAACCGAGAAGGTAGCGCTGAACCACATCGAAGAAGCGACATTGGAAAACATTTCGGTGGTTCAAGAATATTCAGATGTGTTCCCGGAAGAACTTCCAGGTATGCCACCTGATCGGGACATTGAATTTGCTATTGATTTAGTACACGAAACTGCACCTATAGCAAAGAGGCTGTATAGGATACCTGCTAATAAATTAGTGGAGCTCAAGAAGCAAGTTCAGGAGCAGCTAGAAAAGGGTTTTATACACCTAAGCTCGTCACCATGGGGAGCCCCCCGTGCTCTTCGTAGACAGGAAAGACGGAACCCAAAGGATGTGGTGTGGACTATAGGTCTCTCAACGAGGTGATGATCAAGAATAAATACCCGCTGCCCTGCATAGAGGACTTGTTTGATCAAATGAAAGGTACCCGAATTTTCTCCAAGATTGATCTTTGGTTGATATACTTCCAGCTGAAGATTAAGCCCTCCGACATATCCAAGACGGCATTTCGAACATGGTATGGTTTGTATGAATATACCGTTATGTCTTTTGGGTTACAAATGCACCCGCATACTTTATGTACCTCATGAATAAGATCTTCATGGAGTACTTGGACAAGTTCGTCGTGGTTTTCATCGACGACATCATGGTGTACTCAGAAAGCGAGGAAGAACATGAAGAACACTTGAGGTTCACGTTGCAGAAACTGTGAGAGAATCATTTGTATGCTAAGTTCAGCAAGTGTCAATTTTGGCTAAAGGAAATATCATTCTTAGACCACATTATTTCGGAAGGAGGAGTATCGGTTGATCCCGGAAAAGTGGGAGATGTTTTGAAGTGGAACCAACCGCAGAATGTGAGGGATATTCATAGTTTCCTTTGGATGCCTGGATACTACCACCGGTTCATCAAGGATTTCTTCAAAATAGCGAAGCCTATGACGGAATTGTTGATGAAGGTAAAAGCGTTTCAGTGGACACAGAGTGTCAAGACAGCTTTGAGGAGCTCAAGAAGAGACTAACAACAGCGCCGGTTTTGGTATTGCCAGACATGAGCAAGAGTTTCCATATATATATTGTGACGCATCAAGACAAGGGCTTGGATGTGTGCTCATGCAAGGAGGCTAAGTGGTAGCCTATGCATGGAGACAACTAAAGAAACATGAGCTGAATTACCCCACACATGACATGAAACTTGCAGCCGTGGTACATGCCTTGAAGATTTAGAGGCATTATATCCTTGGTCGCTGATGTGAGATCTATATAGATCACAAAAGCCTCAAGTATATCTTCACGCAAACGGATCTGAAATTAAGGCAACATCGATGGTTGGAACTCATCAAAGATTATGATGTTGGAATCAACTATCACCAAGGAAAGGCCAATGTAGTAGCTGATGCGTTGAGCCGAAAGGAGCATGTCATCAACTCACGGTTCGGGAGCTGCCACCCAAGCTGCGTAAAGAGTTTGAACGGTTGCATATCGGATTCTTGAACAAGATGGAGGTGATCGAACTGAACTAAACACTGGAACAAGAGATACGAGATGGCCAAGCAACAGATGAGGAAATCAAGGAAAGAATCCGACAAGGCATAGAAAAGGATTTCAAGGAAGATGAGAAAGGCACGCTTTGGTTAGGGAAAAGGATTTGTGTGCCTAACATAAAGCACATCCGTGACTCGATACTAAAGGGGCACATGACTCGCCTTATTCCATACGCTCCGGCTGTACAAAGATGTACAAGGACATAAAAACTTGCTATTGGTGGGACGGTATGAAAAGGGACATAGCTGAATATGTTGCCCTATGCAACACGTGCCAACGAGTGAAGGCCGAACATCAAAGACCCTCTGGATTGTTGCAGCCGTTAAAAGTACCCGAGTGGAAGTGAGAAGACATCAGCATGGATTTCATTGTCAGATTGCCACGTACTCAGTCTGGCTACGACTCCATTTGGGTTATCATGGACCGATTTGTGAAAACAGCCTATTTCCTTCCTGTTAGAACCAAGTACACCATCGCACAACTAGCCGAGCTGTATATGGAGCAAATCGTGTGTCGCCATGGAGTTCTGAAGAGGATAGTTTCAGATCGAGGTTCCAATTTACCCCTAGGTTCTGGAAGAAGCTGCATGAAGCCATGGGTACTCGGCTGAATTTCAGCTCCACAACCCGCAAACCGACAGGCAAACTGGGAGAACAAATCATTATTTGGAAGACATGTTAAGAGCTTGCGCCTTGAAACATGGGAGTAGTTGGGATAGGAGCTTTCCGTATGCTGAATTCTCGTACAACAACAGTTACCAAGCCAGCTTGAAGATGTCACCCTTCAAAGCATTGTATGGTAGACGGTGTAGAACACCGTTGTTCCGGAATGAGACCGGAGAAATCTAAGTATTTGGACCTGAAGTGCTGCAAAACGCTGAAAAGCAAGTCCAAATGATACATGAAAACTTGAAGGCCGCTCAGTCACGACAAAAGGGCTATGCGGACAATAGGCAAAGAAGATTAACCATCGAAGTGGGAGACTTCATGTATCTTAAGGTGTCGCCTATACGAGGCCAACGATGGTTCAACGTCAAAGGCAAGTTAGCACCTCGCTACATCGGGCCGTTCAAGATTTTTGGCAAGCGAGGAGAAGTGGCCTATCAACTAGAGCTGCCAACGCACCTCTCCGACGTGCACGACGTGTTTCACGTATCTCAGCTCAAGAAATGCTTAAGAGTTCCAGAAGAACAAGTACCGATGGATGAGCTAGAGCTTCAAAAGGATCTGACCTACACGGAACACCCCGTAAAAACCTTGGACATGAAGGAAAGAGTCACGAGAAATAAAGTGATCAGTTGGTGCAAGGTACACTGGAGCCATCACACGGAAGCCAAAACTACATGGGAACATAAGGAAGATCTAAAGGAAGAATTCCCCCATCTTTTCTCCACTCTATCGAATCTCAAGGGCGAGATTCATTTTAAGGGGGGTAGGTTTGTAATACTCTCAAATTTCACTACCATGCATTGCATACATTTTTCATGTAGAGAAGCATTTAGAAAGAAGTAGAAACAGAGAAAGTATCATAGAAATGGAGAAAGAACCATAGAAATGGAGAAAGAACTATAGAAATGGAGAAAGAACCATAGAAATGGTGAAAGAACCATAGAAATTGAGAAACAAACATATAAATGGAGAAGGAAATATAGAAATGGAGAAAGGAACATAGAAATGGAGAGAAATGGAAATAAGATAGCTGAATTGAGCCATCCCCAAATTTCTCCCAAATTCCCCAAATCCCCCAAATTCCCCAAGGGGGAATTTTCCCCACATTTGTGGGGAATTTCCCCAATTTGGCCGCAGCCCTAGAGGGGGGAAACTCCTAGGACTCTTTAGTTGAGTCCCAATTTGACTAGGATTCTGTGGTTGAGTCCAAATTGGACTAGGACTCTCCTTTTCCCCCCTTATAAATACAACCCCCCAGCCCCCCCCCCCCCCACGGTGGAATTGATCTAGATCTTGTGTCAAGATCATCAACACGTCCACACTTGATCCTACACCCTTGTTCATCATAAAACCCCATAAAAGCCCATTAAAACAATGAAGAACACATACAAACTGGTTTTATAAAACTGCACTATAGGATTTGCATTCATCTATCCCAATGCATCTTGAGTAAAGTTTGTGCATGATGATTGATTGCTGTAAATTTTGTATGTGTGTGGTCATGAGTAGAAGGATACACTCAAGAGGCCGTCTATGATGAACTACAACACCAAGACTTCGAGACGCTTGAGCAACATGAACCACGGGAGCAAGGCAAGTGCTCCTTGACCATATTGATCCCATGTTTTGAAACTGTTATGTTTGCAAAAACGTGTATGCTTGAGTCAACTTGATGGGACACCCTTTTATGGATGTTGCTGAATGAGATGGTGGTTTACTTGCCATAGATCTAAGTATCAGTTCATGCGAGCACATGCCATAAAAACAGTGCCACAACAAGGCCAAATATGGGTGCGGCTTAGCTGACTAATTAGGTGTGTTGCTAGCTTGTTATGGACCGTTGGATGGCGCAGGGAATGTGAGTCGATAGGGACTACCCTGGGAACTGCATGGCACAAGAGGGGGCCCGTGGGTGGGAGAATAGAACTTCAAGCATGCCGGTGAAACCTCAGTGGGTCCGTACATCCTAATAGCCCCTTTGTAAAGGCTATTTTGTGATCTCTTGGCCATACACTGACGGTTGTGTACTGGTATAATGGAGGTTCTTTCTAGTCGCCGACAGGTGATGAAATCACAAACTTGTTGTTAAAGTGGTGCCACCTCTGCAGAGTGTAAAACTATCATGATAGCCGTGCTTCCGGTCATAAGCACCTGGCAATCTTCCATGATTAGAGGCAAAAATTGGGATGTTTATTCGGTATGGTTATGGTATGGTCATTGGGATGGTTTTGGGACTGTTTTGAGTCATCACAATGAATATGGTTTCGGTTATATGAATATGAGATGGTTATGAATATTTATGAGTATGAGATGAACTTGAGAAAGATTAATGGCTCGTTGAGACTTGATAAATGGTGAATTATGATGAGAGAATGCTGCTGAATTACTTGGTTAAGATGAGATTTAACTCACCTAGAAATAGTTGCTGTTTTTACCATGTTTGTGAAATAAAATTTGCTTGCTGCAATGATCCTTTTTATTCCCTACGTTGTTGTAAGCTACATGTCATACTTTTCTCGCACTTGCTGAGTACGACATGTACTCACCTTGCATTCCCACATACACATCAGCTACAGAAGAAGAATACTTCGAGGAACATGTGGAGAACTAGGCGTGCGCACTCTCGTCAACAAGCCTGTGGAGTTGAAGTTGGAGCCTGCTGTTGTAGTTATTTTCCGCTGTCGTCTACAGACTTCCGCTGCAAGAATAAGTTAGATATTCATGAGTGAGACAATGAGTCAATGTAACAAAGTACTTAAACATTATTTGTACGTGGTTATATTCTGAATTCAGTTTGTGGAGTACATGTGTATGTGTGATGAACATCCTGGGCACACATATGCATTCACTTGGTTCTATTTTCGGAACCTGGTGTCACAAATTAGTATCATAGCCATGTTGACCATAGGATGCAAGCCTATGTAGAATGGACACCTAAAACACATAGGCACACCCCTCTAAACTGTTATTTTCGAAAATTGCTTGCTGCTGCACTTTCATGACCCCAAACAGTCCCAAAACCACTCTCAATGACCATACCCTAATAACCATCCCATGTTTTGCCTCTGATCATGGAAGTTGGACAGGTGCTTGTAACCGGAAGCACGGCTATCATGATAGTTTTACACTCTACAAAGGTGGTACCAATTTACCCACAAGTTTGTGATTTTGTCACCCGTCAGTGACTAGAGAAAACCTCCATTATACCAGTACACAACCATCCGTGTATGGCCAAGAGATCACAAAACAGCCTTTACAAAGGGGCTACTAGGATGTATGGACCCACTAATGTTTCGCCGGCAGGCTCGAATCTCCATTCTCCCACCCACGGGCCTCCTATTTGCCATGCAGTTCCTAGGGCAGTCCTTCTCGACTCCCATTCTCCACGCCATCCAATGGTCCATAACAAGCTAGCAACACGCCTAATTAGTTAGCTAAGTCGCACCCATATTTGGCCTTGTGGTGGCACTGTTTTCCTGGCATTTGCTCGCATGAACCGGTCCTTAGATCTACGGCAAGAAAACCACCATCTCATTCAGCGACATCCACGAACCAAGCTCCCCTAGATCTCTCCGATTCCATGCTCATTAACATCATCAAGTTCTCATTATATTTGATCTCATGAGTGCAATAGCTAGACAAGTTTTATTTCAGCTTCCCGTATCCCATAAGTTAAGCGAAGCAAAAAGGAAAAATGACCATACCCGACTCATCAACTTTCCCGACGACAAGGATGGTTAACAAAACT
Source organism: Neostapfia colusana (assembly GCA_030760725.1). Lineage (NCBI taxonomy): Eukaryota > Viridiplantae > Streptophyta > Magnoliopsida > Poales > Poaceae > Neostapfia > Neostapfia colusana. The sequence goes on along the minus strand of JASWHV010000007.1, from coordinate 79,591,180 downwards.
AGTAAACTCCTATAAAAGGGTGTCCCATCAAGTTGACACAAGCATACAAGTTTTCGCAAGAAAAACAGTTTCAAAAACAAGGGATCAATATGGCCAAGGGGCACTTGCCTTGCTCCCGTGGTTGGTGTTGCTCAAGCGTCTCGATGTCTTGGTGCTTTAGTTCCTCGTAGACGGCCTCTTGATCGTGTCCTTCTACTCACGACCACTCACATACAAAATTTACAATAATCAATTATCATGCACAAAATTTACTCAAGAAGCATTGAGGTGGATGAATGCAATTCCTATGGTGCAGTTTATAAAAATCAGTTTGCACGTAGTAGGCTTCCATGGGATTCTATGATGAACAAGGCTGCTGGGATCAAGTGTGGATGTTGTTATGATCTTGACACAATGTATAGATAAATTTCACCGTCAAAAGTTGACCAAAACATGGTCTGTTCACACGCAGAATTTTCTGCTCGCAGGGGGTGGAGAAAACGGATGCGTAGAAACAGTGGCAACAAAAACCTACCTCACTTCTTCCTCATCTCTTCCTTGCGGCATGGCCTTCTCCTTGCAATGGCAGCATCTGGAGATCTTTCTTGGAGAATTATGAGGCTGCGGCTAGGGCAGAACGTCGGGGGCTTCTTCTTTGGCGACGGTGAGGCGTGGCGGAGCATCGACGGCGGACAAAATCCAGCAAGGGGGTGGGAAGGTGACTTGAACTTGGCAGCAGGGGACGACAGGCTTGTATTGGCAGGGGTGGCGGCCAGGGAAGGCTGTATTGATAAGGGGGGAGATCACCTACTCAGTTTGGAGGAGGAGAAGGACTCTATCTCCAAGAGATGCAATCTCCTACTCAGTTTGGAGGAGGAGGAGAAGGACTCTATCCCTAAGAGGTATGGCCAGCAGGGTGTTTTATCTCCAAGAGCTTATTTCTAAGCTATATCTCTAAGCTTATCTAGAAGTTTTATCTCTAAGGTTCATCTAGAAGGTTTATCTCCAATATTCTTATAGAAGCTTTATCTCTAAGGTTTATCTCCGAGATTATTCTAGAAGCTTTATCTCCAAGATTATTCTAGAAGCTTTATCTTCAAGATTCTTCTAGAAGCTTTATCCCCATGACTTATAGAAGATTTACCTCTAAAATTCTTCTAGAAGCTCTATCTCTAAAATTCTTATAGAAGATTTATCTCTAAGATGTGGCCAGGGTTTTATCCCATTTTTCTTCCTTTTTAAGTGATCTCTACATGATAATGGATGCAATGCATGATGATGGAAAAGAAGTTGTTACAAACCTACCCCTTGAAGTGGAGAAAGATATGGAAATTCCGTCTTGAAGTCTTCTTCACGCTCCCATGTAGCTTCAGCTTCCATGTGATGGCTCCATTGCACTTTGCACCATCAGGTTACCTTGTTCCTCGTGACTCTTTCCTTTATGTCTAAGATTTTGATGGGGTGTTCCGCGTAGGTCAGATCCTTCTAAAGTTATAGCTCATCCATCAGTACTTGTTCTTCCGGCACTCTTAGACACTTTTTGAGTTGGGATACGTGAAATACGTCGTGCACGTCGGAGAGGTGCTTTGGCAGCTCTAGTTGATAGGCTACCTCTCCTCGCTTGCCGAAAATTTTGAATGGTCCGATGTAGCTAGGTGCTAACTTACCTTTGACGTTGAAACATCGTTGGCCTCGGATAGGTGACACCTTAATATACACGAAGTCTCCAACTTCAAAGGTCAAACTCCATTGCCTATTGTCCGCATCGCCCTTTTCTGAGCAGCCTTCAAGTTTTCACGTATCGTTTGGACTTGCTTTTCTCCGTCTTGCATCACTTCAGGTCCAAATACATGGCTTTCTCCAGTCTCATTCCAGAACAGCGGTGTTCTACACCATCTGCCGTATAGTTCCTCGAAAGGTGACATTTCCAAGTTGGCTTGATAACTATTGTTGTATGAGAATTCAGCATACGGCAAGCTTTTGTCCCAACTATGCCCATGTTTCAAGGCGCAAGCTCTCAGCATGTCTTACAAAATCAGATTTGTCCTCTCAAATTGCCCGTCGGTTTGTGAGTGATATGCGGAGCTGAAATTCAACTGTGTACCCATGGCTTCGTGCAGCTTCTTCTAGAACCTAGAGGTAAATTGAGAACCTCGATCTGAAACTATCCTCTTCGGAACTCCATGATGACACACAATATGCTCCATATACAGCTTGGCTAATTGTGCCACGGTGTACTTAGTCCTAACAGGAATAAAGCGGGTTGATTTTGTCAATTGGTCCGCGATGACCCAAATAGAGTTGGAGCCAGACTGAGTATGTGGCAACCCGACTATTAAATCCATACTGATGTCTTCCCACTTCAACTCGAGTACTTTCAATGGCTGCAATAATCCAGTGGGTCTTTGATGTTCAGCCTTCACCCGTTGGCACATGTCGCATAAGGCAACCTATTCAGCTATATCCCTTTTCATACCATCCCACCAATAGCAAGTTTTCAGGTCCTTGTACGTCTTTGTACAGCCGGGGTGTATGAAATAAGGCGAGTCATGTGCCTCCTTTAGTATCGCGTCGTGGATGTGCTTCACGTTAAGCACATAAATCCTTTTTCCTTTACCAAAGCGTGCCATTCTCATCTTCCTTGAAATCCTTCTCTATTCCTTGTTGGATTCTTTCTCTGATTTACTTAATCTCTTCATCCGTTGCTTGGCCATCTCGTATCTCTTGTTCCAATGTTGAGTTCTGTTCTACCACCTCCATCTCGTTCAAGAACCCAAGATGTAATCATTCGAACTCCTTACGCAGCTCGGGTGGCAGCTCCCGTACTGTGAGTTGGTGGCATGCTCCCATTCAGCTCAATGCATCTGCTACTACATTGGACTTCCCTAGATGATAGTTGATTCCTACATCATAATCCTTGATGAGCTCTAGCCATCGACTTTTCCTTAAATTCAGATCTGTTTGCGTGAATATATACTTGAGGCTTTTGTAATCCATATAGATCTCACATCGGTGATCGAGGATGCAGTGCCTCCAAATCTTCAATGCATGTACCACGGCTGCAAGTTCCAGATCGTGCGTAGGGTAATTCAGCTCATGTTTCTTTAGTTGCCTCGATACATAGGCTACCACTTGGCCTTCTTGCATAAGGACACATCCAAGTCCTTGTCTTGAGGCGTTACAGTATATATAAAGCTCTTGCTCACGTCTGGCAATACCAAAACCGGTGCTGTTGTCAATCTCTTCTTTAACTCTTCAAAGCTGTCTTGACACGCTTGTGTCCACTGAAATGCTTTCCCTTTCATCAGCAGTTCAGTCCTAGGTTTCGCTATTTTGGAGAAATCCTTGATGAACCGGCTGTAATATCCAGTCATCCCAAGGAAACTCCAAATGTCCCTCATATTCTGCGGTTGGTTCCACTTCAAAACTTCCCTCACTTTCCCGGGATCAACTGATACAACTCCTTCAAAGATGATGTGGCCTAGGAATGATATCTCCTTTAGCCAAAATTGACACTTGCTGAACTTGGCATACAATTGATGCTCTCGCAGTTTCTTCAGTGTCAATCTCAAATATTCTTCATGTTCTTCCTCGCTTTTTGAATACACCATGATGTCGTCGATGAGACACACTACGAACTTGTCCAAGTACCCCATGAATACCTTATTCATGAGGTACATAAAGTATGCAGGTGCATTCATCAAACCAAATGACATGACAGTATATTCGTACGAACCATACCGTCTTCGAAAAGCCGTCTTGGGTATGTCGGAGGGTTTCATCTTCAGCTGGAAACATCCTGACCGAAGATCAATCTTAGAGAAAATCCGGGCGTCTTTCATTTGATCGAATAAGTCCTCTATGTAGGGCATAGGATACTTATTCTTGATCGTCACTTTATCGAGAGACCTATAGTCCACACGCATCCTTTGGGTTCCATATTTCTTGTCTACGAAGAGCATGGGGGCTCCACACGGTGATGAGCTTGGGCGTATAAACCCTTATATAGCTGCTACTGAATTTGCTTCTTGAGCTCCACTAATTCATTAGCAGGCATCCTATATGGCGTCTTAGCTATAGGTGCAGTTCCGGGTACTAGATCAATGGCAAATTAAATGTCCCGGTCAGGTGGCATACCTGGAAGTTCTTCTGGGAACACATCTGAATATTCTCGAATCATCGGAATGCTTTCCAATGTCGCTTCTTCGATGTGGTTCCGCACTGCCTTCTCGGTTGTAGGTTGGGCTGCCTCAAACTCAATACGAGTCCCGTGCTCACTTGTCAACCGCACGATCCTTTGAGCACATTGAATTACTCCGTTGTACTTGCTTAAACAGCCCATTCCAAGTATTATGTCTATCCCTTGGGAATCCAAGATGCTAAGGTTGGCAAGAAAGTCTAACCCCCTTATTTTAAGGCTTACTTTTGAACTTACCATATTAATCCTCATATCTCCACCGGGAGAATTAACCATCGTAGTTTGTTTCATGTGGGATATGGGCAGGTTATACTTAGCAACAAACTTGGATGAGATGAACAAATGCGATGCTCCGGAATCAAATAAAACAGTGGCTGGGATGGAGTTGGCGAGAAACATACCAATCACGACGTCCTCAACTTGTTGTGCTTCCTCAGCGTAGACGTGATTCACATTGCCACGAGCATAGTTCTGCTGTACACGGTTACCCTGCATTGCTCCTCCATTCGGCCGTGGATTCTGCTTAGTTGCATTGCTCGGCTGTCCAAGGCCTATCTTGGGGCACTGATTTGCAAAGTGTCCTGCATCTCCGCATGAAAAACATGCCTTGTTGCCCATAACAGCAGGAATGTTGGGGCGAGGCTGGTTTTGAGCATAGGCGCCCATGTTGGGACGAGGCGCAGGAGGCATAGGCAAACAGGGTGCTTGCATAACAGGCATTGCTGCGGTGGCTGATTAGAGCGAGGTGGATTCGCAGGGCGAAAAGTAGAAACAGACGAGCTCTAGTGTGGTGCAGCTGGCGGCATGAAGCGGGGACGTACATTGTTTCCTTGTGGTTGTCCTTGATATGGCATCTTTCTCTTTCCCTCTTGTTCGATCTCGCGGATCTTGCTCTCCACCACTATAGCTTTCTCAACAAGTTTTTGGAAGTTTGCATAATCATTGTTGAGCAGCTGAACTTGAAATTCATTGTTCAATCCTCTCATAAACATGTACTGCTTTCTGTGATCCGAGTTGACATCTTCTGGAGCATACCTTGAAAGCTGCGTAAACTTGTTGAGGTACTCATTCACACTCTTCCTCCCTTGACGAAGACCTTAAAACTCCTGACTTTTTAGCATCATTACTCCTTCAAGGACATAGTGAGAGCAGAAACTCTCCTTGAATTGACCCCAAGTGATTGTCTCCTGGTTGACATGAGCATTGCAAAGAGCATACAATCAGCGGATGCTCACATAAGCTGGTGTGATGTGAAAAGAACTTTTTCCAGATCATTGCACTGAACAATAGAAAGCTTCTTTTCCATAGATTTCAGCCAATCATCAGTCTCCATACGATCATTGGCTTGTGCAAAAGTAGGCGGCCTAGTCCTCATGAACTCTCCCAGTCTGTTGTGAGCCGGCGGTGGTGGCGGTGGCGGTGGTGGGGGTGCAGGAACGGGGTTAGGGTTGTTGTTGTTGTTGGCCTGCAGCTGACCCAATGTTTGTATCATTGTTTGTATGAGCTGGTTCTGCATAGCCATCAACCTTTCGAGGTTGCTTGCATCAGCCCCGGGGTTGGCATTTTCAGGAACTTCCACATTGCAATCCTCATGGGGTTTGTTGTTACCACGAGCGTTCCTTCGTTGGTGGTTGGAATTTTCCCTCGCCATATGTGAGAGAGTAGAGTAGGAAATAGAAATTTAGGTTGATCCCCCAACTATATGCATCAAGGACTATGAACTAAGCAACTTCTTTTATTAATTTCAGCCTATATGAGGATGTGAACAAGTGCCAAAGCATCTCACATCTCCCCACTATGTGTGGATGTGGACATTCGCAGAAGCGTCCCACAACTCACACCAAGCACACAACTCAAGCAAAAAAAAAAAGAAAGGGCAGCCCGGTGCATGTAGCTCCCGCTTGCGCAGGGTCCGGGGAAGGGTCCGACCCATTTGGGTCTTTTGTACGCAGCCTTTCCCTACATTTCTGCAAGAGGCTGTTTCCAGGACTCGAACCCGTGACCTCATGGTCACAAGGCAACAGCTTTACCGCTGCGCCAAGGCCCCCCTTCAAGCACACAACTCAAGCAATCATCATAAAAAATTCAGCACACAACTCTTATTTCAGCCTACTACGTCTAAGCGTTCATATTACAACTATATTCAATGGGAAGCCTAAACTTAATCGTGAGAACCGGTGCTGTTCTCTGACGGGGACCCGGCCAGCCGTCCGTTCATGGGGCCCACTCGCCGTGAATCGCATTGGTTGGTGCCGTGTTGTGCGTTACCCAACAGCACATATATAATGAATAATTTATTACATAAATCAATAGCGGAAGCTTACAAAGGTTCTTTGTAAATAATTTACAGCAAATATCTACAGCGGAAGACTTATAATCATCTCACGTCGAATAACTAATGAGCACTCCAGAAGGGGTCCAGCCCGAGGACTCCTCTCGCTAGCAACACAAAGACATGGCAGCGGCTGGGTTCTCCATGTGTTAATCGACTCGGAAGTCTCCGAGTCTCACCAGACAACTTTATTCTTTGCATCGATGTCAACCTGCAAAACCACTCATATAGCAAGTGTGAGCACATAGGCTCAGCAAGACTGATCCGTCTCTCCTAAACAAGAAACCCTACATGCACAACGGAATGAAATAGGGCAGCTGCATTTGCATAAAGGACTCGCCTAATGTTGATCCTTAACTTTCAGATTTTAAGCCTCATTGTAAAGACCTTGAGCCGAACAGCATCGCAACTCCACAATCAAACAAGAAACGCGTTGTTGTGATTCTTCTTGCAAAAAGTGAAAGAAAGTTTAATTCACACTATCTCTACTTCAAGCATTTTTGCAATACAAGTTACATTACAGCCTTATCAAGTTCAACAGAAAACCAGTTCAGTTCTTACTACGTCAAGACGCAGTGGGCAAGTATACTCATATGACCACGAGCGACAGTGATTCAAATCTGTACACGCCCGGACTACACGACACGTACACCCGTACCCGAGTTGCCGGCAGCAACCCCGACTGACGTTGTACGCGGCCACCTTTCCCAAGATCTTCCACACAGGACACAGTCTAACTGCCCCGTGTAGCAAGCTCCCTCAAGGTACATACCTGCAGTGATATGTTCTTGAGCGAGTTACCTCCTGCTACCCTGACGCCGAGAGCCTAAGACGGTTACAAAAGTTCCAATGTGGATCTCCCGAGGTACATCGGTTTCCTGGGTCCCATATAGCCAGTATGCGTCCGGTACACAACTCAAACTTGTCCAACAGGGCCAAGAACTGACGGGCCTTAACCGACACAGGCAGGGCTATGCACGCACGGTCCGCAGCCTGCTGCATCTAAACCTCCCTGCCTGGTGTCCATTTCTTAAGTGTGAACTTTCCTCATTGTTTCTATTCTTGACCCGCTCCGAATAAACCAATCCCTAAACTCGCGAGTAGATTCTAAGTACTTGACTTCTACCGGACATTTCCTACTAACATTTAGCGTAGCCAAATCCACTCGAAGAGGTGCTATTCTACCCTTTCTCTCTTAGGACATTTCTGGTCATGCAGTTGGGTTTTCATTATCAACTAGACCTAATGCAATCAAACAATTCAAAGCTATGATCTCTAAAAATGGAAATACTTTATAAAACTGCTCGAATGCAAACCGGGGCTTGCCTGTTTTGCAGGTGACTAATATTAACAGTTGGTGAAGATCACTTGAGGCTTGATCACTCTCTTTCCTCCCTCCTTGATCTTCACTTCAATTCCTTCACACGTTCTCTAGTAGATGCTACACGATATGAATATGCATATGTATTTAATTGTAAAGCTTTTACTAATAAGCTCTAATGACATGTTTAAAAACTGGAACTCTGTTTAAGAATTTAAAATGACACTGGTGCTAGTGGTTTGGGTTGGGTTTAAGCGATGAGAACGGAGAAGTAGATCGCCAGCGCAAGAAATCAAGGAGGAGGCGGCTTCGGCACTGCTTGGTGTGACCCGTGGGAAGCTGCTGCTCTGCTCGAGTGAACCGACTGAAGAGCTGTAACACCCCAATATCTGCTAAAGAGGGGAATTTAAAATTTTTGGACGAATTGCATGTGGTGCAGAAATTTAAATTTAAACTGGAATTCAAATTCAAATCAAAACAGAAAAGAAAAGGAAAAAGAAAAAGAAAACCTCAGCCGGCCAGTGGGCCAAAACCCGCCAGCCGGCCAACTATCCCCCCGCGCCAGCCCACAACCGCGCGCCCTCTCTTCCTCTCACTGACACGCGTGGCCCGCGTGTCATCTCCTACCTCCCGCTCGTGCCAACCGACCGGATTCCCCCCCCCCCCCCCCGCGCGCCCTGTCGCAACCAACTTCGGAAACCGCGTCCCCAGCCCGACTCCCGGTCCCGGACGACTCCAATTCGATCCCAATAGACCGCCGCCCCCCCCCCCCCCCCCGCCTATATAAACGTCGACATCACCCTGTTTTCCCCCATGATCGGCTGTTTTTCCTCCCGGTGAGAACCGAAGCTTCTTCCGCCATTTTCCTTCGATCCTAGCTCGGATTTCCTGATCTAACGCGCCGATCATATTCCACCGCCTCCGTGGAGTCACGCAGGTGAAGAAAACCCGGTGTTTCGCACCCTAGACGCAGCTCCGACGAGCACCGCCGCTATTTCATCTCGGACCACGCCGCCGACCACCTTCCAGGGCCTCCGAGCTCAAGAAAAACCCCAAGGTGAGATCCCCGACCTCCCCTCTACCGTTCTATGCCATGAAATCCAAGTTTTAGGAAGTATAGACGAAAACCCGAAGATCTCCGGCGAGATCGCCGCCCCCCGCCGCCGCGCGCCGCCGGGATGCGCGGGCTGGCTCCGGCCAGGGCGACGTGGCCCCTTGAGGGCCGTCTATTTTAAATCGCACAGTAGAATCAAAACCCGCGCGTACCGATTCAGCGATCTAATCTGAGCCATCTGTTTTAAATCGGATGGTCCACGTTAGCCCCGCATTATAAAGGCCGGGATTCATACGTGCTACCCCCTGGGGATTTTGGAAAACACGAGCTAGCCCCGGAAACTTCTGATCTAGCCCCTGGAACTTCAGAAATTCATGTAAGTTCATTTAAAAATCAGTTTTAGCCCCTGGACTTAATAAAAATTAGGAAAACCCCTCTGTTATGTGTAGTTAGACCCCTGGAAATTTATGAAATAATAAATTAGACCCCGTAGTAGGGTGGATTTACCTTTTTACCCTATATGATATTAAATTCAGAAATTTGAATGTGTGATTAGGATTTAAATTGAAAAGGTGAGGCAAACACATTGTAAATTCAAATTTAAACTCTACTAGCACTTGGAAACCTTTAGAATGAGTTAAAAATAGATTTTAGGCTGAAATGAATTCTATCTAAATGATATTCATTTTTATTAGTTCTAGAATCATATTTTAGGCTAGGAAATAATTCTAAAAACTAGTAAAATAAATTTAATTTGTTCCACATCAGAGAGGAAGTTCAAAGATATATTATTGAACATTTTAGATCAGAACCTATTCTATTTAGATGATGTGTCCTACTATTTTCATAATAAAACTTACTTTTAGGCATAGAAAATAAATCTGAAAAATATAGGAAAATAGGTATGCATAATTAGAAAATGATAAATGAAGTCTCGAAATCCAAAAACTTCAGTTTAGAATTTGGTAGAAAATCTGAAAACCTATTTGGAGTAGGAAAATACCTATTATACAAACTTTGTGGCTAAGAAATGTAATAATTAAATATAAAGAATTTGTTCAAATTGGAACTTCATATATAGTTGCAAATAGAAATCTGAACATTGAAGTTAGAAATAATATACATATGTTTAAAGGTGAATGTAGTCCAAAAATCAACACATGTAGAGTAACCACAACACTTAGAAATGTGAATGACTTCCATAGGTATGTATGTGTGGTTTGTATGAAGTGAAAGTGTGAACTATGTCTTACGGATTGTTGTTTTCTTTTGCTATGTGTATTGGCATGAATAGAATCTGCCCCAGAGCAAGTTCTCCCCTTCCAAGACCAGGACTTTCCATTCCCAGAGCAGCAGGAAGAAGGCAAGTGTCCTTGACCACTTTGATCCTATACTAGGATGTGTAGATAGAATTATTTGCATTGTCAATTGAAATATGAAACCCATGCTAGGACGTTTCCCTAGAATTGCATTACCTTGTTTCCTTGTAGCTTGGGTTGGGATTTATTTTATCATGTCATTTATTTATATGCTTATGCTTAGCCATGCTTAGAATGGGATAAGTGGGATATGAGATCATCAATTTATTTACCTTACTCTTGAATGAGATATTATGAGTTATGTAGAGGTAGGGATTGAGGCATGTTGGATGTTTTGGTTGGTGCTGGGTGCACGAGACTCGGGTTTGTGTTTAGTACTTGCCTGGTCCTAAGGACCGATTCATGGAGCATGTAACCTGGCTTTACCGTGCCAACCACATGCTGAGATGGGGCAGCTTGGCCAATTAATTAGGTGTATCCCCGGCGTAATATGGGTGTGTTGGATGGTGCGGGGAGTAGGTGTCAGCTGGACTACCATATGAACCGCAAGGCTCAAGAGGGGGCCACTGCAGCGGGGTTGGAGCCTCTTGTATGCTGTTAGGGGTGAAACCTCAGTGGCCCACGCTCGTCGGGAATCCCTTTGTAAAGGCTTCGTAGTGATCTCGTGGCTACACACCTGGGAAGTGTGAATGTGGTTCGCGGCCACTGGCATAATGGAGGTTCTTTTAGTCCACCCGGCAACAGGGGATGAAATCACTACATGTGGGTACAGTGGTGCAAACTCTGCAGAGTCAAAACTGTCATGACAGCCGTGCTCATGGTCAAGAGCGGCTTGGACTTATTCATGATTAGATGATTGATGGCTTTGGAAGTTGAGGATGTTAAGCGGGGAGCTTAACATTGGAATTGATGTTATGGTTATTTGATTCTGATGATGGGTTGGGAGATTGGGACCATTTCACCTATGTAGTAATGTAGATGCTTAATAAGCTAAGGTGATAGGTATTAATTGCGTAGTGCTTTAACCATGAGTTCAACCTGTCCTTGCTCTAGCCATGCATGACATAACTTCCCCACACTTGGTGAGTACCCACGATACTCAAACTTGCATATTTGTTGGTTTAAATTGCTGCTCAGGTCAAGGGGAGGATGTGGTGTTCAATGACCAAGACATCGGACCCGAAGAAGGATTCTAGGTTCATGGAGTCCCCCGGGCAACGCTTGTGACGGAGTCCACAAGAATAATATTTCGCTGCTATTTTATTTACATGTTATGAACTTATTATCGTCCATCGAGACGTATGCTATGTAAGACTTATTTATATTCGAACACCTAGCTTGTAATATGATGATGCTTCACTATTTGTCGTCACATGTATGAGAAAATGATCCTGGCATACATGTGATATTCACTCGGTTGTTCTTCGGATAAACCGGGTGTGACAGAAGTGGTATCAGAGACAAAGTTGCCCGTAGGAACGTGGACCTAGGTAGAAATGGACGTATTTAAGGACCCTATTTTCTTAAAAACTATTTTACAAAGGTGTGGGTTGAAAAGTGTTATTTAATGGGGTCAATTTATTCATCTTACCCCAACTTTTATTCAAAATACAATTTTTATTTAAATCTTATCTAACTTAATTTTAAACGCTTTATGTTTTAGATGGTTCGGATGATCCGCACCGCCCGCAAGTCCACCGGAGGGAGAGTTCCTGTAGTTGCCCTTGCCCTAAGAGAGGAGAATCATCCGGTGACGTACCACTCCTACGGATTGGCAGTAGGAGGCTTGTTGCGCCGTCTTCGGCGTATGTGTGACGCCCTCAATTCTGTGGAAAACCACGGAACCGAGAACTAATGCATATGTGTGCCCAGGATGTTCATCACACATACACATACATTCCACAAACTGAATTCAGATTATATATTACCACGAATAACAGAGTTTATTACAATACCTCATGAGTCTTGGACTCATGCACACAGCAGAAGTCTTATTTCTATGCAGCGGAGGTCTTTCTAAAGCGGAAGCAATTCGACTAATGCGGAAACAAATCTAAGCAGTAGTGATTCCATCTCCGTTCCCTCCACAGGCAAGGTCGAGAACAGATCACACGCCATAATGCTCCACTTGGTCTTCATAGTAGGCTTCTCCTGCTGCTGATGATGAAGTAATAATGCAAGTTTGAGTACAATGATGTACTCAGCAAGTGCGGGAAAACGCATGATATGCAGTTCATAAACAAGGTAGGTATAAAAGGCTTATTTGCAGAAAAGCAGATTTATAAGACCATGATAAAACAGCAACTTAACTTAGATGTAATCCCTGCATGTATTAAATTACCAACATACCTCAATCACTTCCCGTGTTCCATCCGAACATTAACCAATCCTTTACTCAAACTCACGAATACCTCATCGTATTCGCTACTATCTCGCCTCGTAATTCAACCTCGTCTCACACCGAGGTCAATCTCATGTCATGTCCCAACAGTCATGCAACCATCTCATCACCCAGACTCAACAGTCCCAAACCAAACCATAACCAAACCAATAACCATAACAAAAAACCATCCCAATAACCATCCCAACTAATCATGGCAGTTTAGCCAGGTGCTCGTGACCGTAAGCTCGGCTATCATGATAGTTTTAGACTCTGCAGAGTTTGCACCTCTTTACCCACAAGTTTGTGATTTCGTCACCCATCGGCGACTGCAGAACCTCCATTATACCAGTACACAACCGTCGGTGTATGGTCAAGAGATCACAAAATAGCCTTTACAAAGGGGTTACTAGATGTATGGACTCACTAAGGTTTCACCGGCAGGCTAGAATCTCCAATTCTCCCACCACGGGCCCCCTCTTGTGCCATGCAGTTCCCAGGGCAGTCCTCCCTCGACTCCCATTCCCCGCGCCTTCCACAGTCCATAACACTCTAGCAACTTACCTAATTACTCAGCTAAGCCGCACCCATACTTGGCCTTGTGGTGGCACTGTTATCCTGGCATGTGCATGCATGAACCGGTCCTTAGATCTACGGCAAGTAAACCACCATCTCATGCTACCTCATTCACAAACCCAGACTTGCCTAGATCTCCCTCCGATCCATGTCCATTAACATCATCAGTTTCTCATTATCATTACGAGTGCAGTTAGCTAGACACATCTATCTCGCTTCCCAATACCATGGACTCGGCGAAGCATAAAGCAAAAACCATATCCGTCTCATAAACTTCCCTGGCGACAAGGGTGGTTTAACCAATACTAGTAAACTACTAAAAGGTTTCTCATCATGTTTGACTCATCACACACACCCTTTTTGCAAAACAAAATAGTTTTATCCAAACATAGGATCAATATGGTCAAGGGGCACTTGTCTTGTTCTTGCGGTTCCGGTTGTTCTTGATTCTCAAAACCTGGTTGCTGCAGTTCGTCGTAGACAGCTCCCTGAGCTTGTCCTGCTAGGTAGGATCACGTGCATACAGGATTCACAGCAATCAATATTTATGCACAAACCTTAAACTAGATGTGATGATGCATATGCATGCTATCTCATGATTAGTTTTATTAGATTGATCTGTACGTGTTCTTGCATGGCCTTGTAGGGACAGGGGTGTTCGGATCAAAGGTGAACATGGCGATGATCTTGTCTTTAGATCAAACTGATCATCAAGTGATCTGCCCACGAGAAGGCTTCTGTTCGAAAGGAATTGAAGAACAGATGCAAAGAGATGAAAACAATGATATTGAAGTCCTACCTCACGTTCTTCGAGGTCCTCCTCAGACCGCTCGGTTCTTCTTCGATGATCTCCCTTGTTGCGCTTCAGCGATGGTTTGCTCGGCGAGTTAGGAGCTAGGGCTCTAAGTCATCGGCTCAGGAGTCGAAAGAGAAGTTGTGGTTTCGGCCAGAGGTTTTGGGTTCTATTTATAATCGGGAAGAGAAAAGTCCTAATCTGATTGTATCTCGAATAAGGGTCTTATTCAGATCTTTGTTGGATCCTAACATCTTATCTTTAGTAACATCATGGAATTTAGATCGGTTTCTGTTGCGTACCGGTATCTTTTACGCGTAAAACCCGCTCCAGAACTCGTTACCTCCGTGATGATGAGCTCCGGAAGCTCCACGTGTCCTCCGGGGCCTGGTATCTCCTCGTCCGCAGAGACGAGCTCCGGTTGTGCCGCGTGTCACGAGCGAGACATCCCCCTTCTCCGGAGGTGAGCTCCGCGCACACCACGTGTTGGCGCCGGTCTTCCCTCTCTTCCTTCCTCAGGAACATGCCCTAAGGTCGACACGTGTCCGGCAACGACAGACCTCCCGGAGATAAGCTCCGGTGGCGACACGTGTTCGATAGATCCGGACTTCTCTGAGATGGGCTCCGAGATCGACTCGTACCCCGCGTGACTGGTCTTCTGATTTCTGCGAGGACTAGCTCCGAGGATGAAACGTGTCTTGCGGAAATGCCTTTGCTTCCTCTGCAGAGGCTAGCTCCGTGGGCAACACGTGTCCCACAGGATCGGACCTCTCCCCTTTGTGGCGATGAGCCCCGAACCTGCCACGTAGCTCTTTTGGCGGCGAACCTCTCTTCACTTCGCAGGGATGAGCTCCGATCACGCCACGTGGCTAGCGGCCGCGGTAAGTTGTCTTCGGCGCTCGCGGAGGGCCTTATTGGCTATTCTTTTGATAATTATCTCTGTTTCATTAAAATGTTTCTTCTTCATAGAATATGAACATATGCTGACACCCGAGGCGAGGGTGTCACAAATCTACCCCCCTTAAATTGAATCTCGCCCTCGAGATTCGATAGTAGGAAATAGATGGGGGAATTCCGCCTCGATATCCTCTTCACGCTCCCATGTGGCCTCAGCTTTGGTGTGATGGCTCCATTGTACCTTGCACCATCGAATCACCTTGTTTCGGGTGACCCTTTCCTTTACGTCCAAGATTCGGACAGGGTGTTCTGCGTAAGTCAGGTCCTCTTGAAGTTCAAGCTCTCCTATTGACACCTGTTCCTCTGGTATTCTTAAGCACTTCTTGAGCTGGGATACATGAAACACGTCATGTACGTTGGAGAGATGGTTTGGGAGCTCTAGTCGGTAGGCTACTTCTCCTCGCTTGTCCAAAATCTTAAATGGTCCGATGTAGCGAGGTGCTAGCTTGCCTTTGATGTTGAAACGTCGTTGGCCTCGGATAGGCGATACCTTAAGGTATACGAAGTCTCCCACTTCAAAGATCAACTTCCTACGCCTATTGTCCGCATAGCCTTTCTGTCGTGACTGGGCAGCCTTTAAGTTCTCCCGTATCGTTTGGACCTGCTTTTCGGCTTCTTGTAGTACTTTGGGTCCAAACACCTGGTTCTCTCCAGTCTCGTTCCAGAATAGTGGCGTTCTACACCGTCTACCATATAAGGCTTCGAAAGGCGACATCTTTAAGGTAGCTTGATAGCTGTTGTTATAGGAAAACTCGGCATACGGTAAACTCCTATCCCAACTACGCCCACGTTTCAAGGCACAAGCTCTCAACATGTCCTCCAAAATTTGGTTCGTCCTTTCGGTTTGTCCTTCTGTTTGTGGGTGGTAGGCGGAGCTGAAATCTAGTCGTGTACCCATGGTTTTCTGCAGCTTCCTCCAGAATCTAGAGGTAAACTGAGAACCTCGGTCTGAGACTATCCTCTTCGGAACTCTGTGTCGGCACATGATCTGCTCCATGTACAACTCTGCCAATTGTGCAACGTTATAACTGGTCTTTACCGGAAGAAAATGGGCAGTTTTCGTCAATCGGTCCACAATGACCAATATGGAGTCGCATCCCGACTGAGTACGTGGTAATCCAACGATGAAGTCCATACTGATGTCCTCCCATTTCCATTCGGGTATTCTCAAAGGTTGCAACAATCCAGTGGGTTTTTGATGTTTGGCCTTTACCCGTTGGCATGTGTCGCATAGGGCAACGTATTCGGCTATATCCCTCTTCATACCATCCCACCAATAACAAGTTTTCAAGTCCTGGTACATTTTGGTGCTTCCTGGGTGTATGGAATAGGGTGAATCATGTGCCTCCTTCAATATCATGTCGCAGAGGTGTCTTATGTTCGGCACACAAATCCTTTTTCCTAGCCGAAGCGTACCCTTTTCATCCTCCTTGAAATCCTTTTCTATTCCTTGTCGGATTCTTTCCTTGATCTCCTTGATTTCCTCGTCCGTGGATTGGCCCTCTCTTATTTCTTGCTCCAATGGGTAGTGCATCTCCATTATCTCCACGTTATTCAAGAATCTGAGGTGTAACCGTTCGAACTCCTTCTGTAGTTCGGGTGGTAGCTCCCGAACCGTGAGTTGGTGACAGGCTCCCTTTCTGCTCAATGTGTCCGCTACTACATTGGCCCTCCCGGGGTGGTAGTTGATTCCCACATCATAATCCTTGATGAGTTCTAACCATCGACGTTGCCTCAAATTCAAGTCCGTTTGTGTAAATATGTACTTGAGGCTTTTATGATCCGTATAGATCTCACATCGATGTCCAAGGATATAATGTCTCCAAATCTTCAATGCATGCACCACTGCTGCTAGCTCCAAGTCATGCGTAGGATAGTTAAGCTCGTGCTTCTTTAATTGTCGTGAGGCATAGGCTAACACTTGTCCTTCCTGCATGAGTACACATCCGAGCCCTTGTCTGGATGCGTCACAATATATGTCAAAGCTCTTGCTTACGTCTGGCAATACCAGAACTGGTGCTGTGGTTAGCCTTTTCTTGAGTTCCTCAAAACTTTCTTGGCAGGCTTGGGACCATTGAAAGACTTTTCCCTTCATTAGTAACTCCGTCATAGGTTTTGCTATCTTAGAGAAGTCTTTAATGAAGCGCCGGTAGTATCCTTCCATCCCAATAAAACTCCGAATATCCCTCATGCTCTTCGGTTGGTCCCACTTCAGAACATCTCTCACCTTTCCAGGATCAACCGATACCCCTTCCTTGGAGATAATATGGCCTAGAAAAGATATTTCCTTTAGCCAAAATTGACACTTGTTAAGCTTGGCATACAATTGATGTTCACGCATCTTCTGCAAGGTCAATCTCAGATGTTCTTTCCTCCTCACTTTTTGAATACACCATAATGTCATCGATGAAAGCCACGACGAACTTGTCCAAGTATTCCATGAAAACCTTGTTCATGAGGTACATGAAGTAAGCGGGTGCATTTGTTATTCCAAAAGACATAACGGTATATTCATACGAACCATATCGTGTCCGAAAGGCTGTCTTAGGTACATCGGAGGGCTTAATCTTCAGCTGGAAATATCCCGACCGAAGATCAATCTTGGAGAATACTCGGGCTCCTTTCATTTGATCAAACAGGTCCTCTATACGGGGCAGAGGGTATTTATTCTTGATTGTCACCTCGTTGAGAGACCTGTAGTCCATGCACATTCTTTGGGTTCCATCCTTCTTGTCCAAGAAGAGTACCGGAGCTCCCCATAGTGACGAGCTTGGACGGATAAAACCCTTCTCCAACTGTTCTTGAATTTGCTTCTTGAGTTCAACTAGCTCGTTGACGGGCATCCTGTATGGTCTCTTAGCTATAGGTGCAGTTCCGGGTACTAAATCTATGGCAAACTCGAGGTCCCGGTCAGGTGGCATTCCTGGAAGCTCTTTCGGGAACACGTCCGAAAATTCCTGAACCACTGGAATGCTGTCCAATGTTGTTCCTTCGACGTGGTTCAAATTTGCCCGTTCGGTTGTTTTCTGGGCTGACTCAAACTCGACACGAATACCGTGTCCGTTTATCAACTGTACGCTCCTTTCAGCACATTGGATTACTCCATTGTGCTTGCTTAACCAATCCATTCTGAGTATGATGTCAATCCCGTGGGAGTCCAAGACAATAAGGTTGGCAAGGAAGTCTACCCCCCTTATTTTAAGGCTTACTTTAGGACATACTATATTAGTCCTCATTTCTCCTCCGGGAGAATTAACTATCATAGCACATTCTAAGTGGGATACGGGTAGTTGATGTTTGGCAACATATTTGGATGATATGAAGGAATGCGATGCTCCGGAATCAAATAAAATGGTGGCTGGGTTGGAGTTGGCAAGGAACATACCAATTGTGACGTCCTCAGCTTGTTGTGCTTCTTCAGCAGTGACATGGTTCACGTGGCCACGAGCATAGTTCTGCGGTCCACGTTTCCCTTGGTTGTCCCCTCTGCTTGGTTGCAGGTTCTGCTTGGGCACGTTACCTTGCTGTCCAGGGCCTCTCCTCGGGCACTGTTTAGCGAAGTGACCTACTTCCCCGCATGTAAAGCATGCCCTGTTGCCTACGGCAGCAGGTATGTTGGGGCGGGGGTTTTGAACAGGGGCACCATTGTTAGGTCGGGGCACTGGAGGCATGGGCACACGAGGTGCCGGTGCAACGAATTGTTGCTGTGGTGGCCGACCAGGGCGGTACGCAGGAGTGGTCGATCCATACTGCCGTGCAGGGGGCATGTACCTAGGTCGTACGTTGCTCCCTTGGGGCTGGTATGACATCTTCCTCTTGCACTATCGCTCGATCTCTCGGATCTTGTTTTCAACCACAATAGCCTTGTCAACCAGCTTCTGGAAGATTTCGTAGTCATTGTTGAGGAGCTGAACCTGGATCTCATTGTTCAACCCTCTCATGAACAGGTACTGCTTCCTCTGGTCTAAGTTGACATCTTCGGGGGCGTACCGGGACAGTTGTATGAACTTGTTGAGATACTTGTTCACACTCTTCTGTCCTTGGCGGAGACCTTCAAACTCCTGCCTCTTGAGCATCATTACACCAGCAGGGATGTAGTGAGAGCGGAAACTTTTCTTGAACTCAGTCCAAGTGATTGTCTCCAGGTTGGCATGGGCGTTGCTCAAGGCATCCCACCAGTCAGCAGCGGCTCCCGTAAGTTGGTGCGATGCGAAGAGAACATTCTCTCGGTCGTTGCACTGAACAATGGCGAGCTTCTTCTCCATAAATTTCAACCAATCATCGGCCTCCATTGGATCGCTTGCTTGAGCAAAGGCGGGTGGTCGAGCCCTCATGAACTCTCCCAACCTGTTATGAGCCGGCGGTGGTGGTGGCGGTGGTGCCGGAACGGGGTGTTGGTTGGCCTGCAACTGACCCAAAGTTTGGATCATGGTTTGCATAAGCTGGTTTTGCATGGCCATCAACCTTTCCAGATGGTTTTCACCAACTCTGGGGTTAGCAGGAACTCCCTCGTGGTCATCCTCCTGGACGTTCCTTCGGCTGGCGTTTCCTCTCACCATCTGTGAGAGAGAACGAAATAGAATAGAAGGTTAGGTAGGTCCCTTCAACTATATGCATCAAGGTGAGTTGGACTATATATATTAGCCCTTATGAGGATGTGATCAAGTGCCGAAGTATTTCACACCTCTTTCTTTTTACGTATGGACAACATTTTTGAGACGTCCCACAACTCACACTAAGCACATAATCACACACAATCATTGCAAGGGCTCATACAACTCCTATTCAAGGATGGTTTCCTATGCCAAGGTGGTTTTAAAGCCAATCTGAGCTATTCACCCTAGGACGCTTCCTTTGGTCAGCGTGGCTTAGCTACCTGTGACTTATATTTAGGGGTATAACTTGCTGTTAATCCGTGGCTCTAATATTATTCTAAGGTTTCTATCTAGGCGTGTAACCTTCTGTCAACCCGTGGCTCTGATACCAATCTGTGACGCCCTCAATTCTGTGGAAAACCACGGAACCGAGAACTAATGCATGTGTGTGCCCAGGATGTTCATCACACATACACATACGTTCCACAAACTGAATTCAGATTATATATTACCACGAATAACAGAGTTTATTACAATACCTCATGAGTCTTGGACTCATGCACACAGCAGAAGTCTTATTTCTATGCAGCGGAAGTCTTTCTAAAGCGGAAGCAATTCGACTAATGCGGAAACAAATCTAAGCAGTAGTGATTCCATCTCCGTTCCCTCCACAGGCAAGGTTGAGAACAGATCACACGCCATAATGCTCCACTTGGTCTTCATAGTAGGCTTCTCCTGCTGTTGATGATGAAGTAATAATGCAAGTTTGAGTACAATGATGTACTCAGCAAGTGCGGGAAAATACATGATATGCAGTTCATAAACAAGGTAGGTATAAAAGGCTTATTTGCAGAAAAGCAGATTTATAAAACCATGATAAAACAGCAACTTAACTTAGATGTAATCCCAGCATGTATTAAATTACCAACATACCTCCATCACTTCTCGTATTCCATCCGAACATTAACCAATCCTTTACTCATACTCATGAATATTTCCTCGTATTCGCTACAATCTCACCTCGTAATTCAACCTCGTCTCACACCGAGACCAATCTCATGTCATGTCCCAACAGTCATGCAACCATCTCATCACCCAGACTCAACAGTCCCAAACCAAACCATAACCAAACCAATAACCATAACCAAAAACCTTCCCAATAACCATCCCAACTAATCATAGCAGTTTAGCCAGGTACTCGTGACCGTAAGCTCGGCTATCATGATAGTTTTAGACTCTGCAGAGTTTGCACCTCTTTACCCACAAGTTTGTGATTTCGTCACCCGTCGGCGACTGCAGAACCTCCATTATACCAGTACACAACCGTCGGTGTATGGTCAAGAATCACAAAATAGCCTTTACAAATGCGTTACTAGATGTATGGACTCACTAAGGTTTCACCGGCAGGCTAAAATCTCCAATTCACCCACCCACGGGCCCCCTCTTGTGCCATGCAGTTCCCAGGGCAGTCCTTACTCGACTCCCATTCCCCGCGCCTTCCACAGTCCATAACACTCTAGCAACTTACCTAATTACTCAGCTAAGCCGCACCCATACTTGGCCTTATGGTGGCACTGTTATCCTGGCATGTGCATGCATGAACCGGTCTTTAGATCTACGACAAGTAAACCACCATCTCATGTTACCTCATTCACAAACCCAGACTTGCCTAGATCTCCCTCCGATCCATGTCCATTAACATCATCAGTTTCTCATTATCATTACGAGTGCAGTTAGCTAGACACATCTATCTCGCTTCCCAATACCATGGACTCGGCGAAGCATAAAGCAAAAAACCATACCCGGCTCATAAACTTCACTGGCGACAAGGGTGGTTTAACCAATACTAGTAAACTCCTAAAAGGTTTCTCATCATGTTTGACTCATCACACACACCCTTTTTGCAAAACAAAATAGTTTTATCCAAACATAGGATCAATATGGTCAAGGGGCACTTGCCTTGTTCTTGTGGTTCCGGTTGTTCTTGATTCTCAAAACCTGGTTGCTGCAGTTCGTCGTAGACAGCTCCCTGAGCTTGTCCTGCTAGGTAGGATGACGTGCATACAAGATTCACAGCAATCAATATTTATGCACAAACCTTAAACTAGATGTGATGATGCATATGCATGCTATCTCATGATTAGTTTTATTAGATTGATCTGTACGTGTTCTTGCATGGCCTTGTAGGGACAGGGGTGTTCGGATCAAAGGTGGACGTGGCGATGATCTTGTCTTTAGATCAAACTGATCATCAAGTGATCTGCCCACGAGAAGGCTTCTGTTCGAAAGGAATTGAAGAACAGATGCAAAGAGATGAAAACAATGATATTGAAGTCCTACCTCACGTTCTTCGAGGTCCTCCTCAGACCGCTCGGTTCTTCTTCGATGATCTCCCTTGTTGCGCTTCAGCGATGGTTTGCTCGGTGAGTTAGGGCTAGGGCTCTAAGTCGTCGGCTCAGGAGTCGAAAGAGAAGTTGTGGTTTCGGCCAGAGGTTTTGGGTTCTATTTATAATCGGGAAGAGAAAAGTCCTAATCTGATTGTATCTCGAATAAGAGTTTTATTCAGATCTTTGTTGGATCCTAACATCTTATCTTTAGTAACATCGTGGAATTTAGATCGGTTTCTGTTGCATACCGGTATCTTTTACGCGTAAAACCCGCTCCAGAACTCGTTACCTCCGTGATGATGAGCTCCGGAAGCTCCACGTGTCTTCCGGGGCCTGGTATCTCCTCGTCCGCAGAGACGAGCTCCAGTTGTGCCGCGTGTCACGAGCGAGACCTCCCCCTTCTCCGGAGGTGAGCTCCGCGCACGCCACGTGTTGGCGTCGGTCTTCCCTCTCTTCCTTCCTCAGGAACATGCCCCGAGGTCGACACGTGTCCGGCAACGATAGACCTCCCAGAGATAAGCTCCGGTGGTGACACGTGTTTGATAGATCTGGACTTCTATGAGATGGGCTCCGAGATCGACTCGTACCCCGCGCGACTAGTATTCTGATTTTCGCGAGGACTAACTCCGAGGATGACAGGTGTCTTGCGGAAATGCCTTTGCTTCCTCTGCAGAGGCTAGCTCCATGGGCAACACGTGTCCCACAGGATCGGACCTCTCCCCTTTGTGGCGACGAGCCCCGAACCTGCCACGTAGCTCTTTTAGCGGCGGACCTCTCTTTACTTCGCAGGGACGAGCTCCGATCATGCCACGTGGCCAGCGGCCGCGGTAAGTTGTCTTCGGCGCTCTCAGAGGGCCTTATTGGATATTCTTTTGATAATTCTATC
The DNA here is from genome assembly GCA_030760725.1 of Neostapfia colusana. NCBI lineage: Eukaryota > Viridiplantae > Streptophyta > Magnoliopsida > Poales > Poaceae > Neostapfia > Neostapfia colusana. The sequence goes on along the minus strand of JASWHV010000007.1, from coordinate 79,568,403 downwards.
TGTTTCATTAAAATGTTTCTTCTTCATAGAATATGAACATATGCTGACACCCGAGGCGAGGGTGTCACAGTATGCTCCAAGCCGCCAGAAATACGGGCAAGCTAACCATACATTACAGCTCCACCCGGACCATCCGTGAGAAGCGGGAAGAATGGAGTTCAGAAATGGGGGTTATCCACGAAAATCAGCTTCTCAAGATCCACCGCTCTCCAGCTTGTCAAGCGCCACAGGTCGATGCCGAGAAGGATGTCACTTGGGAGGCCATCACCTGCCAGAGTTACATCTACCGTCGCCACCTGGAAAGGACTGAGTACATGTATGTCCTCCAGCGTGAGAGTGGTACCGCGGAGTACAGGTACCCGCCAGTGCAGCAGGGGACTTCCCATGAGCACATGGACCTGTGCTTGGAGGATGCTGCTATGCTCAGCACTCGGCTGCAGGAGTGCCAGCAGGAGCTTCAGGATGTTCGTGACACCCTGAAGGAGACCCTGGCATTGCTTCGCGCCAGCTTGAGGGCGAGAGAAAGAGGAGATGGGAATGAACTGTGTGTCACCGTGAATGACACATGGACTCCTGACTCCCCAGACCGTCGGGCGAGCAGGCGTCGCCGCACTTCTCCACCAGCAGCTTCCCCACCCAAAGCAGAGTCAGAGGGCAGCCGCAATAATGAGGAAGATCCCGAGGAGCCAGCTCAGTGATATGAGTCGTGTAGAGTCCTTTCCCTTAGTTCAGCAGGTTATCGAGTAGTCGAGTCAATACCTTAGTTAATGGTGTGTTAATGTTTGGTGTGGGACGTGAGTTGTGGAAGCCATGTGCATTTGTCCGCAACCTCGTCTTTAGGCTGTTTTGCTTTGATGTGTGAACCCCTATGAATTAAGAGTGCATTTATTTTCACGTGATACGTGAAACCCTCAGAAAATGTTAATATAATAAGATCTCATGAGTTTAAGTTTAAACAAGCAAATTGGGAATTTAATACGAAATGCTTTAAATTAACATTTGGTTGATCATGATAGATGGCTGGAAGAGCAAAGGGTCGTGGTGCCAACCCCGCCAACAACAACGATGAGGCCGACAACCCTCATCTTTCTGGAGGACAAGATAGGGGTGGTCGCCGTGAAGGAGTTGATCCCATCCACCAAATGCTTGAAAATCAGAATCAGCTCATCCAGAGCCTAACTCAAGTGGTGGCCAACTTGCACCAAGTTCCACCTCCACAAGCTGCACCACGCCAACCAAGGTTGAGTGAGTTTCTAGGGACTCAACCTCCAAAGTTTGCAAGTGCTGCTGAACCTCTAGAGGCAGATGACTGGCTAAAGACCATTGAGAGCAAGATGAGGATCATACAATGCCAATGGTATGAGAGGGTGCTGTTTGCCTCTCACCAATTACATGGACCTGCTGCTGATTGGTGGACCGCTTACGTGGCCGCCCATCATGACCCTGAGAACATCACTTGGGAAGAGTTCAAGCACAGTTTCCGCAACCATTACATACCAAGGGGTGAACTCAAGAACAAGAGAAAGGAGTTCTTGGGGCTGCAGCAAGGAAACAAGACTGTGAGGGAATACCTCACTAAATTCACCCAACTATCCCGTTATGCACCACGGGACATCGAGACTGATGAGCAGAAATAGGACTGCTTTGTGGAAGGACTTACAGCGGAAATGCAGTGTGCAATGTCCTCCAACGAGTATGAAAGCTTTCAAAAGATGGTGGACAGAGCATTTGTTGTGGAGAGGAAGCTGAAGGCCTTGGAAAATGAAAACAAGAGGAAGGCGGGATGGTCACACCAAGCCTCGGGTAGCAACACACGCCCACGACTGATGCAACCAACCACAGGGCAGACGAGCCGTGCTGTGGTGCCCTACTCAGCACCCAGAGGGTACAACCCAAATTTCAGGCCTCCATCAGCACCGGCACAGCCGCAGCGTCAGTTTGTACAGCAGCCTTGTCCCACATATCAACCTCGACCAGCAGTGCAAGGACCACAGAACCAACCTCAAGACAACAAAGGCCAGGCACCTAAGGTTGGGGTGCAATGCTTCAATTGTGGCGAGGTGGGGCACTACGCTCATAAGTGCCCAAAGAAGAAGCCCGTGCAGCCGCAACAGTAGAATGTGATGCGAGGACGGGTGAACCACGTGACCATGGAGGAGGCGCAAGAGGCACCTGACGTGGTAGTTGGTAAGTTTCCTGCCAATTTACACATTGCAACCTTGTTGTTCGATTCTGGTGCTACCCACTCGTTCATTGCCCAAGGGTTTGTTAAGAAGCATGATCTAGCAACAACACAAATGAACCATATCCTAGCAGTAAACTCTCCAGGGGGAGAAATAAGGACAAGACAAGTGTGTCCCAAGGTGAATCTGAACATTAATGGGGTGATATTTACTGCAAACCTCATAGTGATAGATTCACCAGGGATAGATATTATTTTGGGTATGGATTGGTTGACCAAACATAAAGGAATCATCCATTGTTCGACAAGAACGGTGGAACTAACTCACCCTAGTGGCACCAGAGTAAAGTTCATAACCATACAAGAGCCTAGGAGGGACATTAAACTCAATCAAGTTGAGGTGGAAGTGGAGGAGATCAGGATCATCAGGGAATATCCAGACGTTTTTCCGGAGGAGTTGCCAGGTATGCCTCCCGATCGTGAAGTGGAATTCGCGATTGAGCTAGTTTATGAACATGTTTACAGCAAAATTAAGTTCAGTCTACACTCGCGGGCGTAGACTAAGCATCAAGTGCACGTTCAGCCCTCGAACGTGTCCTTGCTAGCACACACGCACACTAACTCTGCGGCGTGCACGACTCCCACTCGACGGGGTTCCCCTCCTGGGGTTCCGTCTCCTCCTCGGGAGTCCCTTCCTCATAGAACCCTGCAAAAGCTTCAAACACAAGCAGTGAGCACGAAGGCTCAGCAAGTCTGACCCGTCTCACCTAAACATGGAACTTCTACATGAGGGTAATGGGTTACATGGGGTAAAAATCATTTGCAAGGACTCGCCTAATTAGTAGAACCTTACTTTCAAGTTTTAGCAGCAGGTTGTGGAGAACCTTACGCTAGGGCATATGAGAGAGCCGCAATCAAACAAGAAACGCATTTCTCTCATGTACTTTGCCCAAGGTTGAAAAAAACTTTAGTTAGCTCTAAGCTACAGCATATCATTAACAATCAGTGTCCAGCTTTCAATCAGCAACATTTTAACATGTGACTAGCCTGTTCTTTCTACGTCACGGTACAGTGAACAAGTGGTACTCACTGACCGCGAGGGACGGCGATTATAATCGATTTACACCTGCAGGGTTACCCGAACAACCCGTCACGTATGCCCGTACTCGATGTTGCCTACAACAACCATCACGGACGCCGTACGCAACTACCTTTCACTCGTCAGTCAAATATTGAACCGGTCCCATCGTCCCGAGCAAGAGGTCCCTGCACGCGCATCTCTGTGCCGCCAGCCGATTTACACCTCGAGCTCTCAACCTACCCTCTGAACGACGGGCAATGCCTCAATACCCAGCTACCCGAGTTACATCAGTTTTCCGGTTCCCATATAGCCTGTAGGTCTTCGGTACTGTTCTAGGTTGTTCAACAGGCCCGCACACGGCTCGGTCCTCAATTGACACAAGCGGAGCTACAGCACACAGGCCCCAAAGTCCTGCTGCCCTTACTCTCCACTCGGTCTCATTTTCTTGCCATGTGTATCATGTGCTATCTCTACCCGAGCAATGTGCCTCTAGCCTATTCTCGCGAGTAGTTCCAACTACTCGACTTGTACCGAATCCTACTCTATCCTAGCAATGCAGTACCTAACGGGGTTTGCAATCCTAAACCCAACCCATGGTTCTCTTGGCTATGCAGTGGGGCTTCCAAATAAGACTCTAATGCACAGAATAAAGGAAACAAGTATGTGCTCAAACAATAAAAATTTGTAAAAAGGTTAATGCAAACCGGAGCTTGCCTTGCTGCTCTTGGTCGTAGGCTAGCTGCTCCTCCGGAGTTACGAAGTCTAGGACTTCGGGTTCCTCCTCGACCTTAGCGACTACATGATAAGAGCAATATATGTATCAACTTAAATGCATTTATATTAACTTTGAAGTTGTGAAGTCTATAACCCTTGCTAGACAGACCTAATGACTGTGAAACTTTTACTGTGGCTTGGTTACAAACTAAACAGAGACTTGGTCAAGTTTTAGTTGCAGCAAAGCTCATTTGAGCCCTCCACAATTAATTATGTCCTTGACCTTAATTGGAACTCTTAGGGTGTTCTAGGAATTTTCATGAAACAAACTATGACTTTCTGAAAACTAGATTTTCAGAGGGTTCTAATGGAGTTGGTCTCACTTAATTTGGAAGTCTCTAACTAAAGATATGAGCTAAACAATTTCAGAGAAAATTCTGAAAATGTTTCTGAACATTTTCTATTTTCTCTGGAACAGTTTCACTAATCACACCATTAGGTGGATTAAATGAGCTCAAATGGATCTGAAATTTTTATAGTAGTTCAAGGATATTTTGGTGAACATCTCAGAAAATTTTCAGGATTTTCCTCCAAATAATTCTCCAGTTAAAATTCCTAACAGTTTAAACTTTGAGGAATTAATTCTGGAGAAATAAGGAATTTCATGAAGTGAAACTTGATTTTCTGGAAATTACTCAGAGAGCTGAATCCAGCAAAATTTGGTTCACCCAATTTGGAGCTTTCTAGTCAAAGTTATGAGGATTTGAAGTTTGAAGGAAATCTGAAAATCGGGGAAAAGTTTAAACTCGCGCGTGGGCGCAGGGGACACACGTCGCACGCCTAGGCGATGGCACATCGCGGCCCACAAGGATTTTGCGTGCCAGCACACCCGATCCCGGCCGCAGCCGGATCCCGATTCAAAATATCTCCCGCTGACAGCTGGGGTCCACCCCCTTCTTCAACCTCGCGACACCTGCGCCCCGCCGCCGAGGGATCTCGCCGGAGAGCTCGCCGCCGGCCGCTGTACAGCTCCAAACTTCTCGATTCTGGCCGCCCCTGCCTACTTTTACTCGGGGAACAGGATTCTAGGGTCATCTGCTCATGACAATGACCGGAGCATGGTCGGCGACGAGCCGCCACCTCGGAACAACTTGGATCATGTCGGCTGACCCCTCTAGCACCTCAGCTACTTGGGAAACCGGTCGGGGAGCATCAGTGGACCTCAGAGAAGGTCGACATGAGCTCGAGGCAGCTTGGGGAAATCCCAAAATAGGTCCTCACCGTGCGCCCGATGCCGCCCGTTCGTTCCGCCATTAGTAGACCTCAAATTACGCCGGGCACAGAGGTTCCCCGGCCCAGAGTTGTGAAGGCAACTTGTGCGTTACCGTGTCTAGATCGTGTGAGAGCGGCTTGAGGTCCTCTAATCCTTTCTAGAGCACGAATTAAACAGAATCGTACCCGAAGGTCGTTCTGCACACAGAAAGGGGAAACGTGGAAATTCGCCGCCGGTGAGCAACCACTCGAGCTGTGGCTCGGGGATGAGCAGCACCGGTCACCCGCGCGTCCAAGGTTGCCTTGGCTCGGGCGTGACAACGCCCTGGTTGGGCTGTCCACGAGAGCCCGAGGTGCGGCGGTTCCAAGTCCCGAATTTGATGCTTCAGCACAGCCGATATCAATCGGTTTCAACCGAATTCTAGCAACGGGGAGGACGGAGGAAGGTTTCTAGTACCTTGCTGGGGCTCTGGAGTGGACGGAGGGAGCTGCGATCGGCGTTCTCCGATCAAGTCCGAGCTGCGGAAGTTTTCGGCCGGCGCTGAGTTCTTGCGGGGAAGAACGGTGGTGCCTCGGCCGAGGAGGGGGGCAGGCGCCTTAATAAGGCTCTGCACCGCCTTGCGCACGCGCGTGGGCAAGCAGCTGCTGGCGCGGCGGCTGCCCTCGGTGGCGATCACCGCTGCGGCTCGGCGACCCGAGTGAAAAAGTCTCAGTCGGTTTGATCTGAGCAGTGGCTGACATGTGGGTCCCACCTCCAGTTTTAACCTCTGAAATTTACTCCTAATCACTGTTGTAAACAGTGAACCCCATACTACCCTTGGCAATTCAAATTATTCACCCATGAGCCGTTTGAATTGATCAAAGTTCAAATGAGGTTTGGTTTGAATGAATTTCAGCACAAGTTCAGTTTGAAATTCAAATAAAGTTTGAATTTCTCCCCCTTGGCTCATGTCAAGATCAACTCCAAATGGAGTGAAAATTGGTGTGTGAGCTCACAAAAATGTGCTGAGTAAGAATATGCCTTCCACTTTTAAATTCATGGGATAAAAACAGTTTGAATTTGAATATGGTTTCAAACTGCCCTCTTCCTATCTATACCCAAAATGACCTCAAAAAGGTTTTGAATTTGAGTGAAACTTGGCATGGACATCCTTAGCAAAGTGTAGGAGTTTTCATATGTCCAGCCCATCTATATCACATGTGGGAAATACCACTTTTGCAATGTGTAAGTTTGTTCTCTAATGAGCATGTTGATAATTGTTACTAGCTCTTCATTTGTGTTCATCATTCTTCCTCAAATGAGGTGTGTGGTGTGGTGATGAACACTGCAAATGTGTGTCAAAAACTGAGGCCCTTACATTCCTCCCCCCTTAAAAGAATCTCGTCCCGAGATTATAAGGTGAAAATGAGAGAGAGGACGGTGGAAAATTACCGGATATGCGACGTGAAAAATTCAGGGTAGTTAGTGCGAAGGAATTCTTCGCTCTCCCATGTCACTTCGTCCATGGAGTGATTACTCCATAGAACCTTGTAGAACCACAACGTACGGTTGCGTGTGGTTCGGGCCTTTTCATCAATAATCTGCACCGGTTCCTCCCGATAGGTGAGATCCGGTTGCAGTTCTTCAATGTCTTCCAGCTGAACGGTAGTTGATAGCTTGAGACACTTCCTCAGCTGGGAAATATGAAAGACGTCGTGCACACCGGAAAGTGCTTCTGGTAATTTCAACCGTTATGCCACTGATCCACATCTTTCGGTAATCTGGAATGGACCGATGAATCGGGGTGCCAACTTTCCTCTCACCCCAAATCTGTTTACGCCCTTCATTGGAGATATCCGTAGATATACGTGCTCTCCAACTTCGAATTGTAATGGGCGCCTTCTCCGGTCCGCATACTGTTTCTGTCGGGATTGAGCGGCTTTTAGGTTCGCTTGAATCAGTCGAACCTTTTCTTCCGCGTTGTTGACAAGGTCAATCCCGAAGGTAACCCTTTCGCCAGACTCACACCAGTTCAATGGTGTGCGGCATTTTCTTCCGTATAGCGCCTCGTAAGGTGCCATCTTGATGCTGGCTTGGTACGCATTATTGTACGAGAACTCAGCTAACGGCAAGTGATCATCCCAATTACTGCCGTGGTCGATAGCGCAAGCTCGTAGCATGTCTTCTAGAATCTGATTTACCCGCTCGGTTTGTCCATCCGTCTGCGGGTGGTAGGCTGAACTACGGATCAGCTTCGTCCCCAAGGCAGCGTGCAGCTGCTCCCAAAAACGGGACACAAATAAAGTGCCCCGATCCGATATGATGGTACGGGGTACGCCGTATAAGCATAGGATCTGTGAGATGTACAGTTCAGCGTACTTCTTGGCGTTGTAGTTGGTGTTGACCGGGATGAAATGGGCAACTTTGGTGAGCCGATCGACGATCACCCACACAGAATCATGTTTCTGTAAGGTGGTGGGTAAACCGACGACGAAATCCATGCTCACGTCCTCCCACTTCCAGGCAGAAACGCCCAGTGGTTGTAGCAGTCCCGGTTTCCGCATGTGGTCTGCCTTCACCCTTCGACATGTATCACACTCGGACACGTATTTTGCAGTCTCTCGCTTCATCCGTGTCCACCAAAACTTTCTTCTGAGTTCTTGATACATTTTGTTGCTGCCGGGGTGAATAGAAAACTTTGATAAGTGAGCCTCATCAAAGATTTTCTTCCGTAACTCCGGGTTTCGGGGTACGACGATCCGGTTCTTGAACCATAGGACGCCGTCTCCGTCCTTCCGGAAACATTTCAACTCCCCACTGTCTATACGTCTCCGCAAATGTGACATGCCCTTGTCATTCTTCTGGGCTGCCGCTATCTCTTCACGGATGGTGGGGATCAAAGCTAGGTTGTAGAGAGCTCCGTGTGGAATCACATGGAGTGGTGGTTCGCTCTCTTCCAACGGTGTGATGGTCAGATTATTGACGTGTGACTTGCGGCTCAGCGCATCTGCCACAACGTTTGCCTTGCCCGGATGATAATGGATCTCTATCTCGTAATCCTTTATCAGTTCTAACCATCTTCGTTGCCTCATGTTCAGCTCCTTGTGAGTGAATATGTACTTGAGGCTTTTGTGGTCGGTATATAAATGTACGAGGTTACCGAGTAGGTAGTGCCTCCACATTTTTAGTGCAAGTACCACGGCAGCGAGCTCCAAGTCGTGAGTTGGATAATTCTGCTCATGGTTCCTAAGCTGCCGTGATCCATACGCGACCACTCTTCGGTCTTGCATCAGCACACGTCCGAGCCCAATGCTGGACGCATCGCAGTACACATCGAACGGTTTTGTTGTGTCTGGCTGCGCCAAAACCGGTGCTGATGTCAGGTGCTTGACTAAAGCCTTGAATGCTGCTTCACATGCTGGACTCCAAACATATTTGGTAGCCTTCTTCAGCAGCTCTGTCATTGGCTTGGCAATCTTCGAGAAGTTCGGAATGAACCTCCGATAATATCCCGCGAGTCCGAGGAAACTCCCTACCTCGTGAACAGTTCTCGGGGATTTCCAATTCAGCACTTGAGTGATCTTGCTCGGGTCCACAGCGATACCTTCCGCTGAGATGATATGCCCGAGGAAAGGCACTTGCGATATCCAAAACTCGCATTTGCTGAATTTTTCATATAACTTGTGATCCCGCAGCCGTTGCAAGACTATACGCAGATGTTTCTTGTGATCTTCCTCCGACTTGGAATATACTAGGATGTCATCGATGAAGACCACGACAAACTTGTCCAGCTCTGGCATGAACACCGAGTTCATTAAGTACATGAAGTGAGCTGGAGCATTGGTGAGGCCGAAGGACATGACCAGGTACTCATAAAGTCCGTACTACGTCGAGAAAGCCGTCTTCGGAATGTCCTCAGCCCTTATCTTAATCTGATGGTACCCGGATCTTAAATCCATTTTGGAAAAGATCTTTGCTTCGACCAACTGATCAAACAACGTGTCGATCCGTGGCAACGGGTACTTGTTCTTGATGGTTACGGCATTTAATGGACGGTAGTCCACGCAAAGCCGCAACGTCTCATCCTTCTTCTTGACAAATAATGCCGAACAGCCCCATGGCGAGGAGCTCGGCCTAATAAAACCCTTCTCCAGAAGGTCCGTGAGCTGATTCTTCAGTTCAGCCAACTCCTTGGGCGCCATCTTGTACGGCCTTCGGGATATTGGCATGGTTCCCGGTGCAAGTTCAATCTTGAACTCCACCTCTCTATCGGGTGGCATCCCCGGCAAATCATCCTGGAATACGTCAGGGAATTCTCGGACCACTGGAATATCTTCCAATCTGATGGTTGTGGCTTGATGGACACTTGGAAGTTTTATTTCTGGACTGTCCAGAAATAATGAGTGAGAACCGTGCACCTCTGAGTTTAAGTGCACGACTCGAAGGACGGTGTCTAAAACAGCGCCGTGGCGGGTTAACCACGACATCCCTAGGATGACATCGACCTTCTGTCCCTCTAAGATAATGAGAGACGTGGGGTACACTCTACCCGCTAAGCATAATGGTGCTTTGGAGACCATTACGCTTGCTGAAATCTTCCCACCCGGTGAAAAAATTAAATATGGGCTATCGGTGGGTAGTATTGGCAAACTGTGTTTAGCAATGAAAGCTTGGCTAATAAAATTATGTGTGGCGCCTGAATCAAACAGTACTATAGCGGGATGCTGGTGGAGTTGGAACATACCCGCAAGGATTGGCTTGCCCTCCGGCACGTCCTCAATGGCAAGTTGGTGGACAGTGCCAGGCCTAGGGTTTGCCCGCCGCGCATTAGTAGGGTTCCGGGGTTGATTCCTCCCCGGAAACTGCGGTGCCACTCCGCCACCTTGCCTCTCCGGGCAACTGCTTGCGAAGTGTCCTGGACGACCACACTTGTAACATGTGGCCGTTGCTGGTGTAGTGCTCGGGGGACGAAAGCCCGGCATGCGTTGCTGTGGTGCAAACGCACGCGGCATCGCCCGCTGCTGCTGTTGTTGTTGCGGTGGTACTGGCAGTGCCGGCCTGAATGCCGGTGAAGAGTACGGCCGACTGCGGAACGGCATCGACCGCTGTGGTGGCTGCCAGCGTGGACCTGATGGTGGGCGATTCAGCATCCGAAACTTCTGAGAAGGACTGCCTCCTTCTCCGCTGCTCTGCGGCGCGCTTCGCTTTCGCTCTGCCGCCGCCAACTCCTTACCGGAGTCCTCCTGAACAATCGCAGCATCAATGATGTCGTTGAGGCTGCCGCGATTGAACATCGCCAACTTGTCCTTCAGGAGCGGGTTAAGCCCCTGGTAAAAATGGTCCCGCCGCTTCTCGTCGGTATCAGCATGATACGACGCATATAGCGCGAGATCGTTAAACGCCCTGGAGTATTCCAGCGCGTTCCGGCTCCCTTGTTGCAGGTGTAGGAACTCCTGCGTCTTCCTTTTCATCAGACCTGGCGGTATATGATAGGCCCTGAAGGCCGTCCGGAACTCCGCCCAGGTCATCACTCGGTCGGTGGGCTGTGAAGCACAGAAGTTGGCCCACCACGTGCTCGCGGATCCTTGGAGCTGCTGGACCGCGAACTGAGTCTTGCGCTGCTCGCTGATTTGGAGCAGCCCGAACTTCATCTCTATGGCGCGGAGCCAGTTGTCCGCGTCAAGTGGTTCATCCGCCCTGGAGAATACCGGGGGATGAGTCGCCAGGAAGTCGGAGTAGGAGCTCTGTTGGCGCTCCTCACGATCTTGACGTCTCTCTGGGTGAGACGTATTGGCGATGAGAGTCTGCAGCAACTCTGTGTGCTGCTGATGCGAGCCCGCCATTGCCGCGACAATGTCGGCCAATGTAACCGTTGGAAGTGGCGGCGGCGGTGTTTGCTGTTGCTGTTGCTGCTGCTGTCCCGAGGAGTCCTCGGGAGGTGGTTGGGAGGTCTCTCCCCCTTGACTGGTACCCCCAACGTCAGGGTTGGCACGAGTACGCGTCATTCTGAAATTCAAAACATCAGCTATTAGCACATGTCTTACTTAAAATTCCGTAAACAACAGTAGGTATTGAAGTGACACATGATTAATTTGCACAACGTTCACATATATTGATAAAGCATAAACTTTATACAAGATACATTATTCTCGGATCTCCGAGAAGTCGTGCTCATGTCGTCACTACCTATACATACGCTACTGTCTACACGACATGTCACCGATTACAAAAGTTGGGTTACGCTACCCTAGCTGCCCTACTTGGCAACCGTAACCCCCTACTCGGAGTAGAACTCGACCTCCTGTGGGTCGTCCTCCTCCGGTACCTCTGCTGGTGGCTCTGGGTCTACCACCTCTTCTCCCATCCCGGGTTCTCCCATGGCTGGAAGACCCAAGACTACCGGTACGCCTAATACCGGGGGCACGAGGTCCTGCAAAGCATGCACCTCGTCCATAGCTTGGTTGTAGTCCTCTTCCCAGCCTTGGCCTTCCTCGATAGCGTCGTCCCGCTCTTGAGCAAGGTCCTCATTCTGCTGGGTTAGGGTCTGCACCAGCTCTTGCAACGCCGCGATGTCAACACGGCTCTTCTTCTTTGCCTTCTTCAGACGACGCAACTGATTGTGTTGTTCATTCAGTCGCTTGATCGTCTGAAGGAGCACATTGCGGAGTGCGCTGTGAGCACTCTCGAAATGATCTCCACGGCTTGTGCTCTCCTTGAGCTTGGTGGCGAGATGCTCCGTATGAACAGCTTGGCTGTCCATCACAGCGTTTCCCGCCCTCATTTGGAGGCTGAGATTTGCCTCCGCGGGGTTGTACCTTGGGCAACTCGGGTCTGTTGCCTGCAGGTACCTCTCTTCCCACACATGCTGAGCTCGTCCCTCCACCGGAACGAGTGCGTATGGAGTGCCCTCCATAGCCTGCACGTGTAGTTGGCAGAAACGTGACATAGTGTCACGGGATGCCACTTGCCACATCCCTTCCGGTTGTCTTCCTCTCACCTTGACGGTGAAGGGCACCCAACCGGGTGGCGTAGGTCCTGCAGGAACATCGACATGGATCGTCCACGTCTTGTTCCCCTCTTCGCCTTCTTCCTTGGCGAAGTATTGCGTCATCTGGTTGTACCCGAAATATTGGAGCATTTGCCACAACGCTTCCGGGTAGCCGCTACGGTCAGAACAGTGGGAAGCCACCCACCCGTTCTCCAACTGTTTATCTGCTGCCATCTGTAAAAATATATTTGAGAATTGTCAAATATTTATTTAAACAGTAAACCCCTGAGTTATAACATAAAACATGTCATTGAACCCATAAAACTTGGAAACATAGTTCAAATTTTAAACAAATTTGACTGCTGATCTGCTGTTCCCATGACAGCCTTGACCAGTTTCCATATCAACCTGATTTAGGCCATGTTAAAGGCAAAACCAATTCTGGAGCTCAACATCAAAGTTAAAGTTAACTTCAATAGCTTTCCAGAAAGTATTTAGTTGGCCTAAGATCTGTCCTGGCTCAAAAGTTATGAGATGTCAAAGTTAACAAAATTTCTGGAGAAAATTGGACAGCACCTCCCTGCCTTAGGTACTGATTTGATCCAAGAATCTCAGTTACTCCTGTTCCTAATCTGACAAAACTTTCTGTTACAAAGTTGTAACCCACCTCATAAGCTTTCCAGAACTACCTCATTTTCTATTTTTGGATTTTTATGCAGGAAGTTATGCTTATTTTACAGAGAGTTTACAGAGAGTCTTTGCTCTGTCCTGTTTTCTGGACAGTTTCAACTCTACTGCATTTTTCGAGTGGTTAAGGGATGAAACACCGATGGAACTCAACAGAAAAGTTGTAAAGCTCTTCCAAAGCTTTCCAGAAATGTATCATACGACCCCAACCTCGAAAGAACTCAACCTCTAACCTCTGATTAACTCCAGCCTTGATTCAGCTGAAAACAGAGTGCTCTGTCCTTAACATCCTATAAGTTGAAAACTTGTTAACTTTGAATATCCTGTACAAGGGAAGGAGTTACACCAAGTTTTACTACTTTGGATCAAAACTTTCAAGTTTTACAATGAAGTTGTTCATTTAGTGGGGTGTGACGTCGATGCGTCACCAGATTATGTCGGTACTACGTCCTCACAAAGAAAAACCTATACCGGACTTAGCCGGCTTCGTTATTTCAGTGGCACTAAACGTCACTCGCACACGGATGCTACACGTCTACCGTTTCGTGGTCAGGCTACCTGCAGAAACTCAAACAATCATCAGACTCGGCTGCACACCGAGCCCGAAATCCATACAGTTAGTACACCCGGCCATCATCACTCGCCCGGATGTTCTCAAGCCAACCACGCCTTGAGTTACGTGTTCACGTTTCAGACCACGTGACGGGGTCTCCCAAGTTGCACTACGCACGCCAGGGACAGACGTTGCTCGAATACCCCAAACGACATGAAGAGTCGTAGAGGATATCAAAGCGGGTCGGGTTACCTGCCACCCGTGGGGCTCCACCCTTCAGCTTGTGCGCACTGGTGGACAGCGCTTACGTGTACCCCCCAAGACATAAACGTCCCGAGATACACGATTTTCCGACATAACAAATAGGTTAATATGCCACTGTCTATATGCTAATAACGTCCTTATACGGGCTACTAACTCGTTCCTCACTGGATTTTTGAAAAAAACGACCTTTGTACTGTGTTAAACCTCAAGCGAGCTCTGATACCACGCTGACACGACCCCCTTGGTCCTGTCGAGCCAGGATCACGCTGAGGGGTGCTGCGTTGCACAGCACCGTATAACACACGTCAAAGGTACAAAGCGGAAGCGGAAATTTTATTACATAAACAAGTTTATGAACATGTTTACAGCAAAATTAAGTTCAGTCTACACTCGCGGGCGTAGACTAAGCATCAAGTGCACGTTCAGCCCTCGAACGTGTCCTTGCTAGCACACACGCACACTAACTCTGCGGCGTGCACGACTCCCACTCGACGGGGTTCCCCTCCTGGGGTTCTGTCTCCTCCTCGAGAGTCCCTTCCTCATAGAACCCTGCAAAAGCTTCAAACACAAGCAGTGAGCACGAAGGCTCAGCAAGTCTGAACCGTCTCACCTAAACATGGAACTTCTACATGAGGGTAATGGGTTACATGGGGTAAAAATCATTTGCAAGGAATCGCCTAATTAGTAGAACCTTACTTTCAAGTTTTAGCAGCAGGTTGTGGAGAACCTTACGCTAGGGCACATGAGAGAGCCGCAATCAAACAAGAAACGCATTTCTCTCATGTACTTTGCCCAAGGTTGAAAAGAACTTTAGTTAGCTCTAAGCTACAGCATATCATTAACAATCAATGTCCAGCTTTCAATCAGCAACATTTTAACATGTGACTAGCCTGTTCTTTCTACGTCATGGTACAGTGAACAAGTGGTACTCACTGACCGTGAGGGACGGCGATTATAATCGATTTACACCTGCAGGGTTACCCGAACAACCCGTCACGTACGCCCGTACTCGATGTTGCCTACAACAACCATCACGGATGCCGTACGCAACTACCTTTCACTCGTCAGTCAAATATTGAACCGGTCCCATCGTCCCGAGCAAGAGGTCCCTGCACGCGCATCTCTGTGCCGCCAGCCGATTTACACCTCGAGCTCTCAACCTACCCTCTGAACGACGGGCAATGCCTCAATACCCAGCTACCCGAGTTACATCAGTTTCCCGGTTCCCATATAGCCGGTAGGTCTTCGGTACTGTTCTAGCTTGTTCAACAGGCCCGCACACGGCTCGGTCCTCAATCGACACAAGCGGAGCTACAGCACACAGGCCCCAAAGTCCTGCTGCCCTTACTCTCCGCTCGGTCTCATTTTCTTGCCATGTGTATCATGTGCTATCTCTACCCGAGCAATGTGCCTCTAGCCTATTCTCGCGAGTAGTTCCAACTACTCGACTTGTACCGAATCCTACTCTATCCTAGCAATGCAGTAGCTAACGGGGTTTGCAATCCTAAACCCAACCCATGGTTCTCTTGGCTATGCAGTGGGGCTTCCAAACAAGACTCTAATGCACAGAATAAAGGAAACAAGTATGTGCTCAAACAATAAAAATTTGTAAAAAGGTTAATGCAAACCAGAGCTTGCCTTGCTGCTCTTGGTCGTAGGCTAGCTGCTCCTCCGGAGTTACGAAGTCTAGGACTTCGGGTTCCTCCTCGACCTTAGCGACTACATGATAAGAGCAATATATGTATCAACTTAAATGCATTTGTATTAACTTTGAAGTTGTGAAGTCTATAACCCTTGCTAGACAGACCTAATGACTGTGAAACTTTTACTGTGGCTTGGTTACAACCTAAACAGAGACTTGGTCAAGTTTTAGTTGCAGCAAAGCTCATTTGAGCCCTCCACAATTAATTATGTCCTTGACCTTAATTGGAACTCTTAGGGTGTTCTAGGAATTTTCATGAAACAAACTATGACTTTCTGAAAACTAGATTTTCAGAGGGTTCTAATGGAGTTGGTCTCACTTAATTTGGAAGTCTCTAACTAAAGATATGAGCTAAACAATTTCAGAGAAAATTCTGAAAATGTTTCTGAACATTTTCTATTTTCTCTGGAACAGTTTCACTAATCACACCATTAGGTGGATTAAATGAGATCAAATGGATCTGAAATTTTTATGGTAGTTCAAGGATATTTTGGTGAACATCTCAGAGAAATTTCAGGATTTTCCTCCAAAGGATTCTCCAGTTAAAATTCCTAACAGTTTAAACTTTGAGGAATTAATTCTGGAGAAATAAGGAATTTTATGAAGTGAAACTTGATTTTCTGGAAAGTACTCAGAGAGCTGAATCCAGAAAAATTTGTTTCACCCAATTTGGAGCTTTCTAGCCAAAGTTATGAGGATTTGAAGTTTGAAGGAAATCTGAAAATCGGGGAAAAGTTTAAACTCGCGCGTGGGCCCAGGGGACACGCGTCGCACGCCTAGGCGATGGCACATCGCGGCCCACAAGGATTTTGCGTGCCAGCACACCCGATCCCGGCCGCAGCCGGATCCCGATTCAAAATATCTCCCGCTGACAGCTGGGGTCCATCCCCTTCTTCAACCTCGCGACACCCGCGCCCCGCCGCCGAGGGATCTTGCCGGAGAGCTCGCCGCCGGCCGCTGTACCGCTCCAAACTTCTCGATTCTGGCCGCCCCTGCCTACTTTTACTCGGGGAACAGGATTCTAGGGTCAGCTGCTCATGACAATGACCGGAGCATGGTCGGCGACGAGCCGCCACCTCGGAACAACTTCGATCATGTCGGCTGACCCCTCTAGCACCTCAGCTACTTGGGAAACCGGTCGGGGAGCATCAGTGGACCTCAGAGAAGGTCGACATGAGCTCGAGGCAGCTCGGGGAAGGCCCGAAATAGGTCCCACCGTGCGCCCGATGCCGCCCGTTCGTTCCGCCATTAGTAGACCTCAAAATACGCCGGGCACAGAGGTTCTCCGGCCCAGAGTTGTGAAGGCAACTTGTGTGTTACCGTGTCTAGATCGTGTGAGAGCGGCTTGAGGTCCTCTAATCCTTTCTAGAGCATGAATTAAACAGAATCGTACCCGAAGGTCGTTCTGCACACAGAAAGGGGAAACGTGGAAATTCGCCGCCGGTGAGCAACCACTCGAGCTGTGGCTCGGGGATGAGCAGCACCGGTCACCCGTGCGTCCAAGGTTGCCTTGGCTCGGGCGTGACAACGCCCTGGTTGGGCTGTCCACGAGAGCCCGAGGTGCGGCGGTTCCAGGTCCCGAATTTGATCCTTCGGCACAGCCGATATCAATCGGTTTCAACCGAATTCTAGCAACGGGGAGGACGGAGGAAGGTTTCTAGTACCTTGCTGGGGCTCTGGAGTGGACGGAGGGAGCTGCGATCGGTGTTCTCCGATCAAGTCCGAGCTGCGGAAGTTTTCGGCCGGCGCTGAGTTCTTGCGGGGAAGAACAGTGGTGCCTCGGCTGAGGAGGGGGGCAGGCGCCTTAAGAAGGCTCTGCACCGCCTTGCGCACGCGCGTGGGCAAGCAGCTGCTTGCGCGGCGGCTGCCCTCGGTGGCGATCACCGCTGCGGCTCGGCGACCCGAGTGAAAAAGTCTCAGTCGGTTTGATCTGAGCAGTGGCTGACATGTGGGTCCCACCTCCAGTTTTAACCTCTGAAATTTACTCCTAATCACTGTTGTAAACAGTGAACCCCATACTACCCTTGGCAATTCAAATTATTCACCCATGAGCCGTTTGAATTGATCAAAGTTCAAATGAGGTTTGGTTTGAATGAATTTCAGCACAAGTTCAGTTTGAAATTCAAATAAAGTTTGAATTTCTCCCCCTTGGCTCATGTCAAGATCAACTCCAAATGGAGTGAAAATTGGTGTGTGAGCTCACAAAAATGTGCTGAGTAAGAATATGCCTTCCACTTTTAAATTCATGGGATAAAAACAGTTTGAATTTGAATATGGTTTCAAACTGCCCTCTTCCTATCTATACCCAAAATGACCTCAAAAAGGTTTTGAATTTGAGTGAAACTTGGCATGGACATCCTTAGCAAAGTGTAGGAGTTTTCATATGTCCAGCCCATCTATATCACATGTGGGAAATACCACTTTTGCAATGTGTAAGTTTGTTCTCTAATGAGCATGTTGATAATTGTTACTTGCTCTTCATTTATGTTCATCATTCTTCCTCAAATGAGGTGTGTGGTGCGGTGATGAACACTGCAAATGTGTGTCAAAAACTGAGGCCCTTACAGTTCCCTTCTTAGGACATATAATCTCGGAGGGAGCAATCTCCGTAGATCCCGCCAAGATCTAGGATGTGCTGAAGTGGAAGACCCCTGAAAATATCGGGGAAGATCGAAGCTTCTTAGGATTGGCTGGGTATTACCGACGGTTTATCAAGGGTTTCTCCAAGATTTCGAGACCCCTCACCAAATTGTTGGAGAAGGGAGTCACATTCACATGGACACCGCAGTGCGAGACGAGTTTTCAGGAACTGAAAAAAAGATTGACAACAGCCCCAGTGCTAGTTATGCCAGATATGCAGAAAAACTTTTCGGTGTACTGCGATGCCTCTGGAAATGGGTTGGGATGTGTTCTCATGCAAGAGGGGCATGTCGTAGCTTATGCGTCCCGGCAGCTCCGGAAACACGAGAAGAATTATCCTACGCATGACCTAGAACTAGCCGCAGTGGTACACGCGTTGAAGATTTGGCGGCACTACTTGATGGGGAAGAGGACAGAGATATATACGGATCATAA
This sequence comes from Neostapfia colusana, assembly GCA_030760725.1. Classification (NCBI taxonomy): domain Eukaryota; kingdom Viridiplantae; phylum Streptophyta; class Magnoliopsida; order Poales; family Poaceae; genus Neostapfia; species Neostapfia colusana. The sequence goes on along the minus strand of JASWHV010000007.1, from coordinate 79,549,905 downwards.
GAGCTTAATGTATATTTTCACACAGCCAGATCTCAACCTCAGACAAAGGAGATGGTTAGAGCTAATCAACAACTTTGATGTGGGCATCAACTATCATCCTGGGAAAGCGAACGTCGTAGCAGATGCTTTAAGCCGGAAGGTGCAGGTCAATAGGTTGAGCTTAAAGGACATACCTACAGAACTGAAGGAAGAGGTTGTAGAACTCAATCTATGTTTGGTGAATAGTGGTGAAGCCATCGCCATGGAAGTGGACTCCACATTAGAGCAAGATATACGTAACGGTCAAAGGACTGATGAGAAGATACAAGAAATCAGAGAACTCATCAAGGATAATAAAGCCTCTGGTTTCAGAGAGGATGAACAAGGTACGGTATGGCACGGGAAAAGAATCTGTCTGCCTGAAGTGAAGGAGATCCGTGAATTGATTTTGAAGGAAGCTCATGATTCCGACTATTCCATTCATCCTAGGAGTATGAAGATGTATCATGACCTCAAGAGCAGATATTGGTGGTATGGGATGAAGCGAGATGCCACGGAACATGTTGCCCTATGTGACACATGTCAGTTGGTGAAAGCAGAACATCAACGACCCGCGGGATTATTGCAACCACTCAAAGTACCTGAATGGAAATGGGAAGAAATAGGTATGGAGTCATAGTGGGACTACCCAGGACCCAATCGGGATATGATTCGATATGGGTCATCATCGACAGGCTAACCAAGGTAGCTCATTTCATCCCCGTGAAAGAAAGCTACAGCGGATCCAAATTGGCAGAATTATACATGTCAAGGATCGTGTGTTTCCATGGAGTGCCAAAGAAGATAGTGTCAGATCGAGGGACACAGTTCACCTCAAGGTTCTGGCAGAAGTTACATGAAACCATGGGAACTCATCTGAATTTTAGTTCTGCCTATCATCCCCAGACTGACGGGCAGGCGGAAAGAACCAATCAGATCCTTGAGGATATGCTGAGAGCGTGTGCGCTCAAGAACAATAGGAGTTGGGATAAGAACTTACCGTATGCGGAGTTCTCCTATAACAACAGCTATCAACCTAGTATGAAGATGTCACCATTTGAGGCTTTGTATGGGAGGAAGTGCAGAACTCCCCTATTTTGGAACCAAACGGGGGAAAGTAAAGTGTTTGGGCCCGAGGTACTACAAGAAGCCGAGGCGAAAGTGAGGGAAATCCGCAACAACTTGAGGATAGCACAGACCCGACAAAAGAGCTATGCCGATGTACGGAGAAGAGAGCTTATTTTCAACGTGGGGGACTATGTCTATCTCAAGGTGTCCCCTATCCGAGGACTTCGTCGGTTCAAGGTGAAAGGGAAGTTATCACCTCGATACATCGGACCCTTTCAGGTTCTGGAGAGGAAAGGCGAAGTGGCATATCAACTAGAACTACCGGCTCGCCTATCGGATGTGCATGACGTATTCCATGTGTTACAGCTAAAGAAATGTCTAAGAATGCCTGAAGAGATGTTACCCATGAATGAGGTTGACGTAGGAGAGGATCTGTCTTATGCCAAGCAACCGGTCAAGGTTTTGGAGACAATGGAACGCCTCACGAGAAATAAAAAAATCCAGATGTGCAAGGTGCAGTGGAAGCATCACTCGGAAGAGGAAGCCACATGGGAGCAAGAAGACGAGCTTAAGGCATAGTTTTCGGAATTGTTTTCCTAAGAACCACCAATCTCGAGGACGAGATTTCTTTTAAGGGGGTAGAGCTGTAACACCCCAAAATCTGCTAAAGAGGGGAATTTAAAAATTCTTGGACGTATTGCATGTGGTGCAGAAATTTAAATTTAAACTGGAATTCAAATTCAAATCAAAACAGAAAAGAAAAGGAAAAAGAAAAAGAAAAAGAAAACCTCAGCCGGCCAGTGGGCCGAAACACGCCAACCGGCCCACTATTCCCCTGCGCCAGCCCACAACCGCGCGCCCTCTCTTCCTTTCACTGACACGTGGGGCCCGCGTGTCATCTCCTACCTCCCGCTCGTGCCAACCGACCGGATCCCCCCCCCCTCGCCCGATCGCAACCAACTCCGGAAACCGTGTCCCCAGTCCGACTCCCGGTCCCAGACGATTCCAATTCGATCCAAACAGACCGCCGCCCCCCCTCGCCTATATAAACGTCGACATCGCCCTGTTTTCCCCCACGATCGGCTGTTTTTCCTTCCGGTGAGAACCGAAGCATCTCACGCCATTTTCCTTCGATCCTAGCTCAGATTTCCTGATCTAACGCACGATCATGTTCCACCGCCTCCGGGGAGTCACGCAGGTGAAGAAAACACGGTGTTTTGCACCCTAGACGCAGCTCCGGCGAGCACCGCCGCTATTTCATCTCGGACCGCGCCGCCGACCACCTTCCAGGGTCTCTGAGCTCAAGAAAAACCCCGAGGTGAGATCCCCGACCTCCCCTCTACCGTTCTATGCCATGAAATCCAAGTTTTAGGAAGTATAGAAGAAAACCCGAAGATCTCCGGCGAGATCGCCGCCCTCCCCCCCGCCGCGCACCGCCAGGCAGCGCGGCCTGGCTCCGGCCAGGGCGACGTGGCCCCTTGAGGGCCGTCTATTTTAAATCGCACGGTAGAATCAAAATCCGCGCGTACCGGTTCGGCGATCTAATCTGAGCCGTCTGTTTTAAATCGGACGGTCCACGTTAGCCCCGCGTTATAAAGGCCGGGATTCTTACTTGCTACCCCCTGGGGATTTCGGAAAACACGAGCTAGCCCCAGAAACTTCTGATCTAGCCCCTGAAACGTCAGAAATTCGTGTAAATTCATTTAAAAATCAGTTTTAGCCCCTGGACTTAATAAAAATTAGGAAAACCCCTCTTTTATGTGTAGTTAGACCCCTGGAAATTTATGAAATAATAAATTAGACCCCGTAGTAGGGTGGATTTACCTTTTTGACCCTATATGATATTAAATTTAGAAATTTGAATATGTGATTAGGATTTAAATTGAAAAGGTGAGGCAAACACATTGTAAATTCAAATTTAAACTCTACTAGCACTTGGAAAACTTTAGAATGAGTTAAAAATAGATTTTAGGCTGAAATGAATTCTGTCTAAATGATATTCATATTTATTAGTTCTAGAAACATATTTTAGGCTAGGAAATAATTCTAAAAACTAGTAAAATAAATTTAATTTGTTCCACATCAGAGGGTAAGTTCAAAGATATATTATTGAACATTTTAGATCAGAACCTATTCTGTTTAGATGATGTGTCTTACTATTTTCATAATAAAACTCACTTTTAGGCATAGAAAATAAATCTGAAAAATATAAGAAAATAGGTATGCAAAATTAGAAAAAGATAAATGAAGTCTCCAAATCCAAAAACTTCAGTTTAGGATTTGGTAGAAGATATGAAAACCTATTTGGAGTAGGAAAATACCTTTTATACAAACTTTGTGGCTAAGAAATGTAATAATTAAATATAAATAATTTGTTCAAATTGGAACTTCATATATAGTTGCAAATAGAAATCTGAACATAGAAGTTAAAAATAATATACATATGTTTAAAGGTGAATGTAGTCCAAAAATCAACACATGTAGAGTAACCACAACACTTAGAAATGTGAATGATTTTCATAGGTATGTATGTGTGGTTTGTATGAAGTGAAAGTGTGAACTATGTCTTATGGATTGGTGTTTTCTTTTGCTATGTGTATTGGCATGAATAGAACCTGCCCCAGAGCAAGTTCTCCCCTTCCAAGACCAGGACTTTCCATTCCCAGAGCAGCAGGAAGAAGGCAAGTGTCCTTGACCACTTTGGTCCTATACTAGGATGTGTAGATGGAATTATTTGCATTGTCAATTGAAATATGAAACCCATGCTAGGAAGTTTCCCTAGAATTGCATTACCTTGTTTCCTTGTAGCTTGGGTTGGGATTTATTTTATCATGTCATTTATTTATATGCTTATGCTTAGCCATGCTTAGAATGGGATAAGTGGGATATGAGATCATCAATTTATTTACCTTACTCTTGAATGAGATATTATGAGTTATGTAGAGGTAGGGATCGAGGCAAGTTGGATGTTTTGGTTGGTGCTGGGTGCACGAGACTCGGGTTTGTGTTTAGTACTTGCCTGGATCCTAAGGACCGGTTCATGGAGCATGTAACCTGGCTTTACCGTGCCAACCACATGTTGAGATGGGGCAGCTTGGCCAATTTATTAGGTGTATCCCCGGCGTAGTATGGGTGTGTTGGATGGTGCGTGGAGTAGGTGTCATCTGGACTACCATATGAACTGCAAGGCTCAAGAGGGGACCACTGCAGCGGGGTTGGAGCCTCTTGTATGCTGTTAGGGGTGAAACCTCAGTGGGCCCACGCTCGTCGGGAATCCCTTTGTAAAGGCTTCGTAATGATCTCCTGGCTACACACCTGGGAAGTGTGAATGTGGTTCGCGGCCACTGACATAATGGAGGTTCTTTGAGTCCACCCGGCAACGGGGGATGAAACCACTACATGTGGGTACAGTGGTGCAAACTCTGCAGAGTCAAAACTGTCATGACAGCCGTGCTCACGGTCAAGAGCGGCTTGGACTTATTCATGATTAGAGGATAGATGGCTTTGGAAGTTGAGGATGTTAAGCGGGGAGCTTAACATTGGAATTGATGTTATGGTTATTTGATTCTGATGATGGGTTGGGAGATTGGGACCATTTCACCTATGTAGTAATGTAGATGCTTAATAAGCTAAGGTGATAGATATTAATTGCGTAGTGCTTTAACCATGAGTTCAACCTCTCCTTGCTCTAGCCATGCATGACATAACTTCCCCACACGTGCTGAGTACCCACGGTACTCAAACTTGCATATTTGTTGGTTTAAATTGCTGCTCAGGTCAAGGGAGGATGTGGTGTTCAATGACCAAGACTAAGGACCCGAAGAAGGATTCTAGGTTCATGGAGTCCCCCGGCAACGCCTGTGACGGAGTCCACAAGAATAATATTCCGCTGCTATTTTATTTACATGTTATGAACTTATTATCGTCCATCGAGACGTATACTATGTAAGACTTATTTATATTCGAACACCTGGCTTGTAATATGATGATGCTTCACTATTTGTCGTCACATGTATGAGAAAATGATCCTGGCATACATGTGATATTCACTCGGTTGTTCTTCGGATAAACCGGGTGTGACAAGAGCAAAAACAGAGACTAACCACTGAACACTAAAGATCTTTTGCGAATTTAATTGTCTCAATGACATGTGGGTCCCAGCCCCTCCTCATCCCTCTCCAAAATATCTCCAAATTTTGCAAATGATGGAATTCTATTGTGGAAGTTCAAATCTGCTGTGCATTTTGATAATTGGGCAAGTTTCATCCAAATTCATATGGGTATTTGAATACTTTGCAGTTTAAAGTCCTTTTTGGAAAAATGAGTTGCAAAACATTTCAAAAATTCATGAAACTTTGCATACCCACTAATTTGGACCTAGGGAATTCAAATATGAAATCTGATCTTTGGTTTGGCTTCTGCATATGAGCTTTTTAACACAACAGTTCGGAATTCATTGTGTTGCCCTCATTTGAATTTTGAGTTGAACTAATTTTGTATCAAAATCTGAATTTTACATCCTTACACGTATGGGAACTTCCCACCTTGGTTTAAAATCCCCTTTGGGTTCCAAGCATTCAAATAAATAATTGATCTTGTGTGAAGAGATCTCTCATGTGTATTATCACATTTGGAATAGTTTAAACAAGTCCCATTTTTCATACTGAATGTGGCCTAGAGGGCGGGGGGGGGGGTTGAATAGGCTCTTTGAATTTTTTAAACGGTTTCCTGAAACACTTAGCGAACGGATCAATTCCAGATGGGCCGGACTAGTCCGGTATGGTGCGGACTAGTCCTGTATGAGCGTAATTAAAAGATTAAAGTTAGATTTGTTCCTACTTCAAGTATTTGTGCAGCGGAAAATAAATGATTATTCAAGTGTAATGGAGTAAGAACAGTAACTATCAATTTAAACACTAGGTGTCGATGTAAATCAAATGATAACTAGCACCCCTAATTGACAATTGAGAGAAGATCAAGAAGACACATGACAAGGTTTTATCTCGAGGTTCAATTCCACCCAGGAATCTACGTCCCCGTTGAGGAGTCCACCAAGGACCGGGTCTTCACTAACCCTTCCCTCGTTGAATCGCCACAAAGGCCGATTCAAATCCACTAACCACACATAGGGGTAAACAGTTGTACGTGGTGCGTTCTCACAATCTTAGTGCTCCCAAAAGATTATAGAGAGTAATTATTTCTCCCACACACAAACAGAGAACAATGATTAGCAATTGTGTGAGAGAAGACAAACCAAGAGCTCAATGTCGAGAAGAACGACTCGGTCCTTGATCCAATCTCTAATTCTCAAAGACTTAATCTTTCTAGGCTTAGAATGAGTGGAGAGAGGTATTTTTTGTGCTCTTGGGGCGTGCGCCAGCGCTAGGGTTCAAGAGTTGTGAATGTGTGGTCGTGCACCTCTATTTATATAAAGTTTCTAAAAGTCCTGGCGGTTGGACTAGCCCGCTCTATTCACCGGACTAGTCCGGTGTGCCGTGTACAATTTTCGTGTTCCATGCGGCACAGTGGAAACCCTAATTTGAAGTGTTTACAGAAGGTTGAACGAACTAGTCCAGTCCAAGAGCGGACTATTCTGGTGCAAGGTGAATGCCAGTTCTAGAGAGTTGAACGGACTAGTCTGGTTTCGTAGCGGACTAGTCTGTTGCAAGGTGAGTGCTGGTTCCAGAGAGTTGAACGGACTAGTCTGGTTTCTGAGCGAACTAGTCCAGAGCAAGGTGAGTGCCGGTTCCAGAGAGTTAAATGGACTAGTCCGGTTTCTAAGCGGACTAGCCCGGTGCACCGTGTTGCGAAGCATCAGAGAGTTGAACGGACTAGTCCGGTTCACAAGCGGACTAGTCCGGTGCACTGTGTTGTGAGGCAACAGAGAGTTGAACGGACTAGTCCGGTCCTTGAGCGGACTAGTCCGGTGCACCGTGTTGTGAGTGATTAGGATATGTTTTAATACCTTACCCCTACACAAAGATTTTGATCTCTTTGGATGTGTCTCTCACACACATCCTATACAAGTAAGTCTACATTGCGCTTTGTTCATAGATTTGTCCCTTTCCTTTTTCATAACTTTATTTTTCACCTTTTTCAGTGTACCAATTCTACCTTACACGAGTTTAGCTGCATTCATCTCAACAAGTTCATTAGGATCTCAATTCATTTGTCATCAATCGTCCAAAACCCACAAGGGAATGCCTAAATGCACTTCCAATCTCCCCCTTTTTGGTGATTGATGACAATCAACTAATATTACATAATTAATAATAAAATTTGATTTTCATAATGTGTGCATATATGAGAATAACAAATGAGTGACAGGAACTTCTCACATATATGCAACCTTTATGGTGGGATACCTAAAGAGTGTGTGAAACAGAATGTGACATGCCACAAAAAGATAAGATCTATCAAAAATAAAGGTAGTCATCACATCGATATCGAATAAGCAACACACATCCAACAGAGTTTGAAATAAAAAGTACATGAAACTTAAAATACATGTCCGTGATCGCTAGTCCTTAAGGTTTACAATAAGATAAAGCAATTAAGATTAATCTCAATCTCTCCCCCTTTGTCATCAAGGCACCAAAAAAGGGAAAAATTGAGTGGAATCACTCATCGCCGCTCTCTCCCTCACTCTCGGTCCTATCTTCATCGTCATCTTCATCTTCGTCTTCATGACCTTGCTGAGGAGGAGGAGCGGAGACACCTGCAAGCCCAAAAGATCTAAACTCTTATTCAGTGAGTGGAGCCATCTCAGTGAAGTTTTCTTCAGAGTCTTCAGAATCTGTGGTGATCCAACTGGCTCAATATCTAGCTTCTTACAGATGGCTTTGATGTTGGCCTTCATGTATATTTGATGTCTCTTTCTAGCCAAACTCTCCTTGTGTTGCTTAACTTCAATGTTGCGACAACAGCCAAAAATAGAGGAGAGTATTTTGAGCATACCACTGGAGGACTCTCTAGAAGGTGGAGGAACAGGAGTAGGTGTAGGCTCCGACGCCCTTGAGCCTTCATGAGCAGAGGGCACAGTGTAGACTGTAGGCTTCTGGGGATTGAGACTCGTGTGCGAGACATCTTTAACAAACTCAAGTCCTGTCACCTTCTCAATCATGTACATGACATAAGGTGCATAGCCACAGGACCTGTTTGGAGTGATAGAGATATTCATAATGTCATTGTAGATGTACTCAAAGATATTGAAGGTACTTTTCTTGCTTATCACTTACATCAATGTCCTTAGGGTCCCTTGGATTGTCCCTGCATCTCCATCCTTTGGAGCTATGGTCTTAATCAAGATCCTGTTGAGTACGGCAAAGAATGACTTCAAGTACTTGGTAGTGGGAGGTACATATGGCATTCTTGTATCATACAAGAATTCCAGCTTATTCTTCTCCAAAGGCTTCAAGTTGTGAATGAGAAGCTCATTATCCAAGGTGTGTTCAAGATGAAGTATCTTGGCAAATTCTTCAAAGATGACACTGTATCTGGATCCATGTGTCATCCAAGTCATCTCATCTCCATCATCGCAGGCAAAGTAAAGAGTGGAGTAGAACTGTGTAATGACCTCATTGTTCTAGTCATACTGAAAGGATAGAAGGTCCTTCAAGCCATGCCTCTCTAATGCCTCTAGTACCTCATGATAGGCCTGGCATTTCTTGGATTGCAAGTAATCAATGTTGAGCCACTGACTCTCAACAACAGGATTCTTCATCTTTATGTAAACATTCTCATAGTAGTCAGCATGGAAGTTGCTCCAGAGTCTTCGGTGTGCACATTGCTTTAGCTGCCCATAGACTTAAAATTTTCTGAAGTTGTTAGCCAGTAACTCCCCTTTCTAGTATAGTCATCACTTGATGGCTTCCTGTTGCGGTTAATGGGGGCCTTCTTTTTCAATGGACCAATAGGACCACTAGCAAGTCCTTTGCCCTTCCCGACACTTCTTCTAGGAGCAGTAGAGCTTCCAACAATGTCTTTGCTCTGTGCTGTCTTACCAACCACTCTCCTCCTTTTAGGAAGAGAATCATCGGGAGAAGAGGGTTGAGCAACGTGGTCATGTTTCTTCTTCATGGTCTCAGAGTAAGACGACATCGCGCCTGACAGGAAAATCAAGGATTGATTGACGAGATGGATTGTAGATCATGTGGAAATAAGAAGTTAGAGGTTCAATTGAAAGGTAACCGGACTTGTCCATTTTTAGAGTGCGGACTTGTCCGGAATACCGGACTTGTTCGCACTAGAGACCGAACTAGTCCGGACCTGCTGAAGAACCCTAACTTTGTATTTTCAATAGATCTAGTGCAATAATGCAAAAATGGAGGGATACACTAGGAATACATCTAGAAAGGTAGTGTATGCCCTAGGAATCAAGAAAATTGAGCAAAAGTATAGAAAAGATGATAACTTGAGTTGAGAGGGATTTCACCGAAAAATTGAAGATTTGAGTCAAAAACGCGAAGTCCGATCCGGATTAGTCCGGGGAGAGGAGACCACGCATCGAGGAGAAGATTTCCCGTGGAGATGTCACACCCGGTTTCACCGAAGAACAACCGAGTGAATACCACATGTATGCCAGGATCATTCTCTCATACATGTGATGACAAATAGTGAAGCATCATTTATTACAAGCCAAGTGTTCGAATATAAATAAGTCTTACATAGCATACGTCTCGATGGACGATAAAATGTTCATAACATGTAAATAAAGCAGCAGCGGAATATAAATCTTGTGGGCTCTGTCACAGGCGTTGCCCGGGGGACTCCGTGAACCTAGAATCCTTCCTCGGGACCAAAATCTTGGTCATTAAACACCCCATCATTCTCTTGACCTGAGCAGCAATATAAATCAACAGAAAAGCAAGTTTGAGTACCGTGGGTACTCAGCAAGTTTGGGAAAGTTATGTCATGCATGGCTAGAGCAAGGAGAGGTTAAACTCATGGTCAAAGCACTACGCAATTATTACCTATCACCTCAGCTTATTAAGCACCTACATTACTACACAGGTGAAATGGTCCCGATCCCTCAACCCAACATCATTGTCAAGTGAACATAGTCTCATCTCCAATGTTAAGCTTCCCGCTTAACATCCACAACTTCCCAATTCATCATCCTCTAATCATGAATAAGTCCAAGCCGCTCTTGACCGTGAGCACGGCTGTCATGATAGTTTTGACTCTGCAGAGTTTGCACCACTGTACCCACATGTAGTGATTTCATCCCCCGTTGCCGGGTGGACTAAAAGAACCTCCATTATGCCAGTGGCCGCGAACCACACTCACACTTCCCAGGTGTGTAGCCAGGAGATCACTACGAAGCCTTTACAATGGGATTTCCGACGAGCGTGGGCCCACTGAGGTTTCACCCCTAACAGCATACAAGAGGCTCCAACCCTGCTTCAGTGGCCCCCTCTTGAGCCTTGCGGTTCATATGGTAGTCCAGCTGACACCTATTCCCCTCACCATCCAAACCACCCATACTGCGCCGGAGATATATCTAATTAATTGGCCAAGCTGCCCCATCTCAGCATGTGGTTGGCACGGTAAAGCCAGGTTACATGCTCCATGAACCGGCCCTTAGGATCCAGGCAAGTACTAAACACAAACCCGAGTCTCATGCACACAGCACCAACCAAATCATCCAACTTGCCTCGATCCCTACCTCTACATAACTCATAATATCTCATTCAAGAGTAAGGTAAATAAGTTGATGTCACACCCGATTTTTCCGAAGAACAACCAAGTGAATATCACATGTATGCCAGGATCATTTTCTCATACATGTGATGACAAATAGTGAAGCATCATTTATTACAAGCCAGGTGTCGAATATAAAAAAGTCTTACATAGCAAATGTCTTGCTGGACAATAATAAGTTCATCACAAGTAAATAAACTAGCAGCGGAATAATTATTCTCGTGGGCTCCGTCACAGGTGTTGCCCGGAGGTCTCCATGAACCTAGAAACCTTCTTCGGGTCCAAAATCTTGGTCATTATACACCACCTCATTATCTTGACCTGAGCAGCAATATAAACCAACAAATATGCAAGGTTGAGTACCGATGGTACTCAGCAAGTGTGGGAAAGTTATGTCATGCATGGCTAGAACAAAGGGATGTTGAACTCATGGTTAAAGCACTATGCAGTTAATACCTATCACCTTAGCTTATTAAGCACCTACATTACTACACACGTGAAATGGTCCCACTCTCCAATCCCATCATCATGATCAAATAACCATAATATCATTTCCAATGTTAAGCTCCCCGCTTAACATCCACAACTTCCAAAACCATCAATCCTCTAATCATGAATAAGTCCAAGCCGCTCTTGACTGTGAGCACGGCTGTCATGACAGTTTTGACTCTGTAGAGTTTGTACCACTGTACCCACATGTAGTGATTTCATCCCCCGTTGTCGGGTGGACTAAAAGAACCTCCATTATGCCAGTGGCCACAACCACATTCACACTTCCCAGGTGTGTAGCCCGGAGATCACTACGAAGCCTTTACAAAGGGATTCCCGACGAGCGTGGGCCCACTGAGGTTTCACCCCTAACAGCATACAAGAGGCTCCAACCCCGCTGCAGTGGCCCCCTCTTGAGCCTTGCGGTTCATATGGTAGTCCAACTGACACCTATTCCCCGCACCATCCAACACACCCATACTATGCCAGGGATACACCTAATTAATTTGCCAAACTGCCCCATCTCAGCATGTGGTTGGCACGGTAAAGCCAGGTTACATGCTCCATGAACCGGTCCTTAGGATCTAGGCAAGTACTAAACACAAACCCGAGTCTCGTGCACCCAGCACACAACCAAAACATCCAACTTGCCTTAATCCCTACCTCTACATAACTCACAATGTCTCATTAAAGAGTATGGTAAAATAAACTGATGATCTCATATCCCAAATATCCCATTCTAAGCATGGCTAAGCATATGCATAATAATAAATAACATGATAAAATGAATCCCAACCCAAGCTACAAGGAAACAAGGTAATGCAATTCTAGGGAAACATCCTAGCATGGGTTTCATATTTTCATTTGACAATGCAAATAATTCTAGCTACACATCCTAGCATAGGATCAAAGTGGTCAAGGACACTTGCCTCCTTCTTGCTGCTGTTGGAATGGGTAGTCCTGCTCTTGGAAAGGAAAAACTTGCTCTGGAGCAGGTTCTACATCATACCATCACATATAGCAAAAGAAAAACAACAATCCATAAGACATAGTTCACACTTCCACTTCATACAAACCACACATTCACATTTATGAAAGCCATTCACAAATTCTATGTGTTGTGGTTACTCTATGTGTGTTGATCTTTGGCTTACATGTACTTTTTATCATGTGTATATGATTTCTACTTTTGTATTCACATTAATGTTTGCATACTATATATATGAGTTTCCAATTTAAATAAATTCCTTATATTCAATTACTACACCTTTTTAGCTATCAAGTATGCATGAAAGGTATTTTCCTACTCCATATGTGTCTTCACCCTTCTACCAACCCTAAACTGAATTTTTGAATTTTGGAATCTTCATTTATCATTTTCTAATTATTTATACCTAGCTTGCTATACTTTCAAATTTACTTTCTATGCCTAAATGTGTACTTTATTATGAAAATAGTAAGACACATCATCTAAACAGAATAGGTTCTGATCCAAAATAGTTAATAATATATTTTTGATCTTGCCTTCTGATGTAAACTATTTTACATTTATTTTTTCTAATTTTCAGAATTATTCTCTACTTAAAAATGTGTCGCTATAACTAATAAATATGAATAATAAATTAAACAGATTCATTTCAGCCCAAAATCTATTTTTATCTCACTCCAAAGTTTTCTAAGTACTGAGAAAGTTTTTAATTTAATTTTGACAATATGTTTTTCCCACTTTTTAAATTTTAAATACTAGCCACATATTCAATTTCCTAAATTAAATATCAAACAGGGTTAAAAAGGTAAACTCACCCCACTACAGGGTCTATAATATTATTTTAAGAATTTTTAGGGGTCTAGCTACACATAACAGAGGGGTTTTTCTTAATTTTTATTAAGTCCAGGGGCTAAAACTGATTTTTAAATGAATTTACATGATTTTCTGAAGTTCTAGGGGCTAGATCAGAAGTTTCCGGGGCTAGCTCTTATTTCCCGAGAACCCCAGGGGGTAGCACGTAAGACTTCCAGTCTTTATAACGCGGGGCTGACGTGGACCGTCCGATTTAAAACAGACGGATAAGATTATAACGTCGAACCGGTACGCGGGGATTTAAACTCTACCGTGCGATTTAAAATAAACGGCGCACAAGCGGCCACGTTGCTCTGATCGAACGCGGGCGGCGCTGCCCGGCGGCGGGAGGAGGCGGGAAGCGGCGATCTCGCCGGAGAGTTTCGGATCTTCGTAAATTCTTCCTAGAACTGTGATTTTATGGCATAGATCGGTAGAGGGGAGGTCGGGGATCTCACCTCGGGAGTTTTCTTGAGCTCGGAGGTCCTGGAAACCGATCGGCGACGAAGTCCGAAGTGAAACCACGGCGAGGCTCGTCGGCGCTGTGTTTGAACCGCAAGTCACCGAGTTTTCTGCACCTGCAGGGTTCCCCGGAGGCGGTGGATCAAGACCAGCGAGTTAGATCGGAATTTCCGAGCGTAGATCGGCCAGAATTCGCCGGAGAGGGCTCGGGTTCTCACCGGAGTAAAAACAGCAGATCGCGTGAGTAAAACGGGACGAGGCCGGGGTTTTTATAGACGGGGGAAGGGCGGCTTTCGGTTGTGATCGAGTTTGCGTCGCCCACGAGCAAAATTCGGCTAGGATACGCAGAAATCCGGGTCGGTTTGGATTCGGGGTGAGAGAGAGTCCGGCCGAACGGGGCGCTGGCGCGAGGAAGAAGGAGGGCTGGCGGGCCCCGCATGTCAGTGGGAGGAAGGGGGCGCGCGCGGTTGCGGGCTGGCGCGGGTGTTGGGTGGGCCGGCTGGTGGGTTTCGGCCCACTGGCCGGTTTTTTTCTGTTTTCTTTTTTCTTTTTCTATTTCTTTTCTGTTTTGAGTTTAAATTGAATTTCAGTTTGAATTTAAATTGTTGCAAAACATGCAACACGTCAAAATATTTTTAAATTCCCCTCTTAACATGATTTTGGGGTGTTACAGTTGATGATCTCATATCCCACTTATCCCATTATAAGCATGGCTAAGCATAAGTAATATGAATGAACGACATAGTAAAATAAATCACAACCCAAGCTACAAGGAAACAAGATAATGCAATTCTAGGGAAACTTCCTAGCATGGGTTTCATATTTCAATTGACAATGCAAATAATTCTATCTACACATCCTAGTATAGGATCAAAGTGGTCAAGGGCACTTGCCTTCTTCCTGCTGCTCTGGGAAAGGTAAGTCTTGGTCTTGGAAGGGGAGAACTTGCTCTGGGGCAGGTTCTACTCATGCCAATACACATAGCAAAAGAAAACAACAATCCATAAGCCATAGTTCACACTTTCACTCATGCAAACCACACATACATACATATGGGAGTCATTCACATTTCTAAGTGTTGTGGTTACCCTAGATGTGTTGATTTTTGGCCTACATGCACTTTTAAACATATATATATTATTTCTAACTTTTGTATTCATATTTCTATTTGCACACTATATATGAATTTCCTATTTGAACAAATTTGTTATATTTAATTAATACACTTCTTAGCCACAAAGTTTGCATGAAAGAAAGTTTCCTACTCAAAATAGGTTTTAGATCTTCTACAAAATCTTAATTTGAAGTTTTTGAAAATAAAGACCTAATTTAACATCTTCAAATCATGCATACTTATTTTCCTATATTTTCAGATTTAATTTCTATACCTAAAAGTGAATTTTAATATTAAAATAGTAAGACATATCATCTAAAAAGAATAGGTTCTGATCTAAAATGTTTAATAATATATTTTTGAACTTCCTCTCTGATGTGAACCAATTTAAATTTATTTTACCAGTTTTCAGAATTATTTCCTAGCCCAAAAATATGTTTCTAGAAACAATAAAAATGAGCAACACTTAGGCAGATCTCATTTCAGCCTAAAATAAATTCTTAACTCATTCTAAAGGTTTTCCAAGTGCTAGGAGAGTTTAAATTTGCATTTACACATGTGTTTGCCTCATCTTTTAAATTTAAATCCTAGTCACATATTCAAATTTCTGAATTTAATATCCTACAGGGTCTAAAAGGCAAATCCACCCTACTACAGGGTTTAATTTACTATTTCCTAAATTTTCAGGGGCCTCGTTACACATAACAGAGGGGTTTTTCCTAATTTTTATTAAGTCCAGCGGCTAAAACTGATTTCTAAATGAATTTACATGAATTTCTGAAGGTCCAGGGGCTAGATCAGAAGTTTCCGGGGCTAGCTCGTGTTTTCCGAGATCCCCAGGGGGTAGCGCGTAAGAATCCCGGCCTTTATAATGCGGGGCCAACGTGGACCGTCCGATTTAAAACAGATGGCTGAGATTATAATGCGATGCGGTACGGGTTAGATCTAATAGGAACCGCACGATTTAAAATGGACGGGCCTTAGGGGACCACGTCGCCCTGGCCGTGCGCGGGCGGCGCTGCCCGGCGGCAGGAGGTGGCGATCTCGCCGGAGATCTTCGGGTTTTCATCTATACTTCCTAAAACTTGGATTTCTTGGCATAGAACGGAAGAGGGGAGGTAGGGGATCTCACCTCGGGGTTTTTCATGAGCTCGGGGGCCCTGGAACACGGTCGGCGATGAGGTCCGAGGTGAAAACGCGGCGGTGCTCGCAGGAGCTGTGTCCAGAGCGCAAAACACCGGGTTTCCTTCACCTGCGAGACTCCCAGGAGGCGGTGGAACATGTTCAGCACGTTAGATCAGGAAATTCGAGTGAGGATCGAAGGAAATCGGCGTTAGAAGCTTCGGTTCTCACTGGAGAGAAAAAAGGAGCGGCGCTGGGGAATTCGGCGAGTTTCCTTGCGTGGAATTCACGAGGAGGGGCGGCGGAGGATCGGTTTGGATAAGTAGCAGCGTCCGGGGCCGAAGATCGGGCTGGGGGCACGGGTTTTCGGAGGTTGGCTTTGATTCGGGTGCGAGAGAGGGCCGGGGTCCGTTGGGGCGCGCGCGAGGAGAGGGATGACACGCGGGCCCCACGTGTCAGAGAAAGGGAGAGAGGGTGGGCGCGCGCGGGTTTGGGCTGGCTGGTGCGCGGTCTTGGGCCGGCAGAGCAGGTTTCGGCCCACTGGCCATTTTCTTTTTCCTTTTCCTTTTCTTTTTCTGTTTTGATTTGAATTTGAATTCCAGTTTGAATTTAAATTGCTTCATCACATGCATTACGTCCAATAATTTTTAAATTCCCCTCTTTAGCAGGTTTTGGGGTGTTACAGCTCTACGCCCCTTAAAAGAAATCTCGTCCTCGAGACTGGTGGTTCTAGGAAAACAATTCCGGAAACTGTGCCTTCAGCTCGTCTTCTCGCTCCCATGTGGCTTCCGCTTCCGAGTGATGCTTCCACTGCACCTTGCACATCCGGATTCTTTTATTTCTTGTGAGGCGTTCCATTGTCTCCAAAACCTTGACCGGTTGCTCTGCATAAGAAAGATCCTCTCGTACGTCAACCTCATTCATGGGTAACATCTCTTCGGGCGTCCTTAGACATTTCTTGAGCTGTGACACATGGAATACATCGTGCACATCCGATATGCTAGCCGGTAGTTCTAGTTGATATGCCACTTCGCCTTTCCTCTCCAGAATCTGAAAGGGTCCGATGTATCGAGGTGATAACTTCCCTTTCACCTTGAACCGATGAAGTCCTCGGATAGGGGACACCTTGAGATAAACATAGTCCCCCACATTGAAAACCAGCTCTCTTCTCCGTACATAGGCATAGCTCTTTTGTCGGGTCTGTGCTATCCTCAAGTTGTTGCGGATTTCCCTCACTTTCGCCTCGGCTTCTTGTAGTACCTCGAGCCCAAACACTTTACTTTCCCCTGTTTGGTTCCAAAATAGTGGAGTTCTGCACTTCCTCCCATACAAAGCCTCAAATGGTGACATCTTCATACTAGCCTGATAGCTGTTGTAATAGGAGAACTCCGCATATGGTAAGTTCTTATCCCAACTCCTATTGTTCTTGAGCGCACACGCTCTCAGCATATCCTCAAGGATCTGATTGGTTCTTTCCGCCTGCCCGTCAGTTTGGGGGTGATAGGCGGAACTAAAATTTAGATGAGTTCCCATGGTCTCATGTAACTTCTGCCAGAACCTTGAGGTGAACTGTGTCCCTCGATCCGACACTATCTTCTTTGGCACTCCATGGAAACACACGATCCTTGACATGTACAATTCCACCAATTTGGATCCGCTGTAGTTTTCTTTTACGGGGATGAAATGAGCTACCTTGGTTAGCCTGTCGATGATGACCCATATCGAATCATATCCCGATTGGGTCCTGGGTAGTCCCACTATGAAGTCCATACCTATTTCTTCCCACTATGCGTAGCCTTCGTGAAAGAAAACTCAAGTCAAGACAAGAGTGACAACCTTGCATCTACCTCACATGAAATTACCAAAAATGTAAAATCTATAGTATTTCATAATTTTGATGCATCTTATGTTCTTATGAAAAGCAAGTATGGTAAAGTTTATGCAAAATATGTTGGGCCACTCAACAAGAGTCCAAAAACTTGTGTGTGGGTGCCCAAATGCCTAGTAACTAACCTTAAAGGACCCAACCAAGTTTGGATTTCTAAGAGCAAAGTTTAAATTGTTTTGCAGGCCTACTCCTCCGGTGGCACTAAATGGTGCTAGATAGTGGGTGCACTAACCATATGACCGGAGAGAGAAAAATGTTTGTTGAGTATGAAGAAAATGATGATCCAAATGAAGGCATCTATTTTGGTGACAACAGCCAAGGAAGGGTACTCGGTATTGGTAAAATTGCAATCTCTTCTCAACACTTTCTTTCACATGTTCTACACGTTGAATCACTGGATTATAACCTATTGTCCATATCTCAACTATGTGAGAAAGGTTATAATTGCTTGTTTACTAACGAGGATGTGACTATCTCTAGAAGAAGTGATAACTCAATTGCCTTTAAGGGTGTGTTAAAGGAAAGATTTACTTGGTGGATTTTTCCACAGATAAAGCTCAGCTTGACACATGCTTAATAGCAAAAACCAACATGGGATGGCTGTGGCATAGAAGACTAGCCCATGTTGGAATGAGGAACATACAAAAACTTCTAAAGTGGGATCACATCCGTGGACTAAAAGATGTTGTTTTTGAAAAGGATAGACAATGTAGTGCGTGCCAAGAAGGAAAGCAAATTGGAACAGCTAACCCCGCCAAGAATGTGATGACGACAACAAGACCATTGGAGATGCTTCACATGGATCTCTTCGGCCCTGTCACTTATATAAGCATTGGCGGTAACAAGTATGATCTTGTAATTGTTGATGATTATTCTCGTTTCACTTGGATCTCTTCGGCCCTGTCACCTATATAAGCATTGGCGGTAACAAGTATGATCTTGTAATTGTTGATGATTATTCTCATTTCAAACATGAGTTTTCAGCTCCTTATACTCCCGAAAGAAATGGGGTGGCTGAAAGGAAGAACCGAACACTCATAGAGATGGCAAGAACCATGCTCGATGAATACAAGACCTCGGATCGATTTTGGGCGGAGGCAGTCAACACCGCTTGTCATGCTACAAACCGCCTCTACCTCCATCGACTTTTAAAGAAAACCTCATACGAGCTCTTAACCGGCAACAAACCCAATATCTCCTACTTTCGAGTTTTTGGAAGTAACTGCTATATTCTCAACAAGAAGCCTAGGACTTCAAAATTTGCTTCGAAATCCGATGAAGGTTTCCTACTTGGTTATGACTCAAACACCTACGCTTATCGTGTCTTCAACAAAACATCCGGGTGCGTTGAAATTGCACGTGACGTGGTGTTTGATGAAACTAATGGCTCCCAAGCGGAGCAAGTTGATCAATGTGTATTAGATGAAGAAGAAGCACCAAGTGAAGCGCTAAGAAGAATGGGGCTTGGAGAAGTCCGTCCCCAAGAAAATGTAGGACAAGATGCTACAAGCTCATCACAATTGGCACCTCTCACTCAAGATCAAACTCAAGCACCCCAAGATCAAGACGGTCAGTTTGAAGAAGAAGAAAATCAAAACCATGATGTTGATCAAGGGGGAGAAGAATAAGAAGAAGAAAACCACTGAAGAAATCAAGTGCCTCACCCAAGGGTTCATCAAAGCATTCAACGAGATCACCCCGTTGATAACATCCTTGGAGATATCACAAAAGGGGTAACAACACGTTCTCGAATAGCTAACTTTTGTGCACATTACTCTTTTGTGTCGTCCTTGGAACCATTTAGGGTGGAAGATGCACTCAAGGATCCGGATTGGGTGGTGGCTATGCAAGAAGAGTTAAACAACTTTACAAGAAATCAAGTACGGGAGCTAGTAAAAAGACCAAATGCAAATGTGGTAGGCACCAAGTGGGTGTTCCGCAACAAGCAAGTCGAACACGGAGTGGTGACGAGAAATAAGGCCAGACTTGTGGCAAAGGGATATGCTCAAGTCGAAGGTTTGGATTTCGATGAAACTTTTGCTCCCGTAGCTAGGCTTGAGTCTATTCGTATTCTATTAGCCTATGCTACTCATCATGATTTTAAACTCTATCAAATGGATGTGAAAAGTGCCTTCCTAAACGGTCCAATCAAGGAGGAGGTGTACGTGGAGCAACCACCCGGCTTTGAAGACCAAGAATATCCTGATCATGTGTTTAAGTTGCATAAAGCTCTCTATGGCATCAAACAAGCTCCTAGAGCTTGGTATGAATGTCTTAGAGACTTTCTGATTGATAATGGCTTTAAGATAGGCCAAGCAGATTATACACTCTTCACAAAGAATGTAGACAACGATCTCTTTGTGTGCCAAATATATGTCGATGACATTATATTTGGTTCTACTAACAAATATTTTTGTAATGAGTTTAGTAAGATAATTATAAATAGGTTTGAGATGTCCATGATGGGAGAGTTGAAGTTCTTCCTCGGATTTCAAGTCAAGCAACTCAAGGAAGGCACGCTCATTAGTCAAACCAAGTACACAAAAGACATACTCATGAAGTTTGACATGGACAAAGCAAAACCTATCAAGACACCAATAGCAACAAACGGGCACCTTGACCTCAATGAAGATGGACCATGCGTGGATCGAAAGGTACATCGCTCTATGATTGGCTCATTACTTTATCTTTGTGCATCTAGGCCCGATATCAGCTTAGTGTATGTTTATGTGCAAGATTTCAAGCATCACCTATGGAATGTCATTTAACAGCCGGTAAAAGGATCCTAAGATATCTAGTTCACACACCTAACCTAGGATTATGGTATCCAAAGGGATCTAAGTTTAATCTCATCGGATACTCCGATGCGGATTACGCCGGATGTAAAATAGATAGAAAAAGCACCTCAGGGACTTGTCAATTTTTGGGTAGGTCCCTAGTATCATGGTCATCCAAGAAACAAAACTCCATTGCTCTCTCCACAGCTGAGGCGGAGTATGTCGCAGCCGGGAGTTGTTGTGCTCAACTTCTTTGGATGCGACAAACTCTAAGGGATTATGGTCACAATATGAACCACATTCCACTCCTTTGTGACAATGAGAGTGCCATTAAGATAGCCCACAATCCCGTTGAGCACTCTAGGACCAAACATATAGACATCGGGCATCACTTTTTGAGAGATCATTCTATAAAGGGGGACATAGCTATCTCACATGTAAGAACTGAAAAACAACTAGCCGATATTTTTACCAAACCACTAGACGAAAAACGATTTTGTGAACTTCGAAATGAGCTGAATATACTAGACTCTAGGAATGTGAGTTGAAAAGTTGTGCAAATAGAAGTTCTCAAAATTCTTCCACAACTTTCAAAAATGTGCACGATTGTGAAAAACTTGTTCCCCCTCTATTTTTTCTCTCATATTATTTTTGGCTATATTGTGGTCATCATGTAATTATGTGTTCGATATATATATATGGACCATATAGCAGGTGCAAGTAAATCCACCGCAAACAAAGGCAAAATTCTAATATATATAAGAATTTTTAGACCTTAAGAGCCGGACTAGTCAGACCTAGAGGCCGGACAAGTCCCGGCATCCTAAGAAGTCCGATATGCAGCGGACAAGTCCACAACGGACTAGTCCGCCCGGCACCCGGACAAGTCCAGACTAGAGACTAGTCCGGACCTAGTCTGACAGACCGGACTAGTCCGGACTGAGGACCGGACTAGTCCGGCCCCTGGAGACTTAACCTCCAAGGGTCGGGCTGACCCCCTCCCTCTCCCTCATTCACCTCCACTCCACTTCTCTCCTCCAAAACTCGCCCCATTGGCGATTTTGGAGTCCTCCCTCAAATCCCTCGAATGCATCCTCGATTCAAGGCTTGTGGAGTGCGGGGAACTCTTCTCCGACCATCTCCGCTCCTTCGAACCGCGGATTTCATCAAATTTCTTCACTCTAAGGTACTTTTTAACCTAGCCTTGACTTTTCACAAAAACCTTATTTCTAGGGAATACCTTTAGTACCTTAGGGCTTCTCTGAGATTCCTAGACCATATTATTTCAATCCCCCATAGTATTGCAACTACTTTGCTGAATTAGTAATCAAATCACATCAGTTAGGGTTTAAAACTGTAGGGCCCGGACTAGTCCGGACTCCTACCGGACAAGTACGGCCGGAGCGGACTAGTCCGTCTCCTGCCCGGACAAGTCCGGCTGATACAGTCTTAGCCCCTAACTTTGGGGTTGTAAACTAATTCAAACGCAATGATCCATCAGCTAAATACTTCTTTTCTCACCAGATCATGTCAGGACCCAGCGACAGTCCTCTTCCAAACCCCGAGGCCGAAGCAGCCCGCTAAGCCGCTTATCGTGCGACAGCCGAGGCAGAGGCAGGAGAGGCTGCTGCAAGGGAGGCTTGTACAAAGAAACGGGCTGACAGGGAAGCACAAGCCTCTCAGTCCGTTGATCCTCCAAGGAGGAAGAGGCTAGTAACCCTGAAAGACAAACAACATGCCGAGCCCCAAAAATCGACCCAAGACAAAGGAAAAGGCAAAGCAGCTGATCCTCCCAGGAAAACGGCCTTAGCCAACAGGGGACTTGTCATTCGTGACAACCCTAGACGGGGAAGGGAAAATCCTCCACAGTGACCTGTTGGGCCTCTTGAAAGGGCAACTCCTATGCACAACCCAAACCACCAACCCAATTTGGCAAGTGCAACCTTCAAGGGGAAAGGAGCCGACAAAGCCAGAAGGTTCCGGGAAGAGGAGGTTTATAAGTACGAGAAGTCCACACCAGACCCTCGCTTCTGGTGTGACTTCCATTGTGACTACTACCGGCTTGTCTATCTCCCAATGAAGACACCGGTAGTTGATGCTCAGTGGGTGGACTGGCCATACATGGCCAACAAGAAGCATCAAGCTTTTGATGCGGTAATTGAAGCAACAGAACGCCATGGGATCAAGGACTTGATGGCCTTTCAGTATGATTGGAACATTGAGGTCATAGTCCAGTCTTACACCACCTGCTACTTCCACACCTATGGAAACAGGAAAATCACTTGGATGACAAATGGTGTGGTTTACTCGGTCCTATATGATGATGAGTTTGCTCGAATCCTTGAACTTGGGGAGCACTTGAACTATGAGATCATAGTTCACAATGAGAGAACCTTGGGAAAGGATGACTTGGACTTCATGTATCCTTCATATCTCTCCTATGAGGCATCCTCAACCCACAACATCAAACCCTTTTTTGGAGTGCTGAACAGGATTCTAAGAAAGACTCTAGCTCCAAAAGATGGAGATGCGGGGATGATACAGGGGTATCTCAGAAACCTGTTGAAGCTTCTCAACGAAGAAGAGAGATTAATTGTCTTTGACTACATATACAACGACATCTTCAACATCTCCCACACCACGAACAGATCTTGTGGCTATGCACCATACATCATTTGCATGATAGAAAAAGTCACAGGACTAGAATTTGCAAAGGATGTGAAGCATAGGAAGCTACGTCCTCAGATGCCGACTCCTCGTCCTCGCCCTCCTGCATCCTTGGGCAGGTGATATACTGCAGCTCCATCCTCCTCTGCCGGACCATCCGTTCCTCCATCATTGAGTGGCTCCTCTAGTGGACTGCTCAAAATTTTCAAGGTCATATTCTCCTCGTGCCTGAAGGTGGAAGTTCGCACGCAGAAAATGAAGCAACGCCAAGAGAAGTATCTCAAGGCCATGTGCGACAAGACGGAGATACCCTATGTCTCCACCGTCATCAGATGATGACGAAGTGACAGAGTTTCCCACTCTCATGGAGGACGAGGTTGCCTACTTTGGATCCTCCTCAGCTGCTCCTCCTACCTCCCACACTCATCACGAGGATGACAATGAAGATGACGATGAAGATGAGGATGAGGACGAGGAGACTCAAAGTGACCAAGACGAAGATCAAGATGATAGTGATTAGGTTTTTCTCTTTTTTCCTTCCCTTTTTTGGTGCCTTGATGCCAAAGGGGGAGAGAATAACGGGGAGTAGTCTAGTCATGTCTAGTCATAAGTCTAGTCATAAGTCTTGCTCTTTAAACTCATTTTATGCTGGTTTGTAATAACTATGCCACATTATGCCACGTTATGTTATTTTGTAATGACTATGCTATTTTATGTCTTCATATTATGCCATATTGAAATATGTTTCCTCGTAAATGTTATATCTTTCTTAATGCGGTCACTGCTCACATCACACTTAGCCACCCCACCATAACACATGTAAGTATGAAATTCCCATAGAACTCACTCTTGTGCATATTTTCCTTGATAATCCATTGTGCACACATCTAGGGGGAGTAAATCATACACACATGTCTTATGAAAACAATCTACTATATCTATTTTTCGAAAATCTTAATGAGTTGTCATCAATCACCAATAAGGGGGAGATTGAAAGTGCATCTAGGTAATCCCCGTGGGTTTTAGTTGATTGATGACGACAATTAAGATACTAATAAGTTTCTACTGAGTATGAGCACAAGTGTTTATCAAAGAAATGGATATGGAGTCTCTCAGGAAGCAAAAGGAAAAGAAGAAGACTTGAAAGAGTAGAAAATAGAATTCTCTATTTCATCTTTTCTAGTTATGTACAGGGTCTTCTCTTTTAGAGTGCTTGAGAATCATTAGAAAGCTCAAAACGAAGGGTAGAAAGTTAGAATCATGAGACAAAGTGGTCATAGATATATAAAAAAGGAGAGACCGGACTTGTCCAAACCATGGGCCGGACTAGTCCATTCAGACCCGGACTAATCCGTTTTGGACCGGATAATGAGTCTCTGAGTCAGTTCGGACTTGTCCATTAAAGGCCAGACTAGTCCGTTGTTGTGTGAGTCTGAGCCGTTATGAGACTAAGTCTCAGAAGGCCGGACTAGTCCGCTCGAGAGGCCGGACTAGTCCACTAAGCGGACTAAGTCGCTTATGTCCGAAGAAGAAGTCTCTGAGTGCCATCGGACTAGTCCGCTCCACAGACTGGACTAGTCCGATCTTTCCAGACTAGTCCGAATTA
This sequence comes from Neostapfia colusana, assembly GCA_030760725.1. NCBI lineage: Eukaryota > Viridiplantae > Streptophyta > Magnoliopsida > Poales > Poaceae > Neostapfia > Neostapfia colusana. The sequence continues at coordinate 79,525,152 of JASWHV010000007.1, read as the reverse complement.
GGATGGAACAAAGGTTCCTGTGTGAGCTCGGACTAGTCCGAAGTTGGCTGGACTAGTCCGCAGCTCAGATTAGAGAGTTTTTAGACTAAGTCTGGTAAGACCGGATTAGTCCGCCCTTGAGTCCGGACTAGTCCGCCCTTACCAGACTAGCCCGTTCTCATACGGAACAAAGGTTCCTGACTAAGATCGGACTAGTCCGCTCTTGGCCGGACTAGTCCGTGGTTTCATGACCGTTTGAGTCCAACGATCACTAAACTTTAGTTGGTAGCCTTGTGACGTGAGTGGTCCCTCAAGAACGGACTAGTTCGGGGTTGGGACCGCACTAGTCTGGACTTTAGTTGGTAACGGCTAAATGCCGGGATTTCTATAAAAGGAGACCCCCCGGCTGAGAATTAAAAGAATAACAACCTAAGTGCTGAAAACTCATTCCTAGAGCTCTTCTAAACCTCTTTCCTCACCTTCTAGACCCCTAAGATTGGATCTTAAGGAGTTAGTGATTTTGTGAGAGGAAAGACGTGGTGATCGACGTTTGAGCTCTCGGTTTGATTCCCTCACACTCTAACTGTTATTTTGAGTTCTTAACAGTTGTACTTTGAATTCTAGAACTATTTGGTTGGTGTAGGGAGCCTCAAGGTGTGAGTAGCCCCTAAGAGCATTGTATTCACATTTGATTGATAGTGAGAGAGCCTGAGCTTGATCTTGGTGATCGCTCGATGAGGGAAGGGTTGGAAAAGACCCGGTCCTTGGTGGACTCCTCAATGAGGACGTAGATTCCTGTGTGGAATCGAACCTCGGGATAAATCGTGTCTCTTGATTCCTCTTCTATCTCACTTGCTCACTAGAATTACTTGTTAAGCTTTCATTGTGTTAATGCCCGCAAATTGTTCTACTATTTCGCAATCTAATCATTCTCAACTAATTAGTGATATCATTTGACTACCATATATTTTCCGCTCAAACAAACTTAAAAGGAAACCTAAAACACAAATTTATACTTAGACCGGACTAGTCCGACCTCAGACCGGACTAGTCCGGCCTGCTTCAGGTTTTATCCGCTGTTTGCTATAATTTCAGGTTTTATTAGCCTATTCACCCCCCTCTAAGCAACTTTCAGGACCGGACAAGTCCGGTATGGCTGATCTGTCTGGACTAGTCTGAGGGAGCGGACTAGTCCGGGTCAACTGGACAAATAAGAGTAGAAATTAGGGAAATATTGGGAATTTGATCTAATAGTGATCTAAGGACATAATTTTCACAAATTGTCTTGATGAACATGCCTAGTAAGCAATCAATAATCAGACAATGGTAATTATTCATCAAGATTCACTAATTTAAATAGTTTTTAGTAGAAAACCGAGATAAGGGATGGTTTTTGCCAAAGTAAGTAAGATTTTGACGATTCAAGCAGGTATGCAGTGTTTCAAGCCACGTTTCGAGGGTCAAGTATATTTAATTCATTCCTGAGCTCACAAAAACTTTTTTCATCAAGTGGTTTGGTGAAGATATCGGCTAGTTGTTTCTCGGTTTTGACATGGGAAATGGCTATGTCTCCTTTGATTGAATGGTCTCTCAAAAAATGATGCCGAATATCAATGTGTTTGGTCCTAGAGTGCTCAATAGGGTTATGTGCAATCTTAATCGCACTCTCATTGTCACAAATGAGCGGAATACGGTTCGTATTGTAACCGTAGTCCCTTAGAGTTTGTTGCATCCAAAGGAGTTGTGCACAACAACTCCCTGCTGAAACGTACTCCACTTCGGCTGTTGACAAGGCAATGGAGTTTTGCTTCTTGGAGGACCAGGAAACTAAGGATCTACCCAAGAATTGGCAAGTCCCGAAGGTACTTTTTGTATCCACTTTGCATCCGGCATAATCTGCATCAGAGTATCCAATGAGATTGAACTTTGAACCTTTAGGATACCAAAGGCCTATGTTGGGTGTATGAACTAAATATCGCAAGATTCTCTTTACGGTTGTTAAATTACATTCCTTAGGATTGGCTTGAAATCTTGCACACATACAAACACTCAACATGATATCAGGCCTAGATGCACAAAGATAAAGTAGAGATCCAATCATGGAACGGTATACCTTTTGATCCACGTTAGGTCCATCTTCATTAAGGTATAAATGTCCATTTGTTGCCATGGGAGTCTTTACGGGCTTTGCTTTGTCCATGCCAAATTTCTTGAGAATTTCTTTGGTGCACTTTGTTTGGCTTATGAATGTTCCTTCCTTTAGTTGTTTCACTTGGAACCCCAAAAAGTATCTCAATTCTCCCATCATGGACATCTCGAATCTATCTGTCATGATTTTACTAATTTCTTGACAAAAAGATTTGTTAGTTGAACCGAATATGATGTCATCAACATAGATTCGACAAAATAAATAGATCATCATTGATGTGCTTGTCAAACAGGGTGTAATCAGCTTTACCAATTTTAAAGCCATTTTCAATTAGAAAATCTCTAAGGCACTCATACCAAGCTCTAGTTGCTTGTTTGAGTCCATAGAGAGCCTTACGCAGTTTGAACACATGGTCGGGGTACTCTTGATCTTCAAACCTAGGGGGTTGCTCCACGTACACCTCCTCCTTGATAGGTCCATTGAGGAAGGTGCTTTTGACGTCCATTTGATACATCTTGAAATCATGGTGAGTAGCATATGCAAGTAATATACGAATTGATTCAAGCCTAGCTACGGTAGCAAAAGTCTCGTCGAAATCCAAACCTTCAACTTGTGAGTAACCTTTAGCCACAAGTCGTGCCTTGTTTCTTGTTACCACTCCGTGTTCTTCTTGATTGTTGCCGAAGACCCATTTAGTGCCGACGATGTTGGACTTTGGTCTTTCAACAAGTTCCCATACTTCGTTCCTCTTGAAGTTGTCCAATTCCTCTTGCATTGCCATCACCAAGTCCGGATCTTTTAGCGCATCTTCAACCTTGTACGGTTCTAAAACGGATACAAAGGAATAGTATTGACAAAAATTAGCTATATGTGATCGAGTTGTCACTCCCTTTTGTATATCACCAATTATGTTGTCGACGGGCTGATCTCTTTGTATGCTTTGGTGTACTATTGGATGTGGCACTTGTGGTGTTGCGTTCTCATAATCATCATCTTCTTTGGCTCCCCTTGGATCGTTGCCTTCATTAATGCTTTGATCATCTTGATGATCTTGATTTTGTGCATGGGCTCCCCTTTGATCATAGCTCTCCTGTTGAGGTTCAACTTGAGCACTTGATTGTTGTGATTGTTCTTGAGGTCGAATATCACCAAGTGCCATTCTCCTCAATGCTTGACATGGGGCTTCTTCTTGATCTAGCACACACTTATCAACTTGCTCTGTTTGGGAGACATTAGTTTCATCGAGCACTACGTCACGTGCTACTTCAACGACTCCGGAGACCTTGTTAAAGACACAATGAGCGTAGGAGTTCGAATCATAGACGAGCAAGAAACCCTCATCGGACTTCAAAGTGAACGTCGAGGTCCTAGGCTTCTTGTTTAGAATATAACATTTTGAACCAATAACTCGAAAGTATGAAATATTTTTGTTGTTACTGGTGAGTAGTTCATATAAGGTTTTCTTGAGTAGGCAATGAAGGTACAGTCGGTTTGTTGCATGACAAGCAGTGTTGATAGCTTCAGCCCAAAATCGGTCAGAGGTCTTGTATTCGTCAAGCATTGTCCTTGCCATCTCAATGAGCATTCGGTTCTTCCTTTCGGCTACCTCATTTTGTTGTGGGGAGTAGGGTGCCAAAACTTCATGCTTTATTCCTTCTTAATCTAGATATTCATCGACTTGTGTGTTGCCAAAACTTCATGCTTTATTCCTTCTTCATCTAGATATTCATCGACTTGTGTGTTCTTGAATTCTGTTCCATTGTCACTTCTTATGTTTTTCATCGTCAATGAGAATTCATTTTGGGCTTGCCTGAGAAACTTATTGAGTGTTCCTTGAGTTTCCGACTTATCATACAAAAGGAAAACCCACGTGAAGCATGAAAAATCATCGACAATGACTAAACCATATTTATTACCGCCGATACTTATATAAACAATTGGACCAAATAGGTCCATGTGTAGGAGCTCGAGTGGTCTTTTTGTAGTCATGACATTCTTCGCGGGATGGGGTGCTCCTACTTTCTTCCTGGCTTGGCACGCGCTACAAGGCCTGCTTTTCTAAAAAACATCCTTCAAACCTCGGATGTGATCGCCCTCTAGAAGTTTTTGTAGATTCCTCATACCAACATGCGCTAGCCGTCTATGCCACAGCCATCCCATGTTGATCTTTGCAATCAAGCATGTGTCAAGTTTGGCTTTATCTTTGTTGAAATCAACTAGATAAAGTTTTCCCTTTAACACACCTTGAAAGCAATGGAGTCATCGCTTCTTCAAGAGACGGTCACACCCTCATTGGTGAACAAATAATAATAACCTTTGTCACATAGTTGAGATATGGACAAGAGGTTATAATCTAAGGAATCAACATGTAAAACATGAAAAAGTGTGTCTTGTGATGAAATAGCTATTTTACCGGTACCTAGCACCTTTCCTTGACTATTATCACCAAAACAGATGCCTTCGCTTGAGTCTTCATTTTGTTCGTACTCCACAAACATTTTTCTTTCTCTGGTCATATGATTGGTGCATCCACTATCTAGCACCCATTTTGCTCCACCAGATGCATATGCCTACAGGAAAGAAACTATGCTTTGGTCTTAGGTACCCAAGCTTGCTTGGGTCCTTTGAGGTTAGTGACATGTGACTTGGGCAACCACACACGAAACTTGGTGTTCTCATAGTTTGGCCCAATATATTTGGCATGAACTTTTCCAAGACTGTTTTTCATAAGCACATATGAAGCATCAAAGGTTCTAAACAAGATTTCTTGTTCATATGAGTTTTCAATTTTAATTTTATCAACATTATTATGTTTTCCATCTTGGGAGGAATTTCTCTTGACAAAGAAAATGCTCTTCTTGTCATCCTTGTGGCTTCTAGCGTTTTGCCTTTCATCATAAGAATACCCAATGCCATGTTTAACATTAGGAGGTCTTGTGACCAAGTATGCATACTTGACCTTCTCCTTGTCAAACATGCCACTTTGAGAGGGATGCTTGTTTTTTGTCAAGTTTGACTTTTCTTTTAAGTTGGTGTCATTTTTAGCACATGTACAAGTTAAGAGAGTTTTGGATTCAACATGTTGAGAAGGTGATCTTAAATAGGATGAAGAACCACTTTGCTATAGTGACTCAACTTGCGCCTCAAGAATCTTGTTAACCTTGGTTAAGTTAGCAAGTTCATCCTTGAGTGCAATGTTTGAGTCTTTTAGCTTCAAACAAGTCTCCTTGTTTGAAGCTAACTCAAGCTCAAGTGATTTGCTTCGCTCCTTTTCAATCTCAAGAAGCCCTTCAATCTCAAGATATTTCTCCTTTTGGAGAATAATCAAATCTTCTTGTCGATTGACTAGCCCCTCCTTATCAACAATCTCATCCATTAGAATTTTCATTTTAGCTATAGTATTTTTATCTAAAACTCTAAGCATGTCTTCATTGTCACTAGAATTATCAATATCACTAGTAAAATAATGAAAGGAGGATGATTTGGTTTTAACCTCTCTTTTTCCTTCCTTGGCCATTTGGCATATGTGGTTGGTTTCTTTCCATGCTTCCATGGTTCAGAAGAGAGTGGACTTCATGGTAGGCTTCTTGATAGCTATAGTGGCCATCTCCTCTTCTTCTTCAGATGAGGACTCATCATTGGATTCCCATTCCTTCCCTAAATGTGCTTGGCCATATTACTTCTTTTTCTTGAGTATTTTCTTTTGTTGAGGCTTGTTGTCTTTACTCTTCCTCTTGTTGTCTTCATGTGGACAATCCACCATGAAATGATCATATTCTCCACAATTGTAGCATGGGCCCCTCGTCTTGGATCTTTGTTTGTCCTTGTATCTTCTTTCATTTGAGTTTCCACCCTTTCTTCTTCTCATCATTTTCTTGAAGTTTTTTATGAACAAGATCATGTCTTCTTCATCGATATCAGTGCTTTCATCATCACCATCATCGTTCTCAAGAGCTTTTGGAGATTCTTTTGATGCTGGCTTGCATGTTGCCTTTAGTGCAACTCCTCTCTTCTTTGCCGAGGTGAGGTCGGCAAGTTCCTTGACATGCTTGGATTCCTTCTCCATCATTTCAAAGTTGATGATCTTGCCAAGAATCTCGTCCGGGTCATTTTGTGAAATCCGGAACTTTATCTAATCATGGAGCATAGTGTCAAGTTCCGAGGCATGAATGCTCTAAGAATCAACTTGACCACCTCATGATCCGTCCACTTCTTGCTACCATAGGCTCGGACTTTATTGATGAGAGATTTCAGTCTATTGTACATCTCTTGATGTGATTCTCCTTCTTCGATGGCAAACCTTCCCAATTCACCTTCTATCATTTCGATCTTAGCCTCACGCACATGACGATCACCTTCATGTGCGGTTTGGGGAGTGTCCCATATTTCTTTAGCAATTTTGAGTCCATCCACCTTGGTGAACTCATCTCGGCTCAATGATGAGGTGATTACTATTGTGGCTTGAACATTCCAATGAATAGCTTGTTCTTGATCTAGAGTTGGCTCTTCATCATCATCAGGTATATCTAGACATGTACACACTATATGCCAAAGACTTGGGTTAAGAGATATAAGGTACATTTTCATATTTTGTTTCCACATTGTATAATCAGTTCCATCAAAGTAAGGTGGTTTCCCTAATGGAACTGACAAATAATGATTATTTGAATTTAAATGCTCATAGTTCAAAGGATATAGGGAGTAGTCTTTGTGACTACCCCCTTTTGCTTTTTGTCTTCGATTTTCTTCCGTTGGGGGAGAGTGCCTTCTTCCGCATAAGCGCCTTTAGTTGGAGCATCTCCTCATCATCATCCTCACAGTCCTGAATGGCATTGAGGAGCTTCTCCAACTTTTGGTTTCCTTCGTCACCACCATTTTCATGATTGAAGCCCTTGGATTCACCCTTGATTTCCGACATCGTCTCTTGGAGCGGTGATTCTATTTTGAAGAGTTTGGTTCTGATACCAATTGAATATGTCCTAGAGGGTGGGTGAATAGGCTCTTTGAATTTTTTAAACGGTTTCCTGAAACACTTAGCGAACGGATCAATTCTAGGGGAGCTGGACTATTCCGGTATGGTGCGGACTAGTCCGGTATGAGCATAATTAAAAGATTAAAGTTAGACTTGTTCCTACTTCAAGTATTTGTGCAGCGGAAAATAAATTATTATTCAAGTGTAATGGAGTAAGAAACAGTAACTATCAATTTAAACACTAGGTGTTGATGTAAATCAAATGATAACTAGCACCCCTAATTGACAATTGAGAGAAGATCAAGAAGACACAAGACAAGGTTCTATCCCGAGGTTCGATTCCACTCAGGAATCTACATCCCTGTTGAGGAGTCCACCGAGGACCGAGTCTTCACCAAGCCTTCCCTCGTTGAGTCGCCACAAAGGCCGATTCAAATTCACTAACCACACACAGGGGTAAACAATTATACGTGGGGCGTTCTCACAATCTGAGTGCTCCCAAAAGATTACAGAGAGTAATTCTTTCTCCCACACACAAACAGAGAACAATGATTAGCAATTGTGTCAGAGAAGACAAACCAAGAGCTCAATGTCGAGAAGAACGACTCTCTCCTTGATCCAATCTCTAATCCTGAAAGACATAATCTTTTTAGGCTTGGAATGAGTGGAGAGAGGTATTTTTTTGCTCTTGGGGCGTGCGCCGGCGCTAGGGTTCGAGAGTTGTGAATGTGTGGCCGTGCACCTCTATTTATATAAAGTTTCCAAAAGTCCTGGCCGTCGTACTAGCCCGCTCTATTCACCGCACTAGTCCGGTGTGCCGTGTACAATTTTTGTGTTGCATGCAAAACAGTGGAAATCCTAATTTTAAGTGTTTACGGAAAGTTGAACGGACTAGTCCGGAACAAGAGCGGACTAGTCCGATGCTAGGTGAATGCCGGTTCCTGATAGTTGAATGGACTAGTCCGGTTTCTGAGCGGACTAGTCCGGTGCAAGGTGAGTGCCGGTTCTAGAGAGTTGAACGGACTAGTCCGGATTCTGAGCAGACTAGTCCGGTGCAAGGTGAGTGCCGGTTCTAGAGAGTTGAACGGACTAGTCCGGTTTCTGAGCGGACAAGTCTGGTGCACCGTGTTGCGAAGCATCAGAGAGTTGTACGGACTAGTCCGTTCCACAAGCGGACTAGTCCAGTGCACTGTGTTGTGAGGCAACAGAGAGTTCAACGGACTAGTCCGGTCCACGAGCGGACTAGTTGTAACACCCTCAAATTCATTTCCATGCATTGCATACATTTTTCATGTAGAGAAACATTATAAAAGAAACATAGAAATGGAGGAAGGAACCATAGAAATGGAGAAAGAACCATAGAAACGGAGGAAGGAACCATAGAAATGAAGGAAAACCACAGAAATGGAGAAGGGAATATAGAAATGGAGAATGGGGCAATGGAGAAGGACAATGTAGAAATGGAGAGTGGGACATAGAAATGGAGAGGGGAATGTAGAAATGGAGAATGGGACATAGAAATAGAGAGGGTAATGTAGAAATGGAGCAAGTGACATAGAAATGGTGAGGAATGGGGAAAAGATAGCTAAAATGAGCCATTCCCAAATTTCCTTCAAAATTTCTAAATTCTCCAATTCCCCAAAAAGGGAATTTTCCCCACATTTTGGGGCTAAAATCCCCAAGGCTGCCGCGCCACAAGAGATAAGTTTGTTAAGATCCAAAAAAATTGAATAGGACTCTTATTTGAGCTCCAATTGGAGTACTTCGAGGACCATGTGGAGTACTAGGTATCCAAACTACCGTCAACATGCCTGTGGAGTTGAAGATTGGAGCCCGCTATTTAGTTATTTTCCTCTGTCGTTTAGAGTCTTCCGCTGCAAGAATAAGTTAGATATTCATGTGTGAGACATTGAGTCATTGTAATAAAGTACTTAAACACTATTTAGTCGTGGTTATATTCTGAATTCAGTTTGTGAATTACATGTGTATGTGTGATGAACATCCTGGGCACAGATATGCATTCACTTGGTTCTTTTTTCGGAATCGGGTATCACAGATTGGTATCAGTGCCACGTTGACCGTAGGATGCAAGCCTAGTTAGAATGGACACTATAAAAACACATAGGAACACCCCTCTAATCTGTTATTTTTGAAAATTGCTTGCTGCTGCACTTTACTTGTCCACTCAGCCACCGCAAAGTGCTATTTTCAGCCCCTCTTTTTCTCTTCTTTTGGACAGCAACACTTTTGTTTTCTTGCTTCATAGCTTCTGAAATTTTGGAGTTATTTCTTTCTTCTCTAAATATTCTCATGTCCTATTTATAGATGTTGGTGACTAGGAGCACTGCACACATAAGGACTCGTCCACCACCACTTGGGAGTGCACTTAACCCCATTGAGGTGTCTGATGGACCATATTGGGAGGAGGTGAAGATGGAACCTCATGATGAAGATGAAGTCAATAGCTCTATGTATGAAGAAGAGGATCCGGAAGAGGTGGAACCATTCAAAGACGATATGGAGGATCATCCACAAGAACGGCATTGGTATACACCTCAGGAGGAGTTTCATGCGGGCTTACACCCCGTGGAGCCTCATGAAGCCATGTCAGGAGGAGATGAACCCAGGGAGGAGCCACCCCTTGCTGAGGCCAATAACGAAAGAGATGAACAGGCCAACCGTTCAGTTCAATAATTTTGGTCCGAGAGGATGGAAGGAGGACATATATACAAGGAGCTCAAAGAGTTCCTTGATTGCTGCAGCCTATACCCGGAATATCTTCTCAAGAAAGTCCCTCGTCTCGGACATGAAGAGTGGAAGGCTATTGATGATGCTGCATGGGATGCACTCACCGGACTATGCTACGCCTTCCGTGAGCAGCTTGAGAACACTACTTTTGAGCTGCACCCGTATCAGAAAAGTGGTACAAGGTAGATCATCTGACCCCATGGAGGAGCTCTTTCTATCTCACAAGCTGCTGACAAGTCTCAGAGGTTGCTCGTGGAGTTAGGAAACCGCTATGCAAGCACACTAAAAGAGATCCGTTATCTCCGCAAGAAGTTGTACTTGCTGGAGAAATAAGAGGAGACTCATGCCAACGCGGGAACAAATGGAGCACCAGCGTCATCTACTCCTACATGTTCTGCCGACTCACCATGGAGTGCGCCCATATATGGACCACCCCCGTCACACGGTGAGAACAGCACCGGTTCTCACGTTTAAGTTTATGATTCCCATTGATTAAGCTTTGATAGGTACGTTTAGATCGTAGTAAGTCAAATAGGAGTGGTGTGCAGAAAGTTTTATGATGATTGCTTGTGTTTGTGTGCTGGGTGTGAGTTGTGGAATGCTTCGGCAAATGTCCACATCCACATATAGTAGAGAGATTTGAGATGCTTCGGCACTTGTTCACATCCTCATATAGGCTGATATTAATAAAAGGAGTTACTTAGTCTCATATACCTTGATGCATATAGTTGGGAAATCTCTTCTTTCAATTCTGAATTCTATTCCGAGAGTAAGCCTTAAAATAAGGGGGTAGACTTTCTTGCAAACCTTATCATCTTGTATTCCCAAGGGATTGACATAATACATGGAATGGACTGGTTAAGCAAGCACAACGGAGTAATTCAATACGCTCAGAGGATCGTGCAGTTGACAAGTGAGCACGGTACTCGTATTGAGTTTAAGGCAGCCAAACCTACAACGGAGAAAGCAGTGCTGAAGCACATCGAACAAGCAACATTGGAAAGCATTCCTGTAGTTCAAGAATATTCAGATGTGTTGCCGGAAGAACTTCCAGGTATGCCACCTGACCTGGACATTGAATTTCCATTGATTTAGTACCCGGAACTGCACCTATAGCGAAGAGGCCGTATAGGATGCCCGCTAATGAACTAGTGGAGCTCAAGAAGCAAATTCAGGAGCAGCTAGAAAAGGGTTTTATACGCCCAAACTCGTCACCGTGATGAGCCCCCGTGCTCTTTATAGACAAGAAGGATGGGACCCAAAGGATGTGTGTGGATTATAGGTCTCTCAATGAGGTGACGATCAAGAATAAATACCCGCTGCCCTGTATAGAGGACCTGTTCGACCAAACGAAAGGTGCCCGAATTTTCTCCAGGATTGATCTTCGGTCGGGATACTTCCAGCTGAAGATTAAGCCTCTCCGATATACCCAAGACTGCATTCTGAACACGGTATGGTTCGTATGAGTAATACCGTTATGTCTTTTGGGTTAACGAATGCACCCGCATACTTCATGTACCTCATGAATAAAGTATTCATGGAGTACTTGGACAAATTCGTCGTGGTTTTCATCGATGATATTATGGTGTATTTGAAAAGCGAGGAAGAACATGAAGAACACTTGAGGTTAACATTGCAGAAACTGCAAGAGCATCAATTGTATGCTAAGTTCAGCAAGTGTCAATTTTGGCTAAAGGAGATATTGTTCCTAGGCCATATCATCTCCGAGGGAGGAGTATCGGTTGATCCCGGAAAAGTGGGAGATGTTCTGAAGTGGAACCAACCGCAGAATGTGAGAGATACTCAGAGTTTCCTTGGGATGGCTGGATACTACCGCCGGTTCATCAAGGATTTCTCCAAAATAGCGAAGCCTATGACTGAATTGCTAATGAAGGGAAAAGCATTTCAGTGGACACCAGCGTGCCACGAAAGTTTTGAGGATCTCTAGAAGAGACTAACAACAGCGCCGGTTTTGGTATTGCCGGACGTGAGCAAGAGCTTTGACATATATTGTGACGCATCAAGACAAGGGATTGGATGTGTGCTCATTCAAGAAGGACAAGTGGTAGCCTATGCATCGAGACAACTAAAGAAACATGAGCTGAATTACCCCATCAATGACTTGGAACTTGCAGCCGTGGTACATGCCTTGAAGATTTGGAGACATTATATCCTTGGCCACCAATGTGAGATCTATACGGATCACAAAAGCCTCAAGTATATATTCACACAAACGGATCTGAATTTGAGGCAACATAGATGGTTGGAACTCATCAAGGATTATGATGTTGGAATCAACTATCACCCCGGAAAGGCCAATGTAGTAGCTGATGCGTTGAGCCGAAAGGGGGCATGTCACCAACTCACGGATCGGGAGCTGCCACCTGAGTTGTGCAAGGAGTTCGAATGGTTACATCTCGGGTTCCTGAACGAGATGGAGGTGATAGAACTGAACTCCTCGCAGGAACAAGAGATACGAGATGGCCAAGCAACGGATGAGGAAATCAAGCAAATCAAGGAAAGAATCCGACAAGGCATAGAAAAGGATTTCAAGGAAGACGAGAAAGGCACGCTTTGGTTAGGGAAAAGGATTTGTGTGCCTAACGTGAAGCACATCCGCGACACGATATTGAAGGAGGCACATGACTCACCTTATTCCATACATCCCAGCTGTACAAAAATGTACAAGGACCTGAAAACTTGCTATTGGTGGGATGGTATGAAAAGGGACATAGCTGAATATGTTGCCTTATGCGACACGTGCCAACGAGTGAAGGCCGGACATCAAAGACTCGCTGGATTGTTGCAGCCATTGGAAGTACCCGAGTGGAAGTGGAAATACATAAGCATGGATTTCATCGTCGGATTGCCACGTACTTAATCGGGATACGACTCTATTTGAGTTATCGTGGACCGATTGACGAAAACCGCCCATTTCCTTCCTGTTAGAACCAAGTACAGTGTTGCACAACTAGCCGAGCTGTATATGGAGCAAATCGTGTGTTGCCATGTAGTTCAAAAAAGGATAGTTTCAGATCGGGGTTCTCAATTTACCTCTAGGTTCTGGAAGAAACTGCATGAAGCCATGGGTACACGACTGAATTTCATCTCCGCTTGTCACCCGCAAACCGATGGGCAAACTTAGAGGACAAACCAAATTTTAGAAGACATGTTGAGAGCTTGCGCCTTGAAACATGGGTGTAGCTGGGATAGGAGCTTGCCGTATCCTGAATTCTCATACAACAACAGCTATCAAGCCAGCTTGAAGATGTCACCTTTCGAAGCATTGTATGTTAGATGGTGTAGAACGCCGCTGTTCTTGAATGAGACCGGAGAGTGCCAAGTGTTTGGACCTGAAGTGCTGCAAGATGCCAAGAAGCAAGTCCAAATGATACGAGAAAACTTGAAGGCTGCTCAGTCACGACAAAAAGGATATGCGGACAATAGGCGAAGGAGATTGACCTTCGAAGTGGGAGACTTCGTGTATCTTAAAGTATCGCCTATCCGAGGCCAATGACGGTTCAACGTCAAAGGCAAATTAGCACCTTGCTACATCAGGCCATTCAATATTTTGGGCAAGCGAGGAGAAGTAGCCTATCAACCGGAACTGCCAACGCACCTCTACGACGTGCACGACGTTCACGTATCTCAGCTCAAGAAGTGCTTAAGAGTACCGGAAAAACAAGTACCGATGGATGAGCTCGAGCTTCAAGAGGATCTGTCCTACGCGGAGCACCCTGTCAAAATTTTGGACGTGAAGGAAATGGTCACGAGGAACAAAGTGATCCGTTGGTGCAATGTACAGTGGAGCCATCATACAGAAGCCGAAACTACATGGGAGCGTGAGGAAGATCTCAAGGCGGAATTCCCTCATCTATTTTCCACTCTATCAAATCTCAAGGGCGAGATTCAGTTTAAGGGGGGTAAGTTTGTAACACCCTCAAATTCATTTCCATGCATTGCATACATTTTTGATGTAGAAAAATATTATAAAAGAACCATAGAAATGGAGGAAGGAACCATAGAAATGGAGAAAGAACCGTAGAAATGGAGGAAGGAACCATAGAAATGGAGGAAAAACCACAAAATGGATAAGGGAATATAGAAATGGACAATGGGGCATAGAAATGGAGAAGGGCAATGTAGAAATGTAGAATTGGACATATAAATGGAGAGGGGAATGTAGACATGTAGAATGGGACATAGAAATGGAGAGGGGAATGTAGAAATGGAGAATGGGACATAGAAATAGAGAGGTGAATGTAGAAATGGAGCAAGTGACATAGAAATCGTGAGAAATGGGGAAAAGATAGCTGAAATGAGCCATTCCCAAATTTCCCCCAATATTTCTAAATTTCCCAATTCCCAAAAAAGGAAGTTTCCCCACATTTTGGGGATAAAATCCCCAAGGCTGACGCACCACAAGAGATAACTTTGTTAAGATCCAAAAAATTTGAATAGGACTCTTATTTGAGCTCCATTTGGAGTAGGACTCTCCTTTTCCCCCTTATAAATATAACCCCACCCCCTTGGCCGACCCCTCTCTCTTTTGGTCGTCCCCCCTGCTGCCAAGCCCCCTTCCTTGCTGCCAAGTCGCCAAGTTCCCCCCTTGCCGGAATTTGGCTGCCGTCGAGCCCCGCCGTCGCCGGAGAAGAAGCCCGACGATCTGTTTTGCCCTAATCTTCCATAGAAAAATTCCCCACTGCTGTCATTGCTAGAAGGAAGGCCCTGTTACCAAAAGGAAGTGAGGTAGGTCTCCATTACCCATCTTACGACGTCGCCGCTGTTTCTACGCATCCGTTTTCTTCGCCCCCTTCGAGCAGAAACTTTTGCGTGTGGACAGATCGTGTTTTGATGGATTTTTAACGGTGGAATTGATCTAGATCTTGTGTCAAGATCATCACCACATCCACACTTGATCCCTACACTTTTGTTCATCATAAAACCCCATAAAATCCCATTAAAACATGCAAGAACACGTGCAAACTGGTTTAATAAAATAGCATTATAGGATTTGCATTCAGCTACACTATTGCATCTTGAGTAAAGTATGTGCATAATGATTGATTGCTGTAAATCTTGTATGTGTGTGGTCGTGAGTAGAAGAAAAATCTCAAGAGGCCGTCTACGAGGAACTACAGCACCAAGACTTTGAGACGCTTGAGCAACACGAACCATGGGAGCAAGGCAAGTGCCCCTTGACCATATTGATCCCTTGTTTTGAAACTGTTTTGTTTGCGAAAACTTGTATGCTTGAGTCAAATCGATGGGACACCCTTTTATAGGAGTTTACTAGTTTTGTTAACCATCCTTGTCGCAGGGAAAGTTGATGAGTCGGGTATGGTCATCTTTCCTTTTTGCTTCGCTTAATTCACGGGATACGGAAAGCTGAAATAAAACATGTCTAGCTACTGCACTCATATGAATAATGATGATGATATCTTAATGATGTTAATGGGCATGGAATCGGGGAGATCTAGGCAAGCTTGGTTCGTGAATGTTGCTGGATGAGATGGTGGAACATGCCGTAGATCTAAGGACCGGTTCATGCGAGAATATGCTAGAAAAACAGTGCCACCACAAGGCCAAGTATGGGTGCGGCGTAGCTGATTAATTAGGTGTGTTGCTAGCTTGTTATGGACCGTGGATGGCATGGGGAATGGGAGTCGTGGAGGACTGCCCTGGGAACTGAATAGCACAAGAGGGGGCCCGTGGGTGGGAGAATGGTGATTTGAGCCTGCCGGTGAAACCTCAGTGAGTCCATACATCTAGTAGCCCTTTTGTAAAGGCTATTTTGTGATCTCTTGGCCATACACCAACGGTTGCGTACTGGTATGTTGGAGGTTCTGCAGTCGCCAACGGGTGACGAAATCACAAACTTGTGGGTAAAGTGGTGCCACCTCTACAGAGTGTAAAACTATCATGATAGCCGTGTTTCCAGTCACAAGCACCTGGCCAACTCACATGATTAGAGGGAAAACATGGGATGGCTATTCGGTATAGTTATGGTATGGTCATTATTATTGGTTTTGTGACTGTTTTGAGTCATGACAATGAATTTGGTTTCGGTTATATGAATATGAGATGGTTATGAATGTTTATGAGTATGAGATGAACTTGAGAAAGATTAATGGCTTGATGAGACTTGATAAGTGGTGAATTATGATGAGAGAATGTTGCTGGATTACTTGGTCATGTTGGGATAAATTTCACCTAGAAATAGTTGCTGTTTTTTTATCATATTTGTGAAATAAAATTTGCTTGCTTCAATAAGCCTTTTTATTCCATACCTTGTTGTAAGCTACATGTCATACTTTTCCTGCACTTGCTGAGTACGACATGTACTCACCCTTGCATTACCACATAAACATCAGCTACAGGAGATGAGTACTTCGAGGACCATGTGGAGTACTAGGTGTGCGAACTACCGTCAACATGCCTGTGGAGTTAAAGATTGGATCCCGCTATTTAGTTATTTTCCGCTGTCGTTTAGAGTCTTCCGCTGCAAGAATAAGTTAGATATTCATGAGTGAGACATAGAGTCATTGTAATAAAGTACCTAAACACTATTTATTCGTGGTTATATTCTGAATTCAGTTTGTGGATTACATGTGTATGTGTGATGAACATCCTGGGGACACATATGCATTCACTTGGTTCTATTTTCGTAACCGGGTGTCACAGATTGGTATCACAGCCACGTTGACCGTAGGACGCAAGAATAGGTAGATTGGACACTCTAAAACACATAAGAACACCTCTCTAAACTGTTATTTTTGAAAATTGCTTGCTGCTGCACTTTACTTGTTCACTCAGCCACCGCGAAGTCCTATTTTCGGCCCCTATTTTTCTCTTCTTTTGGACAGCAACACTTTTGTTTTCTTGCTTCATAGATTCTGAATTTTTGGAGTTATTTCTTTCTTCTCTAAATATTCCCATGCCCCATTTATAGATGTTGGTGACTAGGAGCACAGCACACATAAGGACTCGTCCACCACCACTTGGGAGTGCACTTAACCCCATTGAGGTGTCCGATGGACCATATTGGGAGGAGGTAAAAATAGAACCTCATGATGAAGATGAAGTCAATAGCTCCATGTATGAGGAAGAGGATCCGGAATAGGTGGAACCATTCAAATATGATATGGAGGATGATCAAAAAGAACGGCATTGGTACGCACCACAGGAAGAGTTTCACGCGGGCTTACACCCCGTCGAGCCTCATGAAGCCATGTCGGGAGGAGATGAACCCGGGGAGGAGCCACCCCTTGCTGAGGCCAATAATGAAAGTGATGAACGGGCCAACTGTTCAGTTCAATAATTTCGGTCCGACGGGATGAAAGGAGGACACATATCCAAGGAGCTCAAAAAGTTCCTGGATTGCTACAGCCTATACCCAGAATATCTTCTCAAGAAAGTCCCTCGTCTCGGACATGAAGAGTGTAAGGCTGAGGCAACCATCCTATCTAACGGTAGGGTTGTCACTCGGCACTTCGCACCCACATGGAGAGCTACAAGGGCAGAAGATATCCATGATGCAGCATGGGATGCACTCAGCGGACTGTGCTACTCCTTCTGTGAGCAGCTTGAGAACACTACTTTTGAGCTGCACCCGTATCGGAAGAGTGGTACAAGGGAGATCATTGGACCCCATGGAGGAGCTCTTTCCATCCCACAATCTGCTGACAAGTCTCAGAGGTTGCTCGTGGAGATCATTGGACCCCATGGCCCGTTCATCACCATCGTTCTCAGCCTCAGCAGGGGGTGGCTCTACTTCGAATTCATCTCCTTCTGACATAGCTTCATGAGGCTCTGCTGGGTATAAGCCCTCGTGAAATGCCTCGTGACGTGAATACCAATGCTGCGGTTCTTGTGGATCACCTTCCATGTAATCTTTGATTGGTTCCACCTCTTCCGGATGTTCTTCCTCATGCATAGAGCTACTGACTTCATATTCCTCAAGGGTTTCCATATTCACCTCCTCCCAATATGGTCCATCGGACACCTCCATGGGGTTAAGTGCACTCCCAAGTTGTGACGCCCTCAATTCTGTGGAAAACCACGGAACCGAGAACTAATGCATATGTGTGCCCAGGATGTTCATCACACATACACATACGTTCCACAAACTGAATTCAGATTATATATTACCACGAATAACAGAGTTTATTACAATATCTCATGAGTCTTGGACTCATGCTCACAGCGGAAGTCTATATTTCTATGCAGCGGAAGTCTTTATTCTAATGCAGAAGCAATCTAACAAATGCGGAAGCAAATCTAAGCAGAAGTGGCTCCATCTCTACTCCCTCCACAGGCAAGGTTGAGAACAGATTACGCGCCTAATGCTCCACTTGGTCTTCATAGAAATCTCCTTCTGCTGCTGATGATGAAATTATAATGCAAGTTTGAGTACAATGATGTACTCAGCAAGTGCGGGAAAAACATGATATGTAGCTCATAACAAGGTAGGTATAAAAAGGCTCATTTGCAGAAAAGCAGATTTATAAAACCTTGATAAAACAGCAACTTAACTTTAGATGAATGTAATCCCAGCATATATTAAATTACCGACATATCTCCATCACTTTCCATGTTCCACCCGAACATTAACCAACTTCATTCTTGCTCACGAATACCTCCTCGTATTCGCTACCATCTCACGAATACCTTCTCGTATTCGCTACCATCTTATCTCATAAACAACTTAGTCTCACAACGAGACCAATCTCGTTGCCATGACTCAACAGTCATGGAACCATCTTGTCACCCGGACTCAACAGTCCCAAAACCAAACCATAACCATAACCAAGAACCATCCCAATAACCATCCCAACTAATCATGGCAGTTGGCCAGGCGCTCGTGACCATAAGCTCGGCTATCATGATAGTTTTAAGAACCCTGCAGAGTTTGCACCTCTTTACCCACAAGTTTGTGATTTCGTCACCCATCGGCGACTGCAGAACCTCCATTATACCAGTACACAACCGTCGGTTTATGGTCAAGAGATCACAAAATATCCTTTACAAAGGGGTTACTAGATGTATGGACTCACTAAGATTTCACCGGCAGGCTAGAATCTCCAATTCTCCCACCCACGGGCCCCCTCTTGTGCCATGCAGTTCCCAGGGCAGTCCTCACTCGACTCTCATTACCCGCGCCTTCCACAGTCCATAACACTCTAGGAACTTACCTAATTACTCAGCTAAGCCGCACCCGTACTTGGCCTTGTGGAGGCACTGTTATATTAGCATGTGCATGCATGAACCGGTCCATAGATCTACGGCAAGTAAACCACCATCTCATGCTACCTTATTCACAAACCCAGGCTTGCCTAGATCTCCCTCCGATCCATGTTCATTAACATCATCAGTTTCTCATTATCATTACGAGTGCAGTTAGCTAGACACATCTATCTCGCTTCCCAATCCCATAGACTCAGCGAAGCATAAAGCAAAAACCATACCCGACTCATAAACTTCCCTGGCGACAAGGGTGGTTTGACTCAGCACACACATCTTTTCGCAAACAAAACAGTTTTACCCAAAACATAGGATCAATATGGTCAAGGAGCACTTGCCTTGTTCTTGCGGTTCTGGTTGTTCTTGGATCTCAAAACCTTGTTGCTGCAGTTCGTCGTAGACAACTCCCTGAGCTTGTCCTGCTATGTAGGATCACGTGCATACAAGATTCACAGCAATCAATATCATGCACAAACCTTAAACTAGATGCGATGATGAATATGCATGCTATCCTATGATTAGTTTTATTAGATTGGTTTGTACGTGTTCTTGCATGGCTTTTATAGACAGATGTGTACGGATCAAAGGTGGATGTGACGATGATCTAGTATTTAGATCAACCTGATTATCAAGTGATCTATCCACGAGACGGCTTCTGTTCAAAAGGAATCAAAGAACAGATGCAAAGAAAACACAACGATGTCGTAAGGTGGTATTGGAGACCTACCTTACGTTCTTGTCGGTCTCGAGGTCCTCCTCAGATCGTCGGGCTTTCCTCCAGTGATCTTCCTTGCTGCGCTCTGGTGATGGTTTACTCGGTGGGTTGTGACTAGGGCTCTATGTCGTCGGCTCAGGAGTTGGAAAAGAAGTTTATGGTTTCGGCCAGAGGTTCTAGGTTCTATTTATAATCGGGAAAAGAAGAGTCCTAATCTGATTGTATCCCAAATAAGAGTCCAGTTCAAATTTGTTGTTGAATCCTACAACTTATCTTTAGTTGATTTGGTGCGGTATCATTGTGGAATTCAGACCGGTTTCTGTTCCGGTATTTCTACGCGTATAGAATCCAAAAACCGTTCCTAGAACTCGTTACCTCCTCGGTGATGAGCTCCGGAGGCTCCACGTGTCCATCGGAGCCCGGTCTCTCCTCTTAAGCAGAGACGAGCTCCGGTGGTGCCGTGTGTCAAGCGAGTGAGACCTCCTTCTCCTTCAGAAGTGAGCTCCGCGTGCGTCACGTATCCTGGCGGTCGGGACCTCCTCTCTTATTTGGAGGTGGCTCCGCCCATGCCACGTGTCAGTGCCGGACCTTTCCTCTCTTCTCAGAGATGTGCTCCGAGGTTAACATGTGTCCAACAGCGATGGATCTCCCGGAGATATGCTCCGGTGGCGACACGCGTCCGATAGAACCGGACCTCTCGGAGTTGAGCTCCGAGATCGACACGTATCCCGCGCGACTGGTCCTCTGATTTCCGTGGTGACTAGCTCCGAAGGTGACATGTGTCCTGCGGAAATGCCTTTGCTTCTTCTGCAGAGGCTAGCTCCGGGGCAACACGTGTCCCACAGGGTCGGACCTCTCCCCCTTTTGTGGAGATGAGCCCCGAGCCTGCCATGTAGCCAGTTTATCGGTGGACCTCTCCCCATTTTGCAGGGATGAGCTCCGAACACGCCACATGGCCAGCAGCCGCGGTAAGTTGTTTTCGGCGCTCTCGGTGAACTGGATTCGGCTCTTATTGGCTACCCTTTTTATATTTTTCTCTGTTCCTACTTCTTTTTAAAATGTTTTCTCTTCATAAAACATGAATATATGCTGACACCAGGAATGAGGGTGTCACACAAGTGGTGGTGGATGAGTCCTTATGCTTGTTGTGCTCCAAGTCACCGGCATATATAAATAAGACATGAGAAACTTTAGAGGAGGAAGAAATAACTCCGAAACTTCAGAAGCTATGGTGCAAGGAAACAAAAGTGTTGCTGTACAAAAGAAGAGAAAAAGAGGGGCTGAAAATAGCACTTTGCGGTGGCTGAGTGGACAAGTAAAGTGCAGCAGCAAACAATTTTCAAAAATAACAGTTTATAGGGGTATTCCTATGTGTTTTAGAGTGTCCGTTCTACCTATGCTTGTGTCCTACGGTCAACGTGGATCTGGTACCAATTTGTGACACCACGTTCCGATGTGTGGCCAAGATGTTCATCACACTTACATGGCTTTATCACAAACTGAAATCAGAATATAACCACGTACAAACGATGTTTAAGTACTTTATTACATTTACTCATTGTCTCACTCATGAATATCTAACTTATTCTTGCAGCAGAAGACTCTAACGACAGCGGAAAATGGCTAAGACAGCAGGCTCAAACTTCAACTCCACAGGCATGTTAACAGTAGTTCGCAGACCTAGTACTCCACATGGTCCTCGAAGTACTCTTCTCCTGTTGCTGATGTTTATGTGATAATGCAAGGGTGAGTACATGTCGTACTCAGCAAGTGCGGGAAAAGTATGACATGTAGCTTACAACAAGGTATGGAATAAAGAGGTTCATTGCAGCAAGCAAATTTCATTTCACAAACATGGTAAAAACAGCAACTATTTCTAGGTGAGTTAAATCTCAACATAACCAAATAATTCATCAACATTCCTTCATCATAATTCACCATTTATCAAGACTCAACCAGCAAATACTCTTTCCCAAGTTCATCTCATACTCATAAATATTCATGACCATCTCATTTTTATAGAACGGAAACCAAACTCGCTATCATGACACACAGCAGTCCCAAAACCAGTCCCAATGACCATACCTGAACAACCATCCCATGTTTTGCCTCTGATCATGGAAGTTCGCCAGGTGCTTGTAACCGGAAGCACAGCTATCATGATAGTTTTACACTCTGCAGAGGTGGCACTACTTTACCCACAAGTTCGTGATTTCGTCACCCTTCGGCGACTAGAGAAAACCTCCATTATACTAGTACACAACCATTGGTGTATGGCGAAGAGATCACAAAATATCCTTTACAAAGGGGCTCCTAGGATGTATGGACCCACTGAAGTTTCGCCGGCAGGCTCGAATCTCCATTCTCTCACCCACGGGCCCCCTCTCGTGCCATGCAGTCCCAGGGCAGTCCTTCTCGACCCCCATTCCCGCGCCATCCAATGGTCCATAACAAGCTAGAAACACGCCTAATTAGTCAGCTAAGCCACACCCATATTTGACCTTGTTGTGGCACTGTTTTCCTGGCATGTGCTCACAAGAACCGGTCCTTAGATCTACGGCAAGCAAACCACCATCTCAATCAGCGACATCCATGAACCAAGCTCGCCTAGATCCTCCTGATTCCATTCTTATTAACATCATCAGTTTCTCATTATCTCTAATCTCATGAGTGCAGTAGCTAAACAAATTTTATTTCAGCTTCCCATATCCCGTAAGTTAAGCGAAGCAAAATGGAAAAACGACCATACATGACTCATCAACTTTCCCGGCAACAAGGATGGTTAAAAAAAAACTAGTGAACTCCTATAAAAGGGTGTCCCATCAAATTGACACAAGCATACAAGTGTTCGCAAGCAAAACAGTTCCATAAACATGGGATCAATATGGTCAAGGGGCACTTGCCTTGCTCCCATGGTTCGTGTTGCTCAAGCGTCTCGATGTCTTGGTGCTGTAGTTCCTCGTAGATGGCCTCTTGAGCGTGTCCTTCTACTGATGACCACTACATACAAAATTTACAACAATCAATTATCATGCACAAACTTTACTCAAGATGCAATGAGGTGGATGAATGCAATTCCTATGTTACAGTTTATAAAAATCAGTTTGCACGTGTTGTTGCAAGTTTTATTAGGCTTCCATGGGATTTTATGACGAACAAGGCTGCTGGGATCAAGTGTGGACGTGGTTATGATTTTGACACAATGTGTAGATCAATTCCACCATCAAAAGTTGACCAAAACATGGTCTGTTCACACGCATAATTTTCTGCTCGCATGGGGTGGAGAAAACGGGTGCGTAGAAACAGCGGCGACGTGATAAGAGGGGTAACAAAAACCTACCTCACTTCTTCCTCCTCTCTTCCTTGCAGCAGGGCCTTCTCCTTACAATGGCAGCAGCTAGAGATCTTTCTTGGAGAATTATGAGGCTGCGGCTAGGGCAGAGCGTCGGGGGCTTCTTCTCCGGCGACGGCGAGGCATGGCGGAGCCTTGACGGCGGCAAAAATCCGGCAAGGGGGGCGACTTGAAATTGGCAGCAGGGGACAACAGGCTTGTTTTGTCAGGGGTGGCGGCCGGGGAAGGCTGTGTTTATAAGGGGGGAGATCTCCTACTCAGATTGGAGGAGGAGAAGGACTTTATCTCCAAGAGATGCAATCTCCTACTCAGTTTGGAGGACGAGAATGACTCTATACCTTAGAGGTGCGGCCAGCAGGGTGTTTTATATCCAAGAGTTTATCTCTAGGCTCTATCTCTAAGCTTGTCTAGAAGCTTTATCTGTAAGGTTCATCTAGAAGCTTTATCTCCAAGATTCTTCTAGAAGCTTTATCTCCAAGATTCTTCTAGAAGCTTTATCATTTTGATTCTTCTAGAAGATTTATCTCTAAAATTCTTCTAGAAGCTTTATCTCTAAAATTCTTCTAGAAGATTTATCTAAGATGCGGCAAGGGTTTTATCCTAGTTCTCTTCTATTTTTAAGTGATCTCTACATGATAATGGATGCTGTGGCGGCCTGGCCCTCGACGGGTTCGTGCCTGTAACACCCCAAAATTTTGATTCAAAACCCTAAATCATGTTAAGAGGGGGATTTAAAAATTTTTGGACGTGTTGCATGTTTTGCAACAATTCAAATTCAAACTGGAATTCAAATTAAACTCAAATCAGAAAAGAAATAGAAAAAGAAAAAGAGAAAACAGAAAAAAAAACCGGCCAGTGGGCCGAAACACACCAGCCGGCCCAGCCAGCGCCCGCGCCAGCCCGCAGCCGCGCGCGCTGCTGCCTCACACTGACAGGCGGGGCCCACCCGATCGTCGTCTACCTCGCGCCAGCGCCGGACTCCCTCGCGCCCGAATCAAAACCGATCGGAATTTCGGCGTATCCCCGCTGAATTCTGTTCGTAGGCGACGCGGACATGATCTAAACCACCCCGCCGCCCTCCCTCGTCTATAAAAACCCCGGCCTCGTTCTGTTTTTCCCACGCGATCGCCGATTTTTCCTCCGGTGAGAACCGAGACTTCTCCAGCGAATTCTGGCCGATCTAAGCTCGGAAATTCCGATCTAACTCGCTGGTCTTGATCCACCGCCTCCGGGGAACCTTGCAGGTGCAGAAAACTTGGTGACTTGCGGTGTAAACACAGCGCCGACGAGCCTCACCGTGGTTTCACTTCAGACCTCGTCGCCGATCACCTTCCAGGACCTCCGAGCTCAAGAAAACCCCCGAGGTGAGATCCCCGACCTCCCCTCTACCGATCTATGCCATAAAATCACAGTTCTAGGAAGAATTCCCGAAGATCCGAAAGTTTCCGGCGAGATCGCCGCTTTCCGCTGCCGTGCGCCGCCGGCAGCGCCGCCCGCGCTCGATCAGAGCGACGTGGCCGCTTGTGCGCCGTTTATTTTAAATCGCACGGTAGGGTTTAAACCCCCGCGTACCGATTCGATGTTATAATCTCGGCCGTCGGTTTAAAATCGGACGGTCCACGTCAGCCCCGCGTTATAAAGACTGGAAATATTACGTGCTACCCCCTGGGGTTCTCGGGAAATAAGATCTAGCCCCGGAATCTTCTGATCTAGCCCCTGGAACTTTAGAGAATCATGTAAATTCATTTAAAAATCAGTTTTAGCCCCTGGACTTAATAAAATTAGGAAAAACTCCTCTGATAAGTGTAGCTAGACCCCTGGAAATTCTGAAAATAATATTATAGACCCTGTAGTGGGGTAAGTTTACCTTTTTAGCCCTGTTTAGTATTTAAATTAGGAAATTGAATATGTGGCTAGTGTTTAAAAATTAAAAAGTGGGACAAACATATTGTCATAATTAAATTAAAAACTTTCTCAGTATTTAGAAAACTTTGGAGTGACATAAAAACATATTTTGGGCTGAATTGAATCTGTTTAATTTATTATTCACATTTAGGGACACATTTTTAAGTAATGAATAGTTTTAGAAAATAGGGAAAATAATTGTGAAATAGTTTACATCAGAGGCAAAGGTCAAAATATGTTATTAAATTATTTAGGACCAGAACCTATTCTGTTTAGATGATGTGTATTACTAATTTCATAATAAAGTACACATTTATGCATAGGAAAATAAATCTGAAAATATAGCAACTAGTAAATGATAAATGGAGTTTCTAAAATCCAAAGAATTCAGTTTAGGGTTGGTAGAAAATTCTGAAGACACATATGGAGAAGAAAAATACCTTTCATGCACACTTGGTAGCTAAAAGGTGTATCAATTGAATATAAGGAATTTATTTAAGTTGGAAACTCATATATTATATACAAACATAAATATGAATACAAAAGTATAAATCATATGCACATGTTTAATAGTGCATGTAAGCCAAAATCAACACACATAGAGTAACCACAACACATAG
Source organism: Neostapfia colusana (assembly GCA_030760725.1). Lineage (NCBI taxonomy): Eukaryota > Viridiplantae > Streptophyta > Magnoliopsida > Poales > Poaceae > Neostapfia > Neostapfia colusana. Next base: position 79,499,469 of record JASWHV010000007.1, on the reverse strand, counting down.
AAATGAGAATGACTTTCATAAATATGAATGTGTGGTTTGTATGAAGTGGAAGTGTGAACCATGTCTTATGGATTGTTGTTTTTCTTTTGCTATGTGTGATGGTATGATGTAGAACCTTCTCAAGAGCAAGTTATTCCTTTCCAAGACCAGGACTACCAATTTCAAGAGCAGCAGGAAGGAGGCAAGTGTCCTTGACCACTTCGATCCCATGCTAGGATGTGTAGCTAGAGTTATTTGCATTGTCAATTTAAATATGAAACCCATGTTAGGAAGTTTCCCTAGAATTGCATTACCTTGTTTCCTTGTAGCTTGGGTTGGGATTTATTTTATCATGTCATTATCATTATGCATAGGCTTAGCCATGCTTAGAATGGGATATTTGGGATATGAGATCATCAGTTTATTTTACCATACTCTTGAATGAGATATTGTGAGTTATGTAGAGTTAGGGATCAAGGCAAGTTGGATGTTTTGGTTGTGTGCTGGGTGCACGAGACTCGGGTTTGTGTTTTGTACTTGCCTGGATCCTAAGGACCGGTTCATGGAGCATGTAACCTGGCTTTACAGTGCCAACCACATACTGGGATGGGGCAGCTTGGCCAATTAATTAGGTGTATCCCCGGCGTAGTATGGGTGTGTTGGATGGTGCGGGGAATAGGTGTCAGCTGGACTACCATATGAACCGCAAGGCTCAAGAGGGGGCCACTGCAGCGGGGTTGGAGCCTCTTGTATGCTGTTAGGGGTGAAACCTCAGTGGGCCCACGCTCGTCGGGAATCCCTTTGTAAAGGCTTCGTAGTGATCTCCTGGCTACACACCTGGGAAGTGTGAATGTGGTTCGTAGCCACTGGCATAATGGAGGTTTTTTTTAGTCCACTCGGCAACGGGGGATGAAATCACTACATGTGGGTACAAGGGTACAAACTCTGCAGAGTCAAGACTATCATGACAGCCGTGCTCACGGTCAAGAGCGGCTTGGACTTATTCATGATTAGAGGATTGATGGTTTTGGAAGTTGTGAATGTTAAGCAGGGAGCTTAACATTGGAAATGATGTTATGGTTATTGGATTATGATGATGGGATGGGGGATTGGGACCATTTCACCTGTGTAGTAATGTAGGTGCGTAATAAGCTAAGGTGATAGGTATTATTTGCGTAGTGCTTTAAAACCATGAGTTCAACCTCCCCTTGTTCTAGCCATGCATGACATAACTTTCCCACACTTGCTGAGTACCATCGGTACTCAACCTTGCATATTTGTTGGTTTATATTGCTGCTCAGGTCAAGATAATGAGGTGGTGTATAGTGACCAAGACTTTGGACCCGAAGAAGGTTTCTAGATTCATGGAGAGCCCCGGGCAACGCCTGTGACGGAGCCCTCAAGAATAATATTCCGCTGCTAGTTTATTTACTTGTGATGAACTTATTATTGTCCATCTAGACATTTGCTATGTAGGACTTATTTATATTCGACACCTGGTTTGTAATAAATGATGCTTAACTATTTGTCATCACTTGTATGAGAAAATGATCCTGGCATACATGTGATATTCACTTGGTTGTTCTTCGGAAAAACCGGGTGTGACAGAAGTGGTATCAGAGCCAAGGTTGCCCGTAGGAACGTGGACCTAGGTAGAAATGGACGTATTTAAGGGCCCTATTTTCTTAAAAACTATTTTACAAGGTGTGTGTTGAAAAGTGTTATTTAATGGAGTCACTTTCTTCATCTTACCCCAACTTTCATTCAAAATGAAATTTTTGTTTAAAAGTTTATCTAACCTAAGTTTAAATGTTTTCTGTTTTAGATAGTTCGCATGATTCGCACCACTCGCAAGTCCACAGGAGGGAGAGTTCCCGTAGTTGCCCTTGCCGAGAGAGAGGAGAGCCGTCCGGTGACGTACCTTTCCTACGGATTGGCAGTAGGAGGCTTATTGCGCCGTCTTCGGCGTATGCTCGAAGCCGCCGGCAATACGGGCAAGCTAATCATCCACTATAACTCCACCAGGACCATCCGTGAAAAGAGGGAAGAATGGAGCACAGAGGTGAGGATTATACACGAAAATCAGCTGCTTAAGATTCATCACTCTCCAGCTTGTCGAGCAACACAGGTCGATGCGGAGAAAGATGTCACCTGGGAGGCCATCACCTGCCAGAGTCACATCTATCGTCGCCACTTGGACAAAACTAAGTACATGTATGTCCTCCAACGTGAGAGTGGTACCACGGAATACAAGTACCCGTCGGTGCAGCAAGGGACTTCCCATGAGCACATGGACTTGTGCTTGGAGGATGCTGCTATGCTTAGCACTCGACTGCAGGAGTGTCAGCAAGAGCTTCAGGATGTTCGAGACACCCTGAAGGAAAAGGAGGCGTTGCTGCGAGCCTGTCTGAGGGCGAGAAAAAGAGGAGATGGGAATGAACTGTGTGTTACCGCGAATGATACATGGACTCCTGACTCCCCAGATCGTCGGGCGATAAGGCGTCGTCGCCTTTCTCCACCAGCAGCCTCCCCACCCAAAGCAGAGTCAGAAGGAAGCCGAAATGATGAGGAAGATCCCGAGGAGCCAGCTCAAGAAAACGAGTAGTGTAGAGTCCTTCCCTTAGTTAGCAAGATATCGAATAGTCGAGTTGTTACATTAAGTTAATGGTGTGTTAAAGCTTGGTGTGTGACGTGAGTTGTGGAAGCCATGAGCAATGGTCCACAGCCTCGTCTTCAGATTGTTTTGCTTTGGTGTGTGAACCCACATGAAATAATAGTGCATTTATTTGGTGTGAGATATGAACCCTCGTAAAAGTATAACAAAGCCTCAACACTTCAAAGTACAAACAAATGAAAGTAGTAAGATGATACTAAATGCTTTCAAATTAACATTGGTTGATTCTGCCAGATGGACGGAAGAGGAAAAGGACGTGCTGCCAACCCCGCCAACAACAACGTTGAGGCATGCAACCCTCATCTTTCTGGAGGCCAGGACCGGGGTGGTCGCCGTGAAGGAGTTGATCCCCTCCACCAAATGCTGGAGAATAAAAATCAGCTCATCCAGAACTTGACTCAAGTGGTGGGCAACTTGCATCAAGTTCCACCTCCACAAGCTGCACCATGCCAACCAAGGTTGAGTGAGTTTCTAGGAACTCAACCTCCAAAGTTTGCAAGTGCTGCTGAACCTCTGGAGGCAGATGATTGGCTGAAGACCATTGAAAGTAAGATGAGGATCATACAGTGCCAAGGGTATGAGAGGGTGCTGTTTGCCACTGATCAATTGCATGGACCTGCTGCTGATTGGTGGACCGCCTACGTGGCCGCCCATCATGACCCTGAGAACATCACTTGGGAAGAGTTCAAGCGTAGCTTCCGCAACCATTACATCCCAAGAGGTGAACTCAAAAACAAGAGGAAGGAGTTTTTGGGACTGCAGCAGGGAAACATGACGGTGAGGGAATACCTCACTAAATTTACTCAACTATCCCGCTATGCCCCACGGGACATAGAGACTGATGAGCAGAAACAAGATTGTTTTGTGGAGGGACTTACCACAGAAATGCAGTGTGCAATGTCCTCAAATGAGTATGAAAGCTTCCAAAAGATGGTGGACAGAGCGTTTGTGGTTGAAAGGAAGCTAAAGGCCTTGGAAAATGAGAACAAGAGGAAGGCCGGGTGGTCACATCAAGCCTCAGGGAGAAACACCCGCCCACGTCTGATGCAGCAACCTGCAGGGCAGACGAACCGTGCTGCGGTACCCTACTCAGCACCAATAGGGTACAACCCGAACTACAGGCCTTCGGCAGCACCAGCACAGCCACCACGTCAGTTTGTACAGCAGCCTCGCCCTGCATATCCACCTCGACCAGCAGTGCAAGGACCCCCGAACCAACCCCAAGACAACAAAGGCCAAGCACCTAAGGTTGGGGTGCAATGTTTTAGCTGTGGTGAAGTGGGGCACTATGCCCATAAGTGCCCAAAGAAGAAGCCCGCGCAGCCACAACAGCAGAATGTAATGAGAGGACGGGTGAACCACGTCACTATGGAGGAAGCACAAGATGCACCCGACATGGTAGTTGGTATGTTTCCTGCCAATTTACACATTGCAACCCTGCTGTTTGATTCTGGTGCTACCCACTCGTTCATTGCTCAAGGGTTGGTTAAGAAGTATGACCTAGCAACAACACAAATGAACCATATGCTAGCCGTAAACTCTCCAGGTGGAGAAATAAGGACAAGACAAGTGTGTCCCAAGGTGAATCTAGATATTAATGGGGTAGTGTTTACTGCTAATCTCATAGTGATAGATTCCCAGGGGATCGATATTATTTTGGGCATGGATTGGTTGACCAAACATAAGGGAATCATTCATTGTTCGACCAGAACGGTGGAACTAACTCACCCAACTCACCCTAGTGGCACAAGAGTAAAGTTCATAACAATACGCGAGCCTAGGAGGGACATTAAATTAAATCAAGTTGAGGTGAAAGTGGAGGAGATCAGGATTATCCGGGAATATCCAGATGTTTTTCCGGAAGAATTGCCAGGTATGCCTCCCGATCGTGAAGTGGAATTTGCAATTGAGCTAGTGCCTGGAACAGCCCCGATATACAAGAGACCTTATCGGATGGACTCCAAGCAGCTAGAAGAACTCAAGGATCATTTGAGAGAATTGACGGAGAAGGGGTATATTCGTCCTAGTTCCTCACCATGGGGAGCTCCGGTGGTATTTGTGCCCAAGAAGGACGGAACCCAAAGGTTATGCGTGGATTACCGTGCTTCGAATGAGGTAACCATCAAGAACAAGTACCCATTACCCCGCATTGAAGACTTGTTTGATCAGTTGAGGGGAGCTTGTGTGTTCTCGAAAATTGATCTCAGGTCGGGATACCACCAACTCAAGATAAGGCAATCTGATATTCCCAAGACAGCTTTCGTATCTCTATGGACTGTATGAATACACTGTAATGCCTTTCGGGCTAACTAATGCCCCGGCATACTTCATGTATCTCATGAACAAGGTATTCATGGAATATCTGGACAAATTTGTGGTGGTTTTCATAGATGACATTCTTGTCTTCTCCAAAGATGAAGAAGAACATGAGAAACATCTAAGGTTGGTGTTGCAAAGGCTGAGAGAACACCAACTATATGCCAAGTTGAGCAAGTGTGAGTTTTGGCTGAAGAGAGTTCCCTTCTTAGGACATATAATCTCGGAGGGAGGAATCTCCGTGGATCCTGCCAAAATCGAGGATATACAGAAGTCGAAGACCCCTGAAAATGTCGGGGAAGTTCGAAACTTTTTGGGACTGGCTGGATACTATCGACGATTTATTGAGGGATTCTCCAAGATCTCGAGACCCCTCGCCAAATTGTTGGAGAAGGGATTCACATTCACATGGACGCCACAGTGCGAGACGAGTTTTCAGGAGCTAAAGAAAAGATTGACAACAGCCCCAGTGTTGGTTATGCCTGATATGCAGAAGAATTTCACGGTGTACTGCGATGCCTCTGGAAACGGGTTGGGATGTGTTCTTATGCAAGAAGGGCATGTCGTGGCATATGCATCCCGGCAGCTTCAGAAGCACGAGAAGAACTATCCTACACATGACCTAGAACTAGCCGCAGTGGTACACGCGTTGAAAATTTGGCGGCACTATTTGATGGGGAAGAGGACCGAGATATATACGGATCATAAGAGTTTGAAGTACATATTCACACAGCCAGACCCCAACCTCAGACAAAGGAGATGGCTAGAGTTAATCAATGACTTTGATGTGGGCATCAACTATCATCCCGTGAAAGCAAACGTCGTGGCCGATGCTTTGAGTCGGAAAGTGCAGGTCAATAAGTTGAGCTTGAAGGACATGCCTGTAGAATTGAAGGACGAAGTTATGAAGCTCAATCTATGTCTAGTAAATAGTGGTGAAGCCATCACCATGGAAGTGGACTCCACACTAGAGCGAGACATAGGCGAGGGTCAAAAGAATGATGAGAAGATACAAGAAATCAGGCAACTCATCAAGGAAAATAAAGCTCCTGGTTTCAGAGAGGATGAACAAGGTACGGTGTGGCACGGGAAAAGGATCTGTGTGCCTGAAGTAAAGGAGATCCGTGAATTGATTTTGAAGGAGGCTCACGATTCCGACTATTCCATTCATCCTGGGAGTACGAAGATGTACCAGGACCTCAAGAGAAGGTATTGGTGGTATGGCATGAAGCGAGATGTCGCGGAACATGTTGCCCTATGTGACACATGTCAGTTGGTGAAAGCAGAACATCAACGACCCGCGGGATTATTGCAACCACTCAAAGTGCCTGAATGGAAATGGGAAGAAATCAGCATGGATTTCATCATGGGATTGCCTAGGACCCAATCAGGATATGATTCAATATGGGTCATCATTGATAGGCTAACCAAGGTAGCTCATTTCATCCCCGTGAAAGAAAGCTACAGCGGATCCAAATTGGCAGAGTTGTACATGTCAAGGATCGTGTGTTACCATGGAGTGCCAAAGAAGATTGTGTCGGATCGAGGGACACAATTCACCTCGAGGTTTTGGCAGAAGTTGCATGAGACCATGGGAACCCATCTGAACTTTAGTTCTGCCTATCATCCCCAAACTAATGGGCAGACGGAAAGAACCAATCAGATCCTTGAAGATATGCTAAAGGCATGTGCACTCAAAAACAATAGGAGTTGGGACAAGGACTTACCGTATGCGGAGTTTTCCTATAACAACAGCTATCAAGCTAGTATGAAGATGTCACCGTTTGAAGCCTTGTACGGGAGAAAGTGCAGAACTCCCCTATTTTGAAACCAAACGGGGGAAAGTAAAGTGTTTGGTCCAGAAGTACTACAAGAGCCAAGGCGAAGGTAAGGGAAATTCGCAACAATTTGAGGGTAGCACAGACACGCCAAAAGAGCTATGCTGATGTACTAAGAAGAGAGCTCGTTTTCAACGTGGGAGACTATGTCTATCTCAAGGTGTCCCCTATCCGAGGACTTTGTCGGTTCAAGGTGAAAGGGAAGTTGTCACCTCGATACATCGGACCCTTTCAAGTTTTTGAGAGGAAAGGCGAAGTGGCGTATCAACTAGAGTTACCAGCTCGTCTATCGGATGTGCACGATGTATTCCATGTGTCACAACTCAAGAAATGCCTGGGGACACCTGAGGAGGTGTTACCCATGAATGAAGTGAACGTAGCTGAGGATTTGTCTTATGCCGAGCAACCATACAAGATTTTGGAGACAATGGAACGCCTCACCAGAAATAAAAGAATCCGGATGTGCAAGGTGCAGTGGAAGCATCACTAAGAAGAGGAAGCCACCTGGGAGCGGGAAGATGAGCTCAAGGCACAATTTCCGGAATTGTTTTCTTAGAACCACCAATCTCGAGGACGAGATTTCTTTTAAGGGGGGTACAGCTGTAACACCCCAAAATTTTGATTCAAAACCCTAAATCATGTTAAGAGGTGGATTTAAAAATTTTTGGACGTGTTGCATGTTTTGCAACAATTCAAATTCAAACTGGAATTCAAATTAAACTCAAATCAGAAAAGAAATAGAAAAAGAAAAAGAGAAAACAAAAAAAACCGGCCAGTGGGCCGAAACCCACCAGCCGCCCCAGCCAGCGCCCGCGCCAGCCCGCAGCCGCGCGCGCTGCTGCCTCACACTGACAGGTGGGGCACACCCGATCGTCGTCTACCTCGCGCCAGCGCCGGACTCCCTCGTGCCCGAATCAAAACCGATCAGGATTTCGGCGTATCCCCGCTGAATTCTGTTCATAGGCGACGCGGACATGATCTAAACCACCCCGCCGCCCTCCCCCGTCTATAAAAACCCCGGCCTCGTTCTGTTTTTCCCACGCGATCACCGATTTTTCCTCCGGTGAGAACCGAGACTTCTCTGGCGAATTCTGGCCGATCTAAGCTCGGAAATTCCGATCTAACTCGCTGGTCTTGATCCATCGCCTCCGGGGAACCTTGCAGGTGCAGAAAACTCGGTGACTTGCGGTGTAAACACAGCGCCGACGAGCCTCGCCGTGGTTTCACTTCGGACCTCATCGCCGTTCACCTTCTAGGACCTCCGAGCTCAAGAAAACCCCCGAGGTGAGATCCCCGACCTCCCCTCTACCAATCTATGCCATAAAATCACAGTTCTAGGAAGAATTCACGAAGATCCGAAAGTTTCCGGCGAGATCGCCGCTTTCCGCCGTCGTGCGCCGCCGGCAGCGCAGCCCGCGCTCGATCAGAGTGACGTGGCCGCTTGTGCGCCGTTTATTTTAAATCGCACGGTAGGTTTTAAACCCCCGCATACCGATTCGATGTTATAATCTCGGCCGTCGGTTTATAATCGGACGGTCCACGTCAGCCCCGCGTTATAAAGACTGGAAATCTTACGTGCTACCCCCTGGGGTTCTCGGGAAATAAGAGCTAGCCCCGGAAACATTTGATCTAGCCCCTGGAACTTCAGAGAATCATGTAAATTCATTTAAAAATCAGTTTTAGTCCCTGGACTTAATAAAAATTAGGAAAAACTCCTCTGATAAGTGTAGCTAGACCCCTGGAAATTCTGAAAATAATATTATAGACCCTGTAGTGGGATAAGTTTACCTTTTTAGCCCTGTTTAGTATTTAAATTAGGAAATTGAATATGTGGCTAGTGTTTAAAAATTAAAAAGTGGGACAAACATATTGTCATGATTAAATTAAAAACTTTCTCAGTATTTAGAAAACTTTGGAGTGACATAAAAACATATTTTGGGCTGAATTGAATCTGTTTAATTTATTATTCACATTTAGGGACACATTTTTAAGTAATGAATAGTTTCAGAAAATAGGGAAAATAATTGTGAAATAGTTTACATCAGAGGCAAAGGTCAAAATATGTTATTAAATTATTTAGGACCAGAACCTATTCTGTTTAGATGATGTGTATTACTAATTTCATAATAAAGTACACATTTATGCATAGGAAAATAAATCTGAAAATATAGCAACTAGTAAATGATAAATGGAGTTTCTAAAATCCAAAGAATTCAGTTTAGGGTTGGTAGAAAATTCTGAAGACACATATGGAGAAGAAAAATACCTTTCATGCACACTTGGTAGCTAAAAGGTGTATCAATTGAATATAAGGAATTTATTTAAGTTTGAAACTCATATATTATATACAAACATAAATATGAATACAAAAGTAGAAATCATATGCACATGTTTAAAAGTGCATGTAAGACAAAATCAACACACATAGAGTAACCACAACACATAGAAATGAGAATGACTTTCATAAATATGAATGTGTGGTTTGTATGAAGTGGAAGTGTGAACCATGTCTTATGGATTGTTGTTTTTCTTTTGCAATGTGTGATGGTATGATGTAGAACCTGCTCAAGAGCAAGTTATTCCTTTCCAAGACCAGGACTACCCATTTCAAGAGCAGCAGGAAGGAGGCAAGTGTCCTTGACCACTTTGATCCCATGCTAGGATGTGTAGCTAGAGTTATTTGCATTGTCAATTTAAATATGAAACCCATGTTAGGAAGTTTCCCTAGAATTGCATTACCTTGTTTCCTTGTAGCTTGGGTTGGGATTTATTTTATCATGTCATTATTATTATGCATAGGCTTAGCCATGCTTAGAATGGGATATTTGGGATATGAGATCATCAGTTTATTTTACCATACTCTTGAATGAGATATTGTGAGTTATGTAGAGGTAGGGATCAAGGCAAGATGAATGTTTTGGTTGTGTGCTGGGTGCACGAGACTCGGGTTTGTGTTTTGTACTTGCCTGGATCCTAAGGACCGGTTCATGGAGCATGTAACCTGGCTTTACAGTGCCAACCACATGCTGAGATGGGGCAGCTTGGCCAATTAATTAGGTGTATCCCCGGCGTAGTATGGGTGTGTTGGATGGTGCGTGGAATAGGTGTCAGCTGGACTACCATATGAACCGCAAGGCTCAAGAGGGGGCCACTGCAGCGGGGTTAGAGCCTCTTGTATGCTGTTAGAGGTGAAACCTCAGTGGGCCCACGCTCGACGGGAATCCCTTTGTAAAGGCTTCGTAGTGATCTCCTGGCTACACACCTGGGAAGTGTGAATGTGGTTCGTAGCCACTGGCATAATGGATGTTTTTTTTAGTCCACCTGGCAACAGGGGATGAAATCACTACATGTGGGTACAATGGTACAAACTCTGCAGAGTCAAAACTGTCATGACAGCCGTGCTCACGGTCAAGAGCGGCTTGGACTTATTCATGATTAGAGGATTGATGGTTTTGGAAGTTGTGGATGTTAAGCAGGGAGCTTAACATTGGAAATGATGTTATGGTTATTGGATTATGATGATGAGATGGGAGATTGGGACCATTTCACCTGTGTAGTAATGTAGGTGCTTAATAAGCTAAGGTGATAGGTATTATTTGCGTAGTGCTTTAAAACCATGAGTTCAACCTCCCCTTGTTCTAGCCATGCATGACATAACTTTCCCACACTTGCTGAGTACCATCGGTACTCAACCTTGCATATTTGTTGGTTTATATTGCTGCTCAGGTCAAGATAATGAGGTAGTGTATAATAGCCAAGACTTTGGACCCGAAGAAGGTTTCTAGGTTCATGGAGACCCCCGGGCAACGCCTGTGACGGAGCCCTCAAGAATAATATTCCGCAGCTAGTTTATTTACTTGTGATGAACTTATTATTGTCCATCGAGACATTTGCTATGTAAGACTTATTTATATTCGACACCTGGCTTGTAATAAATGATGCTTCACTATTTGTCATCACTTGTATGAGAAAATGATCCTGGCATACATGTGATATTCACTTGGTTGTTCTTCGGAAAAACCGGGTGTGACAGTGCCGCTAGCCCGGGAATCGCACTGGGTGGTGTCGTGCGATGCGGCACTGTCACACCCGGTTTCTCCGAAGAACAACCGATTGAAAATCACATGTATGCCAAGATCATTTTCTCATACATGTGATGACAAATAGTGAAGCATCATTTATTACAAGCCAGGTGTCGAATATAAATAAGTCTTACATAGCATACGTCTTGATGGACAATAATAAGTTCATAATATGTAAATAAAACAGCAGCAGAATATAAATCTTGTGGGCTCCGTCATAGGCGTTGCCCGGGCGGACCCCGTGAACCTAGAATCCTTCCTCAGGACCAAAGTTTTGATCATTAAACACAACATCATTCTATTGACCTGAGCAGCAATATAAACCAACAAAAAAGCAAGTTTGAGTACCGTGGGTACTCAGCAAGTGTGGGAAAGTTATGTCATGCATGGCTAGAGCAAGGAGAGGTTGACTCATGGTTAAAGCACTATGCAATTAAATACTTATCACCTTAGCTTATTAAGCACCTACATTACTACACAGGTGAAATGGTTCCAATCCCTCAACCTATCATCAATATCAAGTACACATAGTATCAACTCAAATGTTAAGCTTCCCGCTTAACATCCTCAACTTCCCAATCCATCATCCTCTAATCATGAATAAGTCCAAGCCGCTCTTGACCATGAGCATGACTTTCATGACAGTTTTGATTCTGCAGAGTTTGCACCACTGTACCCACATGTAGTGATTTCATCCCCCGTTGTCGGGTGGACTAAAAGAACCTCCCTTATGCCAGTGGCCACGAACTACATTCACACTTCCTAGGTGTGTAGCCAGGAGATCACTACAAGGCCTTTACAAATGGATTCCTGACGAGCGTGGGCCCACTGAGGTTTCACCCCTAACAGCATACAAGAGGCTCCAACCCCGCTGCAGTGGCCCCCTCTTGAGCCTTGCGGTTCATATGGTAGTCCAGCTGACACCTATTCCCTGCACCATCCAACACACCCATACTACGCCGGGGATACACCTAATTAATTGGCCAAGCTGCCCCATCTCAGCATGTGGTTGGCACGGTAAAGCCAGGTTACATGCTCCATGAACCGGTCCTTAGGATCCAGGCAAGTACTAAACACAAACCCGAGTCTCGTGCACCCAGCACCAACCAAATCATCCAACTTGCCTCGATTCCTACCTCTACATAACTCATAATATCTCATTCAAGAGTAAGGTAATTAAATTGATGATCTCATATCCCAATTATCCGATTCTAAGCATGGCTAAGCATAAGCATATAAATAAATGACATGATAAAATAAATCCCAACCCAAGCTACAAGGAAACAAGATAATGCAATTCTAGGGAAACTTCCTAGCATGGGTTTCATATTTCAATTGACAGTGCAAATAATTCTATCTACACATCCTAGTATAGGATCAAATTGGTCAAGGACACTTGCCTTCTTCCTGCTGCTCTGGGAATGGAAAGTCTTGGTCTTGGAAGGGGAGAACTTGCTCTGGGGCAGGTTCTACTCATGCTAATACACATAGCAAAAGAAAACAACAATCCATAAGACATAGTTCACACTTTTACTTCATACAAACCACACATTGACACCTATGAAAGTCATTCACATTTCTAAGTGTTGTGGTTACTCTACATGTGTTGATTTTTGGCCTACATGCACTTTTAAACATATGTATATGATTTCTAACTTTTGTGTTCAGATTTCTGTTTGCACACTATATATGAATTTCAAATTTGAACAAATTATTTATATTTAATTAATACACTTCTTAGCTACCAAGTTTGCATGAAAGGTAATTTCCTACTCCAAATATGTTTTCAGATCTTCTACCAAATCCTAAACTGAAGTTTTTGGATTTGGAGACTTCATTTATCATTTTCTAATTATGCATACCTATTTTCCTATATTTTTCAGATTTATTTTCTATGCCTAAAAGTGAGTTTTAATATTAAATAGTAGGACATATCATCTACACAGAATAGGTTCTGATCTAAAATATTAAATAATATATTTTGAACTTCTCCTCTTATGTGAACTAATTTAAATTTATTTTATCAGTTTTCAGAATTATTTCCTAACCTAAAAATGTGTTTCTAGAACTAATAAATATGAACAACACTTAGGCAGATTTCATTTCAGCCTAAAATCTATTTTTAACTCATTCTAAAGTTTTCCAGGTGCTAGGAGAGTTTAAATTTGAGTTTGCACATGTGTTTGCCTCACCTTTTAAATTTAAATCCTAATCACATATTCAAATTTCTGAATTTAATATCATATAGGGTCAAAAGGTAAATCCACCTTACTGCAGGGTCTAATTTATTATTTCATAAATTTCCAGGTGTCTAACTACACATAACAGAGGGGTTTTCCTAATTTTTGTTGAGTCCAGGGGCTAAAACTGATTTTTAAATGAATTTACACGAATTTCTGAAGTTCCAGGGGCTAGATCAGAAGTTTCCGGGGCTAGCTCGTGTTTTCCGAGATCCCCAGGGGGTAGCGCGTAAGAATCCTGGCCTTTATAACGTGGGGCTGATGTGGACTGTCCGATTTAAAATAGACGGCTCAGATTAGATCGCCGAACCGGTACGCGGGGGTTTTAATTCTACCGTGCGATTTAAAATAGACGGCCCTCAAAGGGCCACGTCGCCCTGGCCGGAGCCAGCCCGCGCGCGTGGCGGCGGGGGTTGGCGATCTCGCCGGCGCAGCCTCGACTTTTGCCGCTACACATTAGAACTTGCATCTTTTTGCATGGATCGGCTGTGGAGTGGTAGGGGACGCTCACCGAGGGGTTTTCCAACACTCGGAGGTCGTGGAAGTCGGTCGGCGGCGAGCTTCATCGGCGACAATCTTCGGTGCACGTCGGAACAGATGCTAGGACGTGAAACTTGTCGTTTCCTTCACGTGCAGGGCTCCCTGGGGGCGGTGGAGCACGATCAGCCTGTTAGATCAGATAATCCGAGCAATGATCGAAAGAAAACTGGGATTGAATCTTCGGTTCTCACCGGAGAGAAGAACGGCCGATCGGGGGGGGGGGGGGACAGGGCGATTGTCGGCGTTTATATAGGCGAGGGAGGGCAGCAGTCTGTTGGGATCGAGATGGAGACGTCCGGGACCAAAATTCGGCTGGGGGCGCGGGTTTCCGGAGTTCGGTTGCGATCAGGCGCGGGGAAGAGTCCGGTCGGTTGGCACGCGCGGGAGGTAGGAGATGACACGCGGGCCCCGCGTGTCAGTGAGGGGAAGAGAGGGCGTGCGGTCGTGGGCTGGCGCGGGGGGGGGGGGGGAATAGTGGGCCGGCTGGCGGGTTTCGGCCCACTGGCCGGTTGGTTTTTTTTCTTTTTCTTTTTCTTTTTCCTTTTCTTTTCTGTTCTGTTTTGAATTTGAATTCCAGTTTGAATTTGAATTTCTGCACCACATGCAATATGTCCAAAAAATTTTAAATTCCCTCCTTTTGCAGATTTTGGGGTGTTACAGGCACCCAACAGCATGCACAAAAAGACGGATAGAACATATGAAACCCTTTTGTTATTCAATATAAGCTCTTTTACAACATAATGTACACTTCTTCTAGAAGATTTACCTCTAAAATTCTTCTAGAAGCTTTATCTCTAAAATTCTTCTAGAAGATTTATCTAAGATGCGGCCAGTGTTTTATCCCATTTCTCTTCTATTTTTAAGTGATCTCTACATGATAAGGGATGCTGTGGCGGCCCGGCCCTCGACGGGTTCGTGCCGTGCGATGCGGCACCCAACAGCATGCACAAAAAGACGGGTAGAACATATTAAACCCTTTTATTATTCAACATAAGCTCTTTTATAACATAATGTGCACACGCAGCGGAATTTAAAAGCTGGACATCTACTCACTCTTGACCCTAAATACGCCGAAGAGAAGTCACTCATCCTGTGAATGCTTCCTACTAGCTTCACCAAAGTAAGGCAGCGGCTAGGTTTCCGGTGAGTTAAACGAACCGTGAGGTTCGTCGTCTCACCGAACAACCCTCTTCATAGAAGGCACCCTGCTACTGCAAAAACAACTAAGAAGCAACCGTGAGCACTAAGGCTCAGCAAGTATTAATCTTCAATCCTAAACATATAACTTTACATGCAGGGGTAGTAAGATAGTAGGAACATGAATTTGCAAAATGAAGCTTGACTAAACTTGATCCTAATATTCAAATTCTCATAGCATGCATTTTAGTGGTCCTCATGCCTCACAACACCAGAAATCCACAATCAAACAAGAAATACTTATTCCGATGTTGCTAGCCTAAGGTGGAATAGAAACTTAGTTGGCACTATATCTACTTCAGTTAAGGTTCCAAAACAATGATTAAGCCATAACCAACATATTAAGAGACTTAGTTCATCTTCTTACAACGTCACGGCGCAGTGGGCAAGTATGCTCAATCCTTTTCCGCGAGTGACGGTGATTCGAATCAATAACAACCTGGAATACACGACACATACACCCACCTCGAAAGAATCACTCTTTCTTAAGTTGTATGACGCAACCTTTCACACAACACCCCGACATAGAAAAACGTTTCGCGCCAAGCAAGATGGTCCTCTACGCGGACACGTCGAAGTTGCCCGCTAAAGGATATACACCTTCCGCCTTCTCAATGCCATTCCCACGCGAAGGATGAGTTTCTACATCACGGTCCATCGAGTTACATAGGTTTCATGGGTCCCATACCCCACTATATATCCGGTACAGCTCAATCTTGTCCCGCAGGGCCGCATACGCGCGGCCCTTAACCGACACGGATGGGGCTAAAAACCAACCTCCACATTTGCCTTACCCTCGCGGCCCAGGCCCAATGTGGTCTCAAGCATTGTCACACCCATCGCAGGTCGAGACAACCTTGAGCGCTCCATCCTACAGGAACTTCCCCGTCCCCATCTCACTTTTCATGAGGGTGCTCTTATCATCAACTTCTCACGAGTAAACTCCGTTACTCGACCTTTCTCGCGAGTAACTTTTTACTACTTGACTTCTACCGAGCTAGCTACAACATTAGCCTAGCATCTACGATGAGGAAAAGCCTATGAGAAACATCTGCTCAGGGATTTCATGGTAATGCAGTTGGAGTTTCAAACATCCTAAACATAATGCACAATATCAAGTCTAACAACATTTGGTGAAAGTAAAGCAAAATTTAAAACGATAATTATATGCAAACCGGGGCTTGCCTTGCTCAACGGTTTTGTTAGAAGCTAGGAGTTAGTCTTCCTCCGGAGAATCCACCAAACTCGTCACGAGATGGAGATACTCGCTGCTGAGTTGAGTCCTCGTCGAACGTCGACGTCACATGAGCTATTAAGATGCAATGCACATATATTTCAAAAGCAACTTAGAAAGTAATTTAATGTGGTTGCACAAGTTAAATATGACTAAAGGGGATAACAACGGCAAGGTTTGTGTTGTTGTATCTATCACCTTAGAGAGGAAGGAAGCTAGGTGAAAAGGGAGGTAAAATTAATCACCATGTGATTAAGTCCTCATATGAACACTTAGGCCTAAAGTATGGTAGCTCAAGCTCCAGGGGGCCAACGAAGCTGAAAATTTAACCACATCTTCGAGGGAAGGTTATTAAGCAGTGTGCAAAAAATTGAGCTCATGAAACGGCTCAAAGTGATCACAACAAATCCTTATGTGGTTTTAACTAATCTTCCTTTACCTCCTAGATCTTAAGCTTTCCTATGCGGCAAAGTAGACTTTTTGTAAGTACAAAATGTCCTGAGTCCATAGGAATTGGTTTTACCATTTTTGGAGTTTCCTACATGGAGATATGGATTTTAAAAAGATTGGGGAAAAGCTGAAAATGGGCTCTGTTCATTTTCCTATTTTTCAGAGAGATAAAGATTTAACGAATCATTTGACCAAGCAAATGAGGTCCAATGCCTCTGAAATCTTTACTGGTGTTCAAGTATATTAAGAGGAAGGTTGTGCCTGAAATTGGGAATTTTCTAATACACAGAACTCCTGTAATAAATCCTACATGATTTTCCTTAAATGAATTAATGAGCCGAATCCATGGATTTTCATAAATATTTGACTGCACCCTTGTTAGTACTCTCTGAGAGGAATCCAACAAATTTTATTTGGGAATTTTTGGACACTCCGACACAAAGTTATGGCTATTGGAAGATTGAACTATTTTCTGAAAACAGGGAAAAGTTTAAAACGCAGCCAGTGGGTCCCATGCCACAGCTGCGTCTTCAACCTCGCGCCAAGAAGCCGAGCGGCGGCGCCCTCCGGCAAGGGTCGGCGGAATCGCCTTCCCGGCCACCTCTCTGGCAGAAACTTGCCGCCTCCGCATTATTTGCCATGCTGAACTCGTCTGTAAGGTCGCTGGAGGCCCGCGAGGCCCGGAAAGGTGCGCGCACCGGAGACAGTGCCCGCTAGGGTTCCGGCGACCTCGGCCGTGCTCAGTTCTTCACCAAACTTTCGGATTTTTGACTCTAGAGCACCAGTGGATCGTGAGGAAGGTGGAAATGGCAGCCAACACTGGTGAAACGGCCGGCAAACCAAAACTTCACGGTGACCCGAGGCCGTTTCCCCATGGTGGCACGAAAAACAGTAATAACTCGGTCATTTCTGTATCTTTTTGCTCGGTTCTTCTTTGAGGCGGGGCGCTCGGAGGTGTACAAGCTACGTGCAATCTGGCTCGAGCGTTGGGGGATCGTTAACCCAAACATAGGTTTAAACCGAGCTTGGCTAGTTTTCCCTAGGTTTAGGGAATTTTAGAAATTCTCCACACCCGGTTGATCATTTGCTATAAGGATTGCAGCTACACGATCTAGGGAGTATAGCGCACCTTTCTTGTGCAGCGAGTTCGATGCAAAGACGGCTGTGGTGTGCTGTCCACGGTGAGCCAGTTTTGGTTCCGCCGGGGTACCTCAGAAGCTCGGTGGAAATCCTCAATTTGCCGCAAACCACAGCAAGAAAACTTCAGTGTGTAGTGGTAGCATGCTAGACCAAGTTGTTGTGCTCGTTTTCTGTGCTTGGAGCTCGTGCGGCTGTGTGCAGTGGAAAACCGAGAAGCGGCGCCGGCGGCTATCATTTGCACGCGGGAGCAGAACATCGGCCGAGTGAGTGGGAGAGGAAGCAAAATTGTGTTGTGCTCGTGCGTGGAGGATGGGCACCGAGAAGATCGATGGGCCAGCAGGAGCTGGCACTGAGAGCTCGTCGGGAACGGGTTTGTCGTGAGCTGGCGCGCACTGAGGAGGCGAGGGAGTCGGTTCTCAATTTGGGAGACTGACGTGTGGGTCCACAGTCCCTCACCCTCTCTTATCCTCCGTGCTTTAAGATTTCCGCACAAATATTATCTGATTCTCACCAAATTTGGAGAGTAGGACAACAGAATTATGAGGAACTCAAATCTGAAATCAGATTTTGAAATTGAGTTTATGAATGTAGCCTAGATGGGGGTGAATAGGCTTTTCGACGCTTTGTTGATCCCTGAAACACTTAGTAGGTTCATCAAATACAGGGAAATCGGACTAGTCCGGTAGAGTGCGGACTAGTCCGTTTTCTACACAGAGAAAAATCGGACTAGTCCGGTACTGTGCGGACTAGTCCGGTATGCGTGGACTAGAGATATCAAAATTGATCAATATTCTCACTTCTAGTACTTTATGCAGCGGAAATTAATTTGATACTTAGATGTATTGCAAAGTGAAACAATGAATGACAGAGATCAAATTTTGTTTCAGTGCTTAAATGTAAATTGCACAAGATTAATTAAACACTAGAATATAATGAACAATGAATGAACGAGAGTAGGAGACAAGTGTTTATCCTGAGGTTCGATTCCGCGAAGGAAATCTACGTCCCTGTTGAGGAGTCCACTAAGGACCTGGTCTTCACCAACCCTACCGTCGTCGAATCACCACGAAGGCCAATTCTCTTCCACTAATCACAAAGGGCAAATAAATCGTTCAAGGTTCCTTCTCACATGTTGAGGACTCCCCAAGAATTACAATGAATGACCACAACCAAACACACTCAAAAGATGAACAATTAATGAACAAAAGTGTGCGAGAGATCAAACCCAAGAGCTCAAGATGTGTAGAACAAGTCTCTCCTTTGATCAATTGATAATCCCCAAAGATTTGATTCTTTTTGGGTTAGAATGTTTGGAGAGATGGAATTTTGGGCTCTTGGGAGGTGTGACGGCGTAGGGGGTTGAAGTTCTCTGTTGGTATGGCCGTACACCTCTTTTTATTGTATGGTTTACAATGGTTACGTTAGGGTTTGCGATGTCTGGACTAGTCCGTGGTTGACTCCGGACTAGTCCGGTGTGTGGTGTAAAAGCCCAAGAAATGGGACTTGCAAAAACTTTTTATCACCACACAACACCACAGTTTTATTGTGTATAGATTGTGAAAAAGTGTGAAGAGCAAGTAACCTCCATCAAAAGAATGATTAGAGGGGAAAGCCTACACTTTCACAAAGTAGGGTTTCTACACATGAACATGAGAGGTTGAGCTCACCCCTAGAACTTAAAAAGTCTTGGGAAGGTTCAGGCCAAAGTTCATGTAAATCCAAACATTTTTGAGGCACTTTTGGAGGTATTGGAAAAAGAGGCCAATTTGAATGTAAATGCAAATTGCAGCAACTTTCATCCCTCAAATTCAAAAGTTAGCTTCATATTCAAACTCAGCATATTTTCCTGAGTAACCCCACTAATTTTCAGTCCCATTGGACTTCATCTCGTCGGGAGCCGAATTTGTAACAATTCAAACTGAGTTTGAATTTTCAAATTCAAATATGAAGGGAATGTGGCCAACCCAGTTTGAAGTTGATGAATTCAAATTCTTCCTCTGAAATGGTGGCTAAGTTCCTCTTTCAAGTCTGAGTAGGTACGATATTTGCACAACAGAGAAGATTAGGGGGGAGAAGAGGGCCCACCAGTCAGCTAGACTTCGGGCCTAAGTCAACACTGGGTGAACTCGGTTTACCGGGCCTCGGCAGCGCTCGACACCGAGCCAACCGAGCGGCCACCTCGCCCCCCCCCCTCCTCGCGCGCTGGCGACCAGCTTGCCGGCTCCGCTGCCTCGGCCCGATCTTTACCCCGGGAGCAAACAGCAGCACGGCGCCTTCTTCATTGATCGCACGCTCGCTGTTTCCCTCACACCCGCACAGAACCGGAGCTCACCGCCGCGCTCTCTTTTCCCGATCGCCGGCACCAACCGAGCCTCGGTTGCTCGTGCCAGCAGCACCGAAAAGCAGCACCCGTGCATGCTCTACCACGTCAGCCCCACAACCCCGAAGCTCCTAGCCTGTGGCGCGTGCAATTCGGCAACAGGCGCCGAGGAACAGAGCATCAGCGGAAAGCTGAGGATTGCTCCCCGTGGACAGCACGCCACGGTCAGTTTCACCGCTGGACGTCTACACGAAAAAGGTGCGCCTTAGTCTCCAGATCGTGTAGCTGCAACCCTCCTAGCCATTGATAGACCGTGCACTGAGAATTCCTAAGAATCCCGAGAACTGGTGCAACCGGGTAGGGGTCGATCTACCCTGAAATTCTAGCTGCACCGTCCAACCCAGCTCGGGTGAGCCTACACACACCTTCATCACTTCCTAGCGGCCCTCCTCGACCAATAATCAAGGGATATGACCCAGAAATGGCCGAGTTCTGGTTGTTTTTCGGGCCACCATGGAATAATAGCTCGGGTCACCGCGGAGCCCTAGGTTGCCGACCGTTTCATGGGATTTGGCGGCCATTTCCGTCACCCCCGAGCTCCCGCGGTGCTCTCCGACCCTTTTCCGATAGTTTTGATGCGTTGTAACGCATTCCTGACCACGCCGGAACCCTAACCGCCGCTGTCACCGTCGGGAGCCCTGTTCCATTGAGCTACGGCCGCCGGCGAACCCTTAGATGAGTTCAGCGTCGTGAGTTAGGGCGGGGCGGCGAGTTTGGGGTCGGGAGACGGCCGGGAAAGTGGTTCCGGCGACGCTCGCCGGAGTGCGCCACCGCAGACCCCTGTTTGGCGCGAGGAAGGAGAAGACTGCCAGGTGGGACCCACTGGCAGACATTTAAACAATTTGAAATGTCCAGTTTGTAGTTCAAACTTTGGAGGACCACAACTTGGTGTAGGAGAATCCAAAAATTATGAAACAAATTTTGCTGGATTCCTCTAACAGAGTGCAATCCAAATCTGAAACCCAATTTGTATGAAACCCATTAATTAATTCTGGAAAATTCTTTAAAGCTTTTCAGCAAAAGAATTTTAGAGGGAGTTTGGTTCATCCAAAAATCCCCAACTTTTGCCAGAATGTTCCTTAGGATGTTATTAAACCCTTGTAAACGTTTCAGACCATTTGGAGTTGATTTGGTCAGAGCAATTCAAATTTGAAAGTGCTGTGTTCATTTGAATACAGAAACATTTTCAGAGAATTTCCAAAACTTGGAAATTCAGTTCTGGGCAAATCTTAGCTCCAAAAATGCTAGGAAAATTAATGCAAACTCTATGAGCTATAATTGAAATTGTAGTTCACTAAGTTGGGCATGAACAGGGGTGTTACCTCAGAATTAATTCTTCTTTGCTTAGTTGCTAAAAGAATTATTCTGAGCAAACCACTCAGTGAAAAGTACTAATGTTTGGTCCAGAGGGTTTTCTTGTGACAAGGGACTCACACAAAAATTCTCAGCTCCATTGGAGCTCTGGATCACCCCTGTCCTGTTTAACCACTTGAGGGATTAATATGGAAAAGGGGGAAAACCACTTAGCACTTCCGGAAGAGGAACTAACCCCTGACCAGCAGCAACAAGGCAAGCCCTGGTTTGCATTAACCTTTTTGTAAGTTTTAATTTGTTTACATGTGTCATGTGAAGTATGATTGTGCATTAGGTATAGGATGGATGGAACCCCACTTGCATGACCAGAATTTTTCCATAAGAGTGAGGGTAGTGTCTAAGATCTCGAGTAGACAGGCTATGCTTAATAATTCATAGGACTTCGGTACAAGTCAAGTAGTTGGAATCTACACGCGAGATAGGCCGGGACACACGGGTTTGGTTCGAGTGACGGGAAATCACTTTAGTAATGAAAATGAGACTAGGCAGGGGCTAGGGCGCAGCAAGAGGAAGTATTGTGTGCGCAGCCCTGTCCGTGTCGATTGAGGACCGAGCCGTGTGCGGCCCTGCTGAACAAGTATTGAATGTACCGAAGGCATATCGGATATTTGGGCCCCGATAAACCGATGTAGCCTAAACCTCTGGGCGTCGAGGCATAGCACACCGATTTATAGGTGTAGGTTGAGGGCAGCAAGGTGGAAATCTGCCAACGGGCATAGAGAGATGCTCCGTGTGGGGAACCTCCTGCTCGTTTCGGTGCGACCGGTTTGACGTTAGGGCTGTTGGGTGAAAGGTTGTCCCGTACGACATCGAGTGAGCGTGCTGTGCAGCTCCACGGGTGGGCGTACGTGACGTGCTCTTTGGGTTTCCCTGCAGGTGTATATCGAGTCGATTCACCGTCCCTCGCGGTGACGAGTACCGCTTGTTCACTGTGTCGTAACGTAGACTAATGAATGAAATGTTATGATTCAATATTGCTGTTATGATATAATTGTATTGCTACATGTGTGCCACCAAATATTGCTCACTAAAGTTCAGCTTCATGAACTGTTAACTTGTTGCTAAAAGATGAACTAAGGATGAACTTGTAGACGTGTCCATTTGCTGCAACATTGCTATCCTATGTCATGGTACAGCTCATGTAGAGTTTCATGCTTAGGTGAGTCGGTTAAGCCTTGCTGAGCCTTTGTGCTCACGGTTGCTGCTTAAGTGTTTTTCAGGTGAGGAGCCACCCACGGACTCGGAGTACGTACGAGTCCACCGGCGAGGGTTACCCTCCGTCGGGGACCACGGCTGAGTGGGAGCCGTACACGCCGCGATGAGCTGAGACGTGCAGCTAGTGTGGGTTGCCCTAGGGCTGGGCAACCGACTTTTGCTAGATAGGCGGGCGTGAGTTGTACAAAAGAAACTTCCGCTGTGTAATAAAAGACCCTAGTTTGTAACTGAGAAGTGCACTACTTTGTACATTCAGTTTGTTTTTCCCATGTAATATAATGTGTTCTTATGACGTGTGCTGTCGGGTGTCGCATCGCGCGGCACCACCCTCTGCGATCCTGTATGAGCGGATTCCGGTCCGCCACAGCCTGGTATCAGAGCTGCATTGGGGATAGCACAGTACTTAAGGACCGTATGATGGGAAAACTTAGGATTACGGTGAAGATTCGGTAGTTGCCCAAGTAAGGACTATATTAGCATAGTTACTTAAAGTGGCAAAGACTAACTTATGTGTTATAATTCTGAATTTCAATTATGTAACGACGCACCTACGCTCTGGTAAGAATGGTAAGGAACGCCACCGAAAGCGGTTCAATTTCGGTTAGCTCCCCTGATGAGGAATGTGGTTCAGGGATAAGTCTCACAGCTTGGTGTGAGACGTCAATATGAAACTCTTGGACTCTTCATCTTCCTGAGTTCATATGAAACGCTGATCCCGAGCGTGCATTAGGCAAGTAAGTGAAGACCCCATCGCGTGGTCAGTAACGCGAGAGTGTGTTCGTCTGGAAATAGCCCAGGAGGACATACGCAGCGCTTGCCATCGGCGTTCCCTGCAGGGCAGTAGGTGGTATCCGTTGGGTTGATAACATTCCCAACCGTGACGACCCTTTCATGACATACTCGGGTTCCCCGTCATGTGGTGTTGAAACACAATCACGTACCTTGAGACGTGACCTAACTCAAGGACGGCCGTATGGAAATGATACGGGCGTTTGTATTTACTTTTAAATATGATCCTGCCTGAAATGAAACCAACCATTGAGTGCACCATTATTGTGTGGTCTTCTGCAGGTACTAACCACGTAGGTATCCGTGTAGTAAACGTGTGCGAGAGACCGTTTAGTGCCACACTTGAGACGTATATGCCGGTATGATCCGGTTAGGATTTTCTTGTGTGAGGAACGTAGTACCGAGATATTGTAGGCATATGCATGCAAAATAATGATAACAAGGAATTAAAATCTATAGGTTCAACATTTAGGACCCTGGTTGGGTATAAGAATGGGATAGTGCAGCAGAATAGCCAAAGGGATGAAAAACAGAGTGCTCTGTTTTGGGCAGCAAGTTTGCTGATCTTCAACAGGGCATAACTCACAGGTCTTTTAGCCCAGGGAGGTGTGGTGCATAGCCCTGGGAAGGTATATAAGTGCTCTACAACGTTGTCGTAGACTCCCAGAGCTGAAACCCACCTTGAGATGGCCTAAAACCCAGAGGGATGTAAACTGTCCAGAACCAGGACAGAGTGGAACACTCTCTGGACTGTTCTGTTTTTCAAACATAACTCCCAGTAGAAAAATTTAAAATTTTCATATGATACATCCTTAGAAAGAGTAGAAGATGTGTGACACCTTTGCAATTCAATGTTTCTGAAATTTCATCACAGATTTCAGTGGAAACCAGAGTTGAAAACAGCAACTTCTCAAGGGAGGTGCTGTTCAAATTCTTCCCGAAATTCTGCTGACTTTGAATTACCATAACTTTTTAACCAGAGCTGATCTGTGGGCAAATGAGTACTCGTTGGAAAGATACTGAAGTTATATTTAACTTTGGTATTCAACTTGAGTCATGAAAATGCCCAGAACCAGATCAAAACTTAGAATAGGTAGAAACTGGTCATTCGGACAGAAGAATGACAGTTGAACTCATTGGAGAGGGTGTGGTACCCTAAGGGTGGTATACGTGATGACAAAGCGATAGTAATATCTCATAGTGGCCAAACTTAGTTACGGTGAGTTTCCAAAGTGGAGGTTCATCAAGTTGGATTAAACTAGCTTTTGTTTGGTCTGGTAATGGTGTAGCTTGTGCAAAGTTATTACATTATCTACTTACGAGATGTATCGCATGTTTTATTGTCATTATGTGTTTACGCCTATTTTTATGGGACTGCATGCAAAATGTTGCGGGACTGATGATTATTGTCGTGTGGTTGCAGATGGTTCGTACTAGGACCACGCACGAGGTTGGTGGCTCTAGCCAACAGGGAGGCGATGACTCCCAGCCACCGGCCTACGACAGCACCCCGCAGCAGCAGCCACCACCGCCGCCTCCGCTTACTCTAGCGGATGTGATAGCGGCACTGGTGGGAGGTCGTGAGGAGCAGACCGACCTGCTCCGCACGATCATGCAGAATACGTCCCAGGCGGGGGACGTCAAGATAGAGGGCCTCGTGAGCCCCGTGAAGTGTCGTACTCGGATTTCATGAGTACGCACCCTCCAGTGTTCATCGAAGCCGAAGAACCACTGGAGGCAGACAACTGGCTGCGGACCGTCGAGTCCAAGTTCGGGCTGCTCCAATGTACGGAGCGGCAGAAGACCTTGTTCGCAGCGCAGCAACTCCACGGTGCCGCTGGTGCGTGGTGGAGCGAATTATGTCGCCTCACGTCCGGCTGGCCATGCCGTGGAATGGCAAGAGTTCCGGGAGGCGTTCCGCGCCTATCACATTCCTCCCGGGATCATGAAGAGGAAGTTCCAAGAATTTTTGGAACTGAAGCAGGGCGGGAGGAGTGCCCACGACTACTCCCGTGCCTTCAACCATCTGGCGCAGTATGCGTCAGACTATATCTCCACTGAGGAGAAGCGGGAGCACTTCTATCGGGGGTTACACCCCGAAATGAAGACACATCTCGTTCAGTGGAATCGCGGCACATTCAACGACTTAGTCAATGCCGCGATCATGCAAGAGGATGCTCAGCGGGAGTTGGCAGCTGAGCAGCGGAAGCGCAGCGCTCCACCCAGCGGGGGAAGTGGCGCGCCCCAGAAGTACCAGATGGTGTATCGGACACCATCCGGGCAGCAGTGGCGACCACCGGCGCGGCCTCAACAGTTCGGTGGACGTTCGTTCCAAGCACCCCCGTTCCGACCGCCGATGCCGCCACCAAGACAGAAGCAGCAGACGGTACCCCGGGCATTTCCACCGCCACAACGCGCCACGGGATTCCGTCCACCGATCAGCGGGGACCGCCCCGTTTCACCTGCTTCACGTGTGGCCAGGCGGGCCACTTCGCGAAGGACTGTCCCCAGGGGCAGCAGAGTAGCAGGCAAGCCCAGTTCCAGGGCGGTGCTCGAGGCTGACCTCCGGTGAAGAAGGTTGATCAGCGGACTGGAGGCGTCCGCCACCTCGACAATGAGGAATCCTCGTGTCACCAGTTCAAATCTGGTTCCTGGCGCCCCAGAGGGAGACAACGTGCTGGCGGTTACGTTTACTCTCAACAATCAAGCCATCGTCATATTGTTTGATTCTGGTGCAACCCACAGCTTTATAAATGCATCCTATGTGGCTAAGCATCAAATGCAAGTCTTCCCAACCGATTGCACTTATATGATCTGCTCACCGGGAGGGAAGATTTCAGCTAATATGATGATTCCAAAGGCACCTCTGTGCTTAGGTGGGAAACTATATCCCACCACCTTGATAATCCTTATGGGACAAAAGATTGATGCAATCTTAGGGATGTCATGGCTACAATACCATGGCGCTGTCCTAGAGACTCGGACATGGACGGTTCACTTAAACTCTCCATTCCACCGTCCGCATTCCATGGTATTAGACACTCCAGTCCGGTAAGTTTTAGCAGTTAATAATGCTGAAGCTCTCAAGTTAGAAGACATCCCTGTAGTCCGGGAGTACCCCGACGTGTTCCCGGATGATCTTCCGGGCATGCCACCTGAGCGGGATGTCGAGTTCAAGATCGAGCTCGCACCCGAGACTACACCCATATCACGGAGACCATACAAAATGGCTCCAAATGAGCTGGCTGAACTGAAAGAACAGCTCAATGATCTGTTGAGCAAGGGTTTCATTAGGCCAAGTTCCTCGCCTTGGGGATGCTCGGCGCTGTTCGTGAAGAAGAAGGATGAAACCTTAAGGCTGTGTGTGGATTACCGGCCGCTCAACGCCGTCACCATCAAGAATAAGTACCCGCTGCCCCGTATTGACATATTGTTTGATCAACTTGTGGGTGCAAGTGTGTTCTCGAAGATGGACCTTCGCTCTGGATATCACCAGATAAAGATCTGGGCGGAGGATATCCCGAAGACGGCTTTCTCGACGAGATATGGGTTATATGAGTATCTCGTCATGTCCTTTGGTCTCACAAATGCTCCAGCCCACTTCAAGTATCTCATGAACTCGGTGTTCATGCCGGAGCCGGACAAGTTCGTGGTAGTGTTCATCAACGATATATTGGTTTACTCCAAGACAGAAGCCGAACATGCCGAACACTTGCGGATCGTTCTTCAACGATTGCGAGACCATAAGCTCTACGCCAAGTTCAGTAAATGTGAGTTTTGGATCAGCCAAGTGCCATTCTTCGGACATATCATCTCAGCTGAAGGCATTGCGGTTGACCCAAGCAAAATAGAGCAAGTGCTGAAATGGAAAGCTCCCACTTCAGTTCATGAAGTCAGAAGCTTCCTCGGGTTAGCGGGATACTATCGGAGATTTATTCCAAGTTTCTCCAAGCTCGCTAAGCCGATGACAGAATTGCTGAAGAAGGGGACGAAATATGTTTGGGACACGGCGTGTGAAGGAGCATTCCAAACATTGGTGAAGCATGTCACCACAGCCCCGGTCTTAGCTCAGCCGGATACAACAAAGCCCTTCGACGTGTACTGTGACGCGTCCGGTATTGGGCTTGGCTGCGTGTTGATGCAGGAAGGACGTGTGGTCGCCTATGGCTCACGCCAACTTCGTAACCATGAGCAGCATTATCCTACTCATGATCTTGAGCTTGCTGCCGTGGTGTTGGCGCTAAAAATGTGGTGGCACTATCTCCTGGGGAATCTAGTGCATCTCTACACCGACCACAAGAGCTTGAAATACATTTTCACCCAGAAGGAGCTGAATATGAGGCAAAGGAGGTGGTTAGAATTAATCAAGGACTATGAAATTGAGATTCACTACCACCCCGGCAAGGCGAATGTGGTTGCCGACGCGCTGAGTCGGAAATCACATGTCCATCACCTCACCATTACACCGGTGGAGGAGGAAGAGCCAAGTTTATACTTGGTTCCTTATGGATCGCTGTACAACCTTACCCTCATCCCTACCATCAGGGAGGACATCATTGCAGCTCAGAAAGATGATAAAGGCATGGCACATCTCCGGAGACGGATAGACAACGGGGAGATCAAATGTTTCTGGAAGGATGATGAGGGGACGCTGTGGTTCAATGACCGCATAGTCGTACCCCGGGATATGGAGTTGAGAAATAAGATCCTTGATGAAGCTCACTTGTCTAAATACTCCATTCATCCGGGCAGCAACAAAATGTACCAAGATTTGAAAAAGAAATTTTGGTGGACACGGATGAAGCGGGATGTAGCGAAGTACGTATCCGAGTGTGATACGTGCCGACGAGTGAAAGCTGATCACATGAAGAAATCAGGGCTGTTGCAACCCCTGAAGATCCCGGCATGGAAATGGGAAGATGTGAGCATGGATTTCATTGTGGGATTACCCCTAACATCTAACAAGCATGATTCCATATGGGTAATCGTTGATCGGTTAACCAAGACAGCTCACTTCATCCCGGTAAGTACACGTTACAATGACGGCAAATATGCGGAGCTATACATAGCAAAGATTCTATGCCTGTACGGGGTACCCAAGACCACCGTCTCAGATCGAGGTGCATTATTTGTATCTCGCTTCTGGGAGCAGCTACACGCTGCATTGGGTACTAAGTTGATCAGGAGCTCCGCCTATCACCCTCAGACAGACGGGCAAACAGAGAGGGTGAACCAAGTATTAGAAGACATGTTGAGACCATGTGCCATCCACCATGGTAGGAACTGGGATGATCACCTACCATTGGCGGAATTCTCGTACAACAACGGTTATCAGGCGAGTATCAAGATGGCACCCTATGAAGCTCTCTACGGTCGTAAATGCTGCACCCCATTAAATTGGTGCGAGTCCGGTGAAAGGGTCACATTCGGGGTTGATGTGGTGAACGACGCCGAAGAGCGTGTTCGGGTGATTCAAGCTAACTTGAAGGCTGCTCAATCCCGACAGAAGAGCTACGCTGATAAGAGGCGTAGACCATTGCACTTTGACGTTGGGGAACACGTGTACCTCCGCGTGTCTCCGATGAAGGGCGTGCACCGGTTCGGTGTGAAGGCGAAGCTCGCTCCCCGTTTTATTGGACCCTACGCTATCACCGAGAAGTGTGGACCAGCAGCTTATCGATTGGAGCTACCGGCATCTCTGGCTGGTGTCCATGATGTTTTCCATGTTTCGCAACTGTGAAAATGCTTGAAGCATACAGCTGCTGTTCGTACTGAAGACATCGGCGAGCTGAAACCGGATTTAACATATGATGAATATCCGGTGGAAATTCTTGATGAGAAAGCCCGAACCATGCGTAGCAGAACGTTGTGGTTCTACAAGATCCTCTGGAGCAACCACACCGCTGAGGAAGCGACGTGGGAGAGCGAGAAGTTCCTTCGCTCAAATTACCCGGAGTTCATGGCTTCTCAACACGGGTAAGTCCCTACTACATCGCTATCTCTTCTTTTGTAATCTCGGGACGAGATTCTTTTAAGGGGGGAGGGATGTAAAAGCCCAAGAAATGGGACTTGCAAAAACTTTTTATCACCACACAACACCACAGTTTTGTTGTGGATAGATTGTGAAAAAGTGTGAAGAGCAAGTAACCTCCATCAAAAGAGTGATTAGAGGGGAAAGCCTACACTTTCACAAAGTAGGGTTTATACACATGAACATGAGAGGTTGAGCTCACCCCTAGAACTTAAAAAGTCTTGGGAAGGTTCAGGCCAAAGTTCATGTAAATCCAAACATTTTTGAGGCACTTTTGGAGGTATTGGAAAAAGAGGCCAATATGAATGTAAATGCAAATTGCAGCAACTTTCATCCCTCAAATTCAAAAGTTAGCTTCATATTCAAACTCAGCATATTTTCCTGAGTAACCCCACCAATTTTCAGTCCCATTGGACTTCATCTCGTCGGGAGCCGAATTTGTAACAATATCAAACTGAGTTTGAATTTTCAAATTCAAATATGAAGGGAATGTGGCCAACCCAGTTTGAAGTTGATGAATTCAAATTCTTCCTCTGAAATGGTGGCTAAGTTCCCTTTTCAAGTCTGAGTAGGTGGGATATTTGCACAACAGAGAAGATTAGGGGGAGAAGAGGGCCCACCAGTCAGCTAGACTTCGGGCCTAAGTCAACACTGGGCGAACTCGGTTTACCGGGCCTCGGCAGCGCTCGACACCGAGCCAACCGAGCAGCCACCTCGCCCCCCCTCCTCGTGCGCTGGCGACCAGCTTGCCGGCTCCGCCGCCTCGGCCCGATCTTTACCCTGGGAGCAAACAGCAGCACGGCGGCTTCTTCATTGATCGCACGCTCGCTGTTTCCCTCACACCCGCACAGAACCGGAGCTCACCGCCGCGCTCTCTTTTCCCGATCGCCGGCACCAACCGAGCCTCGGTTGCTCATGCCAGCAGCACCAAAAAGCAGCGCCCATGCATGCTCTACCACGTCAGCCCCACAACCCCGAAGCTCCTAGCCTGTGGCGCGTGCAATTCGGCAACAGGCGCCGAGGAACAGAGCACCGGCGGAAATCTGAGGATTGCTCCCCGTGGACAGCACGCCACGGTCAGTTTCACCGCCGGACGTATACACAAAAAAGGTGTGCCTTAGTCTCCAGATCGTGTAGCTGCAACCCTCCTAGCCATTGATAGACCGTGCACTGAGAATTCCTAAGAATCCCGAGAACTGGTGCAACCGGGTAGGGGTCGATCTACCCCGAAATTCTAGCTGCACCGAGCCTACACACACCTTCCTCACTTCCTAGCGGCCCTCCTCGACCAAGAATCAAGGGATATGACCCAGAAATGGCCGGGTTCTGGTTGTTTTTCAGGCCGCCATGGAATAATAGCTCGGGTCACCGCGGAGCCCTAGGATGCCGACCGTTTCATGGGATTTGGCGGCCATTTCCGTCACCCCCAAGCTCCCGCGGTGCTCTCCGACCATTTGCCGATCATTTTGATGCGTTGCAACGCATTCCCAACCACGCCAGAACCCTAACCGCCGCTGTCACCGTCGGGAGCCCTGTTCCGGTGAGCTACGGCCGCCGGCGAACCTTTAGATGAGTTCAGCGTCGTGAGTTAGGGCGGGGCGGCGAGTTTGGGGTCGGGAGACGGCCGGGAAAGAGGTTCCGGCGACGCTCGCCGGAGTGTGCCGCCGCGGACCCCTGTTTGGCGCGAGGAAGGAGAAGACTGCCGGGTGGGACCCACTGGCAGACATTTAAACAATTTGAAATGTCCAGTTTGTAGTTCAAACTTTGGAGGACCACAACTTGGGGTAGGAGAATCCAAAAATTATGAAACAAATTTTGTTGGATTCCTCTAACAGCGTACAATCCAAATCTGAAACCCAATTTGTATGAAACCCATTAATTAATTCTGGAAAATTCTTTAAAGCTTTTAAGCAAAAGAATTTTAGAGGGAGTTTGGTTCATCCAAAAATCCCCAACTTTTGCCAGAATGTTCCTTAGGATGTTAGTAAACCCTTGTAAAAGTTTCAGACCATTTGGAGTT
Source organism: Neostapfia colusana (assembly GCA_030760725.1). NCBI lineage: Eukaryota > Viridiplantae > Streptophyta > Magnoliopsida > Poales > Poaceae > Neostapfia > Neostapfia colusana. The sequence goes on along the minus strand of JASWHV010000007.1, from coordinate 79,467,970 downwards.
GATTTGGTCAGAGCAATTCAAATTTGAATGTGCTGTGTTCATTTGAATACAGAAACATTTTCAGAGAATTTCCAAAACTTGGAAATTCAGTTCTGGGCAAATCTTAGCTCCAAAAATGCTAGGAATATTCATGCAAACTCTATGAGCTATAATTTAAATTGTAGTTCACTAAGTTGGGCATGAAAAGGGGTGTTACCTCAGAATTAATTCTTCTTTGCTTAGTTGCTAAAAGAATTATTCTGAGCAAACCACTCAGTGAAAAGTACTAATGTTTGGTCCAGAGGGTTTTCTTGTGACAAGGGACTCACACAAAAATTCTCAGCTCCATTGGAGCTCTGGATCACCCCTGTCCTGTTTAACCACTTGAGGGATTAATATGGAAAAGGGGGAAAACCACTTAGCACTTAACCATGTAATTAGGTCCAAACCAAAACCACTAAACCCCAGTTCCATTTTAAATTCTTAAACAGAGTTCCAGTTGTTAGAGACTGGTTATTAGAACTAATAGCAGAAGTATTACCCTAAACTCATATGCATATTCATTAACATGTAGTATTTTATTAACGTGTAGTCGCTGAAGGCGAGGAGGCTCCGGAAGTACTCGACTTCCTACTTACGGAAGAGGAACTAACCCCTGACCAGCAGCAACAAGGCAAGCCCCAGTTTGCATTAACCTTTTTATAAGTTTTAATTTGTTTACATGTGTCATGTGAAGTATGATTGTGCATTAGGTATAGGATGGATGGAACCCCACTTGCATGACCAGAATTTTTCCATAAGAGTGAGGGTAGTGTCTAAGATCTCGAGTAGACAGGCTATGCTTAATAATTCATAGGACTTCGGTACAAGTCGAGTAGTTGGAATCTACTCGCGAGATAGGCCGGGACACACGGGTTTGGTTCGAGTGACGGGAGATCACTTTAGTAATGAAAATGAGACTAGGCAGGGCTTGGGCGCAGCAAGAGGAAGTCTTGTGTGCGCAGCCCTGTCCGTGTCAATTGAGGACCGAGCCGTGTGCGGCCCTGCTGAACAAGTATTGAACGTACCGAAGGCATATTGGATATATGGGCCCTGATAAACCGATGTAGCCTAAACCTCTGGGCGTCGAGGCATAGCACACCGATTTATAGGTGTAGGTTGAGGGCAGCAAGGTGGAAATCTGCCAACGGGCATAGAGAGATGCTCCGTGTGGGGAACCTCCTGCTCGTTTCGGTGCGACCGGTTCGACGTTTGGGCTGTTGGGTGAAAGGTTGTCCCGTACGACATCGAGTGAGCGTGCTGTGCAGCTCCACGGGTGGGCGTACGTGACTTGCTCTTTGGGTTTCCCTGCAGGTGTATATCGAGTCGATTCACCGTCCCTCGCGGTGACGAGTACCGCTTGTTCACTGCGTAGTAACGTAGACTAATGAATGAAATGTTATGATTCAATATTGCTGTTATTATATAATTGTATTGCTACATGTGTGCCACCAAATATTGCTCACTAAAGTTCAGCTTCATGAACTGTTAACTTGTTGCTAGTGTGGGTTGCCCTAGGGCTGGTCAACCGACTTTTGTTAGATAGGCGGGCGTGAGTTGTACAAAAGAAACTTCCGCTGTGTAATAAAAGACCCTAGTTTGTAACTGAGAAGTGCACTACTTTGTACATTCAGTTTGTTTTTCCCATGTAATATAATGTGTTCTTATGACGTGTGCTGTCGAGTGTCACATCGCGTGGCACCACCCTCTGCGATCCTGGATGAGCGGATTCCGGTCCGCCACATGTGGTGTGTAGAAAACCCTAAGTGTTGTGAGGTATCGGACTAGTCCGTAGGAGTGCGGACTAGTCCGTTGTCTATCGAGAGACAAAATCGGTCTAGTCCGGTCCATATCGGACTAGTCCATTTGCAGGTCAGAAAGAAGATCAGACTAGTCCGGTTGAAAACAGACTAGTCCGCACATGCTGATTTTGTGCAGTTTGTGTGATTTCTTTCACTTGAGCTCTTGGGGTGTGTTTCTCCCACACACTCTATACTAAATAATCTAATCTTTTCAGTTCCTGAGCTCTTATCAATTTGGATCCTCCTTCTCCTTTCTTTTTGCGCTTTCTTCCTAATTTATTTTAAGAACATGCGCTCATCTCAACAATTTTGTTAGGGTCTCATTTATTTGTCATAAATCAACCAAAACCCACAACGGATGCCTAGATGCACTTTCAATCTCCCCCTTTTTGGTGATTGATGACAACCAATTGAGATCACACAAATATGACAATAAGAATTCAGATTTTCATAAAGTGTGCACATATGAGCTTTGGACAAAATAGGCAAAGTAGACATAAGACATATGTGCACTCTTTATGGTGGGGTGCAGAACTATGTGTGTGAGCAATAATTTTGATGTGAATATCATAATGAGCATAATAATAACATCATCAAGAGTCTCAATCCTACATAGCAGTTTTAAACATACATCATTAATCAAAAGCATAACATAGTCATTATTTCACATTACATGTCCAAAAGCATAATGGTAGCATAAGACTTACAACAGCATAATGATAGCATAATAGTATAAGTCTTACAAAACTCATTTCACAAACAAGGACATAAAAGGAAAGACCTACGACCTAAGACTCCCCCTCAATCTAATCTCTCCCCCTTTGGCATCAAGGCACCAAAAAGAAGGAGAGGAGGGATCCACTTGTCGTCGCCGGCTCACTCCTCGCTGTCGGTCCTTTCTTCGTCTTCATCATCAGGCTGAGGAAGAGGAGGAGAGGAACCACTCGTCGTGCCAAAGTAGGCATGCTCTGATGGAGAGAGAGGAGGAAGCTCTATAAAATCAGATGCAGAGTCCTCTGAGATGACCGGGGATTTAATGGGTTCAATCTCTAGTTTTTGGCATATTTCTTTGACATTGACCTTCATGTATCTCATTTCTTATTTTCTTGCCTTGTTCATCTTATGAAGCTTCACCTAAGTTTTGCGGCATGAACTGAAAATAGCAACCAAAAACTTCATAACCCTACTAGAGGAACCCTTGTGTGGAGAGGCCCTAGTCTTGGATGGAGGCCTTGCATCTTCTCGAGCTCTCTCTGGATGTTCTTCAGGTGATCCAGGTGAGGGAGCAGCTTGGAGGAAGGCCTGAGGAGGCTTCTGAGGCCTTAGAGCAGTGTGCTCCACATCCTTCACAAACTTAATTCCTGTGACTTTTTCAATCATGAATATCAAGTAAGGTGCATAGCCACAGGAACGGTTTGGTGTGCAGGATATCTTTACCATGTCATTCCAAATGTAATCGAAGATATAAAATCTTCTCCTCCTGCTGATTACTTTCATCAAGGTTCTCAAGTAACCTTGGACACTCCCGACATCTCCATCCTTTGGAGCAATGGTCTTCCGGAGCACTCTGTTGAGAATAATGAAGAAGGGCTTCATGTTCTTGGTTGAGGTAGGATTGTATGGTAGTCGAGTATCATAGAGAAACTCCATCTTGTCCTTCTCCACCACTCCCAGATTGTGAATCAAAATCTCATCATTGTCGGTGTCCTCAAGATGCAGCAGTCTGGTAAACTCAGTATAAGAAATTGTGTACTTGGATCCATGTGTCATCCAAGTCACTTTGTCTTCTCCATCATGGGCAAAGTGGCAAGTTGCATAGAACTGGGCAATGATCTCATCATTCCAGTTGTATCGGAAGGAGAGCAAGTCCTTAAGACCGTGTCTCTCTGCAGCCTCTATAACCTCCTCAAAGGATTCACAGCTCTTCCTTTCAAAATATGTCCAGTCGATCCATTGGCTGCGGACCACTGGAGTCTTCATTTGGAGGTACACGGTACTGTAGTAGTCTGAGTGGAAGTTGCTCCAAAATCTTTTGTCTGCTGCCTTTTTGCCAGAGCTATAGGCATCAACCTTCCTCAGGTTTCATACCACATCACTCCCCTTGCCATTGAACTTCTGCTCCAAGGGATCCCTATTTCCCTGCCTTGGAGCTGTCATCTTGAGGGGACCAATCGGGCCGGAATCAAGCCCCTTACCCTTGCTCTTGGTTTGGCGTTGAGCCGCCGAGCTAGAACCAGACACATTTGCTTTTGAAGCTGGTCTCTTGATTGTAACCTTTCGACGCACCCTAGGTGGGGTGAGCGAAGGCTCGGCAGCACGCTCTTGTCGCTTGTTGGAGCGAGACTCCGGAGGATGAGACATCAAATCTTGATCTTGATCCATCTCGGCCTCAAAGTCAGAGAGACTCTCATTCGATCCCGACATGATTTCTGACAAGGAAGGTATAAAGGATATGAATAATCAAGGATGACAAGGGATTGCATTGAATTGACATAAGCTAGGATTCCCTGACAAAATCCCTGAATCAGGGCATACCAGACTAGTCCGGTGTTCAGGGTCGGACTAGTCCGGAATACCGGACTTGTCCACCCTAAGAACGGACTAGTCCATTATTAGGCTGCTCAAGCCCTAATTTGTCGAAATTTGAGGTTCTTCAATGCAAATATGATCTAGGGTACATGTAATACATCAATATAGCATATATTGACTAGAGGAGCTAAGCTAATTGAGCAAGAGCAAAGAAAATTGAAGGTTCTAGGGTTTGGAGAGCAGTTTACCAAATCCTTCGATTCGAGGCGTTGAAGGTGCTCTTGATGCGGACTAGTCCGTGGTCTTTCATCCCTTTGTAATGGAGATCGATTGCCACAGAAATTTGGGTGGTTTTGACGGAGAACATGCAAATCCGACTTGGCAGCACTTGAGTGAGGAGAGAGAGAGTGTGTGAAGGGTTGTGAGGATGAGGAAGATTAGGTTTGAGCCGGCCTTAGGGTTATGGAGTCGAAATATCGGACTAGTCCGGACCATATCGGACTAGTCCATTTTCTAGTCAGAGAGAAAATCGGACTAGTCCGGACTAATGGACCTAGTGCGGACTAGTCTGCAAGTGCGGACTAGTCCGGGGTGACCACGGACTAGTCCGTGATCCCTTGTACAGATGCGTACAAAACATATATATATATATATTCAAAGGTTCCTATTAAGGAATAAGGGACAAAGGCACACAGATATATGAATATGATCAGTAAACACAACAATCAAGCTATGACAATGATTCACCAAGATCAAGTAACTAACATAGTTTTTAGGAGAAAAATAGAGAGAGATGTTTTTTCAACACAACTAACATGATTTTGAGGATGGCATACAGGTATGCAAGTTCTCAAGCCACGTTCCGAGCATCAAGGATATTTAGTTCATTTCAGAGCTCACAAAAGCGTTTTTCATCAAGTGGCTTGGTAAAGATATTGGCTAGTTGTTTTTCACTGTTGATATGGGAAATGGCTATGTCTCCTTTCATTGAGTAATCTCTCAAAAAATGATACCGGATATCTATGTGTTTGGTTCTAGAGTTCTCAACAGGGTTATGGGCAATTTTAATTGCACTCTCATTGTCACAAAGATGTGGAATGCGGCTCATATTGTAACAGTAATCACTTAGAGTTTGTTGCATCCAAAGGAGTTGCGCACAACTCCCGGCTGCAACATACTCCTCTTCGGCTATGGATAGGGCAATTGAATTTTGTTTCTTGGAGGACCAAGAAACTAAGGATCTACCTAGGAATTGGCAAGTACCGGAAGTACTTTTTCTATCTACCTTGCATCCGGCATAATCTGCATCGGAGTATCCAATGAGATTGAATTTTGAACCTTTGGGATACCAAAGGCCTAGGTTGGGTGTATGAACTAAATATCTCAAGATCCTTTTAACGGCTGTCAAATGGCATTCCTTAGGATTGGCTTGAAACCTTGCACACAAACATACACTCAACATGATATCAGGCCCATATGCACATAAATAGAGTAAGGAGCCAATCATGGAACGATATACCTTTTGATCCACATTTGGTCCGTCTTCATTTAGATCCAAGTGTCCATTTGTCGCCATGGGAGTCTTTATGGGCTTTGCTTTGTCCATTCCAAACTTCTTGAGAATGTCTTGAGTGTACTTTGTTTGGCTTATGAACGTCCCATCCTTTTGTTGCTTCACATGGAATCCCAAGAAGTACCACAACTCTCCCATCATGGACATCTTGAATCTATCTGTCATAATCTTGCTAAATTCTTGACAAAAGGATTTGTTAGTTGAACCAAATATAATATTGTCAACATAGATTTGACAAGTGAAGAGATCATCATCAAAGTGTTTAGTGAACAAGGTGTAATCAGCTTTTCCAATCTTGAAGTCATTTTCAATCAAAAAATCTCTAAGGCACTCATACCAAGCTCTAGGAGCTTGTTTGAAGCCATAGAGAGCCTTACGTAGTTTGAACACATAGTTGGGGTGCTCTTGATTTTCAAAACCAGGTGGTTGCTCCACGTACACCTCCTCCTTGATTGGTCCGTTGAAAAAGGCGCTTTTCACATCCATTTGATAAAGCTTGAAATCATGGTGAGTAGCATATGCAAGTAATATACGAATCAATTCAAGCCTAGCTACGGGAGGAAAAGTCTCATCGAAATCCAAACCTTCGACTTGTGAGTACCCTTTTGCCACAATTCATGCCTTGTTCCTTGTTACCACTCCATGTTCGTCTTGCTTGTTGCGGAAGACCCATTTAGTGCCGACGACGTTGGACTTGGGTCTTTCAACAAGCCCCCACACTTCGTTCCTTTTGAAGTTGTTCAATTCTTCTTGCATCGCCATCACCCAATCCGGATCTTTTATTGCATCCTCAACCCTGTATGGTTCCAAAGAAGATACAAAGGAATAGTGTTCACAAAAATTAGTTATGTGAGATCGAGTTATTACTCCCTTCCGGATGTCACCGATTATGTTGTCAACGGGGTGATCTCTTTGGATGCTTTGGTGTACTCTCGGATGTGGCACTTGTGGTTTTGAATCTTCATTATCATCTTCTTCTCCCCCTGGATAGTTGCCCTCATTGATGTTTTGGTCTTCTTGTTTTTCTTGAGGTTGATCTTGTATGGAAGCTCCCCCTTGATCATTTTCCTCCATCTGTGGTTCATTTTCTTCATTCGCATTTGAAGTTGGCACTTGTGGTCGAACATCGCCCAATGCCATTCTTCTCAATGCTTTACATGGAGCTTCTTTTTGATCTAGCACACACTGAACAACTTGCTCTTCTTGAGAGCCGTTAGTTTCATCAAACACTACGTCACATGCTACATCAACAAGTCCGGAGGTTTTGTTGAAGACACAATAAGCGTAGGAGTTCAAATCATAGCCAAGTAAGAAACCTTCATCGGACTTCAAAGCAAACTTCGAAGCCCTTGGCTTCTTATTTAAAATATAACATTTTAAACCAAAAACTCGAAAATATGAAATGTTTGGCTTGTTTCCCGTGAGTAGTTCATATGAAGTTTTCTTGAGTAATCGATGAAGATATAGTCGGTTTATAGCGTGACAAGCGGTGTTAACCGTTTCAGCCCAAAACCTGTCCGAAGTCTGGTATTCATCGAGCATTGTCCTCGTCATCTCAATGAGAGTTCTGTTCTTCCTTTCGGCTACTCCATTTTGTTGAGGAGTATATGGTGCTGAAAATTCGTGCTTTATTCCTTCTTCATCTAGGTACTCCTCAACTTGGGTGTTCTTGAATTCTGTTCCATTGTCACTTTGTATGTTCTTGATCTTCAATGAGAATTCATTTTGGGCACGCTTGATGAACTTCTTGAGGGTTCCTTGAGTTTCTGTCTTATCATGCAAAAAGAAAACCCACGTGAAGCATGAAAAATCATCAACAATGACTAGACCGTATTTGTTACCGCCGATGCTTATGTAAGCAATTAGACCAAATAGATCCATGTGGAGGAGCTCAAGCGGTCTTGTTGTAGTCATGACATTCTTCGTGGGATGGGGTGTTCCTACTTGCTTCCCTGCTTGGCACGCTCTACATAGCCTATCTTTCTCAAAAACAACATCCTTTAAACCTCGGATGTTATCGCCTTTGAGGAGTTTTTGAAGATTCCTCATACCAACATGTGCTAGCCGTCTATGCCACAGCCAACCCATGTTGGTCTTTGCAATCAAGCATGTGTCAAGTTCGGCTTTATCTTTGTTGAAGTCAACTAGATAAAGTTTTCCCTTCAACACACCGTTGAATGCAATTGAGTTATCACTCCTTCTAAAGACAGTCACACCCTCATTACTGAATAAGAAATTATAACCTTTGTCACATAATTGAGATATGGACAAAAGGTTATAATCCAAGGAGTCAACGTGTAAAACATGAGAGAGAGTATGTTGTGATGAAATTGCAATTTTACCGGTACCAAGCACTCTTCCTTGACTATTATCACCAAAGTAAATGCCTTCACTTGGATCTTCGTTTTAATCATATTCCACAAACATTCTTCTTTCTCTGGTCATGTGATTGGTGCATCCACTATCTAGCACCCATTTTGCTCCACCGGATGAATAAGTATGCAAAAACAATTTATGCCTTGGTCATAGGTACCCAAGCTTGCTTGGGTCCTTTGAGGTTAGTCACAAGTGATTTGGGCACCCACACATGAGACTTGGTGTTCCCATGGCGTGGCCCAACATATTTAGCATAAACTCTTCCAAGATTACTTTTCATAAGTACATATGAAGTATTAAAAGTTCTAAATAGAATTTGTTGTTCATATGTGTTCACAGTGTTAGATTTATCAACATTATTAAGTTTTCCAACTTGAGAAGGGTTTCCCTTGACAAAGGCAATGCACCCCTTGTTATTCTTGTGGCTTCTAGCGTTTTGCTTTTCACCATTAGAATATCCAATGCCAATTTGACATTAGGAGGTCTTGTGACCGAGTATGCACTGCGCGCATACTTGATCTTCTCCTTGTCAAATATGCCACTTTGAGAAGATTGCTTGTCCTTTGTCAAGTTTAGCTTTTTCTTCAAGTTAGTGTCACTTTTGGCACAAGCATAAGTAACACTAGTTTCAGATTTTATATGTTGAGAAGGTGAGTTTGAAGTGGATGAAGAACTATTTTGCTTGAGTGACTCAACTTGTACCTCAAGGATCTCGTTAACTTTGGTTAAGTTAGCAAGTTCATCCTTGATGATGGTGTTTGAGTCTTTTAACTTCAAGCAAGCTTCCTTGCTTGAAGCTAACTCAAGCTCTAGTAATTTATTTTGTTCCTTTTCAAGTTCAAGAAGCTTTTCAATCTCAAGATATTCCCCCTTTTGGGAGATGATCATATCTTACTGACAATTGACTAACTTCTCCATATCAACAAGCTTATCAAGTAGAAATTTCATTTTAGCAGCTGTCTTTTTGTCTAAACCCCTAAGCATATAATCATTTTCATCACTGCTATCATCCTCACTAGAATTATCACTATCACTAGTAAAAGAATGCGAGAAGGAAGATTTAGTTGGTACCTTTCGTTTACCTTCCTTTGCCATTAGACAAGTGTTTTCGGTGTCCTTCCATGCGCCCATGGATGGGAAGAGAGTGGATTTCTTGGTAGTCTTCTTTATGGCTGTGGTGGCCATCTCCTCTTCTTCTTCGGATGAGGATTCATCATTGGAGTCCCACTCCTTCCCTAGACGCGCTTGGCTATATTGCTTCTTCTTCTTGAACATTTTCTTTGGTTGAGGCTTATTGTCTTTTGTCTTCTTCTTGTTTTCATCAGATGGACAATCCACTATGAAGTGATCGTATTCTCCGCAGTTATAGCACGCCCGTCTCATCTTGGGTCTTTGTTTGTCCCTTTGTCTTCGTTTGAGCTGCTACCTTTTCTTCTTCTCATCATTTTCTTGAACTTCTTCATGAACAAGATCATGTCTTCTTCATCGATATCACTACTTTCATCATCACTGTCGTCTTCTCCATGAGCTTTTCGGGCTTCTTTTGATACGGGTTTACAGGTTGAATGTAACACCCCAAAAATCTGTTAAGAGGGGAATTTAAAATTTTTTGGACGTATTGCATGTGGTACAGAAATTCAAATTCAAATTGGAATTTAAATTCAAACCAAAACAGAAAAGAAATGGAAAAAGAAAAACCCCACCGGCCAGTGGGCCGAAACCCACCAGCTGGCCCACTCTCCCCGCGCCAGCCCCGAACCCGCGCCCCTCTCTTCCTCTCACTGACATGCGGGGCCCGCATGTCATCCCCCACCTCCCGCGTGCTCGGCCGACCCCGGGACTCTCCTCTCCCCCGAATCCAAACAACCTCCGAAAAACCGCGCCAACAGCCCGATCTTTGGCCTCGGACGCTGCTATTTAACCAAGTCGATCCTCCGCCGCTTCCCCTCGTGAAATTCCCGCACAGGAACTCGTCGAATTCCCCAGCGCACTCCAATTTTCTCTCCTGTGAGAACCGAAGCTCCGATCACCGTTTTCTCTCGATCCTTGCTCGGGTTTTCTGATCTAACGCGCCGATCATGTTCCACCACCTCCGGGGAATCACGCAGGTGCAGAAAACTCGGTGTTTTGCATCCTAGACGCAGCTCCGGCGAGCACCGCCTCTATTTCATCTCGGACCTTGCCGCCGACCGTCTTCCAGGACCTCCGAGCTCAAGAAAAACCCCGAGGTGAGATCCCCGACCTCCCCTCTACCGTTCTATGCCAGGAAATCCAAGTTTTAGGAGGTATAGACGTAAATCCAAAGATCTCCGGCGAGATCGCTGCCTTCTGCCGCCGCGTGCCGCCGGGCAGCGCCGCCCGCGCACGGCCAGGGCGACGTGGCCCCCAGAGGCCCGTCCATTTAAAATCGTGCAGTTCCTATTAGATCTAACCGTACCGCTTCGCGTTATAATCTCAGCCATCTATTTTAAATCGGAAGGTCCACATCAGCCCCGCGTTATAAAAGCTGGGATTCTTACGCGCTACCCCCTGGGGATTTTGGAAAATACGAGCTAGCCCCGGAAACTTCTGATCTAGCCCCGGAAACTTCTGATCTAGCCCGTGGAACTTCACAAATTCGTTAGATTCATTTAAAAATCAGTTTTAGCCCCTGGTCTTAATAAAAAATTGCAAAACCCCTCTGTTATGTGTAGTTAGACCCTGGAAATTTGTAAACTAATAAATTAGACCCTGTAGTAGGGTGGATTTACTTTTTTTTTGACCCTATATGGTATTAAATTCAGAAATTTGAATATGTGACTAGGATTTAAATTTAAAAGGTAAGGCAAACACATGTACAAATTCAAATTTAAACTCTCCTAGCACTTGGAAAACTTTATAATGAGTTAAAAATAGATTTTTGGTTGAAATGAATCTGTCTAATTGTTGTTCATATTTATTAGTTCTAGAAATACCTTTTTAAGCTAGGAAATAATTCTGAAAACTGATAAAATAAATTTAAATTAGCTCACATCAGAGGAGAAGTTTAAAAATATATTATTTAATATTTTAGATAAGAACCTATTCTGTTTAGAAGATATGTCCTACTATTTAATATTAAAACTCACTTTTAGGCATAGAAGATAAATCTGAAAAATATAGGAAATGCATAATTAGAAAATGATAAATGAAGTCTCCAAATTCAAAAACTTCAGTTTAGGATTTGGTAGAAGATCTGAAAACCTATTTGGAATAGGAAAATACCTTTTATACAAACTTTTGGCTAAGAAGTGTAATAATTGAATATAAAGAATTTGTTCAAATTGGAACTTCATATATAGTGTGCAAATAGAAATCTGAACATAGAAGTTAGAAATAATATACATATGTTTAAAGGTGAATGTAGGCCAAAAACCAACACATGTAGAGTAACCACAACACTTAGAAATGTGAATGACTTTCATAGGTATGTATGGGTGGTTTGTATGAAGTGAAAATGTGAACTATGTCTTATGGATTGTTGTTTTCTTTTGCTATGTGTGTTGGCTTGAGTAGAACCTGCCCCAGAGCAAGTTCTCCCTTTCCAAGACCAAGACTTTCCATTCCCAGAGCAGAAGGAAGAAGGCATGTGTCCTTGACCACTTTGATCCTATGCTAGGATGTGTAGATAGAATTATTTGCATTGTCAATTGAAATATGAAACCCATGCTAGGAAGTTTCCCTAGAATTGCATTACCTTGTTTCCTTGTATCTTGGGTTGGGATTTATTTTATCATGTCATTTATTATTATGCTTATGCTTAGCCATGCTTAGAATGGGATAATTGGCATATGAGATCATCAATTTATTTACCTTACTCTTGAATGAGATATTATGAGTTATGTAGAGGTAGGGATCGAGGCAAGTTGGATGATTTGGTTGGTGCTGGGTGCACGAGACTCGGGTTTGTGTTTAGTACTTGCCTGGATTCTAAGGACCGGTTCATGGAGCATGTAACCTGGCTTTACCGTGCCAACCACATGCTGAGATGGGGCAGCTTGTCCAATTAATTAGGTGTGTCCCCGGCGTAGTATGGGTGTTTTGGATGGTGCGGGGAGTAGGTGTCAGCTGGACTACCATATGAACCGCAAGGCTCAAGAGGGGGCCACTACAGCGGGGTTGGAGCCTCTTGTATGCTGTTAGGGGTGAAACCTCAGTGGGCCCACGCTCGTCGGGAATCCCTTTGTAAAGGCTTCGTAGTGATCTCCTGGCTACACACCTGGGAAGTGTGAATGTGGTTCGTGGCCACTGTTATAATGGAGGTTCTTTTAGTCCACCCAGCAACGGGGGATGAAATCACTACATGTGGGTACAGTGGTGCAAACTCTGCAGAGTGAAAACTGTCATGACAGCCAAGGTCACAGTCAAGAGCGGCTTGGACTTATTCATGATTAGAGGATGATGACTTTGGAAGTTGTGGATGTTAAGCGCGGAGCTTAACATTGGAAATGATGTTATGGTTATTTGATTATGATGATGGGTTGGGAGATTGGGACCATTTCACCTATGTAGTAATGTAGGTGCTTAATAAGCTAAGGTGATAGGTACTAATTGCGTAGTGCTTTAACCATGAGTTCAACCTCTCCTTGCTCTAGCCATGCATGACATAACTTTCCCACACTTGCTGAGTACCAACGGTACTCAAACTTGCATATTTGTTGGTTTAAATTGCTGCTCAGGTCAAGTGGATGATGTGGTGTTCACTGACCAAGACTTCGGACCCGAAGAAGGATTCTAGGTTCATGGAGTCCCCCGGGCAACGCCTGTGATGGAGCCCACAAGAATAATATTCCGCTGCTGTTTTGTTTACATATTATGAACTTATTATCGTCCATCAAGACGCATGCTATGTAAGACTTATTTATATTCGACACCTGGCTTGTAATAAATGATGCTTCACTATTTGTCATCACATGTATGAGAAACTGATCCTGGCATACATGTGATATTCACTCGGTTGTTCTTCGGAGAAACCGGGTGTGACATTGACTTCAAAGAAACTCCTTTCTTCTTTGCTGAGGTGAGATCGGCAATTTTCTTGACATGCTTCGCTTTCTTCTCCATCATCTCAAAGTTGATGATCTTGCCATGAAGTTTGTCTGGGGTAATTTTCCGGTACCCGGGGTTTCTCTAATCATAGAGCAAAGAGTCACGTTGCGAGGCATGAATGCTCTGAGAATCAACTTCACGACCTCATGATCATTCCACTTCTTGCTGCCATAAGATCGTACTTTGTTGATAAGATTCTTCAGTCGATTGTACATAGCTTGTGGTGATTCATCTTCTTGTATTGCGAATCTTCTCAATTCACCTTCAATCATTTCTATCTTGGCTTCGCGTACATGATGGTCACCTTCATGTGCGGTATGTAGTGTGTCCCATATTTCCTTGGCAATTTCGAGTCCATCCACCTTGGTGAACTCGTCTCGGCTTAGTGATGACGTGATCACAGCTGCAGCTTGAGCATTCTGATGAACGGCTTGTTCTTGGCTTGGGGTCAGATCTTCATCATCATACGGGATATCTATCCCTGTACACACTATATGCCACAAACTTGGGTCAAGAGATATAAGGTGCATTTTCATGTTTTGTCTCCACATTCAATAGTCATTGCCATCAAACTAAGGTGCTTTCCCTAGAGGAATTGATAAGTAATTGCTATTGTTGGAATTTAAACGCTCATAGTCAAAAGGATATCGGGAGTAGTCGGTGTGACTACCCCCTTTCTTCTTCTTTTCATCACCGGTGTTCTTCTTCCCTTTTGGGGAGATTGCCTTCTTCCGTAGAGGAGCCTTGAGTCGGAGCACATCCTCATCATCGTCCTCACTGTCTTGAATGGCGTCGAGTAGCTTCTTTAGCTTTTGAGTCCTTTCATCATCACCCTTTTGATCGTCGATCTTCTTGTGTACATCTTTGATGTCCGACATCGTCTCTTTGAGCGGTAAGTCCCTTTTGAAGAGTTTGGCTCTAATACCAATTGAATGTAGCCTAGAGGGGGGTGAATATGCTTTTCGACGCTTTGTTGATCCCTAAAACACTTAGTAGGTTTTATCAAATACAGGGAAATCGGACTAGTCCGGTAGAGTGCGGACTAGTCCGTTTTCTACACAGAGAAAAATCGGACTAGTCCGATACTGTGCGGACTAGTCCGGTATGCGTGGACTAGAGATATCAAAATTGATCAATATTCTCACTTCTAGTACTTTATGCAGCGGAACTTAATTTGATACTTAGATGTATTACAAAGTGAAACAATGAATGACAAAGACCAACTTTTGTTTCAATGCTTCAATGTAAATTACACAAGATTAATTAAACACTAGAATATGACGAACAATGAATGATGAGAGTAGGAGACAAGTGTTTATCCTGAGGTTTGATTCCACGAAGGAAATCTACGTCCCCGTTGAGGAGTCCACTAAGGACTGGGTCTTCACCAACCCTACCCTCGTCGAATCGCCACGAAGGCCGATTCTCTTCCACTAATCACAAAGGGCAAATAAATCGTTCAAGGGTCCTTCTCACAAGTTGAGGGCTCCCCAAGAATTACATTGAATGAACACAACCAAACACACTCAAAAGATGAACAATTAACGAACAAAAGTGTGCGAGAGATCAAACACAAGAGCTCAAGATGTGTAGAACAAGTCTCTCCTTTGATCAATTGCTAATCCCCAAAGATTTGATTCTTTTTGGGTTAGAATGTGTGGAGAGATGTGAATTCTGGGCACTTAGGAGGTGTGACGGCGCAGGGGGTCGAAGTTCTCTGTTGGTATGGCCGTACACCTCTTTTTATAGTAGGGTTTCCAATGGTTACGTTAGGATTTGTGATGTCCAGACTAGTCCGTGGTTGACTCCAGACTAGTCCGGTGTGCGGTGTGTAGAAAACCCTAAGTGTTGTGAGATATCGGACTAGTCCGTAGGAGTGCGGACTAGTCTGTTGTCTATCCAGAGACAAATTGGACTAGTCCGGTCCATATCATACTAGTCCGTTTTCAGGTAAAAAAGAAGATCGGACTAGTCCGGTTGAAAACGCACTAGTCCGCACATGCTGATTTTGTGCAGTTAGTGTGATTTCTTTCACTTGAGCTCTTGGGGTGTGTTTCTCCCACACAATCTATACTAAATAATCTAATCTTTTCAGCTCCTGAGCTCTCTCTTGCATAGGCGGTGGGTGGATCAATTTGTGTAAACGATCGCTTTCTTTCTATGTCTCCCAATCGATGCGGTACTGCCAATCGTAGACTGGTGACCGGGGAATGATAGCTCCATACACCATGATTCATGGAGTCTTTCCTCTCGTTTTTAGGTCGTCATAACATGTCACAGTAGAGTCATCTAGCTTATAATGGGAGGCTGAAAGCGAGGGGAAACCCTTTCTCATGTGGGTATTAGCAAGGTATGAGACAAAGAGAGTTGTGCGAGAGAGTTGAACAAATAGCATAGCCTCTGGGATGTTGGCCCTAGTGAAGGGGAGCTCTTCGCAGCTGTCAGTGGAAAGATGGAAATGGGTTCTAAAAGAGCCGAGCTATTATCAATTTGGATCCTCCTTCTCCTTTCTTTTTGCACTTTCTTCCTAATTGTGAGACGTATGTGTGCTGAATATATTGGCAATTAGGATAAAAGTTAGCATTAACATTCAAAGTTTTGAATATTGCCAAAACATTCTTCTGTGTCAAGGTCCGACAAGTTCTTTGTTAGGTCCGCCAAGTGTTGGCAAGGTCCGACGCAAGGTCCGGAGAGCTCCTGCAAGGTCCGGAGAGTTTCTGTGAGGTACGGAGCTTGTTTTTAGGGAGCTCCCGTGAAGTTCAACTCGTAGAACTGCAGCGTCTTGTTTTTGCTTTTAACTCGCAATGTTTCGAACTTGCTTATGGGAAGGTTTTCTTAGTATTAATTTGCTACGTTTTTGGTGTGTTTTGGTGGTTATGGCTGTTATCATTTGATATGGTTTGCAACATGCTTATGTGACGTGCTCATGTAAGGTGTTGTGGTTTTCGAACTAACGTGAGTCAAGTCGAGGACTTGTGCTCGGAAGAATTGATTGTTTATTCATGTGCAGGTGTTGCTTGAATTCAAGACATGGCTGGTGACGGGATCCTTGGACTAGTCTCAGGGAGGAGATGAGGTTCCAACAACAAAGTTCGGGAGGAGCTGTGGTTGAGTGGATCGGGAGGTCGCGCAGCATGTTTGGATCAAGGGCAGTGCATATGAAGGTTGCGTGTACGTCGTTGGAAGGTGTTTGCATGTGTGCATGGAGTGCATGGACGTGGCAACATTGTTCCAAGGCGTGATGAAGAGAAGTGGACGTAAAGAATTGGTCGGAAAGGTCCAACCAGCTGGATTGCGTACTCAGGCTGAGGCTGAGTCGGATATGGCTCAAATATGGAAGATTTGAGTTGGTTATGATAGGATTTCGTGCTAGGCACGAAGTTGAGTTATTTTAGGAATGTTTAGGACGTTCCAAAAGTGTTTGGAAGTCTCACAATTGCTTCTATCTGCGAATAGGAGAGTCCTGAGCAGTTACGGTAAGTTAGGATACGAGTCCAATTAGGAGTAGGAGTCCTAGATTGGATTGATTAACCTGAGGGCTGGCTATAAAAGCAAGGGAGGACAGAGCTCTCATGGGTAGAGAACTTTGGGCTGTTCCTCTTGTGTTTCTATTGAATAAAGTTCATAGTTTCGAGGAGCTTTTGTGCCTTGTTCGTCCGACTTGTTTTTCGTCAAGTCTTTCTCGCCGAGTTTCTGGACAGACCAACGTTGCTTCGGTGTTTTGTTCATAACTCGAGTTTTACAGATCCGATTGACGTGATTCTTTTTGGGTTGTCTTCAAAACTCAATTATCTATCATCTGTGAAATTTTCACGAGCTTCGAATCTGTAGTTTTTGAGATACACGAGTTCCTTTGCAGCGTTGCAGATCTGTTTTATATCGGGTAGAACAGATTGATCTTCGTTTAATGTTTTGATCGTATCTCAAGTTTTACTTCGTGTTTTCAAGTGATTCTTGTTGCATTAGATCCGTGACTTAATTCTCTACCTCTATACTTGATTTGTCACGGTTGAACACGTTTGAAAACACTTGCACACACGGTTTCTTTAACCATTTGATTTTTTGCTGAGGGGTTTTTGTTGTTTCCGCTGCGAAAAGTTTTAATCTACCATTCACCCCCTCTGGTAGCTTTTCACGTGCTCTTCGATCCTACAATTGGTATCAGAGCCAAGGTGCTCTAATCTTTGTGATTTGCACGTGTTTTGACTAACCATCATGGAGAAGTACTCCGCAAAACCTTGTGTGTTCAATGGCATCAATTTTCAGGTTTGGAAGGCGCGGATGGAGGCCTACATACAGGCGCAAGGCTTCGCCATATGGGAAAAGGTCTACCGGAACTCCGATGTACCACCCAATGATCAAGTTACGGCTGTGAACATAAGAGATGTTGACAACAACAACAAGGCTCGCAACTTGATCATCCAAGGATTGACTCAAAGCGACTTCGACCGTGTTGCACACCTCCGATCTGCATATGATGTTTGGAAAGCTCTTTGTGACTACCATGAAGGATCCAATACGATCAAGGAGGTAAGGCAAGATATGTTCAAGAAAGAATACATGCGTTTTGAGATGCAACCCGGTGAGTCAATTGACGACCTTTTTGCTCGCTTTAATAAAATTCTCAGCAACTTGCGTAGTGTCAATGTTAACTTTTCAGATGCTGAAAATGCTAGACAATTGTTAGGAGCATTAGATATGTCAATTTGGGAGATGAAAGTTACATCTATTCGTGAATCTACTGTTATGAGTTCTCTTACTTTAGACGTGCTTTATTCTAAATTGAAAACTCATGAAATTGACATCATCTCACGTAAAAACCCCAACAAGTCTATTGCATTTGTTTCGCAACGTGACATGTCTAGTTCTAGTCAATCATCATCTAGTGGTGCACTCTCTTTGCTGTCCTCTCTAACCCTTAAACAGATTGAAGAGTTTCCAGAGGAGGAGCTTGCACTCATCTCTACTCGGTTCTCAAAAGCATTGCAAAATGTGAGAACAAGACGGAGAGGAGGATCCGGACCTCAATGATGTTTTGAATGTGGTAAGACAGGACATTTTCATACGGAGTGCCCTAACCTTTCAGGTCCGACTTCACGTGAAGAAAAGCAAACAAGGCCGAAGAAATCGTTTGCAAAGAATAATAAGAAGAAAGATTTATCAATGCGCAACATAGTGCATAGTATGATCTCTGCACTTCAAGATTTCGGCTCAAGTGATGTGGACACCGGTAGTGATGAAGATGAAGAAGCTATGGCAAATATGTGCTGCATGGCGAGCAAGTCAAGTTCAAGCTCCGAGGAGGCAGAACACAACAGCGACGATGAAGAGGTATGTCCCACTTGCGAAGAAATGTGTGATGCTATTTCTCGTGCCACTGTTATATTAAAGAAAAAGGATAAAAAACTTAGGAACAATGCTGTTAAAATTGAATCACTAGAATCTGAAATTAATCGTTTAAAAACTTTGATTCCTAGTGATGATTCTTGTTCCTCATGTGATTTGATTTATGAACAATTATCCTCTTTAAGAAGTGCACACGCATCTACACTTGATAAACTTGAACTTGAAATTGAAAAGAACAAAGAGCTTGCTGCACTTAATGATAAAAAATTGAAAGATGCTTGTTGTTCTACAATTGATTTGCATTGTTCTTCATGTGATGATCTGAATAAGAAACTAAATGATGCTATGAATGAGATTTCTATTTTGAACAATGCTTTTCGTGTGCATGAAGTTAAATATTGTTCAAATTGCAAACTAAAAGGAAAAACTTCATGTGAAAACTGCTTTGATCTGTCCAATAAACTTGATGACATGCATAGGACACTAGATCGGTTTTCTAATGCAAATAAGAACCTAAACTTGCTGCTGAATTCTTCCAAGTCTTGTAATGATAAAACTGGTTTAGGTTTTAATTCTCATGCTCATGCTAAGGCACACCCACCTAAAGTTGTAAAGTCATTAGGAAGCGGTTTGATTCAAACAGCTCCTAGACAAAAAGAGGTGATTTTCAAATCTGCAGGAGTACTGTCCCATTCGGGTTCTAATAAACGTGTTGCTTGCTCATCTAGACATGATAATAAGGTTATTTTTCATTGTACCTACTGTGGTAGAGATGGTCATGTCATGGATTTTTGTTATAGACTAGCTAAACACGATAAGAAACAAAGAATACTTGCTAGATCACATAACAACCAAGCAAAATCTGCTAGACCGAATGTTCGGAGCTTGCAACCTGCTGTAATGAGTCAAAAACTTGCTCTCGGACCTACTGTTTTTTGTGCTACATATAACACATCTTCTAAGTCAGTAGTTGGGAACAAAAATTTTCGATGTTTGGCTCATAAACCTGCTGTACCTTCTCAGCTTTCGCGTGTTATTCCTGCTGGACGTCGTGTGACTCAGTACTGGATTCCTAAAAGTCTTTTAACTAACCCCAGTATTGAGTCATGGACGTATTGTGCTGCTGTGTAGGTTTCACGTTTGAGGAAGTAGAACATTTGGATTGTGGATTCAGGTTGCTCACGCCACATGACCGGTAACAAAGAATGGTTCTCCTCTCTCTCTTTTGTGTCACGTGTAGAAAATGTTACTTTCGCCGATAACTCTTCTACTCCCATAATTGCTAAAGGTTCAGTTAGAGTAAACAATCTCTACACTTTGAAAGATGTGGCACTTGTTAAAAATTTGAAATACAACTTGCTTTCGGTTTCACAATTGCTAGATGAAAATCTAGAGGTTAGCTTTGCTAAAAATTGCTGCAAGGTTGTAGATTCAAAAGGTGAGCTTTTGTTTAACATGTCTAGGTTTGGAAGAGTTTTTAAAGCTGATTTTGATTTGTCAACTTCTAAGCATCGGTGTCTAGTTGCTAATGATACAAAGGATCTATATTTTTGGCATCGTAGACTTGGTCACATAGGCTTTGATCATCTCACTCGTGTTAGTGCTCTCGATCGCATACGTGGGCTGCCGAAGCTTAAAAAGGACAATGATATTGTGTGCTCTTCTTGTAGACATGCTAAGTTTGTTGCAGGTTCACATGCTCCTCTCACAATGACCATGACATCTGAACCGGGACAACTTTTACATCTTGACACAGTAGGTCCGGCACGTGTTCAGTCCTTCGGAGGTAAATGGTATGTGCTTGTGATTGTTGATGATTATTCCAGATATTCTTGGGTTTATTTTATGGCATCTAAGAATGAAGCTTTTAGTCATTTTAGAACTTTATTTCTTAGATTATCTATTGATCACCCAGGATCATTAAAAGCAATTAGAAGTGATAACGGAACTGAATTTAAAAACCAATCCTTTGATCACTTTTGTGCTGAAAATGGAATAGATCATCAATACTCTTCACCCTATGTACCACAACAAAATGGTGTCGTAGAAAGAAAGAACAGGACCTTAGTTGAGATGGCTAGGACTATGCTTGATGAATATCAAACTCCTATGAAATTTTGGGCTGATGCAATTGCAACCGCTTGTTATGTCTCAAATCGTGTTTTCTTGCGTGCTAAGCTTGGAAAAACCCCATATGAGCTCCGGTTTGGACATAGGCCTAGTGTTACACACTTTAGTGTTTTTGGTTGCAAATGCTTTGTTAAGAAACATGGTAATCTTGATAAATTTGAAGCTAGATCTGGTGATGGCATGTTTCTTGGTTATCCATCTCATACTAAAGGCTACCGTGTGCTTTTACATGACACTAACAAAATTGTGGAGACTTGCGAGGTTTCTTTTGATGAAGCTAGCCCAAGTACTAGCTCCAATATTGCAGGTCCGGATCCATATCCACAGGGGGAGAGTATTTTTATTGAAGAAGATGAAGAAGTGGTGCTGCTGCCCGAAAACTCGGAAGTAAATAACGATCAAGCTGCTGATTTTGCACCACAACCAGCACCAACAGTCACTACTGCTGGTTCGGACCTTCCTCAATCAACAAGCTCTCCTAATCAAAGGTCCGAACATGAAGAAGAAGGTGCTTGTGAAGTGTCTACTCCCCTCCGAGTACTCAAAAGTCATCCTCCACAACAAATCATTGGAAGCTTGCATGAACGAGTCACTCGGTCCAGGTTTTGCGATTCAAACTCTCATGCTCATTCTGCTTTTATTGCTTCTTTTGAACCCAAGGATATATCACACGCACTCACTAATGAATCTTGGATTAATGCCATGCAAGAAGAGTTAGAAAATTTTGAAAGAAATAATGTTTGGAAACTTGTACCTCCACCTCAAGGTCACACATTAATTGGAACTAAATGGGTATTTAAAAATAAGCAAAGTGAGGATGGGGTTGTGGTTAGGAATAAAGCTAGGTTGGTTGCTCAAGGTTTCACTCAAATTGAAGGTCTAGATTTTGATGAAACATTTGCTCCTGTTGCTAGATTAGAAGCTATAAGAATTTTATTAGCATTTGCTGCATCTAAAGGTTTCAAGTTATATCAAATGGATGTTAAAAGTGCTTTTCTTAATGGCTACATAGAGGAGGAGGTTTATGTTAAGCAGCCACCGGGTTTTGAAAATCCAAATTTTCCTAATCATGTTTACAAACTGTCCAAAGCCTTGTACGGTCCAAAACAAGCCCCTAGAGCATGGTATGATAGGTTAAAAACATTCTTACTTGAAAAGGGGTTTACCATGGGCAAGGTTGATAAAACTCTTTTTGTACTTAAGCATGGCAATGACTCATTATTCGTTCAAGTGTATGTGGATGATATTATCTTTGGTTGTGCTTCTCATGATCTCGTGTCCAAGTTTTCAGCTATGATGAGTTCAGAATTTGAGACGAGTATGATGGGAGAACTCACATACTTTATGGGGCTGCAAATCAAGCAAACAAAAGAAGGAACTTTTGTGCATCAAACTAAGTATACAAAGGACCTTCTTAAGCGCTTCAACATGGACAAATGCAAGCCTCTTCGGACACTAATGGGAACAGCAACAACACTTGAACTCGACGAAGATGGTGACCCGGTCGATAAAAAAGAATACAGAAGTATGATTGGATCACTTTTGTATCTCACGGCGTATAGACCGGACATACAATTCAGCGTATGTCTTTGTGCACGTTTTCAAGCTTCTCCACGTGCTTCACATCGCCAAGCCATCAAAAGGATTCTCAGGTACCTACATGGAACTCAAGAGTTTGGCATTTTTCTTCCTTCTTCCTCAACCGTTTCTTTGAAAGTTTTTTCGGATGCTGATTTTGGGGGTTGTAGGATTGATAGGAAAAGTACTTCGGGTGCTTGTCATTTTCTTGGTAATTCACTTGTTGCTTGGTCCTCTAGAAAACAAAGTTCAGTTGCACAATCCACGGCCGAATCTGAATATGTAGCTGTGGCTAGCGCTTGCTCACAAATTCTTTGGATTGTTCAAACACTTAAGGACTATGGGGTTGATTTAGATAGTGTTCCAGTGTTTTATGATAACACTAGTGCAATTTGTATTGCTAAAAACCCCGTGAAACACTCTAGAACTAAGCACATTGACATTAGGTATCACTTTCTTCGTGATAATGTCGAAAAATGAAACATTGTGCTTCACCATGTCGATACCGAACAACAATTGGCTGATATTTTTACAAAACCTTTGGATTTCACTCGTTTTTGTTTCATTCGTAGTGAAATAGGGGTTATGCATCCTCATGGCTTAAATTGAGGGGGAGTTTTTGAAACTTTGAAAGTCTATGTGTGAATCTGAAACTAAAATAATATGAGCATAGTATTTCATACATATATGACTTTGTGATTCCTTTTACAGGCTGAAAGTTCTTATTACATTACTCATGTTATACATTTTGTAATTTTTGCCATGACTAGTAATTGGATAATTACTTACACTGAATCTGGTCATGATCGAACTTTCTTGCTGTTTTGAACTTGTTGCGTGCTCACAAGTGCTTTTAATCATAAAAAATTAATCAAGTGATCAGCTCACATGTTGAGTTTTCAAATAAAAAATTGAGAAAAGATCAAGAGAATATGCATGCATCGCACTTCTTCTTTTGAGATTGCTTATCATTGCACTAAGATATGAACTTGGAAGGAATTGTGTATGACTAAAACCATGTCCTTAAGCTTCTGATTGTCAAATGACATAGGCTTGGCTTGGTTGGTTAGAATAAGGCTGATGTGGCATATAATATCTTGCAAATATCATATGATCAACTTTGTGCCTTAAATGATTATGAATAATAAAAATGCAGCAACAAGTGTCATGTTTTCAGGTTTTGAAATAGTTGAGTAAGGGAGATCATGACTTGCTTAAACTGAAAAATACATTTGATCCCTAGCATGGCTTACACTACTTTATGTATCTCATTGATGTGATAGTGTAAGTAACCTGATAGTATGACTTGGATGAGCTTTGTTTTGTATGTATATGTTATAATATGCTCATAACATTTAAAAATTTCTCTTTTGAACCTTGCTGAATACATTGTCAAAGGGGGAGAAATATGTATAAGGAGAGATTTTTTTTACACTTTGCATATGTTATACACTTTCTTCCTTCTCTGATTTTAAAAAATGGGGAGAAATTAATAAAGGGGGAGAAATGAGTTTTCAAAGCTTTTCAAAACTTTTCATAAGCCAATGTTCGGATTTTAATTGGTGTTGCCAATGCATTCATCAAGGGGGAGATTGTGAGACCTATGTCTGCTGAATACATTGGCAATTAGGATAAAACTTAGCATTAACATTCAAAGTTTTGAATATTGCTAAAACATTCTTCTGTGGCAAGGTCCGACAAGTTCTTTGTTAGGTCCGCCATGTGTTGGCAAGGTCCGACGCAAGGTCCGGAGAGCTCCTGCAAGGTCCGGAGAGCTTCTGTGAGGTCCGGAGCTTGTTTTTAGGGAGCTCCCGTGAAGTTCAACTCGTAGAACTGCAGCGTCTTGTTTTTTCTTTTAACTCGCAATGTTTCAAACTTGCTTTACGGGAAGGTTTTCTTAGTATTAATTTGCTAAGTTTTTGGTGTGTTTTGGTGGTTATGGCTGTTATCATTTGATATGGTTCGCAACTTGCTTATGTGACGTGCTCATGTAAGGTGTTGTGGTTTTCGAACTAACGTGAGTCAAGTCGAGGACTTGTGCTCAGAAGAATTAGTTGTTTATTCATGTGCAGGTGTTGCTTGAATTCAAGACATGGCTGGTGACGGGATCCTTGGACTAGTCTTAGGGAGGAGATGAGGTTCCAACAACCAAGTTCGGGAGGAGCTGTGGTTGAGTTGATCGGGAGGTCACGCAGCATGTTTGGATCAAGGGCAGTGCATCTGAAGGTTGCGTGTACGTCGTTGGAAGGTGTTTGCATGTGTGCAAGGAGTGCATGGAAGTGGCAACATTGTTCCAAGGCGTGATGAAGAGAAGTGGACGTAAAGAATTGGTCGGAAAGGTCCAACCGGGTGGATTGCGTACTCAGGCTGAGGCTGAGTCGGATATGGCTCAAATATGGAAGATTTGAGTTGGTTATGATAGGATTTCGTGCTAGGCACGAAGTTGAGTTGTTTTAGGAATGCTTAGGACGTTCCTAAGGTGTTTGGATGTCTCATGATTGCTTCTATCTGCGAATAGGAGAGCCCTGAGCAGTTACGGTAAGTTAGGATACGAGTCCAATTAGGAGTAGGAGTCCTAGATTGGATTGATTAGCCTGAGGGCTGGCTATAAAAGAAAGGGAGGCCAGAGCTCTCGTGGGTAGAGAACTTTGGGCTGTTCCTCTTGTGTTTCTATTGAATAAAGTTCATAGTTTCGAGGAGCTTTTGTGCCTTGTTCGTCCGACTTGTTTTTCGTCAAGTCTTTCTCGCCGAGTTTCTGGACAGACCGACGTTGCTTCGGTGTTTCATTCATAACTCGAGTTTTACAGATCCGATTGACGTGATTCTGTTTGGGTTGTCTTCACAACTCAATTATCTATCATCTGTGAAATTTTCACGAGCTTCGGATCTGTAGTTTTTGAGATACACGAGTTTCTTTGCAGTGTTGCAGATCTGTTTTATATCGGGTAGAACAGATTGATCTTCGTTTAATGTTTTGATCGTATCTCAAGTTTTACTTCGTGTTTTCAAGTGATTCTTGTTGCATTAGATCCGTGACTTGATTCTCTACCTCTCTACTTGATTTGTCACGGTTGAACACGTTTGAAAACACTTGCACACACAGTTTCTTTAACCGATTGATTTTTTGCTGAGGGGTTTTTGTTGTTTCCGCTGTGAAAAGTTTTAATCTACCATTCACCCCCCCTGGTAGCTTTTCACGTGCTCTTCAATCCTACACTAATTTCTTTTAAGAACTTGCGCTCATCTCAACAATTTTGTTAGGGTGTCATTTGTTTGTCATAAATCAACCAAAACCCACAAGGGATGCCTAGATGCACTTTCAGTTTGTTTGGTTCAGAATGCAAATTCAAATTTAAATTTGAACTCTCCCTAGATTATTCCTCGTAATTAATAGTATACGAGCTCCAGAAATATCTAAATTTGGAGTATGAGCTCATTGATACATCATAAATGCATTAGTGAATTCACTTGTGTTGCATTCGGACAATCTGGATATGAATCCTTTTAAAAGATTCAAATTTGTTTCTGAATTTCCCTCCACTCTACTCATAGAGGATGTGCACATGAATGTTAAATTGGAGAGTGAAGCTCACTCATGTTAACATGTGCTAATCAGGAGTTGAAGAAAATTTTTAACTCCCTCACATGTCCATTTTTGTGTTTATCATCTAATGTGACACAAATATAGTCTTTATTCGCCTCAACTTTGTTTCATAAGTTGAAAAAACAATCTTTACAAAAGTCAGGGCTGTTACGTTCCCCCCCCCCCCCCCCTTAAAAGAATCTCGTTTCGAGATTACAAAAAGAATAAGGAAGGAAGAAAAACTACTGGACATATGGTACAAAGAAATCAGGAAAATTTAAATGGAGAAAATCCTTGCTTTCCCACGTGGCTTTTCATCAGTGTGGTTGCTCCACAAGAAATAGCAATGTCCAATTTCTTGTGGCGCGACTCTTCTCATCGATAATCTGTATCAGATACTCAGAATAAGTGAGATCCGGTTGAAGATCCTCGATGTTCTCCATATGAACTGCAGTTGGGTACTTAAGACATTTCCGCAGCTGAGAGACATGGAAAACATTGTGAATACCTGAAAGTGACGCCGGTAACTCCAGTCGATAAGCTATCGGTCCGCATATTTCAGTGACAGCAAACGGCCCGATGAATCGCGAAGCGAGTTTTCCCTTCATTCTAAAACGATGAATCCCTTTCATCAGAGAGACACGAAGATACACATGGTCCCCGATGTCGAAGTGGAGGGGTCAACGTCATTTGTCTGCATAGCTCTTCTGCCGAGATTGAGAAGCCTTTAAGTTTACTTGAATCACTGGCACTCGTTCCTCGGATCCATTCACAATATCAATTCCGTAGACCACTCTCTCACTGGACTCACACCAATTCAGCGGTGTGTGACACTTTCGGCCATAAAGAGCTTCATACGAGGCCATCTTGATTCTGGATTGATAACCGTTATTACATGAGAATTCTGCTAACGGTAGATGGTCATCCTAATTCTTTCCATGATTGATGACACATGCCCGTAGGATATCGTCCAGAATCTGATTTACTCTCTCCGTTTGACCATCAGTTTATGGATTATATGCTGAACTCCGGACTTGGTTCCCAAAGAAGCATGCAT
Organism: Neostapfia colusana; assembly: GCA_030760725.1. Classification (NCBI taxonomy): domain Eukaryota; kingdom Viridiplantae; phylum Streptophyta; class Magnoliopsida; order Poales; family Poaceae; genus Neostapfia; species Neostapfia colusana. Next base: position 79,440,911 of record JASWHV010000007.1, on the reverse strand, counting down.
TTGCTCCCAAAATCTAGATACAAATATCGCACCTCGATCAGAGACGATGGTGCGGGGAACCTCATGTAAAAACATGATTCTCGAGATGAACAGCTCTGCATACTTCCTTGCCACATATCTGGTATGCACTGGAATAAAATGAGCTGTCTTGGTCAAACGATCGACGATAAACCAAATAGAATCATGCTTGTTGCTGGTCATGGGTCAACCGACAATAAGGTCCATACTTATGTCTTCCTACTTCCATACTGAAACCTTCAGTAGTTGAAGTGGTCCAGCTTTCCTCATATGGTCGGCTTTAACCCGCTGACACGTATCACACTCGGATACGTATTTTGCAATCTCTCGTTTCATCCGTGTCCACCAGAATTTAGATTTTAAGTCCCAGTACATCTTATTACATCCCAGATGAATGGAGTACATGGATAAATGAGCTTCATCCAATATCTCCCTCCGCAATTTCATATCCCGGGGTACCACTATGCGGTTGTTAAACCATAGATACCCTCTTCATCCTTGCGGAACATCTTCAATTCACCGCTGTCCACTCTTCTCCGGATATGAGACATACCCCTGTCTCTCTCCTGAGCCTCTACATACTCATCTCGGATTGTAGGAATAAGAGCAAGATTGAACAGCGATCCATAGGGAACTAAGCACAGGCTTGGTTCTCCTTCTTCCTGTGCAGCCGTGGCTAAATGGTGAACGTGAGCTTCCCGACTAAGAGCATCGGCAACAACATTCACCATGCCCGGATGGTAATGAATTTCAAGTTCATAATCCTTGATTAATTCTAGCCATCTTCGCTGCTTCATGTTCAGTTCTTTCTGTGTGAAGATGTACTTCAAGCTTTTGTGGTCAGTGTAGAGATGTACTAGATTTCCTAGTATATAATGTCTCCACATTTTCAAGGCAAGGACCACTGCAGCTAGTTCAAGGTCGTGCATCGGGTAATTCTGCTCATGACTCCTGAGTTGTCGGGATCCAAACGCGACCACACGTCCTTCTTGCATCAACACACAACCCAAACCAATGCTGGATGCATCACAATAAACAGCAAAAGGCTTCGTGGTGTCCGGCTGGGCCAAAACCGGAGCTGTGGTGAGATGCTTCACTAAAGTTTGAAAAGATTGTTCACATGAATTGCTCCAATCATATTTGGTGCTTTTCTTCAACAGCTCCGTCATAGGTTTAGCGACTTTGGAGAAGTTTGGAATGAATCTCCAGTAATAACCCGCTAAACCCAGGAAACTCCGCACTTGATGAACAGATGTTGGAGATTTCCAATTCAGCACTTGCTCGATTTTTCTTGGGTCCACAGCGATGCCTTCCGCTGGAATAATATGCCCAAGAAAAGGCACTTTTCTGATTCAAAACTTAAATTTACTGAACTTTACATAAAGCTTTTGATCTCTCAAACGTTGGAGTACAATACGCAAATGTTCAGCGTGTTGTTCTTCTGACTTTGAATAGACCAAGATGTCGTCGATGAAAACCACGACGAACTTGTCTAACTCCGGCATGAACACAGAGTTCATGAGATACATAAAATGATCCGGAGCATTGGTCAACCCAAATGACATGACAAGATATTCATAAAGTCCATATCTTGCCGAGAACGCCGTCTTTGGTATATCGTCCGCCTGGATTTTTATCTGGTGATACCCGGACCAAAGATCCATCTTGGAGAATACCTTAGCACCTACTTGTTTATTAAACAAAATATCGATGCGCGGTAGTGGATAATTATTTTTGATAGTGACAACATTAAATGAACGATAATCTACGCATAGTCTCAAAGTTTCGTCCTTCTTCTTCATGAAGAGTGCGGAACAAACCCAAGGTGATGAACTTGGGCATATAAAACCTTTGTCCATGAGGTCATTCAGCTGCTCCTTCAATTCTGCGAGCTCCTTTGGTGCCATTTTGTATGGTTGCCGAGAAATAGGTGTTGTTCCCGGTGCTAGTTCAATCTTGAACTCTACCTCACGTTCGGGCAGCATACCCGCAAGTCGTCGGGAAATACATCTGGATATTCACATACCACTGGAATATTCTCTAGCTTAGGAGTTTCAATCTGATGCACTGCTGCAACATGTTGTGATGGATCCACAAGATTCAATGTGTTGCAACCATGTATTGGGGAATTCAGTTGGATAGTCCGAGAGCTGATGTCAAAGATAGCTCCATAATGTGTCAACCATGACATCCCCAAGATAATATCAATCCTTTGGTCTTTGAGTATTATAAGACTCGCAGGATAGATGTTTCCACCCAAACACAAAGGTGCCGGAGAGACCATCTCATCTGTTGATATCTTGCCTCCGGGTGAGCTGATATGAAACAGATGCTTGACTGTTCTAAATGGAAAATGATTCTTCAGCACATAGCCTCTGCTAATAAAATTGTGGGTGTCCCCAGAATCAAACAACACGAAAGTGGGCTGTTCATGCAAAGTGAACATGCCCGCTAAAACTGGTTCGCCTTTTGCAATGTCCTCAATAGCAGTGTAGTTAACCCTGCCAGCTTTAAAAAGACTATTCTTTGAATGTTCATGGTGTTGATCTGAGCATTTGTGAGACGGAACACGACTGTGGCTCTGCTCAGCTCCATGACGGTCTCATGCTACAGTAATACTCAGCTCTCTACTAACACGAGGTGGAGATGATACGTGCATAGCTGGTTGCTGTAGGGTTGCACGAATAATTTCTGATCGCTGCTGTTGAGGTGAAGGATCATAAGTGATTAACTCCAGCTGTGGTTGCGAGAGTTGCACCATAGACTGAGTTTCTTGTCTTACTGGCGAGTAATACCGCACTCGATAGTTTGGAGAAACCTCGATATCGCTGTCCGACGGTATACTCCTTTTCAGCTCCGCTTTACAACGGAGATGCATGTCTTCTTTAATAATAGCGGCATTTACCAACTCATTGTAAATACCGTTATTGAACAAGGCCACTTGTTCCTTAAGTTTGACATTCAGACCTCGGAAGAAATACTCACACTTCAACGCTTCCGAATCTACCATATGAGTGGCATATTGCATCAAGTCTTCAAACTCTTTGAACTACTCGTACACACTCCTTTCTCCTTGCTTTGACTCCAGAAAGTCTTGATACTTTGTTCGAAGAATCCACAAACAAATGTGATGTGCACGGAAAACATTCTGGAATTCATCCCACGTCACCCGATGACCTTCCGGACGAGTTGCGATATACTCCGCTCACCAAGCTCCAGCAGCTCCGTGGAGTTGTTAAGCAGCAATTAGAGGCTTCTGATATTCATAGCACTCAAGCACATCAAACTTGGCTTCAATATATTGGAGCCAATGAGCCGACTCCAATGGTTCTTTCGCTTCCAAGAAAACAGGTGGTTGTCTTGCTAGAAAGTCCAAATAAGTACTTGGCGGGGAATTACACTGTAAGGTGTCCTGTCGTATGCTTTGTTGCAGAAACAGATCGAGAGACTCAGACATCTTTTCTAAGATTTCCGCCAATCCGGTTGATGATGTCGACACCTGTTGTCATGGCGAATTATTTCCGCCGTGACTCGACTCACCAACCTCACTCCTGGAATGAGTGTGTTCCATACTGCAAGTGTGATCAATTTACGGTTAAAATTCAAAGTTTAAACTCAACTTGAATTCAAAAACATTAACCGTAAAAGCATCACATAGATATTGCAGCACTACACAAGCTAACCAGGATTTCGACAATTATGAAATTTATCAAACGTGAGCAAGTTTTTCCAAACCCTTAATTCCAACAGCTGTAAAAACTGAAAAATAACTCAAGAACCTGTTATGGAACTTTAGAAAAGTCCAGAACATCCCTGTCCACAACAAGTCCCAAGCTAAATGACAATAAGCATTACTCTGTTCAGAATGACCAATTGGTCTTAATCCCAGAACTTGAATATAAAAATGGAAATTATGTCCCAAGTTGAATAACAAGTTATAGGTAACTTCAATATCTTTCCAACGAGTAATTATTTGCCTTCATATCAGTTCTGGATCAAAAGTTATGATATTTCAAAGTTGACAGAAATCTGGAACAATTTTGACAACACCTCCTTTGAAAGTAGCTGTTTTGTAAGCAAGATTTCTAACAATTAGCCTCCAAATCTGGAGAAACTTTGAACTACAAAGTCATAGAACAGATCCTAAACTTTCCAATGGTGTATTACATGAACCGTAGAAATTCTTCTACAGATAGTTATGGTCGAAATACAGAAATTTCCAGAGAGCATTTTATGTCTGCCTTGTTTTTGGACAGTTCACACTCATCTGAGAATTTCATCCATTTGGAGGTTGATTATGATCTGGAGTTGTACAGTAAAGATGTAGAAGACTTCAAAACCTTTCCATAAATGTAACACACACCTCCATTGTCTCAACCACTCAAACGTTCTGTTTTTGTCAATTTCAGCAAAAAATCTGCCGAAAACAGGGGAAGTTATTCCTAAGTCTTTGTGAATGAATCTATACTCCCAATTGACTCTTAGTTCAATATTGGAGGTCATTACCCCCTAATAGAATCCTAGACTCCAAATTTACTCATTTCTTCAAAACTTCTTTTTTTTCATGCAGTTAAGAATATAACACAGTACTATATTTCCTCACCAAATATAAAATCCTAACCGGCTTTATGCCGGCATATACATCTCAAGTGGTGGCACTAAAAACGATCACTCACACACGTTTTCTAAATGCAATGTCCAAATTGTGGTTAAAGTACCTGCATAAAACCACTCAATAGTGATGCACGCAATGGTTTGTCACTTCAGGCAGGTCCATATCATAGTAAAATATACGCCCCGTATCATTGCCATACGGGTCGTCCTCGAGTCAAACCACGTCTCAAGGTACATGATCGGGTTATTCACCACCCGACGGGGGCTCCACACCTTTGCAATAAAGCACATCGGTGGAACAGCACTTTCGTAAGCCTCATAGGACATGAACAGTCCTAGAGAACATACTTCGTGTTACAAACCACACGATGGGGTCTCCTCCTCTTGCCCCTGGGTTTGCACACTGGAGTCTAGTGCATTTATATGTCTCTAAGACATGAAGAGTCTTAGAAAACATATTCACTTCCCGTCCAGTGCTGAACGGGACATCCCGCACTACTTTCCTCGTATAGGGGAGCTAACCGAAATTGATCCATTTTCGGTGGCGTTCCTTACCATGCTTACCTCCACATAGGTGCGTGTTACAGAACTGAAATACTGAAGAATAACACAAGTCAGCTTGCCACCTTAAGTAACTATGCTATTAATAGTCTTTATGTGGGCATACTATACGTTCCTCACTCGTATACTTCTAAGTTTTCAAAAATATGCTCTTTTCATGCGTGCTATTCCCAATGCGGCTGTGATACCACGCTGTGGCGGCCCGGCCCTCGACGGATTTGTGCCGCTCGCCTGGGAATCGCACTGGGTAGTGCCGTGCGATGCGGCACCCAACAGCATGCATGAAAAGATGGGTAGAATATATGAAACCCTTCTATTATTCAACATAAGCTCTTTTATAACATAATGTACACACGCAGCGGAATTTAAAAGCTGGACATCTACTCTCTCGACCCTAACTACGCCGAAGAGAATTCGTTCAGCCCGTGAACGCTTCCTACTAGCTTGACCAAAGTAAGGCAGCGGCTAGGTTTCCGGTGAGTTAAATGAACCGTGAGGTTCGTCGTCTCACCGAACAACCCTCTTAATAGAAGGCATCCTGCTACCTGCAAAAATAACTAAGAAGCAACCGTGAGCACTAAGGCTCAGCAAGTCTTAACCGTCAATCCTAAACATGTAACTCTACATCCAGGGGTAGTAAGATAGTAGGAACATGAATTTGCAAAATGAAGCTTGACTAAACTTGATCCTTATATTCAAATTCTCATAGATTCATTTTAGTGGTCCTCATGTCTCACAACACCGGAAGTCCACAATCAAACAAGAAACGCTTATCTCGATATTGCTAGCCTAAGGTGGAATAGAAACTTAGTTGGCACTATATCTACTTCAGTTACGGTTCCAAAACAATGATTAAGTCATAAACAACATATTAATAGACTTAGTTCCTCTTCTTACTACTTCACGGCGCATTGGGCAAGTATGCTCAATCCTCTTCCGTGAGCGACGGTGATTCGAATCAATAACATCCCCGAATACATGACACATACATCCGCCTCGAAAGAATCACTCTTTCTTACGTTGTATGTAGCAACCTTCCAAATGACACCTCGACATAGAAAACCGTTTCGCACTGAGCAGGATGGTCCTCTACGCGAACACGTTGAAGTTGCCCGCTAAAGGATTTACACCTCCCGCCTTCTCAACGCCATTCCCACGCGAAGGATGATGTGACACCCGGTTCCGAAAAATGAACCAAGTGAATTCATATGTGTGCCCAGGATGTTCATCACACATACACATGTACTCCACAAACTGAATTCAGAAAATAACCATGTACCAATAATGTTTAAGTACTTTATTACAATGACTCAATGTCTCACTCATGAATATCTAACTTATTCTTGCAGTGGAAGACTCTAAATGACAGCGGAAAATAACTAAAACAGCAGGCTCCAACTTCAACTCCACAGGCATGTTGACGGTAGTTTGCACGCCTAGTACTCCACATGTTCCTCAAAATATTCTTCTCCTGTAGCTAATGTATATGTGGGAATGGAAGGGTGAGTACATGTACTCAGCAAGTGCCGGAAAAGTATGACATGTAGCTTACAACAAGGTAGGCAATAAAAAGGCTCATTGCAGCAAGAAAATTTTATTTCACAAACAAGATAAAAACAGCAATTTTTTCTTGGTGAGTTTAATCCTATCATAACCAAGTATTTAAGTAACATTCTCTCATCATAATTCACCATTTATCAAGTCTCATCCATCCATTAATCTTTCTCAAGTTCATCTCATACTCATAAATATTCATAACCATCTCATGTTCATATAACCAAAACCAAACTCATTTTCATGACTCAAAACAGTCCCAAAACCAATCCCAATGACCATACCATAATCATACCGAATAAACATCCCAAGTATAGCCTCTAATCATGGAAGTTGGCCAGGTGCTTGTGATAGAAAGCATGGCTATCATGATAGTTTAATGCTCTGCATAGGTGGCACCACTTTACCCACAAGTTTGTGATTTCGTCACCCGTCGGCGACTAGAAAGAACCTCCATTATACAAGTACACAACTGTCGGTGTATGGCCAAGAGATCACAAAATAGCCTTTACAAAGGGGCTACTAGGATGTACGGACCCAGTGAGGTTTCACCGGCAGGCTCGAATCTCCATTCTCCCACCCATGAGCCCCCTCTTGTGCCATGCAGTTCCTAGGGCAGTCCCTCTCGACTCCCATTCCCCGCACCATCCAATGTCCCATAACATGCTAGCAACACACCTAATTAGTTAGCTAAGCCGCACCCATATTTGGCCTTGTGGTGGCACTATTTTCCTGGCATGTGCTCGCATGAACCGGTCCTTAGATCTACGGCAAGTAAACCACCATCTGATTCAGCAACATCCACGAACCAAGCTTGCCTAGATCTCCCTGATTCCATGCTCATTAAAATCATCAAGTTATCATCATCATTATTCATATGAGTGCAGTAGCTAACCATGTTTTATTTCAGCTTCCCGTATCCCATGAGTTAAGCAAAGCAAAAAAGGAAAAACGACCATACCCGACTCATCAACTTTCCCGGCGACAAGGATGATTAACAAAACTAGTAAACTCCTATAAAAGGGTGTCCCATCAAGTGGACACAAGCATACGAGTTTTCTAAAACAAAACAGTTCCAAAACATGGTATCAATATGGTCAAGAGGCACTTGCCTTGCTCCCGTGGTTCGTGTTGCTCAAGCATCTCGAAATATTGGTGCTATAGTTCCTCGTAGACGGCCTCTTGAGCTTGTCCTTCTACTCACGACCACGCACATACAAAATTTACAGCAATCAATCATCATGCACAAACTTTACTCAAGATGCAATGGGGTAGATGAATGCAAATCCTATAGTGCAGTTTTATAAAACCAGTTTGTATGTGTTCTTGCATATTTTAATGGGCTTTCATGGGGTTTTATGATGAACAAGGGTGTAGGGATCAAGTGTGGACATGATGATTATCTTGACACAAGATCTAGATCAATTACACCATCAAAAATCGATCAAAACATGATCTGCCCACACGCGAAAGTTTCTGCTCGAAGGGGGCGAAGAAAACAGATGCGTAGAAACAGCAGCGACGTCGTAAGACGGGTAATGAAGACCTACCTCACTTCCTCCTTATGGAAGGGCCTTCTTCTTAACAACGGCAGCAGCGGTGGATTTTTCTGTTGGGAATTATGGTACGGCAGATCGTCGGGCTTCTTCTCCGGCGACGGCGAGGCGTGACGGGGCTGGACGGCGGGTCTCGACGGCGGGGCTCGATGGCGGGGCTCGACGGAGGGGCTCGTCGGCGGGACTCAATGGCGGGGCTCATCGGCGGGGCTCACCGGCGACCAAACTCCAGCAAGCGGGGGGGGGGGGGAGGGGGGGCTCAAGTCAGCGAGTTGGGGGGGGGGGGGCTGGGGCAACTCGGCGAGTTTTGGGGGGGGGCTGCGGCCAAAGGTGTAGGGGGATGCTGGGGGGTTGTATTTATAAGGGGGGGAAAGAAGAGTCCTAATCAAGTTGGGACTCAACCAAAGAGTCCTAGCAAGATGGGACACGTCCCAAAGAGTCCTAGGGTTTTCCCCCCTCTAGGGCTGCGGCCAATTTGGGGGAAAATCCCCCCTCCCCTCAAGGCTGCGGCCAATTTGGGGGCAAATCCCCCCCAAATGTGGGGGAAATTCCCTATAGGGGAATTTTGGGGAATTTGGGGAAAATTGGGATGTCTCAATTCAGCTATCTTATTTCCATTTCTCTACATTTCTATGTTCCCTTCTCCATTTTTATATTCCCTTCTCCATTTCTATGGTTCTTCCCAATTTCTATGGTTCTTTCTCCATTTCTATGGTTCTTTCTCCATTTCTACTTCTTTTTAAATGCTTCTCTACATGAAAAATGTATGCAATGCATGGTAGTGAAATTTGAGGGTGTTACAGATGAGTTTCTATATCACGGTGCATCGAGTTACACCGGTTTCAAGGGTCCCATACCCCACTATATATCTGGTACAGCTCAATCTTGTCCAACAGAGCCGCATACGCGTGGTCCTTAACCGACACGGACGGCGCTAAAAACCAACCTCCACATTTGCCTTACCCTCCCAGCCCAGGCCCAATGTGGTCTCAAGCATTGTCACACCAATCGCAGGTCGAGACAACCTTGAGCGCTCCATCCTACAGGAACTTCCCCGTTGTGGCGGACCAGAATCCGCTCATCCATGATCGCAGAGGGTGGTGCCGCACGATGCGACACCCGACATCACACATCATAAGAACGACATTGTATTACATAGAAAACCAACTGAATATGTACAAAGTAGTACAAGACTTCAGTTACAAACTACTTGTTGAGATTACAACAGCGGAAGCTAAGTATATACAACTCACACCCATCTATCTAGCAAAAGTCGGTTGCCCCGCCCTAGGGACAACCCACACTAGCTGCACTCCTCAGCTCAGCGCAGCATGTACGGCTCCCACTCAGCCGTAGTCCCAGACGGAGGGTAGCCCTCGCCGGTGGACTCGTACCCCGAGACCGTGGGATACTCCTCACCTGAAAAACACTTATAGCAGCAACCGTAAGAACGATGGCTCAACAAGACTTAACCGACTCACCTACACATGAAACTGTATATGCAGGTTATAACAAATATAGGATGGCATGTTGCAGTGAAAGACCCGCCTACAAGTTCATCCTTAATTCATATTTTAGTCACAAGTTAACAGTTCATGAAATCTCAAATTTAGTGAGCAATATTTGGTGGCACACATGTAGCAATACAATTTAATCATATCAGCAATATTGAATCATACCAATTCATATATTAACCTACGTCACGACTCAGTGACAAAGTGGTACTCATCACCGCAAGGGATGGCGAATCGACTCGATATACACCTGCAGGGATACCCGAAGAGCACATCACGTGTGCCCACCCGTGGAGCTGCACAGCACGCTCACTCGATGTCGTAGGGGGCCACCTTTCGCCCGACAGCCTAAACGTTGAATCGGTCGCACCGAAACGGACAGGAGGTTCCCTACACGGAGCATCTCTCGATGCCCGTTAGCAGATTTCCACCTTGCTGCCCCCAACCTACACCTATAAATCGGTGTGCTATGCCTCGACACCCGGAGGTTTAGGTTACATCGGTTTACCGGGGCCCATATATCCGATATGCCTTCGGTACGTTCAAACTTGATCAGTGTGGGCCGCACACGGATCAGTCCTCAATCGACATTGGACCGGCTGCACCCACAAGACTTCCTCTTGCTGCGCCCTAGCCCCTGCCTAGTCTCATTTTCTTTCTAAAGTGATCTCACATCACTCGAACCAATCCTGTGTGTCCCAAAGCCTAAACTCGCGAGTAGATTCCAACTACTCGACTTGTACTGAAGTTCTATGAACATTAAGCATAGACTGTCTATTCGAGGACTTAGACACTACCCTCACTCTTGTAGGAAAAATCTGGTTGTGCACTTGGGGTTTCATCCATCCTACACCTAATGCACACACATACCTCATGCTAAGTATTCATAAAGCAAAACATTGTAAAATTTGTTAATGCAAACCGGGGCTTGCCTTGTTGCTGCTGGTCAGATGTTAAGGCTTCATCCAGAAGAAGAAAGTCCAGCCTTTCAGGAGTTTCTTCGTCTTCAGCGACTACACGTAAACAATATATTACATGTCAATTTAAATTCAATGTTCAGAAATGATTATGTAACTCCCATAACCCTAACTAGTCCTTCCCTTTGGCTCTGACATTTTTATGGTGGCTTGGTAGGGTCTTATCCAGGGACTTGACCAAGTTTCATTTGAAGCAAAGTTCATTTGAGCTTTGTACAAATAAAAGCCTATTTGGTCATTAGTTTCTCAGGGCAGTTCAATTAATCACACCATTAGGGGAACTAAATGAACTTGGATGGGTCTGAAATTTTTTCTGTGACTCACGGATTTTCCAATGAACCTCCCATCAAAATTTCAGAATTTCTAATAAAGTAATTCTCCAGATAAAATTCCCAATAGTTTAAATTTTAAGGGAATTAATTCTGGGAAACTAATAAGTTTCATGGGATGAAATTTGTTTTGCTGGAAAGTACTCAAAAAGATGAATCCAACAAAATTTGGTTCACTGAATTTGAGCTTCCTAGCAGAAGTTATATGCATTTGAAGTTTGAACCAAATCTGAAAATTCAAATAAAAGTTTAAACCGGCTGGTGGGTCCCAGGGCTACGTGTCAGCTCTGCAGCCAAACCACACTGGGGTCCGCAGAATTTCCCACATAGTCGCATGAGATCCCTATGCCACAGCCGATCCGGGGCGGTTTTAGCAGAGGCCGACACGTGGGGCCCACGGAGCTTCGTCTACCTCGCGCTCCCGTGGCTCCCCGCAGCCCCCTTCGCCGGAGTACTCGCCGGGAGGCTGTTCCCGTGACCGGAACTCGACCAAACTGGCCGCCCACACCTGAAATTGCTCAGGGAACCTGTTGCTGACTTTGTCGCCGGCCGGTGATCACCGGAATTGGTTGTGCGACAGTCCACGGGGTGAGTTCGGCGATGTCGGTATGGCGCTGTCATGCCTCAAAGTCCCCTCTGTTGGCTCCTACAGCACCGCCATGACCTACAGAGCAATGACCCAGCCTCTGATATTGCTCAAGGTTGCGGCAAACATGACTTCACCGTGCGACCAAGGTCTAAACTCGGCGATGAACAAAAAACCCAAGGAACTCGGTGGTTTCTCGCTGCTTTCCCGTGATTCTTGACCGTATGGATTCACACGGACATTTATAGCTGGTTGTTGATTCTGGGGACCGATTGCTTGACCAGTTAGCCCGAATTTTCAGTTTAACCGAACACGGGCTATATCACATGCTATCGGCAGGAACTGGAATTCCGGCAAGCACACCCTATGGCATGCGGCCGGGGTTGCCGGACAGAAAGTGTACTCCTAGGCGACCCTTTCGGTATGCCCAACTCGGAGTAAGATCAAACCTAGCGGCCGAACGATGAGTTTTTGGTGGCGGCGGCTTTACACGGCGCTGAAGGGAAACAGGGAGCTCGTGGTCGGTTTACCGTGGGTGCGCCGGGTTGTTGCATCGACCAGGTGGAGGAGGCTTCGGCGGAGCTCTGGGTGAGCTGAGATCAGAGTGCCACCTCGGAGACGTCCGGACGCCGGAGACCCAAAAGTTCTCGAGTGCGCAGCGGAGTTTCTTCGTCGAGGAGCTCGGGAACAGGCTGAGCAGCACGGAGAGTCAGTTTCTAAGGTGGGAAATATCACGGTTTGCCGATAACGCCGACGCCTACCGCGTCCTGAGCTGCTCGGGAGGTGGCATTTGGGAATTGCCCTGGTGGCGTGCTGCGCTCGATCGCCTCAGTGAGAAATAGAGCACGTCTCCGGTGTGAATTAGCTCTCCCACTGACATGTGGGCCCCATCTCTCCCCCCTAATACTTTTCCAATTTCCACTGTAAATATCCCAGCTACTCTCAATTGAGTGAGAGACTTAACCACAAGGTCATAGTTCGAATATGATTTCCTCAATTTGAAATTGGTTTGGCTAAATTTTCTGCCCATTTGAATTTGAAATTCAAATTCAGTTTTGAAGTAATGCAAATTTAGCTTCCGACAAGATGAACTCCAATGAGGATGAAAATTGGTGGACTAACTCAGAAAAATGTGCTGAGTTTGAATATGAAGTCAACTTTTGAATTCAAGTGATGAAAGTGGCTGCAATTTGAATTTGCATTCAAATTGGCCCCTTTTTGAAATGTCTCCAAAAGTGCCTCAAAAGTATTGGATTCGCATGAAATTTGGCCTGAGCCTTCCCAAGAATATATATGGTCTAGGGGTGAGCTCAACCTTTCATGTTTATGTGTATGACTCCTACTTTTTGAAATTATGGCTTTCCCCTCTAATCACCCTTTTGATGGTGTTTACTTGCTCTTCACAAGTGTTCATGAGACATCCACCACATGAGCTGTGGTGTTGTGAGGTGATGAACATTTTTTTGCAAGTCCATTTCTTGGGCTTTTACATCCCTCCCCCCTTAAAAGAATCTCGTCCCGAGATTATAAAAGAAGAGACGATGATGTAAGAAGAGATTACCCGTGATGAGACGCCATGAAATCCGGGTAGTTTGAGCAAAGGAATTCCTTGCTCTCCCCTGTCGCTTCTTCGGCGGTGCGGTTACTCCACAGTATCTTGGAGAGCCACAGCATTCGGCTACGTGTGGTCCGAGCCTTCTCATCAATAATTGCCACCGATATTCAGCATACGTCAAATCCGGTTGCAGCTCGCCAATGTCTTCAGTGGGAACAGCAGCCGTATACTTCAGACATTTCCGTAGTTGTGAAACATGAAAAACATCGTGAACACCAGCTAGATATGCCGGTAGCTCCAGTCTATACGCCACTGGTCCACACTTCTCGGTGATAGCATAGGGTCCAATGAGTCAGGGAGCGAGTTTCCCCTTCACGCCGAACCGGTGCACGCCTTTCGTTGGAGATACCGAGATACACGTGTTCCTCGACGTCAAAGTGCTGTGGCCTACGCCTCTTATCAGCGTAGCTTTTCTGCTGGGATTGAGGTGCCTTCAAGTTGGCTTGAATCATCCGAACACGCTCTTCGGCGTCGTTCACCACATGAACCCCGAATGTGACCCTTTCACCGAACTCGCACCAGTTTAATGGGGTGCGGCATTTACGACCGTAGAGAGCCTCATATGGTGCCATCTTGATACTCGCTTGATAGCCATTGTTGTACGAGAATTCCGCCAACGGTAGATGATCATCCCAGTTTCTACCGTGGTGGATGGCACACGCTCTCAACATGTCTTCTAGTACTTGGTTCACCCTCTCTGTTTGCCCATCTGTCTGAGGGTGATAGGCGGAGCTTCTAATCAGCTTAGTACCCAATGTAGCGTGCAAATGCTCCCAGAAACGAGATACAAATAGTGCCCCTCGGTCTGAGACTATGGTCTTGGGTACTCCATGCAAGCATAGGATTCTTGCAATATACAACTCCGCATATCTGCTGGCATGGAAGTGTGTATGCACGGGAATGAAGTGAGCCGACTTGGTTAATCGGTCAACGATTACCCAAATGGAATCATGCTTGTTGGAAGTCAGGGGTAATCGCACAATGAAATACATGCTCACATCTTCCCACTTTCATGCCAGAATTTTCAGGGGTTGCAACAGCCCTGATTTCCTCATGTGATCTGCTTTCACTCGGCTACACGTATCGCACTCGGATACGTATTTAGCTACTTCTCGCTTCATCCATGTCCACCAAAATTTTCTTTTCAAATCTTGGTACATCTTGTTGCTGCCCGGATGAATGGAGAATTTAGAAAAGTGAGCTTCATCAAGTATCTTCTTCCTCAGCTCCATATTCCGGGGTACGACTATGCGGTCATTAAACCACAGCCTCCCCTCATCATCTTTCCGGAAACATTTGATTTCTCCATTGTCTATCCGTCTCCGGAGATGTGCCATTCCCTTGTCCACTTTCTGAGCTGCAATGATCTCCTCCCTAATGGTAGGTATGAGAGCAAGGTTATAGAGCGATCCATAAGGAACCAAGTATAAACTCGGCTCTTCCTCCTCCACCGGTGTAATGGTGAGGTTATGGACATGTGATTTCAGACTCAGTGCGTCGGCAGCCACATTCGCCTTGCCGGGGTGGTAATGAACCTCAATCTCATAATCTTTAATTAGTTCTAACCACCTCCTTTGCCTCATATTCAGCTCCTTCTGGGTGAAGATATACTTCAAACTCTTGTGGTTGGTGTAGAGATGCACCAAATTCCCTAGGAGATAGTGCCTCCACATTTTCAGCACCAAAACCACAGCAGCAAGCTCAAGATCATGAGTTGGATAGTTCTGCTTATGGTTTCAAAGTTGGCGTGAGCCATATGGGACCACACGTCCTTCCTGCATCAACACGCAGCCGAGCCCGATGCCGGACGCATCACAATACACGTCGAAGGGCTTGGTCGTATCCGGTTGAGCTAAGACCAGGGCTGTTGTGAGATGCTTCACCAATGCTTGGAACGCTCCTTCGCATGCTGCGTTCCAAACATATTTTGTTCCGTTCTTCAATAAATCTGTCATTGGCTTAGCAAGCTTGGAGAAAATTGGAATGAATCTCCGGTAATATCCTGCCAAACCGAGGAAGCTTCTGACTTCATGGACAGAAGTGGGGGCTTTCCATTTTAGCACATGTTCAATTTTGCTTGGATCCACCGCAATGCCTTCTGCTTAGATGATATGTCCCAAAAATGGCACTTGGCTGATCCAGAACTCACATTTGCTGAACTTGGCACAGAGCTTGTGGTCCCGCAATCGTTGAAGAACGATTCTTAAGTGTTCGGCGTGTTCTGCTTCTGTCTTGGAGTAAACCATGATATTATCAATGAACACCACAACGAACTTGTCTAGCTCTGGCATGAACATCGAGTTCATGAGATACATGAAATGTGCCGGAGCATTGGTGAGACCAAAAGACATGACGAGATATTCGTATAAGCCATATTTCGTCAAGAAGGCTGTCTTTGGGATATCCTCCGCCCGGATTTTTATTTGATGATATCCGGAGCGAAGGTCCATCCTGGAGAACATACTTGCCCCCACAAGCTGATCAAACAGGATGTCAATGCGGGGCAGTGGGTATTTGTTCTTGATGGTGACGGTGTTGAGCGGACGGTAATCCACACACAGCCTCAAGGTTTCATCTTTCTTCTTGACGAACAGCACCGAGCATCCCCAAGGCGAGGAACTCGGTCTAATGAAACCTTTGCTCAACAGATCATTGAGCTGTTTTTTCGATTCAGCCAGCTCGATTGGAGCCATTTTGTATTGTCTAACACCATGGAATGCGGGCGGTGGAATGGAGAATTCAAATGAACCGTCCATGTCAGAGTGTCCAGGACAGCGCCATGGTAGTGTAACCATGACATCCCTAAGATTGCATCAATCTTTTGTACCATAAGGATTATAAAGGTGGTGGGATATATCTTCCCACCTAAGCACAGAGGTGCTTTTCGAATCATCATATTTGCTGAAATCTTCCCTACCGGTGAGCAGATTATATATGAGCAGTCAGTTGGGAAGACTTGCATTTGATGCTTATCCACATAGGATGCTGGGCGCGTTGTGGCGGTGGAAACGCCCAGAAAACCATCTGCCGCTGCTGTTGCGGTCGCTGTGGTGGCATCGGCTGTCGGAACGGAGGTGGCTGGAAAGAACGACCCCCGAACTGCTGAGGTCGCGCCGGTGGATGCCACTGCTGACCGGATGGTGTTCGATACACCATGTGGTGTTTTTGGGGAGCTCCACCCCCACTGCTGGGTGGAGTGCTATGCTTTCATTGCTCAGCCGCCAATTCACCCTGAGCGTCTTCTTGCATGATCACGGCATTAACGAGATCGTTGAATGTGCCGCGATTGCATTGGACGAGATGTGTCTTCATCTTGGGGTTTAATCCCTGATAGAAGTGCTCTCGCTTCTTCTCCTCGGTGGAGACATAATCTGACACATACTGCGCCAGATGGTTGAAGGCACGGGAGTAGTCTTGGGCACTCCTCCCGCCCTGCTTTAGCTCAAAGAACTCTTGGAACTTGCGCTTCATTATCCCAGGAGGGATATGGTAGGCGCGGAACGCCTCCCGGAATTCTCCCCCCTCCAGGGCATGGCCAGCCGGCAGTGAGGCGACATAATTCGCCCACCACACACCAGCGGCACCGTGAAGCTGCTGCGCCACGAACAGAGTCTTCTGCCGCTCCATTCATTGGAGCAGCCCGAACTTGGACTCGATCGTCCACAGCCAATTGTCGGCCTCCAGGGGTTCTGCTGCTTCAGTGAACACTGGAGGGTGCGTACTCATGAAGTCCGAGTATGTCACAGCATGGGGCTCACGAGGCCCCCTCTCTTGATGCCCCCCTCCCCCCCCCCCCCCGCCTGGGACGTATTTTGCATGATCGTGCGGAGCAGGTCGGTCTGCTCGTCACGATTACCCACCAGGGCCGCGATCACATCCGCTAGTGTATGTGGAGGCGGCGGCGGTGGTTGTTGCTGCGGGATGCTGTCGTAGGCAGGTGGCTGGGAGTCATCACCCCCCTGCTGGCTAGAGTCACCGACCTCATGCGTGGCCCGAGTGCGAACCATCTGCAACCATACGACAATAAGAATCAGTCCCGCAACATACTTCATGCAGTACAATAAAATAGGCGTAAAACAAAATGACAGTAGAACATGCGATACATCTCGTATATAGATAATGTAATAACTTTGCACAAGCTACCCCATTACCAGACCAAATACAAACTAGTTAAATACAACTTGACGGACTTTCTCTTTGGAAGTTCATCTAACCTAGGTTTGGTCACTACGAGATGTTAATATCGCTTTGTCATCACGTATACTACCCTTTTATCTTCAATACGACACAAACATGGTCTCTAGCAAAAGAAACTTGAGCAGGAAATATGCTCAAATCTTTCACTAGTTGAAGATAACCACTCATGAGTATGTTCCACCCCAATGGAAGTACTTACACTCCCTAGGGTACAACAATTTCTCAAATGAGTTCAACTGTCATCCCTCTGCCAGGATGACCAGTTTCTACATTTCCCAGATTTTTTATCTGGTGCTGTGCATTTTCATGACTCAAGCTGAATACCAAAGTTAAAGTTAACTTCAGTATCTTTCCAACGAGTATTTATTTTCCCTCAGATCAACTCTGGTTAAAAAGTTATGATAATTAAAATCAACAGAATTTCTGGAAGAATTTCAACAGCACCTCCTTTGGAAGTTGCTGTTTTCAACTCTAACTTCCACTAAATTCTGTGCTGAAATTGCAGAAACTTTGAATTAAAAAGATGTAACACATCTCCTACCCTTTCCAAATATGTATAATATGATAATTTTAGATTTTTCAACAGGATGTTATGCTTGAAAAACAGAACAGTCCAGAGAATGTTTTGAATCTGTCCTGGTTCTGGACAGTTTACAATCATCTGGAATTTCAGCCAGTTTAAGGTGTGATTCAGCTCTCAAAGTTTACAACAAAGTTGTAGAGCACTTAAACCTCGTTTCATAACTATATCCCACACCTCCATTGGCTAAATTTCCTGCGAGTTATGCTCTGTTAAAGTTCAGCAGACTTGCTGCGAAAACAGAGCACTCTGTTTTTCAATCCTTTTGAGATAAACTGATTAACTATTGAATTTTTCTAACCAACCAGGGTCCTACATGTTGAAACTTGGTTATTTTAGTTCCTTGTTACCATTATCTTTCATGCAAATTCCTATTATATGTCGGTATTACGTTCCTCACAAAAAGAAAATCCTAACCGGATTATACCGGCACATACGTCTTAATTGTGGCACTAATCGGTCTCTCGCACACGTATACTACACGGGATACATACGTGGTTAGTACCTGAAGAAGAACACACAATAATGATGCACTCACATGTTATTTTCATTTCAGGCAGGTCCATATTTGAAAGTAAATACATACGCCCGTATCATTGTCATACGGCCGTCCTTGAGTTAAGCCACGTCTCAAGGTACGTGATCGTGTTTTTACACCACACGATGGGGAACCCGAGTAGAGCGCGAACGGGTCGTCACGGTTGGGAATTTTATCATCCCAACAGATACCACCTACTGCCCTGCAGGCCACGCCGATGGAAAGCGCTGCGTATGTCCTCCTGGGCTATTTCTAGACGAACACACTATCGCGTTACTGACCCCACGATGGGGTCTGCACTTGCTTGCCTAATGCACGCTAGGGATCAGCGTTTCATATGAACTCAGGAACATGAAGAGTCCAAGAGTTTCATATTGACGTCTCACACCAAGCTGTGAGACCTATCCCTGAACCACATTCCTCATCAGGTAAGCTAACCAAAATTGACCCGCTTTCGGTGGCGTTCCTTACCATTCTTACCTGAACGTAGGTGCGTCGTTACATAATTAAAATTCAGAATTATAACACATATGTTAGTCTTGCCACATTAAGTAACTATGCTAATATATTCCTTACTTGGGCAAAGTGAATCCTCACCGTAAACCTAAGTTTTCCCGTAATACAGTCCTTAATTAGTGTGCTATCACCAATGCGGCTCTGATACCAGCCTGTGGCGGACCGGAATCCACTCATCTAGGATCGCAGAGGGTGGTGCCGCACGATGCGACACTCGACAGCACACATCATAAGAACGACATTGTATTACATAAAAAACCAACTGAATATGTACAAAGTAGTACAAGACTTCAGTTACAAACTACTTGTTGAGATTACAACAGCGGAAGCTAAGTATATACAACTGACACCCATCTATCTAGCAGAAGTCGGTTGCCCCGCCCTAGGGACAACCCACACTAGCTGCACTCCTCAGCTCAGCGTGGCGTGTATGGCTCCCACTCAGCCGTGGTCCCCGACCAAGGGTAGCCCTCGCCGGTAGACTCGTACCTCGAGTCCGTGGGATACTCCTCACCTGAAAAACACTTATAGAAGCAACCGTGAGCACGATGGCTCAACAAGACTTAAGTGACTCACCTACATGCTGGTTATAACAAATATAGAATGGCATGTTGCAGTGAAAGACCCGCCTACAGTTCATCCTTAATTCATATTTTAGCCAGAAGTTAACAGTTCATGAAATCTGAAAATTTAGTGAGCAATATTTGGTGGCACACATGTAGCAATACAATTTAATCATATCAGCAATATTGAATCATACCGTTTCATATATTAACCTACGTCATGACTAAGTGACCAAGTGGTACTCATCACCGAGAGGGACGGCGAATCGACTCGATATACACCTGCAGGGATACCCGAAGAGCACGTCATGTTTACGCACCCGTGGAGCTGCACAGCACGCTCACTCGATGTCGTACGGGACAACCTTTCACCCAACAGCCCAAACGTCGAACCGGTCGCACCGAAACGGACAGGAGGTTCCCTACACGGAGCATCTCTCTATGCCCGTTAGCAGATTTCCACCTTGCTGCCCTCAACCTACACCTATAAATTGGTGTGCTATGCCTTGACTCCCGAAGGTTTAGGTTACATCGGTTTACCGGGGCCCATATATCCGATATGCCTTCGGTACGTTCAAACTCGATCAGCGTGGGCCGCACACGGATCGGTCCTCAATCAACACGGATAGGGCTGCGCCCACAAGACTTCCTCATGCTGCGCTCTAGCCCCTGCCTAGTCTCATTTTCTTTCTAAAGTGATCTCGCATCACTCGAACCAATCCCGTGTGTCCGAAAGCCTAAACTCGCGAGTAGATTCCAACTACTCGACTTGTACCGAAGTTCTATGAACATTAAGCATAGCCTGTCTATTCGAGGACTTAGACACTACCCTCACTCTTGTAGGAAAAATCTGGTTATGCACTTGGGGTTTCATCCATCCTACACCTAATTCACACACATACCTCATGCTAAGTATTCATAAAGCAAAACTTTGTAAAATTTGTTAATGCAAACCGGGGCTTGCCTTGTTGTTGCAGGTCAGATGTTAAGGCTTCGTCCAGAAGAAGAAAGTCCAGCACTTCCGGAGTTTCTTCGCCTTCAGCCACTACACGTAAACAATATACTACATGTCAATTTAAATGCAATGTTTAGAAATGATTATGTAACTCCCATAACTCTAGCTAGTCCTTCCCTTTGGCTCTGAAATTTTTATGGTGGCTTGGTAGGGTCCTATCCAGGGACTTGACCAAGTTTCATTTGAAGCAAAGTTCACTTGAGCTTTGTACAAATAAAAGCCTATTTGGTCATTAGTAGGGCCTCTAAGGATTTCCAGGGATTTTCATGGCTCCAACCATTACTTTCTGGAAACTAGAGTTTGAGAGGGTTTTAATGGATTTGGTTTCATGTCATTTTAAGTATTCTAGATGAAATTATGCCCTAAACAAGATTTGAGAAAATATGAAAAATGTTTCTGTACATTTTTCTATTTTCTCAGGGCAGTTCACTTAATCACACCATTAGGGGAACTAAATGAACTTGTATGGGTCTGAAATTTTTCCTGTGACTCAAGGATTTTCCAATGAACCTCCCATCCAAATTTCAGATTTTTTCATAAAGTAATTCTCTATATGAAATTCCCAACAGTTTAAAGTTAAGGGAATTAATTATGGAAAACTAATAAGTTTCATGAGTTGAAATTTATTTTGCTGGAAAGTACTCAAAAAGATGAATCCAACAAAATTTGGTTCACTGATTTTTGAGCTTCCTAGCTGAAGTTATATGCATTTGAAGTTTGAACCAAATCTGAAAATTCAAATAAAAGTTTAAACTGGCTGGTGGGTCCCAGGGCTACGTATCAGCTCTGCAGCCAAGCCACGCAGGGATCCGCAGAATTTCCCACGTAGTCGCATGAGATTCCGAAGCCACAGCCTATCCGGGGCGGTTTTAGCAGAGGCCGACACGTGTGGCCCGCGGAGCTTCGTCTACCTCGAGCTCCCACGGCTTCCCGCCGCCCCCTTTGCTGGAGAACTCGCCGGGAGGCTGTTCCCGTGACCGGAACTCGACCAAATTGGCCGCCCCCGCCTGAAATTGCTCGGGGAACCTGTTGCTGACCTTGTCGCCGGCCGGTGATCACCGGAATTGGTTGTGCGACAGTCCATGGGGTGAGTTCAGCGATGTTGGTATGGCACTGTCATGCCTCAAAGTCCCCTCTGTTGGCTCCTACAGCACCGCCATGACCTGCGGAGCAACGGCCCAGCCTCTGATCTTGCTCAAGGTTGCAGCAAACCGGACTTAACCGTGCGACCTAGGTCTAAACCCGGCGATGAACGAAAAACCCAAGGAACTCGGTGGTTTCTCGCTGCTTTCCCGTGATTCTTGACCGTATGGATTCGCACGGACGTTTATAGCTGGTTGTCGAAGCTGGGGAACGATTGCTTGACCGGTTAGTCTGAATTTTCAGTTTAACCGAACACAGGCTATATCACATGCTATCAGCAAGAACTGGAATTCCGGCAAGCACACTCTATGGCATGCGGCCGGGGTTGCATTTCATGTCTGATCGAACTTGAAACTAGTGGACACAAAGTGTACTCCTAGGTGACCCTTTTGTCGTTCCCAACTTGGAGTAAGATCAAACCTAGCGGTGGAACGATGAGTTTTTGGTGGCGGCGGCTTTACACGGCGCTGAAGGGAAACAGGGAGCTCGTGGTCGGTTTACCGTGGGTGTGGCGCCGGGTTATTGCGTCGACCACGTCGAGGAGGCTTCGGCGAAGCTCTGGGTAAGCTCAGATCAGAGTGCCAACCTCGGAGACGTCCGGACGCCGGAGACCCAAAAGTTGTCAAGTGTGCGGCGGCGTTTCTTCGTCGAGGAGCTCGGGAACGGGCTGAGCAGCACGGAGAGTCGGTTTCTGAGGTGGGAAATATCACGGTTTGCCGATAACGCCGACGCCTACCGCGCCCTGAGCTGCTCCGGTGGGGGCATTCGGGAAATGCCCCGGTGGCGTGCTGGGCTCGATCGCCTCAGTGAGAAACAGAGCACGTCTCCGGTGTGAATTAGCTCTCCCACTGACCTGTGGGCCCCATCTCTCCCCCCTAATACTTTTCCAATTTCCACTGTAAATATCCCAGCTACTCTCAATTGAATGAGATACTTAACCACCAATTCATAGTTTGAATTTAATTTCCTCAATTTGAAATTGGTTTGGCTAAATTTGCTGCCCATTTGAATTTCAAATTCAAATTCAGTTTTGAATTAATGCAAATTTTGCTCCTGACAAGATGAACTCCAATGAGGATGAAAATTGGTGGACTAACTCAGAAAAATGTGTTGAGTTTGAATATGAAGTCAACTTTTGAATTCAAGTGATGAAAGTGGCTGCAATTTGAATTTGCGTTCAAATTGGCCACTTTTTGAAATGTCTCCAAAAGGTGCCTCAAAAGTATTGGATTAGCATGAAATTTGGCCTTAGCCTTCCCAAGAATATATAACGTCTAGGGGTGAGCTCAACCTTTCATGTTTATGCGTATGACTCTTACTTTTTGAAATTATGGCTTTCCCCTTCTATCACCCTTTTGATGGTGTTTACTTGCTCTTCACAAGTGTTCATGAGACATCCACCACATGAGCTGTGGTGTTGTGAGGTGATGAACATTTTTTTGCAAGTCCATTTATTGGGCTTTGACACCCGTCCCCACCTCACTTTTCATGAGGGTGCTCTTATCATCAACTTCTCGCGACTAAACTCCGTTACTCGGTCTTTCTCGCGAGTAGCTTTTTACTACTCGACTTCTACCGAGCTAGATACAACATTTGCCTAGCATCTACGACGAGGCAAAACCTATGATAAACATCTACTCAAGGATTTCACAGTAATGCAGTTGGAGTTTCAAACATCCTAAACGCAATGACAATATCAAGTCTAACAACATTAGGTGAAAGTAAAGCAAATTTTAAAATGGTAATTATATGCAAACCGGGGCTTGCCTTGCTCAATAGTTTTGTTAGAAGCTAGGAGTTAGTCTTCCTCCAGAGAATCCGCCAAACTCATCACGAGATGGAGATCCTCGCTGCTGAGTTGAGTCCTTGTCGAACGTCAACGTCACGTGAGCTATTAAGATGCAATGCACATATACTTCAAAAGCAACTTAGAAAGTGATTTAATGTGGTTGCACAAGTTAACTATGACTAAAAGGGGATAACAACAGCAAGGTTTCTGTTGTTGGATATATCACCTTAGAGAGGAAGGATGCTAGGTGAAAAGGGAGGTAAAACTAATCACCATGTGATTAAGTCCTCATATGAACACTTAGGCGGAAAGAATGGTAGCTCAAGCTCTAAGAGTCCAAAGAAGCTGAAAATTTAACCACAGCTTCCAGGGAAGGTATTTATGCAGTGTGCAAAAATTGAGCTCATGAAATGGCTCAAACGGATCACAACAAATCCTTATGTGGTTTTAACTAATCTTCCTTTACCTCCTAGATATTAAGCTTTCCTATGCGGCAAAGTAGACTTTTTGTGAAGTACAAAATGTCCTGAGTCCATAGGAATTGGTTTTACAATTTTTGGAGTTTCCTACATGGAGATATGGATTTTACAAAGATTAAGGAAAAGCTGAAAATGGGCTCTGTTCATTTTCCATTTTTTCTGAGACATAAAGAATTAACATCATTTGACCAAGAAATTTGGTCCAATGCCTCTGGAATGTTTACTGGAGTTCAATTATATTAAGAGGATGGTTGTGCCGGAAATAGGGAATTTTCCAATACACAGAACTCCTGTAATAAATCATACAAAATTTTCCTGAAATGAATTAATGAGCCAAATCCAGGGATTTTCTAATTATTGGTCTGCACCCCTGGATAGTACTCTCTGAGAGGAATCCAAAAAAATTTATTTGAGAATTTTCGGACACACCTACACAAAGTTATGGCTATTGGAAGTTTGAACTATTTCCTGAAAACAGAGAAAAGTTTAAAATGCTGCCAGTGGGTCCCACGCCACAGCTGCTTCTTCATCCTCACGCCAAAAAGCCGAGCGGCGGCGCCCTCCGGCGAGGGTCGCCTAAATCGCCTTCCCGCCCACCTCTCCGGCCGAAACATGCCTTCTCCCTGTTATTTGCCACGCTGAACTCATCTGTAAGATCGCCTGCGGCCGGCAAGGCCCGGAAAGGTGTGCGCACCGGCGATAGTGCTCGCTAGGGTTCTGGCGACCTCGGCCAAGCTCAGTTCTTCACCAAACTTTCGTACTTTTGACTCTAGAGCACCAGTGGATCGTGAGGAAGGTGGACATGGCAGCCAACACCGGTGAAATGGCCGGCAAACCCAAACTCCACGGTGACCCGAGGCCGTTTCCCCATGGCGGCACGAAAAACAGTGATAACCCGGTCATTTCTGGATCTTTTTGCTCGGTTCTTCTTCGAATTTGGGTTGAGGTGTACAAGCTATAAGCAAGCCGGCTCGAGCGTTGGGGGATCGTGTAACCCGAATTTGGGTTTAAACCGAGCTCGGCTAGTTTTCCCTAGGTTTTGGGAATTTTGGAAATTCTCCACACCCGGTTGCTCATTTGCTATAAGGATTGGAGCTACACGATCCTTTTAGTATAGCACATCTTTCTTGTGCAGCGAGTTCGATGCGAAGACGGCCGTGGCATGCTGTCCACGGTGAGCCGGTTTCAGTTCCACCTGGGTACCTCAGAAGCTCGGTGGAAATCCTCAATTTGCCACCAACCACAGCAAGAAAACTTTGGTGTTTAGTTGTAAAACGCTAGACCAAGTTGATGCGCTTGTTTTCTGTGCTTTGAGCTCGTTCACACAAAGCTCGTGCGGCTGTGTGCGGTGGAAAACCGAGAAGCGGCACCGGTGGCTATCCTTCGCGCACGGGAGCAGAACAGCAGCCGAGTTTGTGAGAGAGGAAGTAAAATTGTGTTGTGCTCGTGCGCGGAGGATGGATACCGAGACGATCGATGGGCTAGCAGGAGCTGGCGCCGAGAGCTCGTCGGGAATGGGTTTGCCGGGAGCTGGCGCGCGCTGAGCGGGCGAGGGAATGGGTTCGCAATTTGGGAAACTGACATGTGGGTCCACAGTCCCTCACTCTCTCTTATCCTCCGTGCTTTAAGATTCCCCTACAAATATTATCTGATTCTCACCAAATTTGGAGAGTAGGCCAACAGAATTATGAGGATCTCTTATCTTAAATCAGATTTTGAAATTGAGTTTGTTTGGTTCAGAATGCAAATCCAAATTTGAATTTGAACTCTCCCTACAGTATTCCTTGGAATAAATAGTATACGAGCTCCAAAAATATCTAAACTAGGATTATGAGCTCATTGATACATTGAAATGCATTAGTGAATTTACTTGTGTGCATTTGGACAATGTA
Source organism: Neostapfia colusana (assembly GCA_030760725.1). Classification (NCBI taxonomy): domain Eukaryota; kingdom Viridiplantae; phylum Streptophyta; class Magnoliopsida; order Poales; family Poaceae; genus Neostapfia; species Neostapfia colusana. Next base: position 79,414,875 of record JASWHV010000007.1, on the reverse strand, counting down.
GATATGAATCCTTTTAAAAGATTCAAATTTGTGTTTGAATTTCCCTCCACTCTACTCATAGAGGATGTGCACATGAATGTTAAATTGGAGAGTGAAGTTCACTCATGTTAACATGTGCTAATCAGGAGTTGAAGAAAATTTTAAACTCCCTCACATGTCCATTTTTGTGTTTATCATCTCATATGACACAAATATAGTCTTTCTTCGCCTCAACTTTGTTTCATAAGTTGAAATCAAACTTTACAAAAGTCGGGCTGTTACAGATGCAATGCATGATGATGGAAATGAGGGTGTTACACGGTCTCAGGAACCACTTGCCCATTTGATCCTGCAGCAGAATAGGGTGAATAAGATTTGTGGACGCACTCCACATGACTGCTCTGGTTCGTCACTACATGTCGCCTTCCGTCCAAATTCAGCGCGTCTAAGTTCGGTTGTAAGAGCAAAAACTTTAAAATAAATTGAAAACCACTCTGAATTTGAAGTTTTGACAATGTCGCACAAATTCTACTTTCTAAAATTTAATATATGATATATACCCAATATAAATTGTTTTTCAATTAATAAACAAATTGTAAAAACATTAAATTGGGTAAATTCATCTTGGGTAGCTTGCAGAGTAATCTTAGTGCTACCTAAATTTAACTTTGAAATTCAGATTTGGCAACATTACAAAACACCCCTTCTTTTTTCTTTTCTCTCTCCTTCCCTATCGAGCCTGACCCACTACATATCTTTCCTTTCCTGTTCCCTGGTCCAGCCTCTCCCTACTCCTCCTTCCCATGTGGTCCGGCCCAGCTTCCCCTTTCTTTCTTTTCTTCCTCTCTTTCCCATACCCCGGCCTCCCCCTTTCATTTCCCCTCAACCTGAACCATGTGCATGCACATCCTTTCTCCTACCCCCACTTCACCGTTGTACCCCAACGTGCCCGTACCATCCTCCTTCCCTTTCAACACGTCGCTGACGTATTCACCACTCTATCCCAATGCAAGATCAGCCATAATGTTGCCATGTTTCTTTCCCACGCCGTCATGCACGTCACTACCTCAAGTCATCTCTAACTGAGCCTTCAAACCACCTCTTCGATGAACCGTCATAAAATGGCCACCTTTTCCTCCCCTTTCCTTTGCACCATCACACATGACCTCCCTAACACCAATTTGAACACATCTAAGCCCTACATAGAGCCAATTTTCTGACATCTACTTTCTCCCTGATTGTCGACTGCCGCCTCTTTTGTTGACGGTGGGCCCGATTCTTAGATCTGTTTATTCCTACAGCACCGTGAGAACCCGTCCAACCTTCCCCACATGCACGTGCATAAGCTAGAGCATGGTAGATAGCCCAACCCGGAGCATCACCGTGCGCCGCCATGCACATGTGTTGCAGACCATCATGGATGCCTTAGCGGTGGGTAGAAAATCCGAACATGAAAAAATTCCGAAACCAAAATCGTATTTTGGATAGGGATTTATAAAACTCGATAATATTTTAGTTATTTTTGGGTAGGGATTCATGAAACCCGAAATAGCTGAATACCCGATCTGCTTTCTCTAGGGTTTAGGCTATGGCTAGCTTCCTAGTTGGTTGGCTCATCCACTTATGGATTTATGAAGAAGATTGTCACATTTTAAAAATCAGATGGTCAGATTTCAAAATACATGGAGAAATAATATGTGACCATCTATTTTTTAGATATTCTTGTTGCTATAATCTTATTCTATTTTATTATATTACTATAAAGTTAGTGGAATTTAAGTTCTGTTGCTGGAATGTTAATTTTGTTGCTGTTTTAGCTGTTGTATTTTTTTCTGTCTTGAATTGTTTTGTCACTGTTCAGGTAATGAGGGTTATCTGAACCCAAACCTGAAATTTCAAGTAACCAAAAATTTAGGAATAATTTCAGGTAGTGATTTTTTTGAAAGAGAAGCCAGTGGGATCCTGGCGTTATATTATAAGCAGGTAGAAGAGTTACATTTACAAGATTATTCCCCAAAAGTTTAGCTCACATGGGAGCTAGCTCCGGGGAGAATGTAAGACAACAGCACAGTAATATACTTACAGCCAGCTATACTCCAAAGATGCACTTCGTCGTGGATAGCTGATACGAAAGCCCACCGCTATACAGTGATTAATTTTGAAAACTCAAATTTTAAAGACATGAATTTATTGTCCTGAAATTTCGTGTAATCATGAACGCGCATAGTTTGATGCCTCAACGGCTCGGTCAATCCTACCATTGCACTCCACATCTACCCGCACACGCACACGACAACTGAAATCAGAGAAATACAAATATGCGTGAATTTGTTGTGCACCGCTGTGGAGCTATACCTCCTGTGACTCCTCGCCGCTGCTCCGACCTTTGTCATGCGCCCAACTGTGCACCACTAGACTACCCACATCACGTAGAAGCCCAGCCACTAATCCGATCACTCGTGCGCAGTGGAGTTGAGCGGCGGGCGATCCCCCGCCGTGCTGGCCGCCAACCTGATTGCCTCAGCCCATGTGACAGCTAGGTGGCACGCCACGTAAGCACACACGTACAGATAGCTGCCTGGTCTGCACCACCTCAGCACAGGCATTTATATTCACACTTAGAAACCATGTGACAAGCCACATCAGCAGTATTATTCCACATGGCTGCTTAGGCCACAACCACTTAGTGCTACCTCAGCACTTATATATATACACAGTCATAGTTGACCTTTATAGACTTAGCCCATGTGAACCACAAATACAAAGGCCGATAGACCAGATGCTGGTCCACAGAAACAGTGCCCAACAGACCCACTGACACCCTGGGCCCACATATCAGTCCCAAACACTAATGAAATTGCTAGGTTCACACAACTAATGTACACAAAATTCAATTACATCCAATTCCTAATATAGAAAAGTTCAAAAAATTTCTTAAAAATAGTAAATGGCCTCTAGAGCATAATACCAGTCCTAATTGGCCCAAATAAATTATAAAAATTCTGAATTAGTTATGGTCTTCCCAATCCCTTAATTAACCATAAAATTAGAAAATTAAACATATTGTAACATCCTCAAATTCATTTCCATGCATTGCGTACATTTTTCATGTAGAAAAGCATTATAAAAGAAGTAGAAATGGAGAAAGAACCCTAAAAATGGAGAAAGAACCATAGAAATGGAGGAAGGAACCATAGAAATGGAGAAAGAACCATAGAAATGGAGGGAAGGGACCGTACAAATGGAGGAAAAACCACAGAAATGGAGAAGGGAATATAGAAATGGAGAATAGGGCATAGAAATGGAGAAGAGCAATGTAGAAATGGGACATAGAAATGGAGAGGGGAATGTAGAAATGGAGAATGGGACATAGAAATGGAGAGGGGAATATAGAAATGGAGAATGGGGCATAGAAATGGAGAGGATAATGTAGAAATGGAGCAAGTGACATAGAAATGGTGAGGAATGGGAAAAAGATAGCTGAAATGAGCCATTCCCAAATTTCCCCCAAAATTTCTAAATTCCCCAATTCCCCAAAAAGGGAATTTTCCCCACATTTTGGGTATAAAATCCCCAAGGCTGCCGCACCACAAGAGATAAGTTTGTTAAGATCCAAAAAAATGAATAGGACTCTTATTTGAGCTCCAATTAAAGTAGGACTCTCCTTTTCCCCCCTTATAAATATAACCCCCACCCCCAAACTGGGGGGGTAACTCCTCTGCGACGTCCTGCGGTTCCCGAGAAAAGCGGTACGGTGGAACTGCAGCGGTCGACCCGAGGGCTGCTGCAGTAAATGCCCTGGGGCAACCCCTCGAGCACGTCGCCACAACTCACTAGTCGGGAGCAAGCGCGTGCCCAATATGCCAAAGACGTGCAGCCTTTTCTTCTCCCAGGTACAACCACTCGTGTACTAAGCGAAAATCTCGCCACCACTTCGGTTTCCAAGGTACATGTTCAAAACCATCACGCGAGAGAGATGGGGCCCCACCTGCGGTCTTGTTGCCTCTCCCGAGATGGGTCTGGCGGCCACTGTCGGTACCTTGCAGACCGGGTACCCCCGCATAGTGGGTAAAAGATAGCCTGGGCCCCGCGTCCCTTTTGAGGCGGGCCCCAGCATAGCCACGTGTCCTTGGCCACAAGGTCAACCCTAGGGATGCCACGTACACTTGAGTTTTAGAGCTGACACGTGACCCGGGCTCCCGTCCAAGCCTCCCCGCTGAGGTGAGGTCCAGAGCTGCCACGTGTCCCCTGGCTCAGAGCCACCTCCCTGCTGAGGACAGCTCCGGTGCTGAGACGTGCCCTGGGGTCTGGTGAGGTCCAGAGCTGCCACGTGTCCCCTGGCTCAAAGCCACCTCCCTGCTAAGGACAGATCCGGTGCTGATACGTGCCCTGGACTCCGGTCTGAGCCTCCCTGCTGAGGTGAGGTCCGGAGCTGCCATGTGTCCCATGGCTCAGAGCCACCTCCCTACTGAAGACAGCTCCGATGCTGACATGTGCCCTGGGCTCCGATCTAAGCCTCCCCGCTGAGGTGAGGTCCAGAGCTGCCACGTGTCCCCTGGCTTCAAACCCGTCGATAATAGCTCCAGAGCCGCCACGTGCCCCACGATCCATCATGGGCCATGGGTTGACGAAGTCAAGAAGGAAGTGTGTTGCCAGGTTTTGCATTCAAGGCTCGCGCCTTCCCCAGAAGCATGGCGCACTACCCACGTCTTCGTCCTCTGCCCGTTCGTCATTACGGTGACAAGATAGGACGACAAGGCATGACAGCAGTACAGTGCCGCCCAACGGCACGAAGCCGCCCGAGCAGGGCGAGAAGACGCGGCGACAAGACAACGTCTTCATCATCACCTGACACACGGACAGGAGCGCTCAGTGTTTCAGGCGGCGGGACTTAACTCCCCCGTCAACACTCTACTCAAAGGATGAAGCCCTAGATCATGTATAGGGTTCACATAGCTTTGGCGCCACCTGTCTGGCCCCAAGCCTCATTGTAACCACCCCGTCTTTGGGCTATAAAAGGACCAGGATGACCACCCGACAAAGGGTTCGCATTCTAGACCCCGCAACACACAAGCACGCACGCGCAAGCAATAGAACAAACACTGCCGTGAACATAGGGTATTATGATCCGGCGGCTCGAACCACGTAAATCTCGGTGTTCATCCGCTCCCTCGAGCCCAGGTCGCGTGGGGGAGTCAAGCCCCCTCCAATCAAAGAACTGGGACTTACCTCTCTTCTTCCTCCTCTCCTCCTTGCGACAGGGCCCTTTTCCTTGCAATAGCAGCAGCTGGGGCTTTCCTTTGGGGAATGGTGAAGCTGCGGCTAGGGCAGGATATCATGGGCTTCTTCTCCGGCGACGGCGAGGTGTGGCAGGACTTCGATGAAGGCTAAACCTCAGTAGGGTGGTGACCAAGGCTTGGCAGTAGAGAGAGGGGGCGGCGGCCAGAAAAATATGGCTAGGGGTGGTGGCTACGGGGGGGGGGGGGGGGGTTGTATTTATAAAGGGGAGAAAATAGCTAAGGGGCTAGGATTTTAGCAACTCATTTATCCAAGTGCGGAGATTTAATTTGAGAAGAGATGAGAGCTAGGGCTGTGATTTAATTATTTATTTTCCACCAAGGGCTGAGATTATTTGGGGGAAAAGAAAATCCAAAAAAATAAAAGGTGGGGCGGCTAGGGTTTCCCCCCATAGGTGGTGTGGCCAAAGGGGAGGGGTCGGCTAGGGTTTCCCCCCGTAGGTGGTGCGGCCAATTTGGGGGAAAAATTCCCCCCAAATGTTGGGGAAAATTCCCTTTGGGAAATTAGGGAAAATTAGGGAAATTAGGGAGGATTTAGGGGGGATTTGGGGGAATTTCAGGAAAAGTTAGGGGGCGGCCAGGTTTGGCTATTTTTATTTTACTTTCTTTTTCTTTTCTATTTATTTTTATTATTTCCTATTTTTATTATTTTTTATTATTTTTTTCTATATTCCTTCCTTTATTTTCTTCTTCTTTTTAAATGTTTCTCTACATGAAAAATGTATGCAATGCATCGTAGTAAATTTGAGGGTGTTACAAACCTACCCCCCCTTAAAACGAATCTCACCCTTGAGATTCGATAGAGTGGAGAAAAGATGAGGGAATTCTGCCTTGAGGTTTTCCTCACGCTCCCATGTAGCTTTGGCTTCCGTGTGATGGCTCCATTGTATTTTGCACCAACGGGTTACCTTGTTCTTCGTGACTATTTCCTTCATGTCTAGGATTTTGATGGGGTGTTCTGCGTAGGTCAGATCCTCCTGAAGTTCTAACTCATCCATTGGTACTTGTTCTTCCGGCACTCTTAGGCACTTCTTGAGCTGGGATACGTGAAATACGTCGTGCACGTCGGAGAGGTGCGTTGGCAGCTCTAGTTGATATGTTACCTCTCCTCGCTTGCCCAAAGTCTTGAATGGACTGCTGTAGCAAGGTGCTAACTTGCCTTTGACGTTGAACCGTCGTTGGCCTCAGATAGGCGACACCTTGAGATACATGAAGTCCCCAACTTCGAATATCAGACTCCTTCGCCTATTGTTCGCATAGCCCTTTTGTCGTGACTGAGCGGCCTTCAAGTTTTCACGTATTGTTTGGACTTGCTTTTCGGCATCCTGCAGCACTTCGGGTCCAAATACTTGGTTTTCTCCAGTCTGATTCTAGAACAGGGGTGTTCTACATCGTCTACCATATAGTGCCTCGAAAGGTGACATTTTCAAGCTGGCTTGGTAACTATTGTTGTATGAGAATTCAGCATACGGCAATCTCTTGTCCCAACTATGCCCATGTTTCAAGGCATAAGCTCTCAGCATGTCTTCCAAAATCTGATTTGTCCTCTCAGTTTGCCTGTCGGTTTGTGGGTGATATGCGGAGCTGAAATTCAACCGTGTACCCATGGATTCATGCAGCTTCTTCCAGAACCTAGAGCTAAATTAAGAACCTCGATCTGAAACTATCCTCTTCGGAACTCCATGACAACACACGATTTGCTCCATATACAGCTCGGCTAATTGTGCCACGGTGTACTTGGTCCTAACAGGAATGAAGTGGGCTGTTTTCGTCAATCGGTCCACGATAACCCAAATAGAGTCGTAGCCGGACTGAGTACATGGAAATCCGACTATGAAATCCATACCGATTTCTGCCCACTTCCACTCGGGTACTTTCAACGGCTGCAGTAATCAAGCAGGTCTTTGATGTTTGGCCTTCACTCGTTGGCACGTATCGCATAGGGCAACATATTCGGCTATGTCCCTTTTCATGCCATCCCACCAATAGCAAGTTTTTAGGTCCTTGTACATCTTCGTACAGACGGGGTGTATGAATAAGGCGAGTCATGTGCCTCCTTTAGTACCATGTCGGGATGTGCTTCACGTTAGGCACACAAATCCTTTTCCCTAACCAAAGCGTGCCATTTTCGTCTTGATTTCCTTTATCTCCACATCCGTTGCTTGGACATTTCTTATCTCTTGTTCCAGTATTGATTTTTGTTCTATCACCTCCATATCGTTCAACAACCCGAGATGTAACCGTTCAAACTCCTTACGCAGCTCAGGCGGCAGCTCCCAAACCATGAGTTGGTGACATGCTCCCTTTCGGCTCAATGCATCCGCTATTACATTGGCCTTCCCAGGGTGATAGTTGATTCCTACATCATAATCCTTGATGAGTTCCAACCATCAACGTTGTCTCAAATTCAGATCCATTTGCGTGAATATACTTGAGGTTTTTTTGATCCGTGTAGATCTCACATCGGTGACCGAGGATGTAATGCCTCCAAATCTTTTTCAGAGCATGTACCACGGCTGCAAGTTCCAGATTGTGCGTAGGGTAGTTCAGCTCATGTTTCTTTAAATGCCTTGATGCGTAGGCTACCACTTGGCCTTCTTGCATAAGGACACATCTGAGTCCTTGTCTTGAGGCGTCACAATATATATCAAAGCTCTTGCTCACGTCCGGCAATAACAATACCGGTGCTGTTGTCAATATCTTCTTTAACTCCTCAAAACTGTCTTGACACGCTTGTGTCCACTGAAACGCTTTCCCTTTCATCAGCAGTTCAGTCATAGGTTTCGCTATTTTGGAGAAATCCTTGCTGAACCGGCAGTAGTATCCAGCCATCCCAAGGAAACTCTGAATGTCCCTCACATTCTGCGGTTGGTTCCACTTCAAAACATCACTCGCTTTCCCAGGATCAACCGATAGTCCTCCTTTGGAGATGATGTGGCCTAAGAATTATATCTCCTTTAGCCAAAATTGACACTTTTGAACTGAGCATATAATTGATGCTCTCGCAGTTTCTGCAATGTCAATCTTAAGTGTTCTTCATATTCTTCCTCGCTTTTTGAATACACCATGATGTCGTCGATGAAAACCACGACGAACTTGTCCAAGTACTCCATGAAGACCTTATTCATGAGGTACATAAAGTATGCAGGTGCATTCATCAATCCAAATGACATGACGGTCTATTCATACGAACCATACCGTGTTCGAAATGCAGTCTTGGGTATGTCAGAGGGCTTAATCTTCAGCTAGGAGTATCTCGACCAAAAATAAATCTTGGAGAAAATTTGGGCGCCTTTCATTTGATCGAATAGGTCCTCTATGTGGGGCAGCGGGTATTTTTTCTTGATTGTCACTTCGTTGAGAGACCTATAGTCCATGCACATCCTTTGGATCCCATCTTTGTTGTCTACGAAGAGCACTAGGGCTCCTCATGGTGACGAGCTTTGGCGTATGAAACCCTTATCTAGCTGCTCCTGAATTTTCTTCTTGAGCTCCACTAATTCATTAGCAGGCATCCTATATGGTCTCTTCGCCATAGGTGCAGTTCCGGGTACTAAATCAATGGCAAATTCAATGTCCCGGTCAGGTGGCATACCTGGAAGTTCTTTCGGAAACACATCTAAAAATTCTTGAACCACCGGAATGCTTTCCAATGTCACTTCTTCGATGTGGTTCAGCATTGCCTTCTCGGCTGCAGATTGGGATGCCTCGAACTCGATACGAGTATCGTGCTCACTAGTCAACTGCACGATCCTCTTAGCATATTGAATCACTCTATTGTACTTGCTTAACCAGTCCATCCCAAGTATTATATCAATCCCATGGGAATCCAAGACAATAAGGTTGGTGAGAAAGTCTACCCCCCTTATTTTAAGGCTTACTTTCGGACGTACTATATTAGTCCTCATCTCTCCATGGGAGAATTAACTAACATAGTTTGTTTCATGTGGGATATGGGCAGGTTATACTTGGCAACATACTTGGATGAGATGAATGAATGCGATGCCGTGGAATAAAATAAAAGAGTGACTAGGTTGGAGTTGGCAAGAAACATACCAATCATGACGTCCTCAGCTTGTTGTGATTCCTCAGCGGAGACGTGATTGTTGCTCCTCCATTCGGCCATGGGTTCTGCTTAGGTGCATTGCTCGGCTGACCAAATCCTTTCTTGGGGCACTGATTTGCAAAGTGTCCCGCCTCTCCGCATGAAAAGCATGCCTTGTTACCCATAACAGCAGGAAGGTTGGGGCGAGGCTGATTTTGAGCATAGGCGCCCATGTTCGGACGGGGCGCAGGAGGCATAGGCATACGAGGTGCATTCATGACAGGGCGTTGCTGCGGTGGCTGGTTAGAGCGAGGTGGATTTGCAGGGCAGAAGTAGAAGTGGACGAGCCATAGTGTGGTGCAGATGGTGGCATGAAGCGGGGGTGTACGTTGCTTCCTTGTGGCTGTCCTTGGTATGGCATCTTTCTCCTTCCATCTTGTTCAATCTCACGGATCTTGCTCTCCACTACTATAGCTTTGTCAATGATCTTTTGGAAGTTTACATAATCATTGTTGAGCAGCTGGACTTGAATTCCATTGTTCAGTCCTCTCATGAACAAGTATCGCTTCCTGTGATCCTAGAACATACCTTGACAGCTGCGTGAACTTGTTGAGATACTCATTCACGCTCTTCCTTCCTTGCCGGAGAAGTTCAAACTCCTTCTTTTAAGCATCATGACTCCTTCAGGGACATAGTAAAAGCGGAAACTCTTCTTGAATTCAGCCCAAGGGATTGTCTCCTGACTGACATCAGCATTGCAAAGAGCGTCCCACCAATCATTGGCTGCTCCCATCAACTGGTGTGATGCGAAGAGAACCTTCTCCCGATCACTACATTGAATAATAGCAAGCTTATTTTCCATATACTTCAGCCAATCATCAGCCTCCATAGGATCATTGGCTTGTGCAAAAGTAGGCGGCATAGTCCTCATGAACTCTCCCAATCGGTTGTGAGCAGGCGTGGTGGCAGTGGCGGCGGTGGGGGTGCAGGAACGGGGTTAGGATTGTTGTTGTTGGCCTGCAGCTGACCCAACGTTTGTATCGTAGTTTGCATGAGCTTGTTTAGCCATCAACCGTTCAATGTTGCTTGCATCAGCCCCGAGGTTGGCATCTTCAGGAACTTCCACATTGTCATCCTCATGTGGTTCATTGTTACCAAGAGCGGTCCTTCGGTGGCGGTTGAAATTTTCCCTCGCCATCTGTGAGAGGGTAGAGTAGGAAATAGAAATTTAGATTCATCCCCCAACTATATGCGTCAAGGTGTATGAACTAAGCAACTTCTTTTATTAATTTCAGCCTATATGAGGATGTGCTCCACTATGTGTGGATGTGGACATTCGCTGAAGCGTCCCATAACTCACACCAAGCACGCAACCCAAGCAATCATCATAAAAATTCAGCACACCACTCTTATTTCAGCCTACTACGTCTAAGTGTTCCTGTTACAACTTTATTCAATGGGAAACCTAAACTTAGTTGTGGGAACCGGTGTTGTTCTTGCCGTGTGACGGGGGTGGTCCGTACATGGGCGCCACCAAGCTAGGTGAGTCGGCAGTACATGTATGGATATATGACACTGGTGCTCCATTTGTTCCCTCGTTGGCACGAGTCTCCTCTTGTTTTTCCAGCAAGTAAAGCTTCGTGCGGAGGTAGCGGATCTCTTCTTGTGCGCTTGCATAGCGGTTTCCTAACTTCACTGGCAACCTCTGAGACTTGTCAGCAGCTTGTGGGTTGGAAAGAGCTCCTTCATGGGGTCCAATGATCTCCCTTGTACCACTCTTCCGATATGGGTGCTGCTCAAAGGTAGTGTTCTCAAGCTGCTCACGGAATGCGTAGCACAGTCCAGTGAGTGCATCCCATGCAGCAGCATCAACAGCTTCTGCCCTTGTAGCTCTCCATGTGGGTGTGAATTGCCGTGTGACAACCCTACCGTTAGATATGATGGTTACCTCAGCCTTCCACTCTTCATGCCCGAGACGAGGGACATTCTTAAGGAGGTATTCCGGATATAAGCTGCAGCAATCAAGGAACTCTCTAAGGTCCCTGGATATGTGTGCTCCCTCCATCCCGTCGGACCGGAATTCTTGAACTGAACGGATGGCCCGTTCATCACCTTCATTCTCAGCCTCAGCTGGGGGTGGCTCCTCTTCGGATTCATCTCCTTCCGACATAGCTTCATGAGACTCCGCTGGATGTAAGCCCACGTGAAATTCCTCCTGAGGTTCGTACCAATGCTGCTGTTCTTGTGGATCGTCTTCCATGTCGTCTTCGATTGGTTCCACCTCTTCCGGGTCCTCTTCCTCATGCACAGAGCTACTGACTTCATCTTCATCATGAGTTTCCATCTTCACCTCCTCCTAATATGGTCCATCGGACACCTCAATGGGGTTAAGTGCACTACCAAGTGGTGGTGGACGAGTTCTCATGCATGCTGTGCTCCTAGTGACCGGCATCTATAAATAAGACATGAGAAACTTTAGAGAAGAATGAAATATCTCCAAACTTTGAGAAGCTATGAAGCAAGAAAACAGAGGGTGTGGCTTTCCAAAAGAAAAGGAGAAAGAGGGCTGAAAATAACACTTTGTGGTGGCTGAGTTGACAATTAAAGTGCAGCAACAAGCAAATTTCAAAAACAGAAGTTTAGAAGAGTGTTCCTATGTGTTTTAGAGTGTCCATTCTACCTAGGCTTGTGTCCTACAGTCAACATGACTCTGTTGCCAATTTGTGACACCCGGTTCCAAAAACGAACCAAGTGAATGCGCATGTGTGCCCAAGATTTTCATCATACATACACATGTACTTCACAAACTGGAATTCAAAATATAACCACATACAAATAATGTTTAATTACTTTACTACATTGAATCATTGTCTCACTCATGGATATCTAACTTATTCTTGCAGCGGAAGACTCTAAACGACAGCGGAAAATAACTAAAGATGATAGGGCTCCACTCTGACTCCACATACATGTTGACGGTAAATTAATATATACCAGATGGAACAAAAAGTTTAAAACTTATATAGGTAACATTGTTATTTTTGGTAAATATAGAATTAATTTACATACACATATTATTCAGATTTTCATATCTTCTAAAAATGGATCTTCAACTGAAAGTTGGTTTGTATGAACATATTGTCTTATTTATACGTGTATGAATTTTGTTAATTTTTTTAAAGCGATCCAACATGTTAAAATTCAAATTATCCGTCATTCTAATGAAATGCTCATATACATATGAGGCATTCTTCAAATTTTGAACACACACTGATTCAAACAATTTTGTAAAAAACTGAAAAAATCATAGAGGTTGGTATGACGACTAAAAAGTCCCATAGAAAAATTCACTCACAAAATCATTGTATTATGCAAGATACAAAAATGACAAATAACCTATTTATTTTTTTAAGTTCTCACCAATTTCTAAGGTTTTTCTAAGTGGAATTTAATGGGCACATGTAATACTAAATCATATTATAAGAAGTTGAAATTTGGGCTTTTACAAGCCCCCTCATTTTTATCAAGAATATTAAATAATCCTAAACTTAGTAAAAAACTTTCACGGACGGTTCTATATTAAAAAACCGCCTGTGATAATTGCCTCTCCATAGGTCCGCTCTTCAGTTTCTTCTTCCTTTGCTTCCTTTTTTATTTAGATTCCAATGTAAATACTCAAACATGTATAGATTCTGCATATTGAGTCAAAACTCGGTGATTCTTTTTTCTATATTATTTAAAAATTAATATATACCAGATGGAACAAAAAGTTTAAAACTTATATAAGTAACATTGTTATGTTTTGGTAAATATAAAATTAATCTATATGCACATACTACCTAGATTTTCATATCTCCTAAAAAATGGATCTTCCACTGAAAGTTGGTTTGTATGAACATATTGTCTTATTTATAGATGTATAAATTTTGTTAATTTTTTAAAGCAAACCAACATGTCAAAATTAAAATTATCCACCATTCTAATGAAATGCTCATATACATATGAGTCATTCTTCAAATTTAAAACACACATTGATTCAAACGATTTTGTAAAAATCTAAAAAAAATCATAGAGGTTGGTATGATGACTGAAAAGTCCCATAAAAATCCACTCACAAAATCATTGTATTATGCAAGATACAAAACTGACAAATAACCTATTTATTTGTTTTTTATGTTCTAACCAATTTCAAATGTTTTTCCATGTGAACTTTAATGGGCACCTGTAATACTAAATCATATTACAAGAACTTGGAATTTGGGCTTTTACAAGCCCCCTCATTTTGATCAAGAATATTAATTAATTCTAAACTTAGTAAACTTTTTTCACAGGCAGTTTTAAATTACAAACCGCCTGCGATAATACATCTTCGTAGGCGGTGTTTAATAAATCTTCGAAGGGAAGAAGGGTCGCACGCCGGTCGCACGTCTTTGGACCACCGGTCGCAATTATGTTCTCTGCAGCAATTCCTCCTTGGGCCTCTCTTCTCCCTTTGTCAACAATGGAAGACGCACTTTTATCTTGCCCGTCTCTGCACCACTGGCCGTAATTAAGTTCTCCACATCTCCTCATCCTCGGGCCGTGCATTTCCCTTCTGTCCATCTCTAGCCGCTATGTCTTCAAACCCTTAGCGATCGAGCAACTCCAATGCGACCACTGCCTACCGTCCACTGTTCACCATCACCGTCGTCTTCGTCGCCATCACTACTCCCTCCTATTCTACATCGTCATCGTCGTTCATGGCTGGGAACTTTGTTATCAACTTGGCGCATGGCCGACTCAAGGAGGAGCGCTTGGCGTGGCGCAAGAACCACCCCCATGTTTGTACATATGGCACAATGGTTGCATGGTTGTATGTAGCTCTGAAATGGACTGATGAACTTAAACTCTAGTTTTGCTTTTTCGTCTTGTTTGTTTTTGGTATTTGCAATTTCATGGTTTGCCATTTGCGTGACTTGTTATCCAATTTCTTTGCGTAGGGTTTCTCTGCGAAGCCTGGGTCGAGAGACTTAATGTAACACCCTCAATTTCATATTCACACATGCATGCATATTTCATATAGAGAAAACATTTTAAAAGAAGTAGAACAGGTGAAACATAGCTAAGAAGAGCCAATTCCAATCCACCGAGAGCACCGTCTACACTTCCCGCGGCCCGCAGGCCACGTGGCGCCTTCGGAGCTCATCCCTGCAAAAAGGGTGAGGTACGGCACTGCTGGCTACGTGGCAGGCTCGGAGCTTGCCTCTGCGGAAGGGGCGTGTGAGACCTATGTGTGCTGAATACATTGGCAATTAGGTTAAAAGTAAGCATTAACATTCAAAGTTTTGAATATTGCCAAAACATTCTTCTGTGGCAAGGTCCGACAAGTTCTTTGTTAGGTCCGCCAAGTGTTGGCAAGGTCCGACGCAAGGTCCGGAGAGCTCCTGCAAGGTCCGGAGAGCTTCTGTGAGGTCCGGAGCTTGTTTTTAGGGATCTCCCGTGAAGTTCAACTCGTAGAACTGCAGCGTCTTATTTTTGCTTTTAACACGCAATGTTTCAAACTTGCTTTATGGGAAGGTTTGCTTAGTATTAATTTGCTAAGTTTTTGGTGTGTTTTGGTGGTTATAGCTGTTATCATTTGATATGGTTTGCAACATGCTTATGTGACGTGCTCATGTAAGGTGTTGTGGTTTTCCAACTAACGTGGGTCAAGTCGAGGACTTGTGCTCGGAAGAATTGGTTGTTTATTCATGTGCAGGTGTTGCTTGTGTTCAATACATGGCTGGTGAAGGGATCCTTGGACTAGTCTCAGGGAGGAGATGAGGATCCAACAACCAAGTTCGGGAGGAGTTGTGGTTGAGTTGATCGGGAGGTCGCGGAGCATGTTTGGATCAAGGGCAGTGCATATGAAGGTTGCGTGTACGTCGTTGGAAGGTGTTTGCACGTGTGCAAGGAGTGCATGGACGTGGTAACATTGTTCCAAGGCGTGATGAAGAGATGTGGACGTAAAGAATTGGTCAGAAAGGTTCAACCGACTAGGTTATGGACTCAGGCTGCGGCTGAGTCGTGTTTGACTCAAATATGGAATGTTTTGAGTTGGTTATGATAGGATTTCGTTTGGGTCACGAATTTGAGTTATTTTAGTAATGTTTGGGACGTTCCTAAGGTATTTGGAAGTCTTAAGATTGCTGCTATCTGCGTATAGAAGAGTCTTGAGCAGTATAGGAAAGTTACAGTTTGAATCCAAGTAGGAGTAGGAGTCCTAGTTTGAGTTGAGTTGGCCTTAGGGCTGGTTATATAAGCAAGGGGGGCCAGGTCTCGTGGGTGCATGACTTTGGGATGTTCCTCTTGTGTTTCTATTGAATAAAGTTCATAGTTTCGAGGAGCTTTTGTGCCTTGTTCGTCCGACTTGTTTTTCTTCAAGTCTTTCTCGCCGAGTTTCTGGACAGACCGACGTTGCTTCGGAGTTTCGTTCATAAGTCGAGTTTTACAGATCCGATTGACGTGATTCTTTTTGGTTTGTCTTCAAAACTCAATTATCTATCATCTGTGAAATTTTCACATGCTTCGCATTTGTAGTTTTTGAGATACACGAGTTTCTTTGCAGCATTGCAGATCTGTTTTATATCGGGTAGAACAGATTGATCTTCGTTTAATGTTTTGATCGTATCTCAAGTTTTACTTCGTGTTTTCAAGTGATTCTTATTGCATTAGATCCGTGACTTGATTCTCTCCCTCTCTACTTGATTTGTCACGGTTGAACACGTTTTAAAACACTTGCACACACTGTTTCTTTAACAGATTGATTTTTGCTGAGGGGTTTTTGTTGTTTCCGCTGCGAAAAGTTTTAATCTACCATTCACCCCCCTCTGGTAGCTTTTCACGTGTTCTTCGATCCTACAATTTGGTATCAGATCCAAGGTGCTCTAATCTTTGTGATTTGCACGTGTTTTGACTAACCATCATGGAGAAGTACTCCGCAAAACCTTGTGTGTTCAATGACATCGATTTTCAGGTTTGGAAGGCGCGGATGGAGGACTACATACAGGCGCAAGGCTTCGCCATATGGGAAAAGGTCTACCGGAACTTTGATGTACCACCCAACGATCAAGTTACGGCTGCGAACATGAGAGATGTTGACAACAACAACAAGGCTCGCAACTTGATCATCCAAGGATTGACTCAAAGCGACTTTGACCGTGTTGCACACCTCCGATCTGCATATGATGTTTGGAAAGCTCTTTGTGACTACCATGAAGGATCCAATACGATCAAGGAGGTAAGGCAAGATATGTTCAAGAAAGAATACATGTGTTTTGAGATGCAACCCGGTGAGTCAATTGATGACCTTTTTGCTCGCTTTAATAAAATTCTCAGCAACTTGCGTAGTGTCAATGTTAACTTTTCAGATGCTGAAAATGCTAGACAATTGTTAGGAGCATTAGATATGTCAATTTGGGAGATGAAAGTTACATCTATTCGTGAATCTACTGTCATGAGTTCTCTTACTTTAGACGTGCTTTATTCTAAATTGAAAACTCATGAAATTGACATCATCTCACGTAAAAATCGAACAAGTTTATTGCATTTGTTTCACAACGTGACATGTCTAGTTCTAGTCAATCATCATCTAGTGGTGCACTCTCTTTGCTGTCCTGTCTAACCCTTGAACAGATTGAAGAGTTTCTAGAGGAGGAGCTTGCACTCATCTCTACTCGGTTCTCAAAAGCATTGCAAAATGTGAGAACTAGAAGGAGAGGAAGCTCCGGACCTCAACGATGTTTTAAATGTGGTAAGACAGGACATTTTCGTACGGAGTGCCCTAACCTTTCAGGTCCGACTTCACGTGAAGAAAAGCAAACAAGGCCGAAGAAATCGTTTGCAAAGAATAAGAAGAAGAAAGATTTATCAATGCGCAACATAGTGCATAGTATGATCTCTGCACTTCAAGATTTCGTCTCAAGTAATATGGACACCGGTAGTGATGAAGATGAAGAAGCTATGGTAAATATGTGCTGCATGGCGAACAAGTCAAGTTCAAGCTCCGAGAGGAGGCACAACACAACAGCGACGATGAAGAGGTATGTCCCACTTGCGAAGAAATGTGTGATGCTATTTCTCATGCCACTGTTATATTAAAGAAAAAGGATAAAAAACTTAGGAACAATGCTGTTAAAATTGACTCACTAGAATCTGAAATTAATCATTTAAAAACTTTGATTCCTAGTGATGATTCTTGTTCCTCATGTGATTTGATTTATGAAAAATTATCCTCTTTAATAAGTGCACACGCATCTACACTTGATAAACTTGAACTTGAAATTGAAAAGAATAAAGAGCTTGCTGCACTTAATGATAAAAATTTGAAAGATGCTTGTTGTTCTACAATTGATTTGCATTATTCTTCATGTGATGATCTGAATAAGAAACTAAATGATGCTATGAATGAGATTTCTATTTTGAACAATGCTTTACGTGTGCATGAAGTTAAATATTGTTCAAATTGCAAACTAAAAGGAAAAACTTCATGTGAAAACTGCTTTGATCTGTCCAATAAACTTGATGACATGCATAGGACACTAGATCGGTTTTCTAATGCAATTAAGAACCTAAACTTGCTGCTGAATTCTTCCAAGTCTTATAATGATAAAACTGGTTTAGGTTTTAATTCTCATGCTCATGCTAAGGCACACCCACCTAAAGTTGTAAAGTCATTAGGAAGCGGTTTGATTCAAACAGCTCCTAGACAAGAAGAGGTGATTTTCGAATCTGCAGGAGTACTGTCCCATTCGGGTTCTAATAAACGTGTTGCTTGCTTATCTAGACATGATAATAAGGTTATTTTTCATTGTACCTACTGTGGTAGAGATGGTCATGTCATGGATTTTTGTTATAGACTAGCTAAACACGATAAGAAACAAAGAATACTTGCTAGATCACATAACAACCAAGAAAAATCTGCTAGGTCGAATGTTCAGAGCTTGCAACCTGCTGTAATGAGTCAAAAACTTGCTCCCGGACCTACTGTTTTTTGTGCTACATATAACACATCTTCTAAGTCAGTAGTTGGGAACAAAAATTTTCGATGTTTGGCTCATAAACCTGCTGTACCTTCTCAGCTTTCGCGTGTTATTCCTGCTGGACATCGTGTGACTCAGTACTGGATTCCTAAAAGTCTTTTAACTAACCCCAGTATTGAGTCATCGACGTATTGTGCTGCTGTGTAGGTTTCACGTTTGAGGAAGGAGAATATTTGGATTGTGGATTCAGGTTGCTCACGCCACATGACCGGTAACAAAGAATGGTTCTCCTCTCTCTCTTTTGTGTCACGTGTAGAAAATGTTACTTTCGCAGATAACTCTTCTACTCCCATAATTGCTAAAGGTTCGGTTAGAGTAAACAATCTCTACACTTTGAAAGATGTGGCACTTGTTAAAAATTTGAAATACAACTTGCTTTCGGTTTCACAATTGCTAGATGAAAATCTAGAGGTAAGCTTTGCTAAAAATTGCTGCAAGGTTGTAGATTCAAAAGGTGAGCTTTTGTTTAACATGTCTAGGTTTGGAAGAGTTTTTAAAGCTGATTTTGATTTGTCAACTTCTAAGCATCGGTGTCTAGTTGCTAATGATTCAAAGGATCTATATTTTTGGCATCGTAGACTTGGTAACATAGGCTTTGATCATCTCACTCGTGTTAGTGCTCTCGATCGCATACGTGGGCTGCCGAAGCTTAAAAAGGACAATGATATTGTGTGCTCTTGTTGTAGACATGCTATGTTTGTTGCAGGTTCACATGCTCCTCTCACAATGACCATGACAGCTGAACCGGGACAACTTTTACATCTTGACACAGTAGGTCCGGCACGTGTTCAATCCTTCGGAGGTAAATGGTATGTGCTTGTGATTGTTGATGATTATTCCAGATATTTTTGGGTTTATTTTATGGCACCTAAGAATGAAGCTTTTAGTCATTTTAGAACTTTATTTCTTAGATTATCTATTGATCACTCAGGATCATTAAAAGCAATTAGAAGTGATAACGGAACTGAATTTAAAAACCAATCCTTTGATCACTTTTGTGCTGAAAATGGAATAGATCATCAATACTCTTCACCCTATGTACCACAACAAAATGGTGTCGTAGAAAGAAAGAACAGGACCTTAGTTGATATGGCTAGGACTATGCTTGATGAAAATTAAACTCCTAGGAAATTTTGGGCTGATGCAATTGCAACCGCTTGTTATGTCTCAAATCATGTTTTTTTGCGTGCTAAGCTTGGAAAAACCCCATATGAGCTCCGGTTTGGACATAGGCCTAGTGTTACACACTTTAGGGTTTTTGGTTGCAAATGCTTTGTTAAGAAACATGGTAATCTTGATAAATTTGAAGCTAGATCTGTTGATGGCATGTTTCTTAGTTATCCATCTCATACTAGAGGCTACCGTGTGCCTTTACTTGACACTAACAAAATAGTGGAGACTTGCGAGGTTTCTTTTGATGAAGCTAGCCCAAGTACTAGCTCCGATATTGCAGGTCCGGATCCATATCCGCAGGGGGAGAGTATTTTTATTGAAGAAGATGAAGAAGTGGTGCTGCTGCCCGAAAACTCGGAAGTAAATAACGATCAAGCTGCTGATTTTGCACCACAACCAGCACCAACAGTCACTACTGCTGGTTCGGACCTTCCTCAATCAACAAGCTCTCCTAATCAAAAGTCCGAACATGAAGAAGAAGGTGCTTGTGAAGTGTCTACTCCCCTCCGAGTACTCAAAAGTCATCCTCCACAACAAATCATTGGAAGCTAGCATGAACGAGTCACTCGCTCCAGGTTTTGCGATCCAAACTCTCATGCTCATTCTGCTTTTGTTGCTTCTTTTGAACCCAAGGATATATCACACGCACTCACTAATGAATCTTGGATTAATGCCATGCAAGAAGTGTTAGAAAATTTTGAAAGAAATAATGTTTGGAAACTTGTACCTCCACCTCAAGGTCACACATTAATTGGAACTAAATGGGTATTTAAAATAAGCAAAGTGAGGATGGGGTTGTGGTTAGGAATAAAGCTAGGTTGGCTGCTCAAGGTTTCACACAAATTGAAGGTCTAGATTTTGATGAAACATTTGCTCCTGTTGCTAGATTAGAAGCTATAAGAATTTTATTAGCATTTGCTGCATCTAAAGGTTTCAAGTTATATCAAATGGATGTTAAAAGTGCTTTTCTTAATGGCTACATAGAGTAGGAGGTTTATGTTAAGCAGCCACCGGGTTTTGAAAATCCAAATTTTCCTAATCATGTTTACAAACTGTCCAAAGCCTTGTACGGTCTAAAACAAGCCCCTAGAGCATGGTATGATAGGTTAAAAACATTCTTACTTGAAAAGGGGTTTACCATGGGCAAGGTTGATAAAACTCTTTTTGTACTTAAGCATGGCAATGACTCATTATTCATTCAAGTGTATGTGGATGATATTATCTTTGGTTATGCTTCTCATGATCTCGTGTCCAAGTTTTCAGCTATGATGAGTTCAGAATTTGAGATGAGTATGATGGGAGAACTCACATACTTTTTGGGGCTGCAAATCAAGCAAACAAAAGAAGGAACTTTTGTGCATCAAACTAAGTATACAAAGGACCTTCTTAAGCGCTTCAACATGGACAAATGCAAGCCTCTTCGGACACCAATGGGAACAGCAACAACACTTGAACTTGACGAAGATGGTGACCCGGTCGATAAAAAAGAATACAGAAGTATGATTGGATCACTTTTGTATCTCACGGCGTCAAGACCAGACATACAATTCGGTGTATGTCTTTGTGCACGTTCTCAAGCTTCTCCACGTGCTTCACATCGCCAAGCCATCAAAAGGATTCTCAGGTACCTACATGGAACTCAAGAATTTGGCATTTTTCTTCCTTATTCCTCAACCGTTTCTTTGAAAGCTTTTTCGGATGCTGATTTTGGGGGTTGTAGGATTGATAGGAAAAGTACTTCAGGTGCTTGTCATTTTCTTGGTAATTCACTTGTTGCTTGGTCCTCTAGAAAACAAAGTTCAGTTGCACAATCCACGGCCGAATCTGAATATGTAGCTGCGGCTAGCGCTTGCTCACAAATTCTTTGGATTGTTCAAACACTTAAGGACTATGGGGTTGATTTAGATAGTGTTCCACTGTTTTTTGATAACACTAATGCAATTTGTATTGCTAAAAACTCCGTGAAACACTCTAGAACTAAGCACATTGACATTAGGTATCACTTTCTTCGTGATAATGTTGAAAAAGGAAACATTGTGCTTCACCATGTCGATACCGAACAACAATTGGCTGATATTTTTACAAAACCTTTGGATTTCACTCGTTTTTGTTTCATTCGTAGTGAAATAGGGGTTATGCATCCTCATGGCTTAAATTGAGGGGGAGTTTTTGAAACTTTGAAAGTCTATGTGTGAATCTGAAACTAAAATAATATGAGCATAGTATTTCATACATATATGACTTTGTGATTCCTTTTACAGGCTGAAAGTTCTTACTACATTACTCATGTTATACATTTTGTAGTTTTTGCCATGACTAGTAATTGGAATAATTACTTACACTAAATCTGGTCATGATCAAACTTTCTTGCTGTTTTGAACTTGTTGCGTGCTCACAAGTGCTTTTAATCATAAAAAATTAATCAAGTGATCAGCTCACATGTTGAGTTTTCAAATAAAAAATTGAGAAAAGATCAAGAGAATATGCATGCATCGCACTTCTTCTTTTGAGATTGCTTATCATTGCACTAAGATATGAACTTGGAAGGAATTGTGTATGACTAAAACCATGTCCTTAAGCTTCTGATTGTCAAATGACATAGGCTTGGCTTGGTTGGTTAGAATAAGGCTGATGCAGCATATAATCTCTTGCAAATATCATATGATCAACTTTGTGCCTTAAATGGTTATGAATAATAAAAATGCAGCAACAAGTGTCATGTTTTCAGGTTTTGAAATAGTTGAGTAAGGGAGATCATGACTTGCATAAACTGAAAAATACATTTGATCTCTAGCATGGCTTACACTACTTTATGTATCTCATTGATGTGATAGTGTAAGTAACCTGATAGTATGACTTGGATGAGCTTTGTTTTGTATGTATATGTTATAATATGCTCATAACATTTAAAAATTTCTCTTTTGAACCTTGCTGAATACATTGTCAAAGGGGGAGAAATATGTATAAGAAGAGATTTTTTTTACACTTTGCATATGTTATACACTTTCTTCCTTCTCTGATTTTAAATGGGGAGAAATTAATAAAGGGGGAGAAATGAGTTTTCGAAGCTTTTCAAAACTTTTAATAAGCCAATGTTCAGATTTTAATTGGTGTTGCCAATGCATTCATCAAGGGGGAGATTGTGAGACCTATGTGTGCTGAATACATTGGCAATTAGGATAAAAGTTAGCATTAACATTCAAAGTTTTGAATATTGCCAAAACTTTCTTCTGTGGCAAGGTCCGACAAGTTCTTTGTTAGGTCCGCCAAGTGTTGGCAAGGTCCGACGCAAGGTCCGGAGAGCTCATGCAAGGTCCGGAGAGCTTCTGTGAGGTCCGGAGCTTGTTTTTAGGGAGCTCCCGTGAAGTTCAACTCGTAGAACTGCAGCGTCTTGTTTTTGCTTTTAACTCGCAATGTTTCAAACTTGCTTTATGGGAAGGTTTGCTTAGTATTAATTTGCTAAGTTTTTGGTGTGTTTTGGTGATTATGGCTGTTATCATTTGATATGGTTTGCAACATGCTTATGTGACGTGCTCATGTCAGGTGTTGTGGTTTTCGAACTAACGTGAGTCAAGTCGAGGACTTGTGCTCGGAAGAATTGGTTGTTTATTCATGTGCAGGTGTTGCTTGAGTTCAAGACATGGCTGGTGACGGGATCCTTGGACTAGTCTCAGGGAGGAGATGAGGTTCCAACAACCAGGTTCGGGAGGAGCTGTGGTTGAGTTGATCGGGAGGTCGTGCAGCATGTTTGGATCAAGGGCAGTGCATATGAAGGTTGCGTGTACGTCGATGGAAGGTGTTTGCACGTGTGCAAGGAGTGCATGGACGTGGTAACATTGTTCCAAGGCGTGATGAAGAGATGTGGACGTAAAGAATTGGTCAGGAAGGTTCAACCGACTAGGTTATGGACTCAGACTGCGGCTGAGTCGTGTTTGACTCAAATATGGAAAGTTTTGAGTTGGTTATGATAGGATTTCCTTTGGGTCACGAATTTGAGTTATTTTAGTAATGTTTGGGACGTTCCTAAGGTGTTTGGAAGTCTTAATATTGCTTCTATCTGCGTATAGAAGAGTCTTGAGCAGTATTGGAAAGTTACAGTTTGAATCCAAGTAGGAGTAGGAGTCCTAGTTTGAGTTGAGTTGGCCTTAGGGCTGGTTATATAAGCAAGCGGGGCCAAGTCTCGTGGCTGCACGACTTTGGGCTGTTTCTCTTGTGTTTCTATTGAATAAAGTTCATAGTTTCGAGGAACTTTTGTGCCTTGTTCGTCCGACTTGTTTTTCGTCAAGTCTTTCTCGCCGAGTTTCTGGACAGACCGACGTTGCTTCGGAGTTTCGTTCATAACTCAAGTTTTACAGATCCAATTGACGTGATTCTTTTTTGGTTGTCTTCACAACTCAATTGTCTATGATCTGTGAAATTTTCACGTGCTTCGGATCTGTAGTTTTTGAGATACACGAGTTTCTTTGCAGCGTTGCAGATCTGTTTTATATCGGGTAGAACAGATTGATCTTCGTTTAATGTTTTGATCGTATCTCAAGTTTTACTTCGTGTTTTCAAGTGATTCTTGTTGCATTAGATCCGTGACTTGATTCTCTACCTCTCTACTTGATTTGTCACGGTTGAACACGTTTGAAAACTCTTGCACACACGGTTTCTTTAACCGATTGATTTTTGCTGAGGGGTTTTTGTTGTTTCCGCTGCGAAAAGTTTTAATCTACCATTCATCCCCCTCTGGTAGCTTTTCACGTGTTCATCGATCCAAAACAATTTGAATAGGACTCTTATTTGAAATCTAAGCGGAGTAGGACTCTTCTTTCACACCTTATAAATAGAACCCGAAACCCCTAGCCACAACCACGTACTTTTATTTTCCACCTCCCGAGTCGATGACTTGGAGGCCCTAGCTTCCAACTCGCCGAGTTCCAACCCCTTGCCGGAGTTCAATCGCCGGTGAGACCTCCGATGAGCCCCGACACGCTCACCAGAAGAGAGTTGACAATCTATCTTGCTAGGAGAAAGGCCATGACACCAAGGAGAAGTGAGGTAGGTCTTTGTTACTACCTTACGACATCATCGTGGTTTTCTTCACATCTGTTTTCTTCGAACAGAAGCGTTTTCGTGTGGAAAGATCACGTGTTGATTGGTTTTTGACGATGGAACTTATCTAGATCTTGAGTCAAGATCATCACCACGTCCACACTTGATGCTTATACCTTTGTTCATCGTAAAACCCCATGCAAACAATTAAAACATGCAAGAACACGTAAAAACTGATAGCACCGTAGGATCAGCATGCATCTACACCATTGCATCTTGAGTAAAGTTTGTGCATGATGATTGATTGTTGTGAATCTTGTATGTGCGTGATTGTGAGTAGAAGGACAAGCTCAGGGAGCTATCTGCGAAGAACTACAGCACCAAGATTTCGAAGCGCCTGAGCAACAAAAGGCACAGGAACAAGGCAAGTGCCCTTTGACCATATTGATCCCATGATTTTGAAACTATTTTGTTTGCAAAAACATGTATGCTTGAGTCAACTTGATGGGAAACCCTTTTATAGGAGTTTACTAGTTTTTTTAACCACCCTTGTCGCCGGGTAAGTTGATGAGTCGAGTATGGTCGTTTTGCTTTTTGCTTCGCTTAGCTTACGTGTTATGAGTAGCGAGATAGAACGTGTCTAGCTACTGCACTCATATGAACAATGTTCATGAGAACTTGATGTTGATAATGAACATGAATCGGGGGAGATCTAGGCAAGCCTGGCTTGAGGATGTGGTAGAATGAGATGGTGGTTTACTTGCCGTAGATCTAAGGACTGGTTCATGCCATCACATGCCAGGAAAACTTTCTTGCTGTTTTGAACTTGTTGCGTGCTCACAAGTGCTTTTAATCATAAAAAATTAATCAAGTGATCAGCTCACATGTTGAGTTTACAAATAAAAAATTGAGAAAAGATCAAGAGAATATGCATGCATCGCACTTCTTCTTTTGAGATTGCTTATCATTGCACTAAGATATGAACTTGGAAGGAATTGTGTATGACTAAAACCATGTCCTTAAGCTTCTGATTGTCAAATGACATAGGCTTGGCTTGGTTGGTTAGAATAAGGCTGATGCGGCATATAATCTCTTGCAAATATCATATGATCAACTTTGTGCCTTAAATGGTTATGAATAATAAAAATGCAGCAACAAGTGTCATGTTTTCAGGTTTTGAAATAGTTGAGTAAGGGAGATCATGACTTGCATAAACTGAAAAATACATTTGATCTCTAGCATGGCTTACACTACTTTATGTATCTCATTGATGTGATAGTGTAAGTAACCTGATAGTATGACTTGGATGAGCTTTGTTTTGTATGTATATGTTATAATATGCTCATAACATTTAAAAATTTCTCTTTTGAACCTTGCTGAATACATTGTCAAAGGGGGAGAAATATGTATAAGAAGAGATTTTTTTACACTTTGCATATGTTATACACTTTCTTCCTTCTCTGATTTTAAATGGGGAGAAATTAATAAAGGGGGAGAAATGAGTTTTCAAAGCTTTTCAAAACTTTTCATAAGCCAATGTTCAGATTTTAATTGGTGTTGCCAATGCATTCATCAAGGGGGAGATTGTGAGACCTATGTGTGCTGAATACATTGGCAATTAGGATAAAAGTTAGCATTAACATTCAAAGGTTTGAATATTGCCAAAACTTTCTTCTGTGGCAAGGTCCGACAAGTTCTTTGTTAGGTCCGCCAAGTGTTGGCAAGGTCCGACGCAAGGTCCGGAGAGCTCATGCAAGGTCCGGAGAGCTTCTGTGAGGTCCGGAGCTTGTTTTTAGGGAGCTCCCGTGAAGTTCAACTCGTAGAACTGCAGCGTCTTGTTTTTGCTTTTAACTCGCAATGTTTCAAACTTGCTTTATGGGAAGGTTTGCTTAGTATTAATTTGCTAAGTTTTTGGTGTGTTTTGGTGATTATGGCTGTTATCATTTGATATGGTTTGCAACATGCTTATGTGACGTGCTCATGTAAGGTGTTGTGGTTTTCGAACTAACGTGAGTCAAGTCGAGGACTTGTGCTCGGAAGAATTGGTTGTTTATTCATGTGCAGGTGTTGCTTGAGTTCAAGACATGGCTGGTGACGGGATCCTTGGACTAGTCTCTGGGAGGAGATGAGGTTCCAACAACCAGGTTCGGGAGGAGCTGTGGTTGAGTTGATCGGGAGGTCGTGCAGCATGTTTGGATCAAGGGCAGTGCATATGAAGGTTGCGTGTACGTCGATGGAAGGTGTTTGCACGTGTGCAAGGAGTGCATGGACGTGGTAACATTGTTCCAAGGCGTGATGAAGAGATGTGGACGTAAAGAATTGGTCAGGAAGGTTCAACCGACTAGGTTATGGACTCAGACTGCGGCTGAGTCGTGTTTGACTCAAATATGGAAAGTTTTGAGTTGGTTATGATAGGATTTCCTTTGGGTCACGAATTTGAGTTATTTTAGTAATGTTTGGGACGTTCCTAAGGTGTTTGGAAGTCTTAATATTGCTTCTATCTGCGTATAGAAGAGTCTTGAGCAGTATTGGAAAGTTACAGTTTGAATCCAAGTAGGAGTAGGAGTCCTAGTTTGAGTTGAGTTGGCCTTAGGGCTGGTTATATAAGCAAGCGGGGCCAAGTCTCGTGGCTGCACGACTTTGGGCTGTTTCTCTTGTGTTTCTATTGAATAAAGTTCATAGTTTCGAGTAACTTTTGTGCCTTGTTCGTCCGACTTGTTTTTCGTCAAGTCTTTCTCGCCGAGTTTCTGGACAGACCGACGTTGCTTCGGAGTTTCGTTCATAACTCGAGTTTTACAGATCCAATTGACGTGATTCCTTTTTGGTTGTCTTCACAACTCAATTGTCTATCATCTGTGAAATTTTCACGTGCTTCGGATCTGTAGTTTTGAGATACACGAGTTTCTTTGCAGCGTTGCAGATCTGTTTTATATCGGGTAGAACAGATTGATATTCGTTTAATGTTTTGATCGTATGTCAAGTTTTACTTCGTGTTTTCAAGTGATTCTTGTTGCATTAGATCCGTGACTTGATTCTCTACCTCTCTACTTGATTTGTCACGGTTGAACACGTTTGAAAACACTTGCACACACGGTTTCTTTAACCGATTGATTTTTGCTGAGGGGTTTTTGTTGTTTCCGCTGCGAAAAGTTTTAATCTACCATTCATCCCCCTCTGGTAGCTTTTCACGTGTTCATCGATCCAAAACAATTTGAATAGGACTCTTATTTGAAATCTAAGCGGAGTAGGACTCTTCTTTCACACCTTATAAATAGAACCCGAAACCCCTAGCCACAACCACGTACTTTTATTTTCCACCTCCCGAGTCGATGACTTGGAGGCCCTAGCTTCCAACTCGCCGAGTTCCAACCCCTTGCCGGAGTTCAATCGCCGGTGAGACCTCCGATGAGCCCCGACACGCTCACCAGAAGAGAGTTGACAATCTATCTTGCTAGGAGAAAGGCCATGACACCAAGGAGAAGTGAGGTAGGTCTTTGTTACTACCTTACGACATCATCGTGGTTTTCTTCACATCTGTTTTCTTCGAACAGAAGCCTTTTCGTGTGGAAAGATCACGTGTTGATTGGTTTTTGACGATGGAACTTATCTAGATCTTGAGTCAAGATCATCACCACGTCCACACTTGATGCTTATACCTTTGTTCATCGTAAAACCCCATGCAAACAATTAAAACATGCAAGAACATGTAAAAACTGATAGCACCGTAGGATCAGCATGCATCTACACCATTGCATCTTGAGTAAAGTTTGTGCATGATGATTGATTGTTGTAAATCTTGTATGTGCGTGATTGTGAGTAGAAGGACAAGCTCAGGGAGCTATCTGCGAAGAACTACAGCACCAAGATTTCGAAGCGCCTGAGCAACAAAAGGCACAGGAACAAGGCAAGTGCCCTTTGACCATATTGATCCCATGATTTTGAAACTATTTTGTTTGCAAAAACATGTATGCTTGAGTCAACTTGATGGGAAACCCTTTTATAGGAGTTTACTAGTTTTTTTAACCACCCTTGTCGCCGGGTAAGTTGATGAGTCGAGTATGGTCGTTTTGCTTTTTGCTTCGCTTAGCTTACGTGTTATGAGTAGCGAGATAGAACGTGTCTAGCTACTGCACTCATATGAACAATGTTCATGAGAACTTGATGTTGATAATGAACATGAATCGGGGGAGATCTAGGCAAGCCTGGCTTGAGGATGTGGTAGAATGAGATGGTGGTTTACTTGCCGTAGATCTAAGGACTGGTTCATGCCATCACATGCCAGGAAAACATTGCAACCACAAGGACAAATATGGGTGCGGCTTAGCTGACTAATTAGGTAAGTTGCTAGATTGTTATGGACCGTGGAAGGTGCGGGGAATGGGAGTCGAGAGAGGACTGCCCTAGGAACCGCATGGCACAAGAGGGGGCCCGTAAATGGGGGAATGGTGATCCGAGCCTGCTGGTGAAACCTTGGTGAGTCCATACATCTAGTAGCCCCTTTGTAAAGGCTATTTTGTGATCTCTTGGCCATACACCGACGGTTTTGTACTGGTATAATGGAGGTTCTGCAGTCGCCGACGGGTGACGAAATCACAAACTTGTGGGTAAAATGGTGCAAACTCTTAAGAGTGTAAAACTATCATGATAGCCGTGCTTACGGTCACAAGCGCCTGGCCAACTCACATGATTAGAAGGGATGGTTTGGGATGGTTATGTGGATAGTCTTTGGTTTGGTTATGGTTTGGTCTTTGGATTTGGTTTCAGGACTGTTGAGTCTTGGTAATGAGAATGGTTTCGGGACTGTTGAATTGTGACAATGAGTTTTGGTTCGGATATGTCATCATGAGATGGATATGATCATGAGATGGTTATTATGAGCATGAGATGAAAGTTGAGAAAGATTTATGGTTGGTTGAGACATGAAAGGTGGTGAATCATAAAAGAGGTGTGTTGATGTTTTAATTAGATACATGTTGGGATTAAATTCACTTAAAGATAGTTGCTGTTTTATCATGTTTGTGAAATAAACTTTGCTTTCTGCAATAAGCCTTTTTAATCCTACCTTGCTGTAAGCTACATATCATATTTTCCCGCACTTGTTGAGTATGTCCTGTACTCAAACTTGCATTATTACTTCATCATCAGCACCAGGAGAAGAGTACTTCAAAGATCATGTGGAGTACTAGGCGTGTGATCTACCGTCAACTTGCCTGTGGAGTTGGAGATGGAGCCGCTGCCGCTGTTTAGTTTGCTTCCGCTATCATTTAGAAGACTTCCGCTGCTAGAATAAATTAGAGACTTGTGAATGAGACCTTGAGTCTTCGTAACAAAGTACTTAAACCCATTTATTCATGGTTATATTTTGTATTCAGTTTGTGGATTACATGTGTATGTGTGATGAACATCACGGGCACACATATGCATTAGCTGGGTTCCGTGTTTTACAGGACCGGACGTCACAGATTGGTATCAGAGCTACGTTAACTGTAGGACGCAAGCCTAGTCACAGATTTGCATTAGAGCCACATTGACAGTAGGACGCAAGCCTAGGTAGAATGCATAGATTGGCATCAAAACCACCTTGACTGTAGGATGCAAGCCTAGGTAGAATGGATACCCTAAAACCCATAGGAACGTTTAAACCAAAGAAGCTTGAATTGGAGTGGTGTGAACTTTTGTGATGATTGTTTGTGTTTGTGTGCTTAGTGTGAGTTGTGGGACGCTTCAGCGTTGTCCATATCCACACATAGTAAAGAGATGTAAGATGCTTCGGCATGTGTTCGCATCCTCATATAAAAGTAAATATATTTAGTCCATCCACCTTGATGTATATAGTTGGGGGGATCCATCTAAACTTCTAACTTCTACTCCACCCAACTCTCTCTCACAGATGGTGAGGGAAAACGCCAGCCGACAAAGGAGGAACGCTCGTGGCAACTAGGAACCCCTAGAGGATGACCACGATGAAGTTCCTCAGAATGTTGGCCTCGGGACTGGTGAAAACAACCTTGAACAGTTGATGGCTATGCAGAACCAGCTCATGCAAACTATGATCCAATCTTTGGGTAAGCTGCAAGCCAACAACAACAATCCTAACCCCGTTCCTGCACCACCACCACCACCGCCACCACCGCCGGCTCACAACATACTGGGAGAGTTCATGAGGACTCGACCACCTACTTTTGCACAAGCTAATGACCCCATGGAGGCTGATGATTGGTTGAAATCCATGGAGAAGAAGCTTGCCATTGTTCAGTGCAATGATCGAGAGAAAGTTTTCTTCACATCACACCAACTTCTGGGAGCAGCCGCTGACTGGTAGGATGCTCTTTGCAATGCTCATGTCAACCAGGAGACTGTTACTTGAACTGAGTTCAAGGAGAGTTTCCGCTCTCATTACATCCCTGCTGGAGTCATGATGCTTAAACGGCAAGAGTTCGAAAGTCTCCGCCAAGGAAAGAAGAGCGTGAATGAGTACCTCAACAAGTTCACGTAACTGTCAAGGTATGCCCCTGAGGACATCAACTCGGATCAAAGGAAGCAGTACTTGTTCATGAGAGGGTTGAACAATGAGATCCAAGTTCAGCTGCTCAACAATGACTATGCAAACTTCCAGAAGCTAGTTGACAAAGCTATAGTTGTTGAAAGCAAGATCTGAGAGATCAAGCAAGAAGGCAACAGAAAGATGCCATACCAGCCACAAGGGAGCAATGTACGTCCCCATTTCATGCCCCCAGCTGCACCACAGTATGGGTCGTCTACTCCTACTTTTCGCCCTAATCAACCATCGCAGCAACGTCCCGTTACGCAAGCACCTCGTGTGCCCTTGCCTCCTGCGCCCCGTCCAAACATGGGTGCTTATACTCAAAACCACCCTCGCCCCAACGTACCTGCTGTCTTGGGCAACAAGGCATGCTTTGCATGTGGAGAGGCAGGACACTTTGCAAGTCAATGCCCGAAGAAAGGCCTTGGGCAGCCAAGCAACGCGCCCAAGCAGAACCCGTGGCCGAATGGAGGAGCTCACAAGGCAACCGTGGACAGCAGAGCTATGCTCGTGGCAACATGAATCATGTCTCTGCTGAGGAAGCTCAACAAGCTGAGGATCTCGTGGTTGGTATGTTCCTTGCCAACTCCATCCCAGCCACCATTTTATTTTATTCCGGAGCATCGCATTCATTCATATCATCCAAGTATGTTGCCAAGTATAATCTACCCATATCACACTTCAAATGTACTATGTTGGTTAATTCTCCTGGTGGAGAGATGAGGACTAATATAGTATGTCAGAAAGTAAACCTTAAAATAAGGGGGTAGACTTCCTTGGCAACCTCATTGTCTTGGATTCCCATGGGCTTGACATAATACTTGGGATGGATTGGTTAAGCAAGCACAACGGAGTGATCCAATTGCTAAGAGGAGCGTGCAGTTGACAAACGAGCACGGTACTCGTATTGAGTTCGAGTCAGCCCAACCAACAACCGGGAAGGCAACGTTGAACCACGTCAAAGGAGTACATTGGAAAGCATTCCGGTGGTTCAAGAATTTTCGGACGTGTTTCCGGAAGAACTTTCAGGTATGCCACCTGACCGGGACAATTAGTTTTCCATTGACTTGGTACCCGGAACTGCACCTATAGCAAAGAGACCATATAGGATGCCCGTTAACGAGCTAGTGGAACTTAAGAAGCAAATTCAGGAGCAGCTAGAGAAGGGTTTTATACGCCAAAGCTCGTCACCATGGGGAGCCCCCGTGCTCTTCGTAGATGTAAAGGTCCCAAAAATATGAATACAAAGAAACTCTTGTTTGCAAAAGTTGGTTTCATATGAATGAAATTTTGGAGTTGTTAAAACTTTTCACATGTGATAACCCACATGAGGGCTTTCTTCACACAAGTTCAAATGTTTGTTTGAAAACTTGGAACCCAAGGGGGGTTTAAAATCAAGAGGGGAAGTTTCCATATGTGTGGGAAGGCTAAAGTCAGATTTGGAACAAACTTGTTCAGCAAAATTCAAATGAGAGCAACACTATGAATTTCAAAACTGTTGTGATACAAATCTTATTTGCAGCAGCCAAAATAAAAATCAGATTGCATATTTGAATTCCTTAGGTCCAAATCAGTGGGTATGCAAAGTTTCATGATTTGTGGAAAGGTCTTGCAACTAATTTTTCAAAATGGACTTTAAATTACAAAGAATTCAAATGCCTATTTGAATTTGGATGAAACTTGCCCAATTGTCCAAATGCCTCTCAGATTTAAACTCCCACACTTTGATTTCACCATTTGCAAATTTTGGGAGATATTTAGAAGAGGGATAAGGAGGGACTGGACTGTGGGTCCCACCTGTCATTGAGGGAGAGAAATTTGCAAAAGATCTTCACAAAGCAGTCTCTGTTTTGCTTCTCACAGGCGCTCGACAGCAGAGGGTGTGGCCGACAGCAGTACTCACCGCTCGGCTGACCGCCTCTCACGCGAACTGCCTCAGCCGAGATTTTTATACCCTCTTCCGTGCTCCCTTTCGCCCTCATCACCGAAGCCTCGGCGTTGCCCTTACTTCCCTCGCTCGAGAAACAACCGAGCCGCTGCCGCCGTGCTCTCAATCGACCGGCCACACCGTAGTCCGTGTGCAAGCCTCAGGTGATCGGCAAAACAGCACCACGGATCCTCCCACGACATCCTCGAGCCATCACCGAGCGAGTTCGTGCTCTCTGCACCGAGATACCGCGGTTTCCGTGGCGGCCGAAAGCAATGGCGACGAGGTTCTCTCGTGGGCAGCTCCACAGAGAGGTGTTCACGACCAAGCGAGAGGACCCTTGGGCGCGCAAGAGCTCCCTGCAGCTTCCATCTGAAGCTCAGCACTTGTCTTCGCTTCTAGCCGACGAATTTCAGGATTCCTCTCCGGCCGGTGTAAAATGACCCACGGGTACGAATCTGTAAAATTCTCGCATTATATTCGTTTTGAGCGTTGCAAATTGCACTCACATGACATAGACTTGCTTAGGAACAGCTCCCCTTTTGAAACCTAGCAAGAAACACACTCTGCACGGTGTATTTTTGATCTTTCAGACGGCGGCTATGGAGAGATGGTTCGGGCGCACGGTGAACCCTAATCTAGGACCATTTCCAAGCCGTTTCACCCCCATGCGAAGCCTTCCTAGCATCCACTTGTACTTTAGAACTCGGAAGTCGAAGCTTGGAGGTCTTAGGGCGTCCGGGCGACGTCGCTGGAATTCATCCGAGCCGCTGCACCGGTGCGGGATGGTTTAGAGACGTCGCTGGTCCGGGAAAATCATCTCACCGTATTCCTCGCATGAGGTTAGGGCCTGGCGGCGAGTGGCAGCTCGGGAACTGGTGGGGCGACCGAGTTCGGCGAGCTCCGGCGAGCCCCGGCGGCGCTATCGCGCGGGGGCGAGAGGTAGAAGAAGGTGACGGCGGGCCCGCATGGCAGTGCCTCTGAGGGGAAGGCCGGATCCTCTGTGGCGCCGGATTTAACTGTGGCAACGCGGGAATCAGTCCTGTGACCCCGTGTGGCGCTCTCCCGACACCAGACACGTGTCCCATGGACCCACTGACAGATTTAAACTTTTCCACGATTTATTCAAATCCCAGATTTTTCCCCAAACTTTAGAAGAGCATAACTTTTGCTAGGAACCTCCAAATTTAGTGATTCGAATTGGGTTAGATTCATATTGACAAACTCTATCCAAATATGCAACCCAATTTGTCTGACCGGCACTAATTAATTTTGGAAAATTCTTTAAAAATTTTCAGCAAAAGACTTTTACAGGGAGTTTGGTTTATCCAAAAATCCTCAAATTTTTCCAGAATTTTCTTTAGGGTGCTATTAGACTCCTGTAAAAGTTTCAGCTCATTTGGAGTTGATTTGATCAGGAAAATTCAGATTTCAAGTTGCTGTGTTCAAATGAATACAGAAACATTTTCAGAGAATTTCCAAAACTTGGAAATTCAATTCTGGGTAATTCTTAGCTCCAAAAATCCTAGGAAAATTCATTCAGACTCCATGAACTATAATTGAAAATATAGTCCCCTAAGTTTGACATGAACATGGGTGTTACCTCAGAATTAATTCATCTTTTTTTAAATACTTAAAGAATTGTTCTATATAAACCACTCAATGAAAAGTCCTAATTTGTGGTCCAGATTACTTTCTTGTGACAAGGAACTCACATGAAAATTATCAGCTCAATTGGGGCTCTGGATCCCCACTGTCATGTGTAACCTCTTAAGGTGATCAACACTTAATTGGGAAAGGCACTCAACATTTGATCATAGTGTTTAAACCCAACCCAAACTACTAGCACCAGTGTCATTTTAAATTCTTAAACAGAGTTCCAGTTTTTAAACTATCATTAGACCTTATTAGCAAAAGATTTTCAATTAAATACATATGCATGACCATATCGTGTAGCATTTACGTCAGCACGTGAGAAGGACTTGAAGTGAAGATCAAGGAGGGAGGAAAACAAGTTATCAAGATCCAAGTGATCGTCACTAACTGATTGTATTCTTAGTCACCTGCAAAACAGGCAAGCCCCGGTTTGCATTTGAACAGTTTTATAAAGCATTTTCATTTTTAGAGATCATAGCTTTGCATCATTGATTGCATCAAGTCTAGTTGATATTGAAAACCCCACTTGCATGACCAGAAATACCTAAGAGAGAATAGGTACAATAGCACCTCCGCGAGTGGATTTGGCTATGCTAAATGTTAGTAGGAAAGGTTCGGTAGAAGTCGAGTAGTTGGAAGCTACTCGCGAGTTTAGGGCTGGTTTACTCGGAACGGGTCCAAAATACAAAAGATGAGTAAAGTTCACACATAAGAAATGGAGACCGGGCAGGGAGGTTTAGATGCAGCAGGTTGCGGACCGTGCGTGCATAGACCTGTCTGTGTCGGTTAAGGCCCGTCGTGCATGTAGAGTTTCTTTTTTAGTAGAGACGGATCAGTCTTGCTGAGCCTATGTGCTCACGCTTGCTATATAAGTGGTTTTGCAGGTTAACATTGATGCTAATAAGAAGGTTGTCCAGTGAGACTCGGAGACTTCCGAGTCGGGTAACACATGGAGAACCCAGCCGCTGCTGTTGTCTTCGTGTTGCTAGCGAGAAAAGTCCGCGGGCTAGACTTCATCTCGAGTGCTCTTTAATTATTCGACGTGAGTTGTTATAGACTTCCTCTGTAGCTACTTGTTGTAAATTATTTACAAAGAAAAACTTGTAAGCTTCTGCTATTGTTTTATGTAATACATTGTTCCTTATATGTGTGCTGTTGGGTTCCGCACAACACGGCACCACCCAATGCGATTCCCGGGCGAGTGTCCTGTCCCCGTGACTGAATGGGCGGTGTCGGGCTGCGTCTCAGCGTGGTATCAGAGCTGTGACAAGTGGTATCAAGAGCTGAGCCCTGTCTCAGTTGGTATCAGGCCTGTTTCAGTAGACAAGAAGGACGGGACCCAAAGGATGTGTGGACTATAGGTCTCTCAATGAGGTGACGATCAAGAACAAGTACCCTCTGCCCCGTATAGAGGACCTGTTCGACCAGATGAAAGGTGCCCGAGTTTTCTCTAAGATTGATCTTCGGTCGGGATACCTCCAGCTGAAGATTAAGCCCTCTGACATACCCAAGACTGCCTTTTGAACACGGTATGGTTCGTATGAATATACCGTTATGTCTTTTGTGTTAACGAATGCACCCACACACTTCATGTACCTCATGAATAAGATCTCCATGGAGTACTTGGACAAGTTCGTCGTGGTTTTCATTGACGATATCATGGTGTATTCAAAAAGTGAGGAAGAACATGAAGAACATTTAAGATTGACATTGCAGAAGCTGCGAGAGCATCAATTGTATGCCAAGTTCAGCAAATGTCACTTTTGGCTAAAGGAGATATCGTTCCTAGGCCACATCATCTCCGAGGAAGGAGTATCGGTTGATCCCGGAAAAGTGGGAGATGTTCTGAAGTGGAACCAACCGCAGAACGTGAGGGATATTTGGAGTTTCCTTGGGATGGCTAGATACTACCGCCGGTTCATCAAGGATTTCTCCAAAATAGCAAAGCCTATGACTGAATTGCTAATGAAGGGAAAAGTGTTTCAGTGGACACAAGCGTGTCAAGAAAGCTTTAAGGAGCTCAAGAAAAGGCTAACCACAGCGCTGGTTTTGGTATTGCCGGATATGAGCAAGAGTTTTGACATATATTGTGACGCATCAAGACAAGGGCTTGGATGTGTGCTCATGCAAGAAGGACAAGTGGTAGCCTATGCGTCAAGACAACTAAAGAAACACGAGCTGAATTACCCCACACATGACTTGGAACTCGCAGCCGTGGTACATGCCTTGAAGATTTGGAGACATTATATCCTTGGCCACATATGTGAGATCTATACGGATCACAAAAGCCTCAAGTACATATTCACTCAAACGGATTTGAATTTGAGGCAACGTCGATGGCTGGAACCCGTCAAGGATTATGATGTTGGAATCAACTATCACCCCGGAAAGGCCAATGTAGTAGCTGATGCATTGAGCCGAAAGGGAGCATGTCACCAACTCACGGTTCGGGAGCTACCGCCCAAGCTGCACAAGGAGTTCGAACGGTTACATCTCGGGTTCTTGAATGAGATGGAAGTGATGGAACTCCATTCTTCATTGGGACAATAGATACGAGATGGCCAAGTAACGGATGAGGAAATCAAGGAGATCAAGGAAAGAATCCGACAAGGCATAGAAAAGGACTTCAAGGAAGACGAGAAGGGTACGCTTTGGTTAGGAAAAAGGATTTGTTTGTCTAACGTGAAGCACATCCGTGACACGATATTAAAAGAGGCACATGACTCACATTATTCCATACATCCCGGCAGTACAAAGATGTACAAGGACCTGAAAACTTGCTATTGGTGGGATGGTATGAAAAGGGACATAGCTGAATATGTTGCCTTATGCGATACGTGCCAACGGGTAAAGGCCGAACATCAAAGACCCGCTGGACTTTTGCAACCATTGAGAGTACCCGAGTGGAAGTGGGAGGACATCAGCATGGATTTCATCATCGGATTACCATGTACTCGGTTGGGTTATGACTCCATCTAGGTTATCGTGGACCGATTTACGAAAACCGCTCATTTTCTTCCTGTTAAAACCACGTACCGCGTGGCAGATCTAGCCGAGCTGTATATGGAGCAAATCGTGTGTCGCCATGGAGTCCCGAAGAGGATAGTTTCAGATCAGGGTTCTCAGTTTACCTCTAGGTTCTGGAGGAAGCTGCATGAAGCCATGGCTACGTGGCTAAATTTCAGCTCCGCTTATCACCCGTAAACCGACGGGCAAACTGAGAGGACAAACTAAATTTTGGAAGACATGTTGAGAGCTTGCGCCTTGAAACATGGGCGTAGTTGGGATAGGAGCTAGCTGTATGCTGAGTTCTCATACAATAACAGCTACCAGGCCAGCTTGAAGATGTCACCTTTCGAAGCATTGTATGGTAGACAGTGTAGAACGCCGCTGTTCTGGAATGAGACGGAGAGAACCAAATGTTTGGACCCAAAGTGCTGCAAGAAGCTGAGAAGCAAGTCCAAACGATACGGGAGAACTTTAAGGCTGCTCAGTCACGACAAAAAGGTTATGCCGACAATAGGCGAAGAAAGTTGACCTTCGAAGTAGGAGACTTCGTGTACCTTAAGGTATCGCCTATCCGTGGCCAACGACGTTTCAACGTCAAAGGCAAGTTAACACATCGTTACATCGGTCCATTTAAGATTTTGGTCAAGCGAGGAGAGTGTGACACCCCAAAATCTTGTTCAGAGGGGAGTTTAAAAATTTTTGGACGTGTTGCATGTGTTGCAAAAATTTAAATTTAAACTGGAATTCAAATTAAACTCAAAACAGAAAAGAAATAGAAAAAGAAAAAAGAAAAACAGAAAAAACCCGGCCAGTGGGCTGAAACCCACCAGCCGGCCCACCCTTCCCCCGCGCCAGCCCGCAGCCGCGCGCCCGCGCTCTCTCTCTCAGACAGGTGGGACCCACCTGTCATCCCTAACCCCCGATCGTCCGAAACTCGGACTGTTCACCCGCGCGCGCGCGATCGCAACCGACCGGATTTCCGGCCGAATTCTGGTTCCGGAGGACTCCCACTCGATCTAAACAAACCCACCGCCCTCCCCCGTCTATAAAAACCCCAGCCTCCTTCTGTTTTTCCCACGCGATCCGCCGTTTTTACTCCGGTGAGAACCCGAGCCCCTCAGGCGAATTCTGGCTGATCTACGCTCGGAAATTCCGATCTAACTCGCTGGTCTTGATCCACAGCTTCCGGGGAACCTTGCAGGTGCAGAAAACTCGGTGGTTTGCCGTTCAAACACAGCGCCGACGAGCCTCGCCGTGAATTCATCTCGGACCTCGTCGCCGACCGCCTTCCAGGACCTCCGAGCTCAAGAAAACCCCCGAGGTGAGATCCCCGACCTCCCCTCCACCGATCTATGAAATAAAATCACAGTTTTAGGAAGAATTGACGAAGAACCGAAACTCTCCGGCGAGATCGCCGCCTCCCGCCGCCGTGCGCCGCCGGGCAGCGCCGCCTGCGCTCGATCAGAGCGACGTGGCCGCTTATGCGCCGTTTATTTTAAATCGGACGGTAGAGTTTAAATCCCCGCGTACCGGTTCGACGTTATAATCTCAGCCGTCTGTTTTGAATCGGACGGTCCACGTCAGCCCCGCGTTATAAAGACTGGAAATCTTACGTGCTACCCCCTGGGGTTCTCGGGAAATAAGAGCTAGCCCCGGAAACTTCTGATCTAGCCCCTGGAACTTCAGAAAATCATGTAAATTCATTTAAAAATCAGTTTTAGCCCCTGGACTTAATAAAAATTAGGAAAAACTCCTCTGTTATGTATAACTAGACCCCTGAAAATTGTTAAAATAATATTATAGACCCTGTAGTGGGGTGAGTTTACCTTTTTAGCCCTGTTTAATATTTAATTTAGGAAATTGAATATGTGGCTAGTGTTTAAAATTTAAAAAGTGGGACAAACATATTGTCAAAATTAAATTAAAAACTTTATCAGTATTTAGAAAACTTTCGAGTGAGATAAAAATATATTTTGGGCTGAAATGAATCTGTTTAATTTATTATTCACATTTAGGGACACATTTTTAAGTAAAGAATAGTTCTGGAAAAAAGGGAAAATAATTGTAAAATAGTTTACATCAGAGGAAAAGGTCAAAAATATATTAGTAAATATTTTAGATCAGAACCTATTCTGTTTAGATGATGTGTCTTGTTATTTTCATAATAAAGTTCACATTTAGGCATAGGAAATAAATCTGAAAATATAGCAACTAGTAAATGATAAATGGAGTTCTAAAACCCAAAGAATTCAGTTTAGGGTTGGTAGAAATTCTGAAGACACATATGGAGAAGGAAAATAACTTTCAGGCATACTTGGTAGCTAAAAGGTGTAGTAATTGAATATAAGGAATTTATTTAAATTGGAAACTCATATATATAGTATGTAAGTATAAGTGTGAACACAAAAGTAGGAATCATATACACATGATTAAAAGTGCATGCAAGCCACAAATCAACACACATAGAGTAACCACAACACATATAATGGTGAATGACTTTCATAAATATGAATGTGTGGTTTGTATGAAGTGGAAGTGTGAACTATGTCTTATGGATTGTTGTTTTTCTTTTGCTATGTGTGATGGTATGATGTAGAACCTGCTCAAGAGCAAGTTATTCCTTTCCAAGATCAGGACTACCCATTTCAAGAGCAGCAGGAAGGAGGCAAGTATCCTTGACCACTTTGATCCTATGCTAGGATGTGTAGCTAGAATTATTTGCATTGTCAATTGAAATATGAAACCCATGTTAGGAAATTTCCTTAGAATTGCGTTACCTTGTTTCCTTGTAGCTTGGGTTGGGATTTATTTTATCATGTCATTTATTATTATGCATATGCTTAGCCATGCTTAGAATGGGATAATTGGGATATGAGATCATTAGTTTATTTTACCATACTCTTGAATGAGATATTGTGAGTTATGTAGAGGTAGGGATCAAAGCAAGTTGAATGTTTTGGTTGTGTGCTGGGTGCATGAGACTCGGGTTTGTGTTTAGTACTTGCCTGGATCCTAAGGACCGGTTCATGGAGCATGTAACCTGGCTTTACCGTGCCAACCACATGCTGAGATGGGGCAGCTTGGCCAATTAATTAGGTGTATTCTCGGCGTAGTATGGGTGTGTTGGATGGTGCGGGAAATAGGTGTCAGCTGGACTACCATATGAAGCGCAAGGCTCAAGAGGGGGCCACTGTAGCGGGGTTGGAGCCTCTTGTATGCTGTTAGGGGTGAAACCTCAGTGGGCCCACGCTCGTCGGGAATCCCTTTGTAAAGGCTTCGTAGTGATCTCCTGGCTACACACCTGGGAAGTGTGAATGTGGTTAGTAGCCACTGGCATAATGGAGGTTCTTTTAGTCCACCCGGCAACGGGGGATGAAATCACTACATGTGGGTACAGTGGTACAAACTCTGCAGAGTCAAAACTGTCATGACAGCCGTGCTCACGGTCAAGAGCGGCTTGGACTTATTCATGATTAGAGGATTGATGGTTTTGGAAGTTGTGGATGTTAAGCGGGGAGCTTAACAATGGAAATGATGTTATGGTTATTGGATTATGATGATGGGATGGGAGATTGGGACCATTTCACTTGTGTAGTAATGTAGGTGCTTAATAAGCTAAGGTGATAGGTATTAATTGCGTAGTGCTTTAACCATGAGTTCAACCTCCCCTTGTTCTAGCCATGCATGATATAATTTTCCCACACTTGCTGAGTACCATCAGTACTCAACCTTGCATATTTGTTGGTTTATATTGCTGCTCAGGTCAAGATAATGAAGTGGTGTTTAATGATCAAGACTTTGGACCCGAAGAAGGTTTCTAGGTTCATGGAGACCCCCGGGCAACGCCTGTGACGGAGCCCACAAGAATAATATTCCGCTGATATTTTATTTACATGTTATGAACTTATTATCGTCCATCGAGTCATATGCTATGTAGACTTATTTATATTCGACACCTGGCTTGTAATAAATGATGCTTCACTATTTGTCATCACATGTATGAGAAAATGATCCTGGCATACATGTGATATTCACTCGGTTGTTCTTCGGAGAAACCGGGTGTGACAGAAGTGGTATCAGAGCCAAGGTTGCCCGTAGGAACGTGGACCTAGGTAGAAATGGACGTATTTAAGGGCCCTATTTTTCTTTAAAACTATTTTACAAGGTGTGTGTTGAAAAGTGTTATTTAGTGGAGTCACTTTCTTCTTCTTACCCCAACTTTCATTCAAAATAGGATTTTTGTTTAAAAGTTTAACTAACCTAAGTTTAAATGCTTTTTGTTTTAGATGGTTTGCATGATTCGCACCACTCGCAAGTCCACAGGAGGGAGAGTTCCCGTAGTTGCCCTTGCCGAAAGAGAGGAGAGCCGTCCGGTGACGTACCTTTCCTACGGATTGGCGGTAGGAGCCTTGTTGCTCCGTCTTCGACGTATGCTCGAAGCCGCCGGCAATACGGGCAAGCTAATCATCCACTATAACTCCACCAGGACCATCCGTGAGAAGAGGGAAGAATGGAGCTCAGAGATGAGGATTATACACGAAAATCGACTGCTTAAGATCCAGCGCTCTCCAGCTTGTAGAGCAACACAGGTTGATGCGGAGAAGGATGTCACCTGGGAGGCCATCACCTGCCAGAGTTACATCTATCGTCGCCACCTGGACAGGACTGAGTACATATATGTCCTCCAGCGTGAGAGTGGTACCACGGAGTACAAGTACCCGCCAGTGCAGCAAGGGACTTCCCATGAGCACATGGACTTGTGCTTGGAGGATGCTGCTATGCTCAGCACTCGACTGCAGAAGTGTCAGCAAGAACTTCAGGATGTTTGGGACACCCTGAAGGAAACGGAGGCGTTGCTGCGAGCCTGCTTGAGGGCGAGAGAAAGAGGAGATGGGAATGAATTGTGTGTCACCGTGAATGATACATGGACTCCTGACTCCCCAGATCGCCGAGCGATCAGACGTCGTCGCACTTCTCCACCAGCAGCCTCCCCACCCAAAGCAGAGTCAGAAGGCAGCCGAAATGATGAGGAAGATCCCGAGGAGCCAGCTAAAGAAAATGAGTAGCGTAGAGCCCTTCCCTTAGTTAGCAAGATGTCGAATAGTCAAGTCGTTACGTTAAGTTAATGGTGTGTTAATGCTTGGTGTGTGACGTGAGTTGTGGAAGCCATGAGCAATTGTCCACAGCCTCGTCTTTAGATTGTTTTGCTTTGGTGTGTGAACCCACATGAAATAATATTGCATTTATTTTTGTGTGAGAAATGAACCCTCAGAAAAGTATAACAAAGCCTCAACACTTCAAAGTACAAACAAATGAAAGTAGTAAGATGATACTAAATGCTTTCAAATTAACATTGGTTGATTCTGCCAGATGGCCGGAAGAGGAAAAGGACGTGCTGCCAATCCCGCCAACAACAACGATGAGGCATGCAACCCTCATCTTTCTGGAGGCCAGGACCGGGGTTGTCGCCGTGAAGGAGTTGATCCCCTCCACCAAATGCTGGAGAATCAAAATCAGCTCATCCAGAACTTGACTCAAGTGGTGGCCAACTTGCATCAAGTTCCACCTCCACAAGCTGCACCACGCCAACCAAGGTTGAGTGAGTTTCTAGGAACTCAACCTCCAAAGTTTGCAAGTGCTGCTGATCCTCTGGAGGCAGATGATTGGTTAAAGACCATTGAAATCAAGATGAGGATCATACAGTGCCAAGGGTATGAGAGGGTGCTGTTTGCCTCTCATCAATTGCATGGACCTGCTGCTGATTGGTGGACCGCCTACATGGCTGCCCATCATGACCCTGAGAACATCACTTGGGAAGAGTTCAAGCGTAGCTTCCGCAACCATTACATCCCAAGAGGTGAACTCAAAAACAAGAGGAAGGAGTTTTTGGGACTGCAGCAGGGAAACATGACGGTGAGGGAATACCTCACTAAATTTACTCAACTATCCCGTTATGCCCCACGAGACATAGAGACTGATGAGCAGAAACAAGATTGTTTCGTGGAAGGGCTTACTGCCGAAATGCAGTGTGCGATGTCCTCAAATGAGTATG
The DNA here is from genome assembly GCA_030760725.1 of Neostapfia colusana. NCBI lineage: Eukaryota > Viridiplantae > Streptophyta > Magnoliopsida > Poales > Poaceae > Neostapfia > Neostapfia colusana. The sequence goes on along the minus strand of JASWHV010000007.1, from coordinate 79,371,097 downwards.
AAAGCTTCCAAAAGATGGTGGACAGAGCATTTGTAGTGGAAAGGAAGCTGAAGGCCTTGGAAAATGAGAACAAGAGGAAGGCCGGGTGGTCACACCAAGCCTCAGGGAGCAACACTCGCCCACGTCTGATGCAGCAACCTGCAGGGCAGACAAACCGTGCTGCGGTACCCTACTCAGCACCAAAAGGGTACAACCCGAACTACAGGCCTCCTGCAGCACCAGCGCAGCCACAACGTCAGTTTGTACAGCAGCCTCGCCCCGCATATCCACCTCAACCAGCAGTACAGGGACCTCTAAACCAACCCCAAGACAGCAAAGGCCAGGCACCTAAGGTTGGGGTGCAATGTTTTAGCTGCGGTGAAGTGGGGCACTACGCCCATAAATGCCCAAAGAAGAAGCCCGCACAGCCACAACAGTAGAATGTGATGCGAGGACGGGTGAACCACGTCACTATGGAGGAAGCGCAAGAGGCACCCGACGTGGTAGTTGGTAAGTTTCCTGCCTATTTACACCTTGCAACCCTGCTGTTTGATTCTGGTGCTACCCACTCGTTCATTGCTCAAGGGTTTGTTAAGAAGCATGACCTAGCAACAACACAAATGAACCATATGCTAGCAGTAAACTCCCCAGGTAGAGAAATAAGGACAAGGCAAGTGTGTCCCAAAGTGAACCTAGACATTAATGGGGTAGTATTTACTGCTAACCTCATAGTGATAGATTCACAAGGGATAGATATTATCTTGGGTATGGATTGGTTGACAAAACATAAAGGAATCATCCATTGTTCGACCAGAACGGTAGAACTAACTCACCCTAGTGGCACAAGAGTAAAGTTCATAACAATACACGATCCTAGGAGGGACATTAAATCAAATCAAGTTGAGGTGAAAGTTGAGGAAATCAGGACCATCAGGGAATATCCAGATGTTTTTCCGGAGGAGTTGCCAGGCATGCCTCCCGATCGTGAAGTAGAATTCGCAATTGAGCTAGTACCTGGAACAGCCGCGATATACAAGAGACCTTATCGGATGGACTCCAAGCAGCTAGAAGAACTCAAGGATCATTTAAGAGAATTGACGGAGAAGGGGTATATTCGTCCTAGTTCCTCACCATGGGGAGCTCCGGTGATATTTGTGACCAAGAAGGACGGAACCCAAAGGTTATGCGTGGATTACCGTGCCTTGAATGAGGTAACCATCAAGAACATGTACCCATTACCCCGCATTGAAGACTTGTTTGATCAGTTGAGGGGAGCTTGTGTGTTCTCGAAAATTGATCTCAGGTCGGGATACCACCAACTCAAGATAAGGCAATCTGATATTCCCAAGACAGCTTTCGTATCTCGGTACGAACTGTATGAATACACTGTCATGCCTTTCGGGCTAACTAATGCCCCGGCATACTTCATGTATCTCATGAACAAGGTATTCATGGAATATCTGGACAAATTTGTGGTGGTTTTCATAGATGACATTCTCGTCTTCTCCAAAGATGAAGAAGAACATGAGAAACATCTAAGATTGGTGTTGCAGAGGCTAAGAGAACACCAACTATATGCCAAGTTGAGCAAGTGTGAGTTTTGGCTGAAGAGAGTTCCCTTCTTAGGACATATAATCTCGGAGGGAGGAATCTCCATGGATCCCCGCCAAAATCGAGGATATACAGAAGTGGAAGACCACTGAAAATGTCGGGGAAGTTCGAAGCTTCTTGGGATTGGCTGGATACTATCGACGGTTTATTGAGCGATTCTCTTAGATCTCGAGACCCCTTACCAAACTGTTGGAGAAGGGAATCACATTCACATGGACGCCACAGTGCGAGACGAGTTTTCAGGAGTTAAAGGAGAAATTGACAACAGCCCCAGTGCTAGTTATGCCAGATATGCAGAAGAACTTTACGGTGTACTGCGATGCCTCTGGAAACGGGTAGGGATGTGTTCTCATGCAAGAAGGGCATGTCGTGGCTTATGCATTCCGACAACTCCGGAAGCACGAGAAAAACTATCGTACACATGACCTAGAACTAGCCGCAGTGGTACACACGTTGAAAATTTGGTGGCACTATTTGATGGGGAAGAGGACAGAGATATATACGGATCATAAGAGTTTGAAGTACATTTTCACACAGCCAGATCTCAACCTCAGACAAAGGAGATGGTTAGAGCTAATCAATGACTTTGATGTGGGAATCAACTATCATCCTGGGAAAGCAAACGTCGTGGCCGATGCTTTAAGTCGGAAAGTGCAGGTCAATAAGTTGAGCTTGAAGGACATGCCTGCAGAATTGAAGGACGAGATTATAAGGCTCAATCTATGCCTTGTGAATAGTGGTGAAGCCATCGCCATGGAAGTGGACTCCACACTAGAGCAAGACATACGCGATGGTCAAAAGAACGACGAGAAGATACAAGAAATCAGGCAACTCATCAAGGAAAATAAAGCTCCTGGTTTCAGAGAGGATGAACAAGGTACGGTGTAGCACGGGAAAAGGATTTGTGTGCCTGAAGTAAAGGAGATCCGTGAATTAATTTTGAAGGAGGCTCACGATTCCGACTATTCCATTCATCCTGGGAGTACGAAGATGTACCGGGACCTCAAGGGCAGGTATTGGTGGTATGGCATGAAGCGAGATGTCACGGAACATGTTGCCCTATGTGACACATGTCAGTTGGTGAAAGCAGAACATCAACGACCCGCGGGATTATTGCAACCGCTCAAAGTGCCTGAATGGTAATGAGAAGAGATCGGTATGGATTTCGTAGTGGGATTGCCTAGGACCCAATCAGGATATGACTCAATATGGGTCATCATTGACAGGCTAACCAAGGTAACTCATTTCATCCCCGTGAAAGAAAGCTACAGCGGATCCAAATTGGCAGAGTTGTACATGTCAAGGATCGTGTGTTACCATGGAGTGCCAAAGAAGATTGTGTCGGATCGAGGGACGCAGTTCACCTCAAGGTTCTGGCAAAAATTGCATGAAACCATGGGAACCCATCTGAATTTCAGCTCTGCCTATCATCCCCAAACTGACGGGCAGACGGAAAGAACCAATCAGATCCTTGAAGATATGCTGAGGGCATGTGCACTCAAAAACAATCGGAGTTGGGACAAGAACTTACTGTATGCGGAATTCTCCTATAACAACAGCTATCAAGATAGTATGAAGATGTCACCGTTTGAAGCCTTGTACGGGAGGAAGTGCAGAACTCCCCTATTTTGGAAACAAACAGGGGAAAGTAAAGTGTTTGGTCCAGAAGTACTCCAAGAAGCCGAGGCGAAGGTGAGGGAAATTCGCAACAACTTGAGGATAGCACAGACACGCCAAAAGAGCTATGCCGATGTACGAAGAAGAGAGCTCGTTTTCAACGTGGGAGACTATGTCTATCTCAAGGTGTCCCCTATCCGAGGACTTCGCCGGTTCAAGGTGAAAGGGAAGTTGTCACCTCGATACATCGGACCCTTTCAAGTTCTGGAGAGGAAAGGCGAAGTGGCGTATCAACTAGAATTACCGGCTCGCCTATCGGATGTGCACGATGTATTCCATGTGTCACAACTCAAGAAATGCCTGAGGACGCCTGAAGAGGTGTTACCCATGAATGAAGTGGACATAGCTGAGGATTTGTCTTATGCCGAGCAACCATACAAGATTTTGGAGACAATGGAACGCCTCACCAGAAATAAAAGAATCCGGATGTGCAAGGTGCAGTGGAAGCATCACTCAGAAGAGGAGGCCACCTGGGAGCGAGAAGATGAGCTTAAGGCACAATTTCCGGAATTGTTTTCTTAAAACCACCAATCTCGAGGACGAGATTTATTTTAAGGGGGGGTAGAGCTGTGACACCCCAAAATCCTGTTCAGAGGGGAGTTTAAAAATTTTTGGACGTGTTGCATGTGTTGCAAAAATTCAAATTTAAACTGGAATTCAAATTAAACTCAAAACAGAAAAGAAATAGAAAAAAAAGGAAAACAGAAAAAACCGGCCAGTGGGCCGAAACCCACCAGCCGGCCCACCCTGCCCCCGCGCCAGCCCGCAGCCGCGCGCCCGCGCTCTCTCTCTCAGACAGGTGGGACCCACCTGTCATCCCTAACCCCGATCGTCCGAAACTCGGACTGTTCACCTGTGCGCGCGCGATCGCAACCAACCGGATTTCCGGCCGAATTCTGGTTCCGGAGGACTCCCACTCGATCTAAACAAACCCACCGCCCTCCCCCGTCTATAAAACCCCCGGCCTCCTTCTGTTTTTCCCACGCGATCCACCGTTTTTACTCCAGTGAGAACCCGAGCCCCTCCGGCGAATTCTGGCTGATCTACGCTCGGAATTTCCGATCTAACTCGCTGGTCTTGATCCACCGCCTCCGGGGAACCTCGCAGGTGCAGAAAACTCGGTGGTTTGCGGTTCAAACACAGCGCCGACTGACACGACCCCAATGGTCCTGTCGAGCCAGGATCACGCTGAGGGGTGCTGCGTTGCACAGCACCGTATAACACACGTCAAAGGTGCAAAGCGGAAGCGGAAGTTTTATTACATAAACAGGTTTATGAACATGTTTACATCAAAATAAGTTCAGTCTACACTCGCGGGCGTAGACTAAGCATCAAGTGCACGTTCAGCCCTCGAACGTGTCCTTGCTAGCACACACGCACACTAACTCTGCGGCGTGCACGACTCCCACTCGACGGGGTTCCCCTCCTGGGGTTCCGTCTCCTCTTCGGGAGTCCCTTCCTCATAGAACCCTGCAAAAGCTTCAAACACAAGCAGTGAGCACGAAGGCTCAGCAAGTCTGACCCGTCTCACCTAAACATGGAACTTCTACATGAGGGTAATGGGTTGCATGAGGCAAAAATCATTTGCAAGGACTCGCCTAATTAGTAGAACCTTACTTTCAAGTTTTAGCAGCAGGTTGTGGAGAACCTTACGCTAAGGCACATGAGAGAGCCGCAATCAAACAAGAAACGCATTTCTCTCATGTACTTTGCCCAAAGTTGAAAAGAACTTTAGTTAGCACTAAGCTACAGCATATCATTAACAATCAATGTCCAGCTTTCAATCAGCAACATTTTAACATGTAACTAGCCTGTTCTTTCTACGTCACGGTACAGTGAACAAGTGGTACTCACTGACCGCGAGGGACGGTGATTATAATCGATTTACACCTGCAGGGTTACCCGAACAACCCGTCACGTACGCCCGTACTCGATGTTGCCTCCAACAACCATCACGGACGCCGTACGCGACTACCTTTCACCCGTTAGCCAAATATTGAACCGGTCCCATCGTCCCGAGCAAGAGGTCTCTGCACGCGCATCTCCGTGCCGCCAGCCGATTTACACCTCGAGCTCTCAACCTACCCTCTGAACGACGAGCAATGCCTCAATACCCAGCTACCCGAGTTACATCAGTTTCCCGGTTCCCATATAGCCGGTAGGTCTTCGGTACTGTTCTAGCTTGTTCAACAGGCCCGCACACGGCTCGGTCCTCAATCGACACAAGCGGAGCTACAGCACACAGGCCCCAAAGTCCTGCTGCCCTTATTCTCCGCTCGGTCTCATTTTCTTGCCATGTGTATCATGTGCTATCTCTACCCGAGCAATGTGCCTCTAGCCTATTCTCGCGAGTAGTTCCAACTACTCGACTTGTACCGAATCCTACTCTATCCTAGCAATGCAGTGGCTAACAAGGTTTGCAATCCTAAACCCAACCCGTGGTTTTCTTGGCTATGCAGTTGGATTTCCAAACAAGACTCTAATGCACAGAATAAAGGAAACAGGTATGTGCTCCAAACAATAAAAATTTGTAAAAAGGTTAATGTAAACCGGAGCTTGCCTTGCTGCTCTTGGTCGTAGGCTAGCTGTTCCTCCGGAGTAACGAAGTCTAGGACTTCGGGTTCCTCCTCGACCTTAGCGACTACATGATAGAAACAATACTTGTATTAATTTAATGCATTTGTATTAAGTTTGAAGTTGTGAAGTCTATAACCTTTGCTAGATAGACCTAATGACTGTGAAACTTTTACTGTGGCTTGGTTACAACCTAAGCAAAGACTTGCTCAAGTTTTAGTTGCAGCAAAGCTCATTTGAGCCCTCCACAAATAATTATGTCCTTGACCTTAATTGGAACTCTTAGGGTGTTCTAGGAATTTTCATGAGACAAACTATGACTTTCTGAAAACTAGATTTTCAGAGGGTTCTAATGGAGTTGGTCTCACTTAATTTGGAAGTCTCTAACTAAAGATATGAGCTAAACAATTTCAGAGAAAATTCTGAAAATGTTTCTGAACATTTTCTATTTTCTCTGGAACAGTTTTGCTAATCACACCATTAGGTGGACTAAATGAGCTCAAATGGATCTGAAATTTTTATGGTAGTTCAAGAATATTTTGGTGAACATCTCAGCAAAATTTCAGGATTTTCCTCCAAAGGATTCTCCAGTTAAAATTCCTAACAGTTTAAATTTAAGGAATTAATCCTGGAGAATTAAGGAATTTCATGAAGTGAAACTTGATTTTCTGGAAAGTACTCAGAGAGCTGAATCCAGCAAAATTTGGTTCACTCAATTTGGAGCTTTCTAGCCAAAGTTATAAGGATTTGAAGTTTGAAGGAAATCTGAAAATCGGGGAAAAGTTTAAACTCGCGCGTGGGCCCAGGGGACACGCGTCGCACGCCTAGGCGATGGCACACCGCGGCCCACAAGGATTTTGCGCGCCAGCACACCCGATCCCGGCAGAAGCGGATCCCGATTCAAAATATCGGCCGCTGACAGCTGGGGTCCACCCCCTTCTTCAACCTCGCGACACCCGCGCCCCGCCGCCGAGGGACCTCGCCGGAGAGCTCGCCGCCGGCTGCTGTACAGCTCCAAACTTCTTGATTCTGGCCGCCCCTGCCTACTTTTACTTGGGGAACAGGATCCGAGGGTCAGCTGCTCATGGCAACGGCCGGAGCATGGTCGGCGACGAGCCGCCATATCGGAATGACTTCGGCCATGTCGGCTGACTCCCCAAGTTCCTCAGCTACTTGGGAAATCGGTCGGGGAGCATCAGTGGACCTCAGAGAAGGTCGACATGAGCCCGAGGCAGCTCGGGGAAGGCCCGAAATAGGTCCTCACCGTGCGCCCGATACCCCCCGTTCGTTCCGCCATTAGTTGACCTCAAATTACGCCGGGCACAGAGGTTCTCCTGCCCAGAGTTGTGAAGGCAACTCGTGCGTTACCGTGTCTAGCTCGTGTGAGAGCGGCCTGAGGCCCTCTAATCCTTCCTAGAGCACGAATTAAACAGAATCGTACCCGAAGGTCGTTCTGCACACAGAAAGGGGAACAATGGAAATTCGCCGCCGGTGAGCAACCACTCGAGCTGTGGCTCGGGGATGAGCAGCACCGGTCACCCGCGCATCCAAGGGTGCCTTGGCTCGGGTGTGACAACGCCCAGGTTGGGCTGTCCACGAGAGCCCGAGGTGCGGCGGTTCCAAGTTCCGAGTTTGATCTTTCGGCACAGCCGATATCAATCAGTTTCAACCGAATTCTAGCAATGGGGAGGATGGAGGAAGGTCTCTAGTACCTTGCTGGGACTCTGGAGTGGAAGGAGGGAGCTGCGATCGGCGTCCTCCGATCAAGTCCGAACTGTGGAAACTTTCGGCTGGTGCTGGGTTCTTGCGGGAAAACACGTCGGTACCTCGGCCGAGGAGGGGGGCAGGCGCCTTAAGAAGGCTCTGCACCGCCTCATGCCCGCGCGTGGGCAAGCAGCTGGTGGCGCGGTGGCTGGCCTCGGTGGCGATCACCGCTGCGGCTCGGCGACCCGAGTGAAAAGTCTCAGTCGGTTTGTGTTGAAGTAGAGGCTGACATGTGGGTCCCACCCTTCCTTTTAACCTCTGAAATTTACTTCTAATCACTGTTGTAAACAGTGAACCCTATACTACCCTTGGCAATTCAAATTATTCCCCCATGAGCCATTTGAATTGATCAAACTTCAAATGAGGTTTGGTTTGAATGAATTTCGGCACAAGTTCAGTTTGAAATTCAAATAAAGTTTGAATTTCTCCCCCTTAGCTCATGTCAAGATCAACTCCAAATGGAGTGAAAATTGGTGTGTGAGCTCACAAAAATGTGCTGAGTAAGAATATGCCTTCCACTTTCAAATTCATGATATAAAAACAGTTTGAATTTGAATATGTTCTCAAACTGCCCCCTTCCTAACTATACCCAAGATGACCTCAAAAAGGTTTTGAATTTGGGTGAAACATGGCATGGACATCCTTAGCAATGTGTAGGAGTTTTTCCTATGTCCAGCCCATCTATATCACATGTGGGAAATACCACTTTTGCAATGTGTAAGTTTGTTCCCTAATGAGCATGTTGATAATTGTTACTTGCTCTTCATTTGTGTTCATCACTCTTCCTCAAATGAGGTGTGTGGTGTGGGGATGAACACTACAAATGGGTGTCAAAAACTAAGGCCCTTACATTCCTCCCCCCTTAAAAGAATCTCGTCCCGAGATTATAAGGTGAAAATGAGAGAGAGGATGGTGGAAAATTACCGGATATGCGACGTGAGAAAGTCGGGGTAGTTAGTGCGAAGGAATTCTTCGCTCTCCCATGTCGCTTCGTTCATGGAGTGATTACTCCACAGAACCTTGTAGAACCACAACGTACGGTTGCGTGTGGTTCGGGCCTGCTCATCAATAATCTGCACCGGTTCCTCCCGATAGGTGAGATCCGGTTGCAGTTCTTCAATGTCTTCCAGCTGAACGGTAGTTGATAGCTTGAGACACTTCCTCAGCTGGGAAATGTGAAAGACGTCGTGCACACCGGAAAGTGCTTCTGGTAATCTCAGCCGGTATGCTACCGATCCACATCTTTCGGTAATCTGGAATGGACCGATGAATCGGGGTGCTAACTTTCCTCTCACCCCAAATCTGTTTACGCCCTTCATTGGAGACACCCGTAGATATGCGTGATCTCCAACTTCGAATTGTAATGGGCGCCTTCTCCGGTCTGCATACTGTTTCTGACGGGATTGAGCGGCTCTTAGGTTCGCTTGAATCAGTCGAACTTTTTCTTCTGCGTCGTTGACAAGGTCAATCCCGAAGGTAACCCTCTCGCCAGACTCACACCAGTTCAGTGGTGTGCGGCATTTCCTGCCGTATAGCGCCTCGTAGGGCGCCATCTTGATGCTGGCTTGGTACCCGTTGTTGTACGAGAACTCGGCTAACGGCAAGTGATCATCCCAATTCTTGCCGTGGTCGATAGCGCAAGCTCGTAGCATGTCTTCTAGGATTTGATTTACCCGCTCAGTTTGCCCATCCGTCTGCGGGTGGTAGGCTGAACTACGGATCAGCTTCGTCCCCAAGGCAGCGTGTAGCTGCTCCCAAAAACAGGACACAAATAAAGTGCCCCGGTCCGATATGATGGTACGGGGTACGCCGTATAAGCATAGGATCCGTGAGATGTACAGTTCAGCGTACTTCTTGGCGTTGTAGTTGGTGTTGACCGGGATGAAATGGGCAACTTTGGTGAGCCGATCGACGATCACCCACACAGAATCATGTTTCTGTAAGGTGGTGGGTAAACCCACGACAAAATCCATGCTCACGTCCTCCCATTTCCAGGCAGGAATGCCTAGTGGTTGCAGCAGTCCCGGTTTCCGCATATGGTCTGCCTTCACCCTTCGACATGTATCACACTCGGACACGTATTTGGCAGTCTCTCGCTTCATCCGTGTCCACCAAAACCTTCTTCTGAGTTCTTGATACATTTTGTTGCTGCCGGGGTGAATAGAAAACTTTGATAAGTGAGCCTCATCAAAGATTTTCTTCCGTAACTCCGGGTTTCGGGGTACGACGATCCGGTTCTTGAACCATAGGACGCCGTCTCCGTCCTTCCGGAAACATTTCAATTCCCCACTGTCTACACGTCTCCGCAAATGTGACATGCCCTTGTCATTCTTCTGGGCTGCCGCTATCTCTTCACGGATGGTGGGGATCAAAGCTAGGTTGTAGAGAGCTCCGTGTGGAATCACATGTAGTGGTGGTTCGCTCTCTTCCAACGGTGTGATGGTCAGATTATTGACGTGTGACTTGCGGCTCAGCGCATCTGCCACAACGTTTGCCTTGCCCGGATGATAATGGATCTCTATCTCATTATCCTTTATCAGTTCTAACCATCTTCGTTGCCTCATGTTCAGCTCCTTCTGAGTGAATATGTACTTGAGGCTTTTGTGGTCGGTATATAAATGTACGAGGTTACCGAGTAGGTAGTGCCTCCACATCTTCAGTGCAAGTACCACGGCAGCGAGCTCCAAGTCGTGAGTTGGATAATTTTGCTCATGATTCCTAAGCTGCCGTGATCCATACGCGACCACTCTTCGGTCTTGCATCAGCACACATCCGAGCCCAATGCCGGATGCATCGCAGTACACATCGAACGGTTTTGTTGTGTCTGGCTGCGCCAAAACCGGTGCTGATGTCAGGTGCTTGACTAAAGCCTTGAATGCTGCTTCACATGCTGGACTCCAAACATATTTGGTAGCTTTCTTCAGCAGCTCTGTCATTGACTTGGCAATCTTCGAGAAGTTCGGAATGAACCTCCGATAATATCCCGCGAGTCCGAGGAAACTCCGTACCTCATGAACAGTTCTCGGGGATTTCCAATTCAGCACTTGCGTGATCTTGCTCGGGTCCACAGCGATACCTTCCGCTGAGATGATATGCCCGAGGAAAGGCACTTGCGATATCCAAAACTCGCATTTGCTGAACTTTGCGTATAACTTGTGATCCCGCAGCCGTTGCAAGACTATACGCAGATGTTTCTTGTGATCTTCCTCCGACTTGGAGTATACTAGGATGTCGTCGATGAAGACCACCACAAACTTGTCCAGCTCCGGCATGAACACCGAGTTCATTAAGTACATGAAGTGAGCTGGAGCATTGGTGAGGCCAAAGGACATGACCAGGTACTCATAAAGTCCATACCTTGTCGAGAAAGCTGTCTTTGGAATGTCCTCCGCCCTTATCTTAATCTGATGGTACCCGGATCTTAAATCCATCTTGGAAAAGATCTTTGCTTCGACCAACTGATCAAACAACATGTCGATCCGTGGCAACGGGTACTTGTTCTTGATGGTTACGGCATTTAATGGATGGTAGTCCACGCAAAGCCGCAACGTTTCATCCTTCTTTTTGACAAATAATGCCGAACAGCCCCATGGCGAGGAGCTCGGCCTAATAAAACCCTTCTCCAGAAGGTCCGTGAGCTGAGTCTTCAGTTCAGCCAACTCCTTGGGCGCCATCTTGTACGGCCTTCGGGATATTGGCATGGTTCCCGGTGCAAGTTCAATCTTGAACTCCACCTCTCTATCGGGTGGCATCCCCGGCAAATCGTCCGGGAATACATCCGGGAACTCTCGGACCACTGGAATGTCTTCCAATCTGATGGTTGTGGCTTGATAGACACTTGGAAGTTTTATTTCTGGACTGTCCAGAAATAATGAGTGAGAACCGTGCACCTCTGAGTTTAAGTGCACGACTCGAAGGACGGTGTCTAAAACAGCGCCGTGGCGGGTTAACCACGACATCCCTAGGATGACATCGACCTTCTGCCCCTCTAAGATAATGAGAGACGTGGGGTACACTCTACCCGCTAAGCATAATGGTGCTTTGGAGACCATTACGCTTGCTGAAATCTTCCCACCCGGTGAACAAATTAAATATGGACTATCGGTGGGTAGTATTGGCAAGCTGTGTTTAGCAATGAAAGCTTGGCTAATAAAATTATGCGTGGCGCCTGAATCAAATAGTACTATAGCGGGATGCTGGTGGAGTTGGAACATACCCGCAAGGATTGGCTCGCCCTCCGGCACGTCCTCAATGGCAAGCTGGTGGACAGTACCGGGCCTAGGGTTTGCCCGCCGCGCATTAGTAGGGTTCCGGGGTTGATTCCTCCCCGGAAACTGTGGTGCCACTCCGCCACCTTGCCTCTCCGGGCAACTGCTCGCGAAGTGTCCTGGACGACCACACTTGTAACATGTGGCCGCTGCTGGTGGAGTACTCGGGGGACGAAAGCCCGGCATGCGTTGCGGAGGTGCAAACGCACGCGGCATCGCCCGCTGCTGCTGTTGTTGTTGCGGTGGTGCTGGCAGTGCCGGCCGGAATGCTGGTGAAGAGTACGGCCGACCGCGGAACGGCATCGACCGCTGTGGTGGTTGCCAGCGTGGGCCTGATGGTGGGCGATTCACCATCCGAAACTTCTGAGAAGGACCACCTCCTTGTCCGCTGCTCTGCGGCGCGCTTCGCTTTCGCTCTGCCGCCGCCAACTCCTTGCCGGAGTCCTCCTGAACAATCGCAGCATCAATTATGTCGTTGAGGCTGCCGCGATTGAACATCGCCAGCTTGTCCTTCAGGAGCGGGTTAAGCCCCTGGTAAAAGTGGTCCCGCCGCTTCTCGTCCGTATCTGCGTGATACGACGCGTAGAGCGCGAGATCGTTGAACGCCCTGGAATATTCCAGCGCGTTTCGGCTCCCTTGTTGCAGGTGTAGGAACTCCTGCGTCTTCCTCTTCATCAAACCGGGCGGTATATGATAGGCCCTGAAGGCCGTCCAGAACTCCGCCCAGGTCATCGCTCGGTCGGTGGGCTGTGAAGCACAGAAGTTGGCCCACCACGCGCTCGCGGATCCTTGGAGCTGCTGGACCGCGAACTGAGTCTTGCGCTGCTCGCTGATTTGGAGCAGCCGGAATTTCATCTCTATGGCGCGGAGCCAGTTGTCCGCGTCAAGTGGTTCATCCGCCCTTGAGAATACAGGGGGATGAGTCACCAGGAAGTCAGAGTAGGAGCTCTGTTGGCGCTCCTCACGATCTTGACGTCTCTCTGGGCGAGACGTATTCGCAATCAACGTTTGCAGCAGCTCTGTGTGCTGCTGATGTGAACCCGCCATTGCCGCGACAATATCGGCCAATGTAACCGTCGGCAGTGGCGGTGGCGGTGTTTGCTGTTGCTGTTGCTGCTGCTGTCCCGAGGAGTCCTCCGGAGGTGGTTGGGAGGTCTCTCCCCCTTGACTGGTACCTCCAACATCAGGGTTGGCACGAGTACGCGTCATTCTGAAATTCAAAACAGCAGCAATTAGCACATGTCTTACTCAAAATTCCATAAACAGCAGTAGGTATTGAAGCGACGCATGATTAACTTGCACAACATTCACATATATTGATAAAGCATAAACTTTATACAAGATACATCATTCTCGGATCTCCGAGAAGTCGTGCTCATGTCGTCACTACCTATACATACGCTACTGTCTACACGACATGTCACCGATTACAAAAGTTGGGTCACGCTACCCTAGCTGCCCTACTTGGCAACTGTAACCCCCTACTCGGAGTAGAACTCGACCTCCTGTGGGTCGTCCTCCTCCGGTACCTCTGCTGGTGGCTCGGGGTCTACCACCTCTTCTCCCATTCCAGGTTCTCCCATGGCTGGAAGACCCAAGACTACCGGTACGCCCAATACCGGGGGCACGAGGTCCTGCAATGCATGCACCTCGTCCATAGCCTGGTTGTAGTCCTCTTCCCAGCCTTGTCCTTCCTCAATAGCGTCGTCCCGCTCTTGAGCAAGGTCCTCATTCTGCTGGGTTAGGGTCTTCACCAGCTCTTGCAACGCCGCGATGTCAACACGGCCCTTTTTCTTTGCCTTCTTCAGACGACGCAACTGATTGTGTTGTTCATTCAGTCGCTTAATCGTTGGAAGGAGCACATTGCGGAGTGCACTGTGAGCACTCTCAAAATGATCTCCACGGCTTGTGCTCTCCTTGAGCTTGGTGGCGAGATGCTCCGTATGAACAGCTTGGCTGTCCATCACAGCGTTTCCCGCCCTCATTTGGAGGCTGAGATTTGCCTCCGCGGGGTTGTACCTTGGGCAACTCGGGTCTGTTGCCTCCAGGTACCTCTCTTCCCACACATGCTGAGCTCGTCCCTCCACCGGAACGAGTGCGTATGGAGTTCCCTCCATAGCCTGCACGTGTAGTTGGCAGAAACGTGACATAGTGTCATGGGCTGCCACTTGCCACATCCCTTCCGGTTATCTTCCTCTCACCGTGACGGTGAATGGCACCCAACCGGGTGGCGTAGGTCCTGCGGGAACCTCGACATGGATCGTCCACGTCCTGTTCCCCTCTTCGCCTTCTTCCTTGGCGAAGTATTGCGGCATCTGGTTGTACCCGAAATATTGGAGCATTTGCCACAATGCTTCCGGGTAGCCGCTACGGCCAGAGCAGTGGGAAACTAACCACCCGTTCTCCAACCGTTTATCTGCTGCCATCTGTAAAAATATATTTGAGAAAGGTCAAATATTTATTTAAACAGTAAACCATCGAGTTATAACATAAGATATGTCATTGAACCCATAACACTTGGAAACATAGTTCAAATTTTTAAACAAATTTGACTGCTGATCTGCGGTTACCATGACAGCCCTGACCAGTTTCCATATCAATCTGATTTAGGCCAGGTTAAAAGCAAAACCAGTCCCGGAGCTCAACATCAAAGTTAAAGTTAACTTCAATAGCTTTCCAGAAAGTATTTGGTTGGCCTAAGATCTGTCCTGGTTCAAAAGTTATGAGATGTCAAGGTTAACAGAATTTCTGGAAACAATTGGACAGCACCTCCCTGCCTTAGGTACTGATTTGATCCAAGAATCCCAGTTAATTCTGTTCCTAAACTAACAAAACTTTCTGTTACAAAGTTGTAACCCATCTCATAAGATTTCCAGAACTACCTCATTTCTTATTTTTGGATTTTTAAGCAGGAAGTTATGCTAAATTTACAGAGAGTTTACAGAGAGTCTTTGCTCTGTCCTGTTTTCTGGACAGTTTCAACTCTACTGCATCTTTCGAGTGGTTAAGGGATGAAACACCTCTGGAACTCAACAGAAAAGTTGTAAAGCTCCTCCAAAGCTTTCCAGAAATGTATCATACGACCCCAACCTCGAAAGAACTCGACCCCTAACCTCTGATTAACTCCAGCCTTGATTTAGCTGAAAACAGAGTGCTCTGTCCTTAACATCCTATAAGTTGAAAACTTGTTAACTTTGAATATCCTGTACAAGGGAAGGAATTACATCTAGTTTTACTACTTTGGATCAAAACCTTCAAGTTTTTAAATGAAGTTGTTCATTTAATTGGATGTGACGTCGAGGCGTCACCAGATTATGTCGGTACTACGTCCTCACAAAGGAAAAACCTATACCGGACTTAGCCGGCTTCGTTAGTTCAGTGGCACTACTCGTCACTCGCACACGGATGCTACACGTCTACCGTTTCGTGGTAAGGCTACCTGCAGAAACTCAAACAATCATCAGACTCGGCTGCACACCGAGCCCGGAATACATACAGTTAGTACACCCGGCCGTCATCACTCGCCCGGATGTTCTCAAGCCAAACACGCCTTGAGTTACGTGTTCACGTTTCAGACCACGTGACGGGGTCTCCCATGTTGCACCACGCACGCCAGGGACAGACGTTGCTCGAATACCCCAAACGACATGAAGAGTCGTAGAGGATACTAAAGCGGGTTGGGTTACCTGCCACCCGTGGGGCTCCACCCTTCAGCTTGTGCGCACTGGTGGACAGCGCTTACGTGCACCCCCCAAGACATGAACGTCCCGAGATGCACGATTATCCGACATAACAAATAGGTTAACAAGCCACTTTCTATATGCTGATAACATCCTTATATGGGCTACTAACTCGTTCCTCACTGGATTTTTGAAAAAAAGAAGACCTTTGTACTGTGTTAAACCTCAAGCGAGCTCTGATACCACGCTGACACGACCCCAATGGTCCTGTCGAGCCAGGATCACGCTGAGGGGTGCTGCGTTGCACAGCACCGTATAACACACGTCAAAGGTGCAAAGCGGAAGCGGAAGTTTTATTACATAAACAGGTTTATGAACATGTTTACATCAAAATAAGTTCAGTCTACACTCGCGGGCGTAGACTAAGCATCAAGTGCACGTTCAGCCCTCGAACGTGTCCTTGCTAGCACACACGCACACTAACTCTGCGGCGTGCACGACTCCCACTCGACGGGGTTCCCCTCCTGGGGTTCCGTCTCCTCTTCGGGAGTCCCTTCCTCATAGAACCCTGCAAAAGCTTCAAACACAAGCAGTGAGCACGAAGGCTCAGCAAGTCTGACCTGTCTCACCTAAACATGGAACTTCTACATGAGGGTAATGGGTTGCATGAGGCAAAAATCATTTGCAAGGACTCGCCTAATTAGTAGAACCTTACTTTCAAGTTTTAGCAGCAGGTTGTGGAGAACCTTACGCTAAGGCACATGAGAGAGCCGCAATCAAACAAGAAACGCATTTCTCTCATGTACTTTGCCCAAAGTTGAAAAGAACTTTAGTTAGCACTAAGCTACAGCATATGATTAACAATCAATGTCCAGCTTTCAATCAGCAACATTTTAACATGTAACTAGCCTGTTCTTTCTACGTCACGGTACAGTGAACAAGTGGTACTCACTGACCGCGAGGGACGGCGATTATAATCGATTTACACCTGCAGGGTTACCCGAACAACCCGTCACGTACGCCCGTACTCGATGTTGCCTCCAACAACCATCACGGACGCCGTACGCGACTACCTTTCACCCGTTAGCCAAATATTGAACCGGTCCCATCGTCCCGAGCAAGAGGTCTCTGCACGCGCATCTCCGTGCCGCCAGCCGATTTACACCTCGAGCTCTCAACCTACCCTCTGAACGACGGGCAATGCCTCAATACCCAGCTACCCGAGTTACATCAGTTTCCCGGTTCCCATATAGCCGGTAGGTCTTCGGTACTGTTCTAGCTTGTTCAACAGGCCCGCACACGGCTCGGTCCTCAATCGACACAAGCGGAGCTACAGCACACAGGCCCCAAAGTCCTGCTGCCCTTACTCTCCGCTCGGTCTCATTTTCTTGCCATGTGTATCATGTGCTATCTCTACCCGAGCAATGTGCCTCTAGCCTATTCTCGCGAGTAGTTCCAACTACTCGACTTGTACCGAATCCTACTCTATCCTAGCAATGCAGTGGCTAACGAGGTTTGCAATCCTAAACCCAACCCGTGGTTTTCTTGGCTATGCAGTTGGATTTCCAAACAAGACTCTAATGCACAGAATAAAGGAAACAGGTATGTGCTCCAAACAATAAAAATTTGTAAAAAGGTTAATGTAAACCGGAGCTTGCCTTGCTGCTCTTGGTCGTAGGCTAGCTGTTCCTCCGGAGTAACGAAGTCTAGGACTTCGGGTTCCTCCTCGACCTTAGCGACTAGATGATAGAAACAATACATGTATTATTTTAATGCATTTGTATTAAGTTTGAAGTTGTGAAGTCTATAACCTTTGCTAGATAGACCTAATGACTGTGAAACTTTTACTGTGGCTTGGTTACAACCTAAGCAAAGACTTGGTCAAGTTTTAGTTGCAGCAAAGCTCATTTGAGCCCTCCACAAATAATTATGTCCTTGACCTTAATTGGAACTTTTAGGGTGTTCTAAGAATTTTCATGAGACAAACTATGACTTTCTGAAAACTAGATTATCAGAGGGTTCTAATGGAGTTGGTCTCACTTAATTTGGAAGTCTCTAACTAAAGATATGAGCTAAACAATTTCAGAGAAAATTCTGAAAATGTTTCTGAACATTTTCTATTTTCTCTGGAACAGTTTTGCTAATCACACCATTAGGTGGACTAAATGAGCTCAAATGGATCTGAAATTTTTATGGTAGTTCAAGAATATTTTGGTGAACATCTCAGCAAAATTTCAGGATTTTCCTCCAAAGGATTCTCCAGTTAAAATTCCTAACAGTTCAAACTTTAAGGAATTAATCCCGGAGAATTAAGGAATTTCATGAAGTGAAACTTGATTTTCTGGAAAGTACTCAGAGAGCTGAATCCAGCAAAATTTGGTTCACTCAATTTGGAGCTTTCTAGCCAATGTTATAAGGATTTGAAGTTTGAAGGAAATCTGAAAATCGGGGAAAAGTTTAAACTCGCGCGTGGGCCCAGGGGACACGCGTCGCACGCCTAGGCGATGGCACACCGCGGCCCACAAGGATTTTGCGCGCCAGCACACCCGATCCCGGCCGCAGCCGGATCCCGATTCAAAATATCGGCCGCTGACAGCTGGGGTCCACCCCCTTCTTCAACCTCGCGACACCCGCGCCCCGCCGCCGAGGGACCTCGCCGGAGAGCTCGCCGCCGGCTGCTGTACAGCTTCAAACTTCTTGATTCTGGCCGCCCCTGCCTACTTTTACTTGGGGAACAGGATCCGAGGGTCAGCTGCTCATGGCAACGGCCGGAGCATGGTCGGCGACGAGCCGCCATATCGGAATGACTTCGGCCATGTCGGCTGACTCCCCTAGTTCCTCAGCTACTTGGGAAATCGGTCTGGGAGCATCAGTGGACCTCAGAGAAGGTCGACATGAGCCCGAGGCAGCTCGGGGAAGGCCCGAAATAGGTCCTCACCGTGCGCCCGATACCCCCCGTTCGTTCCGCCATTAGTCGACCTCAAATTACGCCGGGCACAGAGGTTCTCCGGCCCAGAGTTGTGAAGGCAACTCGTGCGTTACCGTGTCTAGCTCGTGTGAGAGCGGCCTGAGGCCCTCTAATCCTTCCTAGAGCAGGAATTAAACAGAATCGTACCCGAAGGTCGTTCTGCACACAGAAAGGGGAACAATGGAAATTCGCCGCCGGTGAGCAACCACTCGAGCTGTGGCTCGGGGATGAGCAGCACCGGTCACCCGCGCGTCCAAGGGTGCCTTGGCTCGGGCGTGACAACGCCCAGGTTGGGCTGTCCACGAGAGCCCGAGGTGCGGCGGTTCCAAGTTCCGAGTTTGATCTTTCGGCACAGCCGATATCAATCGGTTTCAACCGAATTCTAGCAATGGGGAGGATGGAGGAAGGTCTCTAGTACCTTGCTGGGACTCTGGAGTGGAAGGAGGGAGCTGCGATCGGCGTCCTCCGATCAAGTCCGAACTGCGGAAACTTTCGGCCGGTGCTGGGTTCTTGCGGGAAAACACGTCGGTACCTCTGCCGAGGAGGGGGGCAGGCGCCTTAAGAAGGCTCTGCACCGCCTCATGCCCGCGCGTCGGCAAGCAGCTGGTGGCGCGGTGGCTGGCCTCGGTGGCGATCACCGCTGCGGCTCGGCGACCCGAGTGAAAAGTCTCAGTCGGTTTGTGTTGAAGTAGAGGCTGACATGTGGGTCCCACCCTTCCTTTTAACCTCTGAAATTTACTTCTAATCACTGTTGTAAACAGTGAACCCCATACTACCCTTGGCAATTCAAATTATTCCACCATGAGCCATTTGAATTGATCAAAGTTCAAATGAGGTTTGGTTTGAATGAATTTCAGCACAAGTTCAGTTTGAAATTCAAATAAAGTTTGAATTTCTCCCCCTTAGCTCATGTCAAGATCAACTCCAAATGGAGTGAAAATTGGTGTGTGAGCTCACAAAAATGTGCTGAGTAAGAATATGCCTTCCACTTTCAAATTCATGATATAAGAACAGTTTGAATTTGAATATGTTCTCAAACTGCCCCCTTCCTAACTATACCCAAGATGACCTCAAAAAGGTTTTGAATTTGGGTGAAACTTGGCATGGACATCCTTAGCAAAGTGTAGGAGCTTTTCCTATGTCTAGCCCATCTATATCACATGTGGGAAATACCACTTTTGCAATGTGTAAGTTTGTTCCCTAATGAGCATGTTGATAATTGTTACTTGCTCTTCATTTGTGTTCATCACTCTTCCTCAAATGAGGTGTGTGGTGTGGGGATGAACACTACAAATGGGTGTCAAAAACTGAGGCCCTTACACCGACGAGCCTCGCCGTGAATTCATCTCGGACCTCGTTGCCGACCGCCTTCCAGGACCTCCGAGCTCAAGAAAACCCCCGAGGTGAGATCCCTGACCTCCCCTCCACCGATCTATGCCATAAAATCACAGTTTTAGGAAGAATTGACGAAGAACCGAAACTCTCCGGCGAGATCGCCGCCTCCCGCCGCCGTGCGCCGCCGGGCAGCGCCGCCAGCGCTCGATCAGAGCGACGTGGCCGCTTGTGCGCCGTTTATTTTAAATCGGACGGTAGAGTTTAAATCCCCGCGTACCAGTTCGACGTTATAATCTCAGCCGTCTGTTTTAAATCGGACGGTCCACGTCAGCCCCGCGTTATAAAGACTGGAAATCTTACGTGCTACCCCCTGGGGTTCTCGGGAAATAAGAGCTAGCCCCGGAAACTTCTGATCTAGCCCCTGGAACTTCAGAAAATCATGTAAATTCATTTAAAAATCAGTTTTAGCCCCTGGACTTAATAAAAATTAGGAAAAACTCCTCTGTTATGTATAACTAGACCCCTGAAAATTGTTAAAATAATATTATAGACCCTGTAGTGGGGTGAGTTTACCTTTTTAGCCCTGTTTAATATTTAATTTAGGAAATTGAATATGTGGCTAGTGTTTAAAATTTAAAATGTGGGACAAACATATTGTCAAAATTAAATTAAAAACTTTCTCAGTATTTAGAAAACTTTGGAGTGAGATAAAAATATATTTTGGGCTGAAATGAATCTGTTTAATTTATTATTCACATTTAGGGACACATTTTTAAGTAAAGAATAGTTCTGGAAAATAGGGAAAATAATTGTAAAATAGTTTACATCAGAGGAAAAGGTCAAAAATATATTAGTAAATATTTTAGATCAGAACCTATTCTGTTTAGATGATGTGTCTTGTTATTTTCATAATAAAGTTCACATTTAGGCATAGGAAATAAATCTGAAAATATAGCAACTAGTAAATGATAAATGGAGTTCTAAAACCCAAAGAATTCAGTTAGGGTTGGTAGAAATTCTGAAGACACATATGGAGAAGGAAAATAACTTTCATGAATACTTGGTAGCTAAAAGATGTAGTAATTGAATATAAGGAATTTATTTAAATTGGAAACTCATATATATAGTATGTAAGTATAAGTGTGAACACAAAAGTAGGAATCATATACACATGATTAAAAGTGCATGCAAGCCACAAATCAACACATATAGAGTAACCACAACACATTTAATGGTGAATGACTTTCATAAATATGAATGTGTGGTTTGTATGAAGTGGAAGTGTGAACTATGTCTTATGGATTGTTGTTTTTCTTTTGCTATGTGTGATGGTATGATGTAGAACCTGCTCAAGAGCAAGCTATTCCTTTCCAAGATCAGGACTACCCATTTCAAGAGCAGCAGGAAGGAGGCAAGTGTCCTTGACCACTTTGATCCTATGCTAGGATGTGTAGCTAGAATTATTTGCATTGTCTATTGAAATATGAAACCCATGTTAGAAAGTTTCCCTAGAATTGCATTATCTTGTTTCCTTGTAGCTTGGGTTGGGATTTATTTTATCATGTCATTTATTATTATGCATATGCTTAGCCATGCTTAGAATGGGATAATTGGGATATGAGATCATCAGTTTATTTTACCATACTCTTGAATGAGATATTGTGAGTTATGTAGAGGTAGGGATCAAGGCAAGTTGGATGTTTTGGTTGTATGCTGGGTGCACGAGACTCGGGTTTGTGTTTAGTACTTGCCTGGATCCTAAGGACCGGTTCATGGAGCATGTAACCTGGCTTTAGCGTGCCAGCCACATGCTGAGATGGGGCAGCTTGGCCAATTAATTAGGTGTATTCTCGGCGTAGTATGGGTGTGTTGGATGGTGCGGGGAATAGGTGTCAGCTGGACTACCATATGAACCGCAAGGCTCAAGAGGGAGCCACTGCAGCAGGGTTGGAGCCTCTTGTATGCTGTTAGGGGTGAAACCTCAGTGGGCCCACGCTCGTCGGGAATCCCTTTGTAAAGGATTCGTAGTGATCTCCTGGCTACACACCTGGGAAGTGTGAATGTGGTTCGTAGCCCCTGGCATAATGGAGGTTCTTTTAGTCCACCCGACAACGGGGGATGAAATCACTACATGTGGGTACAGTGGTACAAACTCTGCAGAGTCAAAACTGTCATGATAGCCGTGCTCACGGTCAAGAGCGGCTTGGACTTATTCATGATTAGAGGATTGATGGTTTTGGAAGTTGTGGATGTTAAGCGGGGAGCTTAACATTGGAAATGATGTTATGGTTATTGGATTATGATGATGGGATGGGAGATTGGGACCATTTCACTTGTGTAGTAATGTAGGTACTTAATAAGCTAAGGTGATAGGTATTAATTGCGTAGTGCTTTAACCATGAGTTCAACCTCCCCTTGTTCTAGCCATGCATGATATAATTTTCCCACACTTGCTGAGTACCATCGGTACTCAACCTTGCATATTTGTTGGTTTATATTGCTGCTCAGGTCAAGATAATGAAGTGGTGTTTAATGATCAAGACTTTGGACCCGAAGAAGGTTTCTAGGTTTATGGAGACCCCCGGGCAACGCCTGTGACGGAGCCCACAAGAATAATATTCCGCTGCTATTTTATTTACATGTTATGAACTTATTATCGTCCATCGAGTCATATGCTATGTAAGACTTATTTATATTCGACACCTGGCTTATAATAAATGATGCTTCACTATTTGTCATCACATGTATGAGAAAATGATCCTGGCATACATGTGATATTCACTCGGTTGTTCTTCGGAGAAACCGTGTGTGACAGAGAGGTAGCCTATCAACTAGAGCTCCCGATGCACCACTCCGACGTGCATAACGTGTTTCATGTATCCCAGCTCAAAAAGTGCTTGAGAGTACCGGAAGAACAAGTACCAATGGATGAGCTCGAGCTTCAAGGGGATTTGACCTATGTAGAGCACCCTTGTCCAAATTTTGGACGTAAAGGAAAGGGTCACGAGGAACAAAGTGATCCGCTGGTGCAAGGTACAATGGAGCCATCAAACGGAAGCTGAAGCTACATGGGAATGTGAGGAAGACCTCAAGGCAGAATTCTCTCATCTATTCTCCACTCTATCGAATCTCGAGGGCGAGATTCAGTTTAAGGGGGGTAGATTTGTAATACCCTCAATTTCATATTCACGCATGCATGCATATTTCATATAGAGAAAACATTTTAAAAGAAGTAGAATAGGTGAAAGATAGCTAAAAAGAGCCAATTCCAATACACCGAGAGCGCCGTCTACACTTCCCGCGGCCCGCCGGCCACGTGGTGCCTTTGGAGCTCATCCCTGCAAAAAGGGTGAGGTCCGGCACTGCTGGCTACATGGCAGGCTCGGAGCTTGCCTCTGCGTAAGGGGCGAGGTTCGGCCCCGTTGGACACGTGTTGCCCCCGGAGCTAGCCTCTGCGGAGAAGCGAGGCCCAGCCCCGCAGGACACGTGTTGACTATGGAGCTAGTCCCTGCGGAAGAAGCGAGGCTCAAACCACGGGACACGTGTCGCTCTCGGAGCACGCCTCCGAGAGGTCCGACACTGCAGGACACGTGTCACCCTCGGAGCTCGTCTCCGAGAGGTCCGATCCTACTAGACACGTGTCATCCTCGGAGCTCACCTCCGAGGAGAAGACACTGTTGGACACGTGTCACACTCGGAGCTCACCTCCGGGAGGTCCGACGCTGTTGGACATGTGTCGACCTCAGAGCTCGCCTCCAGGAGGTCCGGCACCAATGGACACGTGTCGATCTCGGTGCTCATCTCTGAGGAGAAAGGAAGTCCGGTGCTACTGGACACATGGCACACCTGGAGCCCACCACCGAAGAGAGGGGAGGTCCGGCACTGACACATGGCGCACGCGGAGCTCGCCTCTGAGGGAGAGGGGAGGTCCTGCCCGCCAAGACACGTGGCGCACGTGGAGCTCGCCTCTGAGGAGAGGGGAGGTCCCGCCCGCCTGACACGCAGCACAACCGGAGCTTGTCTCTGCGGAAAAGGGAGGCCATGCCCCTGCTGGACACGTGGAGTCTCCGGAGCATGTCCCTGCAGAAGGACGAGATCCTTAAGCAGTTTTCCCCTGTACGCAAGTACCTGGTACTGAGGAAACCGACACGAATTCTTCCACATTGAATACTGAAACCAAATCGATTGGAGATAAGTTGTTAAGATCCAAAACAATTTGAATAGGACTCTTATTTGAAATCTAATCGGAGTAGGACTCTTCTTTCACCCCTTATAAATAGAACCCGAAATCCCTGGCCGCAACCACTTACTTTTATTTTCCACCTCCCGAGTCGACGACTTGGAGGCCCTAGCTTCCAACTCGCCGAGTTCCACCCCCTTGCCGGAGTTCAGTCGCCGGTGAGACTGCCGATGAGCCCTGACACGCTCGCCGGAAGAGAGCCGACGATCTGTCTTGCTAGGAGGAAGGCCCTGACACCAAGGAGAAGTGAGGTAGGTCTTTGTTACTACCGTACGACATCATCGTGGTTTTCTTCGCATCTGTTTTCTTCGAACAGAAACCTTTTTGTATGGACAGATCACGTGTTGATCGGTTTTTGACGGTGGAACTGATCTAGATCTTGAATCAAGATCATCACCACGTCCATACTTGATCCTTATACCTTTGTTCATTGTAAACCCCACGCAAACCATTAAAACATGCAAGAACACGTAAAAACTGATAGCACCATAGGATCAGCATGCATCTACACCATTGCA
Organism: Neostapfia colusana; assembly: GCA_030760725.1. Taxonomy (NCBI): domain Eukaryota; kingdom Viridiplantae; phylum Streptophyta; class Magnoliopsida; order Poales; family Poaceae; genus Neostapfia; species Neostapfia colusana. Next base: position 79,346,483 of record JASWHV010000007.1, on the reverse strand, counting down.
TCTTGAGTAAAGTTTGTGCATGATGATTGATTGCTGTGAATCTTGTATGTGCGTGATCATGAGTAGAAGGACAAGCACAGAGAGCTATCTTGCGAAGAACTACAACACCAAGATTTCGAAGCGCCTGAGCAACAAAAGCCACAGGAACAAGGCAAGTGCCCCTTGACCATATTGATCCCATGTTTTGGAAACTGTTTTGTTTGCGAAAACAAGTATGCTTGAGTCAACTTGATGGGAAACCCTTTTATAGGAGTTTACTAGTTTTGTTAACCACCCTTGTCGCCGTGTAAGTTTATGAGTTGGGTATGGCCGTTTTGCTTTTTGCTTCGCTTAGCTTACGTGTTATGGGAAGCGAAATAGAACGAGTCTAGCTACTGCACTCATATGAACAATGTTAATGAGAACTTTATGTTGATAATGAACATGAACCGGGGGAGATCTAGGCAAGCCTGGTTTGAGGATGTGGTAGAATGAGATGGTGGTTTACTTGCCGTAGATCTAAGGACCGGTTCATGCCAGCACATGCCAGGAAAACAGTGCCACCACAAGGCCAAATATGGGTGCGACTTAGCTGACTAATTAGGTATTGCTAGATTGTTATGGGCTGTGGAAGGCGTGGGGAATGGGAGTCAAGAGAGGACTGCCCTGGGAACCGCATGGCACAAGAGGGGGCCCGTAGGTGGGAGAATGGTGATTCGAGCCTGCTGGTGAAACCTTACTGAGTCCATACATCTAGTAGCCCCTTTGTAAAGGCTATTTTGTGATCTCTTGGCCATACACCGACGGTTGTGTACTGGTATAATGGAGGTTTTGCAGTCGCCGACGGGTGACGAAATCACAAACTTGTGGGTAAAGTGGTGCAAACTCTTAAGAGTGTAAAACTATCATGATAGCCATGCTTACGGTCACAAGCGCCTAGCCGTCTCACATGATTAGAAGGGATGGTTTGGGATGGTTATTGGGATGGTATTTGGTTTGGTTAGAGGTAAGGTCCGGAGCTGCCACGTGTCCCCTAGCTCCAAGCCCGTCGATAAGAGCTCCAGAGCCGCCACGTGCCCCACGATCCGTCGTGGGTCGTGGGTTGACGAAGTCAAGAAGGAAGTGCGTTGTCAGGCTTCGCATTCAAGACTTGCACCATCCCCAAAAGCATGGCGCACCACGCACGCCTCCGTCATCTGCCCGATCACCATGATGGTGAGAAGACAGGGCGGCGAGGCGTGACAGCGGTATAGTGCCACCCAACGGCACTGAGCCGCCCAAGCAGGGCGAGAAGACGTGGCGATAAGACGGCGTTTTCATCATCACCTGACACACGGACAGGGGCAATCAGCGCGCTAGGCGGCAGGATGTAACTCCCCCTCCAACTACTCTAGTCAGAGGACGAAGCCCTAGATCATGTATAGGGTTCACAAAGCTTCGGGGCCACCTGTCGGGCACCAAGCCACATTGTAACCACCACGGCCTTGGACTATAAAAGGACCGAGGTGACCACCCGACAAGGGGTTCGCATTCCAGATCCCACAACGCACAAGCACATGCTCAAGCAATAGAACAAGCAATTCTGTGGATGTAGGGTATTACGCTTAGGCGGCCTGAACCACGTAAATCTCGGTGTACATCCGCTCCCTCAAGCCCAGGTCGCGTGGGGCGCCAAGCCCCCTCCGATAAAAGAACCTCGCGGGCTGCTTCTGAGCAGGCCGGGAGGAGTGTTACAGGCTCACACATTCCGACATTTGGCACGCCAGGTAGGGGGGTTTTCCGTGCTCTCCGTTTGACCATGGTGAACATCACCTCCCACGGCGAGTCTTCTCGCCCAGTTCGCCGTCGTCTCCAGACGGGAGACGACAAGGCTACTTCCCGCTCCAGAGCGGGCAGGCCTGGCCAAGCCGGTAGCCAAACGGCTGGCACCCTCTGCATAATGTACGGGAGTTCTTCCGACGTCTCGTCCAGGCGAGCCGTCAAGACCCTCCGTCAAGCAGTGGTAGAGGCCGCCCCAGTCCTGTGGCCGGCGCCGCATCGCAAGTGGATGGAGACGCCGATCAGCTTTGACGCCTCCGACTGCCCCAAGAACATGGCAGGCGCCAGGCAGCTGCCTCTCCTCATCGCCCCGACCATCTCCAACGTGAAGCTCTAGTACGTGTTGATCTATGGCAGGGCGTCCCTCAGCGTTATCAGCCTCGCAGCCTTCAAGAAGCTACAAATCCCTATGTCCCAGCTTACCCCCTCGAGACCGCTCTCGGGGGTAGGTTGGGATCCAATCTTCCCCTGGGGTAGCATCTCCCACCCGGTGACTTTCGAGATGCCTGAGAACTACCGTACGGAAAGCGTTGTCTTCGACGTTGCGGAGGTCAGCCTCCCATTCAATGCCATAATAGGCAGACCAGCTCTGTACCGGTTCATTGCGGTAGCCCACTACGGCTAGTTAGTGCTGAAGATGACAACCCTGAGTGGCGTCCTCAAGATCCGTGGTGACCGCACCGCGGCTGTCTCAGCACTGGAAAAGCTCCAAGAGCTGGCAGCAGAACAGGAGGCCGCTTCCGATCACGCTGAAGCTAGCCGACCGCCTCCAAGCATGCGTCAGCGAGGGGTGACATCTGCACCCCGTGTGCAGACCTCGTACGGCAAGGACATACCAGTCAAGGTCATCCAAGTCGGTCCTGATGTCGCCCAGACCACCCTCCTCTGGGCCAATGTTGACGTGTTTGCATGGCAACCATCAGAAATGCCCGGGATCCCCAGGGAGGTGATTGAGCACCAACTGAAGATCCATCCCGACACCAGGCCGGTCCACCAGAAGCCTCATAAGCAATCCATCGAGCGGCAAGACTTCATCCGTGAAGAAATCAATAAGCTACTCGACGCTGGCTTCATCCCAGAGGTCCACCATCCATGATGGTTGGCCAACCCTGTTATTGTCCCCAAGGGTGGCGGGAAGCTACGCATGTGCATCGACTACACTGTGAGGCCCGGGAATTGCAGTGGGTGGTGCCGTGCGATGCGGCACCCAACAGCATGCACGAAAAGACGATAAGAACATAACGGAACCATTTTGTTACTCAAGATAATTTCTTTTACAACATAATGTACACACGCAGCGGAAATTAAAATTTGCTGGACAAATTACTCACTCTCGACCCGAACTACGCCGAAGAGAAGTCGTTCAGCCCGTGAACGCTTCCTACTAGCTTCACCAAAGAAAGGCAGCGGCTAGGTTTCCGATGAGTTGAACAAACCGTGAGGTTCATCGTCTCACCGAACAACCCTCTTCATAGCAGGCATCCTGATACCTGCAAAAACAACTCAGAAGCAACCGTGAGCACTAAGGCTCAGCAAGACTTAACCGTCACTCCTAAACATGTAACTCTAAACGCAGGGATAGTAAGACAGTAGGAACAGGAATTTGCAAAATGCAGCTTGACTAAACTTGATACTTATATTCAGATTCTTATAGCCTTCATTTTAGTGGTCCTCACGCCTCACAACATCGGGGCTCTATATCTACTTCAGTCAAGGTTCCAATACAGTGATTAATCCACAAACAGCAAGTTAAGAGACTTAGTTCCTCTTCTTACTAAGTCACGGCACAGTGGGCAAGTATGCTCAATCCTCTTCCGCCAGTGACGGTGATTCGAATCAATAACAACCCGGAATACACGACACATACACCCGCCTCGAAAGACTCTCTCAAGAGCTCTTTCTTACGTTGTATGCAGAAACCTTTCCCACGACACCCCGACATAGAAAAAGCTTCGCGCCGAGCAGGATGGTCCTCTACGCGGACACGTCGAAGTTGCCCGCTAAAGGATTTACACCTCCCGCCTTCTCAACGCCATTCCCACACAAAGGATTAGTTTCTATATCATGGTCCGTCGAGTTACATCGGTTTCATGGGTCCCATACCCCACTATATATCCGGTACAGCTCAATCTTGTCCAGCAGGGTCGCATACATACGGTCCTTAACAGACACGGACGGGGCTACAACCAACCTCCACATTTGCCTTACCATCCCGGTCCAGGCCAAATGTGGTCTCAAGCATTGTCACACCCATCGCAGGTCGAGACCAACCTTGAGCGCTCCATCCTACAGGAACATCTCCGTCCCCATCTCATATTCATGAGGGTGCTCTTATCATTTATCTCTCGCGAGTAACTCCATTACTCGAACTTTCTCGTGAGTAGCTTTTTACTACTCGACTTCTACCGAGCTAGCTACAACATTAGCCTAGCATCTACAACGAGGCAAAGCCTACACTAAACCTTCTAATGAGGGATGTAATAGGCAAGCAAGTGGGTTTCAAGCATCCTAGACATAATGCACAATATCAAGTCTAATAACCATGAGGTGAAGTAAAGCAAAATTTAAAACGGTAACGATATGCAAACCGGGGCTTGCCTTGCTCAACGGTTTTTTTAGAAGCTAGGAGTTAGTATTCCAACGGAGAATCCGCCAAGCTCGTCACGAGATGGAGATCCTCGCTGCGGAGTTGAGTCCTCGTCGAACGTCGACGTCACGTGAGCTATTATATTGCAATGCACATATATTTCAAAAGCAATTTAGAAACTGTTTCAAAACTGTTGCTCAAGTTAACTCACACCTAAAAGGAACAAACAACAGAAAGGTTTCTGTTGTTGGATCTACAACCTTAGAGATAATGAAAGCTAGGGTGAAAAGAAATACTAGTAATCACCATGTGATTAAGTCCATTATATGAACACTTAAACCTAAAATATGGTAGCTCCAATTCCAGAGGTCCAATGAAGCTGAGAATTTAACACAGCTTCTATGGAAGCTAGTTAGGCAGTGTGAAAAAATTGAGCTCATGAAATGGCTCAAGGTGATCACAATAATTCCTTCTGTGATTTTCACTAATCTGCCTTTACCCCCCTAGATATTAAGCTTTCCTATGCTGCAAAGTATACTTTTTGTGAAGTACAAATTGTCCTGAGTCCATAGGAATTGGTTTTACCATTTTGGGTGTTTCCTACATGGAGTATGGATTTTAGAAGGATTGGGAAAAAGCTGAAAATGCCTCTGTTCATTTTTCCCATTTTTCAGAGACATAAGGAATAAACACATCATTTGACAAAGAAAATGAGGTCCAATGCCTCTGAAATGTTTACTGGAGTTCAAGGAATTTTGGTAGAATGATCTGTCCAAATTTGAGAATTTTCCAATAAACAGAACTCCTGTAAAAATTCCTACAATATTTTCCTTAAACGAATTAATGATTCAAATTCAGGGATTTTCATAAACGTTGGGCTGCACCCCTGGAGAGTACTCTTTGAGAGGAATCCAACAAAATTTGTTTCACAATTTTTGGACACTCCTACACAAAGTTATGGCTCTCCAAAGTTTGAACTAGAGTGGGAAAATCTGGAAAATGTTTAAATGCTGACAGTGGGTCCCACCTGTCATCCCTAACCTCCAGACTCGCGCCAAACATGGCTGTGGCGGCCCCCTCCAGCGAGGTCGCCGGAAAAGCACTTCCCAGCCACCTCCAGACCCCCTGCTGGCCGCCCCCCCCCCCATATTTCCCCATGCTGAACACGTTGGTGAGGTCGCCGGCGGCTGAAACTCACCGGAAAACAGGGCGCACCGGCCACAGCAAACCCTAGGCCACCGGCGAGGTCTTTCACGGTGAATTCTCCACCACATGGTCGGTTCTTGGGCTCTACAGCACCAGGGGATCATGTAGAAGACCGGCATGAGGTCTAAACAAGCTGGAGAGGGCTCTAAACCTATCGGCACTGTGCGCCCGATAGGGTCCAGCGGTATACCCTCTAAAAGAGCTCGGATTGCTCACTCTACACTCAATTTCTTGGTCTAAAATCGATGGAGAAGGTGTGCTAGGCAGTTAACATTCTGTGTGTGAAGTTTGAGACCCAATAAACACGATTTGAGGATGAATTTTACAATTCCATACCTCAAGGTCCGTTTCTGCCGCCCGGGAGAAAAACTTGAAATTCTCCCTCCGTGATCAATGGCTAGGGCTGAGCTTTGGGGGTGAGCAACTAGGCTTGTATGTGCACAGATGGGGTAGCTTGCTTGGGCGTGATCACTTCTGGTTTGGGCTGTCCACGGCGTCCAGTTTCGGTTCCTTGAGTTTGAACTCGGGAGCAGCAGCAAGCAAACTGTTTCTAGGCGCCGGTGAGCTCGGGACGGTGGGGTGAAGTGGCCAGCCGGCTAGAGCACTCATGGGCGAACCTTTTTGCTGTTGGAAGCTCGGGCAAAGGGGGCTTGGTTCAGTTGCTGGCGATCAGAGAAACAGAGGGGAGCTGCTGGTCTTCACTGTGTGCGGGGAGGGACGAGCAGAGGTCGCATCTTCAGTGATAAGGGCGAAGGAAGCATCTCGCCAGCACAATTTGATCAAGGAGGAGGTGGCGTGGGGAGAAAACAGTGGCACCGGCGAGCAGCAGGTGTCCCGCGTGTGCTGCCCGAGTGAAACAGAGAAGCCTTCAGTCTCAAGTCTACTGACATGTGGGCCCCATGTTCCCCCTCTTATCCTCCGGTTCCGGATAAAATAGCAAACGAGCTCCAAATTTTATCAAACTTGGAGGATAGGTCAAAAGAATTATGAGGAACTCAAATCTGGAATCAGATTTTGAAATTGAGTTTGTTTGTTTCAAAATTCAAATTTAAGTTTGAATTTGAATGTGCCCTCATTTAATCCTCGGAATAAATAGTATATGAAACCTAAAATTTTCCAAATTTGAATCTTAGGCTCCTGAATACATGAGAAATGTATCTATGATCTCACATATAGGCCTTTGGACAATCTGAATAGGAATCCTTTCAAAAGATTCAAAATGGTGTTTAAATTTCCTCCACTCTCCTCATAGAGAAGGTGCACATGAGTTAGAGTTTTTGGGAGTGTAATTCTTTCCTCTGGGTTAACATGTGTTGAGCATGGGCTAGAGGAAATTTTTAACTCCCTCACATGTCCATTTGTGTGTTCATCATTTCATGTGACACAATTATAGCCTTTCATCGCCTTAACTTTGTTTTATAAGTTGAAATCAAACTTTACAAAAGTTAGGGCTGTTACATTCCTCCCCCCTTAAAAGAATCTCGTCCCGAGATTACAAAAAGAAAGAAGAAGGGAGAATGACTACTGGACATATGGTACAAACAAGTCGGGAAAATTTAAACGGAGAAACTCCCCGCTTTCCCACGTAGCTTCATCAGCGGTGTGGTAGTTCCACAAGACTTTGTAAAATCGCGATGTCCGATTTCTTGTGGCGCGAGTCTTCTCGTCAATAATCTGTATCGGGTACTCAGAATAAGTGAGATCCGGTTGAAGGTCCTCAATGTTCTCCATATGAACTGCGGCTGGGTACTTAAGACATTTCCGCAGTTGAGAGACGTGGAAAACATTGTGAATACCCGAAAGTGACGTCGGTAGCTCCAGACGATAGGCCACGGGTCCGCATATCTCAGTGACAGGAAACGGCCCGATGAATCGTGGAGCAAGATTTCCCTTCACTCCGAAACGATGAACCCCTTTCATCGTAGAGACATGAAGATACACATGGTCCCCGATGTCGAAGTGAAGAGGTCGACGTCTTTTGTCTACATAGCTTTTCTGCCGAGATTGAGCAGCCTTTAAATTGGCTTGGATCACTCGCACTCGTTCCTCGGCTTCATTCACAAGATCAATCCCGTAGACCACTCTCTCGCCGGACTCACACCAATTCAGCGGTGTGCAGCACTTCCGGCCATAAAGAGCTTCATACGGGGCCATCTTGATGCTGGATTGATAACCATTATTATATGAGAACTCTGCTAATGGTAGATGGTCATCCCAATTCTTCCCATGATTGATGACACATGCCCGTAGCATATCCTCCAGAATCTGATTTATCCTCTCTGTTTGACCATCAGTTTGCGGATGATACGCTGAACTCCGAATTAACTTGGTTCCCAAGGAAGCATGCAGTTGCTCCCAAAATCTGGATACGAATAACGCACCTCGATCAGAAACGATGGTGCGGGGAACCCCGTGTAAACACACGATTCTCGAGATGAACAGCTCCACATACTTCTTTACCACATATTTGGTATGGACTGGAATAAAATGTGCTGTCTTTGTCAAACGATCGACGATTACCCAAATAGAATCATGCTTGTTGCTGGTCATGGGTAAACCGACGATGAAGTCCATACTTATGTCTTCCCACTTCCATGCTGGAACCTTCAGCGGTTGAAGTGGTCCGGCTTTCCTCATATGGTCGGCTTTAACCCGCTGACACGTATCACACTCGGATACATACTTCGCAATCTTTCTTTTCATCCGTGTCCACCAGAACTTAGATTTCAAGTCCTGGAACATCTTATTGCTTCCCGGATGAATGGAGTACTTGGATAAATGTGCTTCATCCAGTATCTTCCTCCGCAATTTCATGTTCCGGGGTACAACTATATGGTTGTTAAACCATAGAGTACCATCTTCATCCTTGCGGAACATCTTCAATTCACCGCTGTCCACTCTCCTCCGGATATGAGAAATACCCCTGTCTCTCTTCTGAGCCTCTACAATCTCATCTCGGATTGTAGGAATAAGAGCGAGGTTGAACAGAGATCCATAGGGAACTAAGCGCAGGCTTGGTTCTCCTCCATGTGCAGCAATGGCTAAATGGTGAATGTGGGCTTTCCGACTAAGTGCATCGGCAACCACATTCGCTTTACCCGGGTGGTAATGAATTTCAAGTTCATAATCCTTAATCAATTCGAGCCATCTTCGCTGCCTCATATTCAGTTCCTTCTGTATGAAGATGTACTTCAAGCTTTTATGGTCAGTGTAGAGATGTACTAGATTGCCTAGTAGATAACGTCTCCACATTTTCAAAGCTAAGACCACCGCAGCTAGTTCAAGGTCGTGCATTGGGTAATTCTGCTCATGACCCTTGAGTTGTCGGGATCCATACGCGACCACACGTCCTTCTTGCATCAACACACAACCCAAACCAATGCCGGATGCGTCACAATAAACATCAAACGGCTTCATTGTGTCTGGCTGGGCCAAAACTGGAGCTGTAGTGAGATACTTCACTAATGTTTGAAAAGCTTGTTCGCATGAATTGCTCCAATCATACTTGGTGTTTTTCTTTAACAGCTCCGTCATAGGTTTAGCGACTTTGGAGAAGTTTGGAATGAATCTCCGGTAATAACCCGCTAAACCTAGGAAACTCCTCACTTCATGAACATATGTTGGAGATTTCCAGTTCAGCACTTGCTCGATTTTACTTGGATCCACAGTGATGCCTTCCGCTGAAATAATATGCCCAAGAAATGGCACTTTGCTAATCCAAAACTCACATTTACTGAACTTTGCATAAAGCTTGTGATCTCTCAAACGTTGGAGTACAATACACAAATGTTCAGCATGTTCTTCTTCTGACTTTGAATAGACCAAAATGTCGTCGATGAAAACCACGACGAACTTGTCTAACTCTGGCATGAACACCGAGTTCATGAGATACATAAAGTGAGCCGGAGCATTGGTCAACCCAAAGGACATGACAAGATATTCATAAAGACCATATCTTGTTGAGAACGCCGTCTTAGGTACGTCTTCTGCCCGGATTTTTATCTGGTGATACCTGGACCGAAGATCCATCTTGGAGAATACCTTAGCACCCACTAGTTGATCAAACAAAATATCAATGCGCGGTAGTGGACACTTATTCTTGATAGTGACAGCATTCAGTGGACGATAATCTACGCATAGTCTCAAAGTCTCGTCCTTCTCCTTCACGAAGAGTGCGGAACAGCCCCAAGGTGATGAACTTGGGCGTATAAAACCTTTGTCCATGAGGTCATTCAGCTGCTCCTTCAGTTCTGCTAGCTCCTTCAGTGCCATTTTGTATGGTCGCCGAGAAGTAGGTGTTGTTCCCGGTGCTAGTTCAATCTTGAACTCAACATCACGTTCGGGCGGCATGCCTGGCAAGTCTTCGGGAAACACATCTGGATATTCACATACCACTGGAATATCCTCAAGTTTAGGAGCTTCAATCTGATGCACTGCTGCAACTTGTTGTGATGGATCCACAAGATTCAATGTGTTGCAACCATGTATTGAGGAAGTCAGTTGGACAGTCCGAGAGCTGATGTCAAAGATGGCTCCATAATGTGTCAACCATGACATCCCCAAGATAATATCAATCCTTTGGCCTTTGAGTATGATAAGGCTCGCAGGATAGATGTTTCCACCCAAACATAAAGGTGCCCATGAGACCATTTCATCTGTTAATATCTTGCCTCCGGGTGAGCTGATATGAAACGGATGCTTAACTGTGCTAAATGGAAGATTATTCTTCAGCATATAGTCTCTGCTAATAAAATTGTGGGTGGCCCCGGAATCAAATAACACAAAAGTGGGCTGTTCATGTAACGTGAACATGCCCGCCAAAACTAGTTCGCCTTTTGCAATGTCCTCAATAGAAGTGTAATTAACCATGCAAGCTTTTGAAAGATTCTTCTTTGAAGGTTCATGATGCTGATCTGAGCATTTACGAGACAACACATAAGTGTGGCTCTGCTCAGCTCCACGACGGTTTCGTGCTGCAGAAATCCTCAGCTCTCTACTAACACGAGGGGGAGATAATTCGTGCGTAGCTGGTTGTGGTAGGGTTGCACGAATAATTTCTGACCGCTGCTGTTGAGGTGGAGGCTCATAAGTGATCATCTTCAGCCGTGGTTGTGAGAGTTGCACCACAGGCTGAATTTGTTGCCTAACTGGTGAGTAATACCGCACTCGATAGTTCGGACGAACCTCGATATCGTGGTCTGACGGTATACTTCTTTTCAACTCTGCTTGACATCGGAGATGCATGTCTTCCTTAATAATAGTGGCATTTACCAACTCATTGTAAATACTGTTATTGAACAAGGCCACTTGTTCCTTAAGTTCGACATTCAATCCTCGGAAGAAATGCTCGCACTTCAACGCTTCCGGGTCTACCATATGAGTGGCGTATTGCATCAAGTATTCAAACTCCTTGAAGTACTCGTACGCACTCCTTTCTCCTTGCTTTAGCTCCAGAAAATCTTGATACTTTGTTCGAAGAATTCCCGAACAAATGTGACGTGCCTGGAAAACATTCCGGAATTCATCCCACGTCACTCGATGACCTTCAGGAAGAGTAGCGATGTACTCCGCCCACCAAACTCCAGCAGCTCCTTGGAGTTGTTGAGCGGCAAATAAAGTCTTCTGGTACTCATCGCACTCAAGCATCCCGAACTTGGCTTCAATACATTGGAGCCAATGAGCCAACTCCAACGGTTCTTTCGCTTCCGAGAAAACCGGTGGTTGTCTTGCTAGAAAATCCAGATAAGTGCTTGGCGGGGGATTTTTCTGTAGTGTCTCCTGTCGTATGCTTTGTCGCACCAACAGATCCAGAGACAGCCATCTTTGCCAAGATTTCTGCCAATCCGGTTGATGATGTCGGCACTTCTTGTCGTGGCGAATTACTTTCGCCGTTACTCGACTCACCAACCTCACTCCTGGAATGAGCACGATTCATGCTGCAAGAGTGAGCAATTTACGGTTAAAATTCAAAGTTTAAACTCAACTTGAATTGAAAACATAATCGTAAAAGCATCACATAGATATTGCAGCACTACACAATCTAACCAGGGTTTCGACAATTCTGAAATCTATCAAACGTGAGCAAGTTTGTCCAAACACTTAATTCCGTTAGTAGGCAAAACTGAAAAATAACTCAAGAACATGTTATGGAGCTTAGAGAAGTGTAAAACATCCCTGTCCACAACAAGTCCTAAGTTACATAGGCTATAAGCACTACTCTGTTCTGAACGACCAATAGGTCTTAATCCCAGAATTTGAATATGAAAATGGCAATTTCATATCTCAAGTTGAATATCAAAGTTATAGTTAACTTCAAAATCTTTCCAATGAGTATTCATTTGCCTTCCTATCTGTCCTGGATCAAAAGTTGTGATATTTCAAAGTCGACAGAAATCTGGAACAATTTTGACAGCACCTCCTTTGAAAGTGGCTGTTTTGTCCGCAAGGTTTCATCACTTTAAACTCCAAATCTGGAGAAACTTTTAACTACAAAGTCATAGCATATATCACAAGCTTTCCAACGGTGTATTACTTGACCGTTAGAAATTTTTCTACAGAAGGATATAGTCGAAATACAGAAATTTCCAGAGAGCAATTTGTGCCTGCCCTGTTTTTGGGCAGTTCACACTCCTCTGAGAATTTCATCCATTTGGAGGGTGATTCTGATCTGGAGTTATACTGAAGAGTTGTAGAAGACTTCAACATATTTCCATAAATGTATCACTCACCTCCATTGGTTCAACCACACAAAAGTTATGCCCTGTTCAACTTCAGCAAAAGTTCTGCCGAAAACAGGGGAGGTTTATTCCTAAGTCTTTGTGAATAAATCTATACTCCCAATTGACTCTTAGTTCAATATAGGAGTTCATTACCCCCTAATAGAATCCTAGACTCCAAATTTACTCTTTTCCATTTCAAACCTTCTTTTTCATGCGGTTCGAAACACATCACGGTACTACGTTTCCTCACCAAATTAAAATCCTAACTGGCTTTATACCGGCATATACGTTTCAAATGGTGGCACTAAAACGATCACTCGCAAACGTTTTCTACACGACATGTTCTAACGTGGTTAAGGTACCTGCATAAAATCACTCAATAATGATGCACACATTGGTTTATCATTTCAGGCAGGTCCATATCATAGTAAAAACATACGCCCCGTATCATTGCCATACGGGCCGTCCTTGAGTCAAGCCACGTCTCAAGGTACATGATCGGGTTATTCACCACCCGACGGGGGCTCCACACCTTTGCAATAAAGCACACCGGGGGAACAGCGCTTCGTATGCCTCATAGGACATGAAGAGTCCTAAAGAACACACTTCGTGTTACAAACCACACGATGGGGTCTCCTCCTCTTGCCCCTGGGTTTGCGCACTGGAGGCTAGTGCCATTCATATGTCTCTAAGACATGATGAGTCTTAGAAAACATATTCACTTTCCATCCATTGCTGAACGGAACATCCCACACTACTTTCCTCGTATGGTTGAGCTAACCGAAATTGATCCGCTTTCGGTGGCGTTCCTTACCATTCTTACCTCCACGTAGGTGCGTCGTTACTGAATTTAAATACTGAAGAGTAACACACTGTTAGCTTGCCACCTTAAGTAACTTTGCTAATAATACTCCTTATGTGGGCATACTATACGTTCCTCACTCGTATACCCCTAAGTTTTCAAAAATAGACCCTTTTCATGCGTGCTATTCCCAATGCAGCTCTGATACCATGATTGTGAGGCCCGGGAATCGCAGCGGGTGGTGTCGTGCGATGCGGCACCCAACAGCATGCACAAAAAGACGATAAGAACATAACGGAACCATTTTGTTACTCAAGATAATTTCTTTTACAACATAATGTACACACTCAGCGGAAATTAAAATTTGCTGGACAAACTACTCACTCTCGACCCTAACTACGCCGAAGAGAAGTCGTTCAGCCCGTGAACGCTTCCTACTAGCTTCACCAAAGAAAGGCAGCGGCTAGGTTTCCGATGAGTTGAACAAACCGTGAGGTTCATCGTCTCACCGAACAACCCTCTTCATAGCAGGCATCCTGCTACCTGCAAAAACAACTCAGAAGCAACCGTGAGCACTAAGGCTCAGCAAGACTTAACCGTCACTCCTAAACATGTAACTCTAAATGCAGGGGTAGTAAGACAGTAGGAACAGGAATTTGCAAAATGTAGCTTGACTAAACTTGATACTTATATTCAGATTCTTATAGCCTTCATTTTAGTGGTCCTCACGCCTCACAACATTGGAAGTCCACAATCAAACAAGAAACGCTTATCCCGATGTTGCTAGCCTAAGGTGGAGATGAAATTTAGTTGGCTCTATATGTACTTCAGTCAAGGTTCCAATACAGTGATTAATCCACAAACAGCAAGTTAAGAGACTTAGTTCCTCTTCTTACTATGTCACGGCGCAGTGGGCAAGTATGCTCAATCCTCTTCCGCGAGCGACGGTGGTTCGAATCAATAACAACCCGGAATACACGACACATACACCCGCCTCGAAAGACTCTCTCAAGAGATCTTTCTTACGTTGTATGCAGCAACCTTTCACACGACACCCCGACATAGAAAAACGCTTCGCGCCGAGCAGGATGGTCCTCCACGTGGACACGTCGAAGTTGCCCGCTAAAGGATTTACACCTCCCGCCTTCTCAACGCCATTCCCACGCGAAGTATGAGTTTCTATATCACGGTCCATCGAGTTACATCGGTTTCATGGGTCCCATACCCCACTATATATCCGGTACAGGTCAATCTTGTCCAGCAGGGCCGCATACATACGGTCCTTAACCGATACGGACGGGGCTACAACCAACCTCCACATTTGCCTTACCATCCCGGTCCAGGCCAAATGTGGTCTCAAGCATTGTCACACCCATCGCAGGTCGAGACCAACCTTGAGCGCTCCATCCTACAGGAACATCCCCGTCCCCATCTCATATTCATGAGGGTGCTCTTATCATTTATCTCTCGCGAGTAACTCCATTACTCGAACTTTCTCGTGAGTAGCTTTTTACTACTCGACTTCTACCGAGCTAGCTACAACATTAGCCTAGCATCTACAACGAGGCAAAGCCTACACTAAACCTTCTAATGAGGGATGTAATAGGCATGCAAGTGGGTTTCAAGCATCCTAGACATAATGCACAATATCAAGTCTAATAACCATGAGGTGAAGTAAAGCAAAATTTAAAACGGTAACGATATGCAAACCGGGGCTTGCCTTGCTCAACGGTTTTGTTAGAAGCTAGGAGTTAGTCTTCCTCCGGAGAATCCCCCAAGCTCGTCACGAGATGGAGATCCTCGCTGCGGAGTTGAGTCCTCGTCGAACGTCGACGTCACGTAAGCCATTATATTGCAATGCACATATATTTCAAAAGCAATTTAGAAACTGTTTCAAAACTGTTGTTCAAGTTAACTCACACCTAAAAGGAACAAACAACAGAAAGGTTTCTGTTGTTGGATCTACAACCTTAGAGATAATGAAAACTAGGGTGAAAAGAAATACTAGTAATCATCATGTGATTAAGTCCATTAAATGAACACTTAAACCTAAAATATGGTAGCTCCAGTTCCAGAGGTCCAATGAAGCTGAGAATTTAATCACAGCTTCTATGGAATCTAGTTAGGCAGTGTGAAAAAATTGAGCTCATGAAATGGCTCAAGGTGATCACAATAATTCCTTATGTGATTTTCACTAATATGCCTTTACCCCTTGATATTAAGCTTTCCTATGCTGAAAAGTATACTTTTTGTGAAGTACAAATTGTCCTGAGTCCATAGGAATTGGTTTTACCATTTTTGGAGTTTCCTACATGGAGATATGGATTTTAGAAGGATTGGGAAAAAGCTGAAAATGTCTCTGTTCATTTTTCCCATTTTTCAGAGACATAAGGAATGAACATATCATTTGACCAAGAAAATTAGGTCCAATGCCTCTGAAATTTTTACTGGAGTTCAAGGAATTTTGGTAGAATGATCTGTCCAAATTTGAGAATTTTCCAATAAACAGAACTCCTGTAAGAATTCCTACAATATTTTCTTTAAATGAATTAATGAGCCATATTCAGGGATTTTCATAAACATTGGGCTGCACCTCTGGATAGTACTCTTTGAGGGGAATCTAACAAAATTTGTTTCACAATTTTTAGACACTCCTACACAAAGTTATGGCTCTCCAAAGTTTGAACTAGAGTGGGAAAATCTGGAAAATGTTTAAATGCTGACAGTGGGTCCCACCTGTCATCCCTAACCTCCAGACTTGCGCCAAAACAGGCAGTGGCGGCCCCCTCCGGCGAGGTCGCCGGAAATGCACTTCCCAGCCACCTCCAGACCCCCTGCTGGCCGCCCCCCATATTTCCCCATGCTGAACATGTTGGTGAGGTCGCCGGCGGCTGAAACTCGCCGGAAAACAAGGCGCACCGGCCACAGCAAACCCTAGGGCTCCGGCGAGGTCTTTCATGGTAAATTCTCCACCACATGGTCGGTTCTTGGGCTCTACAGCACCAGGGGATCATGTAGAAGACCGGCATGAGGTCTAAACAAGCTGGAGAGGGCTCTAAACCTATCGGCACCGTGCGTCCGATAGGGTCCAGCGGTATAGCCTCTAAAAGAGCTCGGATTGCTCACTCTACACTCAATTTCTTGGTCTAAAATCTATGGAGAAGGTGTGCTAGGCAGTTAACATTCTGTGTGTGAAGTTTGAGACCCAACAAACACGATTTGAGGACGAATTTTACAATTCCTTACCTCAAGGTCCGTTTCTGCCGCCCGGGAGAAAAACTTGAAATTCTCCCTCTGTGATCAATGGCTAGGGCTGAGCTTTGGGGGTGAGCAACTAGGCTTGTATGTGCACAGATGGTGTAGCTTGCTTGGGCGTGATCACTTCTGGTTTGGGCTGTCCACGGCGTCCAGTTTCGGTTCCTTGAGTTTGAACTCGGGAGCAGCAGCAAGCAAACCGTTTCTAGGCGCCGGTGAGCTCGGGACGGCGGGGTGAAGTGGCCAGCCGGCTAGAGCACTCATGGGCGAACCTTTTTGCTGTTGGAAGCTTGGGCAAAGGGGGCTTGGTTCAGTTGCTGGCGATCAGAGAAACAGAGGGGAGCTGCTGGTCTTCACGGTGTGCGGGGAGGGACGAGCAGAGGTCGCATCTTCAGTGTTAAGGGCAAAGGAAGCAGCTCGCTAGCACAATGTGATCAAGCAGGAGGTGTCGTGGGGAGAAAACGGTGGCACTGGCGAGCAGCAGGTGTCCCGCGTGTGCTGCCCGAGTGAAACAGAGAAGCCTTCAGTCTCAAGTCTACTGACATGTGGGCCCCATGTTCCCCCTCTTATCCTCCGGTTCCGGATAAAATAGCAAACGAGCTCCAAATTTTATCAAACTTGGAGGATAGGTCAAAAGAATTATGAGGAACTCAAATCTGGAATCAGATTTTGAAATTGAGTTTGTTTGGTTCAAAATTCAAATTTAAGTTTGAATTTGAATGTGCCCTCATTTAATCCTCGGAATAAATAGTATATGAAACCTAAAATTTTCCAAATTTGAATCTTAGGCTCCTGAATACATGAGAAATGTATCTATGATCTCACATATAGGCCTTTGGACAATCTGAATAGGAATCCTTTCAAAAGATTCAAAATGGTGTTTAAATTTCCTCCACTCTCCTCATAGAGAAGGTGCACGTGAGTTAGAGTTTTTTGGGAGTGTAATTCTTTCCCCTAGGTTAACATGTGTTGAGCATGGGCTAGAGGAAATTTTTAACTACCTCACATGTCCATTTGTGTGTTCATCATTTCATGTGACACAATTATAGCCTTTCTTCGCCTTAACTTTGTTGTATAAGTTGAAATCAAACTTTACAAAAGTTAGGGCTGTTACATACACCACCCTCAATAAGGCATGTCCAGAGGATCCGTTCCCTCTCCCCCGTATAGCCCAAATAGTTGATTCCACATCCGGCTGTGATCTACTGTGTTTCCTAGACGCATATTCATGTTTCCACCAGATACCTATGTCTAGGGAAGATGAAGAACATACCACCTTCATCATAGTAGATGGTCTATACTGCTATGTGTCCATGCCTTATGGTCTTAAGAATTCCCTTTCCACTTTTGTGCGTGCAATGCACGAAACATTTGGGAACCAAGCCCTAGTCTTTGACAGACTGTGTTCGACACGCACGAAGTTGAACCCAAACAAATGTGTTTTCATGATCACCGATGGGAAGCTGCTCGGTTTCTTGGTCTCACACCGAGGAATTGAAGCTAACCCAGAGAAGATTAAGGTGATAGAACTGATGCGGACCCCTGCCCGCATCAAGGACGTGCAGATGCTTACCGTATGCTTGGCTGCGCTCAGTCAGTTTATCTCTAGACTGGCCGAGCGGGCCCTTCTGTTTTTCAATCTTCTACGCCAATCTGGTCCATTCGTATGGACCGAGGAGGCGGATGAGGCATTCTTGGAGCTGAAGAAGTTCCTCACAACGCTACCAATCATGGTGGCCTCAGAACAAGGTGAGCCTCTACTCCTCTACATCGCCACCACAACTGAGGTCGTGAGCATGTTCTGGTTGCGGAACAGACGGAACTCCATTGGCCTCAAGTCCCAGTAAAGGCTCCTGTTGCCGTTGGTCTAAAGCCCTAGAGCTCGGACTCCGCAGGAGACCCTTGGGATGGGGAAATAATCAGGTCCCAGATAGGCGGGCCTGATGATCAATGCATATCCAGGTCCAAGCTCCCGGAATGCAGTCCTGGACCCTGGGGCCTGGGGGCCTCGAGTCCCGGACCTCCCCATGAAGAACTAGTCGGGTATCAGCCATCTAGACCTGGCAACCGGTGTGCATCTGGGTCCAATCTCCCGGATTGCTGTACCGGACCCAGGGGCCAGGGCCCCCCCCCGAGTCCCGGACCTCTACAAGAAGATGCTTCGGACCCCTCCGGGAGGGTCCAAAATATGCAGCATCCGGTCTACATCATCAGCGAGGTCCTCCATGATGCCAAGAAAAGATATCCGGAGGTGCACAAGCTGCTCTATGCAGTCTTCATTGCATCAAGAAAGCTGCGCCTTTTCTTCCAAGCTGACAAGATCTCGGTGGTTACCTAATACCCACTGAGAATCATCCTCCACAGCCCCAACGCCACTGTAAACATATCTAAATGGGTTGCGGAGTTGGTGGAGCTTGAGTTGGACTTCTTACCGCGCCATGCGGTGAAAAGTCAGGCATTTGCTGACTTTGTGGCAGAGTGGACTCTACCACCATGCCAGCTAGGGGGCTAGGACATCGGTGAACAAGAGCCCAGAGCTCCAGTCTTCACTGGGTCCTATTGGACTCTCTTCTTTGATGGCTCCTTGCGGAAGCAAGGTACTGGAGCAGGGGTTCTGCTCATTACACCAACTGGAGAGCAGTTCAAATACATGGTGCGACTTGACTTCAAGGCAACCAACAGCATGGTGGAGTATGAGGCTCTCATCTTTGGGTTAAAGACCGCGCTATCCCTCGGTGTCCAGCAGTTGTTGATCAAGGGTGATTTTCAGTTGACCATCAAGCAAGTAAAGGGAGAGTGTTGCTGCAACGACCCACAGCTTGCAGCCTATCTCCTCCAAGTACAGAAGTTGGAGAAGGACTTCTTATCCTTGGACCTGTGCCATGTTCCCCGCGCCGATAATACAATAGCTGACGACCTGTAAATGAAGGCTTCCACTTGGGCTCCGGTGCCTGAGGGGGTCTTTTAAAGGATATTGTTGCGACCTACCACCTAGCCGACCGAACCAAGCGAAGGGGGAGGGACCAGCACCTCGAAGTTGGCGGTCCCGGCGGCCATGTTACCATGGCCCCCGACAAGGATCATAAGTGGCACTTGGGACTCCGTGCAACCTGGCGCTCAAGATCCAAGTGCTCAAGTAGGTCCCGACGGATGGATCACGGAGATCCAGGACTACTTGAAAGACAATTTCCTTCCCAATGAACGTGTATCCGCTGAAAGGATCTCTCAGTTGGCTAAGAGACACACGCTGGTAGAAGGCGATTTCTATTGGCATAGCGCTAATGGCGTCCTATTGCGGTGCATAACCCGGGAGGAGGGCTGCGACCTGCTCGCAGAGATCCATGAAGGCGAGTGTGGGAACCATGCATCTTCCCGCACGCTGGTCGGTAAAGCATTCCGGCATGGCTTTACTGGCCGATAGCTCTTCAGGATGCCGTCGACCTGGTTAAGAGATGCAAGGCATGCAAGTTCCATGCTAAGCAGATCCACACAGCAGCGCAGACGCTGCAGATGATCCCGCCCTTATGGCCCTTCGCTGTGTGAGGGTTGGACATCATGGCACCATTTCCCAGATCCGTCGGAGGGTACCGGTACCTCTAACACTTGGTGATCTTGTCTACGTCGCCGTAGACAAGATCACCAAGTGGCCGGAAGCTACCCCTATAGTAACTGTCAACAAGCAGTCAGCAGTCAAGTTCATCAAGTGAATCATCTGCCCGTTTGGGGTCCTTAACAAAATTATCACCGACAACAGGACCCAGTTCACCAGTGCAGTTGTAACACCCTCAAAATTCATTCCCATGCAATGCACAAATTTTTCATGTCTAGAAACATTATAAAAGAAGTAGAAATGGAGAAAGAACTATGGAAATGGAAAAAGAACCATAGAAATGGATAAAAGAACTATAGAAATGGAGAAAAGAACAATAGAAATGGAGAAAGGACCATAGAAATGGAGGAAGGAACCATAGAAATGGAGAAGGGCATATAGAAATGGATAAATGGGACATAGAAATGGAGAGGGGAATGTAAAAATGGAGAGTGGGACATAGAAATGGAGAGGAGAATGTAGAAATGGAGTAAGTGACATAGAAATGGTGAGGAATGGGAAAAAGATAGCTGAAATGAGCTATTTTTGAATTTCCCCAAATTTTCCCCAAATCCTCCAAATTCCCCAATTCCCCAAAAAGGGGAATTTTCCCCACATTTGGGGAATTTCCCCCACATTGCTGCCGCACCAAATTAATTGGGGAAAAGTTTGTTAGGATTTTGCTCCAATTGGATTAGGATTCTCCCCCCTCCCCCCCCCCCCTTATAAATAGAACCCAAACCCCCCTGGCCGCAGCCCCCTCCCCCCTTCCCACCCCCCCTCAAGTTGGTGACTTGGAGGCCCTAGCCCCCAACTCGCCGAGTTGGACCCCCCCTCACCAGAGTTCAGCCGCCGGCGAGCCCCGCCCTCGAGCCCCGCCGTCGAGCCCTGCCGGCGAGCCCTGTCATCGAGCCCCATCGTCGAGTCCCGCTGATGAGCCCCGTCATGCCTCACCGTCGCCGGAAAAGAGCCGACAATCTGTCCTGCCCTAATCATCCATAGAAAAACTTTCCGCTGCTGCCATTGCTAGAAGTAAGGCCCTTCCACAAAGGAGGAAGTGAGGTAGGTCCTCGTTACCCATCTTACGACGTCGTCGCTGTATCTACGCATCCGTTTTCTTCGCCCCCATCGAACAGAAACTTTTTCGTGTGGACAGATCACGTTTTGATAAGTTTTTGAAGGTAGAATTGATCTAGATCTTGAGTCAAGATCATCACCACGTCCAAACTTCATACCAGCACCCTTGTTCATCATAAAACCCGATGAAAGCCCGTTAAAACATGCAAAAACACGTACAAACTGGATTAATAAAACAGCACTATAGGAATTGCGTTCATCTACCCCGTTGCATCTTGAGTAAAGTTTGTGCTTGATGTTTGATTGCTGTAAATTTTGTATGTGCGTGGTCGGTAGAAGGACAAGCTCAAGAGGCCATCTACGAGGATCTACAACACCAAGACTTCGAGACGCTCGAATAACAAGAGCCACGGGAACAAGGCAAGTGCCCCTTGACCATATTGATCCCATGTTTTGAAACTGTTTTGTTTGCGAAAACTCGTATGCTTGAGTCAACTTGATGGGACACCCTTTTATAGGAGTTTACTAGTTTTGTTAACCATCCTTGTCGCTGGGAAGGTGTGACACCCGGTTTTTCCGAAGAACAACCAAGTGAATATCACATGTATGCCAGGATCATTTTTCTCATACATGTGATGACAAATAGTGAAGCATCATTTATTACAAGCCAGGTGTCGAATATAAATAAGTCTTACATCGCAAATGTCTCAATAGACACTAATGCTTCATCACAAGTAAATAAACTAGCAGCGGAATATTATTCTTTAGGGCTCCATCACAGGCGTTGCCCGGGGTCTCCATGAACCTAGAAACCTTCTTCGGGTCCAAAGTCTTGGTCATTATACACCACCTCATTATCTTGACCTGAGCAGCAATATAAACCAACAAATATGCAAGGTTGAGTACCAATGGTACTCAGCAAGTGTGGGAAAATCATATCATGCATGGCTAGAACAAGGAGAGGTTGAACTCATGGTTAAAGCACTACGCAATTAACACCTATCACCTTAGCTTATTAAGCACCTACATTACTACAGAGGTAAAATGGTCCAAATCTCCCAACCCATTATCATAATCCAATAACCATAACATCATTTCCAATGTTAAGCTCCCCGCTTAACTTCCAAAACCATCAATCCTCTAATCATGAATAAGTCCAGGCCGCTCTTAACCGTGAGCACGGCTGTCAAGACAGTTTTAACTCTGCAGAGTTTGTACCACTGTACCCACATGTAGTGATTTCATCCCCCGTTGCCGGGTGGACTAAAAGAACCTCCATTATGCCTGTGGCTACGATCCACATTCACACTTCCCAGGTGTGCAGCCAGGAGATCACTACGAAGCCTTTACAAAGGGATTCCCAACGAGCGTGGGCCCACTGAGGTTTCACCCCTAACAGCATACAAGAGGCTCCAACCCCGCTGCAGTGGCCCCCTCTTGAGCCTTGCGGTTCATATGGTAGTCCAGCTGACACCTACTCCCCGCACCATCCAACACACCCATACTACGCCGGGGATACACCTAATTAATTGGCCAAGCTGCCCCATCTCAGAATGTGGTTGGCACTGTAAAGCCGGGTTACATGCTCCATGAACCGGTCCTTAGGATCCAGGCAAGTACTAAACACAAACCCAAGTCTCGTGCACCCAGCACACAACCAAAACATCCAACTTGCCCTGATCCCTACCTCTACATAACTCACAATAACTCATTCAAGAGTATGGTAAAATAAATTGATGATCTCATATCCAAATATCCCATTCTAAGCATGGCTAAGCATATGCATGTAAATAAATGACATGACAAAATAAATCCCAACCCAAGCTTCAAGGAAACAAGGTAATGCAATTCTAGGGAAACTTCCTAGCATGGGTTTCATAATTATCTTGACAATGCAAATAATTCTATCTACACATCCTAGCATAGGATCAAAGTGGTCAAGGACACTTGCCTCCTTCTTGCTGCTCTTGAAATGGATATTCCTGGTCTTGGAAATGAATAACTTGTTCTTGAACAGGTTCTACTTCATACCATCACACATAGCAAAAGAAAAACAACAATCCATAAGACATAGTTCACACTTACACTTCATACAAACCACACATTCACATTTATGAAATTCATTTACCATTATATGTGTTGTGTTTTAGTTTTAAATAAATTCCTCATATTAAATTACTACACCTTTTCACTACCAGGTGTGTATGAAAAGTATTTTTCTTCTCCATATGTGCCTTCAGAATTTCTACCAACCCTAAACTGAATTCTTTGGATTTTAGAAACTCCATATATCATTTACTATTTGCTATATTTTCAGATTTATATTCCTATGCATAATTGTGTATTTTATTATGAAATTAGTAATACACATCATCTAAACAGTATAGGTTCTGGTCCTAAATGATTTAATAACATATTTTGACCTTGGCTTCTGATGTAGACTATTTCATAATTATTTTCCCTATTTTTCTATAACTATTCTTTACTTAAAAATGTGTCCCTATACTAATAAATGTGAATAATAGATGAAACAGATTCATTTCAGCCCAAAAATATATTTTTATCTCACTCCAAAGTTTTCTAAGTACTGAGAAAGTTTTTAATTAATTTTGACAATTATGTTTGTCCCACTTTTTAATTTTTAAACACTAGTTACATATTCAATTTTCTAAATTAACTACTAAACAGGGTTAAAATAATGAACTCACCCCATTACAGGGTCTATAATATTATTTTCATAATTTCCAGGGGTCTAGCTACACTTATCAGAGGTGTTTTTCCTAATTTCTACTAAGTCCAGGGGCTAAAACTGATTTTTAAATGAATTTACATGATTTTCTGAAGTTCCAGGGGCTAGATCTGAAGTTTCCGGGGCTAGCTCTCAATTCCTGAGAACCCCAGGGGGTAGCACGTAAGAATTCCAGTCTTTATAATGCGGGGCTGACGTGGACCGTCCGATTTTAAACCGATGGCTGAGATTATAACGTCGAACCGGTACGCGGGGATTTAAAGTCTACCGTGCGATTTAAAATAAACGGAGCACAAGCGGCCACGTCGCTCTGATCGAGCGCGGGCGGCGCTGCCGGCGGCGCACGGCGGCGGGAAGCGGCGATCTCGCCGGAAAGTTTCGGATCCTCGAGAATTCTGCCTAGAACTGTGATCTTATGGCCTAGATCGGTAGAGGGGAGGTCAGGGATCTCACATCGGGGATTTTCTCGAGCTCGGGGGTCCTGGAAAGTGATCGGCGGCGAGGTCCGAGGCAAAACTACGGCGAAGCTCGTCGGCGCTGGGTTTACACCGTAAGTCTTCGGGTTTTCTGCACCTGCAAAGTTCCCCGGAGGCGGTGGATCAAGACCAGCGAGTTAGATCAGAGTTTCCGAGCTTAGATCGGCCAGAATTCACCGGCGAAGTCTCGGTGCTCACCGGAGTAAAAATCGGCGATCGCGTGGGAAAAACTGATCGGGGCTGGGGTTTTTATAGCCGGGGGAGGGCGGTGGGTCTGTTGTGATCGAGTTGGATTCTTCTGGGACCGGAATTCGGGCTGCGGGACAGGTTTTCCGATCGGTTAAGATCGCGCGCGCTCGGGGGAAAAGTCCGGGGTCGCGGGGGCTCAGGGTTAGGGGTGACATGTGGGTCCCACCTGTCTGTGAAAGACAGCGTGGCGCGCGCGGGGGCGGGCTGGCGCGGGGAAGCTGGGCCGGCTGGCGGGTTTCGGCCCACTGGCCGGTTTTTTTCCCGTTTCTCTTTTTCTTTTTCCATTTCTTTTCTGTTTTGAGTATAATTTGAATTCCAGTTTGAATTTGAATTTTTGCAAAACATGCAACACGTCCAAAAATTTTTAAATTCCCCTCTGAACATGGTTTAGGGTTTTAAATCAAAATTTTGGGTGTTACAGAAGGTTGATGAGTCGGGTATGGTCGTTTTTCTTTTTTTGCTTCGCTTAATTCACGGGATACGGGAAGCTAAAATAAAACATGTCTAGCTACTGCACTCATATAATAATGATGATGAGATCTTAATGATGTTAATGGGCATGGAATCGGGTAGATCTAGGCAAGCTTGGTTTGTGAATATTTCTGGATGAGATGGTGGAACTTGCCGTAGATCTAAGGACCCTTTCATACGAGAATATGCCAGGAAAACAATGCCACCACAAGGCCAAGTATGGGTGCGGCTTAGCTCATTAATTAGGTGTGTTGCTAGCTTGTTATGGACCGTGGATGGCGCGGGGAATGGGAGTCGAGGAGGACTGCCCTGGGAACTGCATGGCACAAGAGGGGGCCCGTGGGTGGGAGAATGGTGATTCGAGCCTGCCGGTGAAACCTTAGTGAGTCCATACATCTAGTAGCCCCTTTTGAAAGGCTATTTTGTGATCTCTTGGCCATACACCGACGGTTGTGAACTGGTATAATGGAGGTTCTGCAGTCACCGACGGGTGACGAAATCACAAACTTGTGGGTAAAGTGTGCCACCTCTGCAGAGTGTAAAACTATCATGATAGCCGTGCTTCCGGTCACAAGCACCTGGCCAACTTCCATGATTAGAGGGAAAACTTGGGATGGTTATTCGGTATGGTTATGGTATGGTCATTGGAATTGGATTTGGGACTGCTTGAGTCATGACAATGAGTTTGGCTGTGGCTATATTAATATGAGATGGTTATGAAGATTTATGAGCTTGAGATGAACTTGAGAAAGATTAATGGCTGGATGATACTTGATAAATGGTGAATTATGATGAAAGAATGTTGCTGTTTTACTTGGTTATATTGGAATTAAACTCACCTAGACTTAGTTTCTTTTTTTATCATGTTTGTGAAACAAAATTTGCTTGCTGCAATGAGCCTTTTTATTTCCAACCTTGTTGTAAGCTACATGTCATAATTTTCTCGCACTTGCTGAGTACGACATGTACTCACCCTTGGATTATCACATAAACACCAGCAACAGGAGAAGAGTACTTCGAGGACCATGTGGAGTACTAGGCGTGCTGTGACACCCTCATCTCGGGTGTCAGCATATGTTCACGAGTTATGAAGAAGAAAAAATTTTAAGAAAAGATGGAACAATGACAAAAATCAAACGGATAGCCAATAAAGCTCTCCGAGAGCACCGAAGGCAACTTCCATGGCCAGCAGGCCACGTGGCGTGTTCGGAGCTCATCCCCGAGAAGTGGGGAGAGGGTGCCGCTAAGCTGGCTACGTGGCAGGCTCGGGACTCATCTCCGCAAAGGGGAGAGGTCCGATCCTGTGGGACACGTGTTGCCACGGAGCTAGCCTCTGCGAATGAAGCAAAGGCATTTCCGCAGGACACGTGTCATCCTCGGAGCTAGTCCTCACGGAAATCAGAGGACCATCCGCGCGGGATACGTGTCAATCTCGGAGCTCATCTCAGAGAAGTCCGGATCTATCGAACACGTGTCGCCACCGGAGCTTATCTCCGGAAGGTCCGTCGCAGCTAAACACGTGTCGACCTCGGGGCATGTCCCTGAGGAAAGGAGAGCGGAAAGACCGGCACCCACACGTGGCGTGCACGGAGCTCACCTCCGAAGAAGAGGGAGGTCTCGATCGATTGACACGCGGCACAACCGGAGCTCGTCTCTGCGGACGAGGAGATACCAGGCCCGGAGGACACGTGGAGCTTCCGGAGCTCATCACCGCGGAGGTAACGAGTCTGGAGCGGTTTTTACGCGTAAAGATACTGGTACGAAACAGAAACCGATCTAAACTCCGCGGTGTTACCAAAAATAAGACGTCAGGATCCAACAAAGATCCGAATAAGACTCTTATTCGGGATCCAATCAGATTAGTACTCTTCTCTTCCCGATTATAAATAGAACCCAAAACCTCTGGCCGAAACCACAAACTTCTCTTTCAACTCCTGAGCCGACGACTTAGAGCCCTAGCCCTAACTCGCTGAGCGAAACATCGCCGAAGCACAACAAGGGAGATCATCGGAGGAGAACCAAGCAGTCTGAGGAGGACCCAGAAGACAAGAAGAGCGTGAGGTAGGACTTCAATACCACCTTACGACATCATTGTGTTCATCTCTTTGCATCTGTTCTTCGATTCCTTTCGAACAGAAGCCTTCTCGTGGGCAGATCACTCGATGATCAGTTTGATCTAAAAGACAAGACCATCGCCACGTTCATCTTTGATCCGAACACCTCTGACCATGCAAGCCATGCAAGAATACGTACAGATCAATCTAATAAAACTAATCATAGGATAGCATGCATGTGCATCATCACATCTAGTTTAGGGTTTGTGCATGATATTGATTGCTGTGAATTTTGTATGCACGTGAATCCTACATAGCAGGACAAACACAGGGAGCTGTCTACGACGAGCTGCAGCAACAAGGTTTTGAGAATCAAGAACAACCGGAACCGCAAGTACAAGGCAAGTGCTCCTTGACCATGTTGATCTTATGTTTTGGGTAAAACTATTTTGTTTTGCGAAAAGGTGTGTGTGCTGAGTCAAACATGATGGGAAACCCTTTTATAGGAGTTTACTAGTTTTGATTAAACCATCCTTGTCGCCTGGGAAGTTTATGAGTCAGGTATGGTTTTTGCTTTATGCTTCGCTGAATCCATGGGATTGGGAAGCGAGATAGATGTGTCTAGCTAACTGCACTCGTACTGATAATAAGTAATTGATGTGGTTAATGAACATGGATCGGAGGGAGATCTAGGCAAGCCTGGGTTTGTGAATGAGGTAGCATGAGATGGTGGTTTTACTTGCCGTAGATCTAAGGACCGGTTCATGCATGCACATGCCAGGATAACAGTGCCACCACAAGGCCAAATATGGGTGCGGCTTAGCTGAGTAATTAGGTAAGTTGCTAGAGTGTTATGGACTGTGGAAGGTGCGGGGAATGGGAGTCGAGTGAGGACTGCCCTGGGAACTGCATGGCACAAGAGGGGGCCCGTGGGTGGGAGAATTGGAGATTCTAGCCTGCCGGTGAAACCTTAGTGAGTCCATACATCTAGTAACCCCTTTGTAAAGGCTATTTTGTGATCTCTTGACCATACACCGACGGCTGTGTACTGGTAAAATGGAGGTTCTGCAGTCACCGACGGGTGACGAAATCACAAACTTGTGGGTAAAGAGGTGCAAACTCTGCAGAGTCTAAAACTATCATGATAGCCGAGCTTACGGTCACGAGAACCTGGCTAAACTGCCATGATTAGTTGGGATGGTTATAGGGAAGGTTTTTGGTTGTGGATTTGGTTATGGTTATTAGTTTGGAACTGTTAAGTCTGGATGATGAGATGTTGCATGACTGTTGGGTCATGACATGGGATTGGTCTCGGTGTGAGACGAGGTTGAGATGAGATGGTAGCGAATACGAGGAGGTATTCGTGAGTATGAATAAAAGATTGGTTAATGTTCGGATGGAACACGGGAAGTGATGAAGGTATGTTGGTAATTTAATATATGTTGGGATTACATTCATCTAAAGTAAAGTTGCTGTTTTATCATGGTTTTACAAGATTGCTTTTCTACAAATAAGCCTTTTATTACCTACCTTGTTTATGAACTGCATATCATGTGTTTTCCCGCACTTGTTGAGTACATCATTGTACTCAACCTTGCATTATTACTTCATCCTCAGCAGCAGGAGAAGCCTATTATGAAGATCAAGTGGAACATTATGGCGTGTGATCTGTTCTCAACCTGCCTGTGGAGGGAGTAGAGATGGAGCCACTTCTGCTTAGTTTTGCTTCGGCATTAGTTTTTGCTTCCGCATTTAAATAAGGACTTCCGCTGCATAGAAATAAGATTTCCGCTGTGAGTATGAGTCCAAGACTCATGAGATATTGTAATAAACTCTGTTATTCGTGGTAATATATAATCTGAATTCAGTTTGTGGAACGTATGTGTATGTGTGATGAACATCCTGGGCACACATATGCATTAGTTCTCGGTTCCGTGGTTTTTCCCACAGAATTGAGGGTGTCACAGATTGGTATCAGAGCCACGGGTTGACAGTAGGTTACACGCCTAGACAGAAACCTTAGATAGGTATTAGGGCCACGGGTTAACAGCAAGTTACACCCTAAATAGGAGTCACAGGTAGCTAAGCCACGCTGACCAAAGGAAGCATCCTAAGGTGAATAGCCTAGATTGACCTTTAAAACCACCTTGACGTAGGAAACCATCCTTGAATAGGAGTTGAGTGGGCCCTTGTGATGATTATTTGTGAATATGTGCTTAGTGTGAGTTGTGGGACGTCTCAACAACGTTGCCCATATCCACACGTGAGAAGAAAGAGGAGTGAAATGCTTCGGCACTTGATCACATCCTCATAAGGACTAATATATATAGTCCAACTCACCTTGATGCATATAGTTGAAAGGACCTATCTGACCTTCTATTCTATTTCGTTCTCTCTCACAGATGGTGAGAGGAAACGCCAGCCGAAGGAACGTCCAGGAAGATGACCACGAGGAAGTTCCTGCTAACCCCGGAGCTGGCAAAAACAACCTAGAAAGGTTGATGGCCATGCAAAACCAGCTTATGCAAACCATGATCCAAACTTTGGGTCAGTTGCAGGCCAACCAACACCCCGTTCCGGCACCCCCGCCACCACCACCGCCGGCTCATAACAGGTTGGAAGAGTTCATGAGGACTCGACCACCCACATTTGCTCAAGCAAGCGATCCAATGGAAGCCGATGATTGGTTGAAATCCATGGAGAAGAAGCTTGCCATTGTTCAGTGCAACGACCGGGAGAAGGTTCTCTTTGCGTCGCACCAACTAATGGGAGCAGCTGCTGACTGGTGGGATGCCTTGAGCAACGCCCATGCCAACCCGGAGACAATCACTTGGACTGAGTTCAAGGAAAGTTTCCGCTCCCACTACATCCCTGTTGGCGTAATGATGCTCAAGAGGCAGGAGTTTGAAGGTCTCCGCCAAGGACAGAAAAGTGTGAATGAATATCTCAACAAGTTCATACAACTGTCCCGGTATGCCCCCGAAGATGTCAACTCAGACCAGAGGAAGCAGTACCTGTTCATGAGAGGGTTGAATAATGAGATCCAAGTTCAGCTCCTCAACAATGACTATGTAAGCTTCCAGAAGCTAGTTGATAAGGCTATTGTGGTGGAAAACAAGATCCGAGAGATCGAGCAAGAGTGCAAAAGGATGATGCCATACCAGCCCCAAGGGAGCAACGTACGACCTAGATACATGCCCCCTGCACCGCAGTATGGATCGACCACTCCTATGAACCGCCCTGGTCAGCCACCACAGCAACGATTCGTTGCACCGACACCTCGTGTGCCCATGCCTCCTGCGCCCCGGCTTAACAATGGCGCTCCTGTTCAAAACCCCCGCCCCAACGTACCTGCTGCCGTAGGCAACAGGGCATGCTTTGCATGCGGGGAAGTAGGCCACTTCGCTAACCAGTGCCCGAAGAGAGGCCCTGGATATCAAGGTAACGTGCCCAAGCAGAACCAGCGACCAAACGGAGGGGACAACCAAGGGAACTGTGGACCGCAGAACTATGCTCGTGGCCACGTTAACCATGTCACTGCTGAGGAAGCACAACAGGCTGAGGACGTCGCAATTGGTATGTTCCTTGCCAACTCCAACCCAGCCACCATTTTATTTGATTTTGGAGCATCACATTCCTTCATATCCTCCGAATATGTTGCCAAGCATCATCTACCCGTAACCCACTTAGAATGTGCTATGTTAGTTAATTCTCCCGGAGGAGAAATGAGGACTAGTATGGTATGTCCTAAAGTAAGCCTTAAAATAAGGGGGGTAGACTTCCTTGCCAACCTTATTGTCCTGGACTCCCACGGAATTGACATCATACTCGGAACGGACTGGCTAAGCAAGCACAATGGAGTAATCCAATGCGCTGAAAGAAGCGTGCAGTTGACAAACGAACACGGTGTCCGTGTCGAGTTTGAGTCAGCCCAGCAAGCAACCGAACTGGCAGATTTGAACCATGTTGAAGGAGTAGCATTGGACAACATTCCAGAGGTTCAGGAATTTTCGGACGTGTTCCCGGAAGAACTTCCAGGTATGCCACCTGATCGGGACATCGAGTTTGCCATAGATATGGTACCTGGAACTGCACCTATAGCTAAGAGACCATATAGAATGCCCGTCAACAAGCTAGTTGAACTCAAGAAGCAAATTCAAGAACAGTTGGAGAAGGGTTTTATCCGTCCAAGCTCGTCACCATGGGGAGCTCCGGTACTCTTCATGGACAAGAAGGATGGAACCCAAAGAATGTGCGTGGACTACAGGTCTCTCAACGAGGTGACAATCAAGAATAAATACCCTCTACCCCGTATAGAGGACATGTTCGATCAAATGAAAGGAGCCCAAGTATTCTCCAAGATTGATCTTCGGTCAGGATATTTCCAGCTGAAGATTAAGCCCTCCGATATACCTAAGACAGCCTTTCGGACACGGTATGGTTCATATGAATATACCGTTATGTCTTTTGGATTGACGAATGCACCCGCATACTTCATGTACCTTATGAACAAGGTTTTCATGGAGTACTTAGACAAGTTCGTCATGGTTTTCATCGACGACATTATGGTGTATTCAAAAAGTAAGGAGGAGCATGAAAAACATCTGAGATTGACCTTGCAGAAGTTGCGCGAGCATCAGTTGTATGCCAAGCTCAACAAGTGTCAATTTTGGCTAAAGGAAATATCCTTCCTAGGCCACATCATCTCCAAGGAAGGGGTATCGGTTGATCCTGGAAAGGTGAGAGATGTTCTGAAGTGGGACCAACCGAAGAGCGTGAGGGATATTCGGAGTTTCCTTGGGATGGCAGGATACTATCGGCGCTTCATTAAAGACTTCTCTAAAATAGTAAAACCTATGACGGAGTTCCTAATGAAGGGAAAAATCTTTCAATGGACACAAGCCTGCCAAGAAAGTTTTGAGGAACTCAAGAAAAGGCTAACCACAGCACCAGTTCTGGTATTGCCAGACGTAAGCAAGAGCTTTGACATATATTGTGACGCATCCAGACAAGGGCTCGGGTGTGTACTCATGCAGGAAGGACAAGTGGTAGCCTATGCCTCACGACAATTAAAGAAGCACGAGCTTAACTATCCTACGCACGACTTGGAGTTAGCAGCAGTAGTGCATGCATTGAAGATTTGGAGACATTATATCCTTGGTCATCGATGTGAGATCTATACGGATCATAAAAGCCTCAAGTACATATTTACACAAACGGACTTGAATTTGAGGCAACGTCGATGGTTAGAACTCATCAAGGATTATGATGTAGGAATCAACTACCACCCCAGGAAGGCCAATGTAGTAGCGGACGCATTGAGCAGAAAGGGAGCATGTCACCAACTCACGGTTCGGGAGCTACCACCCGAACTACGTAAGGAGTTCGAACGGTTACACCTCGGATTCTTAAATAACATGGAGATAATAGAGATCCACTCCCCATTGGAGCAAGAAATAAGAGAGGGTCAAGCAACGGACGAGGGGATCAAGGAGATCAAGGAAAGAATCTGACGAGGGATAGAGAAGGATTTCAAGGAGGATGAAAAGGGTACGCTTTGGCTAGGAAAAAGGATTTGTGTGCCAAACATAAGACACCTTCGCGACATGATATTGAAGGAGGCACATGATTCACCCTATTCCATACATCCAGGGAGCACCAAAATGTATAAGAATTCGAAAACTTGCTATTGGTGGGATGGTATGAAGAGGGATATAGCCGAGTACGTTGCCCTATGCGACACATGCCAACGGGTAAAAGCCGAACATCAAAAACCCGCTGGATTGCTGCAACCCTTGAGAATACCCGAATGGAAATGGGAGGACATCAGTATGGACTTCATCGTCGGATTACCACGTACTCAGTCAGGATACGACTCCATCTGGGTCATTGTGGACCGGTTGATGAAAACCGCCCATTTTCTTCCGGTAAAGACCAGTTACAATGTTACACAGTTGGCAGAGTTGTACATGGAGCAGATCGTGTGCCGTCATGGATTTCCAAAGAGGATAGTCTCAGATCGAGGTTCTCAGTTTACCTCTAGATTCTGGAAGAAGCTGCAGAAAGCCATGGGTACACGACTGGATTTTAGCTCCGCCTATCACCCACAAACAGATGGGCAAACCGAGAGGACGAACCAAATTTTGGAGGACATGCTGAGAGCTTGCGCCTTGAAACATGGGCGTAGTTGGGATAGGAGTTTACCGTATGCCGAGTTCTCCTATAACAACAGCTATCAAACTAGCTTGAAGATGTCGCCTTTCGAAGCCTTATATGGCAGACGGTGTAGAACGCCGCTGTTCTGGAACGAGACTGGAGAGATCAGGTGTTTGGACCCGAAGTACTACAGGAGGCTGAAAAGCAAGTTCAAACGATACGGGAAAACTTAAGGGCTGCTCAGTCACGACAGAAAGGCTATGCGGACAACACCCGTAGGAAGTTGACCTTTCAAGTAGGAGACTTCGTATACCTTAAGGTATCGCCTATCCAAAGCCAACGACGTTTCAACATCAAAGGCAAGCTAGCACCTCGCTACATCGGACCCTTTAAAATTTTGGACAAGCGAGGAGAAGTAGCCTATCGACTAGAGCTCCCAAACCACCTCTCCGAAGTACATGACGTGTTTCATGTATCCCAGCTGAAGAAGTGCTTGAGAGTACCAGAGGAACAAGTGTCAATGGGAGAACTTGAACTTCAAGAGGACCTGACTTACACAGAACACCCTGTCCGAATCTTGGACATAAAGGAAAGTGTCACCCGAAACAAGGTGATTCGATGGTGCAAGGTACAATGGAACCATCACACTGAAGCTGAAGCCACATGGGAGCGTGAAGAGGATATTAAGGCAGAATTTCCCCATCTATTTCCTACTAACGAATCTCGAGGGCGAGATTCAATTTAAGGGGGGTAGATTTGTGACACCCTCATCTCGGGTGTCAGCATATGTTCACGAGTTATGAAGAAGAAAACATTTTAAGAAAAGATGGAACAATGACAAAAATCAAACGAATAGCCAATAAAGCTCTCCGAGAGCACCGAAGGCAACTTCCATGGCCAGCAGGCCACGTGGCGTATTCGGAGCTCATCCCCGAGAAGTGGGTAGAGGCCGCCGCTAAGCTGGCTACGTGGCAGGCTCGGGACTCATCTCCGCAAAGGGGAGAGGTCCGATCCTGTGGGACACGTGTTGCCATGGAGCTAGCCTCTGCGAAAGAAGCAAAGGCATTTCCGCAGGAGACGTGTCATCCTCGGAGCTAGTCCTCGCGGAAATCAGAGGACCATCCGCGCGGGATACGTGTCAATCTCGGAGCTCATCTCAGAGAAGTCCGGATCTATCGAACACGTGTCGCCACCGGAGCTTATCTCCGGAAGGTCCGTCGCAGCTAAACACGTGTCTACCTCGGGGCATGTCCCTGAGGAAAGGAGAGCGGAAAGACCGGCACCCACACGTGGCGTGCACGGAGCTCACCTCCGAAGAAGAGGGAGGTCTCGATCGATTGACACGCGGCACAACCGGAGCTCCTCTCTGCGGACGAGGAGATACCAGGCCCGGAGGACACGTGGAGCTTCCGGAGCTCATCACCGCGGAGGTAACCAGTCTGGAGCGGTTTTTACGCATAAAGATACCGGTACGCAACAGAAACCGATCTAAACTCCGCGGTGTTACCAAAAATAAGACGTCAGGATCCAACAAAGATCTGAATAAGACTCTTATTCGGGATCCAATCAGATTAGGACTCTTCTCTTCCCGATTATAAATAGAGCCCAAAACCTCTGGCCGAAACCACAAACTTCTCTTTCAACTCCTGAGCCGACGACTTAGAGCCCTAGCCCTAACTCGCCGAGCGAAACATCGCCGAAGCACAACAAGGGAGATCATCGGAGGAGAACCAAGCGGTCTGAGGAGGACCCAGAAGACAAGAAGAGCGTGAGTTAGGACTTCAATACCACCTTACGACATCATTGTGTTCATCTCTTTGCATCTGTTCTTTGATTCCTTTCGAACAGAAGCCTTCTCGTTGGCAGATCACTCGATGATCAGTTTGATCTAAAAGACAAGACCATCGCCACGTTCATCTTTGATCCGAACACCTCTGACCATGCAAGCCATGCAAGAATACGTACAGATCAATCTAATAAAACTAATCATAGGATAGCATGCATGTGCATCATCGCATCTAGTTTAGGGTTTGTGCATGATATTGATTGCTGTGAATTTTGTATGTACGTGAATCCTACATAGCAGGACAAACTCAGGGAGCTGTCTACGACGAGCTGCAGCAACAAGGTTTTGAGAATCAAGAACAACCGGAACCGCAAGTACAAGGCAAGTGCTCCTTGACCATGTTGATCCTATGTTTTGGGTAAAACTATTTTGTTTTGCGAAAAGGTGTGTGTGCTGAGTCAAACATGATGGGAAACCCTTTTATAGGAGTTTACTTGTTTTGATTAAACCATCCTTGTCGCCTGTGAAGTTTATGAGTCAGGTATGGTTTTTGCTTTATGTTTCGCTGAGTCCATGGGATTGGGAAGCGAGATAGATGTGTCTAGCTAACTGCACTCGTACTGATAATAAGTAATTGATGTGGTTAATGAACATGGATCGGAGGGAGATCTAGGCAAGCCTGGGTTTGTGAATGAGGTAGCATGAGATGGTGGTTTTACTTGCCGTAGATCTAAGGACCGGATCATGCATGCACATGCCAGGATAACAGTGCCACCACAAGGCCAAATATGGGTGCGGCTTAGCTGAGTAATTAGGTAACTTGCTAGAGTGTTATGGACTGTGGAAGGTGCGTGGAATGGGAGTCGAGTGAGGACTGCCCTGGGAACTGCATGGCACAAGAGGGGGCCCGTGGGTGGGAGAATTGGAGATTCTAGCCTGCCGGTGAAACCTTAGTGAGTCCATACATCTAGTAACCCCTTTGTAAAGGCTATTTTGTGATCTCTTGACCATACACCGACGGCTGTGTACTGGTAAAATGGAGGTTCTGCAGTCACCGACGGGTGACGAAATCACAAACTTGTGGGTAAAGAGGTGCAAACTCTACAGAGTCTAAAACTATCATGATAGCCGAGCTTACGGTCACGAGCACCTGGCTAAACTGCCATGATTAGTTGGGATGGTTATAGGGAAGGTTTTTGGTTGTGGATTTGGTTATGGTTATTAGTTTGGAACTGTTAAGTCTGGATGATGAGATGTTGCATGACTGTTGGGTCATGACATGGGATTGGTCTCGGTGTGAGACGAGGTTGAGATGAGATGGTAGCGAATACGAGGAGGTATTCGTGAGTATGAATAAAAGATTGGTTAATGTTCGGATGGAACACGGGAAGTGATGAAGGTATGTTGGTAATTTAATATATGTTGGGATTACATTCATCTAAAGTAAAGTTGCTGTTTTATCATGGTTTTACAAGATTTCTTTTCTGCAAATAAGCCTTTTATTACCTACCTTGTTTATGAACTGCATATCATGTGTTTTCCCGCACTTGCTGAGTACATCATTGTACTCAACCTTGCATTATTACTTCATCCTCAGCAGCAGGAGAAGCCTATTATGAAGATCAAGTGGAACATTATGGCGTGTGATCTGTTCTCAACCTTGCCTGTGGAGGGAGTAGAGATGGAGCCACTTATGCTTAGTTTTGCTTCCGCATTAGTTTTTGCTTCCGCATTTAAATAAGGACTTCCGCTGCATAGAAATAAGACTTCCGCTGTGAGCATGAGTCCAAGACTCATGAGATATTGTAATAAACTCTGTTATTCGCGGTAGTATATAATCTGAATTCAGTTTGTGGAACGTATGTGTATGTGTGATGAACATCCTGGGCACACATATGTATTAGTTCTCGGTTCCGTGGTTTTTCCCACAGAATTGAGGGCGTCACACGTGCGAAGTAACGTCAACATGCCTGTGGAGTCGAAGATGGAGCCTGCTGTTATTTAGTTATTTCTGCTGTCATTTAGAGACTTCCGCTGCAAGAATAAGTTAGAGATTCATGAGTGAGACAATGAGTCGATGTAATAAAGTACTTAAACACTATTTATTCGTGGTTATATTCTGAATTCAGTTTGTGAATTACATGTGTATGTGTGATGAACATCCTGGGCACACATATGCATTAACTTGGTTCTGTTTCCGGAACCGGGTGTCACAGATTGGTATCAGAGCCACGTTGACTGTAGGACAAAAGCCTAGGTAGAATGGACACTCTGAAACATATAGGCACACCCCTCTAAACCGCTATTTTCGAAAATTTCTTGCTGCTGCACTTTTCTTGTCAAATCAGCCACCGCAAAGAGCCATTTTCAGCCCCTCTTTTCTCTTCTTTTGGACAGCAACACCTTTGCTTTCTTGCTCCATAGTTTCTGAAGTTTTGGGAGTTATTTCTTCCTTCTCTAAAGTTTCTTATGTCTTATTCATAGATGTCGGTGACCAGGTGCACAGCACGCCTAAGGGCTCGTCCACCACCACGTGGGAGTGCTCTTAGCCCTATTGAGGTGTCTGATGGACCATATTGGGAGGAAGTGAAGACGGAACCTCATGATGAATATGAAGTCAATAATTATATGCATGAGGAAGAGGATCCGGAAGAGGTGGAACCATTCGAAGACGACATGGAACATGATCCACAAGAACAGCATTGGTACGCACCTCAGGAGGAGTTTCACACGGGCTTACACCCCGTGGAGCCTCATGAAACTATGACGGGAGGAGATGAACCCGAGGAGGAGCCACCCCTTGCTGAGATCAATAATGAAGGTGATGAATGGGCCAACCATATAGTTCAAGAATTTCGGTCCGATGGAATGGAAGGAGGACACACATCCAGGGAGCTCAAAGAATTTCTGGATTGCTGCAGCTTATACCCGGAGTATCTCCTCAAGAAAGTCCCTCGTCGCGGACATGAAGAGTGTAAGTCTGATGTAACCATCCTATCTAACGGTAGGGTTGTCACTCGGCACTTTACACCCACATGGAGAGCTACAAGGGCAGAAGCTATCGATGATGCTGCATGGGAAGCACTCACCGGACTGTGCTACGCCTTCCATGAGCAGCTTGAGGGAACCACTTTTGAGCTGCACCCATGTCGGAAGAGTGGCTTAAGGGAGATTGTTGGACCCCATGTAACAGCCCTTTCCACCCCACAGGCTGCTGACAAGTCTCAGAGGTTGCTCGTGGAGTTAGGAAACCGCTATGCAAGCGCACAAGAAGAGATCCGTTACCTCTGCAAGAAGCTGCATTTGCTGGAAAAACAAGAGGACACCCGTGCCAACGCGGGAGCAAATGGAGCACCAGCGTCATCTAACCCTACATGGACAGCCGACTCACCATGGCGTGTGCCATGTATGGACCACCCCCGTCACAGGGTGAGAACAGCACCGGTTCATATAATTAAGTTTAGGGTTCCCATTAAATAAGTTGTAATAGAAACGTTTAGATCTGTGACACCTATGTGTGCTGAATACATTGGCTTTGACGATAAAAGTTTTGAATACTACCAAAACACCTTTTGTAACAAGGTCTGACTCTAGGTCCGATCTCCTGCAAGGTCCGACGATAGGTCCGACTTGTTTTGGGTAGCTCCGGCAAGGTCCGACGTAAGGTCCGACTTGCTTTGTCTAGGTCTGACTTATTTTGGCTAGGTCCGACTTGTTCTTGCTAGCTCCGGTGCTAGGTCCGACTATCTTTGGTAAGTTCCATGCTAGGTCTGACTAAGCTTTAGTAAGCTCCGGCGCTGGGTCCGACTAGCTTTGGTAAGCTCCGGTTCAAAGTCCGGTTAGCTTTGGTAAGGTTCGGAGCTTGATTACAATGGTTCTGCTTTTAACATACAATGTTTCGAACTTGCTTTACTCTTATGGAAAGTTTGCTTAGTATTATTTTACTAAGTTTTTTGTGTGTTTTGGTGGTTATGGCTGATATCATTTTGCTATTGTTTACAACATGCTTATGTGAGGTGCTCACGTAAGATGTTGTAGTTTCGGAACTAACGAGAGTCAAGTCGAGGACTTGTGCTCGGAAGTATTAGTTGTTTATTCATGTGCAGGTGTTGCTTGAGTTCAAGACATGGCTGGTGACGGGATCCATTGAACTAGTCTTAGGGAGAAGATGAGGTTCAACAACCAAGTTCGGGAGGAATTGTGGTTGAGTTGATCGGGAGGTTGCGCGGTATGTTTGAATCAAGAACAATGCATATGAAGGTATCTTGGACGTCGTTGGAAGATGTTTGCATGTGTGCAAGGAGTGCATGGACGTGGTTGCATGGTTCCAAGGCGTGATGAAGAGATGTGGACGTAAAGAATTGGTTGGAAAGGTCCAACCGACTAGGTTATGGACTCAGGCTGCGGCTGAGTCGTGTTTGACTCAAATATGGAACGTTTTGAGTTGGTTATGATAGGATTTCATGTGGGTCACGAATTTAAGTTGTTTTAGGAATGTTTGGGACGTTATTAAGGTGTTTGGAAGTCTTAAGATTGCTTCTATCTACGTGTAGAAGAGTCTTGAGCAGTATTGGAAAGTTACAGTTTGAATCCAAGTAGAAGTAGGAGTCCTAGTTTGAATTGGGTTGGCCTTAGAGCTGGTTATATAAGAAAGGGAGACCAGAGCTCGTGGTGCACGAATTTGGGGCTGTTCCTCTTGTGTTTTGATAAATAAAATTCGTATTCTAAAGGAACTTTTGTGCCTTGTTCGTCCGACTTGTTTCAGACAAGTTTTTCTCGTCGAGTTTCTGTTCAGCACTACCTTGCTTCGGTGGTTTTATCATAACTCGAGTTTTACAGATCCAATTGATGTGATTCTTTTTGGGTTGTCTTCACAACGTGATTATCCATCATCTGTGAAAATTTCACGGTCATTGAATTTGTGGTTTATGATCTACACGAGTTTCTTTGCAGTATTCCAGAACTGTTTTTCTCGCATAGGACAGATTGACCTTTGTTCGATCTTTCAATCGTAACTTGAGTTTCTCTCAACGGATTTTCATGATTCTTGGTGTGACGTCTTTGTGACTTGATTCTTTACAATATATACTAGTTTTTTCACAGTTGAACACGTTTAGATTAGTCGCACACACGGTTTCTTTAACAGATCGATTTTCTGCTGAGGGGTGTTTTGTTGCTTCCGCTGAAAAGTTTTTGTCTACCATTCACCCCCCCTCTGGTAGCTTTACACGTGTACTTCGATCCTACAAGATCGTAGTAGCTTGAATAAGAGTGGTGTGTTGAACTTTTGTGATGATTGCTTGGTTTG
This sequence comes from Neostapfia colusana, assembly GCA_030760725.1. Taxonomy (NCBI): domain Eukaryota; kingdom Viridiplantae; phylum Streptophyta; class Magnoliopsida; order Poales; family Poaceae; genus Neostapfia; species Neostapfia colusana. The sequence continues at coordinate 79,306,202 of JASWHV010000007.1, read as the reverse complement.
TGTGCTGATGTGAGTTGTGGGACGCTTCGGCGAATGTCCACATCCACACATAGTGGAGAGATGTGAGATGCTTTGGCACGTGTTCACATCCTCATATAGGCAGAAATTAATAAAAGAAGATATTTAGTTCATACACCTTGATGCATATAATTGGGGGGAATCAATCTAAACTTCTATTTCCATTCTACTCTACTCTCTCTCTCAGATGGTGAGGGAAAACACCAGTCGTCGAAGGAGGAACGCCCGTGGCAACAATGAACCACAAGAGGATGGCAACGTTGAAGTTCCTGAAAATGCTAACCCTGGGGCTGATGCAAACAACCTTGAACGGTTGATGGCTATGCAGAACCAGCTCATGCAAACTATGATACAAACGTTGTACAGCTGCAAGCCAATAACAACAACAATCCTAACCCCGTTCCTGCACCCCCACCGCCACCACCGCCGGCTCACAACAGATTGGGAGAGTTCATGAGGACTAGGCCACCTGCTTTTGCACAAGCTAATGACCCCATGAAAGCTAATGATTGGTTGAAGTCCATGGAAAAGAAGTTTGCTATTGTTCAGTGCAATGATCGGGAGAAAGTTCTCTTCGCATCGTACCAGCTTATGGGAGCAGCCGCTGACTGGTGGGACGCTCTTTGCAATGCTCATGTCAACCAGGAGACTATCACTTGGGCTGAATTCAAGGAGAGTTTCCGCTCTCATTACGTCCCTGCTGGAGTCATGATGCTTAAGGGCAAGAGTTTGAAGGTCTCTGCAAAGGAAGGAAGAGCGTGAATGAGTACCTCAACAAGGTCAGGCAGCTGTCAAGGTATGCTCCAGAAGATGTCAACTCGGATCAAAGAAAGCAATACTTGTTCATGAGAGGATTGAACAATGAGATCCAAGTTCAGCTGCTCAACAATGATTATGCAAATTCTAGAAGCTCGTTGACAAAGCTATAGTGGTTGAGAACCAGATCCGTGAGATCGAGCAAGAGGGCAAGAGGAAGATCCCATACCAGCTATAAAAGCCCAAGAAAAGGGACTTGCAAAATTTTTCATCACCTCACAGCACCACAGCTTTTGTTGTGGATATCTTGTGAAGAATTGTGAAGAGCAAGTAACCTCCATCAAAAGGGTGATTAGAGGGGAAAGCCCTAACTTTCACAAAGTAGGATTTCTACACATGAAAGAGGTTGAGCAAACCCTAGAACTTAAATAGTCTTGGGAAGGTTCAGGCCAAATTTCATGCCAATCCAACAATTTTTCAGGCACTTTTGGAGGCATTTGAAATAGAGGACAATTTGAATGTAAATTCAAATTGCAGCAACTTTCATCACTTGACTTCAAAAGCTGACCTCATATTCAAACTCAGCACATTTTTCTGAGTTAGTCCACCAATTTTCTGTAAAAGTCCCAAAAACGTGAATGCAAAGAAACGGGTGATTGAACGTCATCGTGTTTCTGGTTCATGAAAAATGGGACTTACAAAAACTTTCTTACATGGGATAGTATTCATGAGGTGCAACCACACGGGTTCAAGCATGCCTTTGAAGGTGTTGGACCAAGGTGGAGCTAAACTCATGTGTAATCATGCAGGTGGATGAGAAAGAATGAAGATAAGGTCTTTAGACCCAAAGCCTCAGCTCAGATTGCCGCCAAACTTTTGAAGACACATGGAGCCTCATACATTTGAAATTTAGGAGATTATGGTGGCAACTTTCTGATTTGAGGGGGAGCCAAAAAGGGAATGGACTATTATCATGTTGAGTTCATGCTGAATTCAAACATCTTAAGGCAAGGGAATGACTTGGGTTATGTCACATAAAATGATAAACTCAAACATGGACATGTGGGGAAAACTAAAATGTTCTTTAGCTCCTACTGATCACATGTTTGTAAAAGCCCAAGAAAAGGGACTTGCAAAAACTTTTCTGCACCTCACAACACCACAGTTTTTATTGTGGAAATCTTAGGAAATATTGTGAAGAGCATGTAACCTCCATCAAAAGAATGATTAGAGGGGAAAGCCTTCACTTTCACAAAGTAGGGTTTCTACACATGAACATGAGAGGTTGAGCTCACCCCTAGAATTTAAAAAGTCTTGGGAAGGTTCAGTCCAAAGCTCATGCAAATTCAACACTTTTTGAGGCACTTTTGGGTTATTTCAAAAAGAGGCCAATTTGAATGTAAATTCAAATTGCAGCAACTTTCATCACCCAAATTCAAAAGTTAGCTCCATATCTATACTCAGCACATTTTTCTGAGTAAACCCACCAATTTTCATCTCCATTGGAGCTCATCTTGTCAAGAGCTAAATTTGCAAGAATTCAAAACTGAATTTGAATTTCAGTTTAAATATGAAGGAAATTTAACCAAACAAAGTTTGAATTTGAGAATTCAAATTCAAACAAAGACTTGGTGACTAAGTCTCACATTAAATTGTGAGTAGCTGAGGATATTTTGGCACAACAGAATTCAGAAAATTGGAAAAACAAAAGAGTTAGAGGGGAGGCCCACTGGTCAGTAGACTTAGCACAGAAGTCTCCTCAGCCGACTTCCTCGACCGAGCGCGCTCGCCAGCTGCAGCCAGCGTCGGCGCCCGACCACCTCGGCCGGCCAGCTCCTGCTTCGGCAGAGGAGGTGGCACAGAAGGTGTCGCGCTCTCCACTGGCCTCAGGGGCCTATAAAAGGCCCGAGACCGCCGGTGAGTTACTGATTTTCGCGAGTTCCGTAACCAGCAGCCTAGTCGCCTGAGCTCCGATCGTATGCCACCCCAGCTGTGATCATCTTCCGGCTTTGACCTCCATAGGAAAGTGAAGCGCTAGTTCGTCCTCAAGACCACCGCGCAAACCGTTCCAAGGTTCGACCTTTGTGCGCGGAGAATTTTCCAGTTTAGGACGAGTAGCTCCTTTCGGGACCCGATTAGGTTTAGCAGAAATTCGGGAAGCTTAGTGGGTGGGAGGTCGAACGGAGCTGTGAGAGAGCATCTAGAGGTTCTGGCGACCCTTCTCGATCGAAAACCGGAAGGAAATCACCGCCGGAACCCTAAGTTCACCCTAGGACAGTATGGCGGAGGAGGGGGTCGCCGGTGAGGTCTGGGTTGCCGGCCGTTTAGGGCCCAACAGAGCTCATGCCGAGTTTCCCGAGGTTTCCCTGAGTGTGGCGACACGATTAGCGCACGAAGAAGATGGTCAGAAGGGCGGGAACACGTTGCCGAGGTAGCACAGAGGCATAGGGCTTGTCGCCGGCGAGCTATGGCGGTTAGCCGGCGGCGACATGGTGTCCAGCGGGTTCAGCACCCGAGATTACGTGGGGGCGGCGAGTCTCGTCGGCTCCGGTGAGCTAGATCGCCGGGAACGCTGACCTCGCCGGAGCTCCGGCGGCTCGGGGTTGCGACGTCGGGAGGTAGACGAAGGGCGCGGCCCCACCTGTCAGCCCCTGTGTTAATCACGCGCGAGCGCGCGGTTAGTTCAATTTAAATGGGCGGGCCCCGCTGTCAGCCTCTGGTTTAGCGCGGGAGGGGATTTTCTGTAGGAAAATAATTCAGGGATTACCTCAAACTTTAGAAATCCATAACCTTGGCTAGGAAGCTCCAAATTTAGTGATTCAAATTGGGTTGGATTCATCTTGCCTAGCTCCGTCGAGATATACAACCCAATTTGTATGAAACCCATTAATTAATTCTGGAAAATTCTTTAAAGCTTTTCAGCAAAAGAGTTTTAGAGGGAGTTTGGTTCATCCAAAAATCCCCAAATTTTACCAGAATGTTCTTTAGGACATTAGTAAACCCCTGTAAAAGTTTCAGACCATTTGGAGTTGAATTGGTCAGAGCAATTCAAATTGGAAGGTGCTGTGTTCCTTTGAATACAGAAACATTTTCAGAGAATTTCCAAAACTTGGAAATTCAGTTCTGGGCAAATCTTAACCCCAAAAATGTTAGGAAAATTCATGCAAACTCTATGAGCTATAATTGAAATTGTAGTTCATTAAGTTGAGCATGAACAGGGGTATTACCTCAGAATAAATTCTTCCTTGCTGATTTGCCAAGAGAATTATTCTGAGCAAACCACTCCATGAAAAGTGCTAATGTTTGGTCCAGAGAGTTTTCTTGTGAAAAGGAACTCACACAAAAATTCTCAGCTCCATTGGAGCTCTAGATCACCCCTGTCCTGTTTAACCACTTAAGGGATTAATGTGGAAAAGGGGGGAAAACCACTTAGCATTTAACCATGTGATTAAGTCCAAGCCAAACCACCAACACCAGTTCATCTTTAAATTCTTAAACAAAGTTCCAGGTGTTAGAGGCTGGTTATTAGAACTAATAGTAGAAGTCTTACTCTAAAACTCACATTTGCATCTAAATTAACATGTAGTATTTCATTAACGTGTAGCCGTTGAAGAAGAGACTCCGGAAGTGCTGGACTTCCTTCTTCCGGACGAGGAACTAACTACTGACCGGCAGCAACAAGGCAAGCCCCGGTTTGCATTAACCTTTTTATATAAGTCTTCTTTTGTTTACATGAGTCATGTGAAGTATGATTGTGCATTAGGTGTAGGATGAATGGAACCCCACTTGCATAACCAAAGGTTCCTAAAAGAGTGAGGGTAGTGTCTAAGACCTCGAGTCGACCGGCTATGCTTAATAAGTCATAGGACTTCGGTACAAGTCGAGTAGTTGGAATCTACTCGCGAGATAGGCTCGGGACACACGGGTTCGGTTGAGTGATGGGAGATCACTTTAGTAATGAAAATGAGACTAGGCAGGGGCTAGGGCGCAGCAAGAGAGAGTCTTGTGTGCGCGGCCCTGCTCGTGTCGATTGAGGACCGATCCGTGTGCGGCCCTGCTGAACATGTATTGAACGTACCGAAGGCATATCGGATATATGGGCCCCGATAAACCGATGTAGCCTAAACCTCCGGGCGTCGAGGCATAGCACACCGATTTATAGGTGTAGGTTGAGGGCAGCAAGGTGGAAATCTGCCAACGGGCATAGAGAGATGCTCCGTGTGGGGAACCTCCTGCTCGTTTCGGTGCGACCGGTTCGAAGTTCGGGCTGTTGGGTGAAAGGTTGTCCCGTACGACATCGAGTGAGCGTGCTGTGCAGCTCCACAGGTGGGCGTACGTGACGTGCTCTTTGGGTTTTCCCTGCAGGTGTATATCGAGTCGATTCGCCGTCCCTCGCGGTGACGAGTACCGCTTGTTCACTGCATCGTAACGTAGACTAATGGATGAAATATGTTGATTCAATGATGCTGATTGATATAATTGTATTGCTACATGTGTGCCACCAAATACTGCTTACTAAATTTCAGATTTCATGAACTGTTAGCTTGTTGCTAAATGATGAACTAAGGATGAACTTGTAGGCGTGTCGTTTTGCTGAAATGTTACTATCCTATGCCTTGGTATACCTCATGTAGAGTTTCATGCTTAGGTGAGTCGGTTAAGCCTTGCTGAGCCTTCGTGCTCATGGTTGCTTCTTAAGTGTTTTTCAGGTGAGGAGCCACCCACGGACTCGGAGTACGAGTCCACCGGCGAGGGTTACCCTCCGTCGGGGACCACGGCTGAGTGGGAGCCGTACACGCCGCGCTGAGCTGAGGAGTGCAGCTAGTGTGGGTTGCCCTAGGGCTGGGCAACCAACTTTTGCTAGATAGGCGGGCGTGAGTTGTGTAGTGTAGACTTCCGCTGTGTAACATAAACAATAGTTGTAACTGAAGTTTGTACCTGTTTGTGCAGTTTCAGTTGTTTCCCATGTAATATATTATGTTCTTATGACGTGTGCTGTCGGGTGTCGCATCGCGCGGCACCACCCTCTGCGATCCTGGATGAGCGGATTCCGGTCCGCCACAGCCTGGTATCAGAGCTGCAGTGGGGATAGCACAGTACTAAAGGACTGCATTATGGGAAAAACTTAGGTATACGGTGAGGATTCGGTAGTTGCCCAAGTAAGGACTATATTAGCATAGTTACTTAAAGTGGCAAAGACTAACTTATGTGTTATAATTCTGAATTTCAATTGTGTAACGACGCACCTACGCTCTGGTAAGTATGGTAAGGAACGCCACCGAAAGCGGTTCAATTTCGGTTAGCTCCCCCTGACGAGGAACGTGGCTCAGGGATAGAGTCTCACAGCTTAGTGTGAGATGTCAATATGAATCTCTTGGACTCTTCATGTCCCTGAGTTCATATGAAACGCTGATCCCTAGCGTGCATTAGGCAAGTAAGTGGAGACCCCATCGCGTGGTCAGTAACGCGAGAGTGTGTTCGTCTAGAAATAGCCCAGGAGGACATACGCAGCGCTTGCCATCGGCGTGCCCTGCAGGGCAGTAGGTGGTATCTGTTGGGTTGATAACATTCCCAGTGACGACCCGTTCATGACCTACTCGGGTTCCCCGTCGTGTGGTGTTGAAACACGATCACGTACCTTGAGACGTGACCTAACTCAAGGACGGCCGTATGACAATGATACGGGCGTTTGTATTTACTTTCAAATATGGAACTGCCTGAAATGAATAACCATTGAGTGCACCATTATTGTGTGGTCTTCTGCAGGTACTAACCACGTAAGTATCCGTGTAGTAAACGTGTGCGAGAGACCGTTTAGTGCCACACTTGCGACGTATATGCCGGTAAAAATCCGGTTAGGATTTTCTTTTGTGAGGAACGTAATACTGAGATATTGTAGGCATATGCATGAAAATATTGAAAACAAGGAACTAAAATCATTAGGTTCAACAATTAAGACCCTGGTTGAGTATAAGAATGGGATAGTGGACCAGGATAGCTAAAGGGATGAAAAACAGAGTGCTCGGTTTTGGACAGCAAGTTTGCTGATCTTCAACAGGGCATAACTCACAGGTATTTTAGCCCAGGGAGGTGTGCTATATAGTTCTGGAAAGGTATTCAAGTACTCTACAACTTTGTTGTAGACTTCAAGAGCTGAAACTCGCCTTAAGATGGCTAAAATCCCAGAGGAATGTAAACTGTCCAGAACCAGGGCAGAGTAAAACATCCTCTGAACTGATCTGTTTTTCAAACATAACTCCCAGTAGAAAAATCTAAAATTGTCATATAATACATCCTTAGAAAGAGTAGAAGATGTGTGATATCTTTGCAATTCAAAGTTCCTGAAATTTCAGCACAGAATTTAGTGGAAATGAGGGTTGAAAACAGCCACTTCCAAGGGAGGTGCTGTTAAAATTCTTCCAGAAATTCTGCTGACTTTGAATTAGGATAACATTTTAACCAAAGCTGATCTGGGGGCAAATGAGTACTCGTTGGAAAGATACTGCAGTTAATTTTAACTTTGGTATTCAACTTGAGTCATGAAAATGCCCAGAACCAGATCAAAACTTGGAATAGGTAGAAACTGGTCATGCTGACAGAAGAATGACAGTTGAGCTCATTGGAGAGGGTGTTGTACCCTAAGGATGGTATGCGTGATGACAACGCGATAGTAATGTCTCGTAGTGACTAAACCTAGTTATGTTGAGCTTCCAAAGTGGAGGTTCATCAAGTTGGATTAAACTAGCTTGTGTTTGGTCTGGTAATGGTGTAGCTTGTGCAAAGTTATTACACTATCTACTTACGAGATGTATCGCATGTTTTCATTGTCATTATGTTTTACACCTATTTCATTTAGACTGCATGCAAAATGTTGCAGGACTGATGTTTAATGTCGTGTGGTTGCAGATGGTTCGTACTAGGACCACGCACGAGGTTGGTGGCTCTAGCCAACAGGGAGGTGATGACTCCCAGCCACCGGCCTACGACAGCACCCCGCAGCAGCAGCCACCACCGCCGCCTCCTCTTACTCTAGCAGATGTGATAGCGGCATTGGTGGGAGGTCGTGAGGAGCAGACCGACCTGCTCCGCACGATCGTGCAGAATACGTCCCAGGCGGGAGGACGTCAAGAGCGAGGGCCTCGTGAGCCCCGCGAAGTGTCGTACTCGGATTTCATGAGTACGCACCCTCCAGTGTTCACCGAAGCTGAAGAACCACTGGAGGCTGACAACTGGCTGCGGACCATCGAGTCCAAGTTCGGGCTGCTCCAGTGTACGGAGCGGCAGAAGACACTTTTCGCAGCACAGCAGCTCCACGGTGCCACGGGTGCGTGGTGGGCGAATTATGTCGCCTCACGTCCGGCTGGCCATGCCGTGGAATGGCAAGAGTTCCGGGAGGCGTTCCGCGCCTATCACATCCCTCCCGAAATAATGAAGAGGAAGTTCCAAGAATTCTTGGAACTGAAGCAGGGCGGGAGGAGTGCCCACGACTACTCCCGTGCCTTCAACCATCTGGCGCAGTATGCGTTAGACTACATCTCCACGGAGGAGAAGAAGAGGGAGCACTTCTATCGGGGGTTACACCCCGAAATGAAGACCCACCTCGTACAGTGGAACCGCGGCACATTTAACGACTTAGTCAATGCCGCGATCATGCAAGAGGATGCTCAGCGGGAGTTGGCAGCTGAGCAGCGGAAGCGCAGCGCTCCACCCAGCGGTGGGAGTGGCGCTCCCCAGAAGTACCGTATGGTGTATCGGACACCATCCGGGCAGCAGTGGCGTCCACCGGCGCGACCTCAGCAGTTCGGGGGACGTTCGTTCCAAGCACCCCCGTTCCGTCCGCCGATGCCACCACCAAGAAAGCAGCAGCAGCAGACGGTACCCCGGGCGTTTCCACCGCCACAACGCGCCCCGGGTTTCCGTCCACCGATCAGCGGGGGACCGCCCCGTTTCACCTGCTTCACGTGTGGCCAGGCGGGCCACTTCGCGAAGGACTATCCCCAGGGGCAGCAGAGCAGCGGGCAAGCCCAGTTCCAGGGTGGTGCTCGAGGCCGACCTCCGGCGAAGAAGGTTGGTCAGCGGACTGGAGGCGTCCGCAACCTCGACAATGAGGGCGCCCCAGAGGGAGATAACGTGCTGGCGGGTACGTTTATTCTCAACAATCAAGCCATCGTCATATTATTTGATTCTGGTGCAACCCACAGCTTTATAAGTGCATCCTATGTGGCTAAACATCAATTGCACTTCTTCCCAACCGACTGCACTTATATGATATGCTCACCGGGAGGGAAGATTTCAGCTAATATGATGATTCCAAAGGCACCTCTGTGCTTAGGTGGGAAACTATATCCCACCACCTTGATAATCCTTATGGGACAAAAGATTGATGCAATCTTAGGGATGTCATGGCTGCAATACCATGGCGCTGTCCTAGAGACTCGGACACGGACGGTTCACTTAAATTCTCCATTCCACCGTCCGCATTCCATGGTGTTAGACACGCCAGTCCGGGAAGTTTTAGCAATTAATAATGCTGAAGTTCTCAAGTTAGAAGACATCCCCGTAGTCCGGGAGTATCCTGATGTGTTCCCGGATGATCTTCCGGGCATGCCACCTGAGCGGGATGTCGAGTTCAAGATCGAGCTCGCACCCGGGACTATGCCCATATCACGGAGACCATACAAGATGGCTCCAAATGAGCTGGCGGAACTGAAAGAACAGCTCAATGATCTGTTGAGCAAGGGTTTCATTAGGCCGAGTTCCTCGCCTTGGGGATGCTCGGCGCTATTTGTAAAGAAGAAGGATGAAACCCTGAGGCTGTGTGTGGATTACCGGCCGCTCAACGCCGTCACCATCAAGAATAAGTACCCACTGCCCCGTATTGACATCTTGTTTGATCAACTTGTGGGGGCAAGTGTATTCTCAAAGATGGACCTTCGCTCTGGATATCACCAGATCAAGATCCGGGCGGAGGATATCCCGAAGACGGCGTTCTCGACGAGATACGGCTTATACGAATATCTCGTCATGTCCTTTGGTCTCACAAATGCTCCAGCCCATTTCATGTATCTCATGAACTCGGTGTTCATGCCGGAGCTGGACAAGTTCGTGGTAGTGTTCATCGACGATATCTTGGTTTACTCCAAGACAGAAGCCGAGCATGCCGAGCACTTACAGATCGTTCTTCAACGATTGCGAGACCACAAGCTCTACGCCAAGTTCAGCAAATGCGAATTTTGGATCAGCCAAGTGCCATTCTTGGGACATATCATCTCAGCTGAAGGCATTGCGGTTGACCCAAGTAAAATAGAGCAAGTGTTGAAATGGAAAGCTCCCACTTCAATTCATGAAGTCAGAAGCTTCCTCGGGATAGTGGGATACTACCGGAGATTCATTCCAAGCTTCTCCAAGCTCGCTAAGCCGATGACAGAGTTGCTGAAGAAAGGGACAAAATATGTTTGGAACACGGCATGTGAAGGAGCGTTCCGAACACTGGTGAAGCATCTCACAACATCCCCGGTATTAGCTCAGCCGGATACAACAAAGCCCTTCGACGTGTATTGTGACGCATCTGGTATTGGGCTCGGCTGCATGTTGATGCAGGAAGGACGTGTGGCCGCTTATGGCTCACGCCAACTTCGGAACCATGAGCAGCACTACCCGACTCACGATCTTGAACTTGCTGCCGTGGTGTTGGCGCTGAAAATGTGGAGGCACTATCTCCTGGGGAATTTGGTGCATCTCTACACCGACCACAAGAGCTTGAAATACATTTTCACCCAGAAGGAGCTGAACATGAGGCAGAGGAGGTGGTTAGAACTGATCAAAGATTATGAGATTGAAATCCATTACCACCCCGGCAAGGCGAATGTGGTTGCCGACGCGCTGAGTCAGAAATCGCATGTCCATCACCTCACCATTACACCGGTGGAGGAGGAAGAGCCAAGTTTATACTTGGTTCCTTATGGATCGCTGTACAACCTTGCCCTCATCCCTACTATTAGGGAGGACATCATTGCAGCTCAGAAAACGGATAAAGGCATGGCACATCTCCGGAGACGGATAGACAATGGAGAAATTAAATGTTTCCGGAAAGATGGTGAGGGGACGCTGTGGTTCAATGACCGCATAGTCGTACCCCGAGATATGGAGTTGAGGAAAAAGATCCTCGATGAAGCTCACTTGTCCAAATACTCCATTCATCCGGGCAGCAACAAAATGTACCAAGATTTGAAAAAGAAATTTTGGTGGACACGGATGAAGCGGGAGGTAGCTAAGTACGTATCCGAGTGCGATACGTGTAGACGAGTGAAAGCTGATCACATGAAGCAATCAGGGCTGTTGCAACCCCTGAAGATCCCGGCATGGAAATGGGAAGATGTGAGCATGGATTTCATTGTGGGATTACCCCTAACAGCCAACAAGCATGATTCCATATGGGTAATCGTTGATCGGTTAACCAAGACGGATCACTTTATTCAGGTGAATACACGTTACAATGCCGGCAAATATGCGGAGCTATACATAGCGAAGATTCTATGCCTATACGGGGTACCCAAGACCGTTGTCTCAGATCGAGGTGCATTATTTGTATCTCGCTTTTGGGAGCAGCTACACGCTGCATTGGGTACTAAGTTGATCAGGAGCTCCGCTTATCACCCTCAAACAGATGGCCAGACAGAGAGGGTGAATCAAGTTCTGGAAGACATGTTGAGAGCATGTGCCATCCACCATGGTAGGAACTGGGACGATCACCTACCATTGGCGGAGTTCTCGTACAACAACGGCTATCAGGCGAGTATCAAGATGGCACCCTACGAAGTTCTCTACGGTCGTAAATGCCGCACCCCACTAAATTGGTGCGAGTCCGGGGAAAGGGTCACATTCGGGGTTGATGTGGTGAACGACGCCGAAGAGCCAGTTCGTACCATTCAAGCCAATTTGAAGGTCGCTCAATCCCGACAGAAGAGCTACGCTGATAAGAGGCGTAGACCGTTGCACTTTGACGTTGGGGAACACGTGTACCTCCGCGTGTCTCCAATGAAGGGCGTGCACCGGTTCGGTGTGAAGGGGAAGCTCGCTCCCCGTTTTATTGGACCCTACGCTATCACCGAGAAGTGTGGACCAGCGGCGTATCGATTGGAACTACCGGCATCTCTGGCTGGTGTTCACGATGTTTTCCATGTTTCGCAACTGTGAAAATGCTTGAAGCATACCGCTGCTGTTCCTATCGAAGACGTTGGCGAGTTGAAACCGGATTTAACATATGATGAGTATCCGGTGGCCATTCTTGAGGAGAAAGCCCGAACCATGCGTAGCAGAACGTTGTGGTTCTACAAAATACTCTGGAGTAACCACACCGCCGAAGAAGCGACGTGGGAGAGCGAGGAGTTCCTTCGCTCAAATTACCCGGAGTTCATGGCTTCCCAGCATGGGTAAGTCCCTATTACATCGCTATCTCTTCTTTTATAATCTCGGGACGAGATTCTTTTAAGGGGGGAGGGATGTAAAAGCCCAAGAAAAGGGACTTGCAAAAACTTTTCTGCTCCTCACAACACCACAGTTTTTATTGTGGAAATCTTAGGAAATATTGTGAAGAGCATGTAACCTCCATCAAAAGAATGATTAGAGGGGAAAGCCTTCACTTTCACAAAGTAGGGTTTCTACACATGAACATGAGAGGTTGAGCTCACCCCTAGAATTTAAAAAGTCTTGGGAAGGTTCAGTTCAAAGCTCATGCAAATTCAACACTTTTTGAGGCACTTTTGGGTTATTTCAAAAAGAGGCCAATTTGAATGTAAATTCAAATTGCAGCAACTTTCATCACCCAAATTCAAAAGTTAGCTCCATATCTATACTCAGCACATTTTTCTGAGTAAACCCACCAATTTTCATCTCCATTGGAGCTCATCTTGTCAAGAGCTAAATTTGCAAGAATTCAAAACTGAATTTGAATTTCAGTTTAAATATGAAGCAAATTTAACCAAACAAAGTTTGAATTTGAGAATTCAAATTCAAACAAAGACTTGATGACTAAGTCTCACATTAAATTGTGAGTTGCTGAGGATATTTTGGCACAACAGAATTCAGAAAATTGGAAAAACAAAAGAGTTAGAGGGGAGGCCCACTGGTCAGTAGACTTAGCACAGAAGTCTCCTCAGCCGACTTCCTCGACCGAGCGCGCTCGCCAGCTGCAGCCAGCGTCGGCGCCCGACCACCTCGGCCGGCCAGCTCCTGCTTCGGCAGAGGAGGTGGCACAGCAGGTGTCGCGCTCTCCACTGGCCTCAGGGGCCTATAAAAGGCCCGAGACCGCCGGCGAGTTACTGATTTTCGCGAGTTCCGTAACCAGCAGCCTAGTCGCCCGAGCTCCGATCGTATGCCACCCCAGCTGTGATCATCTTCCGGCTTTGACCTCCATAGGAAAGTGAAGCGCTAGCTCGTCCTCAAGACCACCGCGCAAACCGTTCCAATGTTCGACCTTTGTGCGCGGAGAATTTTCCAGTTTTGGACGAGTAGCTCCTTTCGGGACCGATTAGGTTTAGCAGAAATTCGGGAAGCTTAGTGGGTGGGAGGTCGAACGGAGCTGTGAGAGAGCATCTAGAGGTTCTGGCGACACTTCTCGATCGAAAACCGGAAGGAAATCACCGCCGGAACCCTAAGTTCACCCTAGGACAGTTTGGCAGAGGAGGGGGTCGCCGGTGAGGTCTGGGTTGCCGGCCGTTTAGGGCCCAACAGAGCTCATGCCGAGTTTCCCGAGGTTTCCCTGAGTGTGGCGACGCGATTAGCGCACGAAGAAGATGGTCACAAGGGAGGGAACACGTTGCCGAGGTAGCACAGAGGCATAGGGCTCGTCGTCGGCGAGCTATGGCGGTTAGCCGGCGGCGACATGGTGTCCAGCGGGTTCAGCACCCGAGATTACGTGGGGGCGGCGAGTCTCGTCGGCTCCTGTGAGCTAGATCGCCGGGAACGCTGACCTCGCCGGAGCTCCGGCGGCTCGGGGCGGCGACGTCGGGAGGTAGACGAAGGGCGTGGCCCCACCTGTCAGCCCCTGTGTTAATCGCGCGCGAGCGTGCGGTTAGTTCAATTTAAACGGGCAGGTCCCGCTGTCAGCCTCTGGTTTAGCGCGGGAGGGGATTTTCTGTAGGAAAATAATTCAGGGATTAGCTCAAACTTTAGAAATCCATAACCTTGGCTAGGAAGCTCCAAATTTAGTGATTCAAATTGGGTTGGATTCATCTTGCCTAGCTCTGTCCAGATATACAACCCAATTTGTATGAAACCCATTAATTAATTCTGGAAAATTCTTTAAAGCTTTTTAGCAAAAGAGTTTTAGAGGGAGTTTGGTTCATCCAAAAATCCCCAAATTTTACCAGAATGTTCTTTAGGACATTAGTAAACCCCTGTAAAAGTTTCAGACCATTTGGAGTTGAATTGGTCAGAGCAATTCAAATTGGAAGGTGCTGTGTTCCTTTGAATACAGAAACATTTTCAGAGAATTTCCAAAACTTGGAAATTCAGTTCTGGGCAAATCTTAACCCCAAAAATGTTAGAGAAATTCATGCAAACTCTATGAGCTATAATTGAAATTGTAGTTCATTAAGTTGAGCATGAACAGGGGTATTACCTCAGAATAAATTCTTCCTTGCTGATTTGCCAAGAGAATTATTCTGAGCAAACCACTCCATGAAAAGTGCTAATGTTTGGTCCAGAGAGTTTTCTTGTGACAAGGAACTCACACAAAAATTCTCAGCTCCATTGGAGCTCTAGATCACCCCTGTCCTGTTTAACCACTTAAGGGATTAATGTGGAAAAGGGGGGAAAACAACTTAGCATTTAACCATGTGATTAAGTCCAAGCCAAACCACCAACACCAGTTCATCTTTAAATTCTTAAACAAAGTTCCAGGTGTTAGAGGCTGGTTATTAGAACTAATAGTAGAAGTCTTACTCTAAAACTCACATTTGCATCTAAATTAACATGTAGTATTTCATTAACGTGTAGCCGTTGAAGAAGAGACTCCGGAAGTGCTGGACTTCCTTCTTCCGGACGAGGAACTAACTACTGACCGGCAGCAACAAGGCAAGCCCCGGTTTGCATTAACCTTTTTATATAAGTCTTCTTTTGTTTACATGAGTCATGTGAAGTATGATTGTGCATTAGGTGTAGGATGAATGGAACCCCACTTGCATAACCAAAGGTTCCTAAAAGAGTGAGGGTAGTGTCTAAGACCTCGAGTCGACCGGCTATGCTTAATAAGTCATAGGACTTCGGTACAAGTCGAGTAGTTGGAATCTACTCGCGAGATAGGCTCGGGACACACGGGTTCGGTTGAGTGATGGGAGATCACTTTAGTAATGAAAATGAGACTAGGCAGGGGCTAGGGCGCAGCAAGAGAGAGTCTTGTGTGCGCGGCCCTGCTCGTGTCGATTAAGGACCGATCCGTGTGCGGCCCTGCTGAACAAGTATTGAACGTACCGAAGGCATATCGGATATATGGGCCCCGATAAACCGATGTAGCCTAAACCTCCGGGCGTCGAGGCATAGCACACCGATTTATAGGTGTAGGTTGAGGGCAGCAAGGTGGAAATCTGCCAACGGGCATAGAGAGATGCTCCGTGTGGGGAACCTCCTGTTCGTTTCGGTGCGACCGGTTCGACGTTCGGGCTGTTGGGTGAAAGGTTGTCCCGTACGACATCGAGTGAGCGTGCTGTGCAGCTCCACAGGTGGGCGTACGTGACGTGCTCTTTGGGTTTTCCCTGCAGGTGTATATCGAGTCGATTCGTCGTCCCTCGCGGTGACGAGTACCGTATGTTCACTGCGTCGTAACGTAGACTAATGGATGAAATATGTTGATTCAATGATGCTGATTGATATAATTGTATTGCTACATGTGTGCCACCAAATACTGCTTACTAAATTTCAGATTTCATGAACTGTTAACTTGTTGCTAAAAGATGAACTAAGGATGAACTTGTAGGCGTGTCGTTTTGCTGAAATGTTACTAACCTATGCCTTGGTATACCTCATGTAGAGTTTCATGCTTAGGTGAGTCGGTTAAGCCTTGCTGAGCCTTCGTGCTCATGGTTGCTGCTTAAGTGTTTTTCAGGTGAGGAGCCACCCACGGACTCAGAGTACGAGTCCACCGGCGAGGGTTACCCTCCGTCGGGGACCACGGCTGAGTGGGAGCCGTACACGCCGCGCTGAGCTGAGGGGTGCAGCTAGTGTGGGTTGCCCTAGGGCTGGGCAACCAACTTTTGCTAGATAGGCGGGCGTGAGTTGTGTAGTGTAGACTTCCGCTGTGTAACATAAACAATAGTTGTAACTGAAGTTTGTACCTGTTTGTGCAGTTTCAGTTGTTTCCCATGTAATATATTATGTTCTTATGACGTGTGCTGTCGGGTGTCGCATCGCGCGGCAGCACCCTCTGCGATCCTGGATGAGCGGATTCCGGTCCGCCACAATGTTAACCCGGGAAAGGGATTTCACTCCCAAAAATCTAACTCATATGCACATTCTCTATGAGTAGAGGGGAGGGAAGTTTAAACCCCATTTTTGAACCCTTGCAAAGCATTCATGTTCAGATGGTCCAAAAGCATATATATGGGATGATCATTGCAGTCCTCAGGTATTGAAGAGCTTAGGTTCCAAAATAGGAGGGATTTTAAGCTCATATACCATTTGTTCAAAGCATTGTTTGAGATCACCTTCAAATTCAAATTTGAGGGGCATGGTCAAACTGAACTTGTGAGGTTCAGCTTGGGACCAAGATTGATCAAGCATGGGCTAGGAGCAAACCAAAGTGTTTCACCCCAAATTCAAATGGGTCATCACAAAAGAGGACTTAATTATTCAGTTTGAATCAAAGAAGTTACTTCAAAGAGAAGAAGGCCCCTTTTCCAAAAAGGAAATTCAAACTGTTGTTTGAAAATTTGTATTTGCAATGACAAACTGAAGGATCAGAGGACATATTTGAAT
Organism: Neostapfia colusana; assembly: GCA_030760725.1. Classification (NCBI taxonomy): domain Eukaryota; kingdom Viridiplantae; phylum Streptophyta; class Magnoliopsida; order Poales; family Poaceae; genus Neostapfia; species Neostapfia colusana. The sequence continues at coordinate 79,289,456 of JASWHV010000007.1, read as the reverse complement.
TCTTCAGGTCCAAATTATGAGGGAGCCAAGTTTTGAGAAAATTTGGAGGTTCTTTGATATAAGTATCAAGGGGGCCTATGAATTTCCTTGAAATTTGAGTTTAAATTTGAACTGAAGAACATAATGTCAAAATTACAAACAGCTTTTGAAGCTGAGATCTTCAGGATTTAAATTTGCATGGTGCCAAAGTTTAGAAGATCTTTTGGGAGGAGCAGGGGTGGACCCCACTTGTCATTGAGCCAAATAGACTTGCTCCCTAAGTCTTCTCTGCCTGTGCACTGGGGCCCAACTGTCTGTGAGATTAGCCACGGGCTCTGTTTTTCCTCTCCCGAGAGCGTGACAGCAGCAGCACCCCGGGCGCCACCGAGCTCTCCACGCAGCAGCCACCCCCCGGATGTTTCATCGTGCTGGCGAGTCGCTTAGGCGCTTCTTGAGCCCCGGCCTGATCCTCTCGTGCACCAGATGAAACCCCGTGGTCTTTGCTTCGCGCCCACGCCCGAGAACAGAGCCGCTCGCTGCCGCCACCACCGATCCACCATGCCGCCGTTGTTCCATCGCGTGTAAGCCTCGGCAGAGCGCCAAATTGGCACCAGAGCATCTCCCTCTCCACCCTCGACGTGTCATCTTCCGGTGTTTGGCCTCCCTACCACGGGAAAGCCGTGTTGGTACGGCGGCCGACGAGAACCGACGAAGAGGTTGCACAGGGACAGCGATGCAGGGAACTTGTCAAGCCCGAACGAGAGCACCCTCGGACGCGCTAGGACCCCCTGATGCTCGTCTCCGAAGCTCAGGCCATGACATGGACGACAGAGCGCGAATTCGAGGAAATTTCCCCGGCGACAATAACCCAACCTTCCGGTATGAAATCTAGAAATTCTCCCTCTGTCCTCAATCTTTGGTCACGAAATTAGGCACAGAGGAGCTAGGCTAGATGGCGGTGATCTCCTCTTTTGAAACCTAGCTGGGAGCCGACGAGAGGCGACGTATTTTGATGTTCTCCGAGCACAAAACCGGCACTACAATTCGGGCGCACGGTGAAAGCCGGGTAGCCGCCATTTTCATGCTTGGTTGAGCTTTCGCCGAGCTTCCCTAGCCTCCTGGGATGCTGTAGAGCCAAAAACCCGAGAGCTTGGCGGGCTAGGACCGCCGGGCGACGGTGCCGAACCTATCCCGAGGCCACCGCACATCGCCGTCCTACTTCCGGCCACCGGCAGCACGAGCCAACTCCGTAGACATGTTTCCCGACCTCCCAAATTCACAGGCGGTGAGTCTCCGGCCGAGAGGCGGCCGGGAAGCCGGGTCCGGCGAGCTCCAGTGGAGCGCCGCCGAGGGGGAGGCGCGGGAGCGGGAGGATGAAGAAGTTAAAGGTGCGGATCCTCTGTGGCCCCGGGGTCCATTGTGACAGCGCGGGAAGTGATACTGTGGCCCCGTGTGGCTCAGTTCCAGCGGCTGACACGTGTAGGAGGGACCCACAGTCAGAATTTGAACATTTCCCGAATTAATTTGAATTCCAGATTTAGTTCAAACTTTAGAACCTCATAACTATTGCTAGGAAGCTCCAACTTTAGTGATTCAAATTGGGTTGGATTCAGGATGCAAAACCCTATCCAAATATGCAACCCAATTTGCATTAAAACCAATGGAAATTTCTGGAAAATTTATTAAACTTTTCAGCAAAAGAATTTTTGAGGGAGTTTGGTTCATCCAAAATTCCCCAAATTTTGCCAGAATATTCTTTTGGGTATTAGGAGACTCCTATAAAGGTTTCAGCTCATTTGGAGTTTATTTAGTAGGGTAATTCTGATTTCAAGTTTCTGTATTCAAATGAATACAGAAACATTTTCAGAGAATTTCCAAAACTTGGAAATTCAGTTCTAGCCATTCCTTAGCTCCACAAATCCTAGGAAAATTCAGGCATACTCTCTGAGCTATGTTTGAAATTGTAGTTCACTTGAATTTGCATGAAAGTGCAAATTTATTTAGAATTAATTCCTTTTAGCCTAAATGCTTAGGGAATTGTTCTGGGTGATCTACTTAGTGAAATATTCTGAATTTTGGTACAGAGGACTTTATTGTGACAAGGAACTCACAAGAAAATTTCCAGCTCCATTGGAGCCCTGGATCAGTAGTGTTCTGTTCAACCAATTAAGTGATCACCACCCAAGTGATGAACCTCACTTCTCACTTGATCCTAGTACTTAAACACACATCCAAACCACTAGCACCAGTGTCATTTTAAATTCTTAAACAGAGTTACAGTTTTAAACTTGTCTTTAGCACTTGTTAGCAAAAGTTTTATAATTAAACATGTATGCATATTCATAACGTGTAGTGATTAAACGTGGAAAGTGAAGAAGGTGAAGTTGAGCTTGGATCGAGGAGCAAGAAGGGCAGGAGTTGAGCTTCAAGACATCAGCAACTAACCCCATATCATCTGACTTTAGTCACCTGCAAAACCAAGGCAAGCTCCGGTTTGCATTTAAGTTATTTATAAAATTTTTACTTTGTTCACATTTATGGTATAGAGTTTGTATGTGCATTAGGTCCAAGATGTTTACACTCTAAATGCATGACCAAATGAACCCTGGAGTTGAGGGTAGAAAAGGGTCACCGCTGTAGAAGAATGCCATGCTAACTAGCTTAGGACATCCGGTAGAAGTCGAGTAGTTGGAATTTACTCGCGAGTTATAGACGGGATTACCTGGGTGTAGAGGGAAAAAGAGAGCAAACTAAAGTTTACATTTCCAAATATGAGACCGGGCAAGATGGTTAGGCAGCGACAAGACGAGGTCTTGGTCGAGTAGCTTTGCCTGTGTCGGTGAAGGACCAATGCGTGTGCGGCACCCAGGAGCAGGTATTGAGTTGTGTACCGGATGCTTACTGACATATGGGAACCAGGAAACCGATGTACCAGGTTCACTGGATTGTAGAGGCATACCACATCGCCTCGTTAGACCTATGAGCCCGAGACGGCACGACCGGTTCTACAGTCTAGTGTTCTGCGAAAGGTAGCCACATACGACGTAATGAAGGACGCCAGCGTTGGGTCTTCAGAGGCGGGCGTATGTGTCGAGTTATCCGGGTAGTGTTTGATTCGAATCACCGTCCATCGCGGTTATTGATTACCGGTTGCTCCCTGTGTTGTGACGTAGTAATCAAGTTGTGTGGAAATAGTTTGCAAAGTTTTAAATGCTGTTATGAAAATTGTAAATTGCATGAAAACTATGTGTGAAGTAGAGATAGAGCAAACTAAAGTTATTTTTCCACCTTGGGACAAGTAACATTGGAATGAAGCGTTTCTTGTTTGATTGTGGAGTTCCAATGTTGCTGGCCGCAAGGTCACTACTATTATGGCTAAAATCTGAAAGTTAAGGATGAACTCGTAGGCGAGTCTTTTCGCAAATGACAGGCTTAAGTCTTAGGTTACTTTCATGTAGAGTTTCATGTCTTAGGAGAGACGGTTAAGTCTTGCTGAGCCTTTGTGCTCACTCTTGCTTTATAAGTGGTTTTGCAGGTAAACCTCGACGCTATAAAGAAGGTTGTCCGGTGAGACTCAGAAACTTCCGAGTCATGTCACACTCGGAGAGCCTAGCCGCTGCCATGTCTTCGTGTTGCTAGCGAGAGGAGTCCGCGGGCTAGACCTCTTCTCGGTGCTTCTTAGATATTCGACGTGAGAGATACTGACTTCCGCTGTAGCTATTTTATGTAAATTATTTACAAAGAACATTCGTAAGCTTCCGCTTTTGATTTATGTAATACATTGTTCTTATATGTGTGCTATTGGGTGCCGCATAACACGGCACCACCCAATGTGATTCCCGGGCGAGGCGGCACGGCCCCGTGATCGGGATCGGGCCCTCTCAGCGTGGTATCAGAGCCGCATTGGTAATAGTGCACAGAATAAGGATTGTATTGCGACAAAAACTTAGGATACGGTGAGGAAACAATATTAGGTCCACATAAGGACTGTAGTAGTAATAGTTACTTAAAGTGGCAAGACTAACATATGTGTTTTAATTCTGAATTTTGATTATGTAACGATGCACCTACGCTCTGGTAAGCATGGTAAGGAACGCCACCGAAAGCGGTTCAATTTCGGTTAGCTCCCCTGACGAGGAATGTGGTTCAGGGATAGGTTTCACAGCTTGGTGTGAGACGTTAATATGAAACTCTTGGACTCTTCATGTTCCTGAGTTCATATGAAACGCTGATCCCTAGTGTGCATTAGGCAAGTAAGTGGAGACCGCATCGTGTGGTCAGTAACGTGATAGTGTGTTCGTCTGGAAGTAGCCCAGGAGGACATACGCAGCGCTTGCCATCGGCGTGCCCTGCAGGGCAGTAGGTGGTATCCGTTGGGTTGATAACATTCCCAACCATGACGACCCGTTCATGACATACTCGGGTTCCCCATCGTGTGGTGTTGAAACACGATCATGTACCTTGAGACGTGACTTAACTCAAGGACGGACGTATGACAATGATACGGGTGTTTGTATTTACTTTCAATTATGGTACTGCCTGAAATGAAACAACCTTTGAGTGCACCACTATTGAGTGTTCTTCGGCAGGTACTAACCACGTACGTATCCCGTGTAGTACACATGTGCGAGAGACCGTCTTAGTTCCACTGATTCTACGTATATGCCGGTATGATCCGGCGTAGGATTTTCTTCGGTGAGGTAACGTAGTACCGACATGTTTCTTACGGTGCATCGACACCGTACTACACTTAATAACCTCTTCCCTATGAAGAAATGATTCACGAACTAACTTTCAACTAAAAATGGAAGTTTGAAACAAATATTAGTTACTGAACTCTTATTTTGAGCTAAGACTCAAATGAGAGTACAACTAGGCGTCAAAGTTTTCAAAAACAGAGTGCTCTGTTTCTGGCAGAAATTCTTGTTGGACTTTAACAGAGCATAACTCTGAGTAGCTTGACCCAATTTAGGTGTATGATACAGTTCTGGAAAGATTTTCAAGTGCTATACAACTTCTTTGTAGACCTCCAGAGCAAAATTACACGTTAAGTTGGTGAAAAGTCCAGTTAAAGGCAAACTATTCAGAACCAGGACAGTACCAAAAACCTCTCTGGACCTTTCTGTTTTTAAGCCATAACTTCCTGTAGAAAAATCCTTAAGGAGCCCATGATACACCGTTGGAAAGGTTAGGAAATGTGCAACATTGTTGTAGCTCAGAGTTTGCGCAGATTCTCATTGTATTTTTATATACAACTGTGATAAAAGTAGCCCCATACAAAGGTCATGCTGGCAAATTTTATCCAGGAATTCTGTCAACTTTGAGAAATCATAACTTTTGATCCAGAGATGATCTGGAAGCATTTGAGTACTCGTTGGAAATATACTGAAGTTAAATTTAACTTTGGTATTCGACTTGAGTTATGAATATGCTGTACAACGGATCAAGAATCCGGATGAGGACAGAAGAGTCCGTCCTGTACAGAAAAGAGGACTGGTTAGGCCTATCCTACGGAAGTGATTAAACTCGAGGATAGTCCGGTGGGACGTGAAGAACCGATGTGTTTCCAATGAGTTACCGGGCATGCTGGCTAACGGGACGTCAAGTTCAAGATTGAACTGACACCGGGAACAACACCGATTTCACGAAGGATTTATAAGATGGCACCTAATGAACTAGCGGAGTGAAGGAGCAACTAAGTGAACTGATGAGCAAAGGTTTTATATGACCGAGCTCATCATCTTGGGGTTCCTCTGTGCTGTTCGTTAAGAAGAACGATGAGACACTAAGATTAAGTGTTGATTGTCGTTCACTCAATGCCGTCACTATAAAGGACAATGAGGGTACTCTATGGTTTAAAGACCATATAGTGATACCTCGTAATATGAAGCTCTAGACTGCCGGAAATGTCGCACACCACTAAAGTGGTGTGAGTACGGGAGAAGGGTATTGATCGGGGTTGGTTAGTCGACAAAGCTGATGACCGAGTTCGAATGATAGAAGCGAACTTGAAGGCTGTTCAATTCCGAAAGAAAAGTCACGAGGGTCAAAGGCATAGACCATTGCATTTCGAAGGTGGAGAACAGGTTGTCTTTGCGTGTCTCCGATGAAAGGAATTCACCGGTCCGATGTAAAGGGGGAATTTTGGTTCCCGAGCCTTAGACCCACATGCTATCACGGAGATGTGTGGAACCGTAGCTTACCGGCTGGAACTACCGGCAAGCCTTGCTGGTGTTCACGACATATTTCATATGTCACAGCCATGGAAGTGGCTTAAAGCTACCATTGCCGTCCACACCGAAGAACTTGACTAGTTGAAGCCGGATCGTACCTACACCGAGCGACCGGTTCAGACGGTCGATGAGAAGAATCCGGAACACCTGGAATCGGATATTAAGATTTTACCAGGTGCTGTGAGGTAATCATACCATGGGAGAAACAACATGGAGAGCAAATATTACCTCCACATGAACTATCCGGAGTTTTTATCGTCATACCACTTGGCATTACCTCTCCCATCCCGTTCTCATATTGGAACCTCGGGACGAGATTCTTTTTAAGGGGGGAGGAATGTAAAAGTCCCAAAAACGTGAATGCAAAGAAACGGGTGATTGAACGTCATCGTGTTTCTGGTTCATGAAAAATGGGACTTACAAAAACTTTCTTACATGGGATGGTATTCATGAGGTGCAACCACACGGGTTCAAGCATGCCTTTGAAGATGTTGGACCAAGGTGGAGCTAAACTCAAGTGTAATCATGCAGGTGGATGAGAAAGAATGAAGATAAGGTCTTTAGACCCAAAGCCTCAGCTCAGACTGCCGCCAAACTTTTGAACACACATGGAGCCTCATACATTTGAAATTGAGGAGATTATGGTGGCAACTTTCTGATTTGAGGGGGGGCCAAAAAGGGAATGGACTATGATCATGTTGAGTTCATGCTGAATTCAAACATCTTAAGGCAAGGGAATGACTTGGGTTATGTCACATAAAATGATAAACTCAAACATGGACATGTGGGGAAAAGTATAATGTTCTTTAGCTCCTACTGAACACATGTTAACCCAGGAAAGGGATTTCACTCCCAAAAATCTAACTCATATGCACATTCTCTATGAGTAGAGGGGAGGGAAGTTTAAACCCCATTTTTGAACCCTTGCAAAGCATTCATGTTCAGATGGTCCAAAAGCATATATATGGGATGATCATTGCAGTCCTCAGGTATTGAAGAGCTTAGGTTCCAAAATAGGAGGGATTTTAAGCTCATATACCATTTGTTCAAAGCATTGTTTGAGATCGCCTTCAAATTCAAATTTGAGGGGCATGGTCAAACTGAACTTGTGAGGTTCAGCTTGGGACCAAGATTGATCAAGCATGGGCTAGGAGCAAACTAAAGTGTTTCACCCCAAATTCAAATGGGTCATCACAAAAGAGGACTTAATTATTCAGTTTGAATCAAAGAAGTTACTTCAAAGAGAAGAAGGCCCCTTTTCCAAAATGGAAATTCAAACTGTTGTTTGAAAAATTGTATTTGCAATGACCAACTGAAGGATCAGAGGACATATTTGAATTCCTCAGGTCCAAATTATGAGGGAGCCATGTTTTGAGAAAATTTGGAGGTGCTTTGATGTAAGTACCAAGGGGGCCTATGAATTTCCTTGAAATTTGAGTTTAAATTTGAACTGAAGAACACAATGTCAAAATTACAAACAGATTTTGAAGCTGAGATCTTCAGGATTTAAATTTTCTTGGTGCCAAAGTTTAGAAGATCTTTTGGGAGGAGCAGGGGTGGACCCACTTGTCATTGAGCCAAATAGACTTGCTCCCTAAGTCTTCTCTGCCTGTGCACTGGGGCCCAACTGTCTGTAGGATGAGCCACGGGCTCTGTTTTTCCTCTCCCGAGAGCGTGACAGCAGCAGCACCCCGGGCGCCACCGAGCTCTCCACGCAGCAGCCACCCCCCGGATGTTTCATCGTGCTGGCAAGTCGCTTAGGCGCTTCTTGAGCCCCGGCCTGATCCTCTCGTGCACCAGATGAAACCCCGTGGTCTTTGCTTCGCGCCCACTCCCGAGAACAGAGCCGCTCGCTGCCGCCACCACCGATCCACCATGCGGCCATCGTTCCATCGCGTGCAGGCCTCGGCAGAGCGCCAAATTGGCACCAGGACATCTCCCTCTCCACCCTCGACGTGTCATCGGCCGGTGTTTGGCCTCCCTACCCTGGGAAAGCCGTGTTGGCGTGGCGGCCGACGAGAACTGACGAAGAGGTCGCACGGGGACAGCGCTGCAGGGAACTTGTCAAGCCCGAACGAGAGCACCCTCGGACGCGCTAGGACCCCCTGATGCTCATCTCCAAAGCTCGGGCCATGACATGGACGACAGAGCGCGAATTCGAGGAAATTTCCCCGGCGACCATAACCTGACCTTCCGGTATGAAATCTGGAAATTCTCCCTTTGTACTCAATCTTTGGTCACGAAATTAGGCACAGAGGAGCTAGGCTAGATGGCGGTGATCTCCTCTTTTCAAACCTAGCTGGGAGCCGACGAGAGGCGACGTATTTTGATGTTCTCCGAGCACAAAACCGGCACTACCATTCGGGCGCACGGTGAAAGCCAGGTAGCCGCCATTTTCATGCTTGGTTGAGCTTTCGCCGAGCTTCCCTAGCCTCCCGGGATGCTGTAGAGCCAAAAACCCGAGAGCTTGGCGGGCTAGGACCGCCGGGCGACAGTGCCGAACTTTTCCCGAGGCCGCCGCACGTCGCCGGCCTACTTCCGGACACCGGCAGCCCGAGCCAACCACGTAGACATGTTTCCCGACCTCCATAACTCACAGGCGGCGAGTCTCCGGCCGAGAGGCGGCCGAGAAGCCGGGTCCGGCGAGCTCCAGTGGAGCGCCGGCGAGGGGGAGGCGCGGGAGCGGGAGGAAGAAGAAGACCCCCTTCGGCCCCACTCGTCAGCGGCTGAAGTTAAAGGTGCGGATCCTCTATGGCCCCGGGATCCATTGCGACAGCGCGGGATGTGATACTGTGGCCCCGTGTGGCTCAGTTCCAGCGGCTGACACGTGTAGGAGGGACCCACAGTCAGAATTTGAACATTTCCCGAATTAATTTGAATTCCAGATTTAGATCAAACTTTAGAACCTCATAACTATTGCTAGGAAGCTCCAAATTTTGTGATTCAAATTGGGTTGGCTTCAGGATGAAAAACCCTATCCAAATATGCAAACCCAATTTGCATGAAAACCAACTGAAAATTCTGGAAAATTCTTTAAAGCTTTTCAGAAAAAGAATTTTTGAGGGAGTTTGGTTCATCCAAAATTCCCCACATTTTTCCAGAATATTCTTTAGGATATTAGGAGACTTCTGTAAAAGTTTCAGCTCATTTGGAGTTGATTTAGTAGGGTAATTCTGATTTCAAGTTTCTGTATTCAAATGAATACAGAAACATTTTCAGAGAATTTCCAAAACTTGGAAATTCAGTTCTAGCCATTCCTTAGCTCCAAAAATCGTAGGAAACTTCAGGCACACTCTCTGAGCTATGTTTAAAATTGTAGTTCACTTGAATTTGCATGAAAGTGCAAATTTATTTAGAATTAATTCCTTTTAGCCTAAATGCTTAGGGAATTGTTCTGGGTGATCTACTTAGTGAAATATTCTGAATTTTTGTCCAGAGGACTTTCTTGTGACAAGGAACTCACAAGAAAATTTCCAGCTCCATTGGAGCCCTGTATCAGTAGTGTTCTGTTCAACCAATTAAGTGATCACCACCCAAGTGATGAATCTCACTTCTCACTTGATCCTAGTACTTAAATACGCACCCAAACCACGTACTAGCACCAGTGCCATTTTAAATTCTTAAACAGAGTTCCAGTTTTAAACTTGTCTTTAGCACTTATTAGCAAAAGTATTATAATTAAACATGTATACATATTCATAACGTGTAGTGATTAAACGTGGAAAGTGAAGAAGGAGAAGTTGAGCTTGGATCGAGGAGCAAGAAGGGTAGGAGTTGAACTTCAAGATGAGACGGGCGCGGTACCGACTGAGACAGGACTCAGCTCTGATACCCCGCTGACGTGACCCGCTCAACCGAGACAGGCCACTCGCCCGGGAATCGCATTGGGTGGTGCCGTGTTGTGCGGCACCCAACAGCACACATATGAGGAACAATGTATTACATAAAACAATAGCGGAAGCTTACAAGTTTTTCTTTGTAAATACTTTACATCAAGTAACTACAGCGGAATTCTACATCAACTCACGTCGAATAACTAAGAGCACTCGAGATGAAGTCCAGCCCGCGGACTCCTCTCGCTAGCAACACGAAGAAAACAGCAGCGGCTGGGTTCTCCCCGTGTCAACTGACTCGGAAGTCTCCGAGTCTCACCGGACAACCTTCTTTTCAGCATCGATGTTAACCTGCAAAACAACTCATATAGCAAGCGTGAGCACATAGGCTCAGCAAGTCTGACCCGTCTCTCCTAAACAAGAAACTCTACATGTACGACGGTTGCAATTAGGTTGGCTAGATTTGCATAAAGGACTTGCCTAAAGTCGATCCTTAACTTTCAGATTTTAAGCCTCATTGTGCAAACCTTGAGCCGAAAAGCATCACAACTCCACAATCAAACAAGAAATGCTTTGTTGCGATGCTCTTTGCACAAAGTGAAAGTAAATTTAATGAGCCTATCTCTAATTCAATCATGGTTGCAATACAAGTTATAGTACAGCCTTATCAAGTTCAAAGATAAACAATTCCAGTTGTTACTACGTCAAGACGCAGTGGGCAAGTATGCTCATATAACCGCGAGCGACGGTGATTCGAATCAGTACACGCCCGGACTACACGACAAGTACACCCGTACTCCGAGTTGCCGGCAGCAACCTCGACTGACGTTGTACGCGGCCACCTTTCCCAAGATGTTCCACATTGGACGCAGTCCAACTGCCCCGAGTACGCAAGCTCCCTCAAGGTACATACCCGCTGTGGTATGTTCTTGAGCGAGGTACCTCCTGCTACCCTGACGCCGAAAGCCTAAGGCAGTTGGAAAAGTTCCACTATGGATCTCCTAAGGTACATCGGTTTCCTGGGTCGCATATAGCCAGTATGCGCCCGGTACACAACTCAAACTTATCCAACAGGGCCAAGCACGGATGGGCCTTAACCGACACAGGCAGGGCTATTCACGCACGGCCTGCAACCTGCTGCATCTAAACCTCCCTGCCCAGTCTCCATTTCTTATGTGTGAACTTTCCTCATCTTCTCTAAATTGGACCCGTTCCAAGTACACCAGCCCTAAACTCGCGAGTAGATTCCAACTACTCGTCTTCTACCGGACCTTTCCTACTAACATTAGCGTAGCCAAATTCCCTCGAGGAGTTGCTATTCTACCCTTTCTCTCTTAGGTGTTTCTGGTCATGCAAGTGGGGTTTTCAATATCATCTAGACGTTATGCAATCAACGATGCAAAGCTATGATCTCTACAAATGAAAATGCTTTAAAAAACGGTTCAAATGCAAACCGGGGCTTGCCTGTTTTGCAGGTGACTAAGGTTACAGTCAGTTAGTGACGATCACTTGGAGCTTGATCACTTGTTTTCCTTCTTCCTTGATCTTCACTTCAAGTCCTTCTCACCTTCTTCACGTATATGCTACACGTTATGATTATGCATATGTATTTAATTGAAAAGCTTTTGCTAATAAGATCTAATGACATTTTTAAAACTTAAACTATGTTTAAGAATTTAAAATGACACTGGTGCTAGTGGTTTGGGTTGGGCTTAAACACTAAGATCAAATGTTAAGTGCTTTTCCCAATTAAGTGTTGATCACCTTAAGAGGTTACCTATGACAGTGGTGATCCATAGCTCCAATGGAGCTGGGAATTTTCATGTGAGTTCCTTCTCACAAGAAAGTTCTCTGGACCAAAATTTAGCACTTTTCATGGAGTGGTTTATTCAGAATAATTCTCTAAGCGTTTAGAGAAAGATGAATTAATTCTGAGGTAACACCCATGTTCATGGCAAACTCAGTGAACCGAGATTTCAATTATAGTTCATAGAGTCTACTTGAATTTCACTAGGATTTTTGGAGCTAAGAATTTCCCAGAACTGAATTTACAAGTTTTGGAAATTCTCTGAAAATGTTTCTGTATTCATTTGAATACAGGAACTTACAATCTGAATTACCCTGATTAATTCAACTCCAAATGAGCTGACACTTTTACAGGAGTCTAATAACACCCTAAAGAATATTCTGGCAAAATTTGAGGATTTTTGGATAAACCAAACTCCCTCTAAAATATTTTGCTGAAAAGCTTTAAAGAATTTTCCAGATTTAAATAAAGATTTTCATACAAATTGGGTTGAATATTTGGATAAAGTATGACAATCTGAATCTAACCCAATTTGAATCACTAAATTTGGAGGTTCCTAGCAAAAGTTATGCTCTTCTAAAGTTTGGGGAAAATCTGGAATTTGAATAAATCCGGAAAAAGTTTAAACCTGACTGTGGGGCCATGGGGCACGTGTCAGCTGCTGAGGGAGTGCCACACGGGCTACAGAATCGTTTCCCACGCTGTCACAGTTGATCCCGTGTTACAGAGAATCCAGCCCACTGTTGCCGTGCGACAGACGCGTGGGGCCGGTAGCACCTTCGTCTACCTCCCGTCCCCGCGCTTCTGCGCCGCCGGGCTCGCCGGAGAAGCTCCGGGATTGGTCGTCCGGCCACCGCAGCTGCTGAAACTCGCCGCTAGGCCCTATTTTGACACGAGGAACACGATGGTGGGCCTTCCTCAGGCTTGCAGGGCCCCCAAACTAGCCCGCGACGGTGCATTGGCTCGGATGAAGTCCGGCGACGTCGCCCCGTTGAGCTAGCCCGCCAAAAGCTTCCTAAAAAGGCTCTACAGCACCAGTGGAGGTTGGCCAAGCTCGGCATGGCTGCATAGGGGCTCGGGGACGGCTCTACCCTAGGGTTCACCGTGCACCCGCACCTTCCCGCCATAGCCGCCTTCGGAAAGCTTGAAATTGCACCGTGCACAGGGTGTTTCATGCGAGGTTTCAAAAGAGAACTGGTGCGCCCTCAAGTATAGCCCGTGTGCGCGAAGTTTCATGGTGTCTAAACAACAATCGATTGGGAATTTTACAGAATTATACCGGAAGGTTGGTTTTCACCGGCCGGAGAGGATCTTCAAAATTCGCCGTCGAGAGGCCGAGGCAGGCTCTGTGCTTCGGGTGGAAGCTGCAGGGAGCTCCTGCGCGACCCAGAGTGGCTTTGCTTGGTTATGACAAGCTCTGGAGGAGGCAGTCCACGGGAGCAGGGTGTCGCCGTTGTGTGGCGGCCGCCGCAGAAACTGGGTGAACTCGGCGTGGAGAGCACGAAGTCCCTCGGTGATGGTGCGAGGAGGTCAGGGAGGGTTCTGTTGTGTGGTTGTGCCGATCAGCCGGGGCTTGCACTCGAGCTGGGCGGTGGGCGACCGGTTTAGAGGTCGGCGGCGTCTCTGTTCGTCTCACGCGTGGGGAGAGAGAGAACAGCCCGTGGCTTCGCTAAAGAGGCGAGAGAGGCAGTGGCTACCGACGTCCAGCAGCTCTCCAGCGCGAAGGGGAGCCAGCAGGAGGTGGCTGCGGCCGAGCTCGGAGTCGAGCGGAGGAAAATCGGTCTCGGCCGTTGCTTCGCGTGGGAGGAGAGCAAATGAAGACTGAGGATTGAAGATCTTTTGCAATTTCAGTGCTCCCAATGACATGTGGGTCCCACATGTCAGTCCTCCTTATCCCCTCTAAAATATCTCCCCAATTTGAATATTGATGGAATTCAATTGTGGAAGCTTAATTCTGAGAGGCATTTGGATAATTGGGCAAGTTTTATCCAAATTCAAATATGCATTTGAATTCTTGGTTATTTAAAGTCCATTTGAAAAATGGGTTGCAAATCATTTCCATAAATCATGAAACTTTGCACACCCCCTAATTTGGACCCAAGGAATTCAAATATAAAACCTGATTTTTAATTTGGCTGTTGCAAATGAGATTTGTAGCACAAAAGTTTGGAAATTCCTAGTGTTGCTCTCATTTAAATTTTTATTTTGAACACATTGTTCCAAATCTGATTTTTGTTTTCTCACACATATGGGAACTTCCCATCCTTGTTTTAGACCCCTCTAAGGTTCCAAGTTCTCAAATAAACATTTGACTTGTGTGAAAAAAAACCCTCATGTGTGTCATCACATGTGGAAAAGTTTTAACAAGTCCCAAATTTCATACATATGAAACCAACTTTTGCAAATAAGTGTTTCTTTGTATTCATAATTTTTGGGACCTTTACATTCCTCCCCCCTTAAAAGCAATCTCGTCCCGAGATTCAAAAGAAGAACGGGGTGGGAGGCAATTACAAGGTCTATGACAAAAGCTCCGGATAGTTCTTGTGGATGTAATCTTCGGTTTTCCACGTCGCCTCTTCCGGGGTATGATTACTCCACAGGACTTTGTAAAATCTCAAAGTCCGGTTCCTGGTGGTCCGGGTCTTTTCGTCAATAATCTGTACAGGTTGCTCGACATAGGTGAGATCCGGCTTCAACTCATCGATGTCTTCGGTGCGGATGGCAGCGGTAAACTTGAGACACTTCCTCAGCTGGGACACGTGAAATATGTCGTGAATACCGGCAAGGCTTGCCGGTAGTTCCAGCCGGTAGGCTACGTTTCCGCACTTTTCCATTATAGCAAACGGACCGATGAATCGGGGAGCAAGTTTCCCCTTGACACCGAATCGATGAATTCCTTTCATCGGAGACACACGAAGATACACGTGCTCTCCGACTTCGAAATGCAGCGGTCGACATCTCTGGTCCGCGTAGCTCTTCTGACGAGATTGGACAGCTTTGAGGTTCTCTTGTATTATCCGAACTCTCTCTTCGGCTTCATTGACAAGATCAACCCCGAACGTTACTCGTTCACCGGATTCGCACCAATTCAATGGTGTACGGCACTTCCGGCCATATAGAGCTTTATATGGTGCCATTTTAATGCTCGTCTGATATCCGTTGTTGTACGAGAACTCCGCCAGCGGTAAGTGATCATCCCAGCTCTTACCGTGGTGGATGGCACATGCCCTTAGCATATCTTCCAATATTTGATTCACCCTCTCAGTTTGCCCATCGGTTTGAGGGTGATACGCAGAGCTTCTAATCAACTTTGTCCCCAAGGATGCGTGTAGCTGCTCCCAGAAACGGGCTACGAACAGCGATCCTCTATCTGACACAATGGTACGGGGAACTCCATGTAAGCACAAGATCCGTGCTATTTACATCTCTGCATACTGCCTTGCGTTATACCTAGTATGCACAGGGATGAAATGTGCTGATTTGGTTAACCGGTCAACAATTACCCAAATCGAATCATGGTTGTGGGAGGTCATGGGCAACCCAACGATGAAGTCCATACTCAAGTCTTCCCACTTCCATGCCGGTACTTGTAGTGGCTGCAACAGGCCTGACTTCTTCATGTGGTCGGCCTTGACTCTTCGACACGTATCACACTCTGAAACGTACTTTGCAACTTCACGTTTCATACGTGTCCACTAAAACTTCTTCCGGAGACCTTGGTACATTTTATTACTGCCCGGATGAATGGAAAACTTGGACAAATGAGCTTCGTCCAAAATTTTCTTCTGTAGTCCCATATCCCGGGGTACTACTATCCGGTCGTTAAACCACAAAGTACCCTCATCGTCCTTCCGGAAGCACTTCATTTCTCCGTTATCTAATCTTCGCCATATGTGAGACATACCCTTGTCTTTTCGTTGAGCCTCAATGATCTCCTCTCGGATGGTAGGAATGAGAGCGAGATTATAGAGAGCTCCATACGGGATGACACGGAGACTTGGTTCTTCATCATCCATATCAGCAATAGTTAGGTGATGGATATGCGCCTTACGACTGAGCGCATCGGCGACCACATTCGCCTTTCCTGGATGATAATGAATCTCAAGTTCATAGTCTTTAATCAGCTCTAGCCATCTTCGTTGTCTCATGTTCAGTTTTTTCTGAGTGAAGATGTACTTCAAGCTCTTGTGGTCGGTGTAGAGGTGTACAAGATTTCCGAGCAAGTAATGCCTCCACATCTTCAAAGCATGGACCACGGCAGCTAACTCAAGATCATGAGTTGAATAATGCTGCTTGTGAGTTCGGAGTTGACGAGATCCATAAGCGACCACTCGTCTTTCTTGCATCAGCACGCAGCCAAGACCGATGCCAGATGCATCGCAATAAACGTCGAATGGCTTTGTCGTATCCGGCTGAGCAAGACTGGGGCTGTTGTGAGATGCTTCACTAAAGTCTTGAAAGCTTGTTCACATGCAGCACCCCACATAAATCTGGTGTTCTTCTTTAATAATTCCGTCATCGGTTTAGTGATCTTGGAGAAACTCGGAATGAACCTCCGGTAGTAACCCGCTAAACCGAGGAAGCTTCGGATTTCATGTACCGACTTTGGTGACTCCCATTTCTGCACTTGGATAATCTTACTCGGATATACAGCGATGCCCTCCGCTGAAATGATGTGTCCGAGAAAAGGTACTTGATTAATCAAGAATTCACACTTGCTGAATTTTGCATAGAGCTGATGATCCCGCAATCTTTGTAGCACAATATGCAGATATTCAGCATGTTCTTCCTCTGACTTGGAGTACACCAAGATATCATCGATGAAGACAACGACGAATTTATCCAACTCCGGCATGAACACTGAATTCATTAGGTACATAAAGTGTGCTGGGGCATTGGTCAAACCAAAAGACATAACGAGATACTCATACAGCCCGTATCTCGTTGAAAATGCCATCTTCGGAATATCTTCTGCCCGGATTTTAATCTGATGATATCCGGACCGAAGATCCATCTTCGAAAATACCTTCGCACCCACTAATTGATCGAAGAGCATATCAATGCGAGGTAGTGGATACTTGTTCTTGATGGTAACGGCGTTCAAAGGACGATAATCAACACAAAGCCGTAGTGTTTCGTCCTTCTTCTTGACAAACAACGCTGAACAAGCCCAAGGTGACGAACTCGGTCGTATAAAGCCCTTGCTCATTAGGTCATTCAGCTGTGTCTTCAATTCTGCCAGTTCATTGGGTGCCATCTTGTACGGCTTTCGTGATATCGGTGTTGTTCCCGGTATAAGTTTAATCTTGAACTCAACGTCTCGTTCGGGCGGCATGCCCGGTAAATCCTCGAGAAATACATCCGGATACTCACGTACCACCGGAATGTCTTCTATCTTAACAACTTCCGTGTGGTTCACTGTTGCAATCTGTTGCCGTCTGGCGCCCAGAATTAATATATGAAGACCGTGCTGTGGGGAGTTGAGCTCAACGGTCCTGGAGCTGATTTTAAGAACCGCTCTGTGGTAACTCAACCACGACATCCCCAAAATGACGTCGATCTTCAGACCTTCAAGACTAATGAGGGTCGTAGGGTATATTTTACCCCCCAAATAAAGAGGTGCTCGGGAGACAACCTCGCTTGCGGTACTGCTGCCCCGGGCGAAGATATGAGGTATTGCCTCTTTGTATAAACTGTTTGGAGCTGATGTTGAGCCACAAAGGATTGGCTAATGAAGTTGTGTGTGGCACCGGAATCAAAGAGAACTAAAACCGGTAGCTGATTCAGAGAAAACATCTCTGCTAAAGCGGCTTCTCCCTCTGGAACATCATCAATCACCGTATAGTGAATATTGCCCCTTATCTGCCCTCCTATCTGCAGATTAAGATATGGTTCGTATTGTTGTAAATATGATGACCCGCATCCTTGAATTCCCTTCGGACATTGCCTAGCATAATGGCCCATGCGCCCACAAGTGAAACACGGATGTCTTTCCGGTTCTTCATTAACTTGCGGTGGACTGCTAGGTACATATGGCTGCAGCGATGGAGCACAAACCACCGTCTGATGCTGCGGCTGTGGAGGTGGTGCAAGTTGTAGAACTTGACCAGCAATCAATCTCTGGGGAGTTGATTGTACAGGTGGCCTCCATCTTTCACCAGGTGGCGTTTGATACACCAAACGGTACTTTTTAGGCACATAACTTGTGCTAGCCTGCTCGATCTCACTCATCTTTCTCTTCTCCGCTTGCCACTCAAGTGTCGGCTTCTCTTGAATGAAAGTCGCATCGACCATGTCGGTGTAACTGCCATTATTGTGTACGGCCAACTTATCCTGTAATATGGCACTCAGGCCACGGAAGAATAGGTCACACCGTGCCTCTTCTTTCGCCACATATTCGGGAGCATATTGGGCCAAGAGGTTAAACCTTCTGACATACTCGAGTACACTCATGTCCCCTTGCTTCAAGCCCAAAAATTCCTCCCGCTTTGCCTAGACAATACCTAGTGGTATGTAACGAGTACGAAAGGCTTCACAAAATTCACTCCATGTTACTTGATGGTTCTCCGCAATGGTGGCAAGATGATCCACCCACCAGTTTCCGGCGGCTCCATGGAGTTGTTGAGCGGCAAACTTTGTCTTCTGGTATTCATCACACTCGAATACTCCAAATTTGGACTCCATGACATGAAGCCATTGATCTGCTTCCACAGGTTCGGTGGCTTCAGTAAAAATCGGCGGTTGAGTCGCCAAGAAATCCAGATAAGCATTATAAGGTGGAACGACTTGTTGCGTGTTTTGGAGTACGCCTTGCTGTACCAAAGCTTGGAGTAAGCGTGTGTGTTCTTGCATTGCTTCTTGGAGTAGCCTAGCATTCTCTTGGTTAGACTCGACGACTCGAGTCATAAGATCCATCCATCCTGTGGATGGTGGTTCCAGCGGTGGAATAGAAGCATCACCGCCTCGACGAGAACTTCCGGCCCTACTCCTAGAGCGAGTACGAACCATACTGCAAAATGTCGTTGAGATGAGTTAAACAAGAACTCAGCAGTATGTGAGACTAATGGAAACATGATTATGTCAAAACTTTACGAAAGCAGTAACAAAATTCATGTTTACACAACTCCTTAGTAGGCATAGTTATTCAGCCTATCTGTACAGGGCAGACCTTTATGCACTATCTCCAGATTTTGATCTAGTTAAAAGCATTTTCATATCTCGAGTTGAATACCAAAGTTAAAGTTAACTTCAGTAACTTTCCAACGGGTACTCATATGCCTCCATATCATCTCCGGATTTAACGTTATGATTTTCCAAAGTTGACAGAATTCCTGGACAAAATTTGCCAGCACCTCCTTTGTACGTGGCTGATTTTATCACAGTTGTATATGTAAATACAATAAGAACCTGAACAAACTTTGAACTACAACAATGTTGCACATTTCATAGCTTATCCAATGGTGTATCATAGGCTTCTTAAGGGTTTCTCTACAGAAAGTTATGGGTTAAAAACAGAAAGGTCCAGAGAGGTTTTGCTGCTGTCCTGGTTCTGGACAGTTTACCTTCCTCTGAACTTTCTACCCATTTAGCGTGTGATTTTGTTCTGGAGCTCTACAAATAAGTTGTAGATCAATTGAAAATACTTCCAGAACTGTATCATACACCTTAATTGGGTCAAGCTACTCAGAGTTATGCTCTGTTAAAGTCCAGCAAAAATTTCTGCCGAAAACAGAGCACTCTGTTTTTGAAATATTTGAAGCCTAGTCTTCCTCTCATTTGAATCTTAGCTCAAAATAAGAGTTCAGTAACTAATATTTGTTTCAAACTAACAATTTTTATTTGAAAGTTAGTTCATGAGTCATTTCTTCAAAGGAAAGGGGTTATTATGTTTAGTACGGCGTCGATGCACCGTAAGAAGCATGTCGGTACTACGTAGCCTCACCAAAAGAAAATCCTAACCGGATTATACCGGCATAAACGTATCTTAGGTGGCATTAAAACGGTCACTCGCAAATGTGTACTATTCGTACTACGGTTTCGTGGTTAATCCTGCATAAGTCACACTCAATCGTCAGGTCCGGCTGCACACCGAACCCGGTATCCATACAATTCTTACACCCGTCCGTCATCACTCGCACAGGTGTTCTCAAGCCAAACACGCCTTGAGCTACGTGTTCACGTTATTAACCACGTGACGGGGTTTCCCAAGTTGCACCACGCACGCCTGGGACAGACGTTGCTCGAATACCCCAAACGACATGAAGAGTCGTAGAGGATATTAAAGCGGGTCGGGTTACCTGCCACCCGTGGGGCTCCACCCTTCAGCTTGTGCGCACTGGTGGACAGCGCTTACATGCACCCCCCTAGACATAACTCGTCCCGAGATGCACGATTTTCCGAAATAATAAATAAGTTAAGTTGCCACCTTCATAATAAGCTAATAGTAATCCTTATGTGGGCCTAATACCGTTTCCTCACCGTATCCTAAATTTTTGTCGTAATACCTTCCTTATTCTGTGTGCTATTACCAACGCGGCTCTGATACCAACTGAGACGGGCGCGGTACCGACTGAGACAGGGCTCAGCTCTGATACCCCGCTGACACGACCCGCTCAACCGAGACAGGCCACTCGCCCGGGAATCGCATTGGGTGGTGCCGTGTTGTGCGGCACCCAACAGCACACATATGAGGAACAATGTATTACATAAAACAATAGCGGAAGCTTACAAGTTTTTCTTTGTAAATACTTTACATCAAGTAACTACAGCGGAAGTCTACATCAACTCAGTCGAATAACTAAGAGCACTCGAGATGAAGTCCAGCCCGTGGACTCCTCTCGCTAGCAACACGAAGAAAACAGCAGCGGCTGGGTTCTCCCTGTGTCAAACGACTCGGAAGTCTCCGAGTCTCACCGGACAACCTTCTTTTCAGCATCGATGTTAACCTGCAAAACCACTCATATAGCAAGCGTGAGCACATAGGCTCAGCAAGTCTGACCCGTCTCTTCTAAACAAGAAACTCTACATGTACGACGGTTGCAATTAGGTTGGCTAGATTTGCATAAAGGACTTGCCTAAAGTCGATCCTTAACTTTCAGATTTTAAGCCTCATTGTGCAAACCTTGAGCCGAAAAGCATCGCAACTCCACAATCAAACAAGAAACGCTTTGTTGCGATGCTCTTTACACAAAGTGAAAGTAAACTTTAATGAGCCTATCTCTAATTCAATCATGGTTGCAATACAAGTTATAGTACAGCCTTATCAAGTTCAAAGATAAATAATTCCAGTTGTTACTACGTCAAGACGCAGTGGGCAAGTATGCTCATATAACTGCGAGCGACGGTGATTAGAATCAGTACACACCCGGACTACACGACACGTACACCTGTACTCCGAGTTGCCGGCAGCAACCTCGACTGACGTTGTATGCGGCCACCTTTCCCAAGAACTTCCACATTGGACGCAGTCCAACTGCCCCGAGTACGCAAGCTCCCTCAAGGTACATACCCGCTGTGGTATGTTCTTGAGCGAGGTACCTCCTGCTACCCTGACACCGAAAGCCTAAGGCAGTTGGAAAAGTTCCACTATGGATCTCCCAAGGTACATCGGTTTCCTGGGTCCCATATAGCCAGTATGCGCCCGGTACACAACTCAAACTTATCCAACAGGGCCAAGCACGGACGGGCCTTAACCGACACAGGCAGGGCTATTCACGCACGGCCTGCAACCTGCTGCATCTAAACCTCCCTGCCCGGTCTCCATTTCTTATGTGTGAACTTTCCTCATCTTCTCTAAATTGGACCCGTTCCAAGTATACCAGCCCTAAACTCACGAGTAGATTCCAACTACTCGTCTTCTACCGGACCTTTCCTACTAACATTAGCGTAGCCAAATTCCCTCGAGGAGTTGCTATTCTACCCTTTCTCTCTTAGGTGTTTCTGGTCATGCAAGTGGGGTTTTCAATATCATCTAGACGTAATGCAATCAACGATGCAAAGCTATGATCTCTACAAATGAAAATGCTTTATAAAATGGTTCAAATGCAAACCGGGGCTTGCCTGTTTTGCAGGTGACTAAGGTTACCGTCAGTTAGTGACGATCACTTGGAGCTTGATCACTTGTTTTCCTCCTTCCTTGATCTTCACTTCAAGTCCTTCTCACCTTCTTCACGTATATGCTACACGATATGATTATGCATATGTATTTAATTAAAAAGCTTTTGCTAATAAGATCTAATGACATTTTTAAAACTGGAACTCTGTTTAAGAATTTAAAATGATACTGGTGCTAGTGGTTTGGGTTGGGCTTAAACACTAAGATCAAATGTTAAGTGCTTTTGCCACTTAAGTGTTGATCACCTTAAGAGGTTACCTATGACAGTGGTGATACAGAGCTCCAATGGAGCTGGGAATTTTCATGTGAGTTCCTTGTCACAAGAAAGTTCTCTGGACCAAAGTTTAGCACTTTTCATGGAGTGGTTTATTCAGAATAATTCTCTAAGTGTTTAGTCAAAGATGAATTAATTCTGAGGTAACACCCATGTTCATGTAAAACTCAGTGAACCACAATTTCAATTATAGTTCATAGAGCCTAAATGAATTTTCCTAGGATTTTTTGAGCTAACAATTTCCCAGAACTGAATTTACAAGTTTTGGAAATTCTCTGAAAATGTTTCTGTATTCATTTGAATACAGGAACTTACAATCTGAATTACCCTGATTTTTCAAATCCAAATGAGCTGAAACTTTTACAGGAGTCTAATAACACCCTAAAGAATATTCTGGCAAAACTTGAGGATTTTTGGATAAACCAAACTCCCTCTAAAATTCTTTTTCTGAAAAGCTTTAAAGAATTTTCCAGAATTAAATAAAGACTTTCATACAAATTGGGTTGCATATTTGGATAGAGTTTGTCAATCTGAATCTAACCCAATTTGAATCACCAAATTTGGAGGTTCCTAGCAAAAGTTATGCTCTTCTAAAGTTTGGGGAAAATCTGGAATTTGAATAAATCCGGAAAAAGTTTAAACCTGACTGTGGGGCCATGGGGCACGTGTCAGCTGCTGAGAGAGTGCCACACGGGCTACAGAATCGTTTCCCGTGCTGTCACAGTTGATCCCATGTTACAGAGAATCCAGCCCACTGTTGCCGTGCGACTGACGCGTGGGGCCGGTAGCACCTTCGTCTACCTCCTGCCCCCGCGCTTCTGCGACGCCGGGCTCGCCGGAGAAGCTCCGGGATCGGTCGTCCGGCCACCGCAGCTGCTGAAACTCGCCACTAGGCCCTATTTTGACCCGAGGAACATGATGGTGGGGCTTCCTCAGGCTAGCAGGGCCCCCAAACTAGCCCGCGACGGTGCATCGGCTCGGATGAAGTCCGGCGACGTCGCCCTGTTGAGCTAGCCCGCCAAAAGCTTCCTAAAAAGGCTCTACATCACCAGTGGAGGTTGGCCAAGCTCGGCATGGCCGCATAGGGGCTCAGGGACGGCTCTACCGTAGGGTTCACCGTGCACCCGCACCTTCCCGCCATAGCCGCCTTCGGAAAGCTTGAAATTGCACCGTGCACAGGGTGTTTCATGCGAGGTTTCAAAAGAGAACTGGTGCGCCCTCAAGTGTAGCCCGTGTGCACGAAGTTTCGTGGTGTCTAAACAACAATCGATCGGGAATTTTACAGAATCATACCGGAAGGTTGGTTTTCACCGGCCGGAGAGGATCTTCAAAATTCGCCGTCGAGAGGCCGAGGCAGGCTCTGTGCTTCGGGTGGAAGCTGCACGGAGCTCCTGCGCGACCCAGAGTGGCTTTGCTTGGTCATGACAAGCTCTGGAGGAGGCTATCCACGGGAGCAGGATGTCGCCGTTGTGTGGCGGCCGCCGCGGAAACTGGGTGAACTCGGTGTGGAGAGCACGAAGTCCCTCGGTGATGGTGCGAGGAGGTCAGGGAGGGTTCTGTTGTGTGGTTTTGCCGATCAGCCGGGGCTTGCACGCGAGCTGGGCGGTGGGTGACCGGTTTAGAGCTCGGCGGCGTCTCTGTTCGTCTCACGCGTGGGGAGAGAGAGAACAGCCTGTGGCTTCGGTAAAGAGGCGAGAGAGGCGGTGGCTACCGACGTCCAGCAGCTCTCCAGCGCGAAGGGGAGCCAGCAGGAGGTGGCTGCGGCCGAGCTCGGTGTCGAGCGGAGGAAAATCGGTCTCGGCCGTTGCTTCGCGTGGGAGGAGAGCAAATGAAGACTGAGGACTGAAGATCTTTTGCAATTTCAGTGCTCCCAATGACATGTGGGTCTCACATGTCAGTCCTCCTTATCCCCTCTAAAATATCTCCCCAATTTGAATATTGATGGAATTCAATTGTGGAAGCTTAATTCTGAGAGGCATTTGGATAATTGGGCAAGTTTTATCCAAATTCAAATATGCATTTGAATTCTTGGTTATTTAAAGTCCATTTGAAAAATGGGATGCAAATCATTTCCATAAATCATGAAACTTTGCACACCCCCTAATTTGGACCCAAGGAATTCAAATATGAAACCTGATTTTTAATTTGGCTGTTGCAAATGAGATTTGTAGCACAACAGTTTGGAAATTCCTAGTGTTGCTCTCATTTAAATTTTTATTTTGAACACATTGTTCCAAATCTGATTTTTGTTTTCTCACACATATGGGAACTTCCCATCCTTGTTTTAGACCCCTCTAAGGTTCCAAGTTCTCAAATAAACATTTGACTTGTGTGAAGAAAAACCCTCATGTGTGTCATCACATGTGGAAAAGTTTTAACAAGTCCCAAATTTCATACATATGAAACCAAGTTTTGCAAATAAGTGTTTCTTTGTATTCATAATTTTTGGGACCTTTACACAAGATATCAGCAACTAACCCCATATCATCTGACTTTAGTCAACTGCAAAACCAAGGCAAGCTCCGGTTTGCATTTAAGTTATTTATAAAGTTTTTACTTTTTTCACATTTATGGTATAGAGTTTGTATGTGCATTAGGTCCAAGATGTTTTACACTCCAAATGCGTGACCAAATGAACCCTGGAGTTGAGGGTAGAAAAGGGTCACCGCTGTAGGAGAATGCCATGCTAACTAGCTTAGGACATCCGGTAGAAGTCGAGTAGTTGGAATCTACTCGCGAGTTATAGACGGGATTACCTGGGTGTAGAGGGAAAAAGAGAGCAAACTAAAGTTTACATTTTCAAAGATGAGACCGGGCAGGATGGTTAGGAAGCGACAAGATGTGGTCTTGGTCGAGTAGCTCTGCCTGTGTCGGTTAAGGACCGATGCGTGTGCGGCACCCAGGAGCAGGTATTGAGTTGTGTACTGGATACTTACTGACATATGGGAACCAGGAAACCGATGTACCAGGTTCACTGGATTGTAGAGGCATACCACATCGTCTCTTTAGACCTATGAGCCCGAGACGGCGCGACCGGTTCTACAGTCTAGTGTCCTGCGAAAGGTAGCCACATACGACGTAGTGAAGGACGCCAGCGTTGGGTCTTCAGAGGTGGGCGTATGTGTCGAGTTATCCGGGTAGTGTTTGATTCGAATCACCGTCCATCGCGGTTATTGATTACCGCTTGCTCCCTGTGTTGTGACGTAGTAATCAAGTTGTGTGGAAATAGTTTGCAAAGTTTTAAATGCTGTTATGAAAATTGTAAATTGCATGAAAACCATGTGTGAAGTAGAGATAGAGCAAACTAAAGTTATTTTTCCACCACGGGACAAGTAACATTGGAATGAAGCGTTTGTTGTTTGATTGTGGAGTTCCAATGTTGCTGGGCGCAAGGTCACTACTATTATGGCTAAAATCTGAAAGTTAAGGATAAACTCGTAGGCGAGTCTTTTCGCAAATGACAGGCTTAAGTCTTAGGTTACTTTCATGTAGAGTTTCATGTCTTAGGAGAGATTGTTAAGTCTTGCTGTGCCTTTGTGCTCACTCTTTCTTTATAAGTGGTTTTGCAGGTAAACCTCGACGCTATAAAGAAGGTTGTCCGGTGAGACTCGGAAACTTCCGAGTCATGTCACACTCGGAGAGCGTAGCCGCTGCCATGTCTACGTGTTGCTAGCGAGAGGAGTCCGCGGGCTGGACCTCTTCTCGGTGCTTCTTAGATATTCGACGTGAGATGTACTGACTTCCGCTGCAGCTATTTTATGTAAATTATTTACAAAGAACATTCGTAAGCTTCCACTTTTGATTTATGTAATACATTGTTCCTTATATGTGTGCTATTGGGTGCCACATAACACGGCACCACCCAATGCGATTCCCGGGCGAGGTGGCACGGCCCCGTGATCGGGATCGGGCCCTCTCATTTTCATCCCCATTGGACTTCATCTTGTCGGGAGCCAAATTTGCAATAATTCAAAACTGAATTTGAATTTCAGTTCAAATGTGAAGCAAATTTAACCAAGCCAAATCCAAATTTTGGAAACCAAATGCAAACTATGACTTGGTGATTAAGTCTCACAGTTAATTGTGAGTAGCTGGGGATATTTTCAGCAAAAACAGCAAACGAAAAATTGGAAAAGGAATTAGAGGGGGAGGTCCACTGGTCAGTGACTGTGATCAGCAGGGAACCGGCTTGGTGGTCGTAGGTCAGCCGCCGGGACTGGTTGCCGCCTCACGGCCTCGCCAGCGCGCGCCTGGATTAGCTCGCGCCCCCCTCCCGATCACCACGTACACAGCACAAACCGAGTTCGCTGCCTCCCTCGCCTGCGCTGCTCTGCCCAGCGTCCACACGTGCAAAAAACCTGCCGCAGCGTCCGCCCCTCTGAGCCCCGGCGTGCACCCGTGCTGATCATCGAGCACCCGCGGTCCCTGCAGCAAAAAGAAGCACCAAGGCGTGCTCTAGCTGTTCCCTGTGCTGCTCCAGCAAGCTGCACTCGATTGTGAGCGGTGTAAGCCGTCGAAGTCGAGAAACCAGGAGGAACCGGCGGAGCCGTGCTTCGGCTCATCGGTGACAGCCCCATCCGGCGATTTTCGTCGACCGCGTTCTACACAAGAAAGGTGTGTGGGGATCCCTAGATGGTGTAGCCACGAACCATTCAGCAAATAACCCATCGGGTAGCAAGAATTTTAGAAGTCCCGAACCCTAGTGCAACTGACCGAGCTCGGCAAAAACCTAAAATTCGGCGTACACGCTGAGTCAATGATCAAGCTAGCTCGCAAGTAGCTCTTACACCTCCTAGCGCCCCTCCTCGAGGAAGAACTGAGCAAAACCGTCCATGAATGGCCGAGTTATAGCAGTTGCCATAGCCGCCGGTGCAAACACGTCGAGAGTGGGTTTGCAGACATTTTTAGCTTCCGAGGCTGCTCACGTCGGGTTCCTCGTGAACCACTGGTGCTCCCCGATGAAACCGTAAACCTCTTCATGCCTCAGAGTGCGAGAACAACCTCGCCGGAGCCCTAACTCTGCGGTGGACGTCGCACGGCCGTTTCCGGTCACAGCCGGCGAGCTCTGACCCCCGAGGCAAGTTCCACATGGCGAGATAAGGCTAGGCGGCCAGTTCTAGCGCTGGGGGCGGTCGGGAAGGCAGTTCCGGCGAACCTCGCGGGAGTACACCACCGCTGAACTCACGGGCGCGCGCGAGGAGGAAGAAGGCGGGTGGTGGGACCCACTCGCAAAGTTTAAACATTTTGGGGATTTTCCAGTTTTATTGCAAACTTCAAATGCATAGAACTTGTGCTAGGGAGCTCCAAATTCAGTGAACCAAATTTTTATGAACTCAGAATTTTGAGTACTTTCCAACAATATAAATTTCAGCTCATGAAATTTAATAGTTTTCCAGAATTAAATACCTAAAATTTAAACTGTTAGGAATTTTATCTGGAGAATTATTTTATGACAAATTCTGAAATTTGGCTGAGAGGTTCACTGGAAGGTCCTTGAGTCACAGTAAAATTTTCAGACCCATCCAAGTTAATTTAGTCCCCCTAATGGTGTGATTAAGTGAACTGCCCTGAGAAAATAGAAAAATGTACAGAAACATTTTTCAGATTTTCTCCAATCTTGTTTAGGGCATAACTCCATCTAGAATTCTTCAAGTGACATGAAACCAATTCCATTAGAACCATCTCAAATTCTAGTTTCCAGGAAGTAATGGTTTCAGCCATGAAAATCCCTGGAATTCCTTAGAGGCTCTAATATTGACCAAATAGACTTTTGTTTGTACAAAGCTCAAATGAACTTTGTTTCAAATGAAACTTGGTCAAGACTCTGGTTAGGACCCCACCGAGCCACCATAACAATTTCAGAGCCAAAGGGGAGGGCTAGCTAGAGTTATAGTAATTACTTATTCAATTCTAAACATTGCATTTGAATTGACATATAGTATCTCGTTGACGTGTAGTCGATGAAGGCGAGGAAACTCCGGAAGTGCTCGACTTCCTTCTTCCGGACGAAGCCCTAACCACTGACCAGCAGCAACAAGTCAAGCCCCGGTTTGCATTAACCCATTTTACAAAGTTTTGCTTTATGTATACTTAGCATGTGGTATGGATGTGCATTAGGTGTAGGATGGATGAAACCCCAGTACATAACCAAAATTTTCCTAAAGAGTGAGGGTAGTGTCTAAGACCTCGAGTAGACAGGCTATGCTTAACCTAAAACTTCAGTACAAGTTGAGTAGTTGGAATCTACTCGCGAGTTTAGGCTTGGGACACACGGGATTGGTTCGAGTGATGTGAGATCACTTTAGTAATGGAAATGAGACTAGGCAGGGGCTAGGACGCAGCAAGAGGAAGTTTTGTGTGCGCAGCCCTATCCGCGTCGATTGAGGACCGATCCGTGTGTGGTCCACGCTGATCAAGTTTGAACGTACCGAAGGCATATCGGATATATGGGCCCCGATAAACCGATGTATCCTAAACCTCCGGGCGTCGAGGCATAACGCACCGATTTATAGGTGTAGGCTGAGGGCAGCAAGCTGGAAATCTGCTAACGGGCATAGAGAGATGCTCCGTGTAGGGAACCTCCTGCTCGTTTCGGTACGACCGGTTCGACATTTGGGCTGTTGGGTGAAAGGTTGTCCCGTACGGCATCGAGTGAGCGTGCTGTGCAGCTCCACGCGTGGGCGTAAGTGACGTGCTCTTCGGGTATCCCTGCAGGTGTATATCGAGTCGATTCGCCGTCCCTCGCGGTGAAGAGTACCACTTGGTCACTGAGTCATGACGTAGGCTAATATATGAAACGTGATGACTCAATATTTCTGTTATGATATAATTGTGTCGTACTTGTATGCCACCAAATATTGCTTACTAAATTTCCGATTCATGAACTGTTAACTTGTGCCTAAAAGATGAACTAAGGATGAATTTGTAGCGTGTCCGTTTGCTGAAATTTTACCGTCCCATGTTCGTTGTACCCTACATGTAGAGTTTCATGCCTAGGTGAGTCGGTTAAGTCTTGTTGAGCCATCGTGCTCATGGTTGCTGCTTAAGTGTTTTTCAGGTGAGGAGCCACCCACGGACTCGGGTTACGAGTCGACCGGCGAGGGTTACCCTCCGTCGGGGACCACGGCTGAGTGGGAGCCGAACACGCCGCGCTAAGCTGAGGAATGCAGCTAGTGTGGGTTGCCCTAGGGCTGGGCAACCGACTTTTGCTAGATAGGCGGGTGTGAGTTGTACAAATTTAACTTCCGCTGTGTAATGTAAACATTAGTTTGTAACTGAGCAGTGTACTACTTTGTACAGTTTCAGTTTGTTTTCTATGTAATACAACGTACCCTTATGATGTGTGCTGTCGGGTGTCGCATCGTGCGGCACCACCCTCTGCGATCCTGGAGTAGCGAATTCCGGTCCGCCACAGGCTGGTATCAGAGCGGCATTAGGGATAGCACATTAATTAAGGACTGTATTACGGGAAAACTTAGGTTTACGGTGAGGATTCGGTAGTTTGCCCAAGTAAGGACTATATTAGCATAGTTACCTAAAGTGGCAAGACTAACATATGTGTTATAATTCTGAATTTTAATTATGTATCGACGCACCTATGCTCTGGTAAGAATGGTAAGGAGCGCCACCGAAAGCGGTTCAATTTTGGTTAGCTCCCCTGACGAGGAACGTGGTTCAGGGATAGGTCTCACAGCTTGGTGTGAGACGTCAATATGAAGCTCTTGGACTCTTCATGTTCCTGAGCTCATATGAAATGCTGATCCCTAGCGTGCTATTAGGCAAGTAAGTGGAGACCCCATCGCGTGGTTAGCAACGCGATAGTGTGTTCGTCTAGAAATAGCCCAGGAGGACATACGCAGCACTTGCCATCGGCGTGCCCTGCAGGGCAGTAGGTGGTATATGTTGGGGTGATAAAATTCCCAACCGTGACGACCCGTTCGCGCTCTACTCAGGTTCCCCGTCGTGTGGTGTTGGAACACGATCACGTACCTTGAGACGTAGCTTAACTCAAGGACGGCCGTATGGCAATGATACGGGCGTTTGTATTAACTTTCAAATATGGACCTGCCTGAAATGAAAATAACCTTTGAGTGCATCATTATTGTGTGATCTTCTGCAGGTACTAACCACGTATGTATCCCGTGTAGTATACGTGTGCGAGAGCCCATTTAGTGCCACAATTGAGACGTATATGCCGGTATAATCTGGTTAGGATTTTCTTTTTGTGAGGAACGCAGTACCGACATATCATAGGCATGTGCATGAAAGATAATGATAACAAGGAACAAAAATCACTAAGTTTCAACATTTAGGACCATGGTTGGGTAGAAAAATTTAATAGTTGATCCGTGTAGTCAAAGGGATGGAAAAACGGAGTGCTCTGTTTTGAGCAGCAAGTTGCTGAATTTTGACAGAGCATAACTCACATCAACTAGCCAATGGAGGTGTGGGATATAGCTCTGGAAATATGTTTAAGCACTCTACAACTTTGTTGTAGATTTACAGGGCTGAATCACACCGTAAGATGGCTTAAATCCCAGAGGATTGTAAACTGTCCAGAACCAGGACAGATTTAAAACACTCTCTGGACTGTTCTGTTTTTCAAGCATAACTTCCTGTAGAAAAATATGAAATTATCATATGATACATCTTTGGAAAGGGTAGGATATGTGTTACATCTTTGAAATTCAAAGTTTCTGTATTCTCAGCACGGAATTCAGTGGAAACCAGAATTGAAAACAGCAACTTCCAAGGGAGGTGCTGTAAAAATTCTTCCAGAAATTCTGTTGATTTTGAATTACCATAACATTTAAATCAGAGCTGATCTGAGGTCAAATAAATACTCGTTGCAAATATACTAAAGTTAACTTTAACTTTGGTATTCAGCTTCAGTCAAGAAAATGCCCAGAACCCGATCAAAATCTGGAATATGTAGAAACTGGTCATTCTGACAGAGGGATGACAGTTGAACTCAATTGAGAGATTGTTGTACCCTAGGAGGCTTAAGTACTTCCAATGGGGTAGAACATACTCATGAGAGGTTATCTTCAACTAATGAAAGATTTGAGTATATGTCTTACTCAAGTTTCTTTTGCTATAGACCATGTTTGTGTCGTATTGAAGATAAAAGGGTAGTATACGTGATGACAAAGCGATTTCAACGTCTCATTGTGACCAAACCTAGTTGAGATGAACTTCCGAAGGGTCCATCAAGTTGGATTTAACTAGATTGTATTTGGTTTGGTAATGGTGTAGCTTGTGCAAAGTTATTACATTATCTACATACGAGATGTATCGCATGTTTTACTGTCATTGTGTTTATGCCCATTTCATTGGACTGCATGAAATCTGTTGCGGGCCTGATGTTTATTGTCGTATTGTTGCAGATGGTTCACACTCGGACCACGCATGAGGTTGGTGGCTCTAGCCAGCAGGGTGGTGATGACTCCCAGCCACCTGCCTACGACAGCACTCCGCAGCAACAACCACCACCGCCGCCTCCGCTTACCCTAGCGGATGTGATAGCGGCACTGGTGGGGAATCGTGAGGAGCAGGCCGACCTGTTCCGCACGATCGTGCAGAATACGTCCCAGGTGGGGGGGGCGTCAAGAGAGGGGGCCTCGTGAGCCCTGTGATGTGACGTACTCGGACTGTTCACAGAAGCAGCAGAACCACTGGAGGCCGACAACTGGCTACGGACAATCGAGTCCAAGTTCGGGCTGCTCCAGTGTACGAAGCGGCAAAAGACTCTGTTCGCGGCGCAGCAGCTTCACGGTGCCGCTGGTGCGTGGTGGGCGAACTATGTCGCCTCACGTACGGCTGGCCATGCCGTGGAGTGGGAAGAGTTCCGGGAGGCGTTCCACGCCTACCATATCCCTCCCGGGATAATGAAGAGGAAGTTCCAAGAGTTCTTGGAACTGAAGCAGGGCGGGAGGAGTGCCCATGACTACTCCCGTGCCTTCAACCATCTGGCGCAATATGCGTCGGATTACGTCTCCACCGAGGAGAAGAAGCAGGAGCACTTCTATCGGGGTTTACACCCCGAGATGAAGACGCATCTCGTCCAATGCAATCGCGGCACGTTCAATGATCTAGTCAACACCGCGATCATGCAAGAAGATGCTCAGCGGGAGTTGGCGGCTGAGCAGCGGAAGCGCAGCACTCCACCCAGCAGTGGGGGTGGCGCTCCCCAGAAGTACTGCATGGTGTATCGGACACCATTCGGACAGCAGTGGCATCCGCCGGCGCGACCGCAGCAGTTCGGGGGTCGTTCTTTCCAGTCACCCCCGTTCCGACCGCCGATGCCACTACCGCAACTGCAACAGCAGCAGCAGACGACACCCCGGGCGTTTCCACCGCCACAAAGCGCCCCGGGTTTCCGTCCGCCGATCAGCGGAGGACTGCCCCGCTACACTTATTTTACGTGTGGCCAGGCGGGCCATTTCTCGAAGGACTGTTCCCAGGGGCAGCAGAGCAGCGGGCAAGCCCAGTTCCAGGGCGGTGGTCGAGGCCGACCTCCGGTCAAGAAGGTTGGTCAGCGGACTGGGGGTGTTTGCAACCTCGACAATGAGGACGCCCCAGAGGAAGACAACGTGCTGGCGGGTACGTTCACTCTCAACGACCAGGCAATCATGATATTATTTGATTCGGGTGCAACCCACAACTTCATAAGTGCATCATATGTGGTTAAGCATCAACTGGAAGCCTTTCCCACCAAGTGTTCTTATATGATCTGCTCTCCGGGAGGAAAGATTTCAGCAACTATGATAATTCCGAAAGCACCACTGTGCTTAGGTGGGAAGATATATCCCATCACTATGATTATTCTTGAGGGACAGAAGATTGATGCAATCTTAGGGATGTCATGGCTAAGCTACCATGGCGCTGTCCTGGAAACACTATTGAGGGGGCCCGACCCCGATCACAGGGCCGTGCCGCCTTGCCCGAGGAATCACATTGGTTGGTGCCGTGTTATGCGGCACCCAACAGCACACATATAAGGAACACAGTATTACATAAATCAAAAGCGGAAGGTTACAATTATCCTTTGTAAATAATTTACACAAATTAGCTACAGCGGAAGTCTATAACCAGCTCACGTTGAATAACTATGAAGCAACGAGAAGAGGTCCAGCCCGCGGACTCCTCTCGCTAGCAACACGAAGACAAGAAAGCGGCTAGGTTCTCCAAGTGTGACATGACTTGGAAGTTTCCGAGTCTCACCGGACAACCTTCTTTATAGCGTCGATGTTCACCTGCAAAACCACTTATATAGCAAGAGTGAGCACAAGGCTCAGCAAGACTTAACCGTCTCTCCTAAGACATGAAACTCTAGATGAAAGTAACCTAAGACCTAAACCTGTCATTTGCGAAAAGACTCGCCTACGAGTTCATCCTTAACTTTCAAATTTTTAGCCATATTAATAATGACCTTGCGATCAGCAACATTGGAACTTCACAATCAAACAAGAAACGCTTCATTCCAATGTTACTTGCCCCAAGGTAGAAAATAACTTTAGTTAGCTCTATCTCTACTTCAAACATGGTTTTCATGCAACTTAACATCATCATAGCAGCAATTATATTTTTGCAAACTGTTTCCACACAAGTTGATTAACTACGTCACAACATGGGAGCAAGCGGTACTCAATAACCGCGAGGGACGGTGATTCGAATCAAACACTACCCGGATAACTCGACACATACGCCCGCCTCTGAAGACCCAACTCTGGCGTCCTTCATTACGTCGTATGTGGCAACCTTTCTCAGGACACTAAACTGTAGAACTGGTCGCGCCATCTCGGGCTCATAGGTCTAACGAGACGATGTGGTATGCCTCTATAGTCCAGTGAACCTTGTACATCGGTTTCCTGGTTCCCATATATCAGTAAGCATCCGGTACACAACTCAATCCTTGCTCCTGGATGCGGCATACGCATCGGTCCTTAACCGACAGAGGCAGAGCTACTCGACCAAGACCTCGTCTTGTCGCAGCCTAACCCCTCTGCCCGGTCTCATCTTTAGAAATGTAAATTTTAGTTTGCTTCCTTTCCCAACCACACTTATGATATCCTAAACTATAGCTCGCGAGTAGTTTCCAACTACTCGTCTTCTACCGGATGCCCTAGTCTATTTAGCATTGCCCTATGCTACAGCGATGACACATTTCTACCCTTGACCTCAGGGTTCATGTTTGGTTATGCAAGTGGAGTATCACTCATCCTTGACCTAATGCACATACAAACCTTGACCAAATGTAGTGAACAAAGGGAAAACTTTAAAAACAACTTAAGTGCAAACTGGGGCTTGCCTTGGTTTTGCAGGTGACTAAAGTCAGTTGAGAGAAAGTCAGTTTCTGATGTATTGAAGTTCACTCCTGCCCTTCTTGTTCCTTGATCCAAGTTCACCTCCTCCTTCTTCACTTTCCACGTTTAATCACTACACGTTAGGAACATGCATATCTTTAATTGTAAAACTTTTTGCTAACAAATACTACAGACAAGTTTAAAACTGGAACTTTGTTTAAGAATTTAAAATGACACTGGGGGTGGTGGTTTGGATGTGTGTCTAAGCACTATCCTCAAGTGAGAAGTGAGGTTCATCACTTGGGAGGGGAGATCAACTAATGGTTGAACAGAACACTAATGATCCAGGGCTCCAATGGAGCTGGGAATTTTCTTGGGAGTTCCTTGTCACAAGAAAGTTCTCTGGACCAAAATTCAGAACATTTTACTAAGTGGATCACCCAGAACAATTCCCTAAGCATTTAAGCATAAAGGAATTAATTCTGATTAAACTTGCACTTTCATGCAAATCTAAGTGAAATATAATTTCATACATAGCTCAGGGAGTATGCATGAATATTCCTAGGATTTTTGGAGCTAAGGAATGACTAGAATTGAATTTCCAAGTTTTGGAAATTTCCTGAAAATGTTTCTGTATTCATTTGAATACAGAAACTTGGAATCAGAATTAGTCTAATTAAATCAACTCCAAATGAGCTGAAACTTTTACAGGAGTCTCCTAATATCCTGAAGAATATCCAGGCAAAATTTGGGGAATTTTGGATGAACCAAACTCCCTCTAAAATTCTTTTGCTGAAAAGCTTTAAAGAATTTTCCAGAACTTTCTATTGGTTTTCATGCAAATTAGGTTGCTTATTTGGATAGAGAATTTCATCCTGAATCCAACCCAATTTGAATCACTAAATTTGGAGCTCTCTAGCAAAAGTTATGCAGATCCAAAGTTTGAACCAAATCTGAAATTCAAATTTATTCGGGAAAAGTTCAAACTCTGCCTGTGGGCCACAGGGCCACGTGTCGACCGCTGAAACACGAGCCACACGGGGCCACAGACCTTTTCCCGTGCCACCACACTGGATCCGGGGCCGCAGCGGATCGAAGATTTAAAATATCGCCGCTGACAGGTGGGACCGGCCGGTCGTCTTCAACCTCGGCCCGTTCCTTTTTTTCCCGAGCCGCCCCCTCGCCGGAGACTCGTCGGAGCTCGCCGGAGTCGGCTTCCCGACCGTCTCCCGGCCCGCTACTCGCCGCCTGGGGGTTTTCAGGGTCGGGGAACATGTCTACGGGGTTGGCTCGGGCTGCCGGTGGCCGGAAGTAGGCCGGCGACGAGCCGCGGCCTTCGGTGATGATCGGCACCGTCGCCCGAGCACACTAGCCCGCCAAAAGCTCGGCGGATCCGCTCTAAAGAATCAGTGGAGGTCAGGCAATCTCGTTGTGGCCTCAACCTGGCTCGGAAACGACGGCAAACCGGTTGTCACCGTGCACCCGCGCGTTCCCGCCATGGCCGCCGACCGAAAAGCTCAAAATTAGCTGTAACCACGGCGTTTCTAGCTAGGGTTGTGGAGGGGATCGGATCACTAGCCAGTCTAGTTTATTTGTGCATGATTTGATGAGCTAAGAACGAACAACAAATAAGAATTTTGGGTTTTCATACCGGATCATCGGTCTGGGGCCGTCGGCAGATATTTTCCCGAATTCTCGCTCGGTGGTTCACAGATTTGCTTGAGGTTTGGAGGTGAGCAGCACGGGGCCACAGCGCGTCCGGGGACGCCAGCACTTGGTCGTGACAGGCGCTAGACTCAGCTGTCCACGGGAGCTCTCTCCTCGGTTTTCTTTCGGCTGCCGCGCGAACACGGCGCCCCTGCGGTCGAGAGGACCAAACTCGGTCGCTTTTGTGGCGGGGAGACGAAGAGTGGGCGCGCGGTGTTGCTCAGTAGCTCGGAGGGAGGCTGTGCACGGTGTTTATATGCCTCCCCGATCAGACCCGAGGCGGCGGCGAGCTCGACGTTATCCAGCGCGAGGTGAAGAAGGGAAACCGTGTTGGCTCGGTTCAGAGAGAAGGATCACGCCGAGGCAGGGGGAAGGCGGTAAGCTGGTCGCCAGCACACGATGGCGGGGGTGAGGCGGTGGCTTCTGTGCTTCGGTGTAACCGCGGTGTCGCCCGGGGAGTGAGCTGCGTTCGTGTGTGACCGAGAGTAAAACTTAGCCAGTAAGTTTGCTCTCCCCTCTCAATGACAACTGGGGCCCACAACTCCCCTCAGCACCAAAAGATCTCCAACTTTTAACACCTTGCAAATTCAGCTGTGAGGGGTCCAAATTCAAAAGCCAATGTGCCATTTGAAAAATTATGCCACAGTTTCAAATTTGGATGGAATTCACAAGTTCCTTTGATATTCCTATCAAAGCACCTCCAAATTTGCTCCAAATTTGCCCCCTCTACAATTTGAACTTGGGGAGTTCGAATATGAATTCTGATCTATTAGTTGGTCATTGCAAGTACAACTTTTTAAACATCTGTTTGCATTTTCCTTTTTGGAGATGGCCTCTCCTCTTTTTGGAAGTGACCCTCTTAGTTCAAACTGAATTCCAAGTTTTATTGCACATGCCAACACTTTCATGAGGAACACAAAAGTTTTTGTAAGTCCCATTTCTTGTATTCAAACTCAACTTTATTCATAGCTCAAGTTTTTTATTTACACGTTTTTGGGACTTTTACATTCCTCCCCCCTTAAAAAGAATCTCGTCCCGAGATTCATGATTAAGGACAAGGTGGAGAGGACAACTACTACATATGAGCCTCTAACAACTCCGGATGATTGCGCTGCAAATACTCCTCGCTTTCCCATGTAGCTTCGTCGGACGTGTGATTTTCCCATAGCACCTTGAAAAATCGCAGCGTCCGATTTCTGGTTTCGCGAGTCTTTTCATCAATTATCCGGGTTGGTCGCTCAACATAAGTGAGGTCCGGCTTCAAATCTGCTATGTCTCCCGTGAGAACCTCCGTTGGAACTTTTACACACTTCCGCAACTGAGATATGTGGAAGACGTTATGAACTCCGGCTAAGGTTGTCGGCAGCTCCAAACGGTATGCCACAGGTCCACATCTTTCAATGATGACGAAGGGGCCGATAAAGCGCGGAGCTAATTTCCCTTTCACTCCGAATCAGTGAATGCCCTTCATGGGAGATACGCGGAGGTAGACGTGTTCTCCAACTTGAAAGTTCAGAGGACGACGTCTCTTATCCGCATAGCTCTTTTGTCTGGACTGAGCGGCTTTCAGATTTGCTTGGATAAGCCTTACCCGCTCTTCTGCTTCATTTACGAGATCAATCCCGTAAGTTACCCTCTCGCCGGATTCACACCAGTTCAAGGGTGTGCGGCACTTCCGGCCGTAGAGAGCTTCATAAGGCGCCATTTTGATACTTGATTGATACCCGTTGTTATAAGAGAACTCCGCCAACGGTAAGTGATCATCCCAGCTCTTACCGTGATGAATGGCACATGCTCTCAGCATATCTTCAAGTATTTGATTCACCCTCTCAGTTTGCCCATCGATTTGAGGGTGATACGCGGAGCTTCGAATCAATTTAGTTCCCAAGGATGTGTGCAGCTGTTCCCAGAAGCAGGATACGAACAGCGATCCTCTGTGGGACACAATGGGACGGGGAACTCCGTGCAGGCATAAGATTCGTGCTATGTATAACTCCGCATACTGCTTGGCGCTGTAGTTGGTATGCACCGGAATGAAACGTGCCGATTTGGTCAATCGATCAACGATTACCCAAATCGAGTCATGGTGGTGGGAGGTCATCGGCAACCCAACGATGAAATCCATACTCAAGTCTTCCCACTTCCATGCCGGTATTTGTAGCTGTTGCAGCAAGCCCGACTTCTTCACATGGTCGGCCTTAACTCTTCGACACGTATCACATTCTGAAACGTATTTTGCAACTTCACGTTTCATACGTGTCCACCAAAACTTCTTCCGGAGGTCTTGGTACATTTTATTGCTGCCAGGATGAATAGAAAATTTGGATAAGTGAGCCTCATCCAAAATTTTCTTCCGCAGCCTCACATCACCGGGTACGACTATACGGTCCTTGAACCACAAGGTATCTTCCTCATCTAACCGGAAACATTTCATCTCCCCGTTCTTTAACCTCCTTTTGATATGAGCCATGCCCTTGTCTCTCCTTTGAGCTTCCATCACCTCCTCTCTTATTGTGGGTATGAGAGCTAGATTATGCAAAGCTCCATATGGAACCAAGTAGAGACTTGGTTCTTCCTCTTCTATCGGCGTAATGGTTAGGTTATGAATATGAGACTTCCGGCTGAGTGCATCGGCAACCACGTTTGCCTTGCCCGGATGATAATGAATTTCAATCTCATAGTCCTTGATCAGCTCCAACCATCGCCGTTGCCGCATATT
This sequence comes from Neostapfia colusana, assembly GCA_030760725.1. NCBI lineage: Eukaryota > Viridiplantae > Streptophyta > Magnoliopsida > Poales > Poaceae > Neostapfia > Neostapfia colusana. The sequence continues at coordinate 79,250,485 of JASWHV010000007.1, read as the reverse complement.
CAACTCCTTTTGAGTGAATATGTACTTCAAGCTTTTGTGGTCGGTGTAGAGATGAACCAGATTTCCCAATAGGTAATGTCTCCACATCTTTAAAGCTAGTACCACGGCAGCAAGCTCGAGATCATGAGTTGGATAATGTTGCTCATGATTCCGTAATTGTCGTGATCCATATGCGACCACACGTCCTCCTTGCATGAGTACACAACCAAGCCCGACGCCTGATGCATCACAATAAACATCAAAAGGCTTGGTTGTATCCGGTTGAGCTAGAACCGGGGCTGTTGTGAGGTGTTTTACCAACGCTTGAAAAGCTTCCTCACATGGCTCACTCCAATCATACTTGATGCCCTTCTTCAGTAGCTCCGTCATAGGTTTGGAGATTTTTGAGAAGCTCGGGATGAACCTCCGATAATATCCAGCCAAACCCAAGAAGCTACGAACTTCATGGACTGATGTTGGAGACTTCCACTTCAGCACTTGTTCAATCTTGCTTGGATCAACAGAAATGCCTTCTGCTGAGATAATGTGTCCAAGAAATGGCACTTGGTTGATCCAGAATTCACATTTACTAAACTTTGCATAGAGCTTGTGATCTCTCAGTCGTTGGAGCACAATATGCAAATGTTTAGCGTGTTCCTCTTCAGATTTGGAGTAGACCAAGATGTCGTCGATGAAGACCACGACGAACTGATCCAGCTCCGGCATGAACACCGAGTTCATAAGATACATAAAGTGGGCCGGAGCATTGGTCAACCCAAATGACATGACAAGATACTCATAGAGTCCGTATCTTGTCGAGAATGCTGTTTTCGGGACATCTTCCACTCGAATCTTGATTTGATGATATCCCGACCTTAAGTCCATCTTAGAAAAGACTTTAGCACCCACTAGCTGATCGAAGAGGATATCAATTCCTGGTAGTGGATACTTGTTCTTTATAGTCACAGCATTCAAAGGACGATAATCGACGCATAGCCTCAGCGTCTCATCCTTCTTCTTCACAAATAAAGCTGAGCAACCCCATGGTGATGAACTTGGATGAATAAACCCCTTGTCCATTAGATCCTTGAGTTGCTCCTTCAGCTCGGCTAATTCGTTCAGAGCCATTTGTATGGTCTCCGAGAGATTGGCGTAGTTCCCGGCATCAATTCTATTTTGAATTCCACCTCGCGCTCAGGTGGTAAGCCTGGAAGATCTTCGGGAAACACGTCCAGATATTCACGGACTACCGGAATGTCTTCTAACTTGCACACCTCGGCATTACATACTTCCGGGCCTTTAGAAACCGCTTTGCCGAGATACAAAGTTTGACGTCCGTGAAGTGGAGAGTCCAAGTGAACACTCCTGTTCTCGATGTCCAGGACAGCCTTATGGAAGGTCAACCATGATATTCCCAATATGGCATTGATTCCTTGGTCCTCGAGAATGATGAGGGTGGTAGGATAAATTTTTCCACCCAGGCAAAGTGGTGCTCGAGAAACGACTTCATTAGTGGATATGTCTCCACCTGGCGAATGAATAAGGTATGAACCTTTTGTGACAGTGGTGGAGATCTGATCCCGGATTACCGTTGCCCGGCTAATGAAGTTATGTGTTGCACCAGAGTCGAATAAAATGACAACCGGCTTGTCATTTAAGGTGAACCTGCCGGCAAGAACAGGTCCTCCCTTTGGCAGATCGTCGACTGACACATAATTAACTGTCCCCACTTTGGACATAGCTTTTCTTTGCTGCCCAAGATCACTTTGTGGAACTGGACCCGCAGACCCATTGTTGCTGCTCGGTTCAGTTGCTTCATTGACCTTAAGATCATTGTCAAGCTGAAGTGGGACAGCACTTGGCTCGGCTGAGAAATCACCTTGTTCATCTTCAACCTCTTGAGGGAAAAAGTATTCTGGTGCACCTTGTTGATACTGAGGTGCATAAGAAATAAGTTGCTGCTGCGGTGGAGGTGAATAAGACCTCGGTGGAGTAGAAGAGTCGTCACACTCCCAGAATGATTGCACCTCTTGTGGAATCTCTCGACCGGAAGGTGAACGGATTACCAACCGATACTTCTGAGGTAGACGATTGTCTTCATCTTGTGATGAGTCCCTCTCCCTCTTTTCCTTGAGGTAGAGGTTGGAATAATATTCTTGAGCGATAGCACAGCTCACAAACTCATCAAAACTCTCTTGGCTAACTTGAGCCAATTCACATCGCAGCCTAGCGGTCAGCCCTCGATAAAAATGATAACCCTTCATGGCTGGTGACTTCACATAGTCAGGGACATATTGAGCTAAGCGATTGAATTCCTTCGCATACTCAATAACACTCCTGTCCCCTTGCTTCAGACTCCAGAACTCATCCAGACTGGTTTGCATTATGCCCGCAGGGATGAAACGAGCACGAAATGCAGCCTGGAACTCCGCCCATGTGACACAATGCCCTACTGGTTGGACAGCAAGGTACTCTGCCCACCATGCTCCAGCAACGCCGTGAAGCTGCTGATCGGCATATAGAGTCTTCGAGAATTCATCACATAGGATCAACCCAAACTTGGACTCGATGACACGTAACCAGTGATTTGCTTCACAATGGTCAGCCGCCTCGGAGAATACCGGCGGTTGTGTCGCCAAGAAATCCAGATACGTGCTCTGGGTTGGCATGTGACGTTGAGCTTCTCGATCTATGCCTTGCTGAACTAGTGTTTGGAGAGTTTCATTCATCTTCGCCATAATTTCAGCCAATCCGGTTGGCGATGGCTCTTGTGATGAAGTCGAGTCATTCCCACCTTGACTGGAACCTCCAATCTCCATTTGAGACTGTGTACGTACCATACTGCACGAAACAAAATTTTGAGTCCATCAAAATTCTATCTCAGTAGTAAGTAAAGATAAGTAAAACATGAACATGTCATGAACTTTATGAAAGCATAACCACATTCATGTTTAAACAAATCTTATGTACGCTAAGCTAATCAGCAGGACTACCCTGACCAGCTCACACAAACTCCAAATTTTACTCAAGTTATCAACAGATTCTTGACTTGAGTTCAACACCAAAGTTTTAGTAAACTTCAGTATCTTTCCAACGAGTACTTATAGGCTTCTTAAAGATTTTTTTTCTACAGGAAGTTATGGCTTAAAACAGAAAGGTCCAGAGAGCTTTTGCTACTGTCCTGATTCTGAACAGTTTGCCTTCAACTGGACTCTTCATCAACTTAACGTGTGATTTTGCTCTGGAGGTCTACAAAGAAGTTGTAGAGCACTTAAAAATCTTTCCGGAACTGTATCATACACCTTAATTGGTTAAATCTACTCAGAGTCATGCTCTGTTAAAGCCCAGCAAGAATTCCTGCCAGAAACAGAGCACTCTGTTTTTGAAAACTTTGACACCTAGTTATACTCTCATTTGAATCTTAGCTCAAAATAAAAGTTTAGTAGCTAATACTTGTTTCAAACTTCCATTTTTAGTTGCAAGTTATTCCATGAGTCATTTCTTCATAGGGAAGAGGTTATTAAGTGTAGTACGGTGTCGATGCACCGTAAGAACATGTCGGTACTACGTTGCCTCACCAAAAGAAAATCCTAAACCGGATTATACCGGCATATCCGTTTTATCAGTGGCACTAAGACGGTCTCTCGCACACGTGTACTACACGAGATACGTGCGTGGTTAGTACCTGCAGGAGATCACTCAATAGTGGTGCACTCAAGGGTTTGTTTCATTTCAGGCAGTTCCATAATTAAAAGTAAATACAAACGCCCGTATCATTGTCATACGGCCGTCCTTGAGTTAAGTCACGTCTCAAGGTATGTGATCGTGTTTCAACACCACACGACGGGGAACCCGAGTATGTCATGAACGGGTCGTCACGGTTGGGAATGTTATCAACCCAACGGATACCACCTACTGCCCTGCAGGGCACGCCGATGGCAAGCGCTGCGTATGTCCTCCTGGGCTACTTCCAGACGAACACACTATCGCGTTACTGACCACACGATGGGGTCTCCACTCACTTGACTAATGCACGCTAGGGATCAGCGTTTCATATGAACTCAGGAACATGGAGAGTCCAAGAGTTCATATTGACGTCTCACACAAAGCTGTGAGACCTATCCCTGAACCACTTTTCTCGTCAGGGGAGCTAACCGAAATTGAACCGCTTTCGGTGGCGTTCCTTACCATTCTTACCTGAACGTAGGTGCGTCGTTACATAATGAAAATTCAGAATCAAAACACATATGTTAGTCTTGCCACTTTATGTAACTATACTACTATAGTCCTTATGTGGGCCTAATATCGTTTCCTCACCGTATCCTAAGTTTTTGTAGCAATACCATCCTTATTCCGTGCGCTATTACCAATGCGGCTCTGATACCACGCTGAGGGGGCCCGACCCCGATCACAGGGCCGTGCCGCCTTGCCCGAGGAATCGCATTGGTTGGTGCCGTGTTATGCGGCACCCAACAGCACACATATAAGGAACACAGTATTACATAAATCAAAAGCGGAAGGTTACAATTATCCTTTGTAAATAATTTACACAAATTAGCTACAGCGGAAGTCTATAACCAGCTCACGTTGAATAACAATGAAGCACCGAGAAGAGGTCCAGCCCGTGGACTCCTCTCGCTAGCAACACGAAGACAAGGCAGCGGCTAGGTTCTCCAAGTGTGACATGACTTGGAAGTTTCCGAGTCTCACCGGACAACCTTCTTTATAGCGTCGATGTTTACCTGCAAAACCACTTATATAGCAAGAGTGAGCACAAGGCTCAGCAAGACTTAACCGTCTCTCCTAAGACATGAAACTCCAGATGAAAGTAACCTAAGACCTAAACCTGTCATTTGCGAAAAGACTCGCCTACGAGTTCATCCTTAACTTTCAAATTTTTAGCCATATTAATAATGACCTTGCGATCAGCAACATTGGAACTCCACAATCAAACAAGAAACGCTTCATTCCAATGTTACTTGCCCCAAGGTAGAAAATAACTTTAGTTAGCTCTATCTCTACTTCAAACATGGTTTTCATGCAACTTAACATCATCATAGCAGCAATTATATTTTTGCAAACTGTTTCCACACAAGTTGATTAACTACGTCACAACATGGGAGCAAGCGGTACTCAATAACCGCGAGGGACGGTGATTCGAATCAAACACTACCCGGATAACTCGACACATACGCCCGCCTCTGAAGACCCAACTCTGGCGTCCTTCATTACGTCGTATGTGGCAACCTTTCTCAGGACACTAAACTGTAGAACCGGTCGCGCCGTCTCGGGCTCATAGGTCTAACGAGACGATGTGGTATGCCTCTATAGTCCAGTGAACCTGGTACATCGGTTTCCTGGTTCCCATATATCAGTAAGCATCCGGTACACAACTCAATACTTGCTCCTGGATGCGGCATACGCATCGGTCCTTAACCGACACAGGCAGAGCTACTCGACCAAGACCTCGTCTTGTCGCAACCTAACCCCTCTGCCCGGTCTCATCTTTAGAAATGTAAATTTTAGTTTGCTTCCTTTCCCAACCACACTTATGATATCCTAAACTATAGCTCGCGAGTAGTTTCCAACTACTCGTCTTCTACCGGATGCCCTAGTCTATTTAGCATTGCCCTATGCTACAGCGATGACACATTTCTACCCTTGACCTCAGGGTTCATGTTTGGTTATGCAAGTGGAGTATCACTCATCCTTGACCTAATGCACATACAAACCTTGACCAAATGTAGTGAACAAAGGGAAAACTTTAAAAACAACTTAAGTGCAAACCGGGGCTTGCCTTGGTTTTGCAGGTGACTAAAGTCAGTTGATAGAAAGTCAGTTTCTGATGTATTGAAGTTCACTCCTGCCCTTCTTGTTCCTTGATCCAAGTTCACCTCCTCCTTCTTCACTTTCCACGTTTAATCACTACACGTTAGGAACATGCATATCTTTAATTGTAAAACTTTTTGCTAACAAATGCTACTGACAAGTTTAAAACTGGAACTTTGTTTAAGAATTTAAAATGACACTGGGGGTGGTGGTTTGGATGTGTGTCTAAGCACTATCCTCAAGTCAGAAGTGAGGTTCATCACTTGGGTGGGGAGATCAACTAATGGTTGAACAGAACACTAATGATCCAGGGCTCCAATGGAGCTGGGAATTTTCTTGGGAGTTCCTTGTCACAAGAAAGTTCTCTGGACCAAAATTCAGAACATTTTACTAAGTGGATCACCCAGAACAATTCCCTAAGCATTTAAGCATAAAGGAATTAATTCTGATTAAACTTGCACTTTCATGCAAATCTAAGTGAAATATAATTTCATACATAGCTCAGGGAGTATGCATGAATATTCCTAGGATTTTTGGAGCTAAGGAATGACTAGAATTGAATTTCCAAGTTTTGGAAATTTCCTGAAAATGTTTCTGTATTCATTTGAATACAGAAACTTGGAATCAGAATTACTCTAATTAAATCAACTCCAAATGAGCTGAAACTTTTACAGGAGTCTCCTAATATCCTGAAGAATATCCTGGCAAAATTTGGGGAATTTGGATGAACCAAACTCCCTCTAAAATTCTTTTGCTGAAAAGCTTTAAAGAATTTTCCAGAATTTTCTATTGGTTTTCATGCAAATTAGGTTGCTTATTTGGATAGAGCATTTCATCCTGAATCCAACCCAATTTGAATCACTAAATTTGGAGCTCTCTAGCAAAAGTTATGCAGATCCAAAATTTGAACCAAATCTGAAATTCAAATTTATTCGGGAAAAGTTCAAACTCTGCCTGTGGGCCACAGGGCAACGTGTCGACCGCTGAAACACGAGCCACACGGGGCCACAGACCTTTTCCTGCGCCATCACACTGGATCCGGGGCCGCAGCGGATCGAAGATTTAAAATATCGCCGCTGACAGGTGGGACCGTCCGGTCGTCTTCAACCTCGGCCCGTTCCCTTTTTTCCCGCGCCGCCCCCTCGCCGGGGACTCGTCGGAGCTCGCCGGAGTCGGCTTCCCGACCGTCTCCCGGCCTGCTACTCACCGCCTGGGGGTTTTCAGGGTCGGGGAACATGTCTACGGGGTTGGCTTGGGCTGCCGGTGGCCGGAAGTAGGCCAGCGACGAGCCGCGGCCTTTGGTGATGATCGGCACCGTCGCCCGAGCACACTAGCCCGCCAAAAGCTCGGCGGATCCGCTCTAAAGCATCAGTGGAGGTCAGGCAATCTCGGTGTGGCCTCAACCTGGCTCGGAAACGACGGCAAACCGGTTGTCACCGTGCGCCCGCGCGTTACCGCCATGGCCGCCGACCGAAAAGCTCAAAATTAGCTGTAACCACGGCGTTTCTAGCTAGGGTTGTGGAGGGGATCGGATCGCTAGCCAGTCTAGTTTATTTGTGCATGATTTGATGAGCTAAGAACGAACAACAAATAAGAATTTTGGGTTTTCATACCGGATCATCGGTCTTGGGCCGTCGGCGATATTTTCCCGAATTCTCGCTCGGTGGTTCACAGATTTGCTTGAGGTTTGGAGGTGAGCAGCACGGGGCCACAGCGCGTCCGGGGACGCCAGCACTTGGTCGTGACAGGCGCTAGACTCAGCTGTCCACGGGAGCTCTCTCCTCGGTTTTTTTTCGGCTGCCGCGCGAACACGGCGCCCCTGCGGTCGAGAGGACCAAACTCGGTCGCTTTGGTGGCGGGGAGACGAAGAGTGGGCGCGCGGTGTTGCTCAGTAGCTCGGAGGGAGGCTGTGCACGGTGTTTATATGCCTCCCCGATCAGACCCGAGGCGGCGGCGAGCTCGACGTTATCGAGCACGAGGTGAAGAAGGGAAACCGCGTTGGCTCGGTTCAGAGAGAAGGATCACGCCGAGGCAGGGGGAAGGCGGTAAGCTGGTCGCCAGCACACGATGGCGGGGGTGAGGCGGTGGCTTCTGTGCTTCGGTGTAACCGCGGTGTCGCCCGGGGAGTGAGCTGCGTTCGTGTGTGACCGAGAGTAAAACTTAGCCAGTAAGTTTGCTCTCCCCTCTCAATGACAACTGGGGCCCACAACTCCCCTCAGCACCAAAAGATCTCCAACTTTTAACACCTTGCAAATTCAGCTGTGAGGGGTCCAAATTCAAAAGCCAATGTGCCATTTGAAAAATTATGCCACAGTTTCAAATTTAAATTCAAATTTGGATGGAATTCACAAGTTCCTTTGATATTCCTATCAAAGCACCTCCAAATTTGCTCCAAATTTGCCCCCTCTACAATTTGAACTTGGGGAGTTCGAATATGAACTCTGATCTATTAGTTGGTCATTGCAAGTACAACTTTTTAAACATCTGTTTGCATTTTCCTTTTTGGAGATGGCCTCTCCTCTTTTTGGAAGTGACCCTCTTAGTTCAAACTGAATTCCAAGTTTTATTGCACATGCCAACACTTTCATGAGGAACACAAAATTTTTGTAAGTCCCATTTCTTGTATTCAAACTCAACTTTATTCATAGCTCAAGTTTTCTATTTACAAGTTTTTGGGACTTTTACAACTATCACGGACGGTTCACCTCAACTCCCTACTACACCGTCCGCAGTCCCTCCTATTAGACAATCCAGTCCGAGAAGTTTCAGCAATCAATAATACTGAAGCTCTCAAGTTAGAGGACATCCCCGTAGTCCGGGAATACCCCGACATGTTTCCGGATGATCTTCCGAGCATGCCCCCTGAGCGGGATGTCGAGTTCAAGATTGAGCTTGCACCTGGGACTACGCCCATATCACGGAGACCATACAAAATGGCTCCGAACGAGCTGGCTGAATTGAAAGAGCGGCTCAATGATCTGTTGAGTAAAGGTTTCATTACACCGAGTTCCTCACCTTGGGGATGCTCGGCGCTGTTCGTAAAGAAGACGGATGAAACCTTGAGGCTGTGTGTGGACTACCGGCCGCTCAACGCCGTCACCATCAAGAATAAATACCCACTGCCTGCATTGATATTTTGTTTGATCAACTTGTGGGTGCAAGTGTGTTCTCCAAGATGGACCTTCGTTCTAGATATCATCAGATAAAAATTCAGGCGGAGGATATCCCGAAGACGGCCTCCTCGACGAGATATGGCTTATATGAATATCTCGTCATGTCTTTTGGTCTCACTAATGCTCCAGCCCATTTCATGTATCTCATGAACTCGGTGTTCATGCGGGAGCTGGACAAGATCGTGGTGGTGTTCATTGATGATATCTTGGTTTACTCCAAGACAGAAGCAGAACACGCCGAACACTTGAGGATCATTCTTCAAAGATTGCGAGACCACAAGCTCAATGCCAAGTTCAGCAAATGCGAGTTTTGGATCAGCCAGGTGCCATTTTTGGGACATATCATCTCAGCGGAAGGCAATGCGGTTGACCCAAGCAAAATCGAGCAAGTGCTGAAATGGAAAGCTCCCACTTTAGTCCATGAAGTCAGAAGCTTCCTTGGTTCAGCGGGATACTATCGAAGATTCATTCCAAGCTTCTCCAAGCTTGCTAAGCCGATGACAGAATTGCTGAAGAAGGGAACAAAATATGTTTGGGACACGGCATGTGAAGGAGTGTTCCAAGCATTAGTGAAGCATCTCACAACAGCCCCGGTCTTAGCTCAACCGGATACAACCAAGCCCTTCGACGTGTATTGTGATGCGTCCGGTATTGGGCTCGGCTGCGTGTTGATGCAGGAAGGACGTGTGGTCGCATATGGCTCACGCAAACTTCGGAACCATGAGCAGCATTACCCAACTCATGATCTTGAGCTTGCTGCTGTGGTGTTGGCGCTGAAAATGTGGAGGCACTATCTCCTGGGGAACTTGGTGCATCTCTACACCGACCACAAGAGCTTAAAGTACATTTTTACCCAGAAGGAGCTGAATATGAGGTAAAGTAGGTGGTTAGAACTAATCAAAGACTATGAGATTGAGATTCATTACCACCCCGGCAAGGCGAATGTGGTTGCCGACGCGCTGAGTCAGAAGTCACATGTCCATAACCTCACCATTACACCGGTGGAGGAGGAAGAGCCGAGTTTATACTTGGTTCCTTATGGATCACTCTACAATCTTGCCCTCATCCCTACTATTAGGGAGGACATCATTACAGCTCAAAAGACTGATAAGGGTATGGCACATCTGTAAGGGCCTCAGTTTTTGACACACATTTGCAGTGTTCATCACCACACCACACACCTCATTTGAGGAAGAATGATGAACACAAATGAAGAGCAAGTAACAATTATCAACATGCTCATTAGAGAACAAACTTACACATTGCAAAAGTGGTATTTCCCACATGTGATATAGATGGGCTGGACATATGAAAACTCCTACACTTTGCTAAGGATGTCCATGCCAAGTTTCACCCAAATTCAAAACCTTTTTGAGGTCAGTTTTGGTATAGTTAGGAAGAGGACAGTTTGAAACCATATTCAAATTCAAACTGTTTTTATCCCATGAATTTAAAAGTGGAAGGCATATTCTTACTCAGCACATTTTTGTGAGCTCACACACCAATTTTCACTCCATTTGGAGTTGATCTTGACATGAGCTAAGGGGGAGAAATTCAGACTTTATTTGAATTTCAAACTGAACTTGTGCTGAAATTCATTCAAACCAAACCTCATTTGAACTTGGATCAATTCAAATGGATCATGGGTGAATAATTTGAATTGCCAAGGGTAGTATGGGGTTCACTGTTTACAACAGTGATTAGGAGTAAATTTCAGAGGTTAAAATGGGGGGTGGGACCCACATGTCAGCCTCTACTTCAACACAAACCGACTGAAACACAGCTCAATCGGTTCCCGGGTGCAGTGTGCGCGCGCCACCAAGGGGGGCAGCCGGCGCCAGCTCCTGCTGCGCGCCCCAAGCCGGAGACCAGTCGCCGGGCTACTTATTCCCTCCCCGGCGTGCTTCAGTCGCCCATTCCCCGAGCTGCCGACGTGCACGACCTGTTCTTCCACTGCCATCGCCGCCGCCCGAGCTCACGTTTGATCAAGCCCGATCACTCGCGAGCACCGCCTCCTCCACAGCAAAACGGCACCAAGAGATCGTGAGCAACCTCCTAGACCCCGTGTTATCCAGTGAGCAAGCGTCCTCGAGCTGTACGAGCCATTTCTCCGGCGAGCCGAACATCGCCGCCGATCGGGCTCTCGTGGACAGCACAACCCAGCCGCTGTCAAGTCCTCTTCTCTACACAAGAAAGGTGCGTGATTGTATGTAGATGGAGTAGCCGAAAGCCGTTTGGCGATTGATCAAACCTCGGCCGAGAATTTCCATGTTTACTCATGATCAGTTCATAAGGACCGAGCTCACCTTCGGGTGAAATTCGTGCTCTATACACGAGGGTTGGGCAAGCTCATTCTCTAGTAGCGTCTACGCTCGATAGCGCCCATGCCCGAACTGGAATCAGAGGAAACTGTCGAGAATCGGCCATGATATGGCTGTTTTCCCCGCCGCCATGGCTGAACACCTCGGCTCACCGTCGAGAGCCTAGTTGCCGGTATTTCTAGCTTCCACCCAGCCCTGGTTCGTGTTTCCCATGCTCTACTGATGCTCTCCGACCGATTCCCGGTCGATTTGGTGCACGGGAGAGCGGGACCGACCTCACCGGAACCCTAGCAGGTGCTGTCACCGGTGCGCACGGGTTTCCGGTCATCGCCGGCGGCCGGCGACCCCACCAGCGAGTCCAGGGGGTCAGTAAAGGGGCAGGCGGCGAGTTTCGGGCCGGGGGGTGGCCGGGAACTCAGTTCCGGCGAGGGTCGCCGGAGATCGCCGCCGCCGCGCAGTTGGCGCGAGGAGGGAGACGACGCACTGTGTGCGGGGCCCACAAGCCAGAGTTTAAACTTTTTCCCCGAATTTCAGTTTCAGTTCAAACTTCAAAGCCTTATAACTTTGGCTAGAAAGCTCCAAATTGAGTGAACCAAATTTTGCTGGATTCAGCTCTCTGAGTACTTTCCAGAAAATCAAGTTTCACTTCATGAAATTCCCTATTTCCCCAGAATTAATTCCTCAAAATTTAAACTGTTAGGAATTTTAACTGGAGAATCCTTTGGTGGAAAATCCTGAAATTTTGCTGAGATGTTCACCAAAATATCCTTGAACTACCATAAAAATTGCAGATCCATTTGAGCTCATTTAATCTACCTAATGGTGTGATTAGTGAAACTGTTCCAGAGAAAATAGAAAATGTTCAGAAACATTTTCAGAATTTTCTCTGAAATTGTTTAGCTCATATCTTTAGTCAGGAACCCCCAAATTAAGTGAGACCAAATCCATTAGAACCCTCTGAAAATCTAGTTTTCATAAAGTCATAGTTTGTTTCATGAAAATCCTTAGAACACCCTAAGAGTTCCAATTAAGGTCAAGGACATAATTAATTGTGGAGGGCTCAAATGAGCTTTGCTGCGATTAAAACTTGACCAAGTCTCTGTTTAGGTTGTAACCAAGCCACAGTAAAAGTTTCACAGTCATTAGGTCTGTCTAGCAAGGGTTATAGACTTCACAACTTCAAAGTTAATACAAATGCATTTAAATTGATACATATATTGCTCTTATCATGTAGTCGCTAAGGTCGAGGAGGAACCCGAAGTCCTAGACTTCGTTACTCCGGAGGAGCAGCTAGCCTACGACCAAGAGCAGCAAGGCAAGCTCCGGTTTGCATTAACCTTTTTACAAATTTTTATTTTTTTGAGCACATACTTGTTTCCTTTATTCTGTGCATTAGAGTCTTGTTTGGAAGCCCCACTGCATAGCCAAGAGAACCATGGATTGGGTTTAGGATTGCAAACCCCGTTAGCTACTGCATTGCTAGGATAGAGTAGGATTCGGTACAAGTCGAGTAGTTGGAACTACTCGCGAGAATAGGCTAGAGGCACATTGCTCGGGTAGAGATAGCACATGATACATATGGCAAGAAAGTGAGACCGAGCGGAGAGTAAGGGCAGCAGGACTTTGGGGCCTGTGTGCTGTAGCTCCGCTTGTGTCGATTGAGGACCGAGCCGTGTGCGGGCCTGTTGAACAAGCTAGAACAGTACCGAAGACCTACCGGCTATATGGGAACCGGGAAACCGATGTAACTCGGGTAGCTGGTTATTGAGGCATTGCCCGTCGTTCAGAGGGTAGGTTGAGAGCTTGAGGTGTAAATCGGCTGGCGGCACGGAGATGCGCGTGCAGAGACCTCTTGCTCGGGATGATGGGACCGGTTCAATATTTGGCTAACGGGTGAAAGGTAGTCGCGTACGGCGTCCGTGATGGTTGTTGTAGGCAACATCGAGTACGGGCGTACGTGTCGGGTTGTTCGGGTAACCCTGCAGGTGTAAATCGATTATAATCGCCGTCCCTCGCGGTCAGTGAGTACCACTTGTTCACTGTACCGTGACGTAGAAAGAACAGGCTAGTTACATGTTAAAATGTTGCTGATTGAAAGCTGGACATTGATTGTTAATGATATGCTGTAGCTTAGAGCTAACTAAAGTTCTTTTCAACTTTGGGCAAAGTACATGAGAGAAATGCGTTTCTTGTTTGATTGCGGCTCTCTCATGTGCCTTAGCGTAAGGTTCTCCACAACCTGCTGCTAAAACTTGAAAGTAAGGTTCTACTAATTAGGCGAGTCCTTGCAAATGATTTTTACCTCATATAACCCATCACCCTCATGTAGAAGTTCCATGTTTAGGTGAGACGGGTCAGACTTGCTGAGCCTTCGTGCTCACTGCTTGTGTTTGAAGCTTTTGCAGGGTTCTATGAGGAAGGGACTCCCGAGGAGGAGACGGAACCCCAGGAGGGGAACCCCGTCGAGTGGGAGTCGTGCACGCCGCAGAGTTAGTGTGCGTGTGTGCTAGCAAGGACACGTTTGAGGGCTGAACATGCACTTGATGCTTAGTCTATGCCCGCGAGTGGAGACTAAACTTATTTTGATGTAAACATGTTCATAAAACTGTTTATGTAATAAACTTCCGCTTCCGCTTTGTACCTTTGACGTGTGTTATACGGTGCTGTGCAACGCAGCACCCCTCAGAGTGATCCTGGCTCGACAGGACCAAATGGGGTCGTGTCAGCGTGGTATCAGAGCTCGCTTGAGGTTTAACACAGTACAAAGGTCTTCTTTTTCAAAAATCTAGTGAGGAACGAGTTAGTAGCCCGTATAAGGATGTTATTAGCATATAGAAAGTGGCATATTAACCTATTTGTTATGTCGGAAAATCATGCATCTCGGGACGTTCATGTCCTGGGGGGTGCACGTAAGCGCTGTCCACCAGTGCGCACAAGCTGAAGGGTGGAGCCCCACGGGTGGCAGGTAACCCGACCCGCTTTAGTATCCTCTACGACTCTTCATGTCGTTTGGGGTATTCGAGCAACGTCTGTCCCTGGCGTGCATGGTGCAATTTGGGAGACCCCGTCACGTGGTCTGAAACGTGAACACGTAACTCAAGGCGTGTTTGGCTTGAGAACATCCGGGCGAGTGATGACGGCCGGGTGTACGAACTGTATGGATTCCGGGCTCGGTGTGCAGCCGAGTCTGACGATTGATTGAGTTTCTGCAGGTAGCCTGACAACGAAACGGTAGACGTGTAGCATCCGTGTGCGAGTGACGAGTAGTGCCACTGAACTAACGAAGCCGGCTAAGCCCGGTATAGGTTTTTCCTTTGTGAGGACGTAGTACCGACATAATCTGGTGACGCATCGACGTCACACCCAACTAAATGAACAACTTCATTTAAAAACTTGAAGGTTTTGATCCAAAGTTGTAAAACTTGATGTAACTCCTTCCCTTGAACAGGATATTCAAAGTTAACAAGTTTTCAACTTATAGGATGTTAAGGACAGAGCACTCTGTTTTCAGCTGAATCAAGGCTGAAGTTAATCAGAGGTTAGAGATTGAGTTCTTTCCAGGTTGGGGTCGTATGATACATTTCTGGAAAGCGTTGGAAGAGCTTTACAACTCTTCTGTTGAGGTCCAGAGGTGTTTCATCCCTTAACCACTCGAAAAATGCAGTAGAATTGAAACTGTCCAGAAAACAGGACAGAGCAAAGACTCTCTGTAAACTCTCTGTAAATTAAGCATAACTTCCTGCTTAAAAATCCAAAAATAGGAAATGAGGTACTTATGGAAAGCTTATGAGATGGGTTACGACTTTGTAACAGAAAGTTTTGTCAGATTGGGAACAGAATTAACTGGGATTCTTGGATCAATTCAGTACCTAAAGCAGGGAGGTGCTGTCCAATTGATTCCAGAAATTCTGTTAACTTTGACATCTCATAACCTTTGAACCAGGACAGATCTTAGGCCAAGCAAATACTGGCTGGAAAGCTATTGAAGTTAGCTTCAACTTTGATGTTGAGCTCCAGAACTGGTTTTGCTTTTAACCTGGCCTAAATCAGGTTGAAATGGAAACTGGTCAGGGCTGTCATGGGAACAGCAGATCAGCAGTCAAATTTGTTTAAAAATTTGAACTATGTTTCCAAGTGTTATGGGTTCAATGACATATCTTATGTTACAACTCAATGGTTTACTGTTTAAATAAATATTTGACATTTCTCAAATATATTTTTACAGATGGCAGCAGATAAACAGTTGGAGAACGGGTGGGTAGTTTCCCACTGTTTTGACAGTAGCGGCTACCCGGAAGCATTGTGGCAAATGCTCCAATATTTCGGGTACAACCAGATGCCGCAATACTTCGCCAAGGAAGAAGGCGAAGAGGGGAACAAGACGTGGACGATCCATGTCGAGGTTCCTGCAGGACCTACGCCACCCGGTTGGGTGCCATTCACCGTCATGGTGAGAGGAAGACAACCGGAAGGGATGTGGCAAGTGGCAGCCCGTGACACTATGTCACGTTTCTGCCAACTACACGTGCAGGCTGTGGAGGGCACTCCATACGCACTCGTTCCGGTGGAGGGACGAGCTCAGCATGTGTGGAAAGAGAGGTACCTGGAGGCAACAGACCCGAGTTGCCCAAGGTACAACCCCGCGGAGGCAAATCTCAGCCTCCAAATGAGGGCGGGAAACGCTGTGATGGACAGCCAAGCTGTTCATACGGAGCATCTCGCCACAAAGCTCAAGGAGAGCACAAGCCGTGGAGATAATTTCGAGAGTGCTCACAGCGCACTCCGCAATGTGCTCCTTCCGACGATCAAGCGACTGAATGAACAACACAATCAGTTGCGTCGTCTGAAGAAGGCAAGGAAGAAGAGCCGTGTTGACATCGCGGCGTTGCAAGAGCTGGTGCAGACCCTAACCCAGCAGAATGAGGACCTTGCTCAAGAGCGGGACGACGCTGTTGAGGAAGGACAAGGCTGGGAAGAGGACTACAACCAAGCTATGGATGAGGTGCATGCTTTGCAGGACCTCGTGCCCCCGGTGTTAGGCGTGCCGGTAGTCTTGGGTCTTCCAGCCATGGGAGAACCCGGAATGGGAGAAGAGGTGGTAGACCCCGAGCCACCAGCAGAGGTACCAGAGGAGGACGACCCACAGGAGGTCGAGTTCTACTCCGAGTAGGGGGTTACGGTTGCCAAGTAGGGCACCTAGGGTAGCGTAACCCAACTTTTGTAATTGGTGACATGTCGTGTAGACAGTAGCGTATGTATAGGTAGTGACGACATGAGCATGACTTCTCGGAGATCCGAGAATAATGTATCTTGTATAAAGTTTATGCTTTATCAATATATGTGAATGTTGTACAAATTAATCATGTGTCACTTCAATACCTACTGTTGCGTATGGAATTTTAAGTAAGACATGTGCTAATTGCTGCTGTTTTGAATTTCAGAATGACGCGTACTCGTGCCAACCCTGACGTTGGGGGTACCAGTCAAGGGGGAGAGACCTCCCAACCACCTCCCGAGGATTCCTCGGGACAGCAGCAGCAACAGCAACAGCAAACACCGCAACCACCACTGCCAACGGTTACATTGGCCGACATTGTCGCGGAAATGGCGGGCTCGCATCAGCAGCACACAGAGTTGCTGCAGACTCTCATCGCCAATACGTCTCGCCCAGAGAGACGTCAAGATCGTGAGGAGCGCCAACAGAGCTCCTACTCCGACTTCCTGGCGACTCATCCCCCAGTATTCTCAAGGGCGGATGAACCACTTGACGCGGACAACTGGCTCCGCGCCATAGAAATGAAGTTTGGGCTGCTCCAAATCAGCGAGCAGCGCAAGACTCAGTTCGCGGTCCAGCAGCTCCAAGGATCCGCGAGCGCCTGGTGGGCCAACTTCTGTGCTTCACAGCCCACCAACCGAGTGATGACCTGGGCGGAGTTCCGGACGGCCTTCAGGGCCTATCATATACCGCCAGGTCTGATGAAGAGGAAGACGCAGGAGTTCTTACACCTGCAACAAGGGAGCCGGAACGCGCTGGAATACTCCAGGGCGTTTAACGATCTCGTGCTATATGCGTCGTATCATGCTGATACCGACGAGAAGCGGCGGGACCATATCTACCAGGGGCTTAACCCGCTCCTGAAGGACAAGTTGGCGATGTTCAGTCGCGGCAGTCTCAACGACATCATTGATGCTGCGATTGTTCAGGAGGACTCCGGCAAGGAGTTGGCGGCGACAGAGCGAAAGCAAAGCGCGCCGCAGAGCAGCGGAGAGGGAGGCAGTCCTTCTCAGAAGTTTCGGATGGTGAATCGCCCACCATCAGGTCCACGCTGGCAGCCACCACAACGGTCGATGCCGTTCCGCAGTCGGCCGTACTCTTCACCGGCATTCCGGCCGGCACTGCCAGTACCACCGCAACAACAACAGCAGCAGTGGGCGATGCCGCGTGCGTTTGCACCTCCGCAACGTATGCCGGGCTTTCGTCCACCGAGTACTCCACCAGCAGCGGCCACATGTTACAAGTGTGGTCGTCCAGGACACTTCGCGAGCAGTTGCCCGGAGAGGCAAGGCGGCGGAGTGGCACCACGGTTTCCGGGGAGGAATCAACCCCGGAACCCTACTAATGCGCGGCGGGCAAACCCTAGGCCCGGCACTGTCCACCAACTTGCCATTGAGGACGTGCCGGAGGGCGAGCCAATCCTTGCGGGTATGTTCCAACTCCACCAGCATCCCGCTATAGTACTGTTTGATTCAGGCGCCACGCATAATTTTATTAGCCAAGCTTTCATTGCTAAACACAGTTTGCCAATACTACCCACCGATAGTCCATATTTAATTTGTTCACCGGGGGGGGGGGGGAAGATTTCAGCAAGCGTAATGGTCTCCAAAGAACCATTATGCTTAGCGGGTAAAGTGTACCCCACGTCTCTCATTATCTTAGAGGGACAGAAGGTCGATGTCATCCTAGGGATGTCATGGTTAACCTGCCACGGCGCTGTTTTAGACACCGTCCTTCGAGTCGTACACTTAAACTCAGAGGTGCACGGTTCTCACTCATTATTTCTGGACAGTCCAGAAATAAAACTTTCAAGTGTCTATCAGTCCACAACTATCAGATTGGAAGACATTCCAGTGGTCCGAGAGTTCCCTGATGTATTCCCGGATGATTTACCGGGAATGCCACCCGATAGAGAGGTGGAGTTCAAGATTGAACTCGCACCAGGAACCATGCCAATATCCCGAAGGCCGTACAAGATGGCACCCAAGGAGTTGGCTGAACTGAAGACTCAGCTCACGGACCTTCTGGAGAAGGGTTTTATTAGGCCGAGCTCCTCCCCATGGGGCTGTTCGGCATTATTTGTCAAGAAGAAGGATGAGACGTTGCGGCTTTGCGTGGACTACCGTCCATTAAATGCCGTAACCATCAAGAACAAGTACCCGTTGCCACGGATCGACATGTTGTTTGATCAGTTGGTCGAAGCAAAGATCTTTTCCAAGATGGATTTAAGATCCGGGTACCATCAGATTAAGATAAGGGCTGAGGACATTCCGAAGACGGCTTTCTCGACGAGGTACGGACTTTATGAGTACCTGGTCATGTCCTTCGGCCTCACCAATGCTCCAGCTCACTTCATGTACTTAATGAACTCGGTGTTCATGCCGGAGCTGGACAAGTTTGTCGTGGTCTTCATCGACGACATCCTGGTATATTCCAAGTCGGAGGAAGATCACAAGAAACATCTGTGTATAGTCTTGCAACGGCCGCGGGATCACAAGTTATACGCAAAATTCAGCAAATGCGAGTTTTGGATAGCGCAAGTGCCTTTCCTCGGGCATATCATCTCAGCGGAGGGTATCGCTGTGGACCCGAGCAAGATCACGCAAGTGCTGAATTGGAAATCCCCGAGGACTGTTCATGAGGTACGGAGTTTCCTCGGACTCGCGGGATATTATCGGAGGTTCATTCCGAACTTCTCGAAGATTGCCAAGCCAATGACAGAGCTGCTGAAGAAGGCTACCAAATATGTTTGGAGTCCAGCATGTGAAGCAGCATTCAAGGCTTTAGTCAAGCACCTGACATCAGCACCGGTTTTGGCGCAGCCAGACACAACAAAACCGTTCGATGTGTACTGTGATGCATCCGGCATTGGGCTTGGGTGTGTGCTTATGCAAGACCGAAGGGTGGTCACGTATGGATCACGGCAGCTTAGGAACCATGAGCAAAATTATCCAACTCACGACTTGGAGCTCGCTGCCGTGGTACTTGCACTGAAGATGTGGAGGCACTACCTACTCGGTAACCTCGTACACTTATATACCGACCACAAAAGTCTCAAGTACATATTCACTCAGAAGGAGCTGAACATGAGGCAATGAAGATAGTTAGAACTGATAAAGGATTACGAGATAGAGATCCATTATCATCCGGGCAAAGCAAACGTAGTGGCAGATGCGCTGAGCCGCAAGTCACACGTCAATAATCTGGCCATCACACCGTTGGAAGAGAGCGAACCACCACTCCATGTGATTCCACACGGAGCTCTCTACAACCTAGCTTTGATCCCCACCATCCGTGAAGAGATATCGGCAGCCCAGAAGAAAGACAAGGGCATGTCACATTTGCGGAGACGTATAGACAGGGGGGAGTTGAAATGTTTCCGGAAGGACGGAGACGGCGTCCTATGGTTCAAGGACCGGATTGTCGTACCCCGAAACCCGGAACTACGGAAGAAGATCTTTGATGAGACTCACTTATCAAAGTTTTCTATTCACCCCGGCAGCAACAAAATGTATCAAGAACTCAGAAGAAAGTTTTGGTGGACACGGATGAAGCGCGAGGTTGCAAAATACGTGTCCGAGTGTGATACATGTCGAACGGTGAAGGCAGATCATATGCGGAAACCGAGACTGCTACAACCACTGGGCATTCCTGCCTGGAAGTGGGAGGACGTGAGCATGGACTTCATCGTCGGTTTACCCACCACCTTGCAGAAACATGATTCTGTGTGGGTGATCGTCGATCGGCTCACCAAAGTTACCCATTTCATCCCGGTCAACACCAACTACAACGCCAAGAAGTACGCTGAACTGTACATCTCACGGATCCTATGCTTGTACGGCGTACCCCGTACTATCATTTCGGATCGGGGCACTTTATTTGTGTCCCGTTTTTGGGAGCAGCTGCACGCTGCCTTGGGGACGAAGCTGATCCGTAGTTCAGCCTACCACCCGCAGACGGATGGGCAAACGGAGCGGGTAAATCAAATCCTAGAAGACATGCTACGAGCTTGCGCTATCAACCACGGCAAGAATTGGGATGATCACTTGCCGTTAGCCGAGTTCTCGTACAACAATGGGTACCAAGCCAGCATCAAGATGGCGCCCTACGAGGCGCTATACGGGAGAAAATGCCCCACACCATTGAACTGGTGTGAGTCTGGCGAAAGGGTTACCTTCGGGATTGACCATGTCAACAACGCGGAAGAAAAGGTTCGATTAATTCAAGCGAACCTAAAAGCCGCTCAATCCCGACAGAAACAGTATGCGGACCGGAGAAGGCGCCCGTTACAATTCGAAGTTGGAGATCACGTATATCTACGGGTGTCTCCAATGAAGGGCGTAAACAGATTTGGGGTGAGAG
The DNA here is from genome assembly GCA_030760725.1 of Neostapfia colusana. Classification (NCBI taxonomy): domain Eukaryota; kingdom Viridiplantae; phylum Streptophyta; class Magnoliopsida; order Poales; family Poaceae; genus Neostapfia; species Neostapfia colusana. The sequence goes on along the minus strand of JASWHV010000007.1, from coordinate 79,229,546 downwards.
GAAAGTTGGCACCCCGATTCATCGGTCCGTTTCAGATTACCGAAAGATGTGGATCAGTGGCATACCGGCTGAAGTTACCAGAAGCACTTTCCGGTGTGCACGACGTCTTTCACGTTTCCCAGCTGAGGAAATGTCTCAAGCTATCAACTACCGTTCAGCTGGAAGACATTGAAGAACTGCAACCGGATCTCACCTATCGGGAGGAACCGGTGCAGATTATTGATGAAAAGGCCCGAACCACACGAAACCGTACGTTGTGGTTCTACAAGGTTCTATGGAGTAATCACTCCATGGACGAAGCGACATGGGAGAGCGAAGAATTCCTTCGCACTAACTACCCCGACTTTCTCACGTCGCATATCCGGTAATTTTCCACCGTCCTCTCTCTCATTTTCACCTTATAATCTCGGGACGAGATTCTTTTAAGGGGGGAGGAATGTAAGGGCCTCAGTTTTTGACACACATTTGCAGTGTTCATCACCACACCACACACCTCATTTGAGGAAGAATGATGAACACAAATGAAGAGCAAGTAACAATTATCAACATGCTCATTAGAGAACAAACTTACACATTGCAAAAGTGGTATTTCCCACATGTGATATAGATGGGCTGGACATATGAAAACTCCTACACTTTGCTAAGGATGTCCATGCCAAGTTTCACCCAAATTCAAAACCTTTTTGAGGTCAGTTTGGGTATAGTTAGGAAGAGGGCAGTTTGAAACCATATTCAAATTCAAACTGTTTTTATCCCATGAATTTAAAAGTGGAAGGCATATTCTTACTCAGCACATTTTTGTGAGCTCACACACCAATTTTCACTCCATTTGGAGTTGATCTTGACATGAGCTAAGGGGGAGAAATTCAAACTTTATTTGAATTTCAAACTGAACTTGTGCTGAAATTCATTCAAACCAAACCTCATTTGAACTTGGATCAATTCAAATGGCTCATGGGTGAATAATTTGAATTGCCAAGGGTAGTATGGGGTTCACTGTTTACAACAGTGATTAGGAGTAAATTTCAGAGGTTAAAATGGGGGGTGGGACCAACATGTCAGCCTCTACTTCAACACAAACCGACTGAAACACAGCTCAATCGGTTCCCGGGTGCAGTGTGCGCGCGTCACCGAGGGGGGCAGCCGGCGCCAGCTCCTGCTGCGCGCCCCAAGCCGGAGACCAGTCGCCGGACTACTTATTCCCTCCCCGGCGTGCTTCAGTCGCCCATTCCCCGAGCTGCCGACGTGCACGACCTGTTCTTCCACTGCCATCGCCGCTGCCCGAGCTCACGTTTGATCAAGCCCGATCACTCGCGAGCACCGCCTCCTCCACAGCAAAACAGCACCAAGAGATCGTGAGCAACCTCCTAGACCCCGTGTTGTCCAGTGGGCAAGCATCCTCGAGCTGTACGAGCCATTTCTCCGGCGAGCCGAACATCGCCGCCGATCGGGCTCTCATGGACAGCACAACCCAGCCGCTGTCACGTCCTCTTCTCTACACAAGAAAGGTGCCTGATTGTATGTAGATGGAGTAGCCGAAAGCCATTTGGCGATTGATCAAACCTCGGCCGAGAATTTCCAAGTTTACTCATGATCAGTTCATAAGGACCGAGCTCACCTTCGGGTGAAATTCGTGCTCTATACACGAGGGTTGGGCAAGCTCGTTCTCTAGTAGCGTCTACGCACGATAGCGCCCATGCCCGAACTGGAATCAGAGGAAACCGTCGAGAATCGGCCATGATATGGCCGTTTTCCCCGCCGCCATGGCTGAACACCTCGGCTCACCGTCGAGAGCCTAGTTGCCGGTATTTCTAGCTTCCACCCAGCCCTGGTTCGTGTTTCCCATGCTCTACTGATGCTATCCGACCGATTCCCGGTCGATTTGGTGCACGGGAGAGCGGGACCGACCTCACCAGAACCCTAGCAGGTGCTGTCACCGGTGCGCACGGGTTTCCGGTCATCGCCGGCGGCCGGCGACCCCACCAGCGAGTCCAGGGGGTCAGTAAAGGGGCAGGCGGCGAGTTTCGGGCCGGGGGGTGGCCGGGAACTCAGTTCCAGCGAGGGTCGCCGGAGATCGCCGCCGCCGCGCAGTTGGCGCGAGGAGGGAGACGACGCACTGTGTGCGGGGCCCACAAGCCAGAGTTTAAACTTTTTCCCCGAATTTCAGTTTCAGTTCAAACTTCAAAGCCTTATAACTTTGGCTAGAAAGCTCCAAATTGAGTGAACCAAATTTTTCTGGACTCAGCTCTCTGAGTACTTTCCAGAAAATCAAGTTTCACTTCATGAAATTCCATATTTCCCCAGAATTAATTCCTCAAAGTTTAAACTGTTAGGAATTTTAACTGGAGAATCCTTTGGAGGAAAATCCTGAAATTTTGCTGAGATGTTCACCAAAATATCCTTGAACTACCATAAAAATTTCAGATCCATTTGAGCTCATTTAATCCACCTAATGGTGTGATTAGTGAAACTGTTCCAGAGAAAATAGAAAATGTTCAGAAACATTTTCAGAATTTTCTCTGAAATTGTTTAGCTCATATCTTTAGTCAGGAACCCCCAAATTAAGTGAGACCAAATCCATTAGAACCCTCTGAAAATCTAGTTTTCATAAAGTCATAGTTTGTTTCATGAAAATCCTTAGAACACCCTAAGAGTTCCAATTAAGGTCAAGGACATAATTAATTGTGGAGGGCTCAAATGAGCTTTGCTGCGATTAAAACTTGACCAAGTCTCTGTTTAGGTTGTAACAAAGCCACAGTAAAAGTTTCACAGTCATTAGGTCTGTCTAGCAAGGGTTATAGACTTCACAACTTCAAAGTTAATACAAATGCATTTAAATTGATACATATATTGCTCTTATCATGTAGTCGCTAAGGTCGAGGAGGAACCCGAAGTCCTAGACTTCGTTACTCCGGAGGAGCAGCTAGCCTACGACCAAGAGCAGCAAGGCAACCTCCGGTTTGCATTAACCTTTTTACAAATTTTTATTGTTTTGAGCACATACTTGTTTCCTTTATTCTGTGCATTAGAGTCTTGTTTGGAAGCCCCACTGCATAGCCAAGAGAACCACGGGTTGGGTTTAGGATTGTAAACCCCGTTAGCTACTGCATTGCTAGGATAGAGTAGGATTCGGTACAAGTCGAGTAGTTGGAACTACTCGCGAGAATAGGCTAGAGGCACATTGCTCGGGTAGAGATAGCACATGATACATATGGCAAGAAAGTGAGACCGAGCGGATAGTAAGGGCAGCAGGACTTTGGGGCCTGTGTGCTGTAGCTCCGCTTGTGTCGATTGAGGACCGAGCCGTGTGCGGGCCTGTTGAACAAGCTAGAACAGTACCAAAGACCTACCGGCTATATGGGAACCGGGAAACCGATGTAACTCGGGTAGCTGGTTATTGAGGCATTGCCCGTCGTTCAGAGGGTAGGTTGAGAGCTTGAGGTGTAAATCGGCTGGCGGCACGGAGATGCGCGTGCAGAGACCTCTTGCTCTGGACGATGGGACCGGTTCAATATTTGGCTAACTTGTGAAAGGTAGTCGCGTACGGCGTCCGTGATGGTTGTTGTAGGCAACATCGAGTACGGGCGTACGTGACGGGTTGTTCGGGTAACCCTGCAGGTGTAAATCGATTATAATCGCCGTCCCTCGCGGTCAGTGAGTACCACTTGTTCACTGTACTGTGACGTAGAAAGAACAGGCTAGTTACATGTTAAAATGTTGCTGATTGAAAGCTGGACATTGATTGTTAATGATATGCTGTAGCTTAGAGCTAACTAAAGTTCTTTTCAACTTTGGGCAAAGTAAATGAGAGAAATGCGTTTCTTGTTTGATTGCGGCTCTCTCATGTACCTTAGCATAAGGTTCTCCACAACCTGCTGCTAAAACTTGAAAGTAAGGTTCTACTAATTAGGCGAGTCCTTGCAAATGATTTTTACCTCATATAACCCATCACCCTCATGTAGAAGTTCCATGTTTAGGTGAGACGGGTCAGACTTGCTGAGCCTTCGTGCTCACTGCTTGTGTTTGAAGCTTTTGCAGGGTTCTATGAGGAAGGGACTCCCGAGGAGGAGACGGAACCCCAGGAGGGGAACCCCGTCGAGTGGGAGTCGTGCACGCCGCAGAGTTAGTGTGCGTGTGTGCTAGCAAGGACACGTTCGAGGGCTGAACGTGCACTTGATGCTTAGTCTACGCCCGCGAGTGGAGACTAAACTTATTTTGATGTAAACATGTTCATAAAACTGTTTATGTAATAAACTTCCGCTTCCGCTTTGTACCTTTGACGTGTGTTATACGGTGCTGTGCAACGCAGCACCCCTCAGCGTGATCCTGGCTCGACAGGACCAAATGGGGTCGTGTCAACATCTCCGGAGACGGATAGACAACGGGGAGATCAAATGTTTCTGGAAAGATGATGAGGGGACGCTATGGTTCAATGACCGCATAGTTGTACCCCGGGATATGGAGCTTAGGAAGAAGATTCTTGATGAAGCTCACCTGTCCAAATACTCCATTCATCCGGGCAGCAACAAAATGTACCATGATTTGAAAAAGAAATTTTGGTGGATACGGATGAAGCGGGAAGTGGCTAAGTACGTATCCGAGTGTGATACGTGTAGACGAGTGAAAACTGATCATATGAGGAAATCAGGGCTGCTGCAACCCCTGAAAATCCCAGCATGGAAGGGAGGATGTGAGCATGGATTTCATTGTGGGATTACCCCTAACTTCCAACAAGCATGATTCCATTTGGGTGATCATTGACTGGTTAACCAAGTCGGCTCACTTCATTCCCGTACATACACATTTCGATGCCAACAGATATGCTGAGTTATATATTGCAAGAATCCTATGCTTGCATGGAGTACCCACGACCGAGTTGCATTATTTGTATCTCGCTTTTGGGAGCAGTTGCACGCTGCTTTGGGTACTAAGCTGATTAGAAGCTCCGCCTATCACCCTCAGACAGATGGCCAAACCGAGAGGGTGAACCAAGTACTGGAAGATATGTTGAGAGCATGCGCCATCCACCACGGTAGGAACTGGGATGATCACCTACCGTTGGCAGAATTCTCGAACAATAACGGCTATCAGGCGAGTATCAAGATGGCACCATATGAAGCTCTCTACGGTTGCAAATGCCGCACCCCATTGAACTGGTGTGAGTCCAGTGAAAGGGTCACATTCGGGGTTGATGTGGTGAACGACGCTGAAGAGCACGTTCGGATGATTCAAGCTAACTTGAAGGCCGCTCAATCCCGGCTGAAAAGCTACGCTGATAAGAGGCGTAGGCCGCTGCACTTTGATGTCGGGGAGCACGTGTACCTCCGTGTATCCCCGATGAAGGGCGTGCACCGGTTCGGTGTGAAGGGGAAACTCGCTCCCTGATTCATTGGACCCTATGCTATCACCAAGAAGTGTGGACCAGTGGCATATAGACTGTAGCTACCAGCATCTCTTTCTGGTGTTCATGACGTTTTCCATGTTTCACAACTGCAAAAATGTCTGAAGCATACGGCTGCTGTTCCCACTGAAGACATCGGCGAGCTGCAACCGGATTTGACGTATGAAGAATATCCTGTGGCAATTATTGATGAGAAGGCCTGGACCACGCGTAGCCGAACGTTGTGGTTCTACAAGATACTCTGGAGCAACCACACCGCCGAAGAAGCGACGTGGGAGAGCGAGGACTTCGTTCGCTCAAATTACCCGGAGTTCATGGCGTCTCAGCACGGGTAAGTTCCTCTTACATCGCTGCCTCTTCTTTTGTAATGTTGGGACGAGATTCTCTTAAGGGGGGAGGGATGTAAAAGCCCAAGAAAAGGGACTTGCAAAATTTTTCATCACCTCACAACACCACAGCTTTTGTTATGGATATCTTGTGAAGAATTGTGAAGAGCAAGTAACCTCCATCAAAAGGGTGATTAGAGGGGAAAGCCCTAACTTTCACAAAGTAGGATTTCTACAAATGAACATGAGAGGTTGAGCTCACCCTAGAACTTAAATAGTCTTGGGAAGGTTCAGGCCAAATTTCATGCCAATCCAACACTTTTTGAGGCACTTTTGGAGGCATTTGAAAAAGAGGCCAATTTGAATGTAAATTCAAATTGCAGCAACTTTCATCACTTGACATCAAAAGCTGACCTCATATTCAAACTCAGCACATTTTTCTGAGTTAGTCCACCAATTTTCATCCCCATTGGACTTCATCTTGTCGGGAGCCAAATTTGCAATAATTCAAAACTGAATTTGAATTTCAGTTCAAATGTGAAGCAAATTTAACCAAACCAAATCCAAATTTTGGAAACCAAATTCAAACTATGACTTGGTGCTTAAGTCTCACAGTTAATTGTGAGTAGCTGGGGATATTTTCAGCAAAAACAGCAAATGAAAAATTGGAAAAGGAATTAGAGGGGGAGGTCTACTGGTCAGTGACTGTGATCAGCAGGGAACCGGCTCGGTGGTCATCGGTCAGCCGCCGGGACTGGTTGCCGCCTCACGGCCTCGCCAGCGCGCGCCTGGATTAGCTCGCCCCCCTCCCGATCACCACGTACACAGCACAAACCGAGTTCGCTGCCTCCCTCGCTTGTGCTGCTCTGCCCAGCGTCCACGCGCGCGAAAAACCTGCCGCAGCGTTCGCGCCTCCGAGCCCTGGCGTGCACCCGTGCTGATCATCGAGCACCCACGGTCCCTGCAGCAAAAAGAAACGCCAAGGCGTGCTCTAGCTGTTCCCCGTGCTGCTCCAGCAAGCTGCACTCGATTGTGAGCGGTGTAAGCCGTCGAAGTCAAGAAACCGGGAGGAACCGGCGAAGCCGTGCTTCGGCTCACCGGTGACAGCCCCATCCGGCCATATTCGTCGACCGCATTCTACACAAGAAAGGTGAGTGGGGATCCCTAGATGGTATAGCCGCGACACAAAAGAGAGACAGGAGAACCATTCTTTGTTACCGGTCATGTGGCGTGAGCAACCTGAATCCACAATCCAAATGTTCTCCTTCCTCAAGCGTATAACCTACATAGAAGCATAATACATCCATGACTCAATACTGGGGTTAGTTAAAAGGCATTTAGGAATCCAGTACTAAGTCACACGATGTCCAGCAGAAGTAACATGCGAAAGCTGAGATAAAACAGCAGGTTTATGAGTCAAAGTTTGAGATTTTTTTTGTTCTTAACTACTGACCTATGAGGTGTTACTTGTGTAGCACGAAAATCAGTAGCTCCGGAGGCAGAAACAGAAGGTCCGGAGGCAAAAACTGAAGCTCCGGAGGTAAACTTTGAATATTTCTGACTCATAACAGCAGGTTGCATGTTCCTGACATTCGGTTTAGTATGTGCAGAAAAATTTGCATGAGAGTTATAAGATCTAGCTTGCATTCTTTCCTTTTTATCTTGTTTATCTAGTCTATAACAAAAATCTATGACATGACCATCTCTACCACAATAGGTACAATGAAATTTAACTTTGTGTTCATGTCTAGATGAGCATGCATTATGCTTATTTGAACCCGAATGTGATAACACTCCTGCAGATTTAAAAACCACTTCTTTTTGTTTAGGAACTGTTTGAATCAAACCACTTACTAATGATTTTACAATTTTAGGTGGATGTTCCTTAGCATGAGCATGTGAATCAAAACCTAAACCAGTTTTATCATTGCAAGAATTGGAAGAATTCAGCAGCAAGTTTAGGTTCTTATTCCCATTACAAAACCGATCTAATGTCCTATGCATTTTATCAAGTCTATTTGATAGATCAAGGCAATTTTCACATGAAGTTTTTCCTTTTAATTTGCAATTGGAACAATATTTAACTTCGTGAGAACGTAAAGCAATGTTCAATATAGAAATTTCTTTCATAGCATCTTGTAGTTTCTTATCAAGATCATTGCAAATAGAACAATACAAATCAATTGTAGAACAACAAGCATCTTTTAAGTTTTTATCATTAAGTGCAGCAAGCTTTTTGTTCCTTCCGATTTCAAGTTCAATTTTATCAAGTGTGGAGGTGTCTGCACTTCTTAGAGAGGACAATTGTTCATATATTAAATCATATGAGGAACAAGAATCATCACTAGGAATCAAGGATTTTAAATGATTAATTTCAGATTCTAGTGACTCAATTTTAACAACATTGTCCCTAAGCTTTTTGTCCTTTTTCTTAACAATAATAGTGGCACGAGAAATAGCATCACATATTTCTTCGCAAGTAGGACATATCTCTTCGTTGTCACTGTTGTGTTCTGCATCCTCCATACTTGATTTTGATTTGCCCGCCATGAAGCACAAGTTTGCCAGATCATCTTCATCTTCATCACTTCCAATGTCTACATCACTCGATCCAAGTTCTTGAAATGCGGTGATGAAACTGTTTATCAGTTTGCGTTCTGTAAAACCCTTCTTTTTCTTGTTGGTGTTGTCAAAAGAGGACTTGATTTTATTCTGCTTTTCATCACAGTTAGAAGGACCTGAAAGGTTAGGGCAATCTGTACGAAAGTGTCCTGTCTTACCACATTCAAAGCATCGTTGAGGTCCGGAGCTTCCTCTCCTTCTAGTTCTCACATTTTGCAATGCTTTTGAGAACCTAGTAGAAAGAAGTACTAGCTCCTCCTCTGGAAACTCCTCAACCTGTTCCAGGGTTAGTGAAGACAGCAAAGCAAGTGTATTGCTAGTTGATTTGCCGGAGCTAGGCATATCATGTTGTGAGACAAATGCAATAGTCTTATTCGGGTTCTTACGTGATATAATGTCAATTTCATGAATTTTTAGCTTGGAATAAAGCACATCTAATGTAAGAGTACTTATGACAGTGGATTCACGTATGGATGTTACTTTCATCTCCCAAATTGACATGTCTAATGCACTTAGTAATTGCCTAGCATTTTCAGCATCTGAAAAATTAATATTGACGCTACGCAAGTTGCTGAGAATTTTATTAAAGCGAGCAAAGAGGTCATCAATGGACTCACCGGGTTGCATCTCAAAGTGCATGTATTCTTTCTTGAACATATCCTGTCTTACCTCCTTGATCGTGTTGGATCCTTCGTGGTAGTCACAAAGTGTTCTCCACACATCGTACGCCGATCGGAGGTGTGCAAAACGGTCGAAGTCGCTCTGAGTAAGTCTTTGTATGATCAAGTTTCGAGCCTTGTTGTTGTTGTCGACATCTCTCATGTTTGTAACCATGACTTGATCGTTTGAAGGCACATCATAAGGCTTGTACACCTTTTCCCATATTGCAAAGCCTTGCGCCTGGATGAAAGCTTCCATGTGTGCCTTCCAAACCTGAAAATCAATAGCACTAAACACACAAGGTTTGGCGGAGTATTTCTCCATGATGATTAGTCAAAACACGTGTGAATCAAAAAGATTAGAGTAACCTGTCTCTGATACCAATTGTAGGATCGAAGTACACATGTAAAGCTACTAGAGGGGGGTGAATGGTAGATAAAAACTTTTCAGCAGAAGCAACAAAACACCCCTCAGCAGAAAACCGATCTGTTAAAGAAACCGTGTGTGCGACTAATATAAACGTGTTCAACTGTAACAAAACTAGTATAGATTGTATAGAATCAAGTCAAGAAGACATCACAACAAGAATCATTAAAATCCGTTGAGAGAAACTCAAGTTACGATCGAAAGATCGAACAAAGGTCAATCTGTCCTAGCGAGAAAAACAGTTCTGGAATACTGCAAAGAAACTTGTTTAGATCATAAACCACAAATTCAATGACTGTGAAATTTTCACAGATAATAGATAATCAAGTTGTGAAGATAACCCAAAAAGAATCAAATCAATTGGATCTGTAAAACTCGAGTTATGATAAAACCACCGAAGCAAGGTAGTGCTGAACAGAAACTCGACGAGAAAAACTTGTCTGAAACAAGTCGGACGAACAAGGCACAAAAGTTCCTTTAGAATACGAATTTTATTTATCAAAACACAAGAGGAACAGCCCCAAAGTCGTGCACCACGAGCTCTGGCCTCCCTTGCTTATATAATCAGCCCGAAGGCCAACTCAACTCAAACTAGGACTCCTACTCCTACTTGGATTCAAACTGTAACTTTCCAATACTGCTTAGGACTCTTCTATACGCACATAGAAGCAATCTTAAGGCTTCCAAACACCTTAGTAACGTATCCCACATTCCTAAAATGACTCAAATTCGTGACCACAGGAAACCCTATCATAACCAACTCAAAACTTTCCATATTTGAGTCAAACACGACTCAGCCGCAGCCTGAGTCCATAACCTAGTCGGTTGGACCTTTCCGACCAATTCTTTACGTCCACATCTCTTCATCACGCCTTGGAACCATGCAGCCACATCCATGCACTCCTTGCACACGTGCAAACATCTTCCAACGACGTCCAAGATACCTTCATATGTATTGTTCTTGATTCAAACATACTGCGCAACCTCCCGTTCAACTCAACCACAATTCCTCCCGAACTTGGTTGTTGAACCTCATCTTCTCCCTAAGACTAGTTCAATGGATCCCTTCACCAGCCATGTCTTGAACTCAAGCAACACCTGCACATGAATAAACAACCAATACTTCCGAGCACAAGTCCTCGACTTGACTCTCGTTAGTTCCGAAACTACAACATCTTACGTGAGCACCTCACATAAGCATGTTGTAAACCATAGCAAAATGATATCACCCATAACCACCAAAACACACCAAAAACTTAGTAAAATAATACTAAGCAAAGTTTCCATAACAGTAAAGCAAGTTCGAAACATTGTAAGTTAAAAGCAGAACCATTGCAATCAAGCTCCGAACCTTAACAAAGCTAACCGGACCTTGAACCGGAGCTTACCAAAGCTAGTTGGACCTAGCGCCAGAGCTTACTAAAGCTTAGTCAGACCTAGCACGAAAATTACCAAGGCTAGTCGGACCTAGCACCGGAGCTAGCAAAAACAAGTCGGACCTAGCCAAAATAAGTCAGACCTAGACAAAGCAAGTCGGACCTTACGTCGGACCTTGCCGGAGCTCGGACCTAGAGTCGGACCTTGTTAAAAAGGTGTTTTGGTAGTATTCAAAACTTTTATCGTCAAAGCCAATGTATTCAGCACACATAGGTCTCACAGCTGCTGTTGTTGCGATTTGCGGTGGTGGCAACTGCTGAGGTCGCGCCGGTGGATGCCACTGCTGACCGGATGGTGTCTGATGCACCATACGGTATTTCTGGGGAGCTCCACCCCCACTGCTGGGTGGAGTGCTGCGCTTCCGCTGCTCAGCCGCCAATTCCCGCTGAGCGTCTTCTTGCATGATCGTGGCATTAACGAGATCGTTGAAGGTGCCGCGATTGCATTGGACTAGATGCGTCTTCATCTCAGGGTGTAACCCCCGATAGAAGTGCTCCCGTTTCTTCTCCTTGGTGGAGACGTAATCCGACGCATATTGTGCTAGATGGTTGAAGGCACGGGAGTAGTCATGGGCACTCCTCCCGCCCCGCTTCAGCTCCAAGAACTCTTGGAACTTCCGCTTCATTATCCCGGGAGGGATATGGTAGGCGCGGAACGCCTCCCGGAATTCCTCCCACTCCACGGCATGGCCAGCCGGACGTGAGGCGACATAATTCGCCCACCATGCACCAGCGGCACCATGAAGCTGCTGCGCCACGAACAGAGTCTTTTGCCGCTCCGTACATTGGAGCAGCCCGAACTTGGAGTTGATTGTCCGCAGCCAGTTCTCGGCCTCCAGTGGTTCTGCTGCTTTTGTGAACACCGGAGGGTGCGTACTCATGAAATCTGAGTACGTCACATCACTGTGCTCACGAGGCCCCCTATCTTGACGCCCCCCCCGTCTGGGACGCATTCTGCACGATCGTGCGGAGCAGGTCGGTCTGCTCCTCACGACCACCCACCAGTGCCGCAATCACATCCGCTAGCGTAAGCGCAGGCGGTGGTGGTGGTTGTTGCTGCGGGGTGCTGTCGTAGACAGGTGGCTGAGAGTCGTCACCCCCCTGCTGGCTAGAGCCACCAATCTTATGCATGGTTCGAGTGCGAACCATCTGCAACCATACGACAATAAACATCAGTCCCGCAACATACTTCATGCAGTCCAATAAAATAGGCGTAAAACATAATGACTGTAAAACATGCGATACATCTTGTATGTAGATAATGTAATAACTTTGCACAAGCTACACCATTACCAGATCAAATACAAGCTAGTTAAATCCAATTTGACGGACTTCCTCTTTGGAAGTTCATCTGAACTAGGTTTGGTCACTACGAGACGTTAATATCGCGTTGTCATCACGTATACTACCCTTTTATCTGCCATACGACACAAACATGGTCTCTAGCAAAAGAAACTTGAGTAAGACATATACTCAAATCTTTCACTAGTTGAAGATAACCACTCATGAGTATGTTCTACCCCATTGGAAGTACTTAAACCCCCTAGGGTACAACAACCTCTCAAATGAGTTCAACTGTCATCCCTCTGTCAGAATGACCAGTTTCTACATATCCCAGATTTTGATCTGATTATGGCCATTTTCATGACTCAAGCTGAATACCAAAGTAAAAGTCAACTTTAGTATATTCCCAACGAGTATTTATTTTCCCTCAGATCAGCTCTGGTCTAAGAGTTATGGTAATTCAAACTCAACAGAACTTCTGTATGAATTTCAACAGCACCTCCCTTGGAAGTTGCTGTTTTCCCTCTGGTTTCCACTGAGTTCTGTGCTGAAATTTCAGAAACTTTGAATTACAAAGATGCAACACTTTCCTAACCTTTCCAAAGATGTTTCATATGATAATTTTAGATTTTTTCTACAGGAAGTTATTCTTGAAAAACAGAACAGTCCAGAGAGTGTTTTAAATCTGTCCTGGTTCTGGACAGTTTACATCCCTCTGGAATTTAGGCCATCTTAAGATGTGATTCAGCCCTGGAAGTCTATAACAAAGTTGTAGAGTGCTTAAACACCTTTCCAGAACTATATCCCATACCTCCATTGGCTAAATAATCTGTGAGTTATACTCTATCAAAGTTCAGCCAACTTGCTGCCCAAAACAGAGCACTCTGTTTTTCAGTCCCTTGAAGCTACACTGATCCACTATTGAATCTTTCTACCCAAACAGGGTCCTAAATGTTAAAACTTAGTGATTTTAGTTCCTTTTTATCCTTATATTTCATGCACATGCCTACGATATATCGGTACTACGTTCCTCACAAAAAGAAACTCCTAACCGGATTATACCGGCATATACGTCTCAATTGTGGCACTAAACGGGCTCTCGCACACGTATACTACACGGGATACATACGTGGTTAGTACCTGCAGAAGAACACCCAATAATGATGCACTCAAAGGTTATTCTCATTTCAGGCAGGTCCATATTTGAATGTAAATATAAACGCCCGTATCGTTGCCATATGACCGTCCTTGAGTTAGGCCACGTCTCAAGGTACGTGATCGTGTTTTAACACCACACGACGGGGAACCCGAGTAGAGCGCGAACGGGTCGTCACGGTTGGTAATTTTATCACCCCAACAGATACTACCTACTGCCCTGCAGGGCACGCCGATGGCAAGGCGTATGTCCTCCTGGGCTATTTCCAGACGAACACATTCTCGCGTTACTGACCACGCGATGGGGTTTCCACTTACTTGACTAATGCACGCTAGGGATCAGCGTTTCATATGAACTCAGGAACATGAAGAGTCCAAGAGCTTCATATTGACATCTCACACCAAGCTGTGAGACCTATCCTTGAACCACGTTCCTCGTCAGGGGAGCTAACCGAAATTGAACCGCTTTCAGTGACGTTCCTTACCATGCTTATCTGAGCGTAGGTGCGTCATTACCTAATTAAAATTCAGAATTATAACACATATGTTAGTCTTGCCACTTTAAGCAACTATGCTAATATAGTCCTTACTTGGGCACACTAACGATTCCTCACCGTAATCCTAAGTTTTCCCGTAATACAGTCCTTAATAAATGTGCTATCCCCAATGCTGCTCTGATACCAGGCCTGTGGCGGACCGGAATCCGCTCATCCAGGATCGCAGAGGGTGGTGCCGCACGAGGCGACACCCGACAGCACACATCATAAGGATACATTGTATTACATTGAAAACCAACTGAAATGTACAAAGTAGTACACTACTCAGTTACAAACTAGTGTTTATATTACACAACAGAAGTTAATTTGTACAACTCACGCCCACCTATCTAGCAAAATTCGGTTGCCCAGCCCTAGGGCAACCCACATTAGTTGCACTCCTCAGCTTAGCGCAGCGTGTACGTCTCCCACTCAGCCATGGTCCCTGACGGAGGGTAACCCTCGCCGGTGGACTCGTAACCCGAGTCCATGGGTGGCTCCTCACCTGAAAAACACTTAAGCAGCAACCATGAGCATGATGGCTCAACAAGACTTAACCGACTCACCTAGGCATGAAACTCTACATGTAGGTTACAATGGACATGGGACAGTAAAATTTCAGCAAACGGACACGCCTACAAGTTCGTCCTTAGTTCGTCTTTTAGCCACAAGTTAACAGTTCATGAATCTGAAATTTAGCAAGCAGTATTTGGTGGCACACAAGTAACAATAAAATGTTATCATAACAGCAATATTGAATCATTACATTTCATATATTAGCCTACATCATGACTCAGTGAACAAGTGGTACTCGCCACCGCGAGGGACGGTGAATCGACTCGATATACACCTGCAGGGATACCCGAAGAGCACGTCACGTACACCCACCCGTGGAGCTGCACAGCACACTCACTCGATGTCGTACGGGACAACCTTTTACCCAACAGCCCAAACGTCGAACCGTTCACACCAAAAAGGACAGGAGGTTCCCTACACGGAGCATCTCTCTATGCCCGTTAGCAGATTTCCACCTTGCTGCCCTCAACCTACACCTATAAATCGGTGTGCTATGCCTCGACGCCCGGAGGTTTAGGTTACATCGGTTTACCGGGGCCCATATATCCGATATGCCTTCGGTACGTTCAATACTTGCTCAGCAGGGCCACACACGGATCGGTCCTCAATCGACACGGACAGGGCTGTGCACACAAGACTTCCTCTTGCTGCGCCCTAGCCCATGCCTAGTCTTATTTTAATTACCAAAGTGATCTCACATCACTTGAACCAATCCCGTGTGTCTCAAGCCTAACTCGCGAGTAGATTCCATCTACTCGACTTGTACCGAAGTCCTATGAATGATTAAGCATAGCATGTCTACTCAAGGACTTAGACAGTACCCTCACCCTGATGGGAAACATCTAGTTATGCATTTGGGGTTTCATCCACCCTACACCTAATGCACATATACATACCTCATACTCAGTATGTAAACAGAGCAAAACTTTGTAAAACGGTTTAATGAAAACAGGGGCTTGCCTTGTTTCTGCTGGTCAGATGTTAAGGCTTCATCCGGAAGGAGGAAGTCGAGCACTTCCGGAGTCTCCTCGCCTTCAGCGACTACATATTAACGAGATACTACATGTCAATTCAAATGCAATGTTTAGAATTGAATAAGCAATTACTATAACTCTAGATAGAGCTCCCCTTTGGTTCTGAAATTTTTATGTTAACTTGGTAGGGTCCTAATCAGAGTCTTGACCAAGTTTCATTTGAAACAAGTTTATCTGAGCCTTGTACAAATAAAAGCCTATTTGGTCAATATTAGTGCCTCTAAGGAATTCCAGGGGTTTTCATGGATCCAACCATTACTTTATGGAAACTATAATTTGAGATGGTTCTAATGGAATTGGTTTCATGTCATTTGAATAATTCTAGAGGAAGTTATGCCCTAAACAAGATTTGAGAAAATCTGAAAAATGTTTCTGTACATTTTCTATTTTCACAGGGAAGTTCCTTTAATCACCCCAATAGGGGTACTAAATGAACTCGGATGGGTCTGAAATTTTTACTGTTACTCAAGGATTTTCCAGAGAACCTCCCAGCCAAATTTCAGAATTTTTCATAAAGTAATTCTTTATATAAAATTCCCAACAGTTTAAAATTTAGGGAATTAATTCTGGAAAACTATTAGGTTTCATGAGCTGAAACTTGTTTTGCTGGATAGTACTCAAAGAGATGAATCCAACAAAATTTGGTTCACTGAATTTGGACATTCCTAGCCAAAGTTATGAATTTCTAAAGTTTGGGCTGATCCCTGAATTATTTTCCTACAGAAAAATCGTCTCCCGCGCTAAACCGGAGGCTGACAGCAGGGCCTGCCCATTTAATTTAAACTAACCGCGCGCTCGCGCACGCTTAACACAGCGGCTGACACGTGGGACCCGTGCCTTCGTCGCCCCGAGCCGCCGCCCCGAGCCGCCGGAGCTCAGGCGAGGTCGGCGTTCCTGGCGACCTAGCTCGCCGGCGACGGTGAGACTTGCCGCCCCCACATAATTTTGGACGCTGAGCACGATGGATATCATGCCACCGTCGGCTGACCGCCGTAGCTCGCCGGCGTCGGGCGCTATGTCTATGTGCAACATCGGCGACGTGTTCCCGCCCTCCTGACCACCCCCTTCGCGTGCTAATCGCGTCACCACGTTCAGGGAGACCTCGGGAAGCTCGGCATGACCTCGGATAGACCCGAAACAGCCGGCGCACCGGACCTCACCGCCGACCCCCTCTCCCGCCAAACTGTTCTATGGTGAACCTATGGTTCCGGCGGTGGTTCCCTTTCGGTTTTTGATCGAGGAGGGGCGCAAGAGCCTCTAGACGCTATTTCTCAGCTCTGTTTGACATCCCACACGATGATCCTCCTGAATTTCTCCTAAACCTAATCGGGTCCCGAAATGAGCTCCCCCCCCCCTAAACTGGGAAATTCTCTGCGCACAAAGGTCGAACCATGGAACAGTTTGCGCTGTGGTCTCGAGGACAAGCTAGTGCTCCGCTTTTCTATGGACGTCGAGGGCAGAGGATGATCACAGCTCAGGTGGCAAAGGATTGGAACTCGGGTGGCTAGGCGGCCGTTTACTGAAGTGCGTGAAAACAGGAGCTCTCCGGCGATTCCGTGCCCTTTATAGCCCACGGAGGGCAGTAGAGGGCGTGACACCTGCCGAGCCACCTCCCACGCCGAAGCAGAAGCTGGCCGCCTGAGGCGGTCGGGCACCGACGTCGCCAGCGGCTGGCGTGCGCTTTCCGACCGAGTGAGAAAAATCAGCTGAGGAGGCTTCTGGGTAAAGGTTGCTGACAAGTGGGATCTCTCCTCTAATTCTTTTTCACATTTTTCATTTCTGTTTGCACTGAAAATATCCCAGCTACTCACAATTGAATGTGAGACTTAGACTCCAAGTCATTGTTTGAATTTAATCTCTTAAATTTGAATTTGGTTTGGCTAAATTTGCTTCCCCTTTGAACTGAAATTCAAATTCAGTTTTGAATTAATGCAAATTTATCTCCCAACAAGATGAGCTCCAATGGAGATGAAAATTGGTGAACTAACTCAGAAAAATGTGCTGAGTTTGAATATGAAGCCAACTTTTGAATTGAAGTGATGAAAGTTACTGCAATTTGAATTTATATTCAAATTGTCCTCTTTTTCAAATGCCTACAAAAGTGCCTCAAAAGTATTGGATTTGCATGATCTTTGGCCTGAGCCTTCCCAAGACTATTCAAGGTATAGGGTGAGCTCAACCTTGCATGTTCATGAGTAGAAATCCTACTTTTTGGAAGTTAGGTTTTTCCCCTTTAATCACCCTTTTGATGGTGGTTACTTGCTCTTCACAAGTGTTCATGAGCTATCCACAAAATGAGCTGTGGTGTTGTGAGGTGATGACATGATCACTTTTGCAAGTCACTTTCTTGGGCTTTTACAGCTGCCCTCAACCTACACCTATAGATCGGTGCGTTATGCCTCGACGCCCGGAGGTATAGGTTACATCAGTTTATCGGACCCCATATATCCGATATGCCTTCGGTACATTCAAACTTGATCAGCGTGGGCTGCACACGGATCGGTCCTCAATCGACACGGACAGGGATACGCCCACAATACTTCTTCTTGCTACGTCCTAGCCCCTGCCTAGTCTCATATTTCTTACTAAAGTTGCCTCACATCTCTAACCAATCCCGTGTGT
The DNA here is from genome assembly GCA_030760725.1 of Neostapfia colusana. Classification (NCBI taxonomy): domain Eukaryota; kingdom Viridiplantae; phylum Streptophyta; class Magnoliopsida; order Poales; family Poaceae; genus Neostapfia; species Neostapfia colusana. Next base: position 79,211,468 of record JASWHV010000007.1, on the reverse strand, counting down.
GATGAACCCTATACTCGCGAGTAGATTCCAACTACTTGACTTGTACCGAAGTCTATAAACATTAAGCAAAGCATGATCTACTCGAGGACTTAGACCCTACCCTCACTCCCTTTGGAATAATCTGGTTATGCATGTGGAGTGTCAATCATCCTACACCTAATGCACATACATACTTCAAGCTAAGTGAGTATAAAGCAAAATTGATAAAACTTGTTAAATGCAAACCGGAGCTTGTCTTGTTTCTGCTGGTCAGGGGTTAGTGTCTCCTCCGGAGGTATGAAGTCCAAAATCTCCTCACGTTCAGTGACTACACGTTATCAATTTAACGATATGTAAATTTAAATACAAAAGTGTTCAATTTAGCAAATAAAGACTATAACTCTAGCTAGACATCCCATTTAGCTCTGAAATTTTTACAGTGGCCTTGTAAGAAACTAACCAGAGACTTGACCAAATTTCATTTGAATCCAAGCTCATTTGAGCTCTGTACAAATAAAAGTCTAAATGGTTATTACTAGAGCTTCTAAGGATTTACAGGGATTTTCATGGATCGAACCATTACTTTCTGGAGACTATAGTTTGAGATGGTTCTAATGGAGTTTGTTTCATGTAATTTGAAGAATCCTAGAGAAAGTTATGCCCTAATCAAGATTTGAGAAAATTCGGAAAATATTTCTGTACATTATTCTATTTTATCAGGGCAGTTCATTAATCACACCATTAGGGGAACTAAATGAACATGGATGGATCTGAAAATTTTCCTGTGACTCAAGGATTTTCAAATGAACATCCTAGCCAAATTTCAGAATTTTCTATAAAGAAAATCTCCAGATAAAATTCCTCAAAATTTAAAATTTAGGGAATTAATTATGGAACAATAATAAGTTTCATGAACAGAAACTTGTTTTGCTGGACAGTACATGGAGAGCTGAATCCAACAAAATTTGGTTCACTAAATTTGGAGCTTCCTAGCCAAAGTTATGTTTGTTTGGAATTTGAACAGGAATCCAAAATTCGGGAAAAGTTTAAACTCTGGTTGTGGGCCCCACTATTTAAATCGGCCCACTGAGCTCGTGGCCACACAGCAGCCCACGGGGTTTCACCCACTCTGCCGCACTGGATCACAGCCGCAAACTGATCCTCGCTGGAAAACAGAGGCTGACTTGTGGGACCTGGCCCCCCTTCGTCTTCCTCGCGGCACCCGCGCTCCCCACGGCGGAGCACTCCGGCGAGGCTCGCCAGAATGACATTCCCGGCTAACTTCCGGGCCGAGACTCGCCGCCTGGGGGTTTTCAGGGTGGCTGAACTCGTTGGTGGGGTCCTCTGGGGCTGCCGGTGGCCGGAAACATGCCGGTGACGCGCGGCGGCCTTGGAACAACTTCGGTGACGTCAGCCCAACGTTCTTGCCCGCCAAACATTCGGTTGATCAGTTTTACAGCACCAGTGGAGGCTAGGGAAGCTCAAGAGTATGCCCACCGGCGCGGAAACGGTGGCTACCATGCTTTCCCCGTGCGCCTGAGGCGCGCCACCGAGTTTGCGCTCGGGAAAACTGGAAATGGTTTGTCTACGTGGATATTAGAGCTAGGGTTGTGAAGCGAAGATGATCGCCAGCTAGTTTAGATCCTATGTGCAAGATTTGGTGACCTAAGAACAATCATGAAGTGAGAATTTCTCGGTTCCATACCGAGGTGTCGAGTTGCCGGGTCCGGATGAATTTCGCCGAATTCACCGGCGAGGAGCTAAGGCTGGACTCAAAGTTCGGGGAGGAGCAGCACGTATCAACAACACATGTGTGGGTGCCTTTGCTCGGCCGTGAAAACCACCCTGTCGGGCTGTCCACGTGAACCCGGTTGCGGTTCAGCTCGGCGGCCGTGAATAAGACCCGCGCTCGGAGTTTAGAAACCGAGGCTCGAGCAGTTATTGCGCTGAGGAGGTGGAGCTAGATCGTGCGGTGCTGTTTTGCCACTCGGTGGAGGGGGGGCTCGGTGCACGGTGGTTGGCCGGCGTTCGATCGAGTTACAGAGGTGGCGGAGCTCGGTCTGGTCAGTGGAGAGATTTTTCGTTCACACGGTGCAGCGGCTCAGTGGAACGACGACTGAGTGAGGTGGACAGTCGGGAGCTCTCAGCTGAGGCTGAATACGTGGAGAGCAGCGCTGAGGTGGAGGGCACGTCGATTTCTGGCGCTTCGTGCTGCCGTGCGGTGGCGCACCGGGGTGAAAAACAGAACCGACTGAACTCTCTTCTGTGGCTGACTGCTGGGTCCCACCCCCTCAATTCTTATTCAAACTTTTCCACTGATATTTTCCCCAGCTACTCACAATTAAAAGCTATACTTCCACACCAAGTCATGGTTTGAATTTTTTTGAAACTCAAATGGACTGAATTCTGGTGTGGAATTTGAAATGTATTTGGCTCTTTGAATTTGAATTAGAATTTGAATCTTACCTCTTGCATGATTCAAAACACTAGTAAACTAAGCTCAATTTAATCTGAATTTTGGTATGGATGCTAATTCAAATGTGGAGAACACATTTGTGGAACCAAATTTGCAAGTTGAGGAAGTTGGAATTTGAAAATGAAATTTAAATTCAGATTCGAGGGCTTCCTCTTTTAATTCCCAACAAATAGTAAAACCCCTCCAAATGAGCTGAAATTTGGAAGGCTTAATATTTGGATTATGGAGTCCCAAGTTATGAATTTAGATCTCCATGTTTGGAAGTTTTTGGGAAGTTTGAATCATCATTTTGAACTCACACCGTTGTAAATCAAAGTTTTAATTCCCCATTTTTCCTAAGTGTGTGTAACACCCTCAATTTCACTACCATGCATTGCATACATTTTTCATATAGAAAAGCATTTAAAAAGAAGAATTAATAAAGAGAAGAATATAAAAGGAAATAAAATAATAAAAGGGAATAGAAATGGAAAATAATGAAAATAAATAGAAAAGGAAAATAAATAAAGAAAGAAAAATAATTAAAATAGCCAAATTGGGCCACCCCAATTTTTCCCCAAATTTCCCCCTTCCCCAATTTTTCCCCAATTTTTCCTGATTTTCCCCAAATTCCTCAAAATTCTCCTAGGGGGAATTTCCCCCACATTTGGGGGATTTTTCCTCCCAAATTGGCCGCACCAAATTAGGAGGGAACCCTAATTGGGCCCCACCCCCTTGGCCGCAGCCCATTAGGGGGGAACCCTAGTCCCCCACCTCTAGAACTCTTTTGTTCCGCCACGTCTAGGACTCTTTTGTTGTTATGGACCGTTGGATGGTGCGGGGAATGGGAGTCGAGAGGGACTGCCCTGGGAACTGCATGGTATAAGAGGGGGCCCATGGGTGGGAGAATGGAGATTCAAGCCTACCGGTGAAACCTCAGTGGGTCCGTACATCCTAGTAGCCCCTTTGTAAAGGCTATTTTGTGATCTCTTGGCCATACACCGACAGTTGTGTACTGATATAATGGAGGTTCTTTCTAGTCGCCGACAGGTGGCGAAATAACGAACTTGTGGGTAAAGTGGTGCCACCTCTACAGAGTGTAAAACTATCATGATAGCCGTGCTTCCGGTTACAAGCACCTGGCCAACTTCCATGATTAGAGGCAAAACTTGGGATAGATATTCGGGTATTGTCATTGGGATTGGTTTTGGGACTGTTTTGGGTCATGACAATGAGTTTGGTTTCGGTTCCATGAAAATAAGATGGTTATGAATATTTATAAGTATGAGAAGAACTTGAGAAAGATTATTGCATGGTTCAGACTTGATATATGGTGAACTATGATGAATGAATGTTGATGATTAACTTGGTTATGATGGGATTAAACTCATCTAGAAATAGTTGCTGTTTTTACAATAGTGTGAAATAAAATTTGCTTGCTGCAATGAACCACTTTATTTCCTACCTTGTTGTAAGCTACATGTCATACTTTTCCCGCACTTGCTGAGTACGACATGTACTCACCCTTGCATTCCCACATATACATCAGCTACAGGAGAAGAGTACTTCGAGGAACATGTGGAGTACTAGGCGTGCGCACTACCGTCAATATGCCTGTGGAGTTGAAGTTGGATCCTGCTGTCATAGTTATTTTCCGCTGTCGTTTAAAATCTTACGCTGCAAGAATAAGTTAGGTATTCATGAGTTAGACATTGAGTCAATATAATAAAGTACTTAAACATTATTCGTACGTGGTTATATTCTGAATTTCAGTTTGTGGGATACATGTGTATGTGTGATGAACATCCTGGGCACACATATGCATTCACTTGGTTCATTTTCGGAACTGGGTGTCGCAAATTGGCATCAAAGCCACGTTGACCGTAGGACGCAATCCTAGGTAGAATGGACACTCTAAAACACATAGGAACACCCTTCTAAACTGATATTTTTGAAAATTGCTTGTTGCTGCATTTTAATTGTCAATTCACCCACCGCAAAGTGCTATTTTCAGCTCTCTTTTTCTTTCCTTTTGGACAGCAATACTTTTGTTTTCTTACTTCATAGCTTCTGAAGTTTTGGAGTTATTTATATATGCCGGTGACTAAGAGCACAGCACGCATAAGGACTCGTCCACCACCACTTGGGAGTGCACTTAACCCCATTGAGGTGTCCGATGGACCATATTGGGAGGAGGTGAAGATAGAACCTCATGATGAAGATGAAGTCAGTAGCTCTATGCATCAGGAAGAGGATCCAGAAGAGGTGGAACCAATCGAAGACGACATGGACGATCCACAATAACAGCATTGGTACGCACCTCAGGAGGAGTTTCACACGGGCTTACACCCTGTGGAGCCTCGTGAAGCTATGTCGGAAGGATATGAATCCAAAGAGGAGCCACCCCATGATGAGGCCGAAAATGAAGGTGATGAACGGGCCAACCGTTCAGTTCAAGAATTCCGGTCCAATGGGATGGAAGGAGGACACATATCCAAGGAGCTTAAAGAGTTTCTGGATTGCTGCAGCTTATACCCGGAGTATCTCCTCAAGAAAGTCCCTCGTCTCGACATGAAGAGTGGAAGGATGAAGTAACCATCCTATCTAACGGTAGGATTGTCACTCGGCACTTCGCACCCACATGGAGAGCTACAAGGGCAGAAGCTATAGATGACGCTGCATGGGATGCACTCACCGGACTGTGCTATGTCTTCCGTGACCAGCTTCAGAACACTACCTTTGGGATGCACCCGTATCGGAAGAGTGGTACAAGGGAGATCATTGGACCCCATGAAGGAGCTCTTTCCAACCCACAAGCTGCTGACAAGTCTCAAAGGTTGCTCGTGGAGTTAGGAAACCGCTATGCAATCGCACAAGAAGAGATCTGTTACCTCCGCAAGTAGCTGTACATGCAGGAAAAACAAGAGGAGACTCGGGTCGACGCGTGAACAAATGGAGCACCAGCGTCATCATTCCCTACATGGACTGCCGACTCACCATGGCGTGCGCCCATGTATGGACCACCCCCATCACACGGTGGGAACAGCACAGTTCACACGATTATATTTAGGTTTCCCATTGAATAAGCTGTAATAGGAACATTTAGATCGTAGTAGGATGAAATAAGAGTGGTGTGCAGAATTTAATGATGATTGCTCATGTTTGTGTGCTGGTGTGAGTTGTGGGACACTTTGGCGAATGTCCACATCCACACATAGTGGAGAGATGTGAGATGCTTCGGCACGTGTTCACATCCTCATATAGGCTGAAATTAATAAAAGAAGATACTTAGTTCATACACCTTGATGCATATAGTTGGGGGGATCAATCTAAATTTCTATTTCCTACTCTACTCTCTCTCACACAGATGGTGAGGGAAAACTCCAACCGCCAACGAAGGAACGCTCAACCACAGGAGGATGGCATTGTTGAAGTTCCTGAAAATGCCAACCCCGGGGCTGATGCAAACAACCTTAAACGGTTGATGGCTATGCCGAACAAGCTCATGCAAACTATGATACATACGTTGGGACAGTTGCAGTCCAACAACAACAACAATCCTAACCCCATTCCTGCACCCCCAACGCCACCACCGCCGGATCACAACAGATTGGGAGAGTTCATTAGGACTAGGCCGCCTACTTTTGCACAAGCCAATGATCATATGGAGGCTAATGATTGGCTGAAGTATATGGAAAAGAAGCTTGCTATTGTTCATTGCAATGATCGGGAGAAAGTTCTCTTCGCATCGCACCAACTTATGGAAGCAGCCGCTGATTGGTGGGACGCTCTTTGCAATGCTCATGTCAACCAGGAGACTATCACTTGGGCTGAATTCAAGGAGAGTTTCCGCTCTCACTATGTCCCTGCAGCAGTCATGATGCTTAAAAGGCAAGAGTTTGAAGGTCTCTGCCAAGGAAGGAAGAGCGTGAATGAGTACCTCAACAAGTTCACGCAGCTGTCAAGGTATGCACCAGAAGATGTCAACAAGTTCAGCAAGTGTTAGTTTTGACTAAGGGAAATATCGTTCCTAGGCCACATCATCTCCGAGGGAGGAGTATCGGTTGATCCCAGAAAAGTGAGGGATGTTTTGAAGTGGAACCAACCACAGAATGTGAGGAATATTCAGAGTTTCCTTGGGATGGCTGTATACTACCGCCGGTTCATCAAGGATTTCTCCAAAATAGCTAAGCCTATGACTGAATTGCTAATGAAAGGGAAAGCATTTCATTGGACACAAGCGTGTCAAGACAGCTTTGAGGAGCTAAAGAAGAGAATAACAAAAGCGCCGGTTTTAGTATTGCCGGATGTGAGCAAGAGTTTCGATATATATTGTGATGCATCAATACAAGGGCTCCGATGTGTGCTCATGCAAGGAGGCCAAGTGGTAGCCTTTGCATCAAGACAACTAAAGAAACATGAGCTGAATTACCCCACACACGACCTGGAACTTGCAGCCGTGGTACATGCCTTGAAGATTTGGAGGCATTATATCCTTGGCCGCCGATGTGAGATCTTGGAAGGCATGTTGAGAGCTTGCGCTTTGAAGCATGGGCGTAGTTGGGATAAGAGCTTGCCATACGCTGAATTCTCGTACAACAACAGCTACCAAGCTAGCTTGAAGATGTCACCTTTCAAAGCATTGTATGGTAGACGGTGTAGAACACCGCTATTCTGGAATGAGACCGGGGAAAGCCAAGTATTCGGACCCGAAGTGCTGCAAGACGCCGAAAAGCAAGTCCAAACGATACGTGAAAACTTGAAGGTCGCTCAGTCACGACAAAAGGGTTATGCGGACAATAGGCAAAGAAGATTGACCTTCGAAGTTGGAGACTTTGTGTACCTTAAGGTGTCGCCTATCCGAGGCCAACCGGTTCAACATCAAAGGCAAGCTAGCACCCCGCTACATTGGGCCATTCTAGATTTTGGGCAAGCGAGGAGAGGTAGCCTATCAACTAGAGCTACCAACGCACCTCTCCAACGTGCACGACGTATTTCATGTATCCCAGCTCAAGAAATGTCTAAGAGTACCGAAAGAACAAGTACTGATGGATGAGCTAGAGCTTCAAGAGGATCTGACCTACGCGGAACACCCCATCAAAATCTTGGACATGAAGGAAAGGGTCACAGGGAACAATGTAATCCATTGGTGCAAGGTACAATGGAGCCATCACACGGAAGCCGAAACTACATGTGAACGTGACGAAGATCTCAAGGCGGAATTCCCTCATCTTTTCTCCACTCTATCGAATATCGAGGGCGAGATTAATTTTAAGGGGGGTAGTTTGTAACTGTAACACCCTCAAATTCATCTCCATGCATTACATACATTATCATATAGAGAAACATTATAAAAGAAGTAGAAATGGAGAAAAGAACCATAAAAAAGATGGGGAATGGGAAAAAGATAGCTGAAATGAGCCAATTTCAATTTGTCGAAGTGCGATGTCAACACGTCCCCCAGCCCGCTGGACGTGTGGCGCCTCCGGAGCTCACCCCTACGGAGGGGGGAGAGGTCCGGCACTGCTGGTGACGTGGCGTCTTTGGAGCTCATCCCTGCGAAAGGAGTGAGGTCCGGCCGAAGGACACATGGCGCCTTCGAAGCTCATCTCTGCGGAAGGGGTGAAGTCCGGCCAAAGGACACATGGCACCTTCGGAGCTCATCCCTGCGGAAGGGGTGAGGTCCAGCCGCTAGACACGTGTCACCCTCAGAGCTCTCCTCTGAGGAGAAGGGAGGTCCGGCTCCGAGGGACACATGGCGCCCTCGGAGCTCTCCTCTGAGGAGAAGGGAGGTTCGGCCCCTCTGGACACGTGGGGCGCTCGGAGCTCTCCTCTGAGGAGAAGGGAGGCCCAGCTCCGCTAGACACGTGTCTCCTTCGGAGATCTCCTCTGAGGAGGAGGGAGGTCCGGCCCCTCTGGACACCTGGCACTCTCGGAGCTCGCCTCTGAGGAGAAGTGAGGTCTGGCCTCTCTCTGGACACGTGGCGCTCTCGGAGTTCGACCCTGCTGGTGAGGCCCTTAGGCAGATTTTTCTCCTGTGCACAGAGGTACCCAATACTGAGGGTACCGACACAATCTCCCCAAAAATTTCTAAATCCCCACATATTGCTGCCGCACCAAAACAATTGGAGATAATTTTGTTGAGATCCAAAGTTGAGTTGGACTCTGATTCGAGCTCCAATTTGAGTAGGACTCCTCTTTTTCCCCTTATAAATAGAACCCGAAAAACCCCCTGGCCGTAACGCCTTTTCCTTTTTCCTTCTCCCAAGTCGGCAACTTAGAGGCTCTAGCCCCCAACTCGCCGAGTTAGACCCCTCGCTGGAGTTCAGTCGCCAGTGAGCCCCCGCTGCTGCCATTGCTAGGAAGAAGGCCCTGTCATCTAAGGGAAGCAAGGTAGGCCTTCGCTACCCATCTTAAGACACCGTAGCTGTTTCTACGCATCCGTTTTCTTCGCTCCATTAAAGTAGAAACTTTTACGTGTGGACAGACCGTGTTTTGATCGGTTTTTGATGGTGGAATTGATCTAGATCTTGAGTCAAGATCATCATCACGTCCACGCTTGATCCCTACACCTTGTTCATCATAAAACTCCATGAAAGCCCATTAAAACATGCAAGAACACGTACAAACTAGTTTAATGAAACAACACGATAGGAATTGCATCCATTGCATCTTGAGTAAAGTTTGTGCATGATGATTGATTGCTGTAAATTTTGTATGTGTGTGGTCGTGAGTAGAAGGACAAGCTCAAGTGGCCATCTACGTAGAACTACAGCACCAAAACTTCGAGACACTTGAGCAAAAAGAGCCATGGGAGCAAGGCAAGTGCCCCTTGACCATATTGATCCCATGTTTTGAAACTGTTTTGTTTGCAAAAATGTGTATGCTTGATTCAACTTGATGGGACACCCTTTTATAGGAGTTTACTAGTTTTGTTAACCCTCCTTGTCACCAGGAAAGTTGATGAGTCGGGTATGGTCGTTTTTCCTTTTTACTTCGCTTAATCCTCGGGATACGGGAAGCTGAAATAAAACATTTCTAGCTACTGCACTCATATGGATAATGATAATGAGAACTTGATGATGATAATGAGCATGGAATCAGGGGGAGATCTAGGCAAGCTTAGTTCGTGGATGTTGCTGAATGAGATGGTGGTTTACTTGCCGTAGATCTAAGGACCGGTTCATGCCAGCACATACCAGGAAAATAGTGCCACCACAAGGCCAAATATGGGTGCGGCTTAGCTGACTAATTAGGTGTGTTGCTAGCTTGTTATGGACTGTGGAAGGCACGGGGAATGGGAGTCGAGAGAGGACTGCTCTGGGAACTGCATGGCACAAGAGGGGGCCCGTAGGTGGGAGAATGGTGATTCGATCCTGCTGGTGAAACCTTAGTGAGTCCATACATCTAGTAGCCCCTTTGTAAAGGCTATTTTGTGATCTCTTGGCCATACACCGACGGTTGTGTACTGATATAATGGAGGTTCTGCAGTCGCCGACGGGTGACGAAATCACAAACTTTTGGGTAAAGTGGTGCCACCTCTGCAGAGTGTAAAACTATCATGATAGCCGTGCTTATAGTCACAAGCGCCTGGCCAACTCACATGATTAGAGGGAAAACTTGGGATGGTTATTCGGTATGGTTATGGTATGGTCATTGAGATTGGTTTGGGACTGTTGAGTCATGACAAAGAGTTTGGCTTTGGTTATATGAATATGAGATGCTTAGAAATATTTATGAGCACGAGATGAGTATGAGAAAGATTAATGGCTGGTTGAGAATTGAGAAAAGGTGATTTATGATGAAAGAATGTTGCTGTTTTACTTGGTTATATTGGGATTAAATTCATCTAGACTTAGTTGCTGTTTTTATCATGTTTGTGAAATAAAATTTTCTTGCTGCAACGAGCATTTTTGTTTCCTACCTTGCCGTAAGCTACATGTCATATTTTTCCCGCACTTGCTGAGTACGACATGTACTCACCCTTGCATTATCACATAAACATCAGCTACAGGAGAAGAGTACTTCGAGGATCATGTGGAGTACTAGGCGTGTGAACTACCGTCAACTTGCCTATGGAGTTGAAGATGGCCGCTGCTGTTTAGTTGTTTCCGCTATCGTTTAGAGACTTCCGCTGCAAGAATAAGATAGATTCATGAGTGAGACAATTAGTCGATGTAATAAAGTACTTATACACTATTTATTCGTGGTTATATTCTGAATTCAGTTTTTAGATTACATGTGTATGTATGATGAACATCCTAGGCACACATATGCATTAGCTCGGTTCCGTGTTTTACGGGACCGGGTGTCTCAGTAACACCCTCAATTTCACTACCATGCATTGCATACATTTTTCATATAGAAAAGCATTTAAAAAAAGAAGAAATAAAGAGAGGAATATAGAAGCAAATGAAATAATAAAAGGGAATAGAAATGGAAAATAATGAAAATAAATGGGAAAGGAAAAGAAATAAAAAGAAAAAGAAAAATAAAAAATAGTCAAATTGGGCCACCCCAAATTTTCCCCCTCCCAATTTTTCCAAATTTTTCCCAATTTTTTCTGATTTTCCCCAAATTCCCCAAAATTCCCCTAGCGGGAATTTCCCCCACATTTGGGGGGATTTTTCCCCCATATTGGCCACACCAAATTAGGGGGGAACCCTAATTAGGCCCCACCCCCTTGGCTGCAGCCCATTAGGGGGGGGGGAACCATAGTCCCCCACCTTTAGGACTCTTTTGTTCCCCCAACTCTAGGACTCTTTTGTTCCCCCACCTCTAGGACTCTTTTGGACTTTCATTTTCTAATTAAATCCTAGCCATTGGATGAAAATAAATAATAAAATCCTAGCCACCCTAGCTCTTGTGGAGTACTAGGTGTGCGCACTACCGTCAACATGTCTGTGGAGTTGAAGTTGGAGCCTGCTGTCATAGTTATTTTCCACTGTCATTTAAAATCTTCCTCTGCAAGAATACGTTAGATATTCATGAGTGAGACACTGAGTCAATTTAATAAAGTACTTAAACATTATTCGTACATGTTTATATTCTGAATTTCAGTTTGTGGAATACATGTGTATGTGTGATGAACATTTTGGTCACACATATGCATTCACTTGGTTTATTTTTCGGAACCGAGTGTCACAATGTGCATGTGCTGAAATCCTTGCTAGCACTTTTGGGGATTTTACATTGTCCGAGCGTACGACGAAGCCACGAAGGATCAGCTCCAGTGTGAAGATATCAACCTTGTCGATGAGCAAAGGTGGCAAGAAGCTGTCCGAAACGCGCGATACCATCAAGCACCCCGGCGTTATCAGCAGCGGTTCGTGCAGAGTAGACAGCTCAAGATGGGTGACCTGGTGCTTCAGCGAATACTTTCTCGAGAAGGGGGAACAAACTTTCCCCCAGCTGGGAGGGACTCTTCCAAGTGACACAAGTATGCCGCCTCGGGTGCATGCGCCTAGCCACAGAGGATGGGGTACCTCTACCCATCCATGGAACATAGAACACCTCCGTAATTTCTATCCTTAGCGCAGCGGCATAGTTTTATTTTCTCTGAAAGGGTGTCATAGTGTCTAGTAACAGCGCTTAGAACAGCTAAGCTCCGGAGGAGTCCTGCTACTCTTGACATCCGGGGCAGGTCGCTGCCTTCTAGTACGGCCTGTTTCCTCCTATGATGGAAGCCTGAAGTGAGAAAGTTTTGCCTTGTCCTGTGCATCCACCCTTTACAGTTTGTGCTTACTCATGCATATCAACTGTAAACGTGCAAGCCACGTGTCCTTGGCCCTAGGGTAAGCCCTGGGGCTGCCACGTGTGCTTGAGTTCCGGAGCCGACGCGTGCCCTTGGCTCCGGTCTGAAGCCTCCCCGCTGAGGTGGAACCCGGAGCTGCCATGCATCAACTGGCTCAGAGCCTCCTCCCCGCTGAGGATAGCTCCAGGGCCCACACGTGCCCTGGACTCTGGCCCAGAGCCTCCCTTCTAAGGTGAGGTTCGGAGCTGCAACGTGTCTCCTGGCTAAGAGTCTCCTCCCTGTTGAGGATAGCTCCCGAACTCACACGTGCCCTGTGCATCCTCCCTTTACAGTTTGTGCTTGCTCATGCATATCAACTATAAACGGGCAATACACGTGTCCTTGGCCCTAAGTTCATCCCTAGGGCTGCCACGTGCACTTGAGTTCTTGAGCTGACGCGTGCCTTGGGATCCGGTCTGAAGCCTCCCCGCTGAGGTGGAACCCGGAGCTGCCACCCATCACCTGGCTTAGAGCCTCCTCTCGGCTGAGGATAGCTCTGGGGCTCACACGTGCCCTTGGCTCCGGCCCAGAGCCTCCCAGCTGAGGCGAGGTACGGAGCTGCCACGTGTCTCCTGGCTCAGAGTCTCCTCCCTGCTAAGGATACCTTTCGAGCTCACACGTGCCCTGTGCATCCTCCCTTTACAGTTTGTGCTTGCTCATGCATATCATCTGTAAACGGACAAGCCACGTATCCTTGGCCCTAAGGTCAGACCTGGGGCTGTCATGTGCGCTTGAGTTCTGGAGCCGACGTGTGCCCTGGGCTTCGGTCTTAATACTCCCCGCTGAGGTGAAACCCGGATCTTCCACACGTCACCTGGCTCAGAGCCTCCTCCCTGTTGAGGATAGCTCCAGGGCTCACACGTGCCCTGGGCTCCTGTCCAGAGCCTCCCCACTGAGGTGAGGTCCGGAGCTGCCACGTGTCTCCTGGCTTGGAGCCTCCTCCGTGCTGAGGATAGCTCCAGAGCTCACACATGCCCTGGGCTCCGGTCCAAAGCCTCCCCGCTGAGGTGAGGTCCGGAGCTGCCACATGTCTCACTGGGACAAGCTGAAGACAAGGGCCAATATTCCATCGAGTCCTTGCGCCACCAAGAACCCGGAAGGAGTGATAGCCACACTGCCAGAACGCCCTGGGTCCTTACGATGCTAAGGACTCGGAGGAACAAGCTCAGGACGTCGGCAAAGAGCGGCTAAGTCATTCCTGACCCTTGCGCTGCCAAGGGTCCGAAGCCTACATCGACAACCCAGGACAATACAAGACTTGAAACAAAGAGATTTCATTAATGACAGAGTTCTAGCATACAAAGGGGATACAATACAACTAAGGACCTTATAAGCTACAAGTCGAGCAATCTTCTTCTCCATGGCATACTTGGTTGTCCCCCAAGCAGATCTCTACGCAGAGAAATAGTCATATGCTATAAGACCGAGGACGGCGGCAAACGTATCAGTCTGATGCCTTAGTTATCATCAGGCATCACCGATCTGCTGCACCGAGACAACGATGACATCCAGTGTTGTGTGGGCCAAACACCATCTATGGCAGATTTGGTTGTCCACAACAGTGCCTGACGGAGGAAGGCTTGACCACCCTGGACTTAACCTTCTTATGGAGTCGGCAGATCACCCTTCTACAACAAGGCACCTAGAGGACATGTCCAACATGAAACCGGCGTAGAGACACCTTGCGAGTCGAGGGACCTATCCCCGACGACCTCCCTTACCATCAGCGTGCCATTCAGATGGGTTGTGCTTCTATCCAGGGCTGTCAAGGAGAGGGATGCCTCAGAGAGCCACGCCAAAGGCCGCACTCACACGAACATCTTGCAAAAGTGGATGAAGACGGCTACCAGCGTAAGAGCATCAGGTGGGCGAGGGTGCTGGGAAATGGGGGCTTCAAGCGCGCAAGAGGAGAACAAACGCCACATGACGAAGGAGGGTACCACCCAACACCGAAAGGCCACCTTTTATACACATCCGCGACCTCTGGCAGGGCAACAGTTTCGATGATTGGGCTTCCACCTCTGCACGCCGCGGGTTATTCACCTCCCCCAATGATGGGTAGGATCTAGGTCCACCCGTTAGACACCGGGGGCTGGGCAGATAACCTCTCAGGAACGTATGACGGTTCCCTAGGAGAGCGGTGCGACCAACCTGTTCGTTGCCACAGTAAGTGCCCCGAGGCAACCACTCGAGCATGACGCCTCAACACTCACCTTCCCCTTTGATGGGTAGGACCCATGTCCACCCGTGAGACACGAGGGTCCAGGCGAGTAACATCTCAGGAACGTCTGGCAGTTCCCGAGAAGAGCGGCGCGGTGGAGCTGTAGCGACCAATCCGTTGGTTGCCGCAGTAAGTGTTCCGAGGCAACCCCTCGAGCACGTCACCTTGGCACTCTCCCCCCTCCCTAATGACGGGTAGGACCTAGGTCCACCGGTCAGGCACTTGGGGCCAGGCGAGTAACATCTCAAGAATGCACGACGGTTCCCGAGGAGAGCAACGTGGTAGACATGCGAATCATGGGATACCGCAGTAAATACCCCGAGGCAACCCCTCGAATGCGTCGTCGTGACCCGTCAATCAAGAGTAGACGCGATGACACACTGCAGCTTTAACTGACGAATACGCCCACTACGCCAAGGATGTACATCTTTTTTGTCTCCCAGGTACAACCACTTGTCCACTACGCAACAATCTCGCCACCACTTCGGTTTCCAAGGTACAGGATCAAAACCACCACGCGGGAGAGATGGGGGCCCCTCCTGCGGGCTCTTGCCTCCCCCTAGATGGGCCCGGGGGCCATTGTCGATACCCTGCAGACCGGGTACCCCCGCGTAGTGGGTAAAAGGCAGACTGGGCCCCGGTCTCCCTGTTGAGACGGGACCCAGCATAGCCACGGGCTCTTGGCCCCAAGGTCAGCCCTAGGGCTGCCACGTGCACTTTAGCTCCGGAGATGACATGTGCCCTGGGCTCCGGTCCAAGCCTCCCCGCAGAGGTAAGGTCCGGAGCTCCTACGTGTCCCCTGGCTCCAAGCCACCTCCCTGTTAAGGACAGCTCCGGTGCTGACACGTGCCCTGGGCTCCGGTCTGAGTCTCCCCGCTGAGGTTAGGTCCGAAGCTGCCACGTGTCCCCTGGCTCAGAGCCACCTCCCTGCTGACGACAACTTCGGTGCTGACACGTGCCCCAGGCTCTGGTCTGAGCCTCCCTGCTGAGGTAAGGCCCGGAGCTGCCACGTTTCCCCTGGCTCCAAGCCCGTTGATAAGAGCTCTAGAGCCGCTACGAGCCCCACGATCCGTCATGGCCGTGGGTCGACGAAGTCAAGAAGGATGTGCGCTGTCAGGCTTCGCATTCAAGGCTCGTGCCTTCCCCAAAATCATGGCGCACAATACATGCCTCGGTCCTCCGCGCGATCACCATTATGGTGACAAGACAGGGCGGCGAGGCATGACAGCGGTACAGCGCCGCCCAACGGCACTGAGCCACCCAAGCAGGGCGAGAAGACGCGGTGACAAGATGATGTCTTCATCAAAACCTAACACACGGACAGGGGCGCTCAACGCGCCAAGCGACGGGACTTAACTCCCCCTCCAACTACTCTACTTAGAGGATGAAGCCCTAGATCATGTATAGTGTTCACAAAGCTTCGGGCCACCTGTCGGACCCCAAGCCACATTGTAACCACCCCGACCTTGGACTATAAAAGGACCCGGGTGACCACCCGACAAGGGGTTTGCATTCCAGATCCCACAACGCACAAGCACACACGCTCAAGCTATAGAACAGGCACTCCTGTGGACGTGGGGTATTACGCTCCGGCGGCCCAAACCACGTAAATCTCGGTGTTCATCCACCCCCTCGAGCCCAGGTCACGTGGGGCGCCAAGCCCCCTCCAATAAAAGAACCTCGTGGGCTGCTTCCGAGCAGGCCGGGAGGAGTGTCGCAACTCACACACTCCGACATATGTGTTGAAGGTTCTCTGACAATGATGTGCTGAACACCAAAATATCTTCGACGAATACCAAGACAATTTTTTGAATAAATAGATTGAGTACTTCGTTCATCGGTGATTTGAACGTTAAGGGTGCGTTGGTTAGGCTAAATGACATCGCCAAGAACTAAAAGTGGTCTCGATGCGTTTGGATTGTCGTCTTGTTGATGTCATCTAGGTGTATGCGTATTTGGCAATAGCCATTCTGGAGGTCAAGCTCGGTGAAGAATCTCATACATCGTGGAGCTTGTCCAGCATCTAATCCACCACTAGGATAGGAAATTTGTCCTGCACCATCTTTGAGTTCAGCTTGCGGTAGTTGATGTATAACCGTCAGGTGTCGTTCGTCTTCTTGACTAGTAGCACCGGGAATGAGAATGCCAAGGTGCATTCTCGGATAATGACATGACACAACATCTCCTCACGTTCCTTCTCAATTTCGTCTTTAAGGAGATGGGGATAACAGTAGAACTAGACCACCACTATACTAGTGCCACATAGAAGGTGAATGCGACGATCTTGGCGCCGAGGTGGTAGTAGCCCCATGTTCTTCAAGTATGTCTTGTAAAGGTTCAGCGATGCCCTGAATAGCTCCCTAGATGTTGGAAAGGGTGTTGCACCTAGGTGTTTTGCTGCCCACCCTCTCCATCTCACCGTTCAGTCCTAGCGCTAGAAAGCCATAGTAAGGCTTCAAAATTCTTGAGAATCGATCCTATGGACCGCAATCACTGCAGTCCCAATATGTCTTCAAAGCCATCGAGAGCCAAAGCATAGTACTTGGTGTAGATTATTCCCCCTCCAATGGTCATAGTAAATTGGTATGTTCCTTCCTTCTTGGTGCGTGTAGAGGTGAGAGGATGAGAAGGTGATATTGTTGAAGGGAATGGAGAGGCCATGAGGTCTACTGGTTCCTGACAGCTAGTGTCATCGACGCTTGACTGAGAGCTAGTACGATGACCGAAGTCAGCTGCGCTGACCAGAGGAGAAACCTTCTTCGATAAACCTTTAGTATAAACTATGACTACCTTTTATAGATAGCAATCGCCTCCTCTATCTTATCTCTCTAACAAATCTTATCCTCCTAAAACCCCCTTATCTTTATTCAACAACTTAACAAACTAATAAACCAATCTATTTTTTCTTCGGTTTTTCAAAACGGCGCAACCTTGGTAGACCCTTTGTGGCCGCACCTTTGATATTACCGTCCCCAAAATGATTCAACAATAGACGTGCCTCTTGTCATCATCAAAAGGGAAGAACGATTAAGGATAAGGGGTAACAACATTATTTCCCGTGCCCCATTGGCTAGATTTAAGCGCGTTAAAATTTTACGATACATTCGATATATGTTAACATTTGTTTATTTGTTGTCAATCGTTTTCCCTATTTATAAAAGTATGTATTGATTTTATAAAATTTGATATTTGCAATATAGAAAAAATTATAAATTATATAAATTATAACGGTTAGATATAGATTTAAATACCATGAAAAGTGAATAAAATGACTCATATTTTCCATTACCATTTCAGCTGATCGAAAATTATCCATTACCGTTTCAGGATAACTGCCTTGCGGCGGGACAATTGAAATTTTACTACCCTCAAGATTGAGCTTCGCCAAAATACCACTCTCAACATGTGACACTCTAAAATACCATTATAATTCTCCTCAGTTTGCTCGTTTGCCACTGTGATAGTATTTTAGTACTAACTGACCTTTTTAACACTATAACAATTTTAAGTGGACAGAAATGCCCTTATGTGTTTTAAAAATATAAAAAATTAATAGAAAATACAATAAATATAAATAAGCTAAAATATTTCAAAAAACTAAAAAAATCGGAAAAATACAGGAAACAAAAAACAGAAACTTTACACAGAAAAATATAAATAAATTTAAATAAGTTTATAAATTATATTCCTTTTCACTTATTTAAATTTATCTGTATTTTTCTATGTTAATTTTCTGTTTTTTTATTTCATATATTTTTTTCCAATTTGTTTAATTTTTTTGAAATATTTTAGCTTATTTATATTTTTTGTATTTTCTGTTAATTTTTTTATATTTTTAAAACACATAATGACATTTTTGTCTACTTTGAATTATTTTAGTATTAAAAAGGTTAGTTAGTACTAAAATACTATTATAGTAGCAAACGAGCAAACTCATGAAAATTATAATGATATTTTAGAGTGTTGCATGTTGTGAGTGGTATTTTAAAAAAGGCGATAGTAAAATTTCAATTATCTCCCGTGGCGCCATACCAATTATCCATTCGAGAAGCCATGGAGCGGGTGCGTTCCTCACTTCATCCCGAACTTCGGCTAGCGTACCTGCAGTTCCGACTCGCCACGAGATGGCCCTGCAAGCCCAGCAGCTGCCATCCTTCCCCTTCGTCTCCCCGGCGCTCCGGACCCTCCGCCTCCCCTATCCTCTCCACTCCACCAAATGCTACCTTCGTTCCCGTTCCCAGTTCCAAAGCCCGCGGCGGCGTAACTGTCCAATTGCTTTCTATCCAAATCGTTTCTTGGATAATCAAGTCAGAGAAGGCAGCGGCGATGGGGACGAGGCTTACGAAACATGGGGCACACCTGCCAGCTTCTCCCGAGCTCGCCTCCATGGCACCAGCACCAGGGAGGATAAGGAGGGCGGGTGGTGGGGTCCACTGCACCGCGATGAGGCGGAGCAAGAGGAGTGGCTCCATGAATCTGAGGGCGAGGAAGGCGGCGATGTGGGCAAGTGGGACCCACCTATCAGTTCCTTCCGTGGGCAGCGCGAGGAACCATACCACCAGGAGGAAGAGGAGGAGGAAGGGGATGAAGATGGGGGACGACCTGATTGGCTGGACCCAAGCTTCTTCCTGCGAAGCCATGAACGGGAAAGTGGCGTTTGCAGCACCAACACGGCTGCCATGGAAGAAATCCTTACCTTTGCCAGGAGTCCCGGCGTGGACGGCCCCGGATTTGCTGAGTTCATGGCCGGTTACAGTCATGGAAACCTCGGCGAGAGGGATTGCTTGGAACTGATGAGGAGGATGGTAGAGGAGGGGCTGTCATTGGGCTGTGTATATCTGTATTTTTGGATGCGGGAGCGTGGGAGTCTGACGGTGCCATCCCAGGCATTATTGGTGGCTGTTGCTGCACTTGGGCGAACAGGGATGGCTGATGAGGTCTTGGAAATTGTCCTAAATTTGCTATCGGAAAGGGAGCTCCACGAAGCAGTCCTTTACAACGCCGCCATGTCTGCTGTCGTCTACTGCCGGAGGTGAGCATTATCTTAACCGGTGTCAGGGACTGTTAGTGAAAATTAGTTGGCAGCATAGTACACATCATGATTACCATTGCATTGTGTAGTGGAGAATTGCTATTTAAGGTCTATTGATACAGTTTCTGATTTGTGCACAGTGAACATGGCCAGAGAGCTAACTTGATTTGACTATTAGGATGTTGTATAGAAAACTTTGATTTGGTAATTACTGGGACTGTCCACACTTAGCCCAGGAGAGTTTTCTATCATTTTTGAGCAGCATTTTTTTTATTAAAATGAGTTAATGGAATCATTTTCCTCAATATGTTGGAAGTGGATCAATTGAAAAGTCAAGTTGGAAGTTTGAGAAAGAGAAGCCTGGATGTGGACAAAAATGGGAGAAATCTTTTACATGAGTGATAAATAAAGCACCATTTAAATATCAATAAAGCTTGATCTGAGAATGGATAAATAATACAATGATTATAAATAATTCGGTATGATTTTTGGGCTTATTGATCGGGATACATGAAAAATCGGTGAAAGTCCAAGCCTCCAAGGTGCAAAAGAGCAAAGATGAGGACCATGACCCTAGTTGCCCAGTGGTAAATCCCCACTGTATATGGACTGTTCTAGTGTCTTTTTCACCCCAATGTCTCTATGTCCATTATCACCCTTCTCTTTGCTTGTGAAGCCCATCCATGTAGTTGGAGTTGTATACTAGGTTTGGTTTGTTTTATATCAAATTGCTTCATTTTAAGCAATGTCTGCTTTATCTGTTTCTATCAGATTGTAAATTGGATGGCTGGGGAATATGTTATGAGAATTATCCTTTTGGGGTTGCTTGCTAATTAACAGGGTATGCAGTTAACGTTGGTTGGTTGTACTATTCCTACTATGTGGGATCTGAACGACATGGAGACATATATTTTAATAACCTGCATGGCCATTTATTGTTTAGTCACTTGTTTGTATTGATGCAAGCGCTTTTAGTGGTTTTCCTCTTCATATAGGTAGGTGACTACATTTGTTATCAATGATAAATAGCAGTAGATAATGCACCATATTTCTTCTTTGCACTGTAATTTATCATTCAATTCAACAGGATGAACATATTTCTCCTTTGTTATCAGATATGATTATGCCTGGGAGATATTTGAATTTATGGAAAAGAACAATGTCCAACCTGATCACATGACATCCTCAATCTTGCTTAATGTAATGAAGAAGATTAAAGCATCTGCCAAGGATGCATGGGAGTTTTTTCAACGAATGAACAGAAAGGGAGTTAACTGGAGCTTAGATGTTGCTGATGCTTTAATAAGTATCTTCTGTTGTGACGGGCTTACAAAAGAAGCTCTGATCATCCAGTCAGAAATGGAGAAGAGAGGAATTTTCTCAAACACAAGTATATATAACACATTAATAAAAGCATACTGCAAATCCAATCAAATTGAAGAAGCTGAGGGACTCTTTATTGAGATGAAAGATAAAGGAGTACATGCAACAACAGTAACTTATAATATCCTCATGGATGCTTATGGTAGAAGGATGCAACCAGAAGTTGTTGAGCTGTTACTTCTGGAGATGCAAGGTTTAGGATTGAGACCAGATGCTAGGTCATACAATTGTCTCATAAGTGCCTATGGGTGGCAAAAAAAAATGTGTGACAACGCTGAAGATGCATTCCTGAGGATGAAGACTGATGGCATTAAGCCATTATCTTCTTCATACACGGCACTGCTTAGAGCATATGCTTTCAATGGGCTGCATGAAAAAGCTTATGCCTTATATATGGATATGAAAAGAGAAGAACTTAAACCTACTCTAGAAACCTATATAGCTTTGATTCATGCCCTTAGGAGAGCTGGTGACACAAAGAAGTTAATGGAGACATGGAAATCAATGATTGATGAAAAGGTTGGTGGAACAAGAGACACATTCCACATGGTACTCGATTGCTTAGCAAAGCATGGGCTTTATCTTCAGGCAAGGGATATTATATATGAATTTGGAAAGATAGGTTTCAAGCCTACCGTCATGACATACAATATTTTGATGAATGCATATGGAAGGGGGGGACAGCATTACAAATTGCCTCAACTTCTGAAAGAGATGGTTATTCTAGAGCTAAAACCAGACTTCATTACATATTGTACGATGATATATGCATATGCCCGTGTTCGTGACTTTTCAAGGGCACTCTATTACCACAAGCAGATGGTTCGAAGTGAGCAAGTGCCTGATGCTAGGTCATATAGAAAGATGTTGAATACTTTGGATGTAAAAGCTGCAAGAAAGAACATAAAGGATAAGAGTGCCATACAAGGGATCATAAAAAGCAAGTCTGGCTTAAAACCTAGAAAGGAAAAGAAAGACGAGTTTTGGAAGAACAGAAAGAAATGGTCTGTACTGAATCTAGCTTATGGGCGCCAGAGAAATTTTTTTTTGTGATTTTTATCTTCAGTGTACATACAATTGTCTAGTGTACATCCCTAGCTCCTGCTTCTCAGTATTTTATGGTCTTGAAATATTTAAGTTGGAGGCTACATGGTAAAACCTTGATAGGGTGAAAACTTGGGGTGGTCCGATCCTTATGGTAGTAGATACGACGAAGGGTAAATAAAAAGATCGAATAAGGGAAAGAGCAACGGGAACTAGCTGAAAACTACGGCGTAACTAGCTTTATATCTGCCAAAGTTGGATGCAACCAAGTGACGGGAAGAAAGACACTAAAGTCTTTGAGAACTTTGACTCAATCTTCGAATAACCATAATCCGAGATAACTAGGTTTATACCAGTCAAGGTTGGTTGTGACCAAGCGACAGGGAGAGATGCACCGAAACCTTGAGGATTTTAACTTGATCTTCGACCGACCGTAGAACCACAAATCGAAAACTAATCCATGCAAAAGGCCCGAAAGCCTAGAGCACAAATTAAAGGACCCCTGAGGGATTACACAAGTCAATGAAGAATAAGGAAGAACAAAGGTGTGCAAGCCACTTAGAATTATATTGTTTATCAAATAATCAATGGTTCTTTTTTCAGGAGCACAAGGGTATTATTTATACTAGGAACAACCATCCTAGCTAGGTGTGAACTGATGTCACCACGTTTTGAAGTGGAGGGCAACCTAGTGAGCAATTCACGAAGTAGTCTTTGGTCCTCGCGCGTCTGCTCGCCTTCTGCGTAGTCTTTAGTAATTTGGCCATAACTCCAGCTTGGGAACTCCAAAACTACGCACCGTTTGTTGCTTTGCAAAGTAGATTTGATAAGCTTTCACACCATGTGTATTATGCCCGCTGAAACGTGACAGATTGGTACAGAATTACATGTGAAGTTGAGGCTGCTTCAGCGCACCTGTTTTCAGATCGGACGGTGCGAATAAACTTGGTTCTTTTTTCGTGACAGCCAATGATGCTCCTTCATGTGTAAACCTGAGTATCACGCAATCACACAACTTAGGTAGCATATTATTCTCATTAATATTAAAATGTAATGTAAAGAGGAAAGCATTTACCTATTATTCAAGTTTGTTAGCACGAGTTCGTTTAATTGGTCCTTTGTAGAATTGTTTATGTGTGTCCTTTGCTGTGATGTCCACATCATCCCCCTCCTGAAATCCTGAAAAATTTCTGCAGCACCTCCTTTAAAAGTGTTTGATTTGAACCCACAATAAAATTTATTTCCAGATAGAATATGGAAAAACACTTAACAACAAAGTTATAGGATATTTCTCATATTTTCCAACGGTATATGACATGACACTAGCAAAATTTTATGTCAAAACGTATGGCCAGATTACAGGAAAGTACAAACAGCAACTTTACCCTGTCCTGGTTCTGACTAGTTCTGTAAATCTGAAAATTTCACTAAGTTGCTATCTGATTCTTCCTTGGGTTTGTAAACAAAATATATAGAGGACTTCTTAATATTTCCATCCATGTCAAGAACACTTCATTTGGTTACTCAGAACTAAAGTTATGCCCTGGCAAAGTCCAGCGACACTTCTGCCTAAAAACAGAGGATGCTCTGTTTTGGTAGCTCGGTACCGGTTAACGCTTCTTCACTTCGACATGGGCATGAGTGCTAAAATTTGAAATTTGTTTCAACCTAAGTTCCAAAACTTTTATTTCAACTTAATGTTGGGTCTTTTATTCACTTCTACATCCTTACCTTATCACATATGCAATTTTTCATCCAATGTCGGTACTACGTATCCTCACCAAAGAAAAACCTATTCTGGAGTAACCGATAATCGATTTAGCAGTGGCACTACTCGGTCACTCACAAACGTACTCTACACGAGATATGTAAACGTGGTTAGTACCTGCATAAGAACACCCAATAGTGATGCACACACGGTTTTGTCATTACAGGAAGATCCATATCATAGTAAAAACATACGCCTCATATCATTGCCATACGGGCCGTTCTTGAGTTAAGCCACGTCTCAAGGTACATGATCGGGTTATTCACCACCCGAATGGGGGCTCCACACCTTTGCAATTAATCACACCGGTGGAACAACACTTTCATACGCCTCATAGGACATGAAGAGTCATAGAGAGCACACTTCATGTTACAAACCACACGATGAGGTTTCCTCCTCTTGCCCCTGGACTTGCGCACTGGAGGCTAGTGCCATTCATATGTCTCTAAAATATGAAGAGTCTTAGAAAACATATTCACTTTCCGTTCATTGCCGAATGGAACATCTCATGCTACTTTCCTCGCATGAGGGAGTTAACGGAAATTGAACCGCTTTTGATGGCGTTCCTTACCGTTCTTACCTCCACATAGGTGCGTCGTTACGGCATTGAAATACAGAATTATAAGACTTAAGTTAGCATTGCCACCTTACTTAGCTATGCTAATAATACTCCTTATATGGGCATTAACCGATTCCTCACTCATAAATCCTAGTTTTCGAAAACTTATTCATTTTTGGGCGTGCTATTTCCAATGTGGCTCTGATACCATGACTGTGGTGTACGGTCGCCACGACACTCTAGGAATCACATTGGGTGGTGCCGTGTTAGGCGACACCGACTAGCACACATAGAAATGAATCCAAGACATACACAAGTGTGTATTAAATAAGAAATCTGTTTTGCAAATAGTAATGTACACTCTAATTTACAGCAGCGGAATATAAAATCAAAGTTGCAGCGGAAATACAACTGTGATCCCTCTCATAAACCTAGCTAAGCAGCAAAGGAGATATCCTGTTCGAGGATACCACTTTCTAGCAGCAGGAAATGTATTCGGTGGCGAGCAGAGTTTCTTGTGACCATGCAGCCAAGAATGGCGCTGTCATGCTTAACCCTTCACTGTATACGGCGGATTACCTGCAAAACAACAACTCTGCAAGAGTGAATACGAAGGCTCAGCAAGACTTAACCGTCTCTCCTAAGGCATGCAACTTTACATGGGGTAACTTTAGATATAAATATATAAGTTGCATAAAGACTCGCCTACAAGTTCATCCTTACTTTTAAGATTTTAGCCATCATAGTAATGACACCGCCCGGCTTACTTGACACATACGCCCACCTCTGAAGACCCAAATCGAGCGTGCTTCATTACGTCGTATGTGACAACCTTTTGCAGGACACCCGACTGTAGAACCGATCACGCCGTCTCAGGCTCATAGGTCTAATGAGACGATGTGGTATGCCTTTACAATCCAGTTAACCTAGTACATCGGTTTCCTGGGTCCCATATACCAGTAAGCATCTGGTACACAACTCAATACATGCTCAGCGGAGCCGCACACGAGAATGGTCCTTAACTGACACAGGCAGAGCTACTCGATCAAGACCTCATCTTGTCGCTGCCTACGCTCTCTGCCCAGCCTCTTCTTTGAAAGCATAAACTTTAGTTTGCTTTTTAAACCATAACCGTGTGATCCCGAACTATAGCTTGCGAGTAGATTTCAACTACTCGACTTCTACCAGATGTCATAACCTATTTATCATGGCAATAGTCTACAGCGGGACACTTTTTCTACCCTTGACTCAAGGTTTTATTTGGTCATGCAGTTGGAGTATAAATCATTCCTGACCTAGTGCACAAACAAACTCTAAACCATAATAGTGAACAAAGTAAAAACTTTATAAAACAACTTAAATGCAAACCGAAGCTTGCCTTTGTTTTGCAGGTGACTAAAGTCAAATATAATATGCAGTTAGTTGCTGATGACTTGAAGCTTAATCACTGCTCTTCCCACTTCTCCACGTTAATCACTACACATGAACATGCATATATATTTAATTGTAAATACTTTGTGATCAAAGATTCGTTATAAAGTTGATAATAGGATTCTGATTAGGAGCTAAGCCCGAGAGAATCCTAGTTGATGAAGCTGGAGTTAGCAAGGTGGGATCAAGTGCTAAAGGATGCTTCCTAATTGTTGCATTTTCAACTAAGAGAGGTATATAGACAATTATTGATCCAGAGCTCAAATCTATCTGACAAATTTCCTGTGAGTTCCTTCTCACAAGAAAACGTTATGGACCAAAATTCAGAAGTTTTCAATGAGTAGTTCACTCAGAACAATTCCCTAAGCATTTTGGCAAAAAGGAATTAATTTGCACTTTCATGCAAATTCAAGTAAACCAAAATTTCAAACATAGCTCAGGGAGCATTGCTGAATTTTCTTATGATTTTTGGATCTAAGAATTGCCCAGCACTGATTTTTCAAAGTGGGGATTTTCTCTGAAAAAGTTTCTGGACTTTTTGAACACAGCAACTTGTAATCTGAATTTTCATAAACAAAAAAATTCCAAATGATCTGCAAATTTAGCAGGAGTTCAATAATATCCTATGGAATACTCTTGTAAAATATGGTAATTTTTGGATGAACCAAACTCCCTCAAAAATTCTTTTACTGAAAGGCTTCAAAGATTGTTCAAGAATTTATTATTGACTTTCGTACAAATTGGGTTGCAAATTTGGATAGATATTTCCAAGCTGAATCTAACCCAATTTGAATCACTCAATTTGGAGTTTCCTAGAAAAAGTTATGAGGTTGTAAATTTTAAACTAAATCTGTGAATTCAAATAAACTGGGAAAAAGTTTAAACTCTGACAACCGGGTCCCGGGGTGACGTGGCGCTTCCTTAGTGCAGCCACACCACGGTCCACAGACATTTTGGCTGTAGCCACAAGAGATCAAGTAGCCACAGCAGATCCTGGTTTATAGCTACTGTCACTGACCGGTGGGACTGGCGGTTTCTTCTTCCTCCCAAGCCCCTTTTCCCGCGCGCGCCTCCCTCCTCGCCAGCAGCGGCGGCGCTCCACAGAACTCCGTTCTCCGGCAGACTCATGGCCTGAAACTCGCCGCTAGCCCCAATTCTACCATGAGGAACACGTCCCCGCGCTAACCGGAGGCCTGCGACGGCCCTAAACCACCGCGCGACGTGCGGCGGCTCGGTTTCCCCTTCGGTGACATCGAGCTCCATCCCAAGACCCCCAAACCCGAGAACTTTTGGTCCTAAAGTATCTGTGAGTCATGGGCATGCTCGATGTGGACGAATTTTTGATCGTAAATGGCTCTAGGTAGGTTCCCACCATGTGCCCGGTGGTTCCCGCCATGGCCGCTGATCGGAATCCTCAAAATTTGCTGCAACTACCCAATTTTAAGCTAGGTCTCTGAAGGAAAATGTTCCCTAACCACTCTAGCTCATGTGTGCGCAAAATGATGAACCCTAACCAAAATTTGAGCATCAATTTCAGAAATTTTTACCCACGGTTATGTTTTCCCCGTCCGAGAGAAAAACTCAAAATTCTCGAGCTATGGTGCACGACTTGAGCTGAACTTCGGGGATGAGCAGCATGACATTCCGGCGCATCTCGGAGTGTGCTTGCTCGGCCGTGAAAGTCTTCGGTACGAGCTGTCCACAGGAGTCTGGGTTCTGGTTGTTTTAGGTCACCGCACGAAGAGGCCATTCTAGGGTGGGGAACGCCGGGAGCTGCTGGTTTTTGCGCCGAGAAGGTAAAGGACGACCACAGCATTGCCGTTTTGCAGCTCGGGGAGGCGTTGCACGCACTGTTTTGTGGTTTCCCAGTTGTAACCGAGGCGGCGGCGGTGAGCTGCTTTGTTTCTGCGCGAGGGAGAGGCCAAGCCCGAGTTGCTTTCGTGTGTGAGCAAAAGATCGTGCCGATTGTTAGGCAAACGCCCAAGCTGGTCGCCAGCGCGAGGAGGTGTCCTATGCGTCAAGCCTCGGTGGCGCCTGCCGATGCCTCAGTCTGTTCGAGTGCAAGCCGAAAAACAGAGACTTCGGGTGAATGTTTGCTCCTCTCAATGACAAGTGGGTCCCACAATTCTCTCCCCAAAATATCTCAAATTTGTCATATTGCAAAATTCAGTCATGAAGAGTTCAAATTCGAAATCCATTTGGAAAATTGACAAGGTGTACTTCACTTTCAAATTTGAATTCAAATTTCAATGAAATTCAAAGCCTCTTTGACATACAAATCAGATTACATCCAAATTTGCTCAAACTTTGCCATCCCACTAATTTGAACCCGAAGAATTCAAATATGGATTCAAACTTTTAATTTGGCAGCTGCAAATGGGAGGTTTACAACCACAGATTGCATCCTTCTTTTGAAATGACCACCTTTGCATTTAAGTGAACATTTGAATTCAAAAGTGGACTTAAATTATGTTCTTGCACATGACAACATTCACATGGGGGTTTAAGTCAACCTTGGCTGAAAACATCTCATAGGAGTATTCGAGCTCGGTTAGTTGGACACCTATGTGCATTCTCATGTTTAGAAAGTTTTTGCAAGTCCCATTTCCTTGAATTTGAAACCTTATGAGGACATCACTCCTTTGCATACAATACAAGGACCGATCACTAGAGCACGTTCGCATCGGTTGGATCTCCAAGTACGTTCCAGCCTTGTCAATTGTTTTTCAGAACTTACGCTTGTTTTTCCATGCATGTTTTATTGATTAGGATCAATGGAGAGGACCAGCAAGGGATTGGAGAAGTCCAAGGAGTCAAGGAGGAGATAGGACGTCCAGACCAAGGAGGAATCCAAGCCCAACTCGACTTCGACTCCACCTCGGATTCCAGGAGGTGCCTTCACCAAAATTGACACCCCGGACACATACGGAGTCGGATTTGGACGTTATATATATGGTTGGAACCAGAATTACATAAATCTTCCAATAGAACCAGTCCCACTTCAAAATTCCATCTGAGTTGACGGGAATCGGCAAAACAAGTTGACGTCCAGAATCTATCATGGTACTGCATCACCGTCCTTTGGGCCGCTGGCCCGTGTATCGTGTGGAAGCCCATTAGGGTTGCGTCCAGGAGTCTTGCACGCTCCTAACTCCTTTTTATTCAGCAGTCGCCGCCACATTAGGGTCGGGTTTTGCTTAGTTTTCAACCTGTCATTGAATAGTGTCACCGTTCATCGGTTTGTGAGACCCCACTTCGTGATCAATTGAGTTTTGATTGCAATTTCTTTGTTCTTGCTTGTGTTCTTGATAGCGCTTGCAGGGATAAGCCTTCGTGGTGAGGTCATTCATGTGACACGGGTGATAACCAATGGAGCAGTGGTGTAGTGATTGTGGGGTTCTGTTCATTCGGAGCCTTGGATCATCAACGTCGAGATCTCCACCCAATCAAGTTTACCATACCTCTCGAAAGATCGGGACTCATTCTACTATCAACTGGTATCAGATATCAGGTTGACCGTGAGGTATACTTGTGTGCCTTTAGATTCATTTTATTTCAGTCCTATAGTCCACAAAAAGCCACCAAATTTTTTACTTTCCGTGACCTATAGCCCTCGCCCAGCCTTTTGCACAATTTAGTTTCGGAATCCGTAGTTCTGAGTTCGTGTCCTAGGTTGAGTTTGGTTTCTGGTTTAGGTTTGTTTGTTCAGTTTTGTTTCTTATATCTGCCGCCATCTACAAAAAAACTAATCTACAAAAAATTCCATCCACCGATTCGATTCGTGTCCTTTTCAGTTTCCACCACCACCAAAACCTAATTCGATGTATCCTCCTTAAAACGGGAACTTTTCGCTCGGAACTCCGATTGAGGTGCATTTTTTTCCTGGAAAGCTATTGAAAAAATCCACATACGATTCACCGGCTATGCCGTTCACTGTGATTTCAAAAAAAAATAAAAAAATCAGGAAGGCCCTCGTTTTGAACTCCGAAGTTCCAGCACCGATTATTTCAAACGCTCCTGAATTTGTATCGATCACATCTTTCATCGGTTTGAGGTAACATTTGGTGCTATTTCTATTCTTGTGCGCGTGGTTGAGAAAAAATATAAAAAATAAAAAAATCAAGAATTTGATTTCTACTAGTGCTAAAGGACAAAAACAGGAGGCTCAAGGGGTTTCTACTTGGTCTGTTTTCTATGTGAATGCTGAACACTTGCTGATATTGTCCTTGTTGTACATCATCATTCATCCTTGTTTTCATCATCATTCATCCTTGTGTTTCACAACTTGCTGATATTGTTCCTTGCTTGTTGCCACAACTGTTCTAATACAATTTTAGGACAACAACTAGGTCAAATTCTTTGTACACTTATTCAGCATTGCTATCCGTTACTAACTTGTGTGCCACATACATATACTGCATTTGAGCCTTTCCAAGCTCCACCTTCTCTCGAGCAGAACAGGTAACCTCTGCAATCACACCCACTCTCTGCTTGCTTTCACACCGGTCACCGTCGGCCACCTGCAGTGCTGGTAAGAAACTTGTAAGAGCGGAGTAAGACACATCTTACTGCTTCATTTCCACTCCTACTTCCACTTCAGAGAGCGTAGTAATAGGGTCCTTCACGATCCTTTTGCCTTTGTTTTCTGTTTTGTACTAACAATGACAGGAAATAACTCTATGGATAAGACCTTTGATTCTACACCTCTAGATAATAATGATTGTGTGTCTAATCTAGAACTAAGGGACATGATGCGGGCGATGACTGAAGCATTCAACAACTACCAGACCACTACAACAGCCACCTTTCAGAGGCTTCATACAAGTGTTGCTGGTCTGACCACACGGTTGGACGAGGTGGAGGCTCGTATTCCCCAACAAACTCCAGTCCCTATCATCCTTGATGCTGACGCACATGCTCACAATGACACAGAGGATGACTTCAATAACGACGAGGTTAATGCACAGCAGCGCCCGTCGCCTTCGACGAAATCGTTAAGGTATGGGAGGTAGACCTCATCCTTATGCTCCTGAACAAGATAATGACCCTTACGCTAAGATTAATTTTTCTATTCCACCGTTTTATGGATCTTATGATGCTGAGACTTACTTGGATTTGGAGATGATGGTAGAACAAAAATTTAGCTCTCATCTTGTTCCCGAGCGATATAGAGTTAGACAAGCCACTAGTGAGTTTAAAGATTTTGCTATCATTTGGTGGAATGATCTTGTCAATACACGTAATGCCCCACAGACATGGGATGTGTTAAAAGAAGAGATGCACGTTAGGTTTGTTCCCCCTTCATATAGACGTGATCTTCTTAAGAAATTGCAACGCTTTGATCAGGGTGATATGACTGTCCAAGAGTACTACCAAGAGTTGCAGAAAGGTATGTTTCGTTGTGGGGTAGTTGAGGATCAGGAAGACCAAATTGTTAGGTTTTATATGGGGGCTTGCGGCATGAGATCCAGGAAATAGTTGATTACAAGGAATATCATTCCATTCAACTTTATTTCAACTAGCTATGTTAGCAGAAAAAGAAGTGCAGGATCACCAACAGCAGCGGCGGAACAACACCTTGACTCTACGACAGCTTCCAGTGCCATCCAAAGCAGCACCCTCCTCGAGCGTACGTGTGTCTACACCACCATCCACCGGTGTTGTACGCAGCACCGCACCTTATACATCATGGGGACAGGATAACAACAAGTCCCAGATGCCTCCAGGTGTTGCAGCAAAGACTGCTACACCCAACACTTCCACCAGTCGTGCCTCCAACATCAAGTGCCACCGCTGCCAGGGACTTGACCATATGCAACGAGATTGCCCCAGCAAACAGGCGATCATTGCCACTGCGGATGGTGGGTATGTTAGTGCTTATGATATTGAAGATGAAAATATTATTGCAGCTAACCTTTTCAACATGTTTCTCATCATCAAGGACTGCCGTGTGCATACCATCATTGATGGTGGTAGCTGCAACAATTTAGTGAATGTTGAGGTGGTCAGGAAGCTTGGCTCGACCACACGGGAGCATCCCCACCCTTATCACATTCAATGGTTTAACAACAATGGTAAGGTAAAGGTAACACAAACAACAAGGATACATTTTTCCATTGATTCTTATCATGATTTTGCTGATTTTGATGTGGTACCTATGGATGCTTGTTCTCTTTTGTTGGGACGTCCTTGGGAGTTTGATACTGACGCTATTCACCATGGTCGATCTAATAAGTATACTCATATGCATAAGGGAAAGAAAATTGTGTTGCTCCCTATGACTCCCACTGAAATTGTGCAATTTGAACATGAGAAAAAGAACAATGCTAAGCAAAAGGGTGTTTTCAATTCTGAAATTCAGCAACCTATGAAGTTGAAAATTCCTGTTTTGTTTGCAACTAAATCTTATCTTGATGACTTATATGCCTCTAGTGGAATTTG
This sequence comes from Neostapfia colusana, assembly GCA_030760725.1. Lineage (NCBI taxonomy): Eukaryota > Viridiplantae > Streptophyta > Magnoliopsida > Poales > Poaceae > Neostapfia > Neostapfia colusana. Next base: position 79,179,362 of record JASWHV010000007.1, on the reverse strand, counting down.
CTATGCTTTAGTGTGCAAACATGCTTTATATTCCATTGAGGATGCATCAATTGCTTTGCCACCTGCTGTTGCTAACCTTTTGCAGGAGTATATGGATGTTTTTCCATCAGAGATACCCACTGGATTACCACCTACATGAGGCATTGAGCACAATATTGATTTGATTCCAGGGGCAAGCTTGCCAAACCGTGCCGCCTACAGGACAACCCCGACGAGACTAAGGAAATTCAGCGACAAGTCCAAGATCTTTTGGGCCGCGGGTACATTCGTGAGAGCCTTAGTCCTTGTTCTGTTCCTGTTCTTTTGGTTCCTAAGAAAGATGGCACTTGACGCATGTGTGTTGATTGTAGAGCCATCAATAACATTACCTTTTGTTATCGCTATCCTATTCCTAGATTGGATGACATGCTTGATGAGTTGAGTGGTTATGTTATTTTCTCCAAGATTGATTTACGTAGTGGGTATCATCAGATTCGTATGGCTTTAGGTGATGAATGGAAAACTACCTTTAAAACTAAATTCGGACTTTATGAATGGTTAGTCATACCATTTGGTTTAACTAATGCACCCAACACTTTTATGAGATTGATGAATGATGTTTTACGTGCTTTCATTGGTAAATTTGTGGTGGTTTACTTTGATGATATCCTTATTTACAGCAAGTCATATGACGAGCATCTTGAACATTTGCGTGCTGTTTTTAATGTCTTGCGTGATGCATGTTTATTTGGTAACCTTGAGAAGTGCACCTTTTGCACCGATCGCGTGTCTTTTCTTGGTTATGTTGTTACTTTGCAGGGCATTGAGGTGGACGAGACAAAGATTATTGCCATCACAAGCTCGCCACTTCCAACTACAGTCACGCAGGTTCATAGTTTTCTTGGTCTCACAGGTTTCTACCGACATTTCGTGCGGAATTTCAGCACCTCTCCACGAGTTGACAAAGCATGGAGTGCCGTTTCGATGGGGACCAGCACAACAACAAGCTTTTGATGCTCTCAAGTCGAAGCTCACACAAGCACCATTGCTGCAACTTCCTGATTTTAAGAAGACCTTCGAACTTGAATGTGATGCGAGCGGCATTGGCATTGGAGGAGTGCTCATTCAAGAAGGTAAATCTGTTGCTTTCTTTAGTGGAAAATTGCAGGGTCCTTCGCTGAATTATTCTACATATGACAAAGAACTTTATGCTTTAGTGCGTGTCTTGCAAACTTGGCAACATTATCTATGGTCTAAAGAATTTGTCATACATTCAGATCATGAGTCTTTGAAGTATCTTATTGGAAAAGCTAATCTGAACAACCGTCATGCTAAATGGATTGAGTTCATAGAGTCATTTCCTTACATCATTAAACATAAGAAAGGGAAAGACAATGTGATTGCCGATGCTTTATCTAAACATTATACCATGCTGTCCCAACTTTCTCATAAAATCTTTGATTTGAAAACTATAAAGAGATTATATGCTACTGATTTGGACTTCAAAGATGCTTTTGACAATTGTAGAGAGAGCAGAACGTGGCAAAAATTTCTACTGTGTGAAGGTCTTCTCTACCGTGCTAACAAGCTGTGTGTTCCAGCTAGCTCCGTTCATCTTTTGTTGTTGTAGGAAGCGCGTGGAGGTGGTTTGATGGGACATTTTAGTGTTAAAAATACAGAGGATGTGCTAGCTGCTCACTTCTTTTGGCCACGAATGAGGCGTTATGTGGAGCGCTACGTTTCACATTGCACGACATGCAACAAAGCTAAGTCTCGACTTCACCCACATGGTCTTTATATGCCTCTTCCTATTCCTAGTGCACCTTGGGAGGATATTTCAATGAATTTTGTTTTAGGATTGCCTAGAACAAAGAGGGGGAGGGATAGTGTCTTTATGGTTGTTGATCGTTTTTCTAAAATGGCACATTTTATACCCTGCCACAAGACCGATAATGCTTCACATGTTGCTGATTTGTTCTTTAATGAGGTTGTGCGTTTGCATGGTGTTCCCAATACTATTGTTTCTGATAGGTATGCTAAGTTTTTGAGCCACTTTTGGAGAACTTTATGGTATAAATTGGGAACAAAGTTACTGTTTTCTACTACTTATCATCCACAATCTGATGGGCAAACGGAGGTAGTTAATCGTACCTTATCTACTATGTTGCGGGCTGTTTTGAAAGATAATTTGAGGTTGTGGGGGGAGTGTTTGCCACATATTGAGTTTGCTTATAACAGGTCTATTCACTCCACAGCCAAGTTAAGTCTATTTATGGTAGTATATGGTTTTAATCCTCGTGCTCCAATTTATTTGCTACCTACCACATTCTAAAATTGTAAACTTAGATGCTACACAACGTTCAGAATTTATTCTTAAGTTGCATGAAGCTACTAAGTTGTAAATTGAAAAAATGAATGAAAAGTATCACATTGATGCTAGTAAATGTAGGAAGGAGGTAAAATTGGAACCTGGTGATTTGGTGTGGGTTCATTTGAGAAAAGATAGGTTTCCGGATTTGAGAAAGTCCAATCTCATGCCACGTGCTGCTGGACCTTTTATGGTTCTTGAAAAGATAAATGACAATGCATATAAACTTGAGTTGCCTCCTAAGTTTGGGCTTTGTCCCACATTTAACATTTCAGATTTGAAACCATACTTGATTGAGGAAGATAGCTTGAGTCGAGGACGACTCCAATTCAAGAGGGGCAGAATAATGAGGACATCACTCCTTTGCATACAATACAAGGAATGGTCACTAGAGCACGTGCGCGTCGGTTGGATCTCCAGGTTCGTTCCAGCCTTGTCAATTGTTTTTCAGAACTTACGCTTGTTTCCATGCATGTTTTATTGATTAGGAACAATGGAGAGGACCATCAAGGGCTTGGAGAAGTCCAAGAAGTCAAGGAGGAGGAGATAGGACGTCCACACCAAGGAGGAGTCCAAGCCCAACTCGACTTCGACTCCACCTCGGATTCCAGGAGCTGTCTTCACCAAAATTGACGCCCCGGACATATATGGAGTCGGATTTGGACGTTCTATATATGGTCGGAACCATAATTACATAAAGTTTCTAATGGAACCGGTCCCACTTCAAAATTCTTTCTGAGTTGACGGGAATCAGCAAAACAAGTGGATGTCCAGAATCTGTCATGGTGCTGCGTCACCGTCCTTTGGGCCGCTGGCCCGTGTATCGTGTGGAAGCCCATTAGGGTTGCGTCCAGGGGTCTTGCACGCCCCTAACTCATTTTTATTCAGCAGCTGCTGCCACATTAGGGTTGGGTTTTGCTTAGTTTTGAACCTTTCATTGAACAGTGTCACCGATCATAGGTTTGTGTTCAATTCGTGATCAATTCAGTTTTGATTGCAATTTCTCTGTTCTTGCTTGTGTTCTTGATTGTGCCTGCAGGGATAAGCCTTCGTGGCAAGGTCATTCATGTGACATGGGTGATAACCAACGGAGTAGTGGTGTAGTGATTGTGGGGTTCCATTCGTTCGGAGCCTTGGATCATCAACATCGAGATCTCCACCCAATCAAGTTTACCATACCTCTCGGAAGATTGGGACTCATTCTACTATCAAAACCCAACTTTAATCATAACTCAAGTTTTGCATTTACAAGTTTTGGGACTTTTACATTCCTCCCCCTTAAAAAGAATCTCGCCCTGAGATTCACAATTAAGAACAATGTGGGAAGGACGACTATCAGACATAAGCCTCTAATAGCTCCGGATGATTGAATTGTAAATAATCCTCGCTTTCCCATGTAGCTTTGTTGGACATGTGATTTTCCCATAGTACCATGAAAAACCGCAACATCCAGTTTCTTGTCTCGCGAGTCTTCTCATCAATTATCTTGGTTGGATGTTCAACATAAGTAAGGTCCGGCTCCAAATCTGCTATGCCTTCCGTGAGAATTCCCGTTGGAACATTCACGCACTTCCACAACTAAGATATGTGGAAGATGTTATGAACTCTGGCTAAGGCAGCCGGTAACTCCAGATGGTATGCCACGGGTCCACATCTTTCGATGATGGTAAAAGGACAGATAAAACGTGGAGCTAATTTTCCTTTCACTCCGAATCGGTGAATTCCTTTCATAGGAGATACACAGAGATATACGTGGTCTCCAACTTGGAAGTTCAAAGGACGACGTCTCGTATCCGCATAGCTCTTTTGTCTGGACTGAGCGGCTTTAAGATTTGCTTGAATAAGCCTTACCCGCTCTTCAGCTTCATTTACGAGATCAATCCTGCAAATAACTCTCTCGCCAGATTCACACTAGTTCAAGGGTGTGCGGCACTTTCGGCTGTAGAGAGCTTTATAAGGTGCCATCTTGATGCTCGCTTGATAACCATTGTTATAAGCGATTTCCGCAACGGTAGATGATCGTCCCATCCTTTACCGTGGTGTATGGCACATGCTCGAAGCATATCTTCGAGAACTTGGTGCACCCTCTCCGTTTGCCCATCGGTTTGGGGGTGATATGCGGAGCTCCTAATCAATTTGGTTCCCAGAGAGACATGTAGGTCCTCCCAGAAACGAGCAACGAACAATACGCCTAGATCGGTGATGATCATCTAGGGAACTCCATGTAAGCACAATATTCTTGCAATATACAACACCGCATACTTCTTGGCATGGAATCCCATATGTACCGGGATGAAGTGTGCTGATTTGGTCAACCGTTCAACGATCACCCAAATCGAGTCATGCTTATGAGCCGTGAGAGGTAATCCAACAATGAAATCCATACTAATATCCTCCCACTTCCATGCCAGAATGCTTAGCGGTTGCAATGTTCCCGCTTTCTTCATGTGGTCGGCTTTAACTCGCCAACACGTATCACATTCTGATACGTATTTAGCAATCTCTAGTTTCATCCGGGTCCACCAAAAATCAGTTTTCAATTCTTGATACATCTTTTTACTGCCCGGATGAATAGAAAATTTGGATAAGTGAGCCTCATCCAATATTTTCTTCCGCAGTCTCATATCACAGGGTATAACTATCCGGCCTTTGAACCATATGGTACCTTCATCATCTAACCAGAAACATTTTATTTCCCCGTTCTTCAACCTCCTCTTAATATGAGACATGCCCTTGTCTTGCTTTTGTGCTTTCATAATCTCCTCTTTTAATCTGGGCATGAGAGCTAGATTATGTAGAGCTCCATATGAAACCAAGTAGAGACTTGGTTCTTCCTCTTCTATCGGCCTAATGGTCAGATTGTGAATATGAGATTTCCAGCTGAGTGCATCGGCAACTACATTTGCCTTGCCCGGATGATAATGAATCTCAATCTCATAGTACTTTATCAGCTCTAACCATCGCCGTTTTCGCATATTCAACTCTTTTTGAGTGAATATGTACTTCAAGTTTTTGTGGTCGGTGTAGAGATGAACTAGATTTCTCAATAGGTAGTGTCTCCACATCTTCAAAGCTAGTACCACGGCAGCAAGCTAGAGATCATGAGTTGGATAATGTTGTTCATAATTCCGTAATTGTTGTGATCCATATGCGACCATGCGTACTCCTTGCATAAGTATGCAACCAAGTCCGATGCCGGACGCATCACAATAAACATGAAAGGGCTTGGTTGTATCCGGCTGAGCTAAAACCAGGGCTGTTGTAAGGTGTTTCACCAACACTTGAAAAGCTTCCTCACATGGCTTGCTCCAATCATATTTGATGCCCTTTTTCAGTAGCTCCGTCATAGGTTTAGCAATCTTGGAGAAACTCGGTATGAACCTCTGATAATATCCCGCCAAACCTAAGAAGTTGCGCACTTCATGGACTAATGTTGGAGACATCCATTTCAGAACTTGTTCAATCTTGCTTGGATCAACAGCCATGCCTTCGGCTAAAATAATATGTCCAAGAAATGATACTTGGTTGATCCAGAATTCACATTTACTAAACTTTGCATAGAGCTTGAGATGTCTCAATCGTTGAAGCATAATATGCAAATGTTTAGTGTGTTCCTCATCTGATTTGGAATAGACCAAGATATCATCGATGAATACCACGACGAACTGATCAAACTCCTGCATGAACACCGAGTTCATAAGATACATAAAGTGAGTCGGAGCATTGGTCAACCCAAATGACATGACAAGATACTCATAGAGTCCATATCTTGTCGAGAAAGCTGTTTTCGGAATATTCTCCGCTCGAATTTGATTTGATGATATCCCGACCTTAAGTCCATCTTGGAGAAAACCTTAGCACCCACTTGTTGATCGAAGAGAATATCAATTCTTGGTAGTGGATACTTGTTCTTTATCGTCACAGCATTTAATGGACGATAATCGGCGCATAGCCTCAGCGTCTCATCTTTTTTCTTGACAAATAAAGCCGAGCAACCCCATGGTGACGAACTTGGACGAATAAACCCCTTTTTTCATCAGATCTTTTAGTTGCTCCTTCAATTCATCTAGTTCATCTGGAGCCATTTTGTATGTTCTCCGAGATATCGGCGTGGTTCCCGGTATAAACTCTATTTTGAATTCCATCTCGCGCTCTGGTGGTAAGCTTGGAAGATCTTCGGGAAACATGTCGGGGTATTCACGGACTACCAAAATGTCTTCTAACTTGCAAGCTTCGACATTACATACTTATGGAATGTCGGAAACAGTTTTTCCGAGAAACAATGTATGACGCCCGTGAAGTGGAGAGTCCAAATCAAAACTCCGGTTCTCGATGTCCAGAATAGCCCTATGGAAATTTAACTATGAGATTCCCAATATGGCATCGATTCCTTGATCTTTGAGAATAATGAGGGTGGTAGGATAAATTTTTTCACCCAAATAAAGTGGTCCTTTAGGAATGACTTCATTAGCCGATATGTCTCCCCCTGGCGAATGAATAAGGTAGGAACCCTTTGTGGTAGTTGTGGAAATCTGATATCAGATCGCCGTCGCCTTGCTAATGGAATTACGTGTTGCACCAGAGTAAAAAAGAATGACAACCGGCTTGTCATTTAATGTGAATCTGCCCGCGAGAACAGGTCCTCCATCGGGCAAATCTTCGACTCACACATAGTTAACAATTCCCACTTTGGACATGGCTTTTCTTTGCTGTCCAAGATCATTGTTTAGAACTGGGCCCAAAGACATCATGTTGCTGCTTGGTTCAGTTGCTTCCTTGACTATGTGTTCATTGTCAATTTGAAGTGGGATACCACTCGGTTCAGCTGAGAAATCACCTTGATCATCTTCAATATCTTGAAGGGAATAATATTCGGGTGCACATTGTTGGTTCTGGAGTGCACGAAAAATAAGTTGTTGCTGCGGTGGAGGTAAATAAAACCTCTGTGGAGTATAAGAGTCGTCATACTCCAAGAATGGCTGCTCTTTTTGTGGAACCTCTCGACCGGAAGGTGAACGAATTACCAACCGATAATTCTGAGGCATATGATTGCAATCATCCTGTGATAAGTCCCTCTCCCTCTTTTCTTTAAGGAAGAGGTTGGAATAATATTCCTGAGTGATAGCACAGATAACAAACATATCAAAATTCTTTTGGCTAACTTGAGCCAATTCACATCGCAGCCTAACATTCAACCCTCGGTAAAATGATAACTCTTCATGGCTGGTGATTTCACATAATCAGGTACATATTGAGCTAAGCGGTTAAATTCCTTTGCATACTCAATAACACTCATTTCACCTTGTTTTAAATTCCAAAATTCATCAAGACTTGTTTGCATTATGCCCGCAGGAATGAAGCGAGCACGAAATGCATCCCAAAACTCCGTCCATGTGACACGATGCTCTTCCGGTTGGATTGTAAGGTATTCTGCCCACCAGGCTCCAGCAAAGCCGTGAAGCTGCTGAGCGGCAAATAGAGTCTTATGGAAATCGGCACATTGAATCAACCCAAACTTGGACTCAACAACACGTAACCATTGATTTGCTTCACAATGGTCAGCCGCTTCGGAAAATACCGGCCGTTGTGTCGCCAAGAAATCCAAATAAGTACTCTGGGTTGGAATTTGATGTTGAGCTTCTCTATTTATCCCTTGCTGAATTATAGTTTGGAGAGTTTCATTCATCTTCACCATAATTTCCGCCAATCCGGTTGGTGATGGCTCTTGTGATGAAGTCGAGTCATTCCCACCTCGACTCGAACCTCCAAGCTCCATTTGAGAATGTATGCGTACCATACTGCACAAAATAAATTTTGAGTCAATCAAAATTCTGTCCCAGCAGTAAGTAAAGATAAGTAAACATGAACATATCATGAACTTTATGAAAGCATAACCACATTCATGTTTAAACAAATCTTATGTACGCTAAACTAATCAGCTTGACTACCCTGACCGATTCACACAAACTCCAAAATTTACTAAGTTAACTACATATGCTTGACTTTAGTTAAATACCAAAGTTTTAGTAAACTTCAGTATCTTTCCAATGATTATTAGTAGTCCCCCATAGCTGTTCTGGTTCAACAGATATGAAGTTTTCAAATCAACAGAAATCCTGGAAAATTTCTGTAGCACCTCCTTTAAAAGTGTCTGATTTGAACCCACAATAAAATTTATTTACAGACAGAATATGGAATAACACTTAACGACAAAGTTGTAGGATATTTCCCATATTTTCCAACGGTATATGGCATGACCCTAGTAAAATTTTAAGTCGAAACGTATGGCCAGATTACAGGAAAGTACAGAGAGCATTTTTGCCCTGTCCTGGTTCTGACCAGTTCTGGAAATCTGAAACTTTCACTAAGTTGCAATCTGATTCTGCCTTGGTTTTGTAAATAACATATATAGAGGACTTCCTAATGTTTCCATCCATGTTAAGAACATTTCATTTGGTTACTCTGAACTAAAGTTATGCCCTGCCAAAGTCCAGCGACACTGCTCCCAAAAAACAGAGGATGCTATGTTTTGGTAGCTCGGTTCAGGTTAACGCTCCTTCACCTCGACATGGGCATGAGTGCTAAAATTTGAAGTATGTTTCAACCTAAGTTCGAAAACTTTTATTTCAACTCAATGTTGGGTCTTTTATTCAGTCCTACATCATTACCTTATCAAATATGCAATTTTTCATCCAATGCCGGTACTACGTATCCTCATCAAAGAAAAACCTATTCCGGAGTAACCGGTAATCGATTTAGCAGTGGCACTACTCGATAACTCACAAATGTACTCTACACGAGACACGTAAATGTGGTTAGTACCTGCAGAAGAACTCCCAATAGTGATGCACACACGGTTTTGTCATTACAGGCAGGTCCATATCATAGTAAAAACATATGCCCCGTATCATTGCCGTACGGGCCGTCCATGAGTTAAGCCACGTATCAAGGTACATGATCAGGTTACTCACCACCCGAAGGGGGGCTCCACACCTTTGCAATTAAGAACACCGGTGGAATATCGCTTTCGTATGCCTCATAGGACAGGAAGAGTCCTAGAGGACATACTTCGTGTTACAAACCACACGATGGGGTCTCCTCCTCTTTCCCCTGGGTTTGTGCACTGGAGGCTAGTGCCGTTCATATATCTCTAAAACACGAAGAGTCTTAGAAAACATATTCACTTTCCGTTCGTTGCCGAACGGGATATCTCATGCTACTTTCCTCGCATGAGAGAGCTAACCGAAATTGAACCGCTTTCGGTGGCGTTCCTTACCGTTCTTACCTCCACGTAGGAGCGTCATTACGGAATTGAAATACAGAATTATAACACTTAAGTTAGCATTGCCACCTTACTTACCTATGCTAATAATACTCCTCATATGGGCATTAACCGGTTCCTCACTTGTAAATCCTAGTTTTAAAAAACTTGTTCATTTTCGGGCGTGCTATTCCCAATGCGGCTCTGATACCACAACTGTGGGGGACGGTCGCCCCGGCACTCTAGGAATCGCATTGGGTGGTGCCGTGTTAGGCGACACCGATTAGCACACACAGAAATGAATCCAAGACATACACAAGTGTGTATTAAACAAGAGATCTTTTTTGCAAATAGTAATGTACACTCTAATGTACAGCAGCGGAATATAAAATCAAAGTTGCAGCGGGAATACAATTGGACCCCTCTCACGAATCTAGCTAAGCAGCAAAGGAGATATCCTTCCCGAGGATACCAATTTCTAGCAGCAGGAAATGTATTCAGCGGCGAGCAGGGTTTCTCGTGACCTTGCAGCCAAGAATGGCACTGTCATGCTTAGCCCTTCACGGTATACGACGGATTACCTGCAAAACAACAACTCTGCAAGAGTGAGCACGAAGGCTCAGCAAGACTTAACCGTCTCTCCTAAGGCATGCAACTCTACATGAGGGTAACTTAAGACATAAACATATAAGTTGCATGAAGACTCGCCTACAAGTTCATCCTTAATTTTCATATTTTAGCCATCATAGTAATGACCTTGCGCCGAGCAACATTGGAAATCCACAATCAAACAAGAAACGCTTCATTCCAATGTTACTTGTCTCAAGGTGGAAAATAACTTTAATTTGCTCTATCTCTACTTCATACATGGTTATCATGCAATTTAATTTAACATAACAGCATATAAAACTTGCAAACTGTTGTCACACAACTTTAATTACTAGGTCACAACACAGTGAGCAAGCGGTACTCATATCCGTGAGGGACGGTGATTCAAATAAAACACTGCCCGGCTTACTCCACGCATATTTCCGCCTCTGAAGACCCAAATCTGGTGTCCATCATTACGTCGTATGTGGCAACCTTTCGCAGGGCACCCGACTGTAGAACCGATCGCGCCGTCTCGGGCTCATAGGTCTAATGAGACGATGTGATATGCATCTACAATCCAATTAACCTGGTACATCGGTTTCCTGGGTCCCAAATACCAGTAAGCATCCGATACATAACTCAATACTTGCTCAGCGGGGCCGCACATGAGAACGGTCCTTAATCGACACAGGCAGAGCTACTCGACCAAGACCTCATCTTGTTGCTGCCTACACTCTCTGCCTAATCTCATCTTTGAAAGCATAAACTTTAGTTTGCTTCTTAAACCATAACCGTGTGATCCCAAACTATAGCTCGCGAGTAGATTCCAACTACTCGACTTCTACCGGATGTCATAACCTATTTAGCATGGAAATAGTCTACATAGGGGACACTTCTTCTACCCTTGACTCAAGATTTTATTTGGTAATGCAGTTGGAGTATAAATCATTCCTGACCTAGTGCACAAACAAACTCTAAACCATAACAGTGAACAAAGTAAAAACTTTATAAAATAACTTAAATGCAAACCGGACCTTGCCTTTGTTTTGCAGGTGACTAAAGTCAAATATAATATGCAGTTAGTTGCTGATGACTTGAAGCTTAATCACTGATCTTCTTGCTCTTTGATCCACGCTTCGCTGTCTTCCCACTTCTCCACATTAATCACTACACATTATTAACATGCATATATATTTAATTGTAAATACTTTGTGATTAAAGATTCATTATAAAGTTGATAATAGGATTCTGATTAGGAGCTAAGCTTGAGAGAATCCTAGTTGATGAAGCTGGATTTAGCAAGGTGGGATCAAGTGCTAAAGGATGCTTCCTAATTGTTGCATTTTCAACTAAGAGAGTTATATAGACAATTATTGATCCAAAGCTCAAATCTATATGACAATTTTCCTGTGAGTTCCTTGTCACAAGAAAACATTATGGACCAAAATTCAGAATTTTTCAATGAGTAGTTCACTCAGAACAATTCCTTAAGCATTTAGGCAAAAGGTATTAATTCTGGGTAAATTTGCATTTTTATGCAAATTCAAGTGAACCAAAATTTCAAACACAGCTCAGGGAGAATGCATGAAGTTTCATAATATTTTTGGATCTAAGAATTGCACAGCACTGATTTTCCAAAGTGCGGATTTTCTCTGAAAATGTTTCTGGACTTTTTGAAACACAGCAACTTGTAATCTGAATTTTCATACTCAAATAAAATCCAAATAATCTGAAAATTTAGCAGGACTTCAATAAAATCCTATGGAAAAATTTGGAAATTTTTGGATGGACCAAACTCCCTCAAAATTTCTTTTACTGAAAAGCTTCAATGAATTTTCCAGAATTTATTATTGACTTTCATACAAATTGGATTGCAAATTTGGATAGATATTTCCAAGCTGAATCTAACTCAATTTGGAGTTTCCTAGAAAAAGTTATGTGGTTCTAAAGTTTGAACTAAATCTGTGAATTCAAATAAACCGGGAAAAAGTTTAAACTCTAACAACCGGGTCCCGGGGTGACGTGGCGCTTCCTCGGTGCAGCCACACCGCGGTCCACAGACATTTTGGCTGTAGCCACAAGAGATCAAGTAGCCACAGCAGATCCCGGTTTACAGCTACTGTCATGACTGGCGGGGCCGGCGGTTTCTTCTTCGTCCCGAGCCCCTTTTCCTGCGCGCGCCTCCCTCCTTGCCGGCAGCGGTGGCGCTCCACAGAACTCCGTTCTCCGGCGGACTCATAGCCTGAAACTCACCGCTATCCCCAATTCTACCGTGAGGAACACGTCCCCGTGCTCACCGGAGGCCGGCGACGGCCCTAAACCACCGCGCGACGTGTGGCAGCTCGGTTTTCCCTCCGGCGACGTCGAGCTCCATCCCAAGACCCCCAAACCCGAGAACTTTTGGTCCTACAACATCCGTGGGTCGTGGGCATGCTCGATGTGGACGAATTTTTGATCGGAAATGGCTCTAGGTAGGTTCCCACCATGCGCCCGGTGGTTCCCACCATGGCCGCCGATCGGAAACCTCAAAATTTGGCTGCAGCTACCCGGTTTTAAGCTAGGTCTCTGAAGGAAAAATGTTCGCTAACCACTCTAGCTCACGTGTGCGCAAAATGATGAACCCTAACCAACATTTGAGTGTCAATTTCAGAAATTCTTACCCGAGGTTAGGTTTTCCCCGTCCGAAAGGAAAACTCGAAATTCTCGAGCTATGGTGCATGGCTTGAGCTGAACATCGGGGATGAGCAGCGTGACGTTCCAGCAAGTCTCGGAGTGTGCTTGCCCGGCCGTGAAAGTCTTCGGTGCGAGCTGTCCCCGAGACCCTGGGTTCCGTTTGTTTTAGGTCGCCGCACGAAGAGGCCGTTCTTGGGTGGGGAACGCCAGGAGCTGCTGGTTTTTGCGCTGAGAAGGTGAAGGACGACCACGCCATTCCGTTTTGCAGCTCGGCGAGGCGTTGCACGGACGGTTTCGCGGTTTCCCGGTTGTAACCGAGGTGGCGGCGGTGAGCTGCATTGTTTCTGTGCGAGGGAGAGGCAAAGCCCGAGTTGCTTCCATGTGTGACCAAAAGATCGTGCCGACTGTTAGGCAAACACCCGAGCTGGTCTGCAGCACGAGGAGAGAGCGGGGAGGTGTACTTTGCGTCAAATCTCGGTGGCGCCTGCCGATGCCTCAGTCTGTTCGAGTGCAAGCCGAAAAACAGAGACTTTGGGTGCAAGTTTGCTCCTCTCAATGACAAGTGGGTCCCACAATTCTCTCCCCAAAATATCTCAAATTTGGCATATTGCAAATTTCAGTCATGAAGAGCTCAAAATTGAAATCCATTTGGAAAATAGACAAGGTGAACTTCAGTTTCAAATTTGAATTCAAATTTCAATGAAATTCAAAGCCTCTTTGACATACAAATCAAAGTAACTCCAAATTTGCTCAAACTTTGCCATCCCTTTGAACTCGAAGAATTCAAATATGGATTCAAACTTTTAATTTGGCGGCTGCAAATGGAAGGTTTACAACCACAGTTTGCATCCTTCTTTTGAAATGACCACCTTTACATTTAAGTGAACATTTGAATTCAAAAGTGGACTTTAAATTATGTTCTTGCACATGACAACATTCACATGGGGTGTAAGTTAACCTTGGCTAAAAATATCTCAAAGGAGTATTCGAGCTCGGTTGGTTGGACACCTATGTGCATTCTCATGTTTAGAAAAGTTTTTGCAAGTCCCATTTCTTGAATTTGAAACCCAACTTTATTCATAACTCAAGTTTTGCATTTACAAGTTTTGAGACTTCTACAGCTGCCATTATCAACGATAATTTTACATACTTTATCTTTGATCATGCCTTTGGTATGAAAAAGGTTGTGGCACTGTCCATTATCTTCTTTTGTAGCCGTGACACTAAGCACTCGACGAGAAATGAAGCAAGTATCATCACCTTCTTCGGGTTGGATCTCATTCTCATTACCTTTAATTTCTTCATCATAGCATGGTGCATCTTCTGGTTCACTTTCAAATTCCCATTCTTCTTGTTCATTCACAATCATAGTCCTTTGAGTAGGACACTTAGCAGCAACATGTCCACACCCTTGGCACTTGTGACACACAATGCTTCGACTATTTGAAGAGGACGCAGCTGTTGATGCAACAGGAGGGTCTGCTGTACTAGTAGTGCGATGCCGTTGCCCTTGTTGATTTGTAGGCGAAGAAGCAGCTGAAACTGATGTTTTTGCAGTACCAATGGATGGAGAAGACTTAGCTGCACCGCCTTGAGATTTCCCCTCAACGAAGGATGTACCGTGTTGCTTCCGGTTCCAAGGAAAAGATCAACCATCATAGGATCGACTTCGTCGATCTTGCTGAAATTTTCTTTCGGTTCGCATAGCTTGATCCACAAATCTCTGCAAATTGTGGTATGGAAACATCTCAACAAAATCAGATATTTCAGCATTAATTCTTGCCATCGTTGATTGTTCATCTTCTCTAATTTCCGATCGAATCAATAGCAACTCCATTTCCTTGTAATACTCATCAACTGATTTGGAACCTTGTCTCAATTGCTGCAACCTATTATAAAGGTCATGTTGATAGATGGATGGTACAAAACGTCTTGTCATCACTTGCTTCATCTCATTCCATGTGTTGATATGATCACGTCCCAACACAAGTTGTTTTTCTTGTATTTGATTCCACCAAGTGAGAGCATAACCTGAAAATTGGACGGAGGCAAAGTTTACACGCTGTCGATCTGAGAGATTATGCGCTCTAAATATTTGGTCACATTGCTCCTCCCATTCTAGATATGCATCTGCATCTTCTTTTCTTGAAAACTTTGGGACACTTAGTTTGACACGAGCAATGCTGTCCTGATCATCCTCATTGTGTTGACGATGATATTCTCCATTATAACCAGCACCTTGACAACAATCATGGTGATGCGCAAAAGGTCCATGATCTGCAAAAGGGTTATCATTTGCCTCATACCAATCGTATGAGTCCCCATGTAATTCCTCACTACTACAAAAACCATTATCACAGGCGCCTCGTTTTTCAGACCCAGGCGGTCCATAAAAAAATGCGTCTGTGATATCGAATGAATTAATAGCCGCCTGTGATGAATGAACATCACAGATGGTTCGCAAAAGCAAACCTCCTATGTAAACATATCAATTTTCACAGGCGGACCATGGAGTAGAAGCCGCCTGCAATATTGGTCATTAATACAGGTGGCTGAAGCGACCGGGCATGCGTGACCTTTGCGGTTACTGAGGGGAACACGCCTTTGAATTCAATTCGAAGCCACCAAACATTGCCGGCCCAGTATACATCAACCACATTTAGCATCAAACAAAAAGACAACAAACAATTCGATAATCGATAACAAACATTCATCATCAAACAAACATTTATTAAAAATTATATTTTTACAAACAACAAAAGAAAACAACAGACGATCACCTAGTCCTCCGGTGGCAGAGGAACCCCACACATGTCAGCGATCGCCTCCACCAACTTGCTGCTGCCTTCCACCCCAAGCACCTCACTGACCGCTGCGCTTAACCCGAAGAGGTAGTGGCCTATGGTGTCCATTCCAGTACATTCTGGAAGGGGACCAAGACCCAGAAGCTGCATGACATCAGATGTACTATTAAATACATCCTTTGCCATCTGCCGGCGCAACGGTGCAAGGTCGTCCTTTGCCCTGAGGGCAACCGAACTCTCCTCTAGGAAAGCGACTTTCCCAAGCAGGTACACTCTCTCTTCCGCCCAGGAAGGCGGTGAAGGTGCGTTCGGAGCCGGGGAAGGAGGTGCGGTTGGAGCCGGTAACGGATGTGAAAGGGACCACACCGCCCGTTCACTCACGGGGCCATGCCACTCGCCCGGGAATCGCATTGGGTGGTGCCATGTTGTGCGGCACCCAACAGCACACATATAAGGAACAATGTATTACATAAAGCAATAGCAGAAGCTTACAAGTTTTTCTTTGCAAATAGTTTACATCAAGTAGCTACAGCGGAAGTCTATAAACAGCTCATGTCGAATAACTAAAGAGCACTCGAGAAGAGGTCCAGCCCGCAGACTCCTCTCGCTAGTAACACGAAGACAACAGCAGCTGGTGGGTTCTCCATGTGTTAAACGACTCGGAAGTCTCCGAGTCTCACCAGACAACCTTCTTCTTAGCATCGATGTTAACCTGCAAAACCACTCATATAGCAAGCGTGAGCACATAGTCTCAGCAAGACTTATCCGTCTCTCCTAAACAAGAAACTCTACATGCACGACGGATTGAAATAGGGTAGCTGAATTTGCATAAAGGACTCACCTAATGTTGATCCTTAACTTTCAGATTTTTAAGCCTCATTGTAAAGACTTTGAGCTGAACAGCATCGCAACTCCACAATCAAACAAGAAATGTTTTGTTGCAATGCTTCTTGCACAAAGTGAAGTAAAATTTAATGAGCTCTATATCTAATGCAAGCATGGTTCCAATACAACTTAAATCACAGCTTTATCAAGTTCAAAAGAAATCATTCAGTTGTTACTACGTCAAGACACAGTGGGCAAGTATGCTCATATGACCACGAGCGATGGTGATTCGAATCAGTACACGCCCGCACTACACAACACGTACACCCGTACCCTGAGTTGCCGGTAGCAACCTTGACTGACGTTGTACGCGACCCCCTTTCCCAAGATCTTCCATGCAGGACGCGGTCTAACTGCCCCGAGTATGCAAGCTCCCTCAAGGTACATACCCACAGTGATATGTTCTTGAGCAAGTTACCTCCTTCTACCCTGACGCTGAAATCCTAAGACAGTTAGAAAAGTTCCAATGTGGATCTCCTGAGGTACATCGGTTTCCTGGGTCCCATATAGCCAGTATGCGCCCGGTACACAACTCAAACTTGTCCAACAGGGCCAAGCACGGACGGGCCTTAACCGACACAGGCAGGGCTATGCACGCACGGTCTGCAGCCTGCTGCATCTAAACCTCCCTATTAACTTTCCTCATTTCTTATATGTGAACTTTCCTCATTGTTTCTATTCTTGACCCGCTCCGAATAAACTAAGCACTAAACTCGCGAGTAGATTCCAACTACTCGTCTTCTATCGGACCTTTCCTATTAACATTTAGCGTAGCCAAATCCACTCGAGGAGGTGCTATTCTACCCTTTCCCTCTTAGGACATTTCAGGTCATGCAATTGAGTTTTCATTATCAACTAGACTTAATGCAATCAAACAATTCAAAGCTATGATCTCTAGAAATGGAAATACTTTATAAAACTGTCCAAATGCAAACCGGGGCTTGCCTATTTTGCAGGTGACTAAGGCTGTATAACAATTTCAGTTAGTGAAGATCACTCGCTTTCCTTCCTCTATGATCTCCACTTCAACTCCTTCACACGTTCTCAAGTAGATGCTACACGATATGAATATGCAAATGTATTTAATTGTAAAGATTTTGCTAATAAGCTCTAATGACAAGTTTAAAAACTGGAACTCTATTTAAGAATTTAAAATGACACTGGTGCTAATGGTTTGGGTTTGGTTTAAGCACTATGATCAAGTGTTAAGTGCTTTTCATCAATTGTGTGTTGATCACCTAAAGAGGTTGAACAGAACAGTGGTGATACAGAGCTCCAATGGATCTTAAAATTTTCATGTGAGTTCCTTATCACAAGAAAGTTATCTGGACCAAAAATTAGCACTTTTCATTGGGTGGTTTATTCAGAATAATTCTCTAAGTAATTAAGCAAAGAGGAATCAATTCTGAGGTAACACCCATGTTCATGTCAAACTTAGTGAACTACAATTTCAATTATAGTTCATGGAGCATGCATGAATTTTCCTATGATTTTTGGAGTGAAGAATTGCCCAGAACTGAATTTCCATGTTTTGGGAATTCTCTGAAAATGTTTCTGTATTCATTTGAACACAGAAACTTGAAACCTGAATTCTCCTAATAAAATCAACTCTAAATGAGTTGAAATTTTTACAGGAGTTCAATATAACATCCTAAAGAATATTCTGGAAAAAGTTTAGGATTTTTGGATAAACCAAACTCCTTCAAAAATTCTTTTGCTGAAAATATTTAAAGAATTTTCCAGAATTAAATAATGGCTTTCATAAAAATTGGGTTGCATATTTGGATACAATTTTTCAATCTGAATCTAACCCAATTTGAAACACTAAATTTGGAGTTTCCTAGCAAAAGTTATTGCCTTCGAAAGTTTGAAGGAAATCTGAAATTTAAATTAAAACTGGGAAATGTTTAAATCCTGACTGTGGGTCCGGGGAACACGTGTCATGTGCTGGAACCAAGCCACACGGGGCCACAGAGCTATTTCCCGCGTTGCCACAGTTAATCCGAGCCCACAGAAGATCAAACCCCTGTTTAACGTGCGACTGACGTGTGGGGCCAGCATCTCCTTCGTCTACCTCCCGCCCCCTCGCGATAGAGCCGCCGAGCTCGCTGGAGCTCGCCGGTTTTCTACTCTCTGGCCACCTCCCGAGCTGCCATTTTCTGCTAGCTCCTTATCCCACGTGCTGAACACGTTGGTAGCATTTCCCCCACACCGGCGTCGGCTCTAACCTAGCACGCGACGGTGCGGCTGCTTGGTGGAGGTTCAGCGACGTTGCCCCAACGTGCTAGACCGTCAAATGCTCACTTAAAAGGCCCTACAGCATCCATGATGTCTAGAAAAGCTTGACATGGTGGTGAAAAGGCCCGGGAATGGCTATAATATAGCTTTTGTCGTGCGCCCGAAGCTTCCCACCATAGCCGCCGTCGGGAAGATGGGAAATACGCCGTGCACTGTGGGTTTCATGCTAGGGTTTGTGAAGAAGAAAGATTGACCACCTAGTCTATCTAATGTGTGTGAAGTTTCGTGGCCTCTAAGCAAGTATCGATCACGAATTTGAAGTTTTCTTACCCGCACCTAGGTTTGAGCCGGCCGACGAAGAAACTAGAAATTCTCCGAGGAGCTTCCACGGATTGGGCTAAGACTTGGAGGTGAGCAGTAGGAAGGTCTTGCGCATCCAAAGGAGGTCTTGCTCAGCCGTGACACGCCCTGGGTGAGGCTGTCCACGAGAGCCGCCCGTTGCGGTTTCTTTCGGCTGCCGCGGGAACTTTTGTTTTCTCGGTGTAGTGGGGCTGAGCTCACTCGGTGAAGGTGTGAGGAGGTCGTGGAGGTTGCTATGGTGTGGTTTTGCTGCTCAGTTGAAGCTTGCACGCGAGTTTGGCGGTGGCCGAGCGATCGAAAGATCAGCGGCAACTCTGTTCGGTTTCTTGCGCGAGGGAGATGGGAACAGCGAGGGTCTCGATGATATAGGCGAAAGGAACACGGCAGTGAGGGAAGAGCACTCAGGCACCTCTCCAGCACGATGAAAATCGAGGAGGAGGTGGCTCTCGGTGCTGCTCGGTGTCACACGGTGGAGCTGCGGCTCTGCCTCGGTGAACTGACTGAAGAAATGAAACAGAGACTGTGCACTGCCAAATGAAGATCCTTTGAAAACTAAACTTCCTCAATGACATGTGGGTCCCAGCCCCTCCTTATCCCTCTCCAAAATATCTCCAAAATTTGCAAATATGGAATTCAAATGTGGGAATTCAAATCTGATGTACATTTGTACAATTGCGCAAGTTTCATCCAAATTCAAATGGGTATTTGAATTCTTTACAATTTAAAGTCCTTTTGGAAAAATGGGTTGCAAACATTTCAAAAATTCATCAAACTTTGCATACCCACTAATTTGGACCTAAGGAATTCAAATATGAAATTTGATCTTTGGTTTGGCTGCTGCAAATGAGATTTTTAACACAACAGTTTGAAATTCATTGTGTTGCCCTCATTTGAATTTCGAGTTGAACAAATTTGTTCCAAATCTGAATTTAACTTTCTCACACATATGGAAACTTTCCACCATGGTTCCAAATCCATTTTAGGTTCGAGCATTCAAATAAATATTTGAACTTGTGTGAAGAAAGCTCTCATGTGTATTATCACATGTGAAAAAGTTTAAACAAGTCCCATTTTTCATACATATGAAACCAACTTTGTGCAAACATGAGTTTCTTTGTATTCACATTTTTAGGACTTTTACAGGATGTGCAGTAGGAGCCGGGAACGGAGGCGCGGCGAGTGGAGAGCATGGCCGGGAGCACTTCGGTGGTGCCATTGAGACTAGGGCTACGGTGCGACGAGGAAGACAAAAACCAGAGGGAAGAGGAAGAATATGATGGTGGTGCAGAGAAGGGAAGGTGCATGTTATAATTGTGCGGAGAAGGAGAGGTCGGATCGCTTCAAATTCTACGCGTGAATGGTAATGACCGCATGATACAGGCGGACCGTGGAGTAGGAGCCGCGTACAATATTAGCCAATAATACAGGCGGCTGAAGCGACCGGGCGTGCGCACCTTTTCGGTTACCGAGGGGAACACGTGCAGTACATGTGACCTTTGAATTCAATTCGAAGCCCTAAACGATGATCGATATAAATACACACCCACACGATCGTCTTCTCCGCATAATCATAGTAGAATTAGTTGTTTTTATTTTCTTGTTTTTGTTATGTTGTATTTTATTTTCATGTTCTGCAATGTTGTTTTTATCTCCTAATCATAATAGATATCGCATGTATGCATCTTGTGCACTCAAAAGCAATCGCATGAATCGCTTCACTTCACTCGTGGCCTCATACACGCCTCGTGGTCACCACCACCACCTCCTCCTCCTCCTCCTCCTATTCCTTTGCAATAAGTACACCCTTCTACTTGAAACCGTAATGTTGCAGGTATCTTTTCCTCTAGTGACTTTTCTTGTTCTGAAAGTGTTGTGCTGCAATGTTTTGTTACACATTATCGCATAAAAGTTGATATCATAAAGTGGCATAAGTTTTCACAAGCGGTCCTTAACCAATAGATGCATGCAAAAATCGTATTTACCAATTATTCAAAATGTTCTCACACGCGGTCTTTACTTGAAGGAAAAACAGAGGAAAATTATATACAAACACGAACAGAGGAAAGATAGAGCTCACACATACACATCGAGATGAAGCAGCACTCAGCCGGCCATGGCTTCAAGTGCACTGTATTTCACCGTTGAAGTCTACGACCAACTCAATGCCAATATTTCACTGAATGAATTTTATTAATTTTTTAAAGCATTCCAACATGTCAAAATTCAAATATTAAAAGAGAAAAAAGTCACATTAAAATATTAAATCTTCATTACAATATTAAAAATATATAGAATATATGTCAAACATTTTTTCCAGCATTGACATCTTCTCGCATATAGGGTTTCAAATCCTTTTAAATGCTTTTTCTATGCACTTGGTGTTTTCTGGATTGGTGAAAAGGCACATATCTTCATATTGATTATATTCCTCTTCATTATCTCCCACATTCTCATCTCCAACAATATTTTGCTTTCCAGAAACAACTACATGCATCTTCTTAGTTCCTGGATCCTGTACATAAAAAAACTTGTGCAACACGATCGGCGAGAACCCACGGGACATCTTTATAACCCACTTTATTCAAGTCTACCAGTGTCATCCCATAGTTGTCCACTTCCACACCATCAGGACGTTTGACCCATTGGCACGTAACTTGCATACTTTCACCATAATCGAGTTCCCATATTTCCTCTATGAACCTGAAGTATGTGGTCTTCTGCCCTTGTGGATCATAAGCCTCTATACGAACACCATTATTTTGTGCAACACTCTTACCGTCTTTTTCCTTAGAGTAAAATATGTAACCATCGATGTCATATGCTTGTCATGATGTCACCAAAGCATATGGGCCAAAAGCTAACGTCTTCATTGTTGAGTCTTTTATAGAGTCTCCGTATCACTACAGCAATACGACTCACTTATGATGGCCAAAACTGTTGTACGTAAGGTCTAAACCATCGTAATTAGCTTAATTACGACATTTTAAGCCTAATTACGATGGTTTCTAGCCATCGTCAGGATTTGGTCATAAGTTATAACTTACGATGACCACCGCCGGTGGCTCGTAGCCGTCGTATTTAAGTGTCTAGGCCACATGGTGGGCTGGGCCATACTACTTACGACGGCCAGGGCCAGGCCGTCGTAAGTTAGTTGGGCTTACTTACGACGGCCACAACAGCCGTTGTAAGTAACATGGTCTAATTTACGACAGCCTATATACAGGCTGTCGTAGGTTATGGTTTTAATTTTTAAAAAAAAAAACATAAACTAGCTACCCTGGCACAATTGCTAGCCGAGACAAATCACACAGTTATACAGACAAACAAGACAATACACAATCAATGGTTCATTCATTAAGTCTAAGAAAATCTAAAAACACATAACAGCTACACACTCCCCTCACAACTACCTCCGGAGCCGTAAACATCGTCTTCGTACGTCCCTCCCAGTGCTGGTACCTGCGGAGATGGAGTCTGCGCCTCCGTTGGTGAACCCGGCAAAGTAAATAAAAGTTAGACATGTCTATTCCTCTCTTTCCCTCTCTCCCTCATTCTCTCTCTCTCTCTCTCTTTCACTCTCAGTACTTCTCTTTCACTCTCTCTCTCGCTCTCGTTGTCCCTCTCCCAATCTCCCTCTCCCTTCTCTCTCACTCTCTTTGTCCCTCTCCCCATCCCTCTCTCCACCATTCTCTCTCTCTCACTCTCAGTACTCCTGTTTCACTCTCTCTCTCTCGCTCTTGTTGTCCCTCTACCATCCCCCTCTCCCTTCTCTCTTCATTTCACTCTCTCTACTACTCTTTCACTCTCTCCCCATCCCTCTCTCTCTTTTTCACTATCTCTCCCTTCTCTCTCCCCTCTTTCACTCTCTCTCTCTATTTCTCTCTCCCCCTATCTCTCCCTCCCCCCGCTCTCTCTCCCTCTCCCCGTCCCTCTATCTCTTTCACTATCTCTTCCCCCCTCTCTCTGTCACTTTATCTCCCTCCCTGTATTAAATAGTATTAAAGATTTATACAGTGTCTGCGATATCTGTGCTGGGGCGGCTATAACGAGGGCGCCTGTGGCGGCTACGGCCACGAAGGAAATGAAACCTCCTGGCCACTCTTTCGAGCTAAAGCCTATCATTGCAACATATTAGAACACATGTATATTACTAAAATGCTAAAAATTTAAAAATCAGTAATTTAAATTACTTACCTCCACCGCTGCCTGCATCTGGGCAATGAGGTTGGCCTGGTGCTCCTAGACGGCCCTCATCCTGTCAAGCTCCTCTTGGGTCCACGCAAGCCTATACTCCATGGCACGGAACTCCAAGTCCCTCTGCGATAGACGACCACTCGACGGCCCAATGGACAAAGCCTCCATCGATGGAGTGCCTCTCGAAGGTTGCGCCGCCCTCGAGTCGACAACTCCATTGAAAATGGCAAACCTACGAAACATAGAAAAATAATAAGTAGAAGAATGAAGTTTAAAAAATAAAACAGTTGACCAACTCACCGTCCATGGGCCTTCCCGCCGCCCCTTGCGTACACGGCTCTAGGCTTAATTGACGCATTTTCCCAATCTTATCCTTCGCCGTGTATCTTCTTCACCTCCTGCACGTACTTTTCCTAAAAAAACAAAGAAATGATGCAAGCATGTCAATACTAGTATTACTTATAATTAAATTGATGAATTTTTAAAACTTACCAGTCGGTCGGCCGCGACCTGACTACACTTCCAAGACTGGGAATGGTCACTTCCCCTGTGACCTCTCTTCCAAACTTCGGTCGGTGTCAGCTCCTGACCGGTTTCTCGCTCCTGTAGATACGTGTTAGTTGAAGAAATATAATATCAACACATGAATGAACTTAAAATATACTTACCATGTGTTTAGCCATACGCACGTAGCCATCAGCACCGTAGTTGTTCTGGCCGTCTGTCCCTCTGCAGGCTCGAGCCCTCATGGACTTACTGATGAATTCCTGGCTAGCCCAGTACCGGCAAAGAGCTCGGTATGCATCGGGATGGCTCTCTAACCAGCTAATACTAACCTGCACATATTTAGTATTTCATCAATATTGTTAACATAAGTAATTATTGGAAATAGTTAAAATAATAACTTACCTCCTCGTACTGCTCCTCGGTCAAGTACGTGTCAGAGTCCTTCCAAAATGGGCCCCCTAGCTGCTGCTTCTGATGCCACTTGTTGTACTCGTTGATGGCCTGGATGCGGGCGTACGACAACGCCTGCACCACGAGCTTCCGAGCATTGTTGTGGAACACGGCAGTCACGTGCTCCGTCATGCTCTCGCTTGAGTTCTCTAGCTGGTACCGCAGCTTTAAGAAAACAAAAATTTGATTAATCCGCATGAACAATTTAAATGAGTGTAAAAAATGAAAAACATTTAAACTTACCATAATATCGTTCCACACGGCCCCCTGAAGGGTGCCGTGGACCTCGTGAGGGACACGAGTGTAGTTGTTCCACGACAAAGCAGGGACACCGTCGATGACACCGGGATAGTGCAACCGCACTAAAGCCCCGATGACACCGTTAACCTGCCTGTGGTGTCCCTGATCTGCGAACAGTCGTGCCAGGATCTGCAAAATTTGTTAACTTATTATGTATCGGTAGACAACATCCAATATTTAATACTATACAATTTGTTTACCATTCTCCGAGTGAATGAATGGTGATCCGCTCATGAGGAACAGGAGGAGGAACAACAAAGTGGGTCCTCCTCGTGCATCGCCTCTTCGGCGGCACCACGTCTGGTGACCCGGACGGCTGGTCACCACTGGAGCCGAAAGGATCCACGTTCACTGGCTCCGAGGGCTGTGTAGCCAGCTCTGAGGGCTGGGTATTCCCAACCTCCGGCTCCGACTCAGAGGACTCTGAGTCAGACTGCAAAAGAAAGGATTCATAGGAAAAAATAATTGATAATAGGAATTTTAAATAACATGATTGGCAACTGAAATTTACCTCCGTGGGTTGAAAGGCAAAACCTCGGTCCGAAAAGTTTGGAAGGTGCCTCATCAGCTGAGAGGGTCTGCTCGCACTGGACGAGGTACCTGAGAAGACCAAGCCCCGGGGCTGGGTGAGGAACCCTCTCACCCCCTTCCTCCTCTTCCCCTTTCCATTTGACGACGACATCCTGATGCAACAAGTAATTGATAAATATACTAAGATAATATACAAAATTCATGATAAGTTAGTGAAGAAAACATTACATCCTCAATTTCTAATTCACCAACGTCACGATCATGTACCCTACTCCGTAAACCAGACCATCGATCTTCTTTTCTAAGATTTTGGACTAGATTTCGTTTCCGCATATCATAAGTCTCGACATCTTGAGCGTCTCCAACCAAGTCATCGAGTCCTAAACCAGAATCGACGATGAACGACTCTGGCAACTCTTCTTCTTGGTAAACCTCATCAACCGAGGTGTTCTGACGTACACCTTCTTTGTGCCATATCATGTGTCTGGTAGTTTTTTTTGAAAGAAACAAACACTTCAACTGAGGTGTTAAGTGTAAGTATCGAAGCTTCTTACGTGCCACTTCTGTCGTAACATTTTCATCATCTTCATTAACGACTTCAACATACCTCGATTCACCACATTGTAAATATTTCTTCTCTTTCGCATGTTGTTTCCAAAAAAACATGCAGTTGTCTGGACACACATCAATCTTCTCATATTTCATACCGAGACCCGAAAGCAATTTCTTCACATGATACATATCTTTAGGCACTTTATGGGGCCATGGAAGGATATCGCTGATAATTTAATGAGGTCGTTGTAACAGTTATTAGAAAAGAAATATTTAGACTTAATTGACATAAGTCTAGTCATGAAAGTGAGGAGTGTCACTTCCGTGTGTTCATGCAGCGGCTTTCTGAAGCTTTGAGAAGCTCAAAGAACGCTTCAACCTCCGTTGTAGGTGGATCCTACGTAAGGTCTGGTTGTAAAGCTTCTAGCATCTCATCCATCCTATCATCCCCCGTAATATCATCAATGTCCTCTTCCACTTCTTGTACAGCTTTAGAAGCTATCTTGCCATGAAAGGTCCAGACCTCATAACATGGCATGTAACAGTTTCGACACAAATGTATCGAAAGTTCCACTTTATCCAAAAACTTGGTATTCCGGCATTTTGTACATGGTTACCGCACCTTATTGGTATTCGACAATGAAAATGCTTGATCTACAAAAGCATCTGTCTTGGCGAACTACTCATCTAAGTGACCACCAGATCTGCTCTTCCCACAAGTATACATCCAACTACGGTCTTCACCCATGTTTTACTTTGCAGTATAAATCTAGAGAAATTACATTCACTTTACATCTATTGAAAGGGATAGGTACTAAACCCACCCAAGAGTGGCCGAGAGGAGCGTGCTTATAACGAGGTGCAGGGTCCGGATCTAGACGAAATTTCGGCAGCATAATCCCGCTGTTCTTCAACTGCACGCCTAATAATGGAGCAGCGGAGAACATTAGGGTTAGGCCGTCAAAATTTCATCCGAATCCAGACCCCACGTCTCATCATAAGCACGCCCCCTCAGTCACTCCCAGGCTGCCCAAAAAGGGACAATTCCGAACCTACATGCCTCACATGCGTAACGCATGTGAGACAGGCCGGTCCAAAAATGGGTGACACATATTGTATAGGTTACGTTAATCTTACATTTTGCGGTGATTTACGAGAGAGGTAATAACGAGGGAGAGAGAGAGAGAAAGGAAAGAACGAGGGCGATTAGGGCTAAAAATGGCCGGAGAGTACTCGGCGATGGCGGAGGAACTCCGACGATCTTATTCTCTGACACAGATGGACAAAAAATCTTGATCGAAAACCTAAGAAGCTCTAAACTAGTTGACTACGGCAGCGACGACCATGGCGATGACACCTATGGCGCTTCTTGATTGAAAACCACATGATTCTCAACGGTTGTCTCAGCGGCGGCCATGCCCATGGCCGTTGACCTTTAAATGGGCCGTGTCGGGCCATATTTGGGGTTGTGCCGGGGCGAGCCAGCCCGAAGCCCCATTATTATTTATATATCGATACTATACACTCAAGCAATCAAATTAAACTACAATTTCTAACTTAATAATCAACTGACTCAGAATTTCAAAAGAAATACTAAACTAACTTAATAGTCAACTAAACCAAAATTAAGGAGGCGGCGGTAGGGGTGAGGGTCGGTGTAAAAGTTCCAAAAACGTGAATGCAAAGGAATGGGTGATTGAACTTCATTGTGTTTCTGTTCATGAAAAATGGGACTTAAAAAAAACTTTCTTACATGGGATGGTACACATGAGGTGCAACCACATGGGTTCAAGCATGCCTTTGAAAGTGTTGGACCAAGGTGGAGTTCAACTCATGTGTAAGCATACATGAACATGAGAAAGAACAAAAATAAGGTCTTTAGTCTCAAAGGCTCAGCTCAAATTACTGCCAAGCTTTTGTATACACATGGAGCCTCATACATTTGAATTGAGGAGAAGGTGGTGGCAACTTTCTGATTTGAGGGTGAGCTAAAAAGGATTGGGTTCATGCTGAATTCAAACATGTTAAGGCAAGGGAAATGACTTGAGTTATGTCACGTGAAATGATAAACTCAAATCTGGACATGTGGGGAGAGCTAAAATGTTCTTTAGCTCATATTGAACACATGTTAACCTAGGGAAGGATTTCACTCCCAAAAACCTAACTCATAGGCACATTCTTTTTGAGTAGAGGGGAGGGAAGTTTAAACCCCAGTTTTGAACCCTTGCAAAGCATTCATGTTCAGATGGTCCAAAAGCATATATATGAGATGACCATTGCAGTCCTCAGGTATTAAAGAGCTTAAGTTCCAAAATTGGAGAGTGTTTGAGCTCATATACCATTTGTTCAAAGCCTTGTTTGAGATCACCTCGAATTCAAATTTGAGGGGCATAGCCAAACTGAACTTGTGAGGTTCAGCTTGGGACCAATGCCAGATCCAGCATAGGCCAAAAGCAAACCAAAGGGTTTCACCCAAATTCAAATGGGTCATTACCAAAGAGGGCTTAAATATTCAGTTTGAATTAAATGGTTCACTTCAAGAAAAAGAAGGCCATTTCCAAATAGGAATTCAAACTGTTGTTTGAAAATTGTATTTGCAATGGCCAACTCAAAGATCAGAGGACATATTTGAATTCCTCAGGTCCAAATTATGAGGGAGCCAAGTTTTGAGAAAATTTGGAGGAGCTTTGATATGAGTATCAAAGGGGCTTAGGAATATCCTTCAAATTTGTATTCAAATTTTGAATCTGAAGTAAAAATTGACCAATTGGCAATTGGCCTTTGAATTTGAGCTCTTCATAGATGAATTTGCAATGTACAAAAATTTGGAGATATTTGTGAGAGTTTTGGGAGATAAGAAGAGGGGTGGACCCCACATGTCATTGGGAGGAGACTTACACCCGAAGGAAACCGGCACTTCTGTTCAGACCGAGCTCGGGCAAATGACCGCAGGACGACACCGCAACACACGGGGAGGCCACCTACTGGTTTCAGCTCACGCTGGAGACCTGCTCGATGTCTCCTCGCGCCCTCATCCGTTCACGGAGTGCTCTGCTCGATCACCAAATGCCACACGAGGCCCTGCTATTCCTCTGGCACAACACCGAGCGAAAATGCCGCCGCTGCCTCGGTCTTGCTTGGGAGCCAGAAAAACTCGGCATGCAGAGGCCGGCTGAGCTGCAAAACCACACCAGGAACTTCTCCTTCACCTCCTCAGCACGACAAACAGCAGCTTCCGTTGTCCTAGGGTTGGCGCACGAAGGTTTTTCCTTCTCCTCAGTCCATACAACTTGCCTCAATGTTCTTCGTCTTCTGGTCGCTCCAGTGCTTCTCCGGCACAGCAAACTTCGCCCTAAGGTGCGCCATGACCTGTAGCTACCCCTCCCGAACCCACTCTTCTCTCCCCCGACGCCGGCTCGCCAGAATTTGATTTTTAGCACCGGCGCACGTATAGAACAGACCTGTGGGAAATCTTGAAATTCACCCAAACCGATTGATCATCCCTCCTACAATTAAAACCACAGCAACTAGATTCCCCAGCGCCCTCCCATGCTGAAGAACGAAGCAAACCGACCCTCCTATGCTCCGGGCGACGAGAAATCACCGGCGGCGGCCAAAACTGCCACGGTCCACGGTGACGACTAGGTTGCAGCCATTTTCTGCACGATTTGATCTCCGTTCCATGTTCCTAGAACCATAGGGATGATGTAGGGCATCATGGCTCGCCAGGAGATGCCTTGGATACGCTGGAACGCGTCCATGTCGAGCTCCCGAGCCGCCCTGCCGGTGCCGACCTACCTACAGCCGTTTTCATGCGTGGAAACCTTGCCCGACAGCTGCGCCATGTTCCAAGGAGTATGTAGGGCGAAACCGGAGCTCATTTGGTGGAGAAATGAGAGAGAAATAGCCATGCCACGCTTTCTGCCGGTGTGCACCCGCGGGCTCTGGCGGGAGGTTGAAGAAGCAGCTGACCCGTGGGCCCCACGTGTGACTGTGCTGTTTAAAATCAAACAGAGACTTGTTCGAACTTGTAAAATGCATAACTTGGTGTAGGAAGCTCCACAAATAGTGATATAAATTTTGTTGGATTTCTCTAAGAGAGTACTATCCAGGGGTACAGCCCAATATTTATGAAAATCCCTGGTTTTTGCTCATTAATTCATATAAGGAAAATTTTGTAGGAATTTTTCCAGGAGCTCTGTGTATTGGAAAATTCCCAAATTTGGGAAGGAGATTCCTCCAGAAATTCCTGAACTCCAGTAAAATTTGCAGAATCATTGGACCTAATTTGCTTGGCCAAATGTGGTGTTAATTCCTTATGTCTCTGAAAATGGGAAAAATAAACAGAGTTCAATTTCAGAATTTCCCCCCAAACTTTAGAACCTCATAAGTCTTGCTAGGAAGCCCCACATTTAGTGATTCAAATTGGGTTGGATTCCTATTGAATAGCTCTGTCCAAATCTACAAACCAATTTGTATGAAACTCATTATTTAATTCTGGAAAATTCTTTAAAGCTTTTCAGAAAAATAATTGTTGAGGGAGTTTGGCTAATCCAAAAATCCTCAAACTTTTCCAGAATTGTCTTTAGGGTGTCATTGAACCCCTGTAAAAGTTTCAGCTCAATTGGAGTTGATTTGGTCAGGGAAATTCAGTTTTGAAGATGCTGTGTTCAATTAAATACAGAAACATTTTCAGAGAATTTCCAAAACTTGGAAATTCAGTGATGGGGAGATTCTTAGCTCCACAAATCCTAGGAAAATTCATGCAAGCTATATGAACTATAATGGAAATTGTAATTCACTAAGTTTGGCATGAACATGGGTGTGATCTCAGAATTAATTCTTCTTTGCTTAGAAAATTATTCTGAACAAACCACTCAATGAAAAGTGCTAATTTTTGGTCCAGAGGACTTTCTTGTGACAAGGAACCACATGAGAATTCTCAGCTCCATTGGAGCTCTGGATCACCCCAGTGCTGTTTAACCTCTTAAGGTGATTAATATAGAAGAGGGGGAAACCACTTAGCACTAATCATGTTCTTAGATCCAAACCCAAACCACTAGCACCAGTGTCATTTTAAATTCTTAAACAGAGTTCCAGTTTTTGAAAACTCGTTATTAGAACTTGTAGCAAAGTCTTTACAATTAAACAATTATGCATATTCATTACGTGTAGCATCTACGTGAAGGACTTGAAGTCATTGGAGTAGAGACCAAAGGGGGGAGGCAAGAGGTCAAGCCAAGTGATCTTCACTAACTGATATATATATATATATATATATATATATATATATATATATATATATATATATAGTCCCCTGCAAAACAAAGGCAAGCCCCGGTTTACATCCAAACTTACAAGTTTTTATTTGTATTCACATTATATTGTCTAGCATTTGTTTATTGCATTACGTCTAGATGGTATGAAACTCCAAATGCATGAACCAGGAAACCCTGGAGTTTAATGTAGGATATGTTATGTTATCAATTAATTATAACTGCTGATCTCAACAAAAGTGGATTAAAAGAGGCATTACTCGAGTAGGCAGATTCCTACTCGTGAACTGGGATTAAGGGGGATCAATCGAAAGAGTTGGGAATTCATCCTCATAGTTGGGAATGGAGACCGGGCAGTGGATGGAAGGTCAAGGACGTGGTCCTGTGAGCCTAGTCTATGTCTGAGTCGATTAAGGCCCATTCTCGTGTGCGGCCCATTGGGCAAGTTTGAGTTGTGTACCGGATGCATACTGGCTATATGGGACCCAGGAAACCGATGTAACATGTTAACCTGGGTGTCGAGGCATATCTCACCGTCTGATGCCGATGCTGAAAGGATAGAGAAGTCGGCTCTACGAGGGTTTGCCGTAGAGAGACTTAATCCTAGTCGGTGGGACCGGTTCGACATTTGGGTGTCGTGTGAAAGGTGGCCACGTACGACGTAAGTGACGGCTGCTGTGTGCAACATCGAGTACGGGCGTACGTGTCGTGTCAGCCGGGTGTTTTTGATTGCAATCACCGTCGCTCGCGGAATGGACTGAGCATACTTGTTATCTGCGTTGTGACGTAGTAATAAACCGGGAAACATTTAACCTGCTTCGTGGGTAATCCTCATAATGGAGATGAGGAACGATCAACACTTCACTAAATTTAATTTCCACCTTGGGCTAGTAGCGTCGAGGCAAAGCATTTCTTGTTTGATTGTGGAGTCTCGACGTTAGTGGCGTAAGGTTTGCATGAGTTTAGAATAGCTCACTAAAGTTACTTTCACCTCGGGGAAGTGACATCGAGATGAAGCATTTTTTGTTTGATTGTGGAATCTCGATGTAGGTTGCACGAGGGCTATAAAAGTTGCTTAAAACTTGAAGTAAGGACTCTCCTTTAGCTCAAGTTCTTCGTTTGTGCAAACTTCTGTAATCAGCCCTCTATTTCCATCATGTAGAGTTTCATGACTAGGGTGACGGGTCAGTCTTGCTGAGCTTCGTGCTCACAGATACTACCTAAGTTGTTTTGCAGGTAATAACTGTACGCCGATATGATCGGGTGTCCGATGAGACTCGGAACTCTCCGAGTGGTGAACTCATGGCAACCCTTGCCGCTGCTATTATGATAGTGTTGCTAGCGAGAAGGGTCCGCGGGCTGGACACCTTCTCTGTTGCTTAGCATAGGTATGAGACGTGAGTTGTAATAGTCTTCCGCTGTAGCATATTTTTGAGCAGTATTTGTAAAATCAACACTTTGTAAGCTTCCGCTTGTTTTATGTAATATGATGCTTTATTATGTGTGCTGTTGGGTGCCGCATCGCACGGCACCACCCAATGCGATTCCCGGGCGAGGTGCCCCGTCCCCGTGAGTGATCGGGACGGCGGGGTCCTCACAGTCAGGCGAGGAGAGGGCGGCGAAGGAAGGGGGGGGGCGAGTTGAGGGCGGCGCTGAGATATAAATTGATTTTCTATTTACTAATTACTACTTTTATTCTTATTTATTTGGAATTTTCATATATTTATATATTACTAAGACGACGCCTCGCCTTACGCCTTACCGCTTAAAAGATAAAAAAGGGGTATGTCGCCTTACCGCCTTATGTGGCAGTGGCGGCAGCGTGGGATCGGCAGCGGCGGCGGCGAATGGAAGGCATCTCGGCTGCGGGCTGGGGCGCGTGCTCGATTTGGGTGACGCTTAACGGGTGCAGATAGGATCCGATTTGTAATAGTTTTACATCACGTAAACAGGGAAAAACAGCGTTTAAACCCGACCCAAAACCGTTTCATTCAGCCCATTTATAACGTTTAGACGACCGCTGACTCGTTTAAACAGGACAACCGTTTACAGACCCGTTTAGGCCCTAAACAGTGCAGTGACTACCTGCTTACCGTTTAAACCCGTTTAAACGCCTATTTAGACCCGTTTAAGATAATACTGTTAATAACTATGATCTGATTAAGTAATAAGTTAAATCGTTAACTAAACTAATTAATAAAAACTAAATTAAGAACTAAATGAACTTAATGAATTACACTAATTACTAAATGAAATAAATTACTTACTAAAATAACTAAATTAAGTACTAAATGAAATAAATGAACTAAAATACTTACTAAATGAACTAAATTAATTATTAAATGAACTAAATATACTAATTTAATTACTAAACAAACTAAATTAATTACTTACTGAACTAAATAAACTAAATTAATCACTAAATCAACTAAATTACTTACTAAATAAAACGTACCTCAAAGTGGCGGTGGCGCCGGTGCGGCTCGGGCGGCGGGGCGGCGTGCGGCAGCGTCGTGTGGCGGCAGAGGCGGCGCAGGGCGATGGCGGCCTCGGTGACGGTGGCGGCGGTGCGGGCTCGGTGGTGGCGGCGGTAAGCGCCGTGGCGGTAGTGCGGGCTCGGGCCTAATGAGCCCAAGCTCAGGCCGAGGCGGCGATTAAAACAATTCACTTACGACGGTCGTGTAACTTACGACGGATTAGGTTATGGCCGTCGTAAGTTACATCTAGTTTACGACGGTGTAGTAACTTACGGCGGTTTAGGGTCACGGCCGTCGTAACTTACGGGTAAATTACGAAGGCCAAGTAACTTATGACAGCCATGGGCCTGTAGCCGTCGTAAGTTAGTTTACTTATGAAGGCCCGCAGCGACTGTTGTAAATAACGTGGCTGTCGTAAGGTGCGACGTTTCTTGTAGTGTATGATATATTTTTGTCCATTGGACATTCAATGAAACATCTTCTGTGCTCTTTCATGATCCAATTCTCTGTGCGGCGTTGGTTTTTTCTGCGAAGCTCAATTTCTTGTTCCTCGATGTACGACTCAGCTATTGCGAGCTGTTGTAGTACACCAAAATATGCACAGTGTACTAATTTGTAATTCTGAACTATAAAAGTTTTCTTACCTACTTTGCCTCTCCCACATAGTCTACCTCATATACTATTATAGGCACAACTACCGGCTTTCCATCTTTGATGTAATCAGCGCAACCCTCAATCACTTCTTCACTAGTATATTTTTCCATAATTGAACCCTCTGGGTGAGCAAGGTTTCGCACATAACCCTTTAATACTCCTAAATATCTCTCCTATGGAAACATATGATGTAAATATAGTAGCTCTAATGCTTTTATCTGATCAATAAGATGTATGATTAGGTGTACTTGTATATCAAAAAAGGATGGTGGGAAAAACATCTCAAGCTTATACATAGTCTCGACGATATACATTTTCAAATAGTCTAAGTCTTCACAGGCTATCACCTTTTGCGATACTGCATTGAAGAACTAACACACACGTGTGATGATAACTTTTAAATGTTCAGGTTTGATGACCCTTATTGCATTGGCAAGGAACACAGTCATAACATGTGACAGTCGTGAGAATTATAGCAGAATAAATACAAGTCTTTCATCGAGATTAGTTTGTGGATATTGGATGAGAAACTCGTGGGCACTCTGATCCCACGCAAGCATTCGCAAATTGCCTTTTTTCTCATGTAGTGTCAAGTTGTAGTTGGCTAGGGGAAGGTAATGCTTCCTGTTGGCCTTCTCTACCGGGTGAAGCTCTGGTCTCATATCAAGATTTACTAGATCCATACATGATTTTAATCCGCCTTTTGTTTTCCTCGGCATGTCCAGGAAGGTTGCAATGATGCAGTCAAATACATTCTTTTTAACGTGCATCAAATCAATACTATGGCAAATTTCTAGATTCTTCTAGTACGGAAGATACTTGAAAAAAATCGATTGTTTCTTGAAAGCCATGTCTATTGTATCAACCAAAGATGTAGTTTTCTTTATCTTTGTTCCTTTACATTTTTTCCCTTAGAGAAAGCAACCTGAATGTTCTTGATCATTTTGAACACGAGTTTTCCACTGTTAGGTTTTGGTGCCGTATTTTTTCAATTTTGTTATCAAATTGTTCTTTCATCTTCCTGTACTTGTTTGTATCTGTCAAGAACTGCCAGTGTCTCATGTACACTGTCTTTCTGGATGAAGTGAGGTACAAAAATTCAGTTCCATCCACGCACCTTACACAACCTTTCTTCCCTTTCATTTTTCCCGATAATGTAAACAGTCCGGGATAATCATGCACGGTAACGAATATCATTGCTCTTAGCGTGAAATGCTTCTACTTGTACTCATCCCATGTACGTACCCCTTCATTCAACAGTTTTTGCCATATCTTCTATTAGATATTCCAAGAACACATCAATTTCAATGTCGGATTGTTTCGGACCTTGTATAAGAATAGATAACAAAATATATTTCCTTTTGTGACACAACCACATCAGTAGGTTGTACATCGTTAAGACCACATGTCATGTGGTGTGTATGCTCCTTTTTTCACCAAACGGATTCATTCCGTCTGTACCAAGGCAAACCTTACATTTCTGGTTTCCTTTGCAAACTCTGGATACTGAATATCAAAATTCTTCCCCCGGATTGCATCACTAGTGTGTCGAATAGTTTTTCATTCTTCCAGCGCTACTCAGAATGCCAACGCATAAGTACATCCTCCCTAGGGTTTGCGAACAAACGCTTCAAGCGATCAATTACTAGAAGGTACCACATCACCAAGACAGGAATTTTTCTCTTATTCTTCCCGCTTGCATCGTCAGAAGTATCGTCATCGTCACCATCAGGGCCAATAATATTCTTCTTATTCTTCTGGGTCTTATTCATGTTGGGAACATACTGGTGATAGTAGTCCTTCTTGTATCTACTGACACCGCAGATGGGGCATCTAGTTGCGAGCTCATGCTCTTTGCGATACTGAATACAATGGTTCACACAAGCGTGTATTTTTGTCACACCTAGTGACATCGAGCAAAGAAGTTTCTTCCATTCATAAGTGCTTTTGGGTAGTTTATTGGGATTTGGAAGAATTTCTGCCAAAAAATTTAAAAGATCAGAGAAACTATAATCAGACCATCCCTGTTTGCGTTCAACTTTAGTAGTTCTAAGACTGCATGAAATGTAGTAAACTCTTTATCACAACCCTTGGATTCATCATATAAGAGCTCCATCGCCGCATTCTGCAATGTCTCCATTTTACTTAAACCTTTTCTTGCTACAATAGAAATCAATAGATGTGGTTCGATGTGACGCAACATCTCCTCACAATCAAACTCATCACCATCATCATTCTGATTGTCATTACCATAATCGATATGAGCATTATCATTATCAG
Source organism: Neostapfia colusana (assembly GCA_030760725.1). Taxonomy (NCBI): domain Eukaryota; kingdom Viridiplantae; phylum Streptophyta; class Magnoliopsida; order Poales; family Poaceae; genus Neostapfia; species Neostapfia colusana. The sequence continues at coordinate 79,142,982 of JASWHV010000007.1, read as the reverse complement.
AACCTCTCTCATCATCTTTATCCACCTCATGTGTATCTAACTCACCATACTCTGTCCATATTGGGTAGTTTTTTTTTTAACCCCTTTTCACCAAATGAGATTGGATTACTATAGTATATATCCAAGCAATCCTATTTTCACAGTCGATACATGGACATAATATGTCATCTATCTTTTGCATCTTCACATGTCTCTTGGATGCTTCAATAAAGTTTGCAACATTTTGAATGTACATAGGAACAGGTCTGGCATATTGTACATCCATGCTCGGCGGTCCATCTTCTATGTTAAACTGCAAAAATAAAAATATGATAGTAACCATTTCTTGAGCAATTTCATACAAACAAATATTAGAAACAAATAATATTTCTTACGTGACACCTTATTCAGTAAAATCGAGCACACCATTAGTGTCATTAATATTGTTTATCAAACACACCCTTGCCACACCAGAAAAATTAAATATCCACGAAGCATTAATTAATTTAAATAACCTCTAATGCAAGTGAAGGCCGAAAGGTGAACACAAGGTTCATAAAGCTAGTGTACAGTGATGGCACTTGGAGGCAAGGACGACGACGTGCGCGCGCTTGGAGGAAAGGGCAAGGACGGCGATGTAGGCTCGGCAACGAGGGATAGGACGGCAGCGGCGGCGAGAGGCAAATTTATTTTTTGGCAGCCTGATGGTGTCGATGTGAAATCTTCCGAGTTAGATTTTTGCGGTGTCCAAGCGGTGCTTTATATAGTCGTTCATTATCACAGGCGGGTTTTATGATGCTCCACTAAAAAACTGCCTGTGATAATTGCCTCTTCATAGGTCTGCTCTTCAGTTTCTTCTTCCTTCGCTTCATTTTTTATTAGTTTCCAATGTAAATACTCAAACATGTATAGATTCTATAAATTAAGTCCAAACTCGATGATTATTTTTTCTATATTCTTCAAAAAATAATATATACCAGATGGAACAAAAATTTTAAAACTTATATAGGTAACATTGTTATGTTTTGGTAAATATAGAATTAATTTATATGCACATATTATTTAGATTTTTATATCTCCTAAAAAAATGGATCTTCCACTGAAAGTTAGTTTGTATGAACCTATTGTCTTATTTATACATGTATGAATTTTGTTAATTTTTAAAGCAATCCAACATGTCAAAATTCAAATTATCTATCATTCTAATAAAATGCTCTTATACATACGAGGCATTCTTCAAATTTTGAACACACATTGATTCAAACAATTTTGTAAAAGTCTGGAAAAATCATAGAGTTTCGTATGATGACTAAAAAGTTCCATAGAAAAATTCACTCACAAAATCATTGTATTATGCAAGATACAAAAATGATAAATAACCTATTTATTTGTTTTTTATGTTCTGACAAATTTTAAAGGTTTTTCCAAGTGAAATTTAATGTGCACCTTTAATACTAAATCATATTACAAGAACATGGAATTTGGGCTTTTACAAGCCTCCTTATTTTGACCAAGAATATTAATTAATCCTAAACTTAGCAAACTTTTTTCACAGACGGTTCTATATTAAAAACTTCATCAGCCAAATGCACCCAATGTTGAATATGATTGCTATAATCTACTTATCAAGGTTAGTAACTTTGGGTTAGTAAGCAACCTAGGTTATATATCATTCCTCATTCGACATTTGTTGATCTAAAGAATGTCAATGTTTTTTTCAGGTTCCAGAGTAATATAAGAGACGTGTTTGGGAGCAAGCTCGACTGTACAGTTTAGATCGATCGATGGGAGCTTCATAGGAATATAAGTCCGAAATGTATAGTTTAGAGGGCACACAATGTGTATAAACTATGAAATGTTCATTGAGATGCAAATTTTTATCTCTGAATTGCAATGTGATTGCGGTTCTATATGTTCATCGTGACAACGATGCACATTTATTATCTCTATGCGCGAAGTGGCAACGGACAAATATACAAGAAAGAACATAATTTAAACATTTTTCACAGGCGGTGTGTGACATCCTGGCTCCCGGCTTAATAGGATTGATAGAGTACTCATACCATAAAGGTATACCTTCTCTTCCGTGAGCCCACCTGTAAAGAACTCCGGGGTAAAGCGTGCTTGGCCCGGAGAAATTTGAAGATGGGTGACCGATTGGGAAGTTTCGTCGGGTGCGCATGAGTGAGGACAAAATACACAGAAAAGACTAGTGTTGGTACGTGGGGCTAGTCTATGATCCTAGAGAGCTGCCACAAATGGTACCGGAGCCGAGCCTGCAGTTTCTTGGTGCGTAGGGGTCGGTGAGAAGGGTATGGTAGCGTGTGGGCCAGGGACGTGGGTACGTACACATGACGCGTGGGTCCTCTGTCAGGGACACGGTATGGTAGGCATGCTGCTACCAGGATGTACAGTATGCGTATACCAATACTGAACGTACTGACGTGGCTAAGAGGGGACGTTCCTGTCTTGGCGTTGACCAACGAGGACGTCGGTCTTCTATGGGGGGTGGATTTTGACATCTTGGCTGCCGGCTTAATAGGATTGATAGAGTATACCTTCTTTTTCGGAAACCCACCTTTAGAAAACTCCGGGGTTAAGCGTGCTTGGCACCAAGAAATTTGAGGATGGGTGACCGATCAGGAAGTTTCCCCGGGTGCGCACGAGTGAGGACAAAATGCGCAGAAAAGACTAGTGTTGGTATGTTGGGCAAGTCTAAGATCCTAGAGAGCCTGTGGGGATCACCGCCTTGACAGTCCAGGAATCGCATTGGGTGGTGCCGTGCGGTGCGGCACCCAACAGCACATGACTGAAAAACACATATACACAACAATCTATGTCTTTAATACATATTACTGTCACATTTTACAACAAATGTACAGGCCCACATTTGCAGCCGAAGATAAGAATACAACTCACGAGCTATAGCCTACGCTAAGAAAAAGGAAACCATCCTGCCCGCGGATGCTCCATACTAGCATTACACACAAACACGGCGGTGTGCTGGGTTCCAAGTGAGACTCACACCCCTCATCGGGTGCTGCCCTGCTCGGATCTCCCTTCCTCCCTAATGCTGCCTTATGCAACGTTACCTGCAAAACAATGGATCAACAAACCGTGAGTTTATGCTCAACAAAACTTAACCAAAGCCCTACACATGGAACTCTAAATGCTGGAAACAGAGAGCTGAATAAAGAAGTTTGCACAAAAGATGAATTTGAGCTAACAGAGAGTCCTTACTTCCAGTTTTAATCAACTTTTATAATCCTTACAGAATTCACATCGAGACTCCACAATCAAACAAGAAATGCTTCATCTCAGTGCCACTTGCCCGAGGAGAAGGTAAATTTAGTGAGCTATCCTAGACCAATACATACCTTGTGCCATTAACGTCGAGACTACACAATCAAACAAGAAATGCTTTGTCTCGACGCCACTAGCACAAAGTAGAAGTAAATTTAGTGAAAGTAGTTATCATCCCTCATTTCCCCAAGTTTCTTACAATGTCACAACTCAGTATACAAGTATGCTCACTACCGCGAGCGATGGTGATTCAAATCAAAAACACCCAGATGACACGACTCATACGCCCGACTGAGAAAGGTGATCAACCAATCCCCTCAACATCGTATGTGGCAACCTTTCACACGACACCCACATGTCGAACCGGTCCCACCGACTTGAAGTAAGTCTCACTACGGCAAACCCTTGTAGTGCCGACTTCTCACTCCTTTCAGAATCTGCATAAGATGGTGGGGATTGCCTCAACACCCAGATTAACATGTTACATCGGTTTCCTGGGTCCCATATAGTCAGTATGCATCTGGTATAAGATTAAACTTGTCCAGCGGGGCCACACACGAGAACAGGCCTTTAATGACTCAAACAGAGACTAGGTTCATAGGACCACGTCCTTGAGCCTTCCATCCATGCTGCCCGGTCTCCATTTCCCAATTAAGTGGATCAATTTCCAACTCTTCCAATTGATCCCCCTTAATCCCTGTTCATGAGTAGGAAACAACCTACTCGAGTTATGCCACTTTTAATCCACTTTCTCTTAACTTGACCATTAGCAACCATAAGTAAATGAAACCTAATCTAACCAATACTCCAGGGATTTCTTGGGTCATGCATGAGGAGTGTATACAACCTAGACTTAATGCACAAATAACAATTCTAAACATGATAAAGTGTATACAAATTTAAACTTGTAAATTTTGATACAGACCGGGGCTTGCCTTATTGTTGATCCCGACTAATGTTTCTGTCAGCATATTCAAGTCAGTGGCCTCTGAAATCTTCTCGAGAATCCCCTCTACCGATATGATCAATTAAACGAATGCATCACATTATGAAATAATGTGCTATATAAAACTACAGAAGCAAAATTGATGAATACAGAGGAGTCTATGGTAAAATTTTCAGAAGTTTCTGAGAAAGGAATTGTCCCCAAAAATTCTTGGAAGATTTAACTTTCAATGTTTTATAGGAATTAATTCAGATCTTTCCATATTGGAAAATATGATATTCTAAGAAGTCTGGACCTAAGGTTTCTAGGAAAATTTGTTCCAAAACTTTCTAAGTTTTCTGATGGCCAGACTCGAGGGTTGAAGTTCAATTCTATTTTCTGGAATTTGATTCTATGATTTTCAGCACATTTAATTAAACCTGAGAAAACCTACTGATTAAGCCCTCTTAATTAGCTCTAAAATTCCTAAATTTTTTACAGGAGATCAGGAACTAAGAGAAGAATTTTCTGACCGAAAATGGGAATATTTCATAAAGCCATATTCCTGGAATTAATCCCTAAAGGAATAAGTAAAAAGAATTCTACAGAAATTCCTGTGCAAGCAAGCAATTTGTTTCTCTGCAAAGTAATCCTTATGAGGAATCCAACAAAATTTGTATCACCCTTTTTGGAGTTTCCTACACAGAGTTATTGGCTTGCCAAGTTGCAGCATTTTCTGGATTTATTTTTTCCACAGAAAAATCTCTTCACCAGCTGACAGTGGGGCCCAGGGTTCAGTCTTCTTCAACCTCGGGACAGAGCCCCACGCTACGAACAGAGGGCGTGGCGCGCGTTGTTCTTTGCCATTTCTCAACTGTTTTCGATGAGACTTCATCCTACACGTTCCTCACAGCTTGGCCGAACAGCCGGGCAAAGTTTTACGGCATGAACGCCAGGAAGACCATCGGCACAAGAGGTGGCGCTTGGCGGTGCGGCGCCGACGAGTACCGGCGTGTCCCAAGCCTAAACCGATGAGAAAACTACCGTACAGCAGCACTGAAGGTTGTGGAACATGATTCTAACCCTAACCTGAGCTGAAAACGTCTGCAAATTGTACCTCGACGGTGAGCCGAGCCGTTTTTGCCCGGCGGAGCCGATTTCCCGTCGCCCGGGGCATAGGATGTAGGGTTTCCTTCGGGATTTGGCCTTGGGGGGTCGCTATGGTACCTGGTTGCTATGGATTGAACCGAAAAACTTATGATCAAACGTGTTGGCTGAATTTCCCTAATTGGCTTCGATCGGTTCTTCGTGTCTACCAACACAAAAAGTCGAATTCTGGCTCGCCGGCGTCGGGGAAGAGCAAAAGGGGTCCGGAATGAGCAGCTAGGCTTCATGATGAACCTTTGTGAGGGTTTTGTCGCGCCGGAGAGGGTCGGAGTTGGCCGGACGACGTGGAGTAGTGAAGGCGCGACGTGCTCTGTTTTTCGGAATAGAAACGGCTCTGTACCGATCGTAGAAGGCCGGGCACGGGCTGAGGAGGGGAGGAAGACGTCCAGGAGAGGACGGCGCAGCTTCGGGGTGGATAAACCGGATGCCACAGTGGCCGTAGGGTGATCTGCGCTGAAGAGCAGAGAAGCAGCCCCATTTTCTTCGGTTTGAGCGGCCGAGGGCGCATTGTGCTGTGGGTTGGATCGGGCGAGCAGAGAAGGAACAATTCGTTTGTGCACTGATTTTTACCGAGCAGCTTAGGGAGAGGTTGAGCCGCCTTGGGGAGCAAGGGCTTGCACAGCTCGGTGGCAAGCTCACGCAGAAGCAAAAGCTGGGGGTTCTCTGTTCCAATGACGTGCGGGTCCCACCAGCAGTCTCCCTCCTACAGAATAACAGTAGCTCCCAACTTCAAATGCTTGTGTAAATTCAAATCTGCGGATGATTCGAACTGTGGAATTCATATAGTTGGACTCTTATGATTTTTTTTGCAAGCTAACTGTGCCATCCGAATTTGAATTTGATTTCTCCAAATTTTCTACCCCCAGTCACAGTAGCTTCCTAATTCCAATTCAAATTTATTTTTAGAAATCTTGAAAAACTGAATTTGACAACCGGGGATTCAACCCTCTCTTGTGCCCCTAAATGAAATCCTATGTTTCACCTCCTTCGAGCTAAACTTTCTTTACTATCGTCTAGCCTTCATTCCGTGTGGCCAAATTTTGAATTTGAAAGTCTAGTTCAGAAGGAGTATACCCTGCTGATTTGAATTCTACTAGAAAACCAGCAAGGCTCAACTTAGGGATCTTACACGGTGTTTAACTAAGAGCCGCCTGTGAAAATCAGCGCCTATATGATGTAAAAGCGCAAGATGTTACTTGCCAGAGTGTTCATCACATCAACCCAAACCAGCTAATTTTGTGGATAGCTCATGAACACATGTGAAGAGCAAGTAAACACCATCAAGAGGTTGATTAGAGGAAGAACTCACAAATCCAAAAGTAGGATCCCACACATATAGACATGAGAGGCTGAGCTCACCATTAGGCCCTAAACATTCTTAGGAGTGTTCATGCCAAGTTTCATGCAAATTCAAACCATTCTAGGCACTTGGGTATACAATTGTACGAAGGGCTAATTTGAATGCAAATTCAAATTTCAGCTACTTTCCTCACTTGGATTCAAAAGTTGACTTCATATTCAAACTCAGCACATTTTTCTGAGTTGGTCCACCAATTTTCATCCTCATTGGAGTTCATCTTGTTGGGAGCTACAATTGAAGTAATTCAAAACTGAATTTGAAATTCAAATTCAAATGTGAATCAAATGTGGCCAAACAAACTCCAATTTGAAGAATTCAAATTCATTCCACAACTTTGTCTAAGTCTACCATTTAAGTGTGAGTAGCTGAGATATTTGCAGCAAAGAATGGAAAAGAATTAGAGGGGAGAAGTGGGCCCACTGGTCAGTGACTGAGAATATAGAGAACCGACTCACTCGGAGCCCTCTCCTCGCAAGAGACCGCAGCTCGGCCACATACTGCCGGCGCCAGCCACAATCCTCCACCTCACGGTAAATTCGCTGCTGCAAAGTCCCACACGACGCCAAGATCGTGCTGCTTTCACTGTTTCCGAGCTGAACCGAGCCTCTCCTGAGCCGTTCTTCATGTTCCGCTCGCAAACTTTTTGCTGCTCCCTCTGCTCACCAGCGACCGGCTCATCCCGGCTGATTCACGCACCGCCACCAGAGAAGAAAAGGTGTGCTTTCTTTTGCTGAAGCTGTAGGAGAAAGCACTGCTCCATTTCATGCGGTGTAGAGTGAGAATTTTTAGTTTCTTTCCTTGGAGTGTGTTAGGGTTAGAACTCGGTCGACGGTGAAATTCATTGCACAGAGGCAATCGCCGCTTAAGCTGCACACTAGACATGATCTGGAACACCTAGCGCACCTCCTCGATCAAGTAGCAACCAGTTCCATACACTAGGACCCTAGTTCCACGAGATTTTCATGTCGGCGGCCGAAAATAGGGCATCTCGCCGGTGAGGTCCTAGTTGTGGCCGTTTTTACGAGGATCAGTGCTCATATTCATGATCAGCAAGTCTCAGCAGAGCTCTCCGAAGAAACCGCGTCTAAAAAGGTGTAGAGAACACCGAGTTCGACGTCGCTGATGAGCTCCCGGCCGCTGTCACCGTCGCGAGCACTGTTCCGGCCATCGCCGAGCCTCGGTGAGTGCACCATCATGTTCCACGAGCGAATTTGTGCACAGGCGGTGAGTTCATCAATGGTCGTGCAGTAGAACGACCGGTGGTGAGCTCTCCGGCGAGGCACCACCACGGTTGTCGCGTGTGGCACGAGGTAGAAGAAAGGGTGCGGGCCCCACGTGGCAGTGAGAGGAAACCGGAGCCGGAACCCGCTGTGGCACCGGGATTTCATGCGGCTACGTGGGAAATTAAGCGGACCCACGTGTGTCTTTGTTGTCGGGCTGACACAGAGCCCTAGGGCCCACCAGCCCGGTTTAAACCTTTTGAATCTAGAGTTGATTTTCCAGAATTTCCCCAAACTTTGGAAGGCCATAACTTTGTTTAGAAGTACCCAAAGGATTCCGCTCTCCGAGTACTATCCAGCAAAACAAGTTTCAGTTCATGAAACTTATTATTGTTCCAGAATTAATTCCCTAAGTTTTAAAATGTTGGGAATTTTATCTGGAGAATTCCTTTATGAAAAATTCTGAAATTTGGCTAGGCTGTTCATTCGAAAATCCTTGAGTCACAGGAAAATTTTCAGATCAACCTAAGTCTATTTAGTCCCCATAATGGTGTGATTAAGTGAACTGCCCTGAGAAAATAGAAAAATGTACAGAAACATTTTTAAGAATTTTCTCAAATCTTAATTAGGGCATAACTTTCTCTAGCATTCTTCAAATTACATGAATCCAACTCCATTAGAACCATCTCAAACTCTAGTTTACAGAAAGTAATGGTTTGCTCCAAGAAAATCCCTGGAAATCCTTAGAAGCTCTAGTAATGACCATTTAGACTTTTATTTGAGCAGAGCTCAAATGAGTGTTGTTTCAAATGAAATTTGGTAAAGTCTCTGGTTAGGTTCTTACCAAGCCATAGTAAACATTTCAGAGCCAAATGAGATGTCTAGCTAGAGTTATAGTCTTTATATACTAAATTCAACACATTTGCATTTAAATTGACACATCGTTTAATTGATTTTGTGTAGTCGTTGAACGAGAAGACACCCTGGAGATTTTGGACTTCTTACCTCCGGAGGAGACACTAACCCCTGACCATCAGCAACAAGGCAAGCCCCGGATTGCATTTAACAAGTTTTATCAAGTTTTGCTTTATATGCACTTAGTTTGAAGTATGTATGTGCATTATGTTTAGGATGGATGAAACTCTAATTGCATAACCAGATTATTCCAAAGAGAGTGACGATAGTGTCTAAGTCCTCAAACAGATCATGCCTTGCTTAATGTTTATAGGCTTCGGTACAAGTCGAGTAGTTGGAATCTACTCGCGAGTATAGGATTCGTTACATATGGGATTGGTTCGGGATGTGAGATCATTTTAGTAAGAAAATGATACTAGCAGGGGCTAGGAAGAAGCAAGAGGAATTCTTGTATGTGTAGCCCTGTCTGTGTCGATTGAGGACCGATCCGTGTGCGGCCTGGCTGAACAAGTTTGAATGTACCGAAGGCATATCGGATATATGGGGTCCGATAAACTGATGTAACCTATACCTCCGGGCGTCGAGGCATAACACACCGATTTATAGGTGTAGGTTGAGGGCAGCAAGGTGGAAATCCGCTAACAGGCATAGAGAGATGCTCCGTGTAGGGAACCTCCTGTCCGTTTGGGTGCGACTGGTTCGACGTTTAAGCTGTTTGTTGAAAGGTTGTTCCGTACGACATCGAGTGAGCGTGCTGTGCAGCTCCACGGATGGGCGTACGTGACGTGCTATTCGGGTATCCCTGCAGGTGTACAACGAGTCAATTCACCATCCCTCACGGTTATGATTACCGCTTGTTCACTGTGTCGTGACGTAGATTAAAAATATGGAATGTTGTGGTTCAATACTGCTGATATGAATAACTTGTATTGCTACATGTGTGCCACCAAATATTGCTCACTAAATTTCAGATTCATGAACCGTTAACTTGTGGATAAAAGATGAATTAAGGATGAACTTGTTGGCATGTCCTATGCTGCAAATCACCATCCTACCTTTGTTATGACCTGCGTGTAGAGTTTCCTGTGCAGGAGAGACGGTTAAGACTTGCTAAGCCATCATGCTCACGGTTGCTGCTATGAGTGTTTTGCAGGTGAGGAGTACCCCACGGACTCAGAGTACGAGTCCACCGATGAGGGCTACCCTCTGTCGGGGACTACGGCTGTGTGGGAGCCTTACACGCCGCGTTGAGCTGAGTGGAGCTAGTGTGGGTTGTCCGTAGGGCCGGACAACCAACTTTTGTCTAGTTAGTTGTTGGCGTGAGTTATATAAATACCTTCCGCTGTAGTAGACTCTGTACAGGAGTTGTAACTGAAGAGTGTAGTACTTTTGTACAAATTCAATAAGTTTAAATGTAATACTATGTTTCTTATCGTGTGTACTGTCGGGTGTCGCATCGTGCGGCACCACCCTCTGTGATCCTGGAATGTACGGATTTCGGTCCGTCACAGGCTGGCATCAGAGCTGCTTAGGGGATAGCACACTAAATAAGGACAGTATTACTGGAAACTTAAGATTACGGTGAGGAATCGCTAGTATGCCCAAATAAGGACTATATTAGTATAGTTACTTAAAAGGCATGACTAACTTACTTGTTATAATTCTGAATTTTGATAATGTAACGACGCACCTACGCCCCGGTAAGCACGGTAAGGAACGCCACCAAAAGCGGTTCAATTTTGGTTAGCTCCCCTGACGAGGAAAAAGGTTCAGTGTATAGGTCTCACAGCTTGGTGTGAGACGTCAATATGAAACTCTTGAACTCTTCATGTTCCTGAGTTCATATGAAATGCTGGTCCCTGGCGTGCATTAGGCAAGAAAGTGGAAACCCCATCGTGTGGTTGGTAACGCGATAGTGTGTTCTTCTAGAAATAGCCTAGGAGGATATACGAAGCGCTTGCCATCAGCGTGCCCTGCCGGGCAGTAGGTGGTATCTGTTGGGTTGATAAAATTCCCAACCGTGACGACCCGCTCGTGCTCTACTCGGGTTCCCCGTTGTGTGGTGTGAAAATGCGACCATGTACCTTGAGACGTGGCTTAACTCAAGGACGGCCGTATGGCATCGATACGGGCATATGTTTTTACTATGATATGGACCTGCTTGAAATGACAACAACCTTTGAGTGCATCATTATTGTGTGTTCTTGTGCAGGTACTAACCATGTACGTATTTCATGTAGTACACATTGGCGAGAGACCGTTTTTAGTGCCACAGTTGGGACGTATATGCCGGTATAGTTCGGTTAGGATTTTCCATTTTGTGAGGAACATAGTACCGACATGTACTAATCATGATTGCATTAAAAACATTGTTGAAAATGAACTAAGATAACCAAGTTTTAATCTTTAGGACTCTGGTTTTGAAGAAAAATTCAAAAGTTGATTAGTTCAGCTCAAAGGACATGAAAAACGGAGTGCTCTGTTTTTGGGCAGCAAGTTTGCTGAACTTTAACAGAGCCTAACTCACAAGTTACTGTGAGACCTATGTGTGCTGAATACATTGGCTATGACGATAAAAGTTTTGAATTCTGCCAAAACACTGTTTTTGTAAAGGTACGACTCTAGGTCCGAGCTCCGACAAGATCCGACGTAAGGTCCGACTTGCTATGGCTAGGTCCGACTAGCTTTGGTAAGTTCTGGTGCTAGGTTCTGCTAGCTTTGGTAAGCTCTGGCTCAAGGTCCGGTTAGCTTTGGCAAGGTCCGGAGCTAAATCGCAATGGTTCTGTTTTTACCATGCAAATATTTCAAACTTGCTTTACATCTATGGAAAATTTGCTTAGTATTCTTTTACTAAGTATTTAAAGTGTTATGGCTGTTTACGGTGGTTAATATTTTGCTATGGTTTGCAACATGCTTATGTGAGGTGTTCACGTAAGGTGTTGTGGTTTTCGGAACAAACGTGAGTCAAGTCATGGACTTGTGCTCGAAAGTATTGGTTGTTTATTCATGTGCAGGTGTTGCTTGAGTTCAAAATATGGCTGGTGACGGGATCCATTGAACTAGTCTTAGGCAGAACATGAGGTTCAACAACCAAGTTCTTGAGGAATTATGGTTGAGTTGATCGGGAGGTCGCGCAGCATGTTTGGATCAAGAACAATGCATATGAAGGTATTGTGGACGTCGTTGGAAGGTGTTTGCATGTGTGCAAGGAGTGCATGGACGTGGCAACATGGTTCCAAGGCGTGATGAAGAGATGTGGATGTAAAGAATTGGTAGGAAAGTGACAGGGCCTCACGGCCTCGTCGAGCCAGGATCACGCTGAGGGGTGCTGCGTTGCACAACACCGGATAACGCAAATCAAAGATACAAAGCGGAAGCAAAGTTTTATTACATAAACGAGTTTATGAACATTTTTACAACAGAATATGTTCAGTCTACACTCACGGGCGTAGACTACACATCGAGTTCACGTTCCGCCCGTGAACGTGTTCCCGCTAGCACACACACACACTAACACGGCGGCGTGTGACACGACCCCACGGTCTTGTCGAGCCAGGATCATGCTGAGGGGTGCTGCGTTGCACAGCACCGAATAACACACGTCAAAGGTACAAAGCGGAAGCAAAACTTTTATTGCATAAAGTGGTTTATGAACATTTTTACATCATAATAGATCCAGTCTACACTCGCGGGCGTAGACTACGCATCAAGTTCACGTTCAGCCTGTGAACGTGTCCTTGCTAGCACGCACGCACACTAACACGACGGCGTGCACGACTCCCACTCGACGGGGTTCCCTCCTGGGGTTCCGTCTCCTCTTCGGGAGTCCCTTCCTCATAGAACCCTGCAAATGCTTCAAACACAAGCAGTGAGCACGAAGGCTCAGCAAGACTGACCCGTCTCTCCTAAACATGGAACTTCTACATGAGGGGTGATGGGTACATGATAAAATAATTTGCTAATGACTCGCCTAATTATTGGAACCTTACTTTCAAGTTTTAGCAGCAGGTTGTGGAGAACCTTACGCTAAGGCACATGAGAGAGCCGCAATCAAACAAGAAACGCATTTCTCTCATGTACTTTGCCCAAAGTTGAAAAGAACTTTAGTTAGCTCTAGACTACAGCAAATCATTAACAATCAAGTCCATCTTTCAATCAGCAACATTTTAACATGTAACTAGCCTGTTCTTTCTACGTCATGGTACAGTGAACAAGTGGTACTCACTGACCGCGAAGGATGGCGATTATAATCGATTTACACCTGCAGGGTCACCCGAATAACCCGTCACATATGCCCGTACTCGATGTTGCCTACAACAACCATCACGGACGCCGTACGCAACTACCTTTCACCCGTTAGCCAAATGTTGAACCGGTCCAATCGTCCCGAGCAAGAGGTCTCTGCACGCATCTCAGTGCCGCCAGCCGATTTACACCTCGAGCTCTCAACCTACCCTCTGAACGACCAGCTATGCCTCAACACCCAGCTACCCGAGTTACATCGGTTTCCCGGTTCCCATATAGCCGGTAGGTCTTCGGTACTGTTCTAGCTTGTTCAACAGGCCCGCACACGGCTCGGTCCTCAATCGACACAAGCGGAGCTACAGCACACAGGCCCCAAAGTCCTGCTGCCCTTACTCTCCGCTCGGTCTCATCTTTCTTGCCATGTGTATCATGTGCTATCTCTACCCGAGTCGAGTGCCTCTAGCCTATGCTCGCGAGTAGTTCCAACTACTCGACTTGTACCGAATCCTACCCTAACTTAGCTTTGCAGTAGCTAACGGGGTTTGCAATCCTAAACCCAACCCATGGTTTTCTTGGCTATGCAATTGGGTTTCCAAACAAGACTCTAATGCAAGGAACAATAGTATTCAAGTAGGTGCTCAAAACAATAAAAATTTGTAAAAAGGTTAATGCAAACCGGAGCTTGCCTTGCTGCTCTTGGTCGTAGGCTAGCTGCTCCTCCAGAGTGACGAAGTCTAGGACTTTGGATTCCTCCTCGACCTTAGCGACTACATGATATAAGAAGTACATGTATTAAATTAATGCATTTGAATTGACTTTTAAACTTGTGGACCTACTAAGTCTCACTAGACAGACCCAAAGGTTGTGAAACTTTTACTGTGGCTTGGTTACAACCTAAACACAGACTTGGTCAAGTTTTAGTTGCAGCAAAGCTCATTTGAGCCCTCCACAATTAATCATGTCCTTGACCTTAATTGGAACTCTTAGGGTGTTCTAGGGATTTTCATGGAACAAGCCATGACTTTCTGAAAACTAGATTTTCAGAGGGTTCTAATGGAATTGGTCTCAATTAATTTGAAGGTTCCTAACTAAAGATATGAGCTAAACAATTTCAGAGAAAATTCTGAAAATGTTTTTGAACATTTTGTATTTTCTCTGGAACAGTTTCACTAATCACACCATTAGGTGGATCAAATGAGCTCAAATGGACCTGAAATTTTTATGGTAGTTCAGGGATATTTTGGTGAACATCCCAGCAAAATTTCAGAATTTCCCCCCAAGGATTCTCCAATTAAAATTCCAAACAGTTTAAATTTTGAGGAATTAATTCTGGAGAATCAAGGCTTTTCATGAAGTGAAACTTGATTTTCTGGAAAGTGCTCGGAGAGCTGAATCCACCAAAATTTGGTTCACTCGATTTGGAGCTTTCTAGCCAAAGTTATGAGGATTTGAAGTTTGAATGAAATCTGAAAATCGGGGAAAAGTTTAAACTTGCGGGTGGGCCACGGACACATGTTGCGCACTGATGCGTCGGCACACCGTGGTCTTCAGGGTTCCTGCGCGCCAGCACAACGGATCCAAGCCGCACCCGATCCCGATTTGAATTTTTAAGTCGCTGACGGCCGGCCCCGCGTCGTCGTCTTCCTCCCGACGCGCCCTCGCGCCCGCGCCGCCTCCCCTCGCCGGAGCTGACTCGGAGCTCGCCGGATTGTCGCTGCCGGCCATTGCACGGTCTGAAACTCGCCGCCAAGGGGTTATCAACGTCAAGGAACACGTCTGTGGGGTCAGTTTCGGCTGGCGTGTGACCAGAAATGACCCGGCGACGTGCGGCGGTCTCGGTTGAGGTCCGGCGCCGTCGGCCGTGGGTTCTAACCCGCCAAGACCTCGAACAATCGGTTCTACAGCATCAGTACACCTCTAGGAAGCTCGACAAGGTTTCAAAAGTGTTCAAAGATGGCGGCAAGTTGGTCGGCACCGTGTGACCGATCGTGCTCGCCATGAAAGTCCTCGATCAAGCTCAAAATTCGTCACTCCTAGTCGGTTTCATACCACGGATGCAGAAAGGAAATTGATCGCCGGCTAGTCCAGTGCCTATGTGCAAGATTTGATAGCTTAAGAAGGATCATAGAGCGGGAATTCGAAAAATCCATACCGGAAGCTCGGTTTAGAACCGCCGGAGCAAAATCTGGAAATTCGTAGCGGATTCTTCACGGTTTGCTTCAAGACTTGGAGGAGAGCAATACGGTGGTCGTGCGCTCCTGTTGCCGCTCTTGGTGGACCGTGAAAGCCCCTGTGGAATGCTGTCCACGTGAGACCGATCGCCGTTCTTCAGCTCAGTCGCGGCGGTCGTCGTTGATCACAGGAACGGGAGCCGAAACCCGGTGGTTCAGGAGTTGGGAGGGTGGTTCTTGAGCTCAGCGTGCTGCCTAGCAACTCAGGGGAACGAGGGTGCGATTGTTTTCGTGGTTTTTCGATTGAGCAGAGAGGTGGAAGCCGGGGGACTCGGTGTGCACTGAGGAGAAGGAAACGAGCGATGATCGCCTCGGTGGAACGCCTTAAGAGGACCCCAGACCGACCCTAGGCTCGCGTGTGGAAGCGGGAAGCAGCTGGTGGCGCTGCTCCTCCTCGGTGGCGCACGGGCAGCTCTCGGTGACGTTGAACCGGTAGCTGCTCGGTGGAATTTCCCACTGAGGCTGTGACTTTGTGTGCAAGCCTTCACTCTTATCTCTATGACATGTGGGTCCCACCCTCAATTTTAACCTCTGAACTTAACTCCAATCTACTGTTGTGAACAGTAGTTACCACAAAGCCCCTGGTGATTTGAATTATTAACCTTTGAGCCATTTGAATTGGTTAGAATTGTAATTGGGTTTGGTTTGGATAAATTTCAGCACATGTTCAATTTGAAATGCCCCACTTAGCTCATGTCAAGATCAACTCCAAATGGAGTGAAAATTGGTGTGTGAGCTCACAAAAATGTGCTGAGTAAGAATATGCCTCCCAGTTTTGAATTCATGGGATAAAAACAATTTGAATTTGAATGTAGTTTCAAACTGCCCTTTTTCTAGCTACACCCAGAACGACCTCAAAAAGGTTTTGAATTTGGGTGAAACTTGGCATGGACATTCCTAGTACCATGTGGGAGTTTTCATATGCCCAGCCCCTGTATATCACATGTGGGAAATACCACTTTGCAATATGTGAGTTTGTTCCCTAATGAGCATGTTTATGGTGGTTACTTGCTCTTCAAATGTGTTTATCAACTTGCTTCAAATGAGGTGTGTGTGTGGTGATGAACACTTCAAACATGTGTCAAAACTGAGGCCCTTACAGCGTGCATGACTCCAACTCAACGGGGTTTCCCTCTTGGGGTTCCGTCTTCTCCTCGGGAGTCCCTTCCTCATAACACCTTGCAAAGGCTTCAAACACAAGCAGTGAGCACGATGGCTCAGCAAGTCTGACCCGTCTCTCCTATACATGAAACTTCTACATGAGGGATTACAGGGTACATGAGGTAAATAAGTTGCAAAGGACTCTCCTAATTATTTGAACCTTACTGTAAGGGCCTAAGTTTTTGGCACATACTCAAGGTGCTCATCACCCCACACACACACTTCATTTGAAGAGAGTTGATGAACACATTTGAAGAGCAAGTAACCACCATCAACATGATCATTAGGGAACAAACTCACACAAGGCAAAAGTGGCATTTCCCACATGCATCATCTAGGGGCTGGGCATATGAAAAATTCCTACACCTTGCTAGTAATGTCCATGCCAAGTTTCACCCCAATTCAAAACCTTTTTGAGGTCCTTTTGGGGTATAGCTAGAAAGAGGGTGGTTTGAACTCAAATTCAAATTCAAACTGTTTTCATCGCATGAATTCAAAAGTGGGAGACATATTATTACTCAGCACATTTTTGTGAGCTCACCCACTAATTTTCACTCCATTTGGAGTTGATCTTGACAAGAGCTAAGTTTAGCAAATTCAAACTTTATTTGAATTTCCAAACTGAATATGTGCTGAAATTTAGCCAAATCTAACCAAATTTGAATTCCATCCCATGCAAATGGCACAAGGGTAGCTAATTCAAATCCTTGGGGTTAATTGGGTCTCTACTGTTTAGAACAGTGGAGAATAGTTAATTTCAGGGGTTAAACCCTCAGGTGGGACCCACATGTCAGTCTCTACACCAGTTCAACTGACTGCAGCTACCGAGCTCGGGTACTCGCGTGCGCTGCAGCAGCCGCCACTGCGAAGGCGTGATCAGGACAGCACCTGCTTGCCACCCCGACCTGCTGAACCTCCTCGCGCCCTACTTATCCCCGCGGCCGTCCTGATCGGAGAGAGAACCGCACACTTTCTGCTTCCTTGCACCAGAGACGCCACCCTCGCTGCCGATCGCTCAGAGCTGATCGGGAACCGCGATCACCGCCTCCCCACTCTCTACAAAGCTATGACAAGGTACTAGGGACTCCCCTTCTCCTTCCCCATTGCTTGAAATCGGCTTAACCCAGATGATCTCGACTGTACCGAGAGCCCTTTTCAGTGAACTGAGTCCACCGCACCTCGGGCTCCCGTGGACAGCCCAACCGGGAGGTTGTCACGCCCGAGCTAAGGCGTCCCTGGATGCGTTAGGGGCCGGCGATGCTCACCCCCGAGCCACAGCCCGAGTGCTTGATCACCGGCAATGAATTTCCAGTTTTCCTTTTTCTCGGTGCAGACCGACCTTCGGGTGCGGTTCTGTCAAATTGCACGCTAGAAATGGTTAGAGAGTCTCAATCTGTTCCTACACATACTAGACTTGATGGCGCACAAGTTGCCTTCACAACCTTTAGCTTGAGAACCCCTGTATCCGGCGTGTTTCGAAGCTTGCCAATGGTGGATTCTGCGGGCAGCTTCAGGCGCACGGTGAGACCCACTTTGGAACCCTCCCCAAGCCTTTCCATCGCCATGCCGAGCTTCACGAGCCACCACTGGTGCGGTAGAGCCGCTTCACCAGGCGTTTGGCAGGCTAGTACGTCAGGACAACGTCACCAAACTCTTCCCGAGCCGCTGCGCCGTGTAGGCTCGGTTAGAGCCAACGTCGACGAGGGGAAACCCTCCCAACGTGTTCAGCACACAAAATTAGGGGTAGCGGCGAGTTGGAGCTCGGGAGCTGACCGGACGAGCGAGTTCAGCGACGCTCCGGCGACCCCGGCGGCGCTACCGCGCGGGAGGCGCGTGGTTGAAAATGGCCGAACCGGGCCCGCTGTCAGTGGGAGGAATCTGGGCGGTCTGATCTTCTGTGGGCACGGATCGACTGTGGCAGCGGGGGAATAAAACCTGTGGCCCGGTGTGCCATCGCTCCAGCGCTCAACACGGGTACCCGTGGACCCACCGGCAGATTTGAACTTTTCCCGATTTTCAGATTTCATTCAAACTTCAATTCCTCATAACTTTGGCTAGGAAACTCCAAATAAGTGAACCAAATTTTGTTGGATTCAGCTCTCTGAGTAATTTCCATAAAATCAAGTTTCACTTCATGAAAATCCTTATTTCTCCAGAATTAATTCTTGAAAATTTAAAATGTTTAGAATTTCAACTGGAGAATCCTTTGGGGGAAAGTTCTGAAATTTTGCTGGGTTGTTCACCAAAATATCCCAGAGCTACCATAAAAATTTCAGATCCATTTGAGCTCATTTGGTCCACCTAATGGTGTGATTAATAAAACTGTTCCAGAGAAAATGGAAAATGTTCAGAAACATTTTCAGAATTTCTCTGAAATTGTTTAGCTCATATCTCTAGCTAGGAACCTTCAAATTAAATGAGACCAACTCTATAAGAACCCTCTGAAAATCTAGTTTTCAGAAGTCATAGCTTGCTCCATGAAAATCCCTAGAACACCATAAGAGCTCCAATTAAGCTCAAGTACATAATTATTTGTGGAGAGCTCAAATGAGCTTTGCTGCAACTAAAACTTGGCCAAGTCTCTGTTTAGCTTGTAACCAAACGACAATAAAAATTTCAGAGTCATAGGGTCTGTCTAGTGAGACTTATAAACTTCAGAAGTTTAAATTCAATTGAAATGCATATGAATTGATACATATTCATATTTCTCATGTAGTTGCTAAGGTTGAGGAGGATTCCAAAGTCTTAGACTTCGTTACTCCGGAAGAGCAGCTAGCCTATGACCAAGAGCAGCAAGGCAAGCTCCGGTTTGCATTAACCTTTTTACAAATTTTTACTGTTTTGAGAACTTTCTTTGAGTACCAATGACTTCTTGCATTAGAGTCTTGATTGAAACCAAAATGCATAGCCAAGAAAGCCATGGGTTGGGATTAGGATTAAAAACCCCGTTAGCTACTGCAATGCTAAGATAGTGTAGGATTCGGTACAAGTCGAGTAGTTGGAACTACTCGCGAGGATAGGCTAGAGGCACTCGACTCGGGTAGAGATAGCACATGAAACGCATGGCAAGAAAATGAGACCGAGCGTAGAGTAAGGGCAGTAGGACTTTGGGGCCTGGGTGCTATAGCTCCGCTTTGTGTCGATTGAGGACCGAGCCGTGTGCGGGCCTGTTGAACAAGCTAGAACAGTACCGAAGACCTACCAGCTATATGAGAACCGGGAAACCGATGTAACTCGGGTAGCTGGGGGTTGAGGCATAGCTGGTCGTTCGGAGGGTAGGTTGAGAGCTTGAGGTGTAAATTGGCTGGCGGCACTGAAATGCGCGTGCAGACACCTCTTGCTCGAGACAATTGGACCGGTTCAACATTTGGCTGACGGGTGAAAGGTAGTTGCGTACGACGTCCGTGATGGTTGTTGTAGGCAACATCGAGTACGGGCGTATGTGACGGGTTATTCGGGTAACCCTGCAGGTGTAAATCGATTATAATCACCGTCCCTTGCGGTCAGCGAGTACCACTTGTTCAGTGTACCGTGACGTAGAAAGAACAGGCTAGTTACATGTTAAAATGTTGCTGATTGAAAGATGGACTTTGATTGTTAATGAATTGCTGTAGTTTAGAGCTAATTAAAGTTCCTTTCAACTTTGGGCAAAGTACATGAGAGAAATGTGTTTCTTGTTTGATTGCGGCTCTCTCACGTGCCTTAGCGTAAGGTTCTCCACAACCTGCTGCTAAAACTTGAAAGTAAGGTTCCACTAAGTAGGCGAGTCGTTTGCAGCTTACTGTACCTCATGCACCTATCACCCCTCATGTAGAAGTTTCATGTTTTGGAGAGACGGGTCAGTCTTGCTGAGCCTTTGTGCTCACTGCTTGTGTTTGAAGCTTTTGCAGGGTTCTATGAGGAAGAGACTCCCGAGGAGGAGACGGAACCCTAGGAGGGGAACCCCGTCGAGTGGGAGTCATGCACGCCACAGTGTTAGTGTGCGTGCGTGCTAGCAAGGACACGTTCACGGGCTGAACGTGAACTTGATGCGTAGTCTACACCCGTGAGTGTAGACTGAACCTATTTTGTTGTAAAAATGTTCATAAACCCGTTTATGAAATAAAACTTTGCTTCCGCTTTGTACCTTTGATGTGTGTTATTCGGTGCTGTGCAACGCAGCACCCCTTAGCGTGATCCTGGCTCGACTAGACCGTGGGGTCGTGTCAGCGTTGGTATCAGAGCTCGCTTGAGGTTTAACGCACTACAAAGGTCATCTTTTCAAAAATCCAGTGAGGAACGAGTTAATAGCCCATATAAGGATGTTATTAGTGTATAGAAAGTGCCAAATTAACCTATTTGTTTATGTCGGAAAATCGTGCATCTCGGAACGCTTTATGTCTTGTGGGGTGCACGTAAGCGCTGTCCACCAGTGCGCACAAGCTGAAGGGTGGAGCCCCACGGGTGGCAGGTAACCCGACCCGCTTTAATATCCTCTACGACTCTTCATGTCGTTTGGGGTATTCGAGCAACGTCTGTCCATGGCGTGCTTTGGGCAATTTGGGAGACCCCGTCACGTGGTCAGTAACGTGAACACGTAGCTCAAGGTGTGTTTGGCTTGAGAACATCCGGGCGAGTGATGATGGCCAGGTGTACGAACTTTATGGATACCGGGCTCGGTGTGCAGCCGAGTCTGACGATTGTTTGAGCTATCTGCAGGTAGTCTAATCACGAAACGGTAGACGTGTAGGATCCGTGTGCGAGAGACATTTAGTGCCACTGAACTAACGAAGCCGGCTAAGTCCGGTATAGGTTTTTCTTTGTGAGGACGTAGTACCGCCATGATCTGGTGACGCATCGACGTCACACCCCACTAAACGAACAGCTTCATTGTAAAACTTGAAAGTTCTAATCCAGAGCACTAAAACTTGATGTGACTCCTTCCCTTAAACAGGATATTCAAAGATAATAAGTTTTTAACTTATAGGATACTAAGGACACAGTCCCCTGTTTTCAGCTGAATTAAGGCTGAAGTTAATCAGAGGTTAGAGGTTGATTTCTTTCGAGGTTGGGATCATATGATACATCTCTGGAAATCTTTGGAAGAGATTTACAACTTTTCTGTTGAGGTCCAGAGGTGTTTCATCCCTTAACCAACCGAAAGAGGCAGTAGAGTTGAAACTGTCCAGTAAACAGGGCAAGTAAACGCTCTCTGTAACTCTCTGTAAATTAAGCATAACTTCCTGCATAAAAATCTAAAAATATAAAATGAGGTAGTTATGGAAATATTATGAGATGGGTTACAACTTTGTAACATAATGTTTTGTCAGATTGAGAGTAGAATTAACTGGTTCTTGGATCAAATCGGTACCTCAAGCAGGGAGGTGCTGTCCAATTTTCTCCAGAAATTCTGTTAACTTTGACATCTCACAACTTTTGAACCAGGACCGATCTTAGGCCAAACAAATACTTTCTGGAAATCTATTGAAGTTAGATTTAACTTTGATGTTGAGCTCCAGAATTGGTTTTGCTTTTAGCATGGCCTAAATCAGGTTGAAATGGAAACTGGTCAGAGCTGTCATGTTGGGCAGCATATCAGCAGTCAAATTTGTTTAAATTTGAACTAAGTTTCAAGTTTTATGAGTTCCATGACATGTCTTATGTTATAACTCAAATAGTTTACTGTTCAAATAAATATTTGACATTTTCTCAAATATGTTTTTACAGATGACAGCTGATAGACAGTTGGAGAACGGGTGGGTGGTGTCCCACTGTTCTCACCGCATCGGCTATCCAGAAACGTTGAGGCAAATGCTTCAATATTTCGGGTATGACAAGATGCCGCAGTACGTTGCCAAAGAAGAAGGCGAGGAGGGGAACAAGACGTAGACAATCCATGTCGAGGTTCCTGCAGGGCCTACGCCACACGGTTGGGCGCCGTTCACCGTTACAGTGAGAGGTAGACAACCGGAGGGAATGTGGCAAGTGGCAGCCCGCGACACCATGTCGCACTTCTGCCAACTGCATGTGAGAGCTATGGAGGGCACTCCATACGCGCTCATTCCGGTGGAGGGACGGGCTCATCATGTGTGGGAAGGGAGGTACATAGAGGCAACAGATCCGGGTTGCCCAAGGTACAACCGCGCGGAGGCGAACCTCAGCCTCCAGATAAGGGTGGGAAAGGCCGTGATGGACAGCCAAGCTGTTCATACGGAGTGTCTCGTCGCAAACCTCAAGGAGAGCACAAGCCGTGGAGACCATTTCGAGAGTGCTCACAGCGCACTCCGCAATGTGCTCCTTCCGACGATTAAGCGACTGAATGAACAGCATAATCAGTTGCATCGTCTGAAGAAGGCAAGGAAGAAAAGCAGTATTGACATCACGGCGTTGCAAGAACAGGTGCAGGCTCTAACCCAGCAGAACGAGGTCCTTACTCAAGAGTGGGACGACGCTATTGAGGAAGGGCAAGGCTGGGAAGAAGACTACAACCAGGCCATGGACGAGGTGCACGCGTTGCAGGACCTCGTACCTCTGGTATTGGGCATCCCGGTGGTCTTGGGTCTTCCGGCAATGAGAGAACCCGAGATGGGAGAGGAGGCTGTAGATCCGGAGCCACCAGCAGAGGTACCGGAAGAGTACGACCCACAGGAGGTCGAGTTCTACTCCGAGTAGGAGGTTACTGTTGCCAAGTAGGGCAACCAGAGAAGTGTAACCCAAACTTTTGTAACCAGTGACATGTCGTGTAGGCAGTAGCGTATGTATAGGTAGTGACGACATGAGCACGACTTCTCGGAGACCCGAGAATAATGTATCTTGTATAAAGTTTATGCTTTATCAATACATGTGAATGTTGTGCAAATTATTCATGCGTCACTTCAATACCTACTGTTTCATATGGAATTTTTAAGTATGACATGTGCTGATCGCTGCTGTTTTAAATTTCAGAATGACTCTTTCTCGTGCCAACCCGGACGTTGGGGGTTCTAGTCAAGGGGGAGAAACCTCCCAACAGCCTCCCGAGGACTCCTCGGGACAGCAACAGCAAACACCGCCACCGCCACCGCTAACGGTTACATTGGCTGACATCGTTGCGGCAATGGCGGGTTCCCATCAGCAGCACACGGAGTTGCTGCAGACACTTATTGCAAATACGTCTCGACCAGAGAGGCGTCATGATCGTGAGGAGCGTCAACAGAGCTCCTACTCCGACTTTCTAGCGACTCATCCCCCGGTATTCTCAAGGGTGGATGAACCCCTCGATGCGGACAACTGGCTCCGCACGATGGAGATGAAGTTCGGGCTGCTCCAAGTGAGTGAGCAGCGCAAGACTCAGTTCGCGGTCCAACAGCTCCAGGGATCCGCGAGCGCGTGGTGGGCGAACTACTGTGCTTCGCAGCCCACCAGCCGAGCTATGACCTGGGCGGCGTTCCGGACGGCCTTCAGGGCCTATCACATACCACCGGGTCTCATGAAGAGGAAGACACAGGAGTTCTTACACCTGCAGCAAGGGAGCATGAACGCGCTGGAATACTCCAGGGTGTTTAACGATCTCGCGCTCTACGCGTCGTATCACGCCGATACCGACGAGAAGCGGCGGGACCATTTCTACCAGGGACTTAACCCGCTCCTGAAGGACAAGCTGGCGATGTTCAATCACGGCAGCCTCAATGATATAATTGATGCTGTGATTGTTCAGGAGGACTCCGGCAAGGAGTTAGCGGCGGCGGAAAGAAAGCGAAGCGCGCCGCAAAGTAGCGGAGAAGGAGGCGGTCCTTCTCAGAAATTTCGGATGGTGAATCGCCCACCATCGGTTCCACGCTGGCAGCCAGCACAAAGGCCGATGCCATTCCGCAGTCGGCCGTATTCTTCACCGGCATTCAGGCCGGCCCTGCCAGCATCACCTCCGCAACAACAACAGCAGCAGTGGGCGATGCCGCGTGCGTATGCACCTCAGCAGCACATGCCGGGCTTTCGTCCCCCAAGCACAGGCCAAGCAGCGGCCACATGCTACAAATGTGGTCGTCCAGGACACTTCGCCAGCAGTTGTCCGGAGAGGCAAGGCGGCGGAGTGGCACCTCAACTTCCGGGGAGGAATCAGCCCCGGAACCCTACTAATGCACGGCGGGCAAACCTTAAGCCCGGCAATGTCCACCAACTTTCCATAGAGGACGTGCCGGAGGGTGAGCCAATCCTTGCGGGTATGTTCCAACTCCACCAGCATCCCGCCATAGTATTATTTGATTCAGGCGCCACGCATAGCTTTATTAGCCAAGCTTTCATTGCTAAATACAGCTTGCCAATACTACCCACCGATAGTCCATATTTGATTTGTTCACCGGGTGGGAAAATTTCAGCAAGCATGATGGTTCCAAAAGCACCATTATGCTTAGAGGGTAGAGTATACCCTACGTCTCTCATAATTTTAGAGGGACAGAAGGTCGATGTCATCTTAGGGATGTCGTGGCTAACCTGCCACAGCGCTGTTTTAGACACCGTCCTCCGAATTGTGCACTTGAACTCAGAAGTGCACGAATCTCATTCCTTATTTCTGGACAGTCCAGAAATAAAACTTCCAAGTGTCTATCAATCCACAACCATCAGATTGGAAGATATTCCAGTGGTCCGAGAGTTCCCTGACGTGTTCCCGGACGATTTATCAGGGATGCCATCTGACAGAGAGGTGGAGTTCAAGATTGAACTTGCACCGGGAACCATGCCGATATCCTGGAGGCCGTACAAGATGGCGCCCAAGGAATTGGCTGAACTGAAGACTCAGCTAACGGATCTGCTGGAGAAGGGTTTTATTAGGCCGAGCTCCTCACCATGGGGCTGTTCGGCATTATTTGTAAAGAAGAAGGATGAGACGTTGCGGCTTTGCGTGGACTATCGTCCATTAAACGCCGTAACCATCAAGAACAAGTACCCGTTACCACGGATCAACATGTTGTTTGATCAGTTGGTCGAAGCAAAGACCTTTTCCAAGATGGACTTAAGATTCGGATACCATCAGATTAAGATACGGGCTGAGGATATTCCGAAGACGGCTTTCTCGATGAGGTACGCACTTTATGAGTACCTGGTCATGTCCTTCGGCCTCACCAACGCTCCAGCTCACTTCATGTATTTGATGAACTCGGTATTCATGCCAGAGCTGGACAAGTTTGTCGTGGTCTTCATCGATGACATACTGGTATATTCCAAGTCGGAGGAAGATCACAAGAAGCATCTGCGTATAGTCTTGCAACGGCTGCGGGATCACAAGCTATACGCGAAGTTCAGCAAGTGCGAATTCTGGATATCGCAAGTGCCTTTTCTCGGGCATATCATTTCAGCGGAGGGCATCGCTGTAGACCCGAGCAAGATCATACAAGTGCTGAATTGGAAATCCCCGAGAACTGTTCACGAGGTATGAAGTTTCCTCGGACTCGTGGGATATTATCGGAGGTTCATTCCGAACTTCTCGAACATTGCCAAGCCTATGACGGAGCTGCTGAAGAAGGCTACCAAATATGTTTGGAGTCCAGCATGTGAAGCATCATTCAAGGCTTTAGTCAAGCACCTAACATCAGCACCGGTTTTGGCGCAGCCAGACACAACAAAACCGTTCGATGTGTACTGCAATGCATCCGGCATTGGGCTCGGATGTGTGCTGATGCAAGACCGAAGAGTGGTCGCGTATGGGTCACGGCAGCTTAGAAACCACGAGCAGAATTATCCAACTCAAGACTTGGAGCTCGCTGCCGTGGTACTTGCACTGAAAATGTGTTGGCACTACCTACTCGGTAACCTCGTACATTTATATACCAACCACAAGAGCCTCAAGTACATATTCACTCAGAAGGAGCTGAACATGAGGCAGCGAAGATGGTTAGAGTTGATAAAGGATTATGAAATAGAGATCCATCATCATCCCGGCAAGGCAAACATAGTGGCGGATGCACTGAGCCGCAAGTCACACGTCAACACTCTGACCATCACACCGTTGGAAGAGAGCGAACCACCATTCATGTGATTCCACATGGAGCTCTCTACAACTTAGCTTTGTTCCCCACCATCCGTGAAGAGATAACGGCAGCTCAGAAACACGACAAGGGCATGTCGCATTTCCGGAGACGTATAGACAGTGGGGAGCTGAAATGTTTCCGGAAAGACGGAGATGGCGTCCTATGGTTCAAGGACCGGATCGTCGTACCCCGTAACCCGGAATTACGGAGGAAAATCTTTGATGAGGCTCACTTATCAAAGTTTTCTATTCACCCTGGAAGCAACAAATTTTATCAAGAACTCAGAAGCAAGTTTTGGTGGCACGGATGAAGCGGGAGATCGCCAAGTACGTGTCTGAGTGTGATACATGTCGAAGGGTGAAGGCAGATCCAATGCGGAAACCGGGACTGCTACAACCACTGGGCATTCCTGCCAGGAAGTGGGAGGACGTGAGCATGACCTTCATCGTCGGTTTGCCCGCCACTTTTCAGAAACATGATTCTGTGTGGGTAATCGTCGACCGGCTCACCAAAGTTGCCCATTTCATCCCGGTCAACACCAAATACAACGCCAAGAAGTACGCTGAACTGTACATCTCACGGATCCTATGCTTATACGGCGTACCCTGTACCATTATATCAGACTGGGGCACTTTATTTGTGTCCCGTTTCTGGGAGCAGCTACACGCTGCATTGGGGACGAAGCTGATCCGTAGTTCAGCATACCACCAACAGACGGATGGGCAAACCGAGCGGGTAAATCAGATTCTAGAATACATGCTACGAGCTTGCGCTATCAACCATGGCAAGAATTGGGATGATCATTTGCCGTTAGCCGAGTTCTCGTACAACAATGGTTACCAAGCCAGCATCAAGATGACGCCTTACAAGGCACTATACGGGATAAAATGCCGTACACCATTGAATTGGTGTGAGTCTGGCGAAAGGGTCACCTTCGGGATTGATCTTGTCAACAACACGGAGGAAAAGATTCGCTGATTCAAGCAAACCTAAAAGCCACCCAATCTCGACAGAAACAGTATGCGGACCGGAGAAGACGCCCATTACAATTTGAAGTCAGGGATCACGTATACCTACGTGTGTCTCCAATGAAGGGCGTGAACAGATTCGGGGTGAGAGGAAAGTTGGCACCCCGATTCATCGGTCCATTTCAGATTACTGAAAGATGTGGATCAGTAGCATTCCGGCTGAACTTACCAGAAGCACTTTCCGGTGTGCACGACGTCTTTCACATTTCCCAGATGAGGAAGTGTCTTAAGCTATCAACTACCATTCAGCTGGAGGACATAGAAGAACTTAAACCGGATCTCACGTATCGGGAGGAACCGGTTCAGATTATTGATGAAAAGGCCCGAACCACATGCAACCATACGTTGTGGTTCTACAAAGTTCTATGGAGTAATCACTCTATGGACGAAGCGACATGGGAGAGGGAAGGATTTCTTCGCGCTAACTACCCTGACTTTTTCACGTCGCATATCTGGTAATTTTTCCACCATCCTCTGTCTCATTTTCGCCTTATAATCTCGGGACGAGATTCTTTTAAGGGGGGAGGAATGTAAGGTCCTAAGTTTTTGGCACATACTAAGGTGCCCATCACACCACACATACACTTCATTTGAAGAGAGTTGATGAACACATTTGAAGAGCAAGTAACCACCATCAACATGATCATTAGGGAACAAACTCACACAAGGCAAAAGTGGCATTTCCCACTGTCGAAGTGTGTAGCCGACACTTCCCCCGGGCCTGCTCTAGGCAGCCCACGGAGGTTCTTTTTCGGAGGGGCTAGTCACTCACAGAGAGCTTCAGAGTTAGGGACGATTGAGGGAGAAGCTTGACACGGAGATTTTTACGTGGTTCAGGCCACCGGAGCGAAATACCCTACATCCACGGTGAGCAGAGGTGCTCGTTGTATTGCTTGTTGCTCAGAACCGGAGTCCTGAGCTTGAGGATGAGTTGGGTCTAAGGGTGCGAATCGCTAGAGTGCAAACCACTAGGGTGCGAGAGTGTGTAAGAGGCGAACCCTTGCTAATGTTGCCTACCTGAGCCTTTTATAGTCCAAGGCTCGAGCGTCTTACAAGGTGGGCCCGGGACCCGACAGGTAGTCCCGGGGAGATTGCCTGCCATCTACCGTATCTGCAGTTACGCCGGTAGTTGTCTCTGGCGAGGGCTTCCGAGTTTTCGTTCTACCGCCCTGCCCATGCTGCAAGCTAGTCTTAGTGGTTGATGATGGCAGGGGCGGCAGGGGATGTCTTGTCGCTGTGTTTATTGGCGTGCAGGCTCTGACGCGGGGCGCCAGACTTCACTGCGATGTGATTGGGCGCAACGGCTCCTGACAGAGGCGTGCTCCGCGTCTCCGTGCCTTGGGAAGGCGCGGGTCTTGAATACCTTGTACAGGCAAGGTATGGCGCGTCTTTATTCTTGCTGCCTACCGCGCGGGGGCAGGCAGCGCTGCTCTGCTGGCCACGTGGCGGGTCCGGAGCTGTCCTCTGAGGAGAGGGAGGCCCGGCCCCGAGGAACACGTGGAGCCTTCGGAGCTCCCCCCACGGAGGGGGAGGTCCGGCTATGCTGTCCACGTGGCGGGCCCGGAGCTCTCCTCTGAGGAGAGGGAGGTCCAGCCCCGCTGGACACGTGGAGCCTCTAGAGCTCTCCCCGCGGAGGGGGGAGGTCTGGCACAGTTGGCCAGGTGGCAGGCCCGGAGCTCTCCTCTGAGGAGAGGGAGGTCCAGCCCTGCTGGACATAGGGCGAGGTCCTTAGGCAGTTTCCCCTGTCCGTGGGGGTACCCCTTATTGAGGGTACCGACAGTGGCCCCCGGGCCTATCTCGGGGGAGAAAGCGAGCCTGAGGTGGGCCCCCGTCTCTTCTACTCCGCTCACCTTCTCGAAGACCCGCATTGACCGTTGCCGGAGCACGAACAGCCGCGGGATTGTGGGAGCGTGTGCCCCACTTGATGGCCGCTTTTACTGCGGCGGTTCCCAAGGCTGCCACTTTTGCACGTCGCAGCGCCTTTTCGGGAACCGCCGAAGCGTCTTGCTGGCTCGTCTCCTTGGGAGACTGACTTCTTGGCCCACGCTTCAGCTGGACGGCTTGGGTCCACTTGTCTTCGACGCTTGGTCTTGGAGCCAAAGCGGTTGTCCAAGCGGCATATTCGAAGAGTTTCGAATTGCTTGGAATCGCGCCTGGGAAGTTTAAAAGGGGATCTTTCCCGCATCGCGGCTTCCCTTCGCACTTCCCAGCGCTTGCATCTTCCTTGAGTTCTTGCGCCCTTGTTTTCCCTGTCCTTGAGCTTCCTCCTGCCATGGCTTCCAACCTGCCTCCGCCACGTCTCGCTCGGTCGGCCGAGCTCGGGTCAGTGCGCAGGCTGCTGGGCTGGCACGCGGAAGAGCAGAAGTGCCGGCTCCACCAGGGATCTCTCCCCCTGCTCCTGGAGAAGGGGGAAATGGTCTTCTTTACTGCTTACGCCATGGCGGGGTTTGTCCTGCCAATTTCTTCCTTCTTCGTCACGCTGCTGGAGACGTACGATCTCTAGCTCCACCACCTTTCCCCCAACTCCTTCGCGATGGCCGCCTTCTTCGTCCATTTCTGCGATATGTTCGTGGGGGTGCACGCTTCAGTGATGCTCTTCCGCTACTTCTTCATGTTGCGGACGACCGGGCGCAGTTCGAAGACTCAGCTGGGGGCGTACTACTTCCAGCATCGCTGCAAGGATCCGAAGGCCTCTGGGTACCTTCTACCTTTCGGTGCGTCGAGGTCGGAAAATTGGAGGGAGAACTGGGTGATCGTGCAGACCGATGAGCATGATCGCCTCCAGCTCCAAACTGCCGGCCCGACCACCGAGCGTCGCTTCTGGGAGGAGATCCCGGAGCTGGAGCGGGAGTACGCACCGATCTTGGAGCGGATCCGGTCCTGGCCAACGAGGGGCTGACGTCCCAGATGGTGCTGGTGGATTTCTTGTCGCGCCGTATTGCGCCCTTGCAGCAACGCAACCGCCCGGCGTCGTACTACACCGGCGAGCTCGACTGCACCAGGCTGGAGAGGGGCCTCGGTTCCGATCCTTCTGATGAAGAGTTGTACGAGATGGTGGCCAAGGTGAGCAGCGACTACGTCACCGGCGGTGACCTCACCTTCCCGGCCTATGGCACTCCCCTCTTCTTGGAGCCACAGAGGAGGGTGGAGTTGCTGCGGAAGATGCTGAATCTTGACGACATTGGGATCGCCGTTTTTCAGGTTGGGGATGCCCTCCGGGGGATCTCGATTCCCGGGATCGAGCGCTCCGGGACGGAGCGCGAGGCGTCTGTCGCTGTCCAACCCGCACCGAGGGCCAACGGGGCTCAGACCGTCGACAAGGGGAAGGGAAAGGAGCCGGCCCCAGGGCAGCCAGAGACAAAATGTGCCCGGTCTCCTCCGAGGGCGTCGCTTGCGCCGAGCCAGGGGGCCGGGGTACCCTTGCACCCATCTCCCGGAGGCGCTGGTTCGTCGGGTGGCGACCCAAAGAGACCCCGGGTCTCCCACTCCGGCGGCTCTCTTCTCGGACAGCGGCGGTCCGAGGAGCCCCAGGCGTCCCGCCACCCTTCCTCAGGCGGGGGGGGGGGGGGGGGGGGTGGGGTGCTTCCAGGAAGGATTCCGGTGGGGCGACGCCCGGGAGTGTGCCGGGGGCTCAGACGCCACAGCCAGCGAGCGTTCCGGCTGCAGGTCCTGGCGGTTCTGCCCCGGCCCAGAGGCCGGGGTTCCAAGCCCGTTGGAGCGCTCACGCCGCCCAGTAAGTGTTGCTCTTTCTGGCTTTTAGAAGTAGCATTCCTTTCTCCTTTCTTAGCCTGAGAGCTTCTTTTTTTGGCAGGGACTTACCGGCTGCCGGGGGCGAGTCTATTCCCCGACCATCTCCAGCCAGCGGAGGCTCTGTGCCGCAGCATCCGGTTACTCCGGTGGTTCCGGTGGCCCCCAAGTCGGCGGGGGCTTCTTCTGTGCCGGCGGGTTCGCCCCCCGGGATGGCGGCGGCAGCACCTGCTCGTTCTCCTTCGCTAGCCCGGAAGTCCGGTGCTGAGGCTGGAGGGGCTGCTGTGGGCGCAGCTGCTGGCCCCCTGGCTCCCCCGGGTCAGCGCCTCGCCTCAGCTGCCGAGGCACCAGCACCTTCACCGGTCGTGGACGCGACGGGGGAGGTCAGCGGCGTGGCTCCTGCCCCCGACGCCCCGCTGCCCATATGGGATGCCTTGGGGCATGCTCAGGCTGGCGTCCGGTATGTCCAGGCCGCCTTTGAGCGGGAGCGGGAGGTGCTGGCTGGAGAGAGGGAGCGCCTCCTTAGCTGGGAGCATCTCCTGAAGCAGCGGACCCAGGAGGCTAAGGCAGAGCTCAACTCGAGGCAGTCTAGGCTTGATGCTATGGGGGCGCTGCTCGACGCTCAGAATAGGGCCGTCGACCGCCTGGGCTCAGAGACCCGGCGACTCTGCGCTACTTTCCGTGAAGCTCAGGCCAGGGCCGAAGCGCGCTCTACTGCTGTGGAGGAGTTGCGGCTGCAGGTAGCTCACCGAGAGTGCGCCGTCGCAGATCAGGAGCGTGCCGTGGCGGCCGAGGAGGAGAAGGTCGCCTCACGGCTGGAGGCCAGAGAGGGCGAGCTGAGGGCTCAGGCCGAGGAGCTGGAGCTCCGCGAGTCGGCTGCTGCCGCGAGGGAGGAGCAATCCTCCCGCGAGCGCCAGGCGACGCTGGATCGCGAGCTGGCGGCCCGCCAAGAGGTGGAGAAGCTCCAGGCTTCGGGGTCTGTCGAGGCCCGGGCGGTCTGGAGCTTTGTCACTGAGGTGGTAGCGCCGGAGCGTTTGCCGATACCATGCGTTACGGAGAGCTGCGTGTAATCGAGCCTCGTCGACGAGGTCGATGTCTTCACGCTGGAGGTTGTCCTGCGCGGCTTCGTCGTAAGCTCGGACACGGAGAGATCCCATGGTGATCTTTGGGGAAAGCACAGCTTCGGCCCCGTATACCATGAAGAAGGGTGTCTCTCCGGTGGCCCGACTTTGGGAAGTCTGGTTAGCCCATAGTGTGCTCGGAAGCTCGTCCACCCACTTGGCGCCGTGTTTCTTCAAGCCGGCATAGGTGCGAGTCTTGAGGCCCCGAAGAATCTCGGCGTTGGCCCTCTCGACTTGCCCATTGCTCTTTGGGTGAGCAACGGAGGCATAGCACACCTGGATGTCAAGGTCTTCGCAGTATTCTTGGAATGCTGCACTGGTGAACTGGGCCCCGTTGTCGGTGATGATTCTGTTCGGGACCCCGAACCGGCAGACGATCGACTTGATGAACTTTACTACGGATTGCTTGTTGATGGTGACGACGGGTGTGGCTTCTGGCCACTTGGTGAACTTGTCGATGGCGACGTAGAGGTACCGGAATCCCCCGATGGCTTTGGGGAATGGTCCCAGGATGTCCAACCCCCATACGGCGAACGGCCACGAAGGCAGGATCATCTGAACCGCCTGAGCCGGTGTGTGGATCTGCTTGGTGTGGAACTGGCACGCCTTGCAGCTCTCGACCAGCTTGACGGCATCCTGGAGTGCTGTCGACCAGTAGAAGCCATGCCGGAAGGCTTTACCGACGAGCGTGCGTGAGGAAGAGATCCCCTTCTACCAGCGCGTACCTCTTAGCCATGCGCACGATCCGTTCAGCGGATACACGTTCATCAGGGAGGATGTTGTCTTTCAAGTAGTCCCGGATCTCTGTGATCCATGCATCGAGTCTGACCTGAGCTTCTGGATCTTGAGCGATGGGTTGCACGGAGTCCCCAGTGACGCTTACGATCCTTGGCGGCGTCCATGGCTGCAGGGCTGTCGGGACCGCCAGCTTCGAGGTGCTGGTCTAGCCACCTTCGCCCGGCTCGGCAGGCCGTGCTGTGGGCCGCAGCAACGTCCTCTCGAAGACTCCTTCAGGCACAGGGGCTCTGATGGAGACCTTCGTTGAGAGGTCGTCAGCTGCGGCATTGCCAGCGCGCGGTACGTGGCACAGGTCCAAGGCGAGGAAGTCTTTCTCCAACATCTACACGTGGAGCAGGTAAGCAGCTAGCTGTGGGTCATTGCAGGAGCATTCACCCTTAACTTGCTTGATGACTAGCTGGGAGTCGCCCTGTGCCAACAACTGGCGAGCGCCTAGAGACAGGGCTGTCTTTAGGCCAAAGATGAGTGTTTCATACTCTGCCATGTTGTTGGTTGCCTTGAAATTGAGACGCACCATGTACCCAAACTGCTCCCCCGATGGCATGAGAAGCAGTACGCCAGCACCGGCCCCCTGCTTTCGCGAGGAGCCGTCGAAGAAGAGCGTCCAGTGAGGCTCGTTGAAAACCGGAGCTCGGGGCTTTGGTTCACCATCTTCGTGGCCCCCTGGGTTAGCCTTCGCAGGCATCCACTCGGCCACGAAGTCAGCCAGTGCTTGGCTCTTGACTGCATGGCGAGGAAGGAAGTCCAGCTCAAACTCCACCAGTTCCGCTGCCAATTTAGCGACATTGCCGGTCGCGTGGGGGCTGTGAAGGATCGCCTTCAGCGGGTAGGAGGTGACCACCGAGATCCGGTGGGCTTGAAAGTAGTGGCGGAGCTTCCTGGATGCCACGAGCACTGCATACAGCAGCTTGTGGACCTCCAGGTACCTTGTCTTGGCATCGTGGAGGACTTCGCTGATGTAGTAGACAGGCCTCTGGATGGTCCGGACCCTCCCTCCCGGGCCTGAGATGTCCTCATCCATTGGCTCAGGCCGACCGGAGGTAGGTGGGTCCGGGGGAGCCTCCGGGAGCTGGGACTCGAAGGCTCCTAGGCCGTCTTGGACCTCCGGGAGATCCCGCTGGTTTTCCAGGTGGTCATCCTGGACCCTCGGGAGGACGTCTTGTCCTCCTGGGGGGGTCCTTTTGGTTTCCGGGGGGGTTACCCCGGAGCTCCAGGAGGTCCCGTTGGACCTCCGGGAGGTTGTCTTTGAGCTCCGGGAGGTCCCATTGGACTTCCGGGAGGTTGTCTTGGAGGTCCGGGAGGTCGTCTTGGACCTCCAGGGTCTCCTGGTGCTTGTCTTCTGCTATCGGAGTAGGCTGCGGTGACGAGAGGTCCGGCCGCTCTGCGACGAGGACCATGCTCACCACTTCAGTTGTTGCCACGATGTAGAGCAACAAGTGCTCTTTGGGCTCGGGGGCTACCATGATGGGTAGGGTTGTCAGGAGTTGCTTCAACTCCTGGAAAGCTTCTTTTGCTTCGTCGGTCCAAACAAACGGACCGGATTTGCGCAGGAGCTTAAGAAAGGGGAGCGCTCGCTCTGCTAGCCTGTATGAACCGACTCAACGCGGCTAGGCATCCCGTGAGTTTCTGGACTTCTTTGATGCGGGCGGGGGGCCGCATCAGGTCGATGGCCCTGATCTTCTCTGGGTTGGCCTCAATTCCTCGGTGTGAGACCAGGAATCCTAGGAGCTTCCCAGAGAATACGCCGAACACACACTTGTCGGGGTTCAGCTTGGTGCGCGTGGAGCGCAGTTTGTCAAAGACTAGGGCCAGGTTATCTAACAAGGATAAACTCTGCCTGACCTTGACAACGATGTCCTCGACATACACCTCGACTAAGTCTCTTATTAGCTTTCCAAAGGTTTTGTGCATTGCACGTACGAAGGTGGGAAGAGCATTCTTTAAGCCATAAGGCATAGAGACATAACAATACAGGCCGTCTACTGTAACGAAGGAAGTGTTCTCTTCATCTTCTCTAGACATAGGGATCTGATAGAAACCCGAGTAGGCGTCTAGGAAACATAGCATATCACAGCCTGATGTCGAGTCTACTATTTGATCTATTCTACGGAGAAGGAATGGATCTTTGGCACATGCCTTATTGAGACTGGTGTAGTCGATGCACATCCGGAGCTTCCTGCTGGCCTTCGGGACGACGACGGGGTTCGCAAACCACCAGGGGTGGTGGACTTCCCGTATGAAGCCAGCGTCCAGCAGCTTCTTGATTTCTTCTCGGATGAAGTTCTGCCGCTCGGTGGACTGCTTGCGAGGCTTCTATTGGACTGGCCGGGCGTCGGGGAAGATCTTCAGGTGGTGCTCGATCACCTCCCTAGGGATCCCCGGCATCTGTGACGGCTGCCATGCAAACACGTCAACGTTGTGCCGGAGGAAGGTGATGAACGCACCTTCCTATTTGCTGTCCAGGCCCCCGGCTACCCAGGTGGTCTGGGCAGCATCGGCGCTGACTTGGACGACCTTCAGGGGGACGTCACCCTCATCGAGGGGTTGCACGCGGGGTGCTGCGGTAGAGGCACGGTGGCATGCACTCGGGTGGAGCCGGTCCGGTTCTGCACTGCCAGGGGCTGGTGCTCAAGCTGTTGCAAGTGCCTGGAGCTTCTCCAAGGCTGACACTGATGCAGTGCGGTCTCCACGAATCTTGAGGACACCTGTTGGTGTAGGCATCTTCAAGACAAGGTAGCCGTAGTGGGCTACTGCCATGAATCGATACAGGGCTGGCCTGCCGATTATGGCGTTGAAGGGGAGGTCGATCTCCGCCACGTCGAACAGAATGTATTCTGTCCGATAGCTGTCCGGTGCCCCAAAGGTTACCGGAAGGCTGATGTTGCCGTAGGGAACGACTTGTCCCGGCCCTATGTGGGAGACCACATGACCTCGTTGGGTGGTGCCGTGATATGCGGCACCCAACAGCACACGGGTCGATGAACACACATCATATTACATAAATAGTTTAGCGGAAGCATGCAAGAATGTTTTACAAATAGTTATATAAGAGTAAACTACAGCGGAAGACTATCACTCTCACGACTCATATCTAAACTAGCAACAAAGAAACGGTCCAGCCCGCGGACCTTTCTTACTAACAACACGAAGACAATCTGCAGCGGCGAGGATGCTCTTTGAGTAAGCACTCGGGGGTTCCCGAGTCTCATCGGCACCCCTTCTCATAAGCATCGAGTCAATTACCTGCAAAACAACTCGGATAGCATCCGTGAGCATAACGCTCAGCAAGACTTAACCGTCACCCTAAACATGAAACTCTAAGTGAGGTTATGAACCTAACATAGGATGGCAGAAGCATAATTAAACTCGCCTAAAAGTGAATCCTTACTTTCAGGTATTAATGGCAGCATTTTAAGTAACCCTGGGCACGCCACATCGGGACTCCACAATCAGAAAAGAAACGCTTTCCCCCGATGTAAATTGCTCATGGCATAAAAGAATCGAGTTTGCACTAGCCTATTCATCTAGATCCAATACAAAGGTAGGATATTACTTTACATCAAAATGATTAGTTCCTTTCTCATGCAAGTTCTTACTACGTCACGACTGTGAGAACAAGTATGCTCGGTCTATTCCGCGAGCGACGGTGATTCGAATCAATAACACCCGGACTACACGACACGTATGCCCGTACTCGACGTTGCCTACAACAACCATCACTGACATCGTACGTGGCAGCCTTTCCCCTGTTTCACCCCTGCTGAATCGATCAAGTCGCCCTGTACAGTAGCTACTCTCACGGTGCACCTTCTGACGTGAGATGTCATGAGAATATTCCCCAGATACTGCACACCGGCCGTCCGCCTGAGGCGACCCGAAAAGTCCAAACGACAGCTTCCGGAGGTACATCGGTTTACTGGGTCCCATATAGCCAGCATGAGTTCGGTACACAACTCAAACTTGTTCAACAGGGTCGCATACGGATCGGTCCTTGACCAACATGGACAGGTCTATAGCACCCAGGCCCCTATGTCCTGCTGCCCCTACAAACTTGCTAATTCATTCATGAACCAATCCCGTATGCCCCTATTGTTCCTGAATCTGCGAGTAGCATCTCACCACTCGACTTCTACCGAACCGTACTTAAGCATGGCAGTTCTACACGGTGAAAAACACCTACCCAATACTCCATGGGTCATTTGGCTATGCAAGAGGGGTATCAAACACTAGACCTAATGCATAATTCATATCCTGACCGAAAGTGAATACAACACAAAAACTTAACAGCTGTTAAATGCAAACCGGAGCTTGCCTGTTTTGCAGGGTGGTTGTATATAAACAGTTAATGTCCTTGTTGATCCACCCTTGACTCTCCGGAGCTTGATCCACTTCGATGAATCACTCCTTTGAATCCCCTTCGTTGTGGTTCCTATTGAAATGCATATGCACATGTTTTATAGAATGTAATGGAAAGAAATTATAGAATTACTTTCTTAGGAACAGAGGTTGTGTGGAAAAGCCAAGAATGGCTTGGGTTGCCTCTGTGGTGCAAAGAAACAGAATCGATCTACTTGATTCTAATGTCTTAGTTATATATATTAACTACTTTCCCCTAATGAACATAATATATGAGCTGAAAGGATATGAGTGCAACTGAAGAATAAGAACTCCAATGGCCTCAAAACTCTTATAGCAGGTTCTATACTACCTAAGGATTTAGCTTGCCAAATTGCAGCTAATGTGGAGTCATATTGTGTCCTCCATAATTCTTACCATATCTCTTATGTATTTTCCCCTATACATAAGCATGCAGAATAAGAATAGGGAGTTCCAGTACTCAACTTGAGCTGATAATTTCCATGTGATTTCCTGGCCACATGAAAGTAATCTGATCCAAATTTCAGCCCTTTTGACTGAGTAGTTCTCCCAGAATAATTCTGTAAGCAATTCTACTTGAAAGAATTAATTCTGGAGTAATGTGCATTTTCATGCCCAATTAAGTGAACTACAATTCCAAATATGTCTTAGAGAGCTTGCCTAAATTCTCCTACGATTTTTGGAGCTATAGGTTGATCAGAATAGATTTTAGAAGTGGGAAACATTTTCTGAAAATGTTTCTAGACTCTTTTGAACACAGTAGTTTACATTTAGCAAATTCCTACACAAATGATCTTCAAATGAGCTAACAATTTTATAGTAGGTCAGTACTATGCTAGAGAATATTCTGGCAAAATTTGGGGATTTTTGGATAACCCAAACTCACTCAATAATTTTTTTCAGAAAAGTTTCCAAGAATTTTCCAGAATATAATATTAACTTTCATACAAATCTGAGTTCATATTTGGATAGAACTCAGATAGATGAATCCAACGCAATTGGAATCACTCAAATTGGAGTTTTCTACAGGGAGATATGAATTTCCAAAGATTGAGCTATGTCTGGAATTGTTTTCCTAGAGAAATCATGCTGGACCCACTGTTTTGAATTCCAGCCAATAGAAACGAAGCCACGCCGGGCCACAGCATCTCTGCGCGCCAACACATGGGATCCCAGCCACACCCGATCCCGGGTTTAAATTTTCTGCTGCTGACAGACGGGGCCCACGCCTCGTCTTATTCCTCCGGCTCCTCGCTCACGCCCGCGCGCTCCCCCTCGCCGGAGTAACCGGAAGCTCGCCGGACCGGCCTTCCCGACCACCGCCTGAGCTACAATTCGCCGCCAGGGGGTTTTGGGTACCGAGGAACACGGCTGAGGGGTTTGCTTGGGCTGCCGACGACCAGAACATGGCCGGCGACGTGTGACTGCCTCTGTGGTAGTTTGGCAGCGTCGCCCGAGGTCTTCAGCCCTCAAAAACTTGTGCCGACGAGCCCTACAGCACCAGCGTACCTCTACAAAGATCGACACGACCTCAAACTAGCTCGGAAATGGCTGGAACTAGGTTGTCATCGTGCGACCGAACGGTTCCGCCGTGAACAACCCAAGAAAAGCTCGAAATTCGTCGGTCTGAGGCGTTTTCATGCACTGGATGCAAAAGGGAAAACGATTGCCGGCTAGTCTAGCTTCTCTGTGCCAAATTTGATGACTTAAGGAGAATCAGAAGGCAAGAATTCGAAAACCGGAAGCTCAGAATGGGGTCGCCGGAGCAAAACCTCAAAATTCGCCGTCGATAGCTCACGGCACGGCCTGAGCTTGGGTTGAGAGCAGTACCGCACCCGTGCGCGTCCGTAGCTGTGATCGCTCGGCCGTGAAACCCCCTGTGGAGGGCTGTCCACGAGCGCCCGATCACATTCTTGAACTCGGTCGCCGCGGCGGCGGTTGTTCTCGGGCACTGGGGGCCACAGCTCGCTTGCTTGCGGGTCAGGGAGGTGGAGGCTGATCTTAGGGCAAGGTTTAGCAGTTCGGGGGAGGGAAGCACGCAATGATTTCTTCGGTTTCCCGATCGACCGAGAGGGCGGAGGGGAGGAGCTCGGGTTGCTCTGTGTTCTGGCAAGGGAGGAAGGCAAATGCACTTTTGTTCGGTCTGGGGGCCTGTGATCACGATGAGGATGCGGTCAGGACCGACTCCGGGGCGCCAGCGCGTGGAGGCTGGCAGCAGGAGCTGTCGCCAGCAAGCTGCTCGGTGGCGCTCGTGACCTGTTCGGGAAATTTTCCCACCGAGGGTAAAACTTAGTGAGTAAGGTAGCCACTTCATCTCTATGACATGTGGGTCCCACTCCACATTTCTTCCCCAAATATCTTCTCAAGCTGATCCTCTCAATCCTCAGAATGCTGAGTTTAAAAAGGGTGGCTAGAATTTGAATTCCTCACATTTAGTTTGAATTTGCAAGACTAAATCTGAATTTGGTTTAGAATTTGCAATTTCTTCTCTTTAACTCTCTTTTGAGCCCACCCTACAAATAGAAAGTTGGTGATCAAACTCCTCCCTATAATTCCATCTATACGGCTGCCTTTTTAATCAAAGTCCTTGAACACCCCATGTGTGAACTTTGAATTTCAAATCTGAATTTTAAACTTACATGCAAAGAGGTATTTAACTCCTTATTGGTTCAACACTTTTAAATAAAAATGTGAGCCTCATTTTGGATGGTCATCCATGTATTACTTTGCATGAAGAAAAGTTTTAGCAAGTCCCATTTTCATGTCTTTGCCAGACATATGAACTCAACCCTTGGTTTTTATTCATACACATTTTTGGGACTTTTACATTCCTCCCCCTTAAAAGAATCTCGTCCCGAGATTACAAAAGAGGAACGAGACGGGAGAGGTAATTACAAACTATACAAAGATAAAAGTTCCGGGTAGTTGGTGCGGAGATAATCTTCACTTTCCCACGTCGCCTCTTCCGCGGTGTGATTACTCCACAGCACCTTGAAAAATCTGATCGTCCGGTTCCGGGTTACCCGGGTCTTTTCATCCAAAATCTGAACCGGTCGCTCGGTGTAGGTCAGGTCCGGTTTCAATTCGTCGATTTCCTCGGTGCGAACAGCAGCGGTGAATTTGAGACACTTCCGCAGCTGTGATACATGAAATACATCATGAACACCCGCTAGACTTGCCGGTAATTCCAGCCGGTAGGCTACGGGTCCGCACTTCTCCGTGATAGCAAAAGAACCAATAAAACGGGGAGCGAGTTTCCCCTTTACACCGAACCGGTGAATTCCCTTCATCGGAGATACACGAAGATAAACGTGTTCTCCGACGTCAAAATGTAATGGCCTACTGTAAGGGCCTCAGTTTTTGACACCCATTTGCAGTGTTCATCCCCACACCACACACCTCATTTGAGGAAAAATGATGAACACAAATAAAGAGCAAGTAACAATTATCAACATGCTCATTAGGGAACAAACTCACACATTGCAAAAGTGGTACTTCCCACATGTGATATAGATGGGCTGGACATATGAAAACTCCTACACTTTGCCAAGGATGTCCATGCCAAGTTTCACCCAAATTCAAAACATTTTTGAGGTCATCTTGGGTGTAGATAGGAAAGGGGCAGTTTGAAAACATATTCAAATTCAAACTGTTTTCACCCACTGAATTTAAAAGTGGAAGGCATATTCTTGCTCAGCACATTTTTGTGAGCTCACACACCAATTTTCACTCCATTTGGAGTTGATCTTGACATGAGCTAAGGGGGAGAAATTCAAACTTTATTTGAATTTCAAACTGCACTTGTGCTGAAATTCATTCAAACCAAACCTCATTTGAACTTTGATCAATTCAAATGGCTCTTGGGTGAATAATTTGAGTTGCCAAGGGTAGAATAGGGTTCACTGTTTACCACAGCTGTTAGGAATAAATTTCAGAGGTTAAAAGAGGAGTGGGACCCACATGTCAGCCTCAGCCTCAAAGCAAACCGACTGAACCACAGTTCAGTCGGTTCCCGGCTGTTGTGCGCGCGCGCCACCGAAGGGGGCAGCCGGCGCCAGCTCCTGCTGCGTGCCCCAAGCCGGAGACCGGCCGACCGGCCTATTTATTCCCTCCCCGGCGTGCTTCAGTCGCCATTCCCCGAGCTGCCGACGTGCACGATCCATTTCTCCACTGCCATCACCGGCGCTCGAGTTCCTGCTGGATCGAGCTGATCGCAGCTTCCTCTGTCCATTCCAAGGTCCCAGCAAGGTACTAGCAACCATCCTCCATCCTTTCCATTGATAGAAATCGATTGAAACCGAGTGATATCGGCTGTGCCGAAAGATCAAACTCGGAACTGGAAACCGCCGCACCTCGGGCTCTCGTGGACAGCCCAACCTGGGCGTTGTCACGCCCGAGCCAAGGCACCCTTGGACGCGCAAGTGATCGGTGCTGCTCATCCCCGAGCCACAGCTCGAGTGGTTGCTCACCGGCGGCGAATTTCCACTTTTCCCCTTTCTGTGTGCAGAACGACCCTCGGGTACGATTCTGTTTAATTCGTGCTCTAGAAAGGATTAGAGGGCCTCAGGCCACTCCCACACGAACTAGACACGGTGACGCACAAGTTGCCTTCACAACTCTGGGCCGGAGGACTTCTGTGCCCGGCGTAATTCAAGGTCTACTGATGGCGGAACGCACGGGGGGTATCGGGCGCACGGTGAGGACCTATTTCGGGCCTTCCCCGAGCTGCCTCGAGCTCATGTCGACCTTCTCTGAGGTCCACTGATGCTCCCCGACCGATTTCCCAAGTAGCTGAGGTACTAGGAGCGTCAGCCGTCATGGCCGAAGTCGTTCCGATATGGCGGCTCGTCGCCGACCATGCTCCGGCCGTTGTCATGAGCAGCTGACCCTCGGATCATGTTCCCCAAGTAAAAGTAGGCAGGGGCGGCCAGAATCAAGAAGTTTGAAGCTGTACAGCAGCCGGCGGCGAGCTCTCCGGCGA
Source organism: Neostapfia colusana (assembly GCA_030760725.1). NCBI lineage: Eukaryota > Viridiplantae > Streptophyta > Magnoliopsida > Poales > Poaceae > Neostapfia > Neostapfia colusana. The sequence continues at coordinate 79,100,441 of JASWHV010000007.1, read as the reverse complement.
GGTCCCTCGGCGGCGGAGCGCGGGTGTCGCGAGGTTGAAGAAGGGGGTGGACCCCAGCTGTCAGCGGCCGATATTTTGAATCGGGATCCGGCTGTGGCCGGGATCGGGTGTGCTGGCGCGCAAAAGCCTTGTGGGCCGCGGTGTGCTGTCGCTTCGGCGTGCGACGCGTGTCTCCTGGGCCCACGCGCGAGTTTAAACTTTTCCCCGATTTTCAGATTTCCTTCAAACTTCAAATCCTTATAACTTTGGCTAGAAAGCTCCAAATTGAGTGAACCAAATTTTGCTGGATTCAGCTCTCTGAGTACTTTCCAGAAAATCAAGTTTCACTTCATGAAATTCCTTAATTCTCCAGAATTAATTCCTTAAAGTTTAAACTGTTAGGAATTTTAACTGGAGAATCACTTGGAGGAAAATCCTGAAATTTTGCTGAGATGTTCACCAAAATATCCTTGAACTACCATAAAAATTTCAGATCCATTTGAGCTCATTTAGTCCACCTAATGGTGTGATTAGTAAAACTGTTCCAGAGAAAATAGAAAATGTTCAGAAACATTTTCAGAATTTTCTCTGAAATTGTTTAGCTCATATCTTTAGTTAGAGACTTCCAAATTAAGTGAGACCAATTCCATTAGAACCCTCTGAAAATCTAGTTTTCAGAAAGTCATAGTTTGTTTCATGAAACTACCTAGAACACCCTAAAAGCCTTTAATTAAGGTCAAGGACATAATTATTTGTGGAGGGCTCAAATGAGCTTTGCTGCAACTAAGACTTGACCAAGTCTTTGTTTAGGTTGTAACCAAGCCACAGTAAAAGTTTCACAGTCATTAGGTCTATCTAGCAAAGGTTATAGACTTCACAACTTCAAACTTAATACAAGTGCACTAAATTAATACATATATTGTTTCCATCATGTAGTCGCTAAGGTCGAGGAGGAACCCGAAGTCCTAGACTTCGTTACTCCGGAGGAACAGCTAGCCTACGACCAAGAGCAGCAAGGCAAGCCCCGGTTTGCATTAACCATTTTATAAATTTTTATTGTTTTGAGCACATACTTGTTTTCTTTATGTTGTGCATCAGAGTCTTGTTTGGAAACCCCACTGCATAGCCAAGAAAACCATGGGTTGGGGTTTAGGATTGCAAACCCCGTTAGCCACTGCATTGCTAGGATAGAGTAGGATTCGGTACAAGTCGAGTAGTTGGAACTACTCGCGAGAATAGGCTAGAGGCACATTGCTCGGGTAGAGATAGCACATGAAACACATGGCAAGAAAATGAGACCGAGCGGAGAGTAAGGGCAGCAGGACTTTGGGGCCTGTGTGCTGTAGCTCCGCTTGTGTCGATTGAGGACCGAGCCGTGTGCGGGCCTGTTGAACAAGCTAGAACAGTACCGAAGACCTACCGGCTATATGGGAACCGGGAAACTGATGTAACTCGGGTAGCTGGGTATTGAGGCATTGCCCGTCGTTCAGAGGGTAGGTTGAGAGCTCGAGGTGTAAATCAGCTGGCGGCACAGAGATGCGCGTGCAGGGACCTCTTGCTCGGGACGATGGGACCGGTTCAATATTTGGCTAACGGGTGAAAGGTAGTCGCGTACGGCGTCCGTGATGGTTGTTGTAGGCAACATCGAGTACGGGCGTACGTGACGGGTTGTTCGGGTAACCCTGCAGGTGTAAATCGATTATAATCGCCGTCCCTCGCGGTCAGTGAGTACCACTTGTTCACTGTACCGTGACGTAGAAAGAACAGGCTAGTTACATGTTAAAATGTTGCTGATTGAAAGTTGGATATTGATTGTTAATGATATGTTGTAGCTTAGTGCTAACTAAAGTTCTTTTCAACTTTGGGCAAAGTACATGAGAGAAATGCGTTTCTTGTTTGATTGCGGCTCTCTCATGTGCCTTAGCGTAAAGTTCTCCACAACCTGCTGCTAAAACTTGAAAGTAAGGTTCTACTAATTAGGCGAGTCCTTGCAAATGATTTTTACCTCATGCAACCCATCACCCTCATGTAGAAGTTTCATGTTTAGGTGAGACGGGTCAGACTTGCTGAGCCTTCGTGCTCACTGCTTGTGTTTGAAGCTTTTGCAGGGTTCTATGAGGAAGGGACTCCCGAAGAGGAGACGGAACCCCAGGAGGGGAACCCCGTCGAGTGGGAGTCGTGCACGCCGCAGAGTTAGTGTGCGTGTGTGCTAGCAAGGACACGTTCGAGGGCTGAACGTGCACTTGATGCTTAGTCTACGCCCGCGAGTGTGGACTAAACTTATTTTGATGTAAACATGTTGATAAACTTGTTTATGTAATAAAGCTTCCGCTTCCGCTTTGTACCTTTGACGTGTGTTATACGGTGTTGTGCAACGCAGCACCCCTCAGCGTGATCCTGGCTCGACAGGACCAGTGGGGTCGTGTCAGCGTGGTATCAGAGCTCGCTTGAGGTTTAACACAGTACAAAGGTCTTCTTTTTCAAAAATCCAGTGAGGAACGAGTTAGTAGCCCGTATAAGGATGTTATTAGTATATAGAAAGTGGCTTATTAACTTATTTGTTATGTCGGAAAATCGTGCATCTCGGGACGTTCATGTCTTGGGGGGTGCACGTAAGCGCTGTCCACCAGTGCGCACAAGCTGAAGGGTGGAGCCCCACGGGTGGCAGGTAACCCGACCCGCTTTGATATCCTCTACGACTCTTCATGTCGTTTGGGGTATTCGAGCAACGTCTGTCCCTGGCGTGCGTGGTGCAACATGGGAGACCCCGTCACGTGGTCTGAAACGTGAACACGTAACTCAAGGCGTGTTTGGCTTGAGAACATCCGGGCGAGTGATGACGGCCGGGTGTACAAACTGTATGGATTCCGGGCTCGGTGTGCAGCCGAGTCTGATGATTGTTTGAGTTTCTGCAGGTAGCCTTACCACGAAACGGTAGACGTGTAGCATCCGTGTGCGAGTGACGAGTAGTGCCACTGAACTAACGAAGCCGGCTAAATCCGGTATAGGTTTTTCCTTTGTGAGGACGTAGTACCGACATAATCTGGTGACGCCTCGACGTCACACCCAACAAAATGAACAACTTCATTTAAAATTTGATGGTTTTGATCCAAAGTAGTAAAACTTGATGTAACTCCTTCCCTTGAACAGGATATTCAAAGTTAATAAATTTTCAACTTATAGGATGTTAAGGACAGAGCACTCTGTTTTCAGCTAAATCAAGGCTGAAGTTAATCAGAGGTTAGAGGTTGAGTTCTTTCGAGGTTGGGGTCGTATGATACATTTCTGGAAAGCTTTGGAGGAGCTTTACAACTTTTCTGTTGAGTTCCAGAGGTGTTTCATCCCTTAACCACTCGAAAAATGCAGTAGAGTTGAAACTGTCCAGAAAACAGGACGGAGCAAAGACTCTCTGTAGACTCTCTGTAAATTAAGCATAACTTCCTGCATAAAAATCCAAAAATAGAAAATGAGGTGGTTCTGGGAAGCTTATGAGATGGGTTACAACTTTGTAACAGAAAGTTTTGTCAGATTAGGAACAGAATTAACTGGAATTCTTGGATCAAATCAGTACCTAAGGCAGGGAGGTGCTGTCCAATTGTTCCCAGAAATTCTGTTAACTTTGACATCTCATAACTTTTGAACCAGAGCAGATCTTAGGCCAACCAAATACTTTCTGGAAAGCTATTGAAGTTAACTTTAACTTTGATGTTGAGCTCCAGGACTGGTTTTGCTTTTAACCTGGCCTAAATCAGATTGATATGGAAACTGGTCAGGGCTGTCATGGGAACAGCAGATCAGCAGTCAAATTTGTTTAAAAATTTGAACTATGTTTCCAAGTGTTAAGGGTTCAATGACATATCTTATGTTATAACTTAATGGTTTACTGTTTAAATAAATATTTGATAGTTCTCAAATATATTTTTACAGATGGCAGCAGATAAACGGTTGGAGAACGGGTGGGTAGTTTCCCACTGCTCTGACCGTAGCGGCTACCCGGGAGCATTGTGGCTAATGCTCCAATATTTCGGGTACAACCAGATGCCGCAATACTTCGCCAAGGAAGAAGGCGAAGAGGGGAACAAGACGTGGACGATCCATGTCGAGGTTCCTGCAGGGCCTACGCCACCCGGTTGGGTGCCATTCACCGTCACGGTGAGAGGAAGACAACCGGAAGGGATGTGGCAAGTGGCAGCCCGTGACACTATGTCACGTTTCTGCCAACTACACGTACAGGCTATGGAGGGAACTCCATACGCACTCGTTCCGGTGGAGGGACGAGCTCAGCATGTGTGGGAAGAGAGGTACCTAGAGGCAACAAACCCGAGTTGCCCAAGGTACAACCCCGCGGAGGCAAATCTCAGCCTCCAAATGAGGGCGGGAAACGCTGTGATGGACAGCCAAGCTGTTCATACGGAGCATCTCGCCACCAAGCTCAAGGAGAGCACAAGCCGTGGAGATCATTTTGAGAGGGCTCACAGTGCACTCCGCAATGTGCTCCTTCCGACGATCAAGCGACTGAATGAACAACACAATCAGTTGCGTCGTCTGAAGAAGGCAAAGAAGAAGAGCCGTGTTGACATTGCGGCGTTGCAAGAGCTGGTGCAGACCCTAACCCAGCAGAATGAGGACCTTGCTCAAGAGCGGGACGACGCTATTGAGGAAGGACAAGGCTGGGAAGAGGACTACAACCAGGCTATGGACGAGGTGCATGCATTGCAGGACCTCGTGCCCCCGGTATTGGGCGTACCGGTAGTCTTGGGTCTTCCAGCCATGGGAGAACCTGGAATGGGAGAAGAGGTGGTAGACCCCGAGTATTCCACCAGCAGCGGCCACATGTTACAAGTGTGGTCGTCCAGGACACTTCGCGAGCAGTTGCCCGGAGAGGCAAGGCGGCGGAGTGGCACCACAGTTTCCGGGGAGGAATCAACCCCGGAACCCTACTAATGCGCGGCGGGCAAACCCTAGGCCCGGTACTGTTCACCAGCTTGCCATTGAGGACGTGCCGGAGGGCGAGCCAATCCTTGCGGGTATGTTCCAACTCCACCAGCATCCCGCTATAGTACTATTTGATTCAGGCGCCACGCATAATTTTATTAGCCAAGCTTTCATTGCTAAACACAGCTTGCCAATACTACCCACCGATAGTCCATATTTAATTTGTTCACCGGGTGGGAAGATTTCAGCAAGCGTAATGGTCTCCAAAGCACCATTATGCTTAGCGGGTAGAGTGTACCCCACGTCTCTCATTATCTTAGAGGGACAGAAGGTCGATGTCATCCTAGGGATGTCGTGGTTAAACCGCCACGGCGCTGTTTTAGACACCGTCCTCCGAGTCGTGCACTTAAACTCAGGAGTGCACGGTTCTCACTCATTATTTCTGGACAGTCCAGAAATAAAACTTCCAAGTGTCTATCAAGCCACAACCATCAGATTGGAAGACATTCCAGTGGTCCGAGAATTCCCTGATGTATTCCCGGATGATTTGCCGGGGATGCCACCCGATAGAGAGGTGGAGTTCAAGATTGAACTTGCACCGGGAACCATGCCAATATCCCGAAGGCCGTACAAGATGGCGCCCAAGGAGTTGGCTGAACTGAAGACTCAGCTCACGGACCTTCTGGAGAAGGGTTTTATTAGGCCGAGCTCCTCGCCATGGGGCTGTTCGGCATTATTTGTCAAAAAGAAGGATGAAACATTGCGGCTTTGCGTGGACTACCGTCCATTAAATGCCGTAACCATCAAGAACAAGTACCCGTTGCCACGGATCGACATGTTGTTTGATCAGTTGGTCGAAGCAAAGGTCTTTTCCAAGATGGATTTAAGATCCGGGTACCATCAGATTAAGATCAGGGCTGAGGACATTCCAAAGACAGCTTTTTCGACAAGGTACGGACTTTATGAGTACCTGGTCATGTCCTTTGGCCTCACCAATGCTCCAGCTCACTTCATGTACTTAATGAACTCGGTGTTCATGCCGGAGCTGGACAAGTTTGTCGTGGTCTTCATCGACGACATCCTGGTATATTCCAAGTCGGAGGAAGATCACAAGAAACATCTGCGTATAGTCTTGCAACGGCTGCGGGATCACAAGTTATACGCAAAGTTCAGCAAATGCGAGTTTTGGATATCGCAAGTGCCTTTCCTCGGGCATATCATCTCAGCGGAGGGTATCGCTGTGGACCCGAGCAAAATCACGCAAGTGCTGAATTGGAAATCCCCGAGAACTGTTCATGAGGTACGGAGTTTCCTCGGACTCGCGGGATATTATCGGAGGTTCATTCCGAACTTCTCGAAGATTGCCAAGCCAATGACAGAGCTGCTGAAGAAGGCTACCAAATATGTTTGGAGTCCAGCATGTGAAGCAGCATTCAAGGCTTTAGTCAAGCACCTGACATCAGCACCGGTTTTGGCGCAGCCAGACACAACAAAACCGTTCGATGTGTACTGCGATGCATCCGGCATTGGGCTCGGATGTGTGTTGATGCAAGACCGAAGGGTGGTCGCGTATGGGTCACGGCAGCTTAGGAATCATGAGCAAAATTATCCAACTCACGACTTGGAGCTCGCTGCCGTGGTACTCGCACTGAAAATGTGGAGGCACTACCTACTCGGTAACCTCGTACATTTATATACCGACCACAAAAGCCTCAAGTACATATTCACTCAGAAGGAGCTGAACATGAGGCAACGAAGATGGTTAGAACTGATAAAGGATTACGAGATAGAGATCCATTATCATCCGGGCAAGGCAAACGTTGTGGCAGACGCGCTAAGCCGCAAGTCACACGTCAATAATCTGACCATCACACCGTTGGGAGAGAGCGAACCACCACTCCATGTGATTCCACACGGAGCTCTCTACAACCTAGCTTTGATCCCCACCATCCGTGAAGAGATAGCGGCAGCCCAGAAGAATGACAAGGGCATGTCACATTTACGGAGACGTGTAGACAGTGGGGAGTTGAAATGTTTCCGGAAGGACGGAGACGGCGTCCTATGGTTCAAGGACCGGATCGTCGTACCCCGAAACCCGGAGTTACGGAAGAAAATCTTTGATGAGGCTCACTTATCAAAGTTTTCTATTCACCCCGGCAGCAACAAGATGTATCAAGAACTCAGAAGCAAGTTTTGGTGGACACGGATGAAGCGAGAGACTGCAAAATACGTGTCCGAGTGTGATACATGTCGACGGGTGAAGGCAGACCACATGCGGAAACCGGGACTGCTGCAACCACTGGGCATTCCTGCCTGGAAGTGGGAGGACGTGAGCATGGATTTCGTCGTCGGTTTACCCACCACCTTACAGAAACATGATTCTGTGTGGGTGATCGTCGATCGGCTCACCAAAGTTGCCCATTTCATCCCGGTCAACACCAACTACAACGCCAAGAAGTACGCTGAACTGTACATCTCACGGATCCTATGCTTATACGGCGTACCCCGTACTATCGTATCGGACCGGGGCACTTTATTTGTGTCCCGTTTTTGGGAGCAGCTCCACGCTGCCTTGGGGACGAAGCTGATCCGTAGTTCAGCCTACCACCCGCAGACGGATGGGCAAACGGAGCGGGTAAATCAAATCTTAGAAGACATGCTACGAGCTTGCGCTATCGACCACGGCAAGAACTGGGATGATCACTTGCCGTTAGCCGAGTTCTCGTACAACAATGGGTACCAAGCCAGCATCAAGATGGCGCCCTACGAGGCGCTATACGGGAGAAAATGCCGCACACCATTGAATTGGTGTGAGTCTGGCGAGAGGGTTACCTTCGGGATTGATCTTGTCAACAACGCGGAAGAAAAGGTTCGATTAATTCAAGCGAACCTAAAAGCCGCTCAATCCCGACAGAAACAGTATGCGGACCGGAGAAGGCGTCCGTTACAATTCGAAGCTGGAGACCACGTATATCTACGAGTGTCTCCAATGAAGGGCGTAAACAGATTTGGGGTGAGAGGAAAGTTAGCACCCCGATTCATCGGTCCATTCCAGATTACCGAAAGATGTGGATCGGTGGCATACCGGCTAAGATTACCAGAAGCACTTTCCGGTGTGCACGACGTCTTTCACATTTCCCAGCTGAGGAAGTGTCTCAAGCTATCAACTACCGTTCAGCTGGAAGACATTGAAGAACTGCAACCGGATCTCACCTATCGGGAGGAACCGGTGCAGATTATTGATGAAAAGGCCCGAACCACACGCAACCGTACGTTGTGGTTCTACAAGGTTCTGTGGAGTAATCACTCCATGGATGAAGCGACATGGGAGAGCGAAGAATTCCTTCGCACTAACTACCCCGACTTTCTCACGTCGCATATCCGGTAATTTTTCCACCGTCCTCTCTCTCATTTTCACCTTATAATCTCGGGACGAGATTCTTTTAAGGGGGGAGGAATGTAAGGGCCTCAGTTTTTGACACCCATTTGCAGTGTTCATCCCCACACCACACACCTCATTTGAGGAAAAATGATGAACACAAATAAAGAGCAAGTAACAATTATCAACATGCTCATTAGGGAACAAACTCACACATTGCAAAAGTGGTACTTCCCACATGTGATATAGATGGGCTGGACATATGAAAACTCCTACACTTTGCCAAGGATGTCCATGCCAAGTTTCACCCAAATTCAAAACATTTTTGAGGTCATCTTGGGTGTAGATAGGAAAGGGGCAGTTTGAAAACATATTCAAATTCAAACTGTTTTCACCCACTGAATTTAAAAGTGGAAGGCATATTCTTGCTCAGCACATTTTTGTGAGCTCACACACCAATTTTCACTCCATTTGGAGTTGATCTTGACATGAGCTAAGGGGGAGAAATTCAAACTTTATTTGAATTTCAAACTGCACTTGTGCTGAAATTCATTCAAACCAAACCTCATTTGAACTTTGATCAATTCAAATGGCTCTTGGGTGAATAATTTGAGTTGCCAAGGGTAGAATAGGGTTCACTGTTTACCACAGCTGTTAGGAATAAATTTCAGAGGTTAAAAGAGGAGTGGGACCCACATGTCAGCCTCAGCCTCAAAGCAAACCGACTGAACCACAGTTCAGTCGGTTCCCGGCTGTTGTGCGCGCGCGCCACCGAAGGGGGCAGCCGGCGCCAGCTCCTGCTGCGTGCCCCAAGCCGGAGACCGGCCGACCGGCCTATTTATTCCCTCCCCGGCGTGCTTCAGTCGCCATTCCCCGAGCTGCCGACGTGCACGATCCATTTCTCCACTGCCATCACCGGCGCTCGAGTTCCTGCTGGATCGAGCTGATCGCAGCTTCCTCTGTCCATTCCAAGGTCCCAGCAAGGTACTAGCAACCATCCTCCATCCTTTCCATTGATAGAAATCGATTGAAACCGAGTGATATCGGCTGTGCCGAAAGATCAAACTCGGAACTGGAAACCGCCGCACCTCGGGCTCTCGTGGACAGCCCAACCTGGGCGTTGTCACGCCCGAGCCAAGGCACCCTTGGACGCGCAAGTGATCGGTGCTGCTCATCCCCGAGCCACAGCTCGAGTGGTTGCTCACCGGCGGCGAATTTCCACTTTTCCCCTTTCTGTGTGCAGAACGACCCTCGGGTACGATTCTGTTTAATTCGTGCTCTAGAAAGGATTAGAGGGCCTCAGGCCACTCCCACACGAACTAGACACGGTGACGCACAAGTTGCCTTCACAACTCTGGGCCGGAGGACTTCTGTGCCCGGCGTAATTCAAGGTCTACTGATGGCGGAACGCACGGGGGGTATCGGGCGCACGGTGAGGACCTATTTCGGGCCTTCCCCGAGCTGCCTCGAGCTCATGTCGACCTTCTCTGAGGTCCACTGATGCTCCCCGACCGATTTCCCAAGTAGCTGAGGTACTAGGAGCGTCAGCCGTCATGGCCGAAGTCGTTCCGATATGGCGGCTCGTCGCCGACCATGCTCCGGCCGTTGTCATGAGCAGCTGACCCTCGGATCATGTTCCCCAAGTAAAAGTAGGCAGGGGCGGCCAGAATCAAGAAGTTTGAAGCTGTACAGCAGCCGGCGGCGAGCTCTCCGGCGAGGTCCCTCGGCGGCGGAGCGCGGGTGTCGCGAGGTTGAAGAAGGGGGTGGACCCCAGCTGTCAGCGGCCGATATTTTGAATCGGGATCCGGCTGTGGCCGGGATCGGGTGTGCTGGCGCGCAAAAGCCTTGTGGGCCGCGGTGTGCTGTCGCTTCGGCGTGCGACGCGTGTCTCCTGGGCCCACGCGCGAGTTTAAACTTTTCCCCGATTTTCAGATTTCCTTCAAACTTCAAATCCTTATAACTTTGGCTAGAAAGCTCCAAATTGAGTGAACCAAATTTTGCTGGATTCAGCTCTCTGAGTACTTTCCAGAAAATCAAGTTTCACTTCATGAAATTCCTTAATTCTCCAGAATTAATTCCTTAAAGTTTAAACTGTTAGGAATTTTAACTGGAGAATCACTTGGAGGAAAATCCTGAAATTTTGCTGAGATGTTCACCAAAATATCCTTGAACTACCATAAAAATTTCAGATCCATTTGAGCTCATTTAGTCCACCTAATGGTGTGATTAGTAAAACTGTTCCAGAGAAAATAGAAAATGTTCAGAAACATTTTCAGAATTTTCTCTGAAATTGTTTAGCTCATATCTTTAGTTAGAGACTTCCAAATTAAGTGAGACCAATTCCATTAGAACCCTCTGAAAATCTAGTTTTCAGAAAGTCATAGTTTGTTTCATGAAACTACCTAGAACACCCTAAAAGCCTTTAATTAAGGTCAAGGACATAATTATTTGTGGAGGGCTCAAATGAGCTTTGCTGCAACTAAGACTTGACCAAGTCTTTGTTTAGGTTGTAACCAAGCCACAGTAAAAGTTTCACAGTCATTAGGTCTATCTAGCAAAGGTTATAGACTTCACAACTTCAAACTTAATACAAGTGCACTAAATTAATACATATATTGTTTCCATCATGTAGTCGCTAAGGTCGAGGAGGAACCCGAAGTCCTAGACTTCGTTACTCCGGAGGAACAGCTAGCCTACGACCAAGAGCAGCAAGGCAAGCCCCGGTTTGCATTAACCATTTTATAAATTTTTATTGTTTTGAGCACATACTTGTTTTCTTTATGTTGTGCATCAGAGTCTTGTTTGGAAACCCCACTGCATAGCCAAGAAAACCATGGGTTGGGGTTTAGGATTGCAAACCCCGTTAGCCACTGCATTGCTAGGATAGAGTAGGATTCGGTACAAGTCGAGTAGTTGGAACTACTCGCGAGAATAGGCTAGAGGCACATTGCTCGGGTAGAGATAGCACATGAAACACATGGCAAGAAAATGAGACCGAGCGGAGAGTAAGGGCAGCAGGACTTTGGGGCCTGTGTGCTGTAGCTCCGCTTGTGTCGATTGAGGACCGAGCCGTGTGCGGGCCTGTTGAACAAGCTAGAACAGTACCGAAGACCTACCGGCTATATGGGAACCGGGAAACTGATGTAACTCGGGTAGCTGGGTATTGAGGCATTGCCCGTCGTTCAGAGGGTAGGTTGAGAGCTCGAGGTGTAAATCAGCTGGCGGCACAGAGATGCGCGTGCAGGGACCTCTTGCTCGGGACGATGGGACCGGTTCAATATTTGGCTAACGGGTGAAAGGTAGTCGCGTACGGCGTCCGTGATGGTTGTTGTAGGCAACATCGAGTACGGGCGTACGTGACGGGTTGTTCGGGTAACCCTGCAGGTGTAAATCGATTATAATCGCCGTCCCTCGCGGTCAGTGAGTACCACTTGTTCACTGTACCGTGACGTAGAAAGAACAGGCTAGTTACATGTTAAAATGTTGCTGATTGAAAGTTGGATATTGATTGTTAATGATATGTTGTAGCTTAGTGCTAACTAAAGTTCTTTTCAACTTTGGGCAAAGTACATGAGAGAAATGCGTTTCTTGTTTGATTGCGGCTCTCTCATGTGCCTTAGCGTAAAGTTCTCCACAACCTGCTGCTAAAACTTGAAAGTAAGGTTCTACTAATTAGGCGAGTCCTTGCAAATGATTTTTACCTCATGCAACCCATCACCCTCATGTAGAAGTTTCATGTTTAGGTGAGACGGGTCAGACTTGCTGAGCCTTCGTGCTCACTGCTTGTGTTTGAAGCTTTTGCAGGGTTCTATGAGGAAGGGACTCCCGAAGAGGAGACGGAACCCCAGGAGGGGAACCCCGTCGAGTGGGAGTCGTGCACGCCGCAGAGTTAGTGTGCGTGTGTGCTAGCAAGGACACGTTCGAGGGCTGAACGTGCACTTGATGCTTAGTCTACGCCCGCGAGTGTGGACTAAACTTATTTTGATGTAAACATGTTGATAAACTTGTTTATGTAATAAAGCTTCCGCTTCCGCTTTGTACCTTTGACGTGTGTTATACGGTGTTGTGCAACGCAGCACCCCTCAGCGTGATCCTGGCTCGACAGGACCAGTGGGGTCGTGTCACCTACGCCTTTGATCAGCGTAGCTCTTTTGTCGGGATTGTGCAGCCTTTAAGTTCTCTTGTATCAACCGAACTCGGTCTTCGGCTTCGTTGACAAGATCAATCCCAAACAGAACTCTTTCACCGGACTCACACCAATTCAGTGGTGTGCGACACTTCCGGCCGTAGAGAGCTTCATACGGTGCAATTTTAATACTCGCTTGATAACCGTTGTTGTATGAAAACTCCGCCAACGGTAAGTGATCATCCCAATTCTTACCGTGGTGGATGGCACACGCCCTCAACATATCTTCCAGCACCTGGTTCACCCTCTCGGTTTGTCCATCGGTTTGAGGGTGATATGGGGAGCTTCTAATCAGTTTGGTGCCCTACGAGGCGTGCAGATGCTCCAAAAAACGAGCCACAAACAGCGCACCTCGATCTGAAATGATGGTCTTCGGGACACCATGTGAGCATATAATTCTGGAGATGAATAACTCCGCATATTGCTTTGCTCGATAATGAGTGTTCACCGGTATGAAATGAGCCGACTTCGTCAACCGGTCGACGATAACCCATATCGAGTCATGCTTCCTGGATGTGAGCGGTAATCCGCCGATGAAATCCATACTCACATCCTCCCATTTCCATGCCGGTATCTTCAAAGGTTGTAGTGGTCCGGCTTTCTGCATATGATCAGCCTTGACCCGTCTACACGTATCACACTCGGATACGTATTTAGCAATCTCCCTCTTCATCCCCGTCCACCAAAATTTCTGTTTCAAATCTTGGTACATCTTGTTACTTCCGGGATGAATGGAAAACTTAGACAGGTGGGCTTCATCCAAGATCTTCTTCCGGAGTTTCATATTGCGCGGTACCACTATACGGTCGTTAAACCATATTGTACCGTTCTCATCCTTCCGGAAACATTTCACCTCTCCGTTGTCCAGTCTTCTCCGTATGTGAGACATACCTCTGTCTCTTCTTTGAGCCTCAACAATCTCTTCACGGATTGTTGCAATGAGCGCGAGATTATAAAGCGCACCATACGGAATGACACGGAGGCTTGGCTCTTCATCTTCCAACTCAGCAGCCGCTAAGTTGTGAACGTGTGCTTTCCGACTCAGCGCGTCGGCAACCATGTTTGCTTTTCCCGGATGATAGTGGATCTCAATTTCATAATCTTTTATGAGCTCCAACAATCTCCGTTGTCTCATATTCAGCTCCTTCTGCGTGAAGATATACTTCAGGCTTTTATGGTCAGTGTAGAGGTGAACAAGATTACCCAGTAGGTAATGCCTCCACATTTTTAACGCCAACACCACTGCAGCAAGCTCAAGATCATGAGTTGGATAATGCTGCTCGTGTTTTTGCAGTTGATGAGACCCATAGGCGACTACACACCCTTCTTGCATCAGAACACAGCCGCGACTGATGCCAGATGCATCACAGTATACATCAAATGGCTTCGTCGTGTCCGGCTGAGCAAGGACTGGAGCTGTGGTGAGATGTTTCACCAAAGTTTTGAATGCGGCTTCACATGTTGCATTCCACATGTATTTAGTGCCCTTCTTCAGCAGCTCCGTCATTGGTTTAGCAATTTTTGAGAAGCTCAGGATGAACCTCCGATAATACCACGCTAAACCTAGGAAACTTCAGACCTCGTGAACTGATTAGGGAGATTCCCACTTCAGCACTTGTTCAAATTTGCTGGGGTCCATGGCAATGCCCTCTGCTGAAATGATATGGCCTAGGAAAGGCACTTGATCGATCCAGAACTCGCACTTGCTGAATTTGGCATATAACTGGTGCTCCCGCAACCGTTGTAGCACAACGCGCAGATGTTCAGCGTGCTCTTCTTCAGATTTGGAGTAAACCAATATGTCGTCGATGAATACCACGACTAACTTGTCTAACTCCGGCATGAACACAGAATTCATCAAGTACATGAAGTGTGCCGGAGCGTTGGTTAACCCAAATGACATGACGAGGTACTCATAGAGTCCGTATCTCGTCGAGAAAGCTGTCTTCGGTATGTCCTCCAGTCGGATCTTGATTTGATGATATCCCGACCGAAGATCCATCTTTGAAAATACCTTTGCACCCACAAGTTGATCGAACAGGATGTCGATGCGGGGCAAAGGATACTTTTTCTTGATCGTGACAGCATTTAGAGGACGGTAATCAACACATAGCCGTAGTGTTTCGTCCTTCTTCTTAACGAATAGCGCTGAGCAACCCCAAGGTGAAGAACTTGGTCGTATGAAACCCTTGCTCATGATCTCATTCAGTTGCTCTTTCAACTCTGCTAGCTCGTTAGGTGCCATCTTGTAAGGCCTTCGTGAGATAGGCGTCATTCCCGGCGCCAGTTCAATCTTGAACTCGACGACCCGTTCGGGTGGCATACCCGGTAAATCATCGGGAAATACGTCGGGATAATCACGTACCACCGGAATATCTTCAAGCTTAAGTGCTTCCGTGTGGTAGGCCTCTACCATATCTGGATCTTCGCTGTCTAAAAACAGCGTGTGCTGTCCGTGAATCGGCGAGTCAATCTGGACAGTCCGGTTACCGATATTAAGAACGGCACCGTGACGATTTAACCAAGATATCCCCAATATAATGTCTATCTTCTGCCTATACAACATAATCAGCGATGTTGGGTATATTTTCCCGCCCAGACACAAAGCTGCTCGGGACACAATCTGATTGGCAGAGATATTTCCTCCCGGTGAACGTATAAGAAAACTCGTTGTGGGAGTTTTGGTGGATAATTGTTGCTGATCCACGCATGTTTTGCTGATAAAATTGTGGGTTGCACCGGAATCAAAAAGTATGAGCACGGGCACGTCTTTGAGAGTGAACATGCCCGCTAGCACTGGTGCTCCCTCCGGGACATCCTCAATAGCAAGATGCTGCGCACTCCCGGATTGCAATGCTGTTATGTTGACTTGAGCAGGTGGCGGCATACCACCTGATGATGATGGCTGTCTGGTGTTCAACAACTTCTCCCGGCACTCTTGCCTAAAGTGCCCAGAACGGTGGCAATAGGAACACGGAGGTTTCCCTTGTTCTTCGTTGACTTGTGGTTGAGAAGTTGATGTACTTGGGTGCAGCAATGATGCGACAGGTGTCATTCGTTGCTGCGGCAATGGTGTTGCTTCAAGACAAGACTCTTGAGCAGGAAATCTATACGGAGTTGATATTACTGGTGCTTGCCATATCTCATCGGATGGTGTGTGAACACCACACGGTATTTACGAGGAACGACTTGTGTGTCTTCTTGCACATCCTCCCGGTCTCTCTTCTCTGCTTGACACTCAAGTGTCGCTTGTTCTTGCAGCAGAGCAGCACTTATCAACTCGGTGTAACTGCCTTGATTGAACAAAGCTAACTTCTCTTTTAGTATGGCACTCAAGCCATAGAAAAAGTAGTCACACATTGCAGCTTCGCTCGTCGCATAAGCAGGAGCATATTGTGCCAGAAGGTTGAATCGTCTGACATAATCGAGGACACTCATGTCCCCCTGCTTCAAGTTCCTAAACTCCTGTTGTTGGGCCTTGATAAAACCCATAGGAATGTGACGAGCCCGGAATGCTTCATGAAATTCCGTCCATTCCACTTGATGACCTTCCGGAACGGTGGCGAGATAAGCAAACCACCAATTTCCAGTGGCTCCATGGAGCTGTTGAGCTGCAAATAATGTCTTCTGATACTCATCGCACTCAAACACTCCAAACTTGGACTCCATAACTTGAAGCCACTGATCAGCATCCACTGGTTCATTGGCTTCCGTGAAAATTGGCGGTTGTGTCGCCAAGAAGTCCAAATAGGCGTTCCGAGGTGGAACGTCCTGTTGTGCACGTTGGCGTAAGCCCTGTTGTACCAAGGCTTGGAGTAGTTTTGTGTTCTCTTGACTTGACTCGACCATCTGAGCCATGACATCCGCCCATACCGTTGATGGCGGTGCCCCTGGAGTCAGGTCATCACCGTCTCGACGAGAACCTTCAGCCCTACTCGGAGAGTGAGTATGCACCATACTGCAAAAAGCAAATTTTTGAGGGAAGTCAAAACTTGATCTCAGCAGTATGTGAAAGTATGTAGAACATGAACACACTAAAACTTTATAAAAGCATAACAAAATTTCACGTTTACACATCTTTCTAAAGCCAACATATTCAGTCCCTTATTCTGTACAGAACAGACCTTTCTGTACTTAACTCAGAATTTTATCCCGTTACTAGCATTTTCATAACTCAAGTCGAATACCAAAGTTAAAGTTAACTTCAGTATCTTTCCATCGAGTACTCACATGCCTCTGGACCATCCCTTAATTAGAAGTTATGATCGTTCAAAGTTGACAGAATTTTCTGGATAAATTTTGCCAGCACCTCCTTTGTATGTGGCTGTTTTCATCACAGTTTTACATACAAATGGGGTACAATTCTGACCAAACTATGTACTACAAAATTGTTGCAAGTTTCATAAACTTTCCAACGGTGTATCATATGACCCTTAGAAATTTTTCTTCAAATTGTGACGGCTAATTTACAGCAACATCCAGAGAAGTTTGCAGCTGCTCTGTTTTCTGAACAGTTTGCATTCATCTGGAAATTCAACCAAGTTGGTGTCGGATTTGGCTCTGGAGTTCTACAGAAAAGTTGTAGAGCACTTAATAACCTTTCCAGAACTGTATCAAACACCTCCATTGGGTCAAGCTAATCAGAGTTACGCTCTGTTAAAGCCCAGAAAAATTTCTATCTGAACAGAGCACTCTGTCTTTGAGATCAAAAGAAGCCTAACAAGTCTCTTCTTTGAAACTTAGTTCAAATGAAGAGCTCAGTAACTAATATGTGCTTTATCACATCCATTTTTAGTTTGGAAGTTAGTCATGAATGATTTCTTCATAGGTAAGAATACTATCCAGTGTAGTACGGTGACGATGCACCGTAAGACATATGACGGTACTACGTCGCCTCACCAAAGAAAAACCTAACTGGATTACACCGGCATATACGTATCCTTAGGTGGCACTAAAACAATCACTCGCAAACGTGTTCTACACGTACTAAGGTTTTCGTGGTTAGTACCTACATAAGCCACACTCAATCATCAGGTTCGGCTGCATACCGAACCCGGTATCCATACAGTTCGTACACCCGGCCGTCATCACTCGCCCAGGTGTTCTCAAGCCAAACACGCTTGAGCTACGTGTTCACGTTACTGACCACGTGACGGGGTCTCCCAAATTGCACCACGCACGCCTGGGACAGATGCTTCTCGAATACCCCAAACGACATGAAGAGTCGTAGAGGATACTAAAGCGAGTCAGGTTACCTGCCACCCGTGAGGCTCCACCCTTCAGCTTGTGCGCACTGGTGGACAGCGCATACGTGCACCCCCAAGACATAGATGTCCCGAGATGCACAATTTTCCGATATAACAAATAGGTTAGCTTGCCACCTTCATAATATGCTAATAATAGTCCTTATGTGGGCCTAGTACCGTTATCTCACCGTATCCTAAGTTTTTGACATAATATGATGCTCAATCCGTGGTCTGTTCCCAACGCAGCTCTGATACCACGCTGTGGGGGACCACAGGACCTCATCGGGTGGTGCCGTGATATGCGGCACCCAACAGCACACGGGTCGATGAACACACATCATATTACATAAATAGTTTAGCGGAAGCGTGCAAGAATGTTTTACAAATAGTTATATCAGAGTAAACTACAGCGGAAGACTATCACTCTCACGACTCATATCTAAACTAGCAACAAAGAAATGGTCCAGCCCGTGGACGTTTCTTACTAGCAACACGAAGACAATCTGCAGCGGCGAGGATACTCTTTGAGTAAGCACTCGGGGGTTCCCGAGTCTCATCAGCACCCCTTCTCATAAGCATCGAGTCAATTACCTACAAAACAACTCGGATAGCATCTGTGAGCATAACGCTCAGCAAGACTTAACCGTCACCCTAAACATGAAACTCTAAGTGAGGTTATGAACCTAACATAGGATGGCAGAAGCATAATTAAACTCGCCTAAAAGTGAATCCTTACTTTCAGGTATTAATGGCAGCATTTTAAGTAACCCTGGGCATGCCACATCGGGAGTCCACAATCAGACAAGAAACGCTTTACCCCGATGTAAATTGCTCATGGCATAAAAGAATCGAGTTTGCACTAGCCTATTCATCAAGATCCAATACAAAGGTAGGATATTACTTTACATCAAAATGATTAGTTCCTTTCTCATGCAAGTTCTTACTACGTCACGACTGTGAGAACAAGTATGCTCGGTCCATTCCGTGAGCGACGGTGATTCGAATCAATAACACCTGGACTACACGATACGTACGCCCGTACTCGACGTTGCCTACAACAACCATCACTGACGTCGTACGTGGCAGCCTTTCCCCCGTTTCACCCCCACTGAATCGATCAAGTCGCCCTGTACAGTAGCTACTCTCATGGTGCACCTTCCGACGTGAGATGTCACGAGAATATTCCCCAAATACTGCACACCGGCCGTCCGCCTGAGGCGACCCGAAAAGTCCCAACGATAGCTTCCCGAGGTACATCGGTTTACTGGGTCCCATATAGCCAGCATGAGTCCGGTACACAACTCAAACTTGTTCAACAGGGCGGCATACGGATCGGTCCTTGACCGACACGGACAGGTCTATAGCACCCAGGCCCCTATGTCCTGCTGCCCCTACAACCTTCCGGTCTCAACTTTAACTTGCTAATTCATTCATGAACCAATCCCGTATGCCCCTGTTGTTCCTGAAACTGCGAGAAGCATCTCACCACTCGACTTCTACCGAACCATACTTAAGCATGGCAGTTCTACACGGTGAAAAACACCTACCCAATACTCCATGGGTCATTTGGATATGCAAGAGGGTATCAAACACTAGACCTAATGCATAATTCATATCCTGACCGAAAGTGAATACACCACAAAAACTTAACAGCTGTTAAATGCAAACCGGAGCTTGCCTGTTTTGCAGGGTAGTCGCATATAAACAGTTAATGTCCTTGTTGATCCACCCTTGACTCTCCGGAGCTTGATCCACTTCGATGAATTACTCCTTTGAATCCCCTTCGTTGTGGTTCCTATTGAAATGCATATGCACATGTTTTATAGAATGTAATGGAAAGAAGTTATAGAATTACTTTCTTAGGGACAGAGGTTGTGTGGAAAAGCCAATAATGGCTTGGGTTGCCTCTGTGGTGTAAAGAAACAGAATCGATCTACTTGATTCTAATGTCTTAGTTATATATATTAACTACTTTCCCCTAATGAACATAATATATGAGCTGAAAGGATTTGAGTGCAACTGAAGAATAAGAACTCCAATGGCCTCAAAACTCTTATAGCAGGTTCTATACTACCTAAGGATTTAGCTTGCCAAATTGCAGCTAATGTGAAGTCATATTGTGTCCTCCATAATTCTTACCATATCTCTTATGTATTTTCCCCTATACATAAGCATGCAGAATAAGAATAGGGAGTTCCAGGACTCAACTTGGGCTGATAATTTCCATGTGATTTCCTGGCCACATGAAAGTAATCTTATCCAAATTTCAGCCCTTTTGATTGAGTAGTTCTCCCAGAATAATTCTTTAAGCAATTCTACTCAAAAGAATTAATTCTGGAGTAATGTGCATTTTCATGCCCAATTAAGTGAACTACAATTCCAAGTATGTCTTAGAGAGCTTGCCTAAATTTTCCTATGATATTTGGAGCTATAGGTTGCTCAGAATAGATTTTAGAAGTGGGAAACATTTTCTGAAAATGTTTCTGGACTCTTTTGAATACAGTAGTTTGCATTTAGCAAATTCCTACCCAAATGATCTTCAAATGTTCTGAAAATTTGTTAGTGGGTCAGTACTATGCTAGAGAATATTCTGGCAAAATTTGGGGATTTTTGGATAACCCAAACTCACTCAATAATTCTTTTTCAGAAAAACTTCCAAGAATTTTCCATAACATAATATTAACTTTCATACAAATCTGGGTTCATATTTGGATATAACTCAGAGAGATGAATCCAACCCAATTGGAATCACTCAAATTGGAGTTTTCTACAGGGAGATATGAATTTCCAAAGATTGAGCTAAGTCTGGAATTATTTTCCTACAGAAAATCCGGCTGGACCCACTGTTTTGAATTCCAGCCAATAGAAACGAAGCCACACCGGGCCACAGCATCTCTGCGCGCCAATACACGGGATACCGGCCACACCCGATCCCGGGTTTAAATTTTCTGCTGTTGACAGACGGGGCCCACGCCTCGTCTTCTTCCTCCGGCTCCTCGCTCGCGCCCGCGCGCTCCCCCTCGCCGGAGTAACCGGAAGCTCGCCGGACCGGCCTTCCCGGCCACCGCCTGAGCTACAACTCACCGCCAGGGGGTTTTGGGTATCGAAGAACATGGCTGAGGGGTTTGCTTGGGCTGCCGACGACCGGAACATGGCCGGCGACATGTGACTGCCTCTGTGGTAGTTTGGCAGCGTCGCCCGAGGTCTCCAGCCCTCAAAAACTTGTGCCGACGAGCCCTACAGCACCAGCGTACCTCTAGGAAGATCGACACAACCTCAAACTAGCTCGGAAATGGCTGGAACTAGGTTGTCATCGTGCGACCGAACGGGTCCGCCGTGAACAACCCAAGAAAAGCTCGAAATTCGTCGGTCTGAGGCGTTTTCATGCGCTGGATGCAAAAGGGAAAACGATCGCCGGCTAGTCTAGCTTCTCTGTGCCAAATTTGATGACTTAAGGAGAATCAGAAGGCAAGAATTCGAAGGAATCGTACCGGAAGCTCGGAATGGGGTCGCCGGAGCAAAACCTCTGACACGACCCCATTGGTCCTGTCGAGCCAGGATCACGCTGAGGGGTGCTGCGTTGCACAGCACCGGATAACACACGTCAAAGGTACAAAGCGGAAGCGGAATTTTTTTGTTACATAAACAAGTTATGAACATGTTTACATCAAAATAAGTTCAGTCTACACTCGCGGGCGTAGACTAAGCATCAAGTGCACGTTCAGCCCTTGAACGTGTCCTTGCTAGCACACACGCACACTAACTCGGTGGCGTGCACGACTCCCACTCGACTGGGTTCCCCTCCTGGGGTTCCGTCTCCTCTTCGGGAGTCCCTTCCTCATAGAACCCTGCAAAAGCTTCAAACACAAGCAGTGAGCACGAAGGCTCAGCAAGTCTGACCCGTCTCACCTAAACATGGAACTTCTACATGAGGGTAAAGGGTCTCATTTTCTTGCCATGTGTTTCATTTGCTGTCACTACCCGAGTCAAGTGCCTCTAGCCTATGCTCGCGAGTAGTTTCAACTACTCGACTTGTACCGAATCCTACTCTATCTTAGCAATGCAGTGGCTAACGAGGTTTTCAATCCTAAACCCAACCCATGGTTTTCTTGGCTATGCAGTTGGGTTTCCAATCAAGACTCTAATGCAAAGAATCACAACAATAATCAAAGATGTGCTCAAAACAATAAACATTTGTAAAAAAAATTAATGCAAACCGGAGCTTGCCTTGCTGCTCTTGGTCGTAGGCTAGCTGCTCCTCCGGAGTTACGAAGTCTAGGACTTCGGGTTCCTCCTCGACCTTAGCGACTACATGATGGAAGCAATATATGTATCAATTTAAATGCATATGTATTGATTTTGAAGTTGTTAAGTCTATAACCCTTGCTAGACATACCTAATGATTGTGAAACTTTTACTGTGGCTTGGTTACAACCTAAACAGAGACTTGGTCAAGTTTTAGTTGCAGCAAAGCTCATTTGAGCCCTCCACAATTAATTATGTCCTTGACCTTAATTGGAACTCTTAGGATGTTCTAGGGATTTTTATGCAACAAACTATGACTTTCTGAAAACTAGATTTTCAGAGGGTTCTAATGGGGTTGGTCTCACTTAATTTGGAAGTTCCTAACTAAAGATATGAGCTAAACAATTTCAGAGAAAATTCTGAAAATGTTTCTGAACATTTTCTATTTTCTCTGGAACAGTTTCACTAATCACCTAGTTAGGAGGATCTAATGAGCACAAATGGATCTGAAATTTTTATGGTAGTTCAGGGACATTTTGGGGAACATCCCAGCAAAATTTCAGGATTTTCCTCCAAAGGATTCTCCAGTTAAAATTCCTAACAGTTTAAACTTTGAGGATTTAATTCTGGATAATTAAGGAATTTCATGAAGTCAAACTTGGTTTGCTGGAAAGTACTCAGAGATCTGAACCCAGCAAAATTTGGTTCACTCAATTTGGAGCTTTCTAGCCAAAGTTATGAGGATTTGAAGTTTGGAAGAATTCTGAAAATCGGGGAAAAGTTTAAACTCTCGGGGCCCGCGGGGACACGTGTCGAGCGCGGAGGTGTCCGGCACCCCGGAGATACCACACGTGTCGAGCGCAGAGGTGTCCGGCACACCGGAGCTCAGAGAGTATTTGCGCGCCAGCACAACGGATCCCCGGCCACACCCGATCCCGATTTAAATTCTTCAGCCGCTGACACGTGGGTCAGCCGGCCTCTTCTTCCTTCCGCCGTTATCTCGCGCCCGCGCCGCCGACCTCGCCGGAGCAGACTAGGAGCTCGCCGGCTCGCCGCTGCCGGACCTCCCATGGGCTGAAACTTGCCGCCAGGGGGTTGTCGACGTCGAGGAACACGTCGGTGGTGTCAGGTCAGGCTGGGGGTGACCGGAAATAACTCGGCGACGTGCCGCGGCCTCGGTTGAGGTTCGGCACCGTCGACCGTGGTCTCTAAACCCGCCAACACCTCGAACAAACGGCCTTATTGCATCAGCGTACCTCTAGGAAGCTCGACAAGGTGCCAAAAGGGTTTAGAAATGGCGGCAAGTCGGTCGGCACCGTGTGACTGATCGTGCCCGCCATCACCGCCCTCGATCGAGCTCGAAATTCATCACTCCTAGACAGTTTCACGCTACGGATGCAGAAAAGAACTTGATCGCTGGCTAGCCCAGCGTCTATGTGCAAGATTTGATGACCTCCGAAGGATCATAGAGCGAGAATTTTAAAGAAATCGTACCGGAAGCTCAGTTTAAGGTTGCCGAAGCCAAAACTGAGAATTCGCCGGCGAGAGTTCACGGCGTGGCTTGAGCTTCAGGTGGAAGCAGTGCGGAGTCCGTGCGCTCCTGTTGCCGCCCTTGCTCGGCCGTGGAAGTGGTTGCAGCGTGCTCCCAGCGTGAGACCGATCGCCGTCCTTCAGCTAAACTGCGGCGGTCGTCGTTGGTCACGGGAACAGGGGCCGAAACTCGGTAGTTCAGGCGTTGGGAGGGTGGTGCACGACCTCCGGTGGCTGTCTAGCAGCTCAGGAACGAAGGAGATTGTCTTGCTGGTTTTTCCGATTGAGCAGAGAGCTGCGGCGAGAAACAGTGCCACTGCTCGGTTCTGCCCACGAGAAGATAAAGCCGGCCGACTCCTGCTCAGCTGAGGCGGTGCCTGTCGCATGGGGGCGGGAGCAAGCCGCCCTGGGCACCAGCGCGCGGAGGGGGAAGCAGCTGGTGGCGCCGGTA
Source organism: Neostapfia colusana (assembly GCA_030760725.1). Lineage (NCBI taxonomy): Eukaryota > Viridiplantae > Streptophyta > Magnoliopsida > Poales > Poaceae > Neostapfia > Neostapfia colusana. The sequence goes on along the minus strand of JASWHV010000007.1, from coordinate 79,076,490 downwards.
GCTGCTCGGTGGCACAGCCGACGGCTGCTCGGTGGAATTTCCCACCGAGACTCTGACTTTGGTTGCAAGTTTCTCCTTCTTCCCTCTATGACATGTGGGTCCCACCCGGGGTTTTAACCTCTGAAATTTACTCCTAATCACTGTAGTGAACAGTGAACCCCATAATACCCCTGGTGGTTCAGATTATTCACCCTTGAGCCATTCGAATTGCATAGGATTCGAATTGGGTTTGGGCTTGAGTGAATTTCAGCACAAGTGCAGTTTTGAATTCAAATGAAGTTTGAATTTGCCCCACTTAGTTCACGTCAAGATCAACTCCAAATGGAGTAAAACTTGGTGTGCGGGCTCACAAAAATGTGCTGAGTAAGAATATGCCTCCCACTTTTAAATTCATGGGATAAAAACAGTTTGAATTTGAATATGGTTTCAAACTGCCCTCTTCCTAACTATACCCAAAATGACCTCAAAAAGGTTTTGAATTTGGGTAAAACTTGGCATGGACATCCTTAGTAAAGTGTAGGAGTTTTCATATGTCCAGCCCATCTATATCACATGTGGGAAATACCACTTTTGCAATGTGTGAGTTTGTTCTCTAATGAGCATGTTGATAATTGTTACTTGCTCTTCATTTGTGTTCATCATCCTTCCTCAAATGAGGTGTGTGGTGTGGTGATGAACACTGCAAATGTGTGTTAAAAACTGAGGCCCTTGTAAAAGCCCAAGAGAAGGGACTTGCAAAAATTTTTATGCACCTCACAACACAACAGTTTTGTTGTGGGTAGATTGTGAAATATTGTGAAGAGCAAGTGGCCTCCATCAAAAGAGTGATTAGAGGGGAGAGTCTTCACTTTCACAAAGTAGGGTTTATACACATATGATCACACAATGAGGAATTCAAAACTGTTGTGTCCAAACCATTGTTTGCAGCAGCTAACACAAGGATCAGGTGGCATAATTGGATTCCTTAGGTCCGAATTAGTGGGGAGGCAAAGTTTCATTAATTTTTGAAAAGTCTTGCTGCCCATTTTTCCAAAGGAAATCAAATGTGCAAAGAATTCAAATGAATATTTGAATTTGCATGGATTTTGGCCAAACATGCAAATGTGGCTCAGTTTGAGACTTCAAACTTTTGAATTATTCATTTGCCAAAAATTTGGAGATATTTTGGGGGCAGAGGGGAGCTGTGGGCCCCACTGGTCAGTGAGAAGAGAGGGGAGAAGCTTACTGCCTAAGTCACTCGGTTCCACAGTTCACACTCGAGCGAGTTGCGCTCTCCCACCGGCTGCCACCGCACGGTCGACCGACGACCGAAGCACCTCCCGAGCTGCTTCAAGCATCGGTTCCCCCGCGCCCTTATCTCCCCTACGCCGTGCTCAAGTCGGCCACAGCCCTCCCACGAGCCCTGTTATCTTTCCTCCCGAGCAAGCAAGCCGCCGGCGCCGCGCCTGTTCGTCCCGATCCTAAACCGGCATCGCATCCCGACTGCTCAAGCGATCAACACGAAAAAGGAGCGCCAGCGCGTGCACAAGAGTTCCCTCAGCTCAGCTCCGGCGTTCGGGGTTCCTGTCGGCCGTATTTCGAGTATCAGCACCGAAGCCGAGGTGCAACCGGTGGAAGCCGACGTCGGGCTCCCGTGGGCAGCTCACACCAACCAGTTTCACGACTGAGCAAGAGCACCCCAAGGTGCGCCAACTCCCTGTGCTGCTCCTCTCCAAATTCCAGAGCAATCCGTGCGACGTAGCTTCGGAATTTCAAGTTTTCCCCTCGGACGAGGAAAACCGGACCGCGGGTAAGAACTGTGGAAATTTACGCTTAATTCTCGGTTAAAGTTGTTCATTTTGCGCACACCAGAACTAGAGAGGATAGGGAACCTTTTCCCTCCACAACCCTAGCTAGAAACGCCGTGGTTACAGCTAATTTCGAGCTTTTCGGTCGGCGGCCATGGCGGGAACACGCGGGCGCACGGTGACAACCGGTTTGCCGTCGTTTCCGAGCCAGGTTGAGGCCACGCCGAGATTTCCTGACCTCCACTGATGCTTTAGAACGGATCCGCCGAGCTTTTGGCGGGCTAATGTGCTCGGGCGGCGGTGCCGATCATCACCGAAGGCCGCGGCTCGTCGCCAGCCTACTTCCGGCCACCCGCAGCCCGAGCCAACCCCATAGACTTGTTCCCTGACCCTGAAAACCCCCAGGCGGCGAGTCTCCGGCCGAGAGGTGGCCGGGAAGCTGGGTCCGGCGAGCTCCAGTACAGCGCCGGCGAGGGGGAGGCGCGGGAGCGAGAGGAAGAAGAAGACCCGCCGGGCCCACGTGTCAGCAGCTGAAGATTTAAAACTCCGGATCAGCTGTGGCGTGCGATCCCGTGTGGTGGCGCGGGAAAAGGGCTGTGGCCCCGTGTGGCGTGATTCCGGGGGTTGACGCGTGTAGGGTGGACCCACAGGCAGAGTTTGAACTTTTCCCGAATTAATTTGAATTCCAGAATTGGTTCAAACTTTGGAACTGCACAACTTTTGCTAGGAAGCTCCAAATTTAGTGATTCAAATTGGGTTGGATTCATCTTGCCTAGCTCTGTCCAGATATGCAACCCAATTTGTATGAAACCCATTAATTAATTCTGGAAAATTCTTTAAAGCTTTTTAGCAAAAGAATTTTAGAGGGAGTTTGGTTCATCCAAAAATCCCCAAATTTTGCCAGGATGTTCTTTAGGACATTAGTAAACCCCTGTAAAAGTTTCGGACCATTTGGAGTTGATTTGGTCAGAGCAATTCAAATTGAAAGGTGCTGTGCTCATTTGAATACAGAAACATTTTCAGAGAATTTCCAAAACTTGGAAATTCAATTCTGGGCAAACCTTGACTCCAAAAATGCTAGGAAAATTCATGCAAACTCTACGAGCTATAATAGAAATTGTAGTTCATTAAGTTGAGCATGAACAGGGGTATTACCTCAGAATTAATTCTTCCTTGCTGATTTGCCAAGAGAATTATTCTGAGCAAACCACTCCATGAAAAGTGCTAATGTTTGGTCCAGAGAGTTTTCTTGTGACAAGGAACTCACACAAAAATTCTCAGCTCTATTGGAGCTCTAGATCACCCCTGTCCTGTTTTACCCACTTAAGGGATTAAGATGGAAAAGGGGGAAAAACCACTTAGCACTTAACCATGTGACTAAGTCCAAGCCAAACCACCAACACCAGTTCATATTTAAATTCTTAAACAAAGTTCCAGGTATTAGAGGCTGGTTATTAGAACCAATAGTAGAAGTCTTACTCTAAACTCACATTTGCATATAAATTAACATGTAGTATTTCATTAACGTGTAGCCGTTGAAGAACAGACTCCGGAAGTGCTGGACTTCCTCCTTCCGGACGAAGAACTAACTCCTGACCAGCAGCAACAAGGCAAGCCCCGGTTTGCATTAACCCTTTTTAAAAGTTTTACTTTGTTTACATGTGTCATATGAAGTATGTGTGTGCATTAGGTATAGGATGAATGAAACCCCACTTGCATAACCAAAGGTTCCTAAAAGAGTGAGGGTAGTGTCAAGGACCTCGAGTAGACAGGCTATGCTTAATGAGTCATAGGACTTCGGTACAAGTCGAGTAGTTGGAATCTACTCGCGAGATAGGCTTGGGACACACGGGTTCGGTTGAGTGATGTGAGATCACTTTAGTAATGAAAATGAGACTAGGCAGGGGCTAGGGCGCAGCAAGAGAGAGTCTTGTGTGCGCAGCCCTGCCCGTGTCGATTGAGGACCGATCCGTGTGCGGCCCTGCTGAACAAGTATTGAACGTACCGAAGGCATATCGGATATATGGGCCCCGATAAACCGATGTAGCCTAAACCTCCGGGCGTCGAGGCATAGCACACCGATTTATAGGTGTAGGTTGAGGGCAGCAAGGTGGAAATCTGCCAACGGGCATAGAGAGATGCTCCGTGTGGGGAACCTCCTGCTCGTTTCGGTGCGACCGGTTCGACGTTTGGGCTGTTGGGTGAAAGGTTGTCCCGTACGACATCGAGTGAGCGTGCTGTGCAGCTCCACGGGTGGGCGTACGTGACGTGCTCTTTGGGTTTTCCCTGCAGGTGTATATCGAGTCGATTCGCCGTCCCTCGCGGTGACGAGTACTGCTTGTTCACTGCGTCGTAACGTAGACTAATGGATGAAATATGTTGATTCAATGATGCTGATTGATATAATTGTATTGTTACATGTGTGCCACCAAATACTGCTTACTAAATTTCAGATTTCATGAACTGTTAACTTGTTGCTAAAAGATGAACTAAGGATGAACTTGTAGGCGTGTCGTTTTGCTGAAATGCTACCAACCTATGCCCATTGTACACCTCATGTAGAGTTTCATGCTTAGGTGAGGCGGTTAAGCCTTGCTGAGCCTTCGTGCTCACGGTTGCTGCATAAGTGTTTTTCAGGTGAGGAGCCACCCACGGACTCGGAGTACGAGTCCACCGGCGAGGGTTACCCTCCGTCGGGGACCACGGCTGAGTGGGAGCCGTACACGCCGCGCTGAGCTGAGACGTGCAGCTAGTGTGGGTTGCCCTAGGGCTGGGCAACCGACTTTTGCTAAATAGGCGGGCGTGAGTTGTATAGTGTAGTCTTCCGCTGTGTAATAGAACAATAATTGTAACTGAAGTTTGTACTTGCTAGTACAGTTTCAGTTGTTTTCCCATGTAATATATTATGTTCTTATGACGTGTGCTGTCGGGTGTCGCATCGCGTGGCACCACCCTCTGCGATCCTGGATGAGCGGATTCCGGTCCGCCACAGCCCTTACATTCCTCCCCCCATAAAAGAATCTCGTCCCGAGATTATAAGGTGAAAATGAGAGATTACGTTGGATAATTACCGGATATGCGACATGAAAAAGCTGGGGTAGTTAGTGCGAAGGAATTCTTCGCTCTCCCATGTCACTTCATCCATGGAGTGATTACTCCATAGAACCTTGTAGAACCACAACGTACGGTTGCGTGTGGCTCGGGCCTTTTCATCAATAATCTGCACCGGTTCCTCCCGATAGGTGAGATCCGGTTGCAGTTCTTCAATGTCTTCCAGCTGAACGGTAGTTGATAGCTTGAGACACTTCCTCAGCTGGGAAATGTGAAAGACGTCGTGCACACCGGAAAGTGCTTCTGGTAATTTCAGCTGGTATGCCACTGATCCATATCTCTCGGTAATCTGAAATGGACCGATGAATCGGGGTGCCAACTTTCCTCTCACCCCAAATCTGTTTACGCCTTTCATTGGAGACACCCGTAGATATACGTGATCTCCAACTTCGAATTGTAAGGGGCGCCTTCTCCGGTCCGCATATTGTTTCTGACGGGATTGAGCGGCTTTTAGGTTCGCTTGAATCCGTCGAACCCTTTCTTCCGCATTGTTGACAAGATCAATCCCGAAGGTAACCCTTTCGCCAGACTCACACCAGTTCAACGGTGTGCGGCATTTTCTCCCGTATAGCGCCTCGTAGGGCGCCATCTTGATGCTGGCTTGGTACCCATTGTTGTACGAGAACTCGGCTAACGGCAAGTGATCATCCCAATTCTTGCCGTGGTTGATAGCGCAAGATCGTAGCATGTCTTCTAGAATCTGATTTACCCGCTCAGTTTGTCCATCCGTCTGCGGGTGGTAGGCTGAACTACGGATCAGCTTCGTCCCCAAGGCAGCGTGCAGCTGCTCCCAAAAACGGGACACAAATAAAGTGCCTCGGTCCGATATGATGGTACGGGGTACGCCGTATAAGCATAGGATCCGTGAGATGTACAGTTCAGCGTACTTCTTGGCGTTGTAGTTGGTGTTGACCAGGATGAAATGGGCAACTTTGGTGAGCCGATCGACGATCACCCACACGGAATCATGTTTCTGCAAGGTGGTGGGTAAACCTACGATGAAGTCCATGCTCACGTCCTCCCACTTCCAGGCAGGAATGCCCAGTGGTTGCAACAGTCCCGGTTTCCGCATGTGGTCTGCCTTCACCCTTCGACATGTATCACACTCGGACACGTATTTTGCAATCTCACGCTTCATCCGTGTCCACCAAAACTCGCTTCTGAGTGCTTGATACTTTTGTTGCTGCCGGGGTGAATAGAAAACTTTGATAAGTGAGCCTCATCAAAGATTTTCTTCCTTAACTTCGGGTTTCGGGGTACGACGATCCGGTCCTTGAACCATAGGACGCCGTCTCCGTCCTTCCGGAAACGTTTCAACTCCCCACTGTCTACACGTCTCCGTAAATGTGACATGCCCTTGTCATTCTTCTGGGCTTCCGCTATCTCTTCACGGATGGTGGGGATCAAAGCTAGGTTGTAGAGAGCTCCGTGTGGAATCACATGTAGTGGTGGTTCGCTCTCTTCCAACGGTGTGATGGTCAGAGTATTGACGTGTGACTTGCGGCTCAGCGCATCTGCCACTACGTTTGCCTTGCCCGAATGATAATGGATCTCTATCTTGTAATCCTTTATCAGTTCTAACCATCTTCGTTGCCTCATGTTCAGCTCCTTCTGAGTGAATATGTACTTGAGGCTTTTGTGGTCGGTATATAAATGTACGAGGTTACCGAGTAGGTAGTGCCTCCACATTTTTAGTGCAAGCACCACGGCAGCGAGCTCCAAGTCGTGAGTTGGATAATTTTGCTCATGGTTTCTAAGCTGCCGTGATCCATACGCGACCACTCTTCGGTCTTGCATCAGCACACATCCGAGCCCAATGCCGGATGCATCGCAGTACACATCGAACGGTTTTGTTGTGTCTGGCTGCGCCAAAACCGGTGCTGATGTCAGGTGCTTGACTAAAGCCTTGAATGCTGCTTCACATGTTGGACTCCAAACATATTTGGTAGCCTTCTTCAGCAGCTCCGTTATTGGCTTGGCAATCTTCGAGAAATTCGGAATGAACCTCCGATAATATCCCACGAGTCCGAGGAAACTCCGTACCTCATGAACAGTTCTCGGGGATTTCCAATTCAGCACTTGCGTGATCTTGCTCGGGTCCACAGCGATACCCTCTGCTGAGATGATATGCCCGAGGAAAGGCACTTGCGAGATCCAAAACTCGCATTTGCTGAATTTTGCGTATAAATTGTGATCCCACAGCCGTTGCAAGACTATACGCTGATGTTTCTTGTGATCTTCCTCCGACTTGGAATATACTAGGATGTCGTCGATGAAGACCACGACAAACTTGTCCAGCTCCGGCATGAACACCGAGTTCATTAAGTACATGAAGTGAGCTGGAGCATTGGTGAGGCCGAAGGACATGACCAGGTACTCATAAAGTCCGTACCTCGTCGAGAAAGCCGTCTTCGGAATGTCCTCAGCCCTTATCTTAATCTGATGGTACACGGATCTTAAATCCATCTTGGAGAAGATCTTTGCTTCGACCAACTGATCAAACAACATGTCGATCCGTGGCAACGGGTACTTGTTCTTGATGGTTACGGCAGTCAATGGACGATAGTCCACGCAAAGCCGCAACGTCTCATCCTTCTTCTTGACAAATAATGCCGAACAGCCCCATGGCGAGGAGCTCGGCCTAATAAAACTCTTCTCCAGAAGGTCCGTGAGCTGAGTCTTCAGTTCAGCCAACTCCTTGGGCGCCATCTTGTATGGCCTTCGGGATATCGGCATGGTTCCCGGTGCGAGTTCAATCTTGAACTCCACCTCTCTATCAGGCGGCATCCCCGGCAAATCGTCCTGGAATACATCAGGGAACTCTCGGACCACCGGAATATCTTCCAATCTGATGGCTGTGGCTTGATAGGCACTTGGAAGTTTTATTTCTGGACTGTCCAGAAATAATGAGTGAGACTCGTGCACTTCGGAGTTCAAGTGCATGACTCGGAGGACGGTGTCTAAAACAGCGCCGTGGCGGGTTAACCACGACATCCCTAAGATGACATCGACCTTTTGTCCCTCTAAAATTATGAGAGACGTAGGGTAAACTCTACCCTCTAAGCACAATGGCGCTTTTGGGACCATCATGCTTGCTGAAATTTTCCCACCCGGTGAACAGATCACATAAGGACTATCGGTGGGTAGTATTTGCAAGCTATATTTATCAATGAAAGCTTGGCTAATGAAGTTATGCGTGGTGCCTGAATCAAATAGTACTATAGTGGGATGCTGATGGAGTTGGAACATACCCGCAGGGATTGGCTCGCCCTCCGGCACGTCCTCAATGGCAAGCTGGTGGACGGTGCCGGGCCTAGGGTTTGCCCGCCGCGCATTAGTAGGGTTCCGGGGCTGATTCCTCCCCGGAAACTGTGATGCCACTCCGCCGCCTTGCCTCTCCGGGCAACTGCTCGCGAAGTGTCCTGGACAACCACACTTGTAACATGTGGCCGCTGCTGGTGGAGTGCTCGGCGGACGAAAGCCCGGCATGCGTTGCTGAGGTGCAAACGCACGCGGCATCGCCCGCTGCTGTTGTTGTTGTTGCGGTGGTACTGGCAGTGCCGGCCGGAATGCCGGTGAAGAATACGGCCGACTGCGGAGCGGCATCGACCGCTGTGGTGGCTGCCAGCGTGGACCTGATGGTGGGCGATTCACCATCCGAAACCTCTGAGAAGGACCGCCTCCTTCTCCACTGCTCTGCGGCGCGCTTCGCTTTCTCTCCGCCGCCGCTAACTCCTTGCCGGAGTCCTCCTGAACAATCGCAGCATCAATGATGTCGTTGAGGCTGCCGCGATTGAACATCGCCAACTTGTCCTTCAGGAGCGGGTTAAGCCCCTGGTAAAAATGGTCTCGCCGCTTCTCGTCTGTATCTGCGTGATACGACGCGTAGAGCGCAAGATCGTTGAACGCTCTGGAGTATTCCAGCGCGTTCCGGCTCCCTTGCTGCAGGTGTAAGAACTCCTGCATCTTCCTCTTCATTAAACCTGGCGGTATATGATAGGCCCTGAAGGCCGTCCGGAACTCTGTCCAGGTCATCACTCGGTCGGTGGGCTGTGAAGCACAGAAGTTGGCCCACCACGCACTCGCGGATCCTTGGAGCTGCTGGACCGCGAACTGAGTCTTGCGCTGCTCGCTGAGCTGGAGCAGCCCGAACTTCATTTCTGTGGCGCGGAGCTAGTTGTCCGCGTCAAGTGGTTCATCCGCCCTTGAGAATACCGGGGGATGAGTTGCCAGGAAGTCGGAGTAGGAGCTCTGTTGACGCTCCTCACGGTCTTGACGTCTCTCTGGGCGAGACGTATTCGCAATTAAAGTTTGCAGCAGCTCCGTGTGCTGCTGATGTGAATCCGCCATTGCCGTGACTATGTCGGCCAATATAACTGTTGGCAGTGGCGGTGGCGGTGTTTGCTGTTGCTGCTGCTGTCCCGACGAGTCCTCGGGAGGTGGTTGGGAGGTCTCTCCCCCTTGGCTAGTACCTCCAACATCAGGGTTGGCACGAGTACGCGTCATTCTGAAATTCAAAACAGCAGCAATTAGCACATGTCTCACTTAAAATTTCCATAAGCAACAGTAGGTATTGAAGCGACGCATGATTGATTTGCACAACATTCACATATATTGATAAAGCATAAACTTTATACAAGATACATTATTCTCGGGTCTCCGAGAAGTCGTGCTCATGTCGTCACTACCTATACATACGCTACTGTCTACACGACATGTCACCGATTACAAAAGTTGGGTTACGCTACCCTGGCTGCCCTACTTGGCAACCGTAACCCCCCTACTCGGAGTAGAACTCGACCTCCTGTGGGTCGTCCTCCTCCGGTACCTCTGCTGGTGGCTCTGGATCTACCACCTCTTCTCCCATTCCGGGTTCTCCTATTGCCGGAAGACCCAAGACCACCGGTACGCCTAACATCGGGGGCACGAGATCCTGCAAAGCATGCACCTCGTCCATAGCTTGGTTGTAGTCCTCTTCCCAGCCTTGTCCTTCCTCGATAGCGTCGTCCCGCTCTTGAGCAAGGTCCTCATTCTGCTGGGTCAGGGTCTGCACCAGCTCTTGCAACGCCTCGATGTCAACACGGCTCTTCTTCTTTGCCTTCTTCAGACGACGCAACTGATTGTGTTGTTCATTCAGTCGCTTGATCGTTGGAAGGAGCACATTGCGGAGTGCGCTGTGAGCACTCTCGAAATGATCCCCACGGCTCGTGCTCTCCTTGAGCTTTGTGGCGAGATGCTCCGTATGAACAGCTTGGCTATTCATCACGCCGTTTCCCGCCCTCATCTGGAGGCTGAGATTTGCCTCCGCGGGTTTGTACCTTGGGCAACTCGGGTCCGTTGCCTCCAGGTACCTCTCTTCCCACACATGCTGAGATCGTCCCTCCACCGGAACGAGTGCGTATGGAGTGCCCTCCATAGCCTGCACGTGTAGTTGGCAGAAACGTGACATAGTGTCACGGGCTGCCACTTGCCACATCCCTTCCGGTTGTCTTCCTCTCACCGTGACGGTGAACGGTACCCAACCGGGTGGCGTAGGTCCTGCAGGGACTTCGACATGGATCGTCCATGTCTTGTTCCCCTCTTCGCCTCCTTCCTTGGTGAAGTATTGCGGCATCTGGTTGTACCCGAAATATTGGAGCATTTGCCGCAATGCTTCCGGGTAGCCGCTATGATGAGAACAGTGGGACATCACCCACCCGTTCTCCAATTGCTTATCTGCTGTCATCTGTGAAAATATATTTGAGAAATGTCAAATATTTATTTAAACAGTAAACCTCTGAGTTATAACATAAAACATGTCATTGAACCCATAAAACTTGGAAACATAGTTCAAATTTTAAACAAATTTGACTGCTGATCTGCTGTTCCCATGACAGCCCTGACCAGTTTCCATTTCAACCTGATTTAGGCCATGTTAAAGGCAAAACTATTTCTGGAGCTCAACATCAAAGTTAAAGCTAACTTCAATAGCTTTCCAGAAAGTATTTGCTTGGCCTAAGATCTGTCTTGGTTCAAAAGTTATGAGATGTCAAAGTTAACAGAATTCTGGAAACAATTGGACAGCACCTCCCTGCCTTAGGTACTGATTTGATCCAAGAATCCCAGTTAATTTTGTTCCTATTCTGACAAAACTTTATGTTACAAAGTTGTAACCCATCTAATAATCTTTCCAGAACTACCTCATTTTATATTTTTGGATTTTTTATGCAGGAAGTTATGCTTAATTTACAGAGAGCCGACAGAGAGTCTTTGCTCTGTCCTGTTTTCTGGACAGTTGCAACTCTACTGCACTTTTCGATTGGTTAAGGGATGAAACACCTCTGGACCTCAACAGAAGAGTTGTAAAGCTCTTCCAACGCTTTCCAGAAATGTATCCTACGGCCCCAACCTCGAAAGAACTCAACCTCTAACCTCTGATTAACTTCAGCCTTGATTCAGCTGAAAACAGAGTGTTCTGTCCTTAACAACCTATAAGTTGAAAACTTGTTAACTTTGAATATCCTGTTCAAGGGAAGAAGTTACATCAAGTTTTACTACTTTGGATCAAAACCTTCAAGTTTTTAAATGAAGTTGTTCATTTAATGGGGTGTGACGTCGATGCGTCACCAGATTATGTCGGTACTACGTCCTCACAAAGGAAAAACCTATACCGGACTTAGCCGGCTTCGTTATCTCAGTGGCACTAAACGTCACTCGCACACGGATGCTACACGTCTACTGTTGCGTGGTAAGGATACCTGCAGAAACTCAAACAATCATCAGACTCGGCTGCACACCGAGCCCGGAATCCATACAGTTCGTACATCCGGCCGTCATCACTCGCCCGGATGTTCTCAAGCCAACCACGCCTTGAGTTACGTGTTCATGTTTCAGACCACGTGACGGGGTCTCCCATGTTGCACCACGCATGCCAGGGACAGAAGTTGCTCGAATACCCCAAACGACATGAAGAGTCGTAGAGGATATCAAAGCGAGTCGGGTTACCTGCCACCCGTGGGGCTCCACCCTTCAGCTTGTGCGCACTGGTGGACAGCGCTTACGTGCACCCCCCAAGACATGAACGTCCCGAGATACACGATTTTCCGACATAACAATTAGGTTAATATGCCACTTTCTATATGCTAATAACATCATTATACGGGCTACTAACTCGTTCCTCACTGGATTTTTGAAAAAGATGACCTTTGTACTGTGTTAAACCTCAAGCGAGCTCTGATACCAGCGCTGACACGACCCCATTGGTCCTGTCGAGCCAGGATCACGCTGAGGGGTGCTGCGTTGCACAGCACCGGATAACACACGTCAAAGGTACAAAGCGGAAGCGGAATTTTTTTGTTACATAAACAAGTTATGAACATGTTTACATCAAAATAAGTTCAGTCTACACTCGCGGGCGTAGACTAAGCATCAAGTGCACGTTCAGCCCTTGAACGTGTCCTTGCTAGCACACACGCACACTAACTCGGTGGCGTGCACGACTCCCACTCGACTGGGTTCCCCTCCTGGGGTTCCGTCTCCTCTTCGGGAGTCCCTTCCTCATAGAACCCTGCAAAAGCTTCAAACACAAGCAGTGAGCACGAAGGCTCAGCAAGTCTGACCCGTCTCACCTAAACATGGAACTTCTACATGAGGGTAAAGGGTTACATGAGGTAAAAATAATTTGCAAGGACTCGCCTAATTAGTAGAACCTTACTTTCAAGTTTTAGCAGCAGGTTGTGGAGAACCTTACGCTAAGGCACATGAGAGAGCCGCAATCAAACAAGAAACGCATTTCTCTCATGTACTTTGCCCAAAGTTGAAAAGAACTTTAGTTAGCTCTAGACTACAGCATATCATTAACAATCAATGTCCATCTTTCAATCAGCAGCATTTTAACATGTGTCTAGCCTGTTCTTTCTACGTCACGGTACAGTGAACAAGTGGTACTCACTGACCGTGAGGGACGGCGATTATAATCGATTTACACCTGCAGGTTTACCCGAACAACCCGTCACGTACGCCCGTACTCGATGTTGCCTACAACAACCATCACGGACGCCGTACGTGACTACCTTTCACCCGTTAGCCAAATGTTGAACCGGTCCAACCGTCCCGAGCAATAGGTCTCTGCACGCGCATCTCAGTGCCGCCAGCCGATTTACACCTCGAGCTCTCAACCTACCCTCTGAATGACCAGCAATGCCTCAACACCCAGCTACCCGAGTTACATCAGTTTCCCGGTTCCCATATAGCCGGTAGGTCTTCGGTACTGTTCTAGCTTGTTCAACAGGCCCGCACATGGCTCGGTCCTCAATCGATACAAGCAGAGCTACAGCACACAGGCCCCAATGTCCTGCTGCCCTTACCCTCCGCTTGGTCTCATTTTCTTGCCATGTGTTTCATTTGCTGTCACTACCCGAGTCGAGTGCCTCTAGCCTATGCTCGCGAGTAGTTCCAACTACTCGACTTGTACCGAATCCTACTCTATCTTAGCAATGCAGTGGCTAACAAGGTTTTCAATCCTAAACCCAACCCATGGTTTTCTTGGCTATGCAGTTGGGTTTCCAATCAAGACTCTAATGCAAAGAATCACAACAATAATCAAAGATGTGCTCAAAACAATAAACATTTGTAAAAAAAAATTAATGCAAACCGGAGCTTGCCTTGCTGCTCTTGGTCGTAGGCTAGCTGCTCCTCCGGAGTTACGAAGTCTAGGACTTCGGGTTCCTCCTCGACCTTAGCGACTACATGATGGAAGCAATATATGTATCAATTTAAATGCATATGTATTGATTTTGAAGTTGTTAAGTCTATAACCCTTGCTAGACAGACCTAATGATTGTGAAACTTTTACTGTGGCTTGGTTACAACCTAAACAGAGACTTGGTCAAGTTTTAGTTGCAGCAAAGCTCATTTGAGCCCTCCACAATTAATTATGTCCTTGACCTTAATTGGAACTCTTAGGGTGTTCTAGGGATTTTTATGAAGCAAACTATGACTTTCTGAAAACTAGATTTTCAGAGGGTTCTAATGGGGTTGGTCTCACTTAATTTGGAAGTTCCTAATTAAAGATATGAGCTAAACAATTTCAGAGAAAATTCTGAAAATGTTTCTGAACATTTTCTATTTTCTCTGGAACAGTTTCACTAATCACACCGTTAGGTGGATCTAATGAGCTCAAATGGATCTGAAATTTTTATGGTAGTTCAGGGACATTTTGGGGAACATCCCAGCAAAATTTCAGGATTTTCCTCCAAAGGATTCTCCAGTAAAAATTTCTAACAGTTTAAACTTTGAGGATTTAATTCTGGAGAATTAAGGAATTTCATGAAGTGAAACTTGGTTTGCTGGAAAGTACTCAGAGAGCTGAACCCAGAAAAATTTGGTTCACTCAATTTGGAGCTTTCTAGCCAAAGTTATGAGGATTTGAAGTTTGGAAGAATTCTGAAAATCGGGGAAAAGTTTAAACTCTCGGGGCCCGCGGGGACACATGTCGAGCGCGGAGGTGTCCGGCACCCCGGAGATACCACACGTGTCGAGCGCGGAGGTGTCCGGCACACCAGAGCTCAGAGGGTATTTGCGCGCCAGCACAGCGGATCCCCGGCCACACCCGATCCCAATTTAAATTCTTCAGCCGCTGACACGTGGGTCAGCCGGCCTCTTCTTCCTTCCGCCGTTATCTCGCGCCCGCGCTGCCGACCTCGCTGGAGCAGACTAGGAGCTCGCCGGCTCACCGCTGCCGGACCTCCCATGGGCTGAAACTCGCCGCCAGGGGGTTGTCGACGTCGAGGAACACGTCGGTGGTGTCAGGTCGGGCTGGGGGTGACCTGAAATAACTCGGCGACGTGCCGTGGCCTCGGTTGAGGTTTGGCACCGTCGACCGTGGTCTCTAAACCCGCCAACACCTCAAACAAACGGCCTTAATGCATCAGCATACCTCTAGGAAGCTCGACAAGGTGCCAAAAGGGTTTAGAAATGGCGGCAAGTCGGTCGGCACCGTGTGACTGATCGTGCCCGCCATCACCGCCCTCGATCGAGCTCGAAATTCATCACTCCTAGACAGTTTCACGCTACGGATGCAGAAAAGAACTTGATCGTTGGCTAGCCCAGCGTCTATGTGCAAGATTTGATGACCTCCGAAGGATCATAGAGCGAGAATTTTAAAGAAATCGTACCGGAAGCTCAGTTTTAGGTTGCCGAAGCCAAAACTGAGAATTCGCCGGCGAGAGTTCACGGCGTGGCTTGAGCTTCAGGTGGAAGCAGTGCGGAGTCCGTGCACTCCTGTTGCCGCCCTTGCTCGGCCGTGGAAGTGGTTGCAGCGTGCTGCCCGCATGAGACCGATCGCCGTCCTTCAGCTAAACTGCGGAGGTCGTCGTTGGTCACGGGAACAGGGGCCGAAACTCGGTGGTTCAGGCGTTGGGAGGGTGGTGCACGACCTCCGGTGGCTGTCTAGCAGCTCAGGAACGAAGGAGATTGTCTTGCTGGTTTTTCCGATTGAGCAGAGAGCTGTGGCGAGAAACAATGCCACTGCTCGGTTCTGCCCACGAGAAGATAAAGCCGGCCGACTCCTGCTCGGCTGAGGCGGTGCCGGTCGCATGGGGGCGCGAGCAAGCCGCCCTGGGCGCCAGCACGCGGAGGGGGAAGCAGCTGGTGGCGCCGGTAGCTGCTCGGTGGCACAGCCGACGGCTGCTCGGTGGAATTTCCCACCGAGACTCTGACTTTGGTTGCAAGTTTCTCCTTCTTCTCTCTATGACATGTGGGTCCCACCCGGGGTTTTAACCTCTGAAATTTACTCCTAATCACTGTAGTGAACAGTGAACCCCATAATACCCCTGGTGGTTCAGATTATTCACCCTTGAGCCATTCAAATTGCATAGGATTCGAATTGGGTTTGGGTTTGAGTGAATTTCAGCACAAGTGCAGTTTTGAATTCAAATGAAGTTTGAATTTGCCCCACTTAGTTCACGTCAAGATCAACTCCAAATGGAGTAAAACTTGGTGTGCGGGCTCACAAAAATGTGCTGAGTAAGAATATGCCTCCCACTTTTAAATTCATGGGATAAAAACAGTTTGAATTTGAATATGGTTTCAAACTGCCCTCTTCCTAACTATACCCAAAATGACCTCAAAAAGGTTTTGAATTTGGGTAAAACTTGGCATGGACATCCTTAGTAAAGTGTAGGAGTTTTCATATGTCCAGCCCATCTATATCACATGTGGGAAATACCACTTTTGCAATGTGTGAGTTTGTTCTCTAATGAGCATGTTGATAATTGTTACGTGCTCTTCATTTGTGTTCATCATCCTTCCTCAAATGAGGTGTGTGGTGTGGTGATGAACACTGCAAATGTGTGTTAAAAACTGAGGCCCTTACAACCTCAAAATTCGCCGTTGATAGCTCGCGGCACGGCCTGAGCTTGGTCTGAGGGCAGTACCGCACCCGTGCGCGTCCGTAGCTGTGATCACTCGACCGTGAAACCGCCTGTGGAGGGCTGTCCACTAGCGCCCGATCACCTTCTTGAACTCGGTTGCCACGGTGGCGGTTGTTCTCAGGCACTGGGGGCCGCAGCTCGCTTGCTTGCGGGTCAGGGAGGTGGAGGCTGATCTTAGGGCAAGGTTTAGCAGTTCGGGGGAGGGAAGGACGCGACGATTTCTTTGGTTTCCCGATCGACCGAGAGGGCGGAGGGGATGAGCTCGGGGTGCTCTGTGTTCTCACGAGGGAGGAAGGCAAACGCGCTTTTGTTCGGTCTGGGGGCCTGTGATCACGATGAGGATGCGGTCAGGACCAACCCCGGGGCGCCAGCGCGTGGAGACCGGCAGCAGGAGCTGTCGCCGGCAAGCTGCTCGGTGGCGCTTGTGACCTGTTCGGGAAAGTTTCCCACCGAGGGTAAAACTTAGTGAGTAAGGTAGCCACTTCATCTCTATGACATGTGGGTCCCACTCCACATTTCTTCCCCAAGTATCTTCTCAAGCTGATCCTCTCAATCCCCAGAATGCTGAGTTTAAAAAGGGTGGCTAGAATTTGAATTCCTCAAATTCAGTTTGAATTTGCAAGACTAAATCTGAATTTGGTTTAGAATTTGCAATTTCTTCTCTTTAACTCTCTTTTGAGCCCACCCTACAAATAGAAAGTTGGTGATCAAACTCCTCCCTATAATTCCATCTATAGGGCTGCCTTTTTAATTAAAGTCCTTGACCACCCCATGTGTGAACTTTATATTTCAAATCTGAATTTTAAACTTACATGCAAAGAGGTATTTAACTCCTTATTGGTTCAACACTTTTAAATAAAAATGTGAGCCTCATTTTGGATGGTCATCCATGTATTACTTTGCATGAAGAAAAGTTTTAGCAAGTCCCATTTTCATGTCTTTGCCACACATATGAACTCAACCCTTGGTTTTTATTCATACACATTTTTGGGACTTTTACACCCTACCCCTGAGAACGGGCTCGATGGGGTGAGCTTGGCCATCGGGATCTGCAGCTTCTGGAAGGCTGCGTGGCTGATGAGGTTCAGCCCAGCCCCGCCATCTAACAGAACGTGGTACATCCTCACGTTGGCGATGTTGGGTGCTACCAAGAGCGGTAGTTGGCCGGCCCCAGCCATGTTCCTGGGGCAGTCGGTGGCATCAAAGCTGATGGGGGTTCCCATCCACTTGAGGTGCGGCGTGGCACTTGGGAGAGGAGCCACCGACGCTACCGCTCGGCGCAAAGTCTTAACCGCGCTTCTGGACGAGGGGTCAGCGGACCCGCCATAGATGACGTGGAGCATCTTCCGGCGCTCGTCATCGTTGGAGCTGGAGTCCTCATGGTTGCGCACCGCCTTCATGGCGCGCTGAGGCTCCTAGAACTCCACTTGGTGGTCGGCACTGTCTTGAGTGTCGACCTTCTGCTTGCCCTCCCTTTGACGGAAGGGAGGGGCGTCAGCACGCGGTTGCTTCCCCTTGCAGAAGCACTCCACGAGCTTCTGAATCTCCCGGCACTCAGCAGAAGAATGGTTGCTGGTGTCGTGCACGGGGCATGGCTCGCCTTGGTCACCATCTGGATCTGGTGACTGTCGCTGCCTCTTGTCGGGGCGTGGCCCCCGAGCTCCACTGGGTGCTGCTTCTGCAGCAACGGGGGCTGCGGTCAGTGGCTTCATCTTGCCACCGCCCCGGTTCTTGATCTTCTTGCCGCTTCCATGGGAAGCAGCGCCAGATCCGGGCTGTCCTCCTGACTCGGAGGCTGGCAGTGAGTGCCAGTTCCGCCCTTATGCTTCCCTGGCGCACTTGTCCGCCAGGCTGAAGTGCTCTGAGACGTCGCGAACCTCTCTGGTCGCGAGCTTCTAAAGCACCTTCTTGTACCGTACACCCTGCCGGAACGCCACCACCGCAGAAGCATTTTGAATATGCGGGATGGTGTTCCGCACCTGGGAGAACCGCTGGATGAAGGAGCACAGCGTCTCTCCAGGTTGTTGCTGGATGGCGTGGAGGTCGAGCTCCGTGCCAGGCCGGGTGTAAGAGCTGCCGAAGTTAGCAGTAAACTGCCGGCGGAGCTCTCCCCAGGAGGTTATGGAACCTTGGGGGAGATTCATGAGCCAAGACTGGGCTGGGCCGGTCAAGGAGACGGGGAAGTAGTTGGCCATGACGGCCTCGTCCCATCCTGCAGCAAGGATGGCGGTGGAGTAGATCTGGAGGAACTCCGTCGGGTTGACGCTGCCGTCGTACTTCTCGGGCAGGTGTGGCCGGAACTTGCGCGGCCACTTCGCGAAGCGAAGTTGTGGCGCCAGGGCCGCACATCCTGCTCCTGTTGCTGCAGGTATTGGTGCCGCAAACGCTTGGTTCGCTGCTGGCACTGTATACCCTGGTATGGACAAGGCTGGGCCATAGACCGGGGCACCATTTGCAGGGCATATGGCTGGGGCATATGCTGCGTAGCGTATGCTTGGGGCAGAGATCACGTGGCGAACGTCTGCGGCCCAGGCTGGGTTGAGGCGGTCGACATGCTGTCGCCGGCCTCTTGGTTGCGATGACTTTCTCGTCGTCGCTCGATGACCACTCGGGCATCGTCGCCCAAGTGGCGTCATTCCAGCTCCGACCTTAGGTCCGCCGACAGGAGCCTGGTGGAGCGGGAATCTGCCGTCTGCCCGTCAACCGTTGGTGTGCGTGTCAATGACACAGCCAGTTGACTGGGACGTCATCCCCACCGACGTCGAGGGTTGGCGGCGGCGAGGACGAGACGGTCTACGTCGCGAATCCACTGCTGGGTCGCTGACTGAGGCGCGTCCCCAGCAGGTGGATTGCGCAGTAGCGCTCGTGCTGCAGCTAGTGTGCCCCCATGGGAGACACTCAGCGCTGCAGTAGATGTCACGCTCGCTGGAGCCTGCGCTGCCGGAGTCGGCTGCTGGCTCCCAGCTTGCACCGACACACTCCGTCCTGAGTGTGTCGAGACGTAGTCCCCGCTGGTCACCGTTCGTCGTGAACGTGGGTGGGGAGAGATTGCCGCTGAAGTAAGATTCGTCATCTTCGTCGGCAGAAGCTTGTCGCGCAAGGGAAAAGCCCCCTACCTGGCGCGCCAAATGTCGAAGTGTGTAGCCGACACTTCCCCCGGGCCTGCTCTGGGCAGCCCGCGGAGGTTCTTTTTCGGAGGGGCTAGTTACTCACGGAGAGCTTCAGCGTTAGGGACGATTGAGGGAGAAGCTTGACACGGGGATTTTTACGTGGTTCAGGCCGCCGGAGCGTAATAACCTACGTCCACGGTGAGCAGAGGTGCTCGTTGTATTGCTTGTTGCTCAGAACTGGAGTCCTAAGCTTGAGGATGAGTTGGGTCTAAGGGTCCGAATCGCTGGAGTGCGAACCACTAGGGTGCGAGAGTGTGTAAGAGGCGAACCCTTGCTAACGTTGCCTACCCGAGCCTTTTATAGTCCAAGGCTCGAGCGGCTTACAAGGTGGGCCCGGGACCCGATAGGTGGTCCCAGGGAGATTGTCTGGCATCTACCGTATCTGCAGTTATGCCGGTAGTTGTCTCTGGTTAGGGCTTCCGTGTCTTCGTTCTGCCGCCCTGCCCATGCTGCAAGCTAGTCGTAGTGGTTGATGATGGCAGGGGCGGCAGGGGATGTCTTGTCGCTGTGTTTATTGGCGTGCAGGCTCTGACGCGGGGCGCCAGACTTCACTGCGATGTGATTGGGCGCAACGGCTCCTGACAGAGGCGTGCTCCTCGTCTTCGTGCCTTGGGAAGGCGCGGGTCTTGAATACCTTGTACGGGCAAGGTATGGTGCGTCTTTATTCTTGCTGCCTACTGCGCAGGGGCAGGCAGCGCTGCTCTGCTGGCCACGTGGCGGGTCCGGAGCTCTCCTCTATGGAGAGGGAGGCCCGGCCCCGCGGGACACGTGGAGCCTTTGGAGCTCCCACCGCGGAGGGGGGAGGTCCGGCTCTGCTGTCCACGTGGTGGGCCCGGAGCTCTCCTCTGAGGAGAGGGAGGTCCAGCCCCGCTGGACATGTGGAGCGTCCGGAGCTCTCCCCGCCGAGGGGGGAGGTCTAGCACAGTTGGCCACGTGGCTGGCCCGGAGCTCTCCTCTGAGGAGAGGGAGGTGCGGCCCAGCTGGACACATGGCGCCTTCGGAGCTCTCCCTGCGGAGAAGGGCGAGGTCCTTAGGCAGTTTCCCCTGTCCGCGGGGGTACCGCTTATTGAGGGTACCGACACCCACATGCATCATCTAGGGGCTGGGCATATGAAAAACTCCTACACCCTGCTAGTAATGTCCATGCCAAGTTTCACCCAAATTCAAAACCTTTTTGAGGCCTTTTGGGGTATAGCTAGAAAGAGGGTGGTTTGAACTCAAATTCAAATTCAAATTCAAACTGTTTTCATCCCATGAATTCAAAAGTTGGAGACATATTCTTACTCAGCACATTTTTGTGAGCTCACCCACCAATTTTCACTCCATTTGGAGTTGATCTTGACATAAGCTAAGTTTAGCAAATTCAATCTTTATTTGAATTTCCAAACTGAATATGTGCTGAAATTTAGCCAAACCTAACCAAATTTGAATTCCATCCCATGCAAATGGCACAAGGGTAGCTAATTCAAATCCTTGCGGTTAATTGGGTCTCTACTGTTTAGAACAGTGGAGAAAAGTTAATTTCAGGGGTTAAACCCATGGGTGGGACCCACATGTCAGTCTCTACACCAGTTCAACCGACTGCATCTACCGAGCTCGGGTACTTGCGCGCGCTGCAGCAGCCGCCACGGCGAAGGCGCGATCGGGACAGCACCTGCCTGCCGCCCCGACCTGCTGAACCGCCTCGCGCCCTACTTATCCCCGCGGCCATCCTGATCGGAGGGAGAACCGCACACTTTCTGCTTCCTCACACCAGAGACGCCACCCTCGCTGCTGATCGCTCAGAGCTAATCGGGAACCACGATCACCGCCTCCCCACTCTCTCCAAAGCTACGACAAGGTACTAGGGACTTCCCTTCTCCTTCCCCGTTGCTGGAAATCGGCTTAACCCGGATGATCTCGACTGTACCGAGAGCCCTTTTCAGTGAACTGAGTCCACCGCACCTCGGGCTCCCGTGGACAGCCCAACCGGGAGGTTGTCACGCCCGAGCTAAGGTGTCCCTGGACGTGTTAGGGGCCGGCGATGCTCACCCCCGAGCCACAGTCCGAGTGCTTGATCGCCTGCGATGAATTTCCAGTTTTCCTTTTTCTCAGTGCAGACCGACCTTCAGGTGCGGTTCTGTCAAATTCGCACGCTAGAAAGGGTTAGAGAGTCTCAATCCGTTACTACACAGACTAGACTTGATGGTGCACAAGTTTCCTTCACAACCTTTAGCTTGAGAACCCCTGTACCCGGCGTGTTTCGAAGCTTGCCAACGGCGGATTCTGCGAGCAGCTTCAGGCGCACGGTGAGACCCACTTTGGAACACTCCCCAAGCCTTTCCATCGCCATGCCGAGCTTCGCGAGCCACCACTGGTGCTGTAGAGCCACTTCGCCAGGCGTTTGGCAGGCTAGTACGCCGGGACAATGTCACCAAACTCTTCCCGAGCCGCTGCGCCGTCGCGGACTCGGTTAGAGCCAACATCGATGAGGGGAAACCCTCCCAACGTGTTTAGCAACAAAATTAGGGGCTAGCAGCGAGTTGGAGCTCGGGAGCTGACCGGACGAGCGAGTTCAGCGATGCTCCGGCGACCCCGGCGGCGCTACCGCGCAGGAGGCGCGAGGTTGAAGACGGCCGAACCGGGCCCGCTGTCAGTGGGAGGAACCCGGGCGGTCTGATCTTCTGTGGGCACGGATCGACTGTGGCAGCGCGGGAATAAAACCTGTGGCCCAGTGTGCCATCGCTCCAGCGCTCAACACGTGTACCCGTGGACCCACCAGCAGATTTGAACTTCTCCCGATTTTCAGATATCATTCAAACTTCAATTCCTCATAACTTTAGCTAGGAAACTCCAAATCAAGTGAACAAAATTTTGTTGGATTCAGCTCTCTGAGTACTTTCCATCAAATCAAGTTTCACTTCATGAATATCCTTATTTCTCCAGAATTAATTCTTCAATGTTTAAAATGTTTAGAATTCTAACTGTAGAATCCGTTGGAGGAAAATTCTGAAATTTTGCTGGGATGTTCACCAAAATATCCCTGAGCTACCATAAAAATTTCAGATCTATTTGAAATCATTTGATCCACCTAATGGTGTGATTAATAAAACTGTTCCAGAGAAAATGGAAAATGTTCAGAAACATTTTCAGAATTTCTCTGAAATTGTTTAGCTCATATCTCTAGCTACGAACCTTCAAATTAAGTGAGACCAACTCTATAAGAACCCTCTGAAAATCTAGTTTGCAGAAAGTCATGGCTTGCTCCATGAAAATCCCTAGAACACCATAAGAGCTCCAATTAAGGTCAAGTACATAATTATTTGTGGAGAGCTCAAATGAGCTTTGCTGCAACTAAAACCTGGCCAAGTCTCTGTTTAGGTTGTAACCAAACCACAATAAATATTTCAGAGTCATTGGGTCTGTCTAGTGAGACTTATAAACTTCACAATTTTAAATTCAATTGAAATGCATACGAATTGATACATATTCATATTTCTCATGTAGTCGCTAAGGTTGAGGAGGAACCCGAAGTCTTAGACTTTGTTACTCCGGAAGAGCAGCTAGCCTACGACCAAGAGAGGCAAGGCAAGCTCCGGTTTGCATTAACCTTTTTACAAATTTTTACTGTTTTGAGAACTTTCTTTGAGTACCAATAACTTCTTGCATTAGAGTCTTGATTGAAACCCAAATGCATAGCAAAGAAAGTCATGGGTTGGGATTAGGATTGAAAACCCCGTTAGCTACTGCAATGCTAAGATAGTGTAGGATTCTGTACAAGTCGAGTAGTTGGAACTACTCGCAAGGATAGACTAGAGGCACTCGACTAGGGTAGAGATAGCACATGAAATACATGTCAAGAAAATGAGACCGAGCGGAGAGTAAGGGCAGCAGGACTTTGGGGCCTGGGTGCTATAGCTCCGCTTGTGTCAATTGAGGAACGAGCTGTTTGCGGGTCTGTTGAACAAGCTAGAACAGTAACGAAGACCTACCGGCTATATGGGAACCAGGAAACCGATGTAACTCAGGTAGCTGGGTGTTGAGGTATAGATGGTCGTTCAGAGGGTAGGTTGATAGCTTGAGGTGTAAATCGGCTGGCGGCACTGAGATGCGCGTGCAGAGACCTCTTGCTTGCGATGATTGGACCGGTTCAACATTTGGCTGACGGGTGAAAGGTAGTTGTGTACGACGTCCGTGATGGTTGTTGTAGGCAACATCGAGTACGGGTGTACGTGACGGGTTATTCGGGTAACCCTGCAGGTGTAAATCGACTATAATCGCCGTCCCTCGCGGTCAGTGAGTACCACTTGTTCACTGTACCGTTAATGAATGCTGCATGTTAAAATGTTGCTGATTGAAAGATGGACTTTGATTGTTAATGAATTGCTGTAGTTTAGAGCTAATTAAAGTTCATTTCAACTTTGGGCAAAGTACATGAGAGAAATGTGTTTCTTGTTTGATTGCGGCTCTCTCATGTGCCTTAGCATAAGGTTCTCCACAACCTGCTGCTAAAACTTGAAAGTAAGGTTCCACTAAGTAGGCGAGTCATTTGCAACATACTGTACCTCATACACCTATCACCCCTCATGTAGAAGTTTCATGTTTAGGAGAGACGGGTCAGTCTTGCTGAGCCTTCGTGCTCACTGCTTGTGTTTGAAGCTTTTGCAGGGTTCCATGAGGAAGGGACTCCCGAGAAGGAGACGGAATCCCAGGAGGGAAACCCCGTTGATTGGGAGTCGTGCACGCCGCCGTGTTAGTGTGCGTGCGTGCTAGCAAGGACACGTTCACGGGCTGAACGTGAACTTGATGCGTAGTCTACGCCCGTGAGTGTAGAGTGAACCTATTTTGTTGTAAAAATATTCATAAACCCGTTTATATAATAAAACTTTGCTTCCGCTTTGTACCTTTGATGTGTGTTATTCGGTGCTGTGCAACGCAGCACCTCTCAGCGTGATCCTGGCTCGACTAGACCGTGGGGTCGTGTCACTTACTTTCAAGTTTTAGCAGCAAGTTGTACAGAACCTCATGCTAAGGCACATGAGAGAGCCACAATCAAATAAGAAACACATTTCTCTCATGTACTTTTCCCAAGGTCGAAAAGAACTTTAATTAGCTCTAAACTACAGCAAGTCATTAACAATCAATGTATAGCTTTCAATCAGCAACTTTTACATGACTGTAGCCTGTTCTTTCTACGTCATGGTACAGTGAACAAGTGGTACTCACTGACCACGAGGGACGGCGATTATAATCAATTTACACCTGCAGAGTTACCCGAATAACCCGTCACATACACCCGTACTCGATGTCGCCTACAGCAACCATCACGGACGTCGTATGTAACCACCTTTCATCCGTCAGCCAAATGTTGAACCGGTCCTATCGTCCCGAACAAGAGGTCTCTGCGCGCGCATCCGCAGTGCCGCCAGCCGATTTACACCTCAAGCTCTCAACCTACCCTCTGGATGACAAGCAATGCCTCAACACCTAGCTACCCAAATTACATCGGTTTCCCTGTTCCCATATATCCGGTAGGTCTTCGGTACTGTTCTAGCTTGTTCAACAGGTCCGCACACGGCTCGGTCCTCAATCGACACAAGCGGAGCTATGGCACCCATGCCCCAACGTCCTTCTGCCCTTACTCTCCGCTCGGTCTCATTTTTCTTGCCATGTGTTCCATTTGCTATCTTTACCCGAGTAGTGTGCCTCTAGCCTATTCTCGCGAGCAGTTCCAACTACTCGACTTGTACCGAATCCTACACTCTCTTAGCATTGCAGTAGCTAATCGAGGTTTACAAACCTAATCCCAACCCAGGGTTTTCTTGGCTATGCATTTGGGTTTTCAAACAAGACTCTAATGCAAAATTTAAGTGGATGCTTAAAGTAAGTTCTCAATACAGTAAAATTTATAAAAAAAGGCTAATGCAAACCAGAGCTTGCCTTGCTGCTCTTGGTCGTAGGCTAGCTGTTCCTCTAGAGTGATGAAGTCTAAGACTTTGGGCTCCTTCTCAACCTTAGCGACTACATGAGATAAATACATATATGTATCAATTTGAATGCATGTGAATTTGAAGTTGAATTTGATAAGACCATAAGTACTGCTAGACAGGCCCAATGACTCTGAAATTTTTACTGTGCTTTGGATACAACCTAAACAGAGACTTGACCAAGTTTCATTTGCAGCACAGCTCATTTGAGCCCTCCACAAATAATTGTGTACTTTTCCTTAATTGGAGCTCTTAGGGTGTTCTAGGGATTTTCATGGAGCAAGCCATGACTTTCTGAAAACTAGATTTTCAGAGGGTTCCAATGGAGTTGGTTTAACTTAATTTGAAGGTTCCTAGCCAAATATATGAGCTAAACAATTTCGGAGAATTTCTGAAAAATGTTTCTGGACATTTTCCATTTTCCCTAGAACAGTTTTATTAACCACACCATTAGGTGGATCAAATGAGTTCAAATCGATCTGAAATTTTATGGCAGCTCAGGGATATTTTGATGAACATCCCAGCAAAATTTCAGAATTTTCCTCCAAAGGGTTCTCCAGTTAAAATTCTAAACAGTCTAAAATTTGAAGAATTAATTCTGGATCATTAAGGATTTTCATAAAGTGAAACTTGATTTGTTGGAAAGTATTCAGAGATATGAATCCAACAAAATTTGGTTCACTCAACTTGGAGTTTCCTAGCCAAAGTTATGTGGGTTCGAAGTTTGAAGTAAATCTGAAAATCGGGGAAAGGTTTAAATCGCTCCGCGTGGGACCGGGGCTACGTGTCAACTCTTCAGCGGCCGACACACGGGGCTACGGAGTGCTGCATGCGCAGCCACAGCAAATCTGGTGCCACAGCTGATCCCCGGTTTAAATTACCAGCTGCTGACACGTGGGACCATGAGCTTCATCTAACTCCCAACTTTCGCGCTTGGCCGCTGCCCCCCTCGCCAGAATGCTCGCCGGAGGGGCTTTGCCGTGTGCCAAACTCCATGATTTTCACCGCCTCTGCCTAATCCCCCATGGGGAACACGGTGCTGGACTTAGCTCGACATGACAACCAATGGAACATGGCCGGCGACGAGTGGCGGCTTCGGAAGAACTTCGGCCATGTCGGCTAGGGTTCCTAGCACCCCAAACGATCTAGCAAAAGGCTGCAGAGCATCAGTACATCCTAGGGAAGATTGACATGAACTCCATGGAGCTCGGAAACGGCCGTACTGGGCTGTCACCGTGCGACCTAGGTCGGAAACCGGGAATTCTAATAAAACTCAAAGAACAGTGGATACACCCAATGGTTCTTCGAAGTTTCAGATCCTATGGACTCGCACGGACGTCTAGAAGTTGTTCTCTACGTTAGGTGATGAGTGGTGCGGTGTGTATCACGAATTTTGTGAATCGGTCTGGCTGTCTCTTTTGTACACCAGCGCAAAATCGTGAAATTCCAGCGTCGGTAGCTTATGTCACGCCACCGGAGCTTGCGGTAATGAAAGAGGGATCGAGGGTGAACCTCTTTGCTATTCATAGCTCGGAGAAAGGTGGGCTGTGGTGGCCGGACGGGTCGTTCCTGTGACGGCGGCTTGGGTTGAACCGAGGAAGAAAGAATGTTGCGATGGAGCTCGAGGAGGGTCGATCAAAGTCTGGAACCGGTGCGAGAACGTCAAGTAAGGCTTGGCGCACTCGGTTGCGGTCTCAGATCATCGTGACAACCACGGGTTTGGCCTGGCGACAGTGTGTGACAGCTCTCTAGGATCATAGACTGGCCCCATATACCACCACTCGTCTTTTCTGCGTACTTTGTCCTCACGTGCGCACCCGGGAAGACTTCCCGATCGGTCACCCATCCCCAAATTCCTCCGGGCCAAGCACGCTTAACTCCGGAGTCCTTTGCAGGTGGCCTTCCGGAAAAGAAGGTATACCTTGATGGTATGAGTACTCTATCAATCCTATTAAGCCAGGAGTGAGGTTATCACACAATCCACCCCCCCTTAGAAGACCGACGTCCTCGTCTGTCAACGCCAAGACAGGAACGTCCCCTCTTAGCCACACCCGTATATTCAGTACTGGCATACGCATACTATACGTCCGGTTAGCAGCATACTTACCATACTGTATCTCACACAGAGGACCCATGCGTCATGCGTACGTACCCACATCCCTGACCCGTACGGTACCATATCCTTCTTACTGACCCGTGCGCACCCGTGAAACTGCGAGGGTCGGCTCTGATACCATTTGTGACAGCTCTCTAGGATCATCGACTGGCCACACATACCACCAATCATCTTTTCTGCGCACTTTGTCCTCACTCGTGCGCACCCGGGAAGACTTCCCGGTCGGTGACTCATCCCCAAATTCCTCCGAACCAAGCACGCTTAACCCCGGAGTCCTTTGCAGGTGGGCTTCCGAAAAAGAAGGTATACCTTGATGGTATGAGTACTCTATCAATCCTATTAAGCCGGAAGTCAGTATATCACACAATCAAGCACCTGTGGGGAACCCCTTCCGGGATCCACACTCCAGGATACACATTGGGTGGTGCCGTGTGATGTGGCACCGAACAGCATACTCGAAAAAAACCATAAAGTACAAAATCTTTTATTTCTCAAGATAATGTCATTTACAAAATATTGTACCTCGAGGGACACGCAGCGGAGTATACATACACACTTACTCTTGGTCCTAACTATGCAAGAGAGAAGACATCTAGCCCGTGGACGCTTCTTACTAGCTTCAACCAAGCTGAGTGCAGCGGCAGGGTTTTCGGTGAGTCTCTGATGGCTCACCAAACAACCATCTTCATAGCAAATTTTATAACCAGCAAAACACTAATAATGCAACCGTGAGCACGATGGCTCAGCAAGGCTTAACCGACACTCCTAAACATGAAACTCTACATGCAGGGATTAATAATGTAGGAACAAGATGTTGCAATAACGACACGCCTATATGTTGATCCTTACTTTCAGTTTAATAGCAGCAGATTATTGTGCCTTAGGCAGCCCTCACATCGGAAGTACACAATCAAACAAGAAACGCTTTCCTCCGATGTGGTGATGCCCAAAGTGGAAAATAAACTTAGTGAGATCTACAACTAAAGCATACATGGTTTGCGATACAAAGAACTTAAGATCTTCACAACAGTAACTATTCATCTCACTTTATGTTGAAATAATTACAACGTCACAACTCAGTGAACAAGTGGTATGATGTGGACCCGTCAACTGAGACAAGCCACTCGCCCGGGAATCGCATTGGGTGGTGCCGTGTTGTGCGGCACCCAACAGCACACATACAAGGAACAATGTATTACATAAAACAATAGCGGAAGCTTACAAGTTTTTCTTTGTAAATACTTTACATCAAGTAACTACAGCGGAAGTCTATACTAACTCATGTCGAATAACTAAGAGCACTCGAGATGAAGTCCAGCCCGTGGACTCCTCTCGCTAGCAACACGAAGAAAACAGCAGCGGCTGGGTTCTCACTGTGTTAAACGACTCGGAAGTCTCCGAGTCTCACCGCACAACCTTCTTTTCAGCATCGATGTTAACCTGCAAAACCACTTATATAGCAAGTGTGAGCACATAGGCTCAGCAAGTCTGACCCGTCTCTCCTAAACAAGAAACTCTACATGCACGACGGTTGCAATTGGGTCGGCTAGATTTGCATAAAGGACTCGCCTAAAGTTGATCCTTAACTTTCAGATTTTTAAGCCTCATTGTGCAGAACTTGAGCCGAAAAGCATCGCAGCTCCACAATCAAACAAGAAACGCTTTGTTGCGATGCTCCTTGCACAAAGTGAAAGTAAACTTTAATGAGCCTATCTCTAATTCAATCATGGTTGCAATACAAGTTATAGCACAGCCTTATCAAGTTCAAAAGAATAACCAGTCCAGTTCTTACTACGTCAAGACGCAGTGGGCAAGTATGCTCATATGACCGCGAGCGACGGTGATTCGAATCAGTACACGCCCGGACTACACGACACGTACACCCGTACTCCGAGTTGCTGGCAGCAACCTCGACTGACGTTGTACGCGGCCACCTTTCCCAAGATCTTCCACATTGGACGCAGTCCAACTGCCCCGAGTACGCAAGCTCCCTCAAGGTACGTACCCGCAGTGGTATGTTCTTGAGCGAGGTACCTCCTGCTACCCTGACGCCGAAAGCCTAAGGCAGTTGGAAAAGTTCCACTATGGATCTCCCATGGTACATCGGTTTCCTGGGTCCCATATAGCCAGTATGCGCCCGGTACACAACTCAAACTTGTCCAACAGGGCCAAGCACGGACGGGCCATAACCGACACAGGCAGGGCTATGCACGCACGGCCTGCAACCAGCTGCATCTAAACCTCCCTGCCCGGTCTCCATTTCTTATGTGTGAACTTTCCTCATCTTATCTAATTCGGACCCGTTCCGAGTAAACCAGCCTTAAACTCGCGAGTAGCTTCCAACTACTCGACTTCTACCGGACTTTTCCTACTAACATTTAGCGTAGCCAAATCTACTCGAGGAGGTGCTATTCTACCCTTTCTCTCTTAGGTGTTTCTGGTCATGCAAGTGGAGTTTTCAATATCATCTAGACTTAAGGCAATCAACGATGCAAAGCTATAATCTCTACAAATGAAAATGCTTTATAAAACTGTTCAAATGCAAACCGGGGCTTGCCTGTTTTGCAGGTGACTAAGGTTACAATCATTTAGTGACGATCACTTGGAGCTTGATCACTTGCCTTCCCTTCCTTCTTGAACTTCACTTTAAGTCCTCCCTTCTTCACGTATATGCTACACGATATGATCATGCATATGTATTTAATTGAAAATCTTTTGCTAATAAGATCTAATGACAGTTTTAAAACTGGAACTCTGTTTAAGAATTTAAAATGACACTGGTGCTAGTGGTTTGGGTTGGGCGTAAACACTAAGATCAAATGTTAAGTGCTTTTCCCACTTAAGTGTTGCTCACCTTAAGAGGTTACCTATGACAGTGGTGATCCAGAGCTCCAATGGAGATGGGAATTTTCATGTGAATTCCTTGTCACAAGAAAGTCATCTGGACCAAAATTTAGCACTTTTCATGGAGTGGTTTATTCAGAACATATCTCTAAGTGTTTAATCAAAGATGAATTAATTCTGAGTTAATACCCATGTTCATGTCAACCCAGTGAACCAAAATTTCAATTATAGTTCATAGAGCTTGCATGAATTTTCCTAGGATTTTTGGAGCTAAGAATTGCCCAAAACTGAATTTACAAGTTTTTGGAAATTCTCTGAAAATGTTTCTGTATTTATTTGAATACAGTAACTTACAATCTGAATTCTCCTGACCAAATCAACTCCAAATGAGCTGAAACGTTTACAGGAATCTAAGAACACCCTATATAATGCTCTGGCAAAATTTGGGGATTTTTGGATAAACCAAACTCCCTCTAAAATTCTTTTGCTAAAAAGCTTTAAAGAATTTTACAGAATTAAATAAATACTTTCATACAAATTGGGTTGCATATTTGGATAGAGTTTGTTAATCTGAATCTAACCCAATTTGAATCACTAATGTTGGAGGTTCCTAGCAAAAGTTATGCTCTTCTAAAGTTTGGGGAAAAATCAGGAAATTTGAATAAATCCGGGAAAAAGTTTAAACCTGACTGTGGGACCAGGGGCACGTGTCAGTCACCGGAAGCGCGCCACACAGGGCCACAGGGTTAATTCCCTCACTGTTACAATTGATCCCGCGCCACAGAATATCCAGCCCGCTCCCCTGAGCCGCTGACAGGCGGGACCAGCGAGGTCTTCTTCAACCTCGCGATTCCGCCGCCGGGCTCGCCGGAGTAGCTCCGGGATCGGTTGTCCAGCCACCCCTGACGCTGAAACTCGCCGCCAGCCCCTAATTCCACGAGAGGAACACGCTGGTGGGGTTTTCTGGAGCTGGCAGGGCCTCCAAACTATCCCGCGACGGCGCAACGGTTCGGACGAAGTCCGGCGACGTCGCCCCGATGCCCTAAGCCTTCTAGGCTTTGGTTTCCAAACTCTAGAGAACCGGCGGACGCTAGGGATCATCGACATGGAAAGGAAATGGCTCGGATATGGCTCTAACTTAGGGTTCACCGTGCACCCGACGGTCTCTACTACAACCGCCGTTAGAAAGATCAAAATCACGTCATGCAGAGTGGGTTTCTAGCTAGGTTCCAAAAGGAAAGTTGTTGCTAAGCAAGTCTACGTCCCGTGTGTGCAACTTGAAATGCTCAAAACGAATATAACTCGAGAATTTCACGGATTCGTACCCGTGGGTCAGTTATCACTGTCCGAAGGAGATTTCCGAAATTCGTCGACCAGAGGCGAAGACAGGATTTGTGCTTTGGGTGGAAGCTGCAGGGAGCTCCTGCGAGTCCAAAAGTGGCCTTGCGCGGTCGTGACAAGCTCTGGATGAGGCTGTCCACAGGAGCACGTCGCCGCCGGGGTGTTCGGCCGCTGCGGGAACTCGGTGTTCTCGGCATAGAGGACACGAACGCACTTGGCGATGGTTCGAGGAGGTCGAGGGGTCTACGGTGGTGTGGTTTGCTGCTCAGAGGCGCTGCTCATTTGAATTGCCCGAGCTCCCGAGCGATCGAAGCCGGGCGGCTGCGTTTTCTGTCTTTCGGTGTGAGGGAGAGAAGAACAGCACCATGGCTTCGGTTAAGAGGCAGGTGAGGGAGTGAGGCGGTAGCTGCCGACGTCCAGCAGCTCTCCAGCGCGAAGGGGAGCCAGCATGAGGTGGCTGCGGCCGAGCTCGGTGTCGAGCGGAGGGAGATCGGCTTCGGCCATTGCTTCGTGTGGGAGGAAAGCAAATGAAGACTGTGGACTGAAGATCTTTTGCAATGTTCAGTCCACTCAATGACATGTGGGACCCACTGATCAGTCCCTTCTTATCCCCCTCCAAATATCTCCCAAGTTTGAATATTGAGTGAATTCAATTGTGGGAGTTTAAATCTGAGAGGCATTTGGATAATTGGGCAAGTTTTATCCAAATTCAAATGTGCATTTGAATTCTTTGTCATTTACAGTCCATTTTGGAAAATGGGTTGCAATTCATTTCCATAATTCATGAAACTTTGCACACCCCCTAATTTGGACCCAAGGAATTCAAATATGAAATCTGATTTTTATTTTGGCTGCTGTAAATGAGATTTTCAGCACAACAGTTTTGAATTCCATAGTGTTGTCCTCATTTGAATTTTAGTTTGTACAAATTGTTCCAAATCTGATATTTGTTTTCTCACACATATGGGAACTTCCCATCTTTGTTTTAGACCCCTCTTGGGTTCCAAGTTTTCAAATAAACATTTAAACTTGTGTGAAGAAAACCCACATGTGTGTTATCACATGTGGAAAAGTTTTAACAAGTCCCAAATTTCATACATATGAAACCAACTTTTGCAAACAAGTGTTTCTTTGTATTCATATTTTTGGGACCTTTACAAGGGATGGTGATTCAAATCAGTACACACCCGGAATACACGACACATACACCCGCGGGTCAGTTTTGACTGTACGGAGGAGATTTCCGAAATTCGTCGACCAGAGGCGAAGACAGGCTTTGTGCTTCGGGTGGAAGCTGCAGGGAGCTCCTGCGCGTCCAAAAGTGGCCTTGCACGGTCGTGACAAGCTCTGGATGAGTCTGTCCACGGGAGCACGTCGCCGCCGGGGTGTTCGGCCGCCGCGGGAACTCGATGTTCTCGGCGTAGAGGACACAAATGCACTTGGCGATGGTTCGAGGAGGTCGAGGGGTCTACGGTGGTGTGGTTTTGCTGCTCAGAGGCGCTGCTCACTTGAATTGCCTGAGCTTTCGAGCGATCGAAGCCGGGCGGCTGCGTTTTCTGTCTTTCGGTGCGAGGGAGAGAAGAACAGCACCGTGGCTTCGGTTAAGAGGCGGTAGAGGGAGTGAGGCGGTAGCTGCCGACGTCCAGCAGCTCTCCAGCGCAAAGGGGAGCCAGCAGGAGGTGGCTGCGGCCGTGGCTTCGCGTGGGAGAAAAGCAAATGAAGACTGTGGACTGAAGATCTTTTGCAATGTTCAGTCCACTCAATGACATGTGGGACCCACTGATCAGTCCCTTCTTACCCCCCTCCAAATATCTCCCAAGTTTGAATATTGAGTGAATTCAATTGTGGGAGTTTAAATCTGAGAGGCATTTGAATAATTGGGCAAGTTTTATCCAAATTCAAATGTGCATTTGAATTCTTTGTCATTTAAAGTCCATTTTGGAAAATGGGTTGCAATTCATTTCCTTAATTCATGAAACTTTGCACACCCCCTAATTTGGACCCAAGGAATTCAAATATGAAATCTGATTTTTATTTTGGCTGCTGTAAATGAGATTTTCAGCACAACAGTTTTGAATTCCATAGTGTTGTCCTCATTTGAATTTTAGTTTGAACAAATTGTTCAAAATCTGATATTTGTTTTTTCACACATATGGGAACTTCCCATCTTTGTTTTAGACCCCTCTTGGGTTCCATGTTTTCAAATAAACATTTAAACTTGTGTGAAGAAAAACCTCATGTGTGTTATCACATGTGGAAAAGTTTTAACAAGTCCCAAATTTCATACATATGAAACCAACTTTTGCAAACAAGTGTTTCTTTGTATTCATATTTTTGGGACCTTTACATTCCTCCCCCCTTAAAAGGAATCTCGTCCCGAGATTCAAAAGGAGAACGAGACGGGAGGTAATTACAAAGTTTATGACAACAGCTCTGGATAGTTCTTGTGGATGTAATCTTCGGTTTCCTACGTCGCCTCTTCCGGGGTATGATTACTCCACAGGACTTTGTAAAATTTCAAAGTCCGGTTCCTGGTGGTCCGGGTCTTTTCGTCGATTATCTGTACAGGTTGCTCGACATAGGTGAGATCCGGCTTCAACTCGTCGATATCTTCGGTGCGGATGGCAGCGGTAAACTTGAGACATTTCCGCAGCTGGGACACGTGAAATATGTCGTGAATACCGCACTTCTCCGTGAAAGTAAACGGACCGATGAATCGGGGAGCAAGCTTCCCCTTGACACCGAACCGATGAATCCCCTTCATCGCAGACACACGAAGATACACGTGCTCTCCGACTTCGAAATGCAGCGGTCGACGTCTCTGGTGCGCGTAGCTTTTCTGACGAGATTGGGCAGCTTTGAGGTTCTCTTGTATTATCCGAACTCTCTCTTCGGCTTCATTGACAAGATCAACCCCGAACGTTACTTGTTCACCGGATTCGCACCAATTCAATGGTGTACGGCACTTCTGGCCGTATAGAGCTTCATATGGTGCCATTTTGATGCTTGTCCGATATACATTGTTGTACGAAAACTCTGCCAACGGTAAGTGATCATCCCAGCTCTTACCGTGGTGGACGGCACATGCTCTTAGCATATCTTCCAGTATTTGATTCATCCTCTCAGTTTGCCCATCGGTTTCAGGGTGATACGCAGAGCTTCTAATCAACTTCGTCCCCAAGGATGCGTGTAGCTGTTCGCAGAAACGGGCTATGAACAGCGATCCTCTATCTGGCACAATGGTGCGGGGAACTCCATGTAAGCACAAGATCCGTGCTATGTACAGCTCTGCATACTGCTTTGCATTATACCTAGTATGCACCGGGATGAAGTGTGCTGATTTGGTTAACAGGTCCATGATTACCCAAATCGAATCATGGTTGTGGGAGGTCATCGGCAACCCGACGATAAAGTCCATACTCATGTCTTCCCACTTCCATGCCGGTACTTGCAATGGCTGCAACAGGCCTGACTTCTTCATGTGGTTGGCTTTGACTCTTCGACACGTATCACACTCTGAAACGTATTTTGCAACTTCACGTTTCATACGTGTCCACCAAAACTTCTTCCGGAGATCTTGGTACATTTTATTTCTGCCCGGATGAATGGAAAACTTGGACAAATGAGCTTCATCCAAAATTTTCTTCCGTAGTCCCATATCCCGGGGTACTACAATCCGGTCGTTGAACCATAAAGTACCTTCATCATCCTTCCGGAAGCACTTCATTTCTCCGTTGTCTATCCTCCGCCGTATGTGAGACATACCCTTGTCTTTTCGTTGAGCTTCCATGATCTCCTCTCGGATAGTAGGAATGAGAGCGAGATTATAGAGAGCTCCATACGGGATGACACGGAGGTTTGATTCTTCATCATCCGTTTCAGCAATAGTTAGGTGATGGATATGCGCCTTACGACTGAGCGCATCGGCGACCACATTCGCCTTTCCTGGATGATAATGAATCTCCAGTTCATAGTCCTTAATGAGCTCTAGCCTTCTTTGTTGCCTCATGTTCAATTCTTTCTGAGTGAAGATGTACTTCAAGCTCTTGTGGTCGGTGTAGAGGTGTACAAGATTTCCGAGCATGTAATGCCTCCACATCTTCAAAGCAAGGACCACGGCAGCTAACTCAAGATCATGAGTTGGATAATGCTGCTCGTGAGTTCTGAGTTCACGAGATCCATAAGCGACCACTCGTCTTTCTTGCATCAGCACGCAGCCAAGACCGATGCCAGATGCATCGCAATAAACGTCGAATGGCTTTGTCGTATCCGGCTGAGCGAGAACTGGGGCTGTTGTGAGATGCTTCACTAAAGTCTTGAAAGCTTGTTCACACGCAGCACCCCATACAAATCTGGTATTCTTCTTTAATAATTCCGTCATTGGTTTAGCAATCTTGGAGAAACCCGGAATGAACCTCCGGTAGTAACCCGCTAAACCGAGGAAGCTACGGATTTCATGTACTGACTTTGGTAACTCCCATTTCTGTAGTTGGATAATCTTACTCGGATCTACAGCGATGCCCTCCGCTGAAATGATGTGTCCGAGAAAAGGTACTTGATTAATCCAGAATTCACACTTGCTGAATTTTGCATAGAGCTGACGATCTTACAATCTTTGTAGCACAATATGCAGATGTTCAGCATGTTCTTCCTCTGACTTGGAGTACACCAAGATATCGTCGATGAAGACAACGACAAATTTATCCAACTCCGGCATGAACACTGAATTCATCAGGCACATAAAGTGTGCCGGGGCGTTGGTCAAACCAAAGGACATATAGAAATACTCATACAGCCCGTATCTCGTCGAGAATGCCGTCTTCGGAATATCCTCCGCCCGAATTTTAATCTGGTGATATCCGGACCGAAGATCCATCATCGAAAATACCTTCGCACCCACTAATTGATCGAAGAGCATATCAATGCGAGGTAGTGGATACTTGTTATTGATGGTAACGGCGTTCAAAGGACGATAATCAACACAAAGCCGTATTGTTTCGTCCTTCTTTTTGACAAACAACGCTGAACAACCCCAAGGTGACGAACTCGGTCGTATAAATCCCTTGCTCATTAGGTCATTCAGCTGTGTCTTCAATTCTGCCAGTTCATTGGGTGCCATCTTGTACGGCCTTCGTGATATCGGTGTTGTTCCCGGTATAAGTTTAATCTTGAACTCAACGTCTCGTTCGAGCGGCATGCCCGGTAAATCATCGGGAAACACATCCGGATACTCACGTACCACCGGAATGTCCTCTATCTTGACAGCTCCCGTATGGTTCACTGCTGCAATCTGTCGCCGTCTGGCGCCCAGAATTAATATATGAAGACCGTGCTGCGGGGACTTGAGCTCAACGGTCCTGGAACTGATGTTAAGAACCGCCTGGTGGTAATTTAACCACCACATCCCCAAAATGATGTCGATCTTTAGACCTTCAAGAATAATGAGGGTCGTAGGGTATATTTTACCCCCAAACAAAGAGGTGCTCGGGAGACAACCTCGCTTGCGGTACTGCTGCCCCCGGGCGAAGATATGAGGTATTGCCTCTTTGTATAAACTGTTTGGAGCTGATGTTGAGCCACGAAAGATTGGCTAATGAAATTGTTTGTGGCACCGGAATCAAAGAGAACTAAAACCGGTAGCTGATTCAGAGAAAAGATCCCTGCTAAAGCGGCTTCTCCTTCCAAAACATCATCAATCACAGTATAGTGAATGTTGCCCCTTATCTGCCCTCCTATCTGCAGATTGAAGTACGGATCGTATTGTTGTAAATATGATGACCCGTAGCCTCGAGTTCCCTCCGGACATTGCCTAGCATAATGGCCCTTACCCCCACAAGTAAAACATGGATGTCTTTCCGGATCTTCGTTGACTTGCGGTGGACTGCTAGGTACATATGGCTGCAGCGATGGTGCACAAACCACCGTCTGATGCTGCGGCTGTGGAGGTGGTGCAAGTTGTAGAACTTGACCAGCAATCAATCTCTGTGGAGTTGATCGTACAGGTGGCCTCCATCTTTCACCGGGTGACGTTCGATACACCACACGGTACTTCTGAGGCACATAACTTGTGCTAGCCTGCTCGATCTCACTCATATTTCTCTTTTCGGCTTACCTCTCCAGTGTCGGCTTCTGTTGAATGAAAGCCGCATCGACCATGTCGGTGTAACTGCCGTTATTGTGTACGGCCAGCTTTTGCCGTAATATGGCACTCAGGCCATGGAAGAATAGGTCACACCGTGCCCCTTCTTTTGCCACATATTCGGGAGCATATTTGGCCAAAAGGTTAAACCTTCTGACATACTCGAGGACACTCATGTCCCCTTGCTTCAAGCCCAAAAATTCCTCCCGCTTTGCCTTGACAATACCTAGTGGTATGTAACGAGTATGAAAGGCTTCACAAAATTCACTCCATGTCACTTGATGGTCCTCCGGAATGGTGTCAAGATGATCCACCCACCAGTTTCCGGCGGCTCCATGGAGTTGTTGAGCGGCAAACTTAGTTTTCTGGTAGTCATCACACTTGAATACTCCAAATTTGGACTCCATGACACGAAGCCATTGATCTGCTTCCACAGGTTTGGTGGCTTCAGTAAAGATTGGCGGTTGAGTCGCAAAGAAATCCAGATAAGCGTCCTGAGATGGAACAGCTTGTTGCGTGTTCTGGAGTACGCCTTGCTGTACCAAAGCTTGGAGTAAGCGTGTGTGTTATTGCGTTGCTTCTTGGAGTATCCTAGCGTTCTCTTGATTAGACTCGACGACTCGAGTCATAAGATCCATCCATCCCGTGGATGGTTGTTCCGACGGCGGAATGGAAGCATCACCGCCTTGGCGAGAACTCCCGGCCCTACTCCTAGAGTGGTTACGAACCATACTGCAAAAATGTAGTTGCGAAGAGTTAAACAAGAACTCAGCAGTATGTGAGACTAATGAAAACATGATTATGTTAAAACTTTAGTAAAAGCAGTAACAAAATCCATGTTTACACAATTCCTTAGTAGGCATAACTATCCAGCCTATCTGTACAGGACAGACCTTTATGCACTATCTCCAGATTTTGATCTAGTTAAGTGCATTTTCATAACTCAAGTCGAATACCAAAGTTAAAGTTAACTTCAGTATCTTTCCAACGAGTACTCATATGCCTCCAGATCGTCTCTGGATTAAGAGTTATGATTTTCCAAAGTCGACAGAATTCCTGGATAAAATTTGCCAGCACCTCCTTTGTACGTGGCTGATTTTATCACAGTTGTATATGTAAATACAATAAGAACCTGAAAGCTTTGAACTACAACAATGTTGCATATTTCAGAACTTATCCAATGGTGTATCATAGGCTTCTTAAGGGTTTCTCTACAGAAAGTTATGGCTTAAAAACAGAAAGGTCCAGAGAGGTTTTGTTGCTGTCCTGGTTCTGGACAGTTTACCTTCCTCTGAACTTTCTACCCATTTAGCATGTGATTTAGCTCTGGAGGTCTACAAAGAAGTTGTAGTTCTATTGAAAATATTTCCATAACCGTATCATACACCTCAATTGGGTCAAGCTACCCAGAGTTATGCTCTGTTAAATCCAGCAAGAATTCCTGCCGAAAACAGAGCACTTTGTTTTTGAAATCTTTGACCCTAGTCCTTCTCTCATTTGAATCTTAGCTCAAAATAAGAGTTCAATAACTAATATTTGTTTCAAACTTCCGTTTTTAGTTCAAAGTTAGTTCATGAGTCACTTCTTCAGAGGGAAGAGGTTATTAAGTTTAGTACGGCATCGATGGACCATAAGAAGCATGTCGGTACTACGTAGCCTCACAAAAGAAAATCCTAACCGGATTATACTGGCACATTCATATCATAGGTGGCACTAAAATGGTCACTCGCAAACGTGTACTATTCGTACTACGGTTTTGTGGTTAATCCTGCATAAGTCACACTAAATCATCAGGTCCGGCTGCACACCGAACCCGGTATCCATACAGTTCTTACACCCGTCCGTCATCACTCGCACAGGTGTTCTCAAGCCAAACACTCCTTGAGCTACGTGTTCACGTTACTAACCACGTGACGGGGTTTCCCAAATTGCACCACGCAAGCCCGGGACAGGCGTTGCTCGAGGACCCCAAACGACATGAGGAGTCGTAGAGGATACTAAAGCGGGTCGGGTTACCTGCCACCCGTGGGGCTCCACCCTTCAGCTTGTGCGCACTGGTGGACAGCGCTTACGTGCACCCCCAAGAAATAACTCGTCCCGAGATGCACGATTTTCCGACATAACAAATAAGTTAGTTTGCCACCTTCATAATAAGCTAATAGTAATCCTTATGTAGGCCTAGTACCGTATCCTCACCGTAACCTAGATTTTTATCGTATTACCTTCCTTATTCCGTGTGCTATTACCAATGCGGCTCTGATACCACGCTGGCGCGGACCCGTCAACTGAGACAGGCCACTCGCCCGGGAATCGCATTGGGTGGTGCCGTGTTGTGCGGCACCCAACAGCACACATACAAGGAACAATGTATTACATAAAACAATAGCGGAAGCTTACAAGTTTTTCTTTGTAAATACTTTACATCAAGTAACTACAGAGGAAGTATATACCAACTCACGTCGAATAACTAAGAGCACTCGAGATGAAGTCCAGCCCGTGGACTCCTCTCGCTAGCAACACGAAGAAAACAGCAGCGGCTGGGTTCTCCCTGTGTTAAACGACTCGGAAGTCTCCGAGTCTCACCGGACAACCTTCTTTTCAGCATCGATGTTAACCTGCAAAACCACTTATATAGCAAGCGTGAGCACATAGGCTCAGCAAGTCTGACCCGTCTCTCCTAAACAAGAAACTCTACATGCACGACGGTTGCAATTGGGTCGGCTAGATTTGCATAAAGGACTCGCCTAAAGTTGATCCTTAACTTTCATATTTTTAAGCCTCATTGTGCGGAACTTGAGCTGAAAAGCATCGCAGTTCCACAATCAAACAAGAAACGCTTTGTTGCGATGCTCCTTGCACAAAGTGAAAGTAAACTTTAATGAGCCTATCTCTAATTCAATCATGGTTGCAATACAAGTTATAGCACAGCCTTATCAAGTTCAAAAGAATAACCAGTTCAGTTCTTACTACGTCAAGACGCAGTGGGCAAGTATGCTCATATGACCGCGAGCGACGGTGATTCGAATCAGTACACGCCCGGACTACATGACACGTACACCCGTACTCCGAGTTGCTGGCAGCAACCTCGACTGACGTTGTACGCGGCCACCTTTCCCAAGATCTTCCACATTGGACGCAGTCCAACTGCCCCGAGTACGCAAGCTCCCTCAAGGTACGTACCTGCAGTGGTATGTTCTTGAGCGAGGTACCTCCTGCTACCCTGACGCCGAAAGCCTAAGGCAGTTGGAAAAGTTCCACTATGGATCTCCCAAGGTACATCGGTTTCCTGGGTCCCATATAGCCAGTATGCGCCCGGTACACAACTCAAACTTGTCCAACAGGGCCAAGAACGGACGGGCCTTAACCGACACAGGCAGGGCTATGCACGCACGGCCTGCAACCTGCTGCATCTAAACCTCCCTGCCCGGTCTCCATTTCTTATGTGTGAACTTTCCTCATCTTATCTAATTCGGACCCGTTCCGAGTAAACCAGCCCTAAACTCGCGAGTATCTTCCAACTACTCGACTTCACCGGACCTTTCCTACTAACATTTAGCGTAGCCAAATCCACTCGAGGAGGTGCTATTCTACCCTTTCTCTCTTAGGTGTTTCTGGTCATGCAAGTGGGGTTTTCAATATCATCTAGACTTAAGGCAATCAACGATGCAAAGCTATAATCTCTACA
Source organism: Neostapfia colusana (assembly GCA_030760725.1). Lineage (NCBI taxonomy): Eukaryota > Viridiplantae > Streptophyta > Magnoliopsida > Poales > Poaceae > Neostapfia > Neostapfia colusana. Next base: position 79,034,920 of record JASWHV010000007.1, on the reverse strand, counting down.
AATGAAAATGCTTTATAGAACTGTTCAAATGCAAACTGGGGCTTGCCTGTTTTGCAGGTGACTAAGGTTACAATCAGTTAGTGACGATCACTTGGAGCTTGATCACTTGCCTTCCCTTCCTTCTTGATCTTCACATTAAGTCCTCCCTTCTTGACGTATATGCTACACAATATGATCATGCATATGTATTTAATTGAAAAGCTTTTGCTAATAAGATCTAATGACAGTTTTAAAACTGGAACTCTGTTTAAGAATTTAAAATGACACTGGTGCTAGTGGTTTTGGTTGGGCGTAAACACTAAGATCAAATGTTAAGTGCTTTTCCCACTTAAGTGTTGCTCACCTTAAGAGGTTACCTATGACAGTGGTGATCCAGAGCTCCAATTGAGCTGGGAATTTTGATGTGAGTTCCTTCTCACAAGAAAGTCATCTGGACCAAAATTTAGCACTTTTCATGGAGTGGTTTATTCAGAACATATCTCTAAGTGTTTAATCAAAGATGAATTAATTCTGAGTTAATACCCATGTTCATGTCAAGCCAGTGAACCAAAATTTCAATTATAGTTCATAGAGCTTGCATGAATTTTCCTATGATTTTTGTAGCTAAGAATTACCAAAAACTGAATTTACAAGTTTTTGGAAATTCTCTGAAAATGTTTCTGTATTTATTTGAATACAGCAACTTACAATCTGAATTCTCCTGAGCAAATCAACTCCAAATTAGCTGAAACTTTTACAGGAGTCTAAGAACACCCTAAAGAATGCTCTGGCAAAATTTGGGGATTTTTGGATAAACCAAACGCCCTCTAAAATTCTTTTGCTGAAAAGTTTTAAAGACTTTTCCAGAATTAAAAAAAAGACTTTCATACAAATTGGGTTGCATATTCGGATAGAGTTTGTCAATCTGAATCTAACCCAATTTGAATCACTAATTTTGGAGGTTCCTAGCAAACGTTATGCTCTTCTAAAGTTTGGGAAAAAATCAGGAATTTTGAATAAATCCGGGAAAAAGTTTAAACCTGACTGTGAGACCAGGGGCACGTGTCAGTCACCAGAAGGGCGCCACACAGGGCCACAGGGTTAATTCCCGTGCTGTTACAATGGATCCCGCGCCACAGAATATCCAGCCCGCTCCCCTGAGCCACTGACAGGCGGGACCGCCGAGGTCTTCTTCAACCTCGCGCTCCCGCGCGATCCCGCCGCCGGGCTCGCCGGAGTAGCTACGGGATCGGTTGTCCGGCCACCCCTGACGCTGAAAATTGCCGCCAGCCCCTAATTCCACGCGAGGAACACGCTGGTGGGGTTTGCTAGAGCTGGCAGGGCCCCCAAACTATCCGGCGACGGCGCAACGGTTCGGACGAAGTCCGGCGACGTCGCCCCGACGCCCTAAGCCTTCTAGGCTTCGGTTTCCAAACTCTAGAGCACCGGTGGAAGCTAGGGATCATCGACGTGGAAAGGAAATGGCTCGGAGATGGCTCTATGTCACACCCGGTTTTTCCGAAGAACAACCAAGTGAATATCACATGTATGCCAGGATCATTTTCTCATACATGTGATGACAAATAGTGAAGCATCATTTATTACAAGCCAGGTGTTGAATATAAATAAGTCTTACATAGAAAATGTCTCGATGGACAATAATAAGTTCATCACAAGTAAATAAACTAGCAGCGGAATAATTATTCTCGTCGGCTCCGTCACAGGCGTTGCCCGGGGGACTCCATGATCCTAGAAACCTTCTTCGGGTCCAAAGTCTTGATCATTATACACCACCTCATTATCTTGACCTAAGCAGCAATATAAACCAACAAATATGCAAGGTTGAGTACCGATGGTACTCAGCAAGTGTGGGAAAGTTATGTCATGCATGGCTAGAGCAAGGAGAGGTTGAACTCATGGTTAAAGCACTACGCAATTAATACCTATCACCATAGCTTATTAAGCACCTACATTACTACACAGGTGAAATGGTCCCAATTTCCTATCCCATCATCATAATCAAATAACCATAACATCATTTCCAATGTTAAGCTCCCCGCTTAACATTTTTAACTTCCAAAACCATCCCTCCTCTAATCATGAATAAGTCCAAGCCGCTCTTGACCGTGAGCACGGCTGTCATGACAGTTTTGACTCTGCAGAGTTTGCACCACTGTACCCACATGTAGTGATTTCATCCCCCGTTGCCGGGTGGACTAAAAGAACCTCCATTATGCCAGTGGCCGCGAACCACATTCACACTTCCCAGGTGTGTAGCCAGGAGATCACTACGAAGCCTTTACAAAGGGATTCCCGATGAGCGTGGGCCCACTGAGGTTTCACCCCTAACAGCATACAAGAGGCTCCAACCCCGCTGCAGTGGCCCCCTCTTGAGCCTTGCGGTTCATATGGTAGTCCAGCTGACACCTATTCCCCGAACCATCCAACACACCCATACTACGCCGGGGATACACCTAATTAATTGGCCAAGCTGCCCCATCTCAGCATGTGGTTGGCACGGTAAAGCCAGGTTACATGCTCCATGAACCGGTCCTTAGGATCCAGGCAAGTACTAAACACAAACCCGAGTCTCGTGCACCCAGCACCAACCAAAACATCCAACTTGCCTTGATCCCTACCTCTACATAACTCACAATGTCTCATTCAAGAGTATGGTAAAATAAACTGATGATCTCATATCCCAAATATCCCATTCTAAGCATGGCTAAGCATATGCATAATAATAAATGACATGATAAAATGAATCCCAACCCAAGCTACAAGGAAACAAGGTAATGCAATTCTAGGGAAACATCCTAGCATGGGTTTCATATTTTCAATTGACAATGCAAATAATTCTATCTACGCATCCTAGTATAGGATCAAAGTGGTCAAGGACACTTGCCTCCTTCCTGCTGCTCTTGGAATGGGTAGTCCTGATCTTGGAAAGGAAGAACTTGCTCTGGAGCAGGTTCTACTCATACCATCACACATAGCAAAAGAAAACAACAATCCATAAGACATAGTTCACACTTCCACTTCATACAAACCACACATTCACACTTATGAAAGCTATTCACATTTCTATGTGTTATGGTTACTCTATGTGTGTTGATTTTGGCTTACATGCACTTTTAAACATGTGCATATGATTTCTACTTTTGTATTCATTTTTATGTTTGCCTACTATATATGAGTTTCCAAATTTAAATAAATTCCTTATATTCAATTGATACACCTTTTAGCTACCAAGTGTGCATGGAAGGCATTTTCCTACTCCAAATATATCTTCAGACCTTCTATCAAACCTAACTAAATTCTTTGGATTTTGGAAACTTCATTTATCATTTTTTAGTTATTTATACCTAGCTTGCTATATTTTCAGATTTATTTCCTATGCCTAAATGTGCACTTTATTATGAAAATAGTAAGACACCTCATCTAAACAGAATAGGTTTTGGGTCTAAAATATTAAATAATATATTTTTGAACTTCTCCTCTGATGTGAACTATTTTACATTTATTTTACTAATTTTCAGAATTATTCTCTACTTAAAATGTGTCGCTATAACTAATAAATGTAAATAATCAATTAAACAGATTTATTTCATCCAGAAATCTATTTTTATCTCACTCCAAAGTTTTCCAAATACTAGGACAGTTTTTAATTTGAATTTACAATGTGTTTGTCCCATCTTTTAAACTTTAAATATTAAACATATATTCAAATTCCTAAATTTAATATCACATAGGGTTAAAAAGGTAAACTCACCCCACTACTGGGCCTATTATATTATTTTAAGAATTTCCAGGGGGCTAACTACACATAACAGAGGGGTTTTTCCTAATTTTTATTAAGTCCAGGGGCTAAAACTGATTTTTAAATGAATTTACATGATTTTCTGAAATTCCAGGGGCTAGATCAGAAGTTTCCGGGGCTAGATCTTATTTTCCGAGAACCCCTGGGGGTAGCACCTAAGAATCCCGGCCTTTATAACGCGGGGCTGACGTGGACCGTCCGATTTAAAACAGACGGCTGAGATTATAACGTCGAACCGGTACGCGGAGATTTAAATTCTACCGTGCGATTTAAAATAGACGGCGCACAAGCGGCCACGTCGCTCTGATCGAGCGCCGGCGGCGCTGCCCGACGGCGCACGGCGGCGAGAGGCGGCGATCTCGCCAGAGAGTTTCAGATCTTCGTCAATTCTCCCTAAAACTGTCATTTTATGGCATAGATCGGTAGAGGGGAGGTCGGGGATCTCACCTCGGGGGTTTTCTTGAGCTCGGAGGTCCTGGAAAGCGGTCGGCGATGAGGTCCGAGGTGAATTCATGGCGAGGCTCGTCGGCGCTGTGTTTGAGCCACAAACCACCGAGTTTTCTGCACCTGCGCGGTTCCCCAGAGGCGGTGGATCAAGACCAGCGAGTTAGATCAGAATTCCTGAACGAAGATCGAGCAGAATTTGCCGGAGAAGCTCGGGTTCTCACCGGGAGGAAAAACGGCGGATTGTTGGGAAAAACGGGATGATGCCGGGGTTTTTATAGACGGGGGTGGACGGCGGGTTGGTTTAGATCGAGCTGGAGTCTTCTGGGACCGGGAGTCGGCTGGGAACGCGCGGTTTTCCGGTCGGTTACGATCGCACGCGCGCTGGGAACAGTCTGGGGTCGGCGCGATCGGGAGCTCGGGGATGACAGGTGGGTCCCGCCTGTCTGCGAGAGGCGGCGCGGGCGCGCGGCTGCGGGCTGGCGCTGGGGTTGGGTGGGCCGGCTGGTGGGTTTCGGCCCACTGGCCGGGAAGGTTTATTTTTTCTTTTTCTTTTTCTTTTTCATTTCTGTTTTGAGTTTAATTTGAATTCCAGTTTGAATTTGAATTTTTGCAACACATGCAATACGTCCAAAAATTTTTAAATTCCCCTCTTAACAGGATTTTAGGGTGTTACAGCTCTACCCCCCTTAAAAGAAATCTCGTCCTCGAGATTGGGGTTCTAAGAAAACAATTCCGGAAATTGTGCCTTGAGCTCATCTTCTCGCTCCCAGGTGGCTTCCTCTTCCGAGTGATGCTCCCACTGCACCTTGCACATCCTGATTCTTTTATTTCTTGTGAGGCGTTCCATTGTTTCCAAAATCTTAGATGGTTGCTCGGCATAAGACAAATCCTCAGCTACGTCAACCTCATTCATGGGTAACACCTCTTCAGGCGTTCTCAGACATTTCTTGAGCTGTGACACATGGAATACATCGTGCACATCCGATAGGCGAGCCGGTAATTCTAGTTGATACGCCAATTCACCTTTCCTCTCCAGAACTTGAAAGGGTCCGATGTATCGAGGTGACAACTTCCCTTTCACCTTGAACCGATGAAGTCCTCGGATAGGGGACACCTTGAGATAGACATAATCTCCCACGTTGAAAACGAGCTCTCTTCTCCGTACATCGGCATAGCTCTTTTGTCGTGTCTGTGCTATCCTCAAGTTGTTGCGAATTTCCCTCACTTTCGCCTCGGCTTCTTGTAGTACTTCAGGACCAAACACTTTACTTTCCCCTGTTTGGTTCCAAAATAGTGGAGTCCTGCACTTCCTCCCGTACAAAGCTTCAAACGGTGACATCTTCATACTAGCCTGATAGCTGTTGTTATAGGAGAACTCCGCATACGGTAAGTTCTTGTCCCAACTCCGATTGTTTTTGAGTGCACATGCTCTCAGCTGTCACACCCGGTTTTTCCGAAGAAACAACCAAGTGAATATCACATGTATGTCAGGATCATTTTCTCATACATGTGATGACAAATAGTGAAGCATCATTTATTACAAGCCAGGTGTCGAATATAAATAAGTCTTACATCGCAAATGTCTCAATGGACACTAATGCTTCATCACAAGTAAATAAACTAGCAGCGGAATATTATTCTTTAGGGCTCCATCACAGGCGTTGCCCGGGGGTCTTCATGAACCTAAAAACCTTCCTCGGGTCCAAAATCTTGGTCATTATACACCACCTCATTATCTTGACCTGAGCAGCAATATAAACCAACAAATATGCAAGGTTGAGTACCAATGGTACTCAGCAAGTGTGGGAAAATTATATCATGCATGGCTAGAACAAGGAAAGGTTGAACTCATGGTTAAAGCACTACGCAATTAATACCTATCACCTTAGCTTATTAAGCACCTACATTACTACACAGGTGAAATGGTCCCAATCTCCCAACCCATTATCATAATCCAATAACCATAACATCATTTCCAATGTTAAGCTCCCCGCTTAACTTCCAAATCCATCAATCCTCTAATCATGAATAAGTCCAGGCCGCTCTTAACCGTGAGCACGGCTGTCAAGACAGTTTTGACTCTGCAGAGTTTGTACCACTGTACCCACAAGTAGTGATTTCATCCCCCGTTGCCGGGTGGACTAAAAGAACCTCCATTATGCCAGTGGCTACGATCCACATTCACACTTCCCAGGTGTGCAGCCAGGAGATCACTACGAAGCCTTTACAAAGGGATTCCCGACGAGCGTGGGCCCACTGAGGTTTCACCCCTAACAGCATACAAGAGGCTCCAACCCCGCTGCAGTGGCCCCCTCTTGAGCCTTGCGGTTCATATGGTAGTCCAGCTGACACCTACTCCCCGCACCATCCAACACACCCATACTACGCCGGGGATACACCTAATTAATTGGCCAAGCTGCCCCATCTCAGCATGTGGTTGGCACTGTAAAGCCGGGTTACATGCTCCATGAACCGGTCCTTAGGATCCAGGCAAGTACTAAACACAAATTCAAGTCTCGTGCACCCAGCACACATCCAAAACATCCAACTTGCCTTGATCCCTACCTCTACATAACTCACAATAACTCATTCAAGAGTATGGTAATATAAACTGATGATCATTTCCCAAATATCCCATTCTAAGAATGGCTAAGCAAATGCATGTAAATAAATGACATGACAAAATAAATCCCAACCCAAGCTACAAGGAAACAAGGTAATGCAATTCTAGGGAAACTTCCTAGCATGGGCTTCATATTTAAATTGACAATGCAATTAATTCTAGCTACACATCCTAGCATAGGATCAAAGTGGTCAAGGACACTTGCCTCCTTCTTGCTGCTCTTGAAATGGGTAGTCCTGATCTTGGAAATGAATAACTTGTTCTTGAACAGGTTCTACTTCATACCATCACACATAGCAAAAGAAAAACAACAATCCATAAGACATAGTTCACACTTACACTTCATACAAACCACACATTCATATTTATGAAATCCATTCACCATTATATGTGTTGTGGTCACTTTGTGTGTTGGTCTGTGGCTTGCACACACTTTTATTTATATGTATATGATTCCTACTTTGGTGTTCATATTTACACTTACATACTATATACATATATGTGTGTGTTTCAGTTTTAAAGAAATTCTTTATATTAAACTACTACACCTTTTCACTACCAGGTATGTATGAAAAGTATTTTTCTTCTCCATATGTGCCTTCAGAATTTCTACCAACCCTAACTGAATTCTTTGTATTTTAGAAACTCCATTTATCATTTACTAGTTGCTATATTTTCAGATTTATATTCCTATGCATAATTGTGTATTTTATTATGAAATTAGTAACACACATCATCTAAACAGTATAGGTTCTGGTCCTAAATGATTTAATAACATATTTTGACCTTGGCTTCTGATGTAGACTATTTCATAATTATTTTCCCTATTTTTCTATAACTATTCTTTACCTAAAAATGTGTCCCTATACTAATAAATGTGAATAATAGAGGAAACAGATTCATTTCAGCCCAAAAATATATTTTTATCTCACTCCAAAGTTTTCTAAGTACTGAGAAAGTTTTTAATTAACTTTGACAATTATGTTTGTCCCCCTTTTTAATTTTTAAACACTAGTTACATATTCAATTTTCTAAATTAAATACTAAACAGGGCTAGAATAATGAATTCACCACATTACAGGGTCTATAATATTATTTTCATAATTTCCAGGGGTCTAGCTACTCTTATCAGAGGTGTTTTTCCTAATTTTTATTAAGTCCAGGGGCTAAAACTGATTTTTAAATGAATTTACATGATTTTCGGGAGTTCCAGGGGCTAGATCTGAAGTTTCCGGGGCTAGCTCTCAATTCCAGAGAACCCCAGGGGGTAGCACGTAAGAATTCCAGTCTTTATAATGCGGGGCTGACGTGGACCGTCCGATTTTAAACCGACGGCTGAGATTATAACATCGAACCGGTACGCGGGGTTTTAAAGTCTACCGTGTGATTTAAAATAAACGGCGCACAAGCGACCACATCGCTCCGATCGAGCGCGGGAGGCGCTGCCGGCGGCGCACGGCGGCGGGAAGCGGCGATCTCGCCGGAAAGTTTCGGATCCTCGAGAATTCTGCCTAGAACTGTGATCTTATGGCCTAGATCGGTAGAGGGGAGGTCAGGGATCTCACCTCGGGGGTTTTCTCGAGCTCGGGGGTCCTGGAAAGTGATCGGCGGCGAGGTCCGAGGCAAAACCACGGCGAAGCTCGTCGGCGCTGGATTTACACCGTAACTCTACGAGTTTTCTGCACCTGCAAAGTTCCCCGGAGGCGGTGGATCAAGACCAGCGAGTTAGATCAGAGTTTCCGAGCTTAGATCGGCCAGAATTCACCGGCGAAGTCTCGGTGCTCACCGGAGTGAAAATCGGCGATCGCGTGGGAAAAACTGATCGGGGCTGGGGTTTTTATAGCCGGGGGAGGGCGGTGGGTCTGTTGCGATCGAGTTTGAGTCGTTTGGGACCAGAATTCGGCTGCGGGACGCGTAAATCCGGTCGGTTGCGATCGCGCGCGCGGGAGAGAGTCCGGGGTCGCGGGGTTAGGGATGACAGGCGGGTCCCACCCGTCTGTGAGAGACGGCGCGGCGCGCGCGGGGGCGGGCTGGCGCGGGGAAGCTGGGCCGGCTGGCGGGTTTCGGCCCACTGGACGGTTTTTTTCCCGTTTCTCTTTTTCTTTTTCCATTTCTTTTCTGTTTTAAGTATAATTTGAATTCCAGTTTGAATTTGAATTTTTGCAAAACATGCAACACGTCCAAAAATTTTTAAATTCCCCTCTGAGCATGGTTTAGAGTTTTGAATCAAAATTTGGGGTGTTACAGCTCTACCCCCCTTAAAAGAAATCTTGTCCTCGAGATTGGTGTTTCTAAGAAAACAATTCCGGAAATTGTGCCTTAAGCTCATCTTCCCGTTCCCAGGTAGCTTCCTCTTCTGAGTGATGCTTCCACTGCACCTTGCACATCCGGATTCTTTTATTTCTGGTGAGGCGTTCCATTGTCTCCAAAATCTTGTAGGGTTGCTCGGCATAAGACAAATCTTCAGCTACATCCACTTCATTCATGGGTAACACCTCTTCAGGCGTCCTTAGGCATTTCTTGAGTTGTGACACATGGAATATATCGTGTACATCCGATAGATGAACCGGTAACTCTAGTTGGTACGCCACCTCGCCTTTTCTTTCCAAAACTTGAAAGGGTCCGATGTATCGAGGTGACAACTTCCCTTTCACCTTAAACCGACGAAGTCCTCTGATAGGGGACACCTTGAGATAAACATAGTCCCCCACGTTGAAAATGAGTTCTCTTCTTCTTACATCAGCATAACTCTTCTGGCGTGTTTGTGCTATCCTCGAGTTGTTGCGAATCTCCCTCACCTTCGCTTCGGCTTCTTGTAGCACTTCTGGACCAAACACTTTACTTTCTCCTGTTTGGTTCCAAAATAGAGGAGTTCTGCACTTTCTTCCATACAAAACTTCAAACGGTGACATCTTCATACTAGCTTGATAGCTGTTGTTATAGGAAAACTCCGCATACGGTAAGTTCTTGTCCCAACTCCTATTGTTTTTTAGTGCACATGCCCTTAACATATCTTCAAGGATCTGATTGGTTCTCTCCGTCTGCCCGTCAGTTTGGGGATGATAGGCAGAGCTGAAGTTCAAATGGGTTCCCATGGTTTCATGCAACTTTTGCCAAAACCTCGAGGTGAACTGTGTCCCTCGGTCCGACACTATCTTCTTTGGCACTCCATGGTAACACACAATCCTTGACATGTACAATTCTGCCAATTTGGATCCGCTGTAGCTTTCTTTCACAGGGATGAAATGAGCTACCTTGGTTAGCCTATCAATAATGACCCATATTGAATCATACCCGGATTGGGTCCTAGGCAATCCCACAACAAAATCCATGCTGATTTCTTCCCACTTCCATTCAGGCACTTTGAGTGGTTGCAATAATCCCGCGGGTCGTTGATGTTCGGCTTTCACCAACTGACATGTGTCACATAGGGCAACATGTTCCGCGACATCTCGCTTCATGCCATACCACCAATACCTGCTTTTGAGGTCCTGGTACATCTTCGTACTCCCAGGATGAATGGAATAGTCGGAATCGTGAGCCTCCTTCAAAATTAATTCACGGATCTCTTTTACTTCTGGCACACAGATCCTTTTCCCGTGCCACACCGTTCCTTGTTCATCCTCTCTAAAACCAGGAGCTTTATTTTTCTTGATAAGCTGTCTGATCTCTTGTATCTTCTCATCATTCTTTTGGCCCTCGCGTATGTCTCGCTCGAGTGTGGAGTCCACTTCCATGGCGATGGCTTCACCACTATTTACTAGACATAGATTGAGCCTTATAACCTCGTCCTTCAATTATGCGGGCATGTCCTTCAAGCTCAACTTATTGACCTGCACTTTCCGACTCAAAGCATCGGCCACGATGTTTGCTTTCCCGGAATGATAGTTGATGCCCACATCAAAGTCATTGATTAGCTCTAACCATCTCCTTTGTCTAAGGTTGAGATCTGGCTGTGTGAATATGTACTTCAAACTCTTATGATCCGTATATATTTCTGTCCTCTTCCCCATCAAATAGTGCCGCCAAATTTTCAACGCGTGTACCACTGCAGCTAGTTCTAGGTCATGTGTAGGATAGTTCTTCTCGTGCTTCCGAAGCTGCCGGGATGCATATGCCACGACATGTCCTTCTTGCATGAGAACACATCCCAACCCATTTCCAGAGGCATCGCAGTACACTGTGAAATTCTTCTGCATATCTGGCATAACCAACACTGGGGCTGTTGTCAATCTTTTTTTTAGCTCCTGAAAGCTCGTATCGCAATGTGGCGTCCAGGTGAATGTGATTCCCTTTTCCAACAGTTTGGTGAGAGGTCTCGAGATCTTGGAGAATCCCTCAATAAACCGTCGATAGTATCCAACCAATCCCAAAAAGCTTCGAACTTCCCCGACATTTTCAGGGGTCTTCCACTTCTGGATATCCTCGATTTTGCCGGGATCTACGGAGATTCCTCCCTCCGAGATTATATGTCCTAAAAGGGGAACTCTCTTCAGCCAAAACTCACGCTTGCTCAACTTGGCATATAGTTGGTGTTCTCTCAGCCTCTGTAACACCAACCTTAGATGTTTCTCATGTTCTTCTTCATCTTTGGAGAAGACGAGAATATCATCTATGAAAACCACCACAAATTTGTCCAGATATTCCATGAATACCTTGTTCATGAGGTACATGAAATATGCCGGGGCATTGGTTAGCCCGAAAGGCATGACAGTGTATTCATACAGTCCGTACCGAGATACGAAAGCTGTCTTGGGAATATCAGATTGCCTTATCTTGAGTTGGTGGTATCCCGACCTGAGATCAATTTTCGAGAACACACAAGCTCCCCTCAACTGATCAAACAAGTCTTCAATGTGAGGCAATGGGTACTTGTTCTTGATGGTTACCTCATTCAAGGCACGGTAATCCACGCATAACCTTTGGGTTCCATCTTTCTTGGGCACAAATATCACCGGAGCTCCCCATGGTGAGGAACTAGGGCGAATATACCCCTCCTCCGTCAATTCTCTCAAGTGATCCTTGAGCTCTTCTAGCTGCTTGGAGTCCATTCGATAAGGTCTCTTGTATATCGGGGCTGTTCCCGGTACTAGCTCAATTGCGAATTCCACGTCACGGTCGGGAGGCATACCTGGCAATTCCTCCGGAAAAACATCTGGATATTCCCTGATAGTCCTGATTTCCTCAACTTTCACCTCCGCTTGATTTAATTTAATGTCCCTCCTAGGCTCGTGTATTGTTATGAACTTTACTCTGGTACCACTGGGGTGAGTTAATTCCACCGTTCTGGTCGAACAATGGATGATTCCTTTATGTTTGGTCAACCAATTCATACCCAAAATAATATCTATCCCTCGTGAATCTATCACTATGAGGTTAGCAGTAAATACTACCCCATTAATGTCTAGGCTCACTTTGGGACACACTTGTCTTGTCCTTATTTCTCCACCTGGAGAGTTTACGGCTAGCATATGGCTCATTTGTGTGGTTGCTAGGTCATACTTCTTAACAAACCCTTGAGCAATGAACGAGTGGGTAGCACCAGAATCAAACAGCAGAGTTGCAAGGTGTAAATTAGCAGGAAACTTACCAACTACCACGTCGGGTGCCTCTTGTGCTTCCTCCATAGTGACGTGGCTCACCCGTCCTCTCACTACATTCTGCTGTTGTGGCGGCGCAGGCTTCTTCTTTGGGCATTTATGGGCGTAGTGCCCCACTTCACCACAGCTGAAACATTGCACCCCAATCTTAGATGCTTGGCCCTTGTTGTCTTGGGGTTGGTTTGGGGGTCCTTGTACTGCTGGTCGAGGTGGATATGCGGGGCGAGGCTGCTGCACAAACTGACGTTGCGGCTGTGCTGGTGCTGCGGGAGGCCTGTAGTTTGGGTTGTACCCTCTTGGTGCTGAATAGGGTACCGCAGCACGGCTCGTCTGCCCCGTAGGTTGCTGCATCATACGTGGGCGGGTGTTGCTCCCTGAGGCCTGATGTGACCACCCCACCTTCCTCTTATTCTCATTTTCCAGGGCCTTTAGCTTCCTTTCCACCACAAACGCTCTGTCCACCATATTTTGAAAAATTTCATACTCATTGGAGGACATGGCACACTGCATCTCTGCGGTAAGTCCTTCCACGAAACAATCTTGTTTCTGCTCATCAGTCTCTATGTCTCGTGGAGCATAACGGGATAGTTGAGTAAATTTAGTGAGGTATTCCCTCACCGTCATGTTTCCCTGCTGCAGTCCCAAAAACTCCTTCCTCTTGTTTTTGAGTTCACCTCTTGGGATGTAGTGGTTGCGGAAGCTACGCTTGAACTCTTCCCAAGTGATGTTCTCAAGGTCATGATGGGCGGCCACGTAGGCGGTCCACCAATCAGCAGCAGGTCCCTGCAATTGATGAGAGGCAAACAGCACCCTCTCATACCCTTGGCATTGTATTATCCTCATCTTACTTTCAATGGTCTTCAACCAATCATCTGCCTCCAGAGGTTCAGCAGCACTTGCAAACTTTGGGGGTTGAGTTCCTAGAAACTCACTCAACCTTGGTTGGCGTGGTGCAGCTTGTGGAGGTGGAACTTGATGCAAGTTGGCCAGCACTTGAGTCAAGTTCTGGATGAGCTGATTTTGATTCTCCAGCATTTGGTGGAGAGGATCAACTTCTTCACGGCGGCCACCCCTTTCCTGGCCTCCAGAAAGATGAGGGTTGCATGCCTCATCGTTGTTGTTGGCGGGGTTGGCAGCACGTCCTTTTCCTCTTCCGGCCATCTGGCAGAATCAACCAATGTCAATTTGAAATCATTTAGTATCGTCTTACTTTCATTTGTTGGTACCTTGAGGTGTTAGGCTTTGTTAAAATTTTACGAGGGTTTATATCTCACACCAAATAAATGCACTATTATTTCCTGTGGGTTCACACACCAAAGCAAAACAATCTGAAGACGAGGCTGTGGACAATTGCCCATGGCTTCCACAACTCACGTCACACACCAAGCATCATCACACCATTAACTACGTAACGACTCGACTACTCGACCTCTTGCTAGCTAGGGGAAAGACTCTACACTACTCGTCCTCTTGAGCTGGCTCCTCGGGATCTTCCTCCTCATTTCGGCTACCTTCTGACTCTGCTTTGGGTGGGGAGGCTGCTGGTGGAGAAGTGCGACGACGCCTGATTGCTCGGCGATCTGGGGAGTCAGGAGTCCATGTATCATTCACGGTGACACACAGTTCATTCCCATCTCCTCTTTCTCTCGCCTTTAAGCAAGCTCGCAGCAACGCCTCCGTTTCCTTCAGGGTGTCTCGGACATCCTGAAGCTCTTCTTGACACTCCTGCAGTCGAGTGCTGAGCATAGCAGCATCCTCCAAGCACAAGTCCATGTGCTCATGGGAAGTCCCTTGCTGCACCGGTGGGTACTTGTACTCCGTGGTACCACTCTCACGTTGGAGGACATACATGTACTCAGTTTTGTCCAAGTGGCGACGATAGATGTGACTCTGGCAGGTGATGGCCTCCCAGGTGACATCTCTCTCCGCGTCAACTTGTGTTGCTCGACAAGCTGGAGAGTGGTGAATCTTAAGCAGCTGATTCTCGTGTATAATCCTCATCTCCGAACTTCATTCTTCCCTCTTCTCACGGATGGTCCTGGTGGAGTTATAGTGGATGATTAGCTTGCCCGTATTGCCGGCGGCTTCGAGCATACGTCGAAGACGGCGCAACAAATCTCCTACTGCCAATCCGTAGGAAAGGTACGTCACTGGACGACTCTGCTCTCTTTCGGCAAGGGCAACTACGGGAACTCTCCCTCGTGTGGACTTACGAGCGGTGCGAATCATGCGAACCATCTAAAACAAAAGAATTTAAAATTAGGTTAGATAAATTCTCAAACAAAAATCCTATTTTGAATGAAAGTTGGGGTAAGATGAAGAAAATGACTCCTTTAATAACACTTTTCCACCCACACCTTGGAAAGTAGTTTTTTTTTTAGAAAATAGGGCCCTTAAATACGTCCATTTCTACCTAGGTCCACGTTCCTACGGGCAACCTTGGCTCTGATACCACCTCTGTCACACCCGGTTTTTCCGAAGAAACAACCAAGTGAATATCACATGTATGCCAGGATCATTTTCTCATACATGTGATGACAAATAGTGAAGCATCATTTATTACAAGCCAGGTGTCGAATATAAATAAGTCTTACATCGCAAATGTCTCAATGGACACTAATGCTTCATCACAAGTAAATAAACTAGCAGCGGAATATTATTCTTTAGGGCTCCATCACAGGCGTTGCCCGGGGGTCTTCATGAACCTAAAAACCTTCCTCGGGTCCAAAATATTGGTCATTATACACCACCTCATTATCTTGACCTGAGCAGCAATATAAAACAACAAATATGCAAGGTTAAGTACCAATGGTACTCAGCAAGTGTGGGAAAATTATATCATGCATGGCTAGAACAAGTAAAGGTTGAACTCATGGTTAAAGCACTACGCAATTAATACCTATCACCTTAGCTTATTAAGCACCTACATTACTACACAGGTGAAATGGTCCCAATCTCCCAACCCATTATCATAATCCAATAACCATAACATCATTTCCAATGTTAAGCTCCCCGCTTAACTTCCAAATCCATCAATCCTCTAATCATGAATAAGTCCAGGCCGCTCTTAACCGTGAGCACGGCTGTCAAGACAGTTTTGACTCTGCAGAGTTTGTACCACTGTACCCACAAGTAGTGATTTCATCCCCCGTTGCCGGGTGGACTAAAAGAACCTCCATTATGCCAGTGGCTACGATCCACATTCACACTTCCCAGGTGTGCAGCCTGGAGATCACTACGAAGCCTTTACAAAGGGATTCCCGACGAGCGTGGGCCCACTGAGGTTTCACCCCTAACAGCATACAAGAGGCTCCAACCCCGCTGCAGTGGCCCCCTCTTGAGCCTTGCGGTTCATATGGTAGTCCAGCTGACACCTACTCCCCGCACCATCCAACACACCCATACTACGCCGGGGATACACCTAATTAATTGGCCAAGCTGCCCCATCTCAGCATGTGGTTGGCACTGTAAAGCCGGGTTACATGCTCCATGAACCGGTCCTTAGGATCCAGGCAAGTACTAAACACAAACCCAAGTCTCGTGCACCCAGCACACATCCAAAACATCCAACTTGCCTTGATCCCTACCTCTACATAACTCACAATAACTCATTCAAGAGTATGGTAATATAAACTGATGATCTCATTTCCCAAATATCCCATTCTAAGCATGGCTAAGAAAATGCATGTAAATAAATGACATGACAAAATAAATCCCAACCCAAGCTACAAGGAAACAAGGTAATGCAATTCTAGGGAAACTTCCTAGCATGGGCTTCATATTTAAATTGACAATGCAATTAATTCTAGCTACACATCCTAGCATAGGATCAAAGTGGTCAAGGACACTTGCCTCCTTCTTGCTGCTCTTGAAATGGGTAGTCCTGATCTTGGAAATGAATAACTTGTTCTTGAACAGGTTCTACTTCATACCATCACACATAGCAAAAGAAAAACAACAATCCATAAGACATAGTTCACACTTACACTTCATACAAACCACACATTCATATTTATGAAATCCATTCACCATTATATGTGTTGTGGTCACTTTGTGTGTTGGTCTGTGGCTTGCACACACTTTTATTTATATGTATATGATTCCTACTTTGGTGTTCATATTTACACTTACATACTATATACATATATGTGTGTGTTTCAGTTTTAAATAAATTCCTTATATTAAACTACTACACCTTTTCACTACCAGGTATGTATGAAAAGTATTTTTCTTCTCCATATGTGCCTTCAGAATTTCTACCAACCCTAACTGAATTCTTTGTATTTTAGAAACTCCATTTATCATTTACTAGTTGCTATATTTTCAGATTTATATTCCTATGCATAATTGTGTATTTTATTATGAAATTAGTAACACACATCATCTAAACAGTATAGGTTCTGGTCCTAAATGATTTAATAACATATTTTGACCTTGGCTTCTGATGTAGACTATTTCATAATTATTTTCCCTATTTTTCTATAACTATTCTTTACCTAAAAATGTGTCCCTATACTAATAAATGTGAATAATAGAGGAAACAGATTCATTTCAGCCCAAAAATATATTTTTATCTCACTCCAAAGTTTTCTAAGTACTGAGAAAGTTTTTAATTAATTTTGACAATTATGTTTGTCCCCCTTTTTAATTTTTAAACACTAGTTACATATTCAATTTCCTAAATTAAATACTAAACAGGGCTAGAATAATGAATTCACCCCATTACAGGGTCTATAATATTATTTTCATAATTTCCAGGGGTCTAGCTACTCTTATCAGAGGTGTTTTTCCTAATTTTTATTAAGTCCAGGGGCTAAAACTGATTTTTAAATGAATTTACATGATTTTCGGGAGTTCCAGGGGCTAGATCTGAAGTTTCCGGGGCTAGCTCCCAATTCCAGAGAACCCCAGAGGGTAGCACGTAAGAATTCCAGTCTTTATAATGCGGGGCTGACGTGGACCGTCCGATTTTAAACCGACGGCTGAGATTATAACATCGAACCGGTACGCGGGGTTTTAAAGTCTACCGTGCGATTTAAAATAAACGGCGCACAAGCGGCCACGTCGCTCCGATCGAGCGCGGGCGGCGCTGCCGGCGGCGCACGGCGGCGGGAAGCGGCGATCTCGCCGGAAAGTTTCGGATCCTCGAGAATTCTGCCTAGAACTGTGATCTTATGGCCTAGATCGGTAGAGGGGAGGTCAGGGATCTCACCTCGGGGGTTTTCTGGAGCTCGGGGGTCCTGGAAAGTGATCGGCGGCGACGTCCGAGGCAAAACAAAGGCGAAGCTCGTCGGCGCTGGATTTACACCGTAACTCTCCGAGTTTTCTGCACCTGCAAAGTTCCCCGGAGGCGGTGGATCAAGACCAGCGAGTTAGATCAGAGTTTCCGAGCTTAGATCGGCCAGAATTCACCGGCGAAGTCTCGGTGCTCACCGGAGTGAAAATCGGCGATCGCGTGGGAAAAACTGATCGGGGCTGGGGTTTTTTTATAGCCGGGGGAGGGCGGTGGGTCTGTTGCGATCGAGTTTGAGTCGTTTGGGACCAGAATTCGGCTGCGGGACGCGGAAATCCGGTCGGTTGCGATCGCGCGCGCGGGAGAGAGTCCGGGGTCGCGGGGTTAGGGATGACAGGCGGGTCCCACCCGTCTGTGAGAGACGGCGCGGCGCGCGCGGGGGCGGGCTGGCGCGGGAAAGCTGGGCCGGCTGGCGGGTTTCGGCCCACTGGCCGGTTTTTTTCCCGTTTCTCTTTTTCTTTTTCCATTTCTTTTCTGTTTTGAGTATAATTTGAATTCCAGTTTGAATTTGAATTTTTGCAAAACATGCAACACGTCCAAAAATTTTTAAATTCCCCTCTGAGCATGGTTTAGAGTTTTGAATCGAAATTTGGGGTGTTACATCAGCATATCCTCAAGAATCTGATTGGTTCTTTCTGTCTGCCCGTCAGTTTGGGGATGATAGGCAGAACTAAAGTTCAGATGGGTTCCCATGGTTTCGTGCAACTTCTGCTAGAACCTCGAGGTGAACTGTGTCCCTCGATCCGACACAATCTTCTTGGGCACTCCATGGTAACACACGATCCTTGACATGTACAATCTGCCAATTTGGATCCGCTGTAGCATTCTTTCACGGGGATGAAATGAGCTACCTTGGCTAGCCTGTCGATGATGACCCATATCAAATCATATCCTGATTGGGTCCTAGGCAGTCCAACTATGAAATCCATACCGATTTTTTTCCCATTTCCATTCAGGCACTTTGAGTGGTTGCAATAATCCCGTGGGTTGTTGATGTTCTGCTTTCACCAATTGACATGTGTCACATAGGGCAACATGTTCCGCGACATCTCGCTTCATGCCATACCACCAATACCTGCTCTTGAGGTCCTGGTACATCTTCGTACTCCCAGGATGAATGGAATAGTCAGAATCGTGAGTCTCCTTCGAAATTAATTCGCGGATCTTCTTTACTTCTGGCACATAGATTCTTTTCCCGTGCCACACCGTTCCTTGTTCTGCCTCTCTGAAATCAGGGGCTTTATTTTCCTTGATGAGTTGTCTGATTTCTTGTATCTTCTCGTCATTCTTTTTACCCTCGCGTATTTCTTGCTCTAGTGTGGAGTCCACTTCCATGGCGATGGCTTCACCACTATTCACAAGGCATAGATTGAGCCTTATAACCTCGTCCTTCAATTCTGCAGGCATGTCCTTCAAGCTCATCTTATTGACCTGCACTTTCCGACTTAAAGCATCTGCCACGATGTTTGCTTTCCCAGGATGATGGTTGATGCCCACATCAAAGTCATTGATTAGCTCTAACCATCTCCTCTGTCTGAGGTTGAGATCTGGCTGTGTAAAAATGTACTTTAAACTCTTATGATCCGTATATATCTCTGTCCTCTTCCCCATCAAGTAGTGCCGCCAAATTTTCAACGCGTGTACCACTGCGGCTAGTTCTAGGTCATGTGTAGGATAGTTCTTCTCGTGCTTCCTGAGCTGCCGGGATGCATAAGCCACGACATGCCCTTCTTGCATGAGAACACATCCCAACCCGTTTCCAGAGGCATCGAAGTACACCGTAAAGTTCTTCTGCATATCTGGCATAACTAGTACTGGGGCTGTTGTCAATCCTTTCTTTAATTCCTGAAAACTCGTCTCGCACTGTGGCGTCCATGTGAATGTGACTTCCTTCTCCAACAGTTTGGTGAGGGGTCTCGAGATTTTAGAGAATCCCTCAATAAACCGTCGATAGTATCCTGCCAATCCCAAGAAGCTTTGAACTTTCCCGACATTTTCAGGGGTCTTCCACTTCTGTATATCCTCGATTTTGGCGGGATCCACGGAGATTCCTCCCTCCGAGATTATATGTCCTAAGAAGGGAACTCTTTTCAGCCAAAACTCACACTTCCTCAACTTGGCATATAGTTGATGTTCTCTCAGCCTCTGCAACACCAACCTTAGATGTTTCTCATGTTCCTCTTCATCTTTGGAGAAGACGAGAATGTCATCTATGAAAACCACCACAAACTTGTCCAGATATTCCATGAATACCTTGTTCATGAGATACATGAAGTATGCCGGGGCATTCGTTAGCCCAAAAGGCATGACGGTGTATTCATACAGTCCGTACCGAGATACGAAAGCTATCTTTGGAATATCAGCTTGCCTTATCTTAAGTTGGTGGTATCCCGACCTGAGATCAATTTTCGAGAACACACAAGCTCCCCTCAACTGATCAAACAAGTCTTCAATGCGGGGTAATGGGTACTTGTTCTTGATGGTCACTTCATTCAAGGCACGATAGTCTACGCACAACCTTTGGGTTCCGTCCTTCTTGGGCACAAATATGACTGGAGCTCCCCAAGGTGAGGAACTAGGACGAATATACCCCTTCTCCGTCAATTCTCTCAAATGATCCTTGAGTTCTCCCAGCAGCTTGGAGTCCATCCGATAAGGTCTCTTGTATATCGGGCCTGTTCCCGGCACTAGCTCAATTGCGAATTCCACTTCATGATCAGGAGGCATACCTAGCAACTCCTCCGGAAAAACATCTGGATATTCCCTGATGGTCCTGATCTCCTCCACTTTCACCTCAACTTGATTTAATTTAATGTCCCCCCTAGGCTCTTGTATTGTTATAAACTTTACTCTTGTGCCACTAGGGTGAGTTAGTTCCACCGTTCTGGTCGAACAATGGATGATTCCTTTATGTTTGGTCAACCAATCCATACCCAAGATAATATCTATCCCTTGTGAATCTATCACTATGAGGTTAGCAGTAAATACTACCCCATTAATGTCTAGATTCACTTTGGGACACACTTGTCTTGTCCTTATTTCTCCACCTGGAGAGTTTACTGCTAGCATATGGTTCATTTGTGTTGTTGCTAGGTCATGCTTCTTAACAAACCCTTGGGCAATGAACGAGTGGGTAGCACCAGAATCAAACAACAGGGTTGCAATGTGTAAATTGGCAGGAAACTTACCAACTACCACGTCAGGTGCCTCTTGCGCCTCCTCCATGGTGACGTGGTTCACCCGTCCTCTCATTACATTCTGCTGTTGCGGCTGCGCGGGCTTCTTCTTTGGGCACTTATGGGCGTAGTGCCCCACTTCACCACAGTTAAAACATTGCACCCCAACCTTAGGTGCCTGGCCTTTGTTGTCTTGGGGTTGGTTTGGGGGTCCTTGCACTGCTGGTCGAGGTTGATACGTAGGGCGAGGCTGCTGTACGAACTGACGTTGTGGCTGTATTGGTGCTGCCGGAGGCCTGTAGTTCAGGTTGTACCCTCTTGGTGCTGAGTAGGGTACCGCAGCACGGTTCGTCTGCCCTGCGGGTTGCTGCATCAGACGTGGGCGGGTGTTGCTCCCTGAGGCTTGGTGTGACCACCCGGTCTTCCTCTTGTTCTCATTTTCCAAGGCCTTCAGCTTCCTTTCTACCACAAACGCTCTGTCTACCATCTTTTGGAAGCTTTCATACTCGTTGGAGGACATTGCACACTGCATTTCTGCGGTAAGCCCTTCCACGAAACAATCCTGTTTCTGCTCATCAGTCTCTATGTCCCGTGGGGTATAACAGGAGAGTTGAGTAAATTTAGTGAGGTATTCCCTCATAGTCATGTTTCCTTGCTGCAGCCCCAAGAACTCCTTCCTCTTGTTTTTGAGTTCACCCCTTGGTATGTAATGGTTGCGGAAGCTACGCTTGAACTCTTCCCAAGTGATGTTCTCAGGGTCATGATGGGCGGCCACGTAGGCGGTCCACCAATCAGCAGCAGGTCCATGCAATTGATGAGAGGCAAACAGCACCCTCTCATACCCTTGGCACTGTATGATCTTCATCTTGCTCTCAATGGTCTTTAGCCAATCATCTGCCTCCAGAGGTTCAGCAGCACTTGCAAACTTTGGAGGTTGAGTTCCTAGACACTCACTCAACCTTGGTTGGCGTGGTGAAGCTTGTGGAGGTGGAACTTGATGCAAGTTGGCCACCACTTGAGTCAGGTTCTGGATGAGCTGATTTTGATTCTCAAGCATTTGGTGGATGGGATCAACTCCCTCACGGCGTCCACTCCTTTCTTGGCTCCCAGAAAGATGAGGGTTGCAGGCCTCATCGTTGTTGTTGGCGGGGTTGGCAGCACGACCCTTTCCTCTTCCGACCATCTAGCATGATCAACCAAATGTTAATTTAAGGCATTACGTATTATCTTACTACTTTCACTTGTTTTTACTTTGAAGTGTTGAGGCTTTGTTATACTTTCTGAGGGTTCATGTCTCACACAAAAATAAATACACTATTATTTCATGTGGGTTCACACACCAAAGCAAAACAATCTGAAGACGAGGCTGTGGACAATTGCTCATGGCTTCCACAACTCACGTCACACACCAAGCATTAACACACCATTAACTAAGGTAACGACTCGACTATTCGACATCTTGCTAACTAAGGGAAAGACTCTACACTACTCGTATCCCTGAGCTGGCTCCTCGGGATCTTCCTCATTATTGCGGCTGCCTTTTGACTCTGCTTTGGGTGGGGAGGCTGCTGGTGGAGAGGTGCGATGACGCCTGATCGCCCGACGATCTGGGGAGTCAGGAGTCCATGTATCATTTACGGTGACACACAGTTCATTCCCATCTCCTCTTTCTCTAGCCCTCAAGCAGGCTCGAAGCAACGCCTCGGTTTCCTTCAGGGTGTCCCGAACATCCTGAAGCTCCTGCTGACACTCCTGCAGTCGAGTGCTGAGCATAGCAGCATCCTCCAAGCACAAGTCCATGTGCTCATGGGAAGTCCCTTGCTGCACTGGCGGGTACTTATACTCCGTTGTACCACTCTCGCGCTGGAGGACATACATGTACTCAGTTCTGTCCAGGTGGGTGTTGACGATAGATGTGACTCTGGCAGGTGATGGCCTCCCAGGTAACATCCTTCTCCGCATCGACCTGTGTCGCTCGACAAGCTGGAGAGCGGTGGATCTTGAGCAGCTGATTTTCGTGGATAATCCTCATCTCTGAACTCCATTCTTCCCTCTTTTCACGTATCCTCCTGGTGGAGCTATAGTGTATGATTAGCTTGCCCGTATTACCGGCAGCTTGGAGCATACGTCGAAGACGGCGCAACAAGCCTCCTACTGCCAATCCGTAGGAAAGGTACGTCACCGGACGGCTCTCCTCTCTTTGGGCAAGGACAACTACGGGAACTCTCCCTCCTGTGGACTTGCGAGCGGTGCGAATCATGCGAACCATCTAAAAAAGAAAGCATTTAAACTTAGGTTAGATAAACATTTAAACAAAAATCCTATTTTGAATGAATGTTGGGGTAAGATGAAGAAAGTGACTCCATTAAATAACACTTTTCAACACACACCTTGTAAAATAGTTTTTAAGAAAATACTGCCCATAAATACATCCATTTCTACCTAGGTCCACGTTCCTACGGGCAACCTTTGCTCTGATACCACTTCTGTCACACCCGGTTTTTCCGAAGAACAACCAAGTAAATATCACATGTATGCCAGGATCATTTTCTCATACATGTGATGACAAATAGTGAAGCATAATTTATTACAAGCCAGGTGTCGAATATAAATAAGTCTTACATAGCAAATGTCTCGATGGACAATAATAAGTTCATCACAAGTAAATAAACTAGCAGCGAAATAATTATTCTCGTGGGCTCCGTCACAGGCGTTGCCTGGGGGACTCCATGATCCTAGAAACCTTCTTCGGGTCCAAAGTCTTGATCATTATACACCACCTCATTATCTTGACCTGAGCTGCAATATAAACCAACAAATATGCAAGGTTGAGTACCGATGGTACTCAGCAAGTGTGGGAAAGTTATGTCATGCATGGCTAGAGCAAGGAGAGGTTGAACTCATGGTTAAAGCACTACGCAATTAATACCTATCACCTTAGCTTATTAAGCACCTACATTTCTACACAGGTGAAATGGTCCCAATTTCCCATCCCATCATCATAATCAAATAACCATAACATCATTTCCAATATTAAGCTCCCCACTTAACATTCTTAACTTCCAAAACCATCCCTCCTCTAATCATGAATAAGTCCAAGCCGCTCTTGACCGTGAGCACGGCTGTCATGACAGTTTTGACTCTGCAGAGTTTGCACCACTGTACCCACATGTAGTGATTTCATCCCCCGTTGTCGGGTGGACTAAAAGAACCTCCATTATGCCAGTGGCCCCGAACCACATTCACACTTCCCAGGTGTGTAGCCAGGAGATCACTACGAAGCCTTTACAAAGGGAATCCCGACGAGCGTGGGCCCACTGAGGTTTCACCCCTAACAGCATACAAGAGGCTCCAACCCCACTGCAGTGGCCCCCTCTTGAGCCTTGCGGTTCATATGGTAGTCCAGCTGACACCTATTCCCCGCACCATCCAACACACCCATACTACGCCGGGGATACACCTAATTAATTGGCCAAGCTGCCCCATCTCAGCATGTGGTTGGCACGGTAAAGCTAGGTTACATGCTCCATGAACCGGTCCTTAGGATCCAGGCAAGTACTAAACACAAACCCGAGTCTTTTGCACCCAGCACTAACCAAAACATCCAACTTGCCTTTATCCCTACCTCTACATAACTCACAATGTCTCATTCAAGAGTATGGTAAAATAAACTGATGATCTCATATCCCAAATATCACATTCTAAGCATGGCTAAGCATATGCATAATAATAAATGACATGATAAAATGAATCCCAACCCAAGCTACAAGGAAACAAGGTAATGCAATTCTAGGGAAACATCCTAGCATGGGTTTCATATTTTCAATTGACAATGCAAATAATTCTATCTACACATCCTAGTATAGGATCAAAGTGGTCAAGGACACTTGCCTCCTTCCTGCTGCTCTTGGAATGGGTAGTCCTGATCTTGGGAAGGAAGAACTTGCTCTGGAGCAGGTTCTACTCATACCATCACACATAGCAAAAGAAAACAACAATCCATAAGACATAATTCACACTTCCACTTCATACAAACCACACATTCACACTTATGAAAGCTATTCACATTTCTATGTGTTATGGTCACTCTATGTGTGTTGATTTTGGCTTAAATGCACTTTTAAACATGTGCATATGATTTCTACTTTTGTATTCATTTTTATGTTTGCCTACTATATATGAGTTTCCAAATTTAAATAAATTCCTTATATTCAATTGATACACCTTTTAGCTACCAAGTGTGCAGGAAGGCATTTTCCTACTCCAAATATATCTTCAGACCTTCTATCAACCCTAACTAAATTCTTTGGATTTTGGAAACTTCATTTATCATTTTCTAGTTATTTATACCTAGCTTGCTATATTTTCAGATTTATTTCCTATGCCTAAATGTGCACTTTATTATGAAAATAGTAAGACACCTCATCTAAACAGAATAGGTTTTGGGTCTAAAATATTAAATAATATATTTTTGAATTTCTCCTCTGATGTGAACTATTTTACATTTATTTTACTAATTTTCAGAATTATTCTCTACTTAAAATGTGTCCCTATAACTAATAAATGTAAATAATCAATTAAACAGATTTATTTCAGCCAGAAATCTATTTTTATCTCACTCCAAATTTTTCCAAGTACTAGGAAAGTTTTTAATTTGAATTTACAATGTGTTGTCCCATCTTTTAAATTTTAAATACTAAACATATATTCAAATTCCTAAATTTAATATCACATAGGGTTAAAAAGGTAAACTCACCCCACTACAGGGCCTATTATATTATTTTAAGAATTTCCAGGGGGCTAACTACACATAACATAGGGGTTTTCCTAATTTTTATTAAGTCCAGGGGCTAAAACTGATTTTTAAATGAATTTACATGATTTTCTGAAGTTCCAGGGGCTAGATCAGAAGTTTCTGGGGCTAGCTCTTATTTTCCGAGAACCCCAGGGGGTAGCACGTAAGAATCCCGGCCTTTATAACGTGGGGCTGACGTGGACAGTCCGATTTAAAACAGACGGCTGAGATTATAACGTCGAACCGGTACGCGGGGATTTAAATTCTACCGTGCGATTTAAAATACACTGCGCACAAGCGGCCACGTCGCTCTGATCGAGCGCGGGCGGCGTTGCCCGACGGCGCACGGCGGCGGGAGGCGGCGATCTTGCCGGGGAGTTTCGGATCTTCGTCAATTCTCCCTAAAACTGTGATTTTATGGCATAGATCGGTAGAGGGGAGGTCGGGGATCTCACCTCGGGGGTTTTCTTGAGCTCGGAGGTCCTGGAAAGCGGTCGGCGACGAGGTCCGAGGTGAATTCACGGCGAGGCTCGTCGGCGCTGTGTTTGATCCGCAAACCACCGAGTTTTCTGCACCTACACGGTTCCCCAGAGGCGGTGTATCAAGACCAGCGAGTTAGATCAGAATTCCCGAACGAAGATCGAGCAGAATTTGCCGGAGAAGCTCGGGTTCTCACCGGGAGGAAAAACGGCGGATTTTTGGGAAAAACGGGACGATGCCGGGGTTTTTATAGACGGGGGAGGGCGGCGGGTTGGTTTAGATCGAGCTGGAGTCTTCTGGGACCGGGAGTCGGCTGGGAACGCGCGGTTTTCCAGTCGGTTACGATCGCGCGCGCGCTGGGAACAGTCCGGGGTCGGCGCGATCGGGAGCTCGGGGATGACAGGTGGGTCCCGCCTGTCTGCGAGAGGGGGCGCGGGCGCGCGGCTGCGGGCTGGCGCGGGGTTGGGTGGGCCGGCTGGTGGGTTTTGGCCCACTGGCCGGGAAGGTTTATTTTTTCTTTTTCTTTTTCTTTTTCATTTCTGTTTTGAGTTTAATTTGAATTCCAGTTTGAATTTGAATTTTTGCAACACATGCAATACGTCCAAAATTTTTTAAATTCCCCTCTTAACAGGATTTTGGGGTGTTACACTCTAACTTAGGGTTCACCGTGCACCAGACGGTCTCTACTACAACCGCCGTTAGAAAGATCGAAATCACGTCGTGCAGAGCGTGTTTCTAGCTAGGTTCCAAAAGGAAAGTTGTTGCTAAGCAAGTCTACGTCCCGTGTGTGCAACTTGAAATGCTCAAAACGAATATAACTCGAGAATTTCACGGATTCATACCCGCGGGTCAGTTTTGACTGTACGGAGGAGATTTCCGAAATTCGTCGACCAGAGGCGAAGACAGGCTTTGTGCTTCGGGTGGAAGCTGCAGGGAGCTCCTGCGCGTCCAAAAGTGGCCTTGCACGGTCGTGACAAGCTCTGGATGAGTCTGTCCACGGGAGCACGTCGCCGCCGGGGTGTTCGGCCGCCGCGGGAACTCGATGTTCTCGGCGTAGAGGACACAAATGCACTTGGCGATGGTTCGAGGAGGTCGAGGGGTCTACGGTGGTGTGGTTTTGCTGCTCAGAGGCGCTGCTCACTTGAATTGCCTGAGCTTTCGAGCGATCGAAGCCGGGCGGCTGCGTTTTCTGTCTTTCGGTGCGAGGGAGAGAAGAACAGCACCGTGGCTTCGGTTAAGAGGCGGTAGAGGGAGTGAGGCGGTAGCTGCCGACGTCCAGCAGCTCTCCAGCGCAAAGGGGAGCCAGCAGGAGGTGGCTGCGGCCGTGGCTTCGCGTGGGAGAAAAGCAAATGAAGACTGTGGACTGAAGATCTTTTGCAATGTTCAGTCCACTCAATGACATGTGGGACCCACTGATCAGTCCCTTCTTATCCCCCTCCAAATATCTCCCAAGTTTGAATATTGAGTGAATTCAATTGTGGGAGTTTAAATCTGAGAGGCATTTGGATAATTGGGCAAGTTTTATCCAAATTCAAATGTGCATTTGAATTCTTTGTCATTTACAGTCCATTTTGGAAAATGGGTTGCAATTCATTTCCATAATTCATGAAACTTTGCACACCCCCTAATTTGGACCCAAGGAATTCAAATATGAAATCTGATTTTTATTTTGGCTGCTGTAAATGAGATTTTCAGCACAACAGTTTTGAATTCCATAGTGTTGTCCTCATTTGAATTTTAGTTTGTACAAATTGTTCCAAATCTGATATTTGTTTTCTCACACATATGGGAACTTCCCATCTTTGTTTTAGACCCCTCTTGGGTTCCAAGTTTTCAAATAAACATTTAAACTTGTGTGAAGAAAACCCACATGTGTGTTATCACATGTGGAAAAGTTTTAACAAGTCCCAAATTTCATACATATGAAACCAACTTTTGCAAACAAGTGTTTCTTTGTATTCATATTTTTGGGACCTTTACAAGGGATGGTAATTCAAATCAGTACACACCCGGAATACACGACACATACACCCGCCAAGAAAGACTCACACTAGAGCTCTTTCTTACGTTGTATGCAGCAACCTTTCACCCGTCACTCCAATGCCGAACCAGTTCTGCCGACCCATCAGAAGGGCCACTACACAGAACATGTCGAGTTGCTCCGCTCGCGGGTTTACACCTCTGACACGAACCCCCAAAGGACGGCCGTATAAGTTTCGACACGAGAGTACCCGAGTTATATCGGTTTTCTGGACCCCATAATTCCAGTATGCATCCGGTACTGTTCAGACTTGCTCAGCAGGGCGGCATATGCATCAGTCCTTAATCGTCACAAACAAAGCTACGGCAACACAGGCCCACCGTCCTGCTGCTCCTACTCTCTGCTCGGTCTCATTTTCTTTTCCAGAACTTCCATTCTCTAATATCATACCCTGCTGAACAAACATCCTAAACTCGCGAGGAGCTTCCAACTACCCGACTTGTACCGGATCCTATACAACTTAAGCCTAGCTGAAACTACACGAAGGTAACCTATTCTACCCTTTAACTCAAAGGGTTTGTGGGTCATGCATTTGGAGTATCAATCATCTTGACCTAATGCACAATACATACTAGACCCATAAAAGTGATACAAAGTAAAATGTAACTAAAAAGCTGTTAAATGCAAACCGGGGCTTGCCTTATGTTGCTGCAGGTTTATTTCTATTTTTAAGTCAGTAGCTTGGCGACGAGTTAAGCCTCACTTGCTGTTCTGAGTCGAATGCCTCGTCGAGCTCCTTCGTCGTTTTTCCTACCGATATGAATATGCACAGTTTTAATACGAGTAACTGAATTAGAAAACAAATGTGTTTTAGGGACTAAGAATGGTTTAGACCAACTATAATGTGAGTGAAGAGCTCTGTTACGGACAAAAACAGAGAACTTTAGCTGGGCAGTAGATGTTGGTTGGAGTAAAATTCAAAAAGTGATATATAAGGAACATAAGAAAGATATTGGAAAACCCAGCAGAAAACTGGAGAAGATGATCTCAAATTGCTCTGAAATTTTTACAGTGGACCATAGATAATACAGAGGTACGGCTTGCAAAATTTCAGACAAAGTTGATGGAAGATGTGGCCTAGGGAATTTTCTAACTATTTGGCTTCTCTGAATTCCTATGGAAATTATAGTTGTCTTTTCATGCTCCAAAATTGGTTTTTCAGAAACTTTAGAGTCTTATGAGTACAAAGGACTTGGTTTCACCATTTTTGGAGCTTCCTACACAGAGATATGGATTTTCCAAACTTGGTTAAAAGTCTGAAAATGTCTCTGTTCATTTTTCCCATTTTTCAGAGACATAGAGGATTGAAACAATATTTGGCTACGCAAATTGAGTCCAATGCCTCTGAAAATTTTACTGGAGTTCTAGGACTTTTGGAAGAGTGTCCTGCCCAAATTTGGGAATTTTCCAATAAACAGAACTCCTGTAGAAATTCCTAGAAGTTTTCCTTAAATGAATTAATCAGCCAAATCCAGGGATTTTCATAAATATTGGGCTGCACCCCTGGATAGTACTATTTTATAGGAATCCAAAAAAATTTATTTCACAATTTTTGGAGGTTCCTAAACAAAGTTATGACTCTCCAAAGTTTGAACCAAATTAGGAAAATCTGGAAAAGTTAAACACTGCCCTTGGATCCCACCTGTCATCCCTTATCTTCAACCTCGCGCAAGACAGGGTCAGTGGTGGCTCTGTCCGGCGAGGGTCGCCGGACCGGCCTTACCGGCCACCTCCCGACCCCCTGCTCCCCCCCCCCATTTTCCATCACCCTGAACATGTTGGTGAGGTCGCCGGCGGCCGAATCTCCCCAGAAACCATGGCGCACTGGCAACAGCAAGACCTAGGGCTCCGGCGAGGTCCAAAAGATCGGTTCTTGGGCTCTAAAGCACCAGGGAATCATGTAGAAGGTCTACATAAGGTTCAAACAAGCCGGGAGCGCTCAAAACCTACCGGCACCGTGCGCCCGACGTGGTCCAGCGGTATTCTCTCGAAAAGAACTCGGATTTCATGCTCTATACCTAATTTCTCAGCCTAAAATCCATGGAGGAGGTGTGCTAGGCAGTTAAGAACTTGTGTGCGGAGTTTGGAACACATCCAACACGAATTGAGGACCAATTTTGCAATTTCTTACCTCGGGGTCAGTTTGTGCCGCCCGGGAGAAAATCTTGAAATTCTTCCTCTGTGATCAATGGCTAGGGCTGAGCTTCGGAGAGGAGTAGCTCCAGTTTTGGGTGCACCTATGAGTATGCTTGTTTGGGCTTGAACTTGCTTGGGTTGAGCTGTCCACGGTGACACAACTCAGTTCTTCACTGTTTACTCGAAAGCTGCAGAATCTTTGCTGTTTTCCGGTGCAAAGAAGCTCGGGACAGGGGAGGAAAAGGGCTGGCCTTCTAGAGTACTGGTAGGCGCAGCTTTTTTGTGTGGATAGCTCGAGCAAAAGAAGTTTAGTTGGTGGCTGGCCGTGGGAAGAACAGAGCACAGCGCGGGCGTCAGTTTTCTCAGGAGAGCGCTGCGTGAACGAGCGAGAGGAGAAACAGTTCATGGGGCTGGGAGCTACGTGCTTATCGATTGGCCACCCGATCACCCCGAGCAGGAGGTGGCGTCGACCGACGTCGGTGGCTTCGGCTATCGGGAGGTGGCGCGATCTGAAGACTCGCTGCAGTCGGTTTGCATTTTGTGAGACTGACCGGTGGGGTCCACATCCACAATTCTCCCTCCTCTCTGTGCTTTAGGATTCCCACACGGATTTTGTATGGAAATTTCTAAAATTGGAGTGTAGACCAAAAGGGATATGAAAAACAAAATGGTGCACTCAAATTTAAATTTCGGTGAAGTTGGAATTTGAAACTGAGATTTAAATTCAAATTCGAATTTTCTCCCATTTAAATTCCAACAAATAAGAAATCCTTTTCAAATGCTATGAAAATTTGCCGGGCTATTATTGGATATGTGGAGAACCAAATGATAGCTTTAGATCTCCGTGTTCAGGAATTTTTGCAAGTTCAAGTTTAGACTTGGAGCTCACACCGTTAAATTCAAAAGTTTAAATTCCCTCTCATTTTCTCGGTGTGACTTGCAGCTCCACTTGCTAGGGTTTTGGGATTTCACATCCCTCCCCCCTTAAAAAGAATCTCGTCCCGAGATTCATAAACAAGAGATACAGCGGTAGAGGAATAATTACCTTATATGAGTGGACAGCAAGTCTTGGTAGTTCGAACGGAGATATTCTTCACTCTCCATGTTGCTTCCTCCGCGGTGTTATTGCTCCATAACACCTTATAAAATTGGAGCGTCCGATTCTTTGTCGACCAAGACTTTTCATCAATAATCCGGATTGGATGCTCGGTATAGGAAAGATCCGGTTGCAATGTCTCGAGATCTTCATTGCGGACAGCAGTAGTATTCTTAAGACATTTCTGAAGCTGAGAGACGTGAAATATATCATGCACACCAGCGAGATATGGCGGTAGCTATCCGGTAGGCTCCGGGTCCACATTTCTCCGTGATAGCGAATGGACTGATAAACCGGGGAGCGAGCTTCCCTTTTACACCGAATCGGTGAACTCCCTTCATTGGAGATACGCGGAGATATACGTACTCTCCGACGTTGAAGTTTAGCGGTCGACGTCGCTGGTCTGCATAACTCTTCTGTCGAGATTAAGCAGCCTTTAAATTTGCTTGTATGACCCAAACTCGTTCTTCGGCGTCATTGACAAGGTCAATCCCGAATGTCACTCTTTCACCGGATTCGCACCAATTCAGCGGTGTGCGATATCTCCGGCCGTAGAGAGCCTCATATGGTGCCATCTTGATACTCGTTTGATAGCTGTGGTTATACGAGAATTCCGCCAACAGTAGATAAGCATCCCAGTTCTTACCGTGGTGGATGGCACATGCTCTCAACATATCTTCCAAGACTTGATTCACCCTCTCGGTTTGAGGGTGGTATGCGGAGCTTCTAAGCAACTTGGTTCCCAAAGATGCGTGCAGCTGTTCCCAGAAACGAGAAACGAACAGTGCACCATGATCTGAAACTATTGTTCTTGGAACTCCATGCTGGCATAATATCCGTTCAATGTATAATTATGCATATTTCTTGGCGTGAATCCCACATTCACCGGTATGAAGTGTGCTGACTTGGTTAATCGGTCAACGATTACCCAAACCGAATCATGCTTCCGAGATGTGAGTGGCAGTCCGACAATAAAAATCCATACTCACATCTTCCCACTTCCATGCCGGAATATGAAGGGGCTGCAGCAAACCAGGTTTCTTCATGTGATCTGCTTTCACCCTTCGACACGTATCGCACTCAGATATGTATTTAGCTATTTCCCGCTTTATCCGTGTCTACCAAAACTTGTTTCTCAAATCTTGGTACATCTTGTTGCTGCCCGGATGAATGGAAAATTTTGATAGATGAGCTTTGTCTAATATTTTCTTATGAATCTTCATGTCCCTCGGTACGACTATACGGTTCTTGAACCATAGCGTACCATTCTCATCTTTCCGGAAGCACTTAGCTTCTCCTTTGTCTATTCTCTTCCGGATATGGGCCATGCCCTTATCTGTTGTTTGAGCCTCTACAATTTCATCTCGAATTGTAGGAATGAGGGAAAGATTAAATAGCGACCCATAAGGAACCAAGCGCAGGATCGGTTCTTCTTCTTCTTCCATTTCAGCCATGGTTAGGTTATGAATATGTGCTTTCCAACTAAGTGCGTCGGCAACCACATTCGCTTTTCCAGGATGGTAGTGTATCTCTATCTCATTATCTTTAATTTACTCTAACCATCTTCGCTGCCTCATATTTAATTCCTTTTGTGTGAATACGTACTTTAAACTCTTGTGGTCGGTGTAGAGGTGGACTAAGTTTCCAAGTAAATAGTGCCTCCACATCTTTAGAGCAAGAACCACAGCAGCTAGCTTGAGATCATGTGTTGGATAATTCTGCTCATGTACTAAGCTGTCTGGATCCATATGCGACCACTTGCCCTTCTTGCATAATCACACAGCCAAGGACGATGCTGGATGCATCACAATAAACATCAAAAGCCTTAGTTGTATCGGGCTGTGCAACACCGGGGCTGTTGTGAGGTGCTTTACCAATGCTTTGAATGCCTCCTCGCATGCTTCACTCCACACATATTTGTTTCCTTTCTTTAGAAGTTCCGTCATCGGTTTAGAGACTTTGGAGAAATTCGGAATGAATCTCCGGTAGTAACCCGCTAAACCGAGAAAACTACGGACTTCGTGGACTGATTTCGGTGAACTCCAATTCAGAACTTGGACGATCTTGCTCGGATCAACCGCAATGCCCTCTGCAGAAATAATGTGCCCAAGAAATGGCACTTGGTTGATCCAGAACTCACACTTGCTGAATTTTGCATATAGCTTGTGATCACGTAGACGTTGGAGCACAATATGCAGATGTTCAGCATGTTCCTCCTCCAACTTAGAATATACCAATATATCATCGATGAAGACCACGACGAACTTGTCCAACTCTGGCATGAAGACTGAATTCATCAAGTACATAAAATGAGCCGGAGCATTAGTGAGTCCGAATGACATGATGAGATACTCATATAACCCGTATCTCGTCGAGAATGCCGTCTTGGCTATGTCTTCCGCCCGAATTTTTATCTGGTGATATCCGGACCGAAGCTCCATCTTCAAGAAAACTTAGCACCCACTAATTGATCGAAAAGCATATCGATGCGTGGTAGTGGATACTTGTTCTTGATCGTTACGGCATTGAGCGGACGATAGTCCACACATAACCTCAAAGTCTCATCCTTTTTCTTGACGAACAGCGTGGAGCATCCCCATGGTGATGAACTGGGTCGAATGAAGCCTTTGCTTAACAAATCATTCAGCTTCTCCTTCAGCTCCGCGAGTTCCTTCGGTGCCATTTTATACGGCCTCCGAGAGATGGGTGTGGTTCCCAGTGCTAGTTCAATTTTGAACTCCACTTCACGATCGGGCGGCATGCCCGGTAGATCATCGGGAAACACGTCCGGATATTCCTGGACCACTGGAATGTCCTCCAGTTTCTTAGCTTCAACAGTGTGGACAGCAGTGACTTCTGGTGCAACATTTCTCAGAATCAACGTGTGTTGCCCGTGCTTCTTTGAGTTCAGCTGCACCGTTCGTGAACTAATATCAAAGGTAGCTTGGTGATGTATCTACCAAGCCATTCCCAAGATGATGTCAATCCGCAAGCCTTCAATGATGATAAGAGTAGTAGGATATATCCGCCCATCCAAACATATAGGCGCTCGAGCAACAATCCGGCCCGCTGTCCTACTACCTCCCGGTGAATTAATATGATATGATGCGGCCAAGGTAGTTGATGGTATTTGGTGCTTAACCACATAATCTTTGCTGATAAAATCATGTGTAGCACCCGAGTCGAACAACACGAACATGGGCTGATCACGTAGGCTGAACATACCCGCAAACACGGGTTCTCCTACGGGAACATCTTCAACTGCCATATAGTTTATGTTTCCCACTTTCAGTGCTGTCCTCCTTGGCTGACCATGGAATTTCTTAACAGCTTGCGATGATATGTTACTGCAGCTCGGCTTGGTCACAGGAAACTCCTGAGGAATATGCTCTACATCGCTACGAGTACCGTACGATGCGAGCTCAGGATCTTCATATTATGGAAGTGGTTGATATTCTTGTGCACCTTGTTGAAGTGGGGGTGCACAAATACTCATTTGCTGCTGTTGCAGCAGTGGCTGAACCTCCATGGATGAATATGGACAGTATTGGATCTGAGGTGGTCCGTCAAAAGACTGAATTTCCACCCCAGATGGTAAGCAATATATCACCGGTTGTTCTTGATGATAACCATCCGTACTTGCCAGTGATAATTTTCTCTTCCTATTACTTTCCTTATGCTCGAGTTCAGCTATTTCTTGAATCATAGTGGCATTGACTAACTCGCTAAAATCCCTATTATTGCATTGTGCCTCTTTTATCTGAAGCTCCACATTGAGGCCTCAGAAGAAGTAATGACACTTCATCGTCTCCGTATGCACATAAGCGGATGCATATTGTACTAAACAGTTGAATTCCATAAAGTACTCCATAACACTCATGCCTCCTTGCTTGAGTGTATAGAACTCTTCAATTCTGGTTTTGACGATGCCCTCACAGATATGACATGCACAGAAAGCATCACGAAACTCCGTCAACATCATACGATGGCCTTCAGCGGTCTTAGAAAGATATTCACACCACCAAGCCCCAGCGGATCCATGAAGTTGCTGAGCGGAAAATAAAGCCTTCTCATATTCATCACACTGGAGCATTCCCAATTTAGATTCAATAACCCGGAGCCAATGATCTGCTTCCAAGGCTTCTTTAGCTTCAGAGAATACCGGTGGTTGTCTTGCTAGAAAATCCAGATACGTATTCAGTGTGGGATTTTGCTGGGAGGTCTCCTGTCGGATGCCTTGCTGCACCAACATCTCAAGAGACTCAGCCATTCTTCCCAACACCTCCGCCGGTCTTTTGATGATGGCGGTGATCGTTGCTGTGACGAATCATTTCCATCCTGGCTGGAACCACCAACTTCATACCCGGAATGAGTATCATCCATACAGCAAGAGCGAGCAATTTACGGTTAATATCCAAGAGTGTACTCAGCTTTAAATCGAAAGTATTAACCGCAAAAGCATGACATCAACTGTGCAGCATATATGAAGGAAACAAGGTTTTTGACAATTCTGAAATATAACCAATGATTGTTGAAGTTTGTAAAACTCTTAAACCAACAACAAGGGATTATGAAAGATAACTAATGAATATGTCATGGAACTTAGAGAAGTATAAAAATCTTCATGTCCACAACAAGTCCTAAGTTACATGGGCAATGAGCAATGCTCTGTTCAGTATGACCCTTGGACCGTAATCCCGGAATTTGATTATGAAAAGGGAATTTTCATGTCTCAAGTTGACTATCGAAGTTTTTTGTAACTTCAATATCTTTCCAACGAGTATTTATTTGCCTTCATATCAATCCTGGATTAGAAGTTATGATATTTCAAAGTTGACAGCAATATGGATCAATTTTCACAGCACCTCCTTTGGAAGTAGTTGTTTTGTACGCAATATTTCATACAATTAAACATCAAATCTGGAGAACCTTTGAACTACAAAGTCATAGCACATATCACAAACTTTCCAACGGTGCCTAACATGACCCTTAAAGATTTTTATGCAAAAGGTTATGGTCGAAATACAGAAAATTCCAGAGAGTATTTTTGGTCTGCCCTGTTTTTTGGACAGTTAACACTCATCTGAGATTTTTTCATCCGCTTTCGGTAGCGTTCCTTACCATTCTTACTTCCACGTAGGTGCGTCGTTACAGAATTGAATTACTGAATGTAACACACTGTTAGCTTGCCACCTTAAGTAACTATGCTACTAATAGTCCTTATGTAGGCATACTATACGTTCCTCACTCGTATACTTCTATGTTTTCAAAAATAAGCTCTTTTCATGCGTGCTATTCCCAATGCGGCTCTGATACCATGTCTGTGGTGAACCCTTCCGGGATCCACACTCCTGGATACACATTGGGTGGTGCCGTGTGATGCGGCACTGAACAGCATACACGAAAAGAACCATAAAGTACGAAGTCTTTTATTTCTCAAGATAATATCATTTACAAAATATTGTATGACGAGGGTACACGCAGCGGAATATACATACACACTTACTCTCGGTCCTAACTATGCAAAAGAGAAGACATCCAGCCTGCAGACGCTTCTTACTAGCTTCAACCAAGCTGAGTGCAGCAGCAGGGTTTTCGGTGAGTCTCTAATGGCTCACCGAACAATCATCTTCATAGCAAATTTTATAACCTGCAAAACACTAATAATGCAACCGTGAGCACGATGGCTCAGCAAGGCTTAATCGACACTCCTAAATATGAAACTCTACATGCAGGGATTAATAATGTAGGAACAAGATGTTGCAATAACGACACGCCTATATGTTGATCCTTACTTTCAGTTTAATAGCAGCAGATTATTGTGCCTTAGGCAGCCCTCACATCGGAAGTCAACAATCAAACAAGAAACGCTTTCCTCCGATGTGGTGATGCCCAAAGTGGAAAATAAACTTAGTGGGCTCTACAACTAAAGCATACATGGTTTGCAATACAATGAACTTAAGAACTTCACAACAGCAATGATTCATCTCACTTTATCTTGAAATAATTACTACGTCACACCTCAGTAAACAAGTGTACTCATATAACCGCGAGGGACGATGATTCGAATCAGGACACACCCGGAATATATGACACATACACCCGCCTCGAAAGACTCACGCTAGAGCTCTTTCTTACGTTGTATGCAGCAACCTTTCACCCGTCACTCCAATGCCGAACCAGTTCTGGCGACCCATCAGAAGGGCCACTACACGGAACACATCGAAGTTGCTCCGCTAGCGGGTTTACACCTCTGACACCATCCCTCAGAGGATGGTCGTATAAGTTTCAACACGAGAGTACCCGAGTTACATCCGTTTCCTGGACCCCATAATTCCAGTATGCATCCGGTACTATCCAAACTTCCTCAGCAGAGCAGCATACACATCGGTCCTTAACCGACACAAGCAGAGCTACGGCAACACAGGCCCACCTTCCTGCTGCTCCTACTCTCTGCTCGGTCTCATTTTCTTTTCCAGAACTTCCATTCTCTAGAATCATACCCTGCTGAACCAACATCCTAAACTCGCGAGTAGCTTCCAACTACCCGACTTGTACCCGATCCTATACAACTTAAGCCTAGCCGAAACTACACGAAGGTAACCTATTCTACCCTTTAATTCCAAGGGTTTGTGGGTCATGCATTTGGAGTATCAATCACCTTGACCTAATGCACACAATACATACTAGACCCATAAATGTGATACAAAGTAAAATGTAACTAAAAAGCTGTTAAATGCAAACCGGGGCTTGCCTTATGTTGCTGCAGGTTTATTTCTACTTTTAAGTCAGTAGCTTGGTGACGAGTTAAGCCTCACTTTCTGTTCTGAGTCGAATGCCTCGTCGAGCTCCTTCGTCATTTTTCCTACCGATATGAATATGCACAGTTTTAATATGAGTAACTGAATCATAAAACAAATGTGTTTTAGGAACTAAGAATAGTTTAGACCAACTCTAAAGTGAGTGAAGAGCTCTTTTATGGACAAAACAGAGAACTTTAGCTGGGAAGTAGATGTTGGTTGGAGTAAAGTTCAAAAAGTGATATATAAGAAACATAGAAAAGATATTGGAAAAACCCAACAGAAAACTGGAGAATATGACCTAAACTTGCTATGAAATTTTTACAGTGGACCATAGATCATACAGAGGTACGGCTTGCAAAATTTCAGACAAAGTTGATGGAAGATGTCGCCTAGGGAATTTTCTTACTATTTGGCTTCTCTGAATTCCTATGGCAATTATAGTTGTCTTTTCATGCTCCAAATTTGGTTTTTCAGAAAATTTAGAGTCTCATGATTCCACAGGACTTGGTTTCACCATTTTTGGAGCTTCCTACACAGAGATATGGATTTTCCAAACTTGGTTAAAAGTCTGAAAATGTCTCTGTTCATTTTTCCCATTTTTAAGAGACATAGAGGATTGAAATAATATTTGGCAAAGCAAATGGAGTCCAATGCCTCTCAAAATTTTACTGGAGTTCAAGGATTTTCGGAAGAGTGTCCTGCCCAAATTTGGGAATTTTCCAATAAACAGAACTCCAGTAGAAATTCCTACAAGATTTTTTTAAATGAATTAATAAGCCGAATCCAGGGATTTTCATAAATATTGGGCTGCACCCCTGGATAGTAATATTTGAGAGGAACCCAACAAAATTTATTTCACAATTTTTGGAGGTTCCTACACAAAGTTCTGGCTCTCCAAAGTTTGAACCGAATTAGGAAAATCCAGAAAAGTTTAAACTCTGCCCATGGGTCCCACCTGTCATCCCTCATCTTCAACCTCGCGCCAGACAGGGTCAGTGGCGGCTCCCTCCGGCGATGGTCACCGGACCGGCCTTCCTGGCCACCTCCCGACCCCCTGCTGGCCGCGCCCCCATTCTCAATCACCTTGAACATGTTGGTGAGGTCGCCGGCGGCCGAATCTCCCCGGAAACCATGGCGCACCGGCAACAGCAAGACCTAGGGCTCCGGCGAGGTCCAAATGATCGGTTCTTGGGCTCTAAAGCACCAGGGAATCATGTAGAAGGTTGATATAAGGTCCAAACCTATCGGCACTGTGCGCCCGACGTGGTCCAGCGGTATTCCCTCGAAAAGAACTCGGATTTCTTGCTCTATACCTGATTTCTCGGCCTAAAATCTAGGGAGGAGGTGTGCTAGGCAGTTAAGAACTTGTGTGCGGAGTTTGGAACACATCCAACACGAATTGAGGATAAATTTTGCAATTTCTTACCTTGGTGTCAGTTTGTGCCGCCCGGGAGAGAATCTTGAAATTCTCCCTCTGTGATCAATGGCTAGGGCTGAGCTTCGGAGAGGAGTAGCTCCAGTTGTGGGTGCACCTATGAGTAAGCTCGTTTGGGTTTGAACTTGCTCGGGTTGAGCTGTCCATGGTGACACAACTCGGTTCTTCACTGTTTACTCAAGAGCTGCAGAAACCTTGCTGTTTTCCAGTGCAAACAAACTCGGGACAGGGGAGGAAAAGGGCTGGCCGGCTAGAGCACTGGTGGGCGCAGCTTTTTTGTGTGGAGAGCTCGAGCAAAACAAGTTCAGTTGGTGGCTGGCCGTGGGAAGAACAGAGCACAGCGCCGGCGTCGGTTTTCTCAGGAGAGCGCTGCGTGAACGAGCGAGAGGAGAAATAGTTCACGGGGCTGGGAGCTACGTGCTTATCGATCGGCCACCGGATCACCCCAAGCAGGAGGTGGCGTCGACCGACGTCGGTGGCTTCAGCTGTTGGGAGGTGGCGCGAGCTGAAGACTCGCTGCAGTCGGTTTGCATTTTGTGAGACTGACCGGTGGGGTCCACAGCCACAATTCTCCCTCCTCTCTGTGCTTTAGGATTCCCACAGGGATTTTGTACTGTAAAGGCCTCAGTATTTGACACATGTTTAAAGTGTTCATGACCACACAACACACCTCATTTGAAGAAAGTTGATGAACGCATTTGAAGAGCAAGTAACCATTATCAACATGCTCATTAGAAAATAAACTCACAAAATGCAAAAGTGGTATTTCCCACATGCATCATATAGGGGCTGGACATATGAAAAACTCCAGCACATTGCTAGTAATGTCCATGCCAAGTTTCACCCAAATTCAAAACCTTGTTGAGGTACTTTTGGGTATAGCTAGAAAGAGGGTAGTTTGAACTCAAATTCAAATTCAAACTGTTTTTATCCCATGAATTCAAAAGTGGGAGGCATATTCTTACTCAGCACATTTTTGTGAGCTCACACACCAATTTTCACTCCATTTGGAGTTGATCTAGACATGAGCTAAGTGTAGCAAATTCAAACTTTATTTGAATTTTCAAACTGAACATGTGCTGAAATTTAGTCAAACCAAACCCAATTTGAATTCTAACCAATTCAAATGGCTCAGGGGTGAATAATTCAAATCAGCATGGGCATTGTGGAGATTACTGTTTACAACAGTAATATGGAGTTAAGTTCAGTGGTTAAAAGGGGAGTGGGACCCACATGTCAGCCACTGAAGTGATTCAACCGACTGAAGACTTTCTCACTCGGGTCCTCGGGCTTCAGCAGCGATCGCCACCGAGGGAGGCCGCTGTGCCACCAGCTGCTTGTCCACACGCGGGCACAAGTCGCTTCGGAGCCCTTCTTAAGGCGCCCCACTCCTCGGCCGAAGCCCCCTCGCCGTTTTCCCCTCGCAAGCACACAGAACCGGATTCTTCCCCTCCGCTGCTCGGAACTGATCGGAGAGCCTTGATCACAGCCACCCTGCTCCCTCCAGAGCTACGATAAGGTATTAGGAACCTTCCTTCTTCTTCCCCATCCTTAGAAATCCGCAAAAACCGGTTGATCTCGGCTATACCGAAAGTTCCATGCAGAGACCTAAAGCCGCCGCACTTTGGGCTCCCGTGGACAGCCCAACCAGGAGGTTGACACACCCAAGCTAAAGCGTCCCCGGACGCGTTGGTGACCGGTGCTTCTCACCCCCGAGCGACAGCCCGAGTGCTTGATCGCCGGCGGTGAATTTCCAGTTTTCCCCTTTCTCGGTACAGACCGACCTTCAGGTGCGGTTCTGACAAATTCACACTCTAGGAAGGGTTAGAGAGTCTCAATCCACTCCTACAAAGACTAGACCTGGTAGCGCACAAGTTGCCTTCACAACCTTTAGCCGGAGAACCCCTGTACACGGCGTATTTCGAAGGTTGCTGTCGGCGGAGCATGCGGGAAGCATCGGGCGCACGGTGAGAGATTACTTCGGACCTCTCGCGAGCTGCTTCGAGCTCATGTCGACCTTCCCTAAGGTCCACTGATGCTCCCCGACTGTTCGCTCGATCGATTGAGTTGCTAGGGAGGTCGGCCGACATGGCCGAAGTCCTTTCGGAGCCGCCGCTTGTTGCCGACCATGTGCCGGCCGTTGTCATGACGAACTGAGCCCAGAACCGTGTTCCCCGAGTGGACTTAGGCAGGAGCGGCCAGAATCATGAAGTTTGGAGCACCACCAAGGCTGCCGGCGAGCTCTCCGGCGAGGCGTCGCGGCGGCCGAACGCGGGAGTCAGGAGGTAGACGAAGGGTGTGGGTCCCGGCTGTCAGCGGCTCGGATTTTAAATCGGGATCGGTCTGCAGCTCGGATCTGGTGTGCTGGCGCGCAAAAACTCCGTGGACCCCGGTGTGCCGTTGCTTCAGCGCCCAACACGTGTCCCCATGGACCCACCGGCAGATTTAAACTTTTCCCGATTTTCAGATTTCATTCAAACTTCAAATCTTCATAACATGGGCTAGGAACATCCAAATCGAGTGAACCAAATTCTGTTGGACTCAGCTCTATAAGTACTTTCCATAAGATCAAGTTTCACTTCATAAAAATCATTATTTCTCCAGAATTAATTCTTCAAAGTTTAAACTGTTTAGAATTTTAACTGGAGAATCCTTTGGAGGAAAATTCTGAAATTTTGCTGGAATGTTCACCGAACTATCTTTGAACTACCATAAAAATTTCAGATCCATTTGAGCTCAGTTGATCCACCTTATGGTGTCATTAATGAAACTGTTCCAGAGAAAATGGAAAATGTGTAGAAACATTTTTCAGAATTTCTCTGAAATTGTTTAGCTCATATCTTTAGCTAGGAACCTTCAAATTAAGTGAAACCAACTCCATTAGAGCCATCTGAAAATTTAGTTTTCAGAAAGTCATGGCTTGCTCCCTGAAAAACCCTAGAACACACTAAAGCCTCCAATTAAGGTCAAGTACATAATTAATTGTGGAGGGCTCAGATGAACTTTGCTGCAACTAAAACGTGACCAAGTCTCTGTTTAGGTTGAAACCAAGCCACAGTAAACATTTCAGGGTCAGTGGGTCTGTCTAGTGAGACTTACAAACCTCACAAGTTTAAATTTCAATCAAATGCATTTAAATTAACACATATACTGGTATCTCATGTAGTCGCTAAG
This sequence comes from Neostapfia colusana, assembly GCA_030760725.1. NCBI lineage: Eukaryota > Viridiplantae > Streptophyta > Magnoliopsida > Poales > Poaceae > Neostapfia > Neostapfia colusana. The sequence goes on along the minus strand of JASWHV010000007.1, from coordinate 78,992,022 downwards.
GTCGAGGAGGAACCTGAAATCCTACGACCAAGAGCAGCAAGACAAGCTCCGGTTTACATTAACATTTTTACGAGTTTTTATTGTTTTGAGAACTCACTTTGAGTACCATTACTGCTTGCATTAGCGTCTTGACTGGAAACCCAAATGCATAGCCAAGAAATCCATGGTTTGAGATTAGGATTGAAAACCTCGTTAGCCACTGCCATGCTAGAGATAGAGTAGGATTCGGTACAAGTCGAGTAGTTGGAACTACTCGCGAGAATAGGCTAGAGGCACATCGCTCGGGTAAAGATAGCAAACGAAACACATGGCAAGAAAAATGAGACCGAGCGGAGGGTAAGGGCAGCAGGACTTTGGGGCCTGTGTGCTATAGCTCTGCTTGTGTCGATTGAGGACCGAGCCGTCTGCGGGCCTGTTGAACAAGCTAGAACAGTACCAAAGACCTACCGGCTATATGGGAACCGGGAAACCGATGTAACTCGGGTAGCTGGGTGTTGAGGCATAGCTGGTCGTTCAGAGGGTAGGTTGAGAGCTCGAGGTGTAAATTGGCTGGCGGCACTGAGATGCGCGTGCAGAGACCTCTTGCTCGGGACGATTGGACCGGTTCAACATGATATAAGAAGTACATGTATTAATTAAATGCATTTGAATTGAGTTCTCAACTTGTAAACTTTCTAAGTCTCACTACACAGACCCAAAGACTGTGAAACTTTTACTGTAGCCTGGTTACAACCTAAACAGAGACTTGGTCAAGTTTTAGTTGCAGCAAAGCTCATTTGGGCCCTCCACAATTAATTATGTCCTTGACCTTAATTGGAACTCTTAGGGTATTCTAGGGGTTTTCATGGAGCAAGTCATTACTTTCTGAAAACTAGATTTTCATAGGGTTCTAATGGAGTTGGTCTCACTTAATTTGAAGGTACCTAGCTAAATATATGAGCTAAACAATTTCAGAGAAAATTCTGAAAATGTTTCTGAACATTTTCTATTTTCTCTGGAACAGTTTCACTAATCACACCATTAAGTGGATCAAATGAGCTCAAATGGATCTGAAATTTTTATGGTAGTTCAGGGATATTTTGGTTTACACCCCAGAAAAATTTCAGAATTTTATTCCAAGGGATTCTCCAATTAAAATTCCACAACAGTTTAAATTTTGAGGAATTAATTCTGGAGAATAAAGATTTTCATGAAGTGAAACTTGATTTTCTGGAAAGTGCTCAGAGAGCGGAATCCAACAAAATTTGGTTTACTCAATTTGGAGTTTCCTAGCCCAAGTTATGAGGATTTGAAGTTTGAATGAAATCTGAAAATCGGGGAAAAGTTTAAATCTGCTGGTGGGCCACGGGGACACGTGTTGCGCGCTGAGGTGTCGGCACACCGTGGTCTACAGAGTTTCTGCGCGCCAGCACAACGGATCCCAGCCGCACCCGATCCTGATTTGGATTTTTAAGTCTCTAACGGCCGGGCCCCGCGTCGTCTTCTTCCTCCCGACGCACCCTCGTGCCCGCGCCGCCTCCCCTCGCCGGAGCAGACCCGGAGCTCGCCGGATTGTCGCTGCCGGCCATCGCACGGTCTGAAACTCGCCGCCAGGGGGTTATCGGCGTCAAGGAACATGACGGTGGTGTCAGTTCGAGTTGGTGGTGACCGGAAATAGCCCGGCGACGTGCGGCAGCCTCGGTTGAGGTTCGGCGCCGTCGGCTGTGGGTTCTAACCCGCCAAGACCTCGAACAATCGGTTCTACAGCATCAGTACACCTCTAGGAAGCTCGACAAGGTTGCAAAGGTGTTCAAAGATGGCGGCAAGTTGGTCGGCACCGTGTGACCGATCGTGCCCGCCATGAACGTCCTCAATCGAGCTTAAAATTCGTCCCTCCTAGTCGGTTTCATACCACGGATGCAGAAAGGAAATTGATCGCCGGCTAGTCCAGCGCCTATGTGCAAGATTTGATAACTTAAGAAGGATCATAGAGCGGGAATTCGAATAATCCATACCGGAAGCTCGGTTTAAGACCGCCGGAGCAAAATCTGGAAATTCGTAGCGGATTCTTCACGGTTTGCTTCAAGACTTGAAGGAGAGCAACACGGTGGTCGCGCGCTCCTGCTGCCGCTCTTGCTGGACCGTGAAAGCCCCTGTGGAACGCTGTCCACGAGCGCCTGACCATCGGCTGAGGTTAGGTCACCGCTGTGGCGATCGTTCTCAGGCAAGGGAGGCCGCAGCTCGGGGTTTTTGGCGCCGGGGAAGTGGAGTGTGACCTCAGGGTGCTGCCTAGCAGCTCGGGGAAGGAGGGGGCGCGATGTTTTCGCGGTTTCCCGATCGAGCAGAGAGGCGGAAGCTGGGGGACTCGGTGTGCACTGAGGAGAAGGAAATGAGCGATGATCGCCTCGGTGGAACGCCTTAAGAGGACCCCGGGACCGACCCTGGGCTCGCGTGTGGAAGCGGGAAGCAGCTGGTGGCGCTGCTCCTCCTCGGTGGCGCACGGGCAGCTCTCGGTGGCGTTGAACCGGCAGCTGCTCGGTGGAATTTCCCACCGAGGCTGTGACTTTGTGTGCAAGTCTTCACTCTTATCTCTGTGACATGTGGGTCCCGCCCTCAATTTTAACCTCTGAAATTAACTCCTTATCACTGTTCTAAACAGTAATCCCCACAAAGCCCCTGGTGATTTGAATTATCAACCTTTGAGCCATTTGAATTGACTAGAATTCAAATTGGGTTTGGTTTGGATAAATTTCAGCACATGTTCAGTTTGAAATTCAAATAAAGTTTGAATTTGCCCAACTTAGCTCATATCAAGATCAAATCCAAATGGAGTGAAAATTGGTGTGTGAGCTCACAAAAATGTGCTGAGTAAGAATATGTCTCCCACTTTTGAATTCATGGGATAAAAACAGTTTGAATTTGAATGTAGTTTCAAACTGCCCTCTTTCTAGCTATGCCCAAAATGACCTAAAAAGGTTTTGAATTTGGGTGAAACTTGGCATGGACATTCCTAGCAATGTGTAGGAGTTTTTCATATGCCCTATATATTACCTGTGGAAAATACCACTTTTGCAATATGTGAGTTTATTCCCTAATGAGCATGTTGATGGTGGTTACTTGCTCTTCAAATGTGTTCATCAGCTTTCTTCAAATGAGGTGTGTGTGTGGTGATAAACACTTCAAATATGTGTCCAAAAACTGAGGCCCTTACATTCCTCCCCCCTTAAAAGAATATCGTCCTGAGATTATAAGGTCAAAATGAGAGAGAGGACTGTGGAAAAATTACCGGATATGCGACGTGAAAAAAGTCGGGGTAGTTAGCGCGAAGAAATCCTTCGCTCTCCCATGTCGCTTCGTCCACAGAGTGATTACTCCATAGAACTTTGTAGAACCACAACGTACGGTTGCGTGTGGTTTGGGCCTTCTCATCAATAATCTGAACCGGTTCCTCCCGATAGGTGAGATCCGGTTTCAGTTCTTCAATGTCCTCCAGCTGAACGGTAGTGGATAGCTTGAGACACTTTCTCAGCTGGGAAATGTGAAAGACGTCGTGCACACCGGAAAGTGCTTCTTGTAATTTCAGCCGGTATGCTACTGATCCACATCTTATGGTAATCTGGAATGGACCGATGAATTGAGGTGTCAACTTTCCTCTCACCCCAAATCTGTTTACGCCCTTCATTGGAGACACACGTAGATATACGTGATCCCCGACTTCGAATTGTAATGGGCATCTTCTCCGGTCCGCATACTGTTTCTGACAGGATTGTGCGGCTTTTAGGTTCGCTTGAATCAGTCGAACCTTTTCTTCCGCGTTGTTGACAAGGTAAATCCCGAAGGTAACCCTTTCGCCAGACTCACACCAATTCATTGGTGTGCGGCATTTCCTCCCGTACAGTGCCTCATAAGGCGCCATCTTAATGCTGGCTTGGTACCCATTGTTGTACGAGAACTCGGCTAACGGCAATTGATCATTCCAATTCTTGCAGTGGTTGATAGCGCAAGCTCATAGCATGTCTTCCAGGATCTGATTTACCCGCTCGGTTTGCCCATCCGTCTGCAGGTGGTACGCTGAACTACGGATCAGCTTTGTCCCCAAGGCAGCGTGTAGCTGCTCCCAAAAACGGGACACAAATAAAGTGCCCCGATCCGATATGATGGTACGGGGTACGCCGTACAAGCATAGGATCCGTGAGATGTACAGTTCAGCGTACTTCTTGGCATTGTAGTTGGTGTTGACCAGGATGAAATGGGCAACTTTGGTGAGCCGGTCGACGATCACCCACACAGAATCATGATTTTCAAAGGTGGCGGGTAAACCGACGATGAAGTCCATGCTCACATCCTCCCACTTCCAGGCAGGAACGCCCAGTGGTTATAGCAGTCCCAGTTTCCGCATATGATCTGCCTTTACCCTTCGACATGTATCGCACTCGGACACGTACCTTGCGATTTCCCGCTTCATCCGTGTCCACCAAAACTTGCTTCTGAGTTCTTGATACATTTTGTTGCTGCCGGGGTGAATAGAAAATTTTGATAAGTGAGCCTCATCAAAAATTTTCTTCCGTAACTCCGGGTTACGGGGTACGACGATCCGGTCCTTGAACCATAGAACGCCGTCTCCGTCCTTCCGGAAACATTTAAGCTCCCCACTGTCTACACGTCTCCGCAAATGTGACATGCCCTTGTTATGTTTCTCAGCTGCCGCTATCTCTTCACGGATGGTGGGGATCAAAGCTAGGTTGTAGAGAGCTCCGTGTGGAATCACATGTAGTGGTGGTTCGCTCTCTTCCAACAATGTGATGGTCAGATTGTTGACGTGTGAATTGCGACTCAGCGCATCTGCCACAACGTTTTCCTTGCCCAGATGATAATGGATCTCTATTTCGTAATCCTTTATCAATTCTAACCATCTTCGCTGCCTCATGTTCAGCTCCTTCTGAGTGAATATGTACTTGAGGCTCTTGTGGTCGGTATATAAATGTACGAGGTTACCGAGTAGGTAGTGCCTCCACATTTTGAGTGCGAGTACCACGGCAGCGAGCTCCAAGTCGTGAGTTGGATAATTCTGCTCATGGTTTCTAAGCTGCCGTGACCCATACGCGACCACTCTGCGGTCTTGCATCAGCACACATCCGAGCCCAATGCCGGATGCATCGCAGTACACATCGAACAGTTTTGTTGTGTCTGGCTGCGCCAAAACCGGTGCTGATGTTAGGTGCTTAACTAAAGCCTTGAATGCTGCTTCACACGCTGGACTCCAAACATATTTGGTAGCCTTCTTCAGCAGCTCCGTCATCGGCTTGGCAATCTTCGAGAAGTTCGGAATGATCCTCCGATAATATCCCGCGAGTCCGAGGAAATTCCGTACCTCGTGAACAGTTCTTGGGGACTTCCAATTCAGCACTTGAGTATCTTACTAGGGTCTACAGCGATACCCTCCGCTGAGATGATATGCCTGAGAAAAGGCACTTCCGATATCTAGAATTCGCACTTGCTGAATTTAGCGTATAGCTTGTGATCCCGCAGCCGTTGCAAGACTATACGCAGATGCTTCTTGTGATCTTCCTCCGACTTGGAATATACCAGGATGTCGTCGATGAAGACCACGACAAACTTGTCCAGCTCCGGCATGAATACCGAGTTCATTAGATACATGAAGTGAGCTGGAGCGTTGGTGAGGCCGAAGGACATGACCAGGTACTCATAAAGTCCGTACCTCGTTGAGAAAGCCGTCTTCGGAATGTCCTCAGCCCTTATCTTAATCTGATGGTACCCGGATCTTAAGTACATCTTGGAAAAGATCTTTGCTTTGACCAACTGATCAAACAACATGTCGATCCGTGGCAACGGGTACATGTTCTTGATGGTTACGGCATTTAACGGACGATAGTCCACGCAAAGCCGCAACGTCTCATCCTTTTTCTTTACAAATAATGCCGAACAACCCCATGGCAAGGAGTCGGCCTAATAAAACCCATCTCCAAGAGGTCCGTGAGCTGAGTCTTCAGTTCAGCCAACTCCTTGGGCAACATCTTGTACGGCCTTCGAGATATTGGCATGGTTCCCGGTGCAAGTTCAATCTTGAACTCCACCTCTCTATCAGGCGGCATCCCCGGCAAATCGTCCGGGAATACATCAGGGAACTCTCGGACCACTGGAATATCTTCCAATCTGATGGTTGTGGATTGATAGACACATGGAAGTTTTATTTCTGGACTGTCCAGAAATAAGGAATGAGACTCGTGCACTTCTGAGTTCAAGTGCACAACTCGGAGGATGGTGTCTAAAACAGCGCCGTGGCGGGTTAACTACGACATCCCTAAGATGACATCGACCTTTTGTCCCTCCAAAATTATGAGAGACGTAGGGTATACTCTACCCTCCAAGCACAATGGCGCTTTTGGTACCATCATGCTTGCTGAAATTTTCCCACCCGGTGAACAGATCACATAAGGACTATCGGTGGGTAGTATTTGCAAGCTATATCTATCAATGAAAGATTGGCTAATGAAGCTATGCGTGGCGCCTGAATCAAACAATACTATGGCGGGATTCTGGAGGAGTTGGAACATACCCGCAAGGATTGGCTCACCCTCCGGCACGTCCTCTATGGCAAGCTGGTGGACAGTGCCGGGCCTAGGGTTTGCCCGCCGCGCGTTGGTGGGGTTCCCGGGCTGATTCCTCCCCGGAAATTGCGGTGCAACTCCGCCGCCTTGCCTCTCCGGGCAACTGCTGGCGTAGTGTCCTGGACGACCACACTTGTAACATGTGGCCGCTGCTTGTGCGATGCTTGGGGGACAAAAGCCCGGCATGCGCTGCTGAGGTGCATACGCACGCGGCATTGCCCGCTGCTGCTGTTGTTGTTGCGGAGGTGGTACTGGCAGTGCCGGCCTGAATGCCGGTGAAGAGTACGGCCGACTGTGGAACGGCATCGACCTCTGGGGTGACTGCCAGCGTGGACCTGATAACGGGCGATTCACCATCCGAAATTTCTGGGAGGGACCGCCTCCCTCTCCGCTGCTTTGCGGCGCGCTTCGCTTCCTCTCCGCCACCGCTAACTCCTTGCCGGAGTCCTCCTGAACAATCGCAGCATCAATGATGTCGTTGAGGCTGCCGCGATTGAACATCGCCAACTTGTCCTTCAGGAGCGGGTTAAGCCCCTAGTAAAAATGGTCCCGCCACTTCTCATCGGTATCGGCGTGATACGACGCGTAGAGCGCGAGATCGTTGAACGCCCTGGAGTATTCCAGCGCGTTCTGGCTCCGTTGCTGCAGGTGTAGGAATTCCTGCGTCTTCCTCTTCATCAGACCTGGCGGTATGTGATAGGCCCTGAAGGCCGTCCGGAACTCCGTCCAGGTCATAACTCGGTCGGTGGGCTGTGAAGCACAAAAGTTTGCCCACCACGCGCTCGCGGATCCTTGGAGCTGCTGGACCGCGAACTGAGTCTTGCGCTGCTCGCTTATTCGGAGCAGCCCGAACTTCATCTCTATTGCGCGGAGCCAGTTGTCCGCGTCGAGAGGTTCATCCGCCCTTGAGAATACCGGGGGATGAGTCGCTAGGAAGTCGGAGTAGGAGCTCTGTTGACGCTCCTCACGGTCTTGACGTCTCTCTGGGCGAGACATATTAGCGATGAGAGTTTGCAGCAACTCCGTGTGCTGCTGATGTGAACCCGCCATTGCCGCGACGATGTCGGCCAATGTAACCGTTGGCAGTGGCGGTGGCGGTGTTTGCTGTTGCTGTTGCTGCTGTTGCTGCTGCTGTCCCGAGGAGTCCTCGGGAGGCTGTTGGGAGGTCTCTCCCCCTTGGCTAGTACCCCCAACGTCCGGGTTGGCACGACTACGAGTCATTCTGATATTGAAAACAGCAGCAATTAGCACATGTCATACTTAAAATTCCATATGCAACAGTAGGTATTGAAGTGACACATAATTTGCACAACATGCACATATATTGATAAAGCGTAAACTTTTTACAAGATACATTATTCCCGGGTCTCCGAGAAGTCGTGCTCATGTCGTTACTACCTATACGTACGCTACTGCCTACACGACATGTCACCCATTACAAAAGTTGGGTTACACTACTCTAGCTGCCCTACTTGGCAACTGTAACCCCCTACTCGGAGTAGAACTCGACCTCCTGCGGGTCGTCATCCTCCGGTACCTCTTCTGGTGGCTCTGGATCTACCACCCCTTCTCCCATCTCAGGTTCTCCCATTGCTGGAAGGCCCAAGACCACCGGTATGCCCAATACCGGAGGTACGAGGTCCTGCAATGCATGCACCGCGTTCATGGCCTGCTTGTAGTCCTCTTCCCAGCCTTGTCCTTCCTCAATAGCATCGTCCCGCTCCTGAGTAAGGTCGTCATTCTACTGGGTTAAAGTCTGCACCAGCTCTTGTAACGCCGCGATGTCGACACGGCTTTTCTTCTTCGCCTTCTTCAGACGATGCAACTGATTATGCTGTTCATTCAGTCGCTTGATCGTCGGAAGGAGCACATTGTGGAGTGCGCTGTGAGCACTCTCGAAATGGTCTCCACGGCTTGTGCTCTCCTTGAGCTTTGCAACGAGATGCTCCGTATGAACAGCTTGGCTGTTCATCACGGCGTTTCCCGCCATCAACTGGAGGCTAAGGCTTGCCTCCGCGGGGCTATACCTTTGGCAACCCGGATCGGCTGCCTCCCGGTACCTCCCTTCCCACACATGATGAGCCCGTCCCTCCACCGGAACGAGCGCGTATGGAGTGCCCTCCATAGACTTCACGTGTAGTTCGCAGAAACGTGACATGGTGTCACGGGCTGCCACTTGCCACATCCCTTCCGGTTGTCTACCTCTCACCGTGTCGGTGAACGGCACCCAACCGGGTGGCGTAGGTCCTGCAGGGACTTCGACATGGATTGTCCACGTCTTGTTCCCCTCCTCGCCTTCTTCCTTGGCGAAGTACTGCAGCATCTGGTTGTACACGAAATATTGAAGCATATGCCTCAATGCTTCCGGATAGCTGCTGCGGTGAGAACAGTGGGACACCACCCACCCGTTCTCCAACTGCTTATCTGCTATCATCTGTAAAAATATATTTGATAAACGTCAAATATTTATTTAAACAGTAAAACATTGAGTTATAACGTAAGACATGTCATTGAACCCATAATCATGGAAATATAGTCAAATTTTTAAGAAAATTTGACTGCTGATCTGCTGTTCAACATGACAGCCCTGATCAGTTTCTATCTCAACCTGATTTAGGCCTTGTTAAACTCAAAACCAATTCTGGAGCTCAACATGAAAGTTAAAGCTAACTTCAATAGCTTTCCAGAAAGTATTTGCTTGGCCTAAGATCTGTCCTGGTTCAAAAGTTATGAGAGATCAAAGTTAACAGAATTTCTGGAGAAAATTGGACAGCACCTCCCTGCTTTTAGGCACTGATTTGATCCAAGAATTCCAGTTAATTCTGCTCCCGATCTGACAAAACATTCTGTTACAAAGTTGTAACCCGTCTCACAAGATTTCCAGAACTACCTCATTTTCTATTTTTTGATTTTTACGAAGGAAGTTATACGCAATTTACAGAGAGTTTACAGAGAGTCTTTGCCCTGCCCTGTTTTCTGGACAGTTTCAACTCTACTGCATTTTTCGATTGGTTAAGGGCTGAAACACCTCTGGAAATCAACAGAAAAGTTGTAAAGATTTTCTGAAGCTTTCTAGAAATGTATCATATGACCCCAACCTCGAAAGAACTCAACCTCTATCCTCTGATTAACTTCAGCCTTAATTCAGCTGGAAACAGAGTGCTCTGTCCTTAGCAACCTATAAGTTGAAAACTTGTTAACTTTGAATATCCTGATTAATGGAAGAGGTTACAGCAAAGTTTTAATGCTCCAGATCAAAACTTTCAAGTTTTACAATGAAGTTGTTCATTTAATGGGGTGTGACGTCGATGCATCACCAGATCATGTCGGTATTACGTCCTCACAAAGAAAAACCTATACCGGACTTAGCCGCCTTCGTTAATTTAGTGGCACTAAACGTCACTCACACACGGATGCTACACGTCTACCGTTTCGTGGTTAGACTACCTGCAGAAACTCAAACAATCATCAGACTCGGCTGCACACCGAGCCCGGTATCCATACAGTTCGTACACCCAGCCGTCATCACTCGCCCGGATGTTCTCAAGCCAATCACGCCTTGAGTTACGTGTTCACGTTTCAGACCACGTGACGGGGTCTCCCAGATTGCACCACGCACGCCAGGGACAGACGTTGCTCGAATACCCCAAATAACATGAAAAGTCGTAGAGGATACCAAAGCGGGTCAGGTTACCTGCCACCTATGGGGCTCCACCCTTCAGCTTGTGCGCACTGGTGGACAGCGCTTACGTGCACCCCCAAGACATACACGTCCCGAGATGCACGATTTTCTGACATAATCAAATAGGTTAATATGCCACTTTCTATATGCTAATAACATCCTTATATGGGCTACTAACTCGTTCGTCACTGGATTTTTGAAAAAAAATGACCTTTATGGTGCGTTAAACCTCAAGAGAGCTCTGATACCAACGCTGACAAGACCCCACGGTCTTGTCGAGCCAGGATCATGCTGAGGGGTGCTGCGTTGCACAACACCGAATAACACACGTCAAAGGTACAAAGCGGAAACAAAACTTTTATTACATAACGTGGTTTATGAACATTTTTACATCAAAATAGGTCCAGTCTACACTCACGGGTGTAGACTACGCATCAAGTTCACGTTCAGCCCGTGAACGTGTCCTTGCTAGCACACACACACACTAACACCGCGGCGTGCACGACTCCCATTCGACGGTTTTCCCCTCTTAGGGTTCCTTCTCCTCCTCGGGAGTCCCTTCCTCATAGAACCCCGCAAAAGCTTCAAACACAAGCAGTGAGCACGAAGGCTCAGCAACACTGACCCGTCTCTCCTAAACATGGAACTTCTACATGAGGGTTGATGGGTTACATGAGGTAAAAATCATTTGCAAGGACTCGCCTAATTACTAGAACCTTACTTTCAAGTTTTAACAGCAGGTTGTGGAGAACCTTACGCTAAGGCACATGAGAGAGCCGCAATCAAACAAGAAACGCATATCTCTCATGTAGTTTGCCCAAAGTTGGAAGGAACTTTAGTTAGCTCTAGACTACAACAAATCATTAGCAATCAAGTCCATCTTTCAATCAGCAACATTTTAACATGTAACTAGCCTGTTCTTTCTACGTCACGGTACAGTGAACAAGTGGTACTCACTGACCGCGAGGGACGGCGATTATAATCGTTTTACACCTGCAGGGTTACCCGAACAACCATCACGGACGCCGTACGCAACTACCTTTCACCCGTTAGACAAATGTTGAACCGGTCCAATCGTCCCGAGCAAGAGGTCTCTGCACACGCATCTCGGTGCCGCCAGCCGATTTACACCTCGAGCTCTCAACCTACCCTCTGAACGACCAGCTATGCCTCAACACCCAGCTACCTGAGTTACATCGGTTTCCCGGTTCCCATATAGCCGGTAGGACTTTGGTACTGTTCTAGCTTGTTCAACAGGCCCGCACACGGCTCAGTCCTCAATCGACACAAGTGGAGCAACAGCACACAGGCCCTAAAGTCCTGCTGCCCTTACTCTCCGCTCGGTCTCATCTTTCTTGCCATTTGTATCATGTGCTATCTGTACCCGAGTCGAGTGCCTCTAGCCTATGCTCGCGAGTAGTTCCAACTACTCGACTTGTACCGAATCCTACCCTAACTTAGCTTTGCAGTAGCTAACGGGGTTTTCAATCCTAGCCCCAACCCATGGTTTTCTTGGCTATGCAAGTGGGTTTCCAAACAAGACTCTAATGCAGGAAATCATCATACTCAAGTAAGTGCTCGAAACAATAAAAATTTGTAAGAAGGTTAATGCAAACCGGAGCTTGCCTTGCTGATCTTTGTCGTAGGCTAGCTGCTCCTCCGGAGTAACGAAGTCTAGGACTTCGGGTTCCTCCTCAACCTTAGTGACTACATGATATAAGAAGTACATGTATTAATTAAATGCATTTGAATTGAGTTCTAAACTTGTAAACTTTCTAAGTCTCACTACACAGACCCAAAGACTGTGAAACTTTTACTGTGGCCTGGTTACAACCTAAACAGAGACTTGGTCAAGTTTTAGTTGCAGCAAAGCTCATTTGAGCCCTCCACAATTAATTATGTCCTTGACCTTAATTGGAACTCCTAAAGTATTCTAGGGGTTTTCATGGAGCAAGCCATGACTTTCTGAAAACTAGATTTCTAGACAATTCTAATGGAGTTGGTCTCACTTAATTTGAAGGTTCCTAGCTAACGATATGAGCTAAACAATTTCAGAGAAAATTCTGAAAATGTTTCTGAACATTTTCTATTTTTTCTGGAACAGTTTCACTAATCACACCATTGGGTGGATCAAATGAGCTCAAATGGGTCTAAAATTTCTATGGTAGTTCAGGGATATTTTGGTGAACGTTCCAGTAAAATTTCATAATTTTCTTCCAAGGGATTCTCCAGTTAAAATTCCACAACAGTTTAAATTTTGAGGAATTAATTCTGGGGAAATAAAGATTTCCATGAAGTGAAACTTGATTTTCTGGAAAGTGCTCAGAGATCTGAATCCAACAAAATTTGGTTAACTCGATTTGGAGTTTCCTAGCCCTAGTTATGAGGATTTGAAGTTTGAATGAAATCTGAAAATCGGGAAAAAGTTTAAATCTGCTGGTGGGCCACGGGGACACTTGTTGCACGCAGAGGTGTCGGCACACCGTGGTCTACGGAGTTTCTGCGCGCCAGCACAACAGATCCCAGCCGCACCCGATCCTGATTTGAATTTTTAAGTCACTGACGGCCAGGCCCTGCGTCGTCTTCTTCCTCCCGACGTGCCCTCGTGCACGCGCCGCCTCCCCTCGCCGGAGCAGACCCGGAGCTCGCCGGATTGTCGCTGCCGGCCATCGCACGGTCTGAAACTCGCCTCCAGGGGGTTATCGGCGTCAAGGAACACGTCGGTGGTGTCAGTTCGAGTTGGCGGTGATCGGAAATAGCCCGGCGACGTGCGGCAGCCTCGGTTGAGGTTCAGCGCCGTCGGCCATGGGTTCTAACCCGCCAAGACCTCGAACAATCGGTTCTACAACATCAGTACACCTCTAGGAAGCTCGACAAGGTTGCAATGGTGTTCAAAGATGGCGGCAAGTTGGTCGGCACCGTGTGACCGATCGTGCCCGCCATGAACGTCCTCAATCGAGCTCAAAATTCGTCCCTCCTAGTCGGTTTCATACCACGGATGCAGAAAGGAAATTGATCGCCGGCTAGTCCAGCGCCTATGTGCAAGATTTGATAACTTAAGAAGGATCATAGAGTGGGAATTCGAAGAATCCGTACCGGAAGCTCGGTTTAAGACCGCCGGAGCAAAATCTGGAAGTTCATAGCGGATTCTTCACGGTTTGCTTCAAGACATGGAGGAGAGCAACAAGGTGGTCACGCGCTCCTGCTGCCTCTCTTGCTGGACCGTGAAAGCCCATGTGGAACGCTGTCCACAAGCGCCTGACCTTCGGCTGAGGTTAGGTCGCCGCTGTGGCGATCGTTCTCGGGCAAGGGAGGCCGGAGCTCGGGCTTTTTGGCGTCGGGGAAGTGGAGTGTGACCTCAGGGTGCTTCCTAGCAGATCGGGGAAGGAGGGGGCGCGATGTTTTCGCGGTTTCCCGATCGAGCAGAGAGGCGGAAGCCAGGGGACTCGGTGTGCACTGAGGAGAAGGAAATGAGCGATGATCGCCTCGGTGGAACGCCTTAAGAGGACCCCGGGACCAACCCTGGGCTCGCGTGTGGAAGCGGGAAGCAGCTGGTGGCGCTGCTCCTCCTCGGTGGCGCACGGGCAGCTCTCGGTGGCGTTGAACCAGCAGCTGCTCGGTGGAATTTCCCACCGAGGCTGTGACTTTGTGTGCAAGTCTTCACTCTTATCTCTATGACATGTGGGTCCCACCCTCAATTTTAACCTCTGAAATTAACTCCTTATCACTGTTGTAAACAGTAATCCCCACAAAGCCCCTGGTGATTTGAATTATCAACCTTTGAGCCATTTGAATTGACTAGAATTCAAATTGGGTTTGGTTTGGATAAATTTCAGCACATGTTCAGTTTGAAATTCAAATAAAGTTTGAATTTGCCCCACTTAGCTCGTGTCAAGATCAACTCCAAATGGAGTGAAAATTGGTGTGTGAGCTCACAAAAATGTGCTGAGTAAGAATATGTCTCCCACTTTTAAATTCATGGGATAAAAACAGTTTGAATTTGAATGTAGTTTCAAACTGCCCTCTTTCTAGCTATGCCCAAAATGACCTCAAAAGGTTTTGAATTTGGGTGAAACTTGGCATGGACATTCCTAGCAATATGTAGGAGTTTTTCATATGCCCAGCCCCTATATATTACTTGTGGGAAATACCACTTTTGCAATATGTGAGTTTATTCCCTAATGAGCATGTTGATGGTGGTTACTTGCTCTTCAAATGTGTTCATCAACTTTCTTGAAATGAGGTTTGTGTGTGGTGATGAACACTTTAAATATGTGTCCAAAAACTGAGGCCCTTACAGATTGTTAATGATTGCTGTAGTTTAGAGCTAATTAAAGTTCCTTTCCACTTTGGGCAAAGTACATGAGAGAAATGTGTTTCTTGTTTGATTGCGGCTCTCTCATGTGCCTTAGCGTAAGGTTCTCCACAACCTGCTGCTAAAACTTGAAAGTAAGGTCCCACTAATTAGGCAAGTCCTTGCAACTTGTTTTACCTCATGTACCTATCACCCCTCATGTAGAAGTTCCATGTTTAGGAGAGACGGGTCAGTCTTGCTGAGCCTTCGTGCTCACTGCTTGTGTTTGAAGCTTTTTTGCAGGGTTCTATGAGGAAGGGACTCCTGAGGAGGAGACAGAACCCAAGGAGGGGAACCCCGTCGAGTGAGAGTCATGCACGCCGCCGTGTTAGTGTGCGTGTGTGCTAGCAAGGACACGTTCACGGGCTGAACGTGAACTTGATGGGTAGTCTACGCCCGAGAGTGTAGACTGAACATATTTTTTTGTAAAAATGTTCATAAACCCATTTATGTAATAAAATTTTACTTCCGCTTTGTACATTGTTGTGTGTTATTCGGTGCTGTGCAACGCAGTACCCCTCAGCGTGATCCTGGCTCGACAAGACCGTGGGGTCGTGTTAGCTACGAAAATTTCTAAAATTGGAGTGTAGACCAAAAGGGATAAGAAAAACAAAATGGTGCACTCAAGTTTAAATTTCGGTGAAGTTGGAATTTGAAACTGAGATTTAAATTCAAATTCAAATTTTCTCCCATTTAAATTCCAACAAATAAGAAATCCTGTTCAAATGCCCTGAAAATTTGCCGTGCTATTATTGGATGTGTGGAGAACCAAATGATAGCTTTAGATCTCCGTGTTCGGGAATTTTTGCAAGTTCAAGTTTAGACATGGAGCTCACACCGTTAAATTCAAAATTTTAAATTCCCTCTCATTTTCTTGGTGTAACTTGCCGCTCCACTTGCTAGAGTTTTGGGATTTAACACGGTGGAGCCGAGAGCGCGGAAGAGCTGTGAGGTGTATCGAGGTTTCTGTGCGGGAGAGCATCGGGATAGCGGTGAGATGACGCTGGGACGGCTCGGGCGCGAGGATAAGAAGGCAGCGAGGCGGTTCAGTGGCTAGAAGCGGCAACCAGCTGCTGTCCTCGCCGTTTCTCGCCGTGGCGGCTACTCGGTCGAGCGCAAGAAACCGAGCTCAGTTCTTCAGCCTGTTTGATCACTGGTTAGGCTGACAGGAGGGCCCCACCTCCATTTTAACCTCTGAAATTAAATTTCTCCTACTTCTCTAAACAGTAATACCTCTAATACCCTTTGCAATTTGAATTATCCACCAAATGCCCATTTGAATTTAACAGAATTCAAATTGTGAAGTGTTTGAATATATTTATAGCACATATGCAGTTTGAAATTGAAATTGAATTTGAATTTGCTAAACTTAGCTCATGTCAAGATCAACTCCAAATGGAGTGAAAATTGGTGTGTGAGCTCACAAAAATGTGCTGAGTATGAATATGCCTCCCACTTTTGAATTCATGGGATAAAAGTATTTTGAATTTGAATTTGAGTTCAAACTAGCCTCTTTCTAGCTATACCCAAAAATAGCCCAAAAATGTTTTGGATTTGGGTGAATTTTGGCATGAGCATTCCTAGCAAGGTGTAGGAGTTTTCCATATGCTCAGCCCCTATATGATGCATGTGGGAAATACCACTTTTGCATTTTGTGAGTTCATCCTCTAATGACCATATTAATTGTGGTTACTTGCTCTTCAAAGGTGTCCATAAGTTTTCCTCAAATGAGGTGTGTGTGGTGTGATGAACACTTTGGATGTGTGTAAAAACTCAGGCCCTTACAGAAAGGTCCAACCAGCTGGATTATGGACTCAGACTGCGGCTGAGTCGGTTATGGCTCATGGAAAGATTTAAGTTGGTTATGATAGGATTTGGTGTGGGACATGAAGTTGAGTTGTTTTACGAATGTGGGATACATTCCTAAGGTGTTTGGAAGTCTTAAGATTGCTTCTATCTGCAAATAGAAGAGTATTGAGCAGTTATGGAAAGTTTCGTTTCAGAAACTGAGTAGGATTAGAGTTCTAGTTTGAATTGGGTTGGCCTCCGGGCTGGCTATATAAGCAAGGGAGGCCGGAGCTCGTGGTAACATGACCTTGGTATGTTCCTCTTATGTTTTGATCAATAAAATTCTTAATTTAGAGGAGCTTTTGTGCCTTGTTCGTCCGACTTGTTTTTGTCAAGTCTTTCTCGTCGAGTTTCTGGACAGCACGACAGTGCTTCGATCTTTTGATCATAACTCCAGTTTTATAGATCCAATTCAAGTGATTCTTTTTGTATTGTATTCACAACTTGATTATCTATCATCTATGAAAATTTCAAGGTCATTGGATTTGTAGTTTCTGATCTACACGAGTTTATTTGCAGTGCTGCAGATCTGGTTTTTACTCAAGTAGAACATATTGACTCTCGCTTGATCTTTCGATCATAACTTGGGTTTTTCTTGACGGATTTCCGTGATTCTTGTTGCCGTGTCTTCGTGACTTGATTCTATATAATATATACCAATTTTTTCATGGTTGAACACATTTAGATCAGTTGCATACACGGTTTTTTAACAGATCAATTTTCTGCCGAAGGGGTTTTTGTTGCTTCCGCTAAAAAGTTTAAATCTACCATTCACCCCCCTCTGGTAGCTTTTCACGTGCTATTTGATTCTACAATTGGTATTAAAGCCACGGTGCTCTAATCTTTGTGATTTGCACGTGTTTTGACTAATCATCATGGAGAAATGCTCCACAAAACCTTGTGTATTCAGTGGCATTGATTTTAAGGTTTGGAAGGCACGTATGGAGGCTTTCATCGAGGAGCAAGGCTTTGCAATATGGGAAAAGGTGTACAAGCCTTATGATGTGCCGCCAAACAATTATTTTATGGCTAAGAACATGAGAGATGTCGACAACAGCAACAAATCACGGAACTTGATCATACAAGGATTAACTCAAAGTAACTTCGACCGTGTTGCACACCTCGGATCTGCATACGATGTGTGGAAAGAACTTTGTGACTACCATGAAGGATCCAACACGATCAAGGAGGTAAGACAAGATATGTTCAAGAAAGAATACATGCGCTTCGAGATGCAACCCGGTGATTCAATCGATGACCTCTTTTCTCGCTTCAATAAAATTCTCAGCAACTTGCGTAGTGTCAACGTTAATTTTTCAGATGCTGAAAATGCTATGCAATTACTAAGTGCATTATACATGTCAATTTGGGAGATGAAAGTTACATTTATTTGTGAATCTACTATCATGAGTACACTTACATTAGATGTGCTATATTCTATGTTAAAAACTCATGAAATTGACATAATATCATGCAAGAACCCCAACAAGTCTCTTGCATTTGTTTCACAACGTGACATGCCTAGCTCTAGTCTATCTTCATGTTGGGGTACACTTTCTCTGTTGTCCTCTCTAACCCTTGAACAGATTGAAGAGTTTCCAGGGGAAGAACTTGCACTCATCTCTACACGTTTCTCAAAAGCATTGCAAAATGTGAGAACTAGAAGGAGAGGAAGTGTCGGGCCTCAACGATGCTTCGAATGTGGTAAGACATGACATATTCGTACAGATTGCCCTAACCTTTCAGGTCCTACTTCCCGTGATGAAAAGCAAACTAGGACGAAGCATGTCACACCCGGTTTCTCCGAAGAACAACCGAGTGAATATCACATGTACGTCAGGATCATTTTCTCATACATGTGATGACAAATAGTGAAGCATCATCATATTACAAGCCAGGTGTTCAAACATAAATAAGTCTTACATAGCATACGTCTCGATGGACGATAATAAGTTCATAATATGTAAATAAAACAGCAGCAGAATATAAATCTTGTGGGCTCCGTCACAGGCGTTGCCCGAGGGACTCCGTGAACCTAGAAACCTTCTTCGGGTCCAAAGTCTTGGTCATTGAACACCACATCGTCCCCTTGACCTGAGCACAATTTAAAACCAACAGAAAAGCAAGTTTGAGTACCGTTGGTACTCAGCAAGTGTGGGAAAGTAATGTCATGCATGGCTAGAGCAAGGAGAGATTGAACTCATGGTTAAAGCACCACGCAATTAATACCTATCACCTTAGCTTATTAAGCACCTACATTACTACACAGGTGAAATGGTCCCAATCGCCCAACCCATCATCAAAATTAAGTAAACATAGTCTCATCTCTAATGTTAAGCTTCCTGCTTAACATCCACTATTTCCCAATTCATCATCCTCTAATAATAAATAAGTCCAAGCCGCTCTTGACCGTGAGCACGGCTGTCATGACAGTTTTGACTCTGCAGAGTTTGCACCACTGTACCCACGCGTACTGATTTCATCCCCCATTGCCGGGTGGACTAAAAGAACCTCCATTATGCCAGTGGCCGCGAACCACATTCACACTTCCCAGGTGTGTAGCCAGGAGATCACTACGAGGCCTTTACAAAGGGATTCCCGTTGAGCATGGGCCCACTGAGGTTTCATGTCACACCCGGTTTATCCGAAGAACAACCGAGTGAATATCACATGTATGCCAGGATCATTTTCTCATACATGTGATGACAAATAGTGAAGCATCATTTATTACAAGCCAGGTGTCGAATATAAATAAGTGTTACATAGCAAATGTCTCGATGGATAATAATAAGTTCATCACAAGTAAATATACTAGCAGCGGAATAATTATTCTCGTGGGCTCCGTCACAGGCGTTGCCCGGGGGAACTCCATGAATCTAGAAACCTTCTTCGGGTCCAAAGTCTTGATCATTAAACACCACCTCATTATCTTGACCTGAGCAGCAATATAAACCAACAAATATGCAAGGTTGAGTACCGATGGTACTCAGCAAGTGTGGGAAAGTTATGTCATGCATGGCTAGAGCAAGGAGAGGTTGAACTCATGGTTAAAGCACTACGCAATTATTACCTATCACCTTAGCTTATTAAGCACCTACATTACTACACAGGTGAAATGGTCCCAAACTGCCATCCCATCATCATAATCAAATAACCATAACATCTTTTCCAATGTTAAGCTCCCCGCTTAACATTCTTAACTTCCAAAACCATCACTCCTCTAATCATGAATAAGTCCAAGCCGCTCTTGACCGTGAGCACGGCTGTCATGACAGTTTTGACTCTACAGAGTTTGCACCACTGTACCCACATGTAGTGATTTCATCCCCCGTTGCCAGGTGGACTAAAAGAACCTCCATTATGCCAGTGGCTACGAACCACATTCACACTTCCCAGGTGTGTAGCCAGGAGATCACTACGAAGCCTTTAAAAAGTGATTCCCGACGAGCGTGGGCCCACTGAGGTTTCACGCCTAACAGCATACAAGAGGCTCCAACCCCGCTGTAGTGGCCCCCTCTTGAGCCTTGCGGTTCATATGGTAGTCCAGCTGACACCTATTCCCCGCACCATCCAACACACCCATACTACGCCGGGGATACACCTAATTAATTGGCCAAGCTGCCCCATCTCAGCATGTAGTTGGCACGGTAAAGCCAGGTTACATGCTCCATGAACCGGTCCTTAGGATCCAGGCAAGTACTAAACACAAACCCAAGTCTCGTGCACCCAGCACCAACCAAATCATCCAACTTGCCTTGATCCCTAACTCTACATAACTCACAATATCTCATTAAAGAGTATGGTAAAATAAACTGATGATCTCATATCCTAAATATCTCATTCTAAGCATGGCTAAGCATATGCATAATAATAAATGACATGATAAAATGAATCCCAACCCAAGCTACAAGGAAACAAGGTAATGCAATTCTAGGAAAACATCCTAGCATGGGTTTCATATTTTCAATTGACAATGCAAATAATTCTATCTACACATCCTAGTATAGGAACAAAGTGGTCAAGGATACATGCCTCCTTCCTGCTGCTCTTGGAATGGGTAGTCCTGATCTTGGAAAAGGAGAACTTGCTCTGGAGCAGGTTCAACTCATACCATCACACATAGCAAAAGAAAACAACAAGTCATAAGACATAGTTCACACATCCACTTCATACAAACCACACATTCACCTTTATGAAAGCCATTCATAATTCTATGTGTTGTGGTTGCTCTATGTGTTTTGATTTTGGCTTACATGCACTTTTAAACATGTACATATGATTTCTACTTTTGTATTCATATTCATGTTGGCATACTATATATGTATTTCTAATTTAAATAAATCCCTTATATTTAATTGATACACATTTTAGCTACCAAGTATGCATGAAAGGTATTTTCCTACTTCATATGTGTTCTCAGACCTTCTACCGACCCTAACTGAATTCTTTGGATTTTGGAAACTTCATTTATCCATTTATAGTTATGCATACCTACTTTGTTATATTTTCAGATTTATTTCCTATGCCTAATTGTGAACTTCATTATGAAAATAGTAAGACACCTCATCTAAACAGAATAGGTTTTGGGTCTAAAATATTAAATAATATATTTTTGAACTTCTCCTCTGATGTGAACTATTTTACATTTATTTTACTAATTTTAGAATTATTCTCTACTTAAAAATGTGTCCCTATTACTAATAAATGTGAATAATCAGTTAAACAGATTCTTTTCAGCCAAAAATCTATTTTTATCTCACTCCAAAGTTTTCCAAGTACTAGGAAAGTTTTTAATTTGAATTTACAATGTGTTTGTCCCATCTTTTAAATTTTAAATACCCATCACATAATCAAATTTCTAAATTTAATATCACATAGGGTTTAAAAGGTAAACTCACCCCGCTACAGGGTCTACTTTATTATTTTAAGAATTTCCAGGGATCTAACAACACATAACAGAGGGGTTTTTCCTAATTTTTATTAAGTCCAGGGGCTAAAACTGATTTTTAAATGAATTTACATGATTTTCTGAATTTCCAGGGGCTAGATCTAAAGTTCCAGGGCCTCGCGCGTCAGAGAGAGGGAGAGAGGGGGAAGGGGTGCGGGTTTGGGCTGGCTGGCGCGCACGGTCTTGGGCCGGCTGGTGGGTTTCGGCCCTCTGGCCGGTTTTGGTTTTCTTTTTCTTGTTCTTTTTCCTTTTCCTTTTTCTGGTTTGATTCAAATCTAAATTCCAGTTTGAATTTGAATTTCTGCACCACATGCAATACGTCCAAAAAATTTTAAATTCCCCTCTTTAGCAGGTTTTGGGGTGTTACAAAGCACTCCTCTGCAAACGATAAGAAAAAGAAGAAGGGTTTTATATGACGCCAATTGGTAAATAGTTTTATCTCCGCACTTCAAGAACTTGGCTCGAGCAATATGGACATCGGAAGTGACAAAGATGAAGATGATTTGGCAAACTTATGCTTCATGGCGGGCAAGTCAAGTTCATGTATGGAGGAGGCAGAACACAACAGCGACAATGAAGAGGTATGTCCTACTTGCGAAGAAATGTGTGATGCTATTTCTCGTGCTACTGTTATAGTTAATAAAAAGGACAAAAATCTTAGGGACAATGCTGTTAAAATTGAGTCACTAGAATCTGAAATTAATCGTTTGAAATCTTTGATCCCTAGTGATGATTCTTGCTCCTCATGTGATTTAGTATATGAACAATTGTCCTCTCTAAGAAGTGCACATACCTTCACACTTGATAAACTTGAGTTAGAGATTGAAAAGAACAGAGAGCTTGCTGCACTTAATGATAAAAACTTGAAAGATGCTTGTTGTTCTACAATTAATTTATATTGTTCTACTAGTGATGATCTTAATAAGAAACTATAAGATGATATGAATGAAATTTCTAAATTGAACAATGCTTTACATTCTCATGAAGTTAAGTATTGTTCCAATTGCAAACTAAAAGGAAAAACTTCATGTTGAAACTGCCTAGACTTGTCTAAGAAACTTGATGACATGAATAGAACACTAGAGCGGTTTTATAATGGGAATAAGAATATGAACATGCTGTTGAATTCTTCTAAATCTTGCAATGATAAAACTGGTTTAGGTTTTGATTCCCATGCTCATTTCATGCTAAAGCACATCCACATAAAATTGTAAAGTCATTAGGAAGTGGTTTGATTAAAACAGTTCCTAAACAAAAGAAGTGGTTTTTAAATCTGCAGGAGTGTTATCTCATTCGGATTCAAATAAACATGTTGTCTGCTAATCTAGACATGAACATAAAGTTAAATTTCATTGTACCTACTATGGTAGAGATGGTCCTGTCATAGATTTTTGTTATAGACTAGCTAAGCAGCAGAAAAAGGAAATAATGATTGCTAGATCACATAACAACTGTGCAAAACCTGTTGCGTGTGCTGAACCAAATGATAGGAATATGTAACCTACTGTAATGAGTCAAAAACATGCAAAGTTTGCTTCCGGACCTACTGTTTTTAGTGCTACTCATGTAACACCTTGTAGGTCAGTAGTTGGGTACAAAAATCCTCAAACTTTGGCTCATAAACCTGCTGTTTAATCTCAGCCTTTGCGTGTTACTTCTGCTGGACGTCGTGTGACTCAGTACTGGATTCCTAACTGCCTTTGGCCTAACCCCAGTATTGAGTCATCAACGTATTGTACTTCTATGTAGGTTACACGCTTGAGGAAGGAGAACATTTTGATTGTGGATTCAGGATGCTCACGCCACATTACCGGTAACAAAGAATGGTTCCCCTCCCTCTCTTTTGTGTCACATGTAGAAAATGTTACTTTTGCCGATAATTCTTCAACTCTTATAATTGCTAAGGGTTCGGTTAGAGTAAATAATTACTTCACTTTAAAAGATGTGGCACTTGTTAAAAATTTGAAATACAACTTGCTTTATGTTTCACAATTGCTAGATGAAAATCTGGTAATTATTTTCACTAAAAATTGTTGCAAGGTTGTAGATTCAAATAGTAAGCTCATTTTTAATATGTATCGGTTTGGAAGAGTTTTTAAAGCTCATTTTGATATGTCATCCTCTAAGCATAGATGTCTAGTTGCTAATGATTCAAAAGACTTATATTTTTGGCATCATAGACTTGGTCACGTAGGCTTTGATCATCTCACACGTGTTAGTGCTCTTGATCGCATATGTGGGCTGCCTAAGCTTAAAGGGGACAACGAAATTGTGTGCTCTTCTTGTAGACATGCTAAGATGGTTGCAGGTTCACATGCTGCTACCACAATGACCATGACAACTGAACCGGGTCAACTTTTGCACCTTGACACCGTAGGACCTTCACCTGTTCAATCCTTCAGAGCTAAATGATATGTTCTTGTGATTGTTGATGACTATTCTAGA
This sequence comes from Neostapfia colusana, assembly GCA_030760725.1. NCBI lineage: Eukaryota > Viridiplantae > Streptophyta > Magnoliopsida > Poales > Poaceae > Neostapfia > Neostapfia colusana. Next base: position 78,968,137 of record JASWHV010000007.1, on the reverse strand, counting down.
TACTCTTAGGTTTTTTATGGCATCTAAGAATGAAACTTTTAGTCACTTTAGAACCTTATTTCTAATCTATCAATTGATCTCCCAGGATCTTTAAAAGCAATTAGAAGTGATAACGGAACCGAATTTAAAAATTAATTGTTTGATCACTTTTGTGCTGAAAATGAAATAGATCATCAATTTTATTCACCATATGTACCTCAACAAACGGTGTTGTAGAGAGAAAGAAAAGAACCTTAGTTGAGATGGCTAGGACTATGTTTGATGAATATCAAATTCCTAGAAAATTTTGGGCTGATGCAATTGCAACTGCTTGTTATGTCTCAAATCGTGTTTTCTTGCATGCGAAGCTAGGTAAAACACCATATGAACTTCGGTTTGGACATGGGCCTAGTGTCACACAATTTCAGGTTGTTGGTTGCAAATGCTTTGTTAAGAAACATGGTAATCTTGATAAATTTGAACCTAGATCCGTTGATGGCATGTTTCTTGGTTACCCATCTCATACTAGAGGCTACGTGTGCTTTTACATGACACTAACAAAATTGTGGAGACTTGTGAGGTTTCGTTTGATGAAGCTAGCCTAGGTACTAGCTCTAATATTGCAGGACCAGACCCATATCCGCAGGGTGAGAGTATTTTCATCAAAGAAGATGAAGAAGTAATGCTGCTGCCCGAAAATTCAGGAGCTAATGACATTGTTCCAGCTCCTGATTTTGATTCACAACCAGCACCAACGACCACCATTGCTGGTCCAGATCGTCCTCAAGTCACAAGTTCTTCAATTTGTGATGAACATGAAGAAGAAGGGGCTTGTCAATTGTCTACTCCACTTCGGATCCTCAAAAGTCATCCTCCACAACAAATGATTGGAAGCTTGCACGAACAAGTCACACGGTCCAGATTTTGTGATCGAAACTCTCACGCTCATTCTGAATTTGTTGCTTCTTTTAACCCAAAGATATATCACACGCACTCACTAATGAATCTTGGATTATTGCCATGCAAGAAGAGTTAGAAAATTTTAAAAGAAATAATGTTTGGAAACTTGTACCTCCACCTCGAAGTCACACTCTAATCGGAAATAAATGGGTGTTTAAAAATAAACAAAGTGAGGATGGGGTTGTGGTTAGGAATAAGGCTAGGTTGGTTGCTCAAGGTTCCACACAAGTTGAAGGACTAGATTTTGTTGAAACTTTTGCTCCTGTTGCTAGATTAGAAGCGATAAGAATTTTGTTAGCATTTGCTGCATCTAAATGTTTCAAGTTATATCAAATGGATGTTAAAAGTTCTTTTCTTAATGGCTACATAGATGAGGAGGTTTATGTCAAGCAACCAACGGGTTTTAAAAATCCAAATTTTCCTAATCATGTTTACATACTGTACAAAGCCTTGTATGGTCTTAAACAAGCCCCTAGAGCATGGTATGATAGGTTAAAAACATTCTTACTTGAAAAGGGGTTTACCATGGGCAAGGTTGATAGAATTCTTTTTGTGCTTAAGCATGGCAATGACTCATTATTCATTCAAGTGTATGTGGATGATATTATCTTTGGTTGTGCTTCTCATGATCTTGTGTCCAAGTTTTCAGCTATGATGAATTCAGAATTTGAGATGAGTATGATGGGAGAACTCACATAATTTTTGGGGCTGCAAATTAACCAAACCAAGGAGGGTACTTTTGTGCATCGAACAAAGTATACAAGAGACCTTCTTAAGTGCTTCAACATGGACAAAAGCAAGTCTCTTCGAACACCAACGGGTACAGCAACGACACTTGAACTTGATGAAGATGCTGAACCCGTGGATCAAAAAGATTATAGAAGTATGATTGGATCACTTTTGTACCTCACGGCATCAAGACCGGATATACAATTCAGCGTATGTCTTCGTGCACGATTTCAAGCTTCCCCACGTGCTTCACATCGTCAATCCATCAAAAGAATTCTCAGGTACTTACACAGAACTCAAGAATTTGTGAGTTTTCTTCCTTTATCCTCAACCGTTACTTTGAAAGATTTTTCGGATTCTGATATTTGGGGTTGTAGAATTGATAGGAAAAGTACTTCGGGTGCTTGTCATTTTCTTGGTAATTCACTTGTTGCTTGGTCCTCTCGAAAACAAAATTCAGTTGCACAATCCACAGCCGAATCTGAATATGTAGCTGCTGCTAGCGCTTGCTCATAAATTCTTTGGATTGTTCAAACACTTAAGTACTATGGGGTTGATCTAGATAGTGTTCCATTATTTTGTGATAACACTAGTGCCATTTGCTTTGCTAAAAACCCCGTGCAACATTCGAGAACAAAGCACATTGACATTAGGTATCACTTTCTCCGTGATAATGTTGAAAAAGGAATCATTGTGCTTCACCATGTAGATAACGAGCAACAATTGGCTGACATTTTTACAAAATCTTTGGATTTCACTCGTTTTTATTTCATTCGTAATGAAATAGGGGTTATGCATCCTCATGGCTTAAATTGAGGGGGGAGTTTTGAAACTTGGGAAGTCTATGTGTGAATCTGAATTTAAAATAATATGAGCATAGTATTTCATACATATATGACTTTGTGATTCTTTTTATATGCTGAAAGTTCTTACTACATTGCTCATGTTATATATTTTTTAGTTTTTGCCATGACTGGTAATTGGAATAATTATTTACACTAAATCTGGTCATGATCGAACTTTCTTGCTGTTTTAAACTTCCTGTATGCTCACAAGTGCTTTTAATAATGAAAAAATAATCAATCAACTATTCACATGTTGAGCTTTTATGTGCAAATGGAAAATTGAGAAAAAGATCAAGAGAATATGCATGCATCGCACTTCTTCTTTTGAGATGGCTTATCATTGCGCTTAGATATGAACTTGGAAGAAGTCGTGTATGACTAAAACCATGTCCTTAAGCTTCTGATTGTCAAATGACATAGGCTTGGCTTGGTTAGTTAGAATAAGGCTTATGCGCCATATAATCTATTGCAAATTTCATATGATCTGAATTTGTGCTTTGAAAAATAATTAAAATGCAGCAACAAGTGTCATGCTTTCAGGTCGTGACATAGTTAAGTTTGTGAGATCATGACTTGCTTAAATTGAAAATTACACTTGATCTCTAGCATGGCTTACACTACTTTATGTATCTCATTGATGTTATACTGTAAGTTACTTGATAGTATGGCTTGGATGAGCTTTGTTTTATATGTATATAATATAAATATGCTCATAATAATTAAAATTTCTCTTTTGAATCTTGCTAAATACATTGTCAAAAGGAGAGAAATTGATCACACATTGACCGATTCACAAGTGTTTTGGCACGATTCTTTTCAGGGGGAGAATTTTTGTTTTTCTTCTCATTTTTTTCTGATTTAAAAAGGGGGAGAAATATGTATAGGTGGGGGAATTTTTGTTTTGAAATTTCTTTCTCATTTGATTGTTTTCAAAACTTTTCATGTGAATAAGCCAATGTTTGGATTTCAAGTGGTGTTGCCAATGCATCCACCAAGGGGGAGATTGTGAGACCTATGTGTGCTGAATACATTGGCTATGACGATAAAAGTTTTGAATTCTGCCAAAACACTCGTTTTGTCAAGGTCCGACTCTAGGTCCGAGCTCCGACAAGATCCGACGTAAGGTCCGACATGCTATGGCTAGGTCCAACATGTGTTTGGTTAGCTCCGGCGGTAGGTCTGACTAGCTTTGGTAAGTCCCGGTGCTAGGTTCTGCTAGCTTTGATAAGCTCCGGCTCAAGGTCCGGTTAGCTTTGGCAAGCTCCAGAGCCAAATCGCAATGGTTCTGTTTTTATCATGCAAATGTTTCGAACTTGCTTTACATCTATGAAAAGCTTGGTTAGTATTCTTTTACTATGTTTTTGAAGTTTTATGGCTGTTTATGGTGGTTAACGTTTTGCTATGGTTTGCAACATGCTTATGTGAGGTGTTCACGTAAGGTGTTGTGGTTTTCGGAACTAACGTGAGTCAAGTCACGGACTTGTGCTTGAAAATATTGGTTGTTTATTCATATGCAGGTGTTGCTTGAGTTCAAGATATGGCTGGTGATGGGATCCATTGAACTATTCTTAGGTAGAAGATGAGGTTCAACAACCAAGTTCGGGAGGATTTGTGGTTGAGTTGATCGGGAGGTCGCGCATCATGTTTGGATCAAGAACAATGCATATGAAGGTATTGTGAACGTCGTTGGAAGGTGTTTGCACGTGTGCAAGGAGCGCATGGACGTGACATCATGGTTCCAAGGCGTGATGAAGAGATGTGGACATAAAGAATTGGTAGGAAAGGTCCAACCGGCTGGATTATGGACTAAGGCTGTGGCTGAGTTGGTTATGGCTCAAATATGGAAAGATTTGAGTTGGTTATGATAGGATTTCTTGTGGGACACGAAGTTGAGTTGTTTTAGGAATGTGCAATATGTTCCTAAGGTGTTTGGAAGTCTTAAGATTACTTCTATCTGCATATAGAAGAGTCTTGAGCAGTTATGGAAAGTTTCGATTCAGAAACTGAGTAGTATTAGAGTCCTAGTTTGAATTAGGTTGGCCTCCGGGCTGGTTATATAAGCAAGGGAGGCCAGAGCTCGTGGTAAGATGACTTGGGCTGTTCCTCTTATGTTTTGATAAAAAAATTCGTAATTTAGAGGAGATTTGTGCCTTGTTCATCCGACTTGATTTTGTTAAGTCTTTCTCGTCGAGTTTCTGGACAGTACGATAGTGCTTCAGTATTTTGATCATAACTCGAGTTTTACAGATCCAATTGACGTTATTCTTTTTGGATTGTCTTCACAACTTGATTTTATATCATCTGCGAAAACTTCACCGTCATTTGATTTGTAGTTTCTGATGTACATGAGTTTCTTCATAGTGTTGAAGATCTGGTTTTTACTTGAGTAGAACAGATTGACCCTCTTTTGATCTTTCGATCATAACTTGAGTCTTTCTTGAATGATTTCTGTGATTCTTGTTGTCGTGCCTTCATGACATGATTCTATATAATATATACCACTTTTTTCATGGTTGAACACATTTAGATCAGTTGCATACACAGTTTCTTTAACAGATTGATTTTCTGCCGAAGGGGTTTTTGTTGCTTCCGCTAAAAAGTTTAAATCTACCATTCACCCCCCTCTGGTAGATTTTCACGTGCTCTTCCATCCTACAGTTAATTAGCCAATAGAGGTGTGGGATATAGTTCTGGGAAGGGATTTAAGTGCTCTACAACTTTGTTGTAGACTTCCAGAACAGAATCACACATCAAATTGGTTGAAATTCCAGATGATTGTAAACTATCCAGAACCAGGACAGATTTAAAACACTCTCTGGATTGTTCTGTTTTTCAAGCATAACTCTCTGTAGATTAATCTAAAATAATCGAATGATACATTTTTGGAAAGTTTAGAAGAGGTATTACGTCTTTGTAATTCAAAGTTTTTGCAGATGCCGCACGGAATTCAGTGGATTGTTGAGTTGAAAACAGCAACTTTCAAAGGAGGTGCTGTTGAAATCCTTCCAGAATTCTGTTAACATTGAATTAGCATAACTTTTTAATCAGAGCTGATCTTGGGGCAAATAAATACTCGTTGGAAAGATACTGAAGTTAACTTTAACTTTGGTATTCAACTTGAGTTATGAAAATGCAAAGTACCAGGTCCAAATCTGGGATAAGTAGAAACTGGTCATTCTGAGCAGAGGAATGAACAGTTGAACTCGTTTGAGAGATTGTTGTACCTAGGAGAGTTTGATTACTTCCAATAGGACAGAACATACTCATGAGTTGTTATCTTCAACTAGTGAAATATTACAGTATATTATCTAATCAAGTTCTTTTTTCTAGAGACCATGTTTTTGTCGTATTGAAGATAAAGGGTAGTATACGTGATGACAAAGCGATATTAACGTCTCGTAGTGACCAAACCTAGTTGAGATGAACTTCCAAAGAGGAAGTCCGTCAGTTTGGATTTCACTAATTAGTATTTGGTCTGGTAATGGTGTAGCTTGTGCAAAGTTATTACATTATCTATGTACGAGATGTCTCGCATGTTTACTGTCATTATGTTTACCACAATTTTATAGACTGCTCGGAGTATGCTATCGGGCTAATGTTATTTTCGTTATGGTTGCAGATGGTTCATACCTGGACCACGTAGGAGGTCGGGGGCTCGAGTCAGCCGGGGGGTGATGACTGCCAACCACCTGCCTACGACAACACACCGCAGCAACAAACACCACCACCGCCTCCGCTTACACTAGCGGACGTGATTTCGGCGCTGGTGGGATCTCGTGAGGAGCAGACCGACGTGCTCCGCACGATTGTGCAGAATACGTCCCAGGCAGGGACACATCAAGAGAGGGGGCCTTGTGAGCCCCACATCACTACGTACTTGGATTTCATGAGTACACATCCTCCTGTGTTCATCGAAGTGGCGGAACCACTGGAGGCCGACAACTGGCTGCGGACGATTGAGTCCAAGTTCGGGTTGCTCCAACGTACGGAGCGGCAAAAGACTCTCTTTGCAGCACAGCAGCTTCACGGTGACGCTGGTGCATGGTGGGCGAATTATCTCACCTCACTAGCTGCTGGCCACGCCGTCGAATTGCGAGAATTCCGGGAGGCGTTCCACGCCTATCATATACCTCCAGGGATGATGAAGAGGAAGTTCCATGAGTTCTTGGAACTGAAGCAAGGTGGGAGGAGTGCCCATGACTACTCCCGTGTGTTCAACCATCTAGTGCAGTACGCGTCGGATTACATCTCCACCAAGGACAGGAAGCGCGAGCAGTTCTATCGGGGTTTAAATCCCGAGATGAAGACTCACCTCGCGCAATGCAATCGTGATACCTAAACGACCTCGTCAATGCCGCAATTTTGCAAGAGGATGCTCAGCGGGAATTTGCTGTTGAGCAGAGGAAGCGCAGCGCTCCACTGAGCAGTGGGGGTGGAGCTCCTCAAAAATATCGCATGGTGTACCGGACACCATCCGGTCAGCAGTGGCATCCACCGGCACAACCTCAACAGTTTGGGGGTCGTCCTTATCAGCCAACCTTATTCCGACCGCCGATGCCACCACCGCAGTAGCAGCAGATGGTGCCCCGGGCATTTCCACCACCACAAAACGCCCCGGAATTTCGGACGCCGGTCAGCGGAGGACCGCCTCGCTACACATGCTATACGTGTGGCCAGGTGGGTCATTTCTCGAAGGACTGCACACAGGGGCAGCAAAGCAGCGGGCAAGCCCAATATCAGGGCGGTGCTCGACGCCGACCACCGGTGAAGAAAGGAGGTCAGAGACCCGGGGGCATTCGTTACCTCGACAATGAGGACACACCGGAAGGAGAGAACGTGCTGGCAGGTACGTTCACCCTCAACGATCGTGCAATCATCATTTTATTTGATTCTGGTGCAACCCACAACATCAAAAGTGCATCATATGTGGTTAAGCATCAACTACAAGTCTTTCCAACCGAGTTCTCATATATGATCAGCTCACCGGGAGGGAAGATTTCAGCAAATGTGATGATTCCGAAAGCACCACTGTGCTTAGGTGGGAGAATATATCCGCCTACTATGATTATTCTTGAGGGGCAGAAGATTGATGCAATCTTAGGAATGTCATGGCTAAGTTATCATGGCGCTGTCCTGGAAACTTTATCACGGACCGTTCATCTCAACTCTCCACTCCACCATCCGCATTCACTCGTATTAGACAACCCTGTCCTGGAAGCTTCAGCCGTCTATCATACTGAAGCTCCCAAGTTAGAGGACATCCCCGTAGTCCGAGAATACCCCGATGTGTTCCCGGATGATCTCCCGGGCATGCCACCTGAACGGAACGTGGAGTTCAAGATTGAACTTGCACCCGGGACTACACCAATATAATGGAGACCGTATAATATGGCTATGAATGAGCTGGCTGAGTTGAAGGAACAGCTCAATGACTTGTTGAGCAAGGGTTTCATTAGACCGAGTTCCTCGCCATGGGGATGCTCGGCGCTGTTCGTCAAGAAGAAGGATGAAATCATGAGGTTGTGTGTGGATTACCGACCACTCAACGCCGTCACCATCAAGAACAAATATCCACTGCCCCGCATTGATATCCTGTTTGATCAACTTGTGGGTGCAAGTGTGTTTTCAAAGATGGACCTTCGGTCCGGGTATCATCAAATAAAAGATCCGGGCAGAGGATATTCTGAAGACGGTATTCTCAATGAGATATGGACTATATGAATATCTCGTCATGTCTTTTGGTCTCACCAACGCCCCAACACATTTCATGTACCTCATGAACTCGGTGTTCATGCCGGAGTTGGACAAGTTCGTGGTGGTGTTCATTGATGATATCTTGGTTTACTCCAAGTCGGAAGAAGAACACGCCAAACACTTGTGAATCGTCCTTCAACGATTGCAGGACCATAAGCTTTATGCCAAGTTCAGCAAATGCGAGTTTTTGATCAGCCAAGTGCCATTTTTGGGACACATCATCTCAGCGGAAGGCATTGCGGTTGACCCAAGCAAAATTGAACAGGTGCTGAAACTGAAAGTCCCCACTTCTGTCCATGAAGTCAGAAGCTTCCTCAGTTTAGAAGGATATTATCGGAGGTTCATCCCGAGCTTCTCCAAGCTTGCTAAGCCGATGACTGAATTATTGAAGAAGGAGACGAAATATGTTTGGAACTCAGCGTGTGAAGGAGCGTTCCAAGCATTGGTGAAGCATCTTACAACAGCCCCGGTCTTAGCTCAACCGGATACGACCAAGCCTTTCGACGTGTATTGTGATGCGTCTGGTATTAGGCTTGGCTGCATGTTGATGCAAGAAGGACATGTGGTCGCATATGGCTCACGCCAACTTCGAAACCACGAGCAGCACTATCCGACTCATGATCTTGAGCTCGCTGCTGTGGTATTGGTGTCGAAAATGTGGAGGCACTATCTTCTTGGAATCTTGGTGCATCTCTACACCGACCGCAAGAGCTTAAAGTATATCTTCACCAAAAAGGAGCTGAATATTAGACAAAGGAGATGGTTAGAATTAATCAAATACTATGAGATTGAGATTCATTACCATCGTGGCAAGGCAAACGTTGTTGCCGACGCCTGAGTCGGAAATCACATGTCCATAACCTTACCATTACATCGATGGAAGAGGAGGAACCGAGTTTATACTTGGTTCTATATGGATCACTCTAAAACCTTGCTCTCATCCCTACCATTAGGGAGGATATTATTGCAGTTCAGAAGATTGACAAAGGCATGGCACATCTCCGGAAACGGATAGACAGCGGTGATATCAAATGTTTTTGTAAGGATGATGAGGGGACGGTATGGTTTAATGACCGCATAGTCGTACCCCAGAATATAAAGCTGAGAAAGAAGATGCTTGATGAAGCTCACTTGTCTAAGTTCTCTATTCATCCGGGCAGCAATAAAATGTACCACGATTTGAAGAGTAAATTTTGGTGGACACGGATGAAGCGGGAAATTGCAAAGTACGTATCTGAGTGTGATGCGTGCAGACGAGTGAGGGTGGATCACATGAGAAAATCAGGGCTGTTGCAACCTGTGGGGGAACCCCTTCCGGGATCACTCCAGGATACACATTGGATGGTGCCGTGCGATGCGGCACCCAACAGCATACACGAAAAGAAACATTAAACATACAAAGTTTTATTTCTCAATAGTGTCATTTACAACATAATGTACCATGACGATACATGCAGCGGAAAATACATACACACGTACTCTTGGTCCTAACTATGCAACAGAGAAGACGTCCAGCCCGCGGACGCTTCTTACTAGCTTAAACAAAGATGAGTGCAGCGGCAGGGTTTCCGGTGAGTCTCTGATAGCTCACCGAACAACCATCTTCATAGCAAAATTTATAAGCTACAAAACACTAATAATGTAACCGTGAGCACGATGGCTCAGCAAGAATTGACCGACACTCCTAACATGAAACTCCACATGCTGGAATTAATAATATAGGAAAAATATGTTGCAATAACAATACGCCTACATGTTAATCCTTACTTTCAATTTTATAGCAGCAGATTAATATGCCTTAGGCAGCCCTCACATCGGAAGTCCACAATCTGTAAGGGCCTAAGTTTTTGCACACATCCAAAGTGTTCACCATACCACACACACCTCATTTGAGGAAACTTTATGAACACCCTTGAAGAGCAAGTAAACACCATCAACATTGTTATTAGAGAATAAACTCACAAAATGCAAAAGTGGCATTTCCCACATGCATATTATAGGGGCTGAGCATATGAAAAACTCATACACCTTTCTAGGAATGCTCATGCCAAATTTCACCCAAATCCAAAACCTTTTTGAGGTATTTTTGGGTGTAACTAGAAAGAGGCTAGTTTGAACTCAAATTTAAATTCAAACTACTTTTATCCCATGACTTCAAAAGTGGGAGACATATTCATACTCAGCACATTTTTGTGAGCTCACCCACCAATTTTCACTCCATTTGGAGTTGATCTTGACATGAGCTAATTTTAGCAAATTCAAACTCAATTTGAATTTCAAACTGCATATGTGCTGAAAATATATTCAAACACTTCACAACTTGAATTCTATGAAGTTCAAATGAGCATTTGGAAGATAATCCAAATTCTAAAGGGTATTAGTGGGATTACTGTTTGGAGCAGTAGGAGGAAGTTAATTTTAGAGGTTAAAAGGGGAGTGGGTCCCACTTGTCAGCCACACAAGCCAGTGAAGCGACTGAATCAACCGAGACTTGGGTCTTGCGCGCGCCCACACGGTCGCCATGGTGCTGCACGCTGCTGCCACCTCCTGGTCGCCGATCACAGCTGCAAACCGACGTCCTCAGCTATTTAGCCTCAAGCTGCCGATGGCAGCAGCCGGTTTTCACGCTGCCTCGACGTTTCCCGCACTGAGAAACCGAAGCAAGTCGCCGCACAACCCAACTCACCACCCCACCATCGACCGGCCAAAGCAGTCCTTCCCACCGCAAGCTGAGGCCACAAACGGCACCGCCGGCCTTTGCTCGACGTGCTACCGCCCTCAGCTGCTCGTGATCAGCTTCTGTTGAGCTTGTCCAAGCCGATCTTCCATCGCTCTGTCAACCCGAAAGCTCCTCCGATTTGACACCGTCGTCCAAGCAGCTCCAAGCTTCTCCAGCGTGGTAAACTGGTCTCTGAGGTTAGCATCTGTAAAAGTCCCAAAAACGTTAATGCAAAGAAACGGATGTTTGAACATCATTTGGTTTCGAGTTTGTAAAAATTGCGACTTGTTTAAATTTTTCCACATGTGATGATACACATGAGTGTCCCACCACTCTAGCCTAGGATCAAGTGAGTGTTTGGGGGACAAAGTTAAGATAAAACCCATGTGCAAGGGGGAATAAAAATTCAGAGTGTAAACTCAAATTGTCCAATTCAAATTTCAACTGAGGGCAACAAATAGGAATGCAAACTATTTGTCTCAAAAAGCTCATTTGCAGCAGACAAAACGAAAATCAGATTTCATATTTGAATTCCTTAGGTCCAAATTAGGGGTTAGGCAAAGTTTCATGAATTTTGGAAATGTTTCCTACCCATTTGTCAAATGGACTTTAAATTGCATAGGAATTCAAAATCAAATGTGAAATTGGATGAAACTTGTCCAAATCTTCAAATTCAGATCGGGTTCAAACTTTCCCACAATTGAAGGGAGTCATTTTCCAATTTTTAGGAAAAATGAGGGGATAAGTGGGACAGTGGGGCCCACATGTCATTGGGCAAAAAGTGTGACTTGCACCCTAAGTCACCTCTCTCTGTTCCCACTGAAGCAACCGACTAGCCTCTGTTCAGACTTGAACAGACCGAGGCTGGAGCGCGTGCCACCGGGGGGGGGGGGGGGATTTGCCGCCACCTCCTGCTGCTGTGACGTGCTGGCGACCAGATCCCGCCCTCATCCGCTCACGGGGTGCTATTGCCGCTCCTAAACCACCACACCGAAGCTCCAGTGCTCCCTCGCGCTAGACTGAGCAGAGACCGCCGCCGCCACCTTGGGTTCCCTCGGGAGCTGGCTGCACTCACTCGAACAGAGCCCGGTGAAGAGGAAAACGGCACCCTGTGATCATCTACTACCTCTTGGACGCACCACCGAGCGCGCTAAGCCCTCCCTCTTCCGAGCACACCGATACCTAGTGGTGGCCGAGAGAAACCGACGGAGAGGTCTCACGTGGACAGCTCTACAGAGAGTTTCTCATGCCCGAGCAAGAGCGTTCTCAGCTGCGCTAGGACTCGGTGATGCTCACCTCTGAAGCTCAAGCCATGACATGGACAACAGAGCGCGAATTCGAGAAAATTTCTCCGGCGGGCATAAACAAACCTTCCGGTATGGCACTCTTAAATTTGATCTCAATTTTCGTTCTTAGTTCTCCAAATATTGCACACAGGACCGAAAGTAGTCGTGACCATTTGCCCTTCACAACCCTAGCTTGGAAACGCACGTAGACCGCACAAATTTTAGGATTTCCGAGCTCAAACATGGAGGGGGTCTCGGGTGCACGGTGAAACCCCATTTGCCGCCGTTCCCGAGCAGTTTCAAGGCTATGCTGAGCGTTCCTAGCATCCAAGGATGCTCTAGATCCAATCACCCAAGCTTTTGGGCGCGCTAGGATCATCGGCCGACGGCGCCGGACTTCTCCCGAGGTCGCCGCATGTCGCCGGCACGTTTCTGGTTGTCTACCGCCCACGCCGAACCCACCAACCGATTTCCCATAGCCGCAAACCCACAGGCGGCGATCCTCCGGACGAATGGCAGCCAGGAACGCCCCTCCAGCGAGGCACCGCCTCAATCCGGCGAAGGGGGGCGGCGCGCGCGAGACCGCGGGCGGGAGGAAGAAGAATGGGCTGCGCCCAGCCATCAGTGACCGCGGTTTATTAATCTGATCTACTGTGGCTGCGCGCCGGAACTGTGTAGCCCCATGTGTTCTCGGATTTCATTGGCTGAGATTTAAAACGTGGGCCAAGTCCTTTTCAATAGCAAAACAATTCCAGTTTTTGCTCAAACTTAGGAAATTCATAACTTGGTGTAGGAAACTCCAAATTGGATGATTCAAATTGGGTTGGATCCATTTTTCAAAGATCTAGCCAAATATGAACCACAATTTGTAAGAAAGTCAATAATAAATTCTGGATAATTAATTAAAGTTTTCTGAAAAAGAATTATTGAGGGATTTCGGTTTATCCAAAAATCCTAAACTTTTGCCAGAATATTCTTTATGACATAATTGAACTTTAAGAAAATTTTCAGCTCATTTGGAGTTGATTTGAATAGGAATTTCCAGAGTACAATCTGCTGTTCTCAAAATGGTCCAGAAACTTTTCCAGAAAATAATTTTCCTTTGTAAAATCAATTCTGGAAAATCCTTAGTTTCAAAAATCATAGGAAAATTCAGACATTCTATATGAGCCATACTTGAAAGGGTAGTTCACTTGATTGGGCATGAAAATGCACATTACTTCAGAATTAATTCCTTGTAGCATAATTGCTTATAGAATTATTCGGGAGGAACTACTCAATGAAAAGTCCTGAATTTTGGACCAAATCACTTTCATATGACCAGGAACGCATATGTAAAGTTTCAGCTCAAGTTGAGCTTTAGATCTCCCTGTTCTTGTTCTCCATGCTTATGTATATGAGCAAAACATAGAGAATTATGGTGGGAATTATGGGAGACACAATTTCCACCCACATTAGTTGCAATTTGGCAAACTAAGTCTCTGTGTAGTGTAAGACTTCATGTAAAAATTTCGAAGTCATTGGAGATCAGGACCTTTAGTTCCTTTCAACCCATTTCAACTCATGTCACAAGTCCATTAGGAACCATAGAACATGTTAATGGAACTTCTTATGGACATGTGGTTTTCCTCTAATTCCTCTGCACAACATGGACAAGAACTTCATTCTTAGTACCCCCACACAGTTCCCTGTTATTAACGAGAAGAGTCTTTAATTCTTTAAATTGCATTATAAGAACATGTGCATATACATATTAATAGGACTTACGACGAAGGCAATAAATGGAGAAGTTCGACGGAGTGATTCCATTGAAGTAGATCAGTTGATCAAGTCTCAAGGGAGAGAAGACTCTAACTGAAATATATACTATTAGACCCTGCCAAACAGGCAAGCCCCGTTTTGCATTTAACTGCCACTAAGTTTTTACTTTGTATACACGACGTCGGTTAGATCGAATTGTGCTTAAGGCTAGGTGTTTGATACTACTATTGCATGACAAGAAAACCTATGGAGTATTTGGGTAGATCTCCTTCCACCGTGTAGAAACTGCCATGCTTAAGTAGGACGAATTAGAAGTTGAGTGGCTGGACGCTACTCGCGAGTATTGGAAACTGGGAGCACCAGAGGATTGGTTCAGAAAGTTGTTAGTAAGTTGAAATGAGACCGGGCAGGGTGTAGGGGCAACAGGACATGGGGGCCTGGGTGCTTAGACCTGTCTGTGTCGGTTGAGGACCGATCTGTGTGCGGCTCCACTGAACAAGTTTGAACGTACCGAAAGCATATCGGGTATATGGGACCCGATAAACTTATGTAACCTATACCTCCGGGCGTCGAGGCATAACGCACCGATTTATAGGTGTAGGTTGAGAGCAGCAAGGTGGAAATCTGCTAACGGGCATAGAGAGATGCTCCGTGTAGGAAACATCCTGCTCGTTTCGTGCGACCGGTTCGATATTTGGTCTGTTTGGTGAAAGGTTGTCCCGTACGACATCAGTGGAGCGTGCTGTGTGCAGCTCCGAGTATGGGTGTACGTGACGTGCTATTCGGGTATCCCTGCAGGTGTATAACGAGTCGATTTGCCATCCCTCACGGTTATGAGTACCGCTTGTTCAATGTGTCGTGACGTAGAGGTAACTTGCACTGAGATAAGGATTAATCACCATTGGTTTGAAGTTGATACTAGTAATGTAATGTTATCTCTTGTGAATAGGTCAGTGCAAATTCGATTCATTTTCACCATGAGAAAGTTACATCGGGAGAAAGCGTTTCTTGTATGATTGTGGACTCCTGATGTGAGGTGCCCAAGGTTATGTTTAATTTGATGCTAATAACACCTGAAAGTAAGGATCCATTTTTAGCCGAGTCCATATGCAACGTACTATCCTATGTTATGTTTTTACCATCATGTAGAGTTTCATTATTAGGGCCGACGGTTAAGTCTTGCTGCGTTATGCTCACGGATACTATACGAGTTGTTTTGCAGGTAATAACACTATGCTGCTGAGTGCGGTTGTCCGATGAGACTCGGAACTCTCCGAGTGGTAAACTCATGGAAACCCCTGCCGCTGCTACTACAATCGTGTTGCTAGTGAGAAGGGTCCGCGGGCTGGGCGTCTTCTCTATTGCTTAGCATAGATATGAGACGTGAGTTGTATTAGTCTTCCGCTGTAGATTATTTTGAGAAGTATTTGTAAAATTAACACTTTGTAAGATTCCGCTTGTTTTATGTAATATGATGCTTTATTATGTGTGCTGTTGGGTGCCGCATCGCACGGCACCACCCAATGCGATTCCCGGGCGAGAGGCACGGCCCCGTGACACGGGTCTCGGGTGGCCCCCCCACAGCATCGAAGTCTAGTAGCTCTCCCTGAGCTCCCTAGCTCCCTCTTAGCGCCGGTTAGCCAGAATTTCAATTTTCCCGACGATCACCGTATAGAACACCGAGAACCAAAACTCAAAATTCATCTCGATCACTTGATCACTGGAAATCCTGGACAAACTGAAGCTAGAGTAGCACCTCACAGTTACCTCAGCCAAATCCTAGCGATGATGATCAACCCAGTGAGCAGAGCACCTGATTTTGGCCACTGCCGGTGAAAACGGCTCGGGTCGCCAGTGAAGTCTACTTTCCCAACGATCTCCGGCCAAGAGGAGGGCAGGGTTAGCTTCCCCGTGCCCCAGTGGTGCTTTGCGACCCATTGGTTGATCGTGTTCACCGCCGAGACGAGCTAGCACCGTCGGACCCGAGCTCAATTCCGCCGCCACCGTCGCCGACTACGTTCCCGGCGATGTCGAGGCACGAGAAGTTGCCCGGCGTGTGCGCCGTGCTCCAAGGGTCACGTAGGAAGAAACCACCACTACAGGAATCGGGACTATAGACGACGGCCGGAAACCGTCGTCAATAAGGGCACTACCGTCGTCAATAAGTTATTGACGACGGTAAAAGCTTATAGACGACGGTTTTGAGCTGTCGTCAATTATTAGTCGTCAATAAGTTTATTGACGACGGTAACCGTCGTCAATAAATTTATTGACAACAGCTAAATCTAGCCGTCGTCAATAAACTTATTGACGACAGCTAAATCAGGCTGTCGTCAATAAGCTTATTGACGACGGCCAGGAAACCGTCGTCAGTAACCGTGGCTTATTGACGACGGTTTACACTAGGCCGTCATCAATAACAATTGCTTATTGACGACGGTTTCTGGTACCTGGCCGTCGTCAATACTAGTGGCTTATTGACGACGGCCAAGTACCAGAAACCGTCGTCAATAAGCTTTTCAATTTTTTTTAAAAAAACAGAAAATCCTGCCCTGGCTTCGAGGCCAGCCCTGGCTCGATGGCCAGATCACAGGCAATTAAAACATACATCACAGGCAGGCACAAAAACACTATACGCACGCCACACTACCCTACGCTACCCCGACCGCTGCCACCGGAGTCCAGGAAGTCATCGTGCGCTCGTCCAAACGCTGGTTGCTGAGGGGATGGAGTTTCCTGAGCCCGTGTCGCCGATCCCTATGATGTACATGTATAGGTAGACAAATTAGAAGTTCACAAATGTGTATATGATTAAATAAACTCATTACAAGTTAAAATTGAGCAAGTTAGCTAGATTTGGCTATGTTTGAGTAAGTTTGCTCATATTTTACTAAGTTTGAGAAGTATGGACTAGTAGTGTTTGTGTTTGAGCTAGTTCAAAAAGTTTTGGCTATGTTTGAGTAAGTTTGGTCATATTTGACTATAGTTGAGTAAGTTGTACCATATTTTACTCAGTTTGAGGATGTTTAACTAGTTTTCTCTAAGTTTAAGTAAGTTTGATCAAATTCAACTAAATTTGAGCAAATTTAACTAGTTGCAGCTATTATGAGAAATTTTGTACCTGTGCTCCTGACGTCGGCCCCTGTGGTAGCTGTATCGGTGGCGGCGCCCACTGAGGAAAGACAACGGGTTGTCCTGTGGCCATAGCCTGCAAATATGAAGTAAATTATTATACATGTCATTTATATATTAGAAACGTTGAGTACATTGATCTGAACTTACCTGCATGGCAGCTTGCAGTTGTAGCATGTACGAGTGTTGATACTCGTCCCTAGCCCGGAGCTCGGCTGCCTGCCTCTCGTTCGCGAGCCTCAGCGCTTCCTGCGTCCTCTGGAGCTCCTCCTGGACACTCTGGAGCTCCAGATCACGGCTGCCACGCCTGCTGGATCCACCCTGCGATGAAGAGGCCCTCGAGTAAGACCGCGCCTCCCTCGAGTCTACTACTCCATCGAAGATGGCCAACCTACACAACGAAGTAAGAGTATTAAAGTTTCGTATCTCGAAGTTAATGAAAGTAAATGAAAACAACAGAACTCACCGGCCGTGAGGTTTACCGCCACCGCTTGCATAGGCGGCTTCAGGTACGATCGGCGAGTTCTGCCAATCGTAATCGTCGCCTCGAAGCCTCCGCACCTCCTCCCCATACTTTTCCTGAAAATACAGAAAATTAAAGTCATCAGAAGTTTTAAAGATAATACAATTAAGTCAACTAAAGAACTCACCAACGTCTCTGTCGCTGTCTGAGAAGACAGCTGATCAGGCTGCGAGGGGTCACTTCCCATGTGACCCCTCCTCCACACCTGGATAGCGGTCGGCTCCTGACCGATCTCGCGCTCCTATCGATACGTGTTAGCATAATGGTAGCGATAGAAATTAACTAGAATATAATTCGAGTATCACTTACCATCCGTTTAGCAAGGCGTACGTAGCCGTCCCCGCCAAGACGGTGTTTCCCGTCCGTCCCTCGACTCTGTCGGCGGGTCATCGACACGCCTTGGAAGCCCTGGCTCGCCCAACGAGCACACAGGGAACTGTAGGCGTCCGGACAGGACTCAAGCCACGGTACGCTGACCTGCACACATTTGTTGTTGGATGAAAACATTGATGAAAATTGGATAATGAAGCAAAGTAAAATAAAGAATTTACCTCTGCGTACTGTGCCTCCGTCAAGTACTTGTCCGCCACATCCCTAAACTGCCCCGGCTCACCCTCGTCCGGATGCAACTTATAGTACGCCTTCGTAGCCCGAATGCGAGCCGTTGAAATCGACTGCGTCAGGAGCTTCCTAGCGTTGTTGTTGAAGACCAGGCGAGCGTGATCCAGCTGGGCCTCGTCCTCCAAACGGTAATATTTCTACAAGTAGAAATATACAAGTTAATGTACTTAACATATAATAGGTTCGCATTTAACAAATAGACGATTTGCTTACCATGAATTCATGCCACACATGCTCCTGGTGGTTGCCGTAGGTAATGTCCTGGGCCGTAGCGTAATCGTCCCAAGACGTAGCAGCCCGTCCGTTCACTAGACCGGGGTAGTGACAACGGATGAGCTGGCCCAGGACAGCGTTGACCTGGCGGTGGCGTCCTTGACCCGTGAACGAGTCATCGGCCCAAGACCTAATACACGATTCTCAATTAGTACATATATAAGTGTTAAAATATCTAAATTGATTTGTTATAGATTTACTTACCTATCGCCAACCGGACGAATAACGACCCGATCTTCTGGCCGTGCAGGAACCGGAGGAGGAGCCACGTAGTGGCTCCTCCTGTAATGCCGCTGTGGAGACGGCTCCACATCAGGCTCTGTGGAAGGCTCTGAAGCAGGGTCTGAATCCTGCGGTGCCGGAACCTGAAGAGGATCCGAAGCAGGATCTGTAACAGGCTCCGAAACCTGTGGTGTCTGAAGAGGACCCCTGACCTCTGTCTCCTCAGACGTAGAGTCGTCCTAAAAATTTGAAGATTGGTAATATAGATTTAAGAAAGTTATTTATATAATTTATGTAATTAATTATTCTTTACCTATCGTGACCGCTCTCGTGACCCCTGGCCTCTGTCGAGGCCCAACAGCTGAGACAGTCTACCATTGCTAGACTGACAGCCCTGGAAAATAGAGTCTGCTCTCGGGGGCAGAAAGCCCCGCGTCCCCCGTCGTCTACTGCTCGATGACATCCTGATGAAAGGAAATTTGATAATGAATTTAAAGGAAAATATAGAAGACGAAAGAAGAGATGGAAGAAACGATACTTGTACTTAATTTCAAAATTCATCAGTATCACGATCATGTACTCTACTTCGTAAACCGGACCATCGATCTTTTGTCATGGTTGTTCGCCGTTTTCGTTTTTTCACATTATGAGTCTGTACATCTTGTGCATCTCCAACTAATTCATCGAGTCGTAGACCAGGCTCAACAACAAAAGAATCCGGCAACTCTTCTTCTTGGTAAACAACATCTGCCTCATCAATGTAACCAGTATTGTCCGGTGTATATAACCGCTCACGAGGATTCACCTTTTGTACAACCCACCATGCACTAAGTTTTTCGCACGGATATTGTAGATAGTACACTTGTTCGACTTGGTGTGCAAGGACAAAGGTGTCGTAGCCTCGTAGTCGGTCCTTGTGTTTGACTTCTACCATGCCAAATTGGTTTTGTCGAGTTCCATTGTTATTATCAAACCAATCACAGTCAAAGAAGACTACTTTAAGGTCTTTATTCCCGGCAAAACTAAATTCTAGGATTTTCTTTATGATCCCATAGAAATTAGTTTCATGTCCTTCGGCATCGGCGGCCCTTGTCACAACTCCGGTGTTTGATGTTGCCCTTAGAGGACGTTGAGCTTCAAATTGAGTTGAACGGAATCGGAACCCATTGACATCATATCGACCGAAGAGTTTAACTTTAATGGATCCGTTGGACAGTTGTCGCAAATCTTCATGAACACCGACTTGTGTCTTGCACTGTCCAACATATGAAGTAAGAAGACTATTTTATGCTATGAACATAATTAATAAGAGGAACAAGACAAGGAAAACGTTACATGATTTCGAAACCACGTTTGGAAGTTAGGTCCTCCATTTACTCCATAGTGTCGCATTGTTTGTATTTGCTTGCTAGTAGGTTGCTGCTTAGACTTCCAATTTTGTCGATCGAACTCACTAAATCAGGACAAAAAAGAATTATTGGTGTAGATGTATAACACACCACACAAATTTGTATAGATGTTGAACAACCACTTACTGAAAAAAATTGTCCATCCCATCTATGTTAGCGTACATGTATAACAAAGCAGCTGTCTTTTCATCTGCTGAAGCATCATAGCTCGTGCCACTACCAACAGTGGTGCCTCTCGTTTGAAAAAGTGAGAGTTCGCTACAAGAGGTTGCTTCAGCCATATTATACCGTAACACCGATGCATTAACATTGTGTTCTTCTGCAAAGTAGACACTTGAAAAGTATCCTATCTCCTGAAGTGTAAATGCTTCGGCGATGCATCCTTCAACCCTTGCCCTATTACGAACCATCGGTTTTAGACATCTGAGTGCTCTTTCAATGTGGTACATCCACCTATATTGAACAGGGCCACCTACTTTAGCTTCATATGGAAGATGGATTAGAAGGTGTTGCATTGGATTGAAGAACCCTGGAGGAAATACTTTTTCCATCTTACATAAAAGCACGGGTATCTCTTTTTCCAACTTCTCCATCATCTCCCTTTTGATTTCTTTAGCACAAAGCTGTCTATAAAAATAGCTAAGCTCGGCTAACACTTTCCAAACCTCATCGTCAAGATAGCCTCGAAACATAACCGGCAGAAGTCTTTCCATGATTATGTGATAATCATGGCTCTTCAAACCAGTAAGATTTCCAGTCTTAACATTAACGGCTCTTCTCAGCCTAGCAGCATAACCGTCTGGGAACTTCAACTGTTTCAACCACTTGAAGACTTCTTTCTTTTCTTTTGGTCGAAGGCAGAAACAAGCTCGTGGTTTGCCACCAGCTTCGGAGAGCTCAAGACTTGGTCGGTTACAAACCTCTGCCAAATCCTTCCGAGCTTTTATATTGTCTTTTGTTTTTCCCGTCATATCCAAGCACGTGCTTATGATGCATTCGCCCATGTTACGTTCCTGGTGCATGACATCAATGTTATGCATTAGAATTAAAGACTTCATATACGGTAACTCCCATAGTGCACATATATGAGTCCAATTGTGATCCTCTCCGTAACCAACAAAATATCCAGGACGACCTTCATCTGGCACTAGATTATTGAGCTGTTTAACAATTTCCGACCCGTTCAGACGTTGTGGTGGTCCCTTTTTTACAATGGTACCCTTCCTGAAGGCATTTCTCTGTTGCCTAAACACGTGATTTGGCGGTAACCAACGTCTATGACAATCAAAGTAGCATATCTTGCCACCATGAATTAGACGAAAACAATCCGTGTCCGAAGCACATATTGGACATGTCAATCGACCATGAGTGCTCCAGCCAGAAAACATGCCGTAAGCTGGAAAATCATGAATAGACCACAAGTACGCAGCTCGAAGGTTGAATTTCTGTTTTCTATAACAGTCGTACGCTTCGACTCCTGTCCATAACATTTTGAACTCTTCAATCAATGGCTGCATCATCACGTTCAGTCGTGAACCAGGATGATCCGGTCCAGGTACAATAAGGCATAGGAACATGAACTCATACTTCATACAAAGCGATGGTGGTAAGTTGTACGGAATAGCGAACACGGGCCAACATGAGTATGGTGTGGCGTTTGTACTAAACGGTGAGAAGCCATCTGTCGCCAACCCAAAGCGAATATTTCTCGCGTCATTGGCGAAATCTAGATCGAAGTGGTCAAGCGCCTTCCATGCCTCACCGTCCGACGGGTGCACCATCATGCTGTTGTTCTCACGTACACCTTCTTTATGCCACCTCATGTGTCTAGCAGTTTTTTTAGATAGAAACAAACGCTTGAACCTAGGTGTGACAGGCAAGTAGCGAAGCTGCTTCCGTGCGACTTGAGTCATTACTTTTGAACCGTCGTCATTAACAACTTCGACAAATCTCGCTTTACCACATTTTAAGCACTTGTTCTCGTTGGGATGCTCTCTCCAAAAAAGCATGCAATTGTCTAGACACATATCAATCTTCTCATATTTCATACCTAGACCAGAAATCAACTTCTTAGACTGATACATATCTTTAGGCACTTTATGTGGTTGTGGAAGGATATCGCTGATCAATTTGATAAGATCGTTGTAGCAGTTATTGGAGAAGAAATACTTAGACTTAATGGCCATAAATCTAGTCATGAAAGTAAGGAGCGTCACTTCGGTGTGTTCATGCAACGGCTCTTCTGAAGCTTTGAGAAGCGTGAAAAACGCTTCAACCTCCGTTGGAGGAGGATCCTCCATCAATTCAGGATTTATAGCATCAAGCATCTCGTCCATCCTATCGACCCCCGTGTTGTCATCCTCATCTGAAACTTGTAAGGGTTGAGAAGATGTCTCACCATGAAAGGTCCACACCTCATAATCTTGCATGAAACCGTATCGACATAAGTGAAACGCCAAATTCACTTTGTCCCAACACTTTGCACCTTGACATTTCGTACATGGGCACCGCACCTTATCGATCTTTGACAATGAAAACGCTCGATCTACAAAAGCATCTGTCTTTGCGAACCACTCATCCGAGTGACCACCAGAACTGTTCTTCCAACCGGTATACATCCAACTACGATCCTCACCCATGTTTGAATCTGCAGTTTAATGTCAAGGAAATTATAGTTACTTTATAATTTATTTATGTCACGGCCCTACATCTATTGGAAAGGATAGGTCCTAAACCCACCCAAGAGTGATCGAGCGGAGCGTGCTCACGACGAGACGCGTGGTATGGATCCGAACGAAATTTCGGCAGCATAACCCCGCTGTTCTCCACTGCACGCCCGAAAATGGTGCAGCAGAGAACAACAGGGTTATGCCGTCGAAATCTCGTCTAGATCTAAACCCGCATTTCATCACATGCCACGCCCCCTCGGTCACTCCCAGGCTGTCCAAAAAGGGACAATTCCGAACGTACACGCCTCACATGCGCAACACATGTGAGACGGGCCCGTTCGAAACGGGTGACGCATGTTGTATAGGTTTACGTCAATCTTTCGTTTTTGAGTCATTTAAAAGAGAGAGAGGAAAGAACGAGAGAGAAGGAAAAAAGGAGAGACAAAGAAGTGGGTCAGCCGTCCTAAGTTATGCCCAGTTAGGGCCTGCCATTATCTTACGACGCCTTTAGGGTTAGCCGTCGTACGTTATACTCCGTTGTAAGTGGTTCAAAGATGAAACCCCACCGTTGGGGCCCGCCGTCCACGCGCGGGAGCTTCCCGTCCTCCGTGCCTGTCTCGACTAATACATTACCACTAAATGAGCCGTGACAGACCCTAAATGGGTCGTGTCAGGCCGGACCGGGCCGAAACCCATTTATTTACATATAGTAACTAATCACACAATCAATCAAAGTATTAATTAAACAATAATCAATTACAATACTAATTAAACAATTAATCAACTAAGGTCGGACGGCGCGCCAGGGCGGGGCTTGGGGCGGGGCCGGGCGGCACATCAGGGCGGGGCTCGGGGCGGGGCGCGGCGAGCGGCAGCGGCCGAGGCGCGGCCAGGGCTCGACGCGACCATAGGAGCGCGCTCGGGACCTGCATCCAGGGAGCGGCGGCTGCCAGAGGGCGCGACAGCGACAGTCGGAGGAGACCAGACGGCGGCTGGAGAAGGCGCGGTACCGGCGGCCGGAGAAGGTTCGCCTGCGGGTAGAGGAGGCACGGCTGCGGCGTTAGGGGAGAGAGCAGGTGCCCGCCAGGGAAAGTGTTGGGGTGAGGCGGCGCCCAGGGAGGAGAGGTCGCCGGCGGAGCGCCGGCCATGGTTGGTGGCGCTGCTGGAATCGGGAGAGAGAAGGGGAGGGAAGCCTAGGGTTTGGCTGATACCATATTAGAGGATGAAAACAGAATTAGTTCATTGATATGGGTTAGGGGTACATATATATAGGGTACATGACTTGACAGACAAGTAGCCTAATGACTAATGACAATCACCCCTAATCCTAATACACGTATATGCTAACAATCACTTGGCAGCAATTTACTATACGGAAATAACCATAAGAAAAGTATGTAAAATGAGAAACCAAAAGCTTCCATATAACTGGGATAATAAACAGGATGGGCTCAATAAGTATCGATTCTATGCAAAATGTTAGAACCACAATGGTGTCAAACCAATTAGGTGCATCGCATTGAATGTTGACCAATGCAATCTTTGGGGCTACTTATTGATTTTTTTCTAATCACTTTTCTTCTATATTGCAATATGCTATATGCATTAAAGTTTAACCTTCTCATGGTCATTTTTTTCTCAGATGCAGATGATGCTGATTCCTTAGTTGTTGATGCTTGTAACCTTCGTCCATCACTTGTTTGGAAAGATGGCCAGTGGGCTGAGTGGTCCCAATCCAGAGAAAGGAAATCTAAATCAAATAACCTTCATCCAACACGGTTTAATTTTCGCTTAAGCTGATCACCCCTCCCAAAAAAAAGAAAAAAAAAGCTCTCTGCACGCAGCCTTTGGTCCAGCTGATCCTTTTTATGATGTGGAGCTGTGGAGTAGCTACTGATTAGTTCTAGCCAAATGCGTGATGTTAAACAAATGCACCAAGGACAGCCAGAGCTAAACATGGTCTGGCCAGAAAGTAGGAAACGTATGATTGACTGTACACTGATAAGCAGGGAGCATGCGTGAGGCGTTGGTCCGAAGGTTTCACGCAGGTGCTTAAATTTTCTATCCAATTCCTGAACCTCTAGTATAAACCTCAGCAGCATCTGTCGTCTGCATGCATGCGTGTAGGTTCAAGACCACCGCCCCGACTGTAACTAAGGAACACACACACTTTGCACGCCTTTGAATTCTGAAGTGCAATGCGTGTCTGAAGATAAGCAACATGCAGTTTGCCGATCAGGAATTTAAAGGTGGGAAATAAAATCACACAGTTACAGTAAGTACCATTACGTAAGTGAATCGTCCGTCATCATCAGACAATGGAGACGAACTCTGGGGCTTGCTTGTCTCGTCAGAATCAAATCGAACGCCCGAGAGCGAACCTTCGGCCGGCCGGACGGGGGAGGGTCCGGAGAGGCCAGACGGGGGGAGGACGGCGAGGCCTGCCGGCCGGTCGCCGGCGGCGCGGCCGGGGGGCGAGGAAACCGGGGGAGAGGCCGGAGGGGGAGGAGGAGGGGGACTTACCTCGGCGGTGGCGGCGGGGACCGGCGGTGGCGGTGGCGGGGACCGGCGGGGAGGGCGGCGGCGACGAGAGCTCGGCGCGAGTCGGGAGGCGGCAGTGGCCGCCTCCCGGCTCGCGTACGGGTTATATGTCCCGTTATTGACGACGGTGCCTGGTCACCGTCGTCAATAACGCCTCGGGTGGGCCCGAATTAAGTTAAAGACGACGGGCACCGTCGTCAATAATTTATTGACGACGGTGCTCGTTCAGCCGTCGTCAATAACTGTGTTATTGACGACGGTACTAGGTCACCGTCGTCAATAACTCCTCGGGTGGGCCCGAATTTAGTTAAAGACGACGGGCACCGTCGTCAATAATTTATTGACGACGGTTCTCGTCTAGCCTTCGTCAATAACTGAGTTATTGACGACGGCTTTATCTAGCCGTCGTCAATAACATTAAAGACGACGGCCCCGTCGTCAATAAATTTGGCCGTCGTCTATGATCGTTTTTCCTGTAGTGCACGTCGAGAATTAGGCAGTAACGGCCGAGAACGAACCGCACCACCGTCGCTGTGCGTCGCACGCTCGGGCGCTGGCGGGAGGTTGAAGAAGACACTGTGCATGGGACCCACTGTAAATGTCCCAAAATTTTGAATAAAAAGGTACTGAAGTTTGAACACCATTTGGTTTCAAGTTATGAAAATTTAGACTTGTTTAATTTTTTTCCACATGTGATGACACACATGAGTGTCCCACCACTCTATCCTAGGATCAATTGAGTGTTGGGGGACAAAGTTATTTTAAAACCCATGTGTAAGCTCTCATGTGCAAGGGGAAATGGAATTCAGAATTTTAAATTCAAATTTTAAATGAGGGGAACAATAGGAATGCAAACTGGTTTGATCAAAACCTCATTTGCAGCAGCCAAACCAAAGATCAGGTTTCATATTTGAATTATTTATGTCCAACTTAGGGGGTAGGCAAAGTCTCATGAATGTTTGAAGATAATTGCTACACATTTTTCCAAATAGACCTAAATATACAATGAAATAAAGTACATATTTGAATTTGGATGAATTGTGCCCAATTCTCCAAAGGCAGTTCAGTTTTCAACTCCACACAAGTGAAGTTCATCATTTGCAAACTTTGGAGATATTTTGGAAAGTTTGATTTCAACTTAGAAACGAAGTTAAGGCAAAGGAATTGCTTGATTATGCGTCACATGAAATAATGAACTCCAAAATGGTCATATGAGGGAGTTAAAAGTGTTCTTTAGCCCATGCTTAGCACAGGTTGACATGAGGAAAGAAATTCACTCCACCAATCTCATTCATGTGCACATCCTTTGTGGGTAGAAGATGAGGGAGATTTAAACACAAATTTGAATCGTTCAAAAATTTTCATGGTCAGATTGTCTAAATGCATTCGGGTGAATTCACAAATGCATTCCTCAAGTATTCAAGAGTTTAAGTTCCATGTTTGGAGAATTTTGGAGCTTATCTACCATTTATTCGAAGGAATATTTGCGAGCATATTCAAATTCAAATTTGAAATTGGAAACTGAACCAAATGTGCTCAATTTTGAAATCAGATTTCATATTCAAATTCCCCACATTATGTTTGGCCTATTCTCCAAATTTGGTGAGATTTTGACAACATTTGCGTGGGAATCTCAAAGAACAGTGGGGAAATCAAATAAAAGGGGCCAGACCCACATGTCATACACCACAATTCAACAACCGACTCTGTTTTTCCCCGGACGCGCGCGCGCTCGACAGACAGCTTCTCCAACCACGTTGACGGCTCGCGATCGCCGGCTCCTGCCCTCCCGAGGCTCGCCTCGCTCTTATCCTCCACATGGTAGCACAACCGGAGTTTGTTTTCTCACTCGTAGCTCAGCTCTTAGTGTTTCTCTCCTGCATGAGTAACAGCCGGCGCCGCTTGCCATGTTCCGATCGCCGCAGCTCACCTGAGCACCGCCTACTCGAGCTGTCCACACAAAAAAGCAGCACCTGCTTGTGCTCTACCGTGCTAGCCCCACAACACCGACGTTTCCAGCTCGTGGTGCTCACAAAGCAATGATTAGCGCCGAGAACCGAAGCTCACCGGCGGAAGCTCTATTCGGTTCACTGTGGGCAGCACGCCACGGCCGTCCTTGCGTCAAACTCATTGCACAAGAAAGGTGTGCCATCTTTCCTAGCTTGTGTAGTTGCAAGCCGTATAGCGATTGATCAACCGGGCGAGGAGAATTTCCAGATTTCCCGAAACCTAGTGTATTCGGGTAGAGCTCGGTCTACCCCGAAATTCAAGTTACTCGGGTAACTACTGCCCGAGCAAGCTTGAAAGCACCTTCCTCACATCCTAGTGCTCCTCCTCGAACAAGAATAGAGAAAATGATCCAGAAACGACCGAGTTATTGCTGTTTTTTTGGGTCGCCATGGAAAAGCACCTCGGGTCACCATGGAGCCCTAGGTTGCCGGCCGTTTCACCAATGTTAGACTCCATGTCTAGCTTCTACGAGTTTCCCTGGTGCTCTAGAGCCCGAGAGCCGATCATTTGGTGAAGAAATGACTGAACCTAACCTCGCCGGATTTTTAACTTTCTCTGTGACTGGTGCGCGCTAGTTTCCGGTGAACCTCGACCACCGGCGACCCCCTAGCTGAATTCAGCGCCTCAAATTAAGGGGGGGGGCGGCGAGTTTGAGGTCGGGAGGTGACCGGAAAGTGGGTTCCGGCGACTCTCGCCGGAGGGCGCCACCGCTCGTGTCTCTGGCGCGAGGTTGAAGAAGATAGCTGATGGGTGGGATCCACAGACAGCGTTTAAACATTTCTAGAATTTCCAGTTTTCAGTTTAAACATTGGAGAGACACAACTTTGTTTAGGAGTGTCCAAAAATTGTAAAATAAATTTTGTTGGATTCATCTCAGAGAGTAGTATCCAGGGGTACAGCCCAATATTTATGAAAATTCATGGATTTGGCTCATTAATTCATATAAGGAAAATTTTGTAGGAATTTTTTCAGGAGTTCTGTGTATCGGAAAATTCCCAAATTTGAGAAGGAGATTCTTCCGAAAACACTTGAACTCCAGTAAAACTTTTAGAGGCATTGGACCTCATTTGCTTGGCCAAATGTGGTGTTAATTCCTTATGTCTCTGAAAAGTGGAAAATAGAATAGAGTTCATTTTCAGATTTTCCCCAATTCTTGTAAAGATCATATCTTTGTGGAGGAACCTCCAAATTTAGTGATTCAAATGGGGTTAGATTCAGATTGAAATACTCTATCCAGATATGCAACCAAATTTGCATGAAAGTCAATAATTAATTCTGGAAATTTCTTTGAAGCTTTTCAGTAAAAGAATTTTAGAGGGAATTTGGTTTATCCAAAACTCCTCAAATTTTGCCACAATAATACTTACAATGTTATTGAACCCCTGTAAAACTTTCAGCTCATTTAGAGTTGAATTGTGCAGGAGACTTCAAATTTCAATTTACTGTATTCAAATGAATACAGAAACTTTTCAGAAATTATCCCAGAGTTGGAAAAATCATTTCTGGGCATTTCCTAGATCCAAAAACACTAGGACAATTCGTGCAGATTCTATGAACTCTAATTGGGAACCGGGAAACCAATGTAACTCGGGTAGCTGGGTGTTGAGGAATTGCCTGTCGTTCAGAGGATAGGTTGAGAGCTCGAGGTGTAAATAGGCTGGCGGCACTGCGAATGCACGCGCAGAGACCTCTTGCTCGGGACGATAGGACCGGTTCAACACTTGGCTAACGGGTGAAAGGTGGTTGCGTACGACGTGCATGATGGTTGCTATAGGCAACATCGAGTACTTGCTTCACAATCTTCACGTAGAGGCTACACGCTATGAATAATATGCATATGTGTTTAAATGTAAAGCTTTTGCTAAACAAGTTGTTAAGACAAGTTTAAAACTGGAACACTGTTTAAGAATTTAAAATGACACTGGTGCTAGTGGTTTAGGTTTGGGTTAAGCAACATGATCAAGTGCTATGTGTGCTTCCTAATTGTTGCATTTTCTCATAGGACTGTTGTATCACAACGTGCTGATCCAGAGCTCAAATTTATCTGAGAATTTTCCTGTGAGTTCCTTGTCACAAGAAGACATTCTGGACAAAAATTCAGAATTGTTCAATTAGTGGTTCATCCAGAACAATTCCCTAAGTATTTAGGCAAAAAGGAATTAATTCTGAATAATTTGCACTTTCATGCACATTGAAGTGAACCACAATTTTTTACATAGCTCAGGGAGAATGCATGAACTTTCCTAGGAATTTTGGAACTAGGAGTTGCCCAGAACTGAATTTCCGAGTTTTGGATATTCTCTGAAATTGTTTCTGTATTCATTTGAACATAGCAAATTGAAATCAGAATTCTCTTAACTAAATAACCTCCAAATGAGCTGAAATTTTGACAGGAGTTAACTAACATCCTAAAGAATATTATGGCAAAATTTGAGGATTTTTGGATGAACCAAATTCCCTCTAAAATTCTTTTGCTGAAAATTTTAAAGAATTTTCCAGAAATAAATAATGACTTTCATACAAATTGGGTTGCATATTTGGATACAGTTTATCAATATGAATCTAACCCAATTTGAATCACTAAATTTGGGGCTTCCTACACAAAGATATGACTCTTCAAAGTTTAAACCTAATTAGGAAAATTCTGGAAATGTTTAAACTCTGTCGTGGGCCCCACATGTCAGTTCATCCCCTTCCTCGCGCCAAACAGAGGCCAACGGCGGCGTACGCCGGTGAGGGTTGCCGGACTGAGGTTCACTGTCACCGGCCGAGATGAAACTTGCCGCCCCCATGTTTTTAGACACGCTGAGATCGTCGGGGGGGGGGGGGGGTCGCCGTCGGCCGAAGATCACCGGAAAAGGGTGCGCGACTGCGGCAACGGCCGCTAGGGTTCCGGCGTGGTCGTAATCCTTCTACACCACATAAAAACGGTTGGGAATTGCTCGGAGAGCACCATTGCAGCTTGAGGATGCTGAAAATGGATGCCAGACCCCGTGAAAAGACCGGCAACATCGAGCTCCAAGGTGACCCGAGGCGATTTCTCCGTGGCGGCACGAAAAATGGCTAGAACTTGGTCGATCATAGATGTTTTCTCTCGGTTCTTCTTCTAGGAGGGCCCCTAGGAAGTGTAGAATCTGTGTGCAAGCTTGATCGAGCTTTGGTAGATCGTGGAACGCGAATTTTTGGGTAGACCGAGCCCTACCCGCATGTACTAGGTTTCGGGAAACGGCAAAATTCTTGCTACCAGTTCTAGAAAATGCTAAACGGCCTCCGGCTACACGATCAGGACATGCAAGCGCACCTTTCGTGTACAGCAAGTTGGGGAAGAGGGTAGCCGTGGTGCTCTGTCCACGGTGGCCCGACTTCGGTTTCCGCCGTTCGCACCTGGGCCTCGGCGTTGATCTTCAGATTATGGCCAACAGCAGCCCCGAGCGTCGGAGCTGAGCTGGGGAAGACCTTGTACACACGTTGGCGCTCCCTTTTTGTGTTGACAGCTTGAGCAAAGGAGGAGCAACGCCGGCTTGCGATCGAGAAGGACATAGGCGTCGCCGGCGGCTCTCTTTCGCACGTGGGAGCAGAACAGACGCTGAGAGCACGAGCTGGGAGTGGCGAAATAGCCCTGTTGCACTCGTGGTGAGGTGATCAGAACGAGCAAACTCGAGGGAAACAGGAGGTGGCATCGGAGAGGATCAGTCGAGGTCGGCTGCCCGGAGCTGTCGTTCACGAGTGCACCCGAAAAAACCAGAGTCGGTTCACTGCACAGCCAATGACATGTGGGTCCTCTCATTTGATTTTTTTCACCACTGTGCTTTGAGATTCACACGCAAACGTTGTCCAAATCTCACCAAATTTGGAGGATAGACCAAACATGATGTGAGGAATTTGAATATGAAACCAGATTTCAAAATTGATTGCATTTGGTTCAGTTTCCAAAATCAAATTTGAATTTGATCTCAAATAATGCTTTGAACAAATGGTATATGAGCTCAAAATTTCTCCAAATTTGGAACTTAAGGTCTTTAATACCAGAGGAATGCAATGGTCATCTCACATATAGGCCTTTGGACAATCTGAACTTGATTCCTTTTCAAAGATTCAAAGTTGTGTTTAAATTCCCTCCCCTCTACTCATAGAGAATGTGCACATGAGTTAGATTTTTGAGAGTGAAATTCTTTCCCTGGGTTAACATGTGTTCATTATGAGCTAAATAAAATTTTTAACTTCCCCACATGTCCATGTTTGTGTTTATAATATCATGTGACACAAACTCAAGTTATTCCTTTGCCTTAACATTTTGAATTCAGCACGAATTCAAACATGATCATAATTCACTCCTTTTTAGCTCACCCTAAAAGCAGAAGGTTGCCACCATAATTCTCCTCAATTTCAAATGTATGAACTTCCATGTGTATTCAAATGTTTGGTGGCAAATTGAGGTGAGAATTTGAGTCTGAGGATCTGCTTTTTTATTCTTTCTCATATAATTGTATGATTTACACATGAGTTTAACTCCACCTTGGTCCAACACATTCAAATGAATGCTTGAACCCGTGTTGTTGAACCCCACGTATACCATCCCGTGTAAGAAAGTTTTCGCATGTCCCATTTTTCATGAACTCGAAAACACAATGACGTTCAAGCATCCGTTTCTTTACATTCACGTTTTTGGGACTTTTACAGTTATGCCCAAAGTGGAAGATAAACTTAATGAGCTCTACATCTACAGCATACACGGTTTCAAGACATTAGTAGTTCAATGCATCATATTCATCTGGTCTCTTTCACTTCTTACTATGTCACAGCACAGTGAACAAGCGGTACTAAATAGCCACGAGGGATGGTGATTGCAATCAATAGACACCCGGATAAGACGTCACATACACCCACTTTCAGAAGTGTAGTGCTTCACACCTTCCTACTCTGTTGTATGCAACAACCTTTCAAAGGAAACCCAAATGCCGAACCGGTGCATCCGTAACGGGCAGGAGGTCCCTGCGTGGAGCGTGTCTGTGTCCACTGGCAGATTTACACCTTACTACCCTCAACCCACTCCTATAAAACGGTTGGGTAAGCCTCGGCACCCAGGTTAACCAATTACATCGGTTTCCTGCTTATGTCAGTATGCCATCTGGTACTGTTCAAAATTTGTCCAGCAGGTCCACACACGACTCAATCCTCAATCGACACCAACAGGGCTACGCACGTGAGACCTCCGCTCACTGCATCCTACCCCCCCCCCTGCTGGGTCTCAGTTTCACATTCTTAAGCCATTCTCTACTCTTTTCCATCCTGTGTGATAAAATCTTACCTCGCGAGTAGATTCCAACTACTCGACTTCTACTGAGATGGAAACTCATCCCACGAACCTGACTAGGACCTCCCTCCTATTGCGTAGACCGTGTATGCACCATTCTGCATTCATACCATTCAAACGATAAGCACATGTTTGTATATTTCATCCAGTCTATACAATAGTAGTGCGAGAATGAACAATTTATATGCATAACATTAATACATATGGATAAAGTATAAACTTTATACAACATATACATCCCTGGACCATTTCACCACAATCGAGTTCGAAGGTAATGAACTTTATGGTTTAAAAGTTTATTTCGACCATCGTGGGTCGCCACAGGATGTTAAGTGCGTTAGCATGCGTAAATCCTCGCTATTGTACTGGACCCAAACATGTCCTCGCTCGAAGTGATATGTTGAATGCATAACATTTTTGACTCCAACTCACTATTTTACAACAGCCGTTGGATATCAAAATGTGAAACCAAGTGTTTTGAATTGAGCACTTCAAACATGGTTTTCTCTGTCCAGCTTCTGATCCAGCAGACCAGTTTAAAGAATTTAACTGTTTTGGCCACCTTGGAGGCAAAACCTGGACTGGAGTTCAAAAACAAAGTTGTAGTAGACATAAAAAGGAATCCAGATTGAATTTATCTTCCACCATAGCCTTTCTAGTTTATGAGTTATGATTTTTAAAATTTGACAGAATTTTCTCAGGAATTTTGACAGCACCTCCTTTGCAAGTGGCTGTTTTGTCCACAAAATTCAAACTATTTCTGTCCCCAATCTAGGATGACACTGAACTAAAAAGTTGTAGCACATTCCCTACACTTTCCAATGGTGTCTTACTGTACCCTTAGAATTTTTCTGCAATAAGTTATGGTCGAAATACAGAAAGTTCCAGAGAGCATTTTTTGTCTTCCCTGTTACTGGACAGTGCATACTCATCTGAGATTTCCATCAATTTGGAAGGAGATTTTGTTCTGGCGTTCTACAGAAAAGTTTTAGAAGACTTCCAACCCTTTCCAGAATGGTATCACACACCTCCATTGGTTCAATCAATCATAAGTTCTACCCTGTTTAAATTCAGAAAAAAATCTGTCAAAAAAGGGGAGGTTGCTCCTAAGTTTTTGGAAATGAATCTACACTCCCAACTGACTCTTAGTTCAATATGGGAGTTTACTAACCCCTAAATTGAATCTTAAACTACAATTTGATTCTTTTCTTTAAAAATATACTTTTTATGCAACTACGTTTTCTCACCAAAGAAAAATCATAAGCCGGTATTCCGGCATATACGTGTCAAATGGTGGAACTAAGAACGTCACTCACAAAAGATTTCTAAACATCATGCGCTAACGTGGTTCATGTACCTGCAGAATACCACACAATAATGGTGCACACAAATATTTAGCATTTAAGGCAGGTCCATATCATAGTAAAAACATACGGTCCGTATCATTTCCATACGGATCGTCCTTGGGTCAAGCCACGTCTCAAGGTACATGATCGTGTTTTCACACCACAGGACGAGGAACCCAAGTAGAGCGCGTAAGGGTCGCCACGATTGGGAATTTTATCAACCCAACGGATACCACCTATTGCCTCATGACCGTTGAGGCACGCCGATGGCGAGCACTGCCTATGGCCCTTTGAACATTGAATGTTCAAGAGTTGCATACTACCGTGCTGCTTACCACACGATGGGGTATTCTCACTTTTGCCTAAAGCACGCTGGAGATCAGCGTTTTCATATGCTCTCAGAACCATGTGAAGGTTCAGAGACTCATATTAACTATTGTGCCAGCCACGGTAAACCATTCCATACCATTACTCGTATGGCGAGCTTACCGCAATTGATCCACCTGCGGTGGCATACCTTACCTCTTACCTGACGTCGGAGCGTCGTTACAGAATATATAACACATAAATTTGCTTTTCCACCTCAATTTCTATTACTATCATAGACCTTATATGGGCATAGAGACAGGGCCGGCCCTGACTTTTTCGGGGCCCGGGGCCAACAAAAAATCTTAGGCTCTCATTGACCGAAACTATAGAAAGATAATTTATTACTTATAACTATATTATAAAATTTTATTACCACTAACCGTCACAATAATAAGTTTGACATAAATAACACACTTAGATGAGAGAAAAAATAAGAGAAAATCAACTAGTCTAGAAGTAGTATATGTAGAAAATCAATAAAAACAACGGCAATAAAGTGGTGGCATGCAGTCCTGTAGCCTTGAGAAGCTCAGCGATATCACAATCGCAATACGCAACCAAAGAGAATAAAGATAGGATTCAACAATTGGCGTCCAGTTCAGAAGAATAGGCGAGGTAACGATGTGGAGCGGCTCAACCTCTACCGCTCTGCATGGCCATGAGTATTGTTGGAACTCCCGTTTTTTTGTTAGGATGACCATCTACGTAAAATATACAGACTCAATCCACAATTTCACTGGTTGTCATTCTTGGTTAATTAATTCTTTGTCATATGCCACTTTGATCACATTTACTTATTTAGTTGTGTAGCGTGATAAAAATTTATAGACTAAATTCAGAGGGGGCCCTTAATTTTTGGGGGCCTGGGGCGGTCGCCCCTTGGGCACTGCCCCAGGGCCGGCCCTGCATAGAGACTAATCATCACTCGACTACTTCTAAGATTTCAAAATAGGCTCTTTTCGAGCGTGCTATTCCTAATGTGTCTCTGATACCACGTCTATGGGGACCACCCTGTGGTTCACCCACTCTGGGATCGCAGAGGGTGGTGCCGTGCGATGTGGCACCCAACAGCCCACAAGAAAAGAATACGAACAACATACTGACTTTTATTTGACATAAAAACAGCAAAAGTCTCTTACAAACTTAATATACAGCAGAAATACTATACATATCTCCACTCTCCTACTAACTAAGCAAAAAGTGTAGCCGTCCAGTCCAGGGACGCTACACACTAGCAGCACTCAAATGAAGGTCACGGCGGCTTGCAGTGCTCCATATCGGCCGTGTACCCCGACGGGCGCATCGCCTCGTCCATGGACCCTTCCTCATAACTCTCACCTGCACGCAGATCAAATATTGCAACCGTGAGCGCGATGGATCAGCAAGGCTTAACCGACACTCCTAATCATGAAACTCTACATGCAAGCATTGCTAATATAGGAAAAGGATATTGCAATAAAGACACACCTAGATGTTAATCCTTACTTTCAATTTTATAGCAACAGTTTAATGTGCCTTAGGCAGCCCTCACATTGGAAGTCCATAATCAAACAAGAAACGCTTTCCTTTGATGTGGTTATGCCCAAAGTGGAAGATAAACTTAATGAGCTCTACATCTACATAATACATGGTTTCAAGATATTAGTAGTTCAATGCATCATATTCATCCGGCTTTTTCACTTCTTACTACGTCACAGCACAGTGAATAAGCGGTATTCAAATAACTGCGAGGGACGATGATATCAATCAGTATACACCCGGATAACACGTCACATACACCCACTTTCAGAAGTGTGGTGCTTCACACCTTCCTACTCTGTTGTATGCAATAACCTTTCAAAGGAAACCCAAATGCCGAAACGGCCCATTCGTAACGGGCAGGAGGTCCCCGTGTGGAGCATGTCTATGCCCACCGGTAGAATTACACATTGCTACCCTCAACGCACACCTATAAAACGGTTGGGTAAGTCTCGGCACCCAGGTTAACCAATTACATTGGTTTCCTGCTTATGTCAGCATGCCATCCGGTATTGCTCAAAACTTGTCCAGCAGGTCCGCACACGACTCGGTCTTCAATCGACACCAACAGGGATACGCATGTGAGACCTCCGCTCACTGCATCCTATACCCCTGATGGTTCTCAGTTTCACATTCTTAAGCCATTCTCTACTCTTTTCCAGCTTATGTGATAAAATCTTACCTCTGGAGTAGATCCCAACTACTCGAGTTCTACCGAGATCCTAAGAACATTAGCATGGCATTCTCTACTCGTTGACTTGTAAACTACCCAAACCTCCATAGGATTTAAATGTGGCGGACCGGAATGCGCTCATCCAGGATCATAGAGGGCGGTGCTGCACGATGCGACACCCGACAGCACACATCATAAGGATACATTGTATACATTGAAAACCAACTGAAATGTACAAAGTAGTACATTATTGAGTTACAAACTAGTGTTTATGTTACACAGTGGAAGTTAAATTTGTACAACTCACGCCCGCCTATCTAGCAAAAGTCGGTTGCCCAGCCCTAGGGCAACCCACACTAGCTGCACTCCTCAGCTTAGCGCGGCGTGTACGGCTCCCACTCAGCCGTGGTCCCCAACGGAGGGTAACCCTCGCCGGTGGACTCGTAACCCAAGTCCGTGGGATGCTCCTCACCTGAAAAATACTGAAGCAGCAACCATGAGCACGATGGCTCAACAAGACTTAACCGACTCGCCTAGGCATGAAACTCTACATGTGGTGTACAACGAACATGGGACGGTAATATTGCAGCAAACGGATACGCCAGTAAGTTCATCCTTAGTTCATCTTTTAGCCACAAGTTAACAGTCCATGAATCTGAAATTTAGTAAGCAATATTTGGTGGCACACATGTAGCAATACAATTATATCATACAGCAGAATTGAATCATAGCATTCCGTAAATTATCTACGTTACGACACAGTGAACAAGCAGTACTCGTCACCGCAAGGAACAGCGAATCGACTCGATATATACCTGCAGGGACACTCAAAGAGCACGTCACGTACACCCACCCGTGGAGCTGCACAGCATGCTCACTCGATGTCGTACGGGACAACCTTTCACCCAACAGCCCAAACGTCGAACCGTTCGCACCGAAATGGACAGGAGGTTCCCTACATGGAGCATCTCTCTATTCCCGTTAGCAGATTTCCACCTTGCTGCCCTCAACCTACACCTATAAATCGGTGTGCTATGCCTCGACGCCTAGAGGTTTAGGTTACATCGGTTTATCGGGGCCCATATATCCGATATGCCTTCGGTATGTTCAATACTTGTTCAGCAGGGCCGCACACGGATCGGTCCTCAATTGACACGGACAGGGCTGCGCACACAAGACTTCCTCTTGATGCGCCCTAGCCCCTGCCTAATCTCCTTTTCATTACTAAAGTGATCTCACATCACTCGAACCAATCCCGTGTGTCCCAAGCCTAACTCGCGAGTAGATTCCAACTACTCGACTTGTACCGCAGTCCTATGAATCATTAAGCATAGCCTGTCTACTCGAGGTCTTAGACACTACCCTCACTCTTATAGGAAACTTCTGGTTGTGCAAGTGGGGTTCCATCCATCCTACACCTAATGCACATTCATACT
Source organism: Neostapfia colusana (assembly GCA_030760725.1). Classification (NCBI taxonomy): domain Eukaryota; kingdom Viridiplantae; phylum Streptophyta; class Magnoliopsida; order Poales; family Poaceae; genus Neostapfia; species Neostapfia colusana. The sequence continues at coordinate 78,930,048 of JASWHV010000007.1, read as the reverse complement.
TCACACTAGACATGTAAACAAAGCAAAACTTTATCAAAGGGGTTAATGCAAACCGGGGCTTGCCTTGTAGCTGCTGGTCAGATGTTAAAGCTTCATCCGGAAGAAGGAAGTCGAGCACTTCCGGAGTCTCCTCGCCTTCATCGACTACACGTTAACGAGATACTACATGTCAATTCAAATGCAATGTTTAAATTTGAATACGTAACTACTATAACTCTAGCTAGCCCTCCCCTTTGGCTCTGAAATTTTTATGCTGGCTTGGTAGGGTCCTAACCAGAGTTGTGACCAAGTTTAATTTGAAACAAAATTCATTTGAGCTCTGTACAATTAAAAGCCTATCTTAAATATTAGAGCCTCTAAGGAATTCCAGGGATTTTCATGGCTCCAACCATTACTTTCTGGAAACTAGAATTTGAGCTTGTTCTGATGGAATTGGTTTCATGTCATTTGAAGAATTCTGGAGGAATTTATGCCCTAAACAAGATTTGAGAACATCTGAAAAAATGTTTCTGCACATTTTTCTATTTTCTCAGGGCAGTTCATTTAATCACACCATTAGGGGGAATAATGAGCTTGGATGAGTCTGAAAATTTTACTGTGACTCGAGGATTATCCAGTGAACTTCCCAGCCAAATTTTAGAATTTTTCATAAATAAATTCTCCAGATAAAATTCCTAACAGTTTAAATTTTAGGGAATTAGTTCTGGAAAACCATTAAGTTTCATGAGCTCAAATTTGTGTTGCTGGAAAGTACTCAAAATGCTGAGTTCAGAAAAATTTGCATAGAGAGATGCTCCGTGTAGGGAACCTCCTGTCCGTTTGGGTGCGACCGGTTCAACGTTTGGGCTGTTTGGTGAAAGGTTGTCCCGTACGACATCGAGTGAGCGTGCTGTGCAGCTCCACGGGTGGGCGTACGTGACGTGGTCTTCGGGTATCCCTGCAGGTGTATATCGAGTCGATTCGCCATCCCTCGCAGTGATGAGTACCGTTTGTTCACTGAGTTGTAACAGCCCTAACTTTTGTAAAGCTTGATTTCAACTTATGAAACAAAGTTAAGGCAATAAAAGGCTATAGTTGTGTCACATGAAATGATGAACACAAAAATGGACATGTGAGGGAGTTAAAATTTTTCTTCAACTCAGGATTAGCACATGATAACCTGAGCAGGGAACTTCACTTCCTAAGTTGAAATCATGTTAACCCCCACTATGGAGAGGATGGCGGGAAATTTAAACACCATTTTGAATCTTTTTAAAGGATTCCATTTAAGATTGTCCAAAGGCCTATATGTGAGATCACCAATGCATTTCTCATGTATTCAAGAGCCTAAGTTTCAAATTTGGAGAAGTTTAGGTTTCATATACTATTTATTCCGAGAATTAAATGAGGGCACGTTCAAATTCAAACTTGAATTTGAATTTTGAACCAAACAAACTCAATTCAAAACCTGATTTCATATTTGAGTTCCTCATGATTCTTTTGACCTATCCTCCAAGTTTGATCAAATTTGGAGCTCATTTTCTATTTTAAACGGAATTGGAGGATAAGAGGGAGAGGGGCCATGGACCCCACTGGTATGAGATACACATAGAAGCTGTTGCCGTGCTCTGTTTCTCAGCAACCGGAAAAGCGCCACCTCCCGTCGCCCGAGCACCAGCTCCAGCTCACGGATGAGAACACCGAGTAAAGAGTGAGCAACGCGCTGCCTTCCCTGTGGACCGGCTCTCCTCGCTCCCCACCGTCTCCTCGCACAGCTCGAAGCAAAAACACAGCCGCCCGACCCTTTCTGGTTCTTCGGCGCCCGGCTGCTAGAGGCTTCCTCGTGCCCAACGGTCTACACAAAAAAGGAGCGCCCTCAGGTGTAAAAACCGACGGTGCAACCCTCTTCTCCTTTCGTGCATCGCCGAGGATGAATTTTGCCGTTTATTGTTTTGGTATACCTAGGACCGAGCCTCACCAATCTTCAAAATTCGTCGTAATCAATACACCATCAAGTGTGCCGAGCTACAAACATGATCTAGACACTCCCACGCTCCTCTAGGATCAAAAACCATCAAAAATCACCATGATTTGGCGCTGTTCTTCGAGAATTTCGGGCTGGCACCGATTTTCGCCCTAGGTCGCCGATGAGCTCCTATTTGCAGCCATTCTTGAGCCAATTTGAGCTCATGCCGGTGATAAGGGATATCCCCTGGTGCTTTATAGCCCAAGAACCGATAATTTGGTGGAGAATTCACCATGCACGACCTCGCCGGAGCCATAGGTCTTGCTGTTGCCGGTGCGCAATGGTTTCCGGTGAGATTCGGCCTCCGGCAACCCCACCAGTGTGTTCAGCGTGCCTAAAAACGGGGGGCAGCCAGTATGGGGCCGGGAGATGGCCGGGAAGGGCCTTCCGGTGACCCTCGCCGAAGGGAGACGCCACTGGCCCTGTTTGGCGCGAGGTTGAAGATGAGGGATGACAGGTGGGGCCCACAGGCAGTGTTTAAATTTTTACAGATTTTCCTAATTCGGTTTAAACTTTGGAGAGCCATAACTTTGTGTAGGAATGTCCAAAAAATTGTCAAATAAATTTTTTTGGATTCCACTCAAATAGTAATATTCAGGGGTGCAGCCCAATATTTATGAAAATGACTGTATTTGGCTCATTAATTAATTTAAGGAACATTTTGTCGGAATTTTTACAGGAGTTCTGTTTATTGGAAAATTCCCAAATTTGGGCAGGACATTCTTCCAAAAATCCTTGAAGTCCAGTAAAATTTTCAGAGGCATTGGGATTAATTTGCTTGGCCAAATGTTGATTCATTCTTGTATGTCTCTGAAAATTAGGAAAAATAAGAGAAAGATTTTTCAGCTTTTAGCCCCAACTTCTAAATTTCCTATCTCTGTGTAGGAAGCTCCAAAAATGGTGAAACCAAGTCCTATGTACTCATGAGACTCTCAAGTTTCTGAAAAACCAAATTTCCAGCATGACAAGGCACTATAATTGCCATAGGAATTCAGAGAAGCCAAATAGTTAAGAAAAATCCCTAGGCCACATCTTACATCAACCATGTCTGAAATTTTGCAAGCCATACCTCTTTATGATCTATTGACCACTGTAAAAATTTCAGAGCATGTTGAGATCATCTTCTCAAGTTTCCGCTGGTTGTTTCAAATACCTTTCTTATGTCCATTATAAATAGCTCTTTGAATTTTCTCCAATAAACATCTACTGCCAGCTCAAGTTCTCTGTTTTTGTCCATAAAAGAGCTCTTCACTCTCTTATAAGTTGGTCTAAACCATGCTTAAGACCTAAAACACTTTTGTTTTATAATGTCTTTACTTGCAACATAAAACTGTGCATATTCATGTCGGTAGGAAATACGACGAAGGAGTTCGATGAAGAACTCGACTCGGATCAGCATGTTGAAGATTAAATCATCGCCAAAATACTGACTATAAAGTAGAACTAAACCTGCAGCAACATATAGCAAGCCCCGGTTTGCATTTAACAGCTTTTTAATTACATTTTACTTTGTATCACTTTTATGGGTCTAGTCTGTATTATGCATTAGGTCAAGGTGATTGATACTCCAAATGCATGACCCACAAACCCTTGGAGTTAAAGGGTAGAACAGGTTACCATCGTGTAGATTCGGCTAGGCTTAAGTTGTATAGGATCAGGTACAAGTCGGATAGTTGGAAGCTACTCGCGAGTTTAGGATGTTGGTTCAGCGGGGTATGATTCTAGAGAATTAAAGTTCTGGAAAGGAAAATGAGACCGAGCAGAGAGTAGGAGCAGCAGGACGTTGGACCTGTTTTTCTGTAGCTCTGTTTATGTCAGTTAAGGACTGATGTGTATGCCGCCCTGCTGATCAAGTTTGAACAGTACCAGATGCATATTGGAATTATGGGGTCCAGGAAACCGATGTAACTCGGGTACTCTCGTGTCGAAATTTATACGGCCATCCTTTGGGGGTTGGTGACAGAGGTGTAAACCCGCGAGCGGAGCAACTTTGACATGTTCCGGGTAGTGGCCTTTCTGATGGGTCGGTAGAACTGGTTCGGCATTGGAGTGACGGGTGAAAGGTTGCTACATACAACGTAAGAAAGAGCTCTTGTGTCAGTCTTTCGAGGTGGGTGTATGTGTCGTGTATTCCGGGTGTGTCCTGATTCGAAACACCGTCCCTCATGGTTATATGAGTACCACTTGTTCACTGTGTTGTGACGTAGTAATTATTTCCAGATGAAGTGAGATGAATCATTGCTGATGTGAAGTTCTTTAGCTCATTGTATTGCCAACCATATATGCTAGTGTAGAGCTCACTAAGTTTATCTTCTACTTTGGGCATCACCACAATGAAGGAAAGCGTTTCTTGTTTGATTGTGGACTTCCGATGTGAGGGCTGCCTAAGGCATAATAATCCGCTGCTATTAAACTGAAAGTAAGGATCAACATGTAGGCGTGTCGTCATTGCAACATATTGTTCCTATGTTATTAATCACTGCATGTAGAGTTTCATGTTTAGGATTGTCGGTTAAGTCTTGCTGAGCCATCGTGCTCACGGTTGCATTATTAGTGTTTTGCAGGTTATAAAATTTTCTATGAAGATGGTTGTTCGGTGAGCCATCAGAGACTCAACGGAAACCCTGCCGCTGCACTCATCTTTGTGGAAGCTAGTAAGAAGCGTCCGCGGGCTGGACGTCTTCTCTTTTGCATAGTTAGGACCGAGAGTAAGTGTGTATGTATATTTCACTGTGTGTACCTTCGTGGTACATTATTTTGTAAATGACACTATCTTAAGAAATAAAAGACTTTATACTTTATGGTTCTTTTTGTGTATGCTGTTGGGTGCCGCATCGCATGGCACCACCCAATGTGTATCCTGTAGTGTGGATACCGGAAGGGGTTCCCCACACCCATGACTAGCAACAAACATGATTCTATTTGTGTAATTGTCGATCATTTGACCAAGACAGCTCATTTTATTCCAGTCCATACTAAATATGTGGCAAAGAAGTACGCGGAGCTGTTTATCGCAAGAATCGTGTGTTTACACGGGGTTCCCCGCACCATCGTCTCTCACCGTGGTGCGTTATTCGTATCCAGATTTTGGGAGCAACTGCATGCTTCACTGGGAACCAAGTTAATTCGGAGTTCACCGTATCATCCGCAATCTGATGGTCAAACAGAAAGGGTAAATTAGATTCTAGAGGATATGCTACGGGCATGTGTCATCAATCATGGGAAGAATTGGGATGACCATCTACAGTTAGCAGAATTCTCATACAATAACGGTCATCTATCCAGCATCAAAATGGCCCCATATGATGCTCTTTGTGGCCGGAAGTGCCGCACACCGCTGAATTGGTGTGAGTCCGGTGAGAGAGTGGTCTATGGGATTGATCTTGTGAATGAACCCGAGGAATGGCTGCGAGTGTTTCAAACCAACTGAAAGGCTGCTCAATCTCGGCAGAAAAGCTATGCATACAAAAGACGTCGACCTCTCCATTTAAACATCGATGACCATGTTTATCTTCGTGTCTCTCCAATGAAAGGGGTTCATCGCTTTGGAGTGAAGCAAAAACTCGCTCCGCCATTCAACGGGCCGTTTGCTGTCACTGAAATATGCGGACCCGTAGCTTATCGGCTGGAGTTACCGGCGTCACTTTCGGGTATTCACAATGTTTTCCACGTCTCTTAGCTGCGAAAATGTCTCAAGTACCCAGCTGCAGTTCATATGGATAACATTGAGGATCTTCAACCGTATCTCACTTATTCTGAGTATCCGATACAGATTATCGATGAGAAGACTCGCGCCACAAAAAATCGGACATTTCCATTTTACGAAGTCTTGTGGAGCAACCACACCGCTAATGAAGCCACGTGGGAAGGCGAGGACTTTCTCCGTTTAAATTTTCCCGACTTGTTTGTACCATATGTCCAGTAGGCATTGTCCCTTCCTCTTTCGTTTTGTAATCTCTAGACGAGATTCTTTTAAGGGGGGAGGAATGTAACAGCCCTAACTTTTGTAATGTTTTATTTCACATGAAATGATGAACACAAAAATGGAAATGTGAGGGAGTTAAAAATTTTCTTTAGCTCATTCTTAATACATGATAATTTGAGGAAAAGATTTCACTCCCCAAATTACCCTTATATGCACATCCTTTATGAGTAGAAGATGGAGGGATAAACAAAATTTGAATTCTTTTGAAAGGATTCATGTTTAGATTGTCTAAATGCATCCAAGTGAATTCACAATGCATTCCCCATGAATCAATGAGCTCATAATCAAAATTTGGATAGTTTTGGAGCTCAAATACTATTTTATTCAAAGGATTAATGGGGAGCACATTCAAATTCCAATTTGAATTTGGAAACTGAACCAAATCTGTTCAATTTTGAAATCTGATTTCATATTCAAATTTCTCACATCATGTTTGGCCTATCCTCCAAGTTTGGTGAGATTTGGACAATGTTTGTTTGGAAATCTGATAGCAAAGCGGAGAAAAATCAAATGAAGGGGGGTGGAGCCCATCTGTCAGACACACACCTCACAACCGACTCGGTTTCCTTTCTTCGGTTGCTTAGCGCGTGCCACCGAGCAGAGCCGTGGCCGGCGAGCTGCTTGCCTGGGTGTCCTCCCATTCGGTGCTCGTCCCTATCCCTCCCACGTACGCTGCACAAACAAAGTTGTTTTCTCCCAGCTCGGGCTTGCTCTCGGTTGCTTCTATCCCGTGAAGAACACCGCCCGCGCGCTCTCTGTTTTTCTTCCGATCACCACAGCCAACCTAGATCTAATGATCAAGCTCCCCTCAGCAGAAAGCATCGCCAACTCACGCTTTAGCAGCTGCCAGTGCCAACTCCCAGTTCTCCACGCTCATTTGCGAGCGTGAGTTCGAAGTTTCATCTGCGCCGTGTTGAACACCGAAGCAAATGCCTATGGCTACCGTGGACAGCTCACAATGTGCAAGATCATGCTAAAGGGAGCCACTCCATCGGTTCCCCTATGATCCTAGCTGCTCCTCCCCGAAGCTCAGCCCTAGCCGTGGCATATTGTGCGAGAATTTGGCAATCTTCTCCCGGGTGGCGCAACCCGACCCTGAGGTAGAGAATTGCGAAACTCATTGTCAATTCGTGTTGTTAGTGCTTCAACCTTCGCACAGAGGTTCCTCACTAGCTAGCGCACCGCCTCCCTTGATTCTAGGCCCAGAAAGTAGATGTAGAGTGAGAATTCCGAGTTCTTGCCGAGGGAAAACCGCCAGACCCCGTCAGCCGCACGGTGCCGACATGGTTGGAGAGCTCCCCGGCCGGTTTTGTTGCCATTTCCATCTTCCTCACAACTCCCTAGTGATATAGAGCCTGAGAACTGATCATTTGGTGAAGAAATGTGCCTCCCTGACCTCGCGGGAACCCTAATCCGAGCTGTGACCGGTGCGCACGGTATTCCGGCGATCTACGGCCACCGGCGACCATCCAAATGAGTTCAGCGACATGGAATAGGGGGCGGCGAGTATGTGGCGGGGAAGCGGACGGGAAGGCCCTTCCGGTGACCCTCACCAGAGGGTGCCGCCGCTGTGTTCTGTTTGGCGCGAGGAAGAAGAAACACTGTCGTGTGGGCCCGCCGGCAGCGATTAACCTTTTTCAGAATATCCAGATTTCAGTTCAAAGTTTAAATAGCCACAACTTTGTGTAGGAGTGTCCAAAAATTGTCAAATAAAGTTTTTTTTGGATTCCTCTCAGTGAGTACTATCCAGGGCTGCAGCCCAATATTTAAGAAAATCCCAGGATTTGGCTCATTAATTTATTTAAAGAAAATCTTGTAGGATTTATTCCAGGAGTTCTGTTATTTGGAAAATTCCCAAATTTTGGCAAGACATCCTTCCAAATATATTTGAACTCCAATAAAAATTTCAGAGGCATTGGACCCATTTGCTTGGTCAAATGATGTGTTAATTCCTTATGTCTCTGAAAAATAGGAAAATGAACAGAGCCCATTTTCAGCTTTTTTGCCAATCCTTGTAAAATCCATATCTCCATGTAGAAAACTCCAAAAATGGTAAAACCAATTCCTATGGACTCAAGACATTTTGTGCTTCACAAAAAGTCTACTTTGCATCATAGGAAAGCTTAAGATCTTGGAGGTAAAGGCAGATTAACTAGGACCACATCAAGAATTGTTGTTATCAGATGGAGCCATTTCATGAGCTCAAATTGTGCACACTGCCTGCATACCATTCCTTGAATCCATGATTAAATTTCCAGCTTCATTAGACCCCTGGATCTCGAGCTACCATTATTTAGGTCTATGGTTCATATGAGGACTTAATCACACGGTGATTAATTTTACCTCCCTTTTCACCTAGCTTTCTTCCACTCTAAGGTGATAGATCCAACAACAGAAACCATGCTGTTGTTATCCCCTTTTAGTCATGGTTAACTTGTGCAACCACAATAAATCACATTCTAAGTTGCTTTTGAAATATATGTGCATTGCATCTTAATAGCTCACGTGACGTCGACGTTCAATGAGGACACAACTCCACAGCGAGGATGTCCATCTCGTGACGAGTTTGGCGGATTCTACGGAGGAAGACTAACTCCTAGCTTCTAACAAAACCGTTGAGCAAGGCAAGCCCCGTTTTGCATATAATTACCGTTTTAAATTTTTCTTTACTTCACCTCATGTTTATTAGACTTGATATTGTGCATTATGTCGAGGCTGCTTGAAACCCACTTGCATTGCTATTACATCCCTGAGTAGAAGGTCAAGTGTAGGCTTTGCCTCGTCGTAGATTCTGCATACAAGGTAAGAAAGAGCTCTTGTGTGAGTCTTCCAAGGCGGGTGTATGTGTCGTGTATTCCGGGTTGTTATTAATTCGAATCACCGTCGTTCATGGAAGAGGATTGGGAATACTTGCCCCCTGCGCTGTGACGTAGTAAGAAGAGGAACTAAGTCTCTTAACGTGTTATTTATGGCTTAATCATTTTATTGGAACCTTGACTGAAGTAGACATAGTGGCAACTAAGTCTCTATTCCACCTTAAGATAGCAACATCGGGATAAGCATTTCTTGTTTGATTGTGGACTTCCGGTGTTGTGAGGCATGAGGACCACTAAAATGAATGCTATCAGAATATGAATATAAGGATCAAGTTTAGTCAAGCTTCATTTTGCAAATCCATGTTCCTACTGTCTTACTACCGCTGCATGTAGAGTTCCATATCCGGGATTGACGGTTAAGACTTACTGAGCCTTAGTGCTCACGGTTGCTTCTTAGTTGTTTTTGCAGGTAGCAGGATGCCTGCTATGAAGATGGTTGTTCGGTGATACATTGGACCTCATGGTTCGTTTAACTCACCGGAAACCTAGCCGTTGCCTTACTTTGGTGAAGCTAGTAGGAAGCGTTCATGGGCTGAGCGACTTCTCTTTGGCGTAGTTAGGGTCGAGAGTGAGTAGATGTCCAGTTTTTTTTTAAATTCCGCTGCGTGTGTACATTATGTTGTAAAAGATCTTATCTTGAGTAAATAAATGGTTTCATATGTTCTTACCGTCTTTCCGTGCATGCTGTTAGGTGCCGCATCTCGTGGCACCACCCAGTGTGATTCCCAGGCGAGCGGCACGACCCCGTCGAGGGAGGGCGGGGTGCCGTCACAGACGTTAGGGTCGGATGATACATTTTTGGAAAAATATGGAAGAGCTATACAACTTTTGTATTGATGTCCAGAGATGTTTTATCCCTTAACTTGTCGAAATCTTCAGTAGAGTAGAAACTGTCAAGAAAACAGGACAGAGTAAAAACTCTCTGGAAACTCTCTGAAAAATGAGCATAACTTCCTGCATAAAATCCAAAAATAGAAAATGATACAGTTCTGAAAAGTTCATGAGATATGTTACAATTTTGTAACAGAAAGTTTTGTCAAATTTGGTATAGAGTTAACTGGAATTCTTGGTTCAAGTAAGTACCTCAAGCAGGGAGGTGCTGCACAATTTTGCCCAGAAATTCTGGCAACTTTGATATCTCATAACTTTTGAACCAGAGCAGATATGAGGGCATATGAATACATTCTGGAAAGTGATGTTGAATTCCAGAACTGATTTGGCCCTTGACATAATCTAAATCTGGGTAGAAGGGAAACGGGTAAGTACTGTCAGTTTGGGCAGCAGACCAGAAATCAAATTTGTTCTAAGTTTGATTCATGTTTCCAAATTTTCTGAGTTCAATGACATGTTTTATGTTATAACTCACTATTTTACTGTTGAAATGAAATTTGACCTTTTCAAATATGTTTCTACAGATGGAAGCAGATAAACAATTGGAGAATGGATGGGTGGTGTCCCATTGTTCTCAACGGCGCGGTTATCTGAACTTGTTGAAGCTTATGCTTCAATATTTCGGATATGTCGAGATGTCGTGCTTTCTGGCCAAGGAAGAAGGCGAGGAGGGGAACAAGACATGGACTATTCATGTCGATGTGCCAGCAGGACCCATGCCACTGGGTTGGGAACCATTCACCGTCACGGTGAAAGGGAGACATCCGGAGGATTTGTGTCAAGTGGCAGCCCGTGATGCCATGTCGTGTTTCTACCAACTACACATGCGAGATATGCAGGGCACTCCACATGCGCTTGTACCAGTGGAGCGACGAGCTAACGACGTGTGGTGGGAGCGGTATTTTGCGGCAACTGATCCAAGTTGCCAAGGTACAATCCAGCGGAGGCAAATCTCAGCCTCCATCTTACGTTAGGAAAGGACGTGATGGACAGCCAAGCTGTCCATACGGCTCGACTTGCCGTGGAGCTCAAGGAGAGCACCAGCTTCCGTGATCATTATGAAAGTGCTCACAACGCACTTCGTAATGTATTTCTTCCAATGATCAAGCGACTGAATCATCAGCATAATCAGTTCTATCGTTTGAAGAAGGCGTGGAAGAAAAGCCGTGTTGACATCACGGCTTTGAAGCAACAAGTACAGACGCAGACCCAGCAGAACGAGGTCCTCACTCAAGAGAGTGATGATGCGATTGAGGAGGGGCATAACTGGGAGATGGACTACAACCAGGACATGGATGAGGTGCATGCTTTGCAGGACCTCGTACCTCCGGTAGTGGGCCTACCGATGGTAGGTTCAGTACCAGTGGTTCTGGGTATTCCTTCAATACCAGAACCTGAACCCGAAGAGGAGGTCATGGACCTGTAGCCAGCAGTAGTACCAGTGCAGGAGGAAGACCCGCAAGAGATCGACTTCTACTCCGACGAAGGAGTTACCGTTGCCGAGTAGGGCAGCGAGGGTGGTTGTATGTAATAACTTTTGCAGCAGCGACATGTCGTGTAAAACAGTAGCGTGTGTATACGTAGTGACAACATGAGCACAACTTCTCAGAGGTCCCTGAATGATGTATCTTGTATAAAAGTTTTCTCTTTATCAATATATGTGAAGGTTGTGCAAATTTCTCAATGCATCACTACATTACCATACTATTCTTACGGATTTTTAAGTATCACTTGTGCTGATTAACGCTGTTTTAAATTTCAGAATGACTCGCACTTGCGCCAACCCTGAGGTTGGGGGTTCTTGTCAGGGTTGAGATGCCCCAACAGCCTACTGAGACTTCCTCAGTACAGCAGCAACAGCAACCACAACCACCACCGCCGCCAACGGTCACGTTGGCCGATATTGTTGCGGCCATGGTGGGCTCGCACTAGCAACACACCGAGTTGTTGCATATACTTATCGAGACTACATCTCGCCCAGAGAGACGTCAAGACCGAGAGGAACGACAACAGAGTTCCTACTCAGATTTCTTTGCTATGCATCCCCCAGTATTCTCGCGGACGGATGAGCCCATCGATGCGGACAACTAGCTCCACACGATGGAAATGATGTTCGGGCTGCTCCGTGTTACTGAGCAGCAGAAGACACAATTAACGGCCCAGCAACTTATGGGGTCTGCGAGTGCTTGTTGGGCAATTTTTTCTGCCTCCCAACCCACCGAGCGTGTTTTGACCTTGACGGAGTTCTGGACGGCCTTCGGTGCCTTTCACATTCCACCAGGTCTCATGAAGCGGAAGACGCAGGAATTCCTCCACCTGCAGCAAGGCAACAGGAATGCACTGGAGTATGCCCGGGCGTTCAACAATCCCTCTTTTTATGCGTCGTATAACGCAGATACGGACGAAAAGAGGCGGGGCCACTTCTTCCAGGGGCCGAATCCGCTCCTGAAGGGTAAATTGACAATGTTCCATCGCGTCAGCCTGAATGAGATGATTCATGCTGCGATTGCTCAGGAGGACTCCAGCAAGGAGTTGGCTGCACCAGAGAAGAAGCACAGCATGCCGCAGAGCAGCGGAGAGGGAGGTCCTCCCCAGAAATATCGGATGGTGTATCGCACACCATTGGGTCAAAGCTGGCAGCAACCACAGCGACCGATGCAGTTCCGCAATCGGCCGTATCCACAGACGGCGTTCCAACCGGCATTACCAGCACCTCCGCAGCAACAACAGCAGCAGCGGACGATGCCGTGTGCGTTTGCACCTCAGCAGCGCATGCCGGGCTTTCATCCTCCAAGCAGAAGCCAGCTACCGTACGCATTCTTCACGTGCGGTTGCCAGGAGCACTTCGCAAACAATTGCCCCGAGAAGCAAGGCAACCGAGCGGCACCACCATTTCCGGGGAGAAATAAGCCCTGGAATCCCATTGATGCACGGCGCGCAAACCTCGAGCCCAGCAATGTCCACCAACTCGCCATAGAGGACGTGCCAGAGGGAGAACCCATACTTGCGGGTATGTTCCAACTCCACAAACATCCCGCCATAGTTTTATTTAACTTGGGTGCCACGCATAATTTCATTATCCAAACGTATATTGCTAAGCGCAGTTTGCAAATACTACCCACCGAGAGTCCATAATTAATTTGTTCACCGGGTGGGAGAATTTCAGCAAGCATGATGGTTCCAAAAGCACCATTGTGCCTAGGGGGTAGAGTATACCCTACATCTCTCATAGTTTTACAGAGACAAAAGGTCGATGTCACCTTAGGAATGTAGTGGCTAAACTGCCACGGTGCTGTTTTAGACACCGTCTGATGTGGACATCACTCCTGCAAATATACACAACACTCACATGGTAGACATGCAAGGTCCAATTACTAGAGCTCGAGCACGACAATTGAATTTAGAGGTGAGCTCGTTCCTGAACAATTCTTTATATGTGAATTTTGAGAGTATGTTGGTACCTAATGGATTAATTATGGTTCGGAACCATGGAGAGGACATGGAGATATGTGGAGAGGGGTTTGGAGGCGTGGAGGACCAGAAAATACGCCAGCAAGAAGTTAGAGACCGAGCCCAACTCAAACTCGGGCCCAGGAGCAGTCCACCTTAAAATGGATGCACAGGAGGCATACGGACTCCGTTTTTGACGTTCTACATATGCACGTAAAGCTGAGAGGATAAACTTTCCAATGGAACTGGCCCCACATCAAAATTCCCTCGGAGTCGAAGGGAAAATTTGAAACAATATAAAGTTTAGAGTCTGTCAGGGTGTTGCATTAGCTATTTGGGCCATTGGGCCTTGTATCGAGTCCAAGTCCATTGTGTACGTGTCTTAGGGTTAGGTCACGACCCCAGCACCCCCCTGGTCATCCTCCACCTCCTTTATACCCCCTAGCCGCCGTCACAAACAGCCGGATTTTGCTTAGATTATTCTGTCAAGAACAGTTTCGCCGTTCATCGGTTTGTGAGACCCCAACTTGAGTGCTTCATATCTTTCAGCAATTTGGTTGCACTCTTTCTTGTCTTGCTTGTGTTCTTCGATTTGCAGGCAAGGATTAGCCTTCTTGGCGAGGTCAACCGCGCAATATCGGTTGATAACCTGAGGAGACGTGGTGCTGCGATTGCAGGGTTCAGAACGTGATGTTCGGAAGCCGGATCGATTTGTGTCAAGTCTCCACCAAATCGAGAGTTATCAGAACCTTTTAGAAGATCGGGACCCCTGTACACATCAAGTGGTAATCAGAGCTTTAGGTGCACCGTCAGGTTCGCCTTCCCCTAGTTTTGTTTATCTGAACTCGTCCTATCATCCACGAAAAAGCAAAAAAAATTATAGTCATAGGTTTCCCCATCCCAGACCAGGTTTAGCCTTTTGCACAATTCTGTTTTGGAGTCCGTAGTGTTGAATTTGTGTCCTAGTTCGTGTTTTGTTGCTGGTTTAATCGTGTTTTGTTCCTACTTTGTTATTCCATCCACTACATTCCATCGAAACCCTATCTGCCACAATCGTTATCAAATCGATCACCATAACTATTCATTGTGCTAGGGTTATCCTTGTTCTTCAGTTTTCATCACATATTACGTGAGTTTATCCTCCTTGATATACGCACACCATCCCACACGTTGTCACCATCATATCCAATTTTTTCTCACCACCGTTTCCAATTCAGCTCCACCAAAAACATAATCTTGTGGTGCTGTCTTAAAACAGCCATAACCTTGGCATTGGGTTAAATTACATTGCCCAGATTCACTTTGGAAGATTGATTATTTGGCATCTAAAGGCTCAACAATAATCATAAAGAAACATATTGAATTTCTGTTGTCCACATCTTCTTTTTTCAAGTGAGCTGAAAATTTGTGCGACGTGTATATTAGTGCTCCTGATTTCACAGCAGATATTAAAAAAATCAAAGAAAAATATAGAAAAGAAAATTTGTGAAGAGGAGCACAAATATCAAAACTTGGGTGTGTTATTTTGCCTTGTGGTGCAATTGTTCCTGCTCAATTATTGTCCTTATTGTTCATACTTCTTGCTGTCTTGTTCATAACATCCGGGATAGACACGAGTAGGCCAGCAACTAGGACAAGTGTTTGGACATCTATTCAGCATTACTATCTGTTATTGAATTGTGTGCTACTCACATATATTTGGCCATCCAAACTCCACATTCATCCTTTCGAACAGCACAAGTTTTTGACCCTTGCAATCACTGAATCACGTTGTCCAGGTATCCTTTGCCTTGTTGTGGTAAGAAACTTGTAAGAGCTTGGTAAGACTCGACCCATTGCTTTTTGAGTTCCACCATCATTGCTTAGTAGTTGATAGGGATAATCTTGTTGTTTTCCCTATTATTCTTGCTAACAATGTCAGATCATGTTGATCCTACGGAGTGTGTTTTGAAAAGTGAGATGAAGGGTTACATAGAACAAATGATGAAGTTTGTCAAGGAAGCAATCACACAAGGGGTAAAAGATTATCTTGCTGAACAGAGAATACCCCACACCCTTGAGAGGTTGGACAAACTCTTAAGCTCGCTAGTTGGAAGGATTGATGATATGGAGACCCACCTACCATTCAGCCATGATGCTACCCACCACAACAACTTTGAAGAAGAGGAAGACGTGTTGTGTGATGTCAATGGAGAGGTGGATACACGTGCTGCACAGAATGTACATCTACGTCAACGCCTTCGTCAAAACACTCATGGTATTGTAGGAAACAACATGCGTGGTAGCAATAACCGCCCTCTTGATGACCCATTTTCTAAAGTTAAATTTTCCATACCTTCATTTTCTGGTACTTTTGATGCTGAGGCATATCTTGATTGGGAAATGACGGTTGAGCAGAAATTTAATTCCCACCTTGTTCCTGAACAACATAGAGTTCGACAAGCCACTAGTGAGTTTAAGGATTTTGCTATAATATGGTGGAATGAACTAGGTACCACACGCTTACAACTTGATACATGGGAACGTTTAAAAGAAGTTATGCGTAATCGTTTTGTTTCTCCATCCTACCAACGTGATTTACGAAAGAAATTGCAGCGCTTAGAGCAAGGAAATAATTCTGTCCAAGATTATTATGCGGAGCTTCAAAAGGGTATGATACGATGTGGGGTAGTAGAGGACACTAAAGATAAAATTTGTCGTTTCTATGGGGGGTTGAGACGTGAGATACAGGATATTGTTGATTATATGGAATTTAATACTGTAAACCAGTTGTTCCAGCTTGCTATGCTTGCAGAACAGGAGTTACAGGGTCGTCAACAAAAGAACAAGAGCAGCAGCGGTGCCTCCTACACTCCACGCACGACAACATCTTCGGGGGCGTCCAAGTCATTCCGTTTGATGCCCTTTCACCAAAACCAGCAGCGAAGCTTCCTTCTGGCAGCAACAACGTTTCAGCAGCACCGAAACCACCACCTGCACGACCTGCGGATTCGGGTAAAAATTCCATGCAGGTACCCGCCAAAAGTGCTTCATCCGTTGCTTCAACAGGACGCAGTTCCAGCATTCAGTGCCACCGCTGCCATGGTCTTGGTCATGTGCAAAAAGATTGTCCTAGTCGGCGGGCATACATGGCTACAGAAGAGGGAGGATACATCAGCACCTCCGATGTCGAAGACAACAATGATGATGAAGCTGCCACGGACAATGATGAGGGACATGTTTTTGGGAGTGAAGACACATCAGCCTACATGAACATCATTGTGCAGCGGGTGCTGAACACACAGGTACAACAACTTGATAGATTACAACGCCATAATTTGTTTCAGATTTTCTTTGTCATCAAGAACCGGTGGGCACGTGTCATCATTGATGGAGGAAGCTGCAACAACTTGGTGAGTTCTGAATTGGTCAAGAAGCTTAGCTTGAATACACGACCACACCCACATCCATACTATATTCAATGGTTGAATGATTTTGGAAGAGCTAAGGTAACACAAACTTGTAGAATTCCGTTTTCCATTGGTACATATGTTGATTCCGTTGATTGTGATGTGGTACCCATGCAAGCGTGTTCACTTTTATTGGGTCGACCTTGGGAACATGATAAGGATGCTTTGCACCATGGTAGAAGTAATAAATATACTTTTATGCATAACGGAAAGAAAATTACTTTGCTACCTTTGACTCCTGCTGAAATTGTACAAGCTGATAGGGAGAGAGCTGGAATTTCTAGTAGTTCTAAATCAGAAAATCAACAAGTCATTAATTTTGTGTTACCATCAAATAATGAGTGATCTACACCTAGTTCTAAGACTGAGGGAATTAAATTGAAGAGTCGTGTAATGCTTGCTACAAAATCAGACCTTGCTGAAATTTCTGATCATGATATTTGCTGTGCATTGGTGTGCAAACAAGTTTTATTCTGCATTGATGATATTGCTAGGTCTTTGCCTCCAGAAGTTACCAACTTGTTGCAAGAGTATGAGGATATTTTTCCAGCTGAGATACCCCCAGGACTTCCACCTTTGAGAGGGATTGAACATCAAATTGATTTGATTCCAGGTGCAATTTTGCCAAACCGTGCTGCATATAGGACCAACCCCGAGGAGACTAAGGAAATTCAGCGGCAAGTCCAAGACCTTTTGGACCGTGGATATGTACGTGAAAGCCTTAGTTCTTGTGCTGTTCCTGTACTTTTGGTTCCTAAGAAAGATGGTACTTGGCGTATGTGTGTTGATTATAGAGCCATTAACAATATTACTATAAGGTATCGTCATCCTATTCCTAGGCTAGACGACATGCTTGATGAGTTGTGTGGTTCTATAATTTTCACTAAGATTGACTTGTGTAGTGGTTACCACCAAATAAGAATTAAATTGGGAGATGAATGGAAAACAGCTTTCAAAACCAAATTTGGGTTGTATGAGTGGTTAGTAATGCCTTTTGGTTTAACTAATGCACCAAGTACATTCATGCGTTTGATGAATGAGGTCTTGAGAGCTTTTATTGGAAAATTTGTGGTGGTTTACTTTGATGATATCTTGATTTATAGCAAGTCATTGGATAAACATATGGATCATTTACGTGCTGTTTTTAATGCTTTGAGAGATGCACGTTTATTTGGTAACCTTGAGAAGTGCATCTTTTGTACGAATCGAGTTTCCTTTCTTGGCTATGTTGTGACTCCACAGGGAATTGAGGTGGATGAGATGAAAATTCAAGCGATCAAGAGCTGGCCAATACCTCAAGCCATCACACAGGTAAGGAGTTTTCTTGCTCTTGCAGGTTTCTATCGACGTTTTGTCAAGGATTTTAGCACTATTGCTGCCCCATTGCATGAGTTGACTAAGAAAGGTGTGGTGTTCCATTGGGGGAAGCACAAGAGGAGTCCTTTGACACCTTGAAGGACAAGCTTACACACGCACCATTGCTGCAACTTCCTGATTTTAGTAAGACTTTTGAACTTGAATGTGATGCTAGTGGAGTTGGCATTGGTGGTGTCTTACTGCAAGGTGGTAAACCGGTTGCATACTTTAGTGGAAAACTTAATGGTCCTGTCCTGAATTACTCCACATATGATAAAGAATTTTATGCTCTCGTACGATGCTTAGAGACATGGCGTCATTATTTATGGCCTAAATAATTTGTTATTCATTCTGATCATGAATCGCTAAAGCATATTCGTTCTCAAAATAATCTGAATCGTAGACATGCAAAATGGATTGAATTTATTGAGTCTCTTCCTTATGTCATTAAACATAAGAAAGGGAAGGATAATTTGATCGCTGATGCATTGTCTAGATGATATAATATGCTGTCTCAACTTGATTGTCGAATTTTTGGACTTGAATCAATTAAAGAACAATATGCTCTTGATGCTGATTTTAAAGATGTGTTGCTGCATTGTAGAAAAGGTCATACCTGGAATAAATTTGTACTGGATGATGGATTCTTGTTTAGAGCTAACCGCCTATGCATTCCAGTTGGTTCCATTCGTCTTTTGTTATTACAGGAGGCACATGGTGGAGGTTTGTTGGGCCATTTTGGCGCAAAGAAGACGGAGGATGTTCTGGCCACACATTTCTTTTGGCCAAAGATGAGGAGAGATGTAGAGCGGTTTGTGGCTCGCTGCACCACATGTCAGAAAGCTAAGTCCCGTTTGAATCCACATGGTTTATACATGCCTCTTCCCACTCCTTCCATTCCTTGGGCGGATATCTCTACGGACATTGTTTTGGGATTGCCTAGGACTAAGAGGGGGAGAGACAGCATTTTTGTTGTGGTGGATCATTTTTCTAAGATGGCACATTTTATACCGTGTCAGAAAAGTAATGATGCTGTACATATTGCCGTCCTTTTTTTCAAAGAGATTGTTCGCTTGCATGGTATGCCTTCTACTATTGTTTCAGATCGTGATGCTAAATTTTTGAGTCACTTTTGGCGCACCCTATGGAACAAGTTGGGTACAAAACTGTTGTTCTCCACAACATGTCACCCACAAACTGATGGGCAAACAGAAGTAGTGAACCGCACTTTGGGCACCATGTTGAGAGCTGTTTTGAAGAAAAATTTAAAGATGTGGGAAGAATGTTTGCGACATGTGGAGTTTGCATATAATCGGGCAACACATTCTACAACCAAGGTAAGTCCTTTTCGGGTAGTGTATGGATTCAATCCTCGTGCTCATATAGATATCTTGCCTTTACCTACTAGTGAGAGAACTCATAATGATGCAAAGGAACGTGCTGATTTTATTTTGAAAATTCATGAGACCACTAAACACAATATTGAAAAGATGAACGAAAAATATAGAATTGCTGGTACTAAAGGTAGGCAGGAAGTTAGACTTGAACCGGGTGATTTAGTTTGGTTACACTTGAGAAAGGATAGATTTCCAGGACTGAGAAAGTCTAAATTGATGCCTAGAGCTGATGGTCCTTTTAAAATACTTGAGAAGATTAATGATAATGCATATAAACTTGAGTTGCCTCCCGAGTTTGGGGTTAGTCCCACCTTTAACATTTCAGATTTGAGACCATATTTGGGAAAAGAAGATGAGCTTGAGTCGAGGACGACTCCAATGCAAGAGGGGGAGGATGATGTGGACACTACTCCTGCATATATACACAACACTCACATGTTAGACATGCAAGGTCCAATTACTAGAGCTCAAGCACGACAATTGAATTTAGAGGTGAGCTCGTTCCTGAACAATTCTTTATATGTGAATTTTGAGAGTATGTTGCTACCTAATCAATTAATTATGATTAGGAACCATGGAGAGGACATGGAGATACATGGAGAGTGGTTTGAGGTGTGGAGGACCAGAAAATACGCCAACAAAGAGTTAGAGACCAAGCCCAACTCAAACTCGAGTCCAACTCGGGCCCAGGAGCAGTCCACCTTAAAATGGATGCACAGGAGGCATACGGACTCTGTTTTTGACGTTATACATATGCACAGAAAGATGAGAGGATAAACTTTCCAATGGAACTGGCCCCACGTCAAAATTCCCTGGAGTCGACGGGAAACTTCGAAACAATATAAAGTTTAGAGTCTGTCAAGGTGTTGCATCACCTAGTTGGACCATTGGGCCTTGTATCGAGTCCAAGTCCATTATGTACGTGTCTTAGGGTTAGGTCACGACCCCAGCACCCCCCTGGTCGTCCTCCAGCTCCTTTATACCCCCTAGCCGCCGTCACAAACAGCCGGGTTTTGCTTAGATTATTCTGTCAAGAACAGTTTCGCCGTTCATCGGTTTGTGAGACCCCAACTTGAGTGCTTCATATCTTTCAGCAATTTGGTTGCATTCTTTCTTGTTCTTGCTTGTGTTATTTGATTCGCAGGCAAGGATTAGCCTTCTTGGCGAGGTCAACCGCGCAATATCGGTTGATAACCTGAGGAGACGTGGTGCTACGATTGAAGGTTTCAGAACGTGATATTCAGAAGCCGGATCGATTTGTGTCAAGTCTCCACCAAATCGGTAGTTATCAGAATCTTTCGGAAGATCAGGACCCCTGTACACATCGCCGTCCTTCGAGTCGTGCATTTGCACCCAGAGATGCACGAGTCTCATTCTTTATTTCTGGACACTCCAGAAATAAAACTTCTAGCCGTATACCAATCCACAACCACCATCCTGGGAGACATTCCAGTAGTCTGTGAGTTTCCCGACGTATTCCCGGATGATTTACCGGGTATGCAGCCCGACCTAGAGGTGGAGTTCAAGATTGAACTTGTGCTGGGAACAATGGCAATATCCGCAAGGCCATACAAGATGGCGCCAGAGGAATTGGTGGAATTGAAAACATAATTGACGGACCTGCTGAACAAGGGGTTTATTAGGACGAGCTCCTCGCCATGGGGCTGTTCGGCATTATTCGTCAAGAAGAAGGATATTCCGATTAAGATATGGGCTGAGGATATTCTAAAGACCGCTTTCACGATGACGTACGGGATCTATGAGTACCTTGTCATGGCCTTCGGCCTCACCAACACTCCAGCTTATTTCAGGTACTTGATTAACTCGGTATTCATGTCGGAGATGGACAAGTTTGTTGTGGTCTTCATCTACGACATATTGGTATATTCCAAGTCGGAGGAAGAACATGCAAAACACCTGCGTATAGTCTTGCAACGGCTGCGAGATCACAAGCTATACGCGAAATTCAGCAAGTGTAAATTCTGGATATCGCAAGTACCTTTCCTTGGGCATATCATCTCAGCAGAGGGCATCGCTGTAGACCCGAGCAAAATTGTACAAGTGCTGAATTGGAAGTCCCCGAGGTCTGTCCACGAGGTACCGAGTTTCCTCAGACTCGCGGGATATTATTGGAAGTTCATTCTGGACTTCTTGAAGATTGCAAATCCGATGACTGAACTGCTGAAGAAGGCATCCAAATATAGCTGGATCCCAGCATGTGAAGCGGCATTCAAGGCTTTGTTGAAGCACTTAACATCAGCACCGGTTTTGGCGCAGCCGGATACAACAAAACCGTTCGACGTATATTGCGATGCTTCCGGCATTGGGCTCGGATGTGTGCTGATGCAAGATGAAAGTGTTGTCGCGTATGGATCACGGCAGCTCTGGAATCATGAGCAAAACCTTCCAACTCATGACTTAGAACTCGCTGCCATGGTACTCGCACTCAAGATGTGGAGGCATTACCTACTTGGAAACCTCATACATCTATACACCGATCACAAAAGCCTCAAATATATCTTCACGCAGAAGGAGTTGAACATGAGGCAAAGAAGATGGTTGGAGTTGATAAAGAATTACGAAAAAGAGATCCATTATCATCCCGGCAAGGCAAACATGGTGGCGGATGCACTGAGTCACAAGTCACACGTTCATAATCTGACCATCACCCTGTTGGAAGAGAGTGAACCACCCTATATGGTTCCCCATGGAGCTCTCTACAACTTAGCTCTTATCCCCACCATCCTTGAAGACATAGCGGCAGCCCAGAAAGATGACAAGGGAATGTCACATTTGCGGAGACGTGTAGACAGTGGTGAGTTGAAATGCTTCCGGAAGGACGTAGACGGTATTCTGCGGTTCAAGAACAGAATAGTCGTACCCAGTAACCTGGGACTACGGAAGAAAAATTCTAACAAGACTCACTTGTCAAAGTTTTCTATTCACCCCAGCAGCAACAAGATGTATAAAGAGCTCAAGAGCAAATTCTAGTGGACAAGGATGAAGTGGAAGATCGCTAAATACATGTCCGAGTGCGATACATGCCGAAGGGTGAAGGCGGATCACATGAAGAAATCAGGACTGTTGCAACCACTAGGCATGCCCGCCTGGAAGTGGGAGGAAGTGAACATGGATTTCATTGTCGGGTTACCCACCACATTACAGAAACATGATTCAGTGTGGGTGATCGTCGACTGGCACACGAAATCTGCCCATTTTATCCCGGTCAACACAACTTACAATGCCAAGAAGTATGCTGAATTGTACATCTCACGGATCTTTTGTTTACATGGCGTACCCCGCACCATCATCTTGGATGGAGGCACTTTTTTTTTGTCTCATTTTTGGGAATAGTTAAATGCAGCATTCGCTACAAAATTGATCCGTAGTTCAGCGTACAACCCGCAGACGGATGGGCAAGCCGAGCGGGTAAATCAAATACTGGAAGACATGTTACGGGCTTGTGCTATAAATCACGGTAAGAATTGGGATGATCACTTACCGTTAGCCGAATTCTCGTACAACAATGGGTGCCAGGCCAGCATCCATATGGCGCCCTACAAGGCACTATACGGAAGGAAATGCCACACACTGCTGAATTCATGTGAATCCGGTGAAAGGGTCACCTTCGGGATTGATCTTGTCAACAATGTGGAAGAGAAAGTGTAAAATCCCCAAAAGTGCTAACAAAGAATTCAGAACATTCACACTTAGGAAAAATGAGGGGAATTAAAACTTTGAAATATAACGGTGTGAGTTCAAAGTGATGATTCAAACTTCCAAAAAACTTCCAAACGTGGAGATCTAAATTCATAACTTGGGTCTTCATAATTCAAATATTCAACCTCCCAAATTTCAGCTCATTTGGAGGGGTTCTACTATTTGTTTGGAAATAAAGGGCAATGCCTCAAACTTGAATTCAAATTCAGTTTCAAATTCAAAAACTCTATGGCCATTCCAAATTCTTGACCTCAGATGAATTCAGCTGAATTCAACAGTTCAAAACATGACATTGGGAGGAGGTAAAGGATTTAATTTGGAGGAAAATATTAGAGCTATTAGGTGGGGTGGGACCCGCATGTCAGTGAAACAAAATTAACAGTGGCAATTTGCTTCTGTGCGAGTGAACACCCGAGCTTGCCACCGATCTGTGCCCTGCCTTCCACCGAGCAGCTTGCAACAACTTGCTCCTGAAGGCAGAACTAGTGCGTGGTTGATTGCTATCCAAAGCAGCGACACAACTCAAATTTGCTTCTCTACACGTGCAACCAAAGTCTTCTGCCATTGCTCGAGCGCTCACCGAGAGAAACACTGCGCGCCGCCTCTGTGATCGTCGCTTCTCAGCTGCCGGTCCCCCTAGCGCACCGGTGACTCCTCGACGATTTTCACCGCTCCTCAGCTCATCCTCGACCTTTCTCCGCCGTGCCCGAGCCATTCTTCGCCGGAAGGAAACAGAGCACGACGCCGTTCTCGGTTCCACGTCACCCGGCCACTCCCGTACCCCACCGTCTCGAGCAAAGTGACCCTAAGGTGCGCCACAATGTGTAGTTACTCTTTCCAGACCTCCTCTGCTATTCCCCGTCGCCGGCTTGCCGGAATTTGCGTTTTGGCACCGGTGCACGTGAAGACCCGATCAAAGCCAAATCAGGGAATTCTCTCCACATGCTTGATCATCCATTCTACAATTCAAATCACAGCTACTTGGGCTCCTAGTGCCCTCCCATGCCGAATACCGAAGCCAACCGGCCTTCTTCCGTCCCGGGCGACCGGAATTCGCCGCCGCCGGCAAAAAAGCGCCAGTCCATGGTGACGGCCTGGTTGCCGCCGTTTTCCACTGCCGAGGGCCGCCGTTGGTGCCGTCCTGTTTCCGGTTGTTGTAATGAGGTGTGACATTGCCCGGCAGCTGCGCAACGTTGCCACGGTCGTGTAGGGCGAAACCGGAGAAAAATGGTAGAGAAATGAGGGAGAACGGGGCACGCCATTCCCCTGTTCCGGCGTGCGCGCGGGCTCTGTCCTGAGGTTGAAGAAGCAACTGACAGGCGGGCCCCACTGTCACCCGGGAGGGAATTTCCTTTAGCTAAATAATTCCAGAAATTGGCCAACTTTTGCAAGCACATAACTTTGTGTAGAAAACTCCAAAAAGGGTGAGACCAATTTTGTTGGAATCCTCATAAGGAGTACTTCACAGAGGAACAAAGTGCTTGCCCTGAAAATGCCCAGTATTTTCTGGGGAATTCTTTTTAGTAAATCCTTTATGGATTAATTCCAGGAAGGATTCTGTATGAAAAATTCCCAAATTTGGGCAGCAAGTCTTTTTCCTAGTTCCTTAGCTCCAGTAAAAATCATAGGAATTTTGGAGCTGATTAAGAGGGCTTAATCAGTAGGTTATCTCAGGTTTAAATAAATTAGCTAAAAATCATAGAATTAAATTCCAGAAAAATGGTTCAAACTTCAAACCTCCATAACTTTCTGTAGGGATGTCCAAAATTTGTGAAACAAATTTTTTTTAATTCCTCTCAGTCATTACTTTGCAGAAATGTAGAGAATTTGATCTGAAGATCTATGTAATTTTCTCCAAAATGCATCAAAGTTAAATCTTTGGGAATTAATTCCAGATGATTCATGTTACGAAATTTTGTCAAATTTGGCCAGAAGATTCTTCCTAACATTAGTGATCTCCTGTAAAAATTTGAACTTCATTGGAGTATATTCATTAGGCTAAATTCTAATCTCATGTTCAGCCTTCATTTGAAAATTTCAAACCAAACAGAAACTTTTCAGCATTTCATATCAACTTCCAAAATTCATATCTCCCTGTAGGTAGCTCCAAAAATGGTAAAACAATTTTTGATAGAACCCGGGATACCTGATATAATAAAATCTTCCACTGTTAGACATAGCAAAACTCCAGATTTGGGCTCAAAATTCAGAGAAGCCTTGTACTTGTGGGAATTTTGGACACCACAAGGTTCAATGAAATTTCTCCAAATTTTGCTCAGATCATCCTTAGAGAGTCTAGTATCCACTGGAAAAATCCCAAGTCAAATTAAGGAACCTAAAAAGCAGTAGCTAGTAATAGTAGTTCATCTATTATATAGCACTAGCACTTATACATATATTTTGCTACATTTCATATAGTGACCGAAATTGAGGACACGCCGGAGCCGTTGGACGTCCTCCTACCAGACACTAACTTTCCCTTTGACTAGCAACCAGGCAAGCCCTGGTTGCATTTAAGTACTTTTGCAAAGTTTTCATTTGTATCACTTATGTTTAGGGTGAAATGCTTGCATTAGAGTTATGGTGATTAAAACCCCACTTGCATAACCTTTAATTCCTACGGAGGGTTGGGTAGTTTACAAACTCGACGAGTAGAGAATGCCATGCTAATGTTCTTAGGATCCCGGTAGAAGTCGAGTGGTTGGAATCTACTCGCGATATAGGTATTTATAAACACTGTATGGGACGAGGTAGAGAATGGCTTAAGAATGTGAAACTGAGACCCAACAGGGGGTAAAGGATGCAGTGAGCGGAGGTCTCACGTGCGTAGCCCTGTTGGTGTCGATTGAGGACTGAGTCATGTGCGGCACTGCTGGACAAGTTTGAACAGTACTGGATGCATACTGACATATGGGAACAAGGAAGGTCATGTAATTGGTTAACCTGGGTGCCGAGGCTTACCCAACCATTTTATAGGAGTGGGTTGAGGGTAGCAAGGTATAAATCTGCCGGTGGGCACAGAAATGCTCCACGTGGGGGCATCCTGCCCGTTACGGATGGACCGGTTCGGCATTTGGGTTGCCTCTGAAAGGTTGCTGCATACAACAGAGTAGAAAGGTGTGAAGCACCAAACTTCTGAAAGTGGGTGTATGTGACGTGTTATCTGGGTGTCTCCTGATTGCAATCACCGTCGCTCGCAGTTATTTGAGTACCGCTTGTTCACTATGATGTGACGTAGTAAGAAGTGAAAGAAGCCAAATGAATTTGCTGCATTGAACTATTAATGTCTTGAAACCTTGTATGCTGTAGATGTAGAGCTCATTAAGTTTAGTTTCCACTTTGGGCATAACAACATCGGAGGAAAGCGTTTCTTGTTTGATTGTGGACTTCCGATGTGAGGGCTGCCTAAGGCTCATTAATCTGCTGCCATAAAACTGAAAGTAAGGATTAACGCGTAGGCGTGTCTTTATCGCAAATGTCATTTCCTTTAATACTAATCTCTGCATGTAGAGTTTCATGATTAGGGGTGTCTGTTAAGCCTTGCTGAGCCATCGCGCTCACGGTTGGAATCCTCGAGCTGTGTTCAGGTGAGAGTTATGAGGAAGGGTCCGAGGATGAGGCGATGATGCCGTCGGGGTATATGACCGAGCTGGAGCCCTGCACGCCGCCGTGATCGCCCGTTGTATGTTGCTAGTGTGTAGCGTCCCCAGGCTGGACGGCTGCACTTTTGCATAGCTCGGCTGAGAGTTTAGCTATTAATAAGACTTCTGCTGTACATTACTTTAGTAAAGTACTTCTGCTGTGTTATATGTAAAATAAAATCTTGTATGTTGTTCTTAATCTTTTCTTGTGTGCTGTTGGGTGCCGCATCGCACGGCATCACCCTCTGTGATCCCGGAGTGGGTGAACCACAAGGTGGTCCCCCACAGAAAGTTTTGACTATTCAATCAAACTTGAAAGCCACTCAATCCTGACAAAATCGATATGCGGACCGCAAAAGACACACTCTACAATTTAAGGTCGATGATCACGTTTATCTACATGTGTCTCCGATGAAGGGTGTAAACAGATTCGGGGTCAGAGGAAAGTTTGCACCCCAATTCATCGGTCCATTCAGGATTCTAGAAAGGTGTGGATCCGTTGCATACCGACTGGAATTACCAGTAACACTCTCCGGTGTGCACGACATCTTCCACATATCCCAGCTGAGGAAGTGCCTCTAGTTTTCAACTGTGGAAGCTCTCTAGGATCATAGACAAGCCCCACATACCAACACTAGTCTTTTATGCGCACTTTGTCCTCACTCGTGCGCACCTGGGAAGATCACGGGACCCCGCCGCCCCGATCACGTCACAGGGACGGGGCACCTTGCCCGGGAATCGCATTGAGTGGTGCCGTATTATGCGGCACCCAACAGCACACATATAAGGAACAATGTATTACATAAATCAAAAGCGGAAGCTTACAATTGTTCTTCGTAAATAATTTACATAAAATAGCTACAGCGGAAGTCTATAAACAGCTCATGTTTAATATCTAAGAAGCACTGGAGAAGAGGTCCAGCCCGCAGACTCCTCTCGCTAGCAACACGAAGACATGGCAGCGGCTAGGTTCTCCAAGTGTGACATGACTTGGAAGTTCCCGAGTCTCACCGGACAACCTTCTTTATAGCATCGAGGGTTACCTGCAAAACCACTTATATAGCAAGAGTGAGCACAAAGGCTCAGCAAGACTTAACCGTCTCTCCTAAAGCATGAAACTCTACATGAACATAATCTAAGACTTAAGCCTGTCATTTGCGAAAGGACTCGCCTACGAGTTCATCCTTAACTTTCAGATTTTTCGCCATAATAGTAGTGACCTTGCGCCCAGCAACATTGGAACTCCACAATCAAACAAGAAACGCTACGTTCCAATGTTACTTGTCCCAAGGTAGAAAATAACTTTAGTTTGCTCTATCTCTACTTCAAACATGGTTTTCATGCAACTTAACATAATCATAGCAGCAATTATACTTTTGCAAACTGTTTCCACACAAGTTGATTATTACGTCACAACATAGGAGCAAGCGGTACTCAATAACCGCGAGGGACGGTGATTCGAATCAAACACTACCCGGATAACTCGACACATACGCCCGCCTCTGAAGACCCAAATCTTGCGTCCTTCATTACGTCGAATGTGGCAACCTTTCTCAGGACACTAGACTGTAGAACTGGCCGCGCCGTCTCGAGCTCATAGGGCTAACGAGACGATGCGGTATTCCTCTACAACCCAGTGAACCTGGTACATCGGTTTCCTGGTTCCCATATATCAGTAAGCATCCGGTACACAACTCAATACTTGCTACTGGACGCGGCACACGCATCGGTCCTTAACCGACACAGGCAGAGCTACTCGACCAAGACCTCATCTTGTCGCTGCCTAACCCCTCTGCCTGGTCTCATCTTTAGAAATGTAAACTTTAGTTTGCTTCCTTCCTCAACCACACTTATGATATTCTGAACTATAGCTCGCGAGTAGATTCCAACTACTCATCTTGTACCGGATGTCCTAGCCTATTTAGCACGGCCTTATTCTACAGCGATGAAACCATTCTACCCTTGATCCCAGGGTTCTTTTTGGTCATGCAAGTGGAGTATAAAACATCCTTGACCTAATGCACATACAAACTTTGACCCATATTAGTAAACAAAAGAAAAACTTTAAAAACAACTTAACTGCAAACCGGGGCTTGCCTTGGTTTTGCAGGTGACTAAAGTCAGATGTTATGAAGTTAGTTGCTACTGCCTTGAAGCTTAATCACGGCCTTCTTGCTTCTTGATCCAAGCTCAACTCCTCCTTCTTCACTTTCCACGTCTAATCACTACACGTTATGAATATGTATACATGTTTAATTATAAAACTTTTGCTAATAAGTTCTAAAGACAAGTTTAAAACTGGAACTTTGTTTAAGAATTTAAAATGACATTGGGGCTGGTGATTTGGGTGTGTGTTTAAGCACTATCATCAAGTGCGAAGTGAGGTTCATCACTTGGGTGGTGGTCACCTAATTGGTTGAACAGAACATTACTGATCCAGGGCTCCAATGGAGCTGGAAATTTTCTTGTGAGTTCCTTGTCATAAGAAAGTCCTCTGGACCGAAATTCAGAATATTTCACTAAGTAGATCACATAGAACAATTCCCTAAGCATTTAGGCAAAAATGAATTAATTCTAAATAAATTTGCACTTTCATGCAACTTAAAGTGAACTACAATTTTAAACATAGATCAGAGAGTATGCCTGAATTTTCCTAGGATTTTTGGAGCTAAGGAATGCCCAGAACTGAATTTCCAAGTTTTGGAAATTCTCTGAAAATGTTTCTGTACTCATTTGGATACAGAAACTTGAAATCAGAATTACCCCATCTAAATTAACTCTAAATGAGCTAAAAATTTTACAGGTGTTTCCTAACATCCTAAATAATATCCTGGCAAAATTTGGGAATTTTTGCATGAACCAAACTCCCTATAAAATTCTTTTGCCGAAAAGATTTAAAGAATTTTCCAGAATTTTATATTGATTTTATTACAAATTGGTTTGCATATTTGGATAGAGTTCTTCATCCTGAATCCAATCCAATTTTAATCACTAGATTTGGAGCTTCCTAGCAAAAGTTATGAGGTTCTAAAGTTTGAACTATATCTGGAATTCAAATTAATTCGGGAAATGTTCAAACCCTGCGGGTGGGTCCAGGGGGCCACATGTCATGCGCTGGGACAAACCATACGGGGCCACTGGACCTTTCCCATGCCACCACACTGGATCCCGGGGCTGCAGCTGGGCGGGGATTTAACTTTTCGCCACTGACACGTGGGACCCGCCGGTCGTCTTCCTCCTCGGGCCGTTTCCTTTTTCCCGCGCCGCCCCCTCGCCGGAGCCTCGTCGGAGCTCACCGGACCCGTCTTCCCGGTCGCTCCTCGGCCTGCTACTCGCCGCCTGGGGGTTTTCGGGGGACGAGGAACGCATCTAGGGGGTCAGCACACGCTCTAGAGGCCCGGAACCAGGTCGGCGGCGTGCAACAGCCTAGGTGAAGCTTCGGCGCCGATGACCGATCGCTTCAGCCCACAAAAACCCCAAGGGATCAGCTCTACAGAATCAGTGACGCCTAAGGAAGCTCCACATGGCCACCAAGTAGCTCGGGAACGACGGTTACTAGGACTTCACCGAGCGCCCGATCGTTCCCGCCATGGCCGCCGAAGAAAGAACTCGAAATTAGCTGCTAACACGGGGTTTCTAGCTCAGGTTGTGAAGGGGATCGGACCGCCGTTAAACCTAGACCCTTTGTGCACAAATTGGTGACCTCTAAGTGCAAATTAAGCGTGAATTTGAGAAATCTTTACCAGAGGGTCCATGGTCGTGCTCCGGAGGAAAATCTTCGAATTCTGTCACTGAGGATCACCGTTTGAGCTGAGCTCCGGGGAGAAGCACCACGGCGGTACGGTGCACCTCTGAGCGTTGCTGCTTGAATGTGAAACCCACGGTGGTGAGCTGCCCACGAGAGCCCGACGTCGGTTTCATTTGAAGCCGCCGCGGGGGAACCGTTTTCTGGCGAGGGAACCCGTAATTTGGGCTGCTCTTGTGCTGAGGGAGTGTAGGGCGATCAGGCCTTGCCATTTTGCGGTTCAGGCGGGCTGTGCGCTGGGTTTACATGCATCCCCAGTCAGAACCGAGGCGGCGGCAAGCTCGGCGTTTATCGGACGCGGGGAGGAAAAGAGAAACACTGTTTGCTCGGTTCAGAGAGGAAGGATCACGGCGAGGGCAAGGGGGACCGGTAAGCTGGTCGCCAGCGCGAGAGGGCAGGTGAGGCGGTGGCTTCGGGGTAGCCTCGGTTGCACCCGTGCGTTGATCGAGCTCGTGCCTACCCGAGAGCAAGACTTAGGCAGTAAGTTTTGATCTCTCCTCTCAATGACAACCGGGGCCCACAGCTCCTCTCAGCACCAAAATATCTCCAACTTTTGACACATTGCAAATTCAGCTATGAGGGATCCAAATTCAAAATCCATTTGGCCATTTGACAAGTTGTGTCACAGTTTCAAATTTAAATTCAAATTTGGAATAAATTTACAAGCCCCTTTGATATACATATCAAAGAACTTCCAAATTTGCCCAAAGTTTGCCTTCCCCATAATTTGAACCTGAAGAACTCAATTATGCCCTCTGATGCTTCAGTTGATCCTTGCAAATACAATTTCATAAACAACGGTTTGAATTTCCTCTTTTGAAAATGCCCTTCTTCTTTTTGAAGTGACCCTCTTAATTCAAACTGAATTCAAAGCTTTATTGCACATGCCAACACTTTCATAAGTAAACAAAAGTTTTTGTAAGTCCCATTTCTTGTATATAAACTCAACTTTATTCATAGCTCAAGTTTTCTATTTACAAGTTTTGGGACTTTTACATTCCTCCCCCCTTAAAAAGAATCTCGTCCCGAGATTCATAATTAAGGACAAAGTGGAGAGGACAACTACTAAGTATAAGCCTCTAACAACTCCGGACGATTGCGTTATAAATATTCCTCACTTTCCCATGTAGCTTCGTCGGACGTGTGATTTTCCCATAGCACCTTGAAAAATCGCTGCGTCTGATTTCTGGTTTCGCGACTCTTTTCATCAATTATCTGGGTTGGATGCTCAACATATGTAAGGTCCGGCTTCAAATCTGCTATGCCTCCTGTGAGAATCTCTGTTGGAACTTTCAAACACTTCCGCAATTGAGATATGTGGAAGACGTTATGAACTCCGGCTAAGGCTGCCGGAAGCTCCAAACGGTATGCTACGGGTCCACATCTTTCAATGATGACGAAGGGACCGATAAAGCGCGGAGCTAATTTCCCTTTCACTCCGAATCGGTGAATGCCCTTATAGGAGATACGCGGAGGTATACGTGGTCCCCAACATGGAAGTCCAGAGGACGACGCCTCCTATCCGCATAGCTTTTTTGTCTGGACTGAGCGTCTTTAAGATTTGCTTGAATAAGTCGTACCCGTTCTTTAGCGTCATTTATGAGATCAATCCCGTAAATCACCCTCTCGCCAGATTCACACCAGTTCAAGGGTGTGCAGCACTTTCAGCCGTAGAGAGCTTCATAAGGTGTCTTTTTTATGCTCGTTCGATAACCGTTGTTATACGAGAACTCCACCAACGGTAAGTGATCATCCCAGCTCTTACCGTGGTGGATGGCACACACCCTTAGCATATCTTCAAGGATTTGGTTCACCCTCTCAGTTTGCCCATCGGTTTGAGGGTGATACGCGGAGCTTCAAATCAGTTTAGTTCCCAAGGATGCATGTAGTTGTTCCCAGAAATGGGATACAAACAGCGATCCTCTGTCGGAGACAATGGTACGGGGAACTCCATGCAAGCATAAGATTCGTGCTATGTACAACTCCGCATACTGCTTGGCGCTGTAGTTGGTATGCACCGGAATGAAACGTGCTGATTTGGTTAACCGGTCCACGATTACCCAAATCGAATCATGGTGGTAGGAGGTCATCGGCAACCCAACGATGAAATCGATACACAAGTCTTTCCACTTCCATGCCGGTATTTGTAGCGGTTGCAACAGGCCCGACTTCTTCACATGGTCGGCCTTAACTCTTCGACACGTATCACATTCTGAAACGTATTTTGCAACTTCACACTTCATACGTGTCCACCAAAACTTCTTCCGGAGGTCTTGGTACATTTTATTGCTGCCAGGATGAATAGAAAATTTGGATAAGTGAGCCTCATCCAAAATTTTCTTCCGCAGCCTCATATCACGGGGTACGACTATCCGGTCCTTGAACCATAGGGTGTCTTTATCATCTAACCGGAAACATTTCAACTCCCCGTTCTTCAACCTCATTTTGATATGAGCCATGCCCTTGTCTTTCTTTTGAGCTTCCATAACCTCCTCTATTATTGTGGGTATGAGAGCCAGATTATGTAGAGCTCCATATGGAACCAAGTAGAGACTTGGTTCTTCCTCTTCTATCGGCGTAATGGTCATGTTAAGAATATGAGACTTCCGGCTGAGTGCATCGGCAACCACATTTGCCTTGCCCGGATGATAATGAATTTCAATCTCATAGTCCTTGATCAGCTCCAACCATCGCCGTTGCCGCATATTCAACTCTTTCTGAGTGAATATGTACTTCAAACTTTTGTGGTCGGTGTAGAGATGAACCAGATTCCCCAATAGGTAATGTCTCCACATCTTCAAAGCTAATACCACGGCAGCAAGTTCGAGATCATGAGTTGGATAATGCTGCTCATGATTCCGTAATTGCCGTGATCCATAAGCGACCACGCGTCCTCCTTGCATGAGTACACAACCAAGTCCGATACCGGACGCATCACAATAAACATCAAAGGGCTTGGTTGTATCCGGTTGAGCTAAAACCGTGGCTGTTGTGAGGTGTTTCACCAACGCTTGAAAAGCTTCCTCACATGGCTTGCTCCAATCATATTTGATGCCCTTCTTCAGTAGCTCTGTCATAGGTTTGGAGATTTTTGAGAAGCCCGGGATGAACCTCCGATAATATCCCGCCAAACCCAAGAATCTACGAACTTCATGGACTGGTGTTGGAGACTTCCACTTCAGCACTTGTTCAATCTTGCTTGGATCAACAGCAATGCCTTCCGCTGAAATAATATGTCCAAGAAATGGCACTTGGTTGATCCAGAATTCACATTTACTAAACATTGCATAAAGTTTGTGATCTCTCAGTCGTTGGAGCACAATATGCAAATGTTTAGCGTGTTCCTCTTCAGATTTGGAATAGACCAAGATGTCGTCGATGAATACCACGACGAACTGATCCAGCTCCGGCATGAACACCGAGTTCATAAGATACATAAAGTGAGCCGGAGCATTGGTCAACCCAACATGACAAGATATTCATAGAGCCCATATCTTGTCGAGAATGCTGTTTTCGGGACATCTTCCGCGCGAATCTTGATTTGATGATATCCTGACCTTAAGTCCATTTTGGAGAAGACTTTAGCACCCACTAGCTGATCGAAAAGAATATCAATTCTTCGTAGTGGATACTTGTTCTTTATTGTCACAGCATTTAAAGGATGATAGACGCATAGCCTCAGCGTCTCATCCTTCTTCTTCACAAATAAAGCTGAGCAACCCCATGGCATTCGGAGCCATTTTGTATGGTCTCCGAGAGATCGGCATGGTTCCCGGTATCAACTCTATTTTGAACTCCACCTCGCTCTCAGGTGGTAGGCTTGGAAGATCTTCGGGAAACACGTCCGGATATTCACGGACTACCGGAATGTCTTCTAACTTGCATGCCTCGGCATTACATACTTGCGGGCCTTTGGAAACCTCTTCGCCGAGATACAATGTTTGACGTCCAAGAAGTGGAGAGTCCAAGTGAACACTCCTGTTGTCGATGTCCAGAACAGGCTTATGGAAGGTCAACCATGATATTCCCAATATGGCATTGATTCCTTGGTCTTCGAGAATGATGAGGGTGGTAGGATAAATTTTTCCACCCAAGCAAAGTGGTGCTTGATAGACGACTTCCTTAGTTGAGATGTCTCCAACTGGCGAATGAATAAGGTAAGAACCTTTTGTGATAGTGGTGGATATCTGATCCCGGATCACCGTCGCCCTGCTAATGAAGTTATGTGTCGCACCAGAGTCGAATAAAATGACAACCGGCTTGTCATTTAAGGTGAACCTGCCGGTAAGAACAGGTCCTCCCTTTGGTGGATCATCGAGTGACACATAATTAACTGTCCCCACTTTGGACATAGCTTTTCTTGGCTGTCCAAGATCACTTTTTAGAACTGGACCCGCAGACACATTGTTGCTGCTCGGTTCAGTTGCTTCATTGGCGTTGAGCTCATTGTCAACACGAAGTGGGACAGCACTTGGTTCAGCTGAGAAATCACCTTGTTCATCTTCAACATCTTGAGGGCAATAATATTCTGGTGCACCTTTTTGATACTGAGGTGCATGAAAAACAAGTTTCTGCAGTGGGGGAGGTGAATAAGACCTCTGTGGAGTAGAAGAGTCGTCACACTCCCAGAATGATTGCACCTCTTGTGGAATCTCTCGACCGGAAGGTGAACGGATTACCAACCGATACTTCTGAGGTAGATGATTGTCTTCATCCTGTGATGAGTCCCTCTCCCACTTTTCTTTGAGGTAGAGGTTGGAATAATATTCTTGAGCGATAGCACAGCTCACAAACTCATCAAAATTCTCTTGGCTAACTTGAGCCAATTCACATCGCAGCCTAGCAGTCAGCCCTCGATAAAAATGATAACCCTTCATGGATGGTGATTTCACATAGTCAGGGACATATTGAGCTAAGCGATTGAATTCCTTCGCATACTCAATAACACTCATGTCCCCTTGCTTCAGACTCCAGAACTCATCCAGACTGGTTTGCATTATGCCCGCAGGGATGAAACGAGCACGAAATGCAGCCTGGAACTCCGCCCATGTGACACGATGCCCTGCTGGTTGGACAGCAAGGTAGTCTGCCCACCATGCTCCAGCAAAGCCGTGAAGCTGCTGAGCGGCATATAGAGTCTTCGAGAATTCATCACATTGGATCAACCCAAACTTGGACTCAATGACACATAACCAGTGATTTGCTTCACAATGGTCAGCCGCCTCAGAGAATACCGGCGGTTGTGTCGCCGAGAAATCCTGATACGTGCTCTGGGTTGGCATGTGATGTTGAGCTTCTCGATTTATGCCTATCTGAACTAGAGTTTGGAGAGTTTCATTCATCTTTGCCATAATTTCAACCAATCCGGTTGGTGATGGCTCTTGTGATGAAGTCGAGTCATTCCCACCTCGACTTGAATCTCCAAGCTCCATTTGAGAATGTGTGCGTACCATACTGCACGAAACAAAATTTTGAGTCAATCAAAATTCTATCTTAGTAGTAACTAAAGATAAGTAAAACATGAACCTGTCATGTACTTTATCAAAGCATAACCACATT
Source organism: Neostapfia colusana (assembly GCA_030760725.1). Taxonomy (NCBI): domain Eukaryota; kingdom Viridiplantae; phylum Streptophyta; class Magnoliopsida; order Poales; family Poaceae; genus Neostapfia; species Neostapfia colusana. The sequence continues at coordinate 78,893,914 of JASWHV010000007.1, read as the reverse complement.
CATGTTTAAACAAAACTTAAGTACGCTAAACTAATCAGCGGAACTACCCTGACCAGTTCACACAAACTCCAAATTTTACTCAAGTTAAACACAGATTCTTGACTTGAGTCCAATACCAAAGTTTTATTAAACTTCATTATCTTTTCAACGAGTACTCATAGGATCCTTAAGGATTTTTCTACAGGAAGTTATGGCTTAAAAACAGAAAGGTCCAGAGAGGTTTTTGCTACTGTCCTGGTTTTGAACAGTTTGCCTTCAGCTGGACTTTTCACCAACTTAACGTGTGATTTGGCTCTGGAGGTCTACAAAGAAGTTGTAGAGCACTTGAAAATCTTTCCAGAACTGTATCATACACCTTAATTGGTTAAATCTACTCAGAGTTATGCTCTGTTAAATCTCAGCAAGAATTCCTGCCAGAAACAGAGCACTCTGTTTTTGAAATCTTTGAAACCTAGACCTTCTCTCATTTGAATCTTAGCTCAAAATAAGAGTTCAATAACTAATATTTGTTTGAAACTTCCATTTTTAGTTGAAAGTTACTTCATGAATCATTTCTTCATAGGGAAGCGGATTATATGTTTAGTACGGTGTCGACGCACCGTAAGAATCATGTCGGTACTACGTTACCTCACCAAAAGAAAATCCTACCCGGATTATACCGGCATATACGTATTATCAGTGGCACAAAGGCGGTCTCTCGCACACGTGTACTACATGGGATACGTACGTGGTTAGTACCTGCAGAAGAACACTCAATAGTGGTGCACTCAAAGGTTGTTTCATTTCAGGCAGTTCCATATTTGAAAGTAAATACACACGCCTGTATCATTGCCATACGGCCGTCCTTGAGTTAAGTCACGTCTCAAGGTACGTGATCGTGTTTTTACACCACACGACGGGGAACCCGAGTAGATCATGAACGGGTCATCACGGTTGGGAATGTTATCAACCCCACGGATACCACCTACTGCCCTGCAGGGCACGCCGATGGCAAGCGCTGCGTATGTCCTCCTGGGCTATTTCCAGACGAACACACTATCGTGTTACTGACCACACGATGGGGTCTCCACTTACTTGCCTAATGCACGCTAGGGATCAGCGTTTCATATGAACTCAGGAACATGAAGAGTCCGAGAGTTTCATATTAACATCTCACACCAAGCTGTGAGATCTAACACTGAACCACTTTCCTCGGCAGGGGAGCTAACCGAAATGGAACCGCTTTCGGTGGCGTTCCTTACCATGTTTACCTGAGCGTAGGTGCGTCGTTACAGAATCAAAATTCAGACTTATAACAAATATGTTAGTGCTGCCACTTTAAGTAACTATACTACTATAGCCCTTATGTGGGCCTAATACCGTTTCCTCACCATATCCTAAGTTTTTGTCGTAATACCATCCTTATTCCGTGCGCTATCACCAACGCGGCTCTGATACCACGCTGAAGGGACCCCGCCGCCCCAATCACGTCACTGGGACGGGGCACCTTGCCCGGAAATCGCATTGGGTGGTGCCGTGTTATGCGGCACCCAACAGCACACATATAAGGAACAATGTATTACATAAATCAAAAGTGGAAGCTTACAATTGTTCTTCGTAAATAATTTACATAAAATAGCTACAGCGGAAGTCTATAAACAGGTCACGTTGAATATCTAAGAAGCACTCGAGAAGAGGTCCAGCCAGTGGACTCCTCTCGCTAGCAACACGAAGACATGGCAGCGGCTAGGTTCTCCAAGTGTGACATGACTCGGAAGTTCCCGAGTCTCACCGGACAACCTTCTTTATAGCATCGAGGGTTACCTGCAAAACCACTTATATAGCAAGAGTGAGCATAAAGGCTCAGCAAGACTTAACCGTCTCTCCTAAAGCATGAAACTCTACATGAACGTAACCTAAGACTTAAGCCTGTCATTTGCGAAAGGACTCGCCTACGAGTTCATCCTTAACTTTCAGATTTTTAGCCATAATAGTAGTGACCTTGCGCCCAACAACATTGGAACTCCACAATCAAACAAGAAACGCTTCGTTCCAATGTTATCTGTCCCAAGGTAGAAAATAACTTTAGTTTGCTCTATCTCTACTTCAAACATGGTTTTCATGCAACTTAACATAATCATAGCAGCAATTATACTTTTGCAAACTGTTTCCACACAAGTTGATTACTATGTCACAACATGGGAGCAAGCGGTACTCAATAACCGCAAGGGACGGTGATTCGAATCAAACACTACCCGGATAACTCGACACATACGCCCGCCTCTGAAGACCCAAATCTGGCGTCCTTCATTACGTCATATGTGGCAACCTTTCTCAGGACACTAGACTGTAGAACCGGTCGCGCCGTCTCGGGCTCATAGGGCTAACGAGACGATGTGGTATGCCTCTACAACCCAGTGAACCTGGTACATTGGTTTCCTGGCTCCCATATATCAGTAAGCATCCGGTACACAACTCAATACTTGCTCCTGGACGCGGCACACGCATCGGTCCTTAACCGACACAGGCAGAGCTACTCGACCAAGACCTCGTCTTATCACTGCCTAACCCCTCTGCCCGGTCTCATCTTTAGAAATGTAAACTTTAGTTTGCTTCCTTCCTCAACCACACTTATGATATTCTGAACTATAGCTCACGAATAGATTCCAACTACTCGTCTTCTACTGGATGTCCTAGCCTATTTAGCACGGCCTTATTCTACAGCGATGAAACCATTCTACCCTTGATCCCAGGGTTCTTTTTGGTGACGCAAGTGGAATATAAAACATCCTTGACCTAATGCACATACAAACTTTGACCCATAGTAGTGAACTGTAGGATCGAAGAGCACGTGAAAAGCTACCAGAGGGGGGTGAATGGTAGCTTAAAACTTTTCGCAGCGGAAACAACAAAAACCCCTCAGCAAAAATCAATCAGTTAAAGAAACCGTGTGTGCAAGTGTTTTCAAACGTGTTCAACCGTGACAAATAAAGTAGAGAGGTATAGAATAAAGTCACGGATCTAATGCAACAAGAATCATTTGAAAACACGAAGTAAAACTTGAGATACGATCAAAACATTAAACGAAGATCAATCTGTTCTACCCGATATAAAACAGATCTGCAATGCTGCAAAGAAACTCGTGTATCTCAAAAAATACAGATCCGAAGCTCGTGAAAATTTCACAGATGATAGATAATTGAGTTGTGAAGACAACTCAAAAAGAATCACGTCAATCGGATCTGTAAAACTCGAGTTATGAACGAAACACCGAAGCAACGTCGGTCTGTCCAGAAACTCGGCGAGAAAGACTTGACGAAAAACAAGTCGGACGAACAAGGCACAAAAGCTCCTTAAAACTATGACCTTTATTCAATAGAAACACAAGAGGAACAGCCCAAAGTTCTCTACCCACGAGAGCTCTAGCCTCCCTTGCTTTTATAGCCAGCCCTCAGGCTAAACAATCCAATCTAGGACTCCTACTCCTAATTGGACTCGTATCCTAACTTACCATAACTGCTCAGGACTCTCCTATTCGCAGATAGAAGCAATCGTGAGACTTCCAAACACCTTAGCAACGTCCTAAACATTCCTAAAACAACTCAACTTCGTGCCTAGCACGAAATCCTATCATAACCAACTCAAATCTTCCATATTTGAGCCATATCCAACTCAGCCTCAGCCTAAGTACGCAATCCAGCCGGTTGGACCTTTTCGACCAATTCTTTACGTCCACTTCTCTTCATCACGCCTTGAAACAATGTTGCCACGTTCATGCACTCCTTGCACACGTGCAAACACCTTCCAACGACGTACACGCAACCTTCATATGCACTGCTCTTGGTCTAAACATGCTGCGCGACCTCCCGATCAACTCAACCACAGCTCCTCCCGAACTTGGTTGTTAGAACCTCATCTCCTCCCTGAGACTAGTCCAAGGATCCTGTCACCAGCCATGTATTGAACTCAAGCAACACCTGCACATGAATAAACAACCAATTCTTCCGAGCACAAGTCCTCGACTTGACTAACGTTAGTTCGAAAACCACAACACCTTACATGAGCACTTCACATAAGCATGTTGCAAACCATATCAAATAATAACAGCCATAACCACCAAAACACACCAAAAACTTAGCAAATTAATACTAAGCAAACCTTCCCATAAAGCAAGTTTGAAACATTGCGAGTTAACAGCAAAAACAAGACGCTGCAGTTCTACGAGTTGAACATCATGGGAGCTCCCTAAAAACAAGCTCCGGACCTCACAGAAGCTCTCCGGACCTTGCAGGAGCTCTCCGGACCTTGCGTCGGACCTTTCCAACACTTGGCGGACCTAACAAAGAACTTGTCGGACCTTGCCAAAGAAGAATGTTTTGGCAATATTCAAAACTTTGAATGTTAATGCTAACTTTTATCCTAATTGCCAATGTATTCAGCACACATAGGTCTCACAATCTCCCCCTTGATGAATGCATTGGCAACACCAATTAAAATCCGAACACTGGCTTATGAAAAGTTTTGAAAAGCTTTGAAAACTCATTTCTCCCCCTTTATTAATTTCTCCCCATTTTTTAAAACCAGAGAAGGAAGAAAGTGTATAAATAATGCAAAGTGTAAAAAAATCTCTCCTTATACATATTTCTCCCCCTTTGACAATGTATTCAGCAAGGTTCAAAAGAGAAATTTTTAAATGTTATGAGCATATTATAACATATACATACAAAACAAAGCTCATCCAAGTCATACTATCAGGTTACTTACACTATCACATCAATGAGATACATAAAGTAGTGTAAGCCATGCTAGAGATCAAATGTATTTTTCAGTTTAAGCAAGTCATGATCTCCCTTACTCAACTATTTCAAAACCTGAAAACATGACACTTGTTGCTGCATTTTTATTATTCATAATCATTTAAGGCACAAAGTTGATCATATGATATTTGCAACAGATTATATGCCGCATCAGCCTTATTCTAACCAACCAAGCCAAGCCTATGTCATTTGACAATCAGAAGCTTAAGGACATGGTTTTAGTCATACACAATTCCTTCCAAGTTCATATCTTAGTGCAATGATAAGCAATCTCAAAAGAAGAAGTGCGATGCATGCATATTCTCTTGATCTTTTCTCAATTTTTTATTTGAAAACTCAACATGTGAGCTGATCACTTGATTATTTTTTTATGATTAAAAGAACTTGTGAGCACGCAACAAGTTCAAAACAGCAAGAAAGTTCGATCATGACCAGATTTAGTGTAAGTAATTATTCCAATTACTAGTCATGGCAAAAACTACAAAATGCATAACATGAGTAATGTAATAAGAACTTTCAGCCTATAAAAGGAATCACAAAATCATATATGTATGAAATACTATGCTCATACTATTTTAGTTTCAGATTCACACATTGACTTTCAAAGTTTCAAAAACTCCCCCTCAATTTAAGCCATGAGGATGCATAACCCCTATTTCACTACGAATGAAACAAAAACGAGTGAAATCCAAAGGTTTTGTAAAAATATCAGCCAATTGTTGTTCGGTATCGACATGGTGAAGCACAATGTTTCCTTTTTCAACATTATCACGAAGAAAGTGATACCTAATGTCAATGTGCTTAGTTCTAGAGTGTTTCACGGGGTTTTTAGCAATACAAATTGCACTAGTGTTATCACAAAACAGTGGAACACTATCTAAATCAACCCCATAGTCCTTAAGTGTTTGAACAATCCAAAGAATTTGTGAGCAAGCGCTAGCCGCAGCTACATATTCAAATTCAGCCGTGGATTGTGCAAGTGAACTTTGTTTTCTTGAGGACCAAGCAACAAGTGAATTACCGAGAAAATGACAAGCACCCGAAGTACTTTTCCTATCAATCCTACAATCCCCAAAATCAGCATCCGAAAAAGCTTTCAAAGAAACGGTTGAGGAAGAAGGAAGAAAAATGCCAAATTCTTGAGTTCCATGTAGGTACCTGAGAATCCTTTTGATGGCTTGGCGATGTGAAGCACGTGGAGAAGTTTGAAAACATGCACAAAGACATACGCTGAATTGTATGTCCGGTCTTGACGCCGTGAGATACAAAAGTGATCCAATCATACTTCTGTATTCTTTTTTATCGACCGGGTCACCATCTTCGTCAAGTTCAAGTGTTGTTGCTGTTCCCATTGGTGTCTGAAGAGGCTTGCATTTGTCCATGTTGAAGCGCTTAAGAAGGTCCTTTGTATACTTAGTTTGATGCACAAAAGTTCCTTCTTTTGTTTGCTTGATTTGCAGCCCCAAAAAGTATGTGAGTTCTCCCATCATACTCATCTCAAATTCTGAACTTATCATAGCTGAAAACTTGGACACGAGATCATGAGAAGCACAACCAAAGATAATATCATCCACATACACTTGAACGAATAATGAGTCATTGCCATGCTTAAGTACAAAAAGAGTTTTATCAACCTTACCCATGGTAAATCCCTTTTCAAGTATTAATGTTTTTAACCAATCATACCATGCTCTAGGGGCTTGTTTTAGACCGTACAAGGCTTTGGACAGTTTGTAAACATGATTAGGAAAATTTGGATTTTCAAAACCCGGTGGCTGCTTAACATAAACCTCCTCCTCTATGTAGCCATTAAGAAAAGCACGTTTAACATTCATTTGATATAACTTGAAACCTTTAGATGCAGCAAATGCTAATAAAATTCTTATAGCTTCTAATCTAGCAACAGGAGCAAATGTTTCATCAAAATCTAGACCTTCAATTTGAGTGAAACCTTGAGCAACCAACCTAGCTTTATTCCTAACCACAACCCCATCCTCACTTTGCTTATTTTTAAATACCCATTTAGTTCCAATTAATGTGTGACCTTGAGGTGGAGGTACAAGTTTTCAAACATTATTTCTTTCAAAATTTTCTAACTCTTCTTGCATGGCATTAATCCAAGATTCATTAGTGAGTGCGTGTGATATATCCTTGGGTTCAAAAGAAGCAACAAAAGCAGAATGAGCATGAGAGTTTGGATCACAAAACCTGGACCGAGTGACTCGTTCATGCAAGCTTCCAATGGTTTGTTGTGGAGGATGACTTTTGAGTACTCGGAGGGGAGTAGACACTTCACAAGCACCTTCTTCTTCATGTTCGGACCTTTGATTAGGAGAGCTTGTTGATTCAGGAAGGTCCGAACCAGCAGTAGTGACTGTTGGTGCTGGTTGTGGTGCAAAATACGCAGCTTGATCGTTATTTACTTCCGAGTTTTCGGGCAGCAGCACCACTTCTTCATCTTCTTCAATAAAAATACTCTCCCCCTGCGGATATGGATCCGGACCTGCAATATCGGAGCTAGTACTTGGGCTAGATTCATCAAAAGAAACCTCGCAAGTCTCCACAATTTTGTTAGTGTCAAGTAAAAGCACTTGGTAGCCTCTAGTATGAGATGGATAACCAAGAAACATGCCATCAACAGATCTAGCTTCAAATTTATCAAGACTACCATGTTTCTTAACAACGCATTTGCAACCAAAAACCCTAAAGTGTGTAACACTAGGCCTATGTCCAAACCGGAGCTCATATGGGGTTTATCCAAGCTTAGCACGCAAGAAAACACGATTTGAGACATAACAAGCGGTTGCAACTGCATCAGCCCAAAATTTCCTAGGAGTTTGATATTCATCAAGCATAGTCCTAGCCATCTCAACTAAGGTCCTGTTCTTTCTTTCTACAACACCATTTTGTTGTGGTACATAGGGTGAAGAGTATTGATGATCTATTCCATTTTCAGCACAAAAGTGATCAAAGGATTGGTTTTTAAATTCAGTTCCGTTATCACTTCTAATTACTTTTAATGATCCTGGGTGATCAATAGATAATCTAAGAAATAAAGTTCTAAAATGACTAAAAGCTTCATTCTTAGATGCCATAAAATAAACCCAAGAATATCTGGAATAATCATCAACAATCACAAGCACATACCATTTACCTCCGAAGGATTGAACACGTGCCGGACCTACTGTGTCAAGATGTAAAAGTTGTCCTGGTTCAGCTGTCATGGTCATTGTGAGAGGAGCATGTGAACCTGCAACAAACTTAGCATGTCTACAAGAAGAGCACACAATATCATTGTCCTTTTTAAGCTTCGGCAGCCCACGTATGCGATCGAGAGCACTAACACGAGTGAGATGATCAAAGCCTATGTGACCAAGTCTACGATGCCAAAAATATAGATCCTATGTATCATTAGCAACTAGACACCGATGCTTAGAAGTTGACAAATCAAAATCAGCTTTAAAAACTCTTCCAAACCTAGACATGTTAAACAAAAGCTCACCTTTTGAATCTACAACCTTGCAGCAATTTTTAGCAAAGCTAACCTCTAGATTTTTATCTAGCAATTGTGAAACCGAAAGCAAGTTGTATTTCAAATTTTTAACAAGTGCCACATCTTTCAAAGTGTAGAGATTGTTTACTCTAACCGAACCTTTAGCAATTATGGGAGTAGAAGAGTTATCGGCGAAAGTAACATTTTCTACACGTGACACAAAAGAGAGAGAGGAGAACCATTCTTTGTTACCGGTCATGTGGCGTGAGCAACCTGAATCCACAATCCAAATGTTCTCCTTCCTCAAACGTGAAACCTACACAGCAGCACAATACATCGATGACTCAATACTGGGGTTAGTTAAAAGACTTTTAGGAATCCAGTACTGAGTCACATGACGTTCAGCAGGAATAACACACGAAAGCTGAGAAGGTACAGCAGGTTTATGAGCCAAACATCGAAATTTTTTGTTCCCAACTACTGACTTAGAAGATGTGTTATATGTAGCACAAAAAACAGTAGGTCCGGGAGCAAGTTTTTGACTCATTACCGCAGGTTGCAAGCTCTGAACATTCGGTCTAGCAGATTTTGCTTGGTTGTTATGTGATCTAGCAAGTATTCTTTGTTTCTTATCGTGTTTAGCTAGTCTATAACAAAAATCCATGACATGACCATCTGTACCACAGTAGGTACAATGAAAAATAACCTTATTATCATGTCTAGATGAGCAAGCAACACGTTTATTAGAACCCGAATGGGAGCAGATTTGAAAATCACCTCTTTTTGTCTAGGAGCTGTTTGAATCAAACCGCTTCCTAATGACTTTACAACTTTAGGTGGGTGTGCCTTAGCATGAGCATGAGAATTAAAACCTAAACCAGTTTTATCATTACAAGACTTGGAAGAATTCAGCAGCAAGTTTAGGTTCTTATTTGCATTAGAAAACCGATCTAGTGTCCTATGCATGTCATCAAGTTTATTGGACAGATCAAAGCAGTTTTCACATGAAGTTTTTCCTTTTAGTTTGCAATTTGAACAATATTTAACTTCATGCACACGTAAAGCATTGTTCAAAATAGAAATCTTATTCATAGCATCATTTAGTTTCTTATACAGATCATCACATGAAGAACAATGCAAATCAATTGTAGAACAACAAGCATCTTTCAAATTTTTATCATTAAGTGCAGCAAGCTCTTTGTTCTTTTCAATTTTAAGTTCAAGTTTATCAAGTGTAGATGCGTATGCACTTCTTAAAGAGGATAATTGTTCATAAATCAAATCACATGAGGAACAAGAATTATCACAGGAATCAAAGTTTTTAAACGATTAATTTCAGATTCTAGTGATTCAATTTTAACAGCATTGTTCCTAAGTTTTTTATCCTTTTTCTATAATATAACAGTGGCACGAGAAATAGCATCACACATTTCTTCGCAAGTGGGACATACCTCTTCATCGTCGCTGTTGTGTTCTGCCTCCTCGGAGCTTGAACTTGACTTGCTCGCCATGCAGCACATATTTGCCATAGCTTCTTCATCTTCATCACTACCGGTGTCCACATCACTTGAGCCGAAATCTTGAAGTGCAGAGATCATACTATGCACTATGTTGCGCATTGATAAATCTTTCTTCTTCTTATTCTTTGCAAATGATTTCTTTGGCCTTGTTTGCTTTTCTTCACGTGAAGTCGGACTTGAAAGGTTAGGGCACTCCGTACGAAAATGTCCTGTCTTACCACATTCAAAACATCGTTGAGGTCCGGAGCTTCCTATCCTTCTAGTTCTCACATTTTGCAATGCTTTTGAGAACCGAGTAGAGATGAGTGCAAGCTCCTCCTCTGGAAACTCTTCAATCTGTTCAAGGGTTAGAGAGGACAGCAAAGAGAGTGCGCCACTAGATGATGATTGACTAGAACTAGACATGTCACGTTGCGAAACAAATGCAATAGACTTGTTGGGGTTTTTACGTGAGATGATGTCAATTTCATGAGTTTTCAATTTAAAAAAAAGCACGTCTAAAGTAAGAGAACTCATGACAGTAGATTCATGAATAGATGTAACTTTCATCTCCCAAATTGACATATCTAATGCTCCTAACAATTGTCTAGCATTTTCAGCATCTGAAAAGTTAACATTGACACTACGCAAGTTGCTGAGAATTTTATTAAAGCGAGCAAAAAGGTCGTCAATTGACTCACCGGGTTGCATCTCAAAACGCATGTATTCTTTCTTGAACATATCTTGCCTTACCTCCTTGATCGTATTGGATCCTTCATGGTAGTCACAAAGAGCTTTCCAAACATCATATGCAGATCGGAGGTGTGCAACACGGTCGAAGTCGCTTTGAGTCAATCCTTGGATGATCAAGTTGTGAGCCTTGTTGTTGTTGTCAACATCTCTCATGTTCGCAGCCGTAACTTGATCGTTGGGTGGTACATCGAAGTTCCGGTAGACCTTTTCCCATATGGCGAAGCCTTGCGCCTGTATGTAGGCCTCCATCCGCGCCTTCCAAACCTGAAAGTCGATGCCATTAAACACACAAGGTTTTGCGGAGTACTTCTCCATGATGGTTAGTCAAAACATGTGCAAATCACAAAGATTAGAGCACCTTGGCTCTGATACCAATTGTAGGATCGAAGAGCACGTGAAAAGCTACCAGAGGGGGGGTGAATGGTAGCTTAAAACTTTTTGCAGCGGAAACAACAAAAACCCCTCAGCAAAAATCAATCGGTTAAAGAAACCATGTGTGCAAGTGTTTTCAAACGTGTTAAACCCTGACAAATCAATTATAGAGGTAGAGAATCAAGTCACGGATCTAATGCAACAAGAATCACTTGAAAACACGAAGTAAAACTTGAGATACGATCAAAACATTAAACGAAGATCAATCTGTTCTACCCGATATAAAACAGATCTGCAACGCTGCAAAGAAACTCGTGTATCTCAAAAACTACAGATATGAAGCTCGTGAAAATTTCACAGATGATAGATCATTGAGTTGTGAAGACAAACCAAAAAGAATCACGTCAATCGGATCTGTAAAACTCGAGTTATGAACGAAACACCGAAGCAACGTCGGTCTGTCCAGAAACTCGGCGAGAAAGACTTGACGAAAAACAAGTCGGACGAACAAGGCACAGAAGCTCCTCGAAACTATGAACTTTATTCAATAGAAACACAAGAGGAACAGCCCAAAGTTCTCTACTCACGAGAACTCTGGCCTCCCTTGCCTTTATAGCCAGCCCTCAGGCTAAACAATCTAATCTAGGACTCCTACTCCTAATTGGACTCGTATCCTAACTTACCATAACTGCTCAGGACTCTCCTATTCACAGAGAGAAGCAATCGTGAGACTTCCAAACACCTTAGGAACGTCCTTAACATTTCTAAAACAACTCAACTTCGTGGCTAGCATGAAATCCTATCATAACCAACTCAAATCTTCCATATTTGAGCCATATCCGACTCAGCCTCAGCCTAAGTACGCAATCCAGCCGGTTGGACCTTTCCGACCAATTCTTTACGTCCACTTCTCTTCATCACGCCTTGAAACAATGTTGCCATGTCCATGCACTCCTTGCACACGTGCAAACACCTTCCAACGACGTACACGCAACCTTCATATGCACTGCCCTTGATCCAAACATGCTGCGCGACCTCCCGATCAACTCAACCACAGCTCCTCCCGAACTTGGTTGTTGGAACCTCATCTCCAACCTGAGACTAGTCCAAGGATCCCGTCACCAGCCATGTATTGAACTCAAGCAACACCTGCACATGAATAAACAACCAATTCTTCCGAGCACAAGTCCTCGACTTGACTCACATTAGTTCGAAAACCACAACACCTTACTTGAGCACGTCACATAAGCATGTTGCAAACCATATCAAATGATAACAGCCATAACCACAAAAACACACCAAAACTTAGCAAATTAATACTAAGAAAACCTTCCCATAAAGCAAGTTTGAAACATTGCAAGTTAACAGCAAAAACAAGACGCTGCAGTTCTACGAGTTGAACTTCACCGGAGCTCCCTAAAAACAAGCTCCGAACCTCACAGAAGCTCTCCGGACCTTGCAGGAGCTCTCCGGACCTTGCGTCAGACCTTGCCAACACTTGGCGGACCTAATAAAGAACTTGTCGGACCTTGCCACAGAAGAATGTTTTGGCAATATTCAAAACTTTGAATGTTAATGCTAACTTTTATCCTAATTGCCAATGTATTCAGCACACATAGGTCTCACATGAACAAAGGAAAAACTTTAAAAACAACTTAAGTGCAAACCGGGGCTTGCCTTTGTTTTGCAGGTGACTAAAGTCAGATGATTATGAAGTTAGTTGCTACTGCCATGAAGCTGAATTGCGGCCTTCTTGCTTCTTGATCCAAGCTCAACTCCTCCTTCTTCACTTTCCACGTCTAATCACTACACGTTATGAATATGTATACATGTTTAATTATAAAACTTTTGCTAACAAGTTCTAAAGACAAGTTTAAAACTGGAACTTTGTTTAAGAATTTAAAATGAGTGTGTGTTTTTTTGTGTGTGTTTAAGCACTATAATCAAGTGAGAAGTGAGGTTCATCACTTGGGTGGTGATCACCTAATTGGTTGAACAGAACATTACTGATCCAGGGCTACAATGGAGCTGGAAATTTTCTTGTGATTTCCTTGTCACAAGAAAGTCCTATGAACCTGACACGACCCCAAAGGTCCTGTCGAGCCAGGATCACGCTGAGGGGTGCTGCGTTGCACAGCACACACACGTCAAAGGTACAAAGCGGAAGCGAAATTTTATTACATATACAAGTTATGAACATGTTTACATCAAAATAAGTTCAGTCTACACTCGCGGGCGTAGACTAAGCATCAAGTGCACGTTCAGCCCATGAACGTGTCCTTGCTAGCACACACGCACACTAACTCCGCGGCGTGCACGACTCCCACTTGACGGGGTTCCCCTCCTGGGGTTCCGTCTCCTCTTCGGGAGTCCCTTCCTCATAGAACCCTGCAAAAGCTTCAAACACAAGCAGTGAGCATGAAGGCTCAGCAAGTCTGACCCGTCTCACCTAAACATGGAACTTCTACATGAGGGGTGGTGGGTTACATGATGTAAAAATCATTTGCAAGGACTCGCCTAATTAGTAGAGCCTTACTTTCAAGTTTTAGCAGCAGGTTGTGGAGAACCTTACGCTAAGGCACATGAGAGAGCCGCAATCAAACAAGAAACACATTTTTCTCATGTACTTTGCCCAAGGTTGAAAAGAACATTAGTTAGCTCTAAGCTACAGCATGTCATTAACAATCAATATCCATCTTTCAATCAGCAACATTTTAACATGTGACTAGCGTGTTCTATCTATGTCACGGTACAGTGAACAAGTGGTACTCACTGACCGTGAGGGACGGCGATTATAATCGATTTACACCTGCAGGGTTACCCGAACAACCCTTCACGTCCGCCCGTACTCGATGTTGCCTACAACAACCATCACGGACGCCGTACGCAACTACCTTTCACCCGTCAGCCAAATGTTGAACCGGTCCAATCGTCCCGAGCAAGAGGTCTCTGCACGCGCATCTCAGTGCCGCCAGCCGATTTACACCTCGAGCTCTCAACCTACCCTCTGAACGACCAGCTATGCCTTAACACCCAGCTACCCGAGTTACATCAGTTTCCCGGTTCCCATATAGCCGGTAGTTCTTCGGTACTGTTCTAGCTTGTTCAACAGGCCCCACACGGCTCGGTCCTCAATCAACCCAAGCGGAGCTACAGCACACAGGCCCCAAAGTCCTGCTGCCCTTACCCTCCGCTTGGTCTCATTTTCTTGCCATGTGTTTCATGTACTATCACTACCCGAGTCGAGTGCCTCTAGCCTATGCTCGCGAGTAGTTCCAACTACTCGACTTGTACCGAATCCTACTCTATCTTAGCATTACAGTGGCTAACAGGGTTTGCAATCCTCAACCCAACCCAGGGTTTTCTTGGCTATGCAGTTGGATTTCTAAACAAGACTCTAATGCAAATAATAAAGTAAACAAGTATGTGCTCAAAACAGTAAAAATTTGTAAAAAGGTTAATGCAAACCGGGGCTTGCCTTGCTGCTCTTGGTCGTAGGCTAGCTTCTCCTCCAGAGTTACGAAGTCTAGGACTTCGGGTTCCTCCTCGACCTTAGCGACTACATGATAGAAGGAATACATGTATCAATTTAAATGCATTTGTATTAAGTTTAAAGTTGTGAGGTCTATAATCCTTGCTAGACAGACCCAATGACTGTGAAACTTTTACTGGGGCCTGGTTACAACATATACAGAGATTTGGTCAAGTTTTAGTTGCAGTAAAGCTCATTTGAGCCCTCCACAATTAATTATGTCCTTGACCTTAATTGGAACTCTTAGGGTGTTCTAGAGATTTTCATAAAACAAACTATGACTTTCTGAAAACTAGATTTTCAGGGGGTTCTAATGGAGTTGGTCTCACTTAATTTGAAGGTTCCTAGCTAAGGTTATGAGCTAAACAATTTCAGAGAAAATTCTGAAAATGTTTCTGAACATTTTCTATTTTCTCTGGAACAGTTTCACTAATCACACCATTAGGTGGATCAAATGAGCTCAAATGGATCTGAAATTTTTATGGTAGTTCAGGGATATTTTGGTGAACATCCCATCAAAATTTCAGGATTTTCCTCCAAAGAATTCTCCAGTTAAAATTCCTAACATTTTAAACTTTGAGGAATTAATTCTGGATAATTAAGGGTTTTCATGAAGTGAAACTTGATTTGCTGAAAAGTGCTCAAAGAGCTGAATCCAACCAAATTTTGTTCACTCGATTTGGAGCTTTCGAGCCAAAGTTATGAGGATTTGAAGTTTGGAAGAATTCTGAAAATCGGGGAAAAGTTTAAACTCGCGCGTGGGTCCAGGGGACACGCGTCGCACCCTGAGGCGACAGCACACCACGGCCCACAAGGACTTTGCACGCCAGCACACCCGATCCCGGCCGCAGCCGGATCCCGATTCAAAATATCTCCCGCTGACAGCTGGGGTCCACCCCTTCGTCAACCTTCCGACGCCCGCGCTCTGCCGCCGAGGGACCTCGCCGGAGAGCTCGCCGCCGGCTTCTGTACAGCTCCAAACTTCACGATTCTGGCCGCCCCTGCCTACTTTTACTCGGGGAACAGGATTCTAGGGTCAGCTGCTCATGACAATGGCCGGAGCATGGTCGGCGACGAGCCGCCACCTCGGAACGACTTCGGCCATGTCGGCTGACTTCCCTAGCACCTCAACTACTTGGGGAACCGGTCGGGAAGCATCAGTGGACCTCCGAGAAGGTCGACATGAGCTCGATACAGCTCGGGGAAGGCCCGAAATAGGTCCTCACCGTGCACCCGATGCCGCCCGTTCATTCCGCCATTGGTAGACCTCGAATTACGCCGGGTACAGAGGTTCTCCGGCCAAGAGTTGTGAAGGCAACTTGTGCGTTACTGTGTCTAGCTTGTGTGAGAGCGGCTTGAGGCCCTCTAATCCTTTCTAGAGCACGAATTAAACAGAATCGCACCCGAAGGTCATTCTGCACACCGAAAGGGGAAAAATGGAAATTCACTGCCGGTGAGTAACCACTCGAGCTGTGGCTCGGGGATGAGCTGTAGGGAAATAGGGATGCGCTACTCTAGCAATTCGACCGTATCACCCAGGAAACATGCGAGTAAGAAGGTCATGGATCGTTACCACTAGACGCGCAGCGCAGCGGATCGTAGATGCGCGTCGTAGCCGATCAGCGCAGCAGTAACAGCAGCGCCTCCACGGAGTCCACACGTACAGGGAGGAACGCCTTGCGTCGGTGTGCTAGCACTGTGCGCACGGCAGGAAAGGGGCGGCGGCTGGGACTGTTATCTGGTGGAGACCTCTGTCCCTAACCCTACCCCTCATATTTATAGGCGCGCTAATGGGCTTTTAGGTCACAGGCCCATTAGTACCCTAATTTCATATGGATCAAATATCCATCAGGCCTTTATCCAAATTGTTATGATTGCCTCCTGGGCATATCACCAACAATCTCCCACTTGCACTAGAGACAATCATATAGCCAAGTTTTTCAATATTCCATCCCCTTAAGTGTGTGACCCGTTAGGTTCATGTACAGTCGGTTATGAATGAAAACCGTTTTCAAACACAAGTCAGTAGAGGTACCTAGCAGGACATACTGACTCCCGAATGTACATAAAGATCATATCGGCTGAACCTAGATACATTCACATACTAATTCCTTTGCCACACGATATCAGTCAAGCTCAAGGCGAGATACGTGCCATCCTTGTGATAGCTCGACCATTCACTCGATCAAATAGTGGATTCAATCTATGACTAACTTTTAGTCATAATGATTAACTCTTTAATTATTTTGGCATGGCCATGCACTTTCAATCCAACTATCTCGAGGGGCCCAGAGATATCTCTCCTGTTATTTAGGAGGGGCAAATCCCATCTTGATCCGCACACATCTCATTCCATGCTTCATCATGCACCTGAAGACTATTTTTATGACCACCCAGTTACGGAGTAGCGTTTGATAGTTTCAAAGTGCACAACTACACATAGTGAGAAACAATGACGATCTCAGGTCAAAGAATCTAGCAGGTGTATCACTCAAGACCAACTGATGGCACATATGTAAATAACAATCCCAACAGTGTCTCGGAATGGGTCTATCCAACACCATGTTCACTAACATGTGTTCACATTATTAATTTGATATCTCCATATCTATGATCCGTGAAACGTGATCTTCAATTAATACATGTGCTAGTATGCGTACGATCATTATCTCATATAACGATGTAGACTAGGGATCATTTTGAGTAACATTATAATTAACAAAGAGTCTCACGAACAAGTCACATACTTGATGATCAATGTGAATAATAGTTACTCAAATAGTACATAAACATAGCTATGACACATGTCTCCCACTACACACTAGGATCCCTAATGTAAGTATCTAATACCCATAGATCTCGTGTGCGTCTCATGCTTTGATTGTGGAAGAGGCTTTGTCAACGGATCTGCCATATTCAAATCCGTATGCACCTTGCATATATTCACATCACCTCGGTCGATAATCTCTCGAATCAGATGATAGCGTCGTAGTATATGTTTGGATCTTTTGTGTGATCTAGGCTCCTTTGCCTGTGCAATGGCTCCATTATTGTCGCAATAGAGATCCACAGATCCGGACGCACTAGGAACAACACCCAACTCAGAAACCAATTTTCTGATCCAAACAGCTTCCTTTGCAGCTTCAGAAGCTGCAATATACTCCGCCTCCGTCGTTGAATCTGCTACTGTGTCTTGCTTGGAACTTTTCCAGCTCACTGCCCCTCCATTGAGGCAGAACACAAAATCGGATTGCGATCTAGAGTCATCCTTGTCTGTTTGGAAGCTAGCATCGGTGTAACCTCTTACAACGAGCTCTTCTTCACCTCCAAACACTAGGAATACATCCTTAGTTCTTCTCAAGTACTTAAGAATGTTTTTGACAACTATCCAATGAGCCTCACCATAATCTGATTGATACCTGCTCGTAACACTTAGAGCATAGGATACATCTGGGCGTGTACACAACATGGCATACATGATAGATCCAATAGCCGAAGCATAAGGAATCGCTCTCATCCTCTTTTGCTCATCAGGCGTCGAAGGACACTGACTTTTGCTTAGAGTGATGCCATGTGACATTGGCAAGAAACCTTTCTTAGAATCTTGCATATTGAACCGATTCAATATCTTGTCAATATATGTGTCTTGGCTTAATCCAATTAACCTTTTAGATCTATCTCTATAGATCTTTATGCCCAAAATGTACGCTGCCTCTCCTAAATCCTTCATTGAGAAACTTTTCCTTAATTAGGATTTAACAGCATCTAGTACTACAATGTCATTTCCGATCAACAATATGTCATCTACATATAGGACCAGAAATATAAGTGCGCTCCCACTAACCTTCTTGTAAATACAAGGTTCTTCTACGTTCTTGATGAAACCAAACCCTTTGACCACTTCATCAAAACGTAGATTCCAACTCCGAGATGCTTGCTTCAATCCATAGATGGACTTTTGAAGTTTGCATATTTTCTAGCATTTTTAGGATCGACAAAACCCTCAGGTTGTGTCATGTACACATCCTCAGTCAGACTCCCATTAAGAAAGGCTGTTTTGACATCCATCCGCCATATTTCATAATCAAAATATGCAGCAATTGCTAGGAGAATCCGAACAGACTTTAGCATAGCGACGGGCGAAAATGTTTCATCATAATCAACACCTTGAATTTGTTTGAAACCTTTCGCCACCAATCGTGCTTTATAGATGTAAACTTTTCCATCCATATCAGTCTTTTTCTTGAAAATCCATTTGCAATCGATCGGTCTCACACCATCGATTGGATCAACCAAGTTCCAAACTTGATTCTCATGCATGGATTCTATTTCGGATTCCATGGCTCCAAGCCATTTCTCAGAGTCGGGTCCCATTGTTGCTTCAGTGTAGGTCACAGGCTCATTATTGTCCAACAATACCATGTCCTGTGGTTCCGTGGTTAGGAGTGTCAACTTTTCAGTTGCACGACGTAATCTTGTAGACCCTCGTGGGGCTGATGTTTCATGAAGTGGTTGTACAACATCTTGTACATCCTGTATAGGATTAGAGGGTGCCGAAACATTTTCAGATATTTCTTGAATTTCTTCAAGATGCACCTTGCTCCCACTAACTCCTTTTGAGAGAAACTCTTTCTCCAAGAAGACACCATTGCGAGCAGTAAACACTTTACCCTCCGTTTTATTATAAAAGTAATATCCTTTGGTTTCCCTAGGATATCCCACAAAGAAGCATTTGTCTGATTTGGGAGTAAGTTTGTCTGACGTCAAACGTTTGGCATAAGCATCACATCCCCAAACTTTGAGGAAAGACAATCCGGGACGTTTCCCGGTCCACATCTCATATAGTGTCTTCTCAACAGACTTAGTTGGGACTCTGTTTAGTGTAAACGCAGCAGTTTCAAGAGCATAACCCCAAAAGGATAGTGGAAGATCAGTCTGGCTCATCATCGACCTAACCATGTCTAACAAGGTTCGGTTCCTCCGCTCGGACACCCCATTCCATTGGGGCGTTCCAGGTGGAGTCAACTGTGGAACAATTCCACATTGTTTTAAATGATCATAAAATTCATGGCTCAAATATTCACCCCCACGATCAGATCGTAGAAGTTTAATTGTCTTGCCTAACTGATTTTGTACTTCATTCTGAAATTCTTTGAACTTTTCAAAAGATTCAGACTTGTGCCTCATTAGATAGACATATCCATATCTACTAAAGTCATCGGTAAAAGTAATGAAATACTGAAAACCATTTCTAGCTACCGAACTCATTGGTCCACATACATCAGTATGTATTAGTCCCAACAAGTCACTTGCCCTCTCACTTTGACCAGTGAAGGGTGCTTTGGTCATCTTCCCAAGCAAACAAGACTCGCATGTGTCAAGTGATTCAAAATCAAATGAACTTAACAAACCATCTTTATGGAGTTTCTCAATGCGTTTCTCATTTATATGACCTAAGCGACAATGCCAAATAAAAGTGGGATTTAGATCATTTCGTCGAGCCCTTTTTGTATTAATGTTATAGACTGTTTTATCCTCAAGATCAAGAACATATAATCCATTCACTAATGGACATTGAGCATATAAAATATTATTATAATAAATAGAACAACATTTGTTCTTTATTATAATCTCATAACCATTAACTTATTCCAAACATGAAGAAGATATAATGTTCTTGCTCAAAGAAGGAATGCAATAACAATTATTTAATTCCAAAACTAATCCTGAGGGTAATGACAAGTGATAAGTTCCGACAGCTATGACAGCAACCTGTGCTCCATTGCCGACCCGAACATCTAACTCGCCTTTTGCAAATCTTCTAGTCTCACTTAGACCCTACAACGATTTGCAAGTGTGAATCATTGATCCGGTATCAAATACCTATGATTCACTAGAAGATGTAGCAATATTGATTTCTATAACATTTATACCTGAAGTGGAAGTCTCACTCCCTTTCTTCTTCTTATCCTCCAAGTACTTCTTGCAGTTCCTAGACCAATGCCCCTTAGCATGACAGTGAAAGCATTCATCATTAGGAGAAGGGCCTGATTTGCCCTTTGACTTTGAGCTTGAAGACTCATTGGGAACCTTTCCCTTGCCTTTAGGATGCATCACACGCTTCCTCTTTTTATTCTCCTTTTGAACCATCATCACATGAGTGGTGTTTTTCTTAATGCTTTCCTCGGCTGTTTTAAGCATCCCATGCAATTCAGCCAACGTTTTCTCCATGCCATTCATTTGATAATTCAATATAAATGGCTCATAGCTCGGTGGGAGTGACTGGAGAATAACGTCAATAGCCAGGTCATCCTTGAGTTCAGAACCAAGTTTGTCCAAAGTCTCAATGTAACCAATCATCTTGATTATATGGGGACTGACCGGGCTACCTTCTGCCAGCTTGCATGAGAACAAGGACTTTGAGATGTTGTACCTCTCATCCCTTGCTTGGTTCTCAAACATTCCATGTAGTCCCTGAATCATAGAATAAGCATCTGCATGCTCATATTGTTTCTGTAGATCAGGGGACATTGTGGCAAGCATGAGGCAGCTTGCATTAAGCGCATCATCGCAGTGCTTCTCATAAGTCCTGCGAGTTGCGGCATTTGCATCATCGGGGAGGTCATTGGGGTATGGTTGCTCAAGAACATACTCAATTTTCTCTTGCCTAAGAACAATTCTCAGGTTGCGGTACCAATCAATAAAGTTAGCTCCATTGAGCTTTTCTTTCTCAAGTAAAGATCGCAAATTGAAACTGGAATTGTTACTAGCAGACATGATCTACAATAGAAAATAAATATGCAAGGTTTTAGCACTATGTTATGTACCAATCTTTTATTAACAGTTTAATAAAAGACACCACCACTATATGAGCATCGTCCTCCCTCTAACGACATATAGTGGTCCAAGATCCATATTCACTAATTCCTAGTGAGTTTTGGCTTCACTGCTAGAAAATTAGTGACATAGGTAAACAACCATTGTTAATCATATCTCTATATGATTCTTGTTTGTTGGGTGACATCCAATGCCCCGGCTCCCAACACTATGCCATAAAGCCCAAAACCGCTTTGATAGCTTTGTTTAGTAAACCAATACTATGCATGTGAATGTCCAACATTCACCCTATTCATTATGATAGATGACGGTATTTTGCTTTGGCAAACCTACCATACAACGATCAAAACAACATAGGTGCAGCTATCGGTAAATGGCATCAAATACTCAACTTTTCCGAGGGAAGCTATTCTATCATGACAAAACATCCACCATATGAAAAGCATGAAAAGAATAGTAAAACATCACAGGCATACAATCATATCATATATGTGAATAGTATGGCCTTTAGGATCTTAGTGGTCTCCATCACCATGGTTCCATCATGATCTATACCACCATGTCTCCCTTCTTATGGTGATCACCATCGCCATCATGCTTGAGGTTTCTCAATGAATATAAAAGAAGCTAATACATCTAATAGCTATCAAATAAATTACATGAGAGATCAGGCATCACAGGGCGACACGCAGGTCGTTATACAAATATGTGACAACCTCAACCCGGTTGTGTTAAATTTGCAACACGCAGGCTGCACGAATTTTACACACAGGTTATCACATCATATTTAGGCCATACCATTCACATCGTTCCCTGTAAAAGCAAGTTAAGCGTAGAACGATGTCTATCGCGAAACAACTTAATGATGTCACTATAGCAGATAGCAACGGCGGTCCCGCTAGCCGGTTAGCGGGCGGGAGTCGAGGGGGGAGCCGCCCCCCGCGGGTTTCAGGGCAGCGCCCTGAACACCAAACGGAATTACATAGATCGCATCTATGAAATCACTATGAAAATCTCATCGAATTGATAAGATCAACCCGAATCTGAGCCATTCAGAATGCCTCAATTTTCATTGTGACTGGTTATCCACGAGAAGTTCGTGACACATGACAGTGATCTGTTGGCTCAATCTGTTAGCTATGTACACTATTAGTACCGATGGTGATTCCAGCCAGTAGGGACAGGTTGCGCACACAGCAGAGAAGGAGCACGAACTAATCCTTTAGTCGTATGATGGCAATCTACTCTAACCAGTTCCAAACCCCAAAAGCCGAACTATAAAAATTCATCATATGAACTTGTCTGCAGTAGATTGCATCTAAGATCTAGACCAAAAACTATGCAAGTCGGCTCTGATACCACTATAGGGAAATAGGGATGCGCTACTCTAGCAATTCGACCGTATCACCCAGGAAACATGCGAGTAAGAAGGTCATGGATCGTTACCACTAGAAGCGCAGCGCAGCGGATCGTAGATGCGCGTCGTAGCCGATCAGCGCAGCAGTAACAGCAGCGCCTCCACGGAGTCCACACGTACAGGGAGGAACGCCGTGCGTCGGTATGCTAGCACTGTGCGCACGGCAGGGGTTTCGGCGGCTGACCTGTGAGGGGCGGCGGCTGGGACTGTTATCTGGTGGAGACCTCTGTCCCTAACCCTAACCCTCATATTTATAGGCGCGCTAATGGGCTTTCAGGTCACAGGCCCATTAGTACCCTAATTTCATATGGATCAAATATCCATCAGGCCTTTATCCAAATTGTTATGATTTCCTCTTGGGCATATCACCAACATGAGCAGCACCTGGTTGGGCTGTCCACGGGAGCCCGAGGTGCGGCGGTTCCTAGTCCCGAATTTGATCTTTCGGCACAGCCGATATCAATCGGTTTCAACTGAATTCTAGCCGCGGGGAGGACGGAGGAGGTCTCTAGTACCTTGCTGGGGCTCTGGAGTGGACGGAGGGAGCTGTGATCGGCGTTCTCCGATCGATTCCAAGCTGCGGAAAAACATCGGCCGGCGCTGAGTTCTTGCGGGGAAGAACGGCGATGCCTCGGCCGAGGAGGGGGGCAGGCGCCTTAAGAAGGCTCTGCACTGCCTCACGCCCGCGCGTGGGCAAGCAGCTGCTGGCGCGGCGGCTGCGCTCGGTGGCGATCGCAGCGGCGGCTCGGCGACCCGAGTGAGAAAAGTCTCAGTCGTTTTGATCTGAGCAGTGGCTGACATGTGGGTCCCACTTCCAGTTTTAACCTCTGAAATTTACTCCTAATCACTGTTGTAAATAGTGAACCCCATAGTACCCCTGGTAATTCAAATTATTCACCCAGGAACCATTTGAATTGATCAAAGTTCAAATTGGGTTTGGTTTGAGTGAATTTCAGCACAAGTGCAGTTTTGAATTCAAATGAAGTTTGAATTTGTCCCACTTAGCTCATGTCAAGATCAACTCCAAATGGAGTGAAAATTGGTGTGTGGGCTCACAAAAATGTGCTGAGTAAGAATATGCCTCCCACTTTTAAATTCATGGGATAAAAACAGTTTGAATTTGAATATGGTTTCAAACTGCCCTCTTCCTAACTATACCCAAAATGACCTAAAAAGGTTTTGACTTTGAGTGAAACTTGGCATGGACATCCTTAACAATGTATAGGAGTTTTCATATGTCCAGCCCCCTTATATCACATGTGTGAAATACCACTTTGGCAATGTGTGAGTTTGTTCTCTAATGAGCATGTTGATGGTGGTTACTTGCTCTTCATTTGTGTTCATCATCCTTCCTCAAATGAGGTGTGTGGTGTGGTCATGAGCACTGCAAATGTGTGTCAAAAAAAAACTGAGGCCCTTACAGAACCAAAAGTCAGAATATTTCACTAAGTAGATCAACAGAACAATTCCCTAAGCATTTAGGCAGAAAGGAATTAATTCTAAATAAATTTGCACTTTCATGCAACTTCAAGTGAACTAAAATTTCAAACATAGCTCAGAGAGTATGCCTGAATTTTCCTACGATTTTTGGAGCTAAGGAATGCCCAGAACTGAATTTCCATGTTTTGGAAATTCTCTGAAAATGTTTCTGTACTCATTTGGATACAGAAACTTGAAATCAGAATTACCCCAACTAAATCAACTCCAGATGAGCTGAAACTTTGACAGGAGTTTCCTAACATCCTAAAGAATATCCTGGCAAAAGGTGGGAATTTTTGGATGAACCAAACTCCCTCTAAAATTCTTTTGCTGAAAAGCTTTAAAGAATTTTCCAGAATTTTCTATTGATTTTCATACAAATTGGTTTTCATATTTGGATATAGTTCTTCATCCTGAATCCAACCCAATTTGAATCACTAGATTTGGAGCTTCCTAGCAAAAGTTATGAGGTTCTAAAGTTTGAACTAAATCTGGAATTCAAACTAATTCGGGAAATGTTCAAACCCTGCGGGTGGGTCCAGGGGGCCACGTGTCATGCGCTGGGACAAACCATACGAGGCCACAGGACCTTTCCCGTGCCACCACACTGGATCCCGGGGCCGCAGCTGATCGGGGATTTAACTTTTTGCCACTGACACGTGGGATCCGCCGGTCGTCTTCCTCCTCGGGCCGTTTCCTTTTTCCCGCGCCGTCCCCTCACCGGAGCCTCGTCGGAGCTCGCCGGACCAGGCTTCCCGGCCACTCCTCGGCCTGCTACTCGCCGCCCGGAGGTTTTCGGGGACGAGGAACTCATCTAGGGGGTCAGCACACGCTCTAGAGGCCCGGAACCAGGTCGGCGGCGTGCAACGGCCTAGGTGAAGCTTCGGCGCCGATGAACGATCGCTTCAGCCCACAAAACCCCAAGGGATCGGCTCTACAGCATCAGTGACGCCTAAAGAAGCTCGACATGGCCACCAAGTAGCTCGGGAACGATGGTTACTAGGACTTCACCGAGCGCCCGATCGTTCCCTCCATGGCTGCCGAAGAAAGAACTCGAAATTAGCTGCTAACACGGGGTTTCTAGCTCAGGTTGTGAAGGGGCTCGGACCGCCGTTAAACCTAGACCCTTTGTGCACAAATTGGTGACCTCTAAGTGCAAATTAAGCGCGAATTTGAGAAATCTTTACCAGAGGGTCCGTGGTCGTGCTCCGGAGGAAAATCTTCGAATTCTGTCACTGAGGATCACCGTTTGAGCTGAGCTCCGGGGAGAAGAACCACGGCGGTATGGCACATGTCTGAGCGTTGCTGCTTGAGCGTGAAACCCACGGTGGTGAGCTTCCCACGAGAGCCCGACGTCGGTTTCGTTTCAAGCCTCCGCGGGGTAGCCGTTTTCTGCCGAGGGAACCCGTAATTTGGGCTGCTCTTGTGCTGAGGGAGTGGAGGGCGATCAGGCCTTGCCGTTTTGCGGTTCAGCCAGGGCTGTGCGCTGGGTTTACATGCATCCCCGGTCAGAACCGAGGCGGCGGCGAGCTCGGCGTTTATCGGGCGTGAGGAGGAAAAGAGAAACACCGTTTGCTCGGTTCAGAGGGGAAGGATCACGCTGAGGGCAAGGGGGGTGAGGCGGTGGCTTCGGGGTAGCCTCGGTGGCGCCCGTGCGTTGATCGAGCTCGTGCCTACCTGAGAGCAAGACTTAGGCAGTAAGTTTTGATCTCTCCTCTCAATGACAACTGGGGCCCACAGCTCCTCTCAGCACCAAAAGATCTCCAACTTTTGACACATTTCAAATTCAGCTATGAGGGATCAAAATTCAAAAGCCATTTGGCCATTTGACAAGTTGTGTCACAGTTTCATATTTAAATTCAAATTTGAAATAAATTTACAAGCCCCTTTGATATACCTATCAAAGCACTTCCAAATTTGCCCAAAGTATGCCTTCCCCATAATTTGAACCTGAAGAACTCAATTATGCCCTCTGATGCTTCAGTTGGCCTTTGCAAATACAACTTCTTAAACAACAGTTTGAATTTCCTCTTTTGAAAATGCCATTCTTATTTTTGAAATGACCCTCTTAATTCAAACTGAATTCAAAGCTTTATTGCACATGCCAACACTTTCATGAGTAAATAAAAGTTTTTGTAAGTCCCATTTCTTGTATATAAACTCAACTTTATTCATAGCTCAAGTTTTCTATTTATATGTTTTGGGACTTTTACAGAAGACTTCCCAATCAGTCACCCATACCCAAATTTCTCCGGGCCAAGGACGCTTAACCCTGGAGTCCTTTCCAGGTGAGCTTCCGGAAAAGAAGTTATACCTTGATGATATGAGTACTCCATAAATCCTATTAAGCCAAGAGCCAGGATATCACATTCCACCCCCCTTAGAAGACCGACATCCTCATCGGTCAATGCCAAGACAGGAACGTCCCCTCTTAGCCATATCCGTACGTTCAGTACTGGTATACACATACTGACATGACCCCATCGTCCTTGTCGAGCCAGGATCACGCTGAGGGGTGCTGCGTTGCACAGCACCGGATAACACACATCAAAGTTACAAAGCGGAAGCAAAGTTTTATTACATAAACCAGTGTATGAACATTTTTACAATAAAATATGTCCATTCTACACTCATGGGCGTAGACTACACATCGAGTTCACGTTCAGCCCGTGAACGTGTCCCCGCTAGCACGCACACACACTAACACGGTGGCGTGCACGACTCCCACTCGACGGGGTTCCCCTCCTGGGGTTCCGTCTCCTTCTCGGGAGTCCCTTCCTCATAGAACCCTGCAAAAGCTTCAAACACAAGCAGTGAGCACGAAGGCTCAGCAAAAATGACCCGTCTCTCCTATACATGGAACTTCTACATGATAGATGATAGGATACATGAGGTAAAATATGTTGCAAAGGACTCGCCTAATTAGGGGAACCTTACTTTCAGGTTTTAGAAGCAGGTTGTGGAGAACCTTACGCTAAGACACATGAGAGAGACGCAATCAAACAAGAAACGCATTTCTCTCATGTACTTTGCCCAAAGTTGAAACGAACTTTAATTAGCTCTAAAACTACAACAAGAAATTAACAAGCAAAGTAGGTCTTTCAAATCAGCAAACTTTTATAAGGTATCTAGCCTGTTCTTTCTACGTCACAGTACAGTGAACAAGTGGTACTCACTGACCGCGAGGGACGTCAATTATAAACGATTTACACCTGAAGGGTTACCCGAATAACCCGTCACGTACGCCCGTACTCGATGTTTCCTACAGCAACCATCACGGACGTCGTACGCAACCACCTTTCACCCGTCAGCCAAATATTGAACCGGTCCTATCGCCCCGAGCAAGAGGTCTCTGCACGCGCATCTCAGTGCCGCCAGCCGATTTACACCTCAAGCTCTCAACCTACCCTCTGAAAGACAGGCAATGCCTCAATACCCAGCTACCCAAGTTACATCGGTTTCCCGGTTTCCATATAGCCGGTAGGTCTCTGGTACAGTTCTAGCTTGTTCAACAGGCACACGGCTCGGTCCTAAATCGACACAAGGGGAGCTATAGCACCCAGGCCCCAAAGTCCTTCTGCCCTTACTCTCCTCTTTGTCTCATTTTTCTTGCCAGGTGTTTCATTTGCTATTTTTACCCGAGCGATGTGCCTCTAGTCTATTCTCGTGAGTAGTTCCAACTACTCGACTTGTACCGAATCCTACTCTGTCTTAGCATTGAATTGTCTAACGAGGTTTTCAATCCTAATCCCAACCCATGGTTTTCTTGGCTATGCATTTGGGTTTCAAACAAGACTCTAATGCAAAACATAAGTGGTATTCAAAAGAAGTGCTCAAAACAATAAAAATTTGTAAAGAGGTTAATGCAAACTGGAGCTTGCCTTGCTGCCCTTGGTCGTAGGCTAGCTGATCTTCCGGAATAACAAAGTCTAAGACTTCAGGCTGCTCCTCAACCTTAGCGACTACATGAGGTAACAAGTATATGTATCAATTTAAATGCATTTGAATTGAATTTAAACTTGTGATGACTATAAGTCTTACTAGATAGACTCAATGACTCTGAAATTTTTACTGTGATTTGTTTACAACCTAAACAGAGACTTGGTCAAGTTTCATTTGCAGCAAAGCTCATTTGAGCTCTCCACAAATAATTATGTACTTGACCTTAATTGGAGCTTCTAGGGTGTTCTAGAGATTTTCATGGAGCAAGCCATGACTTTCTAAAAACTAGATTTTCAGAGGGTTCTAATGGAGTTGGTCTCACTTAATTGGAAGGTTCCTAGCTCAAAATATGAGCTAAACAATTTCAGAGGAACTCTCAAAATGTTTCTTGGCATTTTCTATTTTCTCTGGAACAGTTTCATTAATCACTCCATTAGGTGGATCAAATGAGCTCAAATGGATCTGAAATTTTTATGGTAGTTCAGAGACATTTTGGTGAACATCTCAGCAAAATTTCAGAATTTTCCTCCAAAGGGTTCTCCAATTAAAATTCTAAACAGTTTAAATTTGAAGAATTAATTCTGGAAAAATAAGGATTTTCATGAAGTGAAACTTGATTTTCTGGAAAGTACTCAGAGAGCTGAATCCAGCAAAATTTGGTTCACTCGATTTGGAGTTTCCTAGCCAAAGTTATGTGGGTTTGAAGTTTGAACAAAATCTGAAAATTGGGAAAAAGTTCAAACCGCTGCGCGTGGGACCGGGGCTACGTGTCAACTCCTCATCGGTCGACACAAGCGGCTACT
Organism: Neostapfia colusana; assembly: GCA_030760725.1. NCBI lineage: Eukaryota > Viridiplantae > Streptophyta > Magnoliopsida > Poales > Poaceae > Neostapfia > Neostapfia colusana. The sequence goes on along the minus strand of JASWHV010000007.1, from coordinate 78,864,991 downwards.
GAATCCTTTGCGCGCAGCCGCACCCGGTCCGGTGTCACAGCAGATGCCAGTTTAAAATTTCCATTGCTGACAGCCGGGACCCACCGGGCTTCTTCTTCCTCCGGCTGCCTTTCGCGCGCCCGCGCGTTCAGCTCGCCGGAGCTAACTGCCACTCGCCGGTTTGCCGGTTCCGGCCACCGATCGAGCTAAAGTTTGCCGCCAGGGGGTTTGCGACATCGAGGAGCACGGTTGTGGGGTTATCTAGGGCTGCCGGTAACCGGAAGATGGCCGACGACGTGTGGCGGTCTCGGTTGAGCTTCGGCAGCGTCGGCCGGGGTCCCTAGCCCGCCAAAACCTTGACCACATAGCTCTACAGCACCAGTACACCTATAGGAAGCTCGACAAGGCCTCAAAGGTGCTCATAAACGGCTGCAACTGGGTCGGCATCGTGCAACCGATAGTGTCCGCCATGAACGCCCTTGATCGAGCTCAAAATCTGTCGTTCCTAGTCGGTTTCATGCAACGGATGCTAAAAGGATTCTGATCCCCGTCTAGTCCAGAACCTATGTGCCAAGTTTTATAACCTAACAAGGATTGGAGAGGGGGAAATTGCAGAAATCATACCGGACGTTCGCTGTGAAGCTGCCGGGACAAAATCTTCCAATTGGTCATCGATACTTCACGGCGTGGCCTGAGATTTGGTTGAGAGCAGTACCAACACAGCGCGCTCCCGTGGCCTTGATCGCTTGACCGTGAAACCCCCTGTGGAGGGCTGTCCACGAGCGCCCGATCGTCGGTTGATGCTAGGTCGCCGCTGTGGCGGTCGTTATTGGGCAAGGAAGTCCGGAACTCGCTCGTTTCCGGGTCGGGGAGGTGTGTGCGGAGCTCAGGGTGTGGTTTAGAAGCTCGGGGCTGACAGGGCGCGAGTGTTTTGCCGTTCTTCCGATATGGCTGAGCAGCGGAGGGAAGAGAGCTCGGCTCGGTGTTCATGCGAGGAGAAGAAAGCAACTGAGGCTTCGCTCGGCTGAGGGGACGTGATCACGCTGAGGCACGAGGGGCACCGCCTCGGGGAGCCAGCGCGTTGGGGCAACGAGAAGGTGGTGGCGCGGTGGCTCCTCGGTGGCGCACACGGGGAAAAACACTCGGTGGAGTTGAAAAACAGGGACAAAGTCATTTGCTTCATGTGCAAGTTTTGATTTTTCCCCTCAATGACATGTGGGTCCCACTCCCTTTTAACCTCTGAAATTAACTTTCTCTCACTGCTACAAACAGTAATCCCCTTAATACCCTCTAGGATTTGAATTATCTACCACATGCCCATTTGGAATTGGTAGAATTCAAATTGTGAAGTGTTTGACCAAATTTCAGCACATATGCAGTTTGAAATTCAAATAAAGTTTGAATTTGCTAAACCTAGTTCATGTCAAGATCAACTACAAATGGAGTGAAAATTGGTGTGTGAGCTCACAAAAATGTGCTGAGTAATAATATGCCTCCCACTTTTGAATTCATGGGATGGAAATAGTTTGAATTTGAATTTGAGTTCAAACCACCTTCTTTCTAGCTATACCCAAAAGGACTTCAAAAAGGTTTTGAATTTGGGTGAAACTTGGCATGGACATTCCTAGCAAGGTGTAGGAGTTTTTCATATGCCCAGCCCCTATATGATGCATGTGGGAAATGCCACTTTTGCATTTTGTGAGTTTGTTCTCTAATGATCATGTTGATGGTGTTTACTTGCTCTTCAACCGTGTTCATCAAGTTTCTTCAAATGAAGTGTGTGTGTGGTGATGAACACTCTGAGTATGTGTCAAAAACTTAGGCCCTTACATTCCTCCCCCCTTAAAAGAATCTCGTCCCGAGATTATAATGTGAAACTGAGAGAGAGGACGGTGGAAGATTACCGTATATGCGACGTGAAAAAGTCAGGGTAGTTAGTGCGAAGAAATCCTTCGCTCTCCCATGTCGCTTCGTCCATGGAGTGATTACTCCATAGAACCTTGTAGAACCACAACATACGGTTGCGTGTGGTTCGGGCCTTTTCATATATAATCTGAACTGGTTCCTCCCGATACGTGAGATCCGGTTTCAGTTCTTCTATATCTTCCAGCTGAATGGTAGTTGATAGCTTGAGACACTTCCTCAGCTGGGATATGTGAAAGACGTCGTGCACACCGGATAGTGCTTCTGGTAATTTCAGCCGGTATGCTACTGATCCACATCTTTCTGTAATTTGAAATGGACCGATGAATCGGGGTGCCAACTTTCCTCTCACCCCGAATCTGTTTACGCCCTTCATTGGAGACACACGTAGGTATACGTGATCCCCGACTTCAAACTGTAATGGACGTCTTCTCCGGTCCGCATATTGTTTCTGTCGGTATTGGGCGGCTTTTAAGTTCACTTGAATCCGCCGAACCTGTAAAGGCCCAAGAAAAGGGACTTGCAAAAACTTTTCATCACCTCACAACACCACAGTTTTTGTGGTGGATACCTTGTGAAAGTTTGTGAAGAGCAAGTAACCTCCATCAAAAGGGTGATTAGAGGGGAAAGCCCTAACTTTCACAAAGTAGGATTTCTACACATGAACATGAGAGGTTGAGCTCACCCTAGGACTTGAAATCTCTTGGGGAGGTGCAAACCAAGTTTCATGTAAATCCAACACTTTTTGAGGCACTTTTGGAGGTGTTTGAAAAAGAGGCCAATTTGAATGTAAATCCAAATGCAGCAACTTTCATCACTCAAATTCAAAAGTTAGCTTCATATTCAAACTCAGCACATTTTGCTGAGTAAGCCCACCAATTTTCACCCCCATTGGGGTTCATTTTGTCAAGAGCTAAATTTGCAAGAATTCAAAAACTGAATTTGAGTTTCAGTTCAAACATAAAGCAAATTTTGTCAAACAAAGATTGAATTGGAGAACTCAAATTCAAACCATGACTTGGGGGATAAGTCTCACAGTTAATTGAGAGTAACTGGGGATATTTTTCAGTAAAACAGAGGTGATAAATTGGAAAGATAAAGGGGGGAGGAGGGCCCACTGGTCAGAGGCTGTGAGCAACAGAGAACCCACTCGGTGGTCGTCGGTCAGCCGCCGCAACCTGTTACCGCCTCGCGGCCGCGCCAGCGTGAGCTAGGAATAACTCGCGCCCCCTCCCGATCACCACGTACGCAGCACAAAGCTGAGTTCGCTGCCTCCCTCGCCTGCCGCTCTGATCAGCGCCCGCGCACGCGAAGAACTCGCCGCAGCGCTTGCACCTCCGAGCCCCGGCGTGTAACCATGCTGATCACCGAGTACTCGCGATCCCTGCCGCAAAAAGGAGCACCAGGGTGTACCCTAGCTATTCCCCGTGCTGCTTCAGCAAGCTGCACCCGACCGTGAGCGGTGTAAGCCAGCAAAGTCGAAGAACCGGAGGTACCCACGGAGCCGAGCTTCGGCTCACCGGTGGCAGCCCCATCCAGCCATTGTCGCCGACCACGTTCTACACAAGAAAGGTGCGTGGGGACCCCTAAAGGGTGTAGCCGCAAACCCTTCGGCAAATGGTCCATCGGGTAGCAAGAATTTTGGAGAGTCTCAAACCCTAGTGCAACTTACCTAGCTCGGCAAGAATCCAAAATTCAGATTACACGCTGAGTCAACGATCAAGCTAGCTCACAAGTAGCTCCTACACCTCCTAGCGCCCCTCCTCGAGGAAGAACCAAGCAAAACCGTCCCGAAATGGCCGAGTATTAGACGTTTCTATAGTCGCCGGTGCAAACAGGGCATGGTAAGGCTAGACGGCCAGTTCTGGCACTGGAGGTGGTCGGGAAGGTGGTTCCGACGAACCTCGCCGGAGTGCACCGCCGCTGGACTCGCGGGCGCGCGCAAGGAGGAAGAAGGCGGGTGGTGGGACCCACCCGCAGGAGTTTAAACATTTTGGGGGATTTTCCAGTTTAGTTCAACTTCCAATGCATAGAACTTTTGCTAGGAAGCTCCAAATCCAATGAACCAAATTTTTCTGAACTCATAATTTTGAGTACTTTCCAGCAATACCAATTTCAGCTCATGAAACCTAATAGTTTTCCAGAATTAATTCCATAAATTTTAAACTGTTGGGAATTTTATCCGGAGAATTACTTTATTAAAAATGCTGAAATTTGGCTGAGAGGGTCATTGGAAAATCCTTGAGTCACAGTAAAATTTTCAGAAGCATCAAGTTCTGTTATTCCCCCTAATTGGGTGATTAAGTGAACTGCCCTGAGAAAATAGAAAAATGTACAGAAACATTTTTCAGATTTTCTCAAATCTTAATTAGGGCATAAATTTCAGTAGAATTCTTCAAATGACATGAAACCAACTCCATTAAAATCATCTTAAATTCTAGTTTCCAGAAAGTAATGGTTGGAGCCATGAAAACCCCTGGAATTACATAGAGGCTCAAATATTGACCAAATGGGCTTTTATTTGTACAAGGTTCAAATGAACTTTGTTTCAAATAAAACTTGGTCAAGACTCTGGTTAGGACCCTACCAAGCCACCATAAAAATTTCAGAACCAAAGGGGAGGGCTAGCTAGAGTTATTAGTAATTATGTATTCAAGTTTACACATTGCATTTAAATTGACATGTAGTATTTCATTAAACGTGTAGTCGCTGAAGGCGAAGAGACTCCGGAAGTGCTGGATTTCCTCCTTCCGGAAGAAGAACTAACTACTGACCAGCAGCAACAAGGCAAGCCCCGGTTTGCATTAACCTTCTTTATAAAGATTTTGCTTTGTTCACATGTCTAGTGTGAAGTATAAATGTGCATTAGGTATAGGATGAATGGAACCCCACTTGCATAACCAGAATTTTTCCATAAGAGTGAGGGTAGTTTCTAAGACCTCGAGTAGACAAGCTATGCTTAATGATTCATAGGACTTCGGTACAAGTCGAGTAGTTGGAATCTACTCGCGAGATAGGCTTGGGACACACGGGTTCGGTTGAGTGATGTGAGATCACTTTAGTAATGAAAATGAGACTAGGCAGGGGCTAGTGCGCAGCAAGAGGAAGTCTTGTGTGCGCAGACCTGCCCGTGTGATTGAGGACCGATCCGTGTGCGACCCTGCTGAACAAGTATTGAACGTCCCGAAGGCATATCGGATATATGGGCCCCGATAAACCGATGTATCCTAAACCTCCGGGCGTCGAGGCATAGCACACCGATTTATAGGTGTAGGTTGAGGGCAGCAAGGTGGAAATCTGCCAACGGGCATAGAGAGATGCTCCGTGTGGGGAACCTCCTGCTCGTTTCAGTGCGACCGGTTCGACGTTTGGGCTGTTGGGTGAAACGTTGTCCCATACGACATCGAGTGAGCGTGCTGTGCAGCTCCATGGGTGGGCGTACGTGACGTGCTCTTTGGGTTTCTCTGCAGGTGTATATCGAGTCGATTCCCCGTCCCTCGCGGTGACAAGTACCGCTTGTTCACTGTGTCGTAACATAGATAATTTATGGAATGTTATGATTCAATACTGCTGTTATGATATAATTGTATTGCTACATGTGTGACACCAAATATTGCTTACTAAATTTCAGATTTCCGAACTGTTAACTTGTGGCTAAAATATAAACTAAGGATGAACTTGTAGGCGTGTCCATTGATGCACTGTTACTATCCTATGTCTATTGTACCCCTCATGTAGAGTTCCATGCTTAGGTGAGTCGGTTAAGTCTTGTTGAGCCATCGTGCTCACGGTTGCTGCTTAAGTGTTTTTCAGGTGAGGAGCCACCCACGGACTCGGAATACGAGTCCACCAGCGAGGGTTACCCTCCGTCGGGGACCACGGCTGAGTGGGAGCCGTACACGCCGCGCTGAGCTGAGACGTGTAGCTAGTGTGGGTTGCCCTAGGGCTAGGCAACCGACTTTTGCTAGATAGGCGGGCGTGAGTTATAGAAAAGTAGACTTCCATTGTGTAATAAAGACAATAGTTTGTAACTGAGTATTGTACCTGTTTGTACAGTTCAGTTATTTTTCCCATGTAATATATTGTGTTCTTATGACATGTGCTGTCGGGTGTCGCATCGTGCGGCACCACCCTCTGCGATCCTGGATGAGCGGATTCCGGTCCGCCACAGCCTGGTATCAGAGCTGCATTGGGGATAGCACAGTACTTAAGGACTGTATTACGGGAAAACTTTGGTTTACGGTGAGGAATCGGTAGTTGCCCAAGTAAGGAATATATTAGCATAGTTACTTAAAGTGGCAAAGACTAACCTATGTGTTATAATTCGGAATTTCAATTATGTGACGACGCACCGACGCTCTGGTAAGAATGGTAAGTAATGCCACCGAAAGCGGTTCAATTTCGGTTAGCTCCCCTGACGAGGAATGTGGTTCAGGGATTTGTCTCACAGCTTGGTGTGAGACATCAATATGAAACTCTTGGACTCTTCATGTTCCTGAGTTCATATGAAACACTGATCCCTAGCATGCATTAGGAAAGTAAGTGGAGACCCCATCGCGTGGTCAGTAACGCGAGAGTGTGTTCATCTGGAAATAGCCCAGGAGACATACGCATCGCTTGCCATCGGCGTGCCCTGCAGCGCAGTAGGTGGTATCTGTTGGGTTGATAACATTCCCAACCGTGACGCCCGTTCATGACATACTCAGGTTCCCCGTCGCGTGGTGTTGAAACACGATCACGTACCTTGAGACATGACCTAACTCAAGGACGGCCGTATGGCAATGATACGGGCGTTTGTATTTACTTTTAAATATGAATCCTGCCTGAAATGAAAACAACCATTGAGTGCATCATTACTGTGTGGTCTTCTGCAGGTACTAACCACGTATGTGTCCATGTAGTAAACGTGTGCGAGAGACCGTTTAGTGCCACAATTGAGACGTATATGCCGGTATAATCCGGTTAGGATTTTCTTTTGTGAGGAACGTAGTACCGAGATATTTTAGGCATATGCATGAAAAATGATGATAATAAGGAATTAAAATCACTAGGTTCAACATCTAGTACCCTGGTTGGGTAGAAAAATTGGATAATGATGAGTGTAGTTCCAAAGGGTTGAAAAACAGAGTGCTCTGTTTTGGGCAGAAATTTGCTGACCTTCAACAGGGCATAACTCACAGGTCTTTTAGCCCAGGTAGGTGTGGTATATAGTTCTGGAAAGGTATTTAAGTACTCTACAACTTTGTTGTATACTTCCAGAGCTGAAACGCACCTTGAGATGGCTTAAACCCCAGAGGAATGTAAACTGTCCAGAATCAGGACAGAGTTAAACACTCTCTGGACTGTTCTGTTTTTCAAACATAACTCCCAGTAGAAAAATCTAAAATTTTCATATGATACATTTTTAGAAAGGTTAGAAGATGTGTTACATCTTTGCAATTCGAAATTTCTGAAATTTCAGCACAGAATTTAGTGGGAATCAAAGTGGAAAACAGCAACTTCCCAAAGGAGGTGCTGTTGAAATTCTTCCAGAAATTATGTTGACTTTTAATTACCATAACTCTTTAACCAGGGCTGATCTGAGGGCAAATAAGTACTTGTTGGAAAGATACTGAAGTTAACTTTAACTTTGGTATTTAGCTTGAGTCATGAAAATGCCCAGAACCAGATCAAAATCTTGGATATGTAGAAACTGGTCATCCTGACAGAGGCATGACAGTTGAACTCATGGGAGAGATTGTTGTACCCTAGAGGTGGTTTAAGTACTTCCAATGGGTAGAACATACTCATGAAAGGTTATATTCAACTAGTGAAAGATTTGAGTATAGGTCTCACTCAAGTTTTTTATTAGAGACCATGTTTATGTCGTATTGAAGGTAAAAGGGTGGTATATGTAATGACAACGCGATAGTAACGTCTCGTAGTGACCAAACCTAGTTGTGGTGAGCTTCCAAAGAGGAGGTTCATCAAGTTGGATTAAACTAGCTTGTATTTGGTCTGGTAATGGTGTAGCTTGTGCAAAGTTATTACATTATCTACATACGAGATGTATCGCATGTTTTTATTGTCATTATGTTGTTACGCCTATTTCATTTGACTGCATGGAAATATGTTGCGGGACTGATGTTTGTTGTCGTATGGTTGCAGATGGTTCGCACTAGGACCACACACGAGGTTGGTGCTCTAGCCAGCAGGGAGGCGACGACTCCCAGCCACCGTCCTATGACAGCACCCCGCAGCAGCAGCCACCACCGCCGCCTCCGCTTACTCTGGCGAATGTGATAGTGGCACTGGTGGGTGGTCGTGAGGAGCAGACCGACCTGCTCCGCACGATCGTGCAGAATACGTCTCAGGCGGGGGGGACGTCAAGAGAGGGGGCCTCGTGAGCCCTGTGAGGTGTCGTACTCGGACTTCATGAGTACGCACCCTCCAGTGTTCACAGAAGCTGAAGAACCACTGGAGGCCGACAACTAGCTGCGGATCATCGAGTTCAAGTTCGGGCTGCTCCAATGCACGGAGCGGCAAAAAACTTTGTTCGCAGCGCAGCAACTTCACGGTGCCGCTGGTGCGTGGTGGGCGAATTATGTCGCCTCACGTCTGGCTGGCCATGCCGTGGAGTGGGAAGAGTTCTGGGAGGCGTTCCGCGCCTATCACATTCCTCCCGGAATAATGAAGAGAAAGTTCCAAGAATTTTTGGAACTGAAGCAGGGCGGGAGGAGTGCCCATGACTACTCCCGTGCTTTCAACCACCTGGCACAATATGCGTCAGACTACATCTCCACCGAGGAGAAAACGCGGGAGCACTTTTATCGAGGGTTACACCCCGAAATGAAGACACATCTCGTGCAATGGAATCGCGGCACCTTCAATGACCTAGTCAATGCCGCGATCATGCAAGAGGACGCTCAGCGGGAGTTGGCAGCTGAGCAGCGGAAGCGCAGCGCTCCACCCAGCAGTGGGGGTGGCGCTCCTCAGAAGTACCGTATGGTGTATCGGACACCATCCGGACAGCAGTGGCATCCACCGGCGCGACCTCAACAGTTCGGGGGACGTTCTTTCCAAGCACCCCCGTTCCGACCGCCGATGCCACCACCGAGACATCAGAAGCAGAAGCAGACGGCACCCTGGGTGTTCCCACCGCCACAATGCACCGCGGGTTTCCGTCCACCGATCAGCGGGGGACCGCCCCGTTTTACTTGCTTCACGTGTGGCCAGGCGGGCCACTTCGCGAAGGACTGTCCCCAGGGGCAGCAGAGAAGCTGGCAAGCCCAGATCCAGGGTGGTGCTCGAGGCCGACCTCCGGTCAAGAAGGTTGGTCAGCGGACTGGTGGCGTCCGCAACCTCGACAATGAGGACGCCCCAGAGGGAGACAACGTGCTGGCCGGTACGTTTACTCTCAACAATAAAGTCATCGTCATACTGTTTGATTCTGGTGCAACCCACAGCTTTATAAGTGCATCCTATGTGGCTAAGCATCGAATGCATGTCTTCCCAACTGACTGCACCTATATGATCTGCTCACCGGGGGGGAAGATCTCAGCAAATATGATGATTCCAAAGGCACCGCTGTGCTTAGGTGGGAAACTATATCCCACCACCTTGATAATCCTTATGGGGCAAAATATTGATGCAATCTTAGGGATGTCATGGCTACAATACCATGGCGCTGTCCTGGAGACTCGGACACGGATGGTTCATTTAAACTCTCCATTTCACCGTCCACATTCCATGGTGTTAGACACGCCAGTCCGGGAAATTTTAGCAATTAATAATGCTGAAGCTCTCAAGTTAGAGGACATCCCCGTAGTCCGGGAGTACCCCGACATGTTCCCGGATGATCTTCCGGGTATGCCACCTGAGCGGGATGTCAAGTTCAAGATTGAACTTGCACCCGGGACTACACCCATATCACGGAGACCATAGAAGATGGCTCCAAACGAGCTGGCTGAATTAAAAGAACAGCTCAATGATCTGTTGAGCAAAGGTTTCATTAGGCCGAGTTCCTCACCTTGGGGATGCTTGGCGCTGTTCGTGTAATAGCCCAAAATTTTGATTCAAAACCTTAAATCATGTTAAGAGGGGAATTTAAAAATTTTTGGACGTGTTGCATGTTTTGCAAAAATTCAAATTCAAACTGGAATTCAAATTAAACTCAAATCAGAAAAGAAATGGAAAAAGAAAAAGAGAAAACAGAAAAAAACCGGCCAGTGGGCCGAAACCCACCAGCCCGCGCTCTCTCACGCTGACAGGCGGGACCCACCGATCTTCGTCTACCTCGCGCCGCGCCGAACTCCCCTGCGCCCGAATCAAAACCGATCGGGATTTCGACGTAAACCCCGCTGAATTCTGTTCGTAGCCAATGCGGACATGATCTAAGCCACCCCGCCGCCCTCCCCCGTCTATAAAAACCCCGGCCCCGTTCTGTTTTTCCCACGCGATCGCCGATTTTTACTCCGGTGAGAACCGAGACTTCCCCGGTGAATTCTGGCCGATCTAAGCTCGGAAACTCCGATCTAACTTGCTGGTCTTGATCCACCGCCTCCGGGGAACCTTGCAGGTGCAGAAAACTCGGTGACTTGCGGTGTAAACACAGCGCCGACGAGCTTCGCCGTGGTTTTGCCTCGGACCTCGCCGCCGATCACCTTCCAGGACCTCCGAGCTCAAGAAAACCCCCCAGGTGAGATACCCGACCTCCCCTCTACCGATCTATGCCATAAGATCACAGTTCTAGGCAGAATTCTCGAGGATCCGAAAGTTCGGCGAGATCGCCGCTTCCCGCCGCCGTGCGCCGCCGGCAGCGCCGCCCGCGTTCGATCAGAGCGACGTGGCCGTTTGTGCGCCGTTTATTTCAAATCGCACGGTAGGGTTTAAATATCCGCGTACCGGTTCGGCGTTATAATCTCAGCCGTCGGTTTAAAATCGGACGGTCCATGTCAGCCCCGCGTTATAAAGACTGGAAATCTTACGTGCTACCCCCTGGGTTCTCGGGAAATAAGAGCTAGCCCCGGAAACTTCTGATCTAGCCCCTGGAACTCCAGAAAATCATGTAAATTCATTTAAAAATCAGTTTTAGCCCCTGGACTTAATAAAAATTAGGAAAAACACCTCTGATAAGTGTAGCTAGACCCCTGGAAATTTTGAAAATAATATTATAGACCCTGTAATGGGGTGAGTTTATCTTTTTAGCCCTGTTTAGTATTTAATTTAGGAAATTGAATATGTAACTAGTGTTTAAAAATTAAAAAGTGGGACAAACATATTGTCAAAATTAAGTTAAAGACTTTCTCAGTGTGTAGGAAATTTTGGAGTGAGATAAAAACATATTTTGGACTGAATTGAATCTGTTTAATTTATTATTCACCATTAGGGACACATTTTTAAGTAATAAATAGTTTTAGAAAATAGGGAAAATAATTATGAAATAGTTTACATCAGAGGCAAAGGTCAAAATATGTTATTAAATTATTTAGGACCAGAACCTATTCTGTTTAGATGATGTGTATTACTAATTTCATAATAAAATACACAATTATGTATAGGAATATAAATCTGAAAATATAGCAACTAGTTAATGATAAATGGAGTTTTTAAAATCCAAAGAGTTCAGTTTAGGGTTGGTAGAAATTATGAAGGCACATATGGGGAAGAAAAATACTTTTCATACATACTTGGTAGTGAAAAGGTGTAGTAGTTGAATATAAGAAATTTATTGGAAACTCATATATATAGTATGTAAGTATAAATGTGAACACAAAAGTAGGAATCATATACACATGATTAAAAGTGCATGCAAGCCACAACTCAACACACATAAAGTAACCACAACACATATACTGGTGAAGAACTTTCATAAATGTGAATGTGTGGTTTGTATGAAGTAGAAGGGTGAACTATGTCTTATGATTGTTGTTTTTCTTTTGCTATGTGGGATGGTATGATGTAGAACCTGCTCAAGAGCAAGTTATTCCTTTCCAAGACCAGGACTACCCATTTCAAGAGCAGCAAGAAGGAGGCAAGTGTCCTTGACCACTTTGATCCTATACTAGGATGTGTAGCTAGAATTATTTGCATTGTCAATTGAAATATGAAACCCATGTTAGGAAGTTTCCCTAGAATTGCATTACCTTGTTTCCTTGTAGCTTGGGTTGGGATTTATTTTATCATGTTATTCATTATTATGCATATGCTTAGCCATGCTTAGAATGGGATTTTTGGGATATGAGATCATCAGTTTATTTTACCATACTCTTGAATGAGATATTGTGAGTTATGTAGAGGTAGGGATCAAGGCAAGTTGGATGTTTTGGTTGTGTGCTGGGTGCACGAGACTCGGGTTTGTGTTTAGTACTTGCCTGGATCCTAAGGACCGGTTCATGGAGCATGTAACCTGGCTTTACAGTGCCAACCACATGCTGAGATGGGGCAGCTTGGCCAATTAATTAGGTGTATCCCCGGCGTAGTATGGGTGTGTTGGATGGTGCGGGGAGTAGGTGTCAGCTGGACTACCATATGAACCGCAAGGCTCAAGAGGGGGCCACTGCAGCGGGGTTGGAGCCTCTTGTATGCTGTTAGGGGTGAAACCTCAGTGGGCCCACGCTCATCGGGAATCCCTTTGTAAAGGCTTCGTAGTGATCTCCTGGCTACACACCTGGGAAGTGTGAATGTGGTTCGTAGCCACTGGCATAATGGAGGTCCTTTTAGTCCACCCGGCAACGGGGGATGAAATCACTACATGTGGGTACAGTGGTACAAACTCTGTAGAGTCAAAACTGTCATGACAGCCGTGCTCACGGTTAAGAGCGGCTTGGACTTATTCATGATTAGAGGATTGATGGTTTTGGAAGTTGTGAATGTTGAGCTGGGAGCTTAACATTGGAAATGATGTTATGGTTATTTGATTATGATGAGGGTACGGGAGCTTGGGACCATTTCATCTATGTAGTAATGTAGGTGCTTAAAAAGCTAAGGTGATAGGAATTAATTGCATAGTGCTTTAACCATGAGTTCAACCTCTCCTTGTTCTAGCCATGCATGATATAATTTTCCCACACTTGCTGAGTACCATTGGTACTCAACCTTGCACATTTTGTTGGTTTATATTGCTGCTCAGGTCAAGATAATGAGGTGGTATATAATGACCAAGACTTTGGACCCAAAGAAGGTTTCTAGGTTCATGGAGACCCCCGGGCAACGCCTGTGATGGAGCTCTCAAGAATAATATTCCGCTGCTAGTTTATTTACTTGTGATGAACTTATTATTGTCCATCGAGACATTTACTATGTAAGACTTACTTATATTCGACACCTGGCTTGTAATAAATGATGCTTCACTATTTGTCATCACATGTATGAGAAAATGATCCTGGCATACATGTGATATTCACTTGGTTGTTTCTTCGGAAAAACCAGGTGTGACAGAGGTGGTATCAGAGCCAAGGTTTACCCATAGGAACGTGGACCTAGGTAGAAATGGATGTATTTAAGGGCCCTATTTTCTTAAAAACTATTTTCCAAGGTGTGGGTTGAAAAGTGTTATTTAAGGAGTCATTTTCTTCATCTTACCCCAACTTTCATTCAAACTAGAATTTTTGTTTGAGAGTTTATCTAACCTAATTTTGAATTCTTTTTGTTTTAGATGGTTCGCATGATTCGCACCGCTCGCAAGTCCACAGGAGGGAGAGTTCCCGTAGTTGCCCTTGCCGAAAGAGAGGAGAGCCGTCCGGTGACGTACCTTTCCTACGGATTGGCAGTAGGAGGCTTATTGCGCCGTCTTCGGCGTATGCTCGAAGCCGCCGGCAACACGGGCAAGCTAATTATCCACTATAACTCCACCAGGACCATCCGTGAGAAGAGGGAAGAATGGAGCTCAGAGATGAGGATTATACACGAAAATCAGCTGCTTAAGATTCACCACTCTCCAGCTTGTCGGGCAACACAGGTCGATGCGGAGAAAGATGTCACCTGGGAGGCCATCACCTGCCAGAGTCACATCTATCGTCGCCACTTGGACAAAACTGAGTACATGTATGTCCTCCAACGTGAGAGTGGTACCACGGAGTACAAGTACCCGCCAGTGCAGCAAGGGACTTCCCATGAGCACATGGACTTGTGCTTGGAGGATGCTGCTATGCTCAGCACTCGACTGCAGGAGTGTCAACAAGAGCTTCAGGATGTCCGGGACACCCTGAAGGAAACGGAGGCGTTGCTGCGAGCCTGCTTAAAGGCGAGAGAAAGAGGAGATGGGAATGAACAGTGTGTCACCGTGAATGATACATGGACTCCTGACTCCCCAGATCGCCGAGCGATCAGGCGTCGTCGCACTTCTCCACCAGCAGCCTCCCCACCCAAAGCAGAGTCAGAAGGAAGCCGAAATGATGAGGAAGATCCCGAGGAGCCAGCTCAAGAAAACGAGTAGCGTAGAGCCCTTCCCTTAAATTAGAAGGATGTCGAGTAGTCGAGTCGTTACGTAGTTAATGGTGTGTTAATGCTTGGTGTGTGACGTGAGTTGTGGAGGCCATGAGCAATTGTCCACAGCCTCGTTTTCAAATTGTTTTGCTTTGGTGTGTGAACCCACAAGAAATGATAGTGCATTTATTTGGTGTGAGATTTGAACCCTCGTAAAAGTATAACAAAGCCTCAACACTTCAAAGTACAAACAAATGAAAGTAGTAAGATGATACTAAATGCTTTCGAATTAACATTGGTTGATTCTGCCAGATGGCCGGAAGAGGAAAAGGACGTGCTGCCAACCCTGCCAACAACAACGATGAGGCATGCAACCCTCATCTTTCTGGAGGCCAGGACCGGGGTGGTCGCCGTGAGGGAGTTGATCCCCTCCACCAAATGCTGGAGAATCAGGATCAGCTCATCCAGAACTTGACTCAAGTGGTGGCCAACTTGCATCAAGTTCCACCTCCACAAGCTGCACCACGCCAACCAAGGTTGAGTTAGTTTCTAGGAACTCAACCTCCAAAGTTTGCAAGTGCTGCTGAACCTCTGGAGGCAGATGATTGGCTGAAGACCATTGAAAGTAAGATGAGGATCATACAATGCCAAGGGTATGAGAGGGTGCTGTTTGCCTCTCATCAATTGCATGGACCTGCTACTGATTGGTGGACCGCCTACGTGGCCGCCCATCATGACCCTGAGAACATCACTTGGGAAGAGTTCAAGCGTAGCTTCCGCAACCATTACATCCCAAGAGGTGAACTCAAAAACAAGAGGAAGGAGTTTTTGGGACTGCAGCAGGGAAACATGACGGTGAGGGAATGCCTCACTAAATTTACTCAACTATCCCGCTATGCCCCACGGGACATAGAGACTGATGAGCAGAAATAAGATTGTTTTGTGGAAGGACTTACTGCAGAGATGCAGTGTGCAATGTCCTCAAATGAGTATGAAAGTTTCCAAAAGATGGTGGACAGAGGGTTTGTGGTAGAAAGGAAGCTAAAGGCCTTGGAAAATGAGAATAAGAGGAAGGCCGGGTGGTCACATCAAGCCTCAGGGAGTAACACCCGCCCACGTCTGATGCAGCCACCTGCAGGGCAGACGAACCGTGCTGCGGTACCCTACTCAGCACCAAGAGGGTACAACCCGAACTACAGGCCTCCGGCAGCACCAGCACAGCCGCAACGTCAGTTTGTGCAGCAGCCTCGCCCAACATATCCACCTCGACCAGCAGTACAAGGACCCCCAAACCAACCCCAAGACAACAAAG
Organism: Neostapfia colusana; assembly: GCA_030760725.1. Taxonomy (NCBI): domain Eukaryota; kingdom Viridiplantae; phylum Streptophyta; class Magnoliopsida; order Poales; family Poaceae; genus Neostapfia; species Neostapfia colusana. The sequence continues at coordinate 78,849,372 of JASWHV010000007.1, read as the reverse complement.
GCCAGGCATCTAAGATTGGGGTGCAATGTTTTAGCTGTGGTGAAGTGGGGCACTACGCCCATAAATGCCCAAAGAAGAATCCTGCGCCACCACAACAGCAGAATGTAATGAGAGGACGGGTGAACCACGTCACTATGGAGGAAGCACAAGAGGCACCCGACGTGGTAGTTGGTAAGTTTCCTGCCAATTTACACCTTGCAACCCTGCTGTTTGATTCTGGTGCTACCCACTCGTTCATTGCTCAAGGGTTTGTTAAGAAGCATGACCTAGCAACCACACGAATGAACCATATGCTAGCTGTAAACTCTCCAGGTGGAGAAATAAGGACAAAACAAGTGTGTCCCAAAGTGAACCTAGACATTAATGGGGTAGTATTTACTGCTAACATCATAGTGATAGATTCACAAGGGATAGATATTATTTTGGGTATGGATTGGTTGACCAAACATAAAGGAATCATCCATTGTTCGACCAGAACGGTGGAACTAACTCACCCTAGTGACACAAGAGTAAAGTTCATAACGATACACGAGCCTAGGAGGGACCTTAAATTAAATCAAGTTGAGGTGAAAGTTGAGGAAATCAGGACTATCATGGAATATCCAGATGTTTTTCTGGAGGAGTTGCCAGGTATGCCTCCCGACCGTGAAGTGCAATTCGCAATTGAGCTAGTACCGGGAACAGCCCCGATATACAAGAGACCTTATCGGATGGACTCCAAGCAGCTAGAAGAACTCAAGGATCATTTGAGAGAATTGACGGAGAAGGGGTATATTCGCCCTAGTTCCTCACCATGGGGAGCTTCGGTGATATTTGTGCCCAAGAAAAACAGAACCCAAAGGTTATGCGTGGATTACCGTGCTTTGAATGAGGTAACCATCAAGAACAAGTACCCATTGCCTCGCATTGAAGACTTGTTTGATCAGTTGAGGGGAGCTTGTGTGTTCTCAAAAATTGATCTTAGGTCGGGATACCACCAACTCAAGATAAGGCAATCTGATATTCCCAAGACAGCTTTCGTATCTCGGTACGGACTGTATGAATACACTGTCATGCCTTTCGGGCTAACCAATGCCCCGGCATACTTCATGTATCTCATGAACAAGGTATTCATGGAATATCTGGATAAATTTGTGGTGGTTTTCATAGATGACATTCTCGTCTTCTCCAAAGATGAAGAAGAACATGAGAAACATCTAAGGTTGGTGTTGCAGAGGCTGAGAGAACACCAACTATATGCCAAGTTGAGTAAGTGTGAGTTTTGGCTGAAGAGAGTTCCCTTTTTAGGACATATAATCTCGGAGGGAGGAATCTTCGTAGATCCTGCCAAAATCGAGGATATCCAGAAGTGGAAGACCCCTGAAAATGTCGGGGAAGTTCGAAGCTTTTTGGGATTGGCTGGGTATTATCGACGGTTTATTGAGGGATTCTCCAAGATCTCGAGACCTCTCACCAAACTGTTGGAGAAGGGAATCACATTCACCTGGACGCCACAGTGCGAGACGAGCTTTCAGGAGCTAAAGAAGAGATTGACAACAGCCCCAGTGTTGGTTATGCCAGATATGCAGAAGAATTTCACAGTGTACTGCAATGCCTCTGGAAACGGGTTGGGATGTGTTCTCACGCAAGAAGGACATGTCGTGGCTTATGCATCCCGGCAGCTTCGGAAGCACGAGAAAAACTATCCTACACATGACCTAGAACTAGCCGCAGTGGTACACGCGTTGAAAATTTGGTGACACTATTTGATGGGGAAGAGGACAGAGATATATACGGATCATAAGAGTTTGAGGTGCATTTTCACACAGCCAGATCTCAACCTCAGACAAAGGAGATGGTTAGAGCTAATCAATGACATTGATGTGGGCATCAACTATCATCCTGGGAAAGCAAACGTCGTGGCCAATGCTTTGAGTCGGAAAGTGCAGGTCAATAAGTTGAGCTTGAAGGACATGCCTGCAGAATTGAAGGATGAGGTTATAAGGCTCAATCTATGTCTAATAAATAGTGGTGAAGCCATCGCCATGGAAGTGGACTCCACACTCGAGCGAGATATACGCGAGGACCAAAAGAATGATGAGAAGATACAAGAGATCAGACAGCTCATCAAGGAAAATAAAGCTCCTGGTTTTAGAGAGGATGAACAAGGAACGGTGTGGCACGGGAAAAGAATTTGTGTGCCAGAAGAAAAGGAGATCCGTGAATTGATTTTGAAGGAGGCTCATGATTCCGACTATTCCATTCATCCTGGGAGTACGAAGATGTACCAGGACCTCAAGAGCAGATATTGGTGGTATGGCATGAAGCGAGATGTCGCGGAACATGTTGCCCTATGTGACACATGTCAGTTGGTGAAAGCAGAACATCAACGACCCGCGGGATTATTGCAACCACTCAAAGTGCCTGAATGAAAATGGGAAGAAATCAGCATGGATTTCGTCGTGGGATTGCCTAGGACCCAATCAGGGTATGATTCAATATGGGTCATCATTGATAGGCTAACCAAGGTAGCTCATTTCATCCCCGTGAAAGAAAGCTACAGCGGATCCAAATTGGCAGAATTGTACATGTCAAGGATCGTGTGTTACCATGGAGTGCCAAAGAAGATAGTGTCGGACCGAGGGACACAGTTCACCTCGAGGTTTTGGCAGAAGTTGCATGAAACCATGGGAACCCATCTGAACTTCAGCTCTGCCTATCATCCCCAAACTGACGGGCAGACGGAGAGAACCAATCAGATCCTTGAAGATATGTTAAGGGCATGTGCACTCAAAAACAACAGGAGTTGGGACAAGAACTTACCGTATGCGGAGTTTTCCTATAACAACAGCTATCAAGCTAGTATGAAAATGTCACCGTTTGAAGCTTTGTATGGAAGGAAGTGCAGAACTCCCCTATTTTGGAACCAAACAGGAGAAAGTAAAGTGTTTGGTCCAGAAGTGCTACAAGAAGCCGAGGCGAAGGTGAGGGAGATTCGCAATAACTTGAGGATAGCACAGACACGCCAAAAGAGCTATGCCGATGTACGAAGAAGAGAGCTCGTTTTCAACGTGAGAGACTATGTTTATCTCAAGGTGTCCCCTATCAAGGGACTTCGTCGGTTCAAGGTGAAAGGGAAGTTGTCACCTCGATACATCGGACCCTTTCAAGTTTTGGAAAGGAAAGGCGAAGTGGCGTATCAACTAGAGTTACCGGTTCATCTATCGGATGTGCACGATGTATTCCATGTGTCACAACTCAAGAAATGTCTGAGGACGCCTGAAGAGGTGTTACCCATGAATGAAGTGGATGTAGCTGAGGATTTGTCTTATGCCGAGCAACCATACAAGATTTTGGAGACAATGGAACGCCTCACCAGAAATAAAAGAATCCGGATGTGCAAGGTGCAGTGGAAGCATCACTCAGAAGAGGAAGCCACCTGGGAGCGGGAAGATGAGCTCAAGGCACAATTTCCGGAATTGTTTTCATAGAAACACCAATCTCGAGGACAAGATTTCTTTTAAGGGGGGTAGAGCTGTAACACCCCAAAATTTTGATTCAAAACCTTAAATCATGTTAAGAGGGGAATTTAAAATTTTTTGGACGTGTTGCATGTTTTGCAAAAATTCAAATTCAAACTGGAATTCAAATTAAACTCAAATCGGAAAAGAAATGGAAAAAGAAAAAGAGAAAACAGAAAAAAACAGGCCAGTGGGCCAAAACCCACCAGCCGGCCCAACTTACCCCGCGCCAGCCCGCAGCCGCGCGCCCGCGCTCTCTCACACTGATAGGCGGGACCCACCGATCTTCGTCTACCTCGCGCCGCGCCGAACTCCCCCGCGCCCGAATCGAAACCGATCGGGATTTCGACGTAAACCCCACTGAATTCTGTTCGTAGCCGACGCGGACATGATCTAAACTACCCCGCCGCCCTCCCCCGTCTATAAAAACCCCGGCACCGTTCTGTTTTTCCCACGCGATCGCCGATTTTTACTCCGGTGAGAACCGAGACTTCCCCGGTGAATTCTGGCCGATCTAAGCTCGGAAACTTCGATCTAACCCGCTGGTCTTGATCCACCGCCTCCGGGGAACCTTGCAGGTGCAGAAAACTCGGTGACTTGCGGTGTAAACACAGCGCCGACCAGCTTCGCCGTGGTTTTGCCTCGGACCTCGCCGCCGATCACCTTCCAGGACCTCCGAGATCAAGAAAACCCCCGAGGTGAGATCCCCGACCTCCCCTCTACCGATCTATGCCATAAGATCACAGTTCTAGGCAGAATTCTCGAGGATCCGAAAGTTTCCGGCGAGATCGCCGCTTCCCGCCGCCGTGCGCCGCCGGCAGCGCCGCCCGCGTTCGATCAGAGCGACGTGGCCGCTTGTGCGCCGTTTATTTTAAATCGCACGGTAGGGTTTAAATATCCGCGTACCAGTTCGGCGTTATATTGTCAAAATTAAGTTAAAGACTTTCTCAGTGTGTAGGAAATTTTGGAGTGAGATAAAAACATATTTTGGACTGAATTGAATCTGTTTAATTTATTATTCACCATTAGGGACACATTTTTAAGTAATAAATAGTTTTAGAAAATAGGGAAAATAATTATGAAATAGTTTACATCAGAGGCAAAGGTCAAAATATGTTATTAAATTATTTAGGACCAGAACCTATTCTGTTTAGATGATGTGTATTACTAATTTCATAATAAAATACACAATTATGCATAGGAATATAAACCTGAAAATATAGCAACTAGTAAATGATAAATGGAGTTTTTAAAATCCAAAGAGTTCAGTTTAGGGTTGGTAGAAATTATGAAGGCACATATGGGGAGGAAAAATACTTTTCATACATACTTGGTAGTGAAAAGGTGTAGTAGTTGAATATAAGAAATTTATTGGAAACTCATATATATAGTATGTAAGTATAAATGTGAACACAAAAGTAGGAATCATATACACATGATTAAAAGTGCATGCAAGCCACAACTCAACACACATAAAGTAACCACAACACATATAATGGTGAAGAACTTTCATAAATGTGAATGTGTGGTTTGTATGAAGTAGAAGGGTGAACTATGTCTTATGATTGTTGTTTTTCTTTTGCTATGTGGGATGGTATGATGTAGAACCTGCTCAAGAGCAAGTTATTCCTTTCCAAGACCAGGACTACCCATTTCAAGAGCAGCAAGAAGGAGGCAAGTGTCCTTGACCACTTTGATCCTATGCTAGGATGTGTAGCTAGAATTATTTGCATTGTCAATTGAAATATGAAACCCATGTTAGGAAGTTTCCCTAGAATTGCATTACCTTGTTTCCTTGTAGCTTGGGTTGGGATTTATTTTATCATGTTATTCATTATTATGCATATGCTTAGCCATGCTTAGAATGGGATATTTGGGATATGAGATCATCAGTTTATTTTACCATACTCTTGAATGAGATATTGTGAGTTATGTGGAGGTAGGGATCAAGGCAAGTTGGATGTTTTGGTTGTGTGCTGGGTGCACGAGACTCGGGTTTGTGTTTAGTACTTGTCTGGATCCTAAGGACCGGTTCATGGAGCATGTAACCTGGCTTTACAGTGCCAACCACATGCTGAGATGGGGCAGCTTGGCCAATTAATTAGGTGTATCCCCGGCGTAGTATGGGTGTGTTGGGCCTCTGCAGCGGGGTTGGAGCCTCTTGTATGCTGTTAGGGGTGAAACCTCAGTGGGCCCACGCTCGTCGGGAATCCCTTTGTAAAGGCTTCGTAGTGATCTCCTGGCTACACACCTGGGAAGTGTGAATGTGGTTCGTAGCCACTGGCATAATGGAGGTTCTTTTAGTCCACCCGGCAACGGGGGATGAAATCACTACATCTGGGTACAGTGGTACAAACTCTGCAGAGTCAAAACTGTCATGACAGTCGTGCTCACGGTCAAGAGCGGCTTGGACTTATTCATGATTAGAGGATTGATGGTTTTGGAAGTTGTGAATGTTGAGCTGGGAGCTTAACATTGGAAATGATGTTATGGTTATTTGATTATGATGAGGGTACGGGAGCTTGGGACCATTTCATCTATGTAGTAATGTAGGTGCTTAAAAAGCTAAGGTGATAGGAATTAATTGCATAGTGCTTTAACCATGAGTTCAACCTCTCCTTGTTCTATCCATGCATGATATAATTTTCCCACACTTGCTGAGTACCATTGGTACTCAACCTTGCATATTTTGTTGGTTTATATTGCTGCTCAGGTCAAGATAATGAGGTGGTATATAATGACCAAGACTTTGGACCCGAAGAAGGTTTCTAGGTTCATGGAGACCCCCGGGCAATGCCTGTGATGGAGCTCTCAAGAATAATATTCCGCTGCTAGTTTATTTACTTGTGATGAACTTATTATTGTCCATCGAGACATTTACTATGTAAGACTTACTTATATTCGACACCTGGCTTGTAATAAATGATGCTTCACTATTTGTCATCACATGTATGAGAAAATGATCCTGGCATACATGTGATATTCACTTGGTTGTTTCTTCGGAAAAACCGGGTGTGATAGTTCGTGAAGAAGAAGGATGACACCTTGAGGCTGTGTGTGGACTACCGGCCGCTCAACGCCGTCACCATCAAGAATAAGTACCCACTGCCCTGCATCGACATATTGTTTGATCAACTTGTGGGTGCAAGTGTGTTCTCAAAGATGGACCTTTGCTCTGGATATCACCAGATAAAGATCCGGGCGGAGGATATTCCGAAGACAGCCTTCTCGACGAGATATGGATTATATGAATATCTCATCATATCCTTTGGTCTCACAAACGCTCCAGCCCATTTCATGTATCTCATGAACTCGGTGTTCATGCCGGAGCTGGACAAGTTCGTGGTAGTGTTCATCGATGATATCTTGGTTTACTCCAAGACAGAAGCCGAACATGCCGAAACCTTGCGGATCATTCTTCAACGATTGCGAGACCACAAGCTCTATGCCAAGTTCAGTAAATGCGAGTTTTGGATCAACCAAGTGCCATTCTTGGGACGTATCATCTCAGCAGAAGGCATTGCGGTTGACCCAAGCAAAATAGAGCAAGTGCTGAAATGGAAAGCTCCCACTTCAGTCCATGAAGTCAGAAGCTTCCTCAGGTTAGCGGGATACTATCCGAGATTCATTCCAAGCTTCTCCAAGGTCGCTAAACCGATGACAGAATTGCTGAAGAAGGGAACGAAATATGTTTGGAACACGGCGTGTGAAGGAGCGTTCCGAGCATTGGTGAAGCATCTCACCACAGCCCCGGTCTTAGCTCAGCCGGATACAACAAAGCCCTTCGACGTGTATTGTGACGTGTCCAGTATTGGGCTCGGCTGCGTGTTGATGCAGGAAGGACGTGTGGTCACCTATGGCTCACGCCAACTTCGGAACCATGAGCAGCATTATCGGACTCATGATCTTGAGCTTGCTGCCGTGGTGTTGGCGCTAAAAATGTGGAGGCACTATCTCCTGGGGAATCTGGTGCATCTCTACACCGACCACAAGAGCTTGAAATACATTTTCACCCAGAAGGAGCTGAACATGAGGCAAAGGAGGTGGTTAGAACTGATCAAAGATTATGAAATTGAGATCCATTACCACCCCGGCAAGGAGAATGTGGTTGCGGACGCGCTGAGTCAGAAATCACATGTCCATAACCTCACCATTACACCGGTGGAGGAGGAAGAGCCGAGTTTATACTTGGATCCTTATGGATCGTTGTACAACCTTGCCCTCATCCCTACTATTAGGGAGGACATCATTGCAGCTCAAAAGATTGATAAGGGTATGGCACATCTCTGGAGACGGATAGACAACGGGGAGATCAAGTGTTTCCGGAAGGATGATGAGGGGACGCTATGGTTCAATGACCACATAGTCGTACCCCGGGATATGGAACTGAGGAGGAAGATCCTCGATGAAGCTCACTTGTATAAGTACTCCATTCATCTGGGCAGCAACAAAATGTACCAATATTTGAAAAAGAAATTTTGGTGGACACGGTTGAAGCGGGAGGTAGCGAAGTACGTATCCGAGTGCGATACGTGCCGACGAGTGAAAGCTGATCACATGAAGAAATCAGGGCTGTTGCAACCCCTGAAGATCCCGGCATGGAAATGGGAAGATGTGAGCATGGATTTCATTGTGGGATTGCCCCTATCTGCCAACAAACATGATTCCATTTGGGTAATCGTTGATCGGTTAACCAAGACGGCTCACTTTATCCCGGTGAATACACGTTACAATGGCGGCAAATATGCGCAGCTGTACATAGCAAAGATTCTGTGCTTATATGGGGTACCCAAGACCATCGTCTCGGATCATGGTGCATTATTTGTATCTCGCTTTTGGGAGCAGCTACACGCTGCATTGGGTACCAAGCTGATTAGAAGCTCCGCCTATCACCCTCAGACAGATGGCCAAACCGAGAGGGTGAACCAAGTATTAGAAGACATGTTGAGAGCATGTGCTATCCACCATGGTAGGAACTGGGATGATCACCTACCATTGGCGGAATTCTCGTACAACAACGGCTATCAGGCGAGTATCAAGATGGCACCCTACGAAGCTCTCTACGGTCGAAAATGCCGCACCCCATTAAACTGGTGCGAGTCCGGTGAAAGGGTCACATTCGGGGTTGATGTGGTGAACGACGCCGAAGAGCGTGTTCGGACGATTCAAGCCAACTTGAAGGCCGCTCAATCCCGGCCGAAGAGCTACGCTGATAAGAGGCGTAGACCGTTGCACTTTGACGTTGGGGAACACGTGTACCTCCACGTGTCTCCGATGAAGGGCGTGTAGCGGTTCGGTGTGAAGGGGAAGCTTGCTCCCCGTTTCATTGGACCCTATGCTATCACTGAGAAGTGTGGAACAGTGGCTTATAGACTGGAGCTACCGGCATCCCTTGCTGGTGTCCATGATGTTTTCCATGTCTCACAACTGAGAAAATGTCTGAAGCATACCGCGGCTGTTCCTACCGAAGACATCGGCGAGCTGAAACCGGATTTGACATATGATGAATATCCGGTGGCGATTATTGATGACAAAGCTCGGACCACGCGTAGCCGAATGTTGTGGTTCTACAAAATACTCTGGAGCAACCACACCGCTGAAGAAACAACGTGGGAGAGCGAGGAATTCCTTCGCTCAAATTACCCGGAGTTCATGGCATCTAAGCACGGGTAAGTCCCTAATACACCGCTGTCTCTTCTTTTATAATCTTGGGACGAGATTCTTTTAAGGGGGGAGGGATGTAAAGGCCCAAGAAAAGGGACTTGCAAAAACTTTTCATCACCTCACAACACCACAGTTTTGTGGTGGATAGCTTGTGAAAGTTTGTGAAGAGCAAGAAACCTCCATCAAAAGGGTGATTAGAGGGGAAAGCCCTAACTTTCACAAAGTAGGATTTCTACACATGAACATGAGAGGTTGAGCTCACCCTTGGACTTGAAAAGTCTTGGGAAGGTGCAAGCCAAGTTTCATGTAAATCCAACACTTTTTGAGGCACTTTTGGAGGTATTTGAAAAAAAAGGCCAATTTGAATGTAAATTCATATTGCAGCAACTTTCAACACTCAAATTCAAAAGTTAGCTTCATATTCAAACTCAGCACATTTTCCTGAGTAAGCCCACCAATTTTCACCCCCATTGGGGTCATTTTGTCAAGAGCTAAATTTGCAAGAATTCAAAAACTGAATTTCAATTTCAGTTCAAACATAAAGCAAATTTAGTCAAACAAAGTTTGAATTTGAGAACTGAAATTCAAACCAAGACTTGGGGGCTAAGTCTCACAGTTAATTGAGAGTAGCTGGGGATATTTTTCAGTAAAACAGAGGTGAAAAATTGGAAAGATAAAGGGGGGAGGAGGGCCCACTAGTCAGAGGCTGTGAGCAACAAAGAACCCACTCGGTGGTCGTCGGTCAGCCACCGCGACCGGTTACCGCCTGACGGCCGCGCCAGCGCAAGCTGGGATTAACTTGCGCCCCCCTCCAGATCACCACGTATGCAGCACAAAGCTGAGTTCGCTGCCTCCCTTGCCTGCCGCTCTGATCAGCGCCCGCGCACGCGAAGAACTCGCCGCAGCGCTTGCACCTCCGAGCCCCGGCGTGTAACCGTGCTGATCACCGAGTACTCGCGATCCCTGCAGCAAAAAGGAGCGCCAGGGCGTACCCTAGCTATTCCCCGTGCTGCTTCAGCAAGCTGCACCCGACCGTGAGCGGTGTAAGCCAGCAAAGTCGAAGAACCGGAGGTACCCACGGAGCCGAGCTTCGGCTCACCGGTGGCAGCCCCATCCAGCCATTGTCGCCAACCACGTTCTACACAAGAAAGGTGCGTGGGGACCCCTAAAGGGTGTAGCCGCAAACCCTTCGGCAAATGGTCCATCGGGTAGCAAGAATTTTGGAGAGTCTCAAACCCTAGTGCAACTTACCTAGCTCGGCAAGAATCCAAAATTCGGATTACACGCTGAGTCAACGATCAAGCTAGCTCACAAGTAGCTCCTACACCTCCTAGCGCCCCTCCTCGAGGAAGAACCAAGCAAAACCGTCCCGAAATGGCCGAGTATTAGCCGTTTCTATAGTCGCCGGTGCAAACAGGGCATGGTAAGGCTAGACGGCCAGTTCTGGCACTGGAGGTGGTCGGGAAGGCGGTTCCGACGAACCTCGCCGGAGTGCACCGCCGCTGGACTCGCGGGCGCGCGCAAGGAGGAAGAAGGCGGGTGGTGGGACCCACCCGCAGGAGTTTAAACATTTTGTGGGATTTTCCAGTTTAGTTCAACTTCCAATGCATAGAACTCTTGCTAGGAAGCTCCAAATCCAATGAACCAAATTTTGCTGAACTCATAATTTTGAGTACTTTCCAGCAATACCAATTTCAGCTCATGAAACCCAATAGTTTTCCAGAATTAATTCCCTAAATTTTAAACTGTTGGGAATTTTATCTGGAGAATTACTTTATGAAAAATGCTGAAATTTGGCTGAGAGGGTCATTGGAAAATCCTTGAGTCACAGTAAAATTTTCAGAAGCATCCAAGTTCTGTTATTCCCCCTAATTGGGTGATTAAGTGAACTGCCCTGAGAAAATAGAAAAATGTACAGAAACATTTTTCAGATTTACTCAAATCTTAATTAGGACATAAATTTCAGTAGAATTCTTCAAATGACATGAAACCAATTCCATTAAAATCATCTTAAATTCTAGTTTCCAGAAAGTAATGTTTGGAGCCATGAAAACCCCTGGAATTACTTAGAGGCTCAAATATTGATCAAATGGGCTTTTATTTGTACAAGGTTCAAATGAACTTTGTTTCAAATAAAACTTGGTCAAGACTCTGGTTAGGACCCTACCAAGCCACCATAAAAATTTCAGAACCAAAGGGGAGGGCTAGCTAGAGTTATTAGTTATTATGTATTCAAGTTTACACATTGCATTTAAATTGACATGTAGTATTTCATTAAACGTGTAGTCGCTGAAGGCGAAGAGACTCCGGAAGTGCTGGATTTCCTCCTTCCGGAAGAAGAACTAACTACTGACAAGCAGCAACAAGGCAAGCCCCGGTTTGCATTAACCTTCTTTATAAAGGTTTTGCTTTGTTCACATGTCTAGTGTGAAGTATAAATGTGCATTAGGTATAGGATGAATGGAACCCCACTTGCATAACCATAATTTTTCCATAAGAGTGAGGGTAGTGTCTAAGACCTCGAGTAGACAAGCTATGCTTAATGATTCATAGGACTTCGGTACAAGTCGAGTAGTTGGAATCTACTCGTGAGATAGGCTTGGGACACACGGGTTCGGTTGAGTGATGTGAGATCACTTTAGTAATGAAAATGAGACTAGGCAGGGGCTAGTCCGCAGCAAGAGGAAGTCTTGTGTGCGCAGACCTGCCCGTGTCGATTGAGGACCGATCCGTGTGCGGCCCTGCTGAACAAGTATTGAACGTCCCGAATGCATATCGGATATATGGGCCCCGATAAACCGATGTAGCCTAAACCTCCGGGCGTCGAGGCATAGCACACCGATTTATAGGTGTAGGTTAAGGGCAGCAAGGTGGAAATCTGCCAACGGGCATAGAGAGATGCTCCGTGTGGGGAACCTCCTCCTCGTTTCAGTGCGACCGGTTCGACGTTTGGGCTGTTGGGTGAAACGTTGTCCCGTACGACATCGAGTGAGCGTGCTGTGCAGCTCCATGGGTGGGCGTACATGACGTGCTCTTTGGGTTTCCCTGCAGGTGTATATCGAGTCGATTCCCCGTCCCTCGCGGTGACGAGTACCGCTTGTTCACTGTGTCGTAACATAGATAATTTATGGAATGTTATGATTCAATACTGATGTTATGATATAATTGTATTGCTACATGTGTGACACCAAATATTGCTTACTAAATTTCAGATTTCCGAACTGTTAACTTGTGGCTAAAATATAAACTAAGGATGAACTTGTAGGTGTGTCCATTGATGCACTGTTACTATCCTATGTCTATTGTACCCCTCATGTAGAATTCCATGCTTAGGTGAGTCGGTTAAGTCTTGTTGAGCCATCGTGCTCACGGTTGCTGCTTAAGTGTTTTTCAGGTGAGGAGCCACCCACGGACTTGGAATACGAGTACACCAGCGAGGGTTACCCTCCGTCGGGGACCACGGCTGAGTGGGAGCCGTACACGCCGCGCTGAGCTGAGACGTGTAGCTAGTGTGGGTTGCCCTAGGGCTGGGCAACCGACTTTTGCTAGATAGGCGGGCGTGAGTTATAGAAAAGTAGACTTCCGTTGTGTAATAAAGACAATAGTTTGTAACTGAGTATTGTACCTGTTTGTACAGTTCAGTTGTTTTACCCATGTAATATATTGTGTTCTTATGACATGTGCTGTCGGGTGTCGCATCGTGCGGCACCACCCTCTGCGATCCTGGATGAGCGGATTCCGGTCCGCCACAGCCTGGTATCAGCGCAGCATTGGGGATAGCACAGTACTTAAGGACTGTATTACGGGAAAACTTTGGTTTACGGTGAGGAATCGGTAGTTGCCCAAGTAAGGACTATATTAGCATAGTTACTTAAAGTGGCAAAGACTAACCTATGTGTTATAATTCGGAATTTCAATTATGTGACGACGCACCGACGCTCTGGTAAGAATGGTAAGGAACGCCACCGAAAGCGGTTCAATTTCGGTTAGCTCCCCTGACGAGGAATGTGGTTCAGGGATTTGTCTCACAGCTTGGTGTGAGACATCAATATGAAACTCTTGGACTCTTCATGTTCCTGAGTTCATATGAAACACTGATCCCTAGCGTGCATTAGGCAAGTAAGTGGAGACCCCATCGCGTGGTCAGTAACGCGAGAGTGTGTTCATCTGGAAATAGCCCAGGAGGACATACGCAGCGCTTGCCATCGGCGTGCCCTGCAGGGCAGTAGGTGGTATCTGTTGGGTTGATAACATTCCCAACCGTGACGACCCATTCATGACATACTCAGGTTCCCCGTCGTGTGGTGTTGAAACACGATCACGTACCTTGAGACGTGACCTAACTCAAGGACGGCCGTATGGCAATGATACGGGCATTTGTATTTACTTTTAAATATGAATCCTGCCTGAAATGAAAACAACCATTGAGTGCATCATTACTGTGTGGTCTTCTGCAGGTACTAACCACGTATGTGTCCATGTAGTAAACGTGTGCGAGAGACCGTTTAGTGCCACAATTGAGACGTATATGCCGGTATAATCCGGTTAGGATTTTCTTTTGTGAGGAACGTAGTACCGAGATATTTTAGGCATATGCATGAAAAATGATGATAACAAGGAATTAAAATCACTAGGTTCAACATCTAGGACCCTGGTTGGGTAGAAAAATTGGATAATGATGAGTGTAGTTCCAAAGGGTTGAAAAACAGAGTGCTCTGTTTTGGGCAGAAATTTGCTGATCTTCAACAGGGCATAACTCACAGGTCTTTTAGCCCAGGTAGGTGTGGTATATAGTTCTGGAAAGGTATTTAAGTACTCTACAACTTTGTTGTAGACATCCAGAGCTGAAACGCACCTTGAGATGGCTTAAACCCCAGAGGAATGTAAACTGTCCAGAATCAGGACAGAGTTAAACACTCTCTGGACTGTTCTGTTTTTCAAACATAACTCACAGTAGAAAAATCTAAAATTTTCATATGATACATTTTTAGAAAGGGTAGAAAATGTGTTACATCTTTGCAATTCGAAATTTCTGAAATTTCAGCACAGAATTTAGTGGGAATCAGAGTGGAAAACAGCAACTTCACAAAGGAGGTGCTGTTGAAATTCTTCCAGAAATTATGTTGACTTTGAATTACCATAACTCTTTAACCAGTGCAGATATGAGGGCAAATAAGTACTTGTTGGAAAGATACTGTAGTTAACTTTAACTTTGGTATTTATCTTGAGTCATGAAAATGCCCAGAACCAGATCAAAATCTTGGATATGTAGAAACTGGTCATCCTGACAGAGGCATGACAGTTGAACTCATGGGAGAGATTGTTGTACCCTAGAGGTGGTTTAAGTACTTGCAATGGGTAGAACATACTCATGAAAGGTTATATTCAACTAGTGAAAGATTTGAGTATAGGTCTCACTCAAGTTCTTTTATTAGAGACCATGTTTATGTCGTATTGAAGGTAAAAGGGTGGTATATGTAATGACAACGCGATAGTAACGTCTCGTAGTGACCAAACCTAGTTGTGGTGAGGTTCCAAAGAGGAGGTTCATCAAGTTGGATTAAACTAGCTTGTATTTGGTCTGGTAATGGTGTAGCTTGTGCAAAGTTATTACATTATCTACATACGAGATGTATCGCATATTTTTATTGTCATTATGTTGTTACGCCTATTTCATTTGACTGCATGGAAATATGTTGCGGGACTGATGTTTGTTGTCGTATGGTTGCAGATGGTTCGCACTAGGACCACACACGAGGTTGGTGCTCTAGCCAGCAGGGAGGCGACGACTCCCAGCCACCGTCCTATGACAGCACCCCGCAGCAGCAGCCACCACTGCCGCCTCCGCTTACTCTGGCGGATGTGATAGTGGCACTGGTGGGTGGTCGTGAGGAGCAGACCGACCTGCTCCGCACGATCGTGCAGAATACGTCTCAGGCGGGGGGACATCAAGAGAGGGGGCCTCGTGAGCCCCGTGAGGTGTCGTACTCGGACTTCATGAGTACGCACCCTCCAGTGTTCACAGAAGCTGAAGAACCACTGGAGGCCGACAACTGGCTGCGGACCATCGAGTTCAAGTTCGGGCTGCTCCAATGCACGGAGCGGCAAAAGACTTTGTTCGCAGCGCAGCAACTTCACGGTGCCGCTGGTGCGTGGTGGGCGAATTATGTCGCCTCACGTCTGGCTGGCCATGCCGTGGAGTGGGAAGAGTTCTGGGAGGCGTTCCGCGCCTATCACATTCCTCCCGGAATAATGAAGAGAAAGTTCCAAGAATTTTTGGAACTGAAGCTGGGCGGGAGGAGTGTCCATGACTACTCCCGTGCTTTCAACCACCTGGCACAATATGCGTCAGACTACATCTCCACCGAGGAGAAAAAGCGGGAGCACTTTTATCGAGGGTTACACCCCGAAATGAAGACACATCTCGTGCAATGGAATCGCGGCACCTTCAATGACCTAGTCAATGCCGCGATCATGCAAGAGGACGCTCAGCGGGAGTTGGCAGCTGAGCAGCAGAAGCGCAGCGCTCCACCCAGCAGTGGGGGTGGCGCTCCTCAGAAGTACCGTATGGTGTATCGGACACGATCCGGACAGCAGTGGCATCCACCGGCGCGACCTCAACAGTTCGGGGGACGTTCTTTCCAAGCACCCCCGTTCCGACCGCTGATGCCACCACCGAGACATCAGAAGCAGCAGCAGACGGCACCACGGGTGTTCCCACCGCCACAATGCACCCTGGGTTTCCGTCCACCGATCAGCGGGTGACCGCCCCGTTTTACTTGCTTCACGTGTGGCCAGGCGGGCCACTTCGCGAAGGACTGTCCCCAGGGGCAGCAGAGAAGCTGGCAAGCCCAGATCCAGGGCGGTGCTCGAGGCCGACCTCCGGTCAAGAAGGTTGGTCAGCGGACTGGTGGCGTCCGCAACCTCGACAATGAGGACGCCCCAGAGGGAGACAACGTGCTGGCCGGTACGTTTACTCTCAACAATAAAGTCATCATCATACTGTTTGATTCTGGTGCAACCCACAGCTTTATAAGTGCATCCTATGTGGCTAAGCATCGAATGCATGTCTTCCCAACCGACTGCACCTATATGATCTGCTCACCGGGAGGGAAGATCTCAGCAAATATGATGATCCCAAAGGCACCGCTGTGCTTAGGTGGGAAACTATATCCCACCACCTTGATAATCCTTATGGGGCAAAATATTGATGCAATCTTAGGGATGTCATGGCTACAATACCATGGCGCTGTCCTGGAGACTCGGACACGGACGGTTCATTTAAACTCTCCATTTCACCGTCCACATTCCATGGTGTTAGACACGCCAGTCCGGGAAATTTCAGCAATTAATAATGCTGAAGCTCTCAAGTTAGAGGACATCCCCGTAGTCCGGGAGTACCCCGACATGTTCCCGGATGATCTTCCGGGTATGCCACCTGAGCGGGATGTCGAGTTCAAGATTGAACTTGCACCCGGGACTACACCCATATCACGGAGACCATACAAGATGGCTCCAAACGAGCTGGCTGAATTAAAAGAACAGCTCAATGATCTGTTGAGCAAAGGTTTCATTAGGCCGAGTTCCTCACCTTGGGGATGCTCGGCGCTGTTCGTGAAGAAGAAGGATGAAACCTTGAGGCTGTGTGTGGACTACCGGCCGCTCAACGCCGTCACCATAAAGAATAAGTACCCACTGCCCTGCATCGACATATTGTTTGATCAACTTGTGGGTGCAAGTGTGTTCTCAAAGATGGACCTTCGCTCTGGATATCACCAGATAAAGATCCGGGCGGAGGATATTCCGAAGACAGCCTTCTCGACGAGATATGGATTATATGAATATCTCATCATATCCTTTGGTCTCACAAACGCTCCAGCCCATTTCATGTATCTCATGAACTCGGTGTTCATGCCGGAGCTGGACAAGTTCGTGGTAGTGTTCATCGATGATATCTTGGTTTACTCCAAGACAGAAGCCGAACATGCCGAAACCTTGCGGATCATTCTTCAACGATTGCGAGACCACAAGCTCTATGCCAAGTTCAGTAAATGCGAGTTTTGGATCAGCCAAGTACCATTCTTGGGACATATCATCTCAGCAGAAGGCATTGCGGTTGACCCAAGCAAAATAGAGCAAGTGCTGAAATGGAAAGCTCCCACTTCAGTCCATGAAGTCAGAAGCTTCCTCAGGTTAGCGGGATACTATCGGAGATTCATTCCAAGCTTCTCCAAGGTCGCTAAACCGATGACAGAATTGCTGAAGAAGGGAATGAAATATGTTTGGAACACGGCGTGTGAAGGAGCGTTCCGGGCATTGGTGAAGCATCTCACCACAGCCCCGGTCTTAGCTCAGCCGGATACAACAAAGCCCTTCGACGTGTATTGTGACGTGTCCAGTATTGGGCTCGGCTGCGTGTTGATGCAGGAAGGACGTGTGGTCACCTATGGCTCACGCCAACTTCGGAACCATGAGCAGCATTATCGGACTCATGATCTTGAGCTTGCTGCCGTGGTGTTGGCGCTAAAAATGTGGAGGCACTATCTCCTGGGGGATCTGGTGCATCTCTACACCGACCACAAGAGCTTGAAATACATTTTCACCCAGAAGGAGCTGAACATGAGGCAAAGGAGGTGGTTAGAACTGATCAAAGATTATGAAATTGAGATCCATTACCACCCCGGCAAGGAGAATGTGGTTGCCGACGCGCTGAGTCAGAAATCACATGTCCATAACCTCACCATTACACCGGTGGAGGAGGAAGAGCCGAGTTTATACTTGGTTCCTTATTGATCGTTGTACAACCTTGCCCTCATCCCTACTATTAGGGAGGACATCATTGCAGCTCAAAAGATTGATAAGGGTATGGCACATCTCCGGAGACGGATAGACAACGGGGAGATCAAGTGTTTCTGGAAGGATGATGAGGGGACGCTATGGTTCAATGACCACATAGTCGTACCCTGGGATATGGAACTGAGGAGGAAGATCCTCGATGAAGCTCAATTGTCTAAGTACTCCATTCATCTGGGCAGCAACAAAATGTACCAAGATTTGAAAAAGAAATTTTGGTGGACACGGTTGAAGCAGGAGGTAGCGAAGTACGTATCCGAGTGCGATACGTGCCGACGAGTGAAAGCTGATCACATGAAGAAATCAGGGCTGTTGCAACCCCTGAAGATCCCGGCATGGAAATGGGAAGATGTGAGCATGGATTTCATTGTGGGATTGCCCCTATCTGCCAACAAACATGATTCCATTTGGGTAATCGTTGATCGGTTAACCAAGACGGCTCACTTTATCCCGGTGAATACACGTTACAATGGCGGAAAATATGCGCAGCTGTACATAGCAAAGATTCTGTGCTTATATGGGGTACCCAAGACCATCGTCTCGGATCATGGTGCATTATTTGTATCTCGCTTTTGGGAGCAGCTACACGCTGCATTGGGTACCAAGCTGATTAGGAGCTCCGCCTATCACCCTCAGACAGATGGCCAAACCGAGAGGGTGAACCAAGTATTAGAAGACATGTTGAGAGCATGTGCCATCCACCATGGTAGGAACTGGGATGATCACCTACCATTGGCGGAATTCTTGTACAACAACGGCTATCAGGCGAGTATCAAGATGGCACCCTACGAAGCTCTCTACGGTCAAAAATGCCGCACCCCATTAAACTGGTGCGAGTCCGGTGAAAGGGTCACATTCGGGGTTGATGTGGTGAACGACGCCGAAGAGCGTGTTCGGACGATTCAAGCCAACTTGAAGGCCACTCAATCCCGGCAGAAGAGCTACGCTTATAAGAGGCATAGACCATTGCACTTTGACGTTGGGGAACATGTGTACCTCCACGTGTCTCCGATGAAGGGCGTGCAGCGGTTCGGTGTGAAGGGGAAGCTTGCTCCCCGTTTCATTGGACCCTACGCTATCACTGAGAAGTGTGGAACAGTGGCTTATAGACTGGAGCTACCGGCATCCCTTGCTGGTGTCCATGATGTCTTCCATGTCTCACAACTGAGAAAATGTCTGAAGCATACCGCGGCTGTTCCTACCGAAGACATCGGCGAGCTGAAACCGGATTTGACATATGATGAATATCCGGTGGCGATTATTGATGAGAAAGCTCAGACCACGCGTAGCCCAATGTTGTGGTTCTACAAAATACTCTGGAGCAAACACACCACTGAAGAAACAACGTGGGAGAGCGAGGAATTCCTTCGCTCAAATTACCCGGAGTTCATGGCATCTCAGCACGGGTAAGTCCCTAATACACCGCTGTCTCTTCTTTTATAATCTTGGGACGAGATTCTTTTAAGGGGGGAGGGATGTAAAGGACCAAGAAAAGGGACTTGCAAAAACTTTTCATCACCTCACAACACCACAGTTTTGTGGTGGATAGCTTGTGAAAGTTTGTGAAGAGCAAGTAACCTCCATCAAAAGGGTGATTAGAGGGGAAAGCCCTAACTTTCACAAAGTAGGATTTCTACACATGAACATGAGAGGTTGAGCTCACCCTAGGACTTGAAAAGTCTCGGGAAGGTGCAAGCCAAGTTTCATGTAAATCCAACACTTTTTGAGGCACTTTTGGAGGTATTTGAAAAAAAGGCCAATTTGAATGTAAATTCATATTGCAGCAACTTTCAACACTCAAATTCAAAAGTTAGCTTCATATTCAAACTCAGCACATTTTCCTGAGTAAGCCCACCAATTTTCACCCCCATTGGGGTTCATTTTGTCAAGAGCTAAATTTGCAAGAATTCAAAAACTGAATTTCAATTTCAGTTCAAACATAAAGCAAATTTAGTCAAACGAAGTTTGAATTTGAGAACTGAAATTCAAACCAAGACTTGGAGGCTAAGTCTCACAGTTAATTGAGAGTAGCTGGGATATTTTTCAGTAAAACAGAGGTGAAAAATTGGAAAGATAAAGGGGGAGGAGGGCCCACTAGTCAGAGGCTGTGAGCAACAAAGAACCCACTCGGTGGTCGTCGGTCAGCCACCGCGACCGGTTACCGCCTGACGGCCGCGCCAGCGCTAGCTGGGATTAACTCGCGCCCCCCCTCCAGATCACCACGTATGCAGCACAAAGCTGAGTTCGCTGCCTCCCTCGCCTGCCGCTCTGATCAGCGCCCCCGCACGTGAAGAACTCGCCACAGCGCTTGCACCTACGAGCCCCGGCGTGTAACCGTGCTGATCACCGAGTACTCACGATCCCTGCTGCAAAAAGGAGCGCCAGGGCGTACCCTAGCTATTCCCCGTGCTGCTTCAGAAAGCTGAACCCGACCGTGAGTGGTGTAAGCCAGCAAAGTCAAAGAACCGGAGGTACCCACGGAGCCGAGCTTTGGCTCACCGGTGACAGCCCCATCCAGCCATCGTCACCGACCACGTTCTACACAAGAAAGGTGCGTGGGGACCCCTAAAGGGTTTAGCCGCAAACCCTTCGGCAAATGGTCCATCGGGTAGCAAGAATTTTGGAGAGTCCCAAACACTAGTGCAACTAACCTAGCTCGGCAAGAATCCAAAATTCGGATTACACGCAGAGTCAACGATCAAGCTAGCTCACAAGTAGCTCCTACACCTCCTAGCGCAATCCTTGAGGAAGAACCAAGCAAAACCGTCCAGAAATGGCCGAGTATTAGCCGTTTCTATAGTCGCCGGTGCAAACACGGCTCGGGTCACCGTCGAGAGTGGGTTTGCCGGCGTTGTTAGCCTACGAGACTGCTCACGTTAGGTTCCTCGTGACCCACTGATGCTTCTCGAGCAAACGGTAGCCCTTTTCATGCCCCAGAGAGCGAGAACGACCTCACCGGAGCCCTAGCCTCCGCGGTGGACGTCGCACGGCCGTTTCCTGTCACCGCTGGCGAGCTCCGACCCCCGGGACAAGTTCCACAGGGCAGGGTAAGGCTAGACGGCCAGTTCTGGCACTGGAGGTGGTCGGGAAGGCGGTTCCGGCGAACCTCGCCGGTGTGCACCGCCGCTGGACTCGCGGGCGCGCACAAGGAGGAAGAAGGCGGGTGGTGGGACCCACCTGCAGGAGTTTAAACATTTTGGGGGATTTTCCAGTTTAGTTCAACTTCAAATGCATAGAACTTTTGCTAGGAAGCTCCAAATCCAATGAACCAAATTTTTCTGAACTCAGAATTTTGAGTACTTTCCAGCAATACCAATTTCAGCTCATGAAACCCAATAGTTTTCCAGAATTAATTCCCTAATGTTTAAAGTGTTGGGAATTTTATCTGGAGAATTACTTTATGAAAATTGCTGAAATTTGGCTGAGAGGGTGTAACACCTCAAAACCTGCTAAAGAGGGGAATTTAAAAATTTTTGGACGTAATGCATGTGATAAAGCAATTCAAATTCAAACTGGAATTCAAATTCAAATCATAACAGAAAAAGAAAAGGAAAAGGAAAAAAGAAAAACGGCCAGTGGGCCAAAACCTGCTCAGCCGGCCCAAGACCGCGCGCGCCAGCCAGCCCAAACCCGCGCCCCCCCCTCTCTCCCTCTATCTGACGCGCAGGGCCCGCATGTCATCCCTCTCCCCACGCGCCCCAACCGACCCCGGTCTCTCTCTCGTGCTCGATCGAAACCAACCCCCGGAACCCGTGCTCCCAGCCCCGATTTCCGGTCCCGGACGCCCCAACGTGATCTCAACAGACCGCCGCCCTCCCTCGTCCATTTAAACGCCGAAATCCGCCCCTTTTTCCTCCCCAATCAGCCATTTTTCACTCCGGTGAGAACCGAAGCTTCTACCGCCGATTTCCTTCGATCCTTGTTCAAATTTCCTGATCTAACGTGGTGATCACGTTCCACCGCCGCCGGGGAGCCCTGCAGGTGAAGGAAACGACGTGTCTTGCGCCCCAACTGCCACTTCGACATGCACCGAAGACCATCGCCGTTGAAGCTCGCCGCCGACCGACTTCTAGGGCCTCCGAGTGCAAGAAAATCCCTAGGTGAGCATCCCCTACCCCTCCGCAGCCGATCCGTGCAAAAAGATACGAGTTCTAGCGTGTAGTGGCAAAAGCCGTGGCTGCGCCGGCGAGATCGCCGCCCCCCGCCGCCGCGCGCGCGGGCTGGCTCCGTCCAGGGTGACGTGGCTCCTTGAGGGCCGTCTATTTTAAATCGCACGGTAGAAATTAAATCGACGCGTACCGCTTCGGCAATCTAATCTGAGCCGTCTGTTTTAAATCCAACGGCCCACATCAGCTCCACGTTATAAAGGCCAGGATTCTTACGCGCTACCCCCTGGGGATCTCAGAAAACACGAGCTAGCCCCGGAAACTTCTGATCTAGTCTCTAGACCTTCAGAAATTCATGTAAAAATCAGTTTTAACTCCTGGACTTAAAAAAAATAGGAAAACCCCTCTGTTATGTGTAGTTAAGCCCCTGGAAATTTAGGAAATAGTAAATTAAACCCTGCAGTAGGGTGGATTTGCCTTTTAGACACTATAGGATATTAAATTCAGAAATTTGAATATGTGACTAGGATATAAATTTAAAAGGTGAGGCAAACACATGTGCAAATGCAAGTTTAAACTCTCCTAGCACTTGGAAAACTTTAGAATGAGTCAAAAATAGATTTTAAGCTGAAATGAAATCTGCCTAAGTGATTGCTCATTTTTATTATCTCTAGAGACACATTTTAGGCTAGGGAATACTTCTAAAAACTAGTAAAATAGATTTAAATTGTTTCACATCAGAGAGGAAGTTCAAAAATATTTTATTGAACATTTTAGATCAGAACCTATTCTGTTTAGATGATAAGTCTTACTATTTTAATATTAAAATTCACTTTTAGGTATAAAAATTAAATCTGAAAATATAGGAAAATAAGTATGCATGATTTGAAGATGTTAAATCAGGTCTTTATTTTCAAAAACTTCAAATTAAGATTTTGTAGAAGATCTAAAAACCTGTTTGAAGTAGGAAACTTTCTTTCATGCAAATTTTGTGGCTAAGGAGTGTATAAATTAAATATAGAGAATTTGTTCAAATAGGAAATTAGTATATGGTGTGCAACTAGAGATCTGAATACAAAAGATAGAAATAATGTATATGTTTAAAAGTGTATGTAGGTCTAAAATCAACACATCTAGGGTAACCACAACACTTAAACATGTGAATGACTTTAATATGTATGTATGTGTGGCTTGCATGAGTGAAAGTGTGAACTATGGCTTATGGATTGTTGTTTTCTTTTGCTATGTGTATTGGCATGAGTAGAACCTGCCCCAGAGCAAGTTCTCCCCTTCCAAGACCAAGACTTTCCATTCCCAGAGCAGCAGGAAGAAGCCAAGTGTCCTTGACCACTTTGATCCTATACTAGGATGTGTAGTTAGAATTTAATTGCATGGTCAAATTGGAGTATGACACCCATGCTAGGAAGTTTCCCTATAATTGCATTATCTTGTTTCCTTGTATCTTGGGTTGGGATTTATTTGATTATATCATTTATTTACATACTTATGCTTAGCCATGCTTAGAATGGGACAAGTGGGATATGATATCATCAACTTATTTACCTTACTCTTGAATGAGGTATTATGAAATATGTAGAGGTAGGGATCGAGGCAAGTTGGATGATTTGGTTGGTGCTGGGTGCACGAGACTCGGGTTTGTGTTTAGTATTTGCCTGGATCCTAAGGACCGGTTCATGGAGTGTCACACCCGGTTTTTCCGAAGAACAACCAAGTGAATATCACATGTATGCCAGGATCATTTTCTCATACAAGTGATGACAAATAGTGAAGCATCATTTATTACAAGCCAGGTGTCGAATATAAATAAGTTTTACATAGCAAATGTCTCGATGGACAATAATAAGTTCATCACAAGTAAATAAACTAGCAGCGGAATATTATTCTTGAGGGCTCCGTCACAGGCGTTGCCCGGGGGTCTCCATGAACCTAGAAACCTTCTTCGGGTCCAAAGTCTTGGTCATTATACACCACCTCATTATCTTGACCTGAGCAGCAATATAAACCAACAAATATGCAAGGTTGAGTACCGATGGTACTCAGCAAGTGTGGGAAAGTTATGTCATGCATGGCTAGGACAAGGGGAGGTTGAACTCATGGTTTTAAAGCACTACGCAAATAATACCTATCACCTTAGCTTATTAAGCACCTACATTAGTACACAGGTGAAATTGTCCCAATCTCCCATCCCATCATCATAATCCAATAACTATAACATCATTTCCAATGTTAAGCTCCCTGCTTAACATTCACAACTTCCAAAACCATCAATCCTCTAATCATGAATAAGTCCAAGCCGCTCTTGACCGTGAGCACGGCTGTCATGACAGTTTTGACTCTGCAGAGTTTGTACCACTGTACCCACATGTAGTGATTTCATCCCCCGTTGCCGGGTGGACTAAAAGAACCCTCCATTATGCCAGTGGCTACGAACCACATTCACACTTCCCAGGTGTGTAGCCAGGAGATCACTACGAAGCCTTTACAAAGGGATTCCCGATGAGCATGGGCCCACTGAGGTTTCACCCCTAACAGCATACAAGAGGCTCCAACCCCGCTGCAGTGGCCCCCTCTTGAGCCTTGCGGTTCATATGGTAGTCTAGCTGACACCTATTCCCCGCACCATCCAACACACCCATACTACGCCGGGGATACACCTAATTAATTGGCCAAGCTGCCCCATCTCAGCATGTGGTTGGCACTGTAAAGCCAGGTTACATGCTCCATGAACCGGTCCTTAGGATCCAAGCAAGTACAAAACACAAACCCGAGTCTCGTGCACCCAGCACACAACCAAAACATCCAACTTGCCTTGATCCCTACCTCTACATAACTCACAATATCTCATTCAAGAGTATGGTAAAATAAACTGATGATCTCATATCCCAAATATCCCATTCTAAGCATGGCTAAGCCTATGCATAATAATAATGACATGATAAAATAAATCCCAACCTAAGCTCCAAGGAAACAAGGTAATGCAATTCTAGGGAAACTTCCTAACATGGGTTTCATATTTAAATTGACAATGCAAATAACTCTAGCTACACATCCTAGCATGGGATCAAAGTGGTCAAGGACACTTGCCTCCTTCCTGCTGCTCTTGAAATGGGTAGTCCTGGTCTTGGAAAGGAATAACTTGCTCTTGAGCAGGTTCTACATCATACCATCACACATAGCAAAAGAAAAACAACAATCCATAAGACATGGTTCACACTTCCACTTCATACAAACCACACATTCATATTTATGAAAGTCATTCTCATTTCTATGTGTTGTGGTTACTCTATGTGTGTTGATTTTGGCTTACATGCACTTTTAAACATGTGCATATGATTTCTACTTTTGTATTCATATTTATGTTTGTATATAATATATGAGTTTCCAACTTAAATAAATTCCTTATATTCAATTGATACACCTTTTAGCTACCAAGTGTGCATGAAAGGTATTTTTCTTCTCCGTATGTGTCTTCAGAATTTCTACCAACCCTAAACTGAATTCTTTGGATTTTAGAAACTCCATTTATCATTTACTAGTTGCTATATTTTCAGATTTATTTTCCTATGCATAAATGTGTACTTTATTATGAAATTAGTAATACACATCATCTAAACAGAATAGGTTCTGGTCCTAAATAATTTAATAACATATTTTGACCTTTGCCTCTGATGTAAACTATTTCACAATTACTTTCCCTATTTTCTAAAACTATTCATTACTTAAAAATGTGTCCCTAAATGTGAATAATAAATTAAACAGATTCAATTCAGCCCAAAATATGTTTTTATCTCACTCCAAAGTTTTCTAAATACTGAGAAAGTTTTTAATTTAATTATGACAATATGTTTGTCCCACTTTTTAATTTTTAAACACTAGCCACATATTCAATTTCCTAATTTAAATACTAAACAGGGCTAAAAAGGTAAACTTACCCCACTACAGGGTCTATAATATTATTTTCAGAATTTCCAGGGGTCTAGCTACACTTATCAGAGGAGTTTTTCCTAATTTTTATTAAGTCCAGGGGCTAAAGCTGATTTTTAAATGAATTTACATGATTCTCTGAAGTTCCAGGGGCTAGATCAGAAGTTTCCGGGGCTAGCTCTTATTTCCCGAGAACCCCAGGGGGTAGCACGTAAGATTTCCAGTCTTTATAAAGCGGGGCTGACGTGGACCGTCCGATTTTAAACCGACGGCCGAGATTATAACATCGAATCGGTACGCGGGGGTTTAAACGCTACCGTGCGATTTAAAATAAACGGCGCACAAGCGGCCACGTCGCTCTGATCGAGCGCGGGCGGCGCTGCCGGCGGCGCACGGCGGCGGAAAGCGGCGATCTCGCCGGAAACTTTCGGATCTTCGGGAATTCTTCCTAGAACTGTGATTTTATGGCATAGATCGGTAGAGGGGAGGTCGGGGATCTCACCTCGGGGGTTTTCTTGAGCTCGGAGGTCCTGGAAGGTGATCGGCGACGAGGTCCGAAGTGAAACCACGGCGAGGCTCGTCGGCGCTGTGTTTACACCGCAAGTCACCGAGTTTTCTGCACCTGCAAGGTTCCCCGGAGGCGGTGGATCAAGACCAGCGAGTTAGATCGGAATTTCCGAGCTTAGATCGGCCAGAATTCGCCGGAGAAGTCTCGGTTCTCACCGGAGGAAAAATCGGCGATCGCGTGGGAAAAACAAAATGAGGCCCGGGTTTTTATAGACGGGGGAGGACGGCGGGGTGGTTTAGATCATGTCCGTGTCGCCTACGAACAGAATTCAGCGGGGATACGCCGAAATCCCGATCGGTTTTGATTCGGGCGCGAGGGAGTCCGGCGCTGGCGCGAGGTAGACGACGATCGGGTGGGCCCCGCCTGTCAGTGTGAGGCAGCAGCGCGCGCGGCTGCGGGCTTGCGCGGGCGCTGGCTGGGCCGGCTGGTGGGTTTCGGCCCACTGGCCGGTTTTTTTCTGTTTTCTCTTTTTCTTTTTTATTTCTTTTCTGATTTAAGTTTAATTTGAATTCCAGTTTGAATTTGAATTGTTGCAAAACATGCAACACGTCCAAAAATTTTTAAATCCCCATCTTAACATGATTTAGGGTTTTGAATCAAAATTTTGGGGTGTTACAGCTCTACCCCCCTTAAAAGAAATCTCGTCCTCGAGATTGGTGGTTCTAAGAAAACAATTCCGGAAATTGTGCCTTGAGCTCATCTTCCCGCTCCCAGGTGGCTTCCTCTTCTGAGTGATGCTTCCACTGCACCTTGCACATCCGGATTCTTTTATTTCTAGTGAGGCGTTCCATTGTCTCCAAAATCTTGTATGGTTGCTCGACATAAGACAAATCCTCAGCTACGTTCACTTCATTCATGGGTAACACCTCCTCAGGCGTCCTCAGGCATTTCTTGAGTTGTGACACATGGAATACATCGTGCACATCCGATAGACGAGCTGGTAACTCTAGTTGATACGCCACTTCGCCTTTCCTCTCCAAAACTTGAAAGGGTCTGATGTATCGAGGTGACAACTTCCCTTTCACCTTGAACCGACGAAGTCCTCGGATAGGGGACACCTTGAGATAGACATAGTCTCCCACGTTGAAAACGAGCTCTCTTCTTCGTACATCAGCATAGCTCTTTTGGCGTGTCTGTGCTATCCTCATATTGTTGCGAATTTCCCTTACCTTCGCCTCGGCTTCTTGTAGTACTTCTGGACCAAACACTTTACTTTCCCCCGTTTGGTTCCAAAATAGGGGAGTTCTGCACTTTCTCCCGTACAAGGCTTCAAACGGTGACATCTTCATACTAGCTTGATAGCTGTTGTTATAGGAAAACTCCGCATACGGTAAGTTCTTGTCCCAACTCCTATTGTTTTTGAGTGCACATGCCCTTAGCATATCTTCAAGGATCTGATTGGTTCTTTCCGTCTGCCCATCAGTTTGGGGATGATAGGCAGAACTAAAGTTCAGATGGGTTCCCATGGTCTCATGCAACTTCTGCCAAAACCTCGAAGTGAACTGTGTCCCTCGATCCGACACAATCTTCTTTGGCACTCCATGGTAACACACGATCCTTGACATGTACAACTCTGCCAATTTGGATCCGCTGTAGCTTTCTTTCACGGGGATGAAATGTGCTACCTTGGTTAGCCTATCAATGATGACCCATATTGAATCATATCCTGATTGGGTCCTAGGCAATCCCACGATGAAATCCATGCTGATTTCTTCCCATTTCCATTCAGGCACTTTGAGTGGTTGCAATAATCCCGCGGGTCGTTGATGTTCTTCTTTCACCAACTGCCATGTGTCACATAGGGCAACATGTTCCGCGACATCTCGCTTCATGCCATACCACCAATACCTGCTCTTGAGGTCCTGGTACATCTTCATACTCCCAGGATGAATGGAATAGTCGGAATCGTGAGCCTCCTTCAAAATCAATTCACGGATCTCCTTTACTTCAGGCACACAGATCCTTTTCCCGTGCCACACCGTACCTTGTTCATCCTCTCTGAAACCAGGAGCTTTATTTTCCTTGATGAGTTGCCTGATTTCTTGTATCTTCTCATCATTCTTTTGACCCTCGCGTATGTCTCGCTCTAGTGTGGAGTCCACTTCCATGGCGATGGCTTCACCACTATTTACTAGACATAGATTGAGCTTCATAACTTCGTCCTTCAATTCTACAGGCATGTCCTTCAAGCTCAACTTATTGACCTGCACTTTCCGACTCAAAGCATCGGCCACGACGTTTGCTTTCCCAGGATGATAGTTGATGCCCACATCAAAGTCATTGATGAACTCTAGCCATCTCCTTTGTCTGAGGTTGAGGTCTGGCTGTGTGAATATGTACTTCAAACTCTTATGATCTGTATATATCTTGGTCCTCTTCCCCATCAAATAGTGCCGCCAAATTTTCAACGTGTGTACCACTGCGGCTAGTTCTAGGTCATGTGTAGGATAGTTCTTCTCGTGTTTCCGAAGCTGCCGTGATGCATATGCCACGACATGCCCTTCTTGCATAAGAACACATCCCAACCCGTTTCCAGAGGCATCGCAGTACACCGTGAAATTCTTCTGCATATCAGGCATAACCAACACTGGGGCTGTTGTCAATCTTTTCTTTAGCTCCTGAAAGCTCGTCTCGCACTGTGGCGTCCATGTGAATGTGATTCCCTTCTCCAACAATTTGGTGAGGGGTCTCGAGATCTTGGAGAATCCCTCAATAAACCGTTGATAGTATCCAGCCAGTCCCAAAAAGCTTCAAACTTCCCCGACATTTTCAGGGGTCTTCCACTTCTGTATATCCTCAATTTTGGCAGGATCCACGGAGATTCCTCCCTCCGAGATTATATGTCCTAAGAAGGGAACTCTCTTCAGCCAAAACTCACACTTGCTCAACTTGGCATATAGTTGGTGTTCTCTCAGCCTTTGCAACACCAACCTTAGATGTTTCTCATGTTCTTCCTCATCTTTGGAGAAGACAAGAATGTCATCTATGAAAACCACCACAAATTTGTCCAGATATTCCATGAATACCTTGTTCATGAGATACATGAAGTATGCCGGGGCATTAGTTAGCCCGAAAGGCATTACAGTGTATTCATACAGTCCGTACCAAGATACGAAAGCTATCTTGGGAATATTAGATTGCCTTATCTTGAGTTGGTGGTATCCCGACCTGAGATCAATTTTCGAGAACACACAAGCTCCCCTCAACTGATCAAACAAGTCTTCAATGCGGGGTAATGGGTACTTGTTCTTGATGGTTACCTCATTCAAAGCACGGTAATCCACGCATAACCTTTGGGTTCCGTCCTTCTTGGGCACAAATATCACCGGAGCTCCCCATGGTGAGGAACTAGGACGAATATACCCCTTCTCCGTCAATTCTCTCAAATGATCCTTGAGTTCTTCTAGCTGCTTGGAGTCCATCCGATAAGGTCTCTTGTATATCGGGGCTGTTCCAGGCACTAGCTCAATTGCAAATTCCACTTCACGATCGGGAGGCATACCTGGCAATTCTTCCGGAAAAACATCTGGATATTCCCGGATAATCCTGATCTCCTCCACTTTCAACTCAACTTGATTTAATTTAATGTCCCTCCTAGGCTCGTGTATTGTTATGAACTTTACTCTTGTGCCACTAGGGTGAGTTAGTTCCACCGTTCTGGTCGAACAATGAATGATTCCCTTACGATTGGTCAACCAATCCATGCCCAAAATAATATCGATCCCCTGGGAATCTATCACTATGAGGTTAGCAGTAAACACTACCCCATTAATGTCTAGATTCACCTTGGGACACACTTGTCTTGTCCTTGTTTCTCCACCTGGAGAGTTTACGGCTAGCATATGGTTAATTTGTGTTGTTGCTAGGTCATACTTCTTAACAAACCCTTGAGCAATGAATGAGTGGGTAGCACCAGAATCAAACAGCAGGGTTGCAATGTGTAAATTGGCAGGAAACTTACCAACTACCATGTCGGGTGCATCTTGTGCTTCCTCCATAGTGACGTGGTTTACCCGTCCTCTCATTACATTCTGCTGTTGTGGCTGCGCGGGCTTCTTCTTTGGGCACTTATGGGCATAGTGCCCCACTTCACCACAGCTAAAACATTGCACCCCAACCTTAGGTGCTTGGCCTTTGTTGTCTTGGGGTTGGTTCGGGGGTCCTTGCACTGCTGGTCGAGGTGGATATGCAGGGCGAGGCTGCTGTATAAACTGACGTGGTGGCTGTGCTGGTGCTGCCGAAGGCCTGTAGTTCGGGTTGTACCCTCTTGGTGCTGAGTAGGGTACCGCAGCACGGTTCGTCTGCACTGCAGGTTGCTGCATCAGACGTGGGCGGGTGTTGCTCCCTGAGGCTTGATGTGACCACCTGGCCTTCCTCTTGTTCTCATTTTCCAAGGCGTTTAGCTTCCTTTCTACCACAAACGCTCTGTCCACCATCTTTTGGAAGCTTTCATACTCATTTGAGTACATTGCACACTGCATTTCTGCGGTAAGTCCCTCCACGAAACAATCTTGTTTCTGCTCATCAGTCTCTATGTCCCGTGGGGCATAGCGGGATAGTTTAGTAAATTTAGTGAGGTATTCCCTCACCGTCATGTTTCCCTGCTGCAGTCCCAAAAACTCCTTCCTCTTGTTTTTGAGTTCACCTCTTGGGTTGTAATGGTTGCGGAAGCTACGCTTGAACTCTTCCCAAGTGATGTTCTCAGGGTCATGATGGGCGTCCACATAGGCGGTCCACCAATCAGCAGCAGGTCCATGCAATTGATGAGAGGCAAACAGCACCCTCTCATACCCTTGGCACTGTATGATCCTCATCTTACTTTCAATGGTCTTCAGCCAATCATCTGCCTCCAGAGGTTCAGCAGCACTTGCAAACTTTGGAGGTTGAGTTCCTAGAAACTCACTCAACCTTGGTTGGCGTGGTGCAGCTTGTGGAGGTGGAACTTGATGCAAGTTGGCCACCACTTGAGTCAAGTTCTGGATGAGCTGATTTTGATTCTCCAGCATTTGGTGGAGGGGATCAACTCCTTCTCGGCGACCACCCCGGTCCTGGCCTCCAGAAAGATGAGGGTTGCATGCCTCATCGTTGTTGTTGGCGGGGTTGGCAGCACGTCCTTTTCCTCTTCCGGCCATCTGGCAGAATCAACCAATGTTAATTTGAAAGCATTTAGTATCATCTTACTACTTTCATTTGTTTGTACTTTGAAGTGTTGAGGCTTTGTTATACTTTTACGAGGGTTCATATCTCACACCAAATAAATGCACTATTGTTTCATGTGGGTTCACACACCAAAGCAAAAGAATCTGAAGACGAGGCTGTGGACCATTGCTCATGGCTTCCACAACTCACGTCACACACCAAGCATTAACACACCATTAACTTAACGTAACGACTCGACTATTCGATATCTTGCTAACTAAGGGAAGGACTCTACACTACTCGTTTTCTTGAGCTGGCTCCTCGGGATCTTCCTCATCATTTCGGCTTCCTTCTGACTCTGCTTTGGGTGGGGAGGCTGCTGGTGGAGAAGTGCGACGACGCCTTATTGCCCGACGATCTGGGGAGTCAGGAGTCCATGTATCATTCGCGGTGACACACAGTTCATTCCCATCTCCTCTTTTTCTCGCCCTCAGGCAGGCTCACAGCAACGCCTCC
The DNA here is from genome assembly GCA_030760725.1 of Neostapfia colusana. Lineage (NCBI taxonomy): Eukaryota > Viridiplantae > Streptophyta > Magnoliopsida > Poales > Poaceae > Neostapfia > Neostapfia colusana. The sequence goes on along the minus strand of JASWHV010000007.1, from coordinate 78,817,081 downwards.
TTTTCCTTCAGGGTGTCCCGAACATCCTGAAGCTCTTGCTGACACAACTGCAGTCGAGTGCTAAGCATAGCAGCATCCTCCAAGCACAAGTCCATGTGCTCATGGGAAGTCCCTTGCTGCACCGGCGGGTACTTGTATTCCGTGGTACCACTCTCACGTTGGAGGACATACATGTACTCAGTTTTGTCCAAGTGGCGACGATAGATGTGACTCTGGCAGGTGATGGCCTCCCAGGTGACATCTTTCTCCGCATCGACCTGTGTCGCTCGACAAGCTGGAGAGTGATGAATCTTAAGCAGCTGATTTTCGTGTATAATCCTCATCTCTGAGCTCCATTCTTCCCTCTTTTCACGGATGGTCCTGGTGGAGTTATAATGGATGATTAGCTTGCCCGTATTGCCGGCGGCTTCGAGCATACACCGAAGACGGTGCAATAAGCCTCCTACTGCCAATCCGTAGGAAAGGTACGTCACCGGATGGCTCTCCTCTCTCTCGGCAAGGGCAACTACGGGAACTCTCCCTCCTGTGGACTTGCGAGCGGTGCGAATCATGCGAACCATCTAAAACAGAAAACATTTAAACTTAGGTTAGATAAACTTTTAAACAAAAATTTCATTTTGAATGAAAGTTGGGGTAAGATGAAGAAAGTGACTCCATTAAATAACACTTTTCAACACACACCTTGTAAAATAGTTTTTAAGAAAATGGGGCCCTTAAATACGTCCATTTCTACCTAGGTCCACGTTCCTACGGGCAACCTTGGCTCTGATACCACTTCTGCACACCCGGTTTTTCCAAAGAACAACCAAGTGAATATCACATGTATGCCAGGATCATTTTCTCATACAAGTGATGACAAATAGTGAAGCATCATTTATTACAAGCCACGTGTCAAATATAAATAAGTACTACATAGCAAATGTCTCGATGGACAATAATAAGTTCATCACAAGTAAATAAACTAGCAGCGGAATATTATTCTTGAGGGCTCCGTCACAGGCGTTGCCCGGGGGTCTCCATGAACCTAGAAACCTTCTTCGGGTCCAAAGTCTTGGTCATTATACACCACCTCATTATCTTGACCTGAGCAGCAATATAAACCAACAAATATGCAAGGTTGAGTACCGATGGTACTCAGCAAGTGTGGGAAAGTTATGTCATGCATGGCTAGAACAAGGGGAGGTTGAACTCATGGTTTTAAAGCACTACGCAAATAATACCTATCACCTTAGCTTATTAAGCACCTACATTACTACACAGGTGAAATGGTCCCAATCTCCCATCCCATCATCATAATCCAATAACCATAACATCATTTCCAATGTTAAGCTCCCTGCTTAACATTCACAACTTCCAAAACCATCAATCCTCTAATCATGAATAAGCCCAAGCCGCTCTTGACCGTGAGCACGGCTGTCATGACAGTTTTGACTCTACAGAGTTAGTACCACTGTACCCACATGTAATGATTTCATCCCCCGTTGCCGGGTGGACTAAAAAAAACCTCCATTATGCCAGTGGCTACGAACCACATTCACACTTCCCAGGTGTGTAGCCAGGAGATCACTGCGAAGCCTTTACAAAGGGATTCCCGACGAGCGTGGGCCCACTGAGGTTTCACCCCTAACAGCATACAAGAGGCTCCAACCCCGCTGCAGTGGCCCCCTCTTGAGCCTTGCGGTTCATATGGTAGTCCAGCTGACACCTATTCCCCGCACCATCCAACACACCCATACTACGCCGGGGATACACCTAATTAATTGGCCAAGCTGCCCCATCTCAGCATGTGGTTGGCACTGTAAAGCCAGGTTACATGCTCCATGAACCGGTCCTTAGGATCCAGGCAAGTACAAAACACAAACCCGAGTCTCGTGCACCCAGCACACAACCAAAACATCCAACTTGCCTTGATCCCTACCTCTACATAACTCACAATATCTCATTCAAGAGAATGGTAAAATAAACTGATGATCTCATATCCCAAATATCCCATTCTAAGCATGGCTAAGCCTATGCATAATAATAATAACATGATAAAATAAGTCCCAACCCAAGCTCCAAGGAAACAAGGTAATGCAATTCTAGGGAAACTTCCTAACATGGGTTTCATATTTAAATTGACAATGCAAATAACTCTAGCTACACATCCTAGCATGGGATCAAAGTGGTCAAGGACACTTGCCTCCTTCCTGCTGCTCTTGAAATGGGTAGTCCTGGTCTTGGAAAGGAATAACTTGCTCTTGAGCAGGTTCTACATCATACCATCACACATAGCAAAAGAAAAACAACAATCCATAAGACATGGTTCACACTTCCACTTCATACAAACCACACATTCATATTTATGAAAGTCATTCTCATTTATATGTGTTGTGGTTACTCTATGTGTGTTGATTTTGGCTTACATGCACTTTTAAACATGTGCATATGATTTCTACTTTTGTATTCCTAATTATGTTTGTATATAATATATGAGTTTCCAACTTAAATAAATTCCTTATATTCAATTGATACACCTTTTAGATACCAAGTGTGCATGAAAGGTATTTTTCTTCTCCATATGTGTCTTCAGAATTTCTACCAACCCTAAACTGAATTCTTTGGATTTTAGAAACTCCATTTATCATTTACTAGTTGCTATATTTTCAGATTTATTTTCCTATGCATAAATGTGTATTTTATTATGAAATTAGTAATACACATCATCTAAACAGAATAGGTTCTGGTCCTAAATAATTTAATAACATATTTTGACCTTTGCCTCTGATGTAAACTATTTCACAATTATTTTCCCTATTTTCTAAAACTATTCATTACTTAAAAATGTGTCCCTAAATGTGAATAATAAATTAAACAGATTCAATTCAGCCCAAAATATGTTTTTATCTCACTCCAAAGTTTTCTAAATACTGAGAAAGTTTTTAATTTAATTATGACAATATGTTTGTCCCACTTTTTAATTTTTAAACACTAGCCACATATTCAATTTCCTAATTTAAATACTAAACAGGGCTAAAAAGGTAAACTTACCCCACTACAGGGTCTATAATATTATTTTCAGAATTTCCAGTGGTCTAGCTACACTTATCAGAGGAGTTTTTCCTAATTTTTATTAAGTCCAGGGGCTAAAACTGATTTTTAAATGATTTTACATGATTCTCTGAAGTTCCAGGGGCTAGATCAGAAGTTTCCGGGGCTAGCTCTTATTTCCCGAGAACCGCAGGGGGTAGCACGTAAGATTTCCAGTCTTTATAACGCGGGGCTGACGTGGACCGTCCGATTTTAAACCGACGGCCGAGATTATAACATCGAATCGGTACGCGGGGGTTTGAACCCTACCGTGCGATTTAAAATAAACGGCGCACAAGCGGCCACGTCGCTCTGATCGAGCGCGGGCGGCGCTGCCGGCGGCGCACGGCGGCGGAAAGCGGCGATCTCGCCGGAAACTTTTGGATCTTCGGGAATTCTTCCTAGAACTTTGATTTTATGGCATAGATCGGTAGAGGGGAGGTCGGGGATCTCACCTCGGGGGTTTTCTTGAGCTCGGAGGTCCTGGAAGGTGATCGGCGATGAGGTCCGAAGTGAAACCACGGCGAGGATCGTCGGCGCTGTGTTTACACCGCAAGTCACCGAGTTTTCTGCACCTGCAAGGTTCCCCGGAGGCGGTGGATCAAGACAAGCGAGTTAGATCGGAATTTCCGAGCTTAGATCGGCCAGAATTCACTGGAGAAGTCTCGGTTCTCACCGGAGGAAAAATCGGCGATCGCGTGGGAAAAACAGAACGAGGCCGGGGTTTTTATAGACGGGGGAGGGCGGCGGGGTGGTTTAGATCATGTCCGCGTCACCTACGAACAGAATTCAGCGGGGATACGCCGAAATCCCGATCGGTTTTGATTCGGGCGCGAGGGAGTCCGGCGCTGGCGCGAGGTAGACGACGATCGGGTGGGCCCCGCCTGTCAGTGTGAGGCAGCAGCGCGCACGGCTGCGGGCTGGCGCGGGCGCTGGCTGGGCCGGCTGGTGGGTTTCAGCCCACTGGCCGGTTTTTTTTCTGTTTTCTCATTTTCTTTTTCTATTTCTTTTCTGATTTGAGTTTAATTTGAATTCCAGTTTGAATTTGAATTGTTGCAAAACATGCAACACGTACAAAAATTTTTAAATCCCCCTCTTAACAAGATTTAGGGTTTTGAATCAAAATTTTGGGGTGTTACATGGAGCATGTAACCTGGCTTTACCGTGCCAACCACATGCTGAGATGGGGCAACTTGGCAAATTAATTAGGTGTATCCCCGGCGTAGTATGGGTGTTTTGGATGGTGCGGGGAATAGGTTCAGCTGGACTACCATATAAACCGCAAGGCTCAAGTGGGGGCCACTGCAGCGGGGTTGGAGCCTCTTGTATGCTGTTAGGGGTGAAACCTCAGTGGGCCCACCCTCGTCGGGAATCCCTTTGTAAAGGCCTCATAGTGATCTCCTGGCTACACACCTGAGAAGTGTGAATGTGGTTCGCGGCCACTGGCATAATGGAGGTTCTTTTAGTCCACCCGGCAACGGGGGATGAAATCACTACATGTGGGAACAGTGGTGCAAACTCTGCAGAGTCAAAACTGTCATGACAGCCGTGCTCACAGTCAAGAGCGGCTTGGACTTATTCATGATTAGAGGATGATGAATTGGGAAGTTGAGGATGTTAAGCGGGAAGCTTAACATTGGAGATGAGATTATGGTTACTTGATATTAATGATGGGTTGGGAGATTGGGACCATTTCACCTATGTAGTAATGTAGGTGCTTAATAAGCTAAGGTGATAGGTAATAATTGCGTAGTGCTTTAACCATGAGTTCAACCTCTCCTTGCTCTAGCCATGCATGACATAACTTTCCCACACTTGCTGAGTACCAACGGTACTCAAACTTGCTTTTCTGTTTGTTTAAATTGCTGCTCAGGTCAAGGGGATGATGTGGTGTTCAATGACCAAGACTTTGGACCCGAAGAAGGTTTCTAGGTTCACGGAGTCCCCCGGGCAACGCCTGTGATGGAGCCCACAAGATTTATATTCCGCTGCTGTTTTATTTCCATATTATGAACTTATTATCGTCCATCGAGACGTATGCTATGTAAGACTTATTTATATTCGAACACTTGGCTTGTAATATGATGATGCTTCACTATTTTTCATCACATGTATTGATCCTGGCATACATGTGATATTCACTCGGTTGCTCTTCGGAGAAATCGGGTGTGACAGAAGTGGTATCAGAGCCAAGGTTGCCCGTAGGAACGTGGACCTAGGTAGAAATGGACGTATTTAAGGACCTTATTTTCTTAAAAACTATTTTACAAAGGTGTGGGTTGAAAGTGTTATCTAATGGGGTCACTTTATTCATCTTGCCCCAATTTTTATTCAAAATACAATTTTTGTTTAACTCTTATCTATCTTAATTTTAAATGCTTTATGTTTTAGATGGTTCGCATGATCCGCACCGTCCGCAAGTCCACCGAAGGGAGAGTTCCTGTAGTTGCCCTTGCCTTGAGAGGTGAGAACCGTTCGGTGACGTACCACTCCTACGGGTTGGCAGTAGGAGGCTTGTTGCGCCGTCTTCGGCGTATGCTCCACGCCGTCGGCAATGTTAGCAAGCTGATCATACACTACAGCTCCATCAGGACCATCCGTGAGAAGCGGGAAGAAAATGGAGCTCAGAGATGAGGATTATCCATGAAAATCAGCTGCTCAAGATCCACCGCTCTCCAGCTTGTCGGGCGACTCAGGTCGATGCTGAGAAGGATGTCACCTAGGAGGCCATCACCTGCCAGAGTTACATCAACCGTCGCCACCTGGACAGGACTGAGTACATGTATGTCCTCCAGCGTGAGAGTGGCACCGCGGAGTACAAGTACCCGCCAGGGCAGCGGGGGACTTCCCATGAGCACATGGACCTGTGCTTGGAGGATGCTGCTATGCTCAGCACTCGACTGCAGGAGTGCCAGCAGGAGCTTCAGGATGTTAGTGACACCCTGAAGGAGACTGAGGCGTTGCTTCGTGCCAGCCTGAGGGCGAGAGAAAAAGGAGATGGGAATGAACTGTGTGTCACAGTGAATGACACGTGGACTCCTGACTCCCCAGACCGCCGGGCGAGCACGCGTCGCCGCACTTCTCGACCAGCAGCTTCCCCACCTAAAGCGGAATCAGAGGGCAGCCGTAATAATGAGGAAGACCCCGAAGATCCAGCTCAGTGATACAAGTTGTTTAGAGTCATTACCCTTATTTCAGCAGGTTATCGAGTAGTCGAGTCAATACCCTATTTATTTGTGTGTTAATGTTTGGGGTGTGACGTGAGTTGTGGAAGCCATGGGCATTTGTCCACAACCTCGTCTTTAGGTTGCTTTGCTTTTGTGTGTGAACCCTTATGAATCAATAGTGCATTTTATTTTCGCGTGAAACGTGAAGCCCAAAGACCTACGTGAAATCTTCAGAAAATGATTAAATAATAAGGTCTCAAAAGTTTAAGTTTAAACAAGCAATTTGGGAAGTTAATACGTAATGCTTTAAGTTAACATTTGGTTGATCATGATAGATGGCTGGAAGAGGAAAGGGTCGTGGTGCCAACCCCAACAACAACAATGATGAGGCCGGCAACCCTCATCTTACTGGAGGGCAAGACAGGGGTGGTCACCGTGAAGGAGCTGATCCTATCCACCAAATGCTCGAAAATCAGAATCAGCTCATCCAGAGTTTAACTCAAGTGGTGGCCAACTTGCACCAAGCTCCACCTCCACAAGCTGCACCACGCCAACCAAGGTTGAGTGAGTTTCTGGGAACTCAACCCCCAAAGTTTGCAAGTGCTGCTGAACCTCTAGAGGCAGATGACTGGTTAAAGACCATAGAGAGCAAGATGAGGATCATACAATGCCAAGGGTATGAGAGGGTGCTGTTTGCCTACCACCAATTGCATGGACCTGCTGCTGATTGGTGGACCACTTACGTGGCAGCCCATCATGACCCCGCGAACATCACTTGGGAAGAGTTCAAGCGCAGTTTCCGCAACCACTACATACCAAGGGGTGAACTCAAAAACAAGAGAAATGAGTTCTTGGGACTGCAGCAAGGCAACATGAGTGTGAGGGAATACCTCACCAAGTTCACCCAACTATCCCGTTATGCACCACGGGACATCGAAACTGATGAGCAAAAATAGGACTGTTTTGTGGAAGGACTTACTATGGAAATGCAATGTGCAATGTCCTCCAACGAGTATGAAAGCTTCCAAAAGATGGTAGACAGAGCATTTGTCGTGGAGAGGAAGCTGAAGGCCTTGGAAATGAAAACAAGAGGAAGGCGGGATGGTCACACCAAGCCTCAGGTAGCAACACACGTCCACGTCTGATGCAGCAAACCGCAGGGCAGACGAGCCGTGCTGTGGTACCCTACTCAGCACCAAGAGGGTACAACCCAAATTTCAGGCCTCCATCAGCACCAGCACAGCCGCAGCGTCAGTTTGTACAGCAGCCTCGCCTCACATATCAACCTCGACCAGCAGGACAAGGACCACCGAACCAACCCCAAGAAAACAAAGGCCAGGCACCTAAGGTTGGGGCGCAATGCTTCAACTGTGGTGAAGTGGGGCACTACGCCCATAAGTGCCCAAAGAAGAAGCCCATGCAGCCACAGCAGCAGAATGTGATGCGAGGACGGGTGAACCACGTGACCATGGAGGAAGCGCAAGAGGCACCTGACGTGGTAATTGGTAAGTTTCCTGCCAATTTACACATTGCAACCCTATTGTTCGATTCTGGTGCTACCCGTTCGTTCATTGCTCAAGGGTTTGTTAAGAAGCATGATCTAGCAACCACACAAATGAACCATATGTTAGCAGTGAACTCTCCAGGGGAGAAATAAGGACAAGACAAGTATGTCCCAAGGTGAATCTAGACATTAATGGGGTAGTATTTACTGCAAATCTCATAGTGATAGACTCACAAGGGATATATATTATTTTAGGTATGGATTGGTTGACCAAACATAAAGGAATCATCCGTTGTTCGACAAGAACGGTGGAACTAACTCACCCTAGCAGCACAAAAGTGAAGTTCATAGCCGTACAGGAACCTAGGAGGGACCTGAAACTCAATCAAGTCGAGGTGGAAGTGGAAGAGATAAGGATTATCCGGGAGTATCCGGATGTTCTTCCGGAGGAGATGCCAGGTATGCCTCCGGATCATGAAGTGGAATTCGCGATTGAACTAGTGCCTGGAACAGCCCCAATATACAAGAGGCCTTATCGGATGGACTCCAAACAGCTGGAAGAGCTCAAGGAGCATATAAGAGAATTGACAGAGAAGGGGTATATTCATCCTAGTTCCTCACCATAGGGAGCTCCAGTGATATTTGTGCCCAAGAAGGACGGAACCCAAAGGTTATGAGTAGACTACCGTGCGTTGAACGAAGTAACCATCAAGAACAAGTACCCATTACCCCGCATTGAAGACTTATTTGATCAGTTGAGGGGAGCTTGTGTATTCTCAAAAATTGATCTCAGGTAGGGATACCACCAACTGAAGATAAGGCAAATCAACATTCCAAAGACAGCTTTCGTATCTCGATACGAGCTGTATGAATACACCGTCATGCCGTTCGGGCTAACTAATGCCCCGGCATATTTCATGTATCTTATGAACAAGGTATTCATGGAATATCTGGACAAATTTGTGGTGGTTTTCATTGATGACATTCTCGTCTTCTCCAAAGATGAAGAAGAACATGAGGGACATTTAAGGTTGGTGTTGCAAAAGCTGAGAGAACACCAACTATATGCCAAGTTGTGAGTTTTGGCTGAAGAGAGTTCCCTTCTTAGGACATATAATCTCGGAGGGAGGAATCTCCGTAGATCCCGCCAAGATCGAGGATGTGCAGAAGTGGAAGACCCCTGAATATGTCGGGGAAGTTCGAAGCTTCTTAGGATTGGCTGGTTATTATCGACGGTTTATTGAGGGTTTCTCCAAGATCTCGAGACCCCTCACTAAATTGTTAGAGAAGGGGATCACATTCACATGGACACCACAGTGTGAGACGAGTTTTCAAGAACTGAAGAAAAGATTGACAACAGTCCCAATGCTAGTTATGCCATATATGCAGGAGAACTTTTCGGTGTACTGCGATGCCTCTGGACACGGGTTGGGATGTGTTCTCATGCAAGAGGGGCATGTCGTGGCTTACGCGTCCGGGCAGCTCCGAAAACACGAGAAGAACTATCCTACGCATGACCTAGAGCTAGCCGCAGTGGTACACGCATTGAAGATTTGGCGGCATTACTTGACGGGGAAAAGGACAGAGATATATACGGATCATAAGAGCTTAAAGTACATTTTCACACAGCCAGATCTCAACCTCAGACAAAGGAGATGGTTAGAGCTAATCAACGACTTTGATGTGGGCATCAACTATCATCCTGGGAAAGCGAATGTCGTGGCGGATGCTTTAAGCCGGAAAGTGCAGGTCAACATGTTGAGTTTGAAGGACATGCCTACAGAATTGAAGGAAGAGATTGCAAAACTCAATCTATGTCTGGTGAATAGTGGTGAGGCCATCGCCATGGAAGTGGACTCCACATTAGAGCAAGACATACGCAACGGTCAGAAGAATGACCAGAAGATACAAGAGATTAGAGAACTCATCAATGAAAATAAAGCTCCTAGGTTTAGAGAAGATGAACAAGGTACGGTGTGGCATGGGAAAAGAATCTGTGTGCCTGAAGTGAAGGGGATCCCTGATTTGATTTTGAAGGAAGCTCATGATTCCGACTATTCCATTCATTTTGGGAGTATGAAAATGTATCATGACTTCAAGAGCAGATATTGGTGGTATGGCATGAAGCGAGATGTCGCGGAACATGTTGCCCTATGTGACACATGTCAGTTGGTCAAAGCAGAACATCAACGACCCGTGGGACTGTTGCAACCACTCAAAGTGTCTGAATGGAAATGGGAAGAAATCGGTATGGACTTCATAGTGGGACTACCCAGGACCCAATCGGGATATGATTCGATATGGGTCATCATCGACAGGCTAACTAAGGTAGCTCATTTCATCCCTGTGAAAGAAATCTACAGTGGATCCAAATTGGCAGAGTTGTAGATGTGAAGAATCGTATGTTTTCATGGAGCGCAAAAGAAGATAGTGTCAGATCGAGGGACACAGTTCACCTCAAGGTTCTGGCAGAAGTTACATGAAACCATGGGAACTCATCTGAATTTTAGTTCTGCCTATCACCCCCAGACTGACGGGCAGACCGAAAGAACCAATCAGATCCTTGAGGATATGCTGAGAGCGTGTGCGCTCAAGAACAATAGGAGTTGGGATAAGAACTTACCGTATGTAGAGTTCTCTTATAACAACAGCTATCAGGCTAGTATGAAGATGTCACCATTTGAGGCTTTGTATGGGAGGAAGTGCAGAACTCCACTGTTTTGGAACCAAACAGGGGAAAGTAAAGTGTTTGGGCCCGAGGTACTACAAGAAGTGGAGGCGAAAGTGAGGGAAATCCGCAACAATTTGAGGATAGCACAAACCCGACAAAAGAGTTATGCCGATGTACGAAGAAGAGAGCTCGTTTTCAACGTGGGGGACTATGTCTATCTCAAGGTGTCCCCTATCCGAGGACTTCGTCGGTTCAAGGTGAAGGGGAAATTATCACCGCCGATACATCGGACCTTTTCCGATTCTGGAGAGGAAAGGCGAAGTGGTATATCAGCTAGAACTACCGGCTCGCCTATCAGATGTGCACGATTTATTCCATGTGTCACAGCTCAAGAAATGTTTACGAACGCCCGAAGAAATTTTACCCATGAATGAGGTGGATGTACAAGAGGATCTTTCTTACGCCGAACAACCGGTCAAGATTTTGGAGACAATGGAACGCCTCACAAGAAATAAAAGAATCCGAATGTGCATGGTGCAGTGGAAGCATCACTGGGAAGCTGAAGCCACATGGGAGCGAGAAGACGAGCTTAAGGCCCAGTTTCCGGATTTGTTTTCCTAGATTCACCAATCTCGAGGACGAGATTTCTTTTAAGGGGGGTAGAGCTGTAACACCCCAAAACCTGCTAAAGAGAGGAATTTAAAAATTTTTGGACGTAATGCATGTGATAAAGCAATTCAAATTCAATCTGGAATTCAAATTCAAATCAAAATAGAAAAAGAAAAGGAAAAGGAAAAAGAAAAACGGCCAGTGGGCCGAAACCCGCTGAGCCGGCCCAAGACCGCGCGCGCCAGCCAGCCCAAACCCGCGCCCCCCTCTCTCCCTCTCTCTGACGCGCGCGGCCCGCATGTCATCCCTCTCTCTCGCGCCCGATCGAAACCAACCCCCGGAACCCACGCTCCCAACCCCGATTTCCGGTCCCGGACGCCCCAACGTGATCTCAACAGACCGCCGCCCTCCCTTGTCCATTTAAACACCGAATTCCGCCCCTTTTTCCTCCCCGATCAGCCATTTTATTCTCTGGTGAAAACCGAAGCTTCTACCGCCGATTTCCTTCGATCCTTGCTCAAATTTCCTGATCTAACGTGCTGATCACGTTCCATCGCCGCCGGGGAGCCTTGCAGGTGAAGGAAACGACGTGTCTTGTGCCCCAACTGCCACTTCGACGTGCACCGAAGACCATCGCCATTGAAGCTCGCCGCCGACCGACTTCCAGGGCCTCCGAGTGCAGGAAAATCCCTAGGTGAGCATCCCCTACCCCTCCGCAGCCGATCCGTGCAAAAAGATGCGAGTTCTAGCGTGTAGCGGCAAATGCCGAGGCTGCGCCGGCGAGATCGCCGCCCCCCGCCGCTGCGCGCCGCCGCGCGCGCGGGCTGGCTCCGGCCAGGGCGACGTGGCCCCTTGAGGGTCGTCTATTTTAAATCACACGGTAGAAATTAAATCGACGCGTACCTCTTCGGCAATCTAATCTGAGCCGTCTGTTTTAAATCCAACGGCCCACATCAGCCCCGCGTTATAAAGGACGGGATTCTTACGCGCTACCACCTGTGGATCTCGGAAAACATGAGCTAGCCCCGGAAACTTCTGATCTAGCCCCTGGACCTTCAGAAATTCATGTAAATTCATTTAAAAATCAGTTTTAACCCCTGGACTTAATAAAAATTAGGAAAACCCCTCTGTTATGGGTAGTTAGGCCCCTGAAAATTTAGGAAATAGTAAATTAAACCCTGCAGTAGGGTGGATTTGCCTTTTAGACCCTATAGGATATTAAATTCAGAAATTTGAATATGTGACTAGGATATAAATTTAAAAGGTGAGGCAAACACATGTGCAAATGCAAGTTTAAACTCTCCTAGCACTTGGAAAACTTTAGAATGAGTCAAAAATAGATTTTAGGCTGAAATGAAATCTGCCTAAGTGATTGCTCATTTTTATTATCTCTAGAGACACATTTTAGGCTAGGAAATAATTCTAAAAACTAGTAAAATAGATTTAAATTGTTTCACATCAGAGAGGAAGTTCAAAAATATTTTATTGAACATTTTAGATCAGAACCTATTCTGTTTAGATGATAAGTCTTACTATTTTAATATTAAAATTCACTTTTAGGTATAAAAATTAAATCTGAAAATATAGGAAAATAAGTATGCATGATTTGAAGATGTTAAATCAGGTCTTTATTTTCAAAAACTTCAAATTAAGATTTTGTAGAAGATCTAAAAACCTATTTGGAGTAGGAAACTTTCTTTCATGCAAATTTTGTGGCTAACGAGTGTATAAATTAAATATAGAGAATTTGTTCAAATGGGAAATTAGTATATGGTGTGCAACTAGAGATCTGAATACCAAAGATAGAAATAATGTTTATGTTTAAAAGTGTATGTAGGTCTAAAATCAACACATTTAGGGTAACCACAACACTGAAACATGTGAATGACTTTAATATGTATGTATGTGTGGCTTGCATGAGTGAAAGTGTGAACTATGGGTTATGGATTGTTGTTTTCTTTTGCTATGTGTATTGGCATGAGTAGAACCTGCCCCAGAGCAAGTTCTCCCCTTCCAGGACCAAGACTTTCCATTCCCATAGCAGCAGGAACAAGGTAAGTGTCCTTGACCATTTTGATCCTATACTAGGATGTGTAGCTAGAATTTAATTGCATGGTCAAATTGGAGTATGACACCCATGCTAGGAAGTTTCCCTAGAATTGCATTATCTTGTTTCCTTGTAGCTTGGGTTGGGATTTATTTGATTATATCATTTATTTACATACTTATGCTTAGCCATGCTTAGAATGGGACAAGTGGGATATGATATCATCAACTTATTTTCCTTACTCTTGAATGAGATATTATGAGATATGTAGAGGTAGGGATCGAGGCAAGTTGGATGATTTGGTTGGTGCTGGGTGCACGAGACTCGTGTTTGTGTTTAGTACTTGCCTGGATCCTAAGGACCAGTTCATGGAACATGTAACCTGGCTTTACCGTGCCAACCACATGCTGAGATGGGGCAGCTTGGCCAATTAATTAGGTGTATCCCCGGCGTAGTATGGGTGTTTTGGATGGTGCGGGGAATAGGTGTCAGCTGGACTACCATATAAACCGCAAGGCTCAGGAGGGGGCCACTGTAGCAGGGTTGGAGCCTCTTGTATGCTGTTAGGGGTGAAACCCTAGTGGGCCCATGCTCGTCGGGAATCCCTTTGTAAAGGCCTCGTAGTGATCTCCTGGCTACACACCTGGGAAGTGTGAATGTGGTTCGCGGCCACTGGCATAATGGAGGTTATTTTAGTCCACCCGGCAACGGGGGATGAAATCACTACATGTGGGTACAGTGGTGCAAATTCTACAGAGTCAAAACTGTCATGACAGACGTGCTCACGGTCAAGAGCGGCTTGGACTTATTCATGATTAGAGGATGATGAATTGGGAAGTGAGGATGTTAAGCGGGAAGCTTCACATTGTAGATGAGATTATGGTTACTTGATATTAATGATGGGTTGGGAGATTGGGACCATTTCACCTATGTAGTAATGTGGGTGCTTAATAAGCTAAGGTGATAGGTAATAATTGCGTAGTGGTTTAACCATGAGTTCAGCCTCTCCTTGCTCTAGACATGCATGACATAACTTTCCCACACTTGCTGAGTACCATTTCTGTTGGTTTAAATTGCTGCTCAGGTCAAGGGGGTGATGTGGTGTTCAATGACCAAGACTTTGGACCCGAAGAAGGTTTCTAGGTTCACGGAGTCCCCCGGGCAACGCCTGTGACGGAGCCCACAAGATTTATATTCCGCTTCTGTTTTATTTACATATTATGAGCTTATTATCGTCCATGGAGACGTATGCTATGTAAGACTTATTTATATTTGAACACCTGGCTTGTAATATGATGATGCTTCCCTATTTGTCATCACATGTATGAGAAAATGATCCTGGCATACATGTGATATTCACTCGGTTGTTCTTCGGAGAAACCAGGTGTGACAGAGGGTCATTGGAAAATCCTTGAGTCACAGTAAAATTTTCAGAAGCATCCAAGTTCAGTTAGTCCCCCTAATTGGGTGATTAAGTGAACTGCCCTGAGAAAATAGAAAAATGTACAGAAACATTTTTCAGATTTTCTCAAATCTTAATTAGGGCATAACTTTCAGTAGAATTCTTCAAATGGCATGAAACCAATTCCATTAAAACCATCTTAAATTCTAATTTCCAGAAAGTAATTGTTGGAGCCATGAAAACCCTTGGAATTACTTAGAGGCTCAAATATTGACCAAATGGGCTTTTATTTGTACAAGGTTCAAATGAACTTTGTTTCAAATAAAACTTGGTCAAGACTCTGGTTAGGACACTACCAAGCCACCATAAAAATTTCAGAACCAAAGGGAAGGGCTAGCTAGAGTTATTAGTAATTATGTATTCAAGTTTACACGTTGCATTTAAATTGACATGTAGTATTTCATTAAACGTGTAGTCGCTGAAGGCGAAGAGACTCCGGAAGTGCTGGATTTCCTCCTTCCGGAAGAAGAACTAACTACTGACCAGCAGCAACAAGGCAAGCCCCGGTTTGCATTAACCTTCTTTATAAAGTTTTTGCTTTGTTCACATGTCTAGTGTGAAGTATAAATGTGCATTAGGTATAGGATGAATGGAACCCCACTTGCATAACCAGAATTTTTCCATAAAAGTGAGGGTACTGTCTAAGACATCGAGTAGACAAGCTATGCTTAATGATTCATAGGACTTCGGTACAAGTCGAGTAGTTGGAATCTACTCGCGAGATAGGCTTGGGACACACGGGTTCGATTGAGTGATGTGAGATCACTTTAGTAATGAAAATGAGACTAGGCATGGGCTAGAGCGCAGCAAGAGGAAGTCTTGTGTGCGCAGCCCTGCCCGTGTTGATTGAGGACCGATCCGTGTGCGGCCCTGCTGAACAAGTATTGGACGTACCGAAGGCATATCGGATATATGGGCCCCGATAAACCGATGTAGCCTAAACCTCCAGGCGTCGAGGCATAGCACACCGATTTATAGGTGTAGGTTGAGGGCAGCAAGGTGGAAATCTGCCAACGAGCATAGAGAGATGCTCCGTGTGGGGAACCTCCTGCTCGTTTCGGTGCGACCGGTTCGACGTTTGGGCTGTTGGGTGAAAGGTTGTCCCGTACAACATCGAGTGAGCGTGCTGTGCAGCTCCATGGGTGGGCATACGTGACGTGCTCTTTTGGTTTCACTGCAGGAGTATATCGAGTCGATTCACCGTCCCTCACGGTGATGAGTACCGCTTGTTCACTGCATCGTAACGTAGATAATTTATGGAATGTTATGATTCAATACTGCTGTTATGATATAATTGTATTGCTACATATGTGACACCAAATATTGCTTACTAAATTTCAGATTTCCGAACTGTTAACTTGTGGCTAAAAGATAAACTAAGGATGAACTTGTAGGCGTTTCCATTGATGCACTGTTACTATCCTATGTCCATTGTACCCCTCATGTAGAGTTCCATGCTTAGGTGAGTCGGTTAAGTCTTGTTGAGCCATCGTGCTCACGGTTGCTGCTTAAGTTTTTTTCAGGTGAGGAGCCACCCACGGACTCGGAGTACGAGTCCACCGGCGAGGGTTACCCTCCGTCGGGGACCACGGCTGAGTGGGAGCCGTACACGCCGCACTGAGCTGAGACGTGTAGCTAGTGTGGGTTGCCCTAGGGCTGGGCAACCGACTTTTGCTAGATAGGCGGGCGTGAGTTATAGAAAAGTAGACTTCCGCTGTGTAATAAAGACAATAGTTTGTAACTGAGTATTGTACCTGTTTGTACAGTTCAGTTGTTTTTCCCATGTAATATATTGTGTTCTTATAACATGTGCTGTCGGGTGTTGCATCGTGCGGCACCACCCTCTGCGATCCTGGATGAGCGGATTCCGGTCCGCCACAGAACCTTTTCCTCCGCGGTGTTGAAAAGATCAATCCCGAAGGTAACCCTTTCGCCAGACTCACATCAATTCATTGGTGTGCGGCATTTTCTCCCGTATAGCGCCTCGTAAGGCGCCATGTTGATGCTGGCTTGGTACCCATTGTTGTACGAGAACTCGGCCAATGGCAAGTCATCATCCCAATTCTTGCCATGGTTGATAGCGCAAGCTCGTAGCATATCTTCTAGGATTTGGTTCACCCGCTCAGTTTGCCCATCTGTCTGCGGGTGGTATGCTGAACTACGGATCAACTTCGTCCACAACACAGCGTGTAGCTGCTCCCAAAAATAGAACACAAATAAAGTGCCCCGATCCGATATGATAGTACGGGGTACGCCGTACAAGCATAGGATCTGTGAGATGTACAGTTCAGTGTACTTCTTGGCGTTGTAGTTGGTGTTGACCGGGATGAAATGGGCAACTTTGGTGAGCCGATCAACGATCACCCACACAGAATCATGTTTCTGAAAAGTGGTGGGTAAACCGATGATGAAGTCCATGCTCACATCTTCCCACTTCCTGGCAGGAACGCCCAGTGGTTGTAGCAGTCCCGGTTGCCGCATATGATCTGCCTTCACCCTTCGACATGTATCACACTCGGACACGTACTTTGCGATCTCCCGCTTCATCCGTGTCCACCAAAACTTGCTTCTGAGTTCTTGATACATTTTGTTGCTGCCTGGGTGAATAGAAAACTTTGACAAGTGCTGCCGCGTTACGGGGTACGACGATCCGGTCCTTGAACCATAGGACGCCGTCTCCGTCTTTCTGGAAACAATTCAGTTCCCCACTGTCTATACATCTCCGCAAATGCGACATGCCCTTGTCATGTTTCTGAGCTGCCTCTATCTCTTCACGGATGGTGGGGACCAAAGCTAAGTTGTAGAGAGCGCCATGTGGAATCACATGCAGTGGTGGTTCGCTCTCTTCCAACAGTGTGATGGTCAGATTGTTGACGTGTGACTTGCGACTCAGCGCATCCGCCACTACGTTTGCCTTGCTGGGGTGATAATGGATCTCTATTTCGTAATCCTTTATCAACTCTAACCATCTTCGCTGCCTCATGTTCAGCTCTTCCTGAGTGAATACGTACTTGAGGATTTTGTGGTCGGTATATAAATGCACGAGGTTACCGAGTAGGTAGTGCCTCCATATTTTAAGTGCGAGCACCACGGCAGCGAGCTCCAAGACGTGAGTTGGATAATTCTGCTCATGGTTTCTGAGCTGCCGTGATCCATACGCGACCACTCTTCGGTCTTGCATCAGCACACATCCGAGCCCAATGCCGGATGCATCGCAGTACACATCGAATGGTTTTGTTGTGTCTGGCTGCGCCAAAACCGGTGCTGATGTCAGGTGCTCCACTAATGCCTTGAACTCTGCTTCACATGCTGGACTCCAAACATATTTGGTAGCCTTCTTCAGCAGCTCTGTCATAGGCTTGTCAATCTTTGATAAGTTCGGAATGAACCTCCGATAATATCCCGCGAGTCCGAGGAAACTCCGTACCTCGTGAACACTTCTCGGGGACTTCCAGTTCAGCACTTGTGTGATTTTACTCGGGTCTACAGCGATGCCCTCCGCTGAGATGATATGCCAGAGAAAAGGCACTTGCGATATCCAGAATTCGCACTTGCTGAATTTCGCGTATAGCTTGTGATCCCGCAGCCTTTGCAAGACTATACGCAGATGCTTCTTGTGTTCTTCCTCCGACTTGGAATATACCAATATGTGGTCGATGAAGACTACGACAAACTTATCCAACTCCGGCATGAATACCGAATTCATCAAATACATGAAGTGAGCTGGAGCGTTGGTGAGGCCGAAGGACATGACCAGGTATTCATACAGCCTGTACCTCGTCGAGAAAGCCGTCTTCGGAATATCCTCAGCCCGTATTTTAATCTGGTGGTACCCGGATCTTACGTCCATCTTGGAAAAGATCTTTGCTTCGACCAACTAATCAAACAACATGTCGATCCGTGGCAACGGGTACTTGTTCTTGATGGTTACGGCATTTAGTGGACGATAGTCAACACAAAGCCGCAACGTCTCGTCTTTCTTTTTCACAAATAATGCCGAACAGCCCCATGGCGAGGAGCTCGGCCTAATAAAACCCTTCTCCAGCAGGTCCGTTAGCTGGGTCTTCAATTCAGCCAATTCCTTGGGCGCCATCTTGTACGGCCTACGGGATACTGGCATGGTTCCTGGTGCAAGTTCAATCTTGAACACCACTTCTCTATCGGGCGGCATCCCCGGTAAATCATCCGGGAACACGTCAGGGAACTCTCAGACCACTAGAATATCTTCCAATCTGATAGTGGTGGACTGATAGACGCTTGGAAGTTTTATTTCTGGACTGTCCAGAAATAAGGAATGGGACTCGTGCACTTCTGAGTTCAAGTGCACAACTCGGAGGACGGTGTCTAAAACAGTGCCGTGGCGGGTTAACCAAGACATCCCTAAGATGACATCGACCTTTTGTCCCTCTATAGTTATGAGAGATGTAGGGTATACTCTACCCTCTAAGCACAATGGCGCTTTTGGGACCATCATGCCTACTGAAATTTTCCCACCCGATGAACAGATCACATAAGGACTATCTGTGGGTAGTATTTGCAAGCTATATCTATCAATGAAAGCTTGGCTAATGAAGCTATGTGTGGCGACTGAATCAAACATTACTATGGCGGGATGCTGGTGGAGTTGGAACATACCCGCAAGGATTGGCTCACCCTCCGGCACGTCCTCTATGGCAAGTTGGTGGACAGTGCCGGGCCTCGGGTTTGCCCGCTGCGCATTAGTAGGATTTCGGGGCTTATTCCTCCCCGGAAGTTGCAGTGCAACTCCGCCGCCTTGTCTCTCCGGACAACTGCTGGCGAAGTGTCCTCGGCGACCACATTTGTAGCATGTGACCGCTGCTTGCCCGGTGCTTGGGGGACGAAATCCCGGCATGCGCTTCTGAGGTGCATACGCACGCGGCATCGCCCGCTGCTGCTGCTGTTGTTGCGGAGGTGGTACTGGCAGTGCCAGCCTGAATGCCGGGGAAGGATATGGCCGACTGCGGAATGGCATCGGCCTTTGTGGTGGCTGCCAGCGTGAACCTGATGGTGGGCGATTCACCATACGAAACTTCTGAGAAGGACCACCCCCTTCTCCGCTGCTTTGCGGCGCGCTTCGCTTTCTCTCTGCCGCCGCTAACTCCTTGCTGGAGTCATCCTGGACAATCGCAGCATCAATGATGTCGTTGAGGCTGCCGCGATTGAACATCACCAATTTGTCCTTCAGGAGCGGGTGAAGCCCCTGGTAAAAGTGGTCCCGCCGCTTCTCGTCGGTATCGGCGTGATACGACGCGTAGAGCGCGAGATCGTTGATCGCCCTGGAGTATTCCAGCGCGTTCCGGCTCCCTTGCTGCAGGTGTAAGAATTCCTGTGTCTTTCTCTTCATCAGACCTGGCGGTATGTGATAGGCCCTGAAGGCCGTCCAGAACTCCGCCCAGGTCATAACTCGGTCGGTGGGCTGTGAAGCACAGAAGTTTGCCCACCACGCGCTCGCGGATCCCTGGAGCTGTTGGACCGTGAACTGAGTCTTGTGCTGCTCACTTAATTGGAGCAGCCCAAACTTCATTTCTATCGCGCGGAGCCAGTTGTCCGCGTCGAGAGGTTCATCCGCCCTTGAGAATACCGGGGGATGAGTCGCTAAGAAGTCGGAGTAGGAGCTCTTTTGATGCTCCTCACGGTCTTGACGTTTCTCTGGGCGAGACGTATTGGCGATGAGAGTTTGCAGCAACTCCGTGTGCTGCTGATGGGAACCCGCCATTGCCGCGACGATGTCAGCCAATGTAACCGTTGGCGGTAGCGGTGGCGGTGTTTGCTGTTGCTGTTGCTGCTGTTGTTGCTGCTTTCCCGAGGAGTCCTCGGGAGGCTGTTGGGAGAGTTCTCCCCCTTGGCTAGTACCCCCAATGTCCGGGTTGGCACGAGTACGAGTCATTCTGAAATTCAAAACAGCAGCGATTAGCACATGTCATACTTAAAATTCCACATGCAACAGTAGGTATTGAAGTGACACATGAATAATTATCACAACATTCACATATATTGATAAAGCATAAACTTTATACAAGATCATTATTCTCGGGTCTCCGAGAAGTCGTGCTCATGTCGTCACTACCTATACATACGCAACTGCCTATACGACATGTCACTGATTACAAAAGGTTGGGTTACCCTACCCTAGCTGCCCTACTTGGCAACTGTAACCCCCTACCCGGAGTATAACTCGACCTCCTGCGGGTCGTCCTCCTCCGGTACCTCTGCTGGTGGCTCCGGATCTACCACCTCTTCTCCCATCTCGGGTTCTTCCATTGCCGGAAGACCCAAGACCACCGGTATGCCCAATACCGAAGGTACGAGGTCCTGCAATGCATGCACCTCGTCCATGGCCTGGTTGTAGTCTTCTTCCCAGCCTTGCCCTTCCACAATACCGTCGTCCCGCTCTTGAGTAAGGTCCTCATTCTGCTGGGTTAAAGTCTGCACCAGCTCTTGTAATGCCGCGATGTCGACACGGCTTTTCTTCTTCACCTTCTTCGGACGATGCAACTGATTATGCTGTTCATTCAGTCGCTTGATCGTCGGAAGGAGCACATTGCGTAGTGCGCTGTGGGCACTCTCGAAATGGTCTCCACGGCTTGTGCTCTCCTGGAGCCTTGCGGCGAGATGCTCCGTATGAACAGCTTGGCTGTCCATCACGGTGTTTCCCGCCCTCATCTGGAGGCTGAGGTTTGCCTCCGCGGGGTTGTACCTTGGGCAACTCGGGTCTGTTGCCTCTCGGTACCTCCCTTCCCACACATGATGAGCTCATCCCTCCACCGCAACGAGCGCGTATGGAGTTCCGTCCATCGCTCTCACGTGTAGCTGGCAGAAACGTGACATGGTGTCACGGGCTGCCACTTGCCGCATCCCCTCCGGTTGTCTACCTCTCACCGTGACGGTGAACGGCGCCCAACCGGGTGGCGTAGGTCCTGCAGGAACCTCGACATTGATTGTCCACGTCTTGTTCCCCTCCTCGCCTTCTTCATTGGCGAAGTACTGCGGCATCTGGTTGTACCCGAAATATTGAAGCATCTGCCTCAATGCTTCCGGATAGCCGCTGTGGTGAGAACAGTGAGATTCCACGCACCCGTTCTCGAACTGTTTATCCGCTGTCATCTGTAAAAATATATTTGAGAAATGTCAAATATTTATTTAAACAGTAAACCATTAAGTTACAACATAAGACATGTCATTGAACCCATGAAACATGGAAATATAGTTCAAATTTAAACAAATTTAACGACTGATCTGCTGTCCAACCTGACAGCCCTGACCAGTTTCCATTTCAACTTGATTTAGGCCATGCTAAAAGCAAAACCAATTCTGGAGCTCAACATCAAAGTTTAAGCTACCTTCAATAACTTTCCATAAAGTATTTGCTTGGCCTAATATCTGTTCTGGTTCAAAAGTTATGAGATGTCAAAGTTAACAGAATTTATGGAGAAAATTGGACAGCACCTCCCTGCTTTGGGTACTGATTTGATCCAAGAATTCCAGTTAATTATGCTCCCAATCTGACAAAACTTTATGTTACAAAGTTGTAACCCATCTCATAAACTTTCCAGAACTACCTCATTTTCTATTTTTGGATTTTTGTGCAGGAAGTTATGCTCAATTTACAGAGAGTTTACAGAGAGTGTTTGCTCTGCCCTGTTTTCTGGACAGTTTCAACTCTACTGCATTTTTCAATTGGTTAAGGGATGAAACACCTCTGGACCTCAACCGAAAAGTTGTAAAGCTCTCCCAAAGCTTTCCATAAATGTATCATATGACCCCAACCTCGAAAGAACTCACCCTCTAACCTCTGATTAACTTCAGCCTTAATTCAGCTGAAAACAGAGGACTCCGTCCTTAGTATCCTATAAGTTGAAAACTTGTTTACTTTCAATATCCTGATTAGGGGAAGGAGTTACATCAAGTTTTAGTGCTCTGGAGCAAAATTTCAAGTTTTACAATAAAGTTGCTCATTTGGTGGGGGGTGACGTCGATGCGTCACCAGATCATGTCGGTACTACGTCCTCACAAAGAAAAACCTATACCGGACTTAGCCGGCTTCGTTAGTTCAGTGGCACTAAACGTCATTCGCACACAGATGCTACACGTCTACCGTTTCGTGGTTAGACTACCTGCAGAAACTCAAACAATCGTCAGACTCGGCTGCACACCGAGCCCGATATCCATACAGTTCATACAACCGGCCGTCATCAATCGCCCGGATGTTCTCAAGCCAAACATGCCTTGAGTTATGTGTTCACGTTTCAGACCAGGTGACGGGGTCTCCCAAATTGCACCACGCACGCCAGGGACAGACGTTGCTCGAATACCCCAAACGACATGAAGAGTCGTAGAGGATATCAAAGCGGGTTGGGTTACATGCCACCCGTGGGGCTCCACCCTTCAGCTTGTGCGCACTGGTGGACAGCGCTTACGTGCACCCCCCCAAGACATAAACGTCCCGAGATGCACGATTTTCCGACATAGTCAAATAGGTTAGTATGTCACTTTCTATACACTAATAACATCCTTATACGGGCTACTAACTCGTTCCTCACTGGATTTTTTTGAAAAAGATGACCTTTTTAGTGCGTTAAACCTCAAGCAAGCTCTGATACCAACGCTGACACGACCCCACCGTCTTGTCGAGCCAGGATCACGCTGAGGGGTGCTGCGTTGCACAGCACCGGCTAACACACATCAAAGGTACAAAGCGGAAGCAAAGTTTATTACATAAAGAGGTTTATGAACATTTTACATCAAAATAGGTTCAGTCTACACTCACGGGCGTAGACTACGCATCAAGTTCATGTTCAGTCCGTGAACATGTCCTTGCTAGCACACACGCACACTAACAAGGCCGCGTGCACGACTCCCACTTGACAGGGTTCCCCTCCTGGGGTTCCGTCTCTTCCTCGGGAGTCCCTTCCTCATAGAACCCTGCAAAAGCTTCAAACACAAGCAGTGAGCATGAAGGCTCAGCAAGACTGACCCGTCTCTCCTTAACATGGAACTTCTACATGAGGGGTGATGGGTACATGAGATAAAAAATTTGCAAAGGACTCGCCTAATTATTGGAACCTTTCTTTGAAGTTTTAGCAGCAGGTTGTGGAGAACCTTACGCTAAGGCACATGAGAGAGCCGCAATCAAACAAGAAACGCATTTCTCTCATGTACTTTGCCCAAAGTTGAAAAGAACTTTAGTTAGCTCTAACTACAACAAATCATTAAAAATCAAAGTCCATCTTTCAATCAGCAACATTTTAACATGTAAGCCTGTTCTTTCTACGTCACGGTACAGTGAACAAGTGGTACTCGCTGACCGCGAGGGACGGTGATTATAATTGATTTACACCTGCAGGGTTACCCGAACAACCCGTCACGTACGCCCGTACTCGATGTTGCCTACAGCAACCATCACGGACGCCGTATGCAACCACCTTTCACCCGTCAGCCAAATGTTGAACCGGTCCAATCGTCCCGAGCAAGAGATCTCTGCACGCGCATCTCAGTGCCGCCAGCCGATTTACACTTCGAGCTCTCAACCTACCCTCTAAACGACCAGCTATGACTCAACACCCAGCTACCCGAGTTACATCGGTTTCCCGGTTCCCATATAGCCATTAGGTCTTCGGTACTGTTCTAGCTTGTTCAACAGGCCCGCACACGGCTCGGTCCTCAATAGACACAAGCGGAGCTACAGCACACAGGCCCCAAAGTCCTGCTGCCCTTACTCGCCGCTCGGTCTCATTTTTCTTGCCATATGTATCATGTGCTATCTCTACCCGAGTCAAGTGCCTCTAGCCTATTCTCGCGAGTAGTTCCAACTACTCGACTTGTACCAAATCCTACACTATCTTATCATTGCAGTATCTAACGGGGTTGGTAATCCTAGTCTCAGTCCGTGGTTCTCTTGGCTATGCACTTGGGTTTCCAAACAAGACTCCAATGCAATAAGTAATCATACTTAAGTAAGTGCTCAAAACAATAAATCTTTGTAAAAAGGTTAATGCAAAACGGGGCTTGCCTTGCTGCTCTTGGTCGTAGGCTAGCTGCTCCTCCGGAGTAACGAAGTCTAGGACTTTGGGTTCCTCCTCGACCTTAGCGACTACATGATATAAGAAGTACATGTATTAATTAAATGCATTTGAATTGAGTTTTAAACTTGTGAACCTTCTAAGTCTCACTAGACAGAGCCAAATACTGTGAAACTTTTACTGTGGCTTGGTTACCACCTAAACAGAGACTTGGTCAAGTTTTAGTTGCAGCAAAGCTCATTTGAGCTCTCCACAATTAATTATGTCCTTGACCTTAATTGGAGCTCTTAGGGTGTTCTAGGGACTTTCATGGAGCAAGCCATGACTTTCTGAAAACTAGATTTTCAGATGGTTCTAATGGAGTTGGTCTCACTTAATTTGAAGGTTCCTAGCTAAATATATGAGCTAAACAATTTCAGAGAAAATTCTGAAAATGTTTCTGAACATTTTCTATTTTCTCTGGAACAGTTCCACTTATCACACCATTAAGTGGATCAAATGAGCTCAAATGGATCTGAAATTTTTATGGTAGTTCAGGGATATTTTGGTGAACATCCCAGCAAAATTTCAGAATTTTCCTCCAAGGAACTCTCCAGTTAAAATTCCAAAGAGTTTAAAGTTAGAGGATTTAATTCTGGAGAATTAAGGATTTTCATGAAGTGAAACTTGATTTACTGGAGAGTCTCAAAGAGCTGAATCCAACAAAATTTGGTTCACTCAGTTTGGATCTTTCTAGCCAAAGTTATGAGGATTTGAAGTTTGAAGGAAATTTGAAAATCGGGGAAAAGTTTAAATCTACCGTTGGGCCACGGGGACACGTGTTGTGTACTGAGGCGTCAGCACACCGGGGTCTACGGAGTTTCTGCACGCCAGCACACTGGATCCGAACTGCAGCCCGATCCCGATTTGAATTTTTAAGCCGCTGACAGCCGGGCCCCGCGTCTTCTTCTTCCTCCCGCCCTCTGTTTCGTGCCTGCGCGCTCCCCCCTCGCCGGAGCAGACGGCTGCTCGCCGGACCGGCGTTCCTGGCCCCGCCGCCCAGCCAGAGACTCGCTGCCATAGGGTTTAGGGCATAATGGAAAACGTTGGTGGGCTCTGTTTGGGCTGCCGGCTGCCGCAACCAGCTCCGCGACGTGCGGCGGCTACTGCTGTGGTTCGGTGCCGTCGCCCGAGGTCTCTAACCCGCCATCACTTGCGCCGATGGGCTCTACATCACCAGCGCAGCTATGGGAAGCTCGGCATGACCTCAGAGTAGCTCGGGAGTTACCGCAAATACAGTTTCACCATGCGACCGAATGGGTCCGCGGCGAACACTCCTAGTAAAGGTTAAATCCCGCCGCTCCGAGGCATTTTCGTGCGATGGATGCTAAAGGAGAATTGATCGCCGGCTAATCCAGCATACATGTGCAAAATTTGATGACTCAAGGAGGAATAGAGAAGGAGAATTTTAAGGAACTGTACCGGAAGCTCGGGTTGAGATCGCCGGAGGAAAATCTCGGAATTCGCCGGCGAGACCTCACGGCGTGGCTTGAGCTTCAGGTGGAAGCAGCGTGGAGTCCGTGCGCTCCTTTTGCCGCCTTCGGCCGTGGAAGTGGCTGTGGTGTGCTGCCCACGTGAGACCGATCACCGTTCTTGAGCTAAGTCGCGGTGGTCATCGTTGATCACGGGAACGGAAGCCGAAACCCGGTGGTTCAGGCGTCAGGAGAGTGGTGCTTGAGCTCAGGGTGCTGCCTAGCAGCTCGGGGGGACGAGGTCGTGGCTGTTTGCTCCGTTCCTCCGATCGACCGAGAGCTCAGGGAGAAGGAATGCCGCTGCCCAATGTCGCCCGCAAGGATAAGAAGGCAGCCGGGTCTTCGCTCCGCTGAGGCGGTGAGGGTCGCGTGGGGGCACGAGAAGGTCGCCCTGGGCGCCAGCGCGCGAAGGAGAAAGCAGCTGGTGGCACCGGTTCCTTCTCGGTGGCACACCCGGCAGCTGCTCGGTGGAATTTCCCACCGAGGCTGTGACTTTGTGTGCAAGTCACCCCTCTTAGCTCTATGACATGTGGGTCCCACCCTCAATTTGAACCTCTGAACTTAACTCAAATTCACTGTTGTAAACAGTAGTTCCCACAAAGCCCCTGGTGATTTAAATTATCTACATTTGAGCCATTTGAATTGGTTAGAATTCAAATTGGGTTTGGTTTGGATAAATTTCAGCACATGTTCAGTTTTAAATTCAAATAAAGTTTAATTTGCCCCACTTAGCTAATGTCAAGATCAACTCCAAATGGAGTGAAAATTGGTGTGTGAGCTCACACAAATGTGCTGAGTAAGAATATGCCTCCCACTTTTGAATTCATGGGATAAAATAGTTTGAATTTGAATGTAGTTTCAAACTGCCCTCTTTCTAGCTGTACCCAAAATGACCTCAAAAGGTTTTGAATTTGGGTGAAACTTGGCATCGACATTCCTAGCAATGTCTAGGAGTTTTTCATATGCCCAGCCCCTATATTACATGTGGGACATACCACTTTTACAATATGTGAGTTTGTTCTCTAATAAGCATGTTGATAATGGTTACTTGCTCTTCAAATGTGTTCATCAACTTGCTTCAAATGAGGTGTGTGTGTGTGGTGATGAACACTTCAAGCATGTGTCAAAACTGAGGCCATTACATCATCCCCCGGTATTCTCAAGGGCGGATGAACCCCTCGATGCGGACAACTGGCTCCGCACGATGGAGATGAAGTTCGGGCTGCTCCATGTGAGTGAGCAGCGCAAGACTCAGTTCACGGTCCAACAGCTCCAAGGATCCTCGAGCGCGTGGT
Source organism: Neostapfia colusana (assembly GCA_030760725.1). Lineage (NCBI taxonomy): Eukaryota > Viridiplantae > Streptophyta > Magnoliopsida > Poales > Poaceae > Neostapfia > Neostapfia colusana. The sequence continues at coordinate 78,789,706 of JASWHV010000007.1, read as the reverse complement.
GGGAGAACTACTGTGCTTCACAGCCCACTGACTGAGTTATGACCTGGGCGGAGTTCCGGACGGCCTTCAGGGCCTATCACATACCGCCGGGTCTCATGAAGAGGAAGACGCAGGAGTTCTTACGCCTGCAACAAGGGAGTCGGAACGCGCTGGAATACTCCAGGGCGTTCAATGATCTTGCGCTCTACGCGTCGTATCACGCCGATATCGACGAGAAGCGGCGGTATCACTTCTACTAGGGGCTCAACCCGCTACTGAAAGACAAGCTGGTGATGTTCAATCACGGCAGCCTCAACGATACAATTGATGCTGCTATTGTTCAGGAGGACTCCGGCAAAGAGTTAGCGGCGGCGGGAAGAAAACGAAGCGTGCCGCAGAGCAGCGGAGAAGGAGGTGGTCCTTCTCAAAATACCGCATGGTGAATCGCCCACCATCGGGTCCACGCTGGCAGCCACCACAGACGTCGATGCCATTCCGTAGTCGGCCCTATTCTCCACCGGCATTCCGGCTAGCACTGCCAGTTCCACCTCCGCAACAACAACCACAGCAACGGGCGATGCCGCGTGCGTATGCACCTCAGCAGCGCATGCCGGACTTTTGTACCCCAAGCACCTGACATGCAGCGGCCACATGCTACAAATGTGGTCGTCCAGGACACTTCGCCAGCAGTTGTCTGGAGAGACAAGGCGGCGGAGTTTCACCGCAACTTCTGGGGAGGAATCAGCCCCGGAATACTACTAATGCGCGGCGGGCAAACCCTAGGCCCGGCACCGTCCACCAACTTGCCATAGAGGACGTGCTGGAGGGTGAGCCAATCCTTGCGGTTATGTTCCAACTCCACCAGCATCCCGCCATAGTATTGTTTGATTCAGGCGCCATGCACAATATTCCGAAGGTCGTACAATATGGCGCCCAAGGAATTGGCTGAACTGAAGACTCAGCTAACGGACTTACTGGAGAAGGGTTTTATTAGGCCGAGCTCCTCACCATGGGCCTGTTCGGCATTATTTGTGAAGAAGAAAGATGAGACGTTGCGGCTTTGCGTTTCGTCCACTGAACGCCGTAACCATAAAAAACATGTACCCGTTGCCACGGATCGACATGTTGTTTGATCAGTTGGTCGAAGCAAAGATCTTTTCCAAGATAGATTTAAGATCCGGGTACCACCAGATTAAATTACGGGCTGAGGATATTCCGAAGACGGCTTTCTCGACGAGGTACGAACTTTATGAGTACCTGGTCATGTCCTTCGGCCTCACCAATGCTCCAGCTCAGTTCATGTATTTAATGAACTCGGTATTCATGCCGGAGATGGATAAGTTTGTCGTGGTCTTCATCGACGACATATTGGTATATTCCAAGTCGGAGGAACAGCACAAGAAACATCTGCGTATAGTCTTGCAACGGCTGCGGGATCAGAAGCTATACGCGAAATTCAGCAAATGCGACTTCTGGGTATCGCAAGTGCCTTTTCTCGGGCATATCATCTCAGCGGAGGGCATCGCTGACCCGAGCAAGATCAGACAAGTGCTGAATTGGAAATCTCCGAGGACTGTTCACGAGATACGGAGTTTCCTCGGACTCGCGGGATATTATCGGAGGTTCATTCCAAACTTCTCGAAGATTGCCAAGCCTATGACGGAGCTGCTGAAGAAGGCTACCAAATATGTTTGGAGTCCAGCATGTGAAGCAGCATTCCAGGCTTTAGTCAAGCACCTGACATCAGCACCGGTTTTGGCGCAGCCAGACACAACAAAACCGTTCGATTTGTACTGCGATGCATCCGGCATTGGGCTCGGATGTGTGCTGATGCAAGACCGAAGGTTGGTCGCATATGGATCACGGCAGCTTAGAAACCATGAACAGAATTATCCAACTCATGACTTGGAGCTCGCTGCCGTGGTACTTGCACTCAAAATGTGGAGGCACTACCTACTCGGTAACCTCGTACATTTATATACCGACCACAAAAGCCTCAAGTACATATTCACTCAGAAGGAGCTGAACCTGAGGCAGCGAAGATGGTTAGAGTTGATAAAGGATTACGAAATAGAGATCCATTATCACCCCGGCAAGGAAAACGTAGTGGCGGATGCACTGAGCCGCAAGTCACACGTCAACACTCTGACCATCACACCGTTGGAAGAGAGCGAACCACCACTGCATGTGATTCCACACGGAGCTCTTTACAACTTAGCTTTGATCCCCACCATCCGTGAAGAGATAGCGGCTGCTCAGAAACATGACAAGGGCATGTCGCATTTGCGGAGACGTATAGACAGTGGGGAGCTGAAATGTCTCCGGAAGGACAGAGACGACGTCCTATGGTTCAAGGACCGGATCGTCGTACCCCGTAAACCGGAATTACGGAAGAAAATCTTTGATGAGACTCACTTGTCAAAGTTTTCTATTCACCCCGGCAGCAACAAAATGTATCAAGAACTCAGAAGAAAGTTTTGGTGGACACGGATGAAGCGGGAGATCGCAAAGTACGTGTCTGAGTGTAACACATGTCGAAGGTTGAAGGCAGATCATATGCGGAAACCGGGACTACTACAACCACTGGGCGTTCCTGCCTGGAAGTGGGAGGATGTGAGCATGGACTTCATCATCGGTTTACCCACCACCTTTCAGAAACATGATTCTGTGTGGGTAATCGTCGACCGGCTCACTAAAGTTGCCTATTTCATCCCGATCAACACCAACTATAACACCAAGAAGAATGCTAAACTGTACAACTCACGGATCCTATGCTTATACGGTGTACCCCATACCATCATATCGGATCAGGGCACTTTATTTCTGTCCCGTTTTTGGGAGCAGCTACACGCTGCATTGGGGACGAAGCTGATCCGTAGTTCAGCATACCACCCGCAAACGGATGGACAAACCAATCGGGTAAATCAAATTTTAAAAGATATGTTACGAGCTTGCGCTATCAACCACGGCAAGAATTGGGATGATCACTTGCCATTGGCCGAGTTCTCGTACAACAATTGGTACCAAGCCAGCATCAAGATGGCGCCTTACGAGGCGCTATACGGGAGAAAATGTCGCACACCACTGAATTGGTGTGAGTCTTGCGAAAGGGTCACCTTCGGGATTGATCTTGTCAACAACACGGAGGAAAAGGTTCAACTGATTCAAGCGAACCTAAAAGCCGCCCAATCCTGAGAGAAACAATATGCGGACCGGAGAAGACGCCCATTACAGTTCGAAGTCGGGGATCACGTATACCTACGTGTGTCTCCAATGAAGGGCGTGAACAGATTCGGGGTGAGAGGAAAGTTGGCACCCCAATTCATCGGTCCATTTCATATTACCGAAATATGTGGATCGGTAGCATACCGGCTGAAATTACCAGAAGCACTTTCTGGTGTGCACGACGTCTTTCACATTTCCCAGCTGAGGAAGTGTCTTAAGCAATCAACTACCATTCAGCTGGAGGACATAGAAGAACTGAAACCGGATCTCACATATCGTGAGGAACCGGTTCAGGTTATTGATGAAAAGGCTCGAACCACACGCAACCGTACGTTGTGGTTCTACAAAGTTCTGTGGAGTAATCACTCCGTGGACGAAGCGACATGGGAGAGCGAAGGATTTCTTCACGCTAACTACCCAGACTTTTTCACGTCGCATATCCGGTAATTTTCCACCGTCCTCTCTCTAATTTTCACCTTATAATCTCGGGACGAGATTCTTTTAAGGGGGGGAGGAATGTAAGGGCCTAAGTTTTTGGCACATATTCAAGTGTTCATCACCACACATACACTTCATTTGAAGAAAGTTGATGAACACATTTGAAGAGCATGTAACCACCATCAACATGATCATTAGAGAATAAACTCACAAAATGCAAAAAGTGGTATTTCCCACATGCATCATAGAGGGGATGGACATATGAAAAACTCCTACACCTTGCTTCGAATGTCCATGCCAAGTTTCACCCAAATTCAAAACCTTTTTGAAGTCTATTTGGGTATAGCTAGAAAGAGGGTGGTTTGAACTCAAATTCAAATTCAAACTGTTTTTATCCCATGAATTCAAATGTGGGAGGCATAATCTTACTCAGCACCATTTTGTGAGCTCACACACCAATTTTCAGTCCATTTGGAGTTGATCTTGACATGAGCTAAGTTTAGCAAATTCAAACTTTATTTGAATTTCAAACTGCATATGTGCTGAAATTTAGTCAAACACAAACCAATTTGAATTCTATTCCATTCAAATGGCTCAGGGGTAGATAATTCAAATCACCATGGGTATAAGGGGGATTACTGTTGACAACAGTAAGAGGGAGTTAAGTTCAGAGGTTAAAAGGGAGATGGGGTCCACATGTCAGCCACTGAAGCAATTCAACCGACTGAGACTTCAGCACTCGGGGCGCCGGGCCTTCTCTGAGAGCGCCACCGTGGGGAGCCGCCGCGCCACCAGGTGATTTCCCACGCGCGGGCGCAGGTCGGCGGTTCTGATCGCTTCTTAAGGCACTCCTCGCCTCTGCCGAAGCCACCCTCATCTGGTTTTCCCTCGCGCGAACACTGAGCTGAAGCTCTTCCCTCCGCTGCTCGGACTGATCAAGAGAATGGCGAAGCACCCATGCCCTCTCCTCCCCAAGCTGCTAAACACTGCCCTGAGCTCCGCACACACCTCCCCGACCGGAAACAAGCAAGTTCCGGCCTTCCTTGCCCAAAAACGACCGCCACAGCGGTGACAAAACTTCAGCCGACGATCGGGTGATCGTGGACAGCCCTCCACAGGGGTTCTAAAGGTCAAGTGATCCAGGCCACGGGAGCGCGCTAGGTTGGTGCTGCTCTCCTCCAATTATTGAAGCAAACCGTGAAGCACCCACCGGGAATTTCCTGATTTTGCTCCGGCGGCCTTAACCCGAGCATCTGGTACGGTTCCTTTGAATTCCCGCTCTCTGATCCTACTTCGGTCATCAAACTTGGCACATAGACGCTGGACTAGCCGGCGATCATTTTCCTTTTAGCATCCGTTGCATGAAACCGGCTAGGAGCGACGGATTTCAAGCTCGATCATGGGCGTTCATGGCGGACACGATTGGTCACACGGTACCGACAACCTTGCAGCCATTTCTGAACACCTTTGAGGCCTTGAAGAGGTTCCTAGAGGTGCACTGGTGCTGTAGAGCTCGTCGGTACAGGTTTTGGCGGGTTATAACCCCCGGCCGACGCTGCCGAACCTCAACAGAGGCCGCTGCACGTCGCAGGCCACCTTCTGGTCATCGGCAGTCCGAAAGCACCTCACCATCGTGTTCTCCGGGGTCCTAAACGCACTGGCGGCGAGTTTTAGCTTGGACGGTGGCCGGGAACGGCTGGCCGGCGAGCTACAGCTTGCTCCGGCGAGCGGAGAGCGCGGGCGCGCGCTGGGAACCGGTGGGAGGAAGACGAAGGGGTGGGTCCCGGCTGTCAGCGGCAGATATTTTAAAACCGGTATCTGCTGTGGCACGGATCAGGTGCGTCTGTGCGTGAAGGACTCAGTAGCCGCATGTGTCAACCGATGAGGAGCTGACACGTAGCCCCAGGTCCCACGCGCAGTGATTTAAACTTTCCCGATTTTCAGATTTCATTCAAACTTCAAATCCTCATAACTTTGGATAGGAAACTCCAAATCAAGTGAACCAAATTTTGTTGGATTCAGCTATCTGAGTACTTTCCAGAAAATCAAGTTTCACTTCATGAAAATCACTAATTCTCCAGAATTAATTCTTCAAATTTAATCTGTTTAGAATTTTAACTGGAGAACCCTTTGGGGGAAAATTCTGAAATTTTGCTGGGATGTTCAAAAAAATATCCCTGAGCTACCATAAAAATTTCAGATCCATTTGAGCTCATTTGGTAGACCTATTGGGGTGATTAATGAAACTGTTCCAGAGAAAATGGAAAATGTTCAGAAACATTTTCAGAATTTCTCTGAAATTGTTTATGTCATATCTTTAGCTAGGGACCATCAAATTAAGTGAGACCAACTCCATTAGAACCATCTGAAAATCTAGTTTTCAGGAAGTCATGGATTGCTCCATGAAAACCCCTAGAACACCCTAAGAGCTCTGATTAAGGTCAAGTACATAATTATTTGTGGAGAGCCCAAATGACCTTTGCTGCAACTAAAACTTGGCCAAGTCTCTGTTTAGGTTGTAACCAAACCACAGTAAAAATTTCAGAGTCATTGGGTCTGTCTAGTAAGACTTATAAACTTCACAAGTTTAAATTCAATTCAAATGCATTTAAATTAATACATGTACTTGTTATCTTATGTAGTCGCTAAGGTCGAGGAGGAACCCGAAGTCTTCGACTTCGTTACTCCGGAAGAGCAGCTAGCCTACAACCAAGAGCAGGAAGGCAAGCTCCAGTTTGCATTAACCTGTTTACAAATTCTTACTGTTTTGAGAACTTACTTTGAGTATCATTATTGCTTGCATTAGAGTCTTGTTTGAAAACCCAATTGCATAGCCAAGAAAACCATGGGTTGGGATTAGGATTGAAAACCTTGTTAGCCACTGCAATGCTAAGATAGAGTAGGTTTCGGTACAAGTCGAGTAGTTGGAACTACTCGCGAGAATAGGCTAGAGGCACTCGACTGGGGTAGAGATAGCACATGATACACATGGCAAGAAAAATGAGACCGAGCGGAGAGTAAGGGCAGCAGGACTTTGGGGCCTGGGTGCTATAGCTCCGCTTGTGTCGATTGAGGACCGAGCCGTGTGCGAGCCTGTTGAACAAGCTAGAACAGTACCGAAGACCTACCGGATATACGGGAACCTGGAAACCGATGTAACTCGGGTTGCTGGGTATTGAGGCATTGCTTGTTGTTCAGAGGGTAGGTTGAGAGCTCGAGGTGTAAATCGGCTGGCGGCACTGAGATGCGCGTGCAGTGACCTCTTGCTCGGGACGATAGGACCGGTTCAATACATGGCTGACGGGTGAAAGGTAGTTGCGTACAACGTCCGTGATGGTTGCTGTAGGCAACATCGAGTACGGGTGTACGTGACGGATTATTCGGGTAACCCTGCAGGTGTAAATCGATTATAGTCGCCGTCCCTCGCGGTCAGTGAGTACCACTTGTTCACTGTAACGTGACGTAGAAAGAACAGGCTAGATACTTGTTAAAATGTTGCTAATTGAAAGATGAATTTTAATTGTTAATGATTTGTTGTAGTCTAGAGCTAATTAAAGTTCTTTTCAACTTTGGGCAAAGTACATGAGAGAAATGCGTTTCTTGTTTGATTGCGGCTCTCTCATGTGCCTTAGCGTAGAGTCTCCACAACCTGTTGCTAAAACTTGAAAGTAAGGTCCCACTAATTAGGCGAGTCCTTGCAACTTATTTTGCCTCATGTAACCTATCACCCTCCATGTAGAAGTTTCATGTTTAGAAGAGACGGGTCAGTCTTGCTGAGCCTTCAAGCTCACTGCTTGTGTTTGAAGCTTTTGCAGGGTTCTATGAGGAAGGGACTCCTGAGGAGGAGACGGAACCCCAGGAGGGGAACCCCGTCGAGTGGGAGACGTGCACGCCGCCGTGTTAGTGTGTGTCCGTGCTAGCGGGGACATGTTCATGGGCTGAACGTGAACTCGATGCGTAGTCTACGCCCGTGAGTGTAGACTGAACATATTTTGTTGTACAAATGTTCATAAACCTTTTTGTGTAATAAAACTTTGCTTCCGCTTTGTACCTTTGATGTGTGTTATCCGGTGCTGTGCAACGCAGCACCCTTCAGCGTGATCCTCGGTCGACAAGACCGTGGGGTCGTGTCATGATGAACCCTAGTTTAGACCCATTTCCGAGCCATTTCACTCCCATGTCGACCTTCCCGAGTATCCACCGGTGCTTTAGAGCTTGGAAACCGAAGCTTGGAGGGCTTAGGGCATCGGGGTAACGTCGCTGAACTCCTTCCGAGCCGCCGCACCGTCGGGCGCTAGGTTGGAGGCTCTGCCGGCTCGGGAGGACCGCACCAGTGTGTTCCTCACACAAAACTAGGGCTTAGCGGCGAGTTTGAGCGATGGAGATGGCCGGACGACCGATTTCAGAGGCGCTCCGGCGAGCTCCGGCGGCGCGGACGCGCGGGAGCTCGAGGTTGAAGACGATAGAGCCGGGCCCTCGTGTCAGTGACGTTGAGAGGGAGGCTAGATCTTCTGTGGGCTCAGATCTACTGAGGCAGCGCGGGTGGTAGAGTCTGTAACCCTGTGTGGCTTGTTTTAGTGCATGACACGTGTGTTTCCCGGACCCACAGTCAGATTTAAACTTTTCCACGATTAATTCAAATCCAAGATTTTTCCCCAAACTTTAGAAGAGCATAACTTTTGATAGGAAACTCCAAAATTAGTGATTCAAATTGGGTTAGAATCATATTGACAAACTATATCCAAATTTGCAACCCAATTTGTATGAAAGTCATTATTGATTCTGGAAAATTCTTTAAAGCTTTTAAGAAAAAGAATTTTAGAGGGAGTTTGGTTCATCCAAAAATCCTCAAATTTTGCCAGAATATTATGTAGGGTGTTATTGATCTCCTGTAAAAATTTCAGCTCATTTGGAGTTGATTTGATCAGGAGAATTAAGATTGTAATTTGCGCTGTTCAAATGAGTACAGAAACATTTTCAGAGAATTTCCAAAACTTGGAAATTCAGTTCTGGGCAATTCTTAGCTCCAAAAATCCTAGGAAAATTAATGCAGGCTCTATCAACTATAATTGAAATTATAGTTCACTAAGTTTGACATGAACATGATTGTTACGTCAGAATTAATTCCTCCTTGCTTAATTGCTTAGAGAATTGTTCTGAATAAACCACTCAATGAAAAGTGCTAATTTTAACTCCAGATGACTATCTTCTGACAAGGAACTCACAGAACAATATTCAGCTCCATTGGAGCTCTGGATCACCACTGTCTTGTGTAACCTCTTAAGGTGATCAACTCACAAGTGGAGATAGCACTCAACACTTGATCATAGTGCTTAAACCCAACCCAAAACCACTAGCACCAGTGTCATTTTAAATTCTTAAACAGAGTTCCAATTTTTAAACCGTCATTAGATTTTATTAGCAAAAGGTTTACAATTAAATACATATGCATATTCATATCATGTAGCATATACGTGAGAACGTGAGGAGGACTTGAAGTGAAGATCAAGGAGGGAGGAAAGCAAGTGATCAAGCCCCAAGTGATCTTCACTAACTGATTGTTTTCTTAGTCACCTGCAAAACAGGTAAACCCCGGTTTGCATTTGAACAGTTTTATAAAGCATTTCCATTTTTAGAGATCATAGCTTGAATTGTTTGTTTTGCATTAAGTCTAGTTGATATTGAAAACCCCAGTTGCATGACCAGAAATACCTAAGAGAGGAAGGGTAGAATAGCACCTCCTCGAGTGGATTTGGCTACGCCAATGTAGTAGCAAAGGTCCGGTAGAGGTCGAGTAGTTGGAATCTACTCGCAAGTTTAGGGCTGGTTTATTTGGAACGGGTCAAAAATAGAAATGCTGAGGAGAGTTCACACGAAAGAAATGGAGACCGGGCAGGGAGGTTTATATGCAGCAGGCTGCGGACCGTGCGTGCATAGACCTACCTGTGTCGGTTAAGGCCCGTCCGTGCTTGGCCCTGTTGGACAAGTTTGAGTTGTGTACTGGGCACATACTGGCTATATGGGACCCAGGAAACCGATGTACCTTGGGAGATCCCCATTGGAACTTTTCTAACTGCCTTAGGATTTCGGTGTTAGGGTAGCAGGAGGTATCTCGCTCAAGAACATACCACTGCAGGTATGTACCTTGAGGGAGCTTGCGGACTTGGGGCAGTTAGACTGCGTCCCGTGTGGAAGATTTTTGAGAAAGGTGGGCACATACAACGTCAGTCGAGGTTGCTGCCGGCAACTCGGAGTACGGGTGTACGTGTCGTGTAGTCCGGGCGTGTACTGATTCGAATCTCCGTCGCTCGCGGTTATATGAGCATACTTGCCCACTGCGTTTTGACGTAGTAACAACTTAAATAGTTTTCTTTTGAACTTTATAAGGCTGTGATGTAACTTGTATTGCAACCATGATTGAATTAGAGATAGGCTCATTAAACTTTACTTTCACCTTGTGCAAGGAGCATCGCAACAAAGCGTTTCTTGTTTGATTGTGGAGTTGTGATGCTGTTCGGCTCAAGGTCTTCATAATGAGGCTTAAAATCTGAAAGTTAAGGATCAACTTTAGGCGAGTCCTTTATGCAAATCTAGCTAACCCAATTGTAACCATCATGCATGTAGAGTTTCTTGTTTAGGAGAGACGGATCAGTCTTGCTGAGCCTATGTGCTCAGTCTTGCTATATGAGTGGTTTTGCAGGTTAACATCGATGCTAAGAAGCAGGTTGTCCGGTGAGACTCCGAGACTTCCGAGTCGTGTAACACATGGAGAACCCAGCTGCTGCTGTTGTCTTCGTGTTGCTAGCGAGAGGAGTCCGCGGGCTGGACATCATCTCGAGTGCTCTTTAGTTATTTGACATGAGCTGTTATTAGACTTCCGCTGTACCTACTTGATGTAAATTATTTACAAAGAAAAACTTGTAAGCTTCTGCTATTGTTTTATGTAATACATTATTCCTTATATGTGTGCTGTTGGGTGCCGCATAACACGGCACCACCCAATGCGATTCCCGGGCGAGTGCCACGTCCCCATGACTGAACGGGTGGTGTCGGGCCGTCTCAGCATGGTATCAGAGTCGCATCGGTAATAGCGCATGGAATAAGGATCGTATTACGATAAAAATATAGGTTACGGTGAGGATACGGTATTAGGCCCACATAAGGACTATAGTAGTATAGTTACTTAAAGTGGCATGACTAACATACTTGTTATAATTCTGAATTTTGATTATGTAACGACGCACCTACGCTCAGGTAAGCATGGTAAGGAACGCCACCGAAAGCGGTTCAATTTTGGTTAGCTCCCCTGACGAGGAATGTGGTTCAGGGATAGGTCTCACAGCTTGGTGTGAGACGTTAATATGAAACTCTTGAACTCTTCATGTTCTTAGTTCATATGAAACGCTGATCCCTAGCGTGCATTAGGCAAGAAAGTGGAGACCCCATCGTGTGGTCAGTAACGCGATAGTGTGTTCTTCCGGAAATAGCCTAGAAGGACATACACAGCGCATCAGCGTGCTCTGCAGGGCAGTATGTGGTATCTGTTGGGTTGATAAAATTCCTAACCGTGACGACCTGTTCGTGCTCTACTCAGGTTCCCCATCGTGTGGTGTGAAAACGCGACCATGTACCTTGAGACGTGGCCTGACTCAAGGACGGCCCGTATGGAAATGATACGGGGTGTATGTATTTACTTTCAATTATGGAACTGCCTGGAATGAGAAAACCTATGTGTGCATCATCGTTGAGTGTTCTTCTGCAGGTACTAACCACGTACGTATCCCGTGTAGTACACGTGTGCGAGTGACCATTTTAGTGCCACCTATGATACGTTGTGCTGGGATAATCCGGTTAGGATTTTGCTTTTGTGAGGCTACGTAGTACCGACATGCTTCTTACGGTGCATCGACGCCGTACTCAACTTAAATAACCTCTTCCCTATAAATAAATGACTCATGATCTAACTTTCCACTAAAAATGGAAGTTTGGAACAAATATTAGTTACTGAACTCTTATTTTGAGCTAAGATTCAAATGAGAAGAACACTAGGCTTCAAAGATTTAAAAAACAGAGTGCTCTGTTTTTTGCAGGAATTCTTGCTGGACTTTAATAGAGAATAACTCTGAGTATCTTGACCCAATTAAGGTGTATGATACAGTTATTGAAATATTTTTAAGTGCTCTACAACTTATCTGTAGACCTCCAGAGCAAAGTCACACGTTCAGTTGGTGAAAAGCCCAGTTGAAGGTAAACTGTCCAGAACCAGGACAGCAGCAAAACCTCTCTGGACCTTTCTGTTTTTAGGCCATAACATCCGGTAGGAAAATCCTTAAGGAGCCTATGATACACCGTTAGAGAGGTTATGAAATGTACAACATTATTGTAGTTCAATGTTTGTTCAGATTCTTATTGTACTTGCATATACAACTGTGATAAAATCAGCCACCTACAAAGGAGATGCTGGCAAATTTTATCCATAAATTCTGTCAACTTTGGAAAATCATAACTTTTGATACAGAGATGATCTGGAGGCATATGAGTACTCGTTGGAAATATACTGAAATTAACTTTATCTTTGTTATTCAACTTGAGTTACGAAAATACTTTAAACTAGATCAAAATCTGGAGATAGTGCATAAAGGTCTGTTCTGTACAGATAGGCTGGTTAGCTAGCCTACTAAGGAGTTGTGTAAACATGGATTTTGTTACTGCTTTCATAAAGTTTGAGATATTCATGTTTTCATTAGTTTCAAATACTGCTGAGTTCTTGTTTAACTCATCTCAACTACATTTTTTCAGTATGGTTTGTACTCGCTCTAGGACTATGGCCGGGAGTTCTCGCTGAGGCGGTGATGCTTCTATTCCACCGTCGGAACCACCATCCATGGGATGGATGGATCTTATGACTCGAGTCGTCGAGTCTAACCAGGAGAACACTAAGCTACTCCAAGAAGCAACGCAAGAAAACACACGCTTACTCCAAGCCTTGGTACAGCAGGGTGTACTCCAGAACACGCAACAAGTTGTTCCACCTCGGAACGCTTATCTGGACTTCATGGCGACTCAACCTCCAATCTTTACTGAAGCCACCAAACTTGTGGAAGCGGATCAATGGCTTCGTGTCATGGAGTCAAAATTCGGAGTATTCGAGTGTGATGAATACATAAGACCAGGGTTGCCGCTCAACAACTCCAGTGAGCTGCCGGAAATTGGTGGGTTGACCATCTTGCCACCATTCCGGATGACCATCAAGTGCCATGGAGTGAGTTTTGTGAAGCCTTTCGTACCCGTCACATACCACTAGGTATTATCAAGGCAAAGCGGGAAGAATTTTTGTGTTTGAAGCAAGGGGGCATGAGTGTCCTTGAGTATATCAGAAGGTTTAACCTTTTGGCCCAATATGCTTCCGAATATGTGGCGAAAGAAGAGGCACCGTGTGACTTATTCTTCCATGGCCTGATTGCCATATTACAGGAGAAGTTGGCCATGCACAATAACGGCAGTTACACCGACATGGTCGATGCGGCTCTCAACAAAGAGAAGCTGACACTCGAGTGGCAAGCGGAGAAGAGAAAGATGAGTGAGATCGAGCAGGCCAACACAAGTTATGTGTCTCAAAAATATCATTTGGTGTATCAAACGCCACCCGGTGAAAGATGGAGGCCACCTGTACGATCAGCTCCTCAGAGGTTGATTGCTGGTCAAGTTCCACAACTTGCACCACCTCCACAGCAGCAGCATCAGACGGTGGTTTGTGCTCCACCGCTGCAGCCATGTGTACCTAGCATCCAACCGCAAGTCAACAAAGAACCAGAGAGACATCCGTGTTTCACTTGTAGGCGTATGGGCCATTATGCTAGGCATTGTCCAGAGGGAACTCAAGGCTGCGGGTCATCATATTTACAACAATACGACCCGTACTTAAATCTGCAGAAAGGAGGGCAGATAAGGGGCAGCATTCACTATACTGTAATTGATGATGTTCCGGAAGGAGAAGCCTCTTTAGCAGGGATGTTTTCTCTGAATCAGCTACCGGTTTTAATTCTCTTTGATTCCGGTGCCACACACAGCTTCATTAGCCAATCTTTTGTGGCTCAACATCAGCTCCCAACAGTTTATGCAAAGAGGCAATACCTCATATCTTCGCCCGGGGGCAGCAGTACCGCAAGAGAGGTTGTCTCCCGAGCACCTCTTTGTTTGGGGGGTAGAATATACCCCACGACTCTCATTATTCTTGAGGGTCTGAAGATCGACATCATTTTGGGGATGTCGTGGTTGAATTACCACAAGGCAGTTCTTAACATCAGCTCTAGGACCGTTGAGCTCAACTCCCCACAGCACGGTCTTCAAATATTAATTCTGGGCGCCAAATGGCAATAGATTGCAACAGTGAACCACACGGAAGCTGTTAAGATAGAGGACATTCCGGTGGTACGTGAGTATCTGGATGTGTTTTCCGATGATTTACCGGGCATGCTGCCTGAGCGAGATGTCGCAAGATTGAACTTATACCAGGAACAACACCGATATTACGAAGGCCGTACAAGATGGCACCCAATGAACTGGCAGAATTGAAGACATAGCTGAATGACCTATTGAGCAAGGGCTTTATATGACTGAGTTCGTCACTTTGGGGTTGTTCAGCGTTGTTTGTCAAGAAGAAGGACAAAACACTACGGCTTTGTGTTGATTATCGTCCTTTGAATGCCGTTACCATCAAGAACAAGTATCCACTACCTCGCATTGATATGCTCTTCGATCAATTAGTGGGTGCGAAGGTATTTTCGAAGATGGATCTTCGGTCTGGATATCACCAGATTAAAATCCGGGTAGAAGATATTCCAAAGAGGGCATTCTCAACGAGATACGGGCTGTATGAGTATCTCGTTATGTTTTTTGGTTTGACCAACGCCCCGGCATACTTTATGTACCTGATGAACTCAGTGTTAATGCCAGAGTTGGATAAATTCATCGTGGTCTTCATCGACGATATCTTGGTGTACTCCAAGTCAGAGGAAGAACATGCTGAACATCTGCATATTGTGCTACAAAGATTGCGAGATCATCAGCTCTATGCAAAATTCAGCAAGTGTGAATTCTGGATTAATCAAGTACTATTTCTCGGACACATTATTTCAGCGGAGGGCATCGCTGTAGATCCGAGTAAGATTATCTAGGTACAGAAATTGGAGTCACCAAAGTCAGTACATGAAATCCGTAGCTTCCTCGGGTTAGCGGGTTATTACCGGAGGTTTATTCCAGGTTTCTCCAAGATTGCTAAACCAATGACGGAATTATTAAAGAAGAATACTAGATTTGTGTGGGGTGCTGCGTGTGAACAAGCTTTCAAGACTTTAGTGAAGCATCTCACAACAGCCCCAGTTCTTGCTCGACGGGATATAACGAAGCCATTCGATATTTATTGCGATGCATCTGGCATCGGTCTTGGCTGCGTGCTGATACAAGAAAGATGAGTGGTCTCTTATGGATCTCCTCAACCCAGAAATCATGAGCAGCATTATCCAACTCATGATATTGAGTTAGCTGTCGTGGTCCTTGCTTTGAAGATGTGGAGGAATTACTTGCACTACAGGAAAGAGGTCAACATAGGACAGCCGGTTTAACATACGACGGCCAACCGTCGTTTATTAACTGGCTGTCGTAAATAGAGCTTATATATGACAGCCAACCCTAGGCTGTCATATATACCTTTTATTTATGACATCCCGTGCGGCTGTCTGTCGTATCTTACATCGGCCGTTGTATATAGTGCATATATACAGCCCGCCGGGCTCGACAACTTTTTTCTCCTCACCCGTGCCGCCGCTCAACCCACGCCGCCGCCTCAACCACGCGTCGCCGCAGCCCCACGCCGCCGCTGCCCCGGGCTGCCGCCGGCCCTCGCCGCCGCCCTGCTCCGCCGTCCTCCCCACGCCGCGCCGCCCCGCTCTACCACCGCCATGTGCCGCCGCCTCCACGCTGCCGCGCCCACGCCGCTGGCCCCGGGCCGCCCCCCCACGCCGCTGGCACTGCACTGGCACCCCCACACCGCCAGCACCGCGCCCCGCCACCGTCCTGCGCCGCCTCCATGCCGCCGCCCCCACGCCACTGGCCCCGGGCCACTGCCCCCACGCCGCCGGCACCGCGCCGCCGCCCCGACGCCGCAGCCGCCCCGTGCCACCGGCCGCTCTCCCCGCACGGCCACCCCGCGTCACCGCCACCCCGCGCCGCCGAGCTCTCCGAGCCGCTGCCACGGCCGTCACTTTCCGTCGCCCTCGCCGATCGTCGTACTCACCGCAAGTAATTCTTTGAGCTAATTCAATTACTTGATAATTATGCTAATTAGTTGGTAATTATGCTCATGTAGTTAAAATAGTAGTTCATAATTTTGCTAATTAGTTGTCCATTGCAAATTACTTGTTATTATATATGCTTAGGTTTAGGTTAATAATGTTTAGTATTTGTTGTTGTTATGCTAATCATGCTAAATAATGCTTAATCATGTTTATTGTTGTGATGTTAATCATGCTTAATCATGTTACATAGTGCTTAGGTTTAGGTTAATAAAGCATGGTCGTATATTCTTATGTTAAGAAATTTGTTATGTTTAGAAGATGCATAGATTTATTTATGTTAAGGATATATAACGCTGTCGAAGCAGGTCGTCTCGCAAACGAGTTGTACTGCCTGCTGCTGCTGAATAGTTTGCAGCATGAGGACACAAATATTGCCTTGTCATATAGTATATGCTTGATGAATCACAAGATGTTTCACCTCACGGCGCTATTCTTCCGAATTCCATTTCCAAATCCTCATGGATAAATAAGCTCACACGTCGGCGCACGCTACTGACCAGGTGCACTAGTAATAAGCTCACCACAAAAACCCTGATTCCCCAAGTCAGATACCGTCCCGTCCACACAAACGAACCCGTCTCTGACACCTGGGCCCCACGTGTCCCCCTTCATCTAATCACGGAGCACCGGCCACACCCTGTCACTGACAACCAGACCCCACCCAGATCCCTTCTCTACCTATCTCCTCTCCCGCTGGGCCGCTACTGTATAAAGAGGACGCCGTGCCCGGCCTCCGACACTTGGCCTCACATCCTGATGCCTCCTTTCGATTATTACTCGCCGGGAGGTTACCGAGTGGCATAGCCGGTCCCAAGCCCGGGGGAGGAGGTCGGGCGGTGGGGGAGCATGAAGCAGACGGGGGTGAGCCTGCGGTACATGATGGAGTTTGGGTCGCGCCCCACACAGCGCAACCTGCTGCTCTCCGTGAGCCCTCTGGCAGCCAGCCCGAGGGCAGTCTGCCCAGCGAGCACGAGGGCACCCAGCCCGAGGACACGTCCGGTGACCAGCCTTCTGGCTCACCAGACGTGGTGCCGCAGCGGAGGAGACGTACGAGGAGGAGTAACTTTGTTGGTCCTCCACCAATTCCTAGAGAGACGGTAATTATTCATCCGGTTGGAGACAGATAATTGCTCGGAAATCTTGTACACCTCTACACCGACCACAAGAGCATGAAGTACATCTTCACTCAGAAAGAATTAAACATGCAACAAAGATGGCTAGAGCTCATTAAAGACTATGAACTTGAGATTCATTATCATCCAGGTAAGGCGAATGTGGTCACCGATGCGCTCAGTCGTGAGGCACATATCCATCACCTAACCATTGCTGAAAAGGACATGTCATCCCGTATGGAGCTCTCTATAATCTCGCTCTCATTCCTACCATCTGAGAGGAGATCATCGAAGCTCAACGAAAAGACAAGGGTATGTCTCACATACGGCGAAGGATAGACAACGGAGAGATGAAATGCTCCCGGAAGGACGATGAAGGTACTTTGTGGTTCAATGACCAGATTGTAATACCCGGGATATGGGACTACGGAAGAAAATTTATGATGAAGCTCATTTGTCCAAGTTTTCCATTCATCCGGGCAGCAATAAAATGTACCAAGATCTCCGGAAGAAGTTTTGATGGACAAGTATGAAACATGAAGTTGCAAAGTACGTTTCAGAATCTGATACGTCTCGAAGAGTCAACGCCGACCATGTGAAGAAGTCGGGCCTGTTGCAGCCATTACAAGTACCGGCATGGAAGTGGGAAAGACTTGAGTATGGACTTCATCGTCGGGTTGCCGATGATCTCCCACAACCATGACTCGATTTGGGTAATTGTTGACCGGTTAACCAAATCAGCACACTTCATCCCTGTGCATACCAGATATAATGCAAAGCAGTATGCGGACCTGTACATTGCACGGATCTTGTGCTTACATGGAGTTCCCCGTACCATTGTGTCAGATAGAGGATCGCTGTTCGTAGCCCATTTCTGGGAGCAGCTACACGCATCCTTGGGAACCAAACGGGTTAGAAGCTCCGTGTATCACCCTCAAACCGATGGGAAAACTGAGAGGGTGAATCAAATACTTGAGGATATGCTGAGAGCGTGTATCATCCACAACAGTAAGAGCTGGGATGATCACTTACTGTTGGCGGAGTTCTCATACAACAACGGATATCAGACGAGCATCAAAATGGCACCATATGAAGCTCTATACGGCCGGAAGTGCCGTACACCATTGAACTGGTGCGAGTCTGGTGAACGAGTAACGTTCAGGGTTGATCTTGTCAATGAAGCCGAAGAGAGGGTTCGGACAATACAAGAGAACCTCAAAGCTGCCCAATCTCATCAGAAAAGCTACGCGGATCAGAGGCGTCGACCGCTGCAACTCGACGTTGGAGAGCATGTGTATCTTCGTGTGTCTCCGATGAAAGGGATTCATCAGTTCGGTGTCAAGGGGAAACTTGCTCCCCGATTCATCGGTCCGTTTTCCATTATGGAGAAGTGCGGGACTGTAGCCTACCGGCTGGAACTACCAGCAAGCCTTGCCGGTATTCACGACATATTTCACGTGTCCCAGCTGCGGAAATGTCTCAAGTTTACTGCTGCTGTCCGCACCGAAGACATCGACAAGTTGAAGCTGGATATCACATACACTGAGCAACCAGTACAGATCATCGATGAAAAGACCCGGTTCACCCAAAACCGGACTTTGAAATTTTACAATGTCCTGTGGAGTAATCATACCCCGGAGGAGGCGACGCGGGAAAGTGAAGATTACATCCACAAGAATTATCCGAAACTTTTGTCTTAAACTTTGTAATTACCCTCCCGTCTCGTTCTTCTTTGTAATCTCGGTTACGAGATTCCTTTTAAGGGGGGAGGAATGTAAAGGTCCCAAAAATTTGAATACAAAGAAACTCTTGTTTGCAAAAGATGGTTTCATATGTATGAAATTTGGTACATGTTAAAATTTTTTCCACATGTGATAACCCACATGAGGGCCTTCTTCGCACAAGTTCAAATGTTTATTTGAAAACTTGGAACCCAAGGGGGGTCTAAAACCAAGATGGGAAGTCCCATAGGTGTGAGAAGGTTAAAATCAGGTTTAGAACAAATTTGTTCAAACTCAAAATTCAAATGAGAGTAACACAATAAATTTCCAAACTGTTGTTCTAAAAAATCTAATTTGCAGCAGCCAAATAAAAATCAGATTTCATATTTGAATTCCTTGGGTACAAATTAGGGGGTATGCAAAGTTTCATGAATTGTTGAAATGTTTTGCAACTCATTTTTCAAAATGGACTTTAAATAGCAAAGAATTTAAATGCCCATTTGAATTTGGATGAAACTTGCCCAATTGTCCAAATGCACATCAGATTTGAATTCCCACAATTGAATTCCATTATATTCAAACTTTGGGAGATATTTTAGAGGATAAGAGGGAGCTGTGGTAGGACCCACATGTCATTGAGGATTTAAAATTGCAAAAGATCTTCAGAGCGCAGTGATTGGTCTCTGTTTTTCACCTCCCACGCGAAGCAACCGGGCAGACCGACGTTCTCACCGTGCGACACCGAGCCACGCAGAGAACCGACGTCCCTCTGCTGTACGTGCGCTGGCGAGCTGCTCCTCCCCGTTCTCATCCCCTCTGCCGTGCTTCCTTTGGCCCTTATCACCGAGACATCGCAGCTCCTGTCTCCTCGCGCAAGACACCGGACAGAGCTGCCGATGCTCGATCGATCGCTTGGCCACACCATAGCTCGCTGAAAACTTTGTTTGAGCATAAAAACTACACCACAGAACTCCCCACGACATCCTCGGGCCATTTCCACGTGAGCACAGCCTCCCCACACCAAAAACATCGAGTTCCCGCGGCGGCCGAAAGAAACTGCCACCGACGGCCCTCGTCGACAGCCTCACCCGAGGTTTGTCACGGCCGAGCTAGGCCACCGGTGGACGCGCAAGAGCTCCCTGCAGCTTCCATCCGAAGCTTAGTCCTAGCCGTTTCTTCTTGCCGACGAATTTCAGAATTTCTCTCCGGCCGGTGTAAACGGAACCGTGGGTAAGAATCCTTCAAATTCTCATGCTATAAATGTTTAGAGCGCTGCAAATTGCACTCACATGACCTAGCCTTGCTTAGCAACAATTCCCCTTTTGAAACCTAGCATGAAACACACGGTGCACGGCGTATTTCCGATCTTCCCGACGGCGGCTATAGCGGGGAGATTCGAGCGCATGATGAACCCTAGTTTAGACCCATTTCCAAGCCGTTTCACTCCCATGTCGACCTTCCCAAGTATCCACTGGTGCTTTAGAGCTTGAAAACCGAAGCTTGGAGGGCTTAGGGCGTCGGGGTAATGTCGCCGAACTCCTTCCAAGCCGTCGCACCGTCGGGCGCTAGGTTGGAGGCTCTGCCGGCTCGGGAGGATCGCACCAGCGTGTTCCTCACACGAAACTAGGGCTTAGCGGCGAGTTTGAGCATTGGAGATGGCCATACGCCCGATTTCGGAGGCGCTCCGGCGAGCTCCGGCGGCGCGGACGCGCGGGAGCGCGAAGTTGAAGACGATAGCGCCGGGCCCGCATGTTAGTGACGTTGAGCGGGAGGATGGATCTTCTGCGGGCTCAGATCTACTGAGGCAGCATGGGAAGTAAAGCCTGTAACCCTGTGTGGCTTGTTTCAGTGCGTGACACGTGTGTTCCCCGGACCCACAGTCAGATTTAATCTTTTCCACGATTAATTCAAATCCCAGATTTTTCCCCAAACTTTAGAAGAGCATAATTTTTGCTAGGAAACTCCAAAATTAGTGATTCAAATTGAGTCAGATTCATATTGACAAACTCTACACAAATATGCAACCCAATTTGCATGAAAGTCAATATTTAATTCTTGAAAATTCTTTAAACTTTTCAGCAAAAGAATTTTAGAGGGAGTTTGGTTCGTCCAAAAATACTCAAATTTTGCCAGAACATTCTTTAGGGTGTTATTGAACCCCTGTAAAATTTTAAGCTCATTTGGAGTTGATTTTATCAGGAGAATTCAGATTGTAAGTTGCTGTGTTCAAATGAGTACAGAAACATTTTCAGAGAATTTCCAAAACATGGAAATTCAGTTCTGGGCAATTCTTAGCTCCAAAAATCCTAGGAAAATTCATGCAGTCTATATGAACTATAATTGAAATTATAGTTCACTAAGTTTTATATGAACATGATTGTTACTTCAGAATTAATTCCTCCTTCCTCAATTGCTTATAGAATTGTTCTGAATAAACCACTCAATGAAAAGTGCTAATTTTTGGTCCAGATGACTATCTTGTGACAAGGAACTCAAAGAAAAATATTCAGCTCCATTGGAGCTCTGTATCACCACTGTCTTGTGTAACCTCTTAAGGTGATCAACTCACAAGTGGAGATAGCACTCAACACTTGATCATAGTGCTTAAACCCAACCCAAAACCACTAGCACCAGTGTCATTTTAAATTCTTAAACAGAGTTCCAGTTTTTAAACCTACATTAGATCTTATTAGCAAAAGCTTTACAATTAAATACATATGCATATTCATATCGTGTAGCATATAGGTTTGAACGTGAGAAGGACTTGAAGTGAAGATCAAGTAGGGAGGAAAGCAAGTGATCAAGCCCCAAGTGATCTTCACTAACTGATTGTATTCTTAGTCACCTGCAAAACAGGCGAGCCCCGGTTTGCATTTCAACAGTTTTATAAAGCATTTCCATTTTTAGACATCATAGCTTGAATTGTTTGTTTGCATTAGTCTAGTTGATATTGAAAACCCCAGTTGCATGACCAGAAATACCTAAGATAGGAAGGGTATAATAGCACCTCCTCGAGTGGATTTGGCTACGCTAATGTAGTAGGAAGGGTCCGGTAGAAGTCGAGTAGTTGGAATCTACTCGCGAGTTTAGGGCTGGTTTATTCGGAACGGGTCAAAAATAGAAATGATGAGGAAAGTTCACATGAAAGAAATTGAGACCGGGCAGGGAGGATTAGATGCAGAAGGCTGCGGACCGTGCGTGCATAGCCCTTCCTGTGTCGGTTAAGGCCCGTCCGTGCTTGGCCCTGTTGGACAAGTTTGAGTTGTGTACCGGGCACATACTGGCTATATGGGACCCAAGAAACAGATGTACCTTGGGAGATCCCCATTGGAACTTTTATAATTGCCTTAGGCTTTCGGCGTCAGGGTAGCAGGTGGTAACTCGCTCAAGAACATACCACTGCGGGTATGTACCTTGAGGGAGCTTGCGGACTCGGGGAAGTTAGGCTGCGTCCTGTGTGGAAGATCTTGGGAAAGGTGGCCGCGTACAACGTCAGTCGAGGTTGCTGCCGGCAACTCGGAGTACAGGTGTACGTGTCATGTAGTCCGGGCGTGTACTGATTTGAATCATAGTCGCTCGCGGTTATATGAGCATACTTGCCCATTGTGTCTTGACGTAGTAACAACTGAAACAGTTTTCTTTTGAACTTGATAAGGCTGTATTGCAACCATGATTGAATTAGAGATAGGCTCATTAAACTTTACTTTCACCTTGTGCAAGGAGCATCGCAACAAAGCATTTCTTGTTTGATTGTGGAATTGCGATGCTGTTCGGCTCAAGGTCTGCACAATGAGGCTTAAAATCTGAAAGTTAAGGATCAACTTTAGGCGAGTCCTTTATGCAAATCTAGCTAATCCAATCATAACCATCGTGCATGTAGAGTTTCTTGTTTAGGAGATACGGATCAGTCTTGCTGAGCCTATGTGCTCACGCTTGCTATATGAGAGGTTTTGCAGGTTAACATCGATGCTAAGAAGAAGGTTGTCCGGTGAGACTCGGAGACTTCCGAGTCGTGTAACACGTGGAGAACCCAGCCGCTGTTGTTGTCTTCGTGTTGCTAGGGAGAGGAGTCCGCGAGCTGGACTTCATCTCGAGTGCTCTTTAGTTATTCGACGTGAGCTGTTATTAGACTTCTGCTGTAGCTACTTGATGTACATTATTTACAAAGAGAAACTTGTAAGCTTCTGCTATTGTTTTATGTAATACATTGTTCCTTATATGTGTGCTGTTAGGTGCCACACAACACGGCACCACCCAATTCGATTCCCGGGCGAGTGCCACGTCCCCGTGACTGAACGGGTAGCGTCGGGGCGTCTAAGAAGGTAACCCGGCCAGCTTTAGTATCCTCTACAACTCTTCATGTCGTTTGGGGTATTCGAGCAACGCCCTTCCCTGGCGTGCTACGGGCAAGTTTGGGAGACCCCGTCACGTGGTTATTAACGTGAACACGTAGCTCAATGTGTGTTTGGCTTGAGAACACCTGTGCGAGTGATGACGGATGGGTGTATGGACTGTATTGGGACCGGTTTCAGTGTGCAACCGAGCCCGACGATTGTGTGAGTTATTTGCAGGTAGTCTGACCACGAATCAGTAGACGAGTAGCACACGTGTGTGAGAGACGGTTAGTGCCACTGAATTAACGAAGCCCAGTAAGTCCGGTATAGGTTTTTCTTTGTGAGAAACAAAGTACTGACGTTGTACCCCAATAAATGAGCAACATCATTGTAAAACTTGAAGGTTTTATTCCAGAGCACTAAATCTTTGATATAACTTCTTCCCTTAATCAGGATGATCAAAGTTAATAAGTTTTCAACTTATAGGATATTAAGGACAGAGTCCCCTGTTTCCAGCTGAAATAAGGCTGAAGTTAAACAGAGGTTAGAGGTTGAGTTCTTTTGAGGTTTGTGTTATATGATACATTTCTGAAAGATTTGGTAGAGTTTACAACTTTTATATTGATGTCCATAGGTGTTTCATCCCTTAACCAGTCGAAAAATGCAGTAGAGTTGAAACTGTCCAGAAAACAGGGCAGAGCAAATACTCTCTGTTACTCTCTGAAAATTTAGCATAACTTCCTGCATAAACATCTAAAACTAGAAAATGAGGTAGTTCTGAAAAGCTCATGAGATGGGTTACTACTTTGTAACAGAAAGTGTTGTCAAATTCGATGTAAAATTAACTGGAATTCTTGGATCAAATCAATACCTCAAGCAGGGAGGTGCTGTCCAATTTTCTCCAGAAATTCTGTCAAATTTAATATCTCATAACTTTTGAACCAAGACATATCTTTTTCCAAGAAAATACTTTATGGAAAGCAAATGAAGTTAGCTTTAACTTTGATTTTGAGCTCCAGAATTGGTTTTGCCTTTAGCATGGTCTAAATCAGGTTGAAATGGAAACTAGTCAGGGCTGTCAGTTTGGGCAGCAGACCAGCAATAAAATTTGTCTAAGTTTGAGTTGTGTTTCCAAGTTTTACGAGTTCAATGACATGTTTTAATGTTATAACTCAATGATTTACTGTTGAAATTTATATTTTACCTTTTTCAAATATGTTTCTACAGATGATAGCGGATAGCCAATTGGAGAATGGGTGGGTGGTATCCCACTGTTCTCAACACAGCGGTTATCCGGACATGCTGCAGTACTTCGCCAAGGAAAAAGGCGAGGAGGGGAACAACACATGGACAATCCATGTCGAAGTTTCTGCAGGACCTACGACACCCGGTTGGGCACCGTTCATCGTCACCGTGAGAGGTAGACAGCCGGAGGAAATGTGGCAAGTGGCAGCCCGCGACACCGTGTCGCGTTTCTGCAAGCTACACGTGAGAGCTATGGAGGGCACTCCATACGCGCTCGTTCTGGTGGAGGGACGATCTAATCACGTGTGGAGGGAGAGGTACTTGGAGGCAACAGATCTGGGTTGCCCAAGGTACAACCCTGTGGAGGCAAACTTCAGCCTCCAGTTGAGAGCAGGAAGACCGTGATGGACAACCAAGCTGTCCATACGGATCGTCTGTCCGTGGAACTCAAGGAGAGCACCAGCCACCGAGACCATTTCAAGAGTGCTCACAGCGCACTCCGTAATGTTCTCCTTCCGACAATAAAGTGACTGAACAAACAACACAATCAGTTGCATCTGTGAGGAGCCACGCCCCGGAATCACAGTGGGTGGTGCCGTGCGATGCGGCACCCAACAGCAAGCACGAAAAGAGGCGTAAAAATATAACGGAACAATTTTGTTACTCAACATAAGATCTGTTACAACATAAGTACACATGCAGCGGAAATTAAAACTAGCTGGACAATGTACTCACTCTCGACCCTAACTACGCCGAAGAGAAGTCGTTTAGCCCGTGAACGCTTCCTACTAGCTTCACCAAAGAAAGGCAGCGGCTAGGTTTCCATTGAGTGGAACGAACCTTGAGGTTCAACGTGTCACCGAACAACCCTCTTCATAGCAGGCATCCTGCTACCTGCAAATCAACTCAGAAGCAACCGTGAGCACTAAGGCTCAACAAGACTTAACTGTCAATCCTAAACATGTAACTCTACATGCTGGGGTAGTAAGACAGTAGGAACAGGAATTTGCAAAATGCAGCTTCACTAAACTTGATCCTTATATTCAGATTCTTATAGCCTTCATTTTAGTGGTCCTCACGCCTCACAACATCGGAAGTCCACAATCAAACAAGAAACGCTTATCCCGATGTTGCTAGCCTAAGGTGGAAAAAAAATTTAGTTGGCTCTATATCTACTTCAGTCAAGGTTCCAATACAGTGATTAATCCATAAACAACATGTTCAGAGACTTAGTTCCTCTTCTTACTACGTCACGGTGCAGTGGACAAGTATGCTCAATCCTCTTCCGCGAGTGACGGTGATTCGAATCAATAACAACCCAGAATACACGACACATACACCCGCCTCGAAAGACTCTCTCAAGAGCTATTTCTTACTTTGTATGCAGCCACCTTTCACACGACACCCTGACATAGAAAAACGTTTCGCGCCGAGCAGGATGATCCTCTACGCGGACACGTCGAAGTTACCCACTAAAGGATTTACACCTCCTGCCTTCTCAACACCATTCCCACGTGAAGGATGAGTTTCTATATCACGGTCCATCGAGTTACATCGGTTTCATGGGTCCCATACCCCACTATATATCCGGTACAGCTCAATCTTGTCCAGCAGGGCCGCATACATACGGTCCTTAACCGACACGGACGGGGCTACAACCAACCTCCACATTTGCCTTACCATCCCGGTCCAGGCCAAATGTGGTCTCAAGCATTGTCACACCCATCACAGGTCGAGACCAACCTTGAGCGCTCCATCCTACAGGAACATCCCCGTCCCCATCTCATTTTCATGAGGGTGCTCTTATCATTAATCTCTCGTGAGTAACTCCATTACTCGAACTTTCTCGCGAGTAGCTTTTTACTACTCGACTTCTACCGAGCTAGCTACAACATTAGCCTAGCATCTACAATGAGGCAAAGCCTATACTAAACCTTCTACTGAGGGATGTAATAGTCATGCAAGTGGGTTTCAATCATCCTAGACATAATGCACAATATCAAGTCTAATAACCATGAGGTGAAGTAAAGCAAAATTTCAAATGGTAACAATATGCAAACCGGGGCTTGCCTTGCTCAACGGTTTTGTTAGAAGCTAGGAGTTAGTCTTCCTCTAGAGAATCCGCCAAGCTCGTCCCGAGATGGAGATCCTCGCTGCAGAGTCGAGTCGTCGTCGAACGTCGACGTCACGTGCTATAAAGATGATTTATGCACATGTATTCAAAAGCAATTTAGAAAATGATTCAAAGCTATTGTACCAGTTAACTCACACCTAAAAAGTACAAACAACAGTAAGGTTTCTGTTGTTGGATCCACAACATTAGAGATGATGAAAGCTAGGGTGAAAAGAGATACTAGTAATCACCATGTGATTAAGTCCATTATATGAACACTTAAACCTAAAAGATGGTAGCTCAAGTTCCATAGGTCCAATGAAGCTGAGAATTTAACCACAGCCTCTATGGAAGGTATTTAGGCAGTGTGCAAAAATTGAGCTCATGAAATGGATTCATGTGAGCACAACAAATCCTTATGTGGTTTTCACTAATCTGCCTTTACCCCCTAGATATTAAGCTTTCCTATGCTTCAAAGTAGACTTTTTGTGAAGTACAAAATGTCCTGAGTCCATAAGAATTGGTTTTATCATTTTTGGAGTTTCCTACATGGAGATATGGATTTTAGAAGGATTGGGAAAAAGCTGAGAATGTCTCTGTTCATTTTTCCCATTTTTCAGAGACATAAGGAATGAACACATCATTTGACCAAGCAAAATAGGTCCGATGCCTCTGAAATTTTTACTGGAGTTCAAGGAATTTTGGAAGAATTCTCTGTCCAAATCTGGGAAATTTCCAATAAACAGAACTCCTGTAAAAATTCCTACAATATTTTCCTTAAATGAATTAATGAGCCAAATCCATAGATTTTAATAAACATTAGGCTGCACCCCTGGATAGTACTCTTTGAGAGGAATCCAAAAAATTTATTCCACAATTTTTGGACATCCCTACACAAAGTTATGGCTCTCCAAAGTTTGAATTAAAGTGGAATTCAAATTAACCGAGAATTGTTCAAACTCTGACTGCGGGCCACAGGGCCACGTGTCGCCCGCTGGAAACCGAGCCACACGGGCCACAGAGTATTTCCCGCGTTGTCACACACCGATCCGAGGCCACAGAAGATCTAACTCCTCGTAACAGAGACTGACACGTGGGCCAGCCCTCGTCTTCGTCTTCCTCCAGCAGCCCGCACTCCCGCGCCACCGAGCTCGCCGGAGCTCTCGCCGGGAGTGGGTTCCGGTGCTCGGAGCTTGCTCGTTCTTGCTGCCCCCATGTATTCTCGTGCGAGGAACACATTGCCGGGGCTTATCTCAGACCGAAGACGGCCGAAAACCTAGGTGCAACGGCGACAGTGGCTGTGGGATCTCCGGCGATGTCGCTAGGGCGCTATACCGCACTAAACACGTCCCCATTGGCTCGTACAGCACCACTGCACCAAGGAGAACACAGATCCAACCTCCGATCTCGCTGAAACTCAACGGGAGTATGACCTCACCGTCGGGCTAGGACAAAATCCGGCGAAAATCGAAAATCTCGATGAACAGCAGCTTTGCTCGATGATTCTCGGTGGTTCTTGATCCTATGGACGCGCATGGAGGTATAGAAGGTGTATGCTACATTGTGTGTGGAGTGGTTCGACGTGTGAGATGAATTTGCCGGTTTTCTCCCCTCGGTTATTATTACATGTCGATGGCAAAAATGAAATTCCGGCGAGCACCGTCCATGACAGGCAGCAGGGGTTGCGGTGAAGCGAGTAGGGGTATCGGCGAACCTTTTTGCTTTTGCAACTCGAGGGAAGAGGCTCTGTGGTGGCCGGGCGACAGATTCTTGCAACGGTGGCTTCACTAGGTGCCATGGAGACAAACTGAGCTCGACGCCGAGGTTTCCCATGTGTTTAGCACCGGTGCCTTGCATCGGCCACGTTCAGTGAGGGCTGGCGATGCTGTGGAAAGGCTCAGCGCGGCATGGGACTCGTCGGGCCAGCCAGCCGCCGATGAACTGCGTGGTTTCGTCCGTGCGGCAGCAACTCGGCGAGGAGGGCACGGGATAGCGTCGGCAGTAGTGGGAGGCGGCTGTGTGGGGCGACGTTCACTCGGTGGGAGGCTGATAAGGGAGAGGGAAACCGCCTCTGTAGCTGCTCGGGAGCTGGCGGCAACGCTGCCTCGGTGCCGCGCGTGCTGCGTTCGGCGCATCGAGCGAAACAGAGAGAATTACTTCGGGTTTAAGTCTTCAGTGGATCACTGACCAGTGGGACCACCCTCCTTCTTATCCCTCCAACTTGCCCACAAATATCTCTCAAATTTGGCACAATGCAAATTTAAATCCTGAAGAGCTCAGATTCAAAAGCTGTTTGGCATTTTGACATGGTTTTCTTCAGTTCAAATTTAAATTCAAATTTCAAAAAAAATTCATAGGCCCCTTTGATACTCATATCAAAGCACCGCTAAATTTTCTCAAAATTTGGCTCCCTCATAATTTGGACCTGAGGAATTCAAATATGCCATCTGATTTTTGAGTTGGCCATTCCAAATACCACTTCTTAAACAACAGTTTGGATTTTTCCTTTTTGAAAATGGCTCTCTTCTCTTTGAAGTGAACCTTTTGGTTCAAACTGAGTTTAAGGTCCTATTGCACATGCAGACACTTATATGATTAACAAAAGTTTTTGCAAGTCCCATTTCTTGGATTTAAACTCAACTTTATTCATAGCTCTAGTTTTCCATTTACAAGTTTTTGGGACTTTTACATGCGTGGACCACCCCGTGGTTCACCCACTCCAAGATCGCATAGGGTGGTGCCGTGCGATGCGGCACCCAACAGCACACACAAAAAGAATAAAGAACAACATACAAACTTTTATTTGATATAAAACAGCGGAAGTCTTTTTATAAAACCTATTCATACAGCGGAAGTAATATACATATATGGCCTCTCATCCTAGCTATGCAAAAGTGCAGCCGTCCAGCCCGGGGACGCTACACGCTAGCAGCAAGGAACCGGAGAATCACGGCGGCGTGCAGGGCTCCAGCTCGGCCGTGTACCCCGACGGGGGCATCGCCTCGTCCTCGGAACCTTCCTCATAACTCTCACCTGCACACAGCTCAAATATTGCAACCGTGAGCACGAAGGCTCAGCAAGTATTAACCGTCAACCATAGGCATGGAACTCTACGTGCAAGGATGTGTAAGCTAGGAAAGGACTTTGCAATAAAGACACGCCTATAAGTTGATCCTTACTTTCAGTTTTATAGCAGCAGATTCATATGCCTTAGGCAGCCCTCACATCGGAAGTCCACAATCAAAGAAGAAATGCTTTCCTCCGATGTGGTGATGCCCAAAGTGGAATATAAACTTAATTAGCTCT
Source organism: Neostapfia colusana (assembly GCA_030760725.1). Classification (NCBI taxonomy): domain Eukaryota; kingdom Viridiplantae; phylum Streptophyta; class Magnoliopsida; order Poales; family Poaceae; genus Neostapfia; species Neostapfia colusana. The sequence goes on along the minus strand of JASWHV010000007.1, from coordinate 78,759,877 downwards.
ATAACTACAGCAATCAAGGTATTCAAGACATTAATAGATCAATACAGCATTTTCAGTTGGCTTATTTCACTTCTTACTACATCACAACGCAGTGAAAAGCGGGTACTCAAATAACCGCGAGGAATGGTGATTGCAATCAAGACACACCCGGATAACACGTCACATACACCCACTTTCAGAAGCGTGATTCCACACCCCTTCCTACTCTGTTGTATGCGACAACCTTTCAAAGGCAACCCAAATGCCGAACCGGTCCATCCGTAACGGGCAGGAGGTCCCCGCGTGGAGGGTGACTGTGCCCACCGGCAGATTTACACCTTGCTACCATCAACCCACTCCTATTTACGGTTGGGTAAGCCTCGGCACCCAGGTTAACCAATTACATCGGTTTCCTAGTTCCCATATGCCAGTATGCATCCGGTACTGTTCGATACTTGTCCAGTAGGGACGCACACGGACGGTCCTCAACCGACACCAACAGGGCTACGCACGTGAGACCTCTGCTCACTGCATCCTATCCTCCGTGCTGGGTCTCATTTTCACATCTTAAGCCATTTTCTATCTCTTCTCATCCCGTGTGATAAGTACTATCTCGCGAGTAGCTTCCAAGCACTCGACTTCTACCGAGATCCTAAACATTAGCATGGCATTCTCTACTGGTCGATTTTGTAAACTACCCAACCCTTTATAGGATATAAAAGGCTATGCAAGTGGGGTTTCAATCACCCTAACTCTAATGCAAACCTTCACCCTAGACATAAGTGATACAAATAAAAAGCTTTATAAAAGGTACTTAAGTGCAAACAGGGGCTTGCCTGGTTGCGAGTTAAAGGGGAAGTCAGCTTCTGGTGGGAGGACGTCCAAAGGCTCCGGTGCGTCCTCAACTTCGGTCACTATTCTGAAATGTAATAAAATACATGTGTAAGTATTAAGGATTTATAAGAATTGAACTTCTATTCATAGCTACTGCTATTTAAAATCCTTAATTGGCTTCGGGAATTTTACAATGGATACTAGACTCTCTAAGGATGATTTGAGCCAAATTTGGAGATATATCATTGCACAATGTAGTCTTTAAAATTCCTACAAGTACAATGCTTCTCTGAATTTTGAGCCCAATTCAGGAGCTTTGACATAGCTAATGGTGGAAGATCTGATTAGGGTAAGTTTCCATGGTTCTAACAAAATTTGTTTCACCATTTTTGGAGCTACCATCAGAGAGATATGAATTTTTGAAGTTTGGACAGGAGTTCTGAAAAGTTTCTGTTTAAATTGAGTTTCCAAATAAAGGCTGAACTTGGGAAGACAGTTCGCCTAGCAAATGATATCCAATGAAGCCCAAATTTTTACTGGAGATCAGTAACTATGGAAAGGATTTGCTGCCCAAATTTGGGAATATTTCATAAAGAATTGCCCCTGTACTAAATCCCTAAAATATTTACTAAAAACAATTCTACAGAAATTCCTGGGTATTTTCATAGCCTAAAAGTGGTTTCTCTGTGAAGTACTCCTCATGAGGAATCCAACAAAATTGGTCTCACTCTTTTTGGAGTTTTCTACACAAAGTTATGGGCTTGTAAAGATCAGCTAATTCCTGGAATTATTTCTCTAATAGAAACTTCAAATACTTGGGCTGGGCCAACGGTTTTAAATCGGACAAGTGAGATTTCGGCAACACCGGGGCTACAGTGTTTAACCCACGCAGCCACAGCCGATCCCGAGCCACAGATCGATCCGGCGCCTCATCAGTGCCACTGACAGGTGGGGCAGGCCCTCACCTTCTTCTACCTCGCGCCCGGCCAGAGGAGTCCGCGGTGGTTGCTCCGGCGAGGGTGGCGGGAACGGCTCTCCCGACCATCTCCCGGGTCTAAACTCGCCGCTCTCCCATATTTGACCGTGCTGAACACTTTGGGAGGGTCGCCGGTGTCCGTGGCTCACCGGAAACCACTGCCCACCGGTGTCAGCAAGACTTTGAACTCCGGAGAGGTCGGGAACCCTCATTCCTACTGCACACGATCGGTTCTCGAGCTCTAGAGCATCAGTGAACGATGTAGGAGCCCGTAAGGGTCCTGGCCGCCGGTGAAATAGCTGGCAACCGAGGGCTCCACGGCGACCCGAGGTGCTTTTGCACCGGCGACTAAGAAAACAGCTAGGGCTCCCTTGTTTCTTGATGCTTTTGCTCGGTTCTTCATCGAGGAGAGGCGCTAGGAAGTAAGGAAGCTCTGTGCAAGCCTACTTGAGGTCTAAAGAATCGTCCACCCCGAATTTTTGGTTGGACCGAGCACTACCCGTCGGTGTACAGTTTGGGGAAATGGTGAAATTCTCGCCACCGGTTCTAGCAATCGCTAAACAGCCTCCGGCTACACGACCAGGACATATCCACGCACCTTTCTTGTATAGGAAGTTGGGGGAGAGGGTGGCCGGGTGCTGCTGTCGACGGTGAGCCGAAACTGCGAGGTCCGAGCACCTTGAAGCTTTGGCGCCAATCCGAGTTTCACGAGCGGTTCTGCTCGGTAAACCTTGGAGGAACTTTGGAGGGGCTAGAGCACGTCCAGGCGCTACTTTTTGCTATGGATGGCCCGAGCAGCCGAGCTCAGCAGGCGGCGGTCGATCGGGAGAGAGAGAGATATCGGTGGTGCTCGGTGCGGATGAAGTAGCCGCGGCAACCGAGCTGAGGAGGAGGAGAAGTAGAGCTGGGGTACGCGGGCGGCCGCTCTTATCGCCCACGCGCGCGCGCCGACGTCGGACAGCGAGAACCAGCTCGGTGGCTCGGTGAGGATATTGGGTGGAGAGCTTTTCCGGGAGCTGTCCCGCCGTGATCGCCCGGGAAACAGAGAGAGGGGGAAAAACAGTCGGTTTGTTTGCTTTGGGTGGCTGACAATTGGGCCCCACCTCCCCCTCTTGTTTAGTCAAACTTTTCTGATATTTTTCCATCCAGCAACTCAACATTAAAGGCTTTACTTCATCCCAAAGTTAAGTTTGAATTTGCAGAATTCAAATGGTTTGAATTCTGGTGTAGAATTTGAATGGGGTTTGATCATTTGAATTTGAAAAGGAGTTTGAATTCTCCACTTTGTATTGTCTCAAAAATATAGCAAACCAGCTCCAAAGTTTCCAATTTTTGGCATGGCTGCTTATTAAAAGGTGGAGAACACATTTGTGAAACCCAATTTTCAAATTGAGGGAATTGGAATTTGAAACTGAATTTGAAATTCAGATTAGAGGGCTTTTCTTTTTAATCCCAAACAAATATGAAAACTCCTCCAAATGAGCTGAATTTTGGAAGGTTGAATATTTGGAATATGTAGATCCAAGCTGTGCATTTAGATCTCTATGTTTGGAAGTTTTGGGAAGTCTAAACCCTCACTTTGAACTTACACCATTATGATTCAAAGTTTTAATTCCCCTCATTTTTCATAAGTGTACATGAGCTGAATTTTCTTGCTACCACTTTTGGGGATTTTATATCCCTCCCCCCTTAAAAAGAATTTCGCCCCGAGATTCCAAAGGAAAAGCAAAGTGGGGAAAAACTTTACCGGGTATATGATGATAGCAAGTCCGGATAATACGTTCATAGATAATCCTCACTTTCCCATGTCGCCTCATCAGCGGTATGGTTACTCCACAAGACCTTGTAGAACCATAAGGTACGGTTTCTTGTGGCACGAGTCTTTTCATTGATGATCCGGATGGGATACTCCGTGTACGTGAGGTCCGGTTGAAGAACTTCTATGTCTTCTTTGCGGATTTCAGCCGAGGGTTTGAGGCACTTCCTCAGCTGAGAGATGTGGAAGACGTTGTGAATGCCTGCGAGCGATGCCGGTAACTCTAGGCAATAGGCCACGGGTCCGCATCTTTCAATGACGGTGAACGGACCAATGAACCACGGCGCAAGTTTACCGTTCACTCCGAAACCATGAACTCCCTTCATCGGAGACACACGGACATAAACCTGGTCCCCGATGTCGAAGTGGAGAGGGTGGCGTCTTTTATCCGCATAGCTCTTCTGACGAGATTGAGCAGCCTTAAGATTGGCTTGTATTACTCGCACTTGTTCTTCAGCTTCATTCACAAGTTCAATGCCGTAGATAACTCGCTCGCCGGACTCGCACCAGTTGAGAGGTGTGCGGCATTTCCGGCCGTAGAGAGCTTCATACGGCGCCATCTTGATGCTAGCTTGATAGCCATTGTTGTAAGAAAACTCCGCCAACGGCAAATGATCGTCCCAATTCTTGCCGTGGTGGATGGCACAAGCGCGTAGCATGTCTTCAAGCACTTGGTTCACCCGTTCAGTTTGACCATCCGTCTGCGGGTGATACGCGGAGCTTCGGATCAGTTTGGTCCCCAACAATGCGTGCAGCTGTTCCCAAAACCGAGAGACGAACAGCGCACCGCGATCTGAAATGATGGAGCGGGGAACACCATGCAAACACAAGATCTTTGCAATGTACAGCTCCGCATATTGCTTGGCCACATACTTTGTATGTACGGGGATAAAATGAGCCGACTTGGTTAGTCGATCGACTATCACCCAAATCGAGTCATGTTTGTGAGATGTGAGAGGTAAACCAACAATGAAGTCCATGCTGATATCCTACCACTTCCACGCTGGAATATTCAACGGTTGCAGCTGTCTGGCTTTACGCATATGGTCGGCTTTCACCCGCCGACACGTATCACATTCAGATATGTACTTTGCGATTTCTCTTTTCATCCGTGTCCACCAAAACCTGGTTTTTAGATCCTGGTACATCTTGTTGCTGCCCGGATGAAAAGAATACTTGGACAAATGAGCCTCGTCCAAGATTTTCTTCCGAAGCTTCATGTCACGTGGTACCACTATACGGTCTTTAAACCATAGAGTGCCGTGTTCATCTCTTCAGAAGCATTTCATTTCGCCATTCTCCATCCTTCTCTGAATGTGCAACATTCCCATGTCTTTCTTCTGAGCTTCCATAATCTCCTCTCTTGTGGTCGGGACGAGAGCAAGATTATATAATGCCCCATATGGAATCAAGTACAGACTTGGCTCCTCCTCTTCAGGTGAGGTGATGGACAGACTGTTGACATGGGATTTGCGGCTTAAGGCATCGGCAACCACGTTTGCCTTTCCGGGATGGTAGTGAATCTCGATCTCATAGTCTTTGATCAGTTCTAGCCATCTCCGTTGCCCCATATTCAACTCCTTTTGAGTGAATATATATTTCAGACTCTTGTGGTCGGTGTAGAGGTGCACTAAGTTCCCAAGTAAATAGTGCCTCCACATTTTCAATGCCAACACCACAGCAGCAAGCTCAAGATCATGAGTCGGATAGTGCTGCTCGTGGTTACGAAGTTGACGTGAGCCATAGGCGACCACTCTTCCTCCTTGCATCAATACACAGCCAAGCCCAATACCGGACGCATCACAATATATGTCGAAGGGCTTGGTTGTATCTGGTTGAGCTAACACCGGGGCTGTTGTAAGATGCTTCACTAATGCTTGGAAAGCTTCTTCGCAAGCTGAGATCCAAACATATTTGATCCCCTTCTTCAACAGTTCAGTCATCGGCTTAGCAAGCTTGGAGAAATTTTGTATGAATCTCCGATAATATCCTGCTAACCCGAGGAAACTCCTGACTTCGTGGACTGATGTGGTGGACTTCCATTTCAGCACTTGTTCGATCTTGCTTGGAACAACTGCAATGCCTTCTGCAGAAATAATGTGACCAAGGAACGGCACTTGGCTGATCCAAAACTCGCACTTGCTGAACTTGGCATAAATCTTATGGTCTCGCAATCGTTGAAGCACGATATGCAAGTGTTTGGCGTGTTCTTCTTCTGACATGGAGTAAACCAAGATGTCGTCTATGAACACCACCACAAACTTGTCCAACTCCGGGATGAACACTGAGTTCATGAGATACATGAAGTGTGCCCGGGCGTTGGTGAGACCAAAGGACATGACGAGATATTCATACCCATATCTCGTCGAGAAGACCGTCTTCGGAATATCTTCCGCTCGGATCTTGATTTGTTGATATCCGGAGCGAAGATTGATCTTTGAAAATACACTTGCACCACCAAGTTGATCGAATAATATATCGATGCGGGGTAGTGGATATTTATTCTTGATGGTGACGGCGTTGAGAGGTCGGTAGTCCACACACAACCTCAAGGTTTCATCCTTTTTCTTCACAAACAGCACCGAACATCCCCATGGCGAGGAACTCGGTCGAATGAAACCCTTCTTCATCAAATCGTTGAGCTGCTCCTTCAGTTCTGCCAGCTCATTCGGAGCCTTTTTGTACGGTCTCCGTGATATCGGCGTCGTCCCAGATACAAGTTCAATCTTGAACTCGACATTTCTTTCGGGTGGCATGCACGGAAGATCATCCGGAAAGACGTCCGGGTATTCACGGACCACACGAATATCCTCAAGTTTCGTGGCTTCCGTGTTATATGTGGCTGGAGCTTCTTGAACCGAACGGTCAAGAATAAGAACATGTGGTTGATGAAGTGGAGAGTTTAAACGTACCACACGTGGAATGATGTCAAGAACATCACCATGGCGATGTAGCGATGACATTCCTAAAATGACATCAAGTTTTTGACTCTCTAAAATGATTAGAGAAGTCGGATATAGATTTCCACCCAACTGTAATGGTGCCCTATAGGCCATTCTATCAGCTGTTATTTTCCCACCCGGAGAGCATATCAAGTATGAATTAATCGTGGGAATAATAGGCAGTTGATATTTAATAACATAAGACTGACTTATGAAATAATGGGTGGCACTGGAGTCAAAAAGTATGACTACGGGATAATCTAAGTAAGAAAACGTACCCGCGAGGACGGGTTCGCCTTCTGGCACGTCTTCGATAGCTAAGTGGTGGACGTTGCCGTGTTTTGGTGATGGTTTCTTGGGCTGGTTGCGGGGCTGATTAGCACCCTAATATGGTGCTGCACTCCTTCCTTGTCGCGGCTCGGGGCAGTCTCTCGAAATGTGCGCGACACGGCCACACGTGTAGCACGTGTAAGGTGTCGGGGTCCCGCCGACTTGAGGATGGAATCCCGGTGCACGCTGTTGAAACTGAGGTGAACGCGGAACCATCCTTTTCTGCTGCTGTCGCTGTGGTGGATACGTCGGTCGAAAGCCCGGCGCATTATATTGCCGACCGCGAAACTGAGGCGGTCGCGCTGGTGGCTGCCATCTCTGACCGTATGGTGAGCGATAGACCACGCGGTATTTCTGTGGCGTCCCACCACTGCTGCTTGTCAGCGCGCTGCGTTTCCTCTTATCAGAACCGCGCTCGCGCTGAGCATTCTCTTGTAGAATCGCGGCATTAACTTGATCGTTGAATGTGCCGTGATTGCTCTGGGCGAGATGGACCTTCATCTTTGAATTCAGGCCCTGGAAGGACGCATTGCGCTTGTTGTCTTCCGTACCCACAAATCCTGGCGCATACTGCACCAACTGGTTGAATTACCTGGAGTACTCATGAGCACTCCTCTCGCCTTGTCGTAGCGCCAGGAACTCCTGGAGCTTCATTTCCATCACACCGGGAGGTATGTGATAGGCGCGGAACGCCTCCTGGAACTCCGCCCATGTGACAGCATGGCCAGCCGGTAAGGAGGTGCTGTAGTTTGCCCACCATGTACCGGCTTCTCCTTGAAGATGTTGCGCTGCATACAGCGCCTTTTGGTGTTCGGTGCATCGCAGCAGCCCGAACTTCGCCTCTAGAGTGCGGATAAAGCTGTCCGTCTCCAAAGGTTCTTCGGCCTTCGTGAAGACCAGTGGATGGGTCGCCAGGAATTCTGAATAAGAACTTTGTTGGGGCTGGCGTTGCCCATTGTCTTGGCGTCCTCCCTGATGGGACGCATTCTGTTGGACTAGCATTCGCAGCAACTCGGTTTGCTCGTCGCGCGAGCCGAGCACTGCAGCGAGAACCTCCGCAAGATTCCTTGGAAGTTCTGGCGGTGGAGGAGGTGGTTGCTGCTGTGTCGTGGTTTGCTCCGGAGGTGGAGACTCATCACCACGAACTTGACTCGGACCTCCCTCCTCTTGTGTTGAACGTGTCCGCACCATTCTGCATTCACATCATTCAAACGATCAGCACATGTTGGTTTGGCTCATCCAGTCTATACTATAATAATGCGAGAATGGAATAAACAGTATGCACAACAGTCACACATATGGATAAAGTATAAACTTTATGCGACATATACGTCCCTGGACTGTGTCATACGATCGAGTTCCAAAGTATTGAACTTTATGGGTTAAAAGTTCATTTTGACCATCGGGGTCACCACGGGATGTTAAGTGTGTTAGCATGCGTAATTCCTCGCTATTGTATTGGACCCAAACATGTACTCGCTCGAAATGATATGTGGAATGCAAAAACTTTTTGACTCCAACTCGCTGTTTTACAACAGCCACTGGACGTCGAACGGTGAAACTAAGTGTTTTGGTGGAAACACTTCAACATAGTGCTCACTGTCCAGCTTCTGGTCCAGCTGACCAGTCTGGATAATTCAACAGTTTTGACCTCTATAGAAGCAAAATCTGGACTAGTGCTCAACAACAAAGTTATTCCAGAGAGCATTTTGGTCTGCCCTGTTTCTGGACAGTACCTACTCATCTGAGATTTTCATCCCTTTGGAGGGAGATTTTATTGTGGAACTCTACAGAAAAATTGTAGAGGACTTCAAAACCTTTCCAGAATGGTATCCCACACCTCCATTTGTTCAACCAATCCTATGTTATGCCCTGTTCAGGTTCAGCAAAATTTCTGCTGAAAACAGGGGAGATTATTCCAAAGTTTTTGAGACTGAATTTATACTCCCAATTGACTCTCAGTTCAATATAGGAGTTTACTAACCCTTAAATGGATTTCTAAACTTCATTTTAACTCTTTTCCTTGAAAATAAACTTTTATGCAGTCGGTACTATGTTTCCTCACCAAAGAAAAATCCTAATCTGGTATTCCGGCATATACGTGTCAAATGGTGGAACTAAAGGTGCACACAAGGGTTTCTACACGTCATGCACTAACGTGGTTAATGTACCTGCAGAAAACACACAATAATGGTGCACACAAGGGTTTTAGCATTTCAGGCAGTTCCATATCATAATAAAGACATACGGCCCGTATCATTGCCATACGGATCGTCCTTGAGTCATGTCACGTCTCAAGGTACATGGTCGTGTTTTCACACCACACGACGGGGAACCCGAGTAGAGCGCGAACGGGTCGTCACGGTTGGGAACTTTATCAACCCAATGGATACCACCTACTGCCTCATGACCGTTGAGGCACGCCGATGGTGAGCGCTGCGTATGGCCCTTTGAACATTGAACGTTCAAGAGTTCCATAATATCGTGTTGCTTACCACACGATGGGGTATTCTCCCTTTTCCTAAAGCACGCTGGAGATCAGCGTTTTCATATGCTCTCAGAACCATGAGAAGGTTCAGAGACTCATATTCACTACCGTGCCAAGCCACGGTATACCATTCCATACTATTACTCGTATGGCGAGTTATCGCAATTGATCCGCCTGCGGTGGCGTACCTTACCTCTTACCTGACGTCGGAGCGTCGTTACATAATGTATAACACATAAGTTAGCTTTTCCACCTTAGTAACTACTACTATCATAGACCTTATATGGGCTTAATGACTAATCCTCACTCGACTACTTCTAAATTTTTAAAATAGGCTCTTTTCAAGCGTGCTATTCCCAATGCGGCTCTGATACCACGACTGTGGGGACCACCCCGTGGTTCACCCACTCCAAGATCGCATAGGGTGGTGCCGTGTGATGCGGCTCCCAACAGCACACACGAAAAGAATAAAGAACAACATACAAACTTTTATTTGATATAAAACAGGCGGAAGTCTATTTACAAAACCTATTCATACAGCAGAAGTAATATACATATATGGCCTCTCATCCTAGCTATGCAAAAGTGCAGCCGTCCAGCCCGGGGACGCTACACGCTAGCAGCAAGGAACCGGAGAATCACGGTGGCGTGCAGAGCTCCAGCTCGGCCGTGTACCCCGACGGTGGCATCGCCTCGTCCTCGGAACCTTCCTCATAACTCTCACCTGCACACAGCTCAAATATTGCAACCGTGAGAACGAAGGCTCAGCAAGTCTTAACCGTCAACCCTAGGCATGGAACTCTACGTGCAAGGATGTGTAAGGTAGGAAAGGACTTTGCAATAAAGACACGCCTATAAGTTGATCCTTACTTTCAGTTTTATAGCAGCAGATTCATATGCCTTAGGCAGCCCTCACATCGGAAGTCCACAATCAAACAAGAAACGCTTTCCTCCGATGTGGTGATTCCCAAAGTGGAATATAAACTTAATTATCTCTATAACTACAGCAAACAAGGTATTGAAGACATTAATAGATCAATACAGCATTTTCAGTTGGCTTATTTCACTTCTTACTACGTCACAGCGCAGTGAACAAGCGGGTACTCAAATAACCGCAAGGGACGGTGATTGCAATCAAGACACACCCGGATAACACGTCACATACACCCACTTTCAGAAGCGTGATTCCACACCCCTTCCTACTCTGTTGTATGCGACAAGCTTTCACAGGCAACCCAAATGCCAAACCGGTCCATCTGTAACGGGCAGGAGGTCCCCGCGTGGAGCGTGACGGTGCCCACCGGCAGATTTACACCTTGCTACCCTCAACTCACTCCTATTTACGGTTGGGTAAGCCTCGGCACCCAGGTTAAACAATTACATCGGTTTCCTGGTTCCTATATGCCAGTATGCATCCGGTACTGTTCGATACTTGTCCAGCAGGGCCGCACACGGACGGTCCTCAACCGACACCAACAGGGCTACGCACGTGAGACCTCTGCTCACTGCATCCTATCCTCCCTTCCGGGTCTCATTTTCACAACTTAAGCCATTTTCTATCTCTTCTCATCCCGTGTGATAAGTACTATCTCGCGAGTAGCTTCCAACCACTCGACTTCTACCGAGATCCTAAACATTAGCATAGCATTCTCTACTCGTCGATTTTGTAAACTACCCAACCCTTTATAGGATATAAAAGGCTATGCAAGTGGGGTTTCAATCACTCTAACTCTAATGCAAACCTTCACCCTAGACAAAAGTGATACAAATAAAAAGCTTTATTAAAGTTACTTAAGTGCAAACCGGGGCTTGCCTGGTTGCGAGTTAAAAGGGAAGTCAGCTTCTGGTGGGAGGACGTCCAAAGGCTCCGGTGCATCCTCAACTTCGTTCACTATTATGAAATGTAATAAAATACATTTGTAAGTATTGAGGATTTATAAGAATTGAACTTCTATAAATCGCTACTGCTATTTAAAATCCTTAATTAGCTTTGGGAATTTTACAGTGGATACTAGACTCTCTAAGGATGATTTGAGCAATATTTGGAGATATGTCATTGCACAATGTAGTCTTTAAAATTCCTACAAGTACAATGCTTCTCTAAATTTTGAGCCCAATTCAGGAGCTTTGACATAGCTAATGGTGGAAGATCTGATTAGGGTAAGTCTCTGTCACGCCCGGTTTCTCCGAAGAACAACCGAGTTAATACCACATGTATGCCAGGATCATTTTCTCATACATGTGATGACAAATAGTGAAGCATAATTTATTACAAGCCAGGTGTTGAATAAAAATAAGTCTTACATAGCCAATGTCTCAATGGACAATAATAAGTTTGTCAAAAATAAATAAACTAGCAGCGGAATAATTATTCTCGTGGGCTCCTTCACAGGCATTGCTCGGGGGACTCCATTAACCTAGAAACCTTCTTCGGGTCCAAAGTATTGATCATTAAACAGCACCTCAATATCTTGACCTGATCAGCAATATAAACCAACAAATATGCAAGGTTGAGTACCGATGGTACTCAGCAAGTGTGGGAAAGTTATGTCATGCATGGCTAGAACAAGGATAGGTTGAACTCATGGTTAAAGCACTATGCAATTAATACCTATCACCTTAGCTTATTAAGCACCTACATAACTACACAGGTGTAATGGTCCCAAACTCCCATCCCATCATCATAATCAAATAACCATAACATCATTTCCAATGTTAAGCTCCCCGCTTAACATTCTTAACTTCCAAAGCCATCACTCCTCTAATCATGAATAAGTCCAAGCCGCTCTTGACCGTGAGAACGGCTGTCATGACAGTTTTAACTCTGCAGAGTTTGCACCACTATACCCACATGTAGTGATTTCATCCCCCGTTGCCGGGTGGACTAAAAGAACCTCCATTATACCAGTGGCTACAAACCACATTCACACTTCCCAGTTGTGTAGCCAGAAGATCACTATGAAGCCTTTACAAAGGGATTCCCGACGAGCATGGGCCCACTGAGGTTTCACCCCTAATAGCATACAAGAGGCTCCAACCCCGCTGCAGTGGCCCCCTCTTGAGCCTTGCGGTTCATATGGTAGTCCAGCTGACACCTATTCCCCGCACCATCCAACACACCCATACTACGCCGGGGATACACCTAATTAATTGGCCAAGCTGCCCCATCTCAGTATGTGGTTGGCACGGTAAAGCCAGGTTACATGCTCCATGAACCGGTCCTTAGGATCCAGGCAAGTACTAAACACAAACCCGAGTCTCGTGCACCCAGCACCAACCAAAACATCCAACTTGCCTTGATCCCTACCTCTACATGACTCACAATATCTCATTCAAGAGTATGGTAAAATAAACTGATGCTCTCATGTCCCAAATATCCCATTCTAAGCATGGCTAAGCATATGCATAATAATAAATGGCATGATAAAATAAATCCCAACCCATGCTACAAGGAAACAAGGTAATGCAATTCTAGGGAAACATCCTAGCATGGGTTTCATATTTTCAATTGACAATGCAAATAATTCTATCTACACGTCCTAGTATAGGATCAAAGTGGTCAAGGACACTTGCCTCCTTCCTGCTGCTCTTGAAATGGGTAGTCCTGATCTTTGAAAGGAAGAACTTGCTCTGGAGCAGGTTCTACTCATACCATCACACATAGCAAAAGAAAACAACAAGTCATAAGACAAAGTTCACACTTCCACTTCATACAAACCACACATTCACATTTATGAAAGCCATTCACAATTCTATGTGTTGTGGTTACTCTATGTGTGTTGATTTTTGGCTTACATGTACTTTTAAACATGTGTATATGATTTCTACTTTTGTATTCATAGTTATGCTTGCATACTATATATATGAGTTTCCAATTTAAATAAATTCCTTATATTCAATTACTACTCCTTTTAGCTACCAAGTATGCATGAAAAGTACTTTGCTACTCCATATGTGTCTTCAGTCCTTCTACCAACCCTAAACTGAATTCTTTGGACTTTTGGAAACTTCATTTATCATTTTCTAGTTATTCATACCTAATTTGCTATATTTTCAGATTTATTTCCTATGCCTAAACGTGAACTTTATTATAAAAATAGTAAGACACCTCATCTAAACAGGATAGGTTTTGGGTCTAAAATATATAATAATATATTTTTAAACTTCTCCTCTGATGTAAACTATTTTACATTTATTTTACTAATTTTCAGAATTATTCTCTACTTAAAAATGTGTCCCTATAACTAATAAATGTGATTAATCAATTAACAGATTCATTTCAGCCAAAAATCTATTTTTATCTCACTCCAAGGTTTTCTAAGTACTGGGAAAGTTTTTAATTTGTCTTTGCAATATGTTTGTCCCACCTTTTAAATTTTAAATACTAGCCACATATTCAAATTCCTAACTTTAATATCAAAATAGGGTTAAAAAGGTAAACTCACTCCACTACAGGGTCTATAATATTATTTTAAGAATTTTCAGGGGTCTAGCTACACATAACAGAGGGGTTTTTCCAAATTTTTATTAATTCCAGGGGTCAAAACTGATTTTTAAATGAATTTACATGATTTTCTGAAGTTCCAGGGGCTAGATCAGAAGTTTCCGGGGTTAGCTCTTATTTTCCGAGAACCCCAGGGGGTAGCGCGTAAGAATCCCGGCCTTTATAACGCGGGGCTGACGTGGACCGTCCGATTTAAAACAGACGGCTGAGATTATAACATCGAACCGGTACGCGGGGATTTAAACTCTACCGTGCGATTTAAAATAAATGGCGCACAAGCGGCCACGTTGCTCTAATCGAGCGCGGGCGGCGCTGCCCGGCGGCGCACGGCGGCGGGAGGCGGCGATCTCGCCGGAGAGTTTCGGATCTTCGTAAATTCTTCCTAGAACTGTGATTTTATGGCATAGATCGGTAGTGGGGAGGTCGGGGATCTCACCTCGGGGGTTTTATTGAGCTCGGAGGTCCCGAAAAGCGATCGGCGACGAGGTCCGAGGTGAATTCACGGCGAGACTCGTCGGCGCTGTGTTTGAACCGCAAATCACCGAGTTTTCTGCACTTGCAAGGTTCCCCGGAGGCGGTGGATCAAGACCAGCGAGGTAGATCAGAATTCCCGAGCGTAGATCGAGCAGAATTCACCGGAGGGGCTCGGGTTCTCACCGGAGAGAAAATCGGCGGATCGTGGGGGAAAATGGGACGATGCCGGGGTTTTTATAGACGGGGGAGGGCGGCGGGTAGGTTTAGATCGAGCTGGAGTCTTCGGGGTCCGGAAGTCGGCTGGGAATGCGGGATTTCCGGTTGGTTGTGATCGCGCGCGTGCGGGGGAAACATTCCGGGTTTCGGACGATCGGGGGTTAGGGATGACAGGTGGGTCCCACCTGTCTGCGAGAGGGAGCGCGGCGCGCGCGGCTGCGGGCTGGCGCGGGGGCTGGATGGGCCGACTGGTGGGTTTCGGCCCACTGGCCGGTTTTTTTCTGTTTTTCTTTTTCTTTTTCCATTTCATTTCTGGTTTGAATTTGAATTTGAATTCCAACTAAGTTTGAATTTCTACAGCCCATGCAATACGTCCAAAAATTTTTAAATTCTCCTCTTAACAGGATTTTGGGGTGTTACAACTCTATCCCCCTTAAAAGAAATCTCGTCCTCGAGATTGGTGTTTCTAAGAAAACAATTCCGGAAATTGTGCCTTAAGCTCATCTTCTTGCTCCCATGTGGCCTCTTCTTCCGAGTGATGCTTCCACTGCACCTTGCACATCCGGATTCTTTTATTTCTGGTGAGGCGTTCCATTGTCTCCAAAATCTTGATTGGTTGCTCGGCATAAGACAAATCCTCAACTACGTCCACCTCATTCATGGGTAATACCTCTTCAGGCGTTCTCAGACATTTCTTGAGTTGTGACACATGGAATACATCGTGCACATCCGATAGGCGAGCCGGTAATTCTAGTTGATACGCCACTTCGTCTTTCCTCTCCAGCACTTGAAAGGGTCTGATGTATCGAGGTGACAACTTCCCTTTCACTTTGAACCGACGAAGTCCTCGGATAGGGGACACCTTGAGATAGACATAGTCTCCCACGTTGAAAACGAGCTCTCTTCTCTGTACATCGGCATAGCTCTTTTGTCGTGTCTGTGCTATCCTCAAGTTGTTGCGAATTTCCCTCACTTTCGCCTCAGCTTCTTGTACTACTTCGGGACCAAACACTTTACTTTCCCCTGTTTGGTTCCAAAATAGGGGAGTTCTACACTTCCTCCCGTACAAAGCCTCAAACTGTGACATCTTCATACTAGCCTGATAGCTGTTGTTATAGGAGAACTCCGCATACGGTAAGTTCTTATACCAACTCCGATTGCTTTTGAGTGCACACGCTCTCAGCATGTCCTCAAGGATTTGATTGGTCCTTTCCGTTTGTCCGTCAGTCTGAGGATGATAGGTAGAGCTAAAATTCAGATGAGTTCCCATGGTTTCATGTAACTTCTGCCAGAATCTTGAGGTGAATTGTGTCCCTCGATCTGACACTATCTTCTTTGGCACTTCATGGTAACACACGATCCTTGACATGTATAATTCTACCAGTTTGGATCCGTTGTAGCTTTCTTTCACGGGAATGAAGAGCTACCTTGGTTAGCCTGTCAATGATGACCCATATCGAATCATATCCCGATTGGGTCCTAGGCAATCCCACTATGAAATCCATACCGATTTCTTCCCATTTCCATTCAGGCACTTTGAGTGGTTGCAATAATCCCGCGGGTCGTTGATGTTCTGCTTTCACCAACTGGCATGTGTCACATAGGGCAACATGTTCCGCGACATCCCGCTTCATGCCAAAACACCAATACCTGCTCTTGAGGTCCTGGTACATCTTCGTACTCCCAAGATGGATGGAATAGTCAGAATCGTGAGCCTCCTTTAAAATCAATTCACGGATCTTCTTTACTTCTGGCACACAGATTCTTTTCCCGTGCCACACCGTTCCTTGTCCATCCTCTCTGAAACCAGGGGCTTTATTTTCCTTGATGAGTTGCCTGATTTCTTGTATCTTCTCGTCATTCTTTTGTCCCTCGCGTATTTCTCGCTCTAGGGTCGAGTCCACTTCCATGGCGATGGCTTCACCACTATTCACAAGGCATAGATTGAGTCTTATAACCTCGTCCTTCAATTCCGCAGGCATGTCCTTCAAGCTCAACCTATTGACTTGCACTTTCTGGCTTAAAGCATCTGCCACGACGTTTGCTTTCCCAGGATGATAGTTGATGCCCACATCAAAGTCATTGATTAGCTCTAACCATCTCCTTTGTCTGAGTTTGAGATCTGGCTGTGTGAAAATGTACTTTAAACTCTTATGATCCGTATATATCTCTGTCCTCTTCCCCATCAAATAGTGCCGCCAAATTTTCAACGCGTGTACCACTGCGGCTAGTTCTAGGTCATGTGTAGGATAGTTCTTCTCGTGCTTCCGGAGCTGCCGGGATTCATAAGCCACGACATGCCCTTCTTGCATGAGAACACATCCCAACCCGCTTCCAGAGGCATCGCAATACACCGTAAAGTTCTTCTGCATATCTGGCATCACTAGCACCGGGGCTGTCGTCAATCTCTCCTTTAACTCCTGAAAACTCGTCTCGCACTGCGGCGTCCATGTAAATGTGATTCCCTTCTCCAACAGTTTGGTGAGGGGTCTCGAGATATTGGAGAATCCCTCAATAAACCGTTGATAGTATCCAGCCAATCCCAAGAAGCTTCGAACTTCCCCGACATTTTCAGGGGTCTTCCACTCCTGTATATCCTCGATTTTGGCGGGATCCACGGAGATTCCTCCCTCCGAGATGATATGTCCTAAGAAGGGAACTCTCTTCAGCCAAAACTCACACTTGCTCAACTTGGCATATAGTTGGTGTTCTCTCAGCCTCTGCAACACCAACCTTAGATGTTTCTCATGTTCCTCTTCATATTTGGAGAAAACGAGAATGTCATCTATGAAAACACCACAAATTTGTCCAGATATTCCATGAATACCTTGTTCATGAGATACATGAAGTATGCCGGGGCATTTGTTAGCCCGAAAGGCATGACGGTGTATTCATACAATTCGTACCGAGATACGAAAGCTGTCTTTGGAATATCAGATTGCCTTATCTTAAGTTGGTGGTATCCCGACCTGAGATCAATTTTCGAGAACACACAAGCTCCCTTCAACTGATCAAACAAGTCTTCAATGCGGGGTAATGGGTAATTATTTTTTATGGTTACCTCATTCAAGGCATGGTAGTCCACGCATAACCTTTGGGTTCCGTCCTTTTTGGGCACAACTATGACTGGAGCTCCCCAAGGTGACGAACTAGGACGAATATACCCCTTCTCCGTCAATTCTCTCAAATGATACTTGAGTTCTCCCATCTGTTTGTAGTCCATCCGATAAGGTCTCTTGTAGATCGGGGCTGTTCCAGGCACTAGCTCAATTGCAAATTCCACTTCACGATCAGGAGGCAGACCAGGCAACTCCTCCGGAAAAACATCTGGATATTCCCTGATGGTCCTGATCTCCTCTACTTTCACCTCAACTTGATTTAATTTAATGTCCCTCCTATGCTCTTGTACTGTTATAATCTTTACTTTTGTACCACTAGGGTGCGTTAGTTCCACTGTTCTGGTCGAACAATGGATGATTCCCTTATGTTTGGTCAACCAGTCCATGCCCAAAATAATATCGATCCCTTGGGAATCTATCACTATGAGGTTGGCAGTAAATACTACCCCATTAATGTCTAGATTCACCTTGGGACACACTTGTCTTGTCCTTATTTCTCCACCTGGAGAGTTTAGTGCTAGCATATGGTTCATTTGTGTTGTTGCTAGATCATGCTTCTTAACAAACCCTTGAGCAATGAACGAGTGGGTAGCACCAGAATCAAACAGCAGGGTTGCAATGTGTAAATTTGCAGGAAACTTACCAACTACCACGTCAGGTGCCTCTTGCGCTTCCTCCATGGTGACGTGGTTCACCCGTCCTCTCATTACATTCTGCTGTTGAGGCTGCGTGGGCTTCTTCTTTGGGCACTTATGGGCATAGTGCCCCACTTCACCACAATTGAAACATTGCACCCCAACCTTAGGTGCCTGGCCTTTGCTGTCTTGGGGTTAGTTTGGGGGTCCTTGCACTGCTGGTCGAGGTTGATATGTAGGGCGAAGCTGCTGTACGAACTGACGTTGTGGCTGTATTGGTGCTGCCAGAGGCCTGTAGTTCGGGTTGTACCCTCGTGGTGCTGAGTAGGGTACCGCAACACGGTTCGTCTGCCCTGTGGGTTGCTGCATCAGACGTGGGCGGGTGTTGCTCCCGGAGGCTTGGTGTGACCACCCGGCCTTTCTCTTATTCTCATTTTCCAAGGCCTTCAGCTTCCTTTCTACCACAAACGCTCTGTCCACCATCTTTTGGAAGCTTTCATACTCATTGGAGGACATTGCACATTGCATTTCTGCGGTAAGTCCTTCCACGAAACAATCTTGTTTCTGCTCATCAGTCTCTATGTCCCGTGGGGCATAACGGGAGAGTTGAGTAAATTTAGTGAGGTATTCCCTCACAGTCATGTTTCCTTGCTGCAGTCCCAAGAACTCCTTCCTCCTGTTTTTGAGTTCACCCCTTGGTATGTAATGGTTGCGGAAGCTACGCTTGAACTCTTCCAAAGTGATGTTCTCAGGGTCATGATGGGCGGCCACGTAGGCGGTCCACCAATCAGCAGCAGGTCCATGCAATAGATGAGAGGCAAACAGCACCCTCTCATACATTTGGGACTGTATGATCCTCATCTTGCTTTCAATGGTCTTTAGCCAATCATCTGCCTCCAGAGGTTCAGCAGCACTTGCAAACTTCGGAGGTTGAGTTCCAAGAAACTCACTCAACCTTGGTTGGCGTGGTGCAGCTTGTGGGGGTGGAACATGATGCAAGTTGACCACCACTTGAGTCAAGTTCTGGATGAGCTGATTTTGATTCTCAAGCATTTGGTGGAGGGGATCAACTCCTTCACGGCGACCACCCCTGTCTTGGCCTCCAGAAAGATGAGGGTTGCAGGCCTCATCGTTGTTGTTGGCGGGGTTGGCAGCACGACCTTTTCCTCTTCCGGCCATCTAGCATGATCAACCAAATGTCAATTTAAAGCATTACGTATTATCTTACTACTTTCACTTGCTTTTACTTTGAAGTGTTGAGGCTTTGTTATACTTTCTGAGGGTTCATGTCTCACACAAAAATAAATGCACTAATATTTCATGTGGGTTCACACACCAAAGCAAAACAATCTAAAGACGAGGTTGTGGACAATTGCTCATGGCTTCCACAACTCACGTCACACACCAAGCATTAACAAACCATTAACTAAGATAACGACTCAACTACTCGACATCTTGCTAAACTAAGGGAAGGACTCTACACTACTCGTATCACTGAGCTGGCTCCTCGGGATCTTCCTCATTATTGCGGCTGCCTTCTGACTCCGCTTTGGGTGGGGAGGCTGCTGGTGGAGAAGTACGACGACGCCTGATCGCCCGGCGATCTTGGGAGTCAGGAGTCCATGTATCATTCACGGTGACACACAGTTCATTCCCATCTCCTCTTTCTCTCGCCCTCAGGCAGGCCCGCAGCAACGCCTCCGTTTCCTTCAGGGTGTCCCAAACATCCTGAAGCTCTTGCTGACACTCCTGCAGTCGAGTGTTAAGCATAGCAACATCCTCCAAGCACAAGTCCATGTGCTCATGGGAAGTCCCCTGCTGCACTGGCGGGTACTTGTACTCCGTGGTACCACTCTCACGCTGGAGGACATACATGTACTCGGTCCTGTCCAGGTGTCGACGATAGATGTGACTCTGGCAGGTGATGGCCTCCCAGGTGACATCCTTCTCCGCATCGACCTGTGTCGCTCGACAAGCTGGAGAGCGGTGAATCTTAAGCAGCTGATTTTAATGGATAATCCTCATCTCTGAACTCCATTCTTCCCTCTTTTCATGGATCGTCCTGGTGGAGCTATAGTGTATGATTAGCTTGCCCGTATTGCCGGCGGCTTGGAGCATACGTCGAAGACGGCGCAACAAGCCTCCCACTGCCAATCCGTAGGAAAGGTACGTCACCAGACGGCTCTCCTGTCTTTTGGCAATGGCAACTACGGGAACTCTCCCTCCTGTGGACTTGCGAGCGGTGCGAATCATGCGAACCATCTAAAACAAAAAGCATTTAAACTTAGGTTAGATAAACTTTTAAACAAAAATCCTATTTTGAATGAAAGTTGGGGTAAGATGAAGAAAGTAACTCCATTAAATAACACTTTTCAACACACCCCTTGTAAAATAGTTTTTAAGAAAATAGTGCCCTTAAATACGTCCATTTCTACCTAGGTCCACGTTCCTACGGGCAACCTTGGCTCTGATACCACTTCTGTCACGCCCGGTTTCTCCGAAGAACAACCGAGTGAATACCACATGTATGCCAGGATCATTTTCTCATACATGTGATGACAAACAGTGAATCATTATTTATTACAAGCCAGGTGTCGAATAAAAATAAGTCTTACATAGCCAATGTCTCAATGGACAATAATAAGTTCATCACAAATAAATAAACTAGCAGCGGAATAATTATTCTCGTGGGCTCCGTCACAGGCGTTGCCCGGGGGACTCCATGAACCTAGAAACCTTCTTCGGGTCCAAAGTCTTGATCATTAAACACCACCTCATTATCTTGACCTGAGCAGCAATATAAACCAACAAATATGCAAGGTTGAGTACTGATGGTACTCAGCAAGTGTGGGAAAGTTATGTCATGCATGGCTAGAACAAGGAGAGGTTGAACTCATGGTTAAAGCACTATGCAATTAATACCTATCACCTTAGCTTATTAAGCACCTACATTACTACACAGGTGTAATGGTCCCAAACTCCCATCCCATCATCATAATCAAATAACCATAACATCATTTCCAATGTTAAGCTCCCCGCTTAACATTCTTAACTTCCAAAGCCATCACTCCTCTAATCATGATTAAGTCCAAGCCGCTCTTGACCGTGAGCACGGCTGTCATGACAGTTTTAACTCTGCAGAGTTTGCACCACTGTACCCACATGTAGTGATTTCATCCCCCGTTGCCGGGTGGACTAAAAGAACCTCCATTATGCCAGTGGCTACAAACCACATTCACACTTCCCAGGTGTGTAGCCAGGAGATCACTACGAATAATTTACAAAGGGATTCCCGATGAACGTGGGCCCATTGAGGTTTCACCCCTAACAGCATACAAGAGGCTCCAACCCTGCTGCAGTGGCCCCCTCTTGAGCCTTGCTGTTCATATGGTAGTCCAGCTGACACCTATTCCCCGCACCATCCAACACACCCATACTACGCCGGGGATACACCGAATTAATTGGCCAAGCTGCCCCATCTCAGCATGTGGTTGGCACGGTAAAGCCAGGTTACATGCTCCATGAACCGGTCCTTAGGATCCAGGCAAGTACTAAACACAAACCCGAGTCTCGTGCACCCAGCACCAACCAAAACATCCAACTTGCCTTGATCCATATCTCTACATAACTCACAATATCTCATTCAAGAGTATGGTAAAATAAACTGATGCTCTCATGTCCCAAATATCCCATTCTAAGCATGGCCAAGCATATGCATACTAATAAATGGCATGATAAAATAAATCCCAACCCAAGCTACAAGGAAACAAGGTAATGCAATTCTAGAGAAACATCCTAGCATGGGTTTCATATTTTCAATTGACAATGCAAATAATTCTATCTACACATCCTAGTATAGGATCAAAGTGGTCAAGGACACTTGCCTCCTTCCTGCTGCTCTTGAAATGGGTAGTCCAGATCATGGAAAGGAAGAACTTGCTTTGGAGCAGGTTCTACTCATACCATCACACATAGCAAAAGAAAACAACAAGTCATAAGACATAGTTCACACTTCCACTTCATACAAACCGCACATTCACATTTATGAAAGCCATTCACAATTCTATGTGTTGTGGTTACTCTATGTGTGTTGATTTTTGGCTTACATGTACTTTTAAACATGTGTATATGATTTCTACTTTTGTATTGATATTTATGCTTGCATTCATTTTCTAGTTATTCATACCTAATTTGCTATATTTTCAGATTTATTTCCTATGCCTAAATGTGAACTTTATTATAAAAATAGTAAGACACCTCATCTAAACAGAATAGGTTTTGGGTCTAAAATATATATATATATATTTTTAAACTTCTCCTCTGATGTAAACTATTTTACATTTATTTTACTAATTTTAAGAATTATTCTCTACTTAAAATGTGTCCCTATAACTAATAAATGTGATTAATCAATTAACAGATTCATTTCAGCCAAAAATCTATTTTTATCTCACTCCAAGGTTTTCTAAGCACTGGGAAAGTTTTTAATTTGTCTTTGACAATATGTTTGTCCCACCTTTTAAATTTTAAATACTAGCCACATATTCAAATTCCTAACTTTAATATCAAAATAGGGTTAAAAAGGTAAACTCACTCCACTACAGGGTCTATAATATTATTTTAAGAATTTTCAGGGGTCTAGCTACACATAACAGAGGGGTTTTTCCAAATTTATATTAATTCCAGGGGTCAAAACTGATTTTTAAATGAATTTACATGATTTTCTGAAGTTCCAGGGGCTAGATCAGAAGTTTCCGGGGTTAGCTCTTATTTTCCGAGAACCCCAGGGGGTAGCGCGTAAGAATCCCAGCCTTTATAACGCGGGGCTGACGTGGACCGTCCGATTAAAACAGACGGCTGAGATTATAACATCGAACCGGTACGCGGGGATTTAAACTCTACCGTGCGATTTAAAATAAACGGCGCACAAGCGGCCACATCGCTCTGATCGAGCGCGGGCGGCGCTGCCCGGCGGCGCACAGCGGCGGGAGGCGGCGATCTCGCCGGAGAGTTTCGGATCTTCATAAATTCTTCCTAGAACTGTGATTTTATGGCATTGATCGGTAGAGGGGAGGTCGGGGATCTCACCTCGGGGGTTTTCTTGAGCTCGGAGGTCCCGAAAAGCGATCGGCGACGAGGTCCGAGGTGAATGAACGGCGAGGCTCGTCGGCGCTGTGTTTGAACCGCAAATCACCGAGTTTTCTGCACCTGCAAGGTTCCCCGGAGGCGGTGGATCAAGACCAGCGAGTTAGATCAGAATTCCCGAGCGTAGATCGAGCAGAATTCGCCGGAGGGGCTCTGGTTCTCACTGGAGAGAAAATCGGCAGATCGTGGGGGAAAACGAGACGATGCCGGGGTTTTTATAGACGGGGGAGGGCGGCGGGTTGGTTTAGATAAAGCTGGAGTCTTCGGGGTCCGGAAGTCGGCTGGGAACGCGGGATTCTCCGGTCGGTTGCGATCGCGCGCGTGGGGGAAACAGTCCGGGTTTCGGACGATCGGGGGGTTAGGGATGACAGGTGGGTCCCACCTGTCTGCGAGAAGGAGCGCGGGCGCGCGGCTGCGGGCTGGCGCGGGGCTGGGTGGGCCAGCTGGTGGGTTTCCGCCCACTGGCCGGTTTTTTCTCTATTTTTCTTTTTCTTTTTGCATTTCTTTTCTGGTTTGAATTTGATTTTGAATTCCAACTAAGTTTGAATTTCTGCAGCCCGTGCAATACGTCCAAAAAATTTTAAATTCCCCTCTTAACAGGATTTTGGGGTGTTACAGTCTCCATGGTTCTAACAAAATTTGTTTCACCATTTTTGGAGCTACCATCAGAGAGATATGAAATTTTGAAGTTCGGACAGGAGTTCTGAAAAGTTTCTGTTTAAATTGAATTTTCAAATAAAGGCTGAACTTGGGAAGACAGTTTAGCCTAGCAAATTATCTCCAATGAAGCCCAAATTTTTACTGGATATCTGTAACTATGGAAAGGATTTGCTGCCCAAATTTGGGAATATTTCATAAAGAATTGCTCCTGTAATAAATCCCTAAAAGATTTAATATAAACAATTCTACAGAAATTCCTGGGTATTTTCATAGCCTAAAATTAGTTTCTCTGTGAAGTAGTCCTCATGAGGAATCCAACAAAATTGGTCTCACTCTTTTTGGAGTTTTCTACACAAAGTTATGGGCTTGTAAAGGTCAGCTAATTCCTGGAATTATTTCTCTAATAGAAACTTCAAATAATTGGTCTGTTCCCACGGTTTTAAACCGGACCAGTGAGATTTCGGCAACACCGGGGCTACGGTGTTTAACCCGCGCAGCCACAGCCGATCCCGAGCCACAGATCGATCCGGCGCCTCATCAGTGCCACTGACAGGTGGGGCAGGCCCTCACTGTCTTCTACCTCGCGCCCGGCCAGAGCAGTCCGCGGCAGTTGCTCCGGTGAGGGTGGCGGGAACGGCTCTCCCAGCCATCTCCCGGGTCTAAACTCGCCGCTCCCCCATATTTGACCGTGCTGAACACTTTGGGAGGGTCGCCGGAGGCCGTGGCTCACCCGAAACCACTGCGCACTGATGTCAGCAAGACTTTGAACTCCGGCGAGGTCGGGAACCCTCATTCCTACTGCACACGATCGGTTCTCGGGCTCTAGAGCATCAGTGAACGATTTAGGAGCCCGTAAGGGTCCTGTCCGCCGGTGAAACAGCCGGCAACCGAGTGCTCCACGGCGACCCGAGGTGCTTTTGCACCGGCAACTAAGAAAACAGCTAGGTCTCCCTCGTTTCTTGATGTTTTTGCTCGGTTCTTCGTCGAGGAGAGGCGCTAGGAAGTAGGGAAGCTCTGTGCAAGCTTACTCGAGGTATAAAAAATCGTGCACCCTGAATTTTTGGTTGGACCGAGCACTACCCGTCGGTGTACAGTTTGGGGAAGTGGTGAAATTCTTGCCACCGGTTCTAGCAATCGCTAAACGGCCTCCGGCTACACGACCAGGACATGTCCATGCACCTTTATTGTATAGTATGTCGGGGGAGAGGGTGGCCGGGTGCTTCTGTCGACGGTGAGCCGAAACGGCGAGGTCCGGGCACCTTGAAGCTTTGGCGCCAATCTGAGTTTCACGAGCGGTTCTGCTCGGTAAACCTTGGAGGAACTTTGGAGGGGCTAGAGCACGTCCAGGCGCTACTTTTTGGTATGGATGGCCCGAGCAGCCGAGCTCAGCAGGCGGTGGTCGATCGGGTGAAAGAGCTATCGGTGGTGCTCGGTGTGGACGAAGTAGCCGCGGCAACCGAGCTGAGGAGGAGGAGAAGTAGAGCTGGGGTACGCGGGCGGCCGCTCTTATCGCCCACGCGCGCGCGCCGATGTCGGCCAGCGAGAACCAGCTCGGTGGCTCGGTGAGGACGTCGGGTGGAGAGCTTTTCTGGGAGCTGTCGCGCCGTGATCGCCCGGGAAACAGAGAGAGAGGGAAAAACAGTCGGTTTGTTTGCTTTGGGTGGCTGACAATTGGGCCGCACCTCCCCCTTTTGTTTAGGCAAACTTTTCTGATATTTTTCCATCCAGCAACTCAACATTAAAGGCTTTACTTCATCCCAAAGTTAAGATTGAATTTGCAGAATTCAAATGGTTTGAATTCTGGTGTAGAATTTGAATGGGGTTTGATCATTTGAATTTGAAAAGGAGTTTGAATTCTCCACTTTGTATTGCCTCAAAAATATAGCAAACCAGCTCCAAAGTTTCCAATTTT
Source organism: Neostapfia colusana (assembly GCA_030760725.1). Lineage (NCBI taxonomy): Eukaryota > Viridiplantae > Streptophyta > Magnoliopsida > Poales > Poaceae > Neostapfia > Neostapfia colusana. The sequence continues at coordinate 78,733,847 of JASWHV010000007.1, read as the reverse complement.
TGGCATGGATGCTTATTAAAAGGTGGAGAACACATTTGTGAAACCCAATTTTCAAATTGAGGGAATTGGAATTTGAAACTGAATTTGAAATTCAGATTAGATGGCTTTTCCTTTTAATCCCAAACAAATATGAAAACTCCTCCAAATGAGCTGAATTTTGGAAGGTTGAATATTTGGAATATGAAGATCCAAGCTGTGCATTTAGATCTCCATGTTTGGAAGTTTTGGAAAGTCTAAACCCTCACTTTGAACTTACACCATTATGATTCAAAATTTTAATTACCCTCATTTTTCATAAGTGTACATGAGCTGAATTTTCTTGCTACCACTTTTGGGGATTTTACATTACATTCCTCCCCCCTTAAAAAGAATCTCGTCCCGAGATTGATGAGTAGGGACAAAGCGGGGAGGATGACTACTGAACATAAGCCTCTAATAACTCCGAATGATTGCGTTGCAAGTACTCCTCGCTTTCCCACGTAGCTTCATCAGCGGTGTGGTTGTTCCACAAGACTTTGTAAAATCGCAATGTCCAATTTCTTGTGGCGCGAGTCTTCTCGTCGATAATCTGTATCGGATACTCAGAATAACTGAGATCCGGTTGAAGATCCTCAATGTTATCCATATGAACTGCGGTTGGGTACTTAAGAAACTTCCGTAGCTGAGAGACGTGGAAAACATTGTGAATACCCGAAAGTGATGCCAGTAGCTCCAGACAATAGGCCACGGGTCCGCATATCTCAGTGACAGCAAACGGCCTGATGAATCGCGGAGCAAGCTTTCCCTTCACTCCGAACCGATGAACCCCTTTCATCGAAGTGAAGAGGTCGACGTCTTTTGTCTGCATAACTCTTCTGCCGAGATTGAGCAGCCTTTAAATTGGCTTGAATCACTCGCACTCGTTCCTCGGCTTCATTCACAAGATCAATTCCGTAGACCACTCTCTCGCCTGACTCACACCAATTCAGCGGTGTGCGACACTTCCGGCCATAAAGAGCTTCATACGGGGCCATCTTGATGCTGGATTGATAACCGTTATTATATGAGAATTCTGCTAACGGTAGATGGTCATCCCAATTCTTCCCATGATTGATGACACATGCCCGTAGCATATCCTCCAGAATCTGATTTATCCTCTCCGTTTGACCATCAGTTTGCGGATGATACACTGAACTCTGAATTAACTTGGTTCCCAAGGAAGCATGCAGTTGCTCCCAAAATCTGGATACGAACAATGCACCTCGGTCAGACACGATGGTGCGGGGAACCCCGTGTAAACACACGATTCTCGAGATGAACAGCTCCACATACTTCTTTGCCACATATTTGGTATGGACTGGAATAAAATGAGCTGTCTTGGTCAAACGATCGACGATTACCCAAATAGAATCATGCTTGTTGCTGGTCATGGGTAAACCGACGATGAAGTCCATACTTATGTCTTCCCACTTCCATGCTGGAACCTTCAGCGGTTGAAGTGGTCCGGCTTTCCTCATATGGTCGGCTTTAACCCGCCGACACGTATCACATTCGGATACGTATTTCACAATTTCTCTTTTCATCCGTGTCCACCAGAACTTAGATTTCAAGTCCTGGTACATCTTATTGCTGCCCAGATGAATGGAATACTTGGATAAATGTGCTTCATCCAATATCTTGCTCTGCAGTTTCATGTTTTGGGGTACCACTATGCGGTTGTTAAACCATATAGTACCCTCTTCATATTTGTGGAACATCTTCAACTCATCGCTGTCCACTCTCCTCCGGATGTGAGATATACCTCTGTCTCTCTTCTGAGCCTCTACAATCTCATCTCGGAATGTAGGAATAGGAGCGAGGTTGAACAGCTATCCATAGGGAACTAGGCGCAGGCTTGGTTCACTTTCTTCATCTGCAGCCATGGCTAAATGGTGAACGTGGGCTTTTCGATTAAGTGCGTCGGCAACCACGTTCGCTTTGCCCGGATGGTAATGAATTTCAAGTTCATAGTCCTTGATCAGTTATAGCCATCTTCGCTGCCTCATATTCAATTCTTTCTGTGTGAAGATGTACTTCAAGCTTTTGTGGTCAGTGTAGAGATGTACTAGATTGCCTAGTAGATAATGTCTCCACATTTTCAACGCTAAGACCACTGCAGCTAGTTCAAGATCGTGCGTCGGGTAATTCTGCTCATGACCCCTGAGTTGTCGGGATCCATACGCGACCACACATCCTTCTTGCATCAACACACAACCCAAACCAATGCCGGATGCATCACAATAAACATCAAACGGCTTCGTGGTGTCCGGCTGGGCCAAGAGTGGGGCTGTAGTGAGATACTTCACTAAAGTTTGAAAAGCTTGTTTGCATGAACTGCTCCAATCATACTTAGTGCTTTTCTTCAACAGCTCCGTCATAGGTTTAGCGACTTTGGAGAAGTTTGGAATGAATCTCCGTAATAACCCGCTAAACCTAGGAAACTCCTCACTTCATGAACAGATGTTGGAAATTTCCAATTCAGCACTTGCTCGATTTTACATGGATCCACAGTGATGCCTTCCGCTGAAATAATATGCCCAAGAAACGGCACTTTGCTGATCCAAAACTCACATTTACTGAACTTTGCATATAGCTTGTGATCTCTCAAGCGTTGGAGTACAATACGCAAATGTTCAGCATGTTCTTCTTCTGACTTAGAATAGACCAAGATGTCGTCGATGAAAACCACGATGAACTTATCTAACTCCGGCATAAACACCGAGTTCTTGAGATACATAAAGTGAGCCGGAGCATTGGTCAAACCAAAGGACATGACAAGATATTCATAAAGACCATATCTTGTTGAGAACGCCGTCTTAGGTACACCTTCTGCCCGGATTTTTATCTGGTGATACCCGGACCGAAGATCCATCTTGGAGAATACCTTAGCACCCACTAGTTGATCAAACAAAATATCGATGCGCGGTAGTGGATACTTATTCTTGATAGTGACAGCACTCAGTGGACGATAATCTACGCATAGTCTCAAAGTTTCGTCCTTCTTCTTCACGAAGAGTGCAGAACAGCCCCAAGGTGATGAACTTGAGCGTATAAAACCTTTGTCCATGAGGTCATTCAGCTGCTCCTTCAATTCTGCTAGCTCCTTTGGTGCCATTTTATATGGTCGCCGAGAAATAGGTGTTGTTCCCGGTGCTAGTCCAATCTTGAACTCTACATCACGTTCGGGCGGCATGCCCGGCAAGTCTTTGGGAAACACATCTGGATATTCACATACCACTGGAATATCCTCAAGTCTAGGAGCTTCAATCTGATGCACCTCTGCAACTCGTTGTGATGGATCCACAAGATTCAATGTGTTGCAACCGTGTATTGGGGAATTCAGTTGGACAGTCCGAGAGCTAATGTCAAAGATAGCTCCATAATGTGTCAACCATGACATCCCCAAGATAATATCAATCCTTTGGCCTTTGAGTATGATAAGGCTCGCAGGATAGATGTTTCCACCAAAACATAAAGGTGCCCGAGAGACCATCTCATCTGTTGATATCTTGCCTCCGGGTGAGCTGATATGAAACGGATGCTTAACGGTGCTAAATGGAAGATTATTCTTCAGCACGTAGTCTCTGTTAATAAAATTGTGGGTGGCCCCGGAATCAAATAACACGAAAGTGGGCTGTTCATGTAACTTGAACATGCCCGCTAAAACTGGTTTGCCTTTTTCAATGTCCTCAATAGCAGTGTAATTAAGCCTGCCAGCTTTTGAAAGATTCTTCTTTGAATGTTCATGATGCTGATCTGAGCATTGACGAGACAACACACGAGTGTGACTGCTCAGCACCATGACGGTTTCGTGTTGTAGAAATCCTCAGCTCTCTACTAACATGAGGTGGAGATAATTCGTGCGTAGCTGGTTGCGGTAGGGTTGCACGAATAATGTCTGACCGCTGCTGTTGAGGTGGAGGCTCATAAGTGATCAACTCCAGCCGTGTTTGTGAGAGTTGCACCACAGGCTGAATTTGTTGCCTAACTGGCGAGTAATACCGCACTCGATAGTTCGGAGGAACCTCGATATCACTCTCCGGCGGTATACTCCTTTAATGATAGCGGCATTTACCAACTCATTGTAAATACCGTTATTGAACAAAGTCACTTGTTCCTGAAGTTCGACATTTAAACCTCGGAAGAAATACTCGCATTTCAACGCTTCTGAGTGTACCATATGAGCGGCGTATTGCATCAAGTCTTCAAATTCTTTGAAGTACTCGTACGCACTCCTTTACCCTAGCTTTAACTCCAGAAAGTCTTGATACTTTGTTCGAAGAATTCCCGAACAAATGTGATGTGCCCGGAAAACAGTCCGGAATTCATTCCATGTCACTCGATGATCTTCAGGAAGAGTAGCGATGTACTCCGCCCACCAAGCTCCAGCGGCTCCGTGGAGTTGTTGAGCAGCAAATAGAGTGTTCTGATATTCATCGCACTCAAGCATATCGAACTTGGCTTCAATACATTGGAGCCAATGAGCCGACTCCAACAGTTCTTTTGCTTCCGAGAAAACCGGTGGTTGTCTTGCTAAGAAATCCAGATAAGTGCTTGGCGGGGGATTTTGCTGTAGTGTCTCCTGTCGTATGCTTTGTTGCACCAACAGATCCAGAGATTCAGCCATCTTTGTCAAGATTTCCGCCAATCCGGTTGATGATGTCGGCACTTCTTGTCGTGGCGAATTACTTTCGCCGTGACTCGACTGACCAACCTCACTCCTGGGATGAGCACGATCCATGCTGCAAGAGTGAGCAATTTACGGTTAAAATTCAAAGTTTAAACTCAACTTAATTGAAAACATGACCGTAAAAGCATCACATCAATATTGCAGCATTACACAAGCTAACTAGGGTTTCGACAATACTGAAATCTATCAAATGTGAGCAAGTTTGTCCAAACCCTTAATTCCAACAGTAGGACAAACTGAAAAATAACTCAAGAACATGGTATGGAGCTTAGAGAAGTCTAAGATATCCCTGTCCACAACAAGTCTCAAGCTAAATGACAATAAATACTACTCTGTTCAGAATGACCAATAGGTCTTAATCCCAGAATTTGAATATGACAATGGCAATTTCATGTCAAGTTGAATATAAAAGTTATAGTTAACTTCAATATATTTCCAATGACTATTCATTTGCCTTCATATCAGTTCTGGATCAAAAGTTGTGATATTTCAAAGTCGACAGAAATCTGGAACAATTTTGACAGCACCTCCTTTGAAAGTAGCTATTTTGTCCGCAAGATTTTATCACTTTAAACTCCAAATCTGGAGAAACTTTGAACTACAAAGTCATAGTATATATCACAAGCTTTCCAACAGTGTATTACTTAACCCTTAGAAAATTTTCTACAGAAATTTATGGTCGAAACAGAAATTTCCAGAGAGCAATTTGTGCCTGCCCTGTTTTTGGGCAGTTCACACTCCTCTGAGAATTTCATCCATTTGGAGGGTGATTCTGATCTGACGTTCTACTGAAGAGTTGTAGAAGACTTCGATAGCTTTCCAGAAATGTATCACTCACCTCCATTGGTTCAACCAAACAAATGTTATGTCCTGTTCAAGTTCAGCAAATATTCAGCCGAAAACAGGGGAGGTTATTCCTAAGTCTTGGTGAATAAATCTATACTCCCAATTGACTCTTAGTTCAATATAGGAGTTCATTACCCCCTAATGGAATCCTAGACTCCAAATTTACTCTTTTTCTTTTCAAACCTTCTCTTTTTATGCAGTTTCAAAACACATCACGGTACTATGTTTCCTCACCAAATTAAAATCCTAACCGGCTTTATACCCGGCGTATACGTCTCAAGTGGTGGCACTAAAACGATCACTTACAAACGTTGTCTACACGACATGTACTAACATGGTTAAGGTACCTGCAGAAAACCACTCATTAATGATGCACACATTGGTTTATCATTTCAGGCAGGTCCATATCATAGTAAAAACATACTCCCCGTATTATTGCCATACGGGCCGTCCTTGAGTCAAGCCACGTCTCAAGGTACATGATCGGGTTATTCACCACCCGACGGGGGCTCCACACCTTTGCAATAAAGAACAACGGTAGAACAGCGCTTTCGTATGCCTCATAGGACATGAAGAGTCCTACAGAACACACTTCGTGTTACAAACCACACGATGGGGTCTCCTCCTCTTGCCCCTGGGTTTGCGCACTGGAGGCTAGTGCATTTCATATGTCTCTAAGACATGAAGAGTCTTAAAATACATATTCACTTCCCGTCTGATGTGACCAGTGGTCCTGATCTTCCGAAAGGTTCTGATAACTCTCGATTTGGTGGAGACTTGACACAAATTGATCCGGCTTACAAACAACACGTTCTGAACCCTGCAATTGCAGCACCACGTCTCCTCAGGTTATCAACCAATATTGCGCGGTTGACCTCGCAAAGAAGGCTAATCCTTGCCTGTGAATCGAAGAACACAAGCAAGAACAAGAAAGAATGCAACCAAATTGCTGAAAGATATGAAGCACTCAAGTTGGGGTCTCACAAACCGATGAACGGCGAAACTGTTCTTGACAGAATAATCTAAGAAAAACGCAGCTGTTTGTGACGGTGGCTAGGGGGTATAAAGGAGGTGGAGGACGACCAGTGGGGTGATGGGGTCGTGACCTAACCCTAAGACACGTACATAATGGACTTGGACTCGATACAAGGCCCAATGGCCCAACTAGGTGATGCAACACCCTGATAGACTCTGAACTTTATATTGTTTCGATGTTTCCCGTCGAAACCGAGGGAATTGTGGCCAGTTCCATTGGAAAGTGTATCCTCTCAGCTTTCCGTGCATATGTAGAACGTCAAAAACGGAGTCCGTATGCCTCCTGTGCATCCATTTTAAGGTGGACTGCTCCTAGGCCCGAGTTGGACTCGAGTTTGAGTTGGGCTCGGTCTCCAACTTCTTGTTGGCGTATTTTATGGTCCTCCACGCCTCCAAACCCCTGTCCATGTATCTCCATGTCCTCTCCATGGTTCCTAATCAAAATTAATCCATTAGGTAGCAACATACTCTCAACATTCACATATAAAGAATTGTTCAGGAACGAGCTCACCTCTAAATTCAATTTTCGTGCTCGAGCTCTAGTAATTGGACCTTGCATGTCTACCATGTGAGTGTTGTGTATATCTGCAGGAGTGATGTCCACATCATCCTCCCCCTCTTGCATTGGAGTCGTCCTCGACTCAAGCTCATCTTCTTCTCCCAAATATGGTCTCAAATCTGAAATGTTAAAGGTGGAACTAACCCCAAACTCGGGAGGCAACTCAAGTTTATATGCATTATCATTAATCTTCTCAAGTATTTTAAAAGGACCATCAGCTCTAGGCATCAATTTAGACTTTCTCAGTTCTGGAAATCTATCCTTTCTCAAGTGTCACCAAAATAAATCATCCGGCTCAAGTCTAACTTCTTGCCTACCTTTACTACCAGCAATTCTATATTTTTCATTCATCTTTTCAATATTGTGTTTAGTGGTCTCATGAATTTTCAAAATAAAATCAGCACGTTCCTTTGCATCATTATGAGTTCTCTCACTAGTAGGTAAAGGCAAGATATCAATAGGAGCACAAAGATTGAATCCATACACTACCCGAAAAGAACTTACCTTGGTGGTAGAATGTGTTGCCCGATTATATGCAAACTCCACATGTGGCAAACATTCTTCCCACATCTTTAAATTTTTCTTCAAAACAGCTCTCAACATGGTGCCCAAAGTGCGGTTCACTACTTCTGTTTGCCCATCAGTTTGTGGGTGACATATTGTAGAGAACAACAGTTTTGTACCCAACTTGTTCCATAGGGCGCCAAAAGTGACTCAAAAATTTAGCATCACGATCTGAAACAATAGTAGAAGGCATACCATGCAAGCGAACAATCTCTTTGAAGAAAAAGGTTGGCAATATGTACAGCATCATCAATTTTCTGACACGGTATAAAATGTGCCATCTTAGAAAAACGATCCACCACAACAAAAAAGCTGTCCCTCCCCCTCTTAGTCCTAGGCAATCCCAAAAAAAAGTCCATAGAGATATCCGCCCAAGGAATGAAAGGAGTGGGAAGAGGCATGTATAAACCATTTGGATTCAAACGGGACTTAGCTTTCTGACATATGGTGTAGCGAGCCACAAACAGCTCTACATCTCTCCTCATCTTTGGCCAAAAGAAATGTGTGGCCAGAACATCCTCCGTCTTCTTTGCGCCAAAATGGCCCATCAAACCTCCACCATGTGCCTCCTGTAATAATAAAAGACGAATGGAACCAACTGGAATGCATAGGCGGTTAGCTCTAAATAAGAATCCATCATCTAGTACAAATTTATTCCAGGTATGACCTTTCTATAATGCAGCAACACATCTTTAAAATCAGCATCAAGAGAATATTGTTCTTTAATTGATTCAAGTCCAAAAATTCGACAATCAAGTTGGGACAGCATATTATATCGTCTAGACAATGCATCAGCGATCAAATTATCCTTCCCTTTCTTATGTTTAATGACATAAGGAAAAGACTCAATAAATTCAATCCATTTTGCATGTCTACGATTTAGATTATTTTGAGAACGAATATGCTTTAGCGATTCATGATCAGAATGAATAACAAATTCTTTAGGCCATAAATAATGACGCCATGTCTCTAAGCATCGTACGAGAGCATAAAATTCTTTATCATATGTGGAGTAATTCAGGACAGGACCATTAAGTTTTTCACTAAAGTATGCAACCGGTTTACCACCTTGCAGTAAGACAGCACCAATGTCAACTCCACTAGCATCACATTCAAGTTCAAAAGTCTTACTAAAATCAGGAAGTTACAGCCATGGTGCGTGTGTGAGCTTGTCCTTCAAGGTGTCAAAGGACTCCTCTTGTGCTTTCCCCCAATGGAACACCACACCTTTCTTAGTCAACTCATGCAATGGGGCAGCAATAGTGCTAAAATCCTTGACGAAACATCGGTAGAAACCTGCAAGACCAAGAAAACTCCTTACCTGTGTGATGGCTTGAGGTATTGGCCAGCTCTTGATCGCTTGAATTTTCATCTCATCCACCTCAATTCCCTGTGGAGTCACAACATAGCCAAGAAAGGAAACTCGATTCGTACAAAAGATGCACTTCTCAAGGTTACCAAATAAACGTGCATCTCTCAAAGCATTAAAAACAGCACGTAAATGATCCATATGTTCATCCAATGACTTGCTATAAATAAGATATCATCAAAGTAAACCACCACGAATTTTCCAATAAAAGCTATCAAGACCTCATTCATCAAACGCATGAATGTACTTGGTGCATTAGTTAAACCAAAAGGCATTACTAACCACTCAGGCGACCCAAATTTGATTTTGAAAGCTGTTTTCCATTCATCTCCCAATTTCATTCTTATTTGGTCGTAACCACTACGCAAGTCAATCTTAGTGAAAATTATAGAACCACACAACTCATCAAGCATGTCGTCTAGCCTAGGAATAGGATGACGATACCTTACAGTAATATTGTTAATGGCTCTACAATCAACACACATACTCCAAGTACCATCTTTCTTAGGAACCAAAAGTACAGAAACAGCACAAGGACTAAGGCTTTCACGTACATACCCACGGTCCAAAAGGTCTTGGACTTGCCGCTGAATTTCCTTAGTCTCCTCGGGGTTGGTCCTATATGCAGCACGGTTTGGCAAAATTGCACCTGGAATCAAATCAATTTGATGTTCAATCCCTCTCAAAGGTGGACGTCCCGGCGGTATCTCAGCTGGAAAAATATACTCATACTCTTGCAACAAGTTAGTAACTTCTGGAGGCAAAGACCTAGCAATATCATCAATGGAGAACAAAACTTGTTTGCACACCAATGCACAGCAAATATCATGATCAGAAATTTCAGCAAGGTCTGATGACATGACCCCACGGTCTTGTCGAGCCAGGATCACGCTGAGGTGTGCTGCGTTGCACAGCACCGGATAACACATGTCAAAGGTACAAAGAGGAAGCGAAATTTTATTACATAAACGAGTTTATGAACATGTTTACATCAAAATAGGTCCAGTCTACACTCACGGGCGTAGACTACGCATCAAGTCCACGTTCAGCCCTTGAACGTGTCCATGCTAGCACACACGCACACTAACTCTGCGGCGTGCACGACTCCCACTCGACGGGGTTCCCCTCCTGGGGTTCCGTCTCCTCTTCGGGAGTCCCTTCCTCATAGAACCCTGCAAAAGCTTCAAACACAAGCAGTGAGCACGAAGGCTCAGCATGTCTGACCAGTCTCACCTAAACATGGAACTTCTACATGAGGGGTGATGGGTACAGGAGGTAAAACCATTTGCAAAGGACTCGCCTAATTATTGGGACCTTACATTCAAATTTTAGCAGCAGATTGTGGGGAACCTTACGCTAAAGTACATGAGAGAGCTGCAATCAAACAAGAAACACATTTCTCTCATGTACTTTGCCCAAAGTTGAAATGAACTTTAGTTAGCTCTAAACTACAGCAAGTCATTAGCAATCAAGTCCATCTTTCAATCAGCAACATTTTAACATGTAACTAGCCTGTTCTTTCTACGTCACAGTACAGTGAACAAGTGGTACTCACTGACCGCGTGGGACAGCGATTATAATCGATTTACACCTGCAGGGTTACCCGAATAACCCGTCACGTACGCCTGTACTCGATGTTGCCTACAACAACCATCACGGACGCCGTACGCAACTACCTTTCACTCGTTAGCCAAATGTTGAACCGGTCCAATCGTCCCGAGCAAGAGGTCTCTGCACGCGCATCTCAGTGCCGCTAGCCGATTGACACCTCGAGCTCTCGACCTACCCTCTGAACGACCAGCTATGCCTCAACACCCAGCTACCCGAGTTACATCGGTTTCCCGGTTCCCATATAGCCAGTAGGTCTTCGGTACTGTTCTAGCTTGTTCAACAGGCCCGCACACGGCTTGATCCTCAATTGACACAAGCGGAGCTACAGCACACAGGCCAAAAAGTCCTGCTGCCCTTACTCTCCGTTCGGTCTCATCTTTCTTGCCATGTGTATCATGTGCTATCTCTACCCGAGCGATGTGCCTCTAGCCTATTCTCGCGAGTAGTTCCAACTACTCGACTTGTACTGAATCCTACTCTATCATAGCATTGCAGAAGCTAACGGGGTTGGTAATCCTAATCCCAATCCATGGTTTTCTTGGCTATGCAGTGGGGTTTCCACACAAGACTCTAATGCAAAGAATCATAATACTCAAGTAAGTGCTCGAAACAATAAAAATTTGTAAAAACGGTTAATGCAAACCGGGGCTTGCCTTGCTGCTCTATGTCATAGGCTAGCTGTTCTTCCGGAGTAACGAAGTCTAGGACTTCGGGTTCCTCCTCGACCTTAGCGACTACATGATAGAAGAGGTACATGTATCAATTTAAATGCATTTGTATTAAGTTTGAAGTTGTGAAGTCTATAACTCTCACTACACAGACCCAATGACTGTGAAACTTTTACTGTGGCTTGGTTACAACCTAAACAGAGATTTGGTCAAGTTTTAGTTGCAGCAAAGCTCATTTGAGCCTTCCACAATTAATTATGTACTTGACCTTAATCGAAGGCTTTTAGGGTGTTCTAAGGATTTTCATGAAACAAACTATGACTTTCTGAAAACTAGATTTTCAGAGGGTTCTAATGGAGTTGGTCTCACTTAATTTGAAGGTTCCTAGCTAAAGATATGAGCTAAACAATTTCAGAGAAAATTCTGAAAATGTTTCTGGACATTTTCTATTTTCTCTGGAACAGTTTCACTAATCACACCATTAGGTGGATCAAATGAGCTCAAATGGATCTGAAATTTTTATGGTAGATCAAGGATATTTTGGTGAACATCCCAGCAAAATTTCAGGATTTTCCTCCAAAGGATTCTCCAGCTAAAAATTCCAAACTCTTTAAGTTTTGAGGAATTAATTCTGGAGAAATAAGGATTTTCATGAAGTGAAACTTGGTTTGTTGGAAAGTTCTCAGAGAGCTGAATCCAACAAAATTTGGTTCACTCAATTTGGAGTTTTCTAGACAAAGTTACGAGGATTTGAAGTTTGGAAGAAATCTGAAAATCAGGGGAAAAAGTTTAAACTCTCGGGGGCCCGCGGGGACACGTGTTGAGCACGGAGGTGTCCGGCACACCGAGGCCCACAGGGTATTTGCGCGCCAGCACAGCCGATCCCGGCCACACCTCATCCCGATTTAAAATTCTTCAGCCGCTGACACGTGGGCCATCCGGCTTCATCTTCCTCCCGCCGCTCTCTCGCGCCCGCGCCGCCGACCTCGCCGGAGCAGACCCGGAGCTCGCCGGCTCACCGCTGCCGGACCTCCCATGGTCTGAAACTAGCTGCCAGGGGGTTGTCGACATCGAGGAACACGTCGGTGGTGTCAGGTCAGGCTGGGGGTGACCTGAAATAGCCCGGCGACGTGCCGCGGCCTCGGTTGAGGTTCGGCGCCGTCGACCGTGGGTTCTAACCCGCCAACACCTCGAACAAACGGTCCTACAGCATCAGTGTACCTCTAGGAAGCTCGACAAGGTGTCAAAAGGGTTCAGGGATGGCGGCAAGTCGGTCGGCACCATGTGACCGATCGTGCCCGCCATGACCGCCCTTGATCGAGCTCGAAATTCGTCACTCCTAGACAGTTTCACGCCACGGATGCAGAAAAGAACTTGATCGTCGGCTAGTCCAGCGTCTATGTGCAAGATTTGATAACCACCGAAAGATCATAGAGCGAGAATTTGAAGAATCCGTACCGGAAGCTCGGTTTACGGTCGCTGGAGCAAAAACTGGAAATTCTTTGTGGATTCTTCACAGTTTGCTTCCAAACTTGGAGGAGAGCAGCACGGTGGTCACGCGCTCCTGTTGCCCTGGACCGTGAAAACGCCTGTGGAACACTGTCCACGGGCGCCTGATTCTCGGCTGAGGCTAGGTCGCCGCGGTGGCGATCGTTTTCGGGCAAAGGAGGTCGGAGCTCGGGGTTTCTGGCGTTGGGGAGGTGGAGTACGACCTCAGGTTGCTGTCTAGCAGCTCAGGAACGAAGGAGGAGATTGTTTTGCTGGTTTTCCCGATTGAGTAGAGAGCTGCGGCGAGAAACAATGCCACTGCTCGGGTTTGCACGCGAGAAGATAAAGCCGGCCGACTCCTGCTCGGCTGAGGCGGTGCCGGTCACGTGGGGGTGCGAGCGAGCCGCCCTGGGCGCCAGCGCGCGAAGAGGGGAAGAAGCTGGTGGCGCCGGTAGCTGCTCGGTGGCACAGCCGACAGCTGCTCGGTGGAATTTCCCACCGAGGCTGTGACTTTGTGTGCAAGTTTTGCCTCCTTCTCTCTATGACATGTGGGTCCCACCCGGGGTTTTAACCTCTGAAATTTACTCCTAATCACTGTTATAAACAGTGAGCCCCAAAATACCCCTGGTGATTCAAATTATTCACCCATGAGCCATTTGAATTGAGTAGAATTCAAATTGGGTTTGGTTTGAATGAATTTCAGCACAAGTTCAGTTTTGAATTCAAATAAAGTTTGAATTTGTCCCACTTAGCTCATGTCAAGATCGACTCCAAATGGAGTGAAAATTGGTGTGTGAGCTTATAAAAATGTGCTGAATAAGAATATGCCTCCCACTTTTAAATTCATGGGATAAAAACAGTTTGAATTTGAATATGGTTTCAAACTGTCCTCTTTCTAGCTGTACCCAAAATGACCTCAAAAAGGTTTTGAATTTGGGTGAAACTTGTCACACCCGGTTTCTCCGAAGAACAACCGAGTGAATATCACATGTATTCCAGGATCATTTTCTCATACATGTAATGACAAATAGTGAAGCATCATTTATTACAAGCCATGTGTCGAATATGTCTTACAACGCATACGTCTCGATGGACGATAATAAGTTCATAACATGTAAATAAAATAGCAGCGAAATATTATTCTTGTGGGCTCCATCACAGGCGTTGCCCGGGGGACTCCATGAACCTAAAATCCTTCTTCGGGTCCGAAGTCTTGATCATTAAACACCACATCATTCTCTTGACTTGAGCAGCAATATAAACCAACAAATATGCAAGTTTGAGTACCGTTGGTACTCAGCAAGTGGGGGAAGGTTATGTCATGCATGGCCAGAGCAAGGAGAGGTTGAAATCATGGTCAAGGACACTTGCCTTCTTCTTGCTGCTCTGAGAATGGAAAGTCTTGGTCTTGGAAGTGGAGAACTTGCTCTGGGGCAGGTTCTACTCATGCCAATACACATAGCAAAAGAAAACAACAATCCATAAGACATATTTCACACTTTCACTTCATACAAACCACACATACATACCTATGAAAGTCATTCACATTACTAAGTGTTGTGGTTATCCTAGATGTGTTGATTTTTGGCCTACATGCACTTTTAAACATATTTATATTATTTCTAACTTTTGTATTCAGATTTCTGTTTGCACACCATATATGAATTTCCAATTTAAACAAATTCTTTAATACACTCTTTAGCTATCAAGTTTGCATGGAAGGTAATTTCCTACTCCAAATGGGTTTTCAGATCTTCTACCAAATCCTAAACTGAAGTCTTTGGATTTGGATACTTCATTTATCATTTTCTAGTTATGCATACCTATTTTCCTATATTTTCCAGATTTATTTTCTATGCCTAAAAGTGAGTTTTAATATTAAATAGTAGGGCATATCATCTAAACAGAATAGGTTCTGATCTAAAATATTAAATAATATATTTTGGAACTTCTCCTCTGATGTGAACTAATTTAAATTTATTTTACTAATTTTCAGAATTATTTCCTAACCTAAAAATGTGTCCCTATAACTAATAAATGTGAAAAATCAATTAAACAGATTCATTTCAGCTTAAAATCTACTTTTAACTCATTCTAAAGTTTTCCAAGTGCTAGGAGAGTTTAAATTTGAATTTACAATGTGTTTGTCTCACCTTTTAAATTTTAAATCCTAATCACATATTCAAATTCCTAAATTTAATATCATATAGGGTTAAAACGGTAAACTCACCCCACTACAGGGTCTATTATATTATTTCATAAATTTCCAGGGGTCTAACTACACATAACGGAGGGGTTTTCCTAATTTTTATTAAGTCCAGGGGCTAAAACTGATTTTTAAATGAATTTACATGAATTTACATGAATTTCTGAAGTTCCAGGGGCTAGATCAGAAGTTTTCGGGGCTAGCTCGTATTTTCCGAGATCCCCAGGGGGTAACGCGTAAGAGTCCCAGACTTTATAATGCGGGGCCGACGTGGACCATCCGATTTAAAACAGACGGCTCAGATTAGATCGCCGAACCGGTACGCGTGAGTTTTAATTCTACCGTGCGATTTAAAATAGACGGCGCACAAGCGGCCACGTCGCCCTGGCCGGAGCCAGCCCGCGCTGACCGGCGGCGCGCGGCGGCGGGAGGCGGCGATCTCGTCGGAAAACTTCGGATCTTCGTCTATTCCTCCTAAAACTGGGATTTCATGGCATAGATCGGTAGAGGGGAGGTCGGGGATCTCACCTCGGGGTTTTTCTTGAGCTCGGAGGCCCTGGAAGACGGTCGGCGACGTGGTCCGAGGTTGAACCGCTGCGGTGCTCGTCGGAGCTGTGCCTAGAGTGCAAACCACCGAGTTTTATGCACCTGCATGATTCCCCGGAGGCGGTGGAACAAGCTCGGCGCGTTAGATCAGAAATCCCGAGCGAAGATCGAGAGAAAACGGCCGGAGAAGCTCTGGTTCTCACCGGGAGGAAAAACAGGCAAGCAGGATGAAAAAAACGGGCGATGCCGGCGCTTATATAGACGAGGGAGGGCGGCGTTCGGTTGGGATCGAGCTGGAGTCGTCCAGAACCGAAATTCGGCTGGGGGAATGCGGTTTCCGGGGTGGTTTGGATTCGGCACGGGGAATAGTCCCGGCGGTTGGCGCGATCGCGCGAGGAAGAAGATGACCGCGGGCCCCGCGTGTCAGTGAGAAAGAGAGGGGAGCGCGTGGCTGCGGGCTGGCGCGGGAAAAGATGGGCCGGCAGGTGGGTTTCGTCCCACTGGCCGGGGTTTTCTGTTTTTCTTTTTCTTTTTCCATTTCTTTTCTGGTTTTGATTTGAATTTGAATTCCAAATTAAATTTGATTTTCTGCACCACATGCAATACGTCCAAAATTTTTTAAATTCCCCTCTTAACAGGATTTTGGGGTGTTACAGCTCTACCCCCCTTAAAAGAAATCTCGTCCTCGAGATTGGTGGTTCTAGGGAAACAATTCAGGAAACTGTGTCTGAAGCTCGTCTTCTCGCTCCCATGTGGCTTCCTCTTCCGAGTAAGTCTTCCACTGCACCTTGCACATCCGGATTCTTTTATTTCTTGTGAGGCGTTCCATTGTCTCCAAAATCTTGACCGGTTGCTCGGCATAAGACAGATCCTCTCGTACATCAACCTCATTCATGGGTAACATCTCTTTAGGCGTCCTTACACATTTCTTGAGCTATGACACATGGAATACATCATGCACATCCGATAGGCGAGACAGTAGTTCTAGTTGATATGCCACTTCGCCTTTCCTCTCCAGAATTTGAAAGGGTCCGATGTATCGAGGTGATAACTTCCCTTTCACCTTGAACCGACGAAGTCCTCGAATAGGGGACACCTTGAGGTAGACATAGTCCCCCACATTGAAAACGAGCTCTCTTCTCCGTACATCGGCATAGCTCTTTTGTCGTGTCTGTGCTATCCTCAAGTTGTTGCGAATTTCCCTCACTTTCGCCTCGGCTTCTTGTAGTACCTCGGGTCCAAACACTTTACGTTCCCCGGCTTGGTTCCAAAATAGTGGAGTTCTGCACTTTCTCCCATACAAAGCCTCAAACGGTGACATCTTCATACTAGCCTGATAGCTGTTGTTATAGGAGAACTCCGCATACGGTATGTTCTTATCCCAACTCCGATTGTTTTTGAGTGCACACACTCTCAGCATGTCCTCAAGGATCTGATTGGTCCTTTCCGTTTGTCCGTCAGTCTGAGGATGATAGGTAGAGCTAAATTTCAGATGAGTTCCCATGGTTTCATGTAACTTCTGCCAGAATCTTGAGGTGAATTGTGTCCCTCGATCTGACACTATCTTCTTTGGCACTCCATGGTAACACACGATCCTTGACATGTATAATTCTACCAGTTTGGATCCGTTGTAGCTTTCTTTCACGGGAATGAAATGAGCTACCTTGGTTAGCCTGTCAATGATGACCCATATCGAATCATATCCCGATTGGGTCCTAGGCAATCCCACTATGAAATCCATACCGATTTCTTCCCATTTCCATTCAGGCACTTTGAGTGGTTGCAATAATCCCGTGGGTCGTTGATGTTCTGCTTTCACCAACTGACATGTGTCACAGAGGGCAACATGTTCCGCGACATCTCGCTTCATGCCATACCACCAATATCTGCTCTTGAGGTCATGATACATCTTCGTACTCCCAGGATGAATGGAATAGTCGGAATCATGAGCTTTCTTCAAAATCATTTCACGGATATCTTTTACTTCAGGCACACAAATTCTTTTCCCATGCCACACCGTACCTTGTTCATCCTCTCTGAACCCAGGGGGTTTATTTTCCTTGATGAGTTCTCTAATCTCTTGTATCTTCTCGTCATTCTTCTGACCATTTCGGATGTCTTTCTCTAATGTGGAGTCCACTTCCATGGCGATGGCTTCACCACTATTCACCAGACATAGATTGAGTTTTATAACATCTTCCTTCAATTCTGCAGGCATGTCTTTCAAGCTCAACCTATTGACCTGCACCTTCCGACTTAAAGCATCTGCTACGACGTTCGCTTTCCCAGGATGATAGTTGATGACCACATCAAAGTCGTTGATTAGCTCTAACCATCTCCTTTGTCTGAGGTTGAGATCTGGCTGTGTGAATATATACTTTAAGCTCTTATGATCTGTATATATCTCTGTCCTCTTCCCCATCAAGTAATGCCGCCAAATCTTCAACGCGTGTACCACTGCAGCTAGCTCTAGGTCATGTGTAGGATAGTTCTTCTCGTGTTTCCGGAGCTGCCAGGATGCATAAGCCACGACATGCCCTTCTTGCATGAGAACACATCCCAACCCATTTCCAGAGGCATCGCAGTACACCGAAAAGTTCTTCTGCATATCTGGCATAACTAGCACTGGGCTGTTGTCAATCTTTTCTTTAGGACTTGAAAACTCGTCTCGCACTGCGGCGTCCATGTGAATGTGATTCCTTTCTCCAACGGTTTGGTGAGGGGTCTCGAGATCTTGGAGAATCCCTCAATAAACCATCGATAATACCCAGCCAATCCCAAGAAGCTTCGAACTTCCCCGACATTCTCAGGGGTCTTCCACTTCTGTACATCCTCGATCTTGGCGGGGCCTATGGAGATTCCTCCCTCCGAGATTATATGTCCTAAGAAGGGAACTCTCTTCAGCCAAAACTCACACTTGCTCAACTTGGCATACAGCTGATGTTCTCTCAGCTTTTGCAACACCAACCTTAGATGTTTCTCATGTTCTTCTTCATCTTTGGAGAAGACGAGAATGTCATCTATGAAAACCACCACAAATTTGTCCAGATATTCCATGAATACCTTGTTCATGAGATACATGAAGTATGTTGGGGCATTAATTAGCCCGAAAGGCATGACTGTGTATTCATACAGTCCGTACCGAGATACGAAAGCTGTCTTTGGAATATCAGTTTGCCTTATCTTAAGTTGGTGGTATCCCGACCTGAGATCAATTTTCGAGAACACACAAGCTCCCCTCAACTGATCAAACAAGTCTTCAATGCGGGGTAATGGGTACTTGTTCTTGATGGTTACTTCATTCAACGCACGGTAGTCTACGCATAACCTTTGGGTTCCGTCCTTCTTGGGCACAAATATCACTGGAGCTCCCCATGGTGAGGAACTAGGACGAATGTACCCCTTCTCTGTCAACTCTCTTAAATGTTCCTTGAGTTCTTCCAGTTGTTTAGAGTCCATCCGATAATGTCTCTTGTATATCGGAGCTGTTCCAGGCACTAGCTCAATCGCGAATTCCACTTCACAATCGGGGGGCATACCTGGCAACTCCTCCGGAAAAACATCTGGATATTCCCTGATGATCCTGATCTCCTCCACTTCCGCCTCAACTTGATTTAATTTTATGTCCCTCCTAGGCTCTTGTATTGTTATGAACTTTACTCTTGTGCCACTAGGGTGAGTTAGTTCCACCGTTCTGGTCGAACAATGGATGATTCCTTTATGTTTGGTCAACCAATCCATGCCCAAAATAATATCTATCCCTTGTGAATCTATCACTATGAGGTTGGCAGTAAATACTACCCCATTAATGTCTAGATTCACCTTGGGACACACTTGTCTTGTCCTTATTTCTCCCCCTGGAGAGTTTACGGCTAGCATATGGTTCATTTGTGTTGTTGCTAAATCATGCTTCTTAACAAACCCTTGGGCAATGAACGAGTGGGTAGCACCAGAATCAAACAACAGGGTTGCAATGTGTAAATTGGCAGGAAACTTACCAACTACCACGTCAGGTGCCTCTTGCGCTTCCTCCATGGTCACGTGGTTCACCCGTCCTCACATCACATTCTGCTGTTGCGGCTGCACGGGCTTCTTCTTTGGGCACTTATGGGCGTAGTGCCCCACTTCACCACAGTTAAAACATTGTACCCCTACCTTAGGTGCCTGGCCTTTGTTGTCTTGGGGTTGGTTTGGGTTCCTTGTACTGCTGGTCGAGGTTGATATGTGGGGCGAGGCTGCTGTACAAACTGATGTTGTGGCTGTGCTGGTGCTGACGGAGGCCAAAAGTTCGGGTTGTACCCTCTGGGTGCTGAGTAGGGTACCGCAGCACGGCTCGTCTGCCCTCCGGGTTGCTGCATCAGACGTGGGCGTGTGTTGCTACCCGAGGCTTGGTGTGACCATCCCGCCTTCCCCTTGTTTTCATATTCCAAGGCCTTCAGCTTCCTTTCCACAACAAATGCTCTGTCCACCATCTTTTGGAAGCTTTCATACTCGTTGGAGGACATTGCACACAGCATTTCCACTGTAA
Organism: Neostapfia colusana; assembly: GCA_030760725.1. Taxonomy (NCBI): domain Eukaryota; kingdom Viridiplantae; phylum Streptophyta; class Magnoliopsida; order Poales; family Poaceae; genus Neostapfia; species Neostapfia colusana. Next base: position 78,713,719 of record JASWHV010000007.1, on the reverse strand, counting down.
GTCCTTCCACAAAGTAGTCATGTTTCTGCTCATCAGTCTCTATGTCCCGTGGTGCATAACGGGATAGTTGGGTGAATTTAGTGAGGTATTCCCTCACCATAATGCTTCCTTGCTGCAGCCCCAAGAACTCCTTTCTCTTGTTTTTAAGTTCACCACTTGGTATGTAATGGTTGCGGAAGCTACGCTTGAACTCTTCCCAAGTGATGTTCTCAGGGTCATGATGGGCGGCCACGTAAGCGGTCCACCAATCAGCAGCAGGTCCATGCAATTGGTGAGAGGCAAACAGCACCCTCTCATATCCTTGGCATTGTATGATCCTCATCTTGCTCTCAATGGTCTTTATCCAATCATCTGCCTCCAGAGGTTCAGCAGCACTTGCAAACTTTGGAGGTTGAGTCCCTAGAAATTCACTCAACCTTGGTTGGCGTGGTGCAGCTTCTGGAGGTGGAGCTTGGTGCAAGTTGGCCACCACTTGACTCAGGCTCTGGATGAGCTGATTCTGAATTTCAAGCATTTGGTGGATGGGATCAACTCCTTCCCGACGACCACCCCTGTCTTGCCCTCCGGAAAGGTGAGGGTTGCCGGCCTCATCGTTGTTGTTGGCGGGGATGGAACCACGACCCCTTCCTCTTCCGGCCATCTATCTTGATCAACCAAATGTCAATTTAAAGCATTACGTATTAACTTACCAACTTTGCTTGTTTAAACTTTAAAATTTTGAGACCTTATTTCATTTATATTTTCTGAAGATTTCATGTCTTACGCGAACATAAATGCACTCTTAATTCATATGGGTTCACACACCAAAGCAAAACAACCTGAAAACGAGGTTGTGGACAAACGCCCATGGCTTCCACAACTGATGTCACACACCAAGCATTGACACACCATTAACTAAGGTAACGACTCGACTACTCGGCAACCTGCTAAACTAAGGGAAAGGACTCTACACTACTCGTATCACTGAGCTGGCTCCTCGGGATCTTCCTCGTTATTGCCGCTGCCCTCTGACTCCGCTTTGTGTGGGGAAGCTGCTGGTGGTGAAGTGCGGCGACGCCTGATCGCCCGGCGATCTGGGCAGTCAGGAGTCCATGTGTCATTCACGGTGACACACAGTTCATTCCCATCTCCTCTTTCTCTCGCCCTCAAGCTGGCTCGAAGCAACGCCTCAGTCTCCTTCAGGGTGTCACGTACATCCTGAAGCTCCTGCTGACACTCCTGCAGTCGAGTGCTGAGCATAGCAGCATCCTCCAAGCACAAGTCCATGTGCTCATGGGAAGTCCCCTGCTGCACTGGCGGGTACTTGTACTCCGTTGTACCACTCTCACGCTGGAGGACATACATGTACTCAGTCCTGTCCAGGTGGCGACGATAGATGTGACTCTGGCAGGTGATTGCCTCCTAGGTGACATCCTTCTCCGCATCGACCTGTGTCGCTCGACAAGCTGGAGAGCGGTGGATCTTAAGCAGCTGATTTTCGTGGATAATCCTCATTTCTGAACTCCATTCTTCCCGCTTCTCACGGATGGTTCGGGTGGAGCTGTAGTGTATGATTAGCTTGCCCGTATTGCCGGCGGCTTGGAGCATGCGTCGAAGACGGCGCAACAAGCCTCCTACTGCCAATCCGTAGGAGAGGTACGTCACCGGACGGTTCTCCTCTCTCAGGGCAAGGGAAACTACGGGAACTCTCCCTCCGGTGGACTTGCGAGCGGTGCGGATCATGGGAACCATCTAAAACATAAAGCATTTAAACTTAAGTTAGATAAGATCTTAAACAAAATCCTATTTTGAATAAAAGTTGGGGTAAGATGAAGAAAGTGACCCCATTAAATAACACTTTTCAACCCACACCTTGTAAAATAGTTTTTAAGAAAATAGGGTCCTTAAATACGTCCATTTCTAACTAGGTCCACGTTCCTACGGGCAACCTTGGCTCTGATACCACTTCTGTCACACCCGGTTTCTCCGAAGAACAACCGAGTGAATATCACATGTATGCCAGGATCATTTTCTCATACATGTGATGACAAATAGTGAAGCATCATTTATTACAAGCCAGGTGTCGAATATGTCTTACAACGCATACGTCTCGATGGACGATAATAAGTTCATAACATGTAAACAAAATAGCAGCGGAATACTATTCTTGTGGGCTCCATCACAGGTGTTGCCCGGGGGACTCCATGATCCTAAAATCCTTTTTCGGGTCCAAAGTCTTGATCATTAAACACCACATCGTTCTCTTGACCTGAGCAGCAATATAAACCAACAAATATGCAAGTTTGAGTACCGTTGGTACTCAGAAAGTGGGGGAAGGTTATGTCATGCATGGCTAGAGCAAGGAGAGGTTGAAATCATGGTTAAAGCACTACGTAATTATTACCTACCACCTTAGCTTATTAAGCGCCTACATTACTACACAGGTGAAATGGTCCCAATCTCCCAACCCATCATCATAATCAATTAACCATAACATCCGTACCAATGTTAAGCTCCCCGCTTAACATCCTCAACTTCCAAAGCCGTCAATCCTCTAATCATGAATAAGTCCAAGCCGCTCTTGACCATGAGCACGGCTGTCATGACAGTGTTTGACTCTGCAGAGTTTGCACCACTGTACCCACATGTAGTGATTTCATCCCCCGTTGCCGGGTGGACTAAAAGAACCTCCATTATGCTAGTGGCCACGAACCACATTCACACTTCCTAGGTGTGTAGCCAGGAGATCACTACGACGCCTTTACAAAGGGATTCTCGACGAGCATGGGCCCACTAAGGTTTCACCCCTAACAGCATACAAGAGGCTCCAACACCGCTGCAGTGGCCCCCTCTTGAGCCTTGCGGTTCATATGTTAGTCCAGCTGACACCTATTCCCCGCACCATCCAACACACCCATACTACGCCGGGGATATACCTAATTAATTGGCCAAGCTGCCCCATCTCAGCATGTGGTTGGAACGGTAAAGCTAGATTACATGCTCCATGAACCGGTCCTTAGGATCCAGGCAAGTACTAAACACAAACCCGAGTCTCGTGCACCCAGCACCAACCAAAGCATCCAACTTGCCTTGATCCCTACCTCTACATAACTCATAACATCTCATTCAAAAAAATAAGGTAAATAAATTGATGATCTCATATCCCAATTTTCCCATTCTAAGCATAATAATAAATGATATGATAAAATAAATCCCAACCCAAGCTACAAGGAAACAAGGTAATGCAATTCTAGGGAAACTTCTTAGCATGGGTTTCATATTTCAATTGACAATGCAAATAATTCTATCTACACCTCCTAGTATAGGATCAAAGTGGTCAAGGACACTTGCCTTCTTCTTGCTGCTCTGAGAATGGAAAGTCTTGATCTTGGAAGGGGAGAACTTGCTCTGGGGCAGGTTCTACTCATGCCAATACACATAGCAAAAGAAAACAACAATCCATAAGACATAGCTCACACTTTCACTTCATACAAACCACACATACATACCTATGAAAGTCATTCACATTACTAAGTGTTATGGTTATCCTAGATGTGTTGATTTTTGGCCTACATGCACTTTTAAACATATGTATATTATTTCTAACTTTTGTATTCAGATTTCTGTTTGCACACTATATATGAATTTCCAATTTAAACAAATTCTTTAATACACTCTTTAGCTACCAAGTTTGCATGGAAGGTAATTTCCTACTCCAAATGGGTTTTCAGATTTTCTACCAAATCCTAAACTGAAGTCTTTGGATTTGGAGACTTCATTTATCATTTTCTAGTTATGCATACCTATTTTCCTATATTTTCCAGATTTATTTTCTATGCCTAAAATTGAGTTTTAATATTAAATAGTAGGGCATATCATCTAAACAGAATAGGTTCTGATCTAAAATATTAAATAATATATTTTGGAACTTCTCCTCTGATGTGAACTAATTTAAATTTATTTTACTAATTTTCAGAATTATTTCCTAACCTAAAAATGTGTCCCTATAACTAATAAATGTGAACAATCAATTAAACAGATTCATTTCAGCTTAAAATCTACTTTTAACTCATTCTAAAGTTTTCCAAGTGCTAGGAGAGTTTAAATTTGAATTTACAATGTGTTTGTCTCACCTTTTAAATTTTAAATCCTAATCACATATTCAAATTCCTAAATTTAATATCATATAGGGTTAAAAAGGTAAACTCACCCCACTACAGGGTCTATTATATTATTTCATAAATTTCCAGGGGTCTAACTACACATAAAAGAGGGGTTTTCCTAATTTTTATTAAGTCCAGGGGCTAAAACTGATTTTTAAATGAGTTTACATGAATTTCTAAAGTTCCAGGGGCTAGATCAGAAGTTTCCGGGGCTAGCTCGTATTTTCCGAGATCCCCAGGGGGTAGCGCGTAAGAATCCCGGCCTTTATAATGCGGGGCCGACGTTGACGGTCCGATTTAAAGCAGACGGCTCAGATTAGATCGCCGAACCGGTACGCGCGAGTTTTAATTCTACCGTGCGATTTAAAATAGACGGCGCATAAGCGGCCACGTCGCCCTGGCCGGAGCCAGCCCGCGCTGCCCGGCGGCGCGCGGCGGCGGGAGGCGGCGATCTCGCCGAAAAACTTCGGATCTTCGTCTATTCCTCCTAAAACTGGGATTTCATGGCATAGATCAGTAGAGGGGAGGTCGGGGATCTCACCTCGGGGTTTTTCTTGAGCTCGGAGGCCCTGGAAGACGGTCGGCGACGAGGTCCGAGGTGGAACCGCTGCGGTGCTCGTCGTAGCTGTGCCTAGAGCGCAAACCACCGAGTTTTCTGCACCTGCATGATTCCCCGGAGGCGGAGGAACAAGCACGGCGCGTTAGATCAGAAATCCCGAGCGAAGATCGAGAGAAAACGGCCGGAGAAGCTCTAGTTCTCACCGGGAGGAAAAACAGGCGATTGGGATGAAAAAAACGGGCGATGCAGGCACTTATATAGACGAGGGAGGGCGGCGTTCGGTTGGGATTGAGCTGGAGTCGTCCAGAACCCAAATTCGGCTGGGGGAACGCGGTTTCCGCGGTGGTTTGGATTCGGCGCGCGGAGGAGTCCCGGCGGTTGGCGCGATCGCACGAGGAAGAAGATGACCGCGGGCCCCGCGTGTCAGTGAGAAAGAGAGGGGAGCGCGCGGCTGCGTGCTGGCGCGGGGAAAGATGTGCCGGCTGGTGGGTTTCGGCCCACTGGCCGGGGTTTTCTGTTTTTCTTTTTCTTTTTCCATTTCTTTTCTGGTTTTGATTTGAATTTGAATTCCAAATTAAATTTGAATTTCTGCACCACATGCAATACGTCCAAAATTTTTAAATTCCCCTCTTAACAGGATTTTGGGGTGTTACAAAACTTGGCATGGACATCCTTAGCAATGTGTAGGAGTTTTCATATGTCCAGCCCACCTATATCACATGTGGAAAGTAACACTTTTGCAATATGTGAGTTTGTTTTTCTAATGAGCATGTTGATGGTGGTTACTTGCTCTTCATTTGTGTTCATCAACTTTCGTCAAATGAGGTGTGTGTGTGTATGGTGATGAACACTTCAATTATATGTCAAAAACTGAGGCCCTTACATTCCTCCCCCCTTAAAAGAATCTTGTCCCGAGATTATAAGGTGAAAATGAGAGAGAGGATGGTGGAAATTACCGGATATGCGACTTGAAAAAGTCGGGGTAGTTAGCGCGAAGAAATCCTTTGCTCTCCCATGTCGCTTCGTCCATGGAGTGATTACTCCATAGAACCTTGTAGAAACACAACGTACGGTTGCGTGTGGTTCGGGCCTTTTCACCAATAATCTGCACCGGTTCCTCCCGATAGGTGAGATCCGGTTGCAGTTCTTCAAAATCTTCCAGCTGAACGGTGGTTGATAGCATAAGACACTTCCTCAGCTGGGAAATGTGAAAGACGTCGTGCACACCGGAAAGTGCTTCTGGTAATTTCAGCCGATATGCCACTGATCCACATCTTTCGGTAATCTGGAATGGACCGATGAATCGGGGTGCCAACTTTACTCTCACCCCAAATCTGTTTACGCCCTTCATTGGAGATACGCGTAGATATACGTGATCTCCAACTTCGAGTTGTAATGGGCGCCTTCTCCGGTCCGCATACTGTTTCTGTCGGGATCGAGCGGCTTTTAGGTTAGCTTGAATCAGTCGAACCTTTTCTTCCGCGTTGTTGAAAAGGTCAATCCCGAAGGTAACCCTTTCGCCAGACTCACACCAGTTCAACGATGTGTGGCATTTTCTTCCGTATAGCGCCTCGTAGGGCGCCATTTTTATGCTGGCTTGGTACCCATTGTTGTACGAGAACTCAGCTAACGGCAAGTGATCATCCCAATTCTTGCCGTGGTTGATAGCACAAGCTCGTATCATGTTATCTAAGATTTAATTTACCCGCTCGGTTTGCCCGTCCGTCTGCGGGTGGTACGCTGAACTACGGATCAGCTTCGTCCCTAAGGCAGCGTGTAGCTGCTCCCAAAAACGGGACACAAATAAAGTGCCCCGATCAGATATGATGGTACGGGGTACGCCGTACAAGCATAGGATCCGTGAGATGTACAGTTCAGCGTACTTCTTGGCGTTGTAGTTGGTATTGACCGGGATGAAATGGGCAACTTTGGTGAGCCGATCGACGATCACCCACACAGAATCGTGCTACTGAAAAGTTGTGGGTAAACCGACGATGAAGTCCATGCTCACATCCTCCCACTTCCAGGCAGGAATGCCCAGTTGTTGTAGCAGTCCCGGTTTCCGCATATGGTCTGCCTTCACCCTTCGACACGTATCACACTCGGACACGTATTTTGCATTCTCACGCTTCATCCGTGTCCACCAAAACTTGCTTCTGAGTTCTTGATACATTTTGTTGCTGCCGGGGTGAATAGAAAACTTTGACAAGTGAGCCTCATCAAAGATCTTCTTCCGTAATTCCGGGTTACGGGGTACGACGATCCGGTCCTTGAACCATAGGACGCCGTCTCCGTCCTTCCGGAAACATTTCAGCTCCCCACTGTCTACACGTCTCCGCAAATGTGACATTCCCTTGTCATTCTTCTGGGCTGCCGCTATCTCTTCACGGATGGTGGGGATCAAAGCTAGGTTGTAGAGAGCTCCATGTGGAATTACATGTAGTGGTGGTTCGCTCTCTTCCAACCGTGTTATGGTCAGATTGTTGACGTGTGACTTGCGGCTCAGCGCATCTGCCACTATGTTTGCCTTGCCCGGATGATAATGGATCTCTATTTCGTAATCCTTTATCAATTCTAACCATCTTCGCTGCCTCATGTTCAGCTCCTTCTGAGTGAATATGTAGTTGAGGCTTTTGTGGTCGGTATATAAATGTACGAGGTTACTGAGTAGGTAGTGCCTCCACATTTTCAGTGCAAGTACCATGGCAGCGAGCTCCAAGTCGTGGGTTGGATAATTCTGCTCATGGTTTCTAAGCTGCCATGATCCATACGCGACCACTCTTCGGTCTTGCATCAGCACACATCCGAGCCAAATGCCGGATGCATCGCAGTACACATCGAACGGTTTTGTGGTGTCTGGCTGCGCCAAAACCGGTGCTGATGTCAGGTGCTTGACTAAAGCCTTGAATGCTGCTTCACATGCTGGACTCCAAACATATTTGGTAGCCTTCTTCAGCAGCTCTGTCATTGGCTTGGCAATCTTCGATATGTTCGGAATGAACCTCCGATAATATCCTGTGAGTCCGACGAAACTCCGTACCTCGTGAACAGTTATCGGGGACTTCCAATTCAGCACTTGAGTGATCTTACTCGGGTCTACAGCGATACCCTCCGCTGAGATGATATGCCCGAGGAAAGGCACTTGCGATATCCAGAACTCGCATTTGCTGAATTTCGCGTATAGCTTGTGATCCCGCAGCCGTTGCAAGACTATATGCAGATGCTTCTTGTGATCTTCCTCCGACTTGGAATATACCAGGATGTCATCGATGAAGACCACGACAAACTTTTCCAGCTCCGGCATGAATACCGAGTTCATCAAGTACATGAAATGAGCTGGTGCATTGGTGAGGCTGAAGGACATGACCAGGTACTCATAAAGTCCGTACCTTTTCGAGAAAGCTGTCTTTGGAATGTCCTCAGCCCTTATCTTAATCTGATGGTACCCGGATCTTAAATCCATCTTGGAAAAGATATTTGCTTCAACCAATTGATCAAACAACATGTCGATCCGTGGCAACGGGTACTTGTTCTTGATGGTTACGGCATTTAATGGACGATAGTCCACGCAAAGCCGTAACATCTCATCCTTCTTCTTGACAAATAATGCCGAACAGCCCCATGGCGAGGAACTCGTCCTAATAAAATCCTTTTCCAGGAGGTCCGTGAGCTGAGTCTTCAGTTCAGCCAACTCCTTGGGCGCCATCTTGTACGGCCTTCGGGATATCGGCATGGTCCCCGGTGCAAGTTCAATCTTGAACTCCACCTCTCTATCGGGTGGCATCCTCAGCAAATCGTCCGGGAATACATCAGGGAACTCTCGGAGCACTGGAATATCTTCCAATCTGATGGTTGTGGCTTGATAGACACTTGGAAGTTTTATTTCTGGACTGTCCAGAAATAATGAGTGAGAATCGTGCACTCCTGAGTTCAAGTGCACAACTCGGAGGATGGTGTCTAAAACAGCGCCGTGGCGGGTTAACCACGACATCCCTAAGATGACATCGACCTTTTGTCATTTTCCCACCCGGTGAACAGATCACATAAGGACTATCGGTGGGTAGTATTTGTAAGCTATGTTTATAAATGAAAGCTTGTCTAATGAAGCTATGCGTGGCGCCTGAATCAAATAATATTATAGCAGGATGCTGGTGGAGTTGGAACATACCCGCAAGGATTGGCTCGCCATCCGGCACATCCTCTATGGCAAGCTGGTGGACAGTGCCGGGCCTAGGGTTTGCCCGTCGCGCATTAGTAGGGTTCCGGGGTTGATTCCTCCCCGGAAACTGCAGTGCTACTCCGCCGCCTTGCCTCTCCAGGCAACTGCTCGCGAAGTGTCCTGGACGACCACACTTGTAACATGTGGCCGCTGCTGGTGTAGTGCTCGGGGGACGAAAGTCCGGCATGCGTTGCTGAGGTGCATACGAACGCGGCATCGCCCGCTGCTGCTGTTGTTGTTGCGGTGGTGGTACTGGCAGTGCCGGCCTGAATGCCGGTGAGGAGTACGGCCGACTGCGGAACGGCATTGACCGCTGTGGTGGCTGCCAGCGTGGACCTGATGGTGGACGATTCACCATCCGAAACTTCTGAGAAGGACCGCCTCCTTCTCCGCTGCTCTGCGGCGCGCTTCGCTTTCTCTCCACCGCCGCTAACTCCTTGCCGGAGTCCTCCTGAACAATCGCAGCATCAATGATGTCGTTGAGGCTGCCGCGATTCAACATTGCCAACTTGTCCTTCAGGAGCGGGTTAAGCCCCTGGTAAAAATGGTCCCGCCGCTTCTTGTCGGTATCGGCATGATACGACGCATAAAGCGTGAGATCGTTGAACACCCTGGAGTATTCCAGCGCGTTCCGGCTCCCTTGCTGCAGGTGCAAGAACTCCTGCGTCTTCCTCTTCATCAGACCTAGCGGTATGTGATAGGCCCTGAAGGCCGTCCGGAACTCCGTCCAGGTCATCACTTGGTCGGTTGGCTGGGAAGCACAGAAGTTGGCCCACCATGCGCTCGCGGATCCTTGGAGCTGCTGGACCGCGAACTGAGCCTTGCGCTGCTCACTTATCTGGAGCAGCCCGAACTTCATCTCTATGGCGCGGAGCCAGTTGTCCGCGTCAAGAGGTTCATCCGCCCTTGAGAATACAGGGGGATGAGTCGCCAGCAAGTCGGAGTAGGAGCTCTGTTGTCGCTCCTCACGGTCTTGACGTCTCTCTGGGCGAGACGTATAAGCGATAAGCGTTTGCAGCAACTCCGTGTGCTGCTGATGTGAACCATCCATTGCCGCAACGATGTCGGCCAGTGTAACCGTTGGCAGTGGCGGTGGCGGTGTTTACTGTTGCTGTTGCTGTGCCGAGGAGTCCTCGGGAGGCGGTTGGGAGGTCTCTCCCCCATGACTGGTACCCCCAACGTCCGGGTTGGCACGAGTACGCGTCATTCTGAAATTCAAAACAGTAGCAATTAGCACATGTCTTACTAAAAATTCCATATGCAACAGTAGGTATTGACGTGACACATGATTAATTTGCACAACATTCACATATATTGATAAAGCATAAACTTTATACAAGATACATTATTCTCGGGTCTCCGAGAAGTCGTGCTCATGTCATCACTACCTATACATACGCTACTGTCTACACAACATGTCACCGATTAAAAAATTTGGGCTACACTACCCTGGCAGCCCTACATGGCAACTGTAACCCTCTACTCAGAGTAGAACTCGACCTCCTGTGGGTCGTCCTCCTCCGGTACCTCTGCTGGTGGCTCCGGATCTACCACCTCTTCTCCCATCTCGGGTTCTCCCATTGCTGGAAGACCCAAGACCACCGGTATACCAAATACCGGAGGTACGAGGTCCTGCAAAGCATGCACCTCGTCCATAGCCTGGTTGTAATCTTCTTCCCAGCCTTTCCCTTCCTCAATAGCGTCGTCCCGTTCTTGAGTAAGTTCCTCGTTGTGCTGGGTCAGATTATGTACCAGTTCTTGCAACGCCTCGATGTCGACACGGCTCTTCTTCTTTGCCTTCTTCAGACGATGCAACTGATTGTGTTGTTCATTCAGTCGCTTGATCGTCGGAAGGAGCACATTGCGGAGTGCGCTGTGGGCACTCTCGAAATGGTCTCCACGGCTCGTGCTCTCTTTGAGATTCGTGGCGAGATGCTCCGTATGAACAGCTTGGCTGTTCATCATGGCGTTTCCCGCCCTCATCTGGAGGCTAAGGTTTGCCTCCGCGGGATTGTACCTTGGGCAACTCAGGTCCGTTGCCTCCAGGTACCTCTCTTCCCACACATACTGAGCCCGTCCCTCCACCAGAACGAGCGCGTATGGAGTTCCCTCCATAGCCTGCACGTGTAGTTGGCAGAAACGTGACATAGTGTCACGGGCTGCCACTTGTCACATCCCTTCCGGTTGTCTTCCTCTCACCGTGATGGTGAACGGCACCCAACCGGGTGGCGTAGGTCCTGCGGGGACTTCGACATGGATTGTCCACGTCTAGTTCCCCTCTTCGCCTTCTTCCTTGGCAAAGTACTGCGGCATCTGGTTATATCCGAAATATTGAAGCATCTGCCTCAATGTTTCCGGATAACCACTGGTGAGAACAGTGGGATACCACCCACCCGTTCTCCAACTGCTTATCTACTGTCATCTGTAAAAATATATTTGAGAAATGTTAAATATTTATATAAATAGTAAACCATTGAGTTATAACATAATACATGTCATTGAACCCATAAAACTTGGAAACATAGTTCAAATTTTAAACAAATTTGACTGCTGATCTGCTGTTCAACATGACAGCCCTGATCAGTTTCCATCTCAACCTGATTTAGGCCGTGCTAAATGCAAAACCAATTCTGGAGCTCAACATCAAAGTTAAAGCCAACTTCAACAGATTTCCAGAAATTATTTTCTTGGCCTAAGATCTGTCTGGTTCAAAAGTTATGAGATGTCAAAGTTAACAGAATTTCTGGAGAAAATTGGACAGCACCTCCCGGCTTTAGGTACTAATTTGATCCAAGAATCCCAGTTAATTCTGTTCCTAATCTGACAAAACTTTATGTTACAAAGTTGTAACCCATCTCATAAGCTTTCCAGAACTACCTCATTTTCTATTTTTGGATTTTTATGCAGGAAGTTATACTCAATTTACATAGAGTTTACAGAGAATCTTTACTCTGTCCTGTTTTCTGGACAGTTTCAACTCTACTGCATTTTTCGAGTGGTTAAGGGATGAAACACCTCTGGACCTCAACAGAAGAGTTGTAAATATCTTCCAAAGATTTCCAGAAATGTATCATATGACCCCAACCTCGAAAGAACTCAACCTCTAACCTCTAATTAACTTCAGCCTTGATTCAGCTGAACACAGAGTGCTCTGTCCTTAACAACCTATAAGTTGAAAACTTGTTAACTTTGAATATCCTATTCAAGGGAAGGAGTTACATCAGGTTTTACTACTTTGTATCAAAAACCTTCAACTTCTAAATGAAGTTGTTCATTTAATGGGGTGTGACGTCGATGTGTCACCAGATTATGTCGGTACTACGTCCTCACAAAGAAAAACCTATACCGGTCTTAGCTGGCTTCGTTAATTCAGGGGCACTAAACGTCACTCGCACACGGATACTACACGTCTACCGTTTCGTGGTCAGGCTACCTGCAGAAACTCAAAAAGTCATCAGACTCGGCTGCACACCGAGCCCGGAATCCATGCAGCTCGTACACCCGGCCGTCATCACTCGCCCGGACGTTCTCAAGACAAACACGCCTTGAGTTACGTGTTCATGTTTCAGACCACGTGACGGGGTCTCCCAAATTGCACCACCCACGCCAGGGACAGACGTTGCTCGAATACCCCAAACGACATGAAGAGTCGCAGAGGATATCAAAGCGGGTCGGGTTACCTGCCACCCGTGGGGCTCCACCCTTCAGCTTGTGCGCACTGGTGGACAGCGCTTACGTGCACCCCCCAAGACATAAACGTCCCGAGATGCACGATTTTCGGACATAGACAGATAGATTAGTATGCCACTTTCTATATGCTAATAACATCCTTATACGGGCTACTTAGTCGTTCCTCACTGGATTTTTGAAAAAGATGACCTTTGTAGTGCGTTAAACCTCAAGCGGGCTCTGATACAACGCTGACACAACCCCATGGTCTTGTCGAGCCAGGATCACACTGAGGGGTGCTGCGTTGCACAGCACCGGATAACACACATCAAAGGTACAAAGCGGAAGCGAAATTTTATTACATAAAAGAGTTTATGAACATGTTTAGATCAAAATAGGTCCAGTCTACACTCACGGGCGTAGACTACGCATCAAGTCCACGTTCAGCCCTTGAACGTGTCCTTGCTAGCACACACGCACACTAACTCTGCGGCGTGCACGACTCCCACTTGATGGGGTTCCCCTCCTGGGGTTCCGTCTCCTCTCCGGGAGTCCCTTCCTCATAGAACCCTGCAAAAGCTTCAAACACAAGCAGTGAGCACGAAGGCTCAGCAAGTCTGACCCGTCTCACCTAAACATGGAACTTCTACTTGAGGGGTGATGGGTATAGGAGGTAAAACCATTTGCAAATGACTTGACTAATTATTGGGACCTTACTTTCAAATTTTAGCAGCAGATTGTGGAGAACCTTACGCTAAAGTACATGAGAGAGCTGCAATCAAACAAGAAACACATTTCTCTCATGTACTTTGCCCAAAGTTGAAATGAACTTTAGTTAGCTCTAAACTACAGCAAGTCATTAGCAATCAAGTCCATCTTTCAATCAGCAACATTTTAACATGTAACTAGCCTGTTCTTTCTACGTCACGGTACAGTGAACAAGTGGTACTCACTGACCGCGAGGGACTACAATTATAATCGATTTACACCTGCAGGGTTACCCGAATAACCCGTCACGTACGCCCGTACTCGATGTTGCCTACAACAACCATCACGGACGCCGTACGCAACTACCTTTCACCCGTTAGCCAAATGTTGAACCGGTCCAATCGTCCTGAGCAAGAGGTCTCTGCACGCGCATCTCAGTGCCGCCAGACGATTTACACCTCGAGCTCCCAACCTACCCTCTGAACGACCAGCTATGCCTCAACACCCAGCTACCCGAGTTACATCGGTTTCCCGGTTCCCATATAGCCGGTAGGTCTTCGGTACTGTTCTAGCTTGTTCAACAGGCCCGCACACGGCTCAGTCCTCAATCGACACAAGCGGAGCTACATCACACAGGACCCAAAGTCCTGCTGCCCTTACTCTCCGCTCGGTCTCATCTTTCTTGCCATGTGTATCATGTGCTATCTCTACCCGAGCGATGTGCCTCTAGCCTATTCTCGCGAGTAGTTCCAACTACTCGACTTGTACCGAATCCTACTCTATCTTAGCATTGCAGAAGCTAACGGGGTTGGGAATCCTAAACCCAATCCATGGTTTTCTTGGCTATGCAGTGGGGTTTCCACACAAGACTCTAATGCAAAGAATCATAATACTCAAGTAAGTGCTCAAAACAATAAAAATTTGTAAAAACGGTTAATGCAAACCGGGGCTTGCCTTGCTGCTCTTGGTCGTAGGCTAGCTGTTCCTCCGGAGTAACGAAGTCTAGGACTTCGGGTTCCTCCTCGACCTTAGCGACTACATGATAGAAGAGGTACATGTATCAATTTAAATGCATTTGTATTAAGTTTGAAGTTGTGAAGTCTATAACTCTCACTAGACAGACCCAATGACTGTGAAACTTTTACTGTGGCTTGGTTACAACCTACACATTGATTTGGTCAAGTTTTAGTTGCAGCAAAGCTCATTTAAGCCCTCCACAATTAATTATGTACTTGACCTTAATCGAAGGCTTTTAGGGTGTTCTAAGGATTTTCATGAAACAAACTACGTCTTTCTGAAAACTAGATTTTCAGAGGGTTCTAATGGAGTTGGTCTCACTTAATTTGAAGGTTGCTAGCTAAAGATATGAGCTAAACAGTTTCAGAGAAAATTCTGAAAATGTTTCTGGACATTTTCTATTTTCTCTGGAACAGTTTCACTAATCACACCATTAGGTGGATCAAATGAGCTCAAATGGATCTGAAATTTTTATGGTAGTTCAGGTATACTTTGGTGAACATCCCAGCAAAATTTCAGGATTTTCCTCCAAAGGATTATCCAGTTAAAAATTCCAAACAGTTTAAGATTTAAGGAATTAATTCTGGAGAAATAAGAATTTTCATGAAGTGAAACTTGATTTGCTGGAAAGTGCTCAGAGAGCTGAATCCAACAAAATTTGGTTCACTCGATTTGGAGTTTTCTAGCCAAAGTTATGAGGATTTGAAGTTTGGAAGAAATCTGAAAATCGGGGGGAAAAAGTTTAAACTCTCGGGGGCCCGCGGGGACACGTGTTGAGCGCGGAGGTGTCCGGCACACCGAGGCCCACAGGGTATTTGCGCGCCAGCACAGCCGATCCCGGCCACACCCGATCCCGATTTAAAATTCTTCAGCCGCTGACACGTGGGCCAGCCGGCTTCGTCTTCCTCCCGCCGCTCTCTCACGCCCGCGCCGCCGACCTCGCCGGAGCAGACCCGGAGCTCGCCGGCTCGCCGCTGCTAGACCTCCCATGGTCTGAACTCGCCGCAAGGGGGTTTTCGACGTTGAGGAACACGTCTGTGGTGTCAGGTCGGGTTGGGGGTTACCGGAAATAGCCCGGCGACGTGCCGCGGCCTCGGTTGAGGTTCGGCGCCGTCGACCGTGGGTTCTAACCCGCCAACACCTCGGACAAATGGTCCTACAGCATCAGTGTACCTCTATGAAGCTCGAAAAGGTGTCAAAAGGGTTCAGGGATGGTGGAAAGTCGGTCGGCACCGTGTGACCGATCGTGCCCGCCATGACCGCCCTTGATCGAGCTCGAAATTCGTCACTCCTAGACAGTTTCATGCCACGGATGCAGAAAAGAACTTGATCGCCGGCTATTCCAGCGTCTATGTGCAAGATTTGATAACCACCGAAAGATCATAGAGCGAGAATTTAAAGAATCCGTACATGAAGCTCGGTTTATGGTCGCCGGGGCAAAAACTGGAAATTCTCTATGGATTCTTCACGGTTTGCTTCCAAACTTGGAGGAGAGCAGCACGGTGGTCGCGCGCTCCTGTTGCCTCTCTTGCTGCACCGTGAAAACGCCTGTGGAACGCTGTCCACGGGCGCCTGACTCTCGGCTGAGGCTAGGTCGCCGTGGTGGCGATCGTTTTCGGGCAAAGGAGGTCGGAGCTCGGGGTTTCTGGCGTTGTGGAGGTGGAGTGCGACCTCAGGTTGCTGTCTAGCAGCTCAGGAACGAAGGAGGAGATTGTTTTGCTGGTTTTCCTGATTGAGCAGAGAGCTGCGGCGAGAAACAATGCCGCTGCTCGGGTTTGCACACGAGAAGATAAAGCCGGCCGACTTCTGCTCGGCTGAGGCGGTGCCGGTCGCGTGGGGGTGCGAGCGAGCCGCCCTGGGCGCCAGCGCGCGGAGAGGGGAAGCAGCTGGTGGCGCCGGTAGCTGCTCGGTGGCACAGCCGACAGCTGCTCGGTGGAATTTCCCACCGAGGCTGTGACTTTGTGTGCAAGTTTTGCCTTCTTCTCTCTATGACATGTGGGTCCCACCCGGGGTTTTAACCTCTGAAATTTACTCCTAATCACTGTTGTAAACAGTGAGCCCCAAAATACCCCTAGTGATTCAAATTATTCACCCATGAGCCATTTGAATTGAGTAGAATTCAGATTGGGTTTGGTTTGAATGAATTTCAGCACAAGTTCAGTTTTGAATTCAAATAAAGTTTGAATTTGTCCCACTTAGTTCATGTCAAGATTAACTCCAAATGGAGTGAAAATTGGTGTGTGAGCTCATAAAAATGTGCTGAATAAGAATATGTCTCCCACTTTTAAATTCATGGGATAAAAACAGTTTGAATTTGAATATGGTTTCAAACTGCCCTCTTTCTAGCTATACCCAAAATGACCTCAAAAAGGTTTTGAATTTGGGTGAAACTTGGCATGGACATCCTTAGCAATGTGTAGGAGTTTTCATATGTCCAGCCCACCTATATCACATGTGGGAAATACCACTTTTGCAATATGTGAGTTTGTTTTTCTAATGAGCATGTTGATGGTGGTTACTTGCTCTTCATTTGTGTTCATCAACTTTCCTCAAATGAGGTGTGTGTGTATGGTGATGAACACTTCAATTATATGTCAAAAACTGAGGCCCTTACATCTGATTTTGTAGCAAGCATTACACGACCCTTCAATTTAATTCCCTCAGTCTTAGAACTAGGTGTAGATCTCTCATTATTTGGTGGTAACACAGAATTAATGACTTGTTGATTTTCTTATTTAGAACTACTAGAAATTTCAGCTCCCTCCCTATCAGCTTGTACAATTTCAGCAGGAGTCAAAGGTAGCAAAGTAATTTTCTTTCCTTTATGCATAAAAGTATATTTATTACTTCTACCATGGTGCAAATCATCCTTATCATGTTCCCAAGGTCGACCCAATAAAAGTGAACACGCTTGCATGGGTACCACATCACAATCAACGGAATCAACATATGTACCAATGGAAAACGGAATTCTGCAAGTTTGTGTTACCTTAGCTCTTCCAGAATCATTCAACCATTGAATATAGTATGGATGTGGGTGTGGTCGTGTATTCAAGCTAAACTTCTTGACCAATTCAGAACTCACCAAGTTATTGCAGCTTCCTCCATCAATGATGACACGTGCTCGCCGGTTCTTGGTGACAAAGAAAATCTGAAACAAATTATGGCGTTGTAATCTATCAAGTTGTTGTACCTGTGTGTTCAGCACCCGCTGCACAATGATGTTCATGTAGGCTGATGTTTTTTTACTCCCAAAAACGTGTCCCTCATCATTGTCCGTGGCAGCTTCATCATCATTGTTGTCTTCGACATCGGAGGTGCTGATGTATCCTCCCTCTTCTGTAGCCACGTATGCTCGCTGACTAGGAAAATCTTTTTGCACATGACCAAGACCATGGCAGCGGTGGCACTGAATGCCAGAAGTGCGTCCTGTTGAAGCAACGGATGAAGCACCTTTGGCGGGTACCTGCATGGAATTTTTACCCGAATCTGCAGGTCGTGCAGGTGGTGGTTTCAGTGCTGCTGAAACGTTGTTGCTGCCAGAAGGAAGCTTGGCTGCTGGTTTTGGTGAAAGGGCATCAAAACGGAATGACTTGGACGCCCCCGAAGATGTTGTCGTGCGTGGAGTGTAGGAGGCACCGCTGCTGCTCTTGTTTTTTTGTTGACGACTCTGTAACTCCTTTTCTGCAAAGCATAGCAAGCTGGAACAACTGGTTGACAGTATTAAATTCCTTATAATCAACAATATCCTGTATCTCACGTATCAACCCCCCATAGAAATGACAAATTTTAGCTTTAGTGTCCTCTACTACCCCACATCGCATCATACCCTTTTGAAGCTCTGCATAATAATCTTGGGCAGAATTATTTCCCTGCTCTAAGCGCTGCAATCTCTTTCGTAAATCACGTTGGTAGGATGGTGGAACAAAACGATTACGCATAGCTTCTTTTAAACGTTCCCATGTATCAGGTTGTAAGCGTGTGGTACCTAGTTCATTCCACCATATTATAGCAAAATCCTTAAACTCACTAGTGGCTTGTCAAACTCTATGTTGTTCAGGAACAAGGTGGGAATTAAATTTCTGCTCAACCGTCATTTCCCAATCAAGATATGCCTCAGCATCATAAGCACCAGAAAATGAAGGTATGGAAAATTTAACTTTAGAAAAAAGGGTCATCAAGAGGGTGGTTATTGTTACCACGCATGTTGTTTCCTACCATACTATGAGTGTTTTGACGAAGGCGTTGACGTAGATGTACATTCTGGGCAGCACGTGTATCCACCTCTTCATTGACATCACACAACACGTCTTCTTCTTCAAAGTTGTTGTGGTGGGTAGCATCATGGCTGAATGGTAGGTGGGTCTCCATATCATCAATCCTTCCAACTAGCGAGCTTAAGCGTTTGTCCAACCTCTTGAGGGTGTGGGGTATTCTCTGTTCATCAAGATAATATTTTACCCCTTGTGCGATTGCTTCCTTGACATACTTCATCATTTGTTCTATGTAACCTTTCATCTCATTTTTCAAAACACACTCCATAGGATCAACATGATCTGACATTGTTAGCAAGAATAATATGGAAAACAACAAGATTATCCCTATCAACTACTACGCAATGATGGTGGAACTCACAAAGCAATGGGTCGAGTCTTACCAAGCTCTTACAAGTTTCTTACCACAACAAGGCAAAGGATACCTGGACGATGTGATTCAGCGATTGCAAGGGTCAAAAACTTGTGCTGTTCGAAAGGATGAATGTGGAGTTTGGATGGCCAAATATATGTGAGTAGCACACAATTCAATAACAGATAGTAATGCTGAATAGATGTCCAAACACTTGTCCTAGTTGCTGGCCTACTCATGTCTTATCCCGGATGTTATGAACAAGACAGCAAGAAGTATGAATGATAAGGACAATAATTGAGCAGGAACAATTGCACCACAAGGCAAAATAACACACCCAAGTTTTGATATTTGTGCTCCTCTTCACAAATTTTCTTTTCTATATTTTTTCTTTGATCTTTTTTATATCTGCCGTGAAATCAGGAGCACTAATATACACGTCGCACAAATTTTCAGCTCACTTGAAAAAAGAAGATGTGGACAACAGAAATTCAATATGTTTCTTTATGATTATTGCTGAGCCTTTAGATGCCAAATAATCAATCTTCCAAAGTGAATCTGGGCAATGTAATTTAACCCAATGCCAAGGTTATGGCTGTTTTAAGACAGCACCACAAGATTATGTTTTTGGTGGAGCTGAATTGGAAACGGTGGTGAGAAAAAAAAATTGGATATGATGGTGACAACATGTGGGATGGTGTGCGTATATCAAGGAGGATAAACTCACGTAATATGTGATGAAAACTGAAGAACAAGGATAACCCTAGCACAATGAATAGTTATGGTGATCAATTTGATAACGATTGTGGCAGCTAGGGTTTCGATGGAATGCAGCGAATGGAATAACAAAGTAGGAACAAAACACGATTAAACCAGCAACAAAACACGAACTAGGACACAAATTCAACACTACGGACTCCAAAACAGAATTGTGCAAAAGGCTAAACCTGGTCTGGGATGGGGAAACCTATGACTATAATTTTTTTGGCTTTTTCATGGATGATAGGACGAGTTCAAGATAAACAAAACTAGGGGAAGGTGAATCTGATGGTGCACCTAAAGCTCTGATTACCACTTGATGTGACCAGGGGTCCCGATCTTCCGAAAGGATCTGATAACTCTCGATTTGGTGGAGACTTGACACAAATCGATCCGGCTTCCGAACAACACGTTTTGAACCCTTCAATTGCAGCACCACATCTCCTCAGGTTATCAACCGATATTGCGCGGCTGACCCCGTGCAAGAAGGCTAATCCTTGCCTGCGAATCGAAGAACACAAGCAAGAACAAGAAAGAATGCAACCAAATTGCTGAAAGATATGAAGCACTCAAGTTGGGGTCTCACAAACCGATGAACGGCGAAACTGTTCTTGACAAAATAATCTAAGGAAAACCCAGCTATTTGTGACGGTGGCTAGGGGGTATAAAGGAGGTGGAGGACGACCAGGGGGGTGCTGGGGTCGTGACCTAACCCTAAGACACGTACATAATGGACTTGGACTCGATACAAGGCCCAATGGCCCAACTAGGTGATGCAACACCCTGACAGACTCTAAACTTTATATTATTTAGAAGTTTCCCGTCGACTCCAAAATAAGTTTGATGTGGGGCTAGTTTCATTGGAAAGTTTATCCTCTCAGCTTTCCGTGCATATGTAGAACGTCAAAAACGGAGTCCGTATGCCTCCTGTGCATCAATTTTAAGGTGGACTGCTCCTGGGCCCGAGTTGGACTCGAGTTTGAATTGGGCTCGGTCTCTAACTTCTTGTTGGCGTATTTTCTGTTCCTCCATGCCTCCAAACCCCTCTCCATGTATCTCCATGTCCTCTCCATGGTTCCTAATCATAATTAATCCATTAGGTAGCAACATACTCTCAAAATTCACATATAAAGAATTGTTTAGGAACGAGCTCACCTCTAGATTCAATTGTCGTGCTCGAGCTCTAGTAATTGGACCTTGCATGTCTACCATTTGAGTGTTGTGTATATCTGCAGGAGTGATGTCCACATCACCATCCATTGCTGAACAGGACATCCCACACTACTTTCCTCGTATGGGAGAGCTAACCAAAATTGATCCACTTTCGGTGGCGTTCCTTACCATTCTTACCTCCACGTAGGTGCGTCGTTACAGAATTGAAATACTTAATGATAACACACTGTTAGCTTGCCACCTTAAGTAACTATGCTAATAATACTCCTTATGTGAGCATACTATACGTTCCTCACTCGTATACTCCTAGGTTTTTGAAAATAGACTCTTTTCATGTGTGCTATTCCCAATGCGGCTCTGATACCACGCAGTGAGGAGCCAGGCCCGGGAATCAGTGGGTGGTGCCGTGCCATGCAGCACCCATCAGCAAGCACGAAAAGAGGCGTAAAAACATAACGGAACCATTTTGTTACTCAACATAAGATCTTTTATAACATAAGTACACACGCAGAAGAAATTAAAACTAGCTGGACAATCTACTCACTCTCGACCCTAACTACGCCGAAGAGAAATCGTTCAGCCCGTGAACGCTTCCTACTAGCTTCACCAAAGAAAGGCAGCGGCTAGGTTTCTGATGAGTGGAACGAACCTTGAGTTTCATCGTCTCACCGAACAACCCTCTTGATAGCAGGCATCCTGCTACCTGCAAAACAACTCAGAAGCAACCGTGAGCACTAAGGCTCAACAAGACTTAACCGTCAATCCTAAACATGTAACTCTACATGCAGGGGTAATAAGACAGTAGGAGCAGGAATTTGCAGAATGCAGCTTGACTAAACTTGATCCTTATATTCAGATTGTTATAGCCTTCATTTTAGTGGTCCTCACGCCTCACAACATCGGAAGTCCACAATCAAACAAGAAACGCTTATCCCGATGTTGCTAGCCTAAGGTGGAAATGAAATTTAGTTGGATCTATATCTACTTCAGTCAAGGTTCCAATACAGTGATTAATCCACAAACAACAAGTTCAGAGACTTAGTTCCTCTTCTTACGACGTCACGGCGCAGTGGGCAAGTATGCTCAATCCTCTTCGGCGAGCGACGGTGATTCGAATCAATAACAACCCAGAATACACGACACATACACCCGCCTCGAAAGACTCTCTCAAGAGCTCTTTCTTACGTTGTATGCAGCCACCTTTCACACGACACCTCGACATAGAAAAACGTTTCGTGCCGAGCAGGATGGTCCTCTACGCGGACACGTCGAAGTTGCCCGCTAAAGGATTTACACCTCCCACCTTCTCAACGCCATTCCCACGCGAAGGATGAGTTTCTATATCAGGGTCCATCGAGTTACATCGGTTTCATGGGTCCCATACCTCACTATATATTCGGTACAGCTCAATCTTGTCCAGCAGGGTCGCATACATACGGTCCTAAACGGACACGGACGGTGCTACAACCAACCTCCATATTTGCTTTACCATCCCGGTCAAGGCCAAATGTGGTCTCAAGCATTGTCACACCCATCGCAGGTCGAGACCAATCTTGAGCGCTTCATCTTACAGGAACATCCCCGTCCCCATCTCATTTTCATGAGGGTGCTCTTATCATTAACCTATCGTGAGTAACTCCATTACTCAAACTTTCTCGTGAGTAGCTTTTTACTACTCGACTTCTACCGAGCTAGCAACAACATTATCCTAGCATCAACAATGAGGCAAAGCCTACACTAAACCTTCTACTCAGGGATGTAATTGTGATATCCTGGCTCCCGGCTTAATAGGATTGGTAGAGTACTCATACCACCATGGTATACCTTCTTTTCTGGAAGCCCACCTACAAAGGACTCCCGGGTTAAGCGTGCTTGGTCCGGGGGAATTTGGGGATGGGTGACCGACCGGGAAGATTTCCCAGGTGCGCATGAGTGAGGACAAAGTGCGCAGAAAAGGCGAGTGGAGATATGTGGGGCCAGTCTATGATCCTAGAGAGCCATCACAAATGGTATCAGAGCCGACCCTCGCAGCTTCACGGGTGCGTACGGGTCAGTGACAAGGATACGGTAGCGTACGGGTCAGGGACACAGGTACGTACGCATGACGCGTGGGTCCTCTGTGTGGGACACGGTATGGTACATATGCTGCTAACCGGACGTACGGTATGCGTATGCCAGTACTGAATGTACGGACGTGGCTAAGAGGGGACGTTCCTGTCTTGGCGTTGACCGACAAGGACATCGGTCTTCTAAGGGGGGGGTGGATTGTGTGATATCCTGGCTCCCGGCTTAATAGGATTGATAGAGTACTCATACCACCAAGGTATACCTTCTTTTCTAGAAGCCCACCTGCAAAGGACTCCCGGGTTAAGCGTGCTTGGTCCAGGGGAATTTGGGGATAGGTGACCGACCGGGAAGATTTCCCGGGTGCGCATGAGTGAGGACAAAGTGCGCAGAAAAGACGAGTGGTGATATGCGGGGCCAGTCTATGATCCTATAGAGCCATCACAGTAATAGTCATGCAAGTGGGTTTCAATCATCCTAGACATAATGCACAATATCAAGTCTAATAAACATGAGATGAAGTAAAGAAAAATTTCAAATGGTAACGATATGTAAACCGGGGCTTGCCTTGCTCAACGGTTTTGTTAGAATCTAGGAGTTAGTCTTCCTCCGGAGAATCCGCCAAGCTCGTCACGAGATGGAGATCCACGCTGCAGAGTCGAGTCGTCGTCGAACGTCGACGTCACGTGCTATTAAGATGATTTATGCACATGTATTCAAAAGCAATTTAGAAAATGATTCAAAGCTATTGTACCAGTTAACTCACACCTAAAAAGGACAAACAACAGCAAGGTTTCTGTTGTTGGATCTACAACCTTAGAGATGATGAAAGCTAGGGTGAAAAGAGATACTAGTAATCACCATGTGATTAAGTCCATTATATGAACACTTAAGCCTAGAAGATGGTAGCTCAAGTTCCATAGGTCCATTGAAGCTGAGAATTTAACCACAGCCTATATGGAAGGTATTTAGGCAGTGTGCAAAAATTGAGCTCATGAAATGGCTTCATGTGAGCACAACAAATCCTTATGTGGTTTTAACTAATCTGCCTTTACCCCTAGATATTAAGCTTTCCTATGCTTTAAAGTAGACTTTTTGTGAAGTAAAAAATGTCCTGATTCCATAGGAATTGGTTTTACCATTTTTGGAGATTCCTACATGGAGATATGGATTTTAGAAGGATTGGGAAAAAGCTGAGAATGTCTCTGTTCATTTTCCCATTTTTCAGAGACATAAGGAATGAACACATCATTTGACCAAGAAAATGAGGTCCAATGCCTCTGAAATTTTTACTGGACTTCAAGGAATTTTGGAAGAATGCTCTGTCCAAATTTGGGAATTTTCTAATAAACAGAACTCCTGTAAAAATTCCTACAATATTTTATTTAAATGAATTAATGAGCCAAATCCAAGGATTTTCATAAACATTTGGCTGCACCCCTGGATAGTACTCTTTGAGAGGAATCCAACAAAATTTACTCCACAATTTTTGGACATTCCTACAAAAATTTATGGCTCTCCAATGTTTGAATTAAAGTGGAATTCAAATAAACCGAGAATTGTTCAAACTCTGACTGCGGGCCACAGGGCCACGTGTCGCCCGCTGGAAACCGAGCCACACGGGCCACAGAGTATTTCCCGCGTTGTCACAGACCGATCCGAGGCCACAGAAGATCTAACTCCTCGTAACAGAGACTGACACGTGGGCCAGCCCCCATCTTCGTCTTCCTCCAGCAGCCCGCGCTCCCGCGCCGCCGAGCTCGCCGGAGCTCTCGCCGGGAGTGGGTTCTGGTGCTCGGAGCTTGCTGGTTCTCGCCACCCCCACGTATTCTCGTGCGAGGAACACGTTGCCGGGCTTATCTCAGACCGACGACAGCCGGAAACCTAGGTGCGATGTCGACAGTGGCTGTGGGATCTCCGGCGATGTCGCTAGGGCGCTATACCGAACTAAACACGTCACCGTTTTCTCGTACTGAACCACTGCACCAACGAGAACACGGATCCGACCTCTGATCTCGCTGAAACTCGCCGGGAGTATGACCTCACCATCGGGCTAGGTCAAAATCCGGCGAAAATCAAAAAACTCGATGAACAGCGGCTTTGCTCGATGGTTCTCGGTGGTTCTTGATCCTATGGGCGTGCACGGAGGTCTAGAAGGTGTATACTACGTTGTGTGTGGAGTTGTTCGACGTGTGAGACGAATTTGCCAGTTTTCTCCCCTCGGTTATTATTGCATGTCGACGGCAAAAATAAAATTCCGGTGAGCACCGTCCATGACAGGCAGCCGGGGTTGCGGTGAAGCGAGTAGGGGTATCGGCGAACCTTTTTGCTTTTGCAACTCGAGGGAAGAGGCTCTGTGGTGCCCGGGCGACGCATTCTTGCAACGGCGGCTTCACTCGGTGCCGTGGAGACATACTGAGCTCGACGCCGAGGTTCCCCGTGGGTTTAGCACCGGTGCCTTGCGTCGGCCACGTTCAGTGAGGGCTGGAGATGCTGTGGAAAGGCTCAGCGCGGTGTGGGACTCGTCGGGCCGGCTGGGAGCCGATGAACTGCGTGGTTTCGTCCGTGCAGCAGCAACTCGGTGAGGAGGGCACGGGATAGTGTCGGTAGTAGTGGGAGGCGGTTGTGTGGGGCGACATTCGCTCGGTGGGAGGCTGATAAGGGCGAGGGAAACCGCCTCTGAAGCTGATCGGGAGCTGGCGGCAACGCTGCCTCGGTGGCGCGCGTGCTGCATTCGGCGCATCGAGCGAAACAGACAGAATTGCTTCGGGTTTAAGTCTTCAGTGGATCACTGACCAGTGGGACCACCCTCCTTCTTATCCCTCCAACTTGCCCACAAATACCTCTCAAATTTGGCACAATGCAAATTTAAATCCTGAAGAGCTCAGATTCAAAAGCTGTTTGGCATTTTGACATGGTTTTTTTCAGATCAAATCAAAATTCAGATTTCAAAGAAATTCATAGGCCCCTTTGATACCATATCAAAGCACCGCTAAATTTTTTCAAAATTTGGCTCCCTCATAATTTGGACCTGAGGAATTCAAATATGCCATCTGATTTTTGAGTTGGCCATTGCAAATACCACTTCTTAAACAACAGTTTGGATTTTTCCTTTTTGAAATTGGCTCTCTTCTCTTTGAAGTGAACCTTTTGGTTCAAACTGAGTTTAAGGTCCTATTGCACATGCCAACACTTATATGATTAACAAAAGTTTTTGCAAGTACCATTTCTTGGATTTAAAACTCAACTTTATTCATAGCTCAAGTTTTCCATTTACAAGTTTTGGGACTTTTACATCGCCGTCTGAAGAAGGCGAAGAAGAAAAGCCGCGTCGACATCACGGCTTTACAGCAGCAAGTGCATGCCTTGACCCAGCAAAATGAGGTCCTCACTCAAGAGCGTGATGACACCATTGAGGGGATCCAGGGCTGGGAAGAGTACTAAAACCAGGCCATGGACGAGGTGCATGCGTTGCAAGACCTCGTGCCTCCGGTAGTGGGCCTACTGATGGTAGGTGCCGTACCCGTGGTTTTGGGTATCCCGGCGATGTGAGAACCTGAACCAGGAGAGGAGGTCATGGACCCGGAGCCCCAGCAGAGGTAGCGGAGGAGGACGACCCAAAGGAGAATGACTCGCACTCGTGCCAACCAGGAAGTTGGGGGTTCTAGTCGGGGGGGGGGGGGGGGGAGATGCCTCCCAACAGCCTCCCGAGGATTCCTCGGGACAGCAACAGCAAAAACCGCCACCTCCAACAGTTACATTGGCCAACATCGTTGCGGCTATGGAGGGTTCACATCAGTAGCACACGGAGTTGCTGCAAACTTTAATTGCAAATACATCTCGACCAGAGAGGCGTCAAGACCGCAAGGAGCGCAAACAAAGCTCCTACTCCGACTTTCTAGCTACTCATTCCCCGGTATTTTCAAGGGCGGATGAACCCCTCGATGCGGACAACTGGCTCCGCACGATGGAGATGAAATTCGGGATGCTCCAAGTGAGTGAGCAAGCGCAAGACTCAGTTCGCGGCCCAACAGCTTCAAGGGTCCGCGAGCGCTTGGTTGGCGAACTTCTATGCCTCGCAACCCACCGAGCGAGTAATGACCTGGGCGGAATTCCGGACGGCCTTCAGGGCCTATCACATACCGCCGGGTTTGATGACAAGGAAGACGTAGGAGTTTCTTCACCTGCAGCAAGGCAGCAGGAACACGCTGGAGTATTCCAGGGCGTTCAATGATCTTGTGCTGTACGCCCCCTATCACGCCGATACTGATGAGAAGCGACGGCATCACTTTTACCAGGGGCTTAATCCGCTCCTGAAGGACAAGCTGGCAATGTTCAATCGCACCAGCCTCAACGAAAATATTGGTGCTGCGATTGTTCAGGAGGACTCCGGCAAGGAGTTAGCGGCAACTGAGAAGAAGTAAAGCGCGCCGCAGAGCAGCGGAGAGGGAGGTGGCCCTTCTCAGAAATACAGGATGGTGTATCACTCACCATCGGATCAACGCTTACAGCCACCACAGAGGCCGATGCCATTCCGCAGTCGGCCATATTCTCCACTGGCGTTCCGGCCAGCTGTGATGGACCAGAATCCGTACGCCCAGGATCTCAGAGGGTGGTGTCGCACGATGCGACATCCGACAGCACACATCATAAGGACGACATTGTATTACATAGAAAACACAATTGAATATGTACAAAGTAGTACAAACCTTCAGTTTATAACTAAGTATAGAGTTTACAACAGAGGAAGCTAAATTTATACAACTCACGCCCACCTAACTAGCAAAAGTCGGTTGTCCAGCCCAATGGACCACCCACACTAGCTCCACTCCGCAGCTCAGCATGGCGTGTACGGCTCCCACTCAGCCGCGGTCCCCGATAGAGGGTAGCCCTCGCCGATGGACTCATACCCCGAGTCCGTGGTGTATTCCTCACCTGAAAAACACTCATAGCAGCAACCATGAGCACGATGGCTCAGCAAGAGTTAACTGACTCACCTACACATGAAACTCTATATGCAGTTCATAACCGACATGGGATGGCGCATTGCAGCAAAGGACAAGCCTACAAGTTCATCCTTATTTCATCTTTTAGCCACAAGTTAACAGTTAATGAATCTGAAATTTAGTAAGCGATATTTGGTGGCACACATGTAACAATACAATTTATACATATCAGCAGAATTGAATCACAAAATTCCATAATTTAGCTACATCACTACACAGTGAACAAACGGTACTCATAACCACGAGGGACAGAGAATCAACTCAATATACACCTGCAAGGATACCCGAATAGCATGTCACGTACGCCCACCCGTGGATCTGCACAGCATGCTCACTCGATGTCGTACGGGACAACCTTTCACCAAACAGCCCAAAGGTCGAACCGGTCGCACCCAAATGGACAGGAAGTTCCCTACTCGGAGCATATCTATATGCCCGTTAGCGGATTTCCACGTTGCTGCCCTCAACCTACACCTATAAACCGATGCGTTATGCCTCGACGCCCGGAGGTATAGGTTACATCGGTTTATCGGACCCCATATATCTGATATGCCTTCGGTACATTCAAACTTGCTCAGCAGGGCCACACATGGATCGGTCCTCAATCGACACAGACAGGGCAGCACTCACAAGACTTCCTCTTGCTGCGCCCTAGCCCCTGCCTAGTCTCATTATCTTACAAAAGTGATCTCACATCACTCAAACCAATCCCGTGTGTCCCGACACCTATACTCGCGAGTAGATTCCAACTACTCGACTTGTACCAAAATCTATACACATTTAGCAGAGCCTAAACTAGTTGAGGACTTATACACTACCCTCACTCTTGTTGGAATTATCTGGTTATGCATTTGGAGTTTCATCCATCCTACACCTAATGCACATACATACCTCAAACTTTAAAACTCGTTTAATGCAAACCAGGGCTTGCCCTGTTGCTGCTGGTCAGTTGTTCGGGTATCATCCAGAAGTAGGAAGTACAACACTTCCGGGGTCTCCTCGCCTTCAGCGACTACACGTAAGCAAATTAACGATATGTCAATTTAAATGCAATGTTTGGAACTGAAAATGTAAATACCATAACTCTAGCTATCCCTCCCCTTTGACTCTGAATTTTTTATAGTGGCTTGGTAGGATCCTAACCAGAGATTTGACCAAGTTTCATCTGAAACAAAGTTCATTTGAGCTCTGTACAAATAAAAGTCTATTTGGTCATTACTAGAGCTTCTAAGGATTTCCATAGATTTTCATGGCTCAACCCATTACTTTCTCGAAACTAGAGTTTGAGATGGTTCTAATGGAATTGGTTTCATGTCATTTGACGAATCCTAGAGAAAGTTATGCCCTAAACAAGATTTGAGAAAATCTGAAAAATGTTTCTGTACATTTTTCCATTTTCTCAGGGAAGTTAACTTAATCACACCATTAGGGAGACTAAATGAACGTGGATGGATCTGAAATTTTTCCTGTGACTCAAAGATTTTCAATTGAACATCCCAGCAAAAGTTCAGAATTTTCCATAAAAGAATTCTCCAGAAAAAATTCCCAACAATTTAAAATTTAGGGAATTAATTCTGGAAAAACAATAATTTTCATGACCTGAAACTTGCTTTGCTGCAAAGTAATCGAAAAGCTGAATACAATAAAATTTGGTTCACTTAATTTGGAGCTCCCTAGCAAAAGTTATGGCTAGTTGAAGTTTGAACCAAATTCTGAAATTCAAGAAATGTTTAAACCCTGCACGTGGGCCCCACCCATGCCTTTCTTCTTCCCCCCGCGCGCGCCCAAGCTCGGCGGCGGCGATCTCCAGCGAGGTAGGCTGGAAGGGCTTTCCCCCCCTCCGCTAGGGCTACAGCTCGCCGCCTCTACCTTTTAGGACACGAGGAACTCATCCCCGGGGTCGGCCGAAGCTCTAGGTGGCCGGAAACCGGTCGGCGACGAGCCGACGCTACGGATCAACTGTGGCGACGTCTCCCGGCCCCTACGGAGGCTCATTCTGAGCAACTCTCAGCCCTACAGCTCCGTGGTGACCTTCAAAGAATGGTCATGGCGCTAGACCACCGTGAAAACGGCCGGAGATAGGAGTTCGCCGTCGACCTAGGTCACCTAGCGGCAGCAACTCGAAAAACTCAAATAGCAGCGCCAAAACTCGATGGTTTCTGATGATTTTTGATCCTAAGTGGCCGTTGGAACGTGTAGAACATGTGGATAGCTTCGTATACACGGTGGTGGACCGATCACCACAAATTTTGGATTTTTGGCCAGCTCGGTTCTTTGAACCCCGAAAAGAAAACAGGGAAATTCTCCCCCGACAGGGCATGAAAGGTTGTAAGGTTTTCACCATGAGTTCGAACAGCCTCTGGTGTGTCTCGTTGCTGTTGATCGTCGGCCCTGAGAGGGCTTATATAGGCGGCGCACCGAGGACCCGAGTAGGCGGCCGAGACGTTGGTGCTTTAGGTCGAGCGTGTGTGAGAGAGACGGGAGAGAGTGAGGCAGTTCACGTGGCCCGGGCGTGCTGATCATGTTGCTGCATGCGGTGTTCGTAGCCCCAGAGATGGAGGTGGCATGATGCAGCGTTGGTTCAGCGCCGAACGCCGGGGAGGTGACGCGCTGCTGCCGAGTGAAAACCGAGTAGACTTCGGTTGTAAGTCTACTGACCAGTGGGCCCCCTTCCCCATTTCTTTTACATTCCAATTCCATTTGAAGTAGCAAACCAACTCCAAATTTGATTCAACTTGGAGGGTAAGCCAAAAGGAATATGAGGAAGACAATGGTGCTCTCAAATTAGAATTTCAGCAAAGTTGGAATTTGAAACTGAAGTTTGAATTCGAATTCAAATTCAAATTGTTTCCCTTTTTAATTCCAACAACTAGGAAATCTTTTTCAAATGAGCTGAAAATTAGCCCGGCTACCCATGGATGTGTGAAGAACCATATGGTAAATTTAGGACTTCGTGTTTGGACATTGTTACACATTTACTTAAGCACTTGGAGCTCACACCTTCCAATTCAAAAGTTTAAACTCTCTATCATTCTCTCGGTGTGAATTCCAGCTCCACTTGCTAAACGTCGTGAATACCAGCGAGCGACGCCGGTAGTTCTAGTCGATACGCCACTGGTCCACACTTCTCTGTGATAGCATAGGGTCCAATAAATCGGGGAGCGAGTTTCCCCTTCACGCTGAATCGGCTCACGCCTTTCATCGGAGATACACAGAGGTACACGTGTTCCCCGACATCGAAGTGTAGCGGCCTATGCCTCTTATCAGCTTAACTTTTCTGCCGGGATTGAGTGGCCTTCAAGTTCGCTTAAATCATCCAAACGCGCTCTTCGGCGGCGTTCACCAAATCAATCCCAAACGTGACCCTTTCACCTGACTCGCACCAGTTCAATGGGGTGCGGCATTTGCGACCGTAGAGAGCCTCATATGATGCCATCTTGATACTCGCTTGATAGACATTGTTGTATGAGAATTCCGCCAATGGTAGGTGATCCTCCCAATTTCTACCATGGTGGGTGGCACACGCTCTCAACATGTATTCTAATACTTGGTTCACCCTCTCAGTTTGCCCATCTGTCTGAGGGTGATAAGCGGAGCTTCTAATCAGTTTGGTACCCAATGCAGCGTGCAACTGCTTCCAGAAATGAGCTACAAACAGTGCCCCTCGATCCAAGATTATGGTCTTGGGTACTCCATGCAAGCACAAGATTCTTGCAATATACAACTCCGCATACTTGCTGGCATGGTAGTTGGTATGCACCGGGATGAAGTGAGCTTACTTGGTTAACCGGTCAACGATAACCCAAATGGAATCATGCTTGTTAGAAGTCATGGGTAAACCCACAATGAAATCCATGCTCACGTCTTCCCACTTCCATGCTGAAATTTCCAGGGGTTGCAACAGCCCTGTTTTTCTCAAGTGATCTGCCTTCATTCGTCTACACGTATCGCATTCAGATACGTACTTGGCGATTTCCTGCTTCATCCGCGTCCACCAAAATTTACTATTCAAGTTTTGGTACATTTTGTTGCTGCCCGGTTGAACGGAGAACTTAGACAAGTGAGCTTCATCAAGGATCTTCTTTTTCAGCTCCATGTTCCGGGGTACGACTGTGCGGTCATTGAACCATAGCGTCCCCTCATCATCCTTCCGGAAACATTTGATATCCCCGCTGTCTATCCGTTCCTGGAGATGTGCCATGCCTTTGTCACTCTTCTGAGCTGCAATGATATCCTCCTTAATGGTAGGGATGAGAGCCGAGTTCTCGTACAACAACGGTTACCAAGCCAGCATCAGAATGGCGCCTTATGAGGCACTACATGGAAGAAAATGCCGCACACCTCTGAATTGGTGTGAGTCTGGCGAAAGGTTCACCTTCGGGATTGATCTTGTCAACAATGCGGAAGAAAAGGTTCGGCTGATTCAAGCGAACTTAAAAGCCGCCCAATCCCGACAAAAACAGTATGCGGACCAGAGATGATGCCTGTTACAATTCAAAGTCGAGGATCACGTGTATCTATGTGTGTCTCCAATGAAGGGCATGAACGGATTCAGGGCGAGAGGAAAGTTGGCACCCCGATTCATAGGTCCATTCCAGATTACAGAAAGGTGTGGATCAGTTGCATACCGGCTGTAATTACCAGAAACACTTTCTGGTGTGCATGACGTCTTTCACATATCTCAGCTGAGGAAATGTCTTAAGCTATCAACTACCGTTCAGCTAGGGGATATTGAAGAACTGAAACCAGATCTCACTTATTGGGGGTGTGAGACCTATGTGTGCTGAATACATTGGCAATTAGGATAAAAGTTAGCATTAACATTCAAGGTTTTGAATATTGCCAAAACATTCTTCTGTGGCAAGGTCCGACAAGTTCTTTGTTAGGTCCGCCAAGTGTTGGCAAGGTCCGGAGAGCTCCTGCAAGGTCCGGAGACCTTCTGTGAGGTCCGTAGCTTGTTTTTAGGGAGCTCCTGTGAAGTTCAACTCGTAGAACTGCAGCGTCTTGTTTTTGCTTTTAACTCGCAATGTTTCAAACTTGCTTTATGGGAAGGTTTGCTTAGTATTAATTTGCTAAGTTTTTGGTGTGTTTTGGTGGTTATGGCTGTTATCATTTGATATGGTTTGCAACATGCTTATGTGACCTGCTCATGTAAGGTGTTGTGGTTTTCGAACTAACGTGAGTCAAGCCGAGGACTTGTGATCGGAAGAATTGGTTGTTTATTCATGTGCAGGTGTTGCTTGAGTTCAAGACATGGCTGGTGACGGAATCCTTGGACTAGTTTCAGGGAGGAGATGAGGTTCCAACAGCCATGTTCGGGAGGAGCTGTGGTTGAGTTGATCGGGAGGTCGCGCAGCATGTTTGGATCAAGGGCAGTGCATATGAAGGTTGCGTGTACGTCATTGGAAGGTGTTTGCACATGCAACGTGGCAACATTGTTCCAAGGCGTGATGAAGAGAAGTGGACGTAAAGAATTGGTCAGAAAGGTCCAACCGGCTGGATTGCGTACTCAGGCTGAGGCTGAGTCAGATATGACTCAACTATGGAAGATTTGAGTTGGTTATGATAGGATTTCTTGCTAGGCACGAAGTTGAGTTGTTTTAGGAATGTTTAGGACGTTCTAAGGTGTTTGAAAGTCTCACGATTGCTTCTATCTGCGAATAGGAGAGTCCTGAGCAGTTATGGTAAGTTAGGATACGAGTCCAATTAGGAGTAGGAGTACTAGATTGGATTGTTTAGCCTGAGGGCTGGCTATAAAAGCAAGGGAGGCCAGAGATCTCGTGGGTAGAGAACTTTGGGCTGTTCCTCTTGTGTTTCTATTGAATAAAGTTCATAGTTTCAAGGAGCTTTTGTGCCTTGTTCGTCCGACTTGTTTTTCATCAAGTCTTTCTCGCTGAGTTTCTGGACAGACCGACGTTGCTTTGGTGTTTCGTTCATAACTCGAGTTTTACAGATCCGATTGACGTAATTCTTTTTGGGTTGTCTTCACAACTCAATTATCTATCGTCTGTGAAATTTTCACGAGCTTTGGATACGTAGTTTTTGAGATACACGAGTTTATTTGCAGCGTTGCAGACCTGTTTTATATCGGGTAGAACAGATTGATCTTCGTTTAATGTTTTGATCGTATCTCAAGTTTTACTTCGTGTTTTCAAGTGA
The DNA here is from genome assembly GCA_030760725.1 of Neostapfia colusana. Classification (NCBI taxonomy): domain Eukaryota; kingdom Viridiplantae; phylum Streptophyta; class Magnoliopsida; order Poales; family Poaceae; genus Neostapfia; species Neostapfia colusana. Next base: position 78,679,618 of record JASWHV010000007.1, on the reverse strand, counting down.
TTCTTGTTGCATTAGATCCATGACTTGATTCTCTACCTTTCTACTTGATTTTTCACAGTTTAACACGTTTGAAAACACTTGCACACACAGTTTCTTTAACCGATTGATTTTTTGCTGAGGGGTTTTTGTTGTTTCCGCTGCGAAAAGTTTTAATCTACCATTCACCCCCCTCTGGTAGCTATTCACGTGCTCATCGATACTACAATTGGTATCAGAGCCAAGGTGCTCTAATCTTTGTGATTTGCACGTGTTTTGACTATCCATCATGGAGAAGTACTCCGCAAAACCTTGTGTGTTCAATGGCATCAATTTTCAGGTTTAGAAGGCGCGGATGGAGGCCTACATACAGGCGCAAGGCTTCGCCATATGGGAAAAGGTTTACCGGAACTTCGATGTACCACCCAACAATCAAGTTACGGCAGCGAACATGAGAGATGTTGACAACAACAACAAGGCTCGCAACTTGATCATCCAAGGATTGACTCAAAGCGACTTCGACCGTGTTGCACACCTCCGATCTGCATATGATGTTTGGAAAGCTCTTTGTGACTACCATGAAGGATCCAATACGATCAAGGAGGTAAGGCAAGATATGTTCAAGAAAGAATACATGCGTTTTGAGATGCAACCCGGTGAGTCAATTGATGACCTTTTTGCTCGCTTTAATAAAATTCTCAGCAACTTGCGTAGTGTCAATGTTAACTTTTCAGATGCTGAAAATGCTAGATAATTGTTAGGAGCATTAGATATGTCAATTTTGGAGATGAAAGTTACATCTATTCGTGAATCTACTGTCATGAGTTCTCTTACTTTAGACGTGCTTTATTCTAAATTGAAAACTCATGAAATTGACATCATCTCATGTAAAAACCCCAACAAGTCTATTGCATTTGTTTCGCAACGTGACATGTCTAGTTCTAGTCAATCATCATCTAGTGGTGCACTCTCTTTGCTGTCCTCTCTAACCCTTGAACAGATTGAAGAGTTTCCAGAGGAGGAGCTTGCACTCATCTCTACTCGGTTCTCAAAAGCATTGCAAAATGTGAGAACTAGAAGGAGAGGAAGCTCCGGACCTCAACGATATTTTGAATGTGGTAAGACAGGACATTTTCGTACGGAGTGCCCTAACATTTCAGGTCTGACTTCACGTGAAGAAAAGCAAACAAGGCCGAAGAAATCGTTTGCAAAGAATAAGAAGAAGAAAGATTTATCAATGCGCAACATAGTGCATAGTATGATCTCTGCACTTCAAGATTTCAGCTCAAGTGATGTGGACACCGGTAGTGATGAAGATGAAGAAGCTATGGAAAATATGTGCTGCATGGCGAGCAAGTCAAGTTCAAGCTCCGAGGAGGCAGAACACAACAGCGACGATGAAGAGGTATGTCCCACTTGCGAAGAAATGTGTGATGCTATTTCTCGTGCCACTGTTATATTAAAGAAAAAGGATAAAAAACTTAGGAACAATGCTGTTAAAATTGAATCACTAGAATCTGAAATTAATCGTTTAAAAACTTTGATTCCTAGTGATGATTCTTGTTCCTCATGTGATTTGATTTATGAACAATTATCCTCTTTAAGAAGTTCACACGCATCTACACTTGATAAACTTGAACTTGAACTTGAAAAGAACAAAGAGCTTGCTGCACTTAATGATAAAAATTTCAAAGATGCTTGTTGTTCTACTATTGATTTGCATTGTTCTTCATGTGATGATCTGAATAAGAAACAAATGATGCTATGAATGAGACTTCTATTTTGAACAATGCTTTACGTGTGCATGAAGTTAAATATTGTTCAAATTGCAAACTAAAAGAAAAAACTTCATGTGAAAACTGCTTTGATCTGTCCAATAAACTTGATGACATGCATAGGACACTAGATCGGTTTTCTAATGCAAATAAGATCTAAACTTGCTGCTGAATTCTTCCAAGTCTTGTAATGATAAAACTGGTTTAGGTTTTAATTCTCATGCTCATGCTAAGGAACACCCACCTAAAGTTGTAAATTCATTAGGAAGTGGTTTGATTCAAACAGCTCCTAGACAAAAAGAGGTGATTTTCAAATCTGCAGGAGTATTGTCCCATTTGGGTTCTAATAAACGTGTTGCTTGCTCATCTAGACATGATAATAAGGTTATTTTTCATTGTACCTACTGTGGTAGAGATGGTCATGTCATGGATTTTTGTTATAGACTAGCTAAACACGATAAGAAACAAAGAATACTTGCTAGATCACATAACAACCAAGCAAAATCTGCTAGACCGAATGTTTGGAGCTTGCAACCTGCTGTAATGAGTCAAAAACTTGCTCCCGGACCTACTGTTTTTTGTGCTACATATAACACATCTTCTAAGTCTGTAGTTGGGAACAAAAATTTTCGATGTTTGGCTCATGAACCTGCTGTACCTTCTCAGCTTTCGCGTGTTATTCCTGCTGGACGTCGTGTGACTCAGTACTGGATTCCTAAAAGTCTTTTAACTAACCCCAGTATTGAGTCATCGACGTATTGTGCTGCTGTGTAGGTTTCACGTTTGAGGAAGGAGAACATTTGGATTGTGGATTCAGGTTGCTCACGCCACATGACCGGTAACAAAGAATGGTTCTCCTCTCTCTCTTTTGTGTCATGTGTAGAAAATGTTACTTTCGCCGATAACTCTTCTACTCCCATAATTGCTAAAGGTTCGGTTAGAGTAAACAATCTATACACTTTGAAAGATGTGGCACTTGTTAAAAATTTGAAATACAACTTGCTTTCGGTTTCACAATTGCTAGATGAAAATCTAGAGGTTAGCTTTGCTAAAAATTGCTGCAAGGTTGTAGATTCAAAAGGTGAGCTTTTATTTAACATGTCTAGGTTTGGAAGAATTTTTAAAGCTGATTTTGATTTGTCAACTTCTAAGCATCGGTGTCTAGTTGCTAATGATACAAAGGATCTATATTTTTGGCATCGTAGACTTGGTGACATAGGCTTTGATCATCTCACTCGTGTTAGTGCTCTTGATCGCATACGTAGGCTGCCGAAGCTTAAAAAGGACAATGATATTGTGTGCTCTTCTTGTAGACATGCTAATTTGTTGCAGGTTCACATGCTCCTCTCACAATGACCATGACAGCTGAACCGGGACAACTTTTACATCCTTACACAGTAGGTCCGGCACGTGTTCAATCCTTCGGAGGTAAATGGTCCGGATCCATATCCGCAGGGGGAGAATATTTCTATTGAAGAAGATGAAGAAGTGGTGCTGCTGCCCGAAAACTCGGAGGTAAATAACGATCAAGCTGCTGATTTTGCACCACAACGAGCACCAACAGTCACTACTGCTGGTTCGGACCTTCCTCAATCAACAAGCTCTCCTAATCAAAGGTCCGAACATGAAGAAGAAGGTGCTTGTGAAGTGTCTACTCCCCTCCGAGTACTCAAAAGTCATCCTCCACAACAAATCATTGGAAGCTTGCATGAACGAGTCACTCGGTCCAAGTTTTGCGATCCAAACTCTCATGCTCATTCTGCTTTTGTTGCTTCTTTTGAACCCAAGGATATATCACACGCACTCACTAATGAATCTTGGATTAATGCCATGCAAGAAGAGTTAGAAAATTTTGAAAGAAATAATGTTTGGAAACTTGTACCTTCACCTCAAGGTCACACATTAATTGGAACTAAATGGGTATTTAAAAATGAGCAAAGTGAGGATGGGGTTGTGGTTAGGAATAAAGCTAGGTTGGTTGCTCAAGGTTCACCCAAATCGAAGGTCTAGATTTTGATGAAACATTTGCTCCTGTTGCTAGATTAGAAGCTATAAGAATTTTATTAGCATTTGCTGCATCTAAAGGTTTCAAGTTATATCAAATGGATGTTAAAAGTGCTTTTCTTAATGGCTACATAGAGGAGGAGGTTTATGTTAAGCAGCCACCAGGTTTTGAAAATCCAAATTTTCCTAATCATGTTTACAAACTGTCCAAATCCTTGTACGGTCTAAAACAAGCCCCTAGAGCATGGTATGATAGGTTAAAAACATTCTTACTTGAAAAGGGGTTTACCATGGGCAAGGTTGATAAAACTCTTTTTGTACTTAAGCATGGCAATGACTCATTATTCGTTCAAGTGTATGTGGATGATATTATCTTTGGTTGTGCTTCTCATGATCTCGTGTCCAAGTTTTCAGCTATGATGAGTTCAGAATTTGAGATGAGTATGATGGGAGAACTCACATACTTTTTGGGTCTGCAAATCAGGCAAACAAAAGAAGGAACTTGTGTGCATCAAACTAAGTATACAAAGGACCTTCTTAAGCGCTTCAACATGGACAAATGCAAGCCTCTTCGGACACCAATGGGAACAGCAACAACTCTTGAACTTGACGAAGATGGTGACCCGGTCGATAAAAAAGAATACAGAAGTATGATTGGATCACTTTTGTATCTCACGGCGTCAAGACCGGACATACAATTCAGCGTATGTCTTTGTGCACATTTTCAAGCTTCTCCACGTGCTTCACATCGCCAAGCCATCAAAAGGATTCTCAGGTACCTACATGGAACTCAAGAATTTGGCATTTTTCTTCCTTCTTCCTCAACCGTTTCTTTGAAAGCTTTTTCAGATGCTGATTTTGGGAGTTGTAGGATTGATAGGAAAAGTACTTCGGGTGCTTGTCATTTTCTTGGTAATTCACTTGTTGCTTGGTCCTCTAGAAAACAAAGTTCAGTTGCACAATCCACGGCCGAATCTGAATATGTAGCTGCGGCTAGCGCTTGCTCACAAATTCTTTGGATTGTTCAAACACTTAAGGACAATGGGGTTGATTTAGATAGTGTTCCACTGTTTTGTGATAACACTAGTGCAATTTGTATTGCTAAAAACCCTGTTAAACGCTCTAGAACTAAGCACATTGACATTAGGTATCACTTTCTTCGTGATAATGTTGAAAAAGGAAACATTGTGCTTCACCATGTCGATACCGAGCAACAATTGGCTGATATTTTTACAAAACCTTTGGATTTCACTCGTTTTTTGTTTCATTCATAGTGAAATAGGGGTTATGCATCCTCATGGCTTAAATTGAGGGGGAGTTTTTGAAACTTTGAAAGTCTATGTGTGAATCTGAAACTAAAATAATATGAGCATAGTATTTCATACATATATGACTTTGTGATTCCTTTTACAGGCTGAAAGTTCTTACTACATTACTCATGTTATACAATTTGTAGTTTTTGCCATGACTAGTAATTGGAATAATTACTTACACTAAATCTGGTCATGATCGAACTTTCTTGCTGTTTTGAACTTGTTGCGTGCTCACAAGTGCTTTTAATCATAAAAAATTAATCAAGTGATCAGCTCACATGTTGAGTTTTCAAATAAAAAATTGAGAAAAGATCAAGAGAATATGCATGCATCGCACTTCTTCTTTTGAGATTGCTTATCATTGCACTAAGACATGAACTTGGAAGGAATTGTGTATGACTAAAACCATGTCCTTAAGCTTCTGATTGTCAAATGACATAGGCTTGGCTTGGTTGGTTAGAATAAGGCTGATGCGGCATATAATCTCTTGCAAATATCATATGACAACTTTGTGCCTTAAATGATTATGAATAATAAAAATGCAGCAACAACTGTCATGTTTTCAGGTTTTGAAATAGTTGAGTAAGGGAGATCATGACTTGCTTAAACTGAAAAATACATTTGATCTCTAGCATGGCTTACACTACTTTATGTATCTCATTGATGTGATAGTGTAAGTAACCTGATAGTATGACTTGGATGAGCTTTGTTTTGTATGTATATGTTATAATATGCTCATAACATTTAAAAATTTCTCTTTTGAACCTTGCTGAATACATTGTCAAAGGGGAAGAAATATGTATAAGGAGAGATTTTTTTACACTTTGCATATGTTATACACTTTCTTCCTTCTCTGATTTTAAAAAATGGGGAGAAATTAATAAAGGGGGAGAAATGAGTTTTTAAAGCTTTTCAAAACTTTTCATAAGCCAATGTTCGGATTTTAATTGGTGTTGCCAATGCATTCATCAAGGGGGAGATTGTGAGACCTATGTGTGCTGAATACATTGGCAATTAGGATAAAAGTTAGCATTAACATTCAAAGTTTTGAATATTGCCAAAACATTCTTCTGTGGCAAGGTCCGACAAGTTCTTTGTTAGGTCCGCCAAGTGTTGGCAAGGTCCGACGCAAGGTCCGGAGAGCTCCTGCAAGGTCCGGAGAGCTTCTGTGAGGTCCGGAGCTTGTTTTTAGGGAGCTCACGTGAAGTTCAACTCGTAGAACTGCAGCGTCTTGTTTTTGCTTTTAACTCACAATGTTTCAAACTTGCTTTATGGGAAGGTTTGCATAGTATTAATTTGCTAAGTTTTTGGTGTGTTTTGGTGGTTATGGCTGTTATCATTTGATATGGTTTGCAACATGCTTATGTGACATGCTCATGTAAGGTGTTGTGGTTTTCGAACTAACGTGAGTCAAGTCGAGGACTTGTGCTTGGAAGAATTGGTTGTTTATTCATGTGCAGGTGTTGCTTGAGTTCAAGACATGGCTGGTGACGGGATCCTTGGACTAGTCTCAGGGAGGAGATGAGGTTCCAACAACCAAGTTCGGGAGGAGCTGTGGTTGAGTTGATCGGGAGGTCGCGCAGCATGTTTGGATCAAGGGCAGTGCATATGAAGGTTGCGTGTATGTCGTTGGAAGGTGTTTGCACGTGTGCAAGGAGTGCATGGACATGGCAACATTGTTCCAAGGCGTGTTGAATAGAAGTGGACGTAAAGAATTGGTCGGAAAGGTCCAACCGGCTGGATTGCGTACTCAGGCTGAGGCTGAGTCGGATATGGCTCAAATATGGAAGATTTGAGTTGGTTATGATAGGATTTCGTGCTAGGCATGAAGTTGAGTTGTTTTAGAAATGTTTAGGATGTTCCTAAGGTGTTTGGAAGTCTCACGACTGCTTCTATCTGCGAATAGGAGAGTCCTGAGCAGTTATGGTAAGTTAGGATACGAGTCCAATTAGTAGTAGGAGTCCTAGATTGGATTGTTTAGCCTGAGGGCTGGCTATAAAAGCAAGGGAGGCCAGAGCTCTCATGGGTAGAGAACTTTGGGCTGTTCCTCTTGTGTTTCTATTGAATAAAGTTCATAGTTTCGAGGAGCTTTTGTGCCTTGTTCGGCCGACTTGTTTTTCGTCAAGTCTTTCTCGCCGAGTTTCTGGATAGACCGATGTTGCTTTGGTGTTTCGTTCATAACTCGAGTTTTACAGATCCGATTGACGTAATTTCTTTTGGGTTGTCTTCACAACTCAATTATCTATCATCTGTGAAATTTTCACGAGCTTCGGATCTGTAGTTTTTGAGATACACGAGTTTATTTGCAGCATTGCGGATCTGTTTTATATCGGGTAGAACAGATTGATCTTCGTTTAATGTTTTGATCGTATCTCAAGTTTTACTTCGTGTTTTCAAGTGATTCTTGTTGCATTAGATCCGTGACTTGATTCTCTACCTCTCTAATTGATTCGTCACGGTTGAACACATTTGAAAACACTTGCACACATGGTTTCTTTAACCGATTGATTTTTTGCTGAGGGGTTTTTGTTGTTTCCGCTGCGAAAAGTTTTAATCTACCATTCACCCCCCCTCTGATAGCTTTTCACGTGCTCTTCGATCCTACAGGGGGGAACCGGTTCAGATAATTGATGAAAAGGCCCGAACCACAAGTAACCGTACGTTGTGGTTCGATAAAGTTCAATGGAGTAATCACTCGGTACATGAAGCGACATGGGAGAGCGAAGGTTTTCTTTGCGCTAACTACCCCAACTTTTTTCATGTCGCACATATGGTAGTTTTCCACTGTCCTCTCTATCATTGTTCACCTTATAATCTCGGGACGAGATTCTTTTAAGGGGGCAGAAATGTAAGGGCCTAAGTTTTTGCACACATTCAAAGTGTTCATCATACCACACACAGCTCATTTGAGGGAAAACTTATGAACACATTTGAAGAGCAAGTAAACACCATTAACATGGTCCTTAGAGCATAAACTCACAAAATGCCAAAGTGGTATTTCCCACATGCATCATATAGGGGATGAGCATATGAAAAACTCCTACACCTTACTAGGAATGCTCATGTCAAGTTTCACCCAAATCCAAAACCTTTTGAGGTATTTTTGGGTATAATTAGAAAGAGACTAGTTTGAACTTAAATTCAAATTCAAATTCCTTCCATCCCATGAATTCAAAAGTGGGATTCATATTCACACTCAGCACATTTTTGTGAGCATACATACCAATTTTCACTCCATTTTGAGTTGATCATGACATGAGCCAATTGAAGCAAATTCAAATCCAATTTGAATTTCAAACTGCATATGTGCTATGAATTTAGTCAAACACTTCACAATTTGAATTCTACCAATTTCAAACGGGCATTTGGTGGATAATTCAAATTGCAAAGGGTATTAGGGCACTACTGTTTAGAGCCGTGGGAGAAATTAAATTTCAGAGGTTAAACTAGGGGGTGGGGCCCTCTTGTCAGTCCCTCATTGAGCAAACCGACTGAAGAACAGAGCCAGTCGGGTTCTCGGGCTGCAGCAGCGGACGCCACCACGCTGAAGCCTCAGCGCCAGCGGCTGCTTCGTTCACGCCCCGCTGGAGCCGCCGTTCTGCGTCGATAATCTTCCCTGAGCAGCTCAAAGCCGAATTCTTCACTGTTCTGACGCGCTCGCTTGCTCTCGGTGCTGCTCCCGCGAAAAACATCACCGCCACCTCGCTCTCGGTGTCGCTGATCGCACACCGCGACGCCTCCTTGGTTGCACGAGTCCTCCACAGCAAAAACAGTCGCCACCGCGTGCTCTTGCGCGCCACCTAGTCGGCTTGCTGTTGGCCACCAATTAAGGAACAATACCGCACATCCGAAGCAAACCGGTACAACCAAAAGTGGCTCGCCGTGGACAGCACACTACAGCCAACCTCACCTCCACTTCCCTACACAAGAAAGGTGCATCACAGTGTGTAGAAGGTGCATCCGAAAGCAGTTTGGCTATCAACCATAGAACTTGAATTTCCAAATATACCGAAAGCTAGTTCATTTGGCGCGAGCTCCCCTTGAACTGAAATTCGGATTCCACGCACTCTTGTTAGTCGATATTGTTGGCCAGTAGGTTCTACACATGCTAGCACACATGCTCAAGGAAGAAGCAAGGGAATCCGTTAAGAATCGGCCGTGGTATGGCCGTTTTCCTCGCCGCCAAGGTAAAACACCTTGGCTAACCGTCGAGAGTATGTTTGCCGGCAATTCTAGCTTCCAAAAGGTCTCCTTTCATGTTCCTCGTGCCCCACTGATGCTCTCCGAGCAATTTCTGACCAGTTTGGTGCCATGTAGCATGAGATCGACCTCGCCAGAACCCTAGGTTCCGCTGTCACCGGTGCACACGTCTTTCTGGAGATCGTCGGCAGCCGACGAGCCCGTAGATGAGTTAAGGAGGTTGGAAAACGGGGAGGTGGCGAGTTTCGGCCCGAGAGGTGGCCGGGGACTCGGTTCCAGCGATTCTTGCCGTAGACCGACGACGTTGGGCGTTTGGCGCGAGGAAGAAGATGAAGCCGAGCACGTGGGACCCAGCGACCGGAGTTTAAACTTTTCCTCGATTTCCAGTTTCTAGTTCAACTTCAAACCCACATAACTTTGGCTAGAAAACTCCAAATCGAGTGTACCAATTTTTTTTGGATTCCGCTCTCTGAGTACTTTCCAACAAAGCAAGTTTCACTTTATGAAAATCCTTATTTCTTCAGAATTAATGCTTAAAATTTTAAACTGTTTAGAATTTTAACTGGAGAACCCTTTGGAGGAAAATTCTGAAATTTTGCCAGGATGTTCACCATAATATCCTTGAACTACCATAAAAATTTCAGATCCATTTGATCTAATTTGATCCACCTAATGGTGTCGTTAATAAAACTGTTCCAGAGAAAATGGAAAATGTCAAGAAACAGTTTCAGATTTTCTCTGAAATTGATACTCATATATTTGGCTAGTTTTCTTCAAATTAAATGAAACCAACTCCATTAGAACCCTATGAAAATCTAGTTTTCAGAAAGTCATGGATTGTCCCATGAAAATCCCTAGAACACCCTAATAGCTCCAAGTAAGGCCAAATACACAATTCCTTGTGAAGGGCTCAAATTAGCTTTGCTGCAAATGAAATTTGGCGAAGTCTCTGTTTAGGTTATATCAAACCACAGTAAAAATTTCAGAGTCATTGGGCCTGTCTAGCAGTACCTATGGTCTTAATAAGATTAACTCCAAACACACATGCATTTAAATTGATACATACATGTATTTGTTTCATGTAGTCGCTAAGGCTGAGGAGGAGCCCGAAGTCTTAGACTTCATCACTCCGGAGGAACTGCTAGCCTACGACCAACAGCAGCAAGGCAAGCTCCAATTTGCATTAACCATTTTATAAATTTTACTGTTTTGAGAATTTACTTTGAGTACCCACTATATTTATGCATTAGAGTCTCGTTTGAAAACCCAAATGCATAGCCAAGAAAACCCTGGTTTGGGCTTAGTTTTTTAAACCTCGATTAGCTACTACAATGCTAAGATACTGTAGGATTCGGTACAAGTCGAGTAGTTGGAACTGCTCGCGAGAATAGGCTAGAGGCACACTACTCGGGTAAAGATAGCAAATGATTCACATGGCAGAAAAATGAGACCGAGCGGAGAGTAAGGGCAGCAGGACGTTGGGGCCTGGGTGCCGTAGCTCTGCTTGTGTCGATTGAGGATCAAGCCGTGTACGAGCCTGTGGAACAAGCTAGAACAGTACCGAAGACCTATCGGATATATGGGAACCGGGAAACCGATGTAATTCGGGTAGCTGGGTGTTGAGGCATTGCTTGTCGTCCATAGGGTAGGTTGAGAGCTTGAGGTGTAAATCGGCTGGCGGCACCGTGGATGCGCGCGCAGAGACCTCTTGCTCGGGATGATAGGACCTGTTCAGCATTTGTCTGACGGATGAAAGGTGGTTGCGTACGACGTCCGGGATGGTTGCTGTAGGCATCATCGAGTACGGGCGTACGTGATGGGTTATTCGGGTAACCCTGCAGGTGTAAATCGATTATAATCGCTGTCCCGCGGTCAGTGAGTACCACTTGTTCACTGTACCGTGACGTAGAAAGAACAGGCTAGATTCATGTTAAAAGTTTGCTGATTTGAAGAATGGACCTTATTTGCTAATGAAGTGCTATAGTTTAGAGCTAATTAAAGTTCTTTTCAACCTTGGGCAAAGCACATGAGAGAAATGTGTTTCTTGTTTGATTGCGGCTCTCTTATGTGCCTTAGCATGAGGTTCTCCACAACTTGCTGCTAAAACTTGAAAGTAAGGTTCAACTATTTAGGCGAGTCCTTTGCAACTTACATTTCCATTTACACGTAACCCAGCATGTAGAAGTTTCACGTATAGGAAAGACGGGTCAGACTTGCTGAGCCATCGTGCTCACTGCTTGTGTTTGAAGCTTTTGCAGGGTGTTATGAGGAGGAGACTCCCGAGGAGGAGACGGACCCCCAAGAGGGCAACCCCGTCGAATGGGAGTCGTGCACGCCGCCGTGTTAGTGTGTGTGCGTTCTAGAGGGAAGACATTCACGGGCTGAACGTGAACTCTCTGCTTAATCTACGCCCGTGAGTGTGGACTGAACATATTTTGTTGTAAACATGTCTATAAACTCCTTATGTAATAAAACTTTGCTTCCGCTTTGTACTTTTTATGTGTGTTATACGGTGTTGTGCAACGCAGCACCCCTCAATGTGATCCGGGCTTTTCCACCTTAATATATACTACTATCATAGACCTTATGTGGGCATAGTGACTAATCCTCATTCGACTACTTCTAAGTTTTCAAAATAGCATCTTTCCGAGCGTGCTATTTCCAAAGCAGCTCTGATACACGACTTGGGGACCACCCCGTGGTTCGCCGATTCCGGGATCACAGAGGGTAGTGCCGTGTGATGCGGCGCCCAACAGCACACAAGAAAAGATTAAGACCAACATATAATTTTTTTATTGACATAAAACACAGCGGAAGTCTTTTACAAACATATTTATACAGTGGAAGTATTATACATAACTAGTTTCTCATCCTAATTAAGCAAAACTGCAGCCGTAGAGCCCGGGGATGCTACACACTAGCAACATACAACAGGAGATCACGGCGGCGTGCAGGGCTCCAGCTCGGCCGTGTACCCCAACGGGGGCATCGCCTCGTCCTCGGACCCTTCCTCATAACTCTCACCTGCAAACAGCTCAAATATTGCAACCGTGAGCACAAGGGCTCAGCAAGACTTGACCGACATTCCTAATCAAGAAACTCTACATGCAGGTATTGGTAATGTAGGAAAAAGACATTGCAATAAAGACACACCTACATGTTAATCCTTACTTTCAGTTTTATAGCAGCAGTTTAATGTACCTTAGGCAGCAATCACATTGGATGTCCACAATCAAACAAGAAACGCTTTCCTCCGATGTGGTTATGCCCAAAGTGGAAAATAAACTTAATGAGCTCTACATCTACAGCATACATGGTTTCAAAACATTAGTAGTTCAATGCAGCATATTCATCTGGCCTCTTTCACTTCTTACTACGTCACAGCACAGTGAACAAGCGGTACTCAAATAACCGCGAGGAACGGTGATTGCAATCAGGAGACACCCGGATAACAAGTCACATACACCCACTTTCAGAAGTGTGGTGCTTCACACCTTCCTACTCTGTTGTATGCAACAACCTTTCAAAAGAAACCCAAATGTCGAACCGGTCCATCCGTAACGGGCAGGAGGTCCCCACGTGGAGCGTGTCTGTGCCCACCAGCAGATTTACACCTTCCTACCCTCAACCCACTCCTACAAAACGGTTGGGTAAGCCTCGGCACTCAGGTTAACCAATTACATCGGTTTCCTGCTTATGTCAGTATGCCATCCCGTTGACGTGGCCGCATCGGCCTTGTCAAGCCAGGACCACGGTGAGGGGTGCTTCGTTGCACAGCACCGGATAACACACGTCAAAGATACAAAGTGGAAGCAAAGTTTTATTACATAAACCAGTTTATGAACATTTTTAAAACAAAATAGTCCAGTCCACACGCATGGGCGTAGACTATACATCGGGTTCACGTTCAGCCCGTGAACGTGTCCCCGCGAGCACACACACACACTAACACGGTGGCGTGCACGACTCCCACTCGATGGGGTTCCCCTCCTGGGGTTCCGTCTCCTCCTCGGGAGTCCCTTCCTCATAAACCCCTGCAAAAGCTTCAAACACAAGCAGTGAGCACGATGGCTCAGCATGTGTGACTCGTCTCCCCTATACATGAAACTTCTACATGAATGGTTTTTGGGTACATGAGGTAAAATAAGTTGCAAAGGACTTGCCTAATTAATGGATCCTTACTTTCACTTTTTAGCAGCAGGTTGTGGAGAAGCTTACGCTAAGGCACATTAGAGAGCCGCAATCAAACAAGAAACGCATTTCTCTCATGTACTTTGCCCGAAGTTTGAAAAGAACTTTAATTAGCTCTAAACTACAACAAGACATTAACAAGTAAAGTATGTCTTTCAAATCAGCAAACTTTTAACATGTATCTAGCCTGTTCTTTCTACATCACGGTACAGTGAACAAGTGGTACTCACTAACCGTGAGGGACGGCGATTATAATTGATTTACACCTGCAGAGTTACCCGAATAACCCGTTACGTACGCCCGTACTCGATGTTGCCTACAGCAACCATCCTGGACGTCGTACGCAACCACCTTTCACCGGTCAGCCACATATTGAACCGGTCCTATCGTACCGAGCAAGAGGTCTCTGCGCGCGCATCTGCAGTGCCGCCAGCCGATTTACACCTCGAGCTCTCAACCTATCTTCTGAACGACAGGCAATGCCTCAATACCCAGCTACCCAAGTTACATCGGTTTTCCGGTTCCCATATAGCCGGTAGGTCTTCGGTACTGTTCTAGCTTGTTCAACAGGCCTGCACACGGCTCGGTCCTCAATCAACACGAGCGGAGCTATAGCACCCATGCCCCAAAGTCCTGCTGCCTTTACTCTCCGCTCGTTCTCATTTTTCTTGCCATGTATTTCATTTGCTATCTTTACCCGAGTCGAGTGCCTCTAGTCTATCCTCGCGAGTAGTTCCAATTACTCGACTTGTACCGAATCCTACACTATCTTAGCATTGCAGTATCTAAACGGGGTTTTCAATCCTAATCCCAACGAATAGTTTTCTTGGCTATGCAATTGGGTTTCAAACAAGACTCTAATGCAAGAATTTATTAAGTGCTCAAAGTAAGTTCTAAAAACAGTAAAACATTGTAAAGAGGTTAATGCAAACCGGAGCTTGCCTTGCTGCTCTTGGTCATAGTCTAGCTGCTCTTCCAGAGTGACGAAGTCTAAGACTTCGGGTTCCTCCTCAACCTTAGCGACTACATGAGATAACATGGATATGTATCAATTTAAATGCATTTGAATTTAATTTAAACTTGTGAAGACTGTAAGTCTTACTAGGAAGACTCAATGACTCTGAAATTTTTACTGTGGTTTGTTTACAACCTAAACAAACACTTGGCCAAGTTTTATTTGCAGCAAAGCTCATTTGAGCTTCCCACAAATAATTATGTACTTGACCTTAATTGGAGCTCCTAGGGTGTTCTAGGGATTTTCAAGGAGCAAGCCATGATTTTATGAAAACTAGGTTTACAGAGGGTTCTAATAGAGTTGGTCTCACTTAATTTGAAGGTTCCTAGCTAAAGATATGAGCTAAACAATTTCAGAGAAATTCTGAAAATGTTTCTGGACATTTTCTATTTTCTCTGGAACAGTTTTATTAATCACACCATTAGGTGGATCAAATGAGCTGAAATGGATCTAAATTTTTATTGTAGCAAAGGGATATTTAGGTGAACATCCTAGCAAAATTTCAGAATTTTCCTCCAAAGGGCTCTCCAGTTAAAATTCTAAATAGTTTAAAATTTGAAGAATTAATTATGGAGAAATAAGGATTTTCATAGGTTGAAACTTGATTTGCTGGAAAGTACTCAGAGAGCTGAATCCAACAAAATTTGGTTCACTCGATTTGGACCTTTCTAGCCAAAGTTGTGTGGGTTTGAAATTTGAACTAAAACTGACAATCGGGAAATGTTTAAAACAATGCACGTGGGTCCCATGCACAGTGCCTTCGTCTACCTCCCGCCAGCGCCCAAGCGCGCGACATCCAGCGAAGGTGGAGCGGATCGTTCTCGACCGCTACTGCCTAATTTTCGATGCGGTTTCTTCCTACGTGATCCTTGGAGCACGGCGCACACACCGGGCACCTTCTCGGACCTCGACATCGCCGGAAACCTAGTCGGCGACGTTGGAGGCGGAAGCGGAGCTCAGGTCCGAGGTGCTAGCTTTTCTCGGCAGTGAACATGATCAGCCAATGGGTCGCAAAGCACCACTGGGGTACGAGGAAGCTAACTCTTCCCTGCTCTTGGCCGGGGATCGCCGGGAAAGTAGACCTCGCCGGCGACCAGAGCCATTTTCACCGGCGATGGCCAAATTCCGGTGCTCTGCTCACTGGGTCGATCATCACCGCTAGGATTTGGCTCAAGTGACCATGAGGTGATACTCTAGCTTCAGCTCGACCTGGATTATCAGTTATCAAGTGATCACGATGAATTTTGAGTTTTGGTCCTCGGTGCTCTATACGGTGATCATCGGGAAAAATAGAAATTATGGCTAGACGGCGCTAAGAGGGACCTAGGGAGTTCGGGAGGAGCTACTAGACTTGGATTCTAACCTCATAGACGCATTGGTCACGCTGGAGAAGCTTTGCGCTGCTCGGGCGACGGCGTCGAGTCAGAGGAGCTCTCGGGTTGTCAGAGCGATGGAAGATCGGCTCGGATAAGCCTCACCGAAGCTGATCATGAGCAACTGAGGGCCGTAACACGTCGAGCAAGGATCGGCGGTGCCGTTTGTGGCCTCAACTCACGGTGGAAGGCACTGCTTTGGCCGGTCGACGGCGAGGTGAGGCGGTGGGGCTGTGCGGCGATTAGCTCGGTGTTCTCGGCGCTGAAAACGTCGAGGCAGTGGGAAGATGGGCTGCTGCCGGTGGCAGCTCGCAGCTAAATAGCTGGGGACGTCGGTTTGGGGCGCTGATCGGCGACCAGGACGTGGCAGCAGTCAGAAATCGCCGTGGCGCCCGAGTGGTCACGCGCAGGAACCGAGCTGCGGTGACTTCAATCGGTTGAAACACTAGTCAAGCTGACAAGTTTGTCCCACTCTGGTTTTAACTTCTGAAATTGAATTTTCCCCACTGCTATAAACAGTAGAGACCCAAATAACCCTGGTCATTTGAATTATCTACCCTCTGGCCATTTGAATTGGATAGAATTCAAATTGGGGTTTGTTTGAATATATTTTCAGCACATATGCAGTTTGAAATTCAAATAAAGTTTGAATTTGCTAAACTTAGCTCATGTCAAGATCAACTCCAAATGGAGTGAAAATTGGTGTGTGAGCTCACAAAAATGTGATGAGTAAGAATATGCCTCCCACTTTTGAATTCATTGGATGGAAATAGTTTGAATTTGAATTTGAGTTCAAATCACCCTCTTTCTATGTATACCCAAAAGGACTTCAAAAAGGTTTTGAATTTGGGTGAAATTTGGCATGGACATTCCTAGCAAGGTGTAGGAGTTTTTCATATGCCCAGCCCCCATATGATGCATGTGGGAAATGCCACTTTGGCATCCTGTGAGTTTAGTCTCTAATGAACATGTTGATGGTGTTTACATGCTCTTCAAATGTATTCATCAAGTTTCTTCAAATAAAGTGTGTGTGTGGTGATCAACACTTTTAATATGTACCAAAAACTTAGACCCTTACATTCCCCCCCCCCTTAAAAGAATCTCGTTCCGAGATTATAAAGTGAAAATGAGAGAGAGGACAGTGGAAAATTAACGTATATGCGACGTGAAAAAGTCGGGGTAGTTAGCGCGAACACTACAGGAAATTGACATATTTTCGTGGGCCCAAAACCGATGAAAATATGGTAAAAACCCACGAAAATACATAATTTCGTTGGTTTTGGCATTATTTTCGTCGGCCGGAGGCTCACGAAAATAATTAGTCGAAAATAACGTTAATTTTGTCGGTGGCCCACAAAAATAAAGTTATTTTCGTCGGCCAACAAGGGCCCACAAAAATAAATATTTTCGTGGGCCAAACTGAAGCACACGAAAATAACGTGCACTTATTTTCGTGGGCCAGGATAAGGCACACGAAAATAGAGTAGGTTATTTTCATGGCCACAAGGTGGCTCACAAAAATAACATTCACCTTATTTTCGTGGGCCTGAATTTGGCCCACGAAAATAGTGTCATGTTATTTTCATGGGCCACATTTTAGCCCACGAAAATAATGTTGCACTATTTTCGTGGGCCAACTTCAGGCCCACGAAAATAATATGGCACTATTTTTGTGGGCAACCTTCTGGCCCATGAAAATACATAAAATAACAGTACAAAATAAATGCTATTTTTTGGTTCCAAATACAACAAATGCAACAAATTCATACATTCATATACAAATATATCATAAACACATTACTCTTCACAACAAACGCAATAAACTCAAATTAACATTGTCTCAACAATATAATTTCCATCACACATTCAAATATACAAACATTCATTACATAGTACAAACGATAACATTCAAATATCCATACAAATACATAGATGATCATTGTCAAGTTAAGCACATAGCCACATCGATCTTTCCCCACAAGCTAACAAATTGCTCCAACAAGCTAATCTTTCGCCCGTCGTTTTCCTGTTTGACGCCAAATATGATTCAAATGAGCTCCATTTGGAAATAAGATACGTAATATATGATGCAAATGAAAACTTGAAACTTTGGAGGATTCTTTTATAAATTATAATCATCTTACCTAATTGTTACCACCGGGAGCAAAGAATTGATCGATAAATATATAATATAAGAAAATAGAACTCATAAATATATATGTTGCAACTAAGATTATAGCAAGAATAAATATATCTATTGGAAGGGATAGGTTCTAAACCCACCCAAGAGTGACCGAGAGGAGCGTGCTTATAACGTGACGTGGGGTCCGGATCTAGACAAAATTTCGGCAGCATAACCCCGCTGTTCTCCAACTGCACGCCTGATAATGGTGCAGCGGAGAACATCAGGGTTACGCCATCGAAATTTCGTCTAAATCCAGACCCCGCGTCTCGTCATAAGCATACCCACTCGGTCACTCCCAGGCTGTCCAAAAAGGGACAATTCCGAACCTACACATCTCACATGCGTAACGCATGTGAGAGGGGCCGGTCCGAAACGGGTGACGCATATTGTATAGGTTACGTGAATCTTATTTTTTTGAGTGAATTTCGAGAGAGGTAAGAACGAGAGACAGGAGGAAAGAATAAGAGAGAGGCAGTGAAGTGGACCAGCCGTCCTAAGTTATGCTCTATTGGGTCCCGCCAGTGATGACGTACGAGCCAAGGTTCGCTGCTATGGGCTTCAGGATCGAAACCGCGGCCACAATGGTTCCCAGGTTTCTCGACGATGCAATACTTTGTTAAAGCACGATAATAGAGAAATTTTACTTTTACACGGCGCAACTGTCGGGCCATAAGTGGGCTGCGCCAAACAAAGCCGGCCCGAAGCCTGTTTATTTACATATCGCTATAATAAATTTTCTCTAAAACACACATTAACCATGCAACACTTTACATTCTTATTATAAGCATTACATGGATATGGTACCTTAGCATCGGTTCGCTTAGAGTGGACCGATCAAAACAAAATGTAGTGATGCATGATCTCGACCATATTCTATCTCAGCTGATAGAATGTTTCATGCAAGCATCATACGGCCAGGCAGCCATATAATATCACAAATGTGGAAATGTGTGTTTATCTAAAAACATGAAACTAAAAAACAATGTTTTAAAGAAGATAATGTTGTTTCTAAAACATGTACTTAAGTTGTTAACATTGATACTCATATTTTTGTCTCCTACATGTGTTATAGATATGGTAGCTTGTCGGTCACAACTAAACATTTCATCGTTCATTTCTACAAACTATAATGTTGCTTCATAAAACACATTACCTACACTTAGGAGAAACGGTTGCCAGGCAGAGGCGAACCCGCGGCGGTCTGGGCGACGGCGAAGATGGTCTGCAGCACCAGTGGCGAACCCGCGGCGGTCGGGGCGACGGCTAAGGCCAAGACGTCACCGTGGCCAGGGTGAGCACAGCCTTGAGGACCGGTGGCCGGGGCGAGCACGACCCTGAGGACCGGCGGCTGAGGCGCGAGCGGGTCAGGGCGTGAGCGGGCAGGGCGAGCTGGAAGTGCAGCGGCTGGGGCACGACCGGGCCGGGGCGCTGCGAGCTGGACGAACCGGGGCCGAGGCGCTGCGAGATGGAAGAACCGGGGCGGTGAGGAGCGTCGACGATGGTGGCCCCCAGGACTGGTGTGAGCGTGCCTGCGGTGCAAGCGTGCCTGCGGTGCTCTGACCGGCGGCACGGCGTAGTCGGCGGGCACAGCTGTGTCAGCGGCGGCGGTGGTAGCTAGCGAGAAAAAAACTGAGATCGATCGGTTGTGGTCAAAATATCGGAGTATTGTCGTGAGCCGGGAGATAGACCCACGAAAATAGTTCAATTTCATGAGCTTGGATGAAGACCCACGACAATAGAAACGTAATTTCGTGAGCTAGCAGTTCGGCCCACGACAATAGACCTCGATTTCATGCGCTTCCCTGACAGGTTGCAGTAATTTCGTGGGCCGTGGCAGAAACCCACGAAGATTTGATTTAATTTCGTGAGCCTCTACGAAACCCACGACAATATACCTCGATTTCATGCGCTGCACTGACAGGTTGCAGTAATTTCGTAGGACGTAGCAGAAACCCACGAAAATACATGCTGTTTTCATGAGCTTATGTTCAGGCCGTCGAAAATATGTTATGTTCGTGAGCCTGTTTGCAGGCCGACGAAAATACGTGTTATTTTTGTGAGCCCTTGTGCAGGCCGACGAAAATATGCCTTATTGTCGTGAGCTACGTTGAGGCTCACGAAAATATTTTTGTTTTCGTGGGGGCCGACGAAAATATATATGGCCCACGAAAATATATCATTTTCTTGTAGTGGAAGAAATCCTTCGCTCTCCCATGTTGCCTCGTCTATGGAGTGATTACTCCATAGAACTTTGTAGAACCAAGATGTACGGTTGCGTGTGGTTCAGGTCTTTTCATCAATAATCTGAACCTGTTGCTCCCGATACGTGAGATCCAGTTTCAGTTCTTCTATATCCACCAGCTGGATGGTAGTGGATAGCTTGAGACACTTCCTCAGCTGGGAGATGTGAAAGACGTCGTGCGCACCGGAAAGTGCTTCTTGTAATTTCAGCCGGTATGCTACTGACCCACTTCTTTCTGTAATCTTGAATGGACCGATGAATCGGGGTGCTAACTTTCCTCTCACCCCGAATCTGTTCACGCCCTTCATTGGAGACACACGTAGATATACGTGATCCCCGACTTAAAACTGTAAAGGGCGTCTTCTCCAGTGCGCATATTGTTTCTGTCGAGATTGGGCGGCTTTTACGTTCGCTTGAATCAGTCGAACCTTTTCCTCCGCGTTGTTGACAATATCAATCCTGAGGGTAACCCTTTCGCCAGACTCACACCAATTCAGTGGTGTGCGGCATTTTCTCCCGTATAGCGCCTCGTAAGGCGCCTTCTTGATGATGGCTTGGTACCCATTGTTGTATGGAACTCGGCCAACGCCAAGTGATCATCCCAATTCTTGCCATGGTTGATAGCGCAAGCTCGTACCATATCTTCTATAATTTGGTTTACCCGCTCAGTTTGCCCATCCGTCTGCGGGTGGTACGCTGAACTACGGATCAGCTTCGTCCCCAACGCAGCATGTAGATGCTCCCAAAAACGGGACACAAATAAAGTGCCCCGATCCGATATGATGGTACAGGGTACGCCATACAAGCATAGGATCTGTGAGATGTACAATTCAGCGTACTTCTTGGCATTGTAGTTGGTATTGACCAGGATGAAATGGGCCACTTGGGTGAGCCGGTCGATGATCACCCACACAGAATCATGCTTCTGAAAAGTGGTGGGTAAACCGACGATGAAGTCCATGCTCACATCCTCCGACTTCCATGCAGGAATGCCCAGTGGTTGTAGCAGTCCCGGTTTCCTCATGTGATCTGCCTTCACCCTTCGACATGTATCACACTCGGACACGTACATTGCGATCTCCCACTTCATCCGTGTCCACCAAAACTTGCTTCTAAGTTCTTGATACATTTTGTTGCTGCCGGGGTGAATAGAAAACTTTGACAAGTGAGCCTCATCAAAGATTTTCTTCCGTAACTCCGTGTTACGGGGTGCGACTATCCGGTCCTTGAACCATAGGACGCCGTCTCCGTCTTTCCGGAAACATTTCAGCTCCCCACTGTCTACACGTCTCCGCAAATGCGACATGCCCTTGTCATTTTCTGAGCTGTCGCTATCTCTTCACGGATGGTGGGGATCAAATCTAAGATGTAGAGAGCTCCATGTGGAATCACATGCAATGGTGGCTCACTCTCTTCCAAAGGGGTGATGGTCAGATTGTTGACGTGTGACTTGCGGCTCAGCAAATCCGCCACTACGTTTGCCTTGCCGGGGTGATAATGGATCTCTATTTCATAATCCTTTATCAACTCTAACCATCTTCGCTGCCTCATGTTCAGCTCCTTCTGAGTGAATATGTACTTGAGGCTTTTGTGGTCGGTATATAAATGTACGAGGTTACCGAGTAGGTAGTGCCTCCACATTTTAAGTGCGAGCACCACAGAGGTGAGCTCCAAGTCATGAGTTGGATAATTCTGAATGGTTTCTGAGCTGCCGTGATCCATACGCGACCACCCTTCGGTCTTGCATCAGCACAGATCCAAGCCCAATGCCGGATGCATCGCAGTACACATCGAACGGTTTTGTTGTGTCTGGTTGCGCCAAAACCGGTGCTGATGTTAGGTGCTTCACTAATGCCTTGAATGCTTCTTCACATGCTGGACTCCAAACATATTTGGTAGCCTGCTTCAGCAGCTCCGTCATAGGCTTAGCAATCTTCGAGAAGTTCGGAATGAACCTCCGATAATATCCCGCGAGTCCGAGGAAACTCCGTACCTCATGAACAGTTCTCGCGGACTTCCAATTTAGCACTTGTGTGATTTTGCTCGGGTCTAGCGCGATTCCCTCCGCTGAGATAATATGCCCGAGAAAAGGCACTTGCGATATCCAGAATTCGCACTTGCTGAATTTCGCGTATAGCTTGTGATCCCGCAGCCGTTGCAAGACTATACGCAGATGCTTCTTGTGTTCTTCCTCCGACTTGGAATATACCAATATGTCGCCGATGAAGACCACGACAAACTTGTCTATCTCTGGCATGAATACTGAGTTCATCAAATACATGAAGTGAGCTGGAGCATTGGTGAGGCCGAAGGACATGACCAGGTACTCATATAGTCCGTACCTCATCGAAAAAGCCGTCTTCGGAATATCCTCAGCCCGTATCTTAATCTGGTAGTAACCGGATCTTAAGTCCATCTTGGAAAAGATCTTTGCTTCGACCAACTGATCAAAAAACATGTAGATCCGTGGAAACGGGTACTTGTTCTTGATGGTTACAGCGTTTAATGGACGATAGTCCACGCAAAGCCGCAACGTCTTGTCTTTCTTTTTCACAAATAATGCCGAACAGCCCCATGGCGAGGAGCTCGGCCTAATAAAACCCTTCTCCAGCAGGTCCGTTAGCTGGGTCTTCAGTTCAGCCAACTCCTTGGGCGCCACCTTGTACGGCCTTCTGTATATTGGCATGGTTCCCCGCGCAAGTTCAATCTTGAACTCCATCTCTCGATCAGGCGGCATCCCCGGAAACACGTCAGGGAACTCACAGACTACTGGAATATCTTCCAATCTGATATTTGTGGACTGATATACACTTGGAAGTTTTATTTCTGGACTGTCCAGAAATAAAGAGTATGACTCGTGCATATCTGAGTGTAGATGCACGACTCGGAGGATGGTGTCTAAATCAGCGCCGTGGCGGGTTAACCACGAAATCCCTAGGATGACATTGACCTTCTGTCCCTCTAAAATTATGAGAGACGTAGGGTACACTCTACCCGCTAAGCACAATGGTTCCTTTGGAACCATCATGCTTGCTGAAATCTTCCCACCCGGTGAACAAATCAATTATGGACTATCAGTGGGTAGTATTTGCAAGCTGTATTTAGCAATGAAAGCTTGGCTAATAAAATTGTGCGTGGCGCCTGAATCAAATAATACTATGGCGGGATGCTGGTGGAGTTGGAACATACCCGCAAGGATTGGTTCACCCTCCGGCACGTCCTCTATGGCAAGTTGGTGGACGGTGCTGGGCCTATGGTTTGCCTGCCGCGCATTAGTGGGGTTCCGGGGCTGATTCCTCCCTGGAAGTTGTGGTGCAACTCCTCCGCCTTGCCTCCCAGGACAATTGTTGGCGAAGTGTCCTGGACGACCACATTTGTAGCATGTGGCTGCTTCTTGGCCAGTGCTTGGGGGACGAAAGCCCGGCATGCACTGCTGAGGTGCATACGCACGCGGCATCGCCAGCTGTTGTTGTTATTGCTGCAGAGGTGGTACTGGCAGTGCCGGCCTGAATGCCGGTGGAGAATATGACCGACCGCGGAATGGCATCGACCTTGATGGTGGCTGCCAGCGTGGACCTGATGGTGGGCGATTCACCATTCGATATTTCTGAGAAGGGCCACCTCCCTCTCCGCTGCTTTGCGGCGCGCTTCGCTTCCTTTCCGCTGACGCTAACTCCTTGCCGGAGTCCTCTTGAACAATCGCAGCATCAATTATATCGTTGAGGCTGCCGCGATTGAACATCGCCAGTTTGTCCTTCAGGAGCGGGTTAAGCCACTGGTAGAAATGATCCTGTCGCTTCTCGTCGGTATCGGCGTGATAAGAAGCGTAGAGCGCAAGATCATTGAACGCCCTGGAGTATTCCAGCGTGTTCCGGCTCCCTTGCTGCAGGCGTAAGAACTCCTGCGTCTTCCTCTTCATGAGATCCGGCGGTATGTGATAGGCCCTGAAGGCCGTACGGAATTCCGCCCAGGTCATAACTCGCTCGGTGGGCTGCGAAGCACAATAGTTCGCCCACCACGCGCTCACGGGCATCCCACCAGTCAGCGGCAGCTCCCATAAGTTGGTGCGACGCAAAGAGAACCTTCTCTCGGTCATTGCACTGAACAATGACAAGCTTCTTCTCCATGGATTTCAACCAATCATCGGCCTCCATGGGATCACTAGCTTGAGCAAAGGTGGGTGGTCGAGTCCTCATGAACTCTCCCAGTCTGTTGTGAGCCGGCGGTGGGGGTGGCGGTGGTGCCGGAACGGGATTGTTGTTGGCCTGCAACTGACCCAAAGTTTGGATCATGGTTTGCATAAGCTGGTTTTGCATGGCCATCAACCTTTCCAGGTTGTTCTCGCCAGCTCCGGGGTTAACAGGAACTTCCTCGTGATCATCCTCTTGGTTGTCACGGACGTTTCTTCGGCCGGCGTTTCCTCTCACCATCTGTGAGAGAGATAGAATAGAATGTTAGAAGGTTAGGTAGGTCCCTTCAACTATATGCATCAAGGTGAGTTGGACTATATATATATATTAGCCCATATGAGGATGTGAACAAGTGCCGAAATATCTCACACCTCTTTCTTCTTACGTGTGGATATGGTCAACGTTTTGAGACGTCCCACAACTCACACTATGCATATAATCCAAAACAATCATCACAAGGGCTCACACAACTCCTATTCAAGGATGGCTTCCTATGTCAAGGTAGTTTCAAGGCCAATCTAAGCGTGCTAGGATGCTTCCTTTGGTCAGCGTAGCTTAACTACCAATCTGTGTCCAATCTGTGACTCCTATTTAAGGGTGTAACCTACTGTTAACCCGTGGCTCTAATGTCAATCTAAGGTTTCTATCTAGGCGTGTAACCTACTATCAACCCGTGGCTTTGATACCAATCTGTGACGCCCTCAATTCTGTGGAAAACCATGGAACCGAGAACTAATGCATATGTGTGCCCAGGATGTTCATCACACATACACATATGTTCCACAAACTGAATTCAGATTATATATTACCACGAATAACAGAGTTTATTACAATATCTCATGAGTCTTGGACCCAATGTCACAGCGGAAGTCTTATTTCTATGCAGCGGAAGTCTTTATTCTAATGCGAAAGCAAATCTAAGCAGAAGTGGCTCTATCCCTACTCCCTCCACAGGCAAGGTTGAGAACAGATCACACGCCTAAATGCTCCACTTGGTCTTCATAGTAGGCTTCTCCTGCTGCTGATGATGAAATAATAATGCAAGTTTGAGTACAATG
The DNA here is from genome assembly GCA_030760725.1 of Neostapfia colusana. Lineage (NCBI taxonomy): Eukaryota > Viridiplantae > Streptophyta > Magnoliopsida > Poales > Poaceae > Neostapfia > Neostapfia colusana. Next base: position 78,654,096 of record JASWHV010000007.1, on the reverse strand, counting down.
ATGTACTCAGCAAGTGTGGGAAAACATGATATGTAGCTCATAACAAGGTAGGTATAAAAAGGCTCATTTGCAGAAAAGCAGATTTATAAAACCATGATAAAACAGCAACTTAACTTTAAATGAATGTAATCCCAACATGTATTAAATTACCAACATACCTCCATCACTTTCCGTGTTCCATCCGAACATTAACCAACTTCATTCTAACTCACGAATACCTCCTCGTATTTGCTACCATCTCACGAATACCGTCCCGTATTCGCTACCATCTCATCTCATAAACAACTTTCGTCTCACACCGAGACCAATCTCGTTGCCATGACTCAACAGTCATGCAACCATCTTATCACCCGGACTCAACAGTCCCAAAAACCAAACCATAACCAAAACCAATAACCATAACCAATAACCATCCCGATAACCATCCCAACTAATCATGACAGTTTAGCCAGACGCGCATGACCGTAAGCTCGGCTATCATGATAGTTTTAGACTCTGCAGAGTTTGCACCTCTTTACCCACAAATTTGTGATTTCGTCACCCGTCGGCGACTGCAGAACCTCCATTATACAAGTACACAACCGTCGGTGTATGGTCAAGAGATCACAAAATAGCCTTTACAAAGGGGTTACTAGATTTATGGACTCACTAAGGTTTCACCGGCAGGCTAGAATCTCCAATTCTCCCACCCATGGGCCCCCTCTTGTGCCATGCAGTTCCCAGGGCAGTCCTCCTCGACTCCCATTCCCCGCGCCTTCCACAGTCCATAACACTCTAGCAACTTACCTAATTACTCAGATAAGCCGCACCCATACTTGGCCTTCTGGTGGCACTGTTATCCTGGCATGTGCATGCATGAACCGGTCCTTAGATCTACGGCAAGTAAACCACCATCTCATGCTACCTCATTCACAAACCCAGTCTTGCCTATATCTCCCTCCGATCCATGTTCATTAACATCATCAGTTTCTCATATCATTACGAGTGCAGTTAGCTAGACACATCTATCTCGCTTCCCAATCCCATAGACTCAGCGAAGCAAAAAGCAAAAACCATACCCTGACTCATAAACTTCCCTGGCGACAAGGGTGGTTTTAACCAAAGCTAGTAAACTCCTATAAAAGGGTTTCCCATCATGTTTGACTCAGTACGCACACCTTTTCACAAAAAAAAAACAGTTTCACCCAAAACATAGGATCAATATGGTCAAGGAGCACTTGCCTTGTTCTTGCGGTTCCGGTTGTTCTTGGATCTCAAAACCTTGTTGCTGCAGTTCGTCGTAGACAGCTCCCTGAGCTTGTCCTGCTAGGTGGGATCACGTGCATACAAGATTCACAGCAATAAATATCATGCACAAACCTTTAACTAGATGTGATGATGCGCATGCATGCTATCCTATGATTAGATTGGTTTGCACGTGTTCTTGCATGGCTTGCATGGATTTTATGATGAACAGGGGTGTTCGGATCAATGGTGGACGTGGCGATGATCTTGTCTTTTAGATCAACCTGATCATCAAGTGATCTGTCTACGAGAAGGCTTATGTTCGAAAGGAATCAAGGAACAGATGCAAAAAGAACACAACGATGTTGTAAGGTGGTATTGGAGACCTACCTTACGTTCTTCTCTGTCTCGAGGTCCTCCTCAGATCGTTGGGCATCCTCCGGCGATCTTCTTTGCTGCACTCCGGCGATGGTTTTCTCGGCGAGTTGGGGGCTTAGGGCTCTAAGTCGTCGGCTCAGGAGTTGGAAAAGAAGTTTGTGGTTTCGGCCAGGGGTTCTGGGTTCTATTTATAATCGGGTAGAGAAGAGTCCTAATCTAATTGTATCCCGAATAAGAGTCCTGTTTGAATCTTACAACTTATTTTTAGTTGATTTGGTGCGGTATCATCGTGGAATTTAGGTAGGTTTCTGTTCCGGTATTTCTACGCGTACAGATTCCAGAACCGTTCCAGAACTCGTTACCTTCGTGGTGATGAGCTCCGGAAGCTCCACGTGTCCATCGGGCCTGGTCTCTTCCTTTCCGCAGAGACGGGCTCCGATTGTGCCGCCTGTCAAATGAGCAAGACTTCCCTCTTCTTCGTAGGTGAGCTCCGCGTGCGCCACGTATCCTGGCGGTCGGAACCTCCTCTCTTACTCGGAGGTGGCTCCGCGCACGCCACGTGTTAGTGCCGTTCTTTCCTTCTTTCCTCAGAGATGTGCTCCGAGGTTAACACGTGTCCAGCAGCGACGGACCTCCCGGAGATAACTCCGGTGGCGACACGTGTTCGATAGCACCGGACCTCTCGGAGGTGAGCTCCGAGATCGACACGTATCCCGCGCGACCAGTCCTCTGATTTCCATGATGACTAGCTCCGGGGGCAACACGTGTCGATGAGCCCCGAGCCTGCCACGTAGCCTACTTTAGCGGCGGATCTCTCCCCACCTCGCAGGGATGAGCTCCGTACACGCCACGTGGCCAGCGGGCCGCGGAAGTTGTCTTCGGCGCTCCCTGAGAGCTGGATTCGGCTCTTATTGGCTATCCTTTTGATATTTTTCTCTGTTCCTACTTTTCTTAAAATGTTTTCTCTTCATAAAACATGAACATATGCTGACACCAGAGATGAGGGTGTCACAAATCTACCCCCCTTAAATTGAATCTCGCCCTCGAGATTCGTTAGTAGAGAATAGATGGGGAAATTCTGCCTTGATATCCTCTTCACGCTGCCATGTGGCTTCAGCTTCGGTGTGATGGCTCCATTGTACCTTGCACCATCGAATCACCTTGTTCCGGGTGACCCTTTCCTTTACGTCCAAAATTCGGACAGGGTGTTCCGCATAAGTCAGATTCTCTTGAAGTTCAAGTTCTCCCATTGATACTTGCTCCTCTGGTGCTCTCAAGCATTTCTTGAGCTGGGATACATGAAACACGTCATGTACGTCGGAGAGGTGGGTTGGCAGCTCTAGTTAATACGCTACTTCTCCTTGCTTATCCAAAATCTTAAATGGTCCGATGTAGCGAGGTGTTAGCTTGCCTTTGACGTTGAAACATCGTTGGCCTCGGATAGGCGATACCTTAAGGTATACGAAGTCTCCTACTTCGAAGGTCAACTTCCTTCGCCTGTTGTCCGCATAGCCTTTCCGTCGTGACTGAGCAGCCTTTAAGATCTCCTGTACCGTTTGGACTTGCTTTTCAGCTTCTTGTAGTACTTCGGGTCCAAACACCTGGTTCTCTTCGGTTTCGTTCCAGAACAGTGGCGTTCTACACCGTCTACCATATAATGCTTCGAAAGGCGACATATTCAAGCTAGCTTGATAGCTGTTGTTATAGGAGAATTCGGCATACGGTAAACTCCTATCCCAACTACGCCCACGTTTCAAGGCGCAAGCTCTCAACATGTCCTCCAGAATTTGGTTTGTCCTTTCGGTTTGCCCATCAGTTTGTGGGTGATAGGCGGAGCTAAAATCCAGTCGTGTACCCATGATTTTCTGCAGCTTCCTCCAGAATCTAGAGGTAAACTGAGAACCTTGATCTGAGACTATCCTTCTCAGAACTCCGTGATGGCACACGATCTGCTCCATGTACAACTCGGCTAACTGTGCAACGTTGTAATTGGCCCTTACTGGGAGATAATGGGCGGTTTTTGTCAATCGGTCCACGATAACCCAGATGGAGTCGTAACCCGACCGAGTACGTGGCAATCCGATGATGAAATCCATACTGATGTCTTCTCACTTCCACTCTGGTACCTTCAAAGGTTGCAACAATCCTGCGGGTTTTTGATGTTCGGCCTTCACCCGTCGGCATGTGTCGCATAGGGCAACGTATTCGGCTATATCCCTCTTCATACCATCCCACCAATAACAAGTTTTCAAGTCCTTGTACATTTTGGTACTTCCAGGATGTATGGAATAGGGTGAATCATGTGCCTCCTTCAATATCATGTCGCGGAGGTGTTTTATGTTAGGCACACAAATCCTTTTTCCTAGCCAAAGTGTACCCTTGTCATCTTCTTTGAAATCCTTCTCTATTCCTTGTCGGATTCTTTCCATGATCTCTTTGATTTCCTCATCCGTTGCTTGGCCATCTCTTATCTGTTGCTCCAATGAGGAGTGGATCTCCATTATTTCCATGTTGTTCAAGAATCCGAGGTGTAACCGTTCGAACTCCTTACATAGTTCGGGTGGTAGCTCCCGAACCGTGAGTTGGTGACATGCTCCCTTTCGGCTCAATGCATCAGCTACTACATTGGCCTTCCCAGGGTGGTAGTTGATTCCAACATCGTAATCCTTGATGAGTTCCAACTATTGACGTTGACTCAAATGCAAGTCCGTTTGTGTAAATATGTACTTGAGTCTTTTGTGATCTGTATAGATCTCACATCGATGACCAAGGATATAATGTCTCCAAATATTTAATGCATGCACTACTGCTGCTAGATCCAAGTCATGTGTAGGATAATTAAGCTCGTACTTCTTTAATTGTCGTGAGGCATGGGCTACCACTTGTCCTTCTTGCATGAGCACACATCCGAGCCCCTGTCTGGATGCGTCACAATATATGTCAAAGCTCTTGCTTATGTCTGGCAGTACCAGAACCGGTGCTGTGGTTAGCCTTTTCTTGAGTTCCTCAAAACTTTCTTGACATGCTGGTGTCCATTGGAAGACCTTTCCTTTCATTAGCAACTCTGTCATAGGTTTTGCTATCTTAGAGAAGTCTTTAATGAAGCGTCGATAGTATCCAGCCATCCCAAGAAAACTCCGAATATCCCTCACGCTCTTCGGTTGGTCCCATTTAAGAACATCTCTCACCTTTCTGGGATCAACCGATACCCCTTCCTTGGAGATAATGTGGCATAGGAATGATACTTCCTTTAGCCAGAATTGACACTTGTTAAGCTTGGCATACAATTAATGCTCACACAATTTCTGCAAGGTCAACTTCAAATGTTCTTCATGCTCCTCCTCACATTTTGAATACACCATAATGTCATCGATGAAAACTACGACGAACTTGTCCAAGTACTCCATGAAAACCTTGTTCATAAGGTACATGAAGTATGAGGGTGCATTTGTCAACCCAAAAGACATGACGGTATATTCATACGAACCATACCGTGTTCGAAAGGCTGTCTTGGGTACATCGGAGGGCTTAATCTTCAGCTGGAAGTACCCGGCCGAAGATCAATCTTGGAGAACACTCGCGCTGTTGGATCGAAGAGCACGTGAAAAGCTACCAGAGGGGGGTGAATGGTAGATTAAAACTTTTTGTAGCGGAAACAACAAAAACCCCTCAGCAAAAATCAATCGGTTAAAGAAACCATGTGTGCAAGTGTTTTCAAACGTGTTCAACCATTACGAATCAAGTAGAGAGGTAGAGAATCAAGTCACGGATCAAATGCAACAGGAATCACTTGAAAACACAAAGTAAAACTTGAGATACGATCAAAACATTAAACAAAGATCAATCTGTTCTACCCGATATAAAACAGATCTGCAACGCTGCAAAGAAACTCGTGTATCGCAAAAACTACAGATCCGAAGCTCGTGAAAATTTCACAGATGATAGATAATTGAGTTGTGAAGACAACCCAAAAGGAATCACGTCAATCGGATCTGTAAAACTCGAGTTATGAACGAAACACCGAAGCAACGTCGAGGCACAAAAGCTCCTCGAAACTATGAACTTTATTCAATAGAAACACAAGAGGAACAGCCCAAAGTTCTCTACCACCGAGAGCTCTGGCCTCCCTTGCTTTTATAGCCAGCCCTCAGGCTAAACAATCCAATCTAGGACTCCTACTCCTAATTGGACTCGTATCCTAACTTACCATAACTGCTCAGGACTCTCCTATTCGCAGATAGAAGCAATCGTGAGACTTCCAAACACCTTAGGAATGTCCTAAACATTCCTAAAAAAATCAACTTCATGACTAGCATGAAATCCTATCATAACCAACTCAAATCTTCCATATTTGAGCCATATCCGACTCAGCCTCAGCCTTAGTACGCAATCCAGCCGGTTGGACCTTTCCAACCAATTCTTTACGTCCACTTCTCTTCATTACGCCTTGGAACAATGTTGCCACGTCCATGCACTCCTTGCACACGTGCAAACACCTTCCAACGACGTACACGCAACCTTCATATGCACTGCCCTTGATCCAAACATGCTGCGCGACCTCCCGATCAGCTCAACCACAGCTCCTCCCGAACTTGGTTGTTGGAACCTCATCTCCTCCCTGAGACTAGTCCAAGGATCCCGTCACCAGCCATGTCTTGAACTCAAGCAACACCTGCACATGAATAAACAACCAATTCTTCCGAGCACAAGTCCTCGACTTGACTCACGTTAGTTCGAAAACCACAACACCTTACATGAGCACGTCACATAAGCATGTTGCAAACCATATCAAATGATAACAGCCATAACCACCAAAACACACCAAAAACTTAGCAAATTAATACTAAGAAAACCTTCCCATAAAGCAAGTTTGAAACATTGTGAGTTAAAAGCAAAAACAAGACGCTGTAGTTCTACGAGTTGAACTTCACGGGAGCTCCCGAAAAATAAGCTACGGACCTCACAGAAGCTCTCCGGACCTTGCAGGAGCTCTCCGGACCTTGCGTCGGACCTTGCCAATACTTGGCGGACCTAACAAAGAACTTGTCGGACCTTGCCACAGAAGAATGTTTTTGCAATATTCAAAACTTTGAATGTTAATGCTAACTTTTATCCTAATTGCCAATGTATTCAGCACACATAGGTCTCACAATCTCCCCCTTGATGAATGCATTGGCAACACCAATTAAAATCCGAACATTGGCTTATGAAAAGTTTAAAAAGCTTTGAAAACTCATTTCTCCCCCTTTATTAATTTCTCCCCATTTTTTAAAAATCAGAGAAGGAAGAAAGTGTATAACATATGCAAAGTGTAAAAAAAATCTCTCCTTATACATATTTCTCCCCCTTTGACAATGTATTCAGCAAGGTTCAAAAGAGAAATTTTTAAATGTTATGAGCATATTATAACATATACATACAAAACAAAGCCCATCCAAGTCATACTATCAGGTTACTTACACTATCACATCAATGAGATACATAAAGTAGTGTAAGCCATGCTAGAGATCAAATGTATTTTTCAGTTTAAGCAAGTCATGATCTCCCTTACTCAACTATTTCAAAACCTGAAAACATGACATTTGTTGCTGCATTTTTATTATTCATAATCATTTAAGGCACGAAGTTGATCATATGATATTTTCAAGAGATTATATGCCGCATCAGCCTTATTCTAACCAACCAAGCCAAGCCTATGTCATTTGACAATCAGAAGCTTAAGGACATGGTTTTAGTCATACACAATTCCTTCCAAGTTCATATCTTAGTGCAATGATAAGCAATCTCAAAAGAAGAAGTGCGATGCATGCATATTCTCTTGATCTTTTCTTAATTTTTTATTTGAAAACTCAACATGTGAGCTGATCACTTGATTAATTTTTTATGATTAAAAGCACTTGTGAGCACGCAACAAGTTCAAAACAGCAAGAAAGTTCGATCATGACCAGATTTAGTGTAAGTAATTATTCCAATTACTAGTCATGGCAAAAACTACAAAATGTATAACATGAGTAATGTAATAAGAACTTTCAGCCTGTAAAAGGAATCACAAAGTCATATTGTATGAAATACTATGTCCATATTATTTTAGTTTCAGATTCACACATAGACTTTCAAAGTTTCAAAAACTCCCCCTCAATTTAAGCCATGAGGATGCATAACCCCTATTTCACTACGAATGAAACAAAAACGAGTGAAATCCAAAGGTTTTGTAAAAATATTAGCCAATTGTTGTTCGGTATCGACATGGTGAAGCACAATGTTTCTTTTTTCAACATTATCATGAAGAAAGTGATACCTAATGTCAATGTGCTTAGTTCTAGAGTGTTTCACGGGGTTTTTAGCAATACAAATTGCACTAGTGTTATCACAAAACAGTGGAACACTATCTAAATCAACCCCATAGTCCTTAAGTGTTTGAACAATCCAAAGAATTTGTGAGCAAGCGCTAGCCGCAGCTACATATTCAGATTCGGCCGTGGATTGTGCAACTGAACTTTGTTTTCTAGAGGACCAAGCAACAAGTGAATTACCAAGAAAATGACAAGCACCCGAAGTACTTTTCCTATCAATCCTACAACTCCCAAAATCAGCATCCGAAAAAGCTTTCAAAGAAACGGTTGAGGAAGAAGGAAGAAAAATGCCAAATTCTTGAGTTCCATGTAGGTACCTGAGAATCCTTTTGATGGCTTGGCGATGTGAAGCACGTGGAGAAGCTTGAAAACATGCACAAAGACATACGCTGAATTGTATGTCCGGTCTTGACGCCGTGAGATACAAAAGTGATCCAATCATACTTCTGTATTCTTTTTTATCGACCGGGTCACCATCTTCGTCAAGTTCAAGTGTTGTTGCTGTTCCCATTGGTGTCCGAAGAGGCTTGCATTTGTCCATGTTGAAGCGCTTAAGAAGGTCCTTTGTATACTTAGTTTGATGCACAAAAGTTCCTTCTTTTGTTTGCTTGATTTGCAGCCCCAAAAAGTATGTGAGTTCTCCCATCATACTCATCTCAAATTCTGAACTCATCATAGCTGAAAACTTGGACACGAGATCATGAGAAGCACAACCAAAGATAATATCATCCACATACACTTGAACGAATAATGAGTCATTGCCATGCTTAAGTACAAAAAGAGTTTTATCAACCTTGCCCATGGTAAACCCCTTTTCAAGTAAGAATGTTTTTAACCTATCATACCATGCTCTAGGGGCTTGTTTTAGACCGTACAAGGCTTTGGACAGTTTGTAAACATGATTAGGAAAATTTGGATTTTCAAAACCCAGTGGCTGCTTAACATAAACCTCCTCCTCTATGTAGCCATTAAGAAAAGCACTTTTAACATCCATTTGATATAACTTGAAACCTTTAGATGCAGCAAATGCTAATAAAATTCTTATAGCTTCTATTCTAGCAACAGGAGCAAATGTTTCATCAAAATCTAGACCTTCAATTTGAGTGAAACCTTGAGCAACCAACCTAGCTTTATTCCTAACCACAAACCCATCCTCACTTTGCTTATTTTTAAATACACATTTAGTTCCAATTAACGTGTGACCATGAGGTGGAGGTACAAGTTTCCAAACATTATTTCTTTCAAAATTTTCTAACTCTTCTTGCATGGCATTAATCCAAAATTCATTAGTGAGTGCGTGTGATATATCCTTGGGTTCAAAAGAAGCAACAAAAGCAGAATGAGCATGAGAGTTTGGATCGCAAAACCTGGACCGAGTGACTCGTTCATGCAAGCTTCCAATGATTTGTTGTGGAGGATGACTTTTGAGTACTCGGAGGGGAGTAGACACTTCACAAGCACCTTCTTCTTCATGTTCGGACCTTTGATTAGGAGAGCTTGTTGATTGAGGAAGGTCCGAACCAGCAGTAGTGACTGTTGGTGCTGGTTGTGGTGCAAAATCAGCAGCTTGATCGTTATTTACTTCCGAGTTTTCGGGCAGCAGCACCACTTCTTCATCTTCTTCAATAAAAATACTCTCCCCCTGCGGATATGGATCTGGACCTGCAATATCGGAGCTAGTACTTAGGCTAGCTTCATCAAAAGAAACCTCGCAAGTCTCCACAATTTTGTTAGTGTCAAGTAAAAGCACACGGTAGCCTCTAGTATGAGATGGATAACCAAGAAACATGCCATCAACAGATCTAGCTTCAAATTTATCAAGATTACCATGTTTCTTAACAAAGCCTTTGCAACCAAAAACCCTAAAGTGTGTAACACTAGGCCTATGTCCGAACCGGAGCTCATATGGGGTTTTTCCAAGCTTAGCACGCAAGAAAACACGATTTGAGACATAACAAGCGGTTGCAATTGCATCAGCCCAAAATTTCCTAGGAGTTTGATATTCATCAAGCATAGTCCTAGCCATCTCAACTAAGGTCCTGTTCTTTCTTTCTACGACACCATTTTGTTGTGGTACATAGGGTGAAGAGTATTGATGATCTATTCCATTTTGATAACAAAAGTGATCAAAGGATTGGTTTTTAAGTTCAGTTCCGTTATCACTTCTAATTGCTTTTAATGACCCTGGGTGATCAATAGATAATCTAAGAAATAAAGTTCTAAAATGACTAAAAGATTCATTCTTAGATGCCATAAAATAAACCCAAGAATATCTGGAATAATCATCAACAATCACAAGCACATACCATTTACCTCCGAAGGATTGAACACGTGCCGGACCTACTGTGTCAAGATGTAAAAGTTGTCCCGGTTCAGCTGTCATGGTCATTCTGAGAGGAGCATGTGAACCTGCAACAAACTTAGCATGTCTACAAGAAGAGCACACAATATCATTGTCCTTTTTAAGCTTCGGCAGCCCACGTATGCGATCGAGAGCACTAACACGAGTGAGATGATCAAAGCCTATGTGACCAAGTCTACGATGCCAAAAATATAGATCCTTTGTATCATTAGCAACTAGACACCGATGCTTAGAAGTTGACAAATATAAATCAGCTTTAAAAACTCTTCCAAACCTAGACATGTTGAACAAAAGCTCACCTTTTGAATCTACAACCTTGCAGCAATTTTTAGCAAAGCTAACCTCTAGATTTTCATCTAGCAATTGTGAAACCGAAAGCAAGTTGTATTTCAAATTTTTAACAAGTGCCACATCTTTCAAAGTGTAGAGATTGTTTACTCTAACTGAACCTTTAGCAATTATGGGAATACAAGAGTTATCGGTGAAAGTAACATTTTCCACACGTGACACAAAAGAGAGAGAGGAGAACCATTCTTTGTTATCGGTCATGTGGCGTCAGCAACCTGAATCCACAATCCAAATGTTCTCCTTCCTCAAACGTGAAACCTACACAGCAGCACAATACGTCGATGACTCAATACTGGGGTTAGTTAAAAGACTTTTATGAATCCAGTACTGAGTCACACGATGTCCAGCAGGAATAACACGCGAAAGCTGAGAAGGTACAGCAGGTTTATGAGCCAGACATCGAAAATTTTTGTTCCCAACTACTGACTTAGAAGATGTGTTATATGTAGCACAAAAAAGAGTAGGTCCGGGAGCAAGTTTTTGACTCATTACAGCAGGTTGCAAGATCCGAACATTCGGTCTAGCAGATTTTGCTTGGTTGTTATGTGATCTAGCAAGTATTCTTTGTTTCTTATCGTGTTTAGCTAGTCTATAACAAAAATCCATGACATAACCATCTCTACCACAGTAGGTACATTGAAAAATAACCTTATTATCATGTCTAGATGAGCAAGCAACACGTTTATTAGAACCCAAATGGGACAGTACTCCTGCAGATTTGAAAATCACCTCTTTTTGTCTAGGAGCTGTTTGAATCAAACCGCTTGACTTTACAACTTTAGGTGGGTGTGCCTTAGCATGAGCATGAGAATTAAAACCTAAACCAGTTTTATCATTACAAGACTTGGAAGAAATAAGCAGCAAGTTTAGGTTCTTATTTGCATTAGAAAACCGATCTAGTATCCTATGCATGTCATCAAGTTTATTGGACAGATCAAAGCAGTTTTCACATGAAGTTTTTCCTTTTAATTTGCAATTTGAACAATATTTAACTTCATGCACACGTAAAGCATTGTTCAAAATAGAAATCTCATTCATAGCATCATTTAGTTTCTTATTCAGATCATCACATGAAGAACAATGCAAATCAAATATAGAATAACAAGCATCTTTCAAATTTTTATCATTAAGTGCAGCAAGCTCTTTGTTCTTTTCAATTTCAAGTTCAAGTTTATCAAGTGTAGATGCGTGTGCACTTCTTAAAGAGGATAATTATTCATAAATCAAATCACATGAGGAACAAGAATCATCACTAGGAATCAAAGTTTTTAAACGATTAATTTCAGATTCTAGTGATTCAATTTTAACAGCATTGTTCCTAAGTTTTTTATCCTTTTTCTTTAATATAACAGTGGCACGAGAAATAGCATCACACATTTTTTCGCAAGTGGGACATACCTCTTCATCGTCGCTGTTGTGTTCTGCCTCCTCGGAACTTGAACTTGACTTGCTCGCCATGCAGCACATATTTGCCTTAGCTTCTTCATCTTCATCACTACCGGTGTCCACATCACTTGAGTCGAAATCTTGAAGTGCAGAGATCATACTATGCACTATGTTGCGCATTGATAAATCTTTCTTCTTCTTATTCTTTGCAAACGATTTCTTCGGCCTTGTTTGCTTTTCTTCACGTGAAGTCGGACCTGAAAGGTTAGGGCACTCCATACGAAAATGTCCTGTCTTACCACATTCAAAACATCGTTGAGGTCTGGAGCTTCCTCTCCTTCTAGTTCTCACATTTTGCAATGCTTTTGAGAACCGAGTAGAGATGAGTGCAGGCTCCTCCTCTGGAAACTCTTCAATCTGTTCAAGGGTTAGAGAGGATAGCAAAGAGAGTGCACCACTAGATGATGATTGACTAGAACTAGACATGTCACGTTGCGAAACAAATGCAATAGACTTGTTGGGGTTTTTACGTGAGATGATGTCAATTTCATGAGTTTTCAATTTATAATAAAGCACGTCTAAAGTAAGAGAACTCATGACAGTACATTCACGAATAGATATAACTTTCATCTCCCAAATTGACATATCTAATGCTCCTAGCAATTGTCTAGCATTTTCAGCATCTGAAAAGTTAACATTGACACTACGCAAATTGCTGAGAATTTTATTAAAGCGAGCAAAAAGTCGTCAATTGACTCACCGGGTTGCATCTCAAAATGCATGTATTCTTTCTTGAACATATATTGCCTTACCTCCTTGATCGTATTGGATCCTTCATGGTAGTCACAAAGAGCTTTCCAAACATCATATGCAGATCGGAGGTGTGCAACACGATTGAAGTCGCTTTGAGTCAATCCTTGGATGATCAAGTTGCGAGCCTTGTTGTTGTTGTCAACATCTCTCATGTTCGCAGCCGTAACTTGATCATTGGGTGGTACATCGAAGTTCCGGTAGACCTTTTCCCATATGGCGAAGCCTTGCGCCTGTATGTAGGCCTCCATCCGCGCCTTCCAAACCTGAAAATCGATGCCATTGAACACACAAGGTTTTGCGGAGTACTTCTCCATGATGGTTAGTCAAAACACGTGCAAATCACAAAGATTAGAGCACCTTGGCTCTGATACCAATTGTAGGATCGAAGAGCACGTGAAAAGCTACCAGAGGGGGGTGAATGGTAGATTAAAACTTTTCGCAGTGGAAACAACAAAAACCCCTTAGCAAAAATCAATCGGATAAAGAAACCGTGTGTGCAAGTGTTTTCAAACGTGTTCAACCATGAAAAATCAAGTAGAGAGGTACAGAATCAAGTCACGGATCTAATGCAACAAGAATCACTTGAAAACACGAAGTAAAACTTGAGATACGATCAAAACATTAAACGAAGATCAATCTGTTCTACCCGATATAAAACAGATCTGCAATGCTGCAAAGAAACTCGTGTATCTCAAAAAATGCAGATCCGAAGCTCGTGAAAACTTCACAGATGATATATAATTGAGTTGTGAAGACAACCCAAAAAGAATCATGTCAATCGGATCTGTAAAACTCGAGTTATGAATGAAACACCGAAGCAACGTCAGTCTGTCCAGAAACTCGGCGAGAAAGACTTGACGAAAAACAAGTCGGATGAACAAGGCACAAAAGCTCCTCGAAACTATGAACTTTATTCAATAGAAACACAAGAGGAACAGCCCAAAGTTTTCTACCACCGAGAGCTCTGGCCTCCCTTGCTTTTACAGCCAGCCCTCAGGCTAAACAATCCAATCTAGGACTCCTACTCCTAATTGGACTCGTATCCTAACTTACAATAACTGCTCAGGACTCTCCTATTCACAGATAGAAGCAATCGTGAGACTTCCAAACACCTTAGGAACGTCCTAAACATTCCTAAAACAACTCAACTTCGTGCCTAGCACGAAATCCTATCATAACCAACTCAAATCTTCCATATTTAAGCCATATCCGACTCAGCCTCAGCCTGAGTACACAATCCAGCCGGTTGGACCTTTCCGACCAATTCTTTATGTCCACTTCTCTTCACACGCCTTGGAACAATGTTGCCACGTCCATGCACTCCTTGCACACATGCAAACACCTTCCAACGACGTACACGCAACCTTCATATGCATTGCCCTTGATCCAAACATGCTGCGCGACCTCCCGATCAACTCAACCACAGCTCCTCCCGAACTTGGTTGTTGGAACCTCATCTCCTCCCCGAGACTAGTCCAAGGATCCCGTCACCAGCCATGTCTTGAACTCAAGCAACACCTGCACATGAATAAACAACCAATTCTTCCGAGCACAAGTCCTCGACTTGACTCACGTTTGTTCGAAAACCACAACACCTTACATGAGCACGTCACATAAGCATGTTGCAAACCATATCAAATGATAACAGCCATAACCACCAAAACACACCAAAAACTTAGCAAATTAATACTAAGCAAACCTTCCCATAAAGCAAGTTTGAAACATTGCGAGTTAAAAGCAAAAATAAGACGCTGCAGTTCTACGAGTTGAACTTCACGGGAGCTCCCTAAAAACAAGCTCCGGACCTCACAAAAGCTCTCCGGACCTTGCAGGAGCTCTCCGGACCTTGCGTTGAACCTTGCCAACACTTGGCGGACCTAACAAAGAACTTGTCGGACCTTGCCACAGAAGAATGTTTTGGCAATATTCAAAACTTTGAATGTTAATGCTAACTTTTATCCTAATTGCCAATGTATTCAGCACACATAGGTCTCACACGGGCTCCTTTCATTTGGTTGAATAGGTCCTCTATACGGGGCAGAGGGTACTTGTTCTTGATTGTTACCTCGTTGAGAGACCTATAGTCCATGCACATCCTTTGGGTTCCATCCTTCTTGTCTACGAAGAGCACAGGAGCTCCCCATGGTGACGAGCTTGGACGTATAAAACCCTTCTCCAACTGTTCTTGTATTTGCTTCTTGAGTTCTACTAGTTCATTGACGGGCATCCTATAGGGTCTCTTGGCTATGGGTGCAGTTCCGGGTACCAAATCAATGGCAAACTCAATGTCCCGGTCAGGTGGCATACTTGGAAGCTCTTCCGGGAACACGTCCGAAAACTCCTGAACCACCGGAATGCTGTCCAATGTTGTACCTTCGACGTGGTTCAAAATTGCCCGTTCGGTTGTTTGCTGGGCTGACTCAAACTCGACACGAATACCGTGTTCGTTTGTCAACTGCACGCTCCTTTCAGCACATTGGATTACTCCATTGTCCTTGCTTAACCAATCCATTCCGAGTATGATGTCAATCCCTTGGGAATCCAAGACAATAAGGTTGGCCAGGAAGTCTAACCCCCCTTATTTTAAGGCTTACTTTCGGACATACTATATTAGTCCTCATTTCTCCACCGGGAGAATTAACTAACATAGCACATTTTAAGTGGGATATGGGTAGGTGATGTTTGGCCACATATTTGGATGATATGAAGGAATGTGATGCTCCAGAATCAAATAAGATGGTGGCTGGGTTGGAGTTGGCAAGGAACATACCAATTACGACGTCCTCAGCCTGTTGTGCTTCCTCAGTAGAGACATGGTTCACGTTGCCGCGAGCATAGTTCTGCTGTCCATGGTTTCCTTGATTGTCCCCTCTGTTCGGTCGCGGGTTCTGCTTGGGTACGTTGCCTCGCTGTCCAGGCCCTCTCTTCGGGCACTGGTTCGCTGAGTGTACTATTTCCCCACATGCAAAGCATGCCGTGTTGCCTATGGCAGGAGGTACATTGGGGCGGGGGTTTTGAGCAGGAGCGCCATTGTTGGGTCGGGGCGCAGGAGGCATGGGCACACGAGGTGCTGGTGCAACGGGTCGTTGCTGTGGTGGCTGACCAGGGCAGTATGCAGGAGTGGTCGATCCATACTGCGGTGCAGGGGGCATGTACCGAGGTCGTGCGTTGCTCCCTTGAGGCTGGTATGGCATCTTCCTCTTGCACTCTCGCTCGATCTCTCGGATCTTGTTTTCAACCACTATAGCTTTGTCAACCAGCTTCTGAAAGCTTACGTAGTCATTGTTGAGGAGCTGAACCTGGATCTCATTGTTCAACCCTCTCATGAACAGGTACTGCTTCCTCTGATCCGAGTTGACATCTTCGGGGGCATACAGGGACAGTTGCGTGAACTTGTTGAGGTACTCATTCACACTTTTCTGTCCTTGGCGGAGACCTTCAAACTCCTGCCTCTTGAGCATCATTACACCAGCAGGGATGTAATGAGAGCGGAAACTTTCCTTGAACTCAGTCCAAGTGATTGTCTCCGGGTTGACATGGGCGTTGCATAGGGCATCCCACCAGTCAGCGGCAGCTCTGATAAGTTGGTGCGACACAAAGAGAACCTTCTCTCGGTCATTGCACTGAACAATGGCAAGCTTCTTCTCCATGGATTTCAACCAATCATCGTCCTCCATGGGATCACTAGCTTGAGCAAAGGTGGGTGGCCGAGTCCTCATGAACTCTCCCAGTCTGTTGTGAGCCGGCGACAGGGGTGGTGGTGGTGCCGGAACGGGGTTGTTGTTGGCCTGCAACTGACCCAAAGTTTGGATCATGGTTTGCATAAGCTGGTTTTGCATGGCCATCAACATTTCAAGGTTGTTCTCGCCAGCTCCGGGTTTAACAGGAACTTCCTCGTGATCATCCTCTTTGTTGTCACGGACGTTCCTTCGGCCGGCGTTTCCTCTCACCATCTGTGAGAGAGATAGAATAGAATGTTAGAAGGTTAGGTAGGTCCCTTCAACTATATGCATCAAGGTGAGTTGGACTATATATATATTAGCCCATATGAGGATGTGAAGAAGTGCCGAAACATCTCACACCTCTTTCTTCTTACGTGTGGATATGGTCAACGTTTTGAGACGTCCCATAACTCACACTATGCATATAATCCCAAACAATCATCACAAGGGCTCACACAACTCATATTCAAGGATGGCTTCCTATGTCAAGGTAGTTTCAAGGCCAATCTAAGCGTCCTAGGATGCTTCCTTTGGTCAGCGTAGCTTAACTACCAATCTGTGACTCCTATTTAAGGGTGTAACCTACTGTTAACCCGTGGCTCTAATGTCAATCTAAGGTTTCTATCTAGGCGTGGACCTACTGTCAACCCGTGGCTCTGATACCAATCTGTGACGCCCTCAATTCTGTGGAAAACCACGGAACCAAGAACTAATGCATATGTGTGCCCAGGATGTTCATCACACATACACATATGTTCCACAAACTGAATTCAGATTATATATTACCACGAATAACAGAGTTTATTACAATATCTCATGAGTCTTAGACTCAATGTCACAGCGGAAGTCTTATTTCTATGCAGCGGAAGTCTTTATTCTAATGCGGAAGTAAATCAAAGCAGAAGCCCTCCACAGGCAAGGTTGAGAACAGATCACACGCCTTAATGCTCCACTTGGTCTTCATAGTAGGCTTCTCCTGCTGCTGATGATTAAATAATAATGCAAGTTTGAGTACAATGATGTACTCAGCAAGTGCGGGAAAACATGATATGTAGCTCATAACAAGGTAGGTATAAAAAGGCTCATTTGCAGAAAAGCAGATTTATAAAACCATGATAAAACAACAACTTAACTTTAAATGAATGTAATCCCAGCATGTATTAAATTACCAACATACCTCCATCACTTTCCGTGTTCCATCCGAACATTAACCAACTTCATTCTTACTCACGAATACCTCCTCGTATTTGCTACCATCTCACGAATACCTTCCCGTATTCGCTACCATCTCATCTCATAAACAACTTTCGTCTCACACCGAGACCAATCTCGTTGCCATGACTCAACAGTCATGCAACCATATTATCACCCGGACTCAACAGTCCCAAAAACCAAACCAAAACCAATAACCATAACCAATAAACATCCCGATAACCATCCCAACTAATCATGGCAGTTTAGCGAGGCGCTCGTGACCGTAAGCTCGGCTATCGTCATAGTTTTAGACTCTGCAGAGTTTGCACCTCTTTACCCACAAATTTGTGATTTCGTCACCCGTCGGCGACTGCAGAACCTCCATTATACAAGTACACAACCGTCGGTGTATGGTCAAGAGATCACAAAATAGCATTTACAAAGGGGTTACTAGATGTATGGACTAACTAAGGTTTCACCGGCAGGCTAGAATCTCCAATTCTCCCACCCACGGGCCCCCTCTTGTGCCATGCATTCCCAGGGCAGTCCTCCTCGACTCCCATTCCCTGCGCATCCTTAGATCTACGGCAAGTAAACCACCGTCTCATGCTACCTCATTCACAAACCCAGTCTTGCCTAGATCTCCCTCGGATCCATGTTCATTAAGATCATCAGTTTCTCATATCATTACGAGTGCAGTTAGCTAGACACATCTATCCTGCTTCCCAATCCCATAGACTCAGTGAAGCAAAAACCATACCCTGACTAATAAACTTCCCAGGCAACAAGGGTGGTTTTAACCAAAGCTAGTAAACTCCTATAAAAGGGTTTCCCATCATGTTTGACTCAGTACGCACACCTTTTCGCAAAAAAAACAGTTTCACCCAAAACATAGGATCAATATGGTCAAGGAGCACTTTTCTTGTTCTTGCGGTTCCGGTTGTCCTTGGATCTCAAAACCTTGTTGCTGCAGTTCGTCGTGGACAGCTCCCTGAGCTTGTACTGCTAGGTAGGATCACGTGCATACAAGATTCACAGCAATCAATATCATGCACAAACCTTTAACTAGATGCGATGATGCGCATGCATGCTATCCTATGATTAGATTGGTTTGCACGTGTTCTTGCATGGCTTGCATGGATTTTATGATGAACAGGGGTGTTCGGATCATAGGTGGACGTGGCGATGATCTTGTCTTTTAGATCAACCTGATCATGAAGTGATCTGTCCACGAGAAGGCTTCTGTTCGAAAGAAATCAAGGAACAGATGCAAAAAGAACACAAAGATGTCGTAAGGTGGTATTGGAGACCTACCTTACATTCTTCTCTGTCTCGAGGTCCTCCTCAGATTGTTGGGCTTCCTCCGGCGATCTTCCTTGCTGCACTCCGGCGATGGTTTTCTCGGCGAGTTGGGGGCTTAGGGCTCTAAGTCGTCGGCTCAGGAGTTGGAAAAGAAGTTTGTGGTTTTGGCCAGTGGTTCTGGGTTCTATTTATAATCGGGCAGAGAAGAGTCCTAATCTAATTGTATCCCGAATAAGAGTCCTGTTTGAATCTTACAACTTATTTTTAGTTGATTTGGTGTGGTATCATCGTGGAATTCAGGTCGGTTTCTGTTCCGGTATTTCTACGCGTACAGATTCCAAAACTGTTCCAGAACTCGTTACCTTTGTGGTGATGAGCTCCGGAAGCTCCACGTGTCCACCGGGCCTGGTCTCTTCCTTTCCGCAGAGACGGGCTCCGATTGTGCCGCGTGTCAAACGAGCAAGACTTTCCTCTTCTTCGGAGGTGAGCTCCGCGTGCGTCACGTATCCTGGCAGTCAGGACTTCCTCTCTTACTCGGAGGTGGCTCCGCGCACGCCATGTGTTAGTGCCGGTCTTTCCTTCTTTCCTCAGAGACGTGCTCCGAGGTTAACACGTGTCCAGCAGCGACGGACCTCCGGGAGATAAGCTCCGGTGGCGACACGTGTTCGATAGCACCGGACCTCTCGGAGGTGAGCTCCGAGATCAACACGTATCCCGCGCGACCAGTCCTCTGATTTCCATGATGACTAGCTCCGGGGGCAACACGTGTCACATAGGGTCGGACCTCTCCCCTTTTGCGGAGATGAGCCCTGAGCCTGCCATGTAGCCTACTTTAGTGGTGGACCTCTCCCCACTTCGCAGGGATGAGCTCCGGACACGCCACGTGGCCAGCGGGCCGCGGAAGTTGTCTTCGGCGCTCCCTGAGAGCTGGATTCGGCTATTATTGGCTATCCTTTTGATATTTTTCTCTGTTCCTACTTTTATTAAAATGTTTTCTCTTCATAAAACATGAACATATGCTGCCACCAGAGATGAGGGTGTCACATCTCTGGAGCTGTTGGACCGCGAACTGAGTCTTGCTCTGTTCACTCACTTGGAGCAGCCCGAACTTTATCTCCATCGTGTGGAGCCAGTTGTCCGCATCGAGGGGTTCATCCGCCGTTGAGAATACCGGGGGATGAGTAGCCAGAAAGTCGGAGTAGGAGCTCTGTTGGCGCTCCTCACGATCTTGACGCCTCTCTGGTCGAGACGTATTTGCGATGAGGGTTTGCAGCAACTCCGTGTGCTGCTGATGAGAGCCCGCCATCGCTGCCACAATGTCCGCCAATGTAACCGTTGGCAGTGGCGGTTGTTTCTGTTGCTGTTGCTGCTGTTGCTGTCCCGAGGAGTCCTCGGGAGGCTGTTGGGAGGTCTGCCCCCCCTGACTGGAACCCCCAACGTCCGGGTTGGCACGAGTACGAGTCATTCTGAAATTCAAAACAGCAGCGATCAGCACATGTCATACTTAAAACTCCATATGAAACAGTAGGTATTGAAGTGACGCATGAATAATTTGCACAATATTCACATATATTGATAAAGCATAAACTTTATACAAGATACATTATTCTTGGTTCTCCGAGAAGTCGTGCTCATGTCGTCACTACCTATACATACCCTACTGTCTACACGACATGTCACCGATTACAAAAGTTTTTCTTCTACCACCCTCGTCACCCTACTTGGCAACGGTAAACTACTACTCGGAGTAGAACTCGACCTCCTGCAGGTCATCCTCCTCTGGTACCTCTGCTGGTGGCTCTGGGTCCACAACCTCCTCTTCCGGCCCGGGTTCAACCATTGCCGGAAGACACAAAACCACATGTACAGCACCTACCACTGGTATGCCCATTACCGGAGGTACGAGGTCCTGCAACGCGTGCACCTCGTCCATGGCTTGGTTATAGTCTTCTTCCCAGCCTTACCCTTCCTCAATAGCGTCATCCCGCTCTTGAGTGAGGACCTTGTTCTGCTAGGTCAGAGCCTGCACCTGTTGTTGCAAAGCCGTGATGTCGACACGCCTTTTTCTCTTCGCCTTCTTCAGATGATGCAACTGATTATGTTGTTCGTTCAGTCGCTTGATCGTCGGAAGGAGAACATTGCGGAGTGCGCTGTAAGCACTCTCGAAATGATCTCCACGGCTGTTTCTCTCCTTGAGCTTCACGGTGAGATATTCCGTATGAACAGCTTGGCTGTCCACCACAGCCTTTCCCGCCCTTATCTGGAGGCTGAGGTTCGCCTCCGCGGGGTTGTACCTTGGGCAACCCGGATCTGTTGCCTCTATGTACCTCCCTATCCACATTTGATTAGCCCATCCCTCCACTGGAATGAGCGTGTATGGAGTGCCCTCCATAGCTTTCACGTGTAGCTGGCAGAAACACGACATGGTGTCGCGGGCTGCCACTTGCCACATACCCTCCGGCTGTCTGCCCCTCGCCGTGACGGTGAACGGCGCCCAAACGGGTGGCATAGGTCCTGCAGGAACATCGACATAGGTCATCCACGTCTTGTTCCCCTCCTCGCCTTCTTCCTTGACGAGGTACTTCGGCATCTTACTGTACCCGAAATATTGAAGCATTTGCCTCGACACTTCCGGATAACCATTGCGGTGAGAACAGTGGGACACCACCCATCCGTTCTCCAATTGTTTATCTGCTGTCATCTGTAGGAACATATTTGAGAAATGTCAAATATTTATTTAAACAGTAAACCATTGAGTTATAACATAAAACATGTCATTGAACCCATAAAACTTGGAAGCGTAGTTCAAACTTAAACAAGTTTGACTGCTGATCTGCTGTCCAATATGACAGCCCTGACCAGTTTCCATTTCAGCCTGATTTAGACCATGCTAAAGCAAAACCAATTCTGGAGCTCAACATCAAAGTTAAAGCTAACTTCAAAATATTTCCATAAAGTATTTTCTTTGCCTAAGATATATCCTGGTTCAAAAGAAATGAGATGTCGAAGTTGATAGAATTTCTGGAGAAAATTGGACAGCACCTCCCCGCTTTAGGTACTGATTTGATCCAAGAATTCCAGTTAATTCTACACCAAATTTGACAAAACTTTCTGTTACAAAGTTGTAGCCCATCTCATAAACTTTTCAGAACTACCTCATTTTCTATTTTGGATTTTTATGCAGGAAGTTATGCTCAATTTACAGAGAGTTACAGAGAGTGTTTGCTCTGCCCTGTTTTCTGGACAGTTTCAACTCTACTGCATTTTTCGATTGGTTAAGGGATGAAACACCTCTGGAACTCAACAGAAAAGTTGTAAAGATCTTCCAAATCTTTCCAGAAATGTATCATATGACCCTAACCTTGAAAGGACTCAACCTATAACCTCTGATTAACTTCAGCCTTATTTCAGCTGAAAAGAGGGGACTCTGTCCTTAGTATCCTATAAGTTAAAAACTTGTTAACTTTGAATGCCCTGATTAAGGGAAGGAGTTACATCAAGTTTTAGTACTATGGATTAAAACTTTCAAGTTTTTCCATGAAGTTGGTCATTTAGTGGGTTGTGGCGTCGATGCGCCACCAGATCATGTCGGTACTACGTCCTCACAAAGAAAAACCTATACCGGATTTAGCCGGCTTCGTTAGTTTAGTGGCACTAAGCGTCACTCGCACACGGATGCTACACGTCTACTGTTTCGTGATTATACTACCTGCAGATAACTCAAACAATCGTCAGACTCGGCTGCACACCGAGCCCGGTATCCATACAGTTCGTACACCCAGCCGTCATCACTCGCCCGGATGTTCTCAAGCCAAGCACGCCTTGAGATACATGTTCATGTTACTGACCACGTGACGGGGTCTCCCAAATTGCCCAAAGCGCGCCAGGGACAGACGTTGCTCGAATACCCCAAACGACATGAAGAGTCGTAGAGGATATTAAAGCGGGTCGGGTTACCTGCCACCCGTGGGGCTCCACCCTTCAGCTTGTGCGCATTGGTGGACAGCGCTTACGTGCACCCCCAAGACATAAAGCGTCCCGAGAGGCACGATTTTTCCAACATAATCAAATAGGTTAGTATGCCACTTTCTATACACTAATAACATCCTTATATGGGCTACTAAGTCATTCCTCACTGAATTTTTGAAAAAGATGACCTTTGTAGTGCGTTAAACCTCAAGCGAGCTCTGATACCATTCTGGCGAGGCCCTATCGGCCTTGTCGAGCCAGGATCACACTGAGGGGTGCTGCGTTGCACAGCACCGGATAACGCACGTCAAAGATACAGAGCGGAAGCAAAGTTTTATTACATAAACCAGATTATGAACATTTTTACAATAAAATAGTCCAGTTCACACTCATGGGTGTAGACTATGCATCAGGTTCATGTTCAGCCCGTGAACGTATCCCCACTAGCACGCACCCACACAAACACGGTGGCGTGCACGACTCCCACTCGATGGGGTTCCCCTCCTGGGTTTCCGTCTCCTCCTCGGGAGTCCCTTCCTCATAAACCCCTGCAAAAGCTTCAAACACAAGCAGTGAGCACGATGGCTCAGCAAGTCTGACCCGTCTCCCCTATACATGAAACTTCTACGTGAATGGTTTTTGGGTACATGAGGTAAAATAAGTTGCAAAGAACTCGTCTAATTAATGGAACCTTACTTTCAAGTTTTAGCAGCAGGTTGTGGAGAACCTTACGCTAAGGCACATAAGAGAGCAGCAATCAAACAAGAAACACATTTCTCTCATGTACTTTGCCAAAATTTTGAAAAGAACTTTAATTATCTCTAAACTACAACAAGACATTAACAAGTAAAGTATGTCTTTTAAATCAGCAAACTTTTAACATGTATCTAGCCTGTTCTTTCTACGTCACGGTACAGTGAACAAGTGGTACTCACTGACCGTGAGGGACGGCGATTATAATCGATTTACACCTGCAGGGTTACCCGAATAACCCGTTACCTACGCCCGTACTCGATGTTGTCTACAGCAACCATCCCGGACGTCGTACGCAACCACCTTTCACCCGTCAGCCAAATATTGAACCGTCCTATCGTCCCGCAAGAGGTCTCTGCGTGTGCATCTGCAGTGCCGCCAGCCGATTTACAACCCGAGCTCTCGACCTACCCTCTGAACGACAGGCAATGCCTCAATACCCAGCTACCCGAGTTACATCGGTTTCCCGGTTCCCATATAGCCGGTAGGTCTTCGGTACTATTCTATCTTGTTCAACAGGCCCGCACACGGCTCGGTCCTCAATCGACACGAGCGGAGCTATAGCACCCAGGCCCCAAAGTTCTGCTGCCCTTACTCTCTGCTCGGTCTCATTTTTCTTGCCATGTATTTCATTTGTTATCTTTACCCGAGTCGAGTGCCTCTAGTCTATCCTCGCGAATAGTTCCAAATACTCGACTTGTACCGAATCCTACACTATCTTAGCATTGCAGTAGCTAAACGTGGTTTTCAATCCTAATCCCAACCCATGGTTTTCTTAGCTATGCAATTGGTTTTCAAACAAGACTCTAATGCAAGAATTTATTCAGTGCTCAAAGTAAGTTCTCAAAACAGTAAAACTTTGTAAAAAGGTTAATGCAAACCGGAGCTTGCCTCGCAGCTCTTAGTCGTAGGCTAGCTGCT
Source organism: Neostapfia colusana (assembly GCA_030760725.1). Classification (NCBI taxonomy): domain Eukaryota; kingdom Viridiplantae; phylum Streptophyta; class Magnoliopsida; order Poales; family Poaceae; genus Neostapfia; species Neostapfia colusana. Next base: position 78,629,371 of record JASWHV010000007.1, on the reverse strand, counting down.
CTTCCGGCGTGACAAAGTCTAAGACTTCGGGTTCCTCCACAACCTTAGCGACTACATGAGATAACATGGATATGTATCAATTTAAATGCATTTGAATTGAATTTAAACTTGTGAAGACTGTAAGTCTTACTAGGCAGACCCAATGATTCTGAAATTTTTACCGTGGTTTGGCTACAACCTAAACAGAGACTTGGCCAAATTTTATTTGCAGCAAAGCTCATTTGAGCTCCCCACAAATAATTATGTACTTTACCTTAATTGGAGCTCCTAGGGTGTTCTAGGGATTTTCATGGAGCAAGCCATGATTTTATGAAAACTAGGTTTTCAGAGGGTTCTAATAGAGTTGGTCTCACTTAATTTGAAGGTTTCTAGCTAAAGATATGAGCTAAACAATTTCAGAGAAATTCTGAAAATGTTTCTGGACATTTTCTATTTTCTCTGGAACAGCTTTATTAATCACACCATTAGGTGGATCAAATGAGCTCAAATGGATCTGACATTTTTATGGTAGATCAGGGATATTTTGGTGAATATCCTAGCAAAATTTCAGAATTTTCCTCCAAAGGGTTCTCCAGTTAAAATTCTAAACAGTTTAAACTTTGAAGAATTAATTCTGGAGAAATAAGGATTTTCATAGGGTGAAACTTGATTTGCTGTAGTACTCAGAGAGCTGAATCCAACAAAATTTGGTTCACTCGATTTGGAGCTTCCTAGCCAATGTTGTGTGGGTTTGAAGTTTGAACTAAAACTGAAAATCGGGAAATGTTTAAAACACTGCACGTGGGTCACATGCACAGTGCCTTCGTCTACCTCCCGCCAGCGCCCGAGCGCGCGACGTCCAGCGAAGGTGGAGCGGTTCATTCTTGGCCGCTACAGCCTAATTTTCGATGCGGTTTCTTCCTACGTGATCCTTGGAGCACGGCGCACACGCCGGGCACCTTCTCGGACCTCGACATAGCCGGAAACCAAGTCGGCGACGGTGGAGGCGGAAGAGGAGCTCGGGTCCAACGGTGCTAGCTCGTCTCCGCTGTGAACATTATCAGCCAATTGGTCACAAAGCACCACTGGGGTACGAGGAAGCTAACCCTGCGCCACGGATCGCCGGGAAAGTAGACCTCACCGGCGACCCGAGCCGTTTTCACTGGCGATGGCCAAATTCCCATGCTCTGCTCACTGGGTCGATCATCACCGCTAGGATTTAGCTGAAGTGACCTTGAGGTGCTACTCTAGCTTCAGCTCGACCTGGATTACCAGTGATCAAGTGATGACGATGCATTTTGAGTTTTGGTCCTCGGTGCTCTATACGGTGATCATCAGGAAAAATAGAAATTACGGCTAGCCAGCGCTAAGAGGGACCTAGGGAGTTGCGGAGGAGCTACTAGACTTGGATGCTAACCTCAGAGACGCGTTGGTCACGCTGGAGAAGCTTTGCGCTGCTCGAGCAACGTCGTCAAGTCGGAGGAGCTCTCGGGTTGACAGAGCGATGGAAGATCGGCTCGGACAAGCCTCACAGAAGCTGATCACGAGCAACTGAGGGCTGTAACACGTTGAGCAAGAATCGGCGGTGCCGTTTGTGGCCTCAACTCGTGGTGGAAGTCACTGCTTTGGCCGGTCCATGGCGAGGTGAGGCGGTGGGGCTGTGCGGCGATTAGCTCGGTGTTCTCAGCGCTGGAAACGTCGAGGCAGTGGGAAGATGGGCTGATGCCGGTGGCAGCTCGCAGCTATATAGCTGGGGACGTCAGTTTGGGATGCTGATCGGCGACCAGGAGGTGGCAGCGGTCGGCAATCGCCGTGGCGCCCGCGTGGTCGCGCGCAGGAACCGAGCTGCGGTGACTTCAGTCGGTCGAAACACTAGTGAGGCTGACAAGTGGGTCCCACTATGGTTTTAACCTCTGAAATTGAATTTCCCCCACTGCTATAAACAGTAGAGACCCAAATAACCCTGCTCATTTGAATTATCTACCCTCTGGCCATTTGAATTGGGTAGAATTCAAATTGGGGTTTGTTTGAATATATTTTCAGCACATATGCAGTTTGAAATTCAAATAAAGTTAGAATTTGCTAAACTTAGCTCATGTCAAGATCAACTCCAAATGGAGTGAAAATTGGTGTGTGAGCTCACAAAAATGTGCTGAGTAAGAATATGCCTCCCACTTTTGAATTCATGGGATGGAACTAGTTTGAATTTGAATTTAAGTTCAAACCACCCTCTTTCTAGCTATACCCAAAAGGACTTCAAAAAGGTTTTAAATTTGGGTGAAATTTGGCATGGACATTCCTAGCAAGGTGTAGGAAGTTTTTCATATGCCCAGCCCCATATGATGCATGTGGGAAATGCCAATTTTGCATCTTGTGAGTTTAGTCTCTAATGAACATGTTGATGGTGTTTACATGCTCTTCAAATGTATTCATCAAGTTTATTCAAATGAAGTGTGTGCGTGGTGATGAACACTTTGAATATGTGCCAAAAACTTAGTCCCTTACACCGGTACTGTTCAAAACTTGTCCAGCAGGTCCGCACACGACTCGGTCCTTAATCGACACCAACAGGGCTACGCACGTGAGACCTCCGCTCACTGCATCTTACCCCCCCCCTGCTGGGTCTCAGTTTCACATTCTTAAGGCATTCTCTACTCTTTTCCATCCCGTGTGATACAATCTTACCTCGTGAGTAGATTTCAACTACTCGACTTCTACCGAGGTCTTAAGAACATTAGCATGGCATTCTCTACTTGGCGAGTTGTAGACTACCCAACCCTACATAGGATTTAAAGGTCACGCAAGTGGTGTTTCAATCACCCTAACTCTAATGCAAACATTTCAACTTAGACATAAGTGATACAAATGAAAACATTGCAAAAGGTAATTAAATGCAAACCGGGGCTTGCCTGGTTGCGAGTCGAAAAAAAGTTAACGTCTAGTGGGAGGACTTCCAACGGCTCCGGAGTTTTCTTAACTGCGATCACTATATGATATGCAACAAAATATATGTATAAATGCTAGTGTTTTATAAGAGATAAACTCCTATTACTAGCTACAGCTGTTAAGGTTTCTTAATTAGCTTTCTCATTTTTCCGGTGGACACTAGATTCTATAAGGATGATCTGAGCAAAATTTGGAGAAGATTCATGGAAGCTTGTGGTCTCCAAAATTCCCACAAGTATAAGGCTTCTCTGAATTTTGATCCCAAATCTGAAGTTTTTACATGGCTAACAGTGGAAGATCTAATTAGAGCAGGTCTCTATAGTTCTAAAAAAGTTTGTTTCACTATTTTTGGAGCTACCTACAGGGAGATATGGATTTTTGAAGTTGGTGAACAATTCTGAAAAAGTTTCTGTTTGGTTTGAAATTTTCAAATGAAGGCTGAACTTTGGAAGAAAATTAAGCCTAGCAAATTAACTCCAATGAAGCTCAAATTTCTAAAGGGGATCACTAATATCATGAGGAATCTTCTGGCCAAATTTGACGAAGTTCCATAACAGGGATCTTATGGAATTAATTCCCAAAGATTTAAGTTTGAGGAATTTTGGAGAAAATTATAGAGATCTTCAGTTCAGATCAAACTCTTCGCATTTCTGCAAAGTACTGACTGATAGGAATCCAACAAAATTTATTTCACAAATTTTGGACATTCCTACTAAAAGTTATGGGGTTTCAAAGTTTGCCCTAAATCTGAAATTCGGGAAAAAATTGAACTCTGGTTGTGGGCCCCACAATTTAAATCGGCCCACTCAGCTCGCGGCCACACCGAGGCCTACGGGGTTTTCCCCATGCAGCCGCACCCGATCCCAGCCATACAATGATCCCCGCGGAGGAAACAGAGGCTGACCGGTGTGACCCGCGCCCCTTCATCAACCTCTCGACACTCGTTTTCCTGCAGCGGCGCACTCGAGCGAAGCTCGCCGCCCGTCGCTCCACCGCTCGCAACTTGCATAAACTTTCCACCTGGGCCTAAGTTCGCACGGGGAACACTCTAAGGGAGTTGGCTAGGTTTCGATATGGCCGGAAACTATCCCGCCATGGTAACAGTGGCGCTTAGGGTTCCGGAAATGAAGATGCTTGGAAGCTCAAACCGCTGGCAAACCCACTCTCGACAGGGAGTCGAGGGTTCTTGCGGTGGCGGCGAGGAAAACAGCGAGAACTCGGCCGATTCTCAATGGTTTTCATTGCTTCTTCTTCGAGGACGGCCGCTAGGATGTGAGAAAACTACTTGCTAACGAGCTCGGCCGGTGGTAGCATGTGTGGATAGAATTTTGCTATGGACCAAGCTCGGTGGAGTAACATTGGGTTCCAAAAAACCCTAAAATTCTTGCTACCTACTTGACCGATCGAAAAACAGTTTGTTGCTACACGTTCTAGGGATGCAAACGCACCTCTTTTGTGTAGGAAAATGGAGGTGAAACCGGCCGTGGAGTGCTGTCACGGTGAACCAAACGTGGTCCCGCCGGACACCTCGGAACGTCGGCGCCAAATTACAATTTGCACGTAGCACAAGCTAGGCACCTAACTCCGCCTATGTTGTAATGACATAGCCGGTCCCAAGCCCGGGTAAAGGAGGAGGGGGTTGTGATAGGCTTGGCGAGCCAACAACTTACACTTAGCCATTCTCATGGAAATGAAACCCAATAGAAATTCGTTGGGGCCTAACCCTCTTAGCGACGCGCCATATCGGAACCCGGGTATGGTGTTAAGTGGGCAAGGGCCGGGTCGCCACCGCCTTAGTGGCGCGCCATATCGGAACCCGGATATGGTGTTAAATGAGCAAGGGCCGGATCGCCACCACCTTAGTGGCGCGCTACATCATCGCCCGGATGTAGTGATAAGTGAGCAAGGGTCTTTGCATCTTACTCGACGGGTGCAAAGCGTAAGGAAGCTAGCCGAGGAACATAGATTTCGGGTGGGTAGTTGGAATGTAGGATCCTTGACGGGGAAGCTACGTGAGTTAGTAGATGTTGCCATTAGGAGACGAGTAAATATCCTTTGTGTACAAGAGACTAGATGGGCGGGTCAAAAGGCGAGAGAAGTTGATAATACCGGTTTCAAGCTTTGGTATTCTGGTTCGGCTGGGACTAGGAATGGCGTAGGTGTTCTAATAGATAAGAGTCTTAAGGATGGAGTAGTGGATGTTCGAAGACGAGGGGATAGGATCATCTTAATCAAGATAGTAATTGGGGACATTGTCTTGAATGTCATCAGTGCTTATGCCCCACAAGTTGGGCTCAACATGAGTGCCAAGAGGCAATTTTGGGAGGACTTGGAGGATATGGTTAGTAGTGTACCGATAACCGAGAAACTCCTCATAGGGGGAGATCTCAATGGTCATGTGGGTGCAACTAATCTAGGATTTGAGGGAGTACATGGAGGTTTTGGATGCGGCGATAGAAATCAAGAGGGTAAGGACATCCTAGACTTTGCCGTAGCCTATGACCTGTTGGTAGCTAACACCCTCTTTAGGAAGAGGCAATCTCACCTAGTGACCTTTAGTAGTGCCCAACACTCTAGCCAGATTGACTTTGTCCTTACTAGGAGAAAGGATAGACGGGAGTGTCTTGATTGTAAGGTGATCCCAGGGGAGTGTGTTGTGACACAACATAAGCTTGTGGTAGCTGACTTTCGCTTCCATACATGCTCTTTGCGGGACAAAGGTGTCAAAATCACAAGAACAAAGTGGTGGAAGTTGAAGGGAGAATCACAAGAATCCTTTAAAAATAGGGTGATCACAGAAGGACCCTGGGCAGAAAATGGAGATGCAGATAGTATGTGGATGAAGATGGCAACTTGCATTAGGAAGGTAGCTAGTGAGGTGTTCGGTGTGACAAAGGGAAAGAAACTTGTAGGTAAAGACACTTGGTGGTGGAATGAGGATGTACAAAAGTCCATTAAGGAGAAGAAGGAGTGTTACAAGAGTTGGCATAATGATAGAAGCGCAAGCAACATGCTTAAGTACAAAGAGGCGAAGAAGAATGCAAAGCGGGCTGTGAGTAAGGCAAGAGGACAGGCCTATGATAAGTTATATGAGAGACTAGAGACAAAAGAAGGTGAAAAGGACATATACAAGGTAGCAAAAATCCGCGAGAGAAAGATGAGGGATCTCAATCAAGTTAAATGCATCAAAGATGAGACTGACCGCATTCTAGTGAAGGATGAAGAGATTAAGAATAGATGGCGTGATTACTTTAATGGGCTATTCAATGATGGGAATGAGAGCACTATGGTTGAGTTGGATGACTCCTTTGATGACTCCAACAGGCGGTTCGTGCGGAGGATACAAGAGTTTGAGGTTAAGGAGGCCTTAAAAAGGATGAAAGGAGGAAAGGCCCTCGGCCCTGATGATGTCCCTATTGAGGTGTGGAGATGTCTTGGGGACGTGGCAATAGTATGGCTCACAAAGCTATTCAACCACATTTTTCGGTCAAACAAGATGCCTGAAGAATGGAGGAAAAGTATATTAGTACCTATCTTCAAAAATAAAGGAGATATTCAAAGTTGTACTAATTATCGAGGCATTAAGCTTATGAGTCATACTATGAAGCTTTGGGAGAGAGTGATTGAACAACGCCTAAGGAAAGTGACCAATGTCACTAAAAACCAGTTTGGTTTTATGCCTGGGAGGTCTACAATGGAGGCGATTTTCTTACTTCGTCAGCTTATGGAGAGATATAGGGAGCAGAAGCAGGACTTGCATATAGTGTTCATCGACTTGGAGAAGGCGTATGACAAGATACCAAGGTCAGTCATGTGGTGGGCACTAGAGAAACATAAAGTGCCAACAAAGTACATTACCCTTATCAAGGATATGTACAATAATGTTAGGACAAGTGTGCGCGTAAGTGATAGTGAGACTGATGCATTTCCTATCACGGTAGGACTACATCAAGGATCAGCTTTGAGCCCATACATCTTTTCCTTGGTGATGGATGAGGTGTCGAAGGATATACAAGGGGATATCCCTTGGTGCATGCTCTTTGCTGATGATGTAGTGCTGGTAGATGGAACTAGAGAGGGTGTTGATAAGAAATTAGAGTTATGGAGACAAACCTTAGAGTCCAAGGGGTTTAGACTTAGTAGGACCAAAACCGAGTATATGAGGTGTGACTTTAGTGGTGTTGGTCGTGAGGAGGGAAATGTTAGTCTACAAGGACAAATAGTACCTAGAAGGGACTCTTTCCGATACTTAGGATCAATGTTACAAAGCAATGGCGATATTGATGAGGATGTTTGCCACAGGATCAAGGTAGGGTGGATGAAATGGCGACAAGCCTCTGGAATCCTATGTGATAGGAAAGTCCCACAAAAGCTAAAAGGGAAGTTCTATAGGACGGTGATCAGACCCGCGATGCTCTATGGGGCGGAATGTTGGCCAACTAAACGGCAACATGTCCAACAAATGAGTGTCGCAGAGATGCGCATGCTACGGTGGATGTGCGGGCACACGAGAAGAGACCGAATAAGGAATGAGGTGATTCGAGATAAGGTAGGGGTGGCGCCGATTGAAGAGAAGTTAGTCCAACATCGACTTAGGTGGTTTGGACATATCCAACGGAGACCTCCAGAAGCACCGGTTAACAGTGGGATTTTAAGAGGTAGAGAAAGTATTAGGAGGGGTAGAGGACGACCAAGGTTGACCTGGGAGGAGGCGGTAAAACGAGATTTGAGAGATTGGAATGTATCCAGAGACTTAGCTCATGATAGGACCGCATGGAAAGTAGCAATCCATGTGCCAGAATCGTAGTCTTTTTTTCTTTTTCTTTTTTTTTCTTTTTTTCTTTTTTCTTTTTTCTTTTTTCTTTTCTCTTTTCTTTTTCTTTTTTCTTTTTTCTTTTCTCTTTTTCTTTTTTCTTTTTTTTTCTTTTTTTCTTTTTTCCTTTTTTTTCTTTTTTTCTTTTCTTTTTTCCTTGTTCTTATAACTCTTCCTCTCTTTTACTTCATTGATATTGGGTTTCATGTCTAGCCGACCCCAACAGGCTTGGGATAAAGGCTTGGTTGTTGTTGTTGTTGTTGTACAAGCTAGGCACCTGAGGTGGGAGAAAGGTGGATGCTAGAGCATGGCCTCGCGCTTCCTTTTTCTGCTTGGATCTCGATCACCCGAGCTCAGGCTGCTATGCACGAAGGAGAAACAGAGAGTGGCGCCGGTGACAGTTCTTCTCGGTAGAGAGCGGAGATAGTTGTGAGCGAGCAAGAGAAGCGAAAAAAGACTTCGGTGTTGTGACTGTGGCGTGTCGGGATGATCAAGTGATCGAGGAACAGGAGGCGGCACGGTGAAATCATCGGGAGCGGGTTGCAGCCGGCGCTGGCGCTCACTTGATGCTCGACCGAAGGCAAAACAGAGTCGGTTTGCTTCTGTGGGTGGCTGACTAGTGGGCTCCACCCTCTCCTTTCTTATTTGATTCTTCCCACTGATATTTTTGCCACAGCTACTCACAATTAAAGGCTATACTTTCACACCAAGTCATGGTTTAAATTTTTGAAATTCAAATGAACTGAATTCTGGTGTGGAATTTGAAATGTATTTGGCTCTTTGAATTTGAATTGGAATTTGAATCTTCCCTTTGGCATTGTTCCAAAAGCATAGCAAACCACACTAGAATACTCCAAATTTTTTAATGGATGCTAATTCAAATGTGGAGAACACATTTCTGGAACCAACTTTGCATGTTGAGGAAGTTGGGATTTGAATCTGAAATTTAAATTCAGATTCGAGGGCTTCCTATTTTTAATACCCAACAAATTGTAAAACCCCTCCAAATAAGCTGAAATTTGGAAGGTTGAATATTTGAAATATGAAGACCCAAGTTATGAATTTAGATCTCCATGTTTGGAACTTTTTGGGAAGTTTGAATCCTTACATTGAACTCACACCGTTATAATTCAAAGTTTTAATTCCCCTCATTTTTCCTAAGTATAAACGTGCTGAATTTCTTGCTACCACTTTTGGGGATTTTACAATGAACACCTTTAACAAGTGAAAAATTTGGGCCCTTACATTCCCCCCCTTAAAAGAATCTCGTCCCAAGATTACAAGGTTAAAATGAGAGAGATGATGGTGGAAAATTACCAGATGTGCGACATTAAAATTTCTGGATAGTTGGCATGAAGAAATTCTTCGCTCTCCCATGTCGATTCATCCTCAGAGTGATTGATCCATAAAACTTTATGGAACCACAATATTCGGTTGCGTGTGGTTCCTGCCTTTTCATCGATGACCTGAACCGGTTCCTCCCGATATGTGAGATCCGGTTTCAGTTCCCCAATATCTTCCAGCTGAACGGTGTTGTGACATCCTGGCTCCCGGCTTAATAGGATTGATAGAGTACTCATATCATCAAGGTATACCTTCTTTTCCGGAAGATCACCTGCAAAGGACTCCGGTATTAAGAGTGCTTGGCCCGGAGAAACTTGGTGATGGGTGACCGGTCGGGAAGTCTTCCCGGGTGCGCATGAGTGAGGACAAAGTGTGCAGAAAGGACTAGTGTTGGTATGTGGGGCTAGTCTATGATCGTAGAGAGCTGCCACAAATTGTATCAGAGCCCACCCTCGCAGTTTCACGGGTGTGTATGGGTCAGTGAGAATGATAGGGTAGCGTACGGGTAAGGGACGTGGTTACTTACACATGATGCGTGGGTCCTCTGTTAGAGACACAGTTTGGTATGTATGCTGCTAACAGGACGTATGGTATGTGTAAGGGCCTAAGTTTTTGACACATACTCAGAGTGTTCATCACCACACACACACTTCATTTGAATAAACTTGATGAACACGGTTGAAGAGCAAGTAAACACCATCAACATGATCATTAGAGAACAAACTCACAAAATGCAAAAGTGGCATTTCCCACATGCATCATATAAGGACTGGGCATATGAAAAACTCCTACACCTTGCTAGAAATGTCCATGCCAAGTTTCACCCAAATTCAAAACCTTTTTGAAGTCCTTTTGGGTATAGATAGAAAGAGGGTGGTTTGAACTCAAATTCAAATTCAAACTATTTCCATCCCATGAATTCAAAAGTAGGAGGCATATTATTACTCAGCACATTTTTCTGAGCTCACACACCAATTTTCACTCCATTTGGAGTTGATGCTGACATGAGCTAGGTTTAGCAAATTCAAACTTTATTTGAATTTCAAACTGCATATGTGCTGAAATTTGGTCAAACACTTCACAATTGAATTCTACCAATTCCAAATGGGCATGTGGTAGATAATTCAAATCCTAGAGGGTATTAAGGGGATTACTGTTTGTAGCAGTGAGAGGAAGTTAATTTCAGAGGTTAAAAGGGAGTGGGACCCACATGTCATTGAGGGGAAAAATCAAAACTTGCACATGAAGCAAATGACTTTGTCCCTGTTTTTCAACTCCACCGAGTGTTTTCCTCGTGTGCGCCACCGAGGAGCCACCGCGCCACCACCTGCTCGTTGCCCCAACACGCTGGCTCCCCAAGGCGGTGCCCCTCGTGCCTCAGCGTGATCACGTCCCCTCAGCCGAGCGAAGCCTCAGTTGCATTCTTCTCCTCGCGTGAACACCGAGCCGAGCTCTCTTCCCTCCGCTGCTCGGCCTGATCAGAAGAACGGCAAAACACTCGTGCCCTCTCCTCCCCGAGCTGCTAAACCACACCCCGAGCTCCACACACACCTCCCTGACACGGAAACGAGCGAGTTCCGGCCTTCCTTGCCCGAGAAAGACCGCCACAGAGGCGACCTAGCGTCGGCCGACGATTGGGCTCTCGTGGACAGCCCTCCACAGGGGGTTTCACGGTCAAGCTATCAAGGCCACGGGAGCGCGCTGTGTTGGTACTGCTCTCAACCAAACCTCTGGCCACACCGTGCAGTATCGACGACCAATTGAAAGATTTTGTCCCGGCAGCTTCACAGCGAATGTCCGGTAGGATTTCTGCAAATTCCCCCTCTCCAATCCTTCTTAGGTTATCAAACTTGGTACATAGGTGCTGGACTAGCCGGCGATCAGAATCCTTTTAGCATCCGTTGCATGAAACCGACTAGGAACAACGGATTTTGAGCTCGATCAAGGGCGTTCATGGCGGACATGATCGGTTGCACGATGCCGACCCAGTTGCAGCCGTTTATGAGCACCTTTGAGGCCTCGTCGAGCTCCCTAGAGGTGTACTGGTGCTTTAGAGCTATGTGGTCAAGGTTTTGGCGAGCTAGGGACCCCGGCCGACGCTGCCGAAGCTCAACCGAGGCCACCACACGTCGCCGGTCATCTTCCGGTTACCGGCAGCCCTAGATAACCCCACAACCGTGCTCCTCGACGTCGCAAACCCCCTGGCTGTGAACTTCAGCTCGATCGGTGGCCGGAACTGGCGAACCGGCGAGTGGCAGTTAGCTCCGGCGAGCTGAACGCGTGGGCGTGCGAAAGGCAGCCGGAGGAAGAAGAAGCCCGGTGGGTCCCGGCTGTCAGCGGTGGAAATTTTAAACTGGGTCTGCTGTGGCACTAGATCGGGTGCGGCTGCGGACAAAGGATGCAGTAGCTGCGTGTGTCGACCGATGAGAAGTTGACACGTAGCCCCGGTCCCACGCGCAGCGGTTTGAACTTTTTCCCGATTTTCAGATTTTGTTCAAAATTCAAACCCACATAACTTTTGCTAGGAAACTCCAAATCGAGTGAACCAAATTTTGTTGGATTCAGCTCTCTGAGTACTTTCCAGCAAATCAAGTTTCACTTCATGAAAATCCTTAGTTCTCCAGAATTAATTCTTCAAAATTTAAATTGTTTAGAATTTTAATTGGAGAATCCTTTGGAGGAAAATTCTGAAATTTTGCTTAGATGTTTATAAAAATGTCTCGGAACTACAATAAAAATTTCAGATCCATTTGAGCTCATTTGATCCACCTAATAGTGTGATTAATGAAACTGTTCCAAAGAAAATAGAAAATGTCCAGAAACATTTTCAGAGTTCCTCTGAAATTGTTTAGCTGATATCTTGATTTAGGAACCTTCAAATTAAGTGAGACCAACTCCGTTAGAACCCTCTGAAAATCTAGTTTTCAGAAAGTCATGGCTTGCTCCATGAAAATCCATAGAACACCCTAGAAGCTCCAATTAAGGTCAAGTACATAATTATTTGTGGAGTGCTCAAATGACCTTTGCTGCAAATGAAACTTGACCAAGTCTCTGTTTAGGTTGTAACCAAACCACAGTAAAAATTTCAGAGTCATTGGGTCTGTCTAGTAAGACTTATAGTCGTCACAAGTTTAAATTCAATTCAAATGCATTTAAATTGATACATATACTTGTTACCTCATGTAGTCGCTAAGGTTGAGGAGGAGCCTGAAGTCTTAGACTTTGTTACTCCAGAAGAGCAGCTAGCCTATGACCATGGGCAGCAAGGCAAGCTCTGGTTTGCATTAACCTCTTGACAAATTTTTATTGTTTTGAGCACTTCTTTTTAATACCACTTATCTTTTGCATTAGAGTCTTGTTTGAAACCCAAATGCATAGCCAAGAAAACCATGGGTTGGGATTAGGATTGAAAACCTGGTTATCCAATCCAATGCTAAGAGAGAGTAGGATTCGGTACAAGTCGAGTCTTTGGAACTACTCGCGAGAATAGGCTAGAGGCACATCGCTCGGGTAAAAATAGCAAATGAAACACATGGCAAGAAAAATGAGACCGAGCGGAGAGTAAGGGCAGCAGGACTTTGGGGCCTGGGTGCTATAGCTCCGCTTGTGTTGATTGAGGACCGAACCGTGTGAGGGCCTGTTGAACAAGCTAGAACAGTACCGAAGACCTGTCGGCTATATGGGAACCGGGAAACCGATGTAACTCGGGTAGCTGGGTATTGAGGCATTGCCTGTCGTTCATAGGGTAGGTTGAGAGCTTGAGGTGTAAGTCAGCTGGCGGCACTGAGATGCGCGTGCAGAGACCTCTTGCTTGGGACGATAGGACCAGTTCAATATTTGGCTGACGGGTGAAAGGTGGTTGCATACGACGTCCGTGATGGTTGCTGTAGGAAACATCGAGTACGGGCGTACGTGACGGGTTATTCGGGTAATCCTGCAGGTGTAAATCGATTATAATTGCCATCCCTCGCGGTCAGTGAGTACCACTTGTTCACTGTACCGTGACGTAGAAAGAACAGGCTAGATACATGATAAAAGTTTGCTGATTTGAAAGACCTACTTTGCTTTTTAATGTCTTGTTGTAGTTTTAGAGCTAATTAAAGTTCGTTTCAACTTTGGGCAAAGTACATGAGAGAATTGCATTTCTTGTTTGATTGCGGCTCTCTCATGTGCCTTAGCGTAAGGTTCTCCACAACCTGCTGCTAAAACTGAAAGTAAGGTTCCACTAATTAGGCGAGTCCTTTGAACCTTATTTTACCTCAGGTAACCCATCATCCATCATGTAGAAGTTTCATGTATAGGAGAGACGGGTCAGTCTTGTTGAGCCTTCATGCTCACTGCTTGTGTTTGAAGATTTTGCAGGTTTCTATGAGGAAGGGACTCCCTAGGAGGAGACGGAACCCCAGGAGGGGAAGCCCGTCGAGTGGGAGTCGTGCACGCCGCCGTGTTAGTGTATGTGCGTGCTAGCAGGGACACGTTCACGGGCTGAACGTGAACTCGATGCGTAGTCTACGCGCCGTGAGTGTAGCTGGACATATTTTGTTTTAAAAATGTTCATACACTGGTTTATGTAATAAAACTTTGCTTCCGCTTTGTACCTTTGATGTTGGTTATCCGGTGCTGTGCAACGCAGCACCCCTCAGCGTGATCCTGGCTCAACGGCCGATGGGGTCTTGCCAGCGTGGTATCAGAGCTCGCTTGAGGTTTAACGCACTACAAAGGTCATCTTTTTCAAAAGTCCAGTGAGGGACGAGTTAGTAGCCCATATAAGGATGTTATTAGCGTATAGAAAGTGGCATACTAACCTATTTGCTTATCGGAAAATCGTGCATCTCTGCGCACAAGCTGAAGGGTGGAGCCACACGGGTGGTAGGTAACCCGACCCGCTTTCATATCCTCTACGACTCGTCATGTCGTTTGGGGTATTCGAGCAACGTCTGTCCCTGGCGTGCTTCGGGCAATTCGGGAGACCCTGTCACGTGGTCAGTAACGTGAACACGTAGCTCAAGGCGTGTTTGGCTTGAGAACATCCGGGCGTGTGATGACGGCCGGGTGTATGAACTGTATGGATACCGGGCTCGGTGTGCAGACGAGTCTGACGATTGTTTGAGTTATCTGCAGGTAGTCTTACCACGAAACGGTAGACGTGTAGAATCCGTGTGCCACTGAATGAACGAAGCCGGCTAAGTCCGGTATAGGTTTTTCTTTGTGAGGACGTAGTACCGACATGATCTGGTGACGCATCGACGTCACACCCCACTAAATGAGCAATTTCATTGTAAAACTTGAAAGTTTTAAGCCAAAGCACTAAAATTTGATGTAACTCTTTCCCTTAATAAGGATATTCAAAGTTAACAAGTTTTCAACTTATAGGATACTAAGGACAGAGTCCCCTGTTTTCAGCTAAAATAAGGCTGAAGTTAATCAGAGGTTAGAGGTTGAGTTCTTTCGAGGATGGGTCTTATGATACATTTCTGGAAATCTTTGGAAAAGCTTTACAACCTTTCTGTTGAGGTCCAGAGGTGTTTCGTCCTCTAACCAATCAAAAAATGCAGTAGAGTTGAAACTGTCCAGAAAACAGGGCAGAGCAAACACTCTCTGTAAATTGAGCATAACGTCCTGCATAAAAATCCAAAATTAGAAAATGAGGTAGTTCTGAAAAGTTCATGAGATGGGTTACAACTTTGTAGCAGAAAGTGTTGTCAGATTGGGAGTAGAACTAACTGGAATTCTTGGATCAAATCAGTACCTAAAGCAGGGAGGTGCTGTCCAATTTTCTCTAGAAATTCTGTTAACTTTGACATCTCATAACTTTTGAACCAAGACAGATCGTAGGCCAAGCAAATACTTTCTGGAAAGATATTGAAGTTAGCTTTAACTTTGATGTTGATCTCCAGAATTGTTTTTGCTTTAGCATGATCTAAATCAGGTTGAAATGGAAACTGGTCAGGGCTGTCATAGTGGACAGCAGATCAGCAGTCAAATTTGCTTAAGTTTGAACTATGTTTCCAAGTCTTATGAGTTCAATGACATGTTTTATGTTATAACTCGATGGTTTACTGTTCAAATAAATATTTGACATTTCTCAAATATGTTTTTACAGATGACAGCGGATAAACAGTTGGAGAACGGGTGGGTGGTGTCCCACTGTTCTCACCGCAGCGGCTATCCGGAAGCATTGAGGCAAATGCTTCGATATTTTGGATACCACAAGATGTCGCAGTACTTTGCCCAAGAAGAAGGCAAGGAGGGGAACAAGACATGGACGATCTATGTCGAAGTTCCTGCAGGACCTACGCCACCCGGTTGGGCGCCGTTCACCGTTATGGTGAGGGGTAGAGAACCAGAGGGAATGTGGAAAGTGGCAGCCCGCGACACCATGTCGCGTTTCTGCCAATTACACGTGAGAGCTATGGAGGGCACTCCATACGCGCTTGTTCCGGTGGAGGGATGGGCTAATCACGTCTGGGAAGGGAGGTACATGGAGGCAACAGATCCGGGTTGCCCAAGGTACAGTCCGGCAAACCTCAATCTCCAATTGAGGGCGGGAAAGGCCGTGATGGACAGCCAAGCTGTTCATACGGAATGTCTCACCATGATGCTCAAGGAAAGCAACAGCCGTGGAGATCATTTCGAGAGTGCTCACAGCGCACTCTGCAATGTGCTCCTTCCGACGATTAAGTGACTGAATGAACAACATAATCAGTTGCATCGTCTGATAAAGGCGATGAAGAAAAGCCGTGTCGACATAATAGCTGAGTCTTTAATTCAGCCAATTCCTTGGGCACCATCTTGTACGGCCTTCAAGATATTGGCATGGTTCCCGGTGCAAGTTCAATCTTGAACTCCACCTCTCTGTCGGGCGGCATCCCTGGTAAATGATCCGGGAACATGTGAGGAAACTCATGGACCACTGGAATGTCTTCCAATCTGATGGTTGTGGATTGATACACACTTGGATATTTTATTTCTGGACTGTCCAAAAATAAAGATTGTGACTCGTGCATATCTGAGTGTAGATGCACGACTCGGAGAACGGTGTCTAAAACAGCACCGTGGCGGGTTAACCACGACATCCCTATGATGACATCGACCTTCTGTCCCTCTAGAACTATGAGAGACATAGGGTACACTCTACCCGCTAAGCATAATGGTACTTTAGAAACCATCATGCTTGCTGAAATCTTCCCACCCGGTGAACAAATCAAATATGGGCTATCGGTGGGTAGTATTTGCAAGCTGTGTTTAGCAATGAAAGCTTGGCAAATAAAATTATGTGTGGCGCCTGAATCGAACAATATTATGGCGGGATGCTGGTGGAGTTGGAACATACCCGCAAGGATTGGTTCACCCTCCGGCACGTCCTCTATGGCAAGTTGGTGGATGGTGTCAGGCCTAGGGTTTGCCCGCCGCGCATTAGTGGGGTTCCGGGGCTGATTCCTTCCCAGAAGTTGCGGTACAACTCCGCCGCCTTGCCTCTCCGGACAACTGCTGGCGAAGTGTCCTGGACAACCACATTTGTAGCATGTGGCTGCTGCTTGGCCGGTGCTCGGGCGACGAAAGCCCAGCATGCGCTGCTGAGGTGCATACGCACGCTGCATCGCCCACTGTTGTTGTTGCTGCAGAGGTGGTACTGGCAGTGCCGGCCTGAATGCCGGTAGAGAATATGGCCGACTGCAGAATGGCATTGACCTCTGTGGTGGATGCCAGCGTGGACCCGATGGTGGGCGATTCACCATCCGGTATTTTTGAGAAGGACCACCTCCTTCTCCACTGCTTTGCGGTGCACTTCGCTTCCTTTCCCCCACCGCTAACTCCTTGTCGGAGTCTTCTTGAACAATCGCAGCATCAATTATATTGTTGAGGCTGCCGCAATTGAACATCGCCAACTTGTCTTTCAGGAGAGGGTTAAGCCCCTGGTAGAAGTGATCCCGCCGCTTCTCGTCGGTATCAGCGTGATATGAAGCATAGAGCGCAAGATCATTGAATGCCCTGGAGTATTCCAGCGCGTTCCGGCTTCCTTGTTGCAGGCGTAGGAACTCCTACGTCTTCCTCTTCATGATACCCGGCGGTATGTGATAGGCCCTGAAGACCGTCCTGAATTCCGTCCAGGTCATAACTCGGTCGGTGGGCTGCGAAGCACAGTAGTTCACCCACCATGCGCTCGCGGATCCTTGAAGCTGTTGGGCCGTGAACTGAGTTTTGCGCGGCTCACTCACTTGGAGTAGCCCGAACTTCATCTCGATCGTGCGAAGCCAGTTGCCCACATCGATGGGTTTATCCGCCCTTGAGAATACCGGGGATGAGTAACCAGGAAATTGGAGTAGGAGCTCTGATGACGCTCCTCACGATCTTGACGTCTCTCTGGTCGAGACGTATTCGCAATGAGGGTTTGCAGCAACTCCGTGTGCTGCTGATGAGAGCCCGCCATTGCTGCCACAATGTCAGCCAAAGTAACCGTTGGCGGTGGTGGTTGTTGCTGTTGCTGCTGCTGCTGTTGCTGTCCCGAGGAGTCCTCGGGAGGTAATTGGGAGGATTCTCCCCCTGACTGGAACCCCCAACGTCCGGGTTGGCACGAGTACGAGTCATTCTGAAATTCAAAACAGCAGCGATCAGCACATGTCATACTTAAAATTCCATATGAAACAGTAGGTATTGACGTGACGCATGAATAATTGGCACAATATTCACATATATTGATAAAGCATAAACTTTATACAAGATACATTAGTCTCGGATCCCCGAGAAGTCGTGCTCATGTCGTCACTACCTATACATGCACTACTGTCTACACGACATGACATTGATTAAAAATGTTTGGGTTACATCACCCTTGCTGCCCTACTTGGCAACGGTAACCCCCTACTTGGAGTAGAACTCGACCTCCTGCGGGTCGTCTTCCTCCGGTACCTCTGCCGGTGGCTCTGGGTCTACAACCTCCTCTTCCATCTCGGGTTCTCCCATTGCCGGAAGACCGAAGACCACAGGTACGGCACCCACCATTGGTATGCCCATTACCGGAGGTACGAGGTCCTGCAACGCGTGCACCTCGTCCATGGCTTGATTGTAGTCCTCTTCCCAGCCTTGCCCCTCCTCAATAGCGTCGTACCGCTCTTGAGTAAGGACCTCGTTCTGCTGGGTCAGAGCCTGCACCTGCTGTTGCGTCTTCAGCGACGATATACTGGTATACTCCAAGTCGGAGGAAGGTCACAAGAAGCATCTGCGTATAGTCTTCAAACGGCTGCGGGATCACAAGCTATACGCCAAGTTCAGCAAATGCGAATTCTGGATATCGCAAGTGCCTTTCCTCGGGCATATCATCTCAGCGGAGGGTATCGCTGTGGACCCGAGCAAGATCACTCAAGTGTTGAATTGGAAATCCCCGAGAACCGTTCACGAGGTACGGAGTTTCCTCGGACTCGCGGGATATTATCAGAGGTTCATTCCGAACTTCTCGAAGATTGCCAAGCCGTTGACGGAGCTGCTGAAGAAGGCTACCAAATATGTTTGGAGTCCAGCGTGTGAAGCGGCATTCAAGGCTTTAGTCAAGCACCTAATATCAGCTCCGGTTTTGGCGCAGCCAGACACAACAAAGCCGTTCGATGTGTACTGCGATGCATCCGGCATTGGGCTCGGGTGTGTGCTGATGCAAGACCAAAGAGTGGTCGCGTATGGGTCCTGGCAGCTTAGAAACCACGAGCAGAATTATCCAACTCACGACTTGGAGCTCGCTGCCGTGGTACTTGCAGTGAAAATGTGGAGGCACTACCTACACGGTAACCTCGTACATTTATATACCGATCACAAGAGCCTCAAGTACATATTCACTCAGAAGGAGCTGAATATGAGGCAGCGAAGATGGTTAGAATTGATAAAGGATTACGAAATAGAGATCCATTATCATCCGGGCAAGGCAAACGTAGTGACAGATGCGCTGAGTCGCAAGTCACACGTCAACAATCTGACCATCACACCGTTGGAAGAGAGCGAACCATCACTGCATGTAATTCCACATGGAGCTCTCTACAACTTAGCTTTGATCCCCACCATCCGTGAAGAGATAGCGGCAGCTCAGAAACATGGCAAGGGCATGTCGCATTTGTGGAGACGTGTAGACAGTGGGGAGTTGAAATGTTTCCGGAAGGACGGAGACGGCGTCCTATGGTTCAAGGACCGGATCGTCGTACCCCGTAACCCGGAATTACGGAAGAAAATTTTTTATGAGGCTCACTTATCAAAATTTTCTATTCACCCCGGCAGCAACAAAATGTATCAAGAACTCAGAAGCAAGTTTTGGTGGACACGGATGAAGTGGGAGATTGCAAAGTACGTGTCCGAGTGTGATACATGTCAAAGGGTGAAGGCAGACCATATGCAGAAACCGGGACTGCTGCAACCACTGGGCGTTCCTATCCTGGAAGTGGGAAGATGTGAGCATGGACTTCATCGTCGGTTTACCCACCACTTTTCAGAAGCATGATTCTGTGTGGGTGATCGTCGACCGGCTCACCAAAGTTTCCCATTTCATCCCGGTCAACACCAACTACAACGCCAAGAAGTATGCTGAACTGTACATCTCACGGATCCTATGCTTGTACGGCATACCCCGGACCATCATATCGGACCGGGGCACTTTATTTGTGTCCCGTTTCTGAGAGCAGCTGCACGCTGCACTGGGGACGAAGCTGATCCGTAGTTCAGCGTACCACCCGCAAACGGACGGGCAAACCGAGCGGGTAAACCAAATCCTAGAAGACATGCTACGGGCTTGCGCTATCAACCACGGCAAGAATTGGGATGATCACTTGCCGTTAGCCGAGTTCTCGTACAACAATGGGTACCAAGCCAGTATTAAGATGGCGCCTTGTGAGGCGCTATACGGAAGAAAATGTCGCAAGACATTGAATTTGTGTGAGTCTGGCGAAAGGGTTACCTTCGGGATTGACCTTGTCAGCAACGCAGAGGAGAAGGTTCGACTGATTCAAGCAAACCTAAAAGCCGCCCAATCCCGACAGAAACAGTATGTGGACCAGAGAATACGCCCATTGCAGTTCGAAGTCGGGGATCACGTATACCTACGTGTGTCTCCAATGAAGGGCGTAAACAGATTTGGGGTGAGAGGGAAGTTGACACCCCGATTCATCGGTCCATTCCAGATTACCGAAAGATGTGGATCGGTAGCATACCGGCTGAAATTACCAGAAGAACTTTCCGGTGTGCACGACGTCTTTCACATTTCCCAGCTGAGAAAGTGTCTTAAGCTATCAACTACCGTTCAGCTGGAGGACATTGAAGAATTGCAACCGGATCTCACCTATCGGGAGGAACCGGTTCAGATCATTGACGAAAAGGCCCGAACCACACGCAACCGCACGTTGTGGTTCTACAAAGTTCTATGGAGTAATCACTCCGTGGACGAAGCGACATGGGAGAGCGAAGGATTTTTTCACGCTAACTACTCCGACTTTTTCACGTCGCATTTCCGGTAATTTTCCACCGTCCTCTCTCTCATTTTCACCTTATAATCTCGGGACGAGATTCTTTTAAGGGGGGAGGAATGTAAGGGCCTCAGTTTTGACACATGCTTGAAGTGTTCATCACCACACACACACACACCTCATTTGAAGCAAGTTGATGAACACATTTGAAGAGCAAGTAACCACCATCAACATGCTCATTAGAGAACAAACTCACATATTGCAAAAGTGGTATGTCCCACATGTAATATAGGGGCTGGGCATATGAAAAACTCCTACACATTGCTAGGAATGTCCATGCCAAGTTTCACCCAAATTCAAAACCTTTTGAGTTCATTTTGGGTATAGCTAGAAAGAGGGCAGGTTGAAACTACATTCAAATTCAAACTGTTTTTATCCCATGAATTCAAAAGTGGAAGGCATATTCTTACTCAGCACATTTTTGTGAGCTCACACACCAATTTTCACTCCATTTGGAGTTGATCTTTACATGAGCTAAGTGGGGCAAATTCAAATTTTATTTGAATTTCAAACTGAACATGTGCTGAAATTTATCCAAACCAAACCCAATTCGAATTCTAACCAATTCAAATGGCTCAAAGGTAGATAGTTTAAATCACCAGGGGCTTTGTGGGAACTACTGTTTACAGCAGTGAATTTGAGTTAAGTTCAGAGGTTAAAATTGAGGGTGGGACCCACATGTCATAGAGATAAGAGGGGTGACTTGCACACCAAGTCACAGCCTCGGTGGGAAATTCCACCGAGCAGCTGCCGGGTGTGCCACCGAGAAGGAACCGGCGCCACCAGCTGCTTCCTCCTTCACGCGCTGGCGCCAAGGGCGGCATTCTCGTGCCCCCACGCGACCCTCACCGCCTCAGCCCAGCGAAGACCCGGCTGCCTTCTTATCCTCGCGGGCGACATCGGGCAGCGGCATTCCTTCTTCCCGAGCTCTCGGTGGATCGGAGGAACGGAGCAAACAGCCACGCCCTCACCCCCCCCCCCGAGCTGCTAGGCAGCACCCTGAGCTCAAGCACCACTCTCCCGACGCCTGAACCACCGGGTTTCGGCTTCTATTCCCGTGATCCACGATGACCGCCGCGACTTAGCTCAAGAACGGTGATCGGTCTCACATGGGCAGCACACCACAGTCACTTCCACGGCCGAACAATGGCGGCAAAAGGAGCGCACGGACTCCACGCTGCTTCCACCTGAAGCTCAAGCCACGCCGTGAGCTCTCACCGGCGAATTCTGAGATTTTGCTCCGGCGACCTCAACCCGAGCTTCCGGTACCGTTCCTTAAAATCCTCCTTCTCTATTCCTCCTTGAGTCATCAAATTTTTCACATGTTTGCTGGATTATCCGGCGATCAATTCTCCTTTAGCATCCATCACATGAAAACGCATCGGAGCGGCGGGATTTAAGCTTTACTAGGAGTGTCCGCCACGGACCCATTCGGTCGCATGGTGAAACCGTATTTGCGGTAACTCCCGAGCTACTCTGAGGCTATGCCGAGCTTCCCAGAGCTGCGCTGGTGATGTAGAGCCCATCGGCGCAAGTGATGGCGGGTTAGAGACCTCGGGCGACAGCGCTGAACCACAGCAGTAGCCGCCGCAGGTCACGGAGCTGCTTCTGGCCACCGGCAGCCCAAACAGAGCCCACCAACGTGTTTCTCGATGCCCTAAATCCTCTGGCAGCGAGTCTCTGGCTGGGCGGCGGCCGGAAATGCCGGTCTGGCGAGCAGCCGTCTGCTCCGGCGAGGGGGGAGCGCGCGGGCGCGAAACAGAGGGCGGGAGGAAGAAAAAGACGCGGGGCCCGGCTGTCAGCGGCTTAAAATTCAAATCAGGATCGGGCTGCGGCTCGGATTCGGTGTGCTGGCGTGCAGAAACTCCGTAGACCCCGGTGTGCCGACGCCTCAGTACACAACACGTGTCCCCGTGGCCCACCGGCAGATTTAAACTTTTCCCCGATTTTCAAATTTCCTTCAAACTTCAAATCCTCATAACTTTGGATAGAAAGCTCCAAATTGAGTGAATCAAATTTTGGTTAGATTCATCTCTTTGAGCACTCTCCAGCAAATCAAGTTTCACTTCATGAAAATCCTTAATTCTCCAGAATTAATTCCTCAAAGTTTAAACTGTTTGGAATTTTAACTGGAGAGTTCCTTGGAGGAAAATTCTGAAATTCTACTGGGATGTTCACCAAAATATCCCTGAACTACCATAAAAATTTCAGATCCATTTGAGCTATTTTGATCCACATAATGGTGTGATTAGTGGAACTGTTCCAGAGAAAATAGAAAATGTTCAGAAATATTTTCAGAATTTTCTCTGAAATTGATTAGCTCATATCTTTACCTAGGAACCTTCAAATTAAGTGAGACCAACACCATTAGAACCCTCTGGAAATCTAGTTTTCAGAAAGTCATGGCTTGCTCCATGAAAGTCCCTAGAACACCCTAAAAGCTCCAATTAAGGTCAAGGACATAATTAATTGTGGAGAGCTCAAATGAGCTTTGCTGCAACTAAAACTTGAACAAGTCTCTGTTTAGGTGGTAACCAAGCCTCAGTAAAAGTTTCACAGTCTTTGGGTCTGTCTAGTGAGACTTAGAAGGTTTACAATTTTAAAACTCAATTCAAATGCATTTAATTAATACATGTACTTCTTATATCATGTAGTAGCTAAGGTCGAGGAGGAACCCGAAGTCCTAGACTTTGTTACTCCGGAGGAGCAGCTAGCCTACGACCAAGAGCAGCAAGGCAAGCCCCGGTTTGCATTAACCTTTTTACAAAGATTTATTATTTTGAGCACTTAATTATGATTACTTACTGCATTTTAGTCTTGTTTGGAAACCCAATTATATAGCCAAGATAACCACGGACTGGGATTAGGATTACCAACCCCGTTAGCTACTGCAATGCTAAGATAGTGTAGGATTCGGTACAAGTCGAGTAGTTGGAACTACTCGTAAGAATAGGCTAGAGGCACTCGACTCGGGTAGAGATAGCACATGATACACGTGGCAAGAAAAATGAGACCGAGCAGGGAGTAAGGGCAGCAGGACTTTGGGTCCTGTTTGCTGTAGCTCCGCTTGTGTCGATTGAGGACAAAGCCGTATGCGGGCCTGTTGAACAAGCTAGAACAGTACCGAAGACCTACCGGCTATATGGGAACTGGGAAACCGATGTAACTCGGGTAGCTGGGTGTTGAGGCATAGCTGGTCGTTCAGAGGGTAGGTTTAGAGCTCGAGGTGGAAATTGGCTAGCGGCACTGAGATGCGCGTGCAGAGACCTCTTGCTTGGGACGATTGGACCGGTTCAACATTTGGCTGACGGATGAAAGGTGGTTGCGTACGGCGTCCGTGATGGTTGCTGTAGGAAACATCGAGTACGGGCGTACGTGACGGGTTGTTCGGGTAACCCTGCGGGTGTAAATCGATTATAATCGCCATCCCTCGCGGTCAGTGAGTACCACTTGTTCACTGTACCGTGACGTAGAAAGAACAGGCTAGTTACATGTTAAAATGTTGCTGATTGAAAGATGGACTTTGATTGTTAATGATTTGTTGTAGTTAGAGCTAACTAAAGTTCTTTTCAACTTTGGGCAAAGTACATGAGAGAAATGCGTTTCTTGTTTGATTGCGGCTCTCTCATGTGCCTTAGCGTAAGGTTCTCCACAACCTGCTGCTAAAACTTGAAAGTAAGGTTCCAATAATTTGGCGAGTCCTTTGCAAATTGTTTTATCTCATGTACCCATCACCCCTCATGTAGAAGTTCCATGTTTAGGAGAGACGGGTCAGTCTTGCTGAGCCTTTGTACTCACTGCTTGTGTTTGAAGCTTTTGCAGGGTTCTATGAGGAAGGGACTCCCGAGGAAGAGACGGAACCCCAGGAGGGGAACCCCGTCGAGTGGGAGTCGTGCACGCCGCCTTGTTAGTGTGTGTGTGTGTGCTAGCAAGGACATGTTCACGGGCTGAACATGAACTTGATGCGTAGTCTACGCCCGTGAGTGTAGACTGAACCTATTTTGATGTAAAATGTTCATAAACCTCTTTATGTAATAAACTTTGCTTCCGCTTTGTACCTTTGATGTGTGTTAGCCGGTGCTGTGCAACGCAGCACCCCTCAGCGTGATACTGGCTCGACAAGACCGTGGGGTCGTGTCAGGTGAGTTGCTAGAAAGTCCGAGTAGGAGCTCTGTTGACGCTCCTCACGATCATGATGCCTCTCTGGTCGAGACGTCTTTGCAATAAGGGTCTGCAGCAATTCCGTGTGCTGCTGATGAGAACCTACCATTGCCGCAACGATGTCGGCCACTGTAAACGTTGGCGGTGGCGGTGTTTGTTGATGCTGTTGCTGCTGTTGCTGTTACTGTCCCGAGGAGTCCTCGGGAGGTTGTTGGGAGGTTTCTCCCCCTTGACTAGAACCCCCAACGTCCGGGTTGGCACGAGTACGAGTCATTCTGAAATTCAAAACAGCAGCGATCAGCACATGTCATACTTAAAATTTCCATATGAAACAGTAGGTATTTGAAGTGACGCGTGAATAATTTGCACAACATCCACATATATTAATAAAGCATAAACTTTATACAAGATACATTATTCTCGGGTCTCCGAGAAGTCGTGCTCATGTCGTCACTACCTATACATACGCTGCTGTCTACACGACATGTCACCGATTACAAAAGTTTGGGTTACATCACCCTTGCTGCCCTACTTGGCAACAGTAACCCACTACTCGGAGTAGAACTCGACCTCCTGTGGGTCGTCCTCCTACGGTACCTCTGCTGGTGGCTCTGGGTCTACAACCTCCTCTTCCATCTCGGGTTTCCTATTGCCGAAAGACCCAAGACCACGGGTACGGCAAGTACCACCGGTATGCACATTACCGGAGGTACGAGGTCTTGCAACGCTTGAATCTCGTCCATGGCCTGGTTGTAGTCCTCTTCCCAGCCTTGCCCTTCCTCAATAGCATCGTCCCGCTCGTGAGTAACGACCTCATTCTGCTGGGTCAGAGCCTGCACCTGTTCTTGAACGCCGCGATATCGACATGGCTTTTCTTCTTTGCCTTCTTCAGACGATGCAACTGATTATGCTGTTCGTTCAGTCGCTTAATCGTCGGAAGGAGAACATTACGGAGTGCACTGTGAGCACTATCGAAGTGGTCTCCATGGCTGGTGCTTTCTTTAAGTCTTGCAGCAAGACCCTCCGTATGGACAGCTTGGTTGTCCATTACGGCCTTTCCTGCTTTCAATTGGAGGCTGAGGCTCGCCTCCGTGGGGTTGTACCTTGGGCAACCCGGATCGGTTGCCTCCCTGTACCTCCCTTCCCACACATGATTAGCCCGTCCCTCCACCGGAACGAGCGCGTATGGAGTGCCCTCCATAGCTCTCACATGTAGTTGGCAGAAACGCGACATGGTGTCGCAGGATGCCACTTGCCACATTCCCTCCGGTTGTCTACCTCTCACCGTGACGGTGAACGGCGCCCAACCGGGTGGCGTAGGTCCTGCAGGAACTTTGACATGGATCGTCTTGTTCCCCTCCTCGCCTTCTTCCTTGGCGAAGTACTGCGGCATCTTGCTGTACCCAAAATATTGAAACATTTGCCTATACGTTTCCAGATAGCCGCTGTGGCGAGGACAGTGGGACCCCCCCCCCCCCCCCCGTTCTCCAACCGTTTATCCGCTGTCATCTGTAAAAACATATTTGAGAAATGTCAAATATTTATTTTAACAGTAAACCATTGAGTTATAACATAAGACATGTCATTGAACTCATAAAACTTGGAAACATAGTTCAAATTTAAACAAATTTTACTGCTGATCTGCTGTCCAATCATGACAGCCCTGACCAGTTTCCATTTCAACCTGATTTAGGCCATTCTAAAGGCAAAACCAATTCTGGAGCTCAACATCGAAGTTAAAGATAACTTCAATAGATTTCCAGAAAGTATTTGCTCGGCCTAAGATCTGTAAAAGTCCCAAAAATGTGTATGAATAAAAACCAAGGTTTGAGTTCATATGTGTGGCAAAGACATGAAAATGGGACTTGCTAAAACTTTTCTTCATGCAAAGTAATACATGGATAACCATCCAAAATGAGGCTCACATTTTTATTTAAAATTGTTGAATCAATAAGGAGTTAAATACCTCTTTGCATGTAAGTTTAAAAATCAGATTTGAAATTCAAATTTCACACATGTGGTGACCAAAAACTTTGAATAAACATACAGCCATATAGTTGGATTGATAGCGAAAAGTTTTATCACCAACTTTGCATTTGTAGGGTGGGCTCAAAAAGGGAGTTAAAGAGAAGCATTTGCAAATTCTAGCCAAATTCAATTTGTCATACAAATTCAAACTGAATTTGAAGAATTCGAATTCCAGCCCACCTTTTTAAACTTAGAATTCTGGGAATTAAGGAGATCAGCTTGAGAAGATATTTGGGAAGATAAATGTGGTGTGGGACCCACAGGTCATAGAGCTAAAGAGGGTTGCCTTACACCCTAAGTCTCAGCTTCGGTGGGGGATTCCGCCGAACAGAACCCGAGCGGCACCGAGCAGCTTGCCAGCGACAGCTCCTGCTGCCTGCCTCCATGCGCTGGCGCCCCGGGGTCGGTCCTGACCACGTCCTCAACGTGATCACAGGCCCTCAGACCGAACAAAAGCTCATTTGCCTTCCTCTCTCGCGAGAACGCCAAGCAAACCAAACTCTCCCCCTCCGCCCTCTCGGTTGGTCTGAAACCGAAGGCACACTCGCGTCCTTCCCTCCCCGAGCTGCTAAACATCGCCGCGAGCTCGGCCTCCACCTCCCCGACCCAAAAACTCGCAAGCTCCGGCCTCCTGCCACGTGAACGACCTCAACCACGGCAACCCAACGAAAATAGGTGATCGGCTTCACGTGGACAGCTCTCCACAGGAGTTTTGACGGCCAAGTGAGGGCGGCAACTAGAGCGCACGGCCACTGTGCTGCTCTCACCCAAAGCTCAAGCTGTGCCGTGAGCTAGTGACGGCGGATTTCGGGATTTGGCTCTGGCGGCTTCAACCCAAGCATCCGGTAGGGGAATCCGAAATTCTCCACTTCTATTCGGTCTTAGCTCATCAAACGTTGCACGTAGGAGCTGGACTAGCTGGCGATCATATTCTCTTTAGCATCTGTCGCATGAAGACCCTTTGGAGCGATGTATTTTGAGGTCTACCGAGCACTTTTCCGGCGGATCAAATCAGGTGCACGGTGACGACCGGCTTGCGGCTGTTCCAGAGCCATTTGGGGACCATGCCGAGCCTTGCGATCATCCACAGATGCTGTAGAGCTCATTGGTTGAGTGTTTGGCGGGCTAGAACCCACGGCCGACAGCCCGAAGGGCAACCGAGGCTGCCACACGTCGTGAGCTATCTTCCGGTCGCCGGCAGCCCTAGAACGCCCCACCATCGTGTTCCTTGACGTCAATAACCCCCTAGCGGCGAGTTTTGGCTCAGGCGGTGGCCGGAAACGGCAAGCCAGCGAGCTCCGACATCGGGCTGGTGAGCTAGGCGGCGGGCGCGCGAAGGGGAGCCGGAGGAAGAAGACGAAGCGTGGGCCCTGGCTGTCAGCAGCTCAGAATTCAAATCCGGGATCGAGTGTGGCCGGGATCCCGTGTGCTGGCGCGCAAAACCCCGTGGCCCCGGTGTGGCTTCGTTTCTATTGGCTGTGATTCAAAACAGTGGGTCCAGCCAGATTTTCTGTAGGAAAACAATTCCAGAGTTGGCTAAATCTTTGGAAATTCATAGCTCCTGGTAGAAACCTAAAATTTGA
Organism: Neostapfia colusana; assembly: GCA_030760725.1. NCBI lineage: Eukaryota > Viridiplantae > Streptophyta > Magnoliopsida > Poales > Poaceae > Neostapfia > Neostapfia colusana. Next base: position 78,601,019 of record JASWHV010000007.1, on the reverse strand, counting down.
GTGATTCCACTTGGGTTGGATTCATCTCTCTGAGTACTATCCAAATACGAACTCAGATTTGTATGAAAGTTAATATTGTATTCTGGAAAATTCTTTGAAGATATTCTGAAAAACAATTGTTGAGGGATTTTGGTTTATCTAAAAATCCCCAAATTTTGCCAGAATATTCTTTAGCATGGTGTTGACCTACTAGCAAATTTTCAGCTCATTTGAAGATCATTTGGGTAGGAATTTGCTAAATGCAAACTACTGTGTTCAAAAAAGTCCAGAAACATTTTCAGAAAATGTTTCCCGCTTCAAAAATCGATTATGAGCAATCCATAGCTCCAAAAAGCATAGGAAAATTTAGGCATGCTCTCTGAGACATACTTGAAACTGTAGTTCCCTTAAATGAGCATGAAAATGCACATTACATCAGAATTAATTCTTTTGAGTAGGAATGCTTAAAGAATTGTTCTGGGAGAACTACTCAAGTAAAAGGGCTGCGTTTTGGACCAAATTACTCTCATGTGATCAAGAACTCACATGTAAATTATCAGCCCAAGACGAGTCCTTGAACTACCTGTTCTTATTCTCCCTACTTATGTATAGGGAAAAATACATAAGAGATATTGTGAGAATTATGGAGGACACAATATGACTCCACATTAGCTGCAATTTGGCAAGCTAAATCCTTAGATAGTATAGAACCTGCAGTAAAAGTTTTGAGGCCATTGGAGTTCTTGTTCTTCAGTTGCACTCAAATCTTTTCAGTTTATCTATTATGTTCATTAGGGGAACGATTAGTGTATAGCTAAGGCCTTAAGGTCAATTTAGTTTAAGTCTGTTTCTTCGCACAACAGAGGCAACCAAGCCATTCTTGGCTTTTCCATACAACCTCTGTACCTAAGAAATGAATTCTATAACTTCTTCCATTACAGTCTATAAAACATATGCATATGCATTTCAATAGGAACCACAACGAAGGGGACTCAAAGGAGCGATTCATCGAAGTGGATCAAGCTCCGGAGAATCAAGGGTGGATCTGCAAGGACACTAACTGTTATATACGACTACCCTGCAAAACAGGCAAGCTCCGGTTTGCATTTAACAGCTATTAAGTTTTTATTTTGTATTCACCTTTGGTTAAGACTTGAACTGTGCATTAGGTCTAGTGTTTGATACTCCTCTTGCATTGCCAAATGACCCATGGAGCATTGGGTAGGTGTCTTTCACCATGTAGAACTGCCATGCTTAAGTACGGTTCGGTAGAAGTCGAGTGGTGAGATGTTACTCGCAGGTTCAGGAACAACAGGGGCATACAGGATTGGTTCATAAATGAATTAGCAAGTTAAACTTGAGACCGGAAGGTTGTAGGAGCAGCAGGACATTGGGGCCTGGGTGCTATAGACCTGTCCGTGTCGGTCAAGGACCGATCCGTATGCGGCCCTGTTGAAACAAGTTTGAGTTGTGTACCGGACTTATGCTGGCTATATGGGACCCAGTAAACCGATGTACCTCGGGAAGCTGTCGTTGGGACTTTTCGGGTCGCCTCAGGCGGACGGCCTGTGTGCAGTATGTGGGGAACATTCTCATGACATCTCACGTCGGCAGGTGCACCATGAGAGTGGCTACTGTACGGGGTGACTTGATCGATTCAGTGGGGGTGAAACGGGGGAAAGGCTGCCACGTACGACGTCAGTGATGGTTGTTGGAGGCAATGTTGAGTACGGGCGTACGTGTCGTGTAGTCCGGGTGTTATTGATTCGAATCACTGTCGCTCGCGTAATGGACCGAGCATACTTGTTCTCACAGTCATGACGTAGTAAAAACTTGCATGAGAAAGGAACTAATCATTTTGATGTGAAGTATCATACTAGCTTTGTCTTGGATCTTGATGAATAGGCTAGTGCAAACTCGATTCTTTTATGCCATGAGCAATTTACATCAGGGGAAAGCATTTCTTGTTTGATTGTGGACTCCCGATGTGGCGTGCCCAGGGTTACTTAAAATGCTGCAATTAATACCTGAAAGTAAGGATTCACTTTTAGGCGAGTTTAATTATGCTTATGCCATCCTATGTTAGGTTCATAACCTCACTTAGAGTTTCATGATTACGGTGACGGTTAAGTCTTGCTGAGCGTTATGCTCACGGATGCTATCCGAGTTGTTTTGCAGGTAATTGACTCGATGCTTATGAGAAGGGGTGCCGATGAGACTCGGGAACCTCCGAGTGCTTACTCAAAGAGCATCCTCGCCGCTGCAGATTGTTTTCGTGTTGCTAGTAAGAAACGTCCGCGGGCTGGACCGTTTCTTTATTGCTAGCTAAGATATGAGTCATGAGAGTGATAGTCTTCCACTGTAGGTTACTCTGATATAACTATTTGTAAAACTTTCCTGTACGCTTCCGCAAACTCTTTATGTAATATGATGTGTTTCTGCAACCCGTGTGCTGTTGGGTGCCGCATATCACGGCACCACCCGACGAGGTCTTGTGGTCCCCCACAGCGTGGTACCAGAGCTGTGACGAGTGGTGCCAGAGCCCTGTCACAGTTGATACCAGAGTAGGGCTGTTACACATGGTACCAGAGCTGCGTTGGGAACAGAGCACGGATTGAGCATCATATTTCGTCAAAAACTTAGGATACGGTGAGATAACGGTACTAGGCCCACATAAGGACTATTATTAGCATATTATGAAGGTGGCAAGCTAACCTATTTGTTATGTCGGAAAATCGTGCATCTCGGGACATCTATGTCTTGGGGGGTGCACGTAAGCGCTGTCCACCAGTGCACAAAAGCTGAAGGGTGGAGCCTCACGGGTGGCAGGTAACCCGACCCGCTTTAGTATCCTCTACGACTCTTCATGTCGTTTGGGGTATTCGAGCAATGTCTGTCCCTGGTGTGCGTGGTGCAATTTGGGAGACCCCGTCACATGGTCAGTAACGTGAACACGTAGCTCAAGGCGTGTTTGGCTTGAGAACACCTGGGCGAGTGATGACGGCCGGGTGTATGAACTGTATGGATACCGGGTTCGGTGTGCAGCCGGACCTGATGATTGAGTGTGTTTTATGTAGGTACTAACCACGAAAACCTTAGTACGTGTAGAACACATTTGCGAGTGATCATTTTAGCGCCACCTGAGGATACGTATATGCCGGTGTAATCCGGTTAAGTTTTTCTTTGGTGAGGCAACGTAGTACCGACATATGTCTTACGGTGCATCGTCACCGTACTACACTGGATAGTTTTCTTTCCTAAGAAGAAATCATTCATGACTAACTTCCAAACTAAAAATGGATGTGATAAAGCACATATTAGACACTGAGCTCTTCATTTGAACTAAGTTTCAAAGAAGAGACTTGTTAGGCTTTTTTTGATCTCAAAGACAGAGTGCTCTGTTCAGACAGAAATTTTTCTGGGCTTTAACAGAGCGTAACTCTGATTAGCTTGACCCAATGGAGGTGTTTGATACAGTTCTGGAAAGGTTATTAAGTGCTCTACAACTTTTCTGTAGAAATCCAGAGCCAAATCCGACACCAACTTGGTTGAAGGCCCAGATGAATGCAAACTGTTCAGAAAACAGAGCAGCTGCAACGTTCTCTGGATGTTTCTGTAAATTAGCTATAACATTCTGTAGAAAAATTTCTAAGGGTCATATAATACACCGTTGGAAAGGTTATGAAACTTGCAATGATTTTTGTAGTTCATAGTTTGTTCAGAATTGTACCCCATTTGTATGTAACACTGTGATGAAAACAGCCACATACAAAGGAGGTGCTGGCAAAATTTATCCAGAAATTCTGTCAACTTTGAACGATCATAATTTCTTGTTAAAGGACGATCCAGAGGCATGTGAGTACTCGTTGGAAAGATACTGGAGTTAACTTTAACTTTGGTATTCAACTTGAGTTATGAAAATGCATGTAACTGGATCAAATTCTGATTTAACTACAGAAAGGTCTGTTCTGTACAGAATAAGGGACTGGATATGTTGGCTTTAGAAAGATGTGTAAACATGAAATTTTGTTATGCTTTCATAAAGTTTTAGCATGTTCATGTTTTGCATACTTTCACATACTGCTGAGATCAAGTTTTGACTCTCGTCGAAATAATGCTTTTGCAGTATGATGCGTACTCATTCACAGAGTAGGGCTGAAGGTTCTCGACGAGACGACAATGACCCGACTCCACCACGGTCACCGCCATCAACGGTATGGGTGGATGTCATGGCTCAGATGGTCTAGTCAAGTCAAGAGAACACAAGACTACTCCAAGCCTTGGTGCAACAGGGCTTACTCCAACACGCGCAACAGGACGTTCCACCTCGGAACGCCTACTTGGATTTCTTGGCGACACAACCGCCAATCTTCACGGAAGCCAATGAACCAGTGGAAGCTGATCAGTGGCTTCGAGTTATTGAGTCCAAGTTTGGAGTGTTTGAGTGCGACGAATATCAGAAGACATTATTTGCAGCTCAACAGCTCCATGGAGCCGCCGGAAATTGGTGGTTCGCTTATCTTGCTACAGTTCCGGAAGGCCATCAAGTGGAATGGACGGAATTTCGTGAAGCATTCCGTGCTCATCACATTCCAATGGGTTTTATTAAGGCCCAACAGAAAGAATTCAGAAACTTGAAGCAGGGGGACATGAGTGTCCTCGATTATGTCAGACGATTCAACCTTCTGGCACAATATGCTCCTGCTTATGCGACGAGCGAAGCTGCAAGGTGTGACTACTTCTTCTATGGCTTCAGTGCCATACTAAAAGAGAAGTTAGCTTTGTTCAATCAAGGCAGTTACACCGAGTTGATCAGTGCTGCTCTGCTGCAAGAACAAGCGACACTTGAGTGTCAAGCAGAGAAGAGGGACTGGGAGGATGTGCAAGAAGACACACCAGTCGTTCCTCGTAAATACCGTGTGGTGTATCACACACCATCCGATGATATATGGCAAGCACCAGTGAGATCAACTCCGTACAGATTTCCTGCTCAAGAATCATATCTTGAAGCGACACATTTGCCGCTGCAACGAAGGACACCTGTCACATCATTGCTGCAACCAAGTACGTCAACTTCTCAACCACAAGTCAACGAAGAACCGGGGAAACCTCCGTGTTCTTATTGCCATCGTTCTGGGCATTTTAGGCCGGAATGCTGGGAGAAGTTGGGGAACTCCAGACAGCCATCATCGTCAGGTGGTATGCCGCCACCTGCTCAAGTCAACATAACAGCATTGCAATCCGGGAGTGTGCAACATCTTACTATTGAGGATGTCCCGGAGGGAGCACCGGTGTTAGCGGGCATGTTCACTCTCAAAGACATGCCCGTGCTCATACTTTTTGATTCCGGTGCAACCCACAATTTCATCAGCAAATCATGCGTGGATCTGCACCAACTATCTTTTCCTTATACGTTCACCGGGAGGAAATATCTCTGCCAATCAGATTGTGTCCCGAGCAGCTTTGTGTTTGGGCCGAAAAATATACCCGACATCGCTGATTATGTTTGACAGGCAGAAGATGGACATTATATTGGGGATGTCTTGGTTAAATCGTCACGGTGCCGTTCTTAATATCGGTAACTGGACTGTCCAGATTGACTCGCCGATTCACGGACAGCACACGCTGTTTTTAGACAGCGAAGATCCAGATATGGTAGAGGCCTACCACACGGAAGCACTTAAGCTTGAAGATATTCCGGTGGTACGTGATTATCCCAACGTATTTCCCGATGATTTACCGGGTATGCCGCCCGAACGGGACGTCGAGTTCAAGATTAAACTGGCGCCGGGAACGACGCCTGTCTCACGAAGGCCTTACAAGATGGCAGCTAACGAGCTAGCGGAGTTGAAAGAGCAACTGAATGAACTCATGAGCTAGGGTTTCATACGGCCAAGTTCTTCACCTTGGGGTTGCTCAGCGCTGTTCATTAAGAAGAAGGACGAAACACTACGGCTATGTGTTGATTACCGTCCTCTAAATGCTGTCACGATCAAGAACAAGTATCCTTTGCCCCGCATTGACATCCTGTTCGATCAACTTGTGGGTGCAAGGGTATTTTCGAAGATGGATCTTCGGTCGGGATATCATCAAATCAAAATCCGACCGGAGGACATACCGAAGACAGCTTTCTCGACGAGATACGGACTCTATGAGTACCTCGTCATGTCATTTGGGTTAACCAACGCTCCGGCACACTTCATGTACTTGATGAATTCTGTGTTCATGCCAGAGTTAGAGTTCGTCATGGTATTCATTGACGACATATTGGTTTACTCCAAATCAAGAGAAGAGCACGCTGAACATCTGCGTATGGTGCTACAACGGTTGCGGGAGCACCAATTATATGCCATGTTCAGCAAGTGCGAATTTTGGATTGATCAAGTGCCTTTCCTAGGCCATATTATTTCAGCAGAAGGTATTGCCGTGGACCCCAGCAAGATTGAACAAGTTCTGCAGTGGGAATCTCCCAAATCAGTCCACGAGGTCCGAAGTTTCCTAGGTTTAGCGGGGTATTATCGGAGGTTCATTCCGAGCTTCTCAAAAATTGCTAAACCAATGACAGAACTGCTGAAGAAGTGCACTAAATACATGTGGAATGCAGCATGTGAAGCCGCTTTCAAAACTTTGGTGAAACATCTCACAACGGCTCCAGTTCTTGCTCAGCCGGACACGACGAAGCCATTTGATGTATACTGTGATGGATCCGGCATCGGTCTCGGCTGTGTTCTGATGCAAGAAGGGCGTGTAGTCACCTATGGGTCTCGTCAACTGCGAAACCACGAGCAGCATTATCCAACTCACGATCTCGAGCTTGCTGCAGTGGTGTTGGCGTTGAAGATGTGGAGGCATTACCTACTTGGTAATCTTGTTCACCTCTACACCGACCATAAAAGCCTGAATTATATCTTCATGCAAAAGGAGCGGAATATGAGACAACGGAGAAGGTTGGAGCTCATCAAAGATTATGAAATTGAGATCCACTATCACCCGGGAAAAGCCAACGTGGTTGCTGACGCGCTTAGTCGGAAAGCCCACGTTCACAACTTGGCGGCTGCTGAGTTGGAAGCTGAAGAACCAAATCTCCGTGTCATTCCGTATGGCGCGCTTTACAATATCGTGCTCATTCCAACAATCCGTGAAGAGATTGTTGAGGCTCAAAGAAGAGACAATGGTATGTCTCACATACGGAGAAGGCTAGACAACAAAGAGGTGAAATGTTTCCGGAAGGATGAGAACGGTACAATATGGTTTAACGACCGTATAGTGGTACCGCGTAATATGAAACTCCGGAAGAAGATAATGGATGAAGCCCACCTGTCGAAGTTTTCCATTCATCCCAGAAGTAACAAGATGTACCAAGATTTGAAATAGAATTTTTGGTGGACGAGGATGAAGAGGGAGATTGCTAAATACGTATCCGAACGCGATACGTGTAGACGGGTCAAGGCAGATCATATGCGGAAAGCCGGACCGCTACAACCTTTGAAGATACTGGCATGGAAATGGGAGGATGTGAGTATGTACTTCATCGTTGGATTACCGCTCACATCCAGGAAGCATGACTCGATATGGGTAATCGTCGATCGGTTGACGAAGTCGGCTCATTTCATACCGGTGAACGCTCATTATCGAGCAAAGCAATATGCGGAGTTATTCATTTCCAGAATTATATGCTCACATGGTGTCCCGAAGACCATCATTTCAGATCGAGGTGCGCTGTTTGTTGCTCGTTTTTGGGAGCAGCTGCATGCCTCGTTGGGCACCAAGCTAATTAGAAGTTCTGCATATCACCCTTAAACCGATGGACAAACTGAGAGGGTGAATCAAGTGCTCGAGGAAATGTTGAGAACGTGTGCCATCCACCAAGGTAGGAATTGGGACGATCACCTACCGCTGGCAGAGTTTTCATACAACAACGGTTATCAAGCGAGTATTAAAATGGCACCGTATGAAGTTCTCTACGGCCGGAAGTGTCGCACACCACTGAATTGGTGTGAGTCCGGCGAAAGAGTTCTGTTTGGGATTGATCTTGTCAACGAAGCCGAAGACCCAGTTCGGTTGATACAAGAGAACTTAAAGGCTGCACAATCCCGACAGAAGAGCTACGCTGATCAACGGCGTAGGCCTTTGCATTTTGACGTCGGAGAGCACATGTATCTTCGTGTATCTCCGATGAAGGGAATTCACCGGTTCGGTGTAAAGGGGAAACTCGCTCCCCGTTTTATTGGTCCTTTTGCTATCACGGAGAAGTGCGGACCAGTAGCCTACCGGATGGAATTACCGGCAAGTCGAACGGGTGTTCATGATGTATTTCACGTGTCCCAGCTGCGGAAGTACCTCAAATTCACTGCTGCTATACACACCGAGGAAATCGACGAATTGAAACCGGACCTGACCTACACCGAGCGACCGGTTCAGATTTTGGATGAAAAGGACCGGGTAACCCGGAACCGGGCGATCAGATTTTTCAAGGTGCTGTGGAGTAATCACACCGCGGAAGAGGTGACGTGGGAAAGTGAAGATTACCTCCGCACCAACTATCTGGAACTTTTAGCTTTGTACAGTTTGTAATTACCTCTCCCGTCTTGTTCCTCTTTTGCAATCTCGGGACGAGATTCTTTTAAGGGGGAGGAATGTAAAAGTCCCAAAAATGTGTATGAATAAAAACCAAGGTTTGAGTTCATATATGTGGCAAAGACACGAAAATGGTACTTGCTAAAACATTTCTTCATGCAAAGTAATACATGGATGACCATCCAAAATGAGGCTCACATTTTTATTTAAAAGTGTTGAACCAATAAGGAGTTAAATACCTCTTTGCATGTAAGTTTAAAAATCAGATTTGAAATTCAAATTTCACACATATGGTGACCAAAAACTTTGAATAAACATACATCCATATAGTTGGATTGATAGGGAAAAGTTTTATCACCAACTTTGCATTTGTAGGGTGGGCTCAAAAAGGGAGTTAAAGAGAAGCATTTGCAAATTCTAGCCAAATTCAATTTGTCATACAAATTCAAACTGAATTTGAAGAATTCGAATTCCAGCCCACCTTTTTAAACTTAGAATTCTGGGAATTAAGGAGATCAGCTTGAGAAGATATTTGGGAAGATAAATGTGGTGTTGGACCCACAGGTCATAGAGCTAAAGAGGGTTGCCTTACACCATAAGTCTCAGCTTCGGTGGGGGATTCCACCGAACAGAACCCGAGCGCCACCGAGCAGCTTGCCGGCGACAGCTCCTGCTGCCTGCCTCCATGCGCTGGCGCCCCGGGGTCGGTCCTGACCGCGTCCTCAACGTGATAACAGGCCCTCAGACCGAACAAAAGCTCATTTGCCTTCCTCTCTCGCAAGAACACCGAGAAAACCGAACTCTCCCCCTCTGCCATCTCGGTCGGTCCCAAACCGAAGGCACACTCGCGTCCTTCCCTCCCCGAGCTGCTAAACATCGCCGTAAGTTCGGCCTCCACCTCCCGGACCCAAAAACTCGCAAGCTCCGGCCTCCTGCCACGTGAACGACCTCAACCACGACAACCCAACGAAAATAGGTGATCGGCTTCACGTGGACAGCTCTCCAAAGGAGTTTTCACGGCCAAGTGAGGGCGGCAACAAGAGCGCACGGCCACTGTGCTGCTCTCACCCAAAGCTCAAGCCGTGCCGTGAGCTACTGACGGTGAATTTCGGGATTTGGCTCCGGTGGCTTCAACCCGAGCATCTGGTACGGGAATCCAAAATTCTCCACTTCTATTGGTTCTTAGCTCGTCAAACGTTACACGTAGGAGCTGGACTAGCCAGCGATCATATTCTCTTTAGCATCCGTCGCATGAAAACCCTTTGGAGCGACGTATTTTGAGGTCTACTGAGCACTTCTCCGGCGGACCAAATCGGGCGCACGGTGACGACCGGCTTGTGGCTGTTCCAGAGCCATTTGGGGACCATCCCGAGCCTTGCGATCATCCACTGATGCTGTAGAGCTCATTGGTTGAGTGTTTGGCGGGCTAGAACCCATGGCCGACAGCGCCGAAGGGCAACCGAGGCCGCCACACGTCGCGAGCTATCTTCCGGTCGCCGGCAGCCCTAGAACGCCCCACCATCGTGTTCCTTGACGTCAATAACCCTCTGGCGGCGAGTTTTGGCTCAGGCGGTGGCCGGAAACGGCAAGCCGGCGAGCTCCGATGTTAGGCCGGCGAGCTGGGCGGCGGGCGCGCGAAGGGGAGCCGGAGGAAGAAGACGAAGCGTGGGCCCCGGCTGTCAGCAGCTCAGATTTCAAATCCGGGATCGAGTGTGGCCATGATCCTGTGTGCTGGCGCGCAAAACCTCATAGCCCCGGTGTGGCTTCGTTTCTATTGGCTGAGATTCAAAACAGTGGGTCCAGCCGGATTTTCTGTAGGAAAACAATTCCAGAGTTGGCTAAATCTTTGGAAATTCATAGCTCCTGGTAGAAACCTCCAATTTGAGTGATTCTACTTGGGTTGGATTCACCTCTCTGAGTCCTATCCGAATATGAACTCAGATTTGTATGAAAGTTAATATTATATTCTGGAAAATTCTTTGAAGATCTTCTGAAAAAGCATTATTTAGGGAGTTTGGTTTATCCAAAAATCTCCAAATTTTGCCAGAATATTCTTTAGCATGGTGTTGACCTACTAGCTAATTTGCAGCTCGTTTGAAGATCATTTGAGTAGGAATTTGCTAAATGCAAACTACTGTGTTCAAAAGAGTCCAGAAACATTTTCAGAAAATGTTTCCCACTTCAAAAATCGATTCTGAGCAATCCATAGCTCCAAAAAGCATAGGAAACTTTAGGCAAGCTCTCTGAGACATACTTGAAATTGTAGTTCCCTTAAATGAGCATGAAAATGCACATTACCTCAGAATTAATTCTTTTGAGTAGGAATGCTTAAAGAATTGTTCTGGGAGAACTACTCAAGTAAAAGGGCTGAATTTTGGACCAGATTACTCTCATGTGATCAAGAACTCACATGTAAATTATCAGCCCAAGATGAGTCCTTGAACTCCCTGTTCTTATTCTCCCTACTTATGTATAGGGAAGAATACATAAGAGATATTGTGAGAATTATGGAGCACACAATATGACTCCACATTAGCTGCAATTTGGCAAGCTAAATCCTTAGATAGTATAGAACCTGCTGCAAAAGTTTTTAGGGCAATGGAGTTCTTGTTCTTCAGTTGCACTCAAATCTTTTCAGTTTATCTATTATGTTCATTAGGGGAAATGATTAGTGTATAGGTAAGGCCTTAAGGTCAATTTAGTTTAAGTCTGTTTCTTTGCACAACAGAGGCAACCAACGCATTCTTGGCTTTTCCACACAACCTCTGTACCTAAGAAATGAATTCTATAACTTCTTCCATTACAGTCTATAAAACATATACATATGCATTTCAATAGGAACCACAACGAAGGAGATTCAAAGGAGCGATTCATCGAAGTGGATCAAGCTCCGGAGAATCAAGGGTGGATCTGCAAGGACACTAACTGTTATATACGACTACACTGCAAAACAGGCAAACTCCGGTTTGCATTTAACAGCTATTAAGTTTTTATTTTGTATTCACCTTTGGTTAAGACTTGAACTGTGCATTAGGTCTAGTGTTTGATACTCCTCTTGCATAGCCAAATGACCCATGGAGTATTGGGTAGGTGTCTTTCACCGTCTAGAACTGCCATGCTTAAGTACAGTTCGGTAGAAGTCGAGTGGTGAGATGCTACTCGCAGGTTCAGGATCAACAAGGGCATACGGGATTGGTTCATAAATGAATTAGCAAGTTAAAGTTGAGATCGGAAGGTTGTAGGAGCAGCAGGACAATAGGGGCCTGGGTGCTATAGACCTGTCCGTGTCGGTCAAGGACCGATCCGTATGCGGCCCTGTTGAACAAGTTTGAGTTGTGTACCGGACTCATGCTGGCTATATGGGACCCAGTAAACCGATGTACCTCGGGAAGCTGTCGTTCGGACTTTTCGGGTCGTCTCAGGCGGACGGCTGGTGTGCAGTATGTGGGGAACATTCTCATGACATCTCACGTCGGCAGGTGCACCATGAGAGTGGCTACTGAATGGGGTGACTTGATCGATTCAGCGGTGGTGAAATGGGGGAAAGGCTGGCACTTACGACGTCATTGATGGTTGTTGTAGGCAATGTCGAGTACAGGCGTACGTGTCGTGTAGTCCGGGTGTTATTGATTCGAATCACCGCCGCTCGCGGAATGGACCGAGCATACTTGTTCTGACAGTCATGACGTAGTAAAAACTTGCATGAGAAAGGAACTAATCATTTTGATGTGAAGTATCATACTAGCTTTGTCTTGGATCTTGATGAATAGGCTAGTGCAAACTCGATTCTTTTATGCCATGAGCAATTTACATCGAGGGAAAGCGTTTCTTGTTTGATTCTGGACTCCCGATGTGGCGTGCCCAGGGTTACTTAAAATGCTGCAATTAATACCTGAAAGTAAGATTCACTTTTAGGCGAGTTTAATTATGCTTATGCTATCCTATGTTAGGTTCATAACCTCACTTAGAGTTTCACGATTAGGGTGACGGTTAAGTCTTGCTGAGCGTTATGGTCACGGATGCTATCCGAGTTGTTTTGCAGGTAACTTACTCGATGCTTATGAGATGGGGTGCATATTAGACTCGGGAACCTCCGAGTGCTTACTCAAAGAGCATCCTCGCCGCTGCAGATTGTCTTCGTGTTGCTAGTAAGAGACGTCCGCGGGCTGGACCGTTTCTTTGTTGCTAGTTTAGATATGAGTCGTGAGAGTGATAGTCTTCCGCTGTAGTTTACTCTGATATAACTATTTGTAAAGCTTTCCTGTACGCTTCCGCAAACTCTTTATGTAATATAATGTGTTTCTGCAACCCGTGTGCTGTTGGGTGCCGCATATCACGGCACCACCCGACGAGGTCTTGTGGTCCCCCACAGCGTGGTATCAGAGCTGTGATGAGTTGTGTCAGAGCCCTGTCACTGTTGATACCAGAGTAGGGCTGTTACAAGATCTGTCCTGGTTCAAAAGTTATGATATGTCAAAGTTAACAGAATTTCTAGAGAAAATTGGTAAGCACCTCCCTGCTTGAGGTACTGATTTGATCCAAGAATTCCAGTTAATTTTACTCCCAATCTGACAAAACTTTCTGTTACAAAGTTGTAACCATCTCCTAAACTTTTCATAACTACCTCATTTTCTATTTGTGGATTTTTATGCAGGAAGTTATGCTGAATTTACAGAGAGTTACAGAGAGTGTTTGCTCTGCCCTGTTTTCTGGACAGTTTCAACTCTACAGCATTTTCGATTGGTTATAGGATGAAACACCTCTGGACCTCAACAGAAAAGTTGTAAAGCTCTTCCAATGATTTCCAGAAATGTATCATATGACTACAACCTCTAAAGAACTCAACCTCTAACCTCTGATTAACTTCAGCCTTAATTCAGCTGAAAACAGGGGACTCTGTCCTTAGTATCCTATAAGTTTAAAACTTGTTAACTTTGAACATCCTGATTAAGGGAAGGAGTTACATCAAGTTTTTAATACTCTGGATTAAAACTTTCAAGTTTTACAATGAAGTTATTCATTTAGTGGAGTGTGACGTCGATGCGTCACCAGAGCATGTCGGTACTACGTCCTCACAAAGAAAAACCTATACCGGACTTAGCCGGCTTCGTTAGTTCAGTGGCACTAAACATCTCTCGCACACGGATGCTACTCGTCTACTGTTTCGTGGTTAGACTACCTGCAGATAACTCACACAATCGTCAGACTCGGCTGCACACCGAGCCCGGTATCCATACAGTTCGTACACCCGGCCGTCATCACTCGCCCGGATGTTCTCAAGGCAAACACGCCTTGATCTACGTGTTCATGTTACTGACCACGTGACGGGGTCTCCCAAATTGCCCAAAGAACGTCAGGGACAGACGTTGCTCGAATACCCCAAACAACATGACGAGTCATAGAGGATATTAAAGCGGGTCGGGTTACCTGCCACCCGTGGGGCTCCACCCTTCGGCTTGTGCGCACTGGTGGACAGCGCTTACGTGCACCCCCCCCCCCCCAAGACATAAAGCGTCCCGAGATGCACGATTTTCTGACATAAGCAAATAGGTTAGTATGCCACTTTCTATACACTAATAGCATCCTTATATGTGCTACTAACTCGTTCCTCACTGGATTTTTGAAAAGATGACCTTTGTAGTGCGTTAAACCTAAAGCGAGCTCTGATACCACGCTGACACGACCCCACCGTCTTGTCGAGCCAGGATCACGCTGAGGGGTGCTGCGTTGCACAGCACCGGATAACACACATCAAAGGTACAAAGCGGAAGCAAAGTTTTATTACATAAAAAGGTTTATGAACATTTGTACAACAAAATATGTTCAGTCTACACTCACGGGCGTAGACTACGCATTGAGTTCACGTTTAGCCCGTGAACGTGTCCCCGCTAGCACGCACACACACTAACACGGTGGCGTGCACGACTCCCACTCGACGGGGTTCCCCTCCTGGGGTTCCGTCTCCTCCTCGGGAGTCCCTTCCTCATAGAACCCTGCAAAAGCTTCAAACACAAGCAGTGAGCATGAAGGCTCAGCAAGACTGACCCGTCTCTCCTATACATGAAACTTCTACATGGAGGGTGATAAGTTACATGAGGCAAATAAGTTGCAAGGACTCGCCTAATTAGTGGGACCTTACTTTCAAGTTTTAGCAACAGGTTGTGGAGACTTTACGCTAAGGCACATGAGAGAGCCGCAATCAAACAAGAAATGCATTTCTCTCATGTACTTTGCCAACAGTTGAAAAGAACATTAATTATCTCTAGGCTACAACAAATCATTAACAATCAATGTTCATCTTTCAATCAGCAACATTTTAACATGTATCTAGCATGTTATTTCTACGTCACGATACAGTGAACAAGTGGTACTCACTGACCGTGAGAGACCGCGATTATAATCGTTTTACACCTGCAGGGTTACCCGAATAACCCGTCACGTACGCCCGTACTCGATGTTGCCTACAGCAACCATCACGGATGTCGTACACAACTACCTTTCACCCGTCAGCCAAGTATTGAACCGGTCCTATCATCCCGAGCAAGAGGTCTCTGCACGCACATCTCAGTGCCGCCAGCCGATTTACAACTCGAGCTATCAACCTACCCTCTGAACGACAAGCAATGCCTCAATACCCAGCTACCCGAGTTACATCGGTTTCCCGGTTCCCATATAGCCGGTAGGTCTTCGGTACTGCTCTAGCTTGTTCAACAGGCCCGCACACGGCTCGGTCCTCAATCGACACAAGCGGAGCTATAGCACCCAGGCCCAAAAGTCCTGCTGCCCTTACTCTCCGCTTGGTCTCATTTTTCTTGCCATGTGTATCATGTGCTATCTCTACCCGAGTCGAGTGCCTCTAGCCTATTCTCGCGAGTAGTTCCAACTACTCGACTTGTACCGAAACCTACTCGATCTTAGCATTGCAGTGGCTAACAAGGTTTTCAATCCTAATCCCAACCCATGGTTTTCTTGGCTATGCAATTCGGTTTTCAAACAAGACTCTAATGCAAGCAATAATGATACTCAAAGTATGTTCTCAAAACAGTAAAATTTTGTAAACAGGTTAATGCAAACCGGAGCTTGCCTTGCTGCTCTTGGTCGTAGGCTAGCTGCTCTTCCGGAGTAACAAAGTCTAAGACTTCGGGTTCCACATCGACCTTAGCGACTACATGAGATAACAAGTACATGTATTAATTTAAATGCATTTGAATTGAATTTAAACTTGTGAAGTTTATAAGTCTTACTAGACAGACCCAATGACTCTATATTTTTTACTGTAGTTTGGTTACAACCTAAACACAGACTTGGCCAAGTTTTAGTTGCAGCAAAGCTCATTTGAGCTCTCCACAAATAATTATGTACTTGACCTTAATCAGAGCTCCTAGTGTGGTCTAGGGATTTTCATCGAGCAATCCAGGACTTCCTGAAAACTAGATTTTCAGAGGGTTCTAATGGAGGTGGTCTCACTTAATATGAAGATCCCTAGATAAAGATATGAACTAAACAATTTCAGAGAAATACTGAAAATGTTTCTGAACATTTTCCATTTTCTCTGGAACAGTTTCATTAATCACCCCATTAGGTGGATCAAATGAGCTCAAATGGATCTGAAATTTTTATGGTAGCTCAGAGATATTTTGGTGAACATCCCAGCAAAATTTTAGAATTTTCCTCCAAAGGGTTCTCAAGTTAAAATTCTAAACAGTTTAAATTTGAAGAATTAATTCTTGATAATTAGGGATTTTCATGAAGTGAAACTTGATTTTCTAGAAATTACTCAGAGAGCCGAATCCAAAAAAATTTGGTTCACTTGATTTGGAGTTTCCTAGCCAAAGTTATGAGGATTTGAAGTTTGAATGAAATCTGAAAATCGGGAAAAGTTTAAATCACTGCGTGTGGGACCCGGGGCTACGTGTCAGCTCCTCATCGGTTGACACATGCAGCTACTGAGTCCTTCGCGTGCAGCCGATCACGATCCGTGCCACAGCAGATCCGGTTTTAAAATATCTGCCGCTGACAGCCGGGACCCACCCCTTCGTCTTCCTCCAGCCGGTTCCCAGCGCGCGCCCGTGCTCTCCGCTCGCCGGCCGGCTGTTCCCGGCCACCATACGAGCTAAAACTTGCCGCCAGTGCGTTTAGGACCCCGGGGAATACGATGGTGAAGTGATTTGGGACTGCCGATGACCAGAAGGTGGCCGGCGACGTGCAGCAGCCTCTGTTGAGGTTCGGCAGCGTTGGCCGGGGTTTCTAACCCGCCAAAACCTGTACCGACGAGCTCTACAGCACCAGTGCACCTCTAGGAACCTCGTCAAGGCCTCAAAGGTGTTCATAAATGGCTGCAAGGTTGTCGGCACCGTGTGACCGATCGTGTCCACCATGAACGCCCATGATCGAGCTCGAAATCCGTCGCTCCTAGCCGGTTTCATGCAACGGATGCTAAAAGGAAAAGGATCGCCGGCTAGTCCAGCGTCTATGTGCCAAGTTTGATGACCGAAGGAGGATCAGAGAGCGGGAATTCAAAGGAACCGTACCGTATGCTCGGTTTAAGGCCGCCGGAGCAAAATCTGGAAATTCCCGGTGGATGCTTCACGGTTTGCTTCAAGAATTGGAGGAGAGCAGCACCAACCTAGCGTGCTCCCGTGGCCTGGATCACTTGACCGTGAGAACCCCTGTGGAGGGCTTTCCACGATCACCTGATCGTCGGCTGAAGTTTGGTCGCCGCTGTGGCGGTTGTTTTCGGAAAAGGAAGGCCGGAACTTGCTTGTTTCCGGGTCGGGGAGGTGTGTGCGGAGCTCAGGGCAGTGTTTAGCAGCTCGGGGAGGAGAGGGCGTGGTAGCTTCGCCGTTCTATTGATCAATCCGAGCAGCGGAGGGAAGAGCTTCGGCTCAGTGTTCACGCGAGGCAAAAGAAGATGAGGGTGGCTTTGGCAGAGGCGAGGAGCGCCTTAAGAAGCGATCAGAACCGCCGACCTGCGCCCGCGCGTGGGCAAGCAGCTGGTGGCGTGGCGGCTCCCCCTCGGTGGCGCTCTCGGAGAAGGCCCGACGACCCGAGTGCTGAAGTTTCAGTCGGTTGAATTGCTTCAGTGGCTGACATGTGGGCCCATTCTCCCTTTTAACCTCTGTACTTAACTCCCTCTTACTGTTGTAAACAGTAATCCCCCCTTATACCCATTGTGATTTGAATTATATACCCCTGAGCCATTTGATTGGAATAGAATTCAAATTGGTTTGTGTTTGACTAAATTTCAGCACATATGCAGTTTGAAATTCAAATAAAGTTTGAATTTGCTAAACTTAGCTCATGTCAAGATCAACTCCAAATGGAGTGAAAATTGGTGTGTGAGCTCACAAAATGGTGCTGAGTAAGATTATGACTCCCACTTTTGAATTCATGGGATGAAAACAGTTTGAATTTGAATTTGAGTTCAAACCACCCTCTTTCTAGCTATACCCAAAAGGACTTCAAAAAGGTTTTGAATTTGGGTGAAACTTGGCATGGACATTCCTAGCAAGGTGTAGGAGTTTTTCATATGTCCAGCCCCTCTATGATGCATGTGGGAAATACCACTTTTTGCATTTTGTGAGTTTATTCTCTAATGATCATGTTGATGGTGGTTACTTGCTCTTCAAATGTGTTCATAAACTTTATTCAAATGAAGTGTGTGTGTGGTGATGAACACTTGAATATGTGCCAAAAACTTAGGCCCTTACACATCGTGCGCCCGAATCTCCCCGCTATAGCCGCCGTCGGGAAGATCAGAAATACGCCATGCGCCGTGCATTTCATGCTAGGTTTCAAAATGGGAATTGTTGCTAAGCAAGGCTAGGTCATGTGAGTGCAATTTGCAGCGCTCTAAACAATTATAGCGCGAGAATTTGAAGGATTCTTACCCGCGGGCCCGTTTACACCGGCCGGAGAGAAATTCTGAAATTCGTCGGCAAGAAGCAACGGCTAGGGCTGAGCTTCGGATGGAAGCTGCAGGGAGCTCTTGCACGTCCACCGGTGGCCTAGCTCGGCCGTGACAAACCTCGGGTGAGGCTGTCCACGAGGGCCGTCGGTGGCGGTTTCTTTCGGCCCCCGCGGGAACTCGATGTTTTTGGTGTGGGGAGGCTGTGATCACGTGGAAATGGCGCAAGGATGTCGTGGGGAGTTCTGTGGTGTAGTTTTGCTGCTCAAACGAAGTTTTCACACGAGCTATGGTGTGGCCGAGCGATTGATCGAGCGTCGGCAGCTCTGTCCGGTGTCTTGCGCGAGGAGACAGGAGCTGTGATGTCTCTGTGATAAGGGCGAAAGGAAGCACGGCAGAGGGGATGAGAACGGGGAGGAGCAGCTCGCCAGCGCACGTACGGCAGAGGGACGTCGGTTCTCTGCATTGCTCGGTGTCGCACAGTGAGAACGTCGGTCTGCCCGGTTGCTTCGCGTGGGAGGTGAAAAACAGAGACCAATCACTGCACTCTGAAGATCTTTTGCAATTTTAAATCCTCAATGACATGTGGGTCCCACCACAGCTCCCTCTTATCCTCTAAAATATCTCCCAAAGTTTGAATATAATGGAATTCAATTGTGGGAATTCAAATCTGATGTGCATTTGGACAATTGGGCAAGTTTCATCCAAATTAAAATGGGCATTTGAATTCTTTGCTATTTAAAGTCCATTTTAAAAAATGAGTTGCAAAACATTTCAACAATTCATGAAACTTTGCATACCCCCTAATTTGGACCCAAGGAATTCAAATATGAAATCTGATTTTTAATTTGGCTGCTGCAAATGAGATTTTTAGCACAATAGTTTGGAAATTCATTGTGTTACTCTCATTTGAATTTTGAGTTTGAACAAATTTGTTCTAAATCTTATTTTAACCTTCTCACAATTATGGGACTTCACATCTTGGTTTTAGACCCCTCTTGGGTTCCAAGTTCTCAAATAAACATTTGAACTTGTGTGAAGAAGGCCCTCATGTGGGTTATCACATGTGGAAAAAGTTTTAACAAGTCCCAAATTCCATACATATGAAACCATCTTTTGCAAACAAGAGTTTCTTTGTATTCACATTTTTGGGACCTTTACACCTGCCACCCGTGAGGCTCCACCCTTTAGCTTGTGCGCACTGGTGGACAGCGCTTACATGCACCCCTCAAGACATTTTTGACGTTCCGAGATGCATGATTTTCTGACATAAGCACATAGGTCAGATTTGCCACTTTCTATACACTAATAACATCCTTATATGGGCTACTAACTCGTTCCTCACCGAGTTTTTGAAAAAGATGACCTTTTTAGTGTGTTAAACCTCAAGAAAGCTCTGATACCACGCTGCAAGGGCCACACGGCCTCGAAGAGCCCGGATCACGCTTAGGGGTGCTGCGTTGCACAGCACCGGATAACACACATAAAAAGTACAAAGCGGAAGCAACGCTTTATTACATAAAGGAGTTTATAGACATGTTTACAACAAAATATGTTCAGTCCACACTCACGGGCGTAGACTAAGCACAGAGTCCATGTTCAGCCCGTGAAAAATGTGTTCCCTCTAGCACGCACACACACTAACACGGCGGCGTGCACGACTCCCATTTGACAGGGTTGCCCTCTTTGGGTTCCGTCTCCTCCTCGGGAGTCTCCTCCTCATAACACCCTGCAAAAGCTTCAAACACAAGCAGTGAGCATGATTGCTCAGCAAGTCTGACCCGTATTTCCTATACATGAAACTTCTACATGCTGGATTACATGTAAATGGGAATGTAAGTTGCAAAGGACTCGCCCAAATAGTTGAACCTTACTTTCAAGTTTTAGCAGCAAGTTGTGGAGAACCTCACACTAAGGCATATAAGAGAGCCGCAACCAAACAAGAAACACATTTCTCTCATGTGATTTGCCCAAGGTTGAAAAGAACTTTAGTTAGCTCTAAAATATAGCAATTCATTAGCAATTAAGATCCATTCTTCAAATCAGCAAACTTTTAACATGAATCTAGCCTGTTCTTTCTACTTCACGGTACAGTGAACAAGTGGTACTCACTGACCGTGAGGGATGGCAATTATAATCGATTTAAACCTGCAGGGTTACCCGAATAACCCGTCACGCTTGCAACCATCCCAACGTCGTACGCAACAACCTTTCATCCGTCAGCCAAATGTTGAACCGGTCCTATTGTCCCGAGCAAGAGGTCTCTGCGCTTGCATCCGCAGTGTCGCCAGCCGACATACACCTCAAGCTCTCAACCGACCCTCTGGACGACAAGCAATGCCTCAACACCTAGCTACCCGAATTACATCGGTTTCCCGATTCCCATATATCGGTAGGTCTTCAGTACTGTTCTAGCTTGTTCAACAGGCCCACACACGGCTTGGTCCTCAATCGACACAAGCGGAGCTACGGCACCCAGGCCCCAGTCCTGCTGCCCTTACTCTCCGCTCGGTCTCATTTTTCTGCAATGTGAATCATTTGCTATCTTTACCTGAGTAGTGCGCCTCTAGCCTATGCTCGCGAGCAGTTCCAACTACTCGACTTGTACCGAATACTACACTAACTTCATAGTGGGCCCGTGAAAAGAGCCTCTCATTTTCCATTATCCTCCCTCGGCTAGATATTGACATCTTAGCATTGCAGTAGATAATTGAGGTTTAAAAACCTAAGCCCAAACCAGCGTTTTCTTGGCTATGTATTTGGGTTATCAAACAAGACTCTAATGCAAAAAAAAGTGGGTACTCAAAGTAAGTTCTCAAAACAGTAAAATTTATAAAATAATTAATGCAAACTGGAGCTTGCCTTGCTGCTGTTGGTCATAGGCTAGCTGTTCCTCCGGAGTGATGAAGTCTAAGACTTTGGGCTCCTCCTCAACCTTAGCGACTACATGAAACATGCATGTATCAATTTAAATTTGGTTCACTCGATTTGGAGTTTTCTAGCCAAAGTTATGTGGGTTTGAAGTTTAACTAGAAACTGAAATTGGGGAAAAGTTTAAACTCCTGCCGGTGGGGTCCCACGTGCTCGGCTTCATCTTCTTCCTCGCGCCAAATGCCCAACGGCGGCGGTCTCCAGCGAGACTTGCCGAAACCGAGTCCCCGGCCACCTCTCAGGCCGAAACTCGCCGCCTCCCCGTTTTCCAACCTCCTGAACTCATCTACGGCCTCTCCGGACGCCGACGATCACCGGAAATACGTGTGCACCAGTGACAGCAGAACCTAGGGTTCCGGCGAGGTCGGTCTCGCGCTACATGGCACCAAACCGGTCGGAAATTGCTAGGAGAGCATCAGTGGGGCATGAGGAACATGAAACAAAACCGTTTGGAAGCTAGAATTGCCGGCAAACATACTCTCAACGGTGAGCCAAGGTGTTTTGCCTCGGCGGCGAAAAAAATGGCCATATCACGTCCGATTCTGAATGGTTTCCCTTGCTTCTTCCTCGAGCGTGCGTGCTAGCACGTGTAGATCCTACTTGCCAACAAGCTCGACTAACAAGAGTGCATGGAATCCGAATTTCAGTTCAAGGGGAGCTCGGGCCAAATGAACTAGCTTTATCTATATTTGGAAATTCTAGTCCTATGGTTGATCATTTGCCAAACGGCTTTCCGCTACGCCTTCTACACACTGTGACACACCTTTCTTGTGTAGGGATGTGGAGGTGAGGTTGGCCGTAGCATGGTGTCCACGGTGAGCCGCTTTCGGTTCCGCTGGTTTGCTTCGGATGTACGGTATTGTTCCTTAATTGGTGGCCAACAGCAAGTCACAACGCAGGAGTGGACTAGGTGGCACGCAAGACGTGGTGGCGACTGTTTTTGCTATGAAGTACTCGCGCAACAAAGGTGGGGTTGTGGTGTGCGATCGGCGACACCGAGAACGAGGTGGCGGTGATGTTTTTTGCGGGAGCAGCACCGAGAGCAAGCGAGCGCGTGAGAATAGAGAAGAATTCGGCTTTGAGCTGCTTGGGGAAGGTTATCGACGCCGAATGGTGGCTCCAGCGGGGTGTGGGCGAAGCAGTTGCTGGCGCCGAGGCTTCAGCGCGGTGGCGTCCGCTGCTGCAGCCCGAGAACCCGAGTGGCTTTGTTCTTCAGTTGGTTTGCTCAATGAGGGACTGACAAGAGGGCCCCACCCCCTAGTTTAACCTCTGAAATTTAATTTCTCCCACTGCTCTAAACAGTAGTGCCCCTAATACCCTTTGCAATTTGAATTATCCACCAAATGCCCATTTGAAATTGGTAGAATTCACATTGTGAAGTGTTTGACTGTATTCATAGCACATATGCAGTTTGAAATTCAAATTGGATTTGAATTTGCTTATAATTGACTCATGTCAAGATCAACTCCAGATGGAGTGAAAATTGGTATGTAAGCTCACAAAAATGTGCTGAGTGTGAATATGAATCCCACTTTTGAATTCATGGGATGAAAGGAGTTTGAATTTGAATTTAAGTTCAAACTAGCCTCTTTCTTATTATACCCAAAAATACCTCAAAAGGTTTTGGATTTGGGTGAAACTTGGCATGAGCATTCCTAGCTAGTAAGGTGTAGGAGTTTTTCATATGCTCAGCCCCTATATGATTGCATGTGGAAAATACCAATTTTGCATTTTGTGAGTTTATCCTCTAATGACCATGTTGATGGTGTTTACTTGCTCTTCAAATGTGTTCATAAGTTTTCCCTCAAATGAGGTGTGTGTGGTGTGATGAACACTTCGAATGTGTGCAAAAACTTAGGTCCTTACACATATCATGCTCCAACAATTGCTAGACCATAAGCTTTATGCCAAGTTCAGCAAGTGTGAGTTTTGGATCAGCCAAGTGCCATTTCTTGGTCATATTATTTCTGCAAAAGGCATTGCAGTTGATCCAAGCAAAATCGAACAAGTGTTGAAATGGAAGTCCCCCACATCTGTCCATGAAGTCATAAGTTTCCTCGTTTTAGCAGGATATTATCGGAGATTCATCCCAAGCTTCTGCAAGCTTGCTAAGCCGATGACTGAATTGTTGAAGAAGAGAATCAAATATGTTTGGAGCTCAGCATGTGAAGGAGCTTTCCAAGCATTGGTGAAGCATCTTACAACAGCCCCGTGTGTTAGCTCAACCGGATACGACCAAGCCCTTCGACGTATATTGTGATGCGTCCGGCATCGGCCTTGGCTGTGTATTGATGCAAGGAGGAAGAGTGGTCGTTTATGGCTCACGTCAATTTCGTAACCACGAGCAGCACTATCCGACTCATGATCTTGAGCTCGCTGCTGTGGTGTTGGCATTGAAAATGTGGAGGCACTATTTACTTGGGAACTTAGTGCACCTCTACACTGACCGGAAGAGTCTAAAATATATATTCACTCAAAAGAAGTTGAATATGCGGCAACGGAGATGGTTAGAGCTGATCAAAGTCTATGAGATTGAAATTTACTACCATCCCAGCAAGGAAAACGTGGTTGCCGACGCCTTAAGCCGCAAATCTCACGTCAACCATCTGTCCATCACTTCACTAGAAGAGGAGGAGCCGAGTTTATACTTGGTTCCATATGGGGCATTATATAATCTTGCTCTCGTCCCTACCATAAGAGAGGAGATTATGGAAGCTCATAAGGAAGACATAGGAATGTCGCACATTTGGAGAAGAATGAAGAATGGCGAAATGAAATGCTTCTGAAGGAAAGAACACGGTACTTGTAAGGGCCTAAGTTTTTGCACACCATCAAAGTGTTCATCACACCACACACACCTCATTTGAGGAAAACTTATGAACACATTTGAAGAGCAAGTAAACACAATCAATATGGTCATTAGTGGATAAACACACAAAATGCAAAAGTGGTATTTCCCACATGCATCATATAGGGGCTGAGCATATGAAAAACTCCTACACATTGCTAGGAATGGTCATGCCAAAATTCACCCAAATCCAAAACCTTTTTGAGGTTTTTGGGTATAATAAGAAAGAGGTTAATTTGAACTCAAATTCAAAATCCTTTCATCCCATGAATTCAAAAGTGGGATTCCTATTCACACTCAGAACATTTTTGTGAGCACACCCACCAATTTTCACTCCATTTGGAGTTAATCTTGACATGAGCTATTGTGGCTAAATTGAAATCAAATTTTAATTTCGGATTCACATTTGCTACAATTTTGATCAAATCAACTCACACTTTGAATTATTCAAAGTCATTTGGCCATTTGGAAATTTGATCAACTCACCAAGGTTATTAGTGTCTACTGTTTTGAGCAGTGGGGAAAATTGAATTTTGGAGATTAAAAGGGGCAGTGGGACCCAGTGGCAGTGACACAACCGAGAGGGAACGAGTTTCAACCGGCACTCTGTTTCTTCGGGCCGGTGCTGCGGTCGCCACCAAGCCAACGCCGAGCAAGCAGCTGCTTCCGGTGTTTCCCCGCGCTGGCACGCTCGCCCGGTCCTTATCTCCACAGCCGAGTGCCACAGTCCGAGTTCTTCACTCGCTCCTCGTCGCTCACGAGCTCGATCGCAGGCTCCGATGAAAACACAACCAGAAACCGCCATCGTCCATTCCTGATCGCTCAAGCTAGCTAAGCCTCGGTTGCTCGAGCGGTCTACACGAAAAAGCATCGCCATCTTGTGCTCTACCGTGCTGTAACATCACACCAAGGGTTCCCTTGGTCTTTGGTAGCAAAGTGAGAATTTTCACCGAGCTCTCACGAGATCCGGCGGAACTCCACTTTGGGTCACCGTCGACAGAGCGCCACAGCCGTCGTCTTCATCCGCTTGCTATACAAGAAAGGTGCACTATACTTCCTAGATCGTGTAGCTGCAATCCTTGTAGCAAATGATCAACCGTGTGTAGAGAATTTCCAGGAATACAGAAACCTAGAGGAAACTAGCCGAGCTCGGTCTAAATCAAAATTCGGGTTACACGATTCCCCAACGCTCGAGCCAGTTCACACATAGCTGGTATACGTCCTAGCGCTCCTCCTCGAAGAAGAACCGAACGAAGCCATCCCTAATCAGTCATGTTCTAGCCGTTTTTCATGCCGCCATGAGAAGCGCCTTGGGTCGTCGGTGAGGTCGGTGTTGCAGCCATTTCCACGTCGGCTAAGCTCATAGCCTTGATTCCCGAGGGCTACCGGTGCTGTAAGAGAAGACGGTTGAGCATTTGTGGTTTTCCCGAGCTGACTACACGTTGCCGAAGTTGCTCCACCAAGGTTTACCGTCGGGGGCTACATTCCGGTCACCGACGATCACCGCCGACCTCACTAGAGTGTTCCTCATGTCGGACTAGGCCCTAGCGGCGAGTTCCATGAAGTTTGGCGCACGAAATCGGCTGGCAGCGAGCATCGCCGGAGTGCGCCGCCGCGGGACAGCCAGGGGGTCGGGAGAAAGATGGAGCCGGCGGGTCCCAGTGGTCAGCCGCTGTACAGAGCGCGCTCGCCCCGTTTAAATTAAATAAAGTGGTGGGCCCCACTGTCAGCGACCCAGGCAACGCGGGAAGGAATTTCCGTTGGAAAATAATTCCGGATTTAGCTCCAATTTCATAAATTCATAACTTTGGCTAGGAAGCTCCAATTTGAGTGAACTAAATTTTGTTGACCTTAGCTCTCAGAGTACTTTCAAACAAATCAAGTTTCACTTTATGTAAATCCTTATTTCTCCAGAATTATTTCTTCAAATTTAGACTGTTTAGAATTTTAACTGGAGAACCCTTTGGAGGAAAATTTTGAAATTTGGCTAGGATGTTCACCAAAATATCCCTGAGCTACCATAAAAATTTCAGATCCATTTTAGCTCATTTGATCCACCTAATGGTGTGATTAATAAAACTGTTCCAGAGAAAATGGAAAATGTCCAGAAACATTTTCAGATTTTCTCTGAAATTGTTTAGCTCATATCTTTGGCTAGGAATCTTCAAATTACGTGAAACCGACTCCATTAGAACTCTATGAAAGTCTAGTTTTCAAAAAGTCATGGCTTGCTCCATGAAAATCCTTAGAACACCCTAAGATATCTGATTAAGGCCAAATACATAATTATTTGTGGAGGGCTCAAATGAGCTTTGCTGCAAATGAAACTTTGCCAAGTCTCTGTTTAGATTGTATCCAAACCACAGTAAAAATTTCAGAGTCATTAGGCCTGTCTATCCATACTTATATTCTTAACAAATTTAACTTCAAATTCAAATGCATTCAAATTGATACATATATGTCTTTATCTCATGTAGTCGCTAAGTTTTAGGAGGAGCCTGAAGTCATAGACTTCATCACTCCCGAGGAACAGCTAGCCTATGACCAACAGCAGCAAGGCAAGCTCCGGTTTGCATTAGCCCTTTTTTTTTTTATAAATTTTACTGTTTTGAGAACTTACATTGAGAACTCACTTAAATTATGCATTAGAATCTCCTTTGAAAACCCAAATGCATAGCCAAGAAAACCTTGGTTTGGTCTTAGGTTTGTAAACCTTGACTAGCCACTGCAATGCTAAGTTACGGTAGGATTCGGTACAAGTCGAGTAGTTGGAACTTCTCGCGAGAATAGGCTAGAGGGACACTACTCGGGTAAAGGTAGCAAATGAAACACATGGCAAGAAAAATGAGACTGAGCATAGAGTAAGGGCAGCAGGTCGTTGGTGCCTGGGTGCCATAGCTCCGCTTGTGTCGATTGAGGACCGAGCCGTGTGCGGGCCTGTTGAACAATATAGAACAGTACCAAAGACCTACCAGATATATGGGAACTAGAGAACCAATGTAACTCGGCTAGCTGGGTATTGAAGCATAGCTGGTCATTCAGAGGGTAGGTTGAGAGCTTGAGGTGTAAATCGGCTGGTGGCACTGCAGATGCACGTGCACTGACCTCTTGCTCGGGACGATTGGACCGGCTCAACATTTTGCTGATGGGTGAAAGGTGGTTGCGTAAAACGTCCGTGATGGTTGCTGTAGGCAACATCGAGTAGGGCGTACGTGACGGGTTATTCGGGTTACCCTGCAGGTGTAAATCAATTATAATCACCATCACTCACGGTCAGTGAGTACCACTTGTTCACTGTACCGTGATCTAGAAAGAACAGGCTAGAGTCATGTAAAAGTTACTGATTGAAAGCTATACCTTGATTGTTAATGACTTGTTATAGTTTAGAGCAAATTAAAGTTCTTTTCAACCTTGGGCAAAGCACATGAGAGAAATGATTGCGGCTCTCTTATGTGCCTTAGCGTGAGGTTCTCCACAACTTGATGCTAAAACTTGAAAGTAGGGTTCAATTAAGTAGGCGAGTCATTTGCAACTTACATTCTTCCTTACATGAACTCCAGCATGTATAAGTTTCATGTATAGGCAAGACGGGTTAGATTTGCTGGGCCATCGTGCTCACTGCTTGTCTTTGAAGCTTTTGCAGGGTGTTATGAGGAAGAGACTCCCGTGGAGGAGACGGAACCCCAAGAGGGAAACCCTGTCGAGTGGGAGTCATGCACGCCGCCGTGTTAGTGTGCGTGTGTGCTAGCTGGGACATGTTCACGGGCTGAACGTGAACTCGGTGCGTAGTCTACGCCCTTGAGTGTAGACTGAACATATTTTGTTGTAAAAATATTCATAAACTTGTTTATGTAATAAAACTTTGCTTCCGCTTTGTATCTTTTATGTGCGTTATCCGGTGCTGAGAAACGCAGCACCCCTCAGCGTGATCCTGGCTTGACCAGGCCGTGAGGCCGCGTTAGCGTGGTATCAGAGCTCGCTTGAGGTTTAATGCACTAAAAACGCCACCCTTTTCAAAAACTCAGTGAGGAATGAGTTAGTAGCCCATATAAGGATGTTATTAGTGTATAAAAAGTAGCAAATCTAACCTTTGTGCTTATGTTGGAAAATCATGCATCTCGGGATGTCATATGTCTTGGGGGTGCATGTAAGCACTGTCCACAAGTGAGCACAAGCTGAAGGGTGGAGCCTCAAGGGTGGCAGGTACCCGGACCGCTTTAATATCCTCTACGACTCTTCATGTCGTTTGGGGTATTTGAGCAACACCCTTCCCTGGCGTGCTACAGGCAAGTTTGGGAGACCCCGTCACATGGTTAGTAACGTGAACACGTAGCTCAAGGCGTGTTTGTCTTGAGAACACCCGTGCGAGTGATGACGGACGAGTGTATGAACTGTATTGAAACCGGGCTTGGTGTGCAGCCGAGCCTGACGATTGTGTGACTTATTTGCAGGTAGTCTAACCACGAATCGGTAGACGAGTAGCATCCTTGTGCGAGAGACGTTTAGTGCCACTGAACTAACAAAGCCGGCTAAGTCCGGTATATGTTTTTCTTTGTGAGGAATGTAGATCCGACATGAATTGGTGACGCTTCAACGTCACACCCCACTAAATGTTCTACCTCATTGTAAAACTTGAAGGTTTTATCCAGAGCACTATAACTGTGATGTAACTTCTTCCCTTAATCAGGATGTTCAAAGTTAATAAGTTTTCAACTTATAGGATACTAAGGACAGAGTCCTCTGTTTTCAGCTGAAATAATGCTGAAGTAAAACAGAGGTTAGAGGTTGAGTTCTTTCGAGGTTGGGGTCATATGATACATTTTTGGAAAGCTTTGGAAGAGCTTTACAATATTTCTATGTCTAGAGGTGTTTCATCCTTTAACCAGTCGAAAAATGCACTAGAGTTGAAACTGTCCAGAAAACAGGGCAGAGCAAACACTCTCTGTAACTCTCTGTGAATTGAGCATAACTTCCTGCATAAAAATCCAAGAATAGAAAATGGGTCTGAAAAGTTCTTGAGATGGATTACAAATTTGTAACAGAAGGTTTTGTCAAATTTGGTGAAGAATTAACTGGAATTCTTGGATCAAATCAGTACCTCAAACTGGGAGGTGCTGTCCAATTTTCTCCAGAAATTCTGTCAACTTTGACATCTCATACCTTTTGAACCAGGACAGATCTTAGGCCAAGCAAATACTTTCTTGAAAGCTATTGAAGTTAGCTTTAACTTTTATGTTGAGCTCCAGAATAGGTTTTGCATTTAGCATTGTCTAAATCAGGTTCAAATGGAAACTGGTAAGGGATGTCAGTTTGGGCAGCAAACCAGCAGTCAAATTTGTCTAAGTTTGAATTGTGTTTCCAAGTTTTACGAGTTCAATGACATGTTTTAATGTTATAAATCAATGACTTACTATTGAAATGAAGATTTAACCTTTTTCAAATATGTTTCTACAGATGACAGCGGATAGACAATTGGAGAACGGGTTGGTGGTATCCCACTGTTCTCAACACAGCGGTTATCCGGAATTGTTGAAGCAAATGCTTCAATATTTCGGGTACATAGAGACGCCACAGCACCTCGCCAAGGAAGAAGGCGAGGAGGGGAACAAGACGTGGACCATCCACATCGAATTTCATGCACAGTGAGAGGTAGACAGCCGGTGGAAATGTGGCAAGTGGCAGCCCGTGACACCATGTCGCATTTCTGCCAACTACACGTGATAGCTATGGAGGGTACTCCATACATGCTGGTCCTGGTGGAGGGGCGAGCTAATCACGTGTGAAGGGAGAGGTACTTGGAGGCAACAATCCGTGTTGCCCGAGGTACAACCCCGCGGAGGTGAAACTCAGCCTCCAGTTGAGGGCAGGGAAGGCCGTGATGAACAGCCAAGCTCTTCATATGTATTGTGTTGCCGTGAAGTTCAAGGAGAGAACCAGACGTGGAGACCATTTCGAGAGTGCTTACAGCTCACTCCACAATGTTCTCCGTCCAACGATAAAGCGACTGAACAAACAACATAATCAGTTGCATCGTATGAAGAAGGCGAAAAGGAAAAGCCGCGTCGACATCATGGCTTTACAACATCAAGTGCAGGCCTTGACCCAGCAAAATGAGGTCCTCACGCAAGAGTGTGATGATGCTATTGAGGAGGGGCAAGACTGGGAAGAGGACTACAATCAGGCCATGGACGAGGTGCATGCGTTGCAAGACCTCGTACCTCCGGCAATGGGCCTACCGATGGTAGGTGCCGTACCTGTGGTTTTGGGTATCCCAGCAATGCGGGAACCAGAACCCGAAGAGGAGGTCATGGACCCGGAGCCACCAGCAGAGGTAGCGGAGGAGGACGACCCCCAGGAGGTCAAGTTCTACTCCAAGTAGTGAGTTACCGTTGCCAAGTAGGGAGCTAGGGTGGGGTACAAAAACTTTTATAATCGGTGACATGTCGTGTAGACAGTAGCATATGTATAGGTAGTGATGACATTAGCACGACATCTCGGAGAGCCGAGAATAATGTATCTTGTATAATGTTTATGCTTTATCAATATATGTGAATGTTGTGCAAGTTTATTCATGTGTCACTTCAATACCTACTGTTTAATATGGAATTTTAAGAATTTCATGTGGTGATCGCTGCTGTTTTGGATTTCAGAACTACTCGCACTCGTGCCAACCCAGACATTGGGGGTTCTAGTCAGATGGAGATGCCACCCAACAGCCTCCCGAGGATTCCTCGGGACAGCAACAGCAGCAACAGCAACAACCGCCACCGCCAACGGTTACATTGTCCGACATCGTTGCGGCTATGGCGGGTTCTCATCAGCAGCGCACATAGTTGCTGCAGACCTTAATTGCAAATACATCTCGACCAGAGAGGCGTCAAGATCGCAAGGAGCGCCAACAAATCTCCTACTCTGACTTTCTGGCTACTCATCCCCCGGTGTTCTCAAGGGCGAATGAACCCCTCGATGCGGACAACTGGCTCCGCACGATGGAGACGAAGTTTGGGCTGCTCCAAGTGAGTGAGCAGTGTAAAACTCAGTTCACGGTCCAACAGCTTCAAGGGTCCGCGAGCGCTTGGTGGGAAAACTTCTGTGCCTCGCAACCCACCGAGCGAGTTATGACCTGGTCGGAGTTTCGGACGGCCCTCAGGGCCTATCACATACCACCGGGTCTTATGATGAGGAAGACTGTAACACCCCAAAATCCTGTTAAGAGGGGAACTTAAAAAATTTTGGATGTATTGCATGTGTTGCAAAAATTCAAATTCAAACTGGAGTTCAAATTAAACTCAAAACAGAAATGAAAAATAAAAAGAAAAGAAAAAAAATAAACCTCCCTGGCCAGTGGGCCGAAACCCACCAGCCGGCCCACTAACCCCCGCGCCAGCCCGCAGCCGCGCCCCCCCCCCCCTCTTTCCCACTGACATGCGGGGCCTGCCAACCCTTTCTTCCTCCTCGCGCTCGCGCCCGCGCTCGGCCGGACTCTTCTCACCCCCGAATCGAAACCGCCCCGGATCCTCGCGTATCCCAGCCGAATTTCGTTCGTG
Source organism: Neostapfia colusana (assembly GCA_030760725.1). Classification (NCBI taxonomy): domain Eukaryota; kingdom Viridiplantae; phylum Streptophyta; class Magnoliopsida; order Poales; family Poaceae; genus Neostapfia; species Neostapfia colusana. The sequence continues at coordinate 78,569,230 of JASWHV010000007.1, read as the reverse complement.
AACGACGCAAACTCGATCACAACCGAACGCCGCCCTGCCCCGTCTATAAAAACCCCGGCATCATCCCGTTTTTCCCCACGATTCCCCGATTTCCCTTCCGGTGAGAACCCGAGCTTCTCCGGCGAATTCTGCTCGATCTTCGCTCGGGAATTCTGATCTAACTCGCTGGTCTTGATCCACCGCCTCCGGGGAACCTCACAGGTGCAGAAAACTCGGTGGTTTGCGGTTCAAACACAGCGCCGACGAGCCTCGCTGGGAATTCAACTCGGACCTCGTCGTCGATCGCTTTCCAGGACCTCCGAGCTCAAGAAAACCCCCGAGGTGAGATCCCCGACTCCCCTCTACCGATCTATGCTATAAAATCACAGTTTTAGGGAGAATTGACAAAGATCCGAAACTCTCCGGCGAGATCGCCGCCTCCCGCCGCCGTGCGCCGCCGGGCAGCGTCGCTCGCGCTCGATCAGAGCGACGTGGCCGCTTGTGCGCCGTCTATTTTAAATCGCACGGCAGAGTTTAAATCCCCGCTTACCGGTTCGATGTTATAATCTCAGCCGTCTGTTTTAAATCGGACGGTCCACGTCAGCCCCACGTTATAAAGGCTGGAATTCTTACACGCTACCCCCTGGGGTTCTCGGAAAATAAGAGCTAGCCCTAGAAACTTCTAATCTAGCCCCTGGAACTTCAGAAAATCATGTAAATTCATTTAAAAATCAGTTTTAGCCCCTGGACTTAATAAAAATTAGGAAAAACCCCTCTGTTATGTGTAGTTAGATCCCTGGAAATTCTTAAAATAATAAAATAGACCCTGTAGTGGGGTGAGTTTACCTTTTTAACCCTATGTGATATTAAATTTAGGAATTTGATTATGTGATGGGTATTTAAAATTTAAAAGATGGGACAAACACATTGTAAATTCAAATTAAAAACTTTCCTAGTACTTGGAAAACTTTGGAGTGAGATAAAATAGATTTTTGGCTGAAATGAATCTGTTTAACTGATTATTCACATTTATTAGTAATAGGGACGCATTTTTAAGTAGAGAATAATTCTGAAAATTAGTAAAATAAATGTAAAATAGTTCACATCAGAGGAGAAGTTAAAAAATATATTATTTAATATTTTAGACCCAAAACCTATTCTGTTTAGATGAGGTGTCTTACTATTTTCATAATGAAGTTCACATTTAGGCATAGGAAATAAATCTGAAAATATAACAAAGTAGGTATGCATAACTATAAATGGATAAATGAAGTTTCCAAAATCCAAAGAATTCAGTTAGGGTTGGTAGAAGGTCTGAAGACACATATGAAGTAGGAAAATACCTTTCATGTATACTTGGTAGCTAAAATCTGTATCAATTAAATATAAGGGATTTATTAAATTAGAAATACATATATAGTATGCCAACATGAATATGAATACAAAAGTATAAATCATATGTACATGTTTAAAAGTGCATGTAAGCCAAAATCAACACACATAGAGCAACCACAACACATAGAATTATGAATGGCTTTCATAAAGGTGAATGTGTGGATTGTATGAAGTGGAAGTGTGATCTATGTCTTATGACTTGTTGTTTTCTTTTGCTATGTGTGATGGTATGAGTAGAACCTGCTCCAGAGCAAGTTCTCCCTTTCCAAGATCAGGACTACCCATTCCAAGAGCAGCAGGAAGGAGGCAAGTGTCCTTGACCACTTTGTTCCTATACTAGGATGTGTAGATAGAATTATTTGCATTGTCAATTGAAAATATGAAACCCATGCTAGGATGTTTCCCTAGAATTGCATTACCTTGTTTCCTTGTAGCTTGGGTTGGGATTCATTTTATCATGTCATTTATTATTATGCATATGCTTAGCCATGCTTAGAATGGGATATTTGGGATATTAGATAATCAGTTTATTTTACCATATTCTTTAATGAGATATTGTGAGTTATGTAGAGGTAGGGATCAAGGCAAGTTGGATGACTTGGTTGGTGCTGCGTGCACGAGACTCGGGTTTGTGTTTAGTACTTGCCTGGATCCTAAGGACCGGTTCATGAAGCATGTAACCTGGCTTTGCCGTGCCAACCACAAGCTGAGATGGGGCAGCTTGGACAATTAATTAGGTGTATCCCCGGCGTAGTATGGGTGTGTTGGATGGTGCGGGGAATAGGTGTCAGCTGGACTACCATATGAACCGCAAGGCTCAAGAGGGGGCCACTGCAGCGGGGTTGGAGCCTCTTGTATGCTGTTACGGGTGAAACCTCAGTGGGCCCACGCTCGTCGGGAATCCCTTTGTAAAGGCTTCGTATTGATCTCCTGGCTACACACCTGGGAAGTGTGAATGTGGTTCGTAGCCACTGGCATAATGGAGGTTCTTTTAGTCCACCTGGCAACGGGGGATGAAATCACTACATGTGGGTACAGTGGTGCAAACTCTGCAGAGTAAAAACTGTCATGACAGCCGTGCTCACGGTCAAGAGCGGCTTAGACTTATTCATGATTAGAGGAGTGATGGTTTTGGAAGTTAAGAATGTTAAGCGGGGAGCTTAACATTGGAAATGATGTTATGGTTATTTGATTATGATGATGGGATGGGAGTTTGGGACCATTTCACCTGTGTAGTAATGTAGGTGCTTAATAAGCTAAGGTGATAGGTAATAATTGCGTAGTGCTTTAACCATGAGTTCAACCTCTCCTTGCTCTAGCCATGCATGACATAACTTTCCCACACTTGCTGAGTACCATCGGTACTCAACCTTGCATATTTGTAGGTTTATATTGCTGCTCAGATCAAGATAATGAGGTGGTGTTTAATGATCAAGACTTTGGACCCGAAGAAGGTTTCTAGGTTCATGGAGTTCCCCCGGGCAACACCTGTGACGGAGCCCATGAGAATAATTATTCCGCTGCTAGTATATTTACTTGTGATGAACTTATTATTGTCCATCGGGACATTTGCTATGTAAGACTTATTTATATTCGACACCTGGCTTGTAATAAATGATGCTTCACTATTTATCATCACATGTATGAGAAAATGATCCTGGCATACATGTGATATTCACTCGGTTGTTCTTCGGATAAACCGGGTGTGACAGAAGTGGTATCAGAGCTAAGGTTGCCCATAGGAACGTGGACCTAGGTAGAAACGGACGTATTTAAGGGCCCTATTTTCTTAAAAACTATTTTACAAGGTGTGTGTTGAAAAGTGTTATTTAATGGATTCATTTTCTTCATCTTACCCCAACTTTCATTCAAAATAGGATTTTTGTTTAAAAGTTTATCTAACCTAAGTTTAAATGCTTTCTGTTTTAGATGGTTCGCATGATTCGCACCACTCGCAAGTCCACAGGAGAGAGAGTTCCCGTAGTTGCCCTTGCCCAAAGAGAGGAGAGCCGTCCGGTGACGTACCTTTCCTATGGATTGGCAGTAGGAGGCTTGTTGCGCCGTCTTCGACGTATGCTCCAAGCCGCCGGCAATACGGGCAAGCTAATCATACACTATAGCTCCACCAGGACGATCCGTGAAACGAGGGAAGAATGGAGTTCAGAGATGAGGATTATCCTTGAAAATCAGCTGCTTAAGATCCACCGCTCTCTAGCTTGTCGAGCGACACAGGTCGATGCGGAGAAGGATGTCACCTGGGAGGCCATCACCTGCCAGAGTCACATCTATCGTCGACACCTGAACAGGACCGAGTACATGTATGTCCTCCAGCGCGAGAGTGGTACAACGGAGTACAAGTACCCGCCAGTGCAGCAGGGGACTTCCCATGAGCACATGGACTTGTGCTTGGAGGATGCTGCTATGCTTAGCACTCGACTGCAGGAGTGTCAGCAGGAGCTTCAGGATGTTCGGGACACCCTGAAGGAAACCGAGGCGTTGCTCCGAGCCTGCTTGAGGGCGAGAGAAAGAGGAGATGGGAATGAACTGTGTGTCACCGTGAATGATACATGGACTCCTGACTCCCCAGATTGCTGGGCGATCAGGCGTCGTCGCACTTCTCCACCAGCAGCCTCCCCACCCAAAGCAGAGTCAGAAGATAGCCGCAATAATGACGAAGATCCTGAGGAGCCAGCTCAGGAATACGAGTAGTGTAGAGTCTTTCCCTTAGTTAGCAAGATGTCGAGTAGTCGAGTCGTTACCTTAGTAAATGGTGTGTTAATGCTTGGTGTGTGACGTGAGTTGTGGAAGCCATGAGCAATTGTCCACAGCCTCGTCTTCAGATTGTTTTGCTTTGGTGTGTGAACCCACATGAAATAATAGTTCATTTATTTTTGTGTGAGACATGAACCCTCAGAAAAGTATAATAAAGCCTCAACACTTCAAAGTACAAACAAGTGAAAGTAGTAAGATAATACGTAATGCTTTAAATTAACATTTGGTTGATCATGCTAGATGGCCGGTGTCACACCCGGTTTTTCCGAAGAACAACCAAGTGAATATCACATGTATGCCAGGATCATTTTCTCATACATGTGATGACAAATAGTGAAGCATCATTTATTACAAGCCAGGTGTCGAATATAAGTAAGTCTTACATAGTAAATGTCTCGATGGACAATAATAAGTTCATCACAAGTAAATAAACTAGCAGCGGAATATTATTCTTGAGGGCTCCGTCACAGGCGTTGCTCGGGGTCTCCATGAACCTAGAAACCTTCTTCGGGTCCAAAGTCTTGGTCATTATACACCACCTCATTATGTTGACCTGAGCAGCAATATAAACCAACAAAATGTGCAAGGTTGAGTACCAATGGTACTCAGCAAGTGTGGGAAAATTATATCATGCATGGCTAGAACAAGGAGAGGTTGAACTCATGGTTAAAGCACTACGCAATTAATACGTATCACCATAGCTTATTAAGCACCTACATTACTACACAGGTGAAATGGTCCCAATCTCCCATCCCATTATCATAATCCAATAACCATAACATCATTTCCAATGTTAAGCTCCCCGCTTAACTTCCAAAACCATCACTCCTCTAATCATGAATAAGTCTAAGCCGCTCTTGACCGTGAGCACGGCTGTCATGACAGTTTTGACTCTACAGAGTTTGCACCACTGTACCCACATGTAGTGATTTCATCCCCCGTTGCCAGGTGGACTAAAAGAACCTCCATTATGCCAGTGGCTACGAACCACATTCACACTTCCCAGGTGTGTAGCTAGGAGATCACTACGAAGCCTTTACAAAGGGATTCCTGACGAGCGTGGGCCCACTAAGGTTTCACCCCTAACAGCATACAAGAGGCTCCAACCCCGCTGCAGTGGCCCCCTCTTGAGCCTTGCGGTTCATATGGTAGTCCAGCTGACACCTATTCCCCGCACCATCCAACACACCCATACTACACCGGGGATACACCTAATTAATTGGCCAAGATGCCCCATATCAGCATGTGGTTGGCACGGTAAAGCCAGGTTACATGCTCCATGAACCGGTCCATAGGATCCAGGCAAGTACTAAACACAAACCCGAGTCTCGTGCACCCAGCACACAACCAAAACATCCAACTTGCCTTGATCCCTACCTCTACATAACTCACAATATCTCATTCAAGAGTATGGTAAAATAAACTGATGATCTCATATCCCAATTATTCCATTCTAAGCATGGCTAAGCATATGCATAATAATAAATGACATGATAAAATAAATCCCAACCCAAGCTACAAGGAAAACAAGGTAATGCAATTCTAGGGAAACATCCTAGCATGGGTTTCATATTTCATTTGACAATGCAAATAATTCTTTCTACACATCCTAGCATAGGATCAAAGTGGTCAAGGACACTTGCCTCCTTCCTGCTGCTCTTGAAATGGGTAGTCCTGATCTTGGAAAGGAATAACTTGCTCTTGAGCAGGTTCTACATCACACCATCACACATAGCAAAAGAAAAACAACAATCCATAAGACATAGTTCACACTTCCACTTCATACAAATCACACATTCATATTTATGAAAGTCATTCACCATTATATGTGTCGTGGTTACTCTATGTGTGTTGATTTGTGGCTTGCATGCACTTTTGATCATATGTATATGATTCCTACTTTTGTGTTCACATTTATACTTACATACTATATATATGAGTTTCCACTTTAAATAAATTCCTTATATTCAATTACTACACCTTTTAGCTACCTAGTATGCATGAAAGGTATTTTCCTTCTCCATATGTGTCTTCATAATTTCTACCAACCGTAAACTGAATTCTTTGGATTTTAGAAACTCCATTTATCATTTATTAGTTGCTATATTTTCAGATTTATTTCCTATGCCTAAGTGTGAACTTTATTATAAAAATAACAAGATACATCATCTAAACAGAATAGGTTCTGATCTAAAATATTTGCTAATATATCTTTGACCTTTTCCTCTGATGTAAACTATTTCATAATTATTTTCCTTATTTTCTAGAACTATTCTTTACTTAAAAATGTGTCCCTAAATGTGAATAATAAATTAAACAGATTCACTTCAGCCCAAAATATGCTTTTATCTCACTCCAAAGTTTCCTAAATACTGAGAAAGTCTTTAATTTAATTTTGACAATATGTTTGTCCCACTTTTTAAGTTTTAAACACTAGCCACATATTCAATTTCCCAAATTTAATATTAAACAGGGCTAAAAAGGTAAACTCACCCCACTACAGGGAAAATAATATTATATTTAGAATTTCCAGGGGTCTAGCTACACTTATCAGAGGAGTTTTTCCAAATTTTTATTAAGTCCAGGGGCTAAAACTGATTTTTAAATGAATTTACATGATTTTCTGAAGTTCCAGGGGCTAGATCAGAATTTTCCGGGGCTAGCTCTTATTTCCCGAGAACCCCAGGGGGTAGCACGTAAGATTTCCAGTCATTATAACGCGGGGCTGACGTGGACCGTCCGATTTTAAACCGACGGCTGAGATTATAACGTCGAACCGGTACGCGGGGATTTAAAACCTACCGTGCGATTTAAAATAAACGGCGCACAAGCGGCCACGTCACTCTGATTGAGCGCGGGCGGCGCTGCCGGCGGCGCACGGCGGCGGAAAGCGGCGATCTCGCCGGAGACTTTCGGATCTTCGAGAATTCTTCCTAGAACTGTGATTTTATGGCATAGATCGGTGGAGGGGAGGTCGGGATCTCACCTCGGGGGTTTTCTTGAGCTTGGAGGTCCTGGAAGGTGCTCGGCGACGAGGTCCGAGGTGAATTCACGGCGAGGCTCGTCGGCGCTGTGTTTACACCGCAAGTCACCGAGTTTTCTGCACCTGCAAGGTTCCCCGGAGGCGGTGGATCAAGACCAGCGAGTTAGATCGGAATTTCCGAGCGTAGATCGGCCAGAATTCGCCGGAGAAGTCTCGGTTCTCACCGGAGGAAAGTCGGCGGATCGCGTGGGAAAACAGAACGAGGTCGGGGTTTTTATAGACGGGGAAAGGCGGCGGGTGGTTTAGATCAAGTCCGCGTCGCCTACGAACGGAATTCGGCGGGGATGAGCAGGAATCCGGGTCAGTTTTGATCCGGGGTGAGAGAATCCCGGTGCGGGCGCGAGGTAGAAGAAGGGCTGGCGGGCCCCGCCTGTCAGTGGGAGGAAGCGGCGCGCGCGGCTGCGGGCTGGCGCGGGCGCTGGTTGGGCCGGCTGGTGGGTTTCGGCCCACTGGCCGGTTTTTTTCTGTTTTCTCTTTTTCTTTTTCTATTTCTTTTCTGATTTGAGTTTAATTTGAATTCCAGTTTGAATTTGAATTTTTGCAAAACATGCAACACGTCCAAAATTTTTAAATTCCCCTCTTAACATGATTTAGGGTCTTAACAAAATTTTGGGGTGTTACAGCCGGAAGAGGAAAAGGTCGTGCCGCCAACCCCGCCAATAACAACGATGAGGCCTGCAACCCTCATCTTTCTCGAGGCCAAGACAGGGGTGGACACCATGAATGAGTTGATCCCCTCCACCAAATGCTGGAGAATCAAAATCAGCTCATCCAGAACTTGACTCAAGTGGTGGCTAACTTATATCAAGTTCCACCTCCACAAGCTGCACCACGCCAACCAAGGTTGAGTGAGTTTCTAGGAACTCAACCTCCAAAGTTTGCAAGTGCTGCTGAACCTCTGGAGGCAGATGATTGGCTAAAGACCATTGAGAGCAAGATGAGGATCATACAGTGCCAAGGGTATGAGAGGGTGCTGTTTGCCTCTCATCAATTGCATGGACCTGCTGCTGATTGGTGGACCGCCTACGTGGCCGCCCATCATGACCCTGAGAACATCACTTGGGAAGAGTTCAAGCGTAGCTTCCGCAACCATTACATACCAAGGGGTGAACTCAAAAACAAGAGGAAGGAGTTCTTGGGGCTGCAGCAAGGAAACATGACTGTCAGGGAATACCTCACTAAATTTACTCAACTCTCCCGTTATGCCCCACGGGACATAGAGACTGATGAGCAGAAACAGGATTGTTTCGTGGAAGGGCTTACCGCAGAAATGCAGTGTGCAATGTCCTCCAACGAATATGAAAGCTTCCAAAAGATGGTGGACAGGGAATGGAAGCTCAAGGCCTTGGAAAGTGAGAACACGAGGAAGGCCGGGTGGTCACATCAAGCCTCAGGGAGCAACACTCGCCCACGTCTGATGCAGCAACCCGCAGGGCAGACGAACTGGGCTGCGGTACCCTACTCAGCACCAAGAGGGTACAACCCGAACTACAGGTCTCCGGCAGCACCAATACAGCCACAACGTCAGTTCGTACAGCAGCCTCGCCCTACGTATCAACCTCGACCAGCAGAGCAAGGACCCCCAAGCCAACCCCAAGACAACAAAGGCCAGGCACCTAAGGTTGGGGTGCAATGTTTTAACTGTGGTGAAGTGGGGCACTACGCACATAAGTGCCCAAAGAAGAAGCCAGCGCAGCCACAACAGCAGAATGTAATGAGAGGACGGGTGAACCACGTCACCATGGAGGAGGCGCAAGAGGCACCCGACGTGGTAGTTGGTAAGTTTCCTGCCAATTTACACATTGCAACCCTGTTGTTTGATTCTGGTGCTACCCACTCGTTCATTGCCCAAGGGTTTGTTAAGAAGCATGACCTAGCAACAACACAAATGAACCATATGCTAGCAGTAAACTCTCCAGGTGGAGAAATAAGGACAAGACAAGTGTGTCCCAAAGTGAACCTAGACATTAATGGGGTAGTATTTACTGCTAACCTCATAGTGATAGATTCACAAGGGATAGATATTATCTTGGGTATGGATTGGTTGACCAAACATAAAGGAATCATCCATTGTTCGACCAGAACGGTGGAACTAACTCACCCTAGTGGCACAAGAGTAAAGTTTATAACAATACAAGAGCCTAGGAGGGACATTAAATTAAATCAAGTTGAGGTGAAAGTGGAGGAGATCAGAACCATTAGGGAATATCCAGATGTTTTTTCCGAAGGAGTTGCCAGGTATGCCTCCTGATCGTGAAGCGGAATTCGCAATTGAGCTAGTGCCTAGAACAGCCCCGATATACAAGAGACCTTATCGGATGGACTCCAAACAGCTGGGAGAACTCAAGGATCATTTGAGAGAACTGACGGAGAAGGGGTATATTCGTCCTAGTTCCTCACCATGGGGAGCTCCAGTGATATTTGTTCCCAAGAAGGACGGAACCCAAAGGTTGTGCGTAGACTACCGTGCCTTGAATGAGGTAACCATCAAGAACATGTACCCGTTACCCCGCATTGAAGACTTGTTTGATCAGTTGAGGGGAGCTTGTGTGTTCTCGAAAATTGATCTCAGGTCGGGATACCACCAATTTAAGATAAGGCAAGCCGATATTCCAAAGACAACTTTCGTATCTCGCTACAGACTGTACGAATACACCGTCATGCCTTTCGGGCTAACTAATGCCCCGGCATACTTCATGTATCTCATGAACAAGGTGTTCATGGAATATCTGGACAAATTTGAGGTGGTTTTCATAGATGACATTCTCGTCTTCTCCAAGGATGAAGAGGAACATGAGAAACATCTAAGGTTGGTGTTGCAGAAGCTGAGAGAACACCAACTCTATGCCAAGTTGAGCAAGTGTGAGTTTTGGCTGAAGAGAGTTCCCTTCTTAGGACATATAATCTCGGAGGGAGGAATCTCCGTGGATCCCGCCAAAATCGAGGATATAAAGAAGTGGAAGACCCCTGAAAATGTCGGGGAAGTTCGAAGCTTCTTGGGATTGGCCGGATACTATCGACGGTTTGTTGAGGGATTCTCTAAAATCTCGAGACCGCTCACCAAACTGTTGGAGAAGGGAATCACATTCACATGGACGCCGCAGTGCGAAACGAGTTTTCAGGAGTTAAAGAAAAGACTGACAACAGCCCCAGTGCTAGTTATGCCAGATATGCAGAAGAACTTTACGGTGTACTGTGATGCCTCTGGAAACGGGTTGGGATGTGTTCTCATGCAAGAAGGGCTTGTCGTGGCTTATGCATCCCGGCAGCTGTGGAAGCACGAGAAGAACTATCCTACACATGACCTAGAACTAGCCGCAGTGGTACACGCATTGAAAATTTGGTGGCACTACTTGATGGGGAAGAGGACAGAGATATATACGGATCATAAGAGTTTAAAGTACATTTTCACACAGCCAGATCTCAACCTCAGACAAAGGAGATGGTTAGAGCTAATCAATGACTTTGATGTGGGCATCAACTATCATCCGGGGAAAGCGAACATCGTGGCAGATGCTTTAAGTCGGAAAGTGCAGGTCAATAAGTTGAGCTTGAAGGACATGCCTGCAGAATTGAAGGACGAGGTTATAAGGCTCAATCTATGCCTGGTGAATAGTGGTGAAGCCATCGCCATGGAAGTGGACTCCACACTAGAGCGAGACATACGCGAGGGTCAAAAGAATGACGAGAAGATACAAGAGATTAGACAACTCATCAAGGAAAATAAAGCTCCTGGTTTCAGAGAGGATGAACAAGGTACGGTGTGGCACGGGAAAAGAATCTGTGTGCCTGAAGTAAAGGAGATCCGTGAAGTGATTTTGAAGGAAGCCCACGATTTGACTATTCCATTCATCCTGGGAGTACGAAGATGTACCAGGATCTCAAGAGCAGGTATTGGTGGTATGGCATGAAGCGAGATGTCGCGGAACATGTTGCCCTATGTGACACATGTCAGTTGGTAAAAGCAGAACATCAACGACCCGCGGGATTATTGCAACCCGCGGAACAAGTACCCGTTGCCACGGATTGATATGTTGTTTGATCAGTTGGTCGAAGCAAAGATCTTTTCCAAGATGGACTTAAGATCCGGGTACCATCAGATTAAGATACGGGCTGAGGATATTCTGAAGACGGCTTTCTCGACGAGGTGCGGACTTTATGAGTACCTGGTCATGTCCTGCAGCCTCACCAACGCTCCAGCTAACTTCATGTACTTGATGAACTCGGTATTCATGCCGGAGCTGGGCAAGTTTGTCGTGGTCTTCATCGACGACATATTGGTATATTCCATGTCGGAGGAAGAACACACGAAGCATCTGTGTATAGTCTTGCAACGGCTGTGGGATCACAAACTATACGCGAAATTCAGAAAGTGCGAATTCAGGATATCGCAAGTGCCTTTTCTTGGGCATATTATCTCAGCGGAGGGCATCGCTGTAGACCCGAGTAAGATCACACAAGTGCTGAATTGGAAGTCCACAAGAATTGTTCACAAGGTACGGAGTTTCCTCAGACTCGCGGGATATTATCGGAGGTTCATTCCGAACTTCTCGAAGATTGCCAAGCCTATGACTGAGCTGCTGAAGAAGGCTACCAAATATGTTTGGAGTCCAGCATGTGAAGCAGCATTCAAGGCATTAGTGAAGCACTTAACATGAGCACCGGTTTTGCCACAGCCAGACACAACAAAACCGTTCGATGTGTACTGCGATGCATCCGGCATTGGGCTCGGATGTGTGCTGATGCAAGACCGAAGGGTGGTCGCGTATGGATCACAGCAGCTCATAAAACATGAGAAAAATTACCCAAATCATGACTTGGAGCTCGCTGCCGTGGTACTTGCACTCAAGATGTGGAGGCACTACCTTCTCGGTAACCTCGTGCATTTATATACCGACCACAAAAGCCTCAAGTACATATTCACTCAGAAGGAGCTGAACATGAGGAAGCGAAGATGGTTGGAGTTGATAAAGGATTATGATATAGGGATCCATTATCACCCCGGCAAGGCAAACGTAGTGGCGGATGCGCTGAGTTGCAAGTCACAAGTCAACAATCTGACCATTACGCCGTTGGAAGAGAGCGAGCCACCATTGCATATGATTCCACATTAAGCTCTCTACAACTTAGCTTTGATCCCCACCATCCATGAGGAGATAGCGACATCTCAGAAACATGACAAGGGCATGTCGCATTTGGGGAGACGTGTAAACAGTGGGTACCTGAAATGTTTCCGGAAAGACGGAGACGGCGTCCTATGGTTCAAGGACCGGATCGCTGTACCCCGTAACCCGGAGTTACGGTAGAAAATCTTTGATGAGGCTCACTTGTCAAAGTTTTCTATTCACCCAATCAGTAACAAAATGTATAAAGGACTCAGAAAGAAGTTTTGGTGGACACGGATGAATCGGGAGATCACAAAGTACGTGTCCGAGTGTGATACATGTCGAAGGTTGAAGGCAGACCACATGAGAAAACCGGGACTGCTACAACCACTGGGCGTTCCTGCCTGGAAGTGGGAAGATGTGAGCATGGACTTCATCGTCGGTTTACCCACTATGTTTCAGAAGCATGATTCAGTGTGGGTGATCGTCGACCGGATCACCAAAGTTGCCCATTTTATCCCAGTCAACACCAACTACAACGCTAAGAAGTATGCTGAATTGTACATCTCATGGATCCTATGCTTGTACGCCGTACCCCGCACCATCATATTGGATCAGGGCACTTTATTTGTGTCTTGTTTTTGGGAGAAGCTACATGCTTCTTTGGGGACGAAACTGATCCGTAGTTCAGCATACCAGCAGCAGACGGATGGGCAAACCGAGCGGGTAAATCAGATTTTAGAATATATGTTACGAGCTTGTGCTATCAACCACAGTAAGAATTGGGATGATAGCTTACCGATAGCCGAGTTCAGGTACAACAATGGGTACCAAGCCAGCATCAAGATGGCGCCTTACGAGGCGCTATACGGAAGAAAATTCCGCACACCGCTGAATTGGTGTGAGTCAGGCGAAAGGGTCACCTTCGGGATTTATCTTGTCAACAATGCGGAGGAAAAAGTTCGGCTGATTCAAGCGAACCTAAAAGCCGCCCAATACCCACAAAAAGAGTATGCGGACCGGAGAAGACGCCCGTTGCAATTCGAAGTCAGGGATCACGTATATCTACGTGTGTCTCCAATGAAGGGCGAGAGATTCGGGGTGTGAGGAAAGTTGGCACCCCGATTCTTTGGTCCATCCAGATTGTGGAAAGATGTGGATCAGTGGCATACCGGCTGGAATTACCAGAAACACTCTCCGGTGTGCACAACAGCTGAGGAAATGTCTTAAGCTATCAACTAGCGTTCAGCTGGGGAATATTGAAGAACTGAAACTGGATCTCACTTATCGGGAGAAACCGGTTCAGATAATTGATGAAAAGGCCCGAACCACACGCAACCGTACGTTGTGGTTTTACAAAGTTCTATGGAGTAATCACTCCATAGATGAAGCGACATGGGAAAGAGAAGGATTTCTTCGCGCTAGCTACCCTGACTTTTTCACGTCGCACATACGGTAATTTTCCACCGTCCTCTCTCTCATTTTTCACCTTATAATCTCGGGAGGAGATTCTTTTAAGGGGGGAGGAATGTAAGGTTCTATGTTTTTGCACACAATCAAAGTGTTCATCACACCACACACACCTCATTTGAGGAAAACTTATGAACACATTTGAAGAGAAAGTAAACACAATCAATATGGTCATTAGTGGATAAACTCACAAAATGCAAAAGTGGTATTTCCCACATGCATCATATAGGGGCTCAACATATAATAAACTCCTACACCTTGCTAGGAATGCTCATGCCAAAAGTCACCCAAATCCAAAATCTTTTTGAGGTATTTTTAGGTATAATAAGAAAGAGGCTAATTTGAACTCAAATTCAAATTCAAACTCCTTTCATCCCATGAATTCAAAAGTGGGATTCATATTCACACTCAGCACATTTTTGTGAGCTCACCCACCAATTTTCACTCCATTTGGAGTTAATCTTAACATGAGCTATTGTGGCTAAATTCAAATCAAATTTGAATTTCGGATTCACGTTTGCTACAATTGTGATCAAATCAACTCACACTTTGAATTATTCAAAGTCATTTGGCCATTTGGAAATTTGATCAACTCACCAAGGTTATTAGTGTCTCTACTGTTTTGAGCAGTGGGGAGAATTGAATTCTGTAGGTTAAAAGGGGCAGTGAGACCCAGTGGCATTGACACAACCGAGAGGGAATGAGTTTCAACCGGCGCTCTGTTTCTTCAGGCCAGTGCTGCGGTCGCCACCGAGCCAACGCCGGCGCCAGCAGCTGCTTCCGGTGTTTCCCCGCGCTGGCACTCTCGCCCAGTCCTTATCTCCACAGCCGAGCGCCACAGTCCGAGTTCTTCACTCGCTCCTAGTCGCTCACGAGCTCGATCACCGGCTCCAGCAAGAACACATCCAGACAATCCTATCCTCCATTCCCGATCGCTCAAGCTAGCTAAGCCTCGGTTGCTCGAGCGGTCTACACGAAAAAGCATCGCCATCTTGTGCTTTACCGTGCTATCACATCACACTGAGGGTTCCCTGTGGTGTTTGGCGGCAAAGTGAGAATTTTTACCGAGCTCTCACGAGTACCAGCGGAACTCCACTTCGGGTCACCATCGACAGAGCGCCACAGCCGTCGTCTTCATCCACTTCTACACAAGAAAGGTGTGCTATACTTCGTAGATCGTGTGGCTGCAATCCTTGTAGCAAATGATCAACTGTGTGTAGATAATTTCAAGAATACAGAAACCTAGAGGAAACTAGCCGAGCTCGGTCTAAACCCAAATTTGGGTTACACGGTTCCCCAATGCTCGAGCCAGTTCACACATAGCTGGTACACGTCATAGGGCACCTCCTCGAAGAAGAACCGAACGAAACCATCCCTAATCAGCCAAGTTATAGCCATTTTTCATGCCGCCATGAGAAAAGCGCCTCGGGTCGTCAGTGAGGTCGGTGTTGCAGCCATTTCGGCTAAGCTGATATCCTTAATTCCCGAGGGCTACCGTGCTGTCGGAGAAGACGGTTGAGAATTTGGGATTTTCCCGTGCTCACTACACGTTGCCGAAGTTGCTCCGCCTCGGTGTACCATCGGGGGCTACTTTCCGGTCACCGACGATCACCGCCGACCTCACCAGAGTGTTCCTCATGTCAGACTAGACCCTAGCGGCGAGTTCCGTGAAGTTTGGCGCAAGAAATCGGCCGGCGGCGAGCTTCGCCGGAGTGCGCCGCGGGACAGCCGGGGGGTCAGGAGGAAGATGAAGCTGGTGGGTCCCAGTGGTCAGCCGCTGTAAAGAGTGCGCGCGCACCGCGTTTGGATTAAACAAAGCAGTGGGCCCCACTGTCAGCGACCCAGGCAACACAGGAAGGAATTTCCGTTGAAAAATAATTCCGGATTTAGCTCCAACTTCAAAAATTCATAACTTTGTCTAGGAAGCTCCAATTTGAGTGAACCAAATTTTGTTGGATTCAGCTCTCTGAGTACTTTCATCAAATCAATTTTCACTTTATGAAAATCCTTATTTCTCCAGAATTTATTCTTCAAAATTTAAACTGTTTAGAATTTTAACTGGAGAACACTTTGGAGGAAAATTCTGAAATTTGGCTAGGATGTTAACCAAGATATCCCTGAGGTACCATAAAAATTTCAGATCCATTTGAGCTCATTTGATTTACCTAATGGTGTGACTAATAAAACTGTTCCATAGAAAATGGAAAATGTCCAGAAACATTTTCAGATTTTCTCTGAAGTTGTTTAGCTCATATCTTTGGCTAGGAACCTTCAAATTAACTGAAACCAACTCCATTAGAACCCTATGAAAATATAGTTTTCAGGAAGTCATGGCTTGCTCCATGAAAATCCTTAGAACACCCTAAGAGCTCTGATTAAGGCCAAATACAAAATTATTTGTGGTGGAGGGCTCAAATGAGCTTTGCTGCAAATGAAACTTGGCCAAGTCTCTGTTTAGGTTGCATCAAAACTACAGTAAAAATTTCAGAGTCATTAGGCCTGTCTAGCCATACTTATAGTCTTAACAAATTTAACTTCAAATTGAAATGCATTCAAATTGATACATATATATATTTATCTCATGTAGTCGCTAAGGTTGAGGAGGAGCCTGAAGTCTTAGACTTCATCACTCCAGAGGAACAGATAGCCTACGACCAACAGCAGCAAGGCAAGCTCCGGTTTGCATTAGCCTTCTTAGAAATTTTACTGTTTTGAGAACTTACTTTGAGCACTCACTTAAATTATGCATGGAGTCTTGTTTGAAAACCCAAATGCATAGCCAAGAAAACCCTGGTTTGCGCTTAGGTTTGTAAACCTCGACTAGCCACTGCAATGCTAAGTTAGGGTAGGATTCGGTACAAGTCGAGTAGCTGGAACTGCTCGCGAGAATAGGCTAGAGGCACACTACTCGGGTAAAGGTAGCAAATGAAACACATTGCAAGAAAAATGAGACCGAGCGGAGAGTAAGGGCAGCAGGACGTTGGGGCCTGGGTGCCATAGCTCCACTTGTGTCGATTGAGGACCGAGCCATGTGCGGGCCTGTTGAAAAAGCTAGAACAGTACCGAAGACCTACAGGATATATGGGAACCGGGAAACCGATGAAACTCTGGTAGCTGGGTGTTGAGACATAGCTGGTCGTTCAGAGGATAGGTTGAGTGCTTGAGGTGTAAATCGGCTGGCGGCACTACAGATGCGCGCGCAGAGACCTCTTGCTCAGGACGATTGGACCGGCTCAACATTTGGCTGACGGCTGAAAGGTGGTTGCGTACGACGTCCGTGATGGTTGCTGTAGGCAACATCGAGTACGGCCGTATGTAACAGGTTATTCGTGTAACCCTGCAGGTGTAAATCGATTATAATCACCATCCCTCATGGTCAGTGAGTACCACTTGTTCACTGTGCCATGACGTAGAAAGAACAGGCTAGAGTCATGTAAAAGTTGCTGATTGAAAGCTGTACCTTGATTGTTGATGACTTGTTGTAGTTTAGAGAAAATTAAAGTTCTTTTCAACCTTGGGCAAAGCACATGAGAGAAATGTGTTCTCTTATGTGTCTTAGCGTGAGGTTCTCCACAACTTGCTGCTAAAACTTGAAAGTAAGGTTCAATTAAGTAGGCGAGTCCTTTGCAACTTATATTCTTCCTTACATCAACTCCAGCATGTAGAAGTTTCATGTATAGGCAAGACGGGTTAGACTTGCTGAGCCATCGTGCTCGTGTGTGCTTGCGGGGACACGTTCACAGGATGAACGTGAACTCAGTGCGTAGTCTATGCCCGTGAGTGTAGACTGAATATATTTTGTTGTAAAAATTTTCATAAACTCGTTTATGTAATAAAACTTTACTTCCACTTTGTATCTTTTGTGTTTGTTATCTGGTGCTGTGCAATGCAGCACCCTTCAGCATAATCCTGGCTTGACGAGGCCGTGAGGCCGTGTCAGTACTCTATGGTTTAAAGGCCGTATAGTGGTACCCCGTGACATGAAGCTTCAGAAGAAAATCTTGGACGAAGCTCATTTGTCCAAGTATTCCATTCATCCGGGCAGCAACAAGATGTACCAAGTTCTGGAAACCATGTTTTGGTGGACACGGATGAAAAGAGAAATCGCAAGGTACGTATCCGAATGTGATATGTGTCGGCAGGTGAAAGCCGACCATATGCATAAAGCCGGACAGCTGCAATTATTGAACATTCTGTCATGGAAGTGGGAGGATATCAGCACGGACATCATAGTCAGGATACCTCTCACCTCCCACAAACATGATTCGATTTGGGTGATAGTCGATCGACTAATCAAGTCGGCTCATTCTATTCCTGTACATACAAGTTACATGGCCACTTCGCGAAGGACTGTCCCCAGGGGCAGCAGAGCAGCGGGCAAGCCCAGTTCCAGGGCGGTGCTCGAGGCCAACCTCCGGTCAAGAAGGTTGGTCAGCGGACTGGGGGCGTTAGCCACCTCGACAATGAGGACGCCCCGGAGGGAGACAACGTGCTGGCGGGTACGTTCACTCTCAACGACCAGGCCATCATCATACTGTTTGATTCTGGTGCAACCAACAACTTAATAAGTGCATCATACGTGGTTAAGCATCAGCTGGAAGCCTTTCCAACCGAGTGTTCTTATATGATCTTCTCACCGGGAGGAAAGATTTCAGCAACTATGCTGGTTCAGAAAGCACCACTGTGCTTAGGTGGGAAGATATATCCCACCACTTTGATTATTCTTGAGGGGCAGAAGATTGATGCAATCTGAGGAATGTCATGGCTAAGCTACCATGGCGCTGTCCTGGAAACCTTATCACGGACGGTTCATCTCAACCCCCATTACACCGTCCGCAGTCCCTCCTATTAGATAATCCAGTCCGGGAGGTGTCAGCGATCAATAATGCTGAATCTCTCAAGTTAAAGGACATCCCCGTAGTCCGGGAGTACCCCGATGTGTTCCCGGATGATCTTCCGGGCATGCAACCTAAGCGGGACGTCGAGTTTAAGATCGAGCTCGCACCCGGGACTACGCCCATATCACGGAGACCATACAAAATGGCTCCAAATGAGCTGGCTGAACTGAAAGAACAGCTCAATGATCTGTCGAGCAAAGGTTTCATTAGGCCGAGTTCCTCGCCTTGGGGATGCTCGGCGCTGTTCGTAAAGAAGAATGATGAAACCTTGAGGCCGTGTGTGGATTACCGGCCGCTCAACGCTGTCACCATCAAGAATAAGTACCCACTGCCCCGCATCGACATATTGTTTGATCAACTTGTGGGTGCAAGTGTGTTCTCCAAGATGGACCTTCGCTCTGGGTATCATCAGATAAAGATCCGGGCGGAGGATATCCCGAAGACGGCCTCCTCGACGAGATATGGATTATATGAATATCTCGTCATGTCCTTTGGTCTCACAAACGCTCCAGCCCATTTCATGTATCTCATGAACTCGGTGTTCATGCCGGGGCTGGACAAGTTTGTGGTAGTGTTCATCGATGATATTTTGGTTTACTCCAAGACCGAAGCTGAACATGCCGAACATTTGAGGATCGTTCTTCAATGATTGCGAGATCACAAGCTCTACGCCAAGTTCAGCAAATGTGAGTTTTGGATCAGCCAAGTGCCATTCTTGGGACATATCATCTCACCAGAAGGCATTGCGGTTGACCCAAGCAAAATAGAGCAAGTGCTGAAATGGAAAGCTCCCACTTCAGTTCATGAAGTCAGAAGCTTCCTCGGGTTAGCGGGATACTATCGGAGATTCATTACAAGCTTCTCCAAGCTCGCTAAACCGATGACAGAATTTCTGAAGAGGGGAACGAAATATGTTTGGAACACGGCGTGTGAAGGAGCGTTCCAAGCATTGGTGAAGCATCTCACCACAGCCCCGGTCTTAGCTCAGCCGGATACAACAAAGCCTTTTCGACGTGTATTGTGACGCGTCCGGTATTGGGCTCGGCTGCGTGTTGATGCAGGAAGGACATGTGGTCGCATATGGCTCACGCCAACTTCGGAACCATGATCAGCATTATCCCACTCATGATCTTGAGCTTGCTGCAGTGGTTTTGACGCTGAAAATGTGGAGGCACTATCTCCTGGGGAATTTGGTGCACCTCTACACCGACCACAAGAGCTTGAAATACATTTTCACCCAGAAGGAGCTGAACATGAGGCAAAGGAGGTGGTTAGAACTGATCAAAGATTATGAAATTGAGATTCATTACCACCCCGGCAAGGCGAATGTGGTTGCCGATGCACTGAGTCGGAAGTCACATGTTCATAACCTCACCATTACACCGGTGGAGGAGGAAGAGCCGAGTTTATACTTGTTTCCTTATGGATCGCTTTACAACCTTGCCCTCATCCCTACTATTAGGGAGGACATCATTGCAGCTCAGAAGGTTGACAAGGGCATGGCACATCTCTGGAGACGGATAGACAATGGGGAGATCAAGTGTTTCCGGAAAGATGATGAGGGGACGCTATGGTTCAATGATCGCATAGTCGTACCCCGGGATATGGAGTTAAGGGAAAAGATCCTCGATGAAGCTCACTTGTCTAAGTACTCTATTCATCCGGGCAGCAACGAAATGTACCAGTATTTGAAAAAGAAATTTTGGTGGACACGGATGAAGCGAGGTAGCGAAGTACGTATCCGAGTGCGATACGTGTAGACGAGTGAAGGCTGATCATATGAGGAAATCAGGGCTGTTGCAACCCCTGAAAACTCCAGCATGGAAATGGGAGGATGTGAGCATGGATTTCATTGTGGGATTACCCCTAACTTCCAACAAACATGATTCCATTTGGGTGATCGTTGACCGACTAACCAAGCCGGCTCACTTCATTCCCGTGCATACACATTTCCATGCCAACAGATATGCGGAGTTATATATTGCCAGTATTCTATGCTTGCATGGTGTACCCAAGACCATAGTCTCAGACCGAGGTGCATTGTTTGTATCTCGCTTTTGGGAGCAGTTGCATGCTGCTTTGGGTACTAAACAAATTAGAAGCTCCGCCTACCACCCTCAGACAGATGGCCAGACAGAGAGGGTGAATCAAGTTCTTGAAGACATGTTGAGAGCATGTGCCATCCACTGGGATGATCACCTACCATTGACGGAATTCTCATACAACAACGGCTATCAGGAGAGTATCAAGATGGCACCCTACGAAGCTCTCTACGGTCGCAAATGTTGCACCCCATTAAACTGGTGCGAGTCCGGTGAAAGGGTCACATTCGGGGTTGATGTGGTGAACGACGTCGAAGAGCGCGTTCGGACGATTCAAGCTAACTTGAAGGCCGCTCAATCCCGGCAGAAGAGCTATGCTGATAAGAGGCGTAGACCGTTGCACTTTGACGTCGATGAACACGTGTACCTCCGCGTGTCTCCGATGAAGGGCGTGCACCGGTTCGGCGTGAAGGGGAAGCTCGCTCCTCATTTCATTGGGCCCTATGCTATCACCGAGAAGTGTGGACCAGCGACATATAGACTGGAGCTACCAGCATCTCTCGCTGGTTTCCATGACATTTTCCATGTTTCACAACTGAGAAAATGTCTGAAGCATACCGTTGCTGTTCCTACCGAAGACATCGGTGAGCTGCAACCGGATTTAACATATGATGAATATCTGGTGGAAATTCTTGATGAGAAAGCCCGGACCACGCGTAGCCGAACGTTGTGGTTCTACAAAATACTCTGGAGCAACCACACCGCCGAAGAAGCGACGTGGGAGAGCGAGGAATTCCTTCGCTCAAATTACCCGGAGTTCATGGCGTCCCAACACAGGTAAGTCCCTATTACATCACTGTCTCTTCTTTTATAATCTCGGGACGAGATTCTTTTAAGGGGGGAGGGATGTAAAAGCCCAAGAAAAGGGACTTGCAAACACTTTCATCACCAAACAACACCACAGTTTTTGTTGTAGATATCTTAGGAAAAATTGTGAAGAGCAAGTAACCCCCATCAAAAGAGTGATTAGAGGGGAAAGCCCTAACTTTCACAAAGTAGGATTCCTACCCATGAACATGAGAGGTTGAGCTCACCCCGAGAACTTAAAAAGTCTTGGGAAGGTTCAAGCCAAGTTTCATGCAAACCCAACCCTTTTGAGGAAATTTTGGAGGCAAGTGAAAAAGTGGCCAATTTGAATGTAAATTCAAATTACAGCAACTTTCAGCACTCACATTCAAAAGTTAGTTTCATATTAAAACTCAGCATATTTTTCTGAGTGACCCCACCAATTTTCAGCCCCATTGGACATCATCTTGTCGGGAGCCAAATTTGTAACAATTCAAACTGAGTTTGGAATTTCAAATTCAAATATGGAGGGAATGTGGCCGAACAAGTTTCAAGCTGATGAATTCAAATTTATCCTCTGAATTGGTGGATAAATTTCCTTTTCAAGTCTGAGTAGGTGGGATATTTGCACAACAGAGAGGATTAGGGGGGGAGAACAGGGCCCACTAGTCAGCTAGACTTCGGATCGAAGTAACACCGGGCGAGCTCGGTTTACCGGGCCTCGACAGCGCTCGACACGAACCATCTGAGCAGCCACCTCGCCCCACCTTGTGCGCTGACGAGCAGCTTACCGGCTCTCTGCCTCGGCGTGATCCATCCCCTCTGAACTGAGCAAGCCACGTTTCGTCTCTCCTCCCTTTGCCCGATAACCACCGAGCTCACCGCCACATCTGGGAAACCATCCGGAGCCAGCTCAAACCGTGCCACATCGCCCTCCGACCTGCACAACAGAGCTACGCCGTCATCCCTCACCTTCCCAGCACGAGAGCTAGCGAGCTCCGGCAGTATCCGAGCCCTGAACTCCTTTGTTCGCGGCAAGCTAAGGCTAACCGGCGACCAGGCCCACATGGACAGCCTACACCAGGCCCTTTCACGCCCAAGCGAGGACATCCACGGACGCGCTGCTGAGCACTGCTGCTTCCACCCAAACCACAAGACCAGCCGTGAACCGCCAAGCAAGAATTTGGAAAAACTTCGCCAGCAACCACAGGACGACGTTCCGGTATGAAACCTCCAAATTCCCACTCCATTCTCATCGGCAGTTCACTAAACTGTGCTCAAAGGATCTAGACTCGAGGACGACCCGATCCCCTCCCCAGTTCTGGCTTGAAACCCCGGGTTAGTGGTGAATTTTGAGCCTTCCGATCAGCGATCATGGCGGGAGCACTCGAGCACACGGTGAACCCCCACTTGCCACCATTGCCGAGCAATTTTGAGGCCTTGCCGAGCTAGCCTGACCTCCACTGATGCTTTAGAGCGGATCCTCCGAACCTTTGGCGGGCTAGGGTGCTCGGGCCACGGTGCCGAAGCTTCACCGAGGGGTGCGCACGTCGCCGACCTAGTTCCGAGTGTCGTTAGCTTGTGCTGACCCCTTAGATGAGTTGCTCGTAGCTGGAAACCCCCAGGCGGCAAGTACCAAGCCGGGAGGCGGCCGGGAAGCCGACTCCGGCGAGCTCCGACGAGTCTCCGGCGAGGGGGCAGCGCGGGAAACGCAAACGGCCCGAGGAGGAAGAAGGTCGGGCGGGCCCCGCATGTCAGTGTCAAAAATTTTAAACTGTTGATCCGCTGCGGCCCCGGGATCCAGTGTGACTGCACGGGAAATGTCCTGTGGCCCCGTGTGGCTCGGCTCCAGCGGCTGACACGTGTGTGAGGGGGCCACTGTCAGGATTTAAACTTTTTCCCGATTATTTGGATTTTCAGATTTAGTTCAAACTTTAGAACCTCATAAGTTTCTCTAGGAAGCTCCAGATTTAGTGATTCAAATTGGGTTGGATTCATCTTTCATAGCTCTATCAAAATACGCAACCGAATTTTTATGAGACCCATTATTTAATTCTGGAAAATTCTTCAAATCTTGGCAGCAAATGGATTTTAGAGGAAGTTTGGTTCATCCAAAAATCCTCCAATTTTGCCAGAATATTCTTTAGGATGTCAGGGCACCCATGTAAAAGTTTCAGACCATTTGGAGTTGGTTTGATCAGGGCAATTCAGATTTGAAGGTGCTGTGTTCAATTGAATACAGAAATATTTTCAGAGGATTTCCAAAACTTGGAAATTCAGCTCTGGGCAAACCTTAGCTCCAAAAATACTAGGAAAATTCATGCAAACTCTATGAGCTATAATTGAGATTGTAGTTCACTAAGTTTGGCATGAACAGGGGTTTTATCTCAGAATTAATTCTTCTTTGCTTATTTGCTAAGAAAATTATTCTGAACAAACCACTCAATGAAAATTGCTAATTTTTGGTCCAGAGGGTTTCTTGTGAAAAGGAACTCACACAAAAATTCTCAGCTCCATTGGAGCTCTGGATCACCCCTGTTCTGTTTAACCACTTGAGGTGGTCAATATAGAAGAGGGGGGAGACCATTTAGCCCCTAATCATGTGCTTAGTTCCAAACCCAAACCACTAGCCCCAGTTTCATTTTAAATTCTTAAACAGAGTTCCATTTGTTAAAAACTTGTTATTAGAACTTATAGCAGAAGCAATACAATAAACTTATGTGCATACCCATTAACATGTAGTATTGCATTAACGTGTAGTCGCTGAAGGCGAGGAGACTCCGGAAGTGCTCGACTTCCTCCTTCCGGATGAAGACTTAACCCCTTTCCAGCAGCAACAAGGCAAGCCCCGGTTTGCATTAAGCCTTTTATAAAGTTTTTGCTTTGTTCACATGTCTAGTGTGAAGTATTAATGTGCATTAGGTGTAGGATGAATGGAACCCCACTTGCATAACCAGAATTTTTCCCCAAGAGTGAGGGTAGTGTCTAAGACCTCGAGTAGACAGGCCATGCTTAATGATTCATAGGACTTCGGTACAAGTCGAGTAGTTGGAATCTACTCGCGAGTTAGGTTTGGGACACACGGGTTTAGTTCGAGTGATGTGAGATCACTTTAGTAATGAAAATGAGACTAGGCAGGGGCTAGGGCGCAGCAAGAGGAAGTCTTGTGTGCGCAGCCCAGTCCATGTCGATTGAGGACCGATCCGTGTGCGGCCCATGCTGATCAAGTTTGAACGTACCGAAGGCATATCGGATATATGGGCCCCGATAAAACGATGTAACCTAAACCTCCGGGTGTCAAGGCATAACGCACCGATTTATAGGTGTAGGCTGAGGGCAGCAAGGTGGAAATCTGCTAACGGGCATAGAGAGATGTTCCGTGTAGGGAACCTCCTGCTCGTTTCGGTGCGACTGGTTCGATGTTTGGGCTGTTGGGCGAAAGGTTGTCCCCGATGACATCGAGTGAGCGTGCTGTGCAGCTCCACGGGTGGGCGTACGTGACGTGCTTTTTGGGTGTCCCTGCAGGTGTATATATAGTCGATTCGCCGTCCCTCGCGGTGGAGAGTGCCACTTGGTCACTGAGTCGTGATGTATGCTAATGTATGAAATGTGATGATTCAATATTGCTGTTATGATATAATTGTATTGCTACATGTGTGCCACCAAATATTTCTTACTAAATTTCAGATCCCTGAACTGTTAACTTGTGGCTAAAATATGAACTAAGGATGAACTCGTAGGCGTGTCCATTTGTTGTAAGGTTACTATCCTATGTTCATTGTACACCTCATGTAGAGTTTCATGCTTAGGTGAGTCGGTTAAGTCTTGTTGAGCCATCGTGCTCATGGTTGCTGCTTAAGTATTTTTCAGGTGAGGAGCCACCCACGGACTCGGAGTACGAGTCCACCGGCGAGGGTTACCCTCCGTCGGGGACCACGGCTGAGTGGGAGCCGTACACGCCGCGCTAAGCTGAGGAGTGCAGCTAGTGTGGGTTGCCCTAGGGGCTGGGCAACCAACTTTTGCTAGATAGGCGGGCGTGAGTTGTATAAAGTAGACTTCCGCTGTGTAATAAACACAATGGTTTGTAACTGAAGTTTGTACCTGTTTGTACAGTTCAGTTGTTTTTCCCGTGTAATATAATGCATTCTTACGACGTGTGTTGTTGGGTTTCGCATCGTGGGGCACCACCCTCTGCGATCCTGGATGAGCGGATCCTGGTCCGCCACAGAACCCTCGCCTCCCCATCGAGAGTGGGTTTGCCGGCAGTTTGAGCTTCCAAGCTTCTTCGTTTCATGTTTACCATGTTACACTGGTGCCCTCCGAGCAAATCCTGGTCGAGTTGGTGCACCATAGCACGAGATAAACATCGCTGGAACCCTAAGCGCCGCTGTTACCGTTGCCGGATAGTTTACGGCCATCTCCAAACCTAGCCAACCCCCTCAGAGTGTTCCCCGTGCGAACTTAGGCCCAGGTGGCAAGTTTGAGAATGTTCCGAGCCATGGAGCGACAGGCGGCGAGCCTCGCCGGAGTGCGCCGCCGCGGGAAAACGCGGGTGTCGAAAGGTTGACAAAGGGGCATGGGTCCCACTGGTCAGCCTCTGTTTCCTCCATGGGGATCAATGTATGGCTGGGATTGGGTGCGGCTGCGCAGGGAAAACCACGGAGGCCTCGGTGTGGCCGCAAGCTGAGTGGGCCGATTTAAATCATGGGGCCCACAACCAGAGTTTAAATTTTTCCTGAATTCCAGATTTAGGGCAAACATTGAAACCCCATAACTTTTAGTAGGAATGTCCAAATTTTTGAAACAAATATTGTTGGATTCCTCTCAGTCAGTACATTGCAGAAATTCTAAGAATTTGATCGAAGATCTCTGGAATTTTCTCTAAAATTCATCAAATTTGAATCTTTGGGAATTAATTCCAGAAGATCCCTGCTATGGAACTTCCTCAAATTCGGCGAGAAGATTCTTCATGACATTAGTGATCTCTTGTAATAATTTGAGCTTCATTGGAGTTCATTTCCTAGGATAAATTGTCTTCCAAATTTCAGCCTTCATTTGAAAAGTTCAAACCAAACAGAAACATTTTCAAAATTGTTAACCAACTTCAAAAAATCATATCTCCCAGTAGGTAGCTCCAAAAATGGTGAAACAAATTTTGTTAAAACCATAGAGACCTGCTCTAATTAGATCTTCCACTGTCAGCCATGTCAAAACTTCAGATTTGGGATCAAAATTCAGAGAAGCCTTGTATCTTTGGGAATTTCGGAGACCACAAGCTTCCATGAAAATTCTCCAAATTTTACTCAGATCATCCTTATAGAATATAGTGTCCACTGGAAAAATGCCAAAGCCAATTAAGAAACCTTAACAGCAGTAGCTAGTAATAGAAGTTTATCTCTTATAAAACACTAGCACTTATACATATATTTTGTTGCATATCATATAGTGACCGAAGATGAGGACACTCCGAAGCTGTTGGAAGTCCTCCAACCAGACGTTAACTTTTCTTTTGACTCGCAACCAGTCAATCCCTGGTTTGCATTTAATTACCTTTTGCAATGTTTTCATTTGTATCACTTATGTCTAGGTTGAAATGTTTGCATTAGAGTTAGGTTGATCGAAACCCCACTTGCATGACCTTTAAATCTTATGGAGGGTTAGGTAGTTTACAACTCGACGAGTAGAGAATGTCATGCTAATGTTCTTAGGACCTCGGTAGAAGTCGAGTAGTTGGAATCTACTCGCAGGTAAGATTGTATCACACAGGATGGAAAAGAGTAGAGAATGGCTTAAGAATGTGAAACTGTGACCCAGCAGGAGGATAGGATGCAGTGACCGGAGATCTCACTTGTGTAGACCTGTTGGTGTCGATTGAGGACTGAGTCGTGTGCGGACCTGCTGGACAAGTTTTGAACAGTACCAGATGACATACTGACATAAGAAGGAAACCGATGTAATTGGTTAACCTTGGTGCCGATGCTTACCCAACCGTTTTATAGGAGTGGGTTGAGGGTAGCAAGGTGTAAATCTGCCAGTGGGCACAGACACACTCCACGCGGGGACCTCCTGCCCTTTACTGGTGGACCGGTTCGGCATTTGGGTTTCATTTGAAAGGTTGTTGCATATAACAGAGTAGGAAGGTGTGAAGCACCACACTTCTGAAACTGGGTGTATGTGACATGTTATCCGGGTGTCTCCTGATTGCAATCACCGTCCCTAGTAGTTATTTGAGTACTGCTTGTTCACTGTGCTGTGACGTAGTAAGAAGTGAAAGAAGCCAGATGAATATGCTGCATTGAACTACTAATGTTATGAAACCATGTATGCTGTACATGTCGAGCTCATTAAGTTTATTTTCCACTTTGGGCATAACCACATCGGAGGAAAGCGTTTCTTGTTTGATTGTGGACTTCAGATGTGAGGGCTGCCTAAGGCACATTAAACTGCTTCTGTAAAACTGAAAGTAAGGATTAACATGTAGGTGTGTCTTTATTGCAATGTCTTTTTCCTACATTACCAATACCTGCATGTAGAGTTTCATGATAAGGAGTGTCGGTTAAGTCTTGCTGAGCCCTCATGCTCACGGTTGCAATATTTGAGCTGTGTGCAGGTGAGAGTTATGAGGAAGGGTCCGAGGACGAGGCGATGCCCCCGTCGGGGTACACGGCCGAGCTGGAGCCCTGCACGCCGCCGTGATCTCCGGTTGTATGTTGCTAGTGTGTAGTGTTCCCGGGCTTGACGGCTGCACTTTTTCTTAGTTAGAATGAGAGACTAGTTATGTATATTACTTCCGCTGTGTAAATAAGTTTGTAAAAGACTTCCGCTGTGTTGTTATGTCAAATAAAAGTTTGTATGTTGGTCTTAATCTTTTCTTGTGTGCTGTTGGGTGCCGCATCGCACGGCACCACCCTCTGCGATCTCGAAGTGGGCGAACCACGGGGTGGTCCCCACATTCATTACCCCACACACATCAACTCAGTTGTGGTAAACACAGGAACACATTTGAAGAGCATGTAACCACCATAATAGAGTTATTAAGAGATGAACTCACAAAATGCAAAAGGGGTATTTCTCATATGCATCATATAGGGTCTGAGCACACTATTAACTACTAAACATTGTTACGAATGCTCATGCCAATTTTCACACAAATTCAAACCTCTTTGAGGTACTCTTGGAGACAATCATTAAAAGGGCTAGTTTGAACTTAAATTTAAATTCAAACTACTTCCATCACATAAATTCAAAACAGGGATTCATATTCACACTTAGCACATTTTTATGAGCTCATACATAATTTTCATCCCATTTGGGATTTATTTTGACATGGGCTATTTTGAGCAAATTCAATCCAAATTTGGATTACAGCTTCACAATTGCTGCAAATTCATTCAAACCATTTCATACTTTGAAGTGTTCAAATTCAAAGGGCCAAATTGTGGTTTGATCAAATTACCAAGGACAGTGAGGTCACAAAAATTTGGAGCAGTAGAAATTGAATTTTGGAGGACAAA
Source organism: Neostapfia colusana (assembly GCA_030760725.1). Lineage (NCBI taxonomy): Eukaryota > Viridiplantae > Streptophyta > Magnoliopsida > Poales > Poaceae > Neostapfia > Neostapfia colusana. The sequence continues at coordinate 78,540,166 of JASWHV010000007.1, read as the reverse complement.
AATGGGGTGGTGGGTGTGACGGACCAGAATCCGCCCTCCCAGGATCTCAGAGGGTGGTGCCGCACGATGCGACACCCGACAGCACAAATCATAAGAACGACATTGTATTACCTAGAAAACAAACTGAATATGTACAAAATATCACAATCATTCAGTTTATAACTACGAACAGAGTTTATACATGCGGAAGCTAACTTTTTACAACTCACGCCCACCTAACAAGCAAAAGTCGGCTGTCCAGCCCTATGGACAACCCACCCTAGCTTCACTCCTCAGCTCAGCATGGCGTGTATGGCTCCCACTCAGCCGTGGTCCCCGACGGAGTGTAGCTGACAGGGACCCACGGCCTCGTCGAGCCAGGATCACGCTAAGGGGTGCTGCGCTGCACAACACCGGATAACACACATCAAAGATACAAAGCAGAAGCAAAGTTTTATTACATAAACGAGTTTATGAACATTTTTACAACAAAATATGTTCAGTCTACACTCACTGGCATAGACTACGCATCGAGTTCACGTTCAGCCCGTGAACGTGTTCCCGCTAGCACACAGGCACACTAACACGGCGGCGTGCACGACACCCACTCGATGGGGTTTCCCTCTTGGGGTTCCGTCTCCTCCTCGGGAGTCCCTTCCTCATAACATCCTGCAAAAGCTTCAAACACAAGCAGTGAGAACGATGGCTCAGCAAGTCTGACCCGTCTCTCCTATACATGAAACTTCTACATGAGGGATTACAGGGTACATGAGGTAAATAAGTTGCAAAGGACTCGCCTAATTATTTGAACCTTACTTTCGAGTTTTAGCAGCAAGTTTTAGAGAACCTCACGCTAAGGCACATGAGAGAGCCGCAATAAAACAATAAATGCATTTCTCCCATGTACTTTGCCCAAGGTTGAAAAGAACATTAATTAGCTCTAAACTACAGCAAGTCATTAACAATCAATGTATAGCTTTTAATCAACAACTTTTACATGACTCTAGCCTGTTCTTTCTATGTCACGGTACAGTGAACAAGTGGTACTCAGTGACCACGAGGGATGGCGATTATAATCGATTTACACCTTAAGGGTTACCCGAATAACCCATCACGTACGCCCGTACTCGATGTTGCCTACAGCAACCATCACGGACGTCGTATGCAACCACCTTTCATCTGTCAGCCAAATGTTGAACCGGTCCTATCGTCCCAAAAAAGAGGTCTCTGCATGTGCATACGCAGTGCCGCCAGCTGATTTACACCTCAAGCTCTCAACCTACCCTCTGGACGACAAGCAATGCCTCAACACCTAGCTACCCAAATTACATCGGTCTCCCTGTTCTCATATATCCGGTAGGTCTTTGGTACTGTTCTAGATTGTTCAACAGGCCCGCACACGGCTCGGTCCTCAATCAACACAAGCGGAGCTATGGCACCCAGGCCCCAACGTCCTGCTGCCCTTACTCTCCGGTCGGTCTCATTTTTCTTGCCATGTGTTCCATTTGCTATCTTTACCCGAGTAGTGTGCCTCTAGCTATTCTCGTGAGCAGTTCCAACTACTCGACTTGTACCGAATCGTACACTCTCTTAGCATTGCAGTAGCTAATCGAGGTTTACATAACTAAGACCAACCCAGGGTTTTCTTGGCTATGCATTTGGGTTTTCAAACAAGACTCTAATGCAAAATTTAAGTGGGTGCTCAAAGTAAGTTCTAATAACAGGAAAATTTATAAAAAGGATAATGCAAAACGGAGCTTGCCTTGCTGCTCTTGGTTGTAGGCTAGCTGTTCCTCTGGCGTGATGAAGTCTAAGACTTCATGCTCCTCCTCAACCTTAGCGACTACATGAGATAAATACATATATGTATCAATTTGAATGCATGTGAATTTGAAGTTGAATTTGATAAGACCATAAGTTTTGCTAGACAGGGCCAATGACTCTGAGATTTTTACTGTGGTTTGGATACAACCTAAACAGAGACTTGACCAAGTTTCATTTGCAGCACAGCTCATTTGAGTCCTCCACAAATAATTGTGTACATGGACTTAATTGGAGCTCTTAGGGTGTTCTAGGGATTTTCATGGAGCAAGCCATGACTTTCTGAAAACTAGATTTTCAGAGGGTTCCAATGGAGTTAGTTTCACTTAATTTGAAGGTTCCTAGCCAAAGATATGAGCTAAACAAGTTCAGAGAATTTCAGAAAAATGTTTCTGGACATTTTCCATTTTCTCTGGAACAGTTTTATTAATCACACCATTTGGTGGATCAAATAAGTACAAATTGATCTGAAATTTTTATGGTACCTCAGGGATACTTTGGTGAACATTCCAGAAAAATTTCAGAATTTTCCTCCAAAGGGTTCTCCATTTAAAATTCTAAACAGTCTAAATTTTGAAGAATTAATTATGGAGAAATAAGGATTTTCATAAAGTGAAACTTGATTTGTTGGAAAGTATTCAGAGTGCTGAATCCAACAAAATTTGGTTCACTTGATTTGAAGTTTCCTAGCCAAAGTTATGTGGGTTTGAAGTTTGAACTAAATCTCGAAATCGGGAAAAGTTTAAATCGCTGCCCGTGGGACCAGGGCTACGTGTCAACTCTTCAGCGGCCGACACACGGGGCTACGGAGTGCTGCGCACGCAGCCACAGAAAATCCAATGCCGCAGATGATCCCCGGTTTAACTTACCGGCCGCTGACACATGGGACCGGGAGCTTCGTCTACCTCTCGACTTCCGCACTCGGCCGCCGCCCCCCTCGCCGGAGTGCTCGCCGGAGGGGCTTTGCCGTGTGCCAAACTCCACGATTTTCGCCGCCTCTGCCTAATCCCCCACGGGGAACATGGTGCTGGACTTAGATCGACATGACAACAACCGGAACATGGCCGGCGACGAGTGGCGGCTTCGGAAGAATTTCGGCCATGTCGGCTAGGCTTCCTAACACCCCAAACGATCGAGCAAAAGGCCGCAGAGCATAAGTGCACCCTAGGAAAGATTGACATGAACTCCAAGGAGCTCGGAAATGGCCATACTGGGCTGTCACCATCCGACCTAGGTCATAAACTGGGAATTCTAATAAAACTCGAAGAACAGTGGCTGCACCCAATGGTTCTTTAAAGTTTCGGATCCTATGGACTCACACGGACGTCTAGAAGTGGTTCTCTATGTTAGGTGATGAGTGGTGTGGTGTGTATCATGAATTTTGTGAATCGGTCTGGCTGTCTCTTTTGTACACCGGCGCAAAATCGTGATATTCCGGCGCTGGTAGCTTATGTCACGCCGCCGGAGCTTGCGGTAATGAAAGAGGGATCTAGGGTGAACCTCTTTGCTATTCACAGCTCGGAGAAAGGTGGGCTGTGGTGGTCAGACGGGTCATTCCCGTGACGGCGGATCACGGTGGAGCTCGAGGAGGGTCGATCAGGGTCTGGAACCGGTGCGAGAACGTCAAGTAAGGCTTGGCGCACTCGGTTGTGGTCTCAGATCGTAATTGACAACCACGGTTTTGGCTGGGCGACGGTGGAGCCGAGAGCTCGGAAGAGCGGCGAGGTGTATCAAGGTTTTTGTGCGGGAGAGCGTCGGGATAGCGGTGGGATGACGCTGGGACGGCTCGGGCACGAGGATAAGAAGGCAGCGAGGCGGTTCAGTGGCCAGAAGCAGCAACCAGCTGCTGTCGTCGCTGTTTCTCACCGTGGTGGCTGCTCGGTCGAGCGTAAGAAATCGAGCTCAGTGGTTTCACCCGGTTTGATCACTTGTTAGGCTGACAGGAGGGCCCCACCTCCATTTTAACCTCTGAAATTAAATTTCTCCTACTGCTCTAAACAGTAATACCCCTAATACCCTTTGCAATTTGAATTATCCACCAAATGCCCATTTGAATTTGACAGGATTCAAATTGTGAAGTGTTTGAATATATTTATAGCACATATGCAGTTTGAAATTCAAATTGAATTTGAATTTGCTAAACTTAGCTCATGTCAAGATCAACTCCAAATGGAGTGAAAATTGTTGTGTGAGCTCACAAAAATGTGCTGAGTATGAATATGCCTCCCACTTTTGAATTCATGGGATAAAAGTAGTTTGAATTTGAAATTGAGTTCAAAGTAGCCTCTTTCTAGTTATACCCAAAAATACCTCAAAAAGGTTTTGGATTTGGGTGAATTTTGGCATGAGCATCCCTAGCAAGGTGTAGGAGTTTTCCATATTGTCAGCCCCTATATGATGCATGTGGGAAATACCACTTTTGCATTTTTGTGAGTTCATCTTCTAATGACCATATTGATTGTGGTTACATGATCTTCAAAGGTGTCCATAAGTTTTCCTCAAATGAGGTGTGTGTAGTGTGATGAACACTTTGGATGTGTGCAAAAACTCAGGCCCTTACATTCCTCCCCTCTTAAAAGAATCTCGTCCCGAGATTATAAGGTGAAAATGAGAGAGAGGACAGTGGAAAATTACCGTATGTGTGACGCGAAAAAGTCTGGGTAGTTAGCGTGAAGGAAGCCTTCGTTCTCCCACGTCGCTTCATCTACGGAGTGATTACTCCATAGAACTTTGTAGAACCACAATGTACGGTTGCGTGTGGTTCGGGCCTTTTCATCGATTATCTGAACCGGTTCCTGCCGATACGTGTGATCCGGTTTGAGTTCTTCGATATCCTCCAGCTGAATGGTAGTTGATAGCTTAAGACACTTCCTCAGCTGAGAAATTTGAAAGACGTCGTGCACACCGGAAAGTGTCGCCAGTAATTTCAGCCGGTATGAAACTGATCCACATCTTTCCACAATTTGAAATGGACCGATGAATCGGGGTTCCAACTTTCCTCTCACCCCGAATCTATTCACGCCCTTCATTGGAGATACACGTAGATACACGTGATCCCTGACTTCGTATAGTAACGGGCATCTGCTCCGGTCCGCATACTGTTTTTGTCGGGATTGTGCGGCTTTTAGGTTCGCTTAAATCAGCCGACCTTTTCCTCCGCATTGTTGACAAGATCAATCCCCAAGGTGACCCTTTCACCAAACACACCAATTCAGTGGTGTGCGGCATTTTCTCCCGTATAGCGCCTCATAAGGCGCCATATTGATGCTGGCTTGGTACCCATTGTTGTACGAGAACTCGGCTAAATGTAAGTGATCATCCCAATTCTTAAAGTGGTTGATAGCACAAGATCGTAGCATATCCTCTAGAATCTGATTTACCCGCTCGGTTTGCCCGTCTGTCTGAGGGTGGTACGCTGAACTACGGATCAGTTTTGTCCCCAACGAAGCATTTATCTGCTCCCAAAAATGGGACACGAATAAAGTGCCCCAATCTGATATGATGGTGCGGGGTACACCGTACAATCATAGGATCCGTGAGATGTACAATTCAGCATACTTCTTGGCGTTGTAGTTGGTGTTGACCGGGATGAAATGGGCAACTTTGGTGAGCCGGTCGATGATCACCAACTTTGGATGTACATTTCATGCTTCTGAAATGTGGTGGGTAAACCGACGATGAATTCCGTGCTCACATCTTCCAACTTCCAGGCAGGAACGCCCAATGACTGTAGCAGTACCGGTTTCCTCATGTGGTCCGCCTTCACCCTTCGACATTTATCACACTCGGACACGTACTTTGCGATCTCCCGCTTCATTCGTGTCCACCAAAACTTGTTTCTGAGTTCTTGATACATTTTTTGCTGCCGGTGTGAATAGAAAACTTTGACAAGTGAGCCTCATCAAAGATTTTCTTCCGTAACTCCAGGTTATAGGGTACGACAATTCGGTCCTTGAACCATTGGACGCCATCCCCTTCTTTCTGAAAACATTTCAGCTCCCCACTGTCTACACGTATCCGCAAATGCGACATGCCCTTGTCATGCTTCTGAGCTGCCGCTATCTCTTCACGGATGGTGGGGATCAACGCTAAGTTGTAGAGAGCTCCATGTGGATTCACATGCAGTGGTGGCTTGCTCTCTTCCATCAGTGTGATGGTCAAATTGTTGACGTGTGACTTGCGACTCAGCACATCCACCACTACGTTTTCTTTGCCGGGGTGATAATGGATCTCCATTTCGTAATCCTTTATCAACTCTGACCATCTTCGCTGCCTCATGTTCAGCACTTTCTGAGTGAATATGTACATGAGGCTTTTGTGGTCGGTATATAAATGCACGAGGTTACCAAGTAGGTAGTGTCTCCACATTTTGAGTGCGAGTACCACGACAGCGAGCTCTAAGTCATGAGTTGGATAATTCTGCTCATTGTTTCTGAGCTGCCGTGATCCATACGCGACCACTCTTCGGTCTTGGATCAGCACACATCCGAGTCTAATGCCGGATGCATCACAGTACACATCGAACGGTTTTGTTGTGTCTGGCTGCGCCAAAACCGGTGCTGATGTGAGATGCTTCACTAATGCCTGGAATGCTGCTTCACATGCTGGACTCCAAACATATTTCGTAGCCTTCTTAAGCAGCTCTGTCATAGGCTTCGCAATCTTTGAGAAGTTCAGAATGAACCTCCGATAATACCACGCGAGTCCGAGGAAACTCCGTACCTTGTGAACAGTTCTCGGGGACATCCAATTCAGCACTTGTGTGATCTTACTCGGGTCTACAGCGATACCCTCCTCTGAGATAATATTTCCGAGAAAAAGCACTTGCGATATCCAGAATTCGCACTTGCTGAATTTCGTGTATAGCTTGTGATCCTGCAGCCGTTGCAAGACTATACGCAGATGCTTCTCGTGTTCTTCCTCCGACATGGAATATACCAATATGTCGTCGATGAAGACAATGACAAACTTATCCAGCTCTGGCATGAATACCGAGTTCATTAAGTACATGAAGTGAGCTGGAGCATTGGTAAGGCCGAAGGACATGACCAGGTACTCATAAAGTCCGTACCTCGTCGAGAAAGCCGTCTTCAGAATATCCTCAGCCCGTATCTTAATCTGATGGTACCCGGATCTTAAGTCCATTTCGGAAAAGAACTTTGCTTCGACCAACTGATCAAACAACATGTCGATCCGTGGCAACGGGGTAAAGGTCCCAAATATGTGAATACAAAGAAACATGAGTTGCACAAATGTTGGAGTCATGTGTATGAAAAAGGGGCTTAGTTGAAACTTTTTTCTACATATGATAACATAGGTGAGATTCTTCTAAACAAATTTAGGGTTACTGCATGGATGGACCTCATGTGGATTAAAACCACAGAAGTGAAGAACTCAAGTGCAATGGGAGGGTTTAAAATTCAGAGTTTGAACTAAATGTTAAACTCAAACTTCAAATGAGGGGAGGACACAATAGAAATTCAAAACTGTTGTGTTCAAACTCTTGTTTGCAGCAGCTAACCCAAAAATCAAGTTGCATAATTAGATTCCTTAGGTCCAAATTAGTGGGTAAGCAAATTTTCATCAATTTTTGAAAAGATTTGCTACCCATTTATCCAAATGGAGTTAAATGTGCAAAGAATTCAAATATACATTTGAATTTGGAGTAAATTTGCCCAAACTATTCAAATGCAGCTCAGTTTCAAACTTTCAAACATTTGGGTTGGATAATTGTCAAACTTTGGAGATCTTTTGAGGAAAAGGGGTACTGACTAGTGGGGCCCACATGTCATAGGGATGATTAGACTTAACCCTTAAGTCTTTTCTCTCTGTTCCTCACTCCACCGAAAGCTTTACCCGGGCGACACCGAGCGGCTGATGCACCTCCTGATGCTCCACCTCCTGCCTGATTTCTTCATGCTGGCGAGCTGCTCAGGCACTGATATTACCCCCCCAACATGCGCAGTTTCGCTACCACACCGAGGAACCCCTTCGTCCTCTGTCTCGCGCAGGCTGCAGGACAGAACGGCTGCCGCCGTTACCTAATCATCGGGGGCGGGCTACTCTCCGGTGCAAGCGTCGGCAATCTAACAAAACGGCACCACGGGACAGCCTACAACCTCCTCGCACCTTTCCCGGTCGAGCTAGGCCACAGAAACCCGAGGGACGTGTGTTTTCGAGGCAACCGATGAGAACCGACGACGAGGTCGCACGTGGGCAGCGCTGCAGGGAGCTTGTCAAGCCCGAACAAGAGCACCCTTGGATGCGCTAGGACCCTCTGGTGCTCACATCTGTAGCACAAGCCTTGACAGGATCCACCGAGCGTGAATTTAGAAAACTTGTCCGGCGGGCACAAAACTACCTCCTGGCACGGTAACTTCAAATTCAACCTCTGCGCTTGTTCTTAGCTTGTCAAATCTTGCACACACGAGCTGGGCTAGCCGGTGATCATTTGCCATTTTGCAACCGACGCATGAAAACCACTGTGCACGACGTATTTCCCATTCTTCCGACGGCGGTTATGGTGGGGCGGTTCGGGCTTCCGATGGGAGCTAGCTAAGAGCCATCTCCGGGCTGCTTCACCACCCGGACGATCCTCCTTGGCGTTCACTGGTGCTGTAGCGCCGTTCCACCGGTGTTTTTGCGGGCCAGGTTGTCCGGGCGACAGCGCCGAACTTGAACAGAGCCGCCGCACCGTGGCCGGCCAGGTTAGAGCCACCGCCGGCCAGGGGAGAGGGTCCCATCGTGTTCAGCACATGAAATGAGGCCCTAGCGGTGAGGGGGGGCTCGGGGGATGGCCGGGAGACCGGAATCCGTCAAACTCCGGTGAGCAGGGCGGCGCGCGGGTGCGGGTGGCCGGAGGTTAAAGATGACCGGCGGGTCCCGCTCGTAAGTGGCAGTAATTTAAATCTCCGATCGGCTGTGGCGCTGGGATCTCTTATGGCTGCACGGGAAAAATCCAGTAGCCCCGTGTAGCTCGTCCCAGCGAGTGACACCTGTCCCCTGGACCCACAGTCAGCATTTGAACATTTTGGGAATTTCAGATTTCAGTTCAAAGTTTAAATAGCCACAACTTTGTGTAGGAGAATGAAAAAATTGTGAAACAAATTTTTTTGGATTCCTCTGATGGAGTACTATCCAAATATGAAACCCAATTTGTATGAAACCTTTTATTTAATTCTGGAAAATTCTTTAAAGCTTTTCAGAAAAAGAATTTTAGAGGGAGTTTGGTTAATCCAAAAATCCTCAAATTTTGCCAGAATAGTCTTTAGGGTGTTAGTGAACCCCTGTAAACGTTGCAGCTCAATTGGAGTTGATTTGTTCCGGGCAATTCAGATTTGAAGTTGCTGTGTTCAATTGAATACAGAAATATTTTCAGAGAATTTCCAAAACATGGAAATTCAGTTCTGGGCAAATCTTAGCTCCAAAAATGCTAGGAGAATTCATGCAAACTCTATGAGGTATAATAGAAATTGTAGTTCACTAAGTTTGGCATGAACATGGGTGTGATCTCAGAATTAATTCTTCTTTGCTTAATTGCTTAGAAAATTATTCTGAACAAACCACTAAATGAAAAGTGCTAATTTTTGGTCCAGAGGGTTTTCTTGTGACAAGGAACTCACATGAAAATGCTCAGATCCATTTGAGCTATGGATCACCCCTGTTCTGTTTAACCACTTAACGTGATCAATATAGAAGAGGGGGGGGGGACCACTTAGCGCTAATCATGTGTTTAGATCCAAACCTAAACCACTAGCACCATTTTAAATTCTTAAAGTCATTGGAGTAGAGATCAAAGAAGAGAGGCAAGAGATCAAGCCAAGTGATCTTCACTAACGGACATATATATATATATATATATATATATATATATATATATATATATATATATATATATATATATATATATATATATATATATATAAGTCCCCTACAAAACAAAGGCAAGCCCCGGTTTGCATCAAAACTTACAAGTTTTTATTTGTATTCACTTCATACGTCTAGCATTTTATTTATTGCATTACGTCTAGATGGTATGAAACTCCAAATGCATGACCCAGAAAACCCTGGAGTTTAATGTAGGATATGTTATCAATAAATTATAACTGCTGATCTCAACAGAAGTGAATTAAAAGAGGCGTAACTCGAGTGGGCAGATCCTACTCGTGAAACGGGGTTAAGGGGGATCAGTCGGAAGGGTTGAGAATTGATCCTCATAGTTGGGAATGGAGACCGGGCAGTGGATGGAAGGATCAAGGACGTGGTCCTGTGAACCTAGTCTATGTATGAGTCGATTAAGGCCCGTTCTCTTGTGCGGCCCTGTGAGACAAGTTTGAGATGTGTACCAGATGCATACTTGCAATATGGGACCCAGGAAACCGATGTAACATGTTAACCTGGGTGTCGAGGCATACCTCACCATCTGATGCCGATGCTTTAAGGATAGAGAAGTCGGCTCTACGAGGGTTTTCCATAGAGAGGCTTAATCCCAGTCGGTGGGACTGGTTCGACACTTGGGTGTCGTGTGAACGGTTGCCACGTACAACGTCAGTGATGGTTGCTGTGTGCAACGTCAGGTACGGGCGTACGTGTAGTGTCAACCGGGTGTTTTTGATTGCAATCACCTTCGCTCGCGGTAGTGAGCATACTTGAACGCTGAGTCGTGACGTAGTAATAAACCGGGGAAACATATAATGCTTCATGAGTAATCCTCATAATGGAGATGAGGAACGATCAACACTTCACTAAATTTAATTTCCACCTTGGGCTAGTAGCATCGAGGCAAAGCGTTTCTTGTTTGATTGTGGAGTCTCGACGTTGATGGCGCAAGGTCCGTATGAGTATAGGATTGCTCACTAAAGTTAGTTTCACCTCGGGCAAGTGACATCGAGATGAAGCGTTTCTTGTTTGATTGTGGAGTCTCGATGTAAGTTGCGCGAGGGCTATAAAGGTTGCTTAAAACTTGAAGTAAGGACTCTCCTTTAGCTCAAGTTTATCTTTTGTGCCAACTTCTATATTCAGCCCACTATTTTAGCATGTAGAGTTTCATGACTAGGGTGACGGGTCAGTCTTGCTGAGCTTCGTGCTTACAGATACTGCATAAGTTGTTTTGCAGTTAATAACTGTAGGCTGATATGTACGGGTGCCCGATGAGACTCGGAACTCCCCGAGTGGTGAACTCATGGCAACCCCTGCCTCTGCTATTGTGATAGTGTTGCTAGCGAGAAGGGTCCGCGGGCTGGACACCTTCTCTGTTGTTTAGCATAGGTATGAGACGTGAGTGGTAATAGTCTTCCACTGTAGATTATTTTGAGAGGTATTTGTAAAATCAACACTTTGTAAGCTTCCGCTTGATTTATGTAATATTATGCTTTATTATGTGTGCTGTTGTGTGCCGCATCGCACGGCACCACCCAATGCGATTCCCGGGCGAGGTGCCCCGTCCTCGTGAGTGATCGGGACGGTGGGCCCCCACACCGTGGTATTATAGCCTCATTGGTAATAGCACATGGTATAAGGATCGTATTACGACAAAAACTTAGGATTCGGTGAGGAAACGGTATTAGGCCCACATAAGGACTATAGTAGTATAGTTACTTAAGGTGGCAGTACTAACATACTTGTTATAATTCTGAAATTTTGATTATCTAACGACGCACCTACGCTCAGGTAAGCATGGTAAGGAATGCCACCAAAAGCGGTTCAATTTTGGTTAGCTCCCCTGATGAGGAAAGTGGTTCAGGGCTAGGTCTCACAGCTTGGTGTGAGACGTCAATATGAAACTCTTGGACTCTTCATGTTCCTGAGTTCATATGAAACGCTGATCCCTAGCGTGCATTAGGCAAGTAAGTGGAGACCCCATCGCGTGGTCAGTAACGCGAGAGTGTGTTCATCTGGAAATAGCCCAGGATGACATACGCAGCACTTGCCATCGGCGTGCCCTGCACGGCAGTAGGTGGTATCCGTTGGGTTGATAACATTCCCAACCGTGACGACCCGTTCATGATATACTCGGGTTCCCCATCGTGTGGTGTTGAAACACGATCACGTACCTTGAGACGTGACTTAACTCAAGGACAGCCGTATGGCAATGATACGGGTGTTTGTATTTACTTTCAACTATAGAACTGCCTGAAATGGAACAACCTTTGAGTGCACCACTATTGAGTGTCTTCTGCAGGTACTAACCATGTACGTATCCCGTGTAGTACACGTGTGCGAGACTGTCTAGTGCCACTGATAAAATGGATATGCCGGTATAATCCGGTTTAGGATTTTCTTTTGGAGAGGCAACGTAGTACCGACATGTTTCTTACGGTGCATCGACACCGTACTACACTTAATAACCTCTTCCCTATGAAGAAATGATTCATGTGCTAACTTTCAACTAGAAATTGAAGTTTGAAATAAGTATTAGTTACTGAACTCTTATTTTGAGATAAGATTCAAATGAGAGAAGGTTTAGGATTCAAAGATTTCAAAAACAGAGTGCTCTGTTTCTGGCAGAAATTCTTGCTGGACTTTAACAGAGCATAACTCTGAGTAGCTTGATCCAATTAAGGTGTATGATACAGTTCCGGAAAGATTTCCAAGTTCTCTACAACTTTCTTGTAGACCTCCAGAGCAAAATCACACGTTAAGTTGGTAAAAAGTCCAGATGAAAGCAAACTGTTCAGAACCAGGACAGCAGAAAAACCTCTCTGGACCTTTCTGTTTTTAAGCCATAACTTCCTGTAGAAAAATCCCTAAGGAGTCTATGATACACCGTTGGAAAGGTTATGAGATGTGCAACATTGTTGTAGTCAAAGTTGGTTCAGATTCATATTGTATCGGTGTATACAACTGTTATAAAGTCAGCCACATATAAAGGAGATGCTGGCAAATTTTATCCAGAAAATCTGTCAACTTTGCGAAATCATAGCTTTTGATCCAGAAGTAATATGGAGGCATTTGGATACTCGTTGGAAAGATATTGAAGTTAACTTAAATTTTGTATTCAACATGAGTTATTAAAAAGCTTTTAACCGGATCGAAATCTGGTTTGTTAAGGACTGGTCAATCTATGTTTAAGTCCTTCCTGTTAGCTACATCAGTTTGCGCTTAAATCATTTTTCTTACATGTTAAGATTTCATTATCAGTGTTGCACTACTCTGTTTATGAAATAAATCAAGTGATAGTGTTGAACTGATAATGAACTCGTGCAATTGCAGAATGGTGCGAACTAGATCCATGAGTGAGGTGGGTGGTTCCAGTGGTGGTGGTGGTGATAACTCTCCACAGCGGGAGCAGCGAGCTCCGCAACCGCAGCTGCCACCAGGACCTTCACCCACGGTCACAATGGTGGAAATTCTGGCCGCCATGACCGGTGCAAGCAATGTGCGAACCGACTTGCTCCGCACCCTTGTGATGAATACATCCCGTCAAGGGGGATGTCAAGACGAGGACTTGCGCCAACCTCAACTGAATTCCTATGTGGAGTTCTTGGCAACTCAACCACCGGTCTTCATTGAAGCTGAGGATCCTCTGGTGGCGGATAGCTGGATCCGTACCATTGAGTCTAAGTTCGGGTTGCTTCAATGCACCGAACATCAGAAGGTTTTATACGCAGCGCAACAACTTCACGGATCCGCCAGTGCATGGTGGGCAAATAAACTCGCCTCCTTACCAGGTGGACATGACTTTACATGGGCAGAATTCCGGAAGGCGTTTCTCACGTATCATGTTCCTTCCGGAATAATTCAGCGGAAACTCGAGGAGTTTCTGGCCTTAAAACAAGGAGGGAGGGGTGCATACGAGCATTCGCGAGTGTTCAACAAGCTGGCGCAGTATGTGCCTCAACATGTGAACACTGAAGCACAAAAGTGTGAATGGTTCTTCCGCAGCCTCAATCCCAAGCTAAAGGAGAGACTCGTTTTAGCTGATCGAAAGAACTTCAACGAGTTGATGAGTGCTGCCATCATGGTTGAAGATGCTCAGCGGGAAGTTCAGGCTGAGAAAAGAAACAACCATATACCACCGGAGAGTAGCAGTAGTGCTCCGCAGAAATACATGGTGGTAGACAGTACCTTGAACTGTCAGCTGATGCAGCCGGCTCGACGACTCCAGCAATATTCAGGTCGTTCGTTCCAATACTCTAAATTCGAACAGCTGCAACAACGGTATATGCAGCCACGTTATTCTGCTCCTAAAGTGTTCTTGCCGCAGCAGAATACCACTAATGTCCATGCACAGAGCAACCAGGAACCGGCTGAGAAACCGTGCTTCACGTGCGGGTACTTGGGTCACATCAGCAGGAAGTGTCCAGAAAGGATACACCATAGAGAAACTACACCGGGGTGGGGTATAAATCAACCCTGTGCTCAGCTTCAAGGGACTGCACCAAAATCCGGGTGCATTTATCATACAGCTCTAGAGGATGTGCCAGGTGGGGCACCTGTGCTAGCAGGGATGTTCACCCTCAATGGACTGCCCGTATTAATTTTATTTGACTCTGGAGCTACACACAATTTCATCAGCAGGTTGTTTGTGTGCAAAGCTGAGCTCTCCACCTCCACACCGAAGGATCACTATCTTATCCGCTCACTGGGTGGAAATATAGCTGCTAATGAAGTAGTTATCAAAGCACCTTTGTGCTTAGGTGGAAACTTATACCCCACAACCCTCATTGTATTAGAGGGGCAGAAGATCGACGTGATTCTAGGAATGGCGTGGATGAACTACCACGGGCTGTTCTTGACATCGGTCCACGGATTGTTAGTTTGGACTCTCCGATCTACGGTCTCCAAACGCTCCTACTTGAAGCCGTGGATTCTAAAAATCCAGTGGTGTACCACAGTGTGACCACGAAACTGGAGGATATTCCAGTGGTCCGTGAGTACCCAGATGTTTTCCCGACGATCTTCCAGGAATGCCGCCTGAGAGGGATGTGTTATTCAAGATCGAGTTAGCACCGGGAACCACCCCAATATCTCGGAGGCCGTACAAAATGTCCCCGAAGGAATTAGCTGAACTGAAAGAACAGCTAAAGGACTTAATGGACAAAGGGTTCATCCGACCAAGCTCATCGCCATGGGGCTGTTCAGCCCTCTTTGTGAAGAAAAAGGATGAGTCACTTCGGTTATGTGTGGATTATCGGCCGCTGAATGCAGTGACGATCAAAAATAAATATCCATTGCCGCGGATTGATATATTATTTGATCAGTTGATGGGTGCCAAGGTATTCTCCAAGACGGACTTACGGTCCGGCTATCATCAGATAAAAATCAGAGCGGAGGATATACCGAAGACAGCCTTCTCGACTAGATACTGGCTCTATGAGTATCTAGTCATGTCTTTCAGGCTAACAAATGCACCCGCACACTTCATGTATCTCATGAATTCTGTATTCATGTCAGAGTTGGATCAGTTCGTCGTGGTTTTCATCGACGACATTCTCGTATAGTCCAAATCGGAGGAGGAGCACACCAAACATCTTTATATTGTGCTCCAACGCTTAGGGAAACATAAGCTGTACGCCAAATTCAGCAAATGTGAATTTTGGATCAGCAAGGTACCCTTCTTAGGCCACATTATTTCAGCGGAGGGTGTGGCCGTGGATCCAACTAAATTGAGCAAGTCTTGAAGTGGGAGTCTCCAACATCTGTTCATCAAATCCGCAGTTTTTTGGGGCTAGCGGGTTACTATCGGAGATATATTCCCAGCTTCTCAAAGGTGGCTAAACCAATGACAGAGTTGCTGAAGAAGAGCAGCAAATATGAGTGTACAGAGACCTGTGAAGAGGCATTTCAAACTCTAAAGAAACATCTCACAAAGGCACCCGTGTTAGCCCAACCGGATACAACAAAGCCATTTGATGTTTATTGTGATGCCTCAGGCATTGGACTGGGCTGCGTCTTAATGCAAGATAGACGCGTGAATTCGTATGGGTCTCGTCAACTCCGCAACCACGAGCAGCACTACCCAACTCATGACCTAGAGCTTGCTGCAGTGGTGCTTGCGTTGAAGATGTGGAGACACTACTTACTTGGAAATTTAGTGCACCTCTACACCGACCATAAGAGCCTCAAATATATATTCACTCAGAAGGATATTAATATGATGCAGCAGAGATGGCTGGAATTAATTAAAGACTATGAGCTCGAGATCTATTACCATCCGGGCAAAGCTAACATGGTGGCTGATGCACTCAGTCGTAAGTCCCACGTTAATAACTTGTCAGTTGTTCCGGAGGAGGAGGAAGAACCAAGCTTGCGGGTGATTCCGAATGGGGCGTTGTATAACCTTGCTCTTGTGCCTACCATTAGAGAGGATATTGTACAAGCCCAGAAGAGAGATAGAGGGATGCGTAATATACGAGCAAGGATTAAAGAGGATAAGATGAAATGTTTCCGGGAAGATGATCAGGGCGTGTTATGGTTTAACGACCGTATCGTGGTACCCCGGAACCTGAAGCTAAGGAAGAAGATCTTAGACGAAGCCCATGTGTCCAAGTACTCAATACATCCCGGAAGCAATAAGATGTATCAAGATCCTCATAGTTGGGAATGGAGACCGGGCAGTGGATGGAAGAATCAAGGACGTGGTCCTGTGAACCTAGTCTATATCTGAGTCGATTAAGGCCCGTTCTCGTGTGCGGCCCTGTGAGACAAGTTTAAGATGTGTACCGGATGCATACTTGCAATATGGGACCCAGGAAACCGATGTAACATGTTAACCTGGGTGTCGAGGCACACCTCACCGTCTGATGCCGATGCTGAAAGGATAGAGAAGTCGGCTCTACGAGGGTTTGCCGTAGAGAGGCTTAATCCCAGTCGGTGGGACCGGTTCGATACTTGGGTGTCGTGTGAAAGGTTGCCATGTACGACGTCAGTGATGGTTGCTGTGTGCAACGTCGAGTACGGGCGTACGTGTCGTGTCAACCGGGTGTTTTTGATTGCAATCACCGTCGCTCGCTGTAGTGAGCATACTTGTACGCTGAGTCGTGACGTAGTAATAAACCGGGGAAATATATAATATGCTTCATGAGTAATCCTCATAATGGAGATGAGGAATGATCAACACTTCACTAAATTTAATTTCCACCTTGGGCTAGTAGCGTCGTGGCAAAGCGTTTCTTTTTTGATTGTGGAGTCTCGACGTTGATGGCGCAAGGTCCGTATGAGTCTAGGATAGCTCACTAAAGTTACTTTCACCTCGGGCAAGTGACATCGAGATGAAGCGTTTCTTGTTTGAATGTGGAGTCTCGATGTAAGTTGCGCGAGGGCTATAAAAGTTGCTTAAAACTTGAAGTAAGGACTCTCCTTTAGCTCAAGTTTATCTTTTGTGCCAACTTCTATATTTAGCCCTCTATTTTAGCATGTAGAGTTTCATGACTAGGGTGACTTGTCAGTCTTGCTGAGCTTCGTGCTCACAGATACTGCATAAGTTGTTTTGCAGGTAATAACTGTAGGCTGATATGTACGGGTGCCCGATGAGACTCGGAACTCCCCGAGTGGTGAACTCATGGCAACCACTACCGCTGCTATTGTGATAGTGTTGCTAGCGAGAAGGGTCCGCGGGCTGGACACCTTCTCTGTTGCTTAGCATAGGTATGAGACGTGAGTGGTAATAGTCTTCCGCTGTAGATTATTTTGAGAGTTATTTGTAAAATCAACACTTTGTAAGCTTCCGCTTGATTTATGTAATATGATGCTTTATTATGTGTGCTGTTGGGTGCCGCATCGCACGGCACCACCAAATGCGATTCCAGGGCGAGGTGCCCCGTCCTCGTGAGTGATCGGGACGGTGGGTCCCCACAAACGGGTACTTGTTCTTGATGGTTACAGCGTTTAGTGGACGATAGTCCATGCAAAGCCGCAACGTCTCGTCTTTCTTCTTCACAAATAATGCCGAACAGCCCCATGGCGAGGAGCTAGGCCTACTAAAACCCTTTTCCAGCAGGTCCGTTAACTGCGTCTTCAGTTCAGCCAATTCCTTGGGCACAATCTTGTACGGCCTCCAGGATATTGGCATAGTTCCCGGTGCAAGTTCAATCTTGAACTCCACCTCTTGGTCGGGCGGCATCCCTGGTAAATCATCTGGGAACACGTCAGGGAACTCACGGACTACTGCAATGTCTTCCAGAAATAATGAATGTGACTCGTGCATTTCTGAGTGTAAATGCACGACTCAGAGGATGGTGTCTAAAACAGCACCGTGGCGGGTTAACAACGGCATACTTAAGATGACATCAACCTTTTGTCTCTCTAAAGCTATGAGAGACGTGGGGTATATTCTACCTTCTAAGCATAATGGTACTTTGGAAACCATCATGCTTGCTGAAATCTTCCCACCCGGTGAACAAATTAAATATGGACTTTCAGTGGGTAGTATTTGCAAGCTGTGTTTAGCAATAAAAGGTTGGCTAATACAATTATGCGTGGCACCGGAATCAAATAACACAATGGCGGGATGCTGGTGGAGTTGTAACATACCCGCAAGAATTGGCTCTCCCTCCGGCACGTCCTCTATGACGAGTTGGTGGACGGTGTCGGGCTTAGGATTTGCCCGCCGTGCATTAGTGGAGTTCTGTGGCTGATTCCTTTCTGGAAACTGTGGTGCCACTCCGCTGCCTTGCCTCTCAGGACAGTTGTTGGCGAAGTGTCCTGGACGACCACATTTGAAGCATGTGGCTGCTGACTGGCCCGTGCTTGGGGGATGAAAGCCCGGCATGCGCTGCTGAGATGCAAACGCATGCGGCATCGCCTGCTGCTGTTGTTGCTGTTGCGGAGGTGGTGCTGGTAATGCCGGCCTGAACGCCGGTGGAGAATATGGCCAACTGCGGAATGGCATCGGCCTTTGTGGTGGCTGCCAGCGTTGCCCCGATGGTGAGCGATACACCATCCGGTATTTTTGAGAAGGACCACCTCCTTCTTCGCTGCTTTTGGCGTGCTTCACTTATTCTCCGCCGGTGCTAACTCCTTGCCAGAGTCCTCCTGATCAATCACAGCATCAATAGTATCATTGAGGCTGCTGCGATTGAACATCGCCAGCTTGTCCTTCAGGAGCGGGTTAAGCCCCTGGTAAAATGATCCCACCGCTTCTTGTCGGTATCGGCGTGATAAGAAGCGTAGAGTGCAAGCTCATTGAATGCCCTGGAGTATTCCAGCCCGTTCCTGCTTCCTTGCTGCAGGCGAAGGAACTCCTGCGTCTTCCTCTTCATAAGACCCTGCGTTATGTGATAGGCCCTGAAGGCCATCCGGAACTCCGCCAAGGTCATAACTCGCTCGGTGGGTTGCGAGGCACAGTAGTTCGCCCACAAAGCGCTCGCAGATCCTTGAAGCTGTTGGACCGCGAACTGAGTCTTGCCCTTCTCACTCACTTGCAGCAGCCCGAACTTCATCCCCATCGTGCGGAGCCAGTTGTCCGCATCGAGGGGTTCATCCGCCCTTGAGAATACCGGGGGATGAGTAGCCAGAAAGTCAGAGTAGGAGCTTTGTTGGCACTCCTCGCGATCTTGAAGCTTCTCGGGTCAATACGTATTTGCAATAAGCGTCTGCAGCAACTCCGTGTGCTGCTGATGAGAACCTGCCATCACCGCAACAATGTCGGCCAATGTAATCGGGGCGGTGGCGGTGGCGGTTGTTTCTGTTGCTGTTCCTGCTGTTGCTGTCCTGAGGAATCCTCGGGAGGCTGTTGGGAGGCCTCTCCCCCCTGACTAGAACCCCCAACGTCTGGGTTGGCACGAGCGCGAGTCATTCTGAAATTCAAAACAGCAGTGATCAGCACATGTCATACTTAAAATTCCATATGAAACAGTAGGTATTGAAGTGACACATGAATAACTTGCACAACATTCACTTATATTGATAAAGCATAAACTTTATACAAGATACATTATTCTCGGTCTCCGAGAAGTCGTACTCATGTCGTCACTACTTATACATATTCTACTGTCTACACGACATGTCACCGATTACAAAATTATTTCCTATACCACCCTTGCTGCCCTACTTGGCAACGGTAACTCACTACTCGGAGTAGAACTCGACCTCCTGTGGGTCGTCCTCCTCTGCTACCTCTGCTGGTAGCTCCGGGTCCATCACCTCCTCCTCCGGTTAAGGTTCCCCCATCGCCGGGATACCCAAAACCACGGGTATGGCACCTACCATCGGTAGGCCCATTACCGGAGGCATGGGGTCCTGCAATGCATGCACCTCGTCCATGGTCTGGTTGTAGTCCTATTCCAAGTCTTGCCCCTCCTCAATAGTGACACGACCCCCACGGTCTTGTCGAGCCAGGATCACGCTGAGGGGTGCTGCATTGCACAGCACCGGATAACACACATAAAAGGTACAAAGCGGAAGCAAAGTTTTATTACATAAACCAGTGTAAGAACGTTTTTACAACAAGATATGTCCAGTCTACACTCACGGGTGTAGACTACGCATCGAGTTCACGTTCAGCCCGTGAACGTGTCCCCACAAGCACGTTCCCACACTATCACGGCGGCGTGCACGACTCCCACTCAACGGGGTTCCCCTCCGGGGTTCCGTCTCTTCCTCGGGAGTCCCTTCCTCATAGAACCCTGCAAAAGCTTCAAACACAAGCAGTGAGCACGAAGGCTCAGCAAGACTAACCCGTCTCTCCTATACATAGAACTTCTACATGATGGTTGATAGGTTACATGAGGTAAAATAAGTTGCAATGGACTCGCCTAATTAGTAGAACTTTACTTTCAAGTTTTAGCAGCAGGTTGTGGAGACTTTACGCTAAGGCACATGAGAGAGCCTCAATCAAACAAGAAACGCATTTCTCTCATGTACTTTGCCCAAAGTTGAAAAGAACTTTAGTTAGCTCTAGGCTACAGCAAATCATTGACAATCAAAGTCCATCTTTCAATCAGCAACATTTTAACATGTATCTAGCCTGTTCTTTCTACGTCACGGTACCGTGAACAAGTGATACTCACTGACCTCGAGGGACGGCGATTATAATCGATTTACACCTGCAGGGTTACCCGAATAACCCGTCACGTACGCCCGTACTCGATGTTGCGTACAGCAACCATCACGGACGTCGTACGCAACCACCTTTCACCCGTCAGCCAAATATTGAACCGGTCCTATCATCCTGAGCAAGAGGTCTCTGCACGCGCATCTCAGTGCTGCCAGCCGATTTACACCTCAAGCTCTCAACCTACCCTCTGAACGACAGGCAATGCCTCAGTACCCAGCTACCCGAGTTACATCAGTTTCCCGGTTCCCATATAGCCGGTAGGTCTTCAGTACTGTTCTAGATTGTTCAACAGGCCCGCACACGGCTCGGTCCTCAATCGACACAAGCGGAGCTATAGCACACAGGCCCCAAAGTCCTGCTGCCCTTACTCTCCGCTCGGTCTCATTTTTCTCGCCATGTGTTTCATTTGCTATCTCTACCCGAGCGATGTGCCTGTAGCCTATTCTCGCGAGTAGTTCCAACTACTCGACTTGTACCGAATCCTATTCTATCTTTATCATTGCAGTGGCTATCGGGGTTTTCAATCTTAATTCCAACCCATGGTTTTCTTGGCTATGCATTTGGGTTTCAAACAAGACTCTAATGCAAGAATTAAGTGGTACTCAAAGGAAGTTCTTAAAACAGTAAAAATTTGTAAAAGGGTTAATGCAAACCGGAGCTTGCCTTGCTGCTCTTGATCGTAGGCTAGCTTCTCTTCTGGAGTGACGAAGTCTAAGACTTCGGGTTCCTCCTCAACCTTAGCGACTACATGATATAACAAGTATATGTATTAATTAAATGCATTTGAATTGAATTTCAACTTGTGAGGATTATAAACCTTACTAGAAAGACCTAATGAGTCTGAAATTTTTACTGTGGTATGGTTACAACCTAAACAGAGACTTGGCAAAGTTATATTTGCAGGAAAGTTCATTTGAGCTCTCCACAAATAATTATGTACTTGACCTTTATTAGAGCTCCTAGGGTTTTCTAGGGATTTTCATGGAGCAAACCCTGACTTTCTGAAAAGTGGATTTTTAGATGGTTCTAATGGAGTTGGTCTCACTTAATTTGAAGGTTCCTAACTAAAGATATGAGCTAAACAATTTCAGAGAAATTCTGAAAATGTTTCTGGACATTTTCTATTTTCTCTGGAACAGTTTTATTAATCACACCATTAGAAGGATCAAATAAGCTCAAATGGATCTGAAATTTTTATGGCAGCTCAGGGATATTTTGGAGAACATCCCAGCAAAATTTCAGAAGTTTCCTCCAAAGGGTTCTCCAGTTAAAATTCTAACCAGTTTGAATTTTGAAGAGTTAATTCTGGAGAAATATGGATTTTCATGAAGTGAAACTTGATTTGCTGGAAAGTACTCAGAGAGCTGAATCCAACAAAATTTGGTTCACTCGATTTGGAGTTTCCTAGCCAAAGTTATGAGGGTTTGAAGTTTGAACAAAATCTGAAAATCGGGAAAAAGTTCAAACCGCTGCGCGTGGGACCGGGCTACGTGTCAACTATTCATCGGTGGACACATGCGGCTACTGAATCCTTTGCGCGCAGCCGCACCCGATCGGGTGCCACAGCAGATCCCAGTTTAAAATTTCCACCGCTGACAGCCGGGACCCACCGGGCTTCTTCTTCCTCCGGCTGCCTTTCGCGCGCCCGCGCTCAGCTCACCGGAGCTAACTGCCACTCACCGGTTCGCTGGTTCCGGCCACCGATCGAGCTGAAGTTCACCGCCAGGGGGTTTGCAACATCGAGGAACACGGTTGTGAGGTTATCTAGGGCTGCCGGTAACCGGAAGATGGCCGGCGACGTGTGGCGGCCTCGGTTGAGCTTCGGCAGCGTCTGCCGGGGTTCTCAGCCCGTCAAAAGTTCGACCGACTAGCTCTACAGCACCAGGGCATGACCAGGAAGCTCGGCGCAGCCTCAAATTAGCTCGGGAGTGGCCGCAAATACGGTCTCACCGTGCGACCGAATGAGTCCGCGAAGAACACCCTCGGAAAAGCTCGGATTATGTTGCCCCGATGGGTTTTCATGCAACGAATGCTAAAGGGGTTTCGATCGCCGGCTAGTCCAGCTGCCACATGCATGATTTCAGGACCTATGAAGAATCAGAGAGGGAGAATTTGCATAAACCATACCGGCTGCTTGGGTTGAACTCGCCGGAGCCAAATCTTCAAATTCATCGTTGATGCGGCACGGTCTGCTCCAAGACTTGGAGGAGAGTAGCACCACCGTAGCACGCTCCCGTAGCTGTGATCGCTCGGCCGTGAAAACCCCTGTGGAGGGCTGTCCACGAGCGCCCAATCGTCAGCTAAAGCTTGGTCGTGGTGGAGTGAACTGTGGAGGGGCAAGGGAGGCCGAAGCTCACTAGTTTCTGGGTCGAGGACGCGAGCAGCGAGTGCACCGTGCCGTTTTGCAGCTCAGGGGGAGATGGCGCGGTCGATTCGGCCGGTTTCCCGATCGAGCCGAGGCGACGGAGGAAGGAGGGCGCCGCTCGGTGTTTGCACGTGAGGAGGAGAAGGAAAACGGGGTTTGCTTCGGCAGAGGGCGTGGAGCACGTTAACAAGGGCTCGGGACCGACCCTGGGCGCCAGCGCGTGGAGGCAGGAAGCAGCTGGTGGCGCCGTGGTTCCCCTCGGTGGCACACGAGCAGTCCTTGGTAGAGTTGAAAAAAGGGAAAAGTCATTTGCTTCATGTGCAAGTTTTGATCTTTTTCCCTCAATGACATGTGGGTCCCACTCCCTTTTAACCTCTGAAATTAACTTCCTCTCGCTGCTACAAACAGTAATCCCCTTAATACCCTTGGTCATTTGAATTATCTACCACATGCCCATTTGGAATTGGTAGAATTCAAATTGTGAAGTGTTTGACTAAATTTCAGCACATATGCAGTTTGAAATTCAAATAAAGTTTTAATTTTCTAAACTTAGCTCATGTTAAGCTCAACTACAAATGGAGTGAAAATTGATGTGTGAGCTCACAAAAATGTGCTGAGTAAAAATATGCCTCCCACTTTTGAATTCATGGGATGGAAGTAGTTTGAATTTGAATTTAAGTTCAAACCACCCTCTTTCTTGTTATACCCAAAAAGACCTCAAAGGGTTTTGGATTTGGGTGAATTTTAGCATGAGCCTTCCTAGCAAGGTGTTGGAGTTTTTCATATGCTCAGCTTCTAGATGATGCATGTGGGAAATGCCACTTTTGCATTTTGTGAGTTTATTTTCTAATGAGCATGTTGATGGTGGTTACTTGCTCTTCAAATGTGTTCATCAAGTTTCTTCAAATGAAGGGTGTGTGTGGTGGTGAACACTTTGAATATGTGCCAAAAACTTAGGCCCTTACAAATAGCATCATCACGCTCTTGAGTGAGGACCTCATTTTGCTGGGTCAAGGCCTGCACTTGCTGTGTTAGAGCCGTGATGTCAACGCGGCTCTTCTTTTTCGCCTTCCTCAGACGATGCAACTGATTGTGTTGTTCGTTCAGTCGCTTTATCGTCGGAAGGAGAACATTGCGGAGTGCGCTGTGAGCACTCTCAAAATAATCTCCACGGCTGGTTCTCTCCTTGAGCTTCACAGCAAGACAATCCGTATGAACAGCTTGGCTGTCCATCACGGCTTTTCCTGCCCTCAACTGGAGGCTGAGGTTTTGCCTCCGTGGGGTTGTACCTTGGGCAACCCGGATCTGTTGTCTCCACGTACCTTTCCCTCCACACATGACTAGCTCATCCCACCACCAGAACAAGCACGTATGGAGTGCCCTCTGTGGGGACCACCCCGTAGTTCACCCACTCTAGGATCGCATAGGGTGGTGCCGTGCGATGCGGCACCTAACAGCACACATGAAAAGATTAAAGAACAACATACAAACTTTTATTTGATATAAGACAGCGTAAGTCTTTTTACAAAACCTATTCATACAGTGGAAGTAATATACATATATGGCCTCTCATCCTAGCTATGCAAAAGTGCAGCTGTCCAGCCCGGGAACGCTACACGCTAGCAGCAAGGAACTGGAGAATCACGGTGGCGTGCAGGGATCCAGCTCGGCCGTGTACCCCGATGGGGGCATCGCCTCGTCCTCGGAACCTTCCTCATAACTCTCACCTGCACACAGCTCAAATATTGCAACCGTGAGCACGAAGGCTCAGCAAGTCTTAACCGTCAACCCTAGCCATGGAACTCTACGTGCAAGGATGTGTAAGGTAGGAAAGGACTTTGCAATAAAGACACCCCTATAAGTTGATCCTTACTTTCAGTTTTATAGCAGCAGATTCATGTGCCTTAGGCAGCCCTCACATCGGAAGTCCACAATCAAACAAGAAACGCTTTCCTCCGATATGGTGATGCCGAAAGTGGAATATAAACTTAATTAGCTCTATAACTACAGCAATCAAGGTATTCAAGACATTAATAGATCAATACAGCATTTTCACTTGGCTTATTTCACTTCTTACTACATCACAGCAGTGAACAAGCGGGTACTCAAATAACCGCGAGGGACGATGATTGCAATCAAGACACACCCGGATAACACGTTACATACACCCACTTTCAGAAGCGTGATAACATACCCCTTCCTACTCTGTTGTATGCAACAACCTTTCAAAGGCAACCCAAATGCCGAACCGGTCCATCCGTAACGGGTAGGAGGTCCCCGCGTGGAGCGTGACAGTGCCCACCGGCAGATTTACACCTTGCTACCCTCAACCCACTCCCATTTACGGTTGGGTAAGCCTCGACACCCAGGTTAACCAACTACATCGGTTTCCTGGTTCCCATATGCCAGTATGCATCCGGTACTGTTCGATACTTGTCCAGCATGGCCGCACACGGACGGTCCTCAACCGACACTAACAGGGCTACGCACGTGAGACCTCTGCTCACTGCATCCTATCCCCCCTGCTGGGTCTCATTTTCATAACTCAAGCCATTTTCTACCTTTTCTCATTCCGTGTAATAAATACTATCTCGCGAGTAGCTTCCAACCACTCGACTTCTACCGAGATCCTAAACATTAGCATGACATTCTCTACTCGTCGAGATTTTAAACTACCCAACCCTCCATAGGATTTAAAAAGGGCTATGCAAGTGGGATTTCAATCACCCTAACTCTAATGCATACATTTCAACCTAGACATAAGTGATACAAATGAAAAGCTTTATAAAAGGTACTTAAGTGCAAACCGGGGCTTGCCTGGTTGCGAGTTAAAGGGGAAGTCAGCTTCTGGTGGCAGGACGTCCAAGGGCTCCGGTGCGTCCTCAACTTCGGTCACTATTATGAAATGTAATAAAATACATGTGTAAGTATTAATGATTTGTATGAATTGAACTACTATTCATAGATATTGCTATTTAGGATCCCTAATTGGCTTTGGGATCTTTACAGTAGTTACTAGACTCCATAAGGATGATTTGAGCCAAATTTGGAGATATGTCATTGCACAATGTAGTCTTTAAGATTCCTACAAGTACAATGTTTCTCTGAATTTTGAGCCCAATTCAGGAGCTTTGACATAGATAATGGTGGAAGATCTGATTAGGGTAAGTCTCCATGGTTCTAACAAAATTTGTTTTACCATTTTTTGGAGCTACCATCAGAGAGATATGAATTTTTGAAGTTGGACAGGAGTTCTGAAAAAGCTTCTGTTTAAATTTGAATTTCCAACTAAAGGCTGAACTTGGGAAGGCAGTTTAGCCTACCAAATGATCTCCAATGAAGCCCAAATTTTTACTGAAGATCAGTAACTATTGAAAGGATTTTCTGCCCAAATTTGGGACTATTTCATAAGGAATTGCTCCTGTAATAAATCCCTAGAGGATTTATTAAAAACAATTCTACAGAAATTCCTGGGCATTATCATAGCCTAAAATTGGTTTCCCTGTGAAGTACTCCTCCTGACAATTCCAACAAAATTAGTCTCACTCCTTTTGGAGTTTTCTACACAAAGTTATGGGCTTGCAAAGATCAGCTAATTTCTGGAATTATTTCCCTAATAGAAACTTTAAATAATTGGAACTGGGCCCACTGTTTTAATTCGGACCAGTCAGATTTTGGCAACACTGGGGGCTACGGGGTTATTCCCGCGCAGCCGCACCAGATCCGGCGCCACAAGCCGATCCAGCGCCTTCCTGGTGCCACTGACAGGTGGGGCAGGCCCCCACCTTCTTCAACCTCGCGCCCGGCCGGCCTCCTCGCCGGAGAAGCGACCGTGCCTCGTCGGAAAGGCTGTCCCGTGCCTTAAACGGCTCAACCCTCGCCGCCTGTGCCTAAAACCCGACGAGGAACAATTTGGTGAGCTTGGTGGCGGTGCTAACTGGCCGGGAATACCTCCCCGACGGTGGCAGTAACTCGGGCGACTCCGGCGACGTGGTGTTCGCCCGGCAAGCCCGGAAACCGACCGCGGTTGGGTCCTACAGCACCACCGTGACCTGGGGAGCTCGGAACACTACCCTGATCCCTCGGAAAACGGCTGGAAACATGAGCTCACCGTGCGACCGAAGTGGTTCTTCCCCGCCGTGAGGAAAAACACGGAGAACTCTTCGGACTCTGCATGGTATTGCTTGCCGTTTGCTCGAGAAGGGTCGTCATGGCTTGGAGAACCTATGCCTACACTCTTGTGAGCCCCAACCCAATATGGCCCTGGAATTTCCCGTTTTCTTTCAACTCGGTTCCAAGGAACCCCCGGTGACAAACTTTGAATTCCGGCCAACCTAAGCTATGACCTAGCTCCAAACTGGGAGGACAGCAAGAAGGGTCGACAACGCACCTAGAACACCGTTTGGATGAGCGTGAACGAGTCTGAGGTGGCTGGTCGATGGTGCGGCGTTTTGGCGGCAAGCTGGAAAATGGAACGAGGAATTCATGCTCAGTTCTCGGGACCAGCACGAAGGAACGACAGGGGCTGTCATCAGAGAGGAACTAGAGGGCCTTGCGCACCTTCCTACGACCTCAACTGGTCGTTGACAACGTTGGAGTGGTGTCGATGACGGACAGGCGACGCGAAGCGACCGAGCGGCGGTCGAGGCTACTCGCACTGAGCAGGGAAAAGGGAAAACACGCCGGTGGACGGCCGAGAGAGCAAGGGGGGGTGTGCTGGGACTGTGGCACGCGCGGATGATCAAGTAGGCGGCAGAAACAGGAGGTGGCGCGGCACACCTCGGGCGTGGGTCGGAGACAGGAGCTGTCACGCCCAAGCTGTTCGACCGAATGAAGCAAAGGCGGTTGCTTTGCTGTGAAACTGACCACCGGGCCCCACTTCCCCCTTTGTTTATTCAAACTTTCTCTGATCTTTTCCATCCAGCAACTCAAAATTTAAGGCTAGACTTTCACCCCAAGGTAAGTTTGAATTTTCTTAATTCAAAGGGTTTGAATTCAGGTGTGAAATTTGGATGTGGTTTGATCATTTGAATTTGAAAAAGAGTTTGAATTCTCCACTTTGTATTGCCTCAAAAATATAGCAAACCAGTTCCAATTTTTCCAATTTTTGGCATGGCTGCTCATTCAAAGGTGGAGGACTCAGTTGTGAAACCAAATTTTGAAATTGAGGGGATTGGAATTTGAAATTGAATTTGAAATTCAGATTAGAGGGCTTTTCTTTTTAATCCCAAACAAATATTGAAACTCCTCCAAGTGAGCTGAAATTTGGAAGGTTGAATATTTGGACCATGAAGATCCAAGTTATGAATTTAGATCTCCATGTTTGGAAGTTTTGGGAAGTCTAAACCCTCACTTTGAACTTACACATTATAATTCAAAGTTTTAATTCCCCTCATTTTTCATAAGTGTACATGAGCTGAATTTTCTTGCTACCAATTTTGGGGATTTTACATCCCCCCCCTTAAAAAGAATCTCGTCCTGAGATTCCAAAGGAAAAGCAAAGTGGGGAAAACTTTACCAGGTATATGATGATAGCAAGTCCGGATAGTACGTTCGTAGATAGTCCTCTCTTTCCCATGTCGCCTCATCAGCGGTATGGTTACTCCACAAGACCTTGTAGAACCATAAGGTCCGGTTTCTTGTGGCACGAGTCTTTTCATCGATGATCCGGATTGGATACTCCGTGTACGTGAGGTCCGGTTGAAGAACTTCTATGTCTTCAGTGCGGATTTCAGCGGAGGGTTTGAGACACTTCCTCAGCTGAAAGATGTGGAAGACATTGTGAATCCCTGCGAGCGACGCTGGTAACTCCAGGCGATAGGCCACGGGTCCGCATCTTTCAATGACGACGAATGGACCAATGAACCGCGGCGCAAGTTTACCCTTCACTCCGAAACGGTGAACTCCCTTCATCGGTGACACATGGACATAAACATGGTCCCCGATGTCGAAGTGGAGAGGGCGGCGTCTTTTATCCGCATAGCTGTTCTGACGAGATTGAGCAGCCTTGAGATTGGCTTGTATTACTTGCACTCGTTCTTCAGCTTCATTCACAAATTCAATGCCGTAGATGACTCGCTCGCCGGACTCGCACCAGTTGAGAGGTGTGCGACATTTCCGGCCGTAGAGAGCTTCATACGGTGCCATCCTTATGCTAGCTTGATAGCCATTGTTGTAAGAAAACTCCGCCAACGGCAAATGATCGTCCCAATTCTTGCCGTGGTGGATGGCACAAGCGCGTAGCATGTCTTCAAGCACTTGATTCACCTGTTCAGTTTGACCATCTGTCTGCGGGTGATACGCGGAGCTTCGGATCAGTTTGGTCCCCAATGATGCGTGCAGCTGTTCCCAAAACCGAGAGACGAACAGCGCACCGCGATCTGAAATGATGGAGCGGGGAACACCGTGCAAACATAAGATCTTTGCAATGAACAGCTCTGCATATTGCTTGGCCACGTACTTTGTATGTACGGGGATGAAATGAGCCGACTTGGTTAGTCGATCGACTATCACCCAAATCGAGTCATGTTTGTGAGATATGAGAGGTAAACCAACAATGATATCCATGCTGATATCCTCCCACTTCCACGCCGGAATGTTTAATGGTTGCAGCTGTCCGGCTTTACGCATATGGTCAGCTTTCACACGCTGACACGTATCACATTCAGATACGTACTTTGCAATTTCTCTTTTCATCCGTGTCCACCAAAACCTGGTTTTCAGATCCTGGTACATCTTGTTGTTGCCCGGATGAATAGAATACTTGGACAAATGAGCCTCGTCCAAGATTTTCTTCTGAAGCTTCATGTCACGGGGTACCACTATTCGGTCTTTAAACCATAGAGTGTCGTGTTCATCTCTTCGGAAGCACTTCATTTCGCCATTCCCCATCCTTCTCCGAATGTGCGACATTCCCATGTCTTTCTTCTGAGCTTCCATAATATCCTCTCTTATGGTCGGGACGAGAGCAAGATTATACAATGCCCCATATGGAACCAAGTACAGACTCGGCTCCTCCTCTTCAAGTGGAGTGATGGACAGACTGTTGACATGGGATTTGCGGCTTAAGGCATCGGCAACCACGTTTGCCTTCCCGGGATGGTAGTGAATCTCGATCTCATAGTCTTTGATCAGTTCTAGCCATCTCTGTTGCCGCATATTCAACTCCTTTTGAGTGAATATATACTTTAGACTCTTGGGGTCGGTGTAGAGGTGCACTAAGTTCCCAAGCAAATAGTGCCTCCACATTTTTAAAGCCAACACCACAGCAGCAAGCTCAAGATCATGAGTCAGATAGTGCTGCTCGTGGTTACGGAGTTGATGTGAGCCATAGGCGACCACTCTTCCTCCTTGTATCAATACACAACCAAGCCCGATACCGGACGCATCACAATATACGTCGAATGGCTTGGTTGTATCCGGTTGAGCTAACACCGGGGCTGTTGTAAGATGCTTCACTAATGCCTGGAAAGCTTCTTCACAAGCTGAGCTCCAAACATATTTGATCCCCTTCTTCAACAGTTCAGTCATCGGTTTAGCAAGCTTGGAGAAATTTGGTATGAATCTCTGATAATATCCTGCTAACCCGAGGAAACTCCTGACTTCATGGACTGATGTGGGGGACTTCCATTTCAGCACTTGTTCGATCTTGCTTGGATCAACTGCAATGCCTTCTGCAGAAATTATATGACCAAGGAATGGCACTTGGCTGATCCAAAACTCGCACTTGCTGAACTTGGCATAAAGCTTATGGTCTCTTAATCGTTGAAGTACGATATGCAAGTGTTTGGCATGTTCTTCTTCAGACTTGGAGTAGACCAAGATGTCGTCTATGAACACCACCACAAACTTGTCCAACTCCAGCATAAACACTGAGTTCATAAGATACATGAAGTGTGCCGGGGCGTTGGTGAGACCAAAGGACATGACGAGGTATTCATACAACCCATATCTCGTCGAGAAGGCCGTCTTTGGAATATCTTCCGCTCGGATCTTGATTTGATGATATCCTGAGCGAAGATCCATCTTCGAAAATACACTCGCACCCACAAGTTGATCGACTAATATTGTAAAAGTCCCAAAAATGTGTATGAATAAAAACTAAAGTTTGAGTTCATATGTGTGGCAAAGACATGAAAAATGGGACTTGCTAAAACTTTTCTTCATGCAAGGTAATACATGGATGAACATCCAACATGAGGTTCACCTTTTTACTTAAAAGTGTTGGACCAATAAGGAGTTAAATACCTCTTTGCATGTGAGTTTAAAATTCAGATTTGAAAATTCAAAGTTCACACATATGGTGACCCAAAAACTTTGAATTAACATGCAGCCATATAGTTGAGTTTTTAGGGAAAAGGTTATCACCAACTTTTCAATTGTAGGGTGGTCTTAAAGGAGAGCTAAAGAGAAGAAATTGCAAATTCTAAACCAAATTCAGATTTAGTCTTTCAAATTCAAACTGAATTTGAAGAATTCAAATTCTAGCCCACCTTTTTAAAACTTAGCATTTTGGGAAGTGAAAAGAACAGCTTGAGAAGATATTTGGTGAAGAAATGGGGGGTGGGACCCACAGGTCATAGAGCTAAAGGAGGAGACTTACTCCCTAAATTTTGCTCTCGGTGGGAACTTTTCCCGAGCAGCTTGCGGGCGCCACCGAGCAGCTTGCCGGCGACAGCTCCTGCTGCCGGTCTCCATGCGCTGGCGCCCTGGGGTCGGTCCTGGCCGCGCCCCCAATGTGATCACGTGCCCCCCCCCCCCCCCCCCGGCCGAAGCAAGGCACAATTGCTTTCTTCTCCTCGCAAACAAACCGAGAGCCAAGCACCTCACCGGCGCTGCTCCACTGCTCCCTGTCTCCCAGCCAGCCCAGCGCCTCTCCGGCAGGCTCAAGAGTACACAGAGGTGCGCCAGGAGGTACTGATCCTCATCCCGTCGTCCTCCTGCTCTCCCCCGACGCCGGCTCGCTGGAATTCGATTTTTGGCACCGGCGCACGTATAGAACAGACCGTGTTTAATTCGTGAAATTCTCCCAAACTGATTGATCATACCTCCTACAATTCAAACCACAGCAACTAGATGCCCTAGCACCCTCCCACACCGAAAACCAAAGGAAACCGACCCTCCGATGCCCCGGGCGACGAGAAATCGTCGCCGGCGGCCAAAACTGCCAGGGTCCACGGTGACGACTAGGTTGCAGCCACTTTTTGCACAATTTGATCTCCGTTCCATGTTCCTAGAACCATAGGGATGCTGTAGGACATCGTAGTTGTAAAATCCCCAAAAGTGGTAGCAAGAAAATTCTGCTCATGTGCACTTATGAAAAATGAGGAGAATTAAAACTCTGAATTACAATGGGGTAAGTTCAAAGTGAGGGTTTAGACTTCCCAAAACTTCCAAACATGGAGATCTAAGTTCATAACTTGGATCTTCATAGTCCAAATATTCAACCTTCCAAATTTCAGCTCATTTGGAGGAGTTTTGATATTTGTTTGGAATTAAAAGGAGAAGCCCTCTAACCTTTATTTCAAATTCAGTTTCAAATTCCAATTCCCTCAATTTGAAAATTTGGTTTCACAAATGTGTTCTCCACCTTTTAATAAGCAGCCATGCCAAAAATTGGAAATTTTGGAGCTGGTTTGCTATACTTTTAAGGCAATATAAAGTGGAGAATTCAAACTCTTTTTCAAATTCAAATGATCAAACCCCATTCAAATTCTACACCAGAATTCAAACCAGTTGAATTCTGCAAATTCAAACATAACTTTGGGATGAAGTAAAGCTTTTAATGTGGAGTTGCTGGAGGGAAAAATATCAGAAAAATTTTACTAAACAAAGGGGGAAGTGGGGCCCAATTGTCAGCCACCTAAAGTAAACAACCGACTGTTTTCCCTCTCTCTCTCTGTTCCCGGTTGATCGCGGCGCGACGGCTCTCGGAAAAGCGCTCCCCCCGACGCCCTCACCGAGCCACCGAGCTGGTTCTCGCTGGCCGACGTCGGCGCGCGCGCGTGGGCGATAAGAGCGGCCGCCCGAGTACCCCAGCGCTACTTCTCCTCCTCCTCAGCTCGTGCAGCGCCGCGACCGTCTCATTTCCGCTGAACACCGCCGCTCAGCTCTCTCCGATCAACCACAGCCCTCCAAGCTCGATTGCTCGAGCGCTCCACAGCAAAGAGCATCGCCTGGACGTGCTCTAGCCCTTGCCAAAGCCCCTTTGAGGTTTGCCGGTCCGAACTGCTCGAGAAACGCGAATTTGCGCCAAAGCTTCAAGGTGGCCGGACCTCGCCGTTTCGGCTCTCCGTCGACAGCAGCAACCGGCCACCCTCTCCCCCGACTTCCTATACAAGAAAGGTGCGTGGACGTGTCCTGGTCGTGTAGCCGGAGGCGGTTTAGCGTTTGTTAGAACCGGTGGTGAGAATTTCACCGTTTCCCCAAACTGTACACCGACGGATAGAGCCGGGTCTAGCCAAAAATTCGTTGTGCTTGGGGTAGCTCCGCGCTACATGAGCTTACAGTAGCTCCAGCACAGGCTTGCGCATCTCCCCGAAGTTCTAGCAGCTCAAATGAGCAAGTAGAGATGTCGGGTATCGAGTTTTTGTCGCCGCCGGAGTTTTGCGGGCTCAGGTCGCCGGTGAGGTCCCATCTCCGGTGGGTTTCAGGGAGAGCGAGCTCTGGGTCGAGGATGTCCATGGGACACTGGTGCTGTTAGAGCCAACCCTAGCCTGAAAGACCCACTGTTGAGGGAGAGCGAGGTCGCCGAAGTAAGGTTCGACATGGTCGCCGGTGCAAGCACCGTCCCGGCCGTTGTCATCGGCTCCCGACCCCAACATCGTGTTCAGCACGGTGTAGAACTCACAGGCGGCGAGTTTGACAAAGTTTGGACCACAAGAACCCCGTCCCGGCGAGCCTCGCCGGCGTGCGCCGCCGCGGGAGGCGCGGGCAGCGCGAGGAAGACGAAGGGGGGGCCGGTCCCACCGGTCAGCCTCCGGGTTCGCGCGAGGATCGGTTTATGGCGCCGGATCTAGTGCGGCTGCGCGGGAATAACCCCGTAGCCCCCGGTGTTGCCGAAATCTCACTGGTCCGATTTAAAACAGTGGGCCCAGCCCGAATTATTTGAAGTTTCTATTAGAGAAATAATTTCAGGAATTAGCTGATCTTTGCAAGGCCATTACTTTGTGTAGAAAACTCCAAAAAGAGTGAGACCAATTTTGTTGGGTTCCTAATGAGGAGTACTTCACAGCGAAACCAAATTTTGACTATGAAAATACCCATGAATTTCTGTAGAATTGTTTTTAGTAAATCCTTTAGGGATTTATTACAGGAGCAATTCTTTATGAAATATTCCCAAATTTGGGTAGCAAATCCTCTTCATAGATACCGATCTCCAGTAAAAATTTGGGCTTCATTGGAGGTCATTTTCTAGGTCAAATTACCTTCTCAAGTTCAGCCTTTATTTGAAAATTCAAATTTAAACAGAAGCTTTTTCAGAACTCCTGTCTAAGTTCAAAAATTCATATCCCTCTGATGGTAGCTCCAAAAATGGTGAAACAAATTTTGTTAGAACCATGGAGACTTACCCTAATCAGATCTTCCACCATTAGCCATGTCAAAGCTCCTGATTTGGGCTCAAAATTTAGAGAAGCATTGTACTTGTAGGAATTTTAAATACTACATTGTGCAATGACATATCTCCAAATTTGGCTCAAATCATCCTTAGAGAGTCTAGTATCCACTGTAAAAATCCCAAAGCCAATTAAGGATTTTAAATAGCAGTAGCTATGAGTAGAAGTCTAATTCTTATAAATCCTTAATACTTATACATATATTTTATTACATTTCATAATAGTGACCGAAGTTGAGGATACGCCGGAGCCGTTGGACGTCCTCCCACCAGAAGCTGACTTTCCGTTTAACTCGCAACCAGGCAAGCCCCGGTTTGCACTTAAGTACCTTTTATAAAGTTTTTATTTGTATCATTTATGTCTAGGATGAATGTTTGCATTAGAGTTAGGGTGATTGAAACCCCACTTGCATAGCCTCTTTAAATCCTATAAAGGGTTGGGTAGTTTACAAACCAACGAGTAGAGAATGCCATGCTAATGTATAGGATCTCGGTAGAAGTCGAGTGGTTGGAAGCTACTCGCGAGATAGTACTTATCACACGGGAAGAAAAGAGGTAGATAATGGCTTGAGTTATGAAAATGAGACCCAGCAGGGGGGATAGGAAGCAGTGAGCAGAGGTCTCACGTGCGTAGCCCTGTTGGTGTCGGTTGAGGACCGTCCGTGTGCGGCCCTGCTGGACAAGTATCGAACAGTACCGGATGCATACTGGCATATGGGAACCAGGAAACCGATGTAATTGGTTAACCTGGGTGTCGAGGCTTACCCAACCGTAAATAGGAGTGGGTTGAGGGTAGCAAGGTGTAAATCTGCCGGTGGGCACAGTCACGCTCCACGCGGGGACCTCCTACCCGTTACGGATGGACCGGTTCGGCATTTGGGTTGCCTTTGAAAGGTTGTCACATACAACAGAGTAGGAAGGGGTGTGGAATCACGCTTCTGAAAGTGGGTGTATGTGACGTGTTATCCGGGTGTGTCTTGATTGCAATCACCGTCCCTCGCGGTTATTTGAGTACCCGCTTGTTCACTGCGCTGTGACGTAGTAAGAAGTGAAATAAGCCAACTGAAAATGTTGTATTGATCTTAATGTCTTGAATACCTTGATTGTTGTAGATATAGAGCTAATTAAGTTTATATTCCACTTTGGGCATCTCCACATCGGGGGAAAGCGTTTCTTGTTTGATTGTGGACTTCCGATGTGAGAGCTGTCTAAGGCACATGAACCTGCTGCTATAAAACTGAAAGTAAGGGTCAACTTATAGGCGTGTCTTTATTGCAAATTCCTTGTCCCATCTTACATATCCTTGCACGTAGAGTTCCATGCCTAGGGTTGACGGTTAAGACTTGCTGAGCCTTCGTGCTCACGGTTGCAATATTTGAGCTGTTTGCAGGTGAGAGGTATGAGGAAGGTTCCGAGGACGAGGCGATGCCCCCGTCGGGGTACACGGCCGAGCTGGAGCCATGCACGCCGCCGTGATCTCCGGTTCCATGCTGCTAGTGTGTAGCGTCCACGGGCTGGACGGCTGCACTTTTGCTTAGTTAGGGTTTGGGAGCAACTATGTATATAACTTCCGCTGTTAATTAGGTTTTGTAAAAGACTTCCGCTGTTTTATATCAAATAAAAGTTTGTATGTTATCCTTTATTCTTTTCGTGTGTGCTGTTGGGTGCCGCATCGCACGGCACCACCCTATGCGATTCCTGGAGTGGGTGAACCACGGGGTGGTCCCCACAGCCATGGTATCAGAGCCGCATTGGGAATAGCACACTCGAAAAGAGCTTATTTTGAAAATTTAGAAGTAGTCGAGTGAGGATTAGTCATTAAGCCCACATAAGGTCTATGATAGTACTAGTTATGATGGTGGAAAGCTAACTTATATGTTATACATTCTGTAACGACGCTCCGACGTCAGGTAAGAGGTAAGGTACGCCACCGTAGGCGGATCAATTACGGTAACTCGCCATACGAGTAATAGTATGGAAGGTTATACCGTGGCTTGGCACGTTAGTTAATATGAGTCTCTGAACTTCTCAATGGTTCTGAGAGCATATGAAAACACTGATCTCCAGCGTGCTTTAGGCAAAAGTGAGAATACCCCATCGTGTGGTAAGCAACACGATAGTATGCAACTCTTGAACGTTCAATGTTCAAAGGGCCATACGCAGCGCTCGCCATTGGCGTGCCTCAACGGTCATGAGGAAGTAGGTGGTATCCGTTGGGTTGATAAAATTCCCAACCGTGACGACCCGTTCGCGCTCTACTCGGGTTCCCCGTCGTGTGGTGTGAAAACACGAACATGTACCTTGAGACGTGGCTTGACTCAAGGATGATCCGTATGGCAATGATACGGACCGTATGTTTTTACTACGATATGGAACTGCCTGAAATGTCAAAAACCTTTGTGTGCACCATTATTGTGTGTTCTTCTGCAGGTACATTAACCACGTTAGTGCATGACGTGTAGAAACCGTTTGTGAGTGACGTCTTTAGTTCCACCATGTGACACGTATATGCCGGAATACCGGTTTAGGATTTCTCTTTGGTGAGGAAACGTAGTACCGACTGCATAAAAGTTTATTTTCAAAGAAAAGAGTCAAAATGAAGTTTAGGATTTCATTTAGGGGTTAGTAAACTCCTATATTGCTCTAAGAGTCAATTGGGAGTATAGGCTCAATTCCAAAAACTTAGGAACAATCCCCCCTGTTTTTGGCAGAAACTTTTGCTGAACTTGAACAGGGCATAACTTAGGATTGGTTGAACCAATGGAGGTGTGGGATACCCTTCTGGAAAGGTTTTGAAGTCCTCTACAATTTTTCTGTAGAGTTCCAGAACAAAATCTCCCTCCAATGGGATGAAAATCTAAGATGAGTAGGTACTGTCCAGAAACAGGGCAGACCAAATGCTCTCCGGAATTTTCTGTATTTCAACCAAAACACTTAGTTTCACAGTTTGACGTCCAGTGGCTGTTGTAAAACAGCGAGTTAGAGTCGAAGGGTTTATGCATTTGACATATCACTTCGAGTTAGTACATGTTTGGGTCCAATACAATAGCGAGGAATTACGCATGCTAACACACTTAACATCCCGTGGTGACCCCGATGGTCGAAATGAACTTTTAAACCCCTAAAGTTCAATACTTTGGAAC
This sequence comes from Neostapfia colusana, assembly GCA_030760725.1. Classification (NCBI taxonomy): domain Eukaryota; kingdom Viridiplantae; phylum Streptophyta; class Magnoliopsida; order Poales; family Poaceae; genus Neostapfia; species Neostapfia colusana. The sequence continues at coordinate 78,502,247 of JASWHV010000007.1, read as the reverse complement.
TCGATCATGGGACATGGTCCAGGGATGTATATGTTGCATAAAGTTTATAATTTATCCATATGTGTGTTTGTTATGCGCATTGTCTACGCCATTCTCGTATCACTATTGTATAGACTGGATGAAATAAACCAACATGTGCTGATCGTTTGAATGATGTGAATGCAGAATGGTGCGGACACGTTCAACGCAAGAGGAGGGAGGTCCGAGTCAAGTTCGTGGTGATGAGTCTCCACCTCCGGAGCAGACCACGACGCAGCAGCAACCACCTCCTCCACCGCCAGAACTTCCAAGGAATCTTGCGGAGGTTCTCGCCGCAGTGCTCGGCTCGCGCGACGAGCAAACCGAGTTACTGCGGATGTTGGTGCAGCAGAATGCGTCCCATCAGGGAGGACGCCAAGACAATGGGCAACGCCAGCCCCAACAAAGCTCGTATTCAGAATTCATGGCGACCCATCCACCGGTCTTCACGGAGGCCGAAGAACCTTTGGAGGCGGATAGCTTCATCCGCACTCTGGAGGCAAAGTTCGGGCTGCTACGATGCACCGAACATCAGAAGGCGCTGTACGCAGCGCAACAGCTTCAAGGGGAAGCCCGTACCTGGTGGGCGAACTACACCGCCTCCTTACCGGCTGGCCATGCCGTCACATGGATGGAGTTCCGGGAGGCGTTCCGCGCCTATCACATACCTCCCGGTGTGATGGAAATGAAGCTCCAGGAGTTCCTGGCACTACGACAAGGCGAGAGGAGTGCTCATGAGTACTCCAGGTTATTCAACCGGCTGGCGCAGTATGCGCCAGGATTTGTGGGCACGGAAGACAACAAGCGCAATGCGTTCTTCCGGGGCCTGAACTCCAAGATGAAGGTCCATCTCGCCCAGAGCAATCGCGGCACATTCAACGACCTAGTTAATGCCGCGATTCTACAGGAGAATGCTCAGCGCGAGCGCGGTTCTGACAAGAGGAAACGCAGCGCGCTGACGAGCAGCAGTGGTGGAACGCCACAGAAATACCGCGTGGTATATCGTTCACCATCCGGTCAGAGATGGCAGCCACCGGCGCGACCGCCTCAGTTTCGCGGCCGGCAATATAATGCGCCAGGCTTTCGACCGACGTATCCACCACAGCAACAGCAGCAGCAAAGGATGGTCCCGCGTGCGCCCCAGTTTCAACAGCGTGCACCGGGATTCCGTCCTCAAGTCGGCGGGACCCCGACACCTTACACGTGCTATACGTGTGGCCGTGTCAGGCACATTTCAAGAGACTGCCCCGAGCCGCGACAGGGCAGGGGTGCAGCACCATATCAGGGTGCTAATCAGCCCCGCAACCAGCCCAAGAAACCAGCACCAAAACCCGGCAACGTCCACCACTTAGCCATCGAAGACGTGCCGGAAGGCGAACCCGTCCTCGCGGGTACGTTCTCTTACCTAGATCATCCCGTAGTCATACTTTTTGACTCCGGTGCCACCCATAATTTCATAAGTCAGTCTTATGTTATTAAATATCAACTGCCTATCATTCCCACAAATAATTCATATTTGATATGTTCTCCGGGTGGGAAAATAACAGCTGATAGAATGGTCTATAGAGCACCATTACAGTTGGGTGGGAATCTATATCCGACTTCTCTAATCATATTAGAGAGTCAAAAACTTGATGTCATTTTAGGAATGTCATGGCTACATCGCCATGGTGCTGTTCTTAACATCATTCCACGTGTGGTTCGTTTAAACTCTCCACTTCATGAACCACATGTTCTTATTCTTGACCATTCGGTTCAAGAAACCCCAGCCACATATAACACGGAAGCCACGAAACTTGAGGATATTCGTGTGGTCCATGAATACCCGGATGTCTTTCCGGATGATCTTCCGGGTATGCCACCCGAAAGAGATGTCGAGTTCAAGATTGAACTTGTACATGGGACGACACCGATCTCACGGAGACCGTATAAGATGGCTCCGAATGAACTGGCTGAACTAAAGGAGCAGCTCAACGATTTGATGAAGAAAGGTTTCATTCGACCGAGTTCCTCACCATGGGGATGCTCGGCGCTGTTTGTGAAGAAGAAGGATGAAACCTTGAGGTTGTGTGTGGACTACCGACCTCTCAACGCTGTCACCATCAAGAATAAATATCCACTGCCCCGCATTGATATCCTCTTCGATCAACTTGTGGGTGCGAGTGTATTTTCCAAGATGGATCTTCGCTCCGGATATCATCAAATCAAGATCCGAGCGGAGGATATTCCAAAGACGGCCTTCTCGACGAGATATGGGTTGTATGAATACCTCGTCATGTCTTTTGGTCTCACCAACGCCCCGACACACTTCATGTATCTCATGAACTCAGTGTTCATGCCGGAGTTGGACAAGTTTGTGGTGGTGTTCATAGACGACATCTTGGTTTACTCCAAGACTAAAGAAGAACACGCCAAACACTTGCACATCGTACTTCAACGATTAAGAGACCATAAGCTTTATGCTAAATTCAGCAAGTGCGAGTTTTGGATCAGCCAAGTGCCATTCCTTGGTCACATTATTTCTGCAGAAGGCATTGCAGTTGATCCAAGCAAAATTGAACAAGTGCTGAAATGGAAGTCCCCCACATCAGTCCATGAAGTCAGGAGTTTCCTCGGGTTAGCAGGATATTATCGGAGATTCATACCAAATTTCTCCAAGCTTGCTAAGCCGATGACTGAACTGTTGAAAAAGGGGATCAAATATGTTTGGAACTCAGCTTGTGAAGAAGCTTTCCAAGCATTAGTGAAGCATCTTACTACAGCCCCGGTGTTAGCTCAGCCGGATACGACCAAGCCCTTCGACGTATATTGTGATGCGTCTGGCATCGGGCTTGGCTGTGTATTGATGCAAGGAGGAAGAGTGGTCGCCTATGGCTCACGTCAACTTCGTAACCACGAGCAGCACTATCCGACTCATGATCTTGGGCTCGCTGCTGTGGTATTGGCCTTGAAGATGTGGAGGCACTATTTGCTTGGGAACATAGTGCACCTCTACACCGACCACAAAAGTCTGAAATACATATTCACTCAAAAGGAGATGAATATGCGGCAACGGAGATGGCTAGAACTGATCAAAGACTATGAGATCGAGATTCACTACCACCCCGCTAAGGCAAACGTGGTTGCCGATGCCTTAAGCCGCAAATCCCATGTCAACAATCTGTCCATCACCCCACTTGAAGAGGGGGAGCCGAGTCTGTACTTGGTTCCATACGGGGCATTATATAATCTTGCTGTCATCCCAACCATAAGAGAGGAGATTATGGAAGCTCAGAAGAAAGACATGGGGATGTCGCACATTCGGAGAAGGATGGAGAATGGCGAAATGAAATGCTTCCGAAGAGATGAACACGACACTCTATGGTTTAAAGACCGTATAGTGGTACCCCGTGACATGAAGCTTCGGAAGAAAATCTTGGACGAGGCTCATTTGTCCAAGTATTCTATTCATCCGGGCAGCAACAAGATGTACCAGGATCTGAAAACCAGGTTTTGGTGGACACGGATGAAGAGAGAGATCGCCAAATACGCATCCGAATGTGATACGTGTCGGCAGGTGAAAGCCGACCATATGCGTAAAGCCGGACAGCTGCAACCATTGAACATTCCGGCGTGGAAGTGGGAGGATATCAGCATGGACTTCATAGTCGGGTTACCTCTCACGTCTCACAAGCATGACTCGATTTGGGTGATAGTCGATCGACTAACCAAGTCGGCTCATTTTATCCCCGTACATACAAAGTACGTGGCCAAGCAATATGCGGAGCTTTATATTGCAAGAATCTTATGCTTGCACGGTGTTCCCCGCTCCATTATTTCAGATCGCGGTGCGCTGTTTGTCTCTCGGTTTTGGGAACAGCTGCACGCATCATTGGGGACCAAACTGATCCGAAGCTCCGCGTATCACCCGCAGACAGATGGTCAAACTGAACGGGTGAATCAAGTGCTTGAAGACATGCTACGCGCGTGTGCCATCCACCACGGCAAGAATTGGGACGATCATTTGCCGTTGGCGGAGTTTTCTTACAACAATGGCTATCAAGCTAGCGTCAAGATGGCGCCGTATGAAGCTCTCTACGGCCGGAAATGCCGCACACCTCTCAAATGGTGCGAGTCCGGCGAGCGAGTCATCTACGGCATTGAACTTGTGAATGAAGCTGAAGAACGAGTGCGAGTAATACAAGCCAATCTCAAGGCTGCTCAATCTCGTCAGAAGAGCTATGCGGATAAGAGACGCCGCCCTCTCCACTTCGACATCGGGGACCATGTTTATGTCCGTGTGTCTCCGATGAAGGGAGTTCATCGTTTCGGAGTGAAGGGTAAACTTGCGCCGCGGTTCATTGGTCCGTTCACCGTCATTGAAAGATGCGGACCCGTGGCCTATCGCCTGGAGTTACCAGCGTCTCTCGCAGGCATTCACAATGTCTTCCACATCTCTCAGCTGCGGAAGTGCCTCAAACCCTCAGCTGAAATCCGCACAGAAGACATAGAAGTTCTTCAACCGGACCTCACGTACACGGAGTATCCAATCCGGATCATCGATGAAAAGACTCGTGCCACAAGAAACCGGACCTTATGGTTCTACAAGGTCTTGTGGAGTAACCATACCGCTGATGAGGCGACATGGGAAAGCGAGGATTATCTACGCACGTATTATCCGGACTTGATATCATCATATACCCGGTAAGGTTTTCCCCACTTTGCTTTTCCTTTGGAATCTCGGGACGAGATTCTTTTTAAGGGGGGAGGGATGTAAAATCCCCAAAAGTGGTAGCAAGAAAATTCTGCTCATGTGCACTTATAAAAAATGAGGAGAATTAAAACTTTGAATTACAATGGGGTAAGTTCAAAGTGAGGGTTTAGACTTCCCAAAACTTCCAAACATGGAGATCTAAGTTCATAACTTGGATCTTCATAGTCCAAATATTCAACCTTCCAAATTTCAGCTCATTTGGAGGAGTTTTGATATTTGTTTGGAATTAAAAGGAGAAGCCCTCTAACCTTTATTTCAAATTCAGTTTCAAATTCTAATTCCCTCAATTTGAAAATTTGGTTTCACAAATGTGTTCTCCACCTTTTAATAAGCAGCCATGCCAAAAATTGGAAATTTTGGAGCTGGTTTGCTATACTTTTAAGGCAATATAAAGTGGAGAATTCAAACTCTTTTTCAAATTCAAATGATCAAACCCCATTCAAATTCTACACCAGAATTCAAACCAGTTGAATTCTGCAAATTCAAACATAACTTTGGGATGAAGTAAAGCTTTTAATGTGGAGTTGCTTGAGGGAAAAATATCAGAAAAGTTTTACTAAACAAAGGGGGAAGTGGGGCCCAATTGTCAGCCACCTAAAGCAAACAACCGACTGTTTTCCCTCTCTCTCTCTGTTCCCGGTTGATCGCGGCGCGACAGCTCTCGGAAAAGCGCTCCCCCCGACGCCCTCACCGAGCCACCGAGCTGGTTCTCGCTGGCCGACGTCGGCGCGCGCGCGTGGGCGATAAGAGCGGCCGCCCGAGTACCCCAGCGCTACTTCTCCTCCTCCTCAGCTCGTGCAGCGCCGCGACCGTCTCATTTCCGCTGAACACCGCCGCTCAGCTCTCTCCGATCGACCACAGCCCTCCAAGCTCGATTGCTCGAGCGCTGCACAGCAAAGAGCATCGCCTGGACGTGCTCTAGCCCTTGCCAAAGCCCCTTTGAGGTTTGCCGGTCCGAACTGCTCGAGAAACGCGAATTTGCGCCAAAGCTTCAAGGTGGCCGGACCTCGCCGTTTCGGCTCTCCGTCGACAGCAGCAACCGGCCACCCTCTCCCCCGACTTCCTATACAAGAAAGGTGCGTGGACATGTCCTGGTCGTGTAGCCGGAGGCGGTTTAGCGTTTGTTAGAACCGGTGGTGAGAATTTCACCGTTTCCCCAAACTGTACACCGACGGATAGAGCCGGGTCTAGCCAAAAATTCGTTGTGCTTGGGGTAGCTCCGCGCTAGATGAGCTTACAGTAGCTCCAGCACAGGCTTGCGCATCTCCCCGAAGTTCTAGCAGCTCAAATGAGCAAGTAGAGATGTCGGGTATCGAGTTTTTGTCGCCGCCGGAGTTTTGCGGGCTCAGGTCGCCGGTGAGGTCCCATCTCCGGTGGGTTTCAGGGAGAGCGAGCTCTGGGTCGAGGATGTCCATGGGACACTGGTGCTGTTAGAGCCAACCCTAGCCTGAAAGACCCACTGTTGAGGGAGAGCAAGGTCGCCGAAGTAAGGTTCGACATGGTCGCCGGTGCAAGCACCGTCCCGGCCGTTGTCATCGGCTCCCGACCCCACCATCGTGTTCAGCACGGTGTAGAACTCACAGGCGGCGAGTTTGACAAAGTTTGGACCACAAGAACCCCGTCCCGGCGAGCCTCGCCGGCGTGCGCCGCCGCGGGAGGCGCGGGCAGCGCGAGGAAGACGAAGGGGGGGGGGGGGGGCGGTCCCACCGGTCAGCCTCCGGGTTCGCGCGAGGATCGGTTTATGGCGCCGGATCTAGTGCGGCTGCGCGGGAATAACCCAGTAGCCCCCGGTGTTGCCGAAATCTCACTGGTCCGATTTAAAACAGTGGGCCCAGCCCAAATTATTTGAAGTTTCTATTAGAGAAATAATTTCAGGAATTAGCTGATCTTTGCAAGGCCATTACTTTGTGTAGAAAACTCCAAAAAGAGTGAGACCAATTTTGTTGGGTTCCTCATGAGGAGTACTTCACAGAGAAACCAAATTTTGACTATGAAAATACCCAGGAATTTCTGTAGAATTGTTTTTAGTAAATCCTTTAGGGATTTATTACAGGAGCAATTCTTTATGAAATATTTCCAAATTTGGGTAGAAAATCCTCTTCATAGATACTGATCTCCAGTAAAAATTTGGGCTTCATTGGAGGTCATTTGCTAGGTCAAATTACCTTCTCAAGTTCAGCCTTTATTTGAAAATTCAAATTTAAACAGAAGCTTTTTCAGAACTCCTGTCTAAGTTCAAAAATTCATATCCCTCTGATGGTAGCTCCAAAAATGGTGAAACAAATTTTGTTAGAACCGGAGACTTACCCTAATCAGATCTTCCACCATTAGCCATGTCAAAGCTCCTGATTTGGGCTCAAAATTTAGAGAAGCATTGTACTTGTTGGAATTTTAAATACTACATTGTGCAATGACATATCTCCAAATTTGGCTCAAATCATCCTTAGAGAGTCTAGTATCCACTGTAAAAATCCCAAAGCCAATTAAGGATTTTAAATAGCAGTAGCTATGAGTAGAAGTCTAATTCTTATAAATCCTTAATACTTATACATATATTTTATTACATTTCATAATAGTGACCGAAGTTGAGGATACGCCGGAGCCGTTGGACGTCCTCCCACCAGAAGCTGACTTTCCGTTTAACTCGCAACCAGGCAAGCCCCGGTTTGCACTTAAGTACCTTTTATAAAGTTTTTATTTGTATCATTTATGTCTAGGATGAATGTTTGCATTAGAGTTAGGGTGATTGAAACCCCACTTGCATAGCCTCTTTAAATCCTATAAAGGGTTGGGTAGTTTACAAACCAACGAGTAGAGAATGCCATGCTAATGTATAGGATCTCGGTAGAAGTCGAGTGGTTGGAAGCTACTCGCGAGATAGTACTTATCACACGGGAAGAAAAGAGGTAGATAATGGCTTGAGTTATGAAAATGAGACCCAGCAGGGGGGATAGGAAGCAGTGAGCAGAGGTCTCACGTGCGTAGCCCTGTTGGTGTCGGTTGAGGACCGTCCGTGTGCGGCCCTTCTGGACAAGTATCGAACAGTACCGGATGCATACTGGCATATGGAAACCAGGAAACCGATGTAATTGGTTAACCTGGGTGTCGAGGCTTACCCAACCGTAAATAGGAGTGGGTTGAGGGTAGCAAGGTGTAAATCTGCCGGTGGGCACAGTCACGCTCCACGCGGGGACCTCCTACCCGTTACGGATGGACCGGTTCGGCATTTGGGTTGCCTTTGAAAGGTTGTCACATACAACAGAGTAGGAAGGGGTGTGGAATCACGCTTCTGAAAGTTGGTGTATGTGACGTGTTAGCCGGGTGTGTCTTGATTGCAATCACCGTCCCTCGCGGTTATTTGAGTACCCGCTTGTTCACTGCGCTGTGACGTAGTAAGAAGTGAAATAAGCCAACTGAAAATGTTGTATTGATCTTAATGTCTTGAATACCTTGATTGTTGTAGATATAGAGCTAATTAAGTTTATATTCCACTTTGGGCATCTCCACATCGGGGGAAAGCGTTTCTTGTTTGATTGTGGACTTCCAATGTGAGAGCTGTCTAAGGCACATGAACCTGCTGCTATAAAACTGAAAGTAAGGGTCAACTTATAGGCGTGTCTTTATCGCAAATTCCTTGTCCCATCTTACATATCCTTGCACGTAGAGTTCCATGCCTAGGGTTGATGGTTAAGACTTGCTGAGCCTTCGTGCTCACGGTTGCAATATTTGAGCTGTTTGCAGGTGAGAGGTATGAGGAAGGTTCCGAGGACGAGGCGATGCCCCCGTCGGGGTACACGGCCGAGCTGGAGCCATGCACGCCGCCGTGATCTCCGGTTCCATGCTGCTAGTCTGTAGCGTCCCCGGGCTGGACGGCTGCACTTTTGCTTAGTTAGGGTTTGGGAGCAACTATGTATATAACTTCCGCTGTTAATTAGGTTTTGTAAAAGACTTCCGCTGTTTTATATCAAATAAAAGTTTGTATGTTATCCGTTATTCTTTTCGTGTGTGCTGTTGGGTGCCGCATCGCACGGCACCACCCTATGCGATTCCTGGAGTGGGTGAACCACGGGGTGGTCCCCACAGTAGTTCGCCGGGAGATGCCTTGGACATGCTGGAATGCATCCATGTCGAGCTCCCGAGCCGCCCCGCCGGTGCCGACCCACCTACAGCCGTTTTCACGCGGGAAACCTTGCCCGGCAGCTGCGCCACGTTCCCAGGAGCATGAAGGGCGAAACCGGAGCTCGTTTGGTGGAGAAATGAGAGAGAACGAGCCATGCCAAGTTTTCTGCCGGTGTGCACCCGCGGACTCTGGCGGCAGGTTGAAGAAGCACCTGACCCGTTGGCCCCACGTGCGACTGTTCTGTTTAAAATCAAACAGATAGTTGTTCAAACTTGTAAAATGCATAACTTGGTGTAGGAAGCTCCAAAAACAGTGAGATAAATTTTGTTGGACTCCTCTAAGAGTGTACTATCCAGAGGTACAACCCAATAATTATGAAAACCCCTGGTTTTCGCTCATTAATTCATAGAAAGAAAAGATTGTGGGAATTTTTCCAGGAGTTCTGTTTATTGGAAAATCCCCAAATTTTGGCAGGAGAGTCTTCCAAAAATACTTGAACTCCAATAAAATTTTCAGAAGCATTGGACCTCATTTGCTTGGCCAAATGTGGTGTTAATTCCTTATGTCTCTGAAAATGGGAAAAATAAACAGAGGTCAATTTCAGAATTTTTCCCCAAACTTTAGAACCTCATAACTCTTGCTAGGAATCCCCAATTTAGTGATTCAAATTGGGTTGGATTCATATTGAATAGCTCTGTCCAAATCTACAACCCAATTTGTATGAAACGCATTATTTAATTCTGGAAAATTCTTGGAAAGTTTTCTGAAAAAGAATTATTGAGGGAGTTTGGGTTATACAAAAATACCTAAATTTTGCCAGAATATTCTTTAGCATATTGTTGACCTTCTAGCAAATTTTCAGCTCATTTGGAGATCATTTGAGGAGGAATTTGCTAAATGAAAACTACTGTGCTCAAAGGAGTCCAGAAACATTTTCAGAAAATGTTTCTCACCTCAAAAATCTATTCTGAGCAATCAATAGCTCCACAAATCATAGGAAAATTTAGGCAAGCTCTCTGGGACATACTTGAAATTGTAGTTCACTTAATTGGGCATGAAAATGCACATTACTACAGAGTTAATTCTTTTGAGTACAAATACTTAATGAATTGTTCTGGGAGAACTACCCAAGTAAAAGGGCTGAATTTTGGATCAGATGACTTTCATGTGATCAAGAACTCACATGTAAATTTTCAGCCCAAGATGATTCCTGGAACTCCCTGTTCTTGTTCTCCATACTTGTGTATATGTGGGAATACATAAGAGATGTTGTGAGAATTATGGGGAGGACACAATATGACTCCACATTAGCTGCAATTCGGCAAGCTAAATCCTTAGGTAGTATAGAACCTGCTGTAAAAGTTTTGAGGCCATTGGAGTTCTTGTTCTTCAGTTGCACTCAAATCCTTTCAGCTTATCTATTATGTTCATTACGGAACATGATTAGTGTATAGCTAAAGCCTTTAGGACAAATTAGTTTATTTCTGTTCTTTTCACAACAGAGGCAAACCAAGCCATGCTTGGCTTTTTCTACACAACCTCTGTTACTAAGAGATTAATTCTATAACTTCTTTCCATTACATTCTATAAAACATGTGCATATGCATCTCAATAGGAACCACAACGAAGGGGACTCAAAGGAGTGATTCATCGAAGTGGATCAAGCTCCGGAGAGTCAAGGGTGGATCTGCAAGGATACTAACTGCTTATATACGACTACCCTGCAAAACAGGCAAGCTCCGGTTTGCATTTAACAGCTGTTAAGTTTTTACTTTGTATTCATCTTTGGTTAAGATTTGAACTGTGCATTAGGTCTAGTGTTTGATACTCCTCTTGCATAGCCAAATGACCCATGGAGTATTGGGTAGGTGTCTTTCACCGTGTAGAACTGCCATGCTTAAGTACGGTTCGGTAGAAGTCGAGTGGTGAGATGCTACTCGCGGATTTAGGAACAACAGGGGCATACGGGATTGGTTCGTAATTGAATTAGCAAGTTAAAGTTGAGACCGGAAGGTTGTAGGAGCAGCAGGGCATAGGGGCCTGGGTGCTGTAGACTTGTCCGTGTCAGTCAAGGACCGATCCGTATGCGGCCCTGTTGAACAAGTTTGAGTTGTGTACCGGACTCATGCTGGCTATATGGGACCCAGTAAACCGATGTACCTCGGGAAGCTGTCGTTGGGACTTTTCGGGTCGCCTCAGGCGGACGGCCGGTGTGCAGTATGTGGGGAATATTCTCATGGCATCTCACGTCGGAAGGTGCACCATGAGAGTAGCTACTGTACGGGGCGACTTGATCGATTCAACGGGGGTGAAATGGGGGAAAGGCTGCCACGTACGACGTCAGTGACGGTTGTTGTAGGCAACGTCGAGTACGGGCGTACGTGTCGTGTAGTCCGGGTGTTATTGATTCGAATCACCGTCGCTCGCAGAATGGACCGAGCATACTTGTTCTCACAGTCGTGACGTAGTAAGAACTTGCATGAGAAAGGAACTAATCATCTTGATGTGAAGTATTATTCTACCTTGTATTGGAGCTTGATGAATAGGCTAGTGCAAACTCGATTCTTTTATGCCATGAGCAATTTACATCGGGGGAAAGCGTTTCTTGTTTGATTGTGGACTCCCGATGTGGCGTGCCCAGGGTTACTTAAAATGCTGCATTTAATATCTGAAAGTAAGGATTCACTTTTAGGCGAGTTTAATTATGCTTACGCCATACTATGTTAGGTTCATAACCTCACTTAGAGTTTCATGTTTAGGGTGACGATTAAGTCTTGCTGAGCGTTATGCTCACGGATGCTATCCGAATTGTTTTGCAGGTAATTGACTCTATGCTTATGAGAAGGGATGCCGATGAGACTCGGGAACCTCCGAGTGCTTACTCAAAGAGCATCCTCGCCGCTGCAGATTGATCTTCGTGTTGCTAGTAAGAAACATCCGCGGGCTGGACCATTTCTTTGTTGCTAGTTTAGACATGAGTCGTGAGAGTGATAGTCTTCCGCTGTAGTTTACTCTGATATACTTAATTGTAAAACAATCTTGTACGCTTACGCAAACTATTTATGTAATATGATGTGTGTTCATCGACCTGTGTGCTGTTGGGTGCCGCATAACACGGCACCACCCGACGAGGTCCTGTGGGGCCGTCTCAGCGTGGTACCAGAGCTGCGTTGGGAACAGAGCACGGATTGAGCATCATATTATGTCAAAAACATAGGACACGGTGAGATAACGGTACTAGGCCCACAGAAGGACTATTATTAGCATAATATGAAGGTGGCAAACTAACCTATTTGTTATGTCGGAAAATCGTGCATCTCGGGACGTCTATGTCTTGGGGGTGCACGTATGCGCTGTCCACCAGTGCGCACAAGCTGAAGGGTGGAGCCTCACGGGTGGCAGGTAACCCGACTCGCTTTAGTATCCTCTACGACTCTTCATGTCGTTTGGGGTATTCGAGCAGCGTCTGTCCCAGGCGTGCGTGGTGCAATCTGGGAGACCCCGTCACGTGGTCAGTAACGTGAACACATAGCTCAAGGCGTGTTTGGCTTGAGAACACCTGGGCGAGTGATGACGGCCGGGTGTACGAACTGTTTGGATACCGGGTTCGGTGTGCAGCCGGGCCTGATGATTGAGTGTGGCTTATGTAGGTACTAACCACGAAAACCTTAGTGCGTGTAGAACACGTTTGCGAGTGACCGTTTTAGTGCCACCTAATGATACGTGTATGCCGGTGTAATCCGGTTAGGTTTTTCTTTGGTGAGGCAACGTAGTACCGTCATATGTCTTACGGTGCATCATCACCGTACTACACTGGATAGTATTCTTACCTATGAAGAAATCATTCATGACTAACTTCCAAACTAAAAATGGATGTGATAAAGCACATATTAGTTACTGAGCTCTTCGTTTGAACTAAGTTCAAAGAAGAGACTTGTTAGGCTTCTTTTGATCTCAAAGACAGAGTGCTCTGTTCAGACAGAAATTTTTCTGGTCTTTAACAGAGCGTAACTTTGATTAGCTTGACCAAATGGAGGTTTTTGATACAGTTCTGGAAATGTTATTAAGTTCTCTACAACTTTTGTGTAGAACTCCAGAGCCAAATCCGACACCAACATGGTTGAATGTCCAGATGGATGCAAACTGTTCAAAAACAGAGCAGCTGCAAACTTCTCTGGATGTTTCTGTAAATTGGCCATAACATTCTGTAGAAAAATCTCTAGGGGTCAGATTATATACCGTAGGAAAGGTTATGAAATTTGCAACGATTTTGTAGTTCATAGTTTGTTCAGAATTTTACCCCATTTGTATGTAAAACTGTGGTGAAAACGACCACATACAAAGGAGGTGCTGGCAAAATTTGCCCAGAAATTCTGTCAACTTTGAACGATCATAACTTCTGGTTAAGGGATGATCCAGAGGCATGTCAATACTCGTTGGAAAGATACGGAAGTTAACTTTAACTTTGGTATTCAACTTGAGTTATGAAAATGCTAATAACTGGATCAAATTCTGGGTTAAGTACAGAAAGGTCTGTTCTGTACAGAATGTGGGACTGAATATGTTGGCTTTATAAAGATGTGTAAACATGAAATTTTGTTATGCTTTCATAAAGTTTTAGCATGTTCATGTTTTACATACTTTCACATACTGCTGCGATCATGTTTTGACCCCCCTCAAAAAAATTATCTTTGTGCAATATGGTGCGTACTCATTCTCCGAGTAGGGTTGATAGTTCTCGCCAAGACGGTGATGACTCGACTCCACCATGGGCACCGCCATCAACGGTATGGGCGGATGTCATGGCTCAGATGGTCGAGTCAAGTCAAGAGAACACAAGACTACTCCAATCCTTGGTACAACAGGGGCTTACTCCAGCATGCACAACAGGACGTTCCACCTCGGAACGCCTACTTGGATTTCTTGGTGACACAACCGCCAATCTTCACAGAAGCCCATGAACCAGTGGAAGCTGATCAATGGCTTCGAGTTATGGAGTCCAAGTTTGGGGTGTTTGAGTGCGACGAATATCAGAAGGCATCATTTGCAGCTCAACAGCTCCATGGAGCCGCCGGAAATTGGTGGTTCGCTTATCTTGCCACCATTCCGGAAGGTCATCAAGTGGAATGGACGGAATTTCGTGAAGCATTCCGGGCTCGTCACATTCCTATGGGTTTTATTAAGGCCCAACAGCAAGAATTCAGAAACTTGAAGCAGGGGGGCATGAGTGTCCTTGATTATGTCCGAAGATTCAACCTTCTGGCACAATATGCTCCTGCTTATGCGACGAGCGAAGCTGCAATGTGTGACTACTTTTTCTATGGCTTTAGTGCCATACTAAAAGAGAAGTTAGCTTTGTTCAATCAAGGCAGTTACACCGAGTGGATCAGTGCTGCTCTGCTGCAAGAACAAGCGACACTTGAGTGTCAAGCAGAGAAGAGGGACCGGGATGATGTGCAAGAAGACACACCAGTTGTTCCTCGCAAATACCGTGTGGTGTATCACACACCATCCGATGAAATATGGCAATCACCAGTGAGATCAAGTCCGTACAGATTTCCTGCTCAAGAATCTTGTCTTGAAGCAACACCTTTGCCGCAGCAACGAATGACACCTGTGACATCATTGCTGCAGCCGAGTACATCAACTCCTCAACCACAAGTCGATGAAGAACCGGGGAAACCTCCGTGTTCTTATTGCCACCGTTTGGGCATTTTAGGCAGGAATGCCGAGAGAAGTTGGTGAACAACAGACAGCCATCATCATCAGGTGGTATGCCGCCACCTGCTCCAGTCAACATAACAGCATTACAATCCGGGAGTGTGCAACATCTTGCTATTGAGGATGTCCCGGAGGGAGCACCGGTGTTAGCGGGCATGTTTACTCTCAAGGACGTGCCCGTGTTGGTACTTTTTAATTCAGGTGCAACCCACAATTTTATCAGCAAAACATGCGTGGATCAGCACCAATTATCCACCAATACTCCCACAACGAGTTTTCTTATACGATAACCGGGAGGAAATATCTCTGCCAATCAGATTGTGTCCCGAGCAGCTTTGTGTTTGGGAGGAAAAATATACCCAACATCGCTGATTATGTTGGATACGCAGAAGATAGACATCATATTAGGGATGTCTTGGTTAAATCGTCACGGTGCCATTCTCAATATCGGTAACCGGACTGTCCAGATTGACTCGCCGATTCACGGACAGCACACGCTGTTCTTAGACAGCGAAGATCCAGATATGGTAGAGGCCTACCACACGGAAGCACTGAAGCTTGATGATATTCTGGTGGTACGTGATTATCCCGACGTATTTCCCGATGACTTACCGGGCATGCCGCCCGAACGAGACGTCGAGTTCAAGATTGAACTGGCGCCGGGAACGACGCCTATCTCACGAAGGCCTTAGAAGATGGCACCTAATGAGATAGCGGAGTTGAAAGAGCAACTGAATGAACTCATGAGCAAGGGTTTCATACGACCAAGTTCTTCACCTTGGGGTTGCTCAGCGCTGTTCGTTAAGAAGAAGGACGAAACACTACGGCTATGTGTTGATTATCGTCCTCTAAATGCTGTCACGATCAAGAACAAGTATCCTTTGCCCCGCATCAACATCCTGTTTGATCAACTTGTGGGTGCAAAGGTATTTTCGAAGATGGATCTTCGGTCGGGCTATCATCAAATCAAGATCCGACCGGAGGACATACCGAAGACAGCTTTCTCGACGAGATACGGACTCTACGAGTACCTCGTCATGTCATTTGGGCTAACCAACGCTTCGGCACACTTTATGTATTTGATGAATTCGGTATTCATGCCGGAGCTAGACAATTTCGTCGTGGTATTCATCGACGACATTTTGGTTTACTCCAAATCTGAAGAAGAGCATGCTGAACATTTGCGCATTGTGCTACAACGGTTGCGGGAGCACCAATTATATGCCAAGTGCAGCAAGTGCGAATTTTGGATTGATCAAGTGCCTTTCCTAGGCCATATTATTTCAGCAGAAGGTATTGCCGTGGACCCCAGCAAGATTGAACAAGTGCTGAAGTGGGAATCTCCCAAATCTGTCCACGAGGTCCAAAGTTTCCTAGGTTTAGCGGGGTATTATCGGAGGTTTATTCCGAGCTTCTCAAGGATTGCTAAACCAATGATGGAGCTGCTGAAGAAGGGCACTAAATACATGTGGGATGCAGCATGTGAAGCCGCATTCAAAACTTTGGTGAAACATCTCACCACAGCTCCAGTTCTTGCTCAGCCGGACACAACGAAGCCATTTGATGTATACTGTGATGCATCCGGCATCGGTATCGGCTGCGTTCTGATGCAAGAAGGGCGTGTAGTTGCCTATGGGTCTCGTCAACTGCGAAACCACGAGCAGCATTATCCAACTCAGGATCTTGAGCTTGCTGCTGTGGTGTTGGCATTGAAGATGTGGAGGCATTACCTGCTTGGTAATCTTGTTCACCTCTACACCGACCATAAAAGCTTGAAGTATATCTTCACGCAGAAGGAGCTGAATATGAGACAACGAAGATAGTTGCAGCTCATAAGAAATTATGAAATTGAGATCCACTATCACCCGGGAAAAGCCAACGTGGTTGCCGACGCGCTTAGTCGGAGAGCCCACATTCACAACTTAGCAGTTACTGAGTTGGAAGATGAAGAACCCAGCCTCCGTGTCATTCCGTATGGCGCGCTTTATAATCTCGCGCTCATTCCAACAATCCGTGAAGAGATTGTTGAGGCTCAAAGAAGAGACAGAGGTATGTCTCACATACGGAGAAGAGTAGACAACGGAGAGGTGAAATGTTTCCGGAAGGATGAGAACGGTACAATATGGTTTAATGACCGTATAGTGGTACCGCGCTATATGAAACTCCGGAAGAAAATCTTGGATGAAGCCCACCTGTCGAAGTTTTCCATTCATCCCGAAGTAACAAGATGTACCAAGATTTGAAACAGAAATTTTGGTGGACGAGGATGGAGAGGGAGATTGCTAAATACGTATCCGAATGCGATACGTGTAGACGGGTCAAGGCTGATCATATGCGGAAATCCGGACCGCTACAACCTTTGAAGATCCCGGCGTGGAAATGGGAGGATGTGAGTATGGAGTTCATCGTCGGATTACCGATCACATCCAGGAAGCATGACTCGATATGGGTGATCGTCGACCGGTTGACAAAGTCGGCTCATTTCATACCGGTGAACACTCATTATCGAGCAAGGCAATATGCGGAGTTATTCATCTCCAGAATTATTTGCATACATGGTGTCCCAAAGACCATCATTTCAGATCGAGGTGCGCTGTTTGTTGCTCGGTTTTGGGAGCAGCTGCATGCCTCGTTGGGCACCAAGCTGATTAGAAGCTCCGCATATCACCCTCAAACCGATGGACAAACCGAGAGGGTGAACCAAGTACTTGAGGACATGTTGAGAGCGTGTGCCATCCACCACGGTAGGAATTGGGATGATCACCTACCGCTGGCGGAGTTTTCATATAACAACGATTATCAAGCGAGTATTAAAATGGCACCATATGAAGCTCTCTACGGCCGGAAGTTTCGCACACCATTGAATTGGTGTGAGTCCGGCGAAAGAGTTCTGTTTGGGATTGATCTTGTCAACGACGCCGAAGACCGAGTTCGGTTGATACAAGAGAACTTAAAGGCTGCACAATCCCGACAGAAGAGCTACGCGGATCAGAGGCGTAGGCCATTACATTTTGACGTCGGAGAACACGTTTATCTTCGTGTATCCCCGATGAAGGGAATTCACCAGTTCGGTGTAAAGGGGAAGCTCGCTCCCCGTTTTATTGGTCCTTTTGCTATCACGGAGAAGTGCGGACCCGTAGCCTACCGGCTGGAATTACCGGCAAGTCTAGCAGGTGTTCATGATGTATTTCATGTTTCACAGCTGCGGAAGTGCCTCAAATTCACCGCTGCTGTTTGCATTGAGGACATCGACGAATTGAAACCAGACCTGACCTACACCGAGCGACCGGTTCAGATTTTGGATGAAAAGACCCGGGTAACCCGGAACCGGACGATCAGATTCTTCAAGGTGCTGTGGAGTAATCACACCACGGAAGAGGCGACGTGGAAAAGTGAAGATTATCTCCGCACCAACTACCCAGAACTTTTATCTTTGTACAGTTTGTAATTACCTCTCCCGTCTCGTTCCTCTTTTGTAATCTCGGGACGAGATTCTTTTAAGGGGGGAGGAATGTAAAAGTCCAAAAAATGTGTATGAATAAAAACTAAAGTTTGAGTTCATATGTGTGGCAAAGACATGAAAAATGGGACTTGCTAAAACTTTACTTCATGCAAGGTAATACATGGATGAACATCCAACATGAGGTTCACCTTTCTACTTAAAAGTGTTGGACCAATAAGGAGTTAAATACCTCTTTGCATGTGAGTTTAAAATTCAGAATTGAAAATTCAAAGTTCACACATATGGTGACCCAAAAACTTTGAATTAACATGCAGCCATATAGTTGAGTTTTTAGGGAAAAGGTTATCACCAACTTTTCAATTGTAGGGTGGTCTTAAAGGAGATCTAAAGAGAAGAAATTGCAAATTCTAAACCAAATTCAGATTTAGTCTTGCAAATTCAAACTGAATTTGAAGGATTCAAATTCTAGCCCACCTTTTTAAAACTTAGCATTTTGGGGAGTGAAAAGATCAGCTTGAGAAGATATTTGGTGAAGAAATGGGGGGTGGGACCCACAGATCATAGAGCTAAAGGAGGAGACTTACTCCCTAAGTTTTGCTCTTGGTGGGAACTTTTCCCGAGCAGCTTGCGAGCGCCACCGAGCAGCTTGCCGGCGACAGCTCCTGCTGCCGGTCTCCACGCGCTGGCGCCCTGGGGTCTGTCCTGGCCGCGCCCCCAACGTGATCACGTGCCCCCCCGGCCGAAGCAAGGCACAATTGCTTTCTTCTCCTCGCAAACAAACCGAGAGCCGAGCACCTCACCGGCGCTGCTCCACTGCTCCCTGTCTCCCGGCCAGCCCAGCGCCTCTCCGGCAGGCTCAAGAGGCCACAGAGGTGCGCCAGGAGGTACTGATCCTCATCCCGCTGTCCTCCTGCTCTCCCCCGACGCCGGCTCACCGGAATTCGATTTTTGGCACCGGCGCACGTATAGAACAGACCGTGTTTAATTCGTGAAATTCTCCCAAACCGATTGATCATACCTCCTACAATTCAAACCACAGCAACTAGATGCCCTAGCGCCCTCCCACGCCGAAAACCAAATGAAACCGACCCTCTGATGCCCCGGGCGACGAGAAATCGTCGCCGGCGGCCAAAACTGCCATGGTCCACGGTGACGACTAAGTTGCAGCCACTTTCTGCACAATTTGATCTCCGTTCCATGTTCCTAGAACCATAGGGATGCTGTAGGACATCGTAGTTCGCCGGGAGGTGCCTTGGACACGCTGGAACACGTCCATGTCGAGCTCCCGAGCCGCCCCGCCGGTGCCGACCCACCTACAGCCGTTTTCACGCGGGGAAACCTTGCCCGGCAGCTGCGCCACGTTCCCAGGAGCATGTAGGGCGAAACCGGAGCTCGTTTGGTGGAGAAATGAGAGAGAACGAGCCATGCCAAGTTTTCTGCCGGTGTGCACCCGCGGGCTCTGGCGGGAGGTTGAAGAAGCACCTGACCCGTGGGCCCCACGTGCGACTGTTCTGTTTAAAATCAAACAGAGAGTTGTTCAAATTTTCAGAAGCATTGGACCTAATTTGCTTGGCCAAATGTGGTGTTAATTCCTTATGTCTCTGAAAATGGGAAAAATAAACAGAGGTCAATTTCAGAATTTTTCCCCAAACCTTAGAACCTCATAACTCTTGCTAGGAATCCCCAAATTTAGTGATTCAAATTGGGTTGGATTCATATTGAATAGCTCTGTCCAAATCTACAACCCAATTTGTATGAAACGCATTATTTAATCCTGGAAAATTCTTGGAAAGTTTTCTGAAAAAGAATTATTGATGGAGTTTGGGTTATCTAAAAATACCTAAATTTTGCAAGAATATTCTTTAGCATATTGTTGACCTTCTAGCAAATTTTCAGCTCATTTGGAGATCATTTGAGGAGGAATTTGCTAAATGAAAACTACTGTGCTCAAAGGAGTCCAGAAACATTTTCAGAAAATGTTTCTCACCTCAAAAATCTATTCTGAGCAATCCATAGCTCCAAAAATCATAGGAAAGTTTAGGCAAGCTCTCTGGGACATACTTGAAATTGTAGTTCACTTAATTGGGCATGAAAATGCACATTACTACAGAGTTAATTCTTTTGAGTACAAATACTTAAAGAATTGTTCTGGGAGAACTACCCAAGTAAAAGGGCTGAATTTTGGATCAGATGACTGTCATGTGATCAAGAACTCACATGTAAATTTTCAGCCCAAGATGAGTCCTGGAACTCCCTGTTCTTGTTCTCCATACTTGTGTATATGTGGGAATACATAAGAGATGTTGTGAGAATTATGGGGAGGACACAATATGACTCCACATTAGCTGCAATTTGGCAAGCTAAATCCTTTGTTAGTATAGAACCTGCTGTAAAAGTTTTGAGGCCATTGGAGTTCTTGTTCTTCAGTTGCACTCAAATCCTTTCAGCTTATCTATTATGTTCATTACGGAACATGATTAGTGTATAGCTAAAGCCTTTAGGACAAATTAGTTTATTTCTGTTCTTTGCACAACAGAGGCAAACCAAGCCATGTTTGGCTTTTTCTACACAACCTCTGTTACTAAGAGATTAATTCTATAACTTCTTTCCATTACATTCTATAAAACATGTGCATATGCATCTCAATAGGAACCACAACGAAGGGGACTCAAAGGAGTGATTCATCGAAGTGGATCAAGCTCCGGAGAGTCAAGGGTGGATCTGCAAGGATACTAACTGCTTATATACGACTACCCTGCAAAACAGGCAAGCTCCGGTTTGCATTTAACAGCTGTTAAGTTTTTACTTTGTATTCACCTTTGGTTAAGATTTGAACTGTGCATTAGGTCTAGTGTTTGATAATCCTCTTGCATAGCCAAATGACCCATGGAGTATTGGGTAGGTGTCTTTCACCGTGTAGAACTGCCATGCTTAAGTACAGTTCGGTAGAAGTCGAGTGGTGAGATGCTACTCGCAGATTTAGGAACAACAGGGGCATACGGGATTGGTTCGTAATTGAATTAGCAAGCTAAAGTTGAGACCGGAAGGTTGTAGGAGCAGCAGGACATTGGGGCCTGGGTGCTGTAGACTTGTACGTGTCAGTCAAGGACCGATCCGTATGCGGCCCTGTTGAACAAGTTTGAGTTGTGTACCGGACTCATGCTGGCTATATGGGACCCAGTAAACCGATGTACCTCGGGAAGCTGTCGTTGGGACTTTTCGGGTTGCCTCAGGCGGATGGCCGGTGTGCAGTATGTGGGGAATATTCTCATGACATCTCACGTCGGAAGGTGCACCATGAGAGTAGCTACTGTACGGGGCGACTTGATCGATTCAGCGGGGGTGAAACGGGGGAAAGGCTGCCACGTACGACGTCAGTGACGGTTGTTGTAGGCAACGTCGAGTACGGGCGTACGTGTTGTGTAGTCCGGGTGTTATTGATTCGAATCACAGCCGCTCGCGGAATAGACCGAGCATACTTGTTCTCACAGTCATGACGTAGTAAGAACTTACACGAGAAAGGAACTAATCATCTTGATGTGAAGTATTATTCTACCTTGTATTGGAGCTTGATGAATAGGCTAGTGCAAACTCGATTCTTTTATGCCATGAGCAATTTACATCGGGGGAAAGCGTTTCTTGTTTGATTGTGGACTCCCGATGTGGCGTGCCCAGGGTTACTTAAAATGCTGCATTTAATATCTGAAAGTAAGGATTCACTTTTAGGCGAGTTTAATTATGCTTACGCCATCCTATGTTAGGTTCATAAGCTCACTTAGAGTTTCATGTTTAGGGTGACGGTTAAGTCTTGTTGAGCGTTATGCTCACGGATGCTATCCGAGTTGTTTTGCAGGTAATTGACTCTATGCTTATGAGAAGGGATGCCGATGAGACTCGGGAACCTCCGAGTGCTTACTCAAAGAGCATCCTCGCCGCTGCAGATTGATCTTCGTGTTGCTAGTAAGAAACGTCCGCGGGCTGGACCGTTTCTTTGTTGCTAGTTTAGACATGAGTCGTGAGAGTGATAGTCTTCCGCTGTAGTTTACTCTGATATACTTAATTGTAAAACAATCTTGTACGCTTCCGCAAACTATTTATGTAATATGATGTGTGTTCATCGATCCGTGTGCTGTTGGGTGCCGCATAACACGGCACCACCCGACGAGGTCCTGTGGGGCCGTCTCAAATATATCGATGCGGGGCAGTGGATATTTATTCTTGATGGTGACGGCCTTGAGAGGTCGGTAGTCCACACACAACCTCAAGGTTTCATCCTTCTTCTTCACAAACAGCGCCGAGCATCCCCATGGTGAGGAACTCAGTCGAATGAAACCCTTCTTCATTAGATCGTTGAGCTGCTCTTTCAGTTCATCCAGCTCGTTCGGAGCCATCTTGTATGGTCTCCGTGATATTGGCGTCGTCCCAGGTACAAGTTCAATCTTGAACTCGACATCTCTTTTGGGTGGCATGCCCGGAAGATCATCCGGAAAGACATCCGGGTATTCACGGACCACACGAATATCCTCAAGTTTCGTGACTTCCGTGTTATAGGTGGCTGGAGCTTCTTGAACCGAACGGTCAAGAATAAGAACATGTGGTTCATGAAGTCGAGAGTTTAAACGAACCACACGTGGAATGATGTCAAGAACAGCACCATGGCGATGTAGCCATGACATTCCTAAAATGACATCAAGTTTTTGACTCTCTAACATGATCAGAGAAGTCGGATATAGATTCCCACCCAACTGTAATGGTGCTCTATAGACCATTCTATCAGCTGTTATTTTCCCACCCGGAGAACATATCAAATATGAATTATTTGTGGGAATGATAGGCAGTTGATATTTAATAACATAAGACTGACTTATGAAATTATGGGTGCCACCGGAGTCAAAAAGTATGACTACGGGATGATCTAGGTAAGAGAGCGTACCCGCGAGGATGGGTTCGCCTTCCGGCACGTCTTCGATAGCTAAGTGGTGGACGTTGCCGGGTTTTGGTACTGGTTTCTTGGGCTGGTTGCGGGGCTGATTAGCACCCTGATATGGTGCTGCACTCCTGCCCTGTCGCGGCTCGGGGCAGTCTCTTGAAATGTGCCTGACACGGCCACACGTGTAGCACGTGTAAGGTGTCAGGGTCCCGCCGACTTGAGGACGGAATCCCGGTGCACGCTGTTGAAACTGGGGCGCACGCGAGACCCTCCTTTGCTGCTGCTGTTGCTGTGGTGGATACGTCGGTTGAAAGCCCGGCGCATTATATTGCCGACAGCGAAACTGAGGCGGTCGCGCCGGTGGCTGCCATCTCTGACCGGATGGTGAGCGATACACCACGCGGTATTTCTGTGATGTCCCACCACTGCTGCTCGTCAGCGTGCTGCGTTTCCTCTTTTCAGAACCGCGCTCGCGCTGAGCATTCTCTTGTAGAATCGCGGCATTAACGAGGTCGTTGAATGTGCCGCGATTGCTTTGGGCGAGATGGACCTTCATCTTGGAATTCAGGCCCCGGAAGAAAGCATTACGCGTGTTGTCTTCCGTCCCCACAAATCCTGGCGCATACTGCGCCAGCTTGTTGAATAACCTGGAGTACTCATGAGCATTCCTCTCGCCCTGTCGTAGCACCAGGAACTCCTGGAGCTTCATTTCCATCACACCGGGAGGTATGTGATAGGCGCGGAACGCCTCCCAGAACTCCGTCCATGTGACGGCATGTCCAGCCGGTAAGGAGGCGGTGTAGTTCGCCCACCAGGTACCGGCTTCTCCTTGAAGCTATTGCGCTGCGTACAGCGCCTTCTGATGTTCGGTGCATCGTAGCAGCCCGAACTTTGCCTCCAGAGTGCGGATAGAGCTGTCCGCCTCCAAAGGTTCTTCGGCCTCCGTGAAGACCGATGGATGGGTCGTCATGAATTCTGAATATGAACTTTGTTGGGGCTGGCGTTGCCCATTGTCTTGGCGTCCTCCCTGATGGGACGCATTTTGCTGGACTAGCATCCGCAGCAACTCGGTTTGCTCGTCGCGCGAGCCGAGCACTGCGGTGAGAACCTCCGCCAGGTTCCTTGGGAGTTCTGGCGGTGGAGGAGGTGGTTGCTGCTGCGTCGTAGTTTGCTACGGAGGTGGAGACTCAACACCACGAACTTGACTCAGACCTCCCTCCTCTTGCGTTGAACGTGTCCGCACCATTCTGCATTCAGACCATTCAAACGATCAGCATATGTTGGTTTATTTCATCCAGTCTATACAATAGTAGTGCGAGAATGGGATAAACAATGTGCATAACAATCACACATATGGATAAAGTATAAACTTTATGCACTATATACATCCCTGGACCGTGTCACACGATCGAGTTCCAAAGTATTGAACTTTATGGGTTTAAAAGTTCTTTTGGACCATCGGGGTCACCACGGGATATTAAGTGTGTTAGCATGCGTAATTCCTCGCTATTGTATTGGACCCAAACATGTACTAACTCGAAGTGATGTGTCAAATGCATAAACCCTTCGAATCCAACTCGCTGTTTTACAATAGCCACTGGACGTCAAACGGTGAAACTAAGTGTTTTGGTTGAAACACAGAAAATTCCAGAGAGCATTTGGTCTGCCCTGTTTCTGAACAGTATCTATTCATCTGAGATTTCCATCCCTTTGGAGGGAGATTTTGTTCTGGAACTCTACAGAAAAGTTGTAGAGGACTTCAAAACCTTTCCAGAATGGTATCTCACACCTCCATCGGTTCAACCAATCCTAAGTTATGCCCTGTTCAAGTTCAGCAAAATTTCTGCCAAAAACAGGGGAGATTATTCCTAAGTTTTTGAGATTGAACCTATACTCCCAATTGACTCTTAGTTCAATATAGGAGTTTACTAACCCCTAAATGGATTCCTAAACTTCGTTTTGACTCTTTTCTTTGAAAACAACTTTTATGCAGTCTGTACTACGTTTCCTCACCAAAGAAAAATCCTAAACCGGTATTCCGGCATATACGTATCAAATGGTGGAACTAAAATCGTCACTCACAAACGGTTTCTACACGTCATGCACTAACGTGGTTAATGTACCTACAGAAAAACACACAATAATGGTGCACACAAGGGTTTTAGCATTTCAGGCAGTTCCATATCATAATAAAGACATACTGGCCGTATCATTGCCATACGGATCGTCGTTGAGTCAAGCCACGTCTCAAGGTACATGGTCGTGTTTTCACACCACACGACGGGGAACCCGAGTAGAGCGCGAATGGGTCATCACGGTTGGTAATTTTATCAACCCAACGGATACCTCCTACTGCCTCATGACCGTTGAGGCATGCCGATGGCGAGCGTTGCATATGGCCCTTTGAACATTGAACGTTGAAGAGTTGCATACTATCGTGTTGCTTACCACACAATGGGGTACTCTCACTTTTGCCTAAAGCACGCTGGACATCAGCGTTTTCATATGCTCTCAGGACCATATAGAGGTCCAGAGACTCATATTAACTACCGTGCCAATCCACGGTATACCATCCCATACTATTACTCGTATGCTGAGTTACCGCAATTGATCCACCTGCGGTGGCGTACCTTACCTCTTACCTGACGTCGGAGCGTCGTTACAGAATGTATAACACATAAGTTAGCTTTTCCACCTTAGTGAGTACTACTATCATAGACCTTATGTGGGCTTAATGACTAATCCTCACCCGACTACTTCTAAGTTTTCAAAATAGGCTCTTTTCGAGCATGCTATTCCTAATGCGGCTCTGATACCATGACTGTGGGGACCACCCCGTGGTTCACCCACTCCATGATCGCATAGGGTGGTGCCGTGCGATGCGGCACCTAACAGCACACACGAAAAGATTAAAGAACAACATACAAACTATTATTTGATATAAAACAGCGGAAGTCTTTTTACAAAACCTATTCATACAGCGGAAGTAATATACATATATGGCCTCTCATCCTAGCTATGCAAAAGTGCAGCTGTCCAGCCCGAGGACGCTACACGCTAGCAGAAAGGAACCGGAGAATCACGGCAGCATGTAGGGCTCCAGCTCGGCCGTGTACCCCGACGGGGGCATCGCCTCGTCCTCGGAACCTTCCTCATAACTCTCACCTGCACACAGCTCAAATATTGCAACCGTGAGCACGAAGGCTCAGCAAGTCTTAACCGTCAACCCTAGGCATGGAACTCTACGTGCAAGGATGTGTAAGGTAGGAAAGGACTTTGCAATAAAGACACACCTATAAGTTGATCCTTACTTTCAGTTTTATAGCAACAGATTCATGTGCCTTAGGCAGCCCTCACATCGGAAGTCCACAATCAAACAAGAAACGCTTTCCTCCGATGTGGTGATGCCCAAAGTGGAATATAAACTTAATTAGCTCTATAACTACAGCAATCAAGGTATTCAAGACATTAATAGATCAATACAGCATTTTCACTTGGCTTATTTCACTTCTTACTACGTCACAGCGCAGTGAACAAGCGGGTACTCAAATAACCGCGAGGGACGGTGATTGTAATCAAGACACACCGGGATAACACGTTACATACACCCACTTTCAGAAGCGTGATTCTACACCCCTTCCTACTCTGTTGTATGCAACAACCTTTCAAAGGCAACCCAAATGCCGAACCGGTCCATCCGTAACAGGTAGGAGGTCCCCGCGTGGAGCGTGACTGTTCCCACCGGCAGATTTACACCTTGCTACTCCTATTTACGGTTGGGTAAGTCTCGGCACCCAGGTTAACCAATTACATCGGTTTCCTGGTTCCCATATGCCAGTATGCATCCGGTACTGTTCGATACTTGTCCAGCAGGGCCGCACACGGACGGTCCTCAACCGACACCAACAGGGCTACGCACGTGAGACCTCTGCTCACTGCATCCTATCCCCCGTGCTGGGTCTCATTTTCATAACTCAAGCCATTTTCTACCTCTTCTCATTCCGTGTAATAAATACTATCTCGCAAGTAGCTTCCAACCACTCGACTTCTACCGAGATCCTAAACATCAGCATGGCATTCTCTACTCGTCGAGATTTTTAACTACCCAACCCTCCATAGGATTTAAAAGGGCTATGCAAGTGGAGTTTCAATCACACTAACTCTAATGCATACATTTCGACATAGGCATAAGTGATACAAATGAAAAGCTTTATAAAAAGTTACTTAAGTGCAAACCGGGGCTTGCCTGGTTGCGAGTTAAAGGGGAAGTCAGCTTCTGGTGGCAGGATGTCCAAGGGCTCCGGTGCGTCCTCAACTTCGGTCACTATTATGAAATGTAATAAAATACATGTGTAATTATTAATGATTTGTAAGAATTGAACTACTATTCATAGCTATTGCTATTTAGGATCCTTAATTGGCTTTGGGATCTTTACAGTAGTTACTAGACTCCCTAAGGATGATTTGAGCCAAATTTGGAGATGTGTCATTGCACAATGTAGTCTTTAAGATTCCTACAGGTACAATGCTTCTCTGAATTTTGAGCCCAATTCAGGAGCTTTGACATAGCTAATGGTGGAAGATCTGATTAGGGTAAGTCTCCATGGTTCTAACAAAATTTTTTTACCATTTTTGGAGCTACCATCAGAGAGATATGAATTTTTAAAGTTGGACAGGAGTTCTGAAAAAGCTTCTGTTTAAATTTGAATTTCCAACTAAAGGCTGAACTTGGGAAGGCAGTTTAGCCTAGCAAATGATCTCCAATGAAGCCCAAATTTTTACTGAAGATCAGTAACTATTGAAAGGATTTTCTGCCCAAATTTGGGACTATTTCATAAGGAATTGCTCCTGTAATAAATCCCTAGACGATTTAGTAAAAACAATTGTACAGAAATTCCTGGGCATTATCATAGCCTAAAATTGGTTTCTCTGTGAAGTACTCCTCCTGAGGATTTCAACAAAATTGGTCTCACTCCTTTTGGAGTTTTCTACACAAAGTTATGGGCTTGCAAAGATCAGCTAATTTCTGGAATTATTTCCCTAATAGAAACTTCAAATAATTGGAACTGGGCCCACTGTTTCAATTCGGACCAGTCAGATTTTAGCAACACTGGGGGCTACGGGGTTATTCCCGCGCAGCCACACCAGATCCGGAGCCACAAGCCGATCCGGTGCCTTCCTGGTGCCACAGACAGGTGGGGCAGGCCCCCACCTTCTTCAACCTCGCGCCCGACCGGCCTCCTCGCCGGAGAAGCGACCGTGCCTCGTCGGAACGGCTATCCCGTGCCTTAAACGGCTCAACCCTCGCCGCCTGTGCCTAAAACTCGACGAGGAACACTTTGGTGAGCTCGGTGGCGGCGCTAACTGGCCGGGAATACCTCCCCGACGGTGGCAGTAACTCGGGCGACTCCGGCGACGTGGTGTTCGCCCGGCAAGCCCAGAAACCTATCGCGGTTGGGTCCTACAGCAACACCGTGACCTGGGGAGCTCGGAACACTACCCTGATCCCTCGGAAAACGGCTGGAAACATGAGCTCACCGTGCAACCGAAGTGGTTCTTCCCCGCCGTGAGGAAAAACACGGAGAACTCTTCGGACTCTGCATGGTATTGCTTGCCGTTTGCTCGAGAAGGGTCGTCATGGCTTGGAGAACTTATGCCTGCACTCTTGTGAGCCCCAACCCAATATGGCCCTGGAATTTCCCGTTTTCTTTGAACTCAGTTCCAAGGAACCGCCGGTGACAAACTTCGAATTCCGGCCAACCTAGGCTATGACCTTGCTCCAAATTGGGAGGACAGCAAGAAGGGTCGACAACGCACCTAGAACACCGGTTGGATGAGCGTGAACGAGTCTGAGGTGGCCGGTCGACGGTGCGGCGTCTTGGCGGCAAGCTGGAAAATGGAACGAGGAATTCATGCTCAGTTCTCGGGACCAGACCGAAGGAACGACAGGGGCTGTTGTCAGAGAGGAACTAGAGGGCCTTGTGCACCTTCCTACGACCTGAACCGGTCATTGACAACATCGGAGTGGTGTCGATGACGGACAGGCGACGCGAAGCGATCGAGCGGCAGTCGAGGCTACTCGCACTGAGCAGAGAAAAGGGAAAACACGTCGGTGGACGGCCGAGAGAGCAAGGGGTGGTGTGCTGGGACTGTGGCACGCGCGGATGATCAAGTAGGCGGCAGAAACAGGAGGTGGCGTGGCACACCTCGGGCGTGGGTTGGAGACGGGAGCTGTCGCGCCCCTGCTGTTCGACCGAATGAAGCAAAGGCGGTTGCTTTGCTGTGAAACTGACCACCGGACCCCACATCCCCCTTTGTTTATTCAAACTTTCTCTGATCTTTTCCATCCAGCAACTCAAAATTTAAGGCTAGACTTTTACCCCAAGTTAAGTTTGAATTTGCTGAATTCAAAGGGTTTGAATTCAGGTGTGAAATTTGGATGTGGTTTGATCATTTGAATTTGAAAAGAGTTTGAATTCTCCACTTTGTATTGCCTCAAAAATATAGAAAACCAGCTCAAAAGTTTCCAATTTTTGGCATGGCTGCTCATTCAAAGGTGGAGAACTCGGTTGTGAAACCAAATTTTGAAATTGAGGGGATTGGAATTTGAAACTGAATTTGAAATTCAGATTAGAGGGCTTTTCTTTTTAATCCCAAACAAATAACCTCCAAATGAGCTGAAATTTGGAAGGTTGAATATTTGGACCATGAAGATCCAAGTTATGAATTTAGATCTCCATGTTTGGAAGTTTTGGGAAGTCTAAACCCTCACTTTGAACTTACACCATTATAATTCAAAGTTTTAATCCCCTCATTTTTCATAAGTGTACATGAGCTGAATTTTCTTGCTACCACTTTTGGGGATTTTACACCCTCCATAGCTCTCATGTGTAGTTGGCAGAAACACGACATGGTGTTGCGGGCTGCCACTTGCCACATTTCCTCCGGCTGTCTACCTCTCACTGTGACGGTGAACGGTGTCCAACAAGGTGGCGTGGGTCCTGCAGGAACTTCAACATGGACGGTCCACGTCTTGTTCCCCTCGTCGCCTTCTTTCTTGGTGAAATACTGCAGCGTCTCCACATACCCAAAATATTGAAGCATTTGCTTCAACACTTCCGGATACCCACTGCGGTGAGAACAGTGGGATACCACCCACTCGTTCTCCAATTGTCTATCCGCTGTCATCGGTAGAAACATATTTGAAAAATGTCAAATATTCATTTCAACAGTAATTCATTGAGTTATAACATTAAAACATGTCATTGAACTCATAAAACTTGGAACACAACTCAAACATAGAACAATTTGATTGCTGGTCTGCTGCCCAAACTGACAGCCCTGACCAGTTTCCGTTTCAACCTGATTTAGACCATGCTAAAAGCAAATCCAATTCTGGAGCTCAACATCAAGTTAAAGCTAACTTCAATAGATTTCCAGAAAGTATTTACTTGTCCTAAGATCTGTCCTGGTTCAAAAGTTATGAGATGTCAAAGTTGACAGAATTTCTGGAGAAAATTGGACAGCACCTCCCTGCTTGAGGTTCTGATTTGATCCAAGAATTCCAGTTAATTCTACAATAAATTTGACAACACTTTCTGTTACAAAGTTGTAACCCATATCATGAACTTTTCAGATGTACCTCATTTTCTATTTTTGGATTTTGATGCAGGAAGTTATGCTCAATTTACAGAGAGTTACAGAGAGTACATTGCTCTGACCTGTTTTCTTGACAGTTTCAACTCTACTGTATTTTCGACTGGTTAAGGGATGAAACACCTATGGACATCAATAGAAAAGTTGTAAAGATCTTGCAAGGCTTTCCATATTTGTATCATATGACCCCGACCTCGAAAGAACTCAACCTCTAACCTCTGATTAAGTTCAGCCTTGTTTCAGCTGAAAACAGAGGAAGGAGTTACCTCAAAGTTTTAGTACTCAGGGTTAAAACCTTCAATTTTTATACTGAGGTTGCTCATTTAGTGGAGTGTGATGTCAATGTGTCACCAGTTCATGTCGGTACTACGTTCCTCACAAAGAAAAACCTGTACCGGACTTAGCCGGCTTCGTTAGTTCAGTGGCACTAAACGTCTCTCGCACATGTATGCTACTCGTCTACCGATTCGTAGTTAGACTACCTGCGAATAACTCACACAATCATCAGACTCGGCTGCACACCGAGCCCGGTCCCAATACAGCTCATACGCCCGTCCGTCATCACTCGCACGGATGTTCTCAAGCCAAACACGCCTTGAGCTACGTGTTCACGTTACTGACCACGTGACGGGGTCTCCCAAACTTGCCCGTAGCACGCCAGGGAAGGGCGTTGCTCGAATACCCCAAACGGCATGAAGAGTCATAGAGGATATTAAAGCGGGCCGGGTTACCTGCCACCCGTGGGGCTCCACCCTTCAGCTTGTGCGCACTGGTGGACAGCGCTTACGTGCATCCCCCAAGACATAGAACGTCCCGAGATGCACAATTTTCTGACATATCACATAAGTTAGTATTGCCACTTTGTATACCCTAATAATATCCTTATATGGGCTACTACTTGTTCCTCACCGAGTTTTTGAAAAAGATGACCTTTTTAGTGCATTAAACCTCAAGCGAGCTCTGATACCACGCTGACAGGGCCCCAAGGCCTCGTCGAGCCAGGATCACGCCGAGGGGTGCTGCGTTGCACAACACCGGATAACGCACATCAAAGATACAAATCGGAAGCAATGTTTTATTACATAAACGAGTTTATGAACATTTTTACAACAAAATACGTTCAGTCTACACTCACAGGTGTAGACTACGCATCGAGTTCAGTTTCAGCCCATGAATATGTTCCCGTTAGCATACACGCACACTAACACGGCGGCGTGCACGACTACGACTCGACGAGGTTTCCCTCTTGGGGTTCTGTATACTCCTCAGGAGTCCCTTCCTCATAACACCCTGCAAAAGCTTCAAACACAAGCGGTGATCATGATGGCTCAGCAAGTCTAACCCATCTCTCCTATAAATGAAACTTCTAGATGAGGGATTACAGGGTACATGATGTAAATAAGTTGCAAAGGACTCGCCTAATTATTTGTACCTTACTTTCAGGTTTTAGCAGCAAGTTGTAGAGAACCTCACGCTAAGGCACATGAGAGATCCGCAATCAAACAAGAAATGTATTTCTCTCATGTACTTTTCCCAAGGTCGAAAAGAACTTTAATTAGATCTAAGCTACAGCAAGTCATTAACAATCAATATATAGCTTTCAATTAGCAACTTTTACATGACTCTAGCCTGTTCTTTCTACGTCACGGTACAGTGAACAAGTGGTACTCACTGAACATGAGGGATGGCAATTATAATCGATATACACCTGCAGGGTTACCCGAATAACCCGTCACGTATGCCCGTACTTGATGTTGCATACAGCAACCATCATGGACGTCATACGCAACCACCTTTCATTCATCAGCCAAATGTTGAACCGGTCATATCATCCCGAACAAAAGGTCTCTGCGTGTGCATCTGCAGTGCCGCCAGCCGATTTACACCTCAAGCTCTCAACCTACCCTCTGGAAGACAAGCAATGCATCAGTACCTAGCTACCCGAATTACATCGGTTTCCTGGTTCCCTTATATCCGTAAGGTCTTCGGTACTGTTCTAGCTTGTTCAACAGGCCCACACACGGCTCGGTCCTCAATTGACACAAGCGGAGCTATGGCACCCAGGTCCCAACGTCCTGCTGCCCTTACTCTCTGCTCGGTCTCATTTTTCTTGCCATGTGTTCCATTTGCTATCTTTACCCGAGTAGTGTGTCTCTAGCCTATTCTCGTGAGCAGTTCCAACTACTCGACTTGTACCGAATCCTACACTGTCTTAGCATTGCAGTAGCTAATCGAGGTTTACACACCTAAGCCCAACCCAGGGTTTTCTTGGCTATGCATTTGGGTTTTCAAACAAGACTCCAATGCAAAATTTAAGTGGGTGCTCAAAGTAAGTTCTCAAAACAGTAAAATTTATAAAAAAAGGCTAATGCAAACCGGAGCTTGCCTTGCTGCTCTTGGTCGTAGGCTAGCTGTTCCTCTGGAGTGATGAAGTCTAAGACTTCGGGCTCCTCCTCAACCTTAGCGACTACTTGAGATAAATACATATATGTCTCAATTTGAATGCATGTGAATTTGAAGTTGAATTTGATAAGATCATAAGTACTGCTAGACAGGCCCAACGACTCTGAAATTTTTACTGTGGTTTGGATACAACCTAAACAGAGACTTGACAAAGTTTCATTTGCAGCACAGGTCATTTGAGCCCTCCACAAATAATTCTGTACTTGGCATTAATTGGAGCTCTTAGGGTGTTCTAGGGATTTTCATGGAGCCAGCCATGACTTTCTGAAAACTAGATTTTCAGAGGGTTCCAATGGAGTTGGTTTCACTTAATTTGAAGGTTCCTAACCAAAGATATGAGCTAAAAAGTGCAGAGAATTTCTGAAAAATGTTTCTGGACATTCTCCATTTTCTCTGGAACAGTTTTATTAATCACACTATTAGGTAGATCAAATGAGTTCAAATGGATCTGAAATTTTTATGGTAGCTCAGGGATATTTTGGTGAACATCCCAGCAAAATTTCAGAATTTTCCTCCAAAGGATTCTCCAGTTAAAATTCTAAACAGTCTAAATTTGGAGAATTAATTCTGGATAAATAAGGATTTTCATAAAGTTAAACTTGATTTGTTGGAAAGTATTCAGAGAGCTGAATCCAAAAAAAATTGGTTCACTCGATTTGGAGTTTCAGGCAAAGTTATGTGGGTTTGAAGTTTGAACTAAATCTGAAAATCGGGGAAAAGATTAAATTGCTGCACTTGGGACCGGGGCTACGTGTCAACTCTTCAGCGGCCGACACACGGGGCTACGGAATGCTGCACGTGCAGCCACAGAAAATCGCGGTGCCACAGCTGATCCCCGGTTTAAATTACTGGCCGCTGACATAAGGGACCGGGAGCTTCATCTACCTCCCGACTTCCGCGCTCGGCCTCCTCCCCCCTCGCCGGAGTGCTCGCCGGAGGGGCTTTGCCGTGTGCCAAACTCTACGATTTTCGCCGCCTCTGCCTAATCCCCCCACGGGGAACACGGTACTGGACTTAGCTCGACATGACAACCATCGGAACATGGCTGGTAATGAGTGGTGGCTTCGGAAGAACTTCGGCCATGTCAACTTGGCTTCCTAGCACACCAAATGATTGAGCAAAAGGCCACAGAGCATCAGTGCACCCTAGGTAAGATCGACATGAACTCCAAGGAGCTCGGAAAAGGCCGTACTGGGCTGTCACCATGCGACCTAAGTCGGAAACCGGGAATTCTAATAAAACTCGAAGAACAGTGGCTACACCCAATGGTTCTTTGAAGTTTTGGATCCTATGGACTCGCACGGACGTCTAGAAGTGGTTCTCTATGTTAGTTGATGAGTGGTGCGGTGTGTATCATGAATTTTGCAAATTGGTCCGGCTGTCTCTTTTGTACACCGGCGCAAAATCATGAAATTCCGGCGTCGGTAGCTTATGTCACGCCGCCGGAGCTTGCGGTAATGAAAGAGGGATCGAGGGAGAACCTCTGCTATTCACAGCTCGGAGAAAGGTGGGCTGTGGTGGCCGGACGGGTCATTCCTGTGACGGCGGCTCGGGTTGAACTGAGGAAGAAAGAATGTCGCGGTGGAGCTCGAGGAGGGTCGATCAGGGTCTGGAACCGGTGCGAGAACGTCAAGTAAGGCTTGGCGCACTCGGTTGCGGTCTCAGATCACCGTGACAACCATGGGTTTGGCCGGGCGACGGTGGAGCCAAGAGCTCGGAAGAGCGGCGAGGTGTATCAAGGTTTCTGTGCGGGAGAGCGTCGGGATAGCCGTGAGATGACGCTGGGACGGATCGGGCACGAGGATAAGAAGGCAGCGAGGCGGTTCAGTGGCCAGAGGCGACAACCAGCTGCTGTCCTCGTCGTTTCTCGCCATGGCGGCTGCTCGGTCGAGCGCAAGAAACCGAGCTCAGTGGTTTCACCCAGTTTGATCACTGGTTGTGCTGACAGGAGAGCCCCACCTCCATTTTAACCTCTGAAATCAAATTTCTTCTACTGCTCTAAACAGTAATATCCCTAATACCCTTTGCAATTTGAATCATCCATCAAATGCCCATTTGAATTTGACAGAATTCAAATTGTGAAGTGTTTGAATATATTTATAGCACATATCAGTTTGAAATTCAAATTGAATTTGAATTTGCTAAACTTAGCTCATGTCAAGATCAACTCCAAATGGAGTGAAAATTGATGTGTGCACTCACAAAAATGTGCTGAGTATGAATATGCCTCCCACTTTTGAATTCATGGGATAAAAGTAGTTTGAATTTGAAATTGAGTTTAAACTAGCCTCTTTCTAGTTATACCGAAAAATACCTCAAAAATTTTTGGATTTGGGTGAATTTTGGCATGAGCATTCCTAGCAAGGTGTAGGAGTTTTCCGTATGCTCAGCCCCTATATGATGCATGTGGGAAATACCACTTTTACATTTTGTGAATTCATCCTCTAATGACCATATTGATTGTGGTTACTTGCTCTTCAAAGGTGTCGATAAGCTTTCCTCAAATGAGGTGTGTGTGGTGTTATGAACACTTTGGATGTTTGCAAAAACTGAGGCCCTTACAGTAGCCCTCGCCGGTGGACTCGTACCCTGAGTCCGTGGGGTAATCCTCACCAGAAAAACACTCATAGCAGCAACCGAGAGCACGATGGCTCAGCAAGGCTTAGCCGACTCACCTACACATGAAACTCTATATGCAGGTCATAACAAATATATGATGGCACATTTCAGCAAAGAACACACCTACAAGTTTATCCTTAATTCATCTTTTAGCCACAAGTTAACAGTTCAGGAATCTGAAATTTAGTAAGCGATATTTGGTGGCACACATGTAACAATACAGTTGAATCATAACAGTAGTATTGAATCATATCATTTCATATATTAACCTACGTCATGACTCAGTGAACAAGCGGTACTCATAACCGCGAGGTATGGTGAATCGACTCGATATACACCTGCAGGGATACCCGAATAGCACGTCACGTACGCCTACCCGTGGAGATGCACAGCACACTCACTCGATGTCATACGGGACAACCTTTCACCAAACAGCCCAAACGTCGAACCGGTCGCACCCAAACGGACAGGAGGTTCCCTACATGGAGCTTATTTCTCTATGCCCGTTAGTGGACTTCCACCTTGCTTCCCTGAACCTACACCTATAAATCGGTGTGTTATGCCTCGACGCCCGAAGGTATAGGTCATATCGGTTTATCAGGGCCCATATATCCGATATGCCTTCGGTACGTTCAATACTTGTTCAGCAGGGCCTCACACGGATCAGTACTCAATTGACACGGACAGGAATGCGCCCACAAGACTTCGTCTTGTTGCACCTTAGCCCCTGCCCAGTGTCATTTTCTTACTAAAGTGATCTCACATCACTCGAACCAATCCCGTGTGTCTCGACTCCTATACTCGCGAGTAGATTCCAACTACTCGACTTGTACCAAAGTTCTTTGAACATTAAGCATAGCTTGACTACTCGAGGACTTATATACTACCCTCACTCTTGTTGGAATAATCTGGTTATGCATTTGGGTTCCACCCATCCTACACCTAATGCACATAAATACCTCAAGCTAAATATGTATATAAAGCAAGACTTTGTAAAACTTGTTAATGCAAACCGGGGCTTGCCTTGTTGCTGCTGGTCAGTGGTTAGGGTCTCCTCGCCTTCAGCGACTACACGTAAGCAATTAACGATATGTCAATTTAAATGCAAAGTTTGAAACTGACTATGTAAAAACCATAACTCTAGCTAGCCCTCCCCTTTGGCTCTGAAATTTTTATGGTGGCTTGGTAGGATCCTAAACAGATACTTGACCAAGTTTCATTTGAAACAAAGTTCATTTGAGCTTTGTACAAATAAAAGTGTCTTTGGTCATTACTAGAGCTTTTAAAGATTTCCAAGGATTTTCATGGCTTAAACCACTACTTTCTGGAAACTAGAGTTTGAGATAGTTCTAATGGATTTGGTTTCATGTCATTTGAGGAATCCTAGATGAAGTTACGCCCTAAACAAGATTTGAGAAAATCTGAAAAATATTTCTGTATATTTTTCCATTTTCTCAGGGCAGTTCACTTAATCACACCATTAGGGGAAATAAATGAACTTGGATGGATCTGAAATTTTTCCTGTGACTCCAGGATTTTCAAATGAACATCCCATCCAAATTTCAGAATTTTTCACAAAGGAATTCTCCAGATAAAATTCCCAACAGTTTAAACTTGAGGGAATTAATTATGGAAAAAGAATAAGTTTCATGAGCTGAAACTTGTTTTGCTTGATAGTACTCGAAGAGATGAATCCAACAGAATTTGGTTCACTTAATTCGAATCTTCCTAGCAATAGTTATAGCTAGTTGAAATTTGAACCAAATGCTGAAATTCAAATAAAAGTTTAAACCGACTAGGGGGTCCCGGGGCTACGTGTCAGCTCTACAGCCAAACCACACGGGTGTCCGCAGAGTATCCCGCGTAGTCACATGAAATCCCGGCGCCACAGCAGATCCGGCGCAGTTTTAATAGAGGCCGACACGTGGGGCCGCGAGGCTTCGTCTTCCTCGCGCTCCCGCGGCTCACCGCCGCCCCCCTCGCCGGAGAGCTCGCCGCCGGTCGTTCTACTCCCCGACCATCGACGAAACTCGCTGTCTGTTCACATCTTCGCCAAATGAACACGTTGGTGCACTCACCGGAGCTCGGCAATAGCCAGAACAAGTCTGTTTGTGCAGCGTACGTGGGAGATCATACTGAGCGCGAGCTGATCCGTAGCAGTGCTGGCGCGCGCGTGGTTGCGAGGTGGTGAGGTGGC
Source organism: Neostapfia colusana (assembly GCA_030760725.1). Taxonomy (NCBI): domain Eukaryota; kingdom Viridiplantae; phylum Streptophyta; class Magnoliopsida; order Poales; family Poaceae; genus Neostapfia; species Neostapfia colusana. The sequence goes on along the minus strand of JASWHV010000007.1, from coordinate 78,464,307 downwards.
AGCGTTCCTAGCAGCTGACCGAAGGCAACAGAGGCGGTTCTCTCCTCCTTCAGTCTCTGACCAGTGGGTCCCCCTCCCCTCTAATTCCTTTTCTGTTTTTCATGTTTTGTTTTCACTGAAAAGATCTCAGCTACTCACAATCGAATGAGAGACTTAGCCACAAACTCATGGGTTGATTTTGATTTCCTCAATTTGAAATTTGTTTGGCTAAATTTGCTGCCCATTTGAATTTTAAATTCAAATTCAGTTTGAATTAATGCAAATTTAGCTCCCGACAAAATAAACTCCAATGAGGATAAAAACTGGTGGACTAACTCAGAAAAATGTGTTGAGTTTAAATATGAAATCAACTTTTGAATTCAAGTGATGAAAGTAGCTGCAAATTTGAATTTACCTTCAAATAAGCCCTTTTTACAAATGTCTCCAAAAGTGCCTCAAAAAGGCTGGGATTTGCATGAAACTTGGCCTGAGCCTTCCCAAGACTATTTCAGGTCTAGGGGTGAGCTCAACCTCTCATGTTTATGTGTATGAACCTTTTGAAGTTATGGTTTTTCCTCTAATCACCCTCTTGATTGTGTTTACTTGCTCTTCCCAAATGTTCATGTGCTATCAACCAAATGAGCTGTGGTGTGGTGAGGTGATGAACATTTTTGCAAGTCACTTCATGGGATTTTACATCCCTGCCCCCTTAAAAGAATCTCGTCCTGAGATTATAAAAGAAGAGACGAAGATGTACGAGGAATTACCCGTGACGAGACACCATGAAATTCGGGTAGTTTGAGCGAAGGAATGCCTCGCTCTCCCACGTTGCTTCTTCAGCGGTGTGGTTGCTCCACAGTATCTTGTAGAACCACAGCGTTCCGCTACGTGTGGTCCGAACTTCTCATCTATAATCGCCACCGGATATTCAGCATATGTCAAATCCGGTTACAGCTCGTCAATGTCTTCAGTGGGAACAGCAGCCGTATACTTCAGGCATTTCCGTAGTTGGGAAACATGGAAAACGTCGTGAACACCAGAGAGAGATGCCGGTAGCTCCAGTCTATATGCCACTGGTCCACAGTTCTCGGTGATAGCATAGGGTCCAATAAATCGGGGAGCGAGTTTCCCCTTTACGCTGAATCGGTGCACGCCTTTCATTGGAGATACATGGAGGTACACGTGTTCCCCGACATCGAAGTGTAGCGGCCTAGCCTCTTATCAGCATAACTAAGTTGGCTTGAATCATCCGAACGCGCTCTTCGGCGTTGTTCACTACATCAACCCCGAACGTGACCCTTTCACTAGACTCACACCAGTTCAATGGGGTTCGGCATTTGCGACCGTAGAGAGCCTCATATGGTGCCATCTTAATACTCGCCTGATAGCCGTTGTTGTATGAGAATTCCGCCAACGGTAGATAATCATCCCACTTTCTACCGTGGTGGATGGCACACACTCTCAACATATCTTCTAATACTTGGTTCACCCTCTCAGTTTGCCCATCTGTCTGAGGGTCATAAGCAGAGCTTCTAATCAGCTTAGTACCCAAAGCAGCATGTAACTGCTCCCAGAAACGAGATACAAATAGTGCCCCTCGATATGAGATTATGGTCTTTGGTACACCATGTAAGCATAGGATCCTTGCAATGTACAACTCCGCATATATGCTGGCATGGCAATGTGTATGCACGGGAATGAAATGAGCCGACTTGGTTAACCGATCAACGATCACCCAAATTGAATCATGTTTGTTGGATGTCAGGGGTAATCCCACAATGAAATCAATGCTCACATCTTCCCACTTCCATGCTGGAATTTTCAGGGGTTGTAACAGCCCTGATTTTCTCATGTGATCCGCTTTCACTCGTCTACACGTATCACACTCGGATATGTATTTAGCCACTTCCCGCTTCATCCGTGTCCACCAAAATTTTCTTTTCAAATCTTTGTACATTTTGTTGCTGCTCGGAAGAATGGAGAATTTAGACAAGTGAGCTTCATCATGGATCTTCTTTCTCAGCTCCATATTCTGGGGTACGACTATGCGGTTATTGAACCACCGCGTCCCCTCATCATCTTTCCGGAAACATTTGATATCCCCTCTGTCTATCCGTCTCCGGAGATGTGCCATGCTCTTGTCAACTTTCTGAGTTGCAATTAAATTCTCCCTAATGGTAGGGATGAGGGCAAGGTTGTAGAGTGATCCATAAGGAACCAAGTATAAACTCGGCTCTTCCTCCGCCACCGGTGTAACGGTGAGGTTATGGACATGTGATTTCCGACTCAGCACATCGGCAACCACATTCGCCTTGCCGTGGTGGTAATGAATCTCAAACTCATAATCTTTGATTAGTTCTAACCACCTCCTTTGCCTCATATTCAGCTCCTTCTGGGTGAAAATATACTTCAAGCTCTTGTGGTCGGTGTAGAGATGCACCAATTTTCCCAGGAGATAGTGCCTCCACATTTTTAGCGCCAAAACCACAGCAGCGAGCTCAAGATCATGAGTCGGATAGTGCTGCTCATGGTTTCAAAGTTGGCATGAGCCATACGCAACCACACGTCCTTCCTGCATCAACACGCAGCCGAGCCCGATACCAGACGCATCACAATACACGTCAAAGGGATTGGTCGTATCCGGTTGAGCTAAGATCGGGGCTGTTGTGAGATGCTTCACCAATGCTTGGAACACTCCTTCACACGCTGAGTTCCAAACATGTTTAGTCCCCTTCTTTAACAGTTCAGTCATCGGTTTAGCAGGCTTGGAGAAGCTTGGAATGAATCTGCGGTAATTATCCCGCTAAACCGAGGAAGCTTCTGACTTCATGGACAGAACTTGCTCAATTTTGCTTGGGTCAACCGCAATGCCCTCCGCTGAGATGATATGTCCCAAAAATGGCACTTGGCTAATCCAAAACTCATATTTGCTGAACTTGGCATAGAGCTTATGGTCCCACAATTGTTGAAGAACGATTATCAAATGTTCAGCGTGTCTGCTTCTGTCTAGGAGTAAACCAAGATATCATCAATGAACACCACAACGAACTTGTCCAGCTCCGGCATGAACACCGAGTTCATGAGCTACATGAAATGCGCCGGAGCATTAGTGAGACTAAAAGACATGACGAGATATTCGTATAAGCCATATCTCGTCGAGAAGGCTGTCTTCGGAATATCCTCCGCCCGGACTTTTATTTGATGATACCCGGAGCGAAGGTCCATCTTGGAGAACACACTTGCACCCACAAGCTGATCAAACAGGATGTCAATGCGGGGCAGTGGATATTTGTTCTTGATGGTGACGGTGTTGAGCGGCCGGTAATCCACACACAGCCTCAAGGTTTCATCCTTCTTTTTGACGAACAGCGCCGAGCATCCCCAAGGTGAGGAACTCGGCCAAATAAAACTCTTGCTCAACAAATCATTGAGCTGTTCTTTCAACTCAGCCACCTCATTCGGAGCCATTTTGTATGGTCTCCTTGATATGGGAGTAGTCCAGCGTGCAAGTTCAATCTTGAACTCCACATCCCGTTCAGGTGGCATGCCCGGAAGATCATCCGTGAACACGTTGGGATACTCTCGGACTACAGGGATGTCCTCTAACTTGGAAGCTTCAGTAGTATAGGCGGCTGAAACACCCGGGACTGGGTTGTCTAGTATGAGGGACTGCGGATGGTGTAGCGGGGAGTTGAGGTGAACCGTCCGTGATAATATGTCTAGAACAGCACCATGGTAACTTAGCCATGACATCCCTAAGATTGCATCAATCTTATGCCCCTCAAAAATAATCATAGTAGTGGGATATATCTTTCCACCTAAGCACAGTGGTGCTTTCGGAATCATCATAGTTGCTGAAATCTTCCTTCCCGGTGAGCAAATCATATAAGAGCACTCGGTTGGAAAGGCTTCTAGTTGATGCTTAACCACATATGATGCACTTATGAAGTTGTGGGTTGCACCAGAATCAAATAATATGATAATTGCTTAATCGTTGAGAGTGAACGTACCCGCCAGCACGTTATCTCCCTCTAGGGCGTCCTTATTGTCGAGGTTGCGAATGCCCCCAGTTCGCTGACCAACCTTCTTGACTGGAGGTCGGCCTCGAGCACCGCCCTGATACTGGGCTTGGCCGCTGCTCTGCTGCCCCTGGGGACAGAACTTTGAAAAATGGCCCGCCTGACCACACGTGTTGCAGGTGTAGCGAGGTGGTCCTCCGCTGATCGGCGGACGGAAACCCGGGGCGCGTTGTGGCGGTGGAAACGCCCGGGGTACCATCTGCTGCTGCTGTTGCGGTCGCGGTGATAGCATTGTGGTCAGAACGGAGGTGGATGAAAAGAACGACCCCCGAACTGCTGAGGTCGCGCCGGTGGATGCCACTGCTGACCGGATGGTGTCCGATACACCATGCGGTATTTTTGAGGAGCTCCACCCCTGCTGCTGGGTGGAGCGCTGCAGTTTCGCTGCTCAGCCGCCAATTCCCGCTGAGCATCTTCCTGCATGATCGTCGCGTTGACGAGGTCGTTGAAAGTGCCGCGGTTGCATTGTACGAGATGCGTCTTCATCTTGGGATTTAACCCCCGATATAACTGCTCCCGCTTCTTCTCCTCGGTGGAGAAATAATCCGACGCATACTGCACCAGATGGTTGAAGGCACGGAAGTATTCGTGGGCACTCCTCCCACCCTGCTTCAGCTCCAAGAATTCTTGGAACTTCCTCTTCATTATCACGGGAGGGATACGGTAGGCGCGGAACACCTCCCGGAATTCTGCCCATTCCACGGTGTGGCCAGCAGGTAGCGAGGCGACATAGTTCGCTCACCACGCACCAGCGGCACCGTGAAGCTGCTGCACCGCGAAGAGAGTCTTCTGCCGCTCCGTGCATTGGAGCAGCCCGAACTTAGACTCAATCGTCCGCAGCCAGTTGTCGGCCTCCAGGGGTTCTGCCGCTTCGGTGAACACCGGAGGGTGCGTACTCATAAAATCCGAGTACGTCAAAGTGTGGGGCTCACGAGGCCCCCTCTCTTGACGCCCCCCCCCCCGCCCCGCCTGTGACGTATTTTTCACAATCGTGCGAAGCAGATCGGTCTGCTCCTCACGATTACCCATCAGTGCCGCAATCACATCTGCTAGTGTAAGCGGAGGCGGCGGTGGTGATTGTTGCTGTTGGGTGTTTTCCTCACAGAACTCTCACGGATTTGTGGTGCAAATCGTGTAGGGAGTCAACAAGTGTTATAGAATCCAATCTCAGATGGAGTACCGAAGATAAAAATGAACTCGGATAAGTTGTGGTGGCGCTCAACAAACTCCAGCGCTCTCTCCCCTTCTATTAGCCGAAAGCCACACCTTTGCAGCAACTTATCCGGGCTTTGCACCATACGAAATTTGAAAAACATGCAGCACATGCATGTGCCATGCACGTATGGCCCAAAATCCGGGTGGTGTTTGAAATTCAAACTAAACACCCACACACACACTAGGACTCGGTGCAACACATGAGACACAGGACACACACCCCTGGTACTTGTCACGTGTGCATTATTCCCTTAAAAACATAAAGGAAACTAAGCTTGATCAATCTTCAGAAGTACTCAACAATCTCCCCCTACTTCTGAGGTTTGATCTCCTGAACTCCAATCTTCTCACGAAGCTCTTGAAAAAGATTACGTCCCAGTGGTTTTGTGAGGATGTCAGCAAGTTCATCCTTTGTCCCAACATGCTCCAAGATGACTTCTCCTCTATCAACACATTCTCTGACAAAATGAAACTTGATGTCAATGTGTTTACTTCTATCATGCAAGACTGGATTATTTGCCAAAGCAATTGCTGCTGTGTTATCCATCTTAATCACTGGTGGAGGTACTTGAATCCTTGTCACCTCTTCAAGCACATGCCCGAGCCAATGATATGCCCACGCCGACCACACCATCAAGTATACCGACTACATCAAGCAAGATGGAACAATCATCAAGTCAAGCTGCACCAGCTCATGTCTTCGATGGACCAATTACTCGTAGCCGAGCTAAACAGCTACAACAAGAGGTGCACGCGCTACTTTGTGAAATTCCATTTATTAATGAGAATTCTATACTTCCTAAATCGTACATGTTTCTATTGCTCAGGTTCACCAAGGAGGATGACAAGGACACGCCGAGACTGAACCAGAGAGGAGAACTACGTCGAACCAGTTCGGCCTGGCAGAACTGTCATGAAGAAACAGTCATATCTCTTGATTCATAGAAGCTGTGCAGGTCCATGAGTACTTGTTGGAAAGGTGTTGAAGTCAACTTTCTAATGCCACTAAGTGCCGAGTGCTTTAGAGCTTCCAGCTTGGCAGCCGAGTGCTTTTGGTGCAGACTGATCAGAAGACCAATAGTCAGCCTGAAATCCAAGTTTCCGTGAGAAACTGTATCACTCTACAATATTTCGTGAAGCATGATACACATGGTGTGAACGGTTAACGAATTAGCTTTCCAACGCATCTGGTCCCGTGTATTTTGGATGTCCCTAGGTGGAGTTATGATTAAAATATTGAAGACCACTCACAAGGCCAGAAGACATGCGGGAAATTGATGACCACTGCATGAATGATCAAGCCAGTTGGTCTTCCACCTTCCGACATGGTTTTTTCAGTTCGCATCTATTTTTAGACTAGTTGTTGGCATAAATACTACTCTTTTGTAAGCCAACGGACACTTTTTGATGAATTAAGATTAATCCAGTGATATTTGCAGCCGAGCTGCTTGAGTGTCTTACTCAACCCTTGTTCTTCCTTGTTCTTCTTGAACTTGTGGAGAGATCTCCCTGAGATCCACTAATTCGTGCTCTGCGGGTTCCAGTACGGCTGCCCCGTCTTGTGTGGATTAGCTCCGGTTGTGGTTCTGTGGTCGTTCGGAGATCGAGTCGAAGTCTTCGCGGTTTCGGTGTCTCTCTCCCCGTCGCTTGGTCGCATCCAACCTTGGTCAGGTATAAAGCTAGTTATCCGCGCTGTTTCTACATCAAGTTATCTTGTTCTTGAGCCTCCTGTCATGAAGATCGGGCCACCCTTCGCCGAACCAAATTCGGTGTATATCATGTGGTAATCAGAGCTATCGTTGTCACTGTAGGTTCATTTTTTTTATCATCCACCCTCCCACCCTTTTTCAATCTGTTACAGTTTTCAACCCTGTGTTTATATTTTACATATATTTGTTTGTCCTATAGTCCCAAGCCTTAAAAAATACCTATAGCCCTTTTGACGGTACTGTTATCTTGTGTTTGTGTTCTTCCAGTTGCTCGTTACCACCGTTTACCTATATCTTTTGTAATCAGCACCCCTGTTAGTGTTATAAAAAAAAGAAGAGTAAAAAAAATAGAGCACAAGTGAAAAGATTCTGAAGAATTTTTTGTTATGGTTGGGTGTTGAAATTTTCAGTTTTCATATCCAAGTTGGTGGTAATCTTGATAGCAGCAATTTTTTTATCTTTTGAGCACATCTTTTTCACTTGATTGGCAGTACCGTAGCCCTCCTTGTTCAGCCACCTATAGCTCCACCAAAAACCTGAACTGGAACTTTCAATTTGTACTCCTTACGGCCTCTTTACCACCTCCGTTGAAGCTGTCACACCAGCACCATCACAGTTCTTTTTTTTTGCTGCTCCTAACATGGCAGACTCAGATTCAAGTGTTCATGGTGGACACCATGGTGATAGGGAACCCCCTGTCTCACGGGATGAGATGCGTCGCATGGCTGATTCACTCATGGAGGCCATGGGCAGGCTCCTCGATGAGCGTCTTCCCGCGGCTGGAGGACGTCGAGCATGTCGTGATCAAGAGGACCGTCATCGAGAGGAGTCCGGCAATGAGAACTCTGGTTTCGGCCATGGATTCAATCGCTTCGGAGATGGCCCTGACGGATCTGGTGGTGGTCGCCATGCTGATTTTAATAATTACCATGGTGGGCGTCGCGCACATAGGCGCAATGCTGATGGTCGCCGCGTGCATTTTGAAGACGAAGAGTTTGAAGATCAAGATCATGAAGAAGGATCTCATGATGATGAAAATCCTTTCAGTAAAGGTGGCAGGTTTGATCGGCGTCATCATCGCCAGCCTGCTGATTTTGAAGAAAGGGAATACCATCATGGTCGATGTCCTCATGACAACCCAGATAACATCGCTCGTGTCAAGTTGAGTATTCCAAAGTTTACTGGAAAGGAGAATCCTGATGAATTTCTTGAATGGGCTGAGCAGTGTGATCAAATATTCCGAGTACATAATCTTTTGGCTCAGCGCCGAGTGAATCTTGCTTCGGTGGAACTCTCTGGATACACTCTCACTTGGTGGAACCAAGTGCAGGAGAATCAACGTGATTTGGGACGCGGATATATCAATACATGGGAGGAGATGAAGCAAGTGATGAGAAGGCGATTCGTGCCATCTAGCTATCAGCATGATCTCAGGAACCGGTTGCAAATGTTAAAGCAAGGGAAGAGATCAGTTGATGAGTATTTCAAGGAGATGGAGCTACTGTTGGTGCGGGCTGGAATAAGAGAAGATGCAGAGTCAACAATGGCAAGATTTCTAGGAGGTCTTAATGAAGAAATTTCTGATTTTGTGGAGATGTTTCCATATCGTACATTGCAGGATCTTGTTGATCAAGCTATGCGAACAGAGAAGAAGATTCAGCAAGAGTCACATGGAAAATCTTATGGCAGTTATTCTATTGCTGCCCCATGGCGCAAACAGCAGTCAAGTACTTCCTATGGTGGTGGACGATCTCAAAGGGCTGCAGCCAAGTCTTCTCAATCATTTGTTCCATCGAAGATGGCAGCCTCCACCACGTCATCACCAACAACTCAGCAGTGACCCACTGCAAGTTCAGCAGCCCACAGCAATGTCTCGGGAGCTACATCTTCTTCTCGAAGCAGAGAAATTGTATGCCATAAATGCCACGGCCGTGGGCACATTGCTACCCAATGCCCAAGTAAGAGGGCCATGTTGTTGATTGAGAAAGGTTAATGGGAATCCGAGAGTGATCCGGAAGATGCTGGACCGATATGTGATGAAGAAATTGAGGAGGAAGGGAATGAGATCCAGCCTGAAGAAGGAGAACATAATTGCTTTATTTCTCTACGAGTGCTTAGTGTAACAGCAGAAAAGGAAGACCACGGGCAGCGACATAATTTGTTCCATACCCGTGGACTAATCAAAGATAAGGTGTGTTGCATCATCGTTGATAATGGCAGCTGCAACAATATTGCTAGCCAAGAATTGGTGGACAGATTGGGACTGAAACCACGGCGTCATCCTAGTCCATACAAGATGCAGTGGCTTAATGATTGTGGTGCACTACGTGTCAGTCATACTGTGACTGTACCATTCTCTGTTGGTAAATACAATGATCATGTGGAGTGCGACTTGGTGCCTATGCATGCCTGCCAACTTCTGCTCGGTCGACCATGGCTATATGATCGTGATGTCCAGATTTTTGGAAGGACCAACAAGCTGTCTTTTGTGTACAAAGGAGAGCAAATTTCCTTGCTTCCTTTGACACCGGAAGAAATTTTAAAGGATGATATCAGGAAGAAACAGCGCGAGAGCGAGCACCACTTGCGAGTGAGCCACAAAAATAGTAAGGAAGAGTGTCCACAGCCAAATCAAACCCCACAGCTGCAAGGAACCCAGAAACCAGGAAAAGAGGGTTTAGTAATGATGGCTAGGAAGGGGGATGTCAAAGCATTGAGTGAACCCGATGCCATGTTCTTTGTACTTATGTACAAGGACACTTTTCTTTCTACAAATGCCTTACCCTCTACCCTGTCGAGTACTCTTTTGAATGTCTTGCAGGAATATGAAGATGTCTTTCCGGACGAAGTACCACCAGGACTGCCACCTAAGAGAGGGATCGAGCATCAAATTGACTTGGTTCCTGGTGCGTCACATCCGAACAGGGCTGCATACCACACCAACCCAGAGGAGACAAAAGAAATTCAGCGACAAGTGGAGGAATTGATGAAAAAAGGGTATGTACAGGAAAGTCTTCCCCCTTGTGCTGTCCCTGTTCTTATAGTGCCTAAGAAAGATGGGTCTTGGAGACTGTGTGTGGATTGCCGCGCAATTAACAACATCACAGTAAGATATAGGCATCCCATTCCTCGCTTAGATGATATGCTTGATGAACTTAGTGGTGCTAATTTTTTCACTAAAATTAATTTAAGAAGTGGCTATCATCAGATTCGTATGAAAGAAGGAGATGAGTGGAAAACAGCCTTTAAAACAAAATTTGGATTGTATGAATGGTTAGTGATGCCTTTCAGTTTAACCAATGCACCTAGTACATTTATGCGATTAATGAATCATGTGCTTAGAACTTTCATTGGTAAATTTGTTGTGGTTTATTTTGATGACATACTAATCTACAGCAAGACTCTTGAAGAACATGTTGCACATATCCAGAGTGTGCTTGCTGTCCTGCGTAAACAAAAATTGTACGCTAACCTTGAGAAGTGCACCTTCTGCGCTGACAAGGTAGTTTTCCTTGGTTTTGTTGTTTCAGGACAAGGCGTGGAGGTGGATGCTGAGAAAGTCAAGGCTGTACACGAATGGACGCCTCCACAGAACGTGAGCCTAGTGAGAGGCTTCCTTGGACTTGTTGGTTTCTACCGGCGCTTCGTGAAAGATTTCAGCACGATCGCTGCTCCAATCAATGAGCCGACCAAGAAAGACGTACCTTTCAAATGGGGAGAAGCACAACAAAAGGCTTTTGAAGAATTAAAGAAGAAGCTGACAACATCCCCAGTCCTTGCACTTCCTGATTTCAACAAGACATTTGAAATTGAATGTGATGCAAGTGGAGTTGGGATTGGAGGCGTGCTGATGCAAGAAAAGAGACCAATTGCATTCTTCAGTGAAAAGCTAGGTGGTCCGACTTTGAATTATTCAGTTTATGATAAAGAATTACATGCTCTCGTTCGGAGTTTGGAAACTTTGCAACACTACCTTTATCCTAAAGAATTTGTAATACATTCAGACCATGAATCATTGAAACGAGCGGGAGGAAGCTGCCAGGGCTAAAGTCGGGGATGTGGCCGTCCTTGTAGCCTCTAGGTTCCGGCGCGAGCCAGGGGAGTCCTAGGGCTTGTATCTTTTCTTTTTCTTTTGCCGAGTTTGTAGTCCAGCTGATGGAGCCTTGAATGAATAAAAAGGCTCTTTGTTTTTTGCGTTCGTGCTTATCTTCTTCTTAGCTTGGCCTGGCCGAGTCCTTAGCTCCGCAAGGATCTTGGAGGTCTTCACCAATCTTGAAGTCTTGCACAGACACCTTCCTCAGGTTCTTGTGTTAAGGGCCCAAGGGGTCTCTGGAGCTCGCCCTGTGAGAACGGGAAGGTACAGATCTGCCGGCCACGTGGCGGGCCCGGAGCTCTCCTCTGAGAAGATGAAGGCCCGACCCTGCGGAACACATGGAGCCATCGGAGCTCACCCCTGCAGAGGGGGCAAGGCCCGGCTCTGCCGGCCACATGGCGGGCCCAGAGCTACCCTCTGAGGAGAGGGGGGCTTTGGCTCCGCCAGACACGTGGGGCCATTGGAGCCCGCCCCTGCGGAGGAGGCGAGGTCCGGATCCTGTGGTCTTGCGTTGGAGCTCTAGTCCTTCCTTGCGCGGTCCCCGTAGTGGCCCCCTGGTCGGTGTGGCCAATGGATTGGGCATATCTACCATACTCCTGCAGGGGAGCTAAGGCAAGACTCCCTCCGAGGTCAGGGTACGACCGTCCGACCCTTAGTACTGGACCAACTGGCATCGCAACACCTGACTGGGGGAGGCCCGAGAGGCCCCCTGGCCATTGGCAGGTACCTCAAGTGCGACCGTCTTCGGTAGGATAGCAAATGCCGACTAGGGATGAGAATTGGAAAAGAGAGCTGAGTGTATGGTGAGCATACACAGAAAGTGCGGTCATAAAAATTAATGCGTAATTAAATGAGCACAAGGGCAAGAACAAAGCAGGACAGGTTTCTTTCCATATAAATATCCATAGGAGGAAGGTAGGCTAAACATGGAGGCAACGACCCGCCCCATTAAAAAGGGAAGCAAGACTCTACGCCCCGCTTAGGGTCGGAACCAGGCCAAGCTGAACATAGTCCTGGACCGTCCCCTGAGGCTTAGCTGCTCCGAGCGCTGTTCCTGGACTCTATTGAATCTATTATAGAAAGAAAAGGTATTGTCCTACTATTGCTCTAGGGATAGAACTTACAGAGGTGTTCTATGTTCCAAGGGTTCGGGAGCGGATCCCCATCCTCGGTGGAAAGGCGTACGCACCCGGTGCGGCAAACTTTCGTGACTCGGAAGGGACCTTCCCAGCTGGGGGAGAGTTTGTCGGTCCCTTCGCGAGAAAGTATGCGCCGTAGCACCAGGTCACCTTCTTGCAGCTCCCGGACACGCACGGACCTTTGGTGGTAGTGCCGGAGCGTTTGCCGGTACCGTGCGTTGCGGAGCGCTGCGTGTAATCGAGCCTCGTCGACGAGGTCGATGTCTTCACGCCGGAGGTTGTCCTGCATGGCTTCGTCGTAAGCTCGGACATTGAGAGACCCCATGGTGATCTCTGGGGGAAGCACAGCTTTGGCCCCGTATACCATGAAGAAGGGTGTCTCTCCGGTGGCCCGGCTTTGGGATGTCCGTTAGCCCACAGTGTGCTCGGAAGCTCGTCCACCCACTTGGCGCCATGCTTCTTCAAGCCGGCATAGGTGCGAGTCTTGAGGCCCCGAAGAATCTCGGCGTTGGCCCTCTCAACTTGCCCATTGCTCTTTGGGTGAGCAACGAAGGCATAGCACACCTGGATGCCGAGGTCTTCACAGTAGTCTTGGAACACTGCGCTGGTGAACTGGGTCCTGTTGTCGGTGATGATTCTGTTTGGGACCCCGAACCGGCAGACGATTGACTTGATGAACTTTACTGCGGATTGCTTGTTGATGGTGACGACGGGTGTAGCTTCCAGCCACTTGGTGAACTTTTCGATGGCGACGTAGAAGTACAGGAATCCCCCGACGGCTTTGGGGAATGGTCCCAGGATGTCCAACCTCCATACGGCGAACGGCCATAAGGGCGGGATCATCTGAACCGCCTGAGCTGGTGTGTGGATCTGCTTGGCGTGGAACTGGCATGCCTTGCAGCTCTCAACCATCTTGACGGCATCCTGGAGTGCTGTCGGCCAGTAGAAGCCATGCCGGAAGGCTTTACCGACGAGCGTGCATGAGGAAGAGTGACTCCCACATTCGCCTCCATGGATCTCAGCGAGCAAGTCGCAGCCTTCCCCCTGGGTTATGCACCGCAATAGGACGTGGTTGGCGCCACGCCGGTAGAGATCCCCATCTACCAGCGCGTACCCTTTAGCCATGCGCACGATCCGTTCAGTGGATACACGTTCATCAGGGAGGATATTGTCTTTCAAGTAGTCCCGGATCTCTGTGATCCATGCATCGGGTCTGACTTGAGCTTCTGGATCTTGAGCGCTGGGTTGCACGGAGTCCCCAGTGACGCTTACGATCCTTGGCAGCGTCCATGGCTGCAGGGCCACCAGCTTCGAGGTGCTGGTCCAGCCCCCTTCGCCCGGCTCGGCAGGCCGGGCTGTGTGCCGCAGCAACGTCCTCTCGAAGACTCCTTCGGGCACAGGGGCTCCGGTGGAGGCCTTCGTTGAGAGATCGTCGGCCGCGGCATTGCCAGCGCGCGGTACATGGCGCAGGTCCAAGGCGAGGAAGTCTTTCTCCAACATCTGCACGTGGAGCAGATAAGCAGCTAGCTGTGGGTCATTGCAGGAGCATTCACGCTTAACTTGCTTGATGACTAGCTGGGAGTTGCCCTGTGCCAACAACTGGCGAGCGCCCAAAGATGAGCGCTTCATACTCTGCCATGTTGTTGGTTGCCTTGAAATTGAGACGCACCATGTACCACTGCTCCCCCGATGGCATGAGAAGCAGTACGCCAGCACCAGCCCCCTGCTTTCGTGAGGAGCCATCGAAGAAGAGTATCCAGTGAGGCCCGGTGAAGACCGGAACTCGGGGCTTTGGTTCACCGTCTTCGTGGCCCCCTGGGTTAGTCTTCGTTGGCGTCCACTCGGCCACGAAGTCAGCCAGTGCTTGGCTCTTGACTGCATGGCAAGGAAGGAAGTCCAGCTCAAACTCCGCCAATTCCGCTGCCCATTTAGTGACATTGACGGTCGCGTTGGGGCTGTGAAGAATTGCCTTCAGCGGGTAGGAGGTGACCACCGAGATCCGGTGGGCTTGAAAGTAGTGGCGGAGCTTCCTGGATGCCACGAGTACTGCATACAGCAGCTTGTGGACCTCCAAGTACCTTGTCCTGGCGTCGTGGAGGACTTCGCTGATGTAAAAGCCCAAGAAAAGGGACTTGCAAAAACTTTTCATCACCTCACAACACCACAGTTTTTGTTGTGGAGAGCTTGTGAAAGTTTGTGAAGAGCAAGTAACCTCCATCAAAAGAGTGATTAGAGGGGAAAGCCTTCACTTTCACAAAATAGGATTTCTACACAAGAACATGAGAGGTTGAGCTCACCCTAGGACTTAAAAAGTCTTGGGAAGGTTCAGGCCAAGTTTCATGTAATTCCAACACTTTTTGAGGCACTTTTGGAGGTACTTGAAAAAGAGACCAATTTGAATGTAAATTTAAATTGCAGCAACTTTTATCACTTAAATTCAAAAGTTAGCTTCATATTCAAACTCAACACATTTTTCTGAGTTAGCCCACCAATTTTCATCCCCATTGGAGTTCATCTTGTCGGGAGCTAAATTTGCAATAATTCAAAACTGAATTTGAATTTCAGTTTAAACATGAAGCAAATTTAACCCAACAAAGTTTAAATTTGAGAATTCAAATTCAAACCAAGACCTGGGGGCTAAGTCTCCCATTCAATGGAGAGTAGCTGGGATATTTACAGGGGAAATTGGAAAAAGAGGATTAGGGGAGAGTGGGCCCACAAGTCAGTTGGAGGGATGTGCAACACCGGACAGCGCTCTGTTTCTCGCCGAAGCAAACTCCCACCGTGCGCCACCGAGCTGTTTCCTCGAACGCCACCTCCCGAGCGCCAGCCTGTAGCGCACGTCGACGAGGCGGTCGCCCAGCGATATTTCCCTCCGGAACCGACTCCCGTCGCGGTCTTGACCGCTCCCGAACCCCTCGACGAAGAAACACCGCCGCACACCTGAAAACTTTCGGTGCTCCGGCGTCCTCCCGTCCCAGCAGCTAGCAAGTGAGTCTGAGCTCACCCCGAGCTTCGCCGAGGCGTCCTCGACGTGATAGACACGATACCCCGGCGCCCCATCCACGGTAAACTGCCCCCGAGCTCTTTGTTTTCAGTTCACACCGGGTAGAGCCGCCGCGACCAAAAACTCCCAGCCCGGCCGCTAGGTTTGATTCCCCGTTGAGTTGAGCAGGCCAGGAGGTTCGCCTGGAAGTGTGCTCCCTGTCCAACAATGCCGGCTGCATGCCATGAGGTGTGCTGGCCGGAATTCCAGTTCTTGCCGAGAGCATGCGATATAGCCCGGTTCGGATAAATCGGCAAATTCGCCTCGCACACCGAACCACTCCTCACCAGACCTGGAAACCTAGCTGTAGATGTTCGTGCAAGCATGTGGGATCAAGAACGGGGGAGAACCGTTGAGGAAACACACAGTTCTCTGAGTTTTTCCAGTTTTCCCCGAAATCGCCCTAGGTCGCACAGTGAGCCCCTAGTTGCCGACGTTTCTCGCGAGATCAGAGCCCTGGACGTTGCTCCCTAGGTCATGGCGACGCTGTAGGAGCTCACTGGAGCAAGGTTGGGACAGTACAATGTCCTAGCGACGCCGCCGAAGTTACCGCAGCTACTGTCGCAGTCGCGCCTAGGTTTCCGGCCATCCTCGATCCGAGGTAAGGCCGGCAACGTGTTCCTCGCGCAAGAATTTGCAGTGGTGGCGAGAATCAGCAAGTTCCGAGGGCCAGAATCCCTTCCCGGCGAGAGCTCCGGCGAGCTCGGCGGCGGGGTCGCACGGGTGGCTGGAGGAAGACGAAGGGGAGAGGCCCCACTCATCAGCGGCTGGAGGTAAACATGCTGGATTCTCTGTGGTACAGGATCCAGTGTGGCTGCGCGGGAAGGAGTCTGTGGCCCCGTGTGGCTCGGCTCCAGCAGTCAACACGTGTGCGATGGACCCACCCGCAGAATTTAAACATTTTTGAGAATTTCCAGTTTTAGTTCAAACTTCAAATGAATAGAACTTTGGCTAGGAAACTCCAAATTTGATGAACCAAATTTTTCTGAACTCATAATTCTGAGTACTTTCCAGCAATACCAAATTCAGCTCATGAAAGTGAATAGTTTTCCCGAATTAAATCCCTAAAATTTAAACTGTTGGGAATTTTATCTGGAGAACTACTTTATGAGAAATTCTGAAATTTGGCTGAGAGGTTAATTGGAAAATACCTGAGTCACAGTAAAATTTTCAGACTCATCCAAGTTCATTTAGTTACACTAATGGGGTGATTAAGTGAACTGCCCTATGAAAATAGAAAAATGTACAGCAACATTTTTCAGATTTTCTCAAATCTTAATTAGGGCATAAGTTTCAGCAGAATTCTGCAAATGACATGAAACCAATTCCATTAGAACCATCTTAAATTCTAGTTTCCATAAAGTAATGGTTGGAGCCATGAAAACCCCTGGAATTACTTAGAGGCTCAAATATTGACCAAATAGTCTTTTATTTGTACAAGGTTCAAATGAACTTTATTTCAAATGAAACTTGGTCAAGATTCTAGTTAGGACCCTACCAAGCCACCATAAAAAATTCAGAACCAAAGGGGGGTTAGCTAGAGTTATTAGCAATTAAGTATTCAAGTTCACTCATTGCATTTAAATTGACATGTAGTATTTCATTAACGTGTAGTCGCTGAAGGCGAAGAGACTCCGGAAGTGATAACTACTGACCAGCAGCAATAAGGCAAGCCCCAGTTTGCATTAAGCCTTTTATAAAGTTTATACTTTGTTTACATACGTAGAGTGAAGTGTGTATGTGCATTAGGTGAAGGATGAATGGAACCCCACTTGCATGACCAGAAATTTTCCATAAAAGTGAGGGTAGTGTCTAAGACCTCGAGTAGACGGGCTATGATGAATGATTCATAGGACTTCGGTACAAGTCGAGCAGTTGGAATCTACTCGCGAGTTAGATTTGGGACACACGGGTTCGGTTGAGTGATGTGAGATCACTTTAGTAATGAAAATGAGACTAGGCAGGGCTAGGGCGCAGCAAGAGGAAGTCTTGTGTGTGCAGCCCTGTCCGTGTCGATTGAGGACCGATCTGTGTGCGGCCCTGCTGAACAAGTATTGAACGTACCGAAGGCTTATCTGATATATGGGCCCCGATAAACCGATGTAACCTAAACCTCCGGGCGTCGAGGCATAACGCACCGATTTATAGGTGTAGGCTGAGGGCAGCAAGGTGGAAATCTGCCAACAGGCATAGAGAGATGCTCCATGTGGGGAACCTCCTGCTCGTTTTGGTGCGACCGGTTCAACGTTTGGGCTGTTGGGTGAAAGGTTGTCCCGTACGACTTCGAGTGAGCGTGCTGTGCAGCTCCACGGGTGGGCGTACGTGACGTGCTCTTTGGGTTTCCCTGCAGGTGTATATCGAGTCGATTTGCCGTCCCTCGTGGTGACGAGTACCGCTTGTTCACTGCATCATAACATAGATAATTTATGGAATGTTATGATTCAATACTGCTGTTATGATATAATTGTATTGCTACATGTGTACCACCAAATATTGCTTACTAAATTTCAGATTCCTGAACTGTTAACCTGTGGCTAAAAGTGGAACTAAGGATGAACTTGTAGGCGTGTCCATTTGATGCATTGTGACTATCCTATGTTCATTGTACACCTCATGTAGAGTTTCATGCATAGGTGAGTCGGTTAAGTCTTGTTGAGCCATCGTGCTCACGGTTGCTGCTTAAGTGTGTTTCAGGTGAGGAGCCACCCACGGACTCGGAGTACGAGTCCACCGGCGAGGGTTACCCTCCGTCGGGGACCACGGCTGAGTGGGAGCTATACACGCCGCGCTGAGCTGAGACGTGCAGCTAGTGTGGGTTGCCCTAGGGCTGGGCAACCGACTTTTGCTAGATAGGCGGGCGTGAGTTGTATAGTTTAGACTTCCGCTGTGTAATAAAGACAATAGTTTGTAACTGAGTATTGTACCGTTTGTACATTTCAGTTGTTTTTCCCATGTAATATATTGTGTTCTTATGACGTGTGCTGTCGGGTGTCGCATCGTGCGGCACCACCCTCTGTGATCCTGGATGAGCGGATTCCTGTCCGCCACAGCCTGGTATCAGAGCTGCATTGGGGATAGCACAGTACTTAAGGACTGTATTATGGGAAAAACTTAGGTTTACGGTGAGGATTCAGTAGTTTGCCAAAGCAAGGACTATATTAGCATAGTTACTTAAAGTGGCAAAGACTAACCTATGTGTTATAATTCTGAATGTTAATTATGTAACGACGCACCAACGCTCTGGTAAGAATGGTAAGGAACGCCACCGAAAGCGGTTCAATTTCGGTTAGCTCCCCTGAAGAGGA
Organism: Neostapfia colusana; assembly: GCA_030760725.1. Classification (NCBI taxonomy): domain Eukaryota; kingdom Viridiplantae; phylum Streptophyta; class Magnoliopsida; order Poales; family Poaceae; genus Neostapfia; species Neostapfia colusana. The sequence goes on along the minus strand of JASWHV010000007.1, from coordinate 78,445,742 downwards.
ACGTGGTTCAGGGATAGGTCTCACAGATTGGTGTGAGACGTCAATATGAAACTCTTGGACTCTTCATGTTCCTGAGTTCATATGAAACGCTGACCCCTTGCGTGCATTAGGCAAGTAAGTGGAGACCCCATCGCGTGGTCAGTAACGCGAGAGTGTGTTCGTCTGGAAATAACCCAGGAGGACATACGCAGCGCTTGCCATCGGCGTGCCCTGCAGGGCAGTAGATGGTATCTGTTGGGTTGATAACATTCCCAACCGTGAAGACCCGTTCATGACATACTCGGGTTCCCCGTCGTGTGGTGTTGAAACACGATCACATACCTTGAGACATGACCTAACTCAAGGATGGCCGTATGGAAATGATACGGGCGTTTGTATTTAGTTTTAAATATGGTCCTGCCTGAAAAGAACAACCATTGAGTGCATCACTATTGTGTGGTCTTCTTCAGGTACTAACCACGTATGTATCCATCTAGTAAACGTATGCAAGAGACCGTTTAGTGCCACACTTGAGACGTATATGCCGGTATAATCCGGTTAGGATTTTCTTTTGTGAGGAACGTAGTACTGAGATATCATAGGTATATGCATGAAAAATAATGATAACAAGGAATTAAAATCACTAGGCTCAACATCTAGGACCCTGGTTGGGTAGCAAAATTGAAGAGTGATGAGTGTAGTTCCAAAAGATTGAAAAACAGAGTGCTCTGTTTTGGGCAGCAAGTATGCTGATCTTCAACAGGGCATAACTCACAGGTCCTTTAGCCCAGGGAGGTGTGGTATATAGTTCTGGAAAGGTATTTAAGGACTCTACAACTTTGTTGTATACTTCTAGAGCTGAATCACACCTTAAGATGGCTTAAGTTCCAGAGGGATGTAAACTGTCCAGAATCAGGGCAGAGTTAAACACTCTCTGGACTGTTCTGTTTTTCAAACATAACTCCCAGTAGCAAAATCTAAAATTGTCAAATGATACATCTTTAGAAAGGGTAGAAGATGTTTTACATCTTTGTAATTCAAAGTTTCTGAAACTTCAGCACAGAATTTAGTGGAAGCCAGAGTTGAAAGCAGCAACTTCCAATGGAGGTGCTGTTGAAATTTTTCCAGAAATTCTGCTGACTTTGAATTACCATAACTTTGTAACCAGATCTGATCTGAGGGCATATAAGTACTCTTTGGAAATATACTGAAGTTAACTTTAACTTTCGTATTCAGATTGAGTCATGAAAATGCCCATAACTAGATCAAAATCTCAGATATGTAGAAACTGGTCATTCTTACAGAGGAATGACAGTTGAACTCATATGAGAAATTGTGGTACCCTAGAGGGGGTTTGAATACTTCCAATGTGGTAGAACATTCTCATGAGAGGTTATCTTCAACTAGTGAAAGATCTGAGTATAGGTCTCGCTCATGTTTCTTTAACTAGAGACCATGTTTGTGTCGTATTGAAGATAAAAGGGTAGTATACGTGATGACGACGCGATAGTAATGTCTCGTAGTGACCAAACCTAGTTACGGTAAGCTTCCAAAGAGGAGGTTCATCAAGTTATATGTAACTAGCTTGTATTTGGTCTGGTAATGGTGTAGCATGTGCAAAGTTATTACATTACCTACATCCGAGATGTATCGCATGTTTTATTGTCATTATGTTGATACGCCTATTTCATTTGACTGCATGGAAATATGTTGCGGGACTGATGTTTATTGTCGTATGGTTGCAGATGGTTTGCACTAGGACCACGCACGAGGTTGGTGGCTCTAGCCAACAGGGGGGCGATGACTCCTGGCCACCGGCCTACGACAACACCCCGCAGCAGCAGCCACCACCGCCGCCTCCGCTTACTCTAGCGGATGTGATAGCGGCACCGGTGGGAGGTCGTGAGGAGCAGACCGACCTGCTCCGCACGATCGTGCAGAATACGTCCCAGGCGGGGGCGCGTCAAGACAGAGGGCCCCGTGAGCCCCGTGAGGTGTCGTACTCAGATTTCATGAGTACGCACCCTCCAGTGTTCACAGAAGCTGAAGAACCACTGAAGGCCGACAACTGGCTGCGGACCATCGAGTCTAAGTTCGGGCTGCTCCAATGTACGGAGCGGCAGAAGACTCTGTTTGCAGCACAGCAGCTTCGCGGTGCCGCTGGTGCGTGGTGGGCGAACTATGTCGCCTCACGTCCGGCTGGCCATGCCGTGGAGTGGGAAGAGTTCCGGGAGGCGTTCCGCGCATATCACATTCCTCCCTTAATAATGAAGAGGAAGTTCCAAGAATTCTTGGAACTGAAGCATGGCGGGAGGAGTGCCCATGACTACTCCCGTGCTTTCAACCATCTGGCGCAATATGTGTCAGACTACGTCTCCACCAAGGAGAAAAAGCGGGAGCACTTCTATCGGGGGTTACACCCCGAAATGAAGACACATCTCGTTCAATGGAATCGCGGCACCTTCAACGACCTCGTCAATGCCGCGATTATGCAAGAGAACGCTCAGCGGGAGTTGGCAGCTGAGCAGCGGAAGCGCAGCGCTCCACCCAGCAGTGGGGGTGGCGCTCCCCAGAAGTACTGGATGGTGTATCGGACGCCATCCGGGCAGCAGTGGCATCCACCGGCGCGACCTCAGCGGTTTGGGGGACGTTCGTTTCAGTCACCTCCGTTTCGTCCGCCGATGCCACTACCAAGACAGCAGCAGCAGCAGCAGCAGACGGCACCCCGAGTGTTTCCACCACCACAACGCGCCCCGGGTTTCTGTCCACCGATCAGCGGGGGACCGCCCCGTTTCACTTGCTTCACGTGTGGCCAGGCGGGCCACTTTGCGAAGGACTGTCCCCAGGTGCAGCAAAGCAGCGGGCAAGCCCAGTTCCAGGGCGGTGCTCGAGGCCGACCTCCCGTCAAGAAGGTTGGTCAGCGGACTGGGGGCGTTCGCCACCTCGACAATGAGGACGCCCTAGAGGGAGACAACGTGCTGGCGGGTATGTTTACTCTCAACCATCAAGCCATCATCATACTTTTTGATTCTGGTGCAACCCACAACTTCATAAGTGCATCATATGTGGTTAAGCATCAGCTGGAAGCCTTTCCAACCGAGTGTTCTCATATGATCTGCTCACCGGGAGGAAAGATTTCAGCAACTATGATGATTCCAAAAGCACCACTGTGCTTAGGTGGGAAGATATATCAGACCACTATGATTATCCCTGAGGGGCAGAAGATTGATGCAATCTTGGGAATGTCATTGCTAAGCTACCATGGCGCTGTTCTGGAAACTTTAACACGGACGGTTCACCTCAACTCCCCATTGCACCGTCCGCAGTCCCTCCTATTAGATAATCCAATCCGAGAGGCTTCAGCGATCAACCATACTGAAGCTCTCAAGTTGGAGGACATCCCCGTAGTACGGGAGTACCCCGACGTGTTTCCGGATGATCTTCCGGGCATGCCACCTGAGCGGGATGTCGAGTTCAAGATCGAGCTTGCACCCGGGACTACTCCCATATCACGGAGACCCTATATAATGGCTCCGAATGAGCTGGCTGAACTGAAAGAACAGCTCAATGATCTGTTGAGCAAGGGTTTCATTAGGCCGAGTTCCTCGCCTTGGGGATGCTCGGCGCTGTTCGTAAAGAAGAAGGATGAAACCTTGAGGCTGTGTGTGGACTACCGGCCGCTCAACTCCGTCACCATCAAGAATAAGTACCCACTGCCCCGCATCGACATATTGTTTGATCAACTTGTGGGTGCAAGAGTGTTCTCCAAGACGGACCTTCGCTCTGGATATCATCTGATAAAGATCCGGGTGGAGGATATTCCGAAGATGGCCTTCTCAACGAGATATGGATTATATGAATATCTCGTCATGTCCTTTGGTCTCACAAACGCTCCAGCCCATTTCATGCATCTCATAAACTCGGTGTTCATGCCGGAGCTGGACAAGTTCGTCGTAGTGTTCATCTATGATATCTAGGTTTACTCCAAGATAGAAGCCGAACATGCCGAACATTTGAGGATCCTTCTTCAACGATTGCGAGATCACAAGCTCTACGCCAAGTTGTGACGCCCTCAATTCTGTGGGAAAACCACGGAACCGAGAACTAATGCATATGTGTGCCCATGATGTTCATCACATACACATACGTTCCACAAACTGAATTCAGATTATATATTACCACGAATAACAGAGTTTATTACAATACCTCATGAGTCTTGGACTCATGCTCACAGCGGAAGTCTTTATTCTAAAGCGGAAGCAATTTAGCTAATGCGGAAGCAAATCTAAGCAGAAGTGGCTCCATCTCTAATCCCTCCACAGGCAAGGTTGAGAACAGATCACACGCCGTAATGCTCCACTCGGTCTTCATAGTAGGCTTCTCCCGCTACGGATGATGAAAATAATAATGCAAGTTTGAGTACAATGATGTACTCAGCAAGTGCGGGAAAAACACATGATATGCAGCTCATAAACAAGGTAGGTATAAAAAGGCTTATTTGCAGAAAAGCAGATTTATAAAACCATGATAAAACAGCAACTTAACTTTAGATGAATGCAATCCCAGCATGTATTAAATTACCAACATACCTCCATCGCTTTCCATGTTCCACCCGAACATTAACAAACCTCATTCCTACTCACGAATACCTCCTCGTATTCGCTACCATCTCACGAATACCTTCACGTATTCGCTACCATCTTATCTCATTAACAACTTTGTCTCACACCGAGACCAGTTTCGCTGCCATGACTCAACAGTTATGCAACCATCTTATCACCCGGACTCCACAGTCCCAACAACCAAACCATAACAAACTCATTAACCATAACCAAGAACCTTCCCAATAACCATCCCAACTAATCATGGCAGTTTAGCCAGGCGCTCGTGACCGTAATCTCGGCTATCATGATAGTTTTAGACTCTGCAGAGTTTGCACCTATTTACCCACAAGTTTGTGATTTCGTCACCCGTCGGCGACTGCAGAATCTCCATTATACCAGTACACCACCGTCGGTGTATGGTCAAGAGATTACAAAATAGCCTTTACCAAGGGGTTACTAGATGTATGGACTCACTAAGGTTTCACCGGCAGGCTAGAATCTCCAATTCTCCCACCCACGGGCCCCCTCTTGTGCCATGCAGTTCCCAGGGCAGTCCTCACTCGACTCCCATTCCCCGCACCTTCCACAGTCCATAACACTCTAGCAACTTACTTAATTACTCAGCTAAGCCGCACCCATACTTGGCCTTGTGGTGGCACTGTTATCCTGGCATGTGCATGCATGAACCGGTCCTTAGATCTACGGCAAGCAAAACCACCATCTCATGCTACCTCATTCACAAACCCAGGCTTGCCTAGATCTCCCTCCGATCCATGTTCATTAACATCATCAGTTTCTCATTATCATTACGAGTGAAGTTAGATAGACACATCTATCTCGCTTCCCAATCCCATAGACTCAGCGAAGCATAAAACAAAAACCATACTCGACTTATAAACTTCCCAGGCGACAAGGGTGGTTTAATCAAAACTAGTAAACTCCTATAAAAGGGTTTCCCATCATGTTTGACTCAGCACACACACCTTTTCGCAAAACAAAATAGTTTTATCCAAAACATAGGATCAATATGGTCAAGGAGCACTTGCCTTGTTCTTGCGGTTCCGGTTGTTCTTGATTCTCAAAACCTGGTTGCTGCAGTTCGTCGTAGACAGCTCCCTGAGCTTGTTCTGCTAGGTAGGATCACGTGCATACAGGATTCACAGCAATCAATATTTATGCACAAACCTTAAACCAGATGCGATGATGCATATGCATGCTATCTCATGATTAGTTTTATTAGATTGAACTGTACGTGCTTTTGCATGGCCTTGTATGGACAGGGGTGTTCGGATCAAAGGTGGACATGGCGATGATCTTGTCTTTAGATCAAACTGATCATCAAGTGATCTGCCCACGAGAAGGCTTCTGTTCGAAAGGAATCGAAGAACAGATGCAAAGAGATGAACACAATGATATTGAAGTCCTACCTCACGTTCTTCTTGACTTCGAGGTCCTCCTCAGACCGCTCGGTTCTTCTCCGATGATCTCCCTTGTTGTGCTTCAGCGATGGTTTGCTCGGCGAGTTAGGGCTAGGGCTCTAAGTCGTCGGCTCAGGAGTCGAAAGAGAAGTTTGTGGTTTCGGCCAGAGTTTTTGGGTTCTATTTATAATTGGGAAGAGAAGAGTCCTAATCTGATTGTATCCCAAATAAGAGTCTTATTCAGTTCTTTGTTGGATCCTAACATCTTATCTTTAGTAACATCGTGGAATTTAGATCGGTTTCTGTTACGTACCGGTATCTTTACGCGTAAAACCTGCTCCAGAACTCGTTACCTCCGTGATGATGAGCTCCGGAAGCTCCACGTGTCCTCCGGGGCCTGGTATCTCCTCGTCCGCAGAGACGAGCTCCGGTTGTGCCGCGTGTCACGAGCGAGACTTCCCCCTTCTTCGGAGGTGAGCTCCGCGCACGCCACGTGTTGGCGCCGGTCTTCCCTCTCTTCCTTCCTCAGGAACATGCCCCGAGGTCGACACGTGTCCAATAACGACAGACCTCCCGGAGATAAGCTCCGGTGGCGACACGTGTTCGATAGATCCGGACTTCTCTGAGATGGGCTCCGAGATCGACACGTACCCCGCGTGACTGGTCCTCTGATTTCCGCGAGGACTAGCTCCGAGGATGACACGTGTCTTGCGGAAATGCCTTTGCTTCCTCTGCAGAGGCTAGCTCCGTGGGCAACATGTGTCCCACTGGATCGGACCTCTCCCCTTTGTGGCGACGAGCCCCGAACCTTCCACGTAGCTCTTTCAGCGGTGGGCTTCTCCCCATCTCGCAGGGACGAGCTCCGAACACACCACTTGGCCAGCGGCCATGGTAAGTTGTCTTCGGCGCTCTCGGAGGGCTTTATTGGCTATTCCTTTGATAATTCTCTCTGTTCCTTTTTTCATTAGAATGTTTCCTCTCCATAGAACATGAACATATGCTGACACCCGAGGCGAGGGTGTCACAAATCTACCCCCCTTAAATTGAATCTCGCCCTCGAGATTCGTTAGTAGGAAATAGATGGGGAAATTCCGCCTTGATATCCTCTTCACGCTCCCATGTTGCCTCATCTTCGGTGTGATGGCTCCATTGTACCTTGCACCATCGAATCACCTTGTTTCGGGTGACCCTTTCCTTTACGTCCAAGATTCGGACAGGGTGTTCTGCGTAAGTCAGGTCCTCTTGAAGTTCAAGCTCTCCCATTGACACTTGTTCCTCTGGTATTCTCAAGCACTTCTTGAGCTGGGATACATGAAACACGTCATGTACGTCGGAGAGGTGGTTTGGGTGCTCTAGTTGGTAGGCTTTTTCTCCTCGCTTGTCCAAAATCTTAAATGGTCCGATGTAGCGAGGTGCTAGCTTGCCTTTGATGTTGAAACGTCGTTGGCCTCAGATAGGCGATACCTTAAGGTATACGAAGTCTCCCACTTCAAACGTCAACTTCCTACGCCTATTGTCCGCATAGCCTTTCTGTCGTGACTGGGCAGCCTTTAAGTTCTCCCGTATCGTTTGGACCTGCTTTTCGGCTTCTTGTAGTACTTCGGGTCCAAACACCTGGTTCTCCAGTCTCATTCCAGAATAGTGGCATTCTACACCGTCTACCATATAAGGCTTCGAAAGGCGACATCTTTAAGCTAGCTTGATAGCTGTTGTTATAGGAGACCTCAACATACGGTAAACTCCTATCCCAACTACGCCCACGTTTCAAGGCACAAGCTCTCAACATGTCCTCCAAAATTTGGTTCGTCCTTGCGGTTTGTCCATCTGTTTGTGGGTGGTAGGAGGAGCTAAAATCCAGTCGTGTACCCATGGTTTTCTGCAGCTTCCTCCAGAACCTAGAGGTAAACTGAGAACCTCGATCTGAGACTATCCTCTTCAGAACTCCGTGACGGCACACGATCTGCTCCATGTACAACTCTGCCAATTGTGCAACGTTATAACTGGTCTTTACCGGAAGAAAATGGGCAGTTTTCGTCAATCGGTCCACAATGACCCAGATGGAGTCGCATCCCGACTGAGTACGTGGTAATCCGATGATGAAGTCCATACTGATGTCCTCCCATTTCCATTCGGGTATTCTCAAAGGTTGCAACAATCCAGCGGGTTTTTGATGTTCGGCCTTTACCCGTTGGCATGTGTCGCATAGGGCAACGTATTCGGCTATATCCCTCTTCATACCATCCCACCAATAACAAGTTTTCAAGTCCTTGTACATTTTGGTGCTTCCTGGATGTATGGAATCGGGTGAATCATGTGCCTCCTTCAATATCATGTCGCGGAGGTGTCTTATGTTCGGCACACAAGTCCTTTTCCCTAGCCAATGCGTACCCTTTTCATCCTCCTTGAAATCCTTCTCTATTCCTTGTCAGATTATTTCCTTGATCTCCTTGATCTCCTCGTCCGTTGCTTGGCCCTCTCTTATTTCTTGCTCCAATGGGGAGTGGATCTCCATTATCTTCACGTTATTCAAGAATCCGAGGTGTAACCGTTCGAACTCCTTCCGTAGTTTGGGTGGTAGCTCCTGAACCGTGAGTTGGTGACATGCTCCCTTTCTGCTCAATGCGTCCGCTACTACATTGGCCCTCCCGGGGTGGTAGTTGATTCCCACATCATAATCGTTGATGAGTTCTAACCATCGACGTTGCCTCAAATTCAAGTCCGTTTGTGTAAATATGTACTTGAGGCTTTTATGATCCGTATAGATCTCACATCGATGCCCAAGGATATAATGCCTCCAAATCTTCAGTGCATGCACCACTGCTGCTAGCTCCAAGTCGTGCGTAGGATAGTTAAGCTCGTGCTTCTTTAATTGTCGTGATGCATAGGCTACCACTTGTCCTTCCTGCATGAGTACACACCCGAGCCCTTGTCTGGATGCGTCACAATATATGTCAAAGCTCTTGCTTACGTCTGGCAATACCAGAACTGGTGCTGTGGTTAGCCTTTTCTTGAGTTCCTCAAAACTTTCTTGGCAGGCTTGTGTCCGTTGAAAGGTTTTTCCCTTCATTAGCAACTCCGTCATAGGTTTTGCTATCTTAGAGGAGTCTTTAATGAAGCGCCGATAGTATCCTGCCATCCCAAGGAAACTCTGAATATCCCTCATGCTCTTTGGTTGGTCCCACTTAAGAACATCTCTCACCTTTCCAGGATCAACCGATACCCCTTCCTTGGAGATAATGTGGCCTAGGAAAGATATTTCCTTTAGCCAAAATTGACACTTGTTGAGCTTGGCATACAATTGATGCTCACGCAACTTCTGCAGGGTCAATCTCAGATGACCTTCATGCTCCTCCTCACTTTTTGAATACACCATAATGTTGTCGATGAAAACCACAACGAACTTGTCCAAGTACTCCATGAAAACCTTGTTCATAAGGTACATGAAGTATGCGGGTGTATTTGTCAATCCAAAAGACATAACGGTATATTCATATGAACCATACCGTGTCCGAAATGCTGTCTTAGGTATATCAGAGGGCTTAATCTTCAGCTAGAAGTATCCCGACCGAAGATCAATCTTGGAGAATACTCGGGCTCCTTTCATTTGATCGAACAGGTCCTCTATACGGGGCAGAGGGTATTTATTCTTGATTGTCACCTCGTTGAGAGACCTATAGTCCACGCACATTCTTTGGGTTCCATCCTTCTTGTCCACGAAGAGTACCGGAGCTCCCCATGGTGATGAGCTTGAACGGATAAAACCCTTCTCCAACTGTTCTTGAATTTGCTTCTTGAGTTCAACTAGCTCGTTGACGGGCATCCTATATGGTCTCTTAGCTATAGGTGCAGTTCCGGGTACCAAATCTATGGCAAACTCGATGTCCCGATCAGGTGGCATTCCTGGAAGTTCTTTCGGGAACACGTCTGAAAATTCCTGAACCACTGGAATGTTGTCCAATGTTGTTCCTTCGACGTGGTTCAAATTTGCCCATTCGGTTATTTTCTGGGCTGACTCAAACTCGACACGAATACCGTGTTCGTTTGTCAACTGCACGCTCCTTTCAGCACATTGGATTACTCCAATGTGCTTGCTTAACCAATCCATTCCGAGTATGATGTCAATCCCGTGGGAGTCCAAGACAATAAGGTTGGCAAGGAAGTCTACCCCCCTTATTTTAAGGCTTACTCTAGGACATACTATATTAGTCCTCATTTCTCCTCCGGGAGAATTAACTAACATAGCACATTCTAAGTGGGATACGGGTAGATGATGTTTGGCAACATATTTGGATGATATGAAGGAATACGATGCTCCGGAATCAAATAAAATGGTGGCTGGGCTGGAGTTGGCAAGGAACATACCAATTGCGACGTCCTCAGCCTGTTGTGCTTCTTCAGCAGTGATATGGTTCACGTGGCCACGAGCATAGTTCTGCGGTCCACGTTTCCCTTGGTTGTCCCCTCTGTTTGGTTGCTGGTTCTGCTTGGGCACGTTACCTTGCTGTCCAGGGCCTCTCCTCGGGCACTGGTTAGCGAAGTGGCCTACTTCCCCGCATGCAAAGCATGCCCTGTTGCCTACGGCAGCAGGTACGTTGGGGCGGGGGTTTTGAACAGGGGCGCCATTGTTAGGTCGGGGCGCTGGAGGCATGGGCACATGAGGTGCCGGTGCAACGAATTGTTGTTGTGGTGGCTGACCAGGGCGGTACACAGGAGTGATCGATCCATACTGCGGGGCAGGGGGCATGTACCTAGGTCGTACGTTGCTCCCTTGGGGCTGGTACGGCATCTTCCTCTTGCACTCTCGCTCGATCTCACGGATCTTGTTTTCAACCACAATAGCCTTGTCAACCAGCTTCTGGAAGCTTACGTAGTCATTGTTGAGGAGCTGAACCTGGATCTCATTGTTCAACCCTCTCATGAACAGGTACTGCTTCCTCTGGTCTGAGTTGACATCTTCGGGGGCGTACCGGGACAGTTGTATGAACTTGTTGAGATACTCGTTCACACTCTTCTGTCCTTGGCGGAGACCTTCAAACTCCTGCCTCTTGAGCATCATTACACCAGCAGGGATGTAGTGAGAGCGGAAACTTTCCTTGAACTCAGTCCAAGTGATTGTCTCCGGGTTGGCATGGGCGTTGCTCAAGGCATCCCACCAGTCAGCAGCGGCTCCCGTAAGTTGGTGCGATGCGAAGAGAACCTTCTCTCGGTCGTTGCACTGAACAATGGCGAGCTTCTTCTCCATGGATTTCAACCAATCATCGGCCTCCATGGGATCGCTTGCTTGAGCAAAGGTGGGTGGTCGAGTCCTCATGAACTCTCCCAACCTGTTATGAGCCGGCGGTGGTGGTGGCGGTGGTGCCGGAACGGGGTTTTGGTTGGCCTGCAACTGACCCAAAGTTTGGATCATGGTTTGCATAAGCTGGTTTTGCATGGCCATCAACCTTTCCAGATGGTTTTCACCAGCTCCGGGGTTAGCAGGAACTTCCTCGTGGTCATCCTCCTGGACGTTCCTTCGGCTGGCGTTTCCTCTCACCATCTGTGAGGGAGAACGAAATAGAATAGAAGGTTAGAAGGTTAGGTAAGTCCCTTCAACTATATGCATCAAGGTGAGTTAGACTATATATATTAGCCCTTATGAAGATGTGATCAAGTGCCGAAGCATTTCACACCTCTTTCTTCTTACGTATGGAGATGGACAACATTTTTGAGACGTCCCACAACTCACATTAAGCACATAATCACACACAATCATTGCAAGGGCTCATACACCTCCTATTCAAGGATGATTTCCTATACCAAGGTGGTTTCAAGGCCAGTCTAAGCTATTCACCCTAGGATGCTTCCTTTGGTCAGCGTGGCTTAGCTACCTGTGACTTCTATTTAGGGGTGTAACTTGCTGTTAACCCATGGCTCTAATATCAATCTAAGGTTTCTCTCTAGGCGTGTAACCTACTGTCAACCCGTGGCTCTGATACCTATCTGTGACGCCCTCAATTCTGGGGGAAAACCACGGAACCGAGAACTAATGCATATGTGTGCCCAGGATGTTCATCACACATACACATACGTTCCACAAACTGAATTCAGATTATATATTACCACAAATAACAGAGTTTATTACAATACCTCATGAGTCTTGGACTCATGCTCACAGCGGAAGTCTTTATTCTAAAGCGGAAGCAATTTAGCTAATGCGGAAGCAAATCTAAGCAGAAGTGGCTCCATCTCTAATACCTCCACAGGCAAGGTTGAGAACAGATCACACGCCATAATGCTCCACTCGGTCTTCATAGTAGGCTTCTCCCGCTACTGATGATGAAAATAATAATGCAAGTTTGAGTACAATGATGTACTCAGCAAATGCGGGAAAAACACATGATATGCAGCTCATAAACAAGGTAGGTATAAAAAGGCTTATTTGCGGAAAAGAAGATTTATAAAACCATGATAAAACAGCAACTTAACTTTAGATGAATGCAATCCCAGCATGTATTAAATTACCAACATACCTCCATCGCTTTCCATGTTCCACCCGAACATTAACCAACCTCATTCTTACTCACGAATAACTCCTCGTATTCGCTACCATCTCACGAATACCTTCACGTATTCGCTACCATCTTATCTTATTAACAACTTTGTCTCACACCGAGACCAGTTTTGCTGCCATGACTCAACAGTTATGCAACCATCTTTGCACCCAGACTCCACAGTCCCAACAACCAAACCATAACAAACTCATTAACCATAACCAAGAACCTTCCCAATAACCATCCCAACTAATCATGGCAGTTTAGCCAGGAGCTCGTGACAGTAAGCTCGGCTATCATGATAGTTTTAGACTCTGCAGAGTTTGCACCTCTTTACCCACAAGTTTGTGATTTCGTCACCCGTCGGCGACTGCAGAATCTCCATTATACCAGTACACAACCGTCGGTGTAAGGTCAAGAGATCACAAAATAGCCTTTACAAAGGGGTTACTAGATGTATGGACTCACTAAGGTTTCACCGGCAGGCTAGAATCTCCAATTCTCCCACCCACGGGCCGCCTCTTGTGACATGCAGTTTCCAGGGCAGTCCTCACTCGACTCCCATTCCCCGTGCCTTCCACAGTCCATAAGACTCTAGCAACTTACCTAATTACTCAGCTAAGCCGCACCCATACTTGGCCTTGTGGTGGCACTGTTATCCTGGCATGTGCATGCATGAACCGGTCCTTAGATCTACGGCAAGCAAAACCACCATCTCATGCTACCTCATTCACAAACCCAGGTTTGCCTAGATCTCCCTCCGATCCATGTTCATTAACATCATCAATTTCTCATTATCATTACGAGTGCAGTTAGCTAGACACATCTATCTCGCTTCCCAATCCCATAGACTCAGCGAAGCATAAAACAAAAACCATACTCGACTTATAAACTTCCTAGGCGACAAGGGTGCTTTAATCAAAATTAGTAAACTCCTATAAAAGGGTTTCCCATCATATTTGACTCAGCACACACACCTTTTCGCAAAACAAAATAGTTTTATCCAAAACATAGGATCAATATGGTCAAGGAGCACTTGCCTTGTTCTTGCGGTTCCGGTTGTTCTTGATTCTCAAAACCTGGTTGCTGCAGTTCGTCGTAGACAACTCCCTGAGCTTGTCCTGCTAGGTAGGATCACGTGCATACAGGATTCACAGCAATCAATATTTATGCACAAACCTTAAACCAGATGTGATGATGCATATGCATGCTATCTCATGATTAGTTTTATTAGATTGATCTGTACGTGCTTTTGCATGGCCTTGTATGGACAGGGGTGTTCGGATCAAAGGTGGACGTGGCGATGATCTTGTCTTTAGACCAAACTGATCATCAAGTGATCTGCCCACGAGAAGGCTTCTGTTTGAAAGGAATTGAAGAACAGATGCAAAGAGATGAACACAATGATATTGAAGTCCTACCTTACGTTCTTCTTGACTTCGAGGTCCTCCTCAGACCGCTCGGTTCTTCTCCGATGATCTCCTTTGTTGCGCTTCAGCGATGGTTTGCTCGGTGAGTTAGGGCTAGGGCTCTAAGTCGTCGGCTCAGGAGTCGAAAGAGAAGTTTGTGGTTTCGGCCAGAGGTTTTGGGTTCTATTTATAATCGGGAGTCCTAATCTGATTGTATCCCGAATAAGAGTCTTATTCAGATCTTTGTTGGATCCTAACATCTTATCTTTAGTAACATCGTGGAATTTAGATCGGTTTCTGTTGTGTACCGGTATCTTTACGCGTAAAACCTGCTCCAGAACTCGTTACCTCCGTGATGATGAGCTCCGGAAGCTCCACGTGTCCTCCGGGGCCTGGTATCTCCTCGTCCGCAGAGACAAGCTCCGGTTGTGCCGCGTGTCACGAGCGAGACTTCCCCCTTCTTCGGAGGTGATCTCCGCGCACGCCACATGTTGGCGCCGGTCTTCCCTCTCTTCCTTCCTCAGGAACATGCCCCGAGGTCGACACGTGTCCAGCAACGACAGACCTCCCGGAGATAAGCTCCGGTGACGACACGTGTTCGATAGATCCGGACTTCTCTGAGATGGGCTCCGAGATCGACACGTACCCCACGCGACTGGTCCTCTGATTTCCGTGAGGACTAGCTCCAAGGATGACACGTGTCTTGCAGAAATGCCTTTGCTTCCTCTGCAGAGGCTAGCTCCGTGGGCAACACGTGTACCACAGGATCGGACCTCTCCCCTTTATGGCGACGAGCCCCGAACCTGCCACGTAGCTCTTTCAGCGGCGGACTTCGCCCCATCTCGCAGGGACGAGCTCCGAACACGCCACGTGGCCAGCGGCCGTGGTAAGTTGTCTTCGGCGCTCTCGGAGGGCTTTATTGGCTATTCCTTTGATAATTCTCTCTGTTCCTTTTTTTCATTAGAATGTTTCCTCTTCATAGAACATGAACATATGCTGACACCCGAGGCGAGGGTGTCACACAAGCTCAGCAAATGCGAGTTTTGGATCAGCCAAGTGTCATTCTTGGGACATATCATCTCCGCGGAAGGCATTGCGGTTGACCCAAGCAAGATAGAGCAAGTGCTGAAATGAAAACATCCCACTTCAGTTCATGAAATCAGAAGCTTCCTCGGGTTAGTGGGATACTATCGGAGATTCATTCCAAGCTTCTCCAAGCTCGCTAAGCCGATGAAAGAATTGCTGAGGAAAGGGACGAAATATGTTTGGAACACGGCGTGTGAAGGAGCGTTCCAAGCATTGGTGATGCATCTCACCACAGCCCCGGTCTTAGCTCAGCCGGATACAACAAAGCCCTTCGACGTGTATTGTGACGCGTCCGGTATTGGGCTCGGTTGCGTGTTGATGCAGGAAGGACGTGTGGTTGCCTATGGCTCACGCCAACTTCGGAACCATGAGCAGCATTATCCGACTCATGATCTTGAGCTTGCTGCCGTAGTGTTGGCGCTAAAAATGTGGAGGCACTATCTCCTGGGGAATCTGGTACATCTCTACACCGACCACAAGAGCTTGAAATACATTTTCACCCAGAAGGAGCTGAACATGAGGCAAAGGAGGTGGTTAGAACTGATCAAAGATTATGAAATTGAGATTCACTACCACCCCGGCAAGGCGAATGTGGTTGCCGACGTGCTGAGTCGGAAATCACATGTCCATAACCTCACCATTACACCGGTGGAGGATGAAGAGCTGAGTTTATACTTGGTTCCTTATGAATCGCTGTATAACCTTGCCCTCATCCCTACTATTAGGGAGGACATCATTGCAGCTCATAAAGATGATAAAGGCATGGCACATGTCCGGAGACGGATAGACAACGGGGAGATCAAATGTTTCCGGAAGGATGATGAGGGGACGCTATGGTTCAATGACCGCATAGTCGTACCCCGGGATATGGAGTTGAGGAAAAGGATCCTCGATGAAGCTCACTTGTCTAAGTACTCCATTCATCCGGGCAGCAACAAAATGTACTAGGATTTGAAAAAGAAATTTTGGTGGACACGGATGAAGCGGGAAGTAGTGAAGTACGTATCTGAGTGCGATACGTGTAGACGAGTGAAGGCTGATCATATGAGGAAATCAGGGCTGTTGCAATCCCTGAAGATCCCGGCATGGAAATGGGAAGATGTGAGCATGGATTTCATTGTGGCAATGCCCCTAACTTCCAACAAACATGATTCCATTTGGGTAATCGTCGATCGGTTAACCAAGATGGCTCACTTCATCCCGGTGAATACACGTTACAATGCCAGCAAATATGCGGAGCTGTACATGGCGAAGATTCTATGCTTGTATGGGGTACCCAAGACCATCGTTTCAGATCGAGGTGCATTATTTGTATCCCGCTTTTGGGAGAAGCTACACGCTGCATTGGGTACCAAGCTGATCAGGAGCTCCGCCTACCACCCTCAGACAGATGGCCAAACAGAGAGGGTGAATCAGGTTCTGGAAGACATGTTGAGAGCATGTGCCATCCACAACGGTAGGAACTGGGATGATCACCTACCATTGGCAGAATTCTCGTACAACAACGGCTATCAGGTGAATATCAAGATGGCAACCTACGAAGCTCTCTACGGTCACAAATGCCGCACCCCATTAAACTGGTGCGAGTATGGTGAAAGGGTCACATTCGGGGTTGATGTGGTGAACGACGCCGAAGAGCGCGTTCGGACGATTCAAGCTAATTTAAAGGCCGCTCAATCCCGGCAAAAGAGATACGCTGATAAGAGGCGTAGGCCATTGCACTTTGACGTCGGTGAACACGTGTACCTCCGCGTGTCTCCGATGAAGGGCGTGCACCGGTTCGGTGTGAAGGGGAAGCTCGCTCCCCGTTTCATTGGACCCTATGCTATCACCGAGAAGTGTGGACTAGCGGCGTATAGATTGGAGCTACCGGCATCTCTTTCCGGTGTCCATGACATTTTCCATGTTTCACAACTTAGGAAATGTCTGAAGCATACAGCTTCTGTTCCTACCAAAGACATCGGCGAGCTGCAACCGGATTTAACATATGATGAATATCCGGTGGCGATTATTGATGAGAAAGCCCGAACCACGCGTAGCCGAACGTTGTGGTTCTACAAAATACTCTGGAGCGACCACACCGCTGAAGAAGCGACGTGGGAGAGCGAGGAATTTCTTTGCTCCAATTACCCGGAGTTCATGGTATCGCAGCACGGGTAAGTCCCTATTTCATCACTATCTCTTCTTTTATAATCTCGGGATGATATTCTTTTAAGGGGGGAGGGATGTAAAAGCCCAAGAAAAGGGACTTGCAAAAACTTTTCATCACCTCACGACACCACAGTTTTTGTTGTGGAGAGCTTGTGAAAGTTTGTGAAGAGCAAGTAACCTCGATCAAAAGAGTGATTAGAGGGGAAAGCCTTAACTTTCACAAAATAGGATTTCTACACATGAACATGAGAGGTTGAGCTCAATCTAGGACTTAAAAAGTCTTGGGAAGGTTCAGGCCAAGTTTCATGTAATTCCAACACTTTTTGAGGCACTTTTGGAGGTATTTGAAAAAGAGGCCAATTTGAATGTAAATTCAAATTGCAGCAACTTTTATAACTTAAATTCAAAAGTTAGCTTCATATTCAAACTCAACACATTTTTCTGATTTAGCCCACCAATTTTCATCCCCATTAGAGTTCATCTTGTCGGGAGCTAAATTTGCAATAATTCAAAACTGAATTTGAATTTTAGTTTAAACATGAAGCAAATTTAACCGAACAAAGTTTAAATTTGAGAATCCAAATTCAAACCAAGACTTGGGGGCTAAGTCTCCCGTTCAATGGAGAGTAGCTGGGATATTTACAGGGGAAATTGGAAAAAGGGGATTAGGGGGAGAGTGGGCCCACAAGTCAGTGGGAGGGATGTGCAACACCGGACAGCGCTCTGTTTCTCGCCGAAGCAAACTCCCAACGTGCTCCACCGAGCTGTTTCCCCGAACGTTACCTCCCGAGCGCCAGCCCGTAGCGCACGTCGACGAGGCGGTCGCCCAGCGATATTTCCCTCCGGAACCGACTCCCGTCGCGGTCTTGACCGCTCCCGAACCCTTCAACGAAGAAACACCGCCGCACACCCGAAAACTTTCGGTGCTCCGGCGTCCTCCCGTCCCAGCAGCTAGCAAGCGAGTCTGAGCTCACCCCGAGCTTCGCCGAGGCGTCCTCGACATGATAGACAAGATACCCCGGCGCCCCATCCACGGTAAACTGCCCCCGAGATTTTTGTTTTCAGTTCACAACGGGTAGAGCCGCCGCGGCCAAAAACTCCCAGCCCGGCCGCTAGGTTTGATTCCCCGTTGAGTTGAGCGGGCCAGGAGGTTCGCCTGGAAGTGTGCTCCCTGTCCAACAACGCCGGCCGCATGCCATGAGGTGTGCTGGCCGGAATTCCAGTTCTTGCCGAGAGCATGCGATATAGCCCGGTTCGTGTAAATCGGCAAATTCGCCTCACACACCGAACCACTCCTCACCAGACCTGGAAACCTAGCTGTAGATGTTCGTGCGAGCACGTGGGATCAAGAACGGGGAGAACCGTTGAGGAAACACACAGTTCTCGAGTTTTCCAGTTTTCCCGAAATCTCCCTAGGTCGCACGGTGAGCCCCTAGTTGCCGATGTTTCTCGCGAGATCAGAGCCGTGGACGTTGCTCCCTAGGTCATGGCGATGCTGTAGGAGCTTACCGGAGCAAGGTTGGCACAGTACAATGCCATAGCGACGCCGCCGGAGTTACCGCAGCTACTGTCGCCATCGCGCCTAGGTTTCCGGCCATCCTCGATCCGAGGTAAGGCCGGCAACGTGTTCCTCATGCAAGAATGTGCAGTGGCAGCGAGAATCAGCAAGTTCCAAGGGCCGGAACCCCTTCCCGGCGAGAGCTCCGGCGAGCTCTACGGCGGGGTCGCGCGGGTGCCTGGAGGAAGACGAAGGGGGGAGGCCCCACTCGTCAGCGGCTGGAGGCAAACGTGCGGGATTCTCTGTGGTCCAGGATCCAGTGTGGCTGCGCGGGAACGAGTCTGTGGCCCCGTGTGGCTCGGCTCCAGCAGTCGACACGTGTGCGATGGACCCACCCGCAGAATTTTAACATGTTTGGAAATTTCCAGTTTTAGTTCAAACTTCAAATGAATAGTACTTTGGCTAGGAAACTCGAAATTCGATGAACCAAATTTTGCTGAACTCAGAATTCTGAGTACTTTCCAGCAATACAAAATTCAGCTCATGAAAGTAAATAGTTTTCCAGAATTAAATCCCTAAAGTTTAAACTGTTAGAATTTTATCTGGAGAAGTACTTTATGAAAAATTCTGAAATTTGGCTGAGAGGTTCATTGGAAAATCCCTGAGTCACAATAAAATTTTCAGACTCATCCAAGTTCATTTAGTTACCCTAATGGGGTGATTAAATGAACTGCCCTGAGAAAATAGAAAAATGTACAGCAACATTTTTCAGATTTTCTCAAATCTTAATTAGAGCATAACTTTCAGTAGAATTCTGCAAATGACATGAAACCAATTCCATTAGAACCATCTTAAATTCTAGTTTCCAGAAAGTAATGGTTGGAGCCATGAAAACCTCTGGAATTACTTAGAGGCTCAAATATTGACCAAATAGGTTTTTATTTGTACAAGGTTCAAATGAACTTTATTTCAAATGAAACTTGGTCAAGATTCTAGTTAGGACCCTACCAAGCCACCATAAAAATTTCAGAACCAAAGGGAGGGTTAGCTAGAGTTATTAGCAATTAAGTATTCAAGTGCACACGTTGCATTTAAATTGACATGTAGTATTTCATTAACGTGTAGCCGTTGAAGGTGAAGAGGCTCCGGAAGTGCTGGACTTCCTCCTTCCGGAAGAAGAACTAACTAATGACCAGCAGCAACAAGGCAAGCCCCGGTTTGCATTAAGCCTTTTATAAAGTTTATACTTTGTTTACATACGTAGAGTGAAGTGTGTATGTGCATTAGGACCCCACTTGCATGACCAGAAATTTTCTATAAGAGTGGGGGTAGTGTCTAAGACCTCGAGTAGACAGGCTATGATTAGGACTTCGGTACAAGTCGAGTAGTTGGAATCTACTCGCAAGTTAGATTTGGGACACACGGGTTCGGTTGAGTGATGTGAGATTACTTTAGTAATGAAAATGAGACTAGGCAGGGGCTAGGGCGCAGCAAGAGGAAGTCTTGTGTGCGCAGCCCTGTCCGTGTCGATTGGGGACCGATCCGTGTGCGGCCCTGCTGAACAAGTATTCAACGTACCGAAGGCATATCGGATCTATGGGCCCCGATAAACCGATGTAACCTAAACCTCCGGGCGTCGAGGCATAACGCACCGATTTATAGGTGTAGGCTGAGGGCAGCAAGGTGGAAATCTGCCAACGGGCATAGAGAGATGCTCCGTGTGGGGAACCTCCTGCTCGTTTCGGTGCGACCAGTTCGACGTTTGGGCTATTGGGTGAAAGGTTGTCCCGTATGACATCGAGTGAGCGTACTGTGCAGCTCCACGGGTGGGCGTACGTGACGTGCTCTTTGGGTTTCCCTGCAGGTGTATATCGAGTCGATTCGCCGTCCCTCGCGGTGACGAGTACCGCTTGTTCACTGCATCGTAACGTAGATAATTTATGGAATGTTATGATTCAATACTGCTGTTATGATATAATTGTATTGCTACATGTGTGCCGCCAAATATTGCTTACTAAATTTCAGATTCCCGAACTGTTAATCTGTGGCTAAAAGTGGAACTAAGGATGAACTTGTAGGCGTGTCCATTTGATGCATTGTGACTATCCTATGTTCATTGTACACCTCATGTAGAGTTTCATACATAGGTGAGTCGCTTAAGTCTTGTTGAGCCATCGTGCTCACGGTTGCTGCTTAAGTGTGTTTCAGGTGAGGAGCCACTCACAGACTCGGACTACGAGTCCACCGGCGAGGGTTACCCTCCATCGGGGACCACGGCTGAGTGGGAGCCGTACACGCCGCGCTGAGCTGAGATGTGCAGCTAGTGTGGGTTGCCCTAGGGCTGGGCCACCGACTTTTGCTAGATAGGCGGGCGTGAGTTGTATAGTTTAGACTTCCGCTGTGTAATAAAGGCAATAGTTTGTAACTGAGTATTGTACCGTTTGTACATTTCAGTTGTTTTTCCCATGTAATATATTGTGTTCTTATGACGTGTGCTGTCGGGTGTTGCATCGTGCGGCACCACCCTCTGCGATCCTGGATGAGCGGATTCCGGTCCGCCACAGCTGATGTAGTAGACAGGCCTCTGGATGGTCCGGACCCTCCCCCCTGGGCCTGATATGTCCTAATCCATTGGCTCAGGCCGACAGGAGGTAGACGGGTCCGGGGGAGCCTCCGGGAGCTGGGACTCAAAGGCTCCTGGTCCGTCTCGGACCTCCGGGAGATCCCGCTGGTTTTCCAGGTGGTCATCCTGGACCCTCGGGAGGACGTCCTGTCCTCCTGGGAGGTTCCTTTGGGTCTGCGGGGGGTTATCCTGGAGCTCCGGGAGGTTGTCTTGGAGCTCCGGGAGGTCCCGTTGGACCTCCGGGAGGTTGTCTTGGAGGTCCGGAAGGTCGTCTTGGACCTCCGGGGTCTCCTTGTGCTTGTCTTCTACTACCGGAGCAGGCTGCGGTGACGAGGGGTCTGGCCGCTCTGCGACGAGGACCATGCTCACCACCTCAGTTGTTGCCGCGATGTAGAGCAGCAAATGCTCTTCGGGCTCGGGGGCTACCATGATGGGTAGGGTCGTCAGGAGCTGCTTCAACTTCTGGAAAGCTTCTTCTGCTTCATCGGTCCAAGCAAATGGACCGGATTTGCGCAGGAGCTTAAAGAAGGGGAGCACCCGCTCTGCTAGCCTCGGTATGAACCGACTCAGCGCGGCTAGGCATCCCGTGAGTTTCTGGACATCTTTGATGCAGGCGGTGGGCCGCATCAGGTCGATGGCCTTGATCTTCTCTGGGTTGGCCTCAATTCCTCAGTGTGAGACCAGGAATCCTAGGAGCTTCCCAGAGGATACACCGAACACACACTTGTCGGGGTTCAGCTTAGTGCTCGTGGAGTGCAGTTTGTCAAAGACTAGGGCTAGGTTATCTAAGAAGGATGAACTCTGCCTGAACTTGACAACGATGTCATTGACATACACCTCGACTAAGTCTCTTATTAGCTCTCCAAAGGTTTTGTGCATTGCACGTACAAAGGTGGGAAGAGCATTCTTTAAGCCATAAGGCATAGAGACATAACAATACCGGCCGTCTACTGCGGTGAATGAAGTGTGCTCTTCATCCTCTCTAGACATAGGGATCTGATGAAAGCCCGAATAGCCGTCTAGGAAGCATAGCATATCACAGCCTGATGTCGAGTCTACTATTTGATCTATTCTAGGGAGGGGGAATGGATCTTTGGGACATGCCTTATGGAGACTGGTGTAGTCGATGCACATCCGGAGCTTCCCGCCGGCCTTCGGGACGACGACGCGGTTCGCCAACCACCGGGGGTGGTGGACTTCCCGTATGAAGCCAGCGTCCAGCAGCTTCTTGATTTCTTCTCGGATGAAGTTCTGCCGCTCGATGGACTGCTTGCGAGGCTTCTGTTGGACTGGCCAGGCGTCAGAGAAGATCTTCAGATGGTGCTCGATCACCTCCCTAGGGATCCCCGGCATCTGCGACGGCTGCCATGCAAACACGTCGACGTTGTGCCGGAGGAAGGTGATGAGCGCGCCTTCCTATTTGCTGTCCAGGCCCCCGGCTACCAGGGTGGTCTGGGCAGCATCGGCGCCGACTTGGACGACCTTCAGGGGGACGTTGCCCTCGTCGAGGGGTTGCACGCGGGGTGCTGAGGTAGAGGCACGGTGGCATGCACTCGGGTGGAGCTAGCCTAGTTCTGCACTACCAGAGGCTGGTGCTCGAGCTGTTGCAAGTGCTTGGAGCTTCTCCAAGGCTGACACTGCAGCAGTGCGGTCTCCACGAATCTTGAGGACGCCTGTTGGTGTAGGCATCTTCAGCACAAGGTAGCCGTAGTGGGATACTGCCATTAATCGGTACAGGGCTGGCCTGCCGATTATGGCATTGAAGGGGAGATCGATCTCCGCCATATCGAACAGAATGTACTCTGTCCGATAGCTGTCCGGTGCCCCAAAGGTCACCGGAAGGCTGATGTTGCCGTAGGGAACAACTTGTCCCGGGCCTACCCCTCAGAACGGGCTCGATGGGGTGAGCTTGGCCATCGGGATCTGCAGCTTCTGGAAAGCTGCGCGGCTGATGAGGTTCAGCCCGGCCCCGCCATCTACCAGAACGTGGCACATCCTCACGTTGGCGATGGTGGGTGCTACCAAGAGCGGTAGTTGGCCGGCCCCAGCCACGTTCCTGGGGCCGTCGGTGGCATCGAAGCTGATGGGGGTTCCCATCCCCTTGAGGTGCGGCGCGGCACTAGGGAGAGGAGCCACCGACGCTACCGCTCGGTGCAGAGTCTTAACCGTGCTTCAGGACGAGGGGTCAGCGGACCCACCGTAGATGACGTAGAGCATCTTCCGGTGCTCGTCATCGCTGGAGCTTGAGTCCTCATGGTTGTGCACCGCCTTCACGGCGCGCTGAGGCTCCTGGAACTCCACTTGGTGGTCGATGTTGTCTTGGGTGTCAACCTTCTGCTTGCCCTCCCTTTGACAGAAGGGAGGGGCGTCAGCACGCGGTTGCTTCCCCTTGCGGAAGCTCTCCGCGAGCTTCTGAATCTCCCGGCACTCAGCAGCTGTATGGCTGCTGGTGTTGTGCACGGTGCACGACTCGCCTTGGTCACCATCTGGAGCTGGTGACTGTCGCTGCCTCTTGTCGAGGCGTGGCCCCCGAGCTCCGCTGGGTTCTGCTGCTGCAGCAACGGGAGCTGCGGTCGGTGGTTTCATCTCGCCACCACTCCGGTTCTTGATCTTCTTGCTACTTCTATGGGAAGCAGCGCCAGATCCGGGCTGTCCTCTTGATTCGGAGGCTGGCTGTGAGTGCCAGTTCCGCCCTTCAGCTGCCCTGGCGCACTTGTCCGCCAGGCTGAAGAGCTCTGAGACTTTGCGAACCTCTCTGGTCGCGAGCTTCTCGAGCATCTTCGTATCGCGTACACCCTGCCGGAACACCACCACCACAGAAGAATTTTGGATATGCAGGATGGTGTTCCGTACCTGGGAGAACCGCTGGATGAAGGAGCACAGCGTCTCTCCAGGTTGTTGTTGGACGGCGTGGAGGTCGAGCTCCGTGCCAGGCCGGGTGTAGGATCTGCCAAAGTTCGCAGTGAACTGCCGGCAGAGCTCTCCTCAGGAGGTTATGGAACCCTGGGGGAGATTCATGAGCCATGACCGAGCTGAGCCGGTCAAGGCGACGGTGAAGTAGTTGGCCATGATGGCCTCGTCCCCTCCTGCAGCAAGGATGGCGGTGGAGTAGATCTGGAGGAACTCCGACGGGTTGACGCTGCCATCGTACTTCTCGGGCAGGTGCGGCCAAAACTTGCGCGGCCACTTTGCGAAGCGAAGGTGTGGCGCCAGGGCCGCACATCCTGCTCCTGTTGCTGCAAGTGTTGTTTCCGCGAACGCTTGGTTCGCTGCCGGCACTGTATACCCCTGTATGTGCAAGGCTGCGCCATAGACCGGGGGCACCATTTGCAGGGCATATGGCTGGGGCATATGCTGCGTGGCATATGCCTGGGGCAGAGATCACGTGGCGAACGTCTGCGGCTCAGGCTGGGTCGAGGTGGTTGACATGCTGTCGCCGGCCTCTTGGTTGCGACGCCTTTCTCGCCGTCGCTCAATGACCACTCGGGCATCTTTGCCCAAGTGGCGCGTTCCAGCTCCGACCTCAGGTCCGCCGATGGGAGCCTGGTGGAGCGGGAATCTGCCGTCTGCCCGTCAACCGTTGGTGTGCGCGTCAGCGACACAGCCGGTTGACTGGGACGTCGTCCCCGCCGAAGTTGAGGGTTGGCGGCGGCGACGACGAGACGGTCTACGTCGTGAATCCACTGCTGGGTCGCTGACTGAGGCGCGTCCCCAGTAGGTGGATTGTGCAGTAGCGCTCGTGCTGAGCCTAGTGCGCCCCGGTGGGAGACACTCAGCGCTGCAGTGGATCTTGCGCTCGCTGCAGCCTGCGCTGCCGGAGTCGGCTGCTGGCTCCCAGCTTGCGCCGACACACTCTGTCCTGAGTGTGTCGAGACGTAGTCCCCGCTGGTCACCGTTCATCGTGAACGTGGGCGGAGAGAGCTTGCCGCTGAAGGAAGCTCCGTCATCTTCGTCGGCGGAGCTCATCGCGCAAGGGAAAAACCCCCTACCTGGCGTGCCAAATGTCGAAGTGTGTAGCCGACAATTCCCCCGGGCCTGCTCTGGGCAGCCCGCGGAGGTTATTTTTTCGGAGGGGATAGTCACTCATGGAGAGCTTACGCATTAGGGACAATGGAGGGAGAAGCTTGACACAGGGATATTTACGTGGTTCAGGCCGCCGGAGCGTAATACCCTACATCCACGGTGAGCAGAGATGCTCGTTGTATTGCTTGGTGCTCAGGAGTGAACCCTGAGTGAGAGTGTAAAGTGTCGATCCCTCAGGTGTGAATGGCCGAGGTGCGAACCTCGCATGAGAGTGTGTAAAAGGCGAACCCTTGCTAATGTTGCCTACCCGAGCTTTTTATAGTCCAAGGCTCGGGCGGCTTACAAGGTGGGCCCGGGACCGGACAGGTGGTCGCGGGGAGATTGCCTGCCATCTACCGTATCCGTAGTTACGCCAGCAGTTGTCTCTGGCGAGGGCTTCAAAGTCTTCGTTCTGCCACCCTACCCATGCCGCAAGCTAGTCGTAGTGGTTGGCAGGGGCGGCAGGGGATGTCTTGTCGCTGTGTTTATTAGCGTGCAGCCTCTGACGTGGCGCAACAGCACCTGAAAGAAGCGTGCTCCGCGTCTCCGCGCCTTGGGAAGGCGCGGGTTTTGAATACCTTGTACGGGCAAGGTATGGCGCGTCTTTACTCTTGCTGCCTACCGCGCGGGGGCAGGCAGCGCTGCTCTGCTGGCCACGTGGCGGGCCTGGAGCTCCCCTCTGAGGAGATGGAGGTCTAGCCCCACTGAACACGTGGAGCCTTCAGAGCTCTCCTCGCAGAGGGGGGAGGTCCGGCTCTGCTGGCCACGTGGCGGGCCCGGAGCACTCTTCTGAGGAGAAGGAGGTCCGGCCCTGTTGGACACGTGGAGCCTTCAGAGCTCTCCCCGCGGAGGGGGGAGGTCCGGCTCTGCTGGCCACATGGCGGGCCCGGAGCTCTCCTCTGAGGAGAGGGAGGTCCGGCCCCGCTGGACACGTAGAGCCTCCGGAGCTCTCCCCGCGGAGGGGGGAGGTCCGGCTCAGTTGGCCACGTGGCGGGCCCGGAGCTTACCTCTGAGGAGAGGGATGTCCGGCCCCGCTGGACACATGGTGCCTTCGGAGCTCTCCCTGCGGAGAAGGGCGATGTCCTTAGGCAGTTTCCCCTGTGCGCGGGGGTACCCCATATTGAGGGTACCGACACAACCTTTATGCACTAAATCCAGATTTTCATCCAGTTAAAAGCATTTTCATAACTCAAGTTGAATACCAAAGTTAAACTTAACTTCAATATATTTCCAACAAGGATTCATATGCCTTCATATAATTTCTGGATCAAAAGTTATGATTTTCCAAAGTTGACAGAATTCCTGGGTAAAATTTGCCAGCATCTCCTTTGTATGTGGCTATTTTTATCATAGTTGTATAAGTAAATACAATATGAATCTGAACAAACTTTGAACTACAATAATGTTTCACATTTCATAAACTTTCCAATGGTGTACCATAGGCTCCTTAGGGATTTTTCTACAAAGAGTTATGGCTGAAATACAAAAATATCCAGAGAGGTTTTGCTTCTGTCCTGGTTCTGGACAGTTTGCCTTCAACTGGATTTTCCACCAATTTAACGTGTGATTTTGATCTGGAGGTCTACAGATAAGTTGTAGAGCACTTAAAAATACTTCTATAACTGTATCATAAACCTCCATTGGTTAAATATACTCACAGTTATGGTCTGTCAAATCCAGCAAGAATTCCTGCCAGAAACAGAGCACTCTGTTTTTGAAACATTTTGAAGCCTAGTCACTCTCTCATTTGAATCTTAGCTCAAAATATGAGTTCAATAACTAATATTTGTTTCAAACTTCAATTTTTAGTTTAAAGTTAGCTCATGAATCATTTCTTACTAGGGAAGAGATTATTAAGTTTAGTACGGTGTCGATACACCGTAAGAAAGATGTCGGTACTACATTGCCTCTCAAAAGAAAAACCTAACCAGATTATACTGGCATATCCGTATCATAGGT
This sequence comes from Neostapfia colusana, assembly GCA_030760725.1. NCBI lineage: Eukaryota > Viridiplantae > Streptophyta > Magnoliopsida > Poales > Poaceae > Neostapfia > Neostapfia colusana. The sequence goes on along the minus strand of JASWHV010000007.1, from coordinate 78,418,423 downwards.
GGCACTAAAATGGTCACTCGCAGACGTTTTCTACTCGTACTACGGTTTTCTTGGTTAGTACCTGCATAAATCACACACAATCATCAGGTTTGGCTGCACAACAAATCCGGTCCCAATAAAGTTCCCTACACCCGTCTGTCATCACTCGCATGGGTGTTCTCAAGCCAAACATGCCTTGAGCAACATGTTCACGTTACTATCCACGTGACGGGGTCTCCCCTACTTTCCCGTAGCACGCCAGCGAAGGGCGTTGCTCGAATACCCCAAACAACATGAAGAGTCATAGAGGATACCAAAGCAGACCGGGTTACCTGCCACCCGTGAGGCTTCACCCTTCAACTTGTGCGCACTAGTGGACAGTGAATACATGCAACCCCAAGACATAAAACGTCCTGAGATGCATGATTTTCCGACATAACACAAAAGTTAGGTTGCCACCTACATATTAAGCTAATATAGTAGTCCTTATGTGGGCCTAGTACCGTATTCTCACCGTATCCTAAGTTTTTGTCGTAATACGATCCTTATTCAGTGCGCTATTCCGAATGCGGCTCTGATACCACGCTGAGAGGGCCCGACCACCCGTTCACGGGGCCGTGCCGCTCGCCCGGGAATTGCGTTGGGTGGTGCCGTTCTATGCGGCACCCAACAGCACACATATAAGGAAAATGTCTTACATAAATAAAAAGCAGAAGCTTACAAATGTTTTTTGTAAATACTTCACATCAAATAACTATAGAAGAAGACTATAATCATCTCACGTTGAATAACTACTAAGCACTCGAGAAGATGTCCAGCTCGTGAACTCTTCTCACTAGCAACACGAAGACAACTGCAGCGGCTGGTTCTCCATGTGTTAAATGACTCGGAAGTCTCCGAGTGTCACGGACAACCTCCTCCTAGCATCGATGTTAACCTGCAAAACCACTCATATAGCATGTGTGAGCACATAGGCTCAGCAAAACTGATCCGTCTCCTCCAAACAAGAAACTCTACATGCACGGTGGATTGGAAAGGTTAGCTGAATTTGCATAAAGGACTCGCCTACAGTTGATCCTTAACTTTCATATTTTAAGCCTCGTTTTAAAGACCTTGAGCTGAACAGCATCGCAACTGCACACTCAAACAAGAAACGCTTTGTTGCGATGCTTCTTGCACAAAGTGAAGCAAAGTTTAATTAGCACTATCTCTAATTCAAGCATGGTTACAATACAAGTTAAATCATAAGCCTTATCACATTCAAAGGAAATCACTTCTGTTCTTACTAATCAAGACGTAGTGGGCAAGTATGCTCATATGACCGTGAGCGATGGTGATTCGAATTAGTACACGAACTACACGATACAAACACCCATACCCCGAGTTGCTGGCAGCAACCTCGACTGATGTTGTACGCAGCCACCTTTCCCAAGTTCTTCCACACAGGACGCAGTCCAATCACCCCGAACAGCAAGCTCCCTCAAGGTACATACCCGCAGTGATATGTTCTTGAGCGAGTTACCTCCTGCTGTACTGACGCCGAAAGCCTAAGCCGATTAGAAAAGTTCCAATGTGGATCTCATGAGGTACATCGGTTTCTTGGGTCCCATATAGCCAGTATGCGCCCGGCACAAACCTAAAACTTGTCCAATAGGGCCAATTACGGACGGGCCTTAACTGACACAGGCAAGGCTATGCACGCGTCGTCCGCAGCCTGCTGCATCTAAATCTCCCTGCCCGGTCTCAATTTTCTCACTTGTGAAATTTTCCTCATTACTTCTATTCATGACCCACTCTGATGAAACCAAGCCCTAAACTCGCGAGTAGATTCCAACTACTTGACTTCTACCGGTCCCTCCAAACTAACATATAGCGTAGCTTAAATCCACTCAAGGAGGTGCTAATCTACCCTTTCTCTCTTAGGTAAATCTGGTCATGCAATTGGGTTTTCAATATCATCTAGACCTAATGCAAACAATATTCCATAACCATGATCTCTAGAAATGAAAAGACTTTATAAAATTGCTTGAATGCAATTCGGGGCTTGACTGTTTTGCAGGTGACTAAGAATATATAATTTTCAGCTAGTGATGATCACTTGAGGCTTGATCACTTGCTTTCCTCCTGTAACACACTTAATCTTCCCCAAATTTCCCCCTTCCCCAATCTTTCTAAATTTTTCCCAATTTTTCCTGATTTTCCCCAAATTCCCCTAGGGGGAATTTCCCCCACATTTGGGGGGAATTTTCCCCCAAATTGACGGCACCAAATTAGGGGGGGGAACCCTAATTGGGCACACCCCCTTGGCCACAGCCCATTAGGGGGGGAACCCTAGTCCCCCACCTCTAGGACTCTTTGGTTAGTCCCCCACCTCTAGGACTCTTTGGTTAGTCCCCCACCTCTAGGACTCTTTGGTTAGTCCCCTATCACTAGGACTCTTTGGTTCACTACAGGAAAAACGATCATTGACGACGGCCATGTTTATTGACGACGGGGCCGACGTCTTTAATATTATTGACGACGGCTAGACGAGCACCGTCGTCAATAAATTATTGACGATGGGGGCCGTTGACTTTAACTTTATCCGAGCCCACCCGAGGAGTTATTGACGACGGTGACCTAGCACCGTCGTCAACAAGTTCCTTATAGACGACGGTCACCTAGCACCATCGTCAATAACGGCACATATAACCCGTTTACGAGCAGGGAGGCGGCCAGTGCCGCCTCCCGACTCGCGCTGGCCGTCCCCGTCGCCGCCGCCCGTCCCTGCCGCCGCCCGTCCCCGGCCCGAGGTAAGTCCCCCTCCCCTCCCCCTCCAGCCTCTCCCCCGCTTTCCTAGCCCCCAGGCGCGCCGCCGGCCACCGGCCGGCCGGCCTCACCGTCCTCCCCCCGTCTGACCTCTCCGGCCCCTCCCCCGTCCCCATCCCGCCCGGCCCCTCCCCCTCCGGCCCTCCCCCCGCTCCCCCCTGTGGCCGAGCCGCCGGCCGCCCGGCCGCCTCTGTCCCGCCCCCTCCCCCCTCTGTCCCCTGCCTCTGTCCCCCGCCTCTATTAGATTAGATAAAATTTTAAATACTTAATCAATTTGTATGTATTTAGTAGATAATTAGTTTAATTGTTAATTATTTGGTTTAAATTAGTAACTGTTTCTGATTTTAGTTATTTAATTTAGGTAATTAATTGATCAGTTGTTTAAGCACGTTGTTTTTGCTTAACCCCTTGCCCCGCTGCCACCAGCCCCTGCCGTCGCCGACAGCGTACTGGCACCTAGGCGTCCAGTCGGTGGCGGGGGGATGCCAGGGCGGCTCGCCTCGCCTGGCCGAGCGTCGCCGATGCCGGCGCTGCCTCCGCCCACCGCCGTCGCTGCAAGGCACCGCCGGCCCCTCGCGCTGCCACCGCCGATGCCTCACGCTGCCGATTCCTCGCGCCGTCACCTCCTGTGCTTTGGAGAGGATAGAGGGAGGGGAATGAAAATAAGTGTATTAGGGTTGAGGGCCGTTTTTCATGACCCTCATAGAACGCGTGGATCGTCGGATTAGATCTGATGGTCGTGGGCACTTGGGCTGCTCAGCCCGAGCCCGAGCCAGACTCTCAGCCTTGCCCCGAGCTGACCTTCGCCGCCACCTCAATAAATTATTGACGACGGGGGCCGTCGTCTTTAACTTAATCCTGGCCCACCTGAGGAGTTATTGACGACGGTGACCTTGCACCGTCGTCAACAAGTTCCTTATATATGACGGTCAGCTAGCACCATAGTCAATAACGGCACATATAACCCGTACGTGACCTGGGAGGCGGCCAGTGCCGCCTCCCGACTCGCGCCGGCCGTCCCCATCGCCGCCACCCGTCCCCACCGCCGCCACTCGTCCCCGGGCCGAGGTAAGTCCCCCTCCCCCTCCCCGCTCACGCGCGTGACCCGCCGACTGCCGCCGCACCGCTCCGCCTCGCCCTCGCCGAGTCGCGCCGCCTCGGCCGCCACACCCCACCCTGCCGCCGCAGACCACCGTCCCGTGCCCCGCCCCACCGTGCACCGCCGTCCCGCGCCCCGCCCCGCCGCAGCGCGGCCGCCCCGCGCCCCGCCCAACCCTGCCGCAGCCGCTGCCGTCCCGCCCCAAGCCCCGCTCGGCCGCCCCTGCTCGCGCCGAGGCCCGGCTGCGCCTCGGCCACCACCGCTCGCCGCGCCCCGCCCCGAGCCCTGCCCTTCTGTGCCGCTCAGCCCCGCCCCAAGCCCCGCCCTGCCGCGCCGCCTGACCTTACTTGATTAATTGTTTAATTAGTATTGTAATTGATTATTGTTTAATTAATACTTTGATTGATTGCGTGATTAGTTACTATATGTAAATAAATGGGTTTCGGCCCGGTCCGGCCTGACACGACCCATTTAGGGTCTGTCACGGCCCATTTAGTGGTAATGTATTAGTCGAGATAGGCACGGAGGACGGCAAGCTCCCGCGCGTGGACGGTGGGCCCCGACGGTGCGGTTTCATCTTTGACCCACTTATGACGGGGCATAACGTACGACGGCTGACCCTAAAGGCGTCGTAAGATAATGGCAGGCCCCAGCGGGGCATAACTTAGGACGTCTGACCCACTTCTTTGTCTCTCTCTCGTTCTTTCCTTCTCTCTCGTTCTTTATCTCTCTCTTTTAAATGACTCAAAAATGAAAGACTGACGTAAACCTATACAACATGCGTCACCCGTTTCGAACCGGCCCATCTCACATGTGTTACGCATGTGAGGCGTGTACGTTCGGAATTGTCTCTTTTTGGACAGCCTGGGAGTGACCGAGGGGGCGTGGCTTGTGATGAGACGCGGGTTTAGATCTAGACGAGATTTCAACGGCATAACCCTGTTGTTCTCTGCTGCACCATTTTTGGGCGTGCAGTGGAGAACAGCGGGGTTATGCTACCGAAATTTCTTTCGGATCCAGACCACGCATCTCGTCATGAGCATGCTCTGCTCGGTCACTCTTGGGTTGGTTTAGGACCTATCCTTTCCAATAGATGTAGGGCCGTGACATAAATAAATTATAAAGTAACTATAAATTCCTTGACATTAAACTGGAGATTCAAACATGGGTGAGGACCGTAGTTGGATGTATACCGGTTGGAAGAATAGTTTTGGTGGTCACTCGGATGAGTGGTTCGCCAAGACAGATGCTTTTGTAGATCGAGCTTTTTCATTGTCAATGATCGATAAGGTGCGGTGCCCATGTACGAAATGTCAGGGTGCAAAGTGTTGGGACAAAGTGAGTTTGGCGTTTCACTTGTGTCGATACGGTTTCATGCAAGATTATGAGGTGTGGACCTTTCACGGTGAGACATCTTCTCAACCCTTACAAGTTTCAGATGAGGATGACAACACGGGGGTCAATAGGATGGACGAGATGCTTGATGCCATAAATCCTGAATTGATTGAGGATCCTCCTACAACGGAGGTTGAAGTGTTTTTCATGCTTCTCAAAGCTTCAGAAGAGCCGTTGCATGAACACACCGAAGTGACGCTCCTTACTTTCATGACTAGATTTATGGCCATTAAGTCTAAGTATTTCTTCTCCAATAACTGCTACAACGATCTCATCAAATTGATCAGCGATATCCTTCCACAACCACATAAAGTGCCTAAAGATATGTATCAGTCTAAAAAGTTGATTTGTGGTCTGGGTATGAAATTTGAGAAGATTGATATGTGTCTAGACAATTGCATGCTTTTTTGGAGAGAGCATGCCAATGAGAACAAGTGCTCAAAAGTAATGACTCAAGTCGCACAGAAGCAGCTTCTCTACTTGCCTGTCACACCTAGGTTCAAGCGTTTGTTTCTATCTAAAAAATAGCTAGACACATGAGGTGGCATAAAGAAGGTGTACGTGAGAACAACGGCATGATGGTGCACCCATCGGATGGTGAGGCATGGAAGGCACTTGACGGCTTCGATCCAGATTTCACCAATGACGCGAGAAATATTCGCTTTGGGTTGGCGACAGATGGCTTCTCACCTTTTAGTACAAACACCACACCATACTCTTGTTGGCCCTTGTTCGCTATTCCATACAACTTACCACCATCTCTTTGTATGAAGTATGAGTTCATGTTCCTATGCCTTATTGTACCTGGACCGGACTAAACGTGGTGATGCAGCCATTGATTGAAGAGTTGAAAATGTTATGGACAGGAGTCGAAGCATACGACTGTTATAGAAAACAGAAATTCAACCTTCGAGCTGCGTACTTGTGGTCTGTTCATGATTTTCCAGCTTACGGCATGTTTTCTAGCTAGAGCACTCATGGTCGATTTGACATGTCCAATATGTGCTTCGGACACGGATTGTTTTCGTCTAAGTCATGGTGGCATGATATGCTACTTTGATTGTCATAGACGTTGGTTACTGCCAAATCACGTGTTTAGGCAACAGAGAAATGCCTTCAGGAAGGGTACCATTGTAAAAAAGGGATCACCACAACGTCTGAACGGGTTGAAAATTGTTGAACAGCTCAACAATCTAGTGCCAGATGAAGGTTGTCCTGGATATTTTGTTGGTTACGGAGAGGATCACAATTGGACTCATATATGTGCACTATGGGAGTTACCGTATATGAAGTCTTTAATTCTAATGCATTACATTGATGTCATGCACCAGGAACGTAACATGGGCGAATGCATCATAAGCATGTGCTTGTATACAATGGGCAAAACAAAAGACAATATAAAAGCTCAGAAGGATTGTGCAAAGGTTTGTAACCGACCAAGTCTTGAGCTCTCCGAAGCTGGTGGCAAACCACGAGCTTCTTTCTGCCTTCGACCAAAAGAAAAAGAAAGAAGTCTTCAAGTGGTTGAAATAGTTGAAGTTCCAAGACGGTTATGCTGCTAGCCTAAGAAGATCCGTTAATGTTAAGACTGGAAATCTCACTGGTTTGAAGAGTCATGATTATCACATAATCATGGAAAGACTTCTGTCGGTTATGTTTCGAGGCTATCTTGACGATGAGGTGTGGAAGGTGTTAGCCGAGCTTAGCTATTTTTATAGACAACTTTGTGCTAAAGAAATCAAAAGGGAGATGATGGAGAAGTTGGAAAAAGAGATACCCATGCTTTTATGTAAGATGGAAAAAGTATTTCCTCCAGGGTTCTTCAATCCAATGCAACACCTTCTAATCCATCTTCCATATGAAGCTAAAGTAGGCGGCCCTGTTCAATATAGGTGGATGTACCACATTGAAAGAGCACTCAGATGTCTGAAACCGATGGTTCATAATAGGGCAAGGGTTGAAGGATGCATCGTCGAAGCATTTACACTTCAGGAGATAGGATACTTTTCAAGTGTCTACTTTGCAGAAGAACACAATGTTAATGCATCGGTGTTGCGGTACAATATGGATGAAGCAACCTCTTGTAGCGAACTCTCACTTTTTCAAATGAGAGGCACCACTGTTAGTAGTGGCACGAGTTATGAAGCTTCAACAGATGAAAAGACAGCTGCTTTGTTATACATGTACGCTGACATAGATAAGATGGACAATTTTTTTCAGTAAGTGGTTGTTCAACATCTATACTAATTTGTGTGGTGTGTTATACATCTATGCTAATAATTCTGTTTTGTCCTTATTTAGTGAGTTTGATCGACAAAATTGGAAGTCTAAGCAGCAACCTACGAGCAAGCAAATACAAACAATGCGGCATTATGGAGTAAATGCAGAACCTAACTTCCAAACCTGGTTTCGAAATCATGTAACGTTTTCCTTGTCTTGTTCCTCTTAGTAATTATGTTCATAGCATAAAATAGTCTTCTTACTTCATATGTTGGACAGTGCAAGACACAAGCCGGTGTTCATGAAGATTTTCGACAACTGTCCAATGGATCCATTAAAGTTAAACTCTTTGGTCGATATGATGTCAATGGGCTCTGATTTTGTTCAACTCAATTTGAAGCTCAACGTCCTCTAAGGGCAACATCTAATACCGGAGTTGTGACGAGGGCCGCCGATGCCAAAGGACGTGAAACTAATTTCTATGGGATCATAAACAAGATCCTAGAATTCAGTTTTGCCGGGAGTAAAGACCTTAAAGTAGTCTTCATTGACTGCGATTGGTTTGATAATAACAACGGAACTCGACAAAACCAATTTGGCATAGTAGAAGTCAAACACAAGGACCGACTACGAGGCTACGACACCTTTGTCCTTGCACACCAAGTCAAACAAGTGTACTATCTACATATCCATGCGAAAAGCTTAGTGCATGGTGGGTTGTACAAAAGGTGAATCCTCATCAGCGGTTATATAAACCGGACAATACTGGTTACCTTGATGAGGCTGATGTTATTTACTAATAAGAAGAGTTGCTGGATTCTTTTGTCGTTGAGCCTGGTCTATGACTCGATGAATTAGTTGGAGATGCACAAGATGTACAGCCTCATAATATGAAAAAACAAAAACGGCGAACAACCACGACAAAAGATCGATGGTCCGGTTTACGAAGTAGAGTACATGATCGTGATACTGATGAATTTTGAAATTGAGTACAAGTAACGTTTCCTTCATCTCCTCTTTCGTCTTCTATATTTTTCTTTAATTTCATTATCAAATTTCCATTCATCAGGATGTCGTCGAGCAATAGACGACGGGGGACGCGGGGCTTTCTGCTCCCGAGAGCAGACTCCGTTTTCCAGGGCTGTCAGTCTAGCAATGGTAGACTGTCTCAGCTGTTGGGCCTCGACAGAGGCCAGGGGTCACGAGAGCGGTCCTGATAGATAAAGAATATTAAATTACATAAATTATATAAGTAACTTCTTAAATCTATATTAGAAATCTTCAAATTTTTAGGACGACTCTACGTCTGAGGAGATAGAGGCCAGGGGTCCTCTTCAGACACCACATGTTTCAGAGCCTGTTTCGGATCCTGCTTCGGATCCTCTTCAGGTTCCGGCGCCACAGGCTTCAGACCCTGCTTCGGAGCCTTCTACAGAGCATGATGTGGAGCCGGCTCCACAGGAGCGTTACAGGAGGAGCCAATACGTGGCTCCTCCTCCGGTTCCTGCATGGCCAGAAGATTGGGTCGTTATTCGTCCGGTTGGCGATAGGTAAGTAAATCCATAACAAATCAATTTAGATATTTTAACACTTATATATGTACTAATTGAGAATCGTGTATTAGGTCTTGGGCCGATGACTCGTTCACGGGTCAAGGACGCCACCGCCAGGTCAACGCTGTCCTGGGCCAGCTCATCCGTTGTCACTACCCCGGTCTAGTGAACGGACGGGCTGCTATGTCTTGGGACGATTACGCTACGGCCCAGGACATTACCTACGGCAACCACCAGGAGCATGTGTGGCATGAATTCATGGTAAGTAAATCATCTATTCGCTAAATGCGAACCTATTATATGTTAAATACATTAACTTATATATTTCTTCTTGTAGAAATATTACCGTTTGGAGGACGAGGCCCAGCTGGATCATGCTCGCCTGGTCTTCGACAACAACGCTAGGAAGCTCCTGACGCAGTCGATATCAATGGCTCGCATTCAGGCTACGAAGGTGTACTATAAGTTGCATCCAGACGAGGGTGAGCCGGGGCAGTTTAGGGATGTGGCGGACAGTACTTGACATAGGCACAGTACGCAGATGTAAAATCTTTATTTTACTTTGCTTCATTATCCAATTTTGATCAATGTTTTCATCCAATAACAAATGTGTGCAGGTCAGCGTACAGTGGCTTGAGTCCTGTCCGGACGCCTACAGTTCCCTGTGTGCTCGTTGGGCGAGCCAGGGCTTCCAAGGCGTGTAGATGACCCGCCGACAGAGTCAAGGGACGGACGGGAAACACCGTCTTGGCAGGCACGGCTACGTACACCTTGCTAAATGGATGGTAAGTGATACTCAAATTTTATTCTAGTTAATTTCTATCGCTATCATTGTGCTAACACGTATCGATAGGAGCGCGAGATCGGTCAGGAGTCGACCGCTATCCAGGTGTGGAGGAGGGGTCACATGGGAAGTGACCCCTCGCAGCCTGATCAGCTGTGTTCTCAGACGGTGACGGAGACGTTGGTGAGTACTTTAGTAACTTAATTGTATTCTCTTTAAAACTTCTGATGACTTTAATTTTCTGTATTTTCCGGAAAAGTATGGGGTGGAGGTGCGGAGGCTTCGAGGCGACGATTACGATTGGCAAAACTCGCCGATCGTACCTGAAGCCTCCTATGTAAGCGGTGGCGGTAAACCTCACGGCCGGTGAGTTATGTTGTTTTTCATATACTTTCATGAACTTCGAGACATGAAATCTTAATACTATTACTTTGTTGTGTAGGTTGGCCATCTTCGATGGAGTAGTCGACTCGAGGGAGGCGCGGTCTTCCTCGAGGGCCTCTTCATCGCAGGGTGGATCCAGCAGGCGTGGCAGCCGAGATCTGGAGCTCCAGAGTGTCCAGGAGGAGCTCCAGAGGACGCAAGAAGTGCTGAGGCTCACGAACGAGAGGCAGGCAGCCGAGCTCCGGGCTAGGGACGAGTATCAACACTCATACATGCTACAGCTTCAAGCTGCCATGCAGGTAAGTTCAGATCGTTGTACTCAACGTTTCTAATATATGAATGACATGTATAATAATTTATTTCATATTTGCAGGCTATGGCCGCAGGACAGCCGGCTGTCTTTCCTCAGTGGGCGCCGCCACCGATACAGCTACCACAGGGGCCGACGTCAGGAGCACATGTACAAAATTTCTCATAATAGCTGCAACTAGTTAAACTTGCTCAAATTTAGTTGAATTTGATCAAACATACTCAAACTTAGGGAAACTAGTTAAACATCCTCAAACTGAGTAAAATATGGTACAACTTACTCAACCATATTCAAATATGAGCAAACTTACTCAAACATAGCCAAAACTAGTTGAACTAGTTCAAACATAAACACTACTAGTCCATACTTCTCAAACTTAGTAAAATATGAGCAAACTTACTAAAACATAGCCAAACCTAGCTAACTTACTCAATTCTAACTTGTAATGAGTTTATTTAGTCATATACACATTTGTGAACTTCTAATTTGTCTAACTATAACTGTACATCATAGGGATCAGCAACGCAGGCTCAGGAAACTCCATCCCCTCAGCATCCGGCGTTTGGACGAGCGCTCGACGACTTCCTGGACTCCGGTGGCAGCGGTCGGGGTAGGGTAGGGTAGTGTGGCGTGTGTATAGTGTTTTTGTGCCTGCCTGTGATGTATGTTTTAATTGCCTGTGATCTGGCCATCGAGCCAGGGCTGGCCTCGAAGCCAGGGCAGGATTTTCTGTTTTTAAAAAAATTGCAAAGCTTATTGACGACAGTTTCTGGTACTTGGCCGTCGTCAATAAGCCATTAGTATTGACGATGGCCAGGTACCAGAAACCGTCATCAATAAGCCATTGTTATTGACGACGGTATAAACGTACCGTCGTCAATAAGTTGGCTTATTGACGACAGCCAAACCCTGGCCGTCGTCAATAAGCTGCTGTAGCTTATTGACGACAGCCAACTTTAGCTGTCGTCAATAAGCTTATTGACGACTAATAATTGACGACAGCCATAAACCGTCGTATATAACAGTTTACCGTCGTCAATAAGTTATTGACGATGGTACTGTGCTTATTAACGACGGTTTTTGGCCGTCGTATATTGTCGGGATTCTTGTAGTGGTTAGTCCCCCACCTCTAGGACTCTTTAATTAGTTCCCCACTTCTAGGACTCTTTGTTCCCCACCCCTAGGACTGTTTTGTTCCCCCTCATAAATATAACATTCCCCCTCTAGCCGCCCACCCCTTTGCCTCTTTTGCCCGCCGTCCCCTGCTGCCAAGTTCCACCCCCTTGCTGCCAACTCACTGAGTCCCCCCCTTGCCAGGATTTGGCCACCGTCGAGCCCCGTCACGCCTCGCCGTCGCCGTAAAAGAAGCCCCCGACGTTCTGCCCTAGCCGTGGCCCCATAATTCTCCACGGAAAATCCTCCGCTGCTGCCATTGCTAGGAGGGAGGCCTGCCGCAAGGAAGAAGTGAGGTAGGTCTTCGTTACTCTTACAACGTCGCCGTTGTTTCTACGCACCCATTTTCTTCGCCCCCTTCGAGCAGAAACTTCTGCGTGTGGACAGCCCATGTTTTGGTCAATTTTTGACGGTGGAATTGATCTACACCTTGTGTCAAGATCATCACCACGTCCACACTTGATTCCAGCAACCTTGATCATCATAAAACCCCATCGAAGCCTATTAAACATGCAATAACACGTACAAACTGGTTTTTATAAACTGCACCATAGGAATTGCATTCATTCACCTCATTGCATCTACAAGGAGCAACAGCACCAAGACTTGGTAAAGTTTGTGAAATACATGTGTATGTGTGATGAACATCCTGGGCACACATGTGCATTCACTTGTTCATTCTCGGAACCGGGTGTCACAAATTGGTACCAGAGCCACGTTGACCGTAGGACGCAAGCCTATATAGAATGGACACTCTAAAACACATAGGAGCACCCCTCTAAACAGCTATTTTCGAAAATTGCTTGCTTCTGCACTTAATTTGTCAATTCAGCCACCGCAAAGTGCTATTTTCAGCCCCTCTTTTTCTCTTCTTTTGGACAGCAACACTTTTCTTTTCTTGCTTCATAGCTTTGGAAGTTTTGGAGTTATTTTCTTCTTCTCTAAAGTTTCTCATGCTTATTTATAGATGCCGGTAACTAGGAGCACATCACGCAGAAGGACTTGTCCACCACCACTTGGGAGTGCACTTAACCCCATTGAGGTGTCTGATGGACCATATTGGGAGGAGGTAAAGATGGAACCCCATGAGGAAGATGATGTCAGTATCTATATGCATGAGGAAGAGGATCCGGAAGAGGTAGAACCAATTGAAGACGACATGGAAGATGATCCGCAAGAACAGCCGCATTGGTATGCACCTCAGGAGGAGTTTCACGTGGGCTTACACCCAGTGGAGCCTCATGAAGCTATGTCGGAAGGAGATGGATCCGAAGAGGAGACACCCCCTGCTGAGGCTGAAAATGAAGGTGATGAATGGGCCAACCGTTCAGTTCAAGAATTCCTGTCTGACGGGATGGAAGGAGGACACATATCCAAGGAGCTTAAAGAGTTCCTGGATTGCTGCAACTTATACCAGGAGTATCTCCTCAAGAAAGTCCCTCGTCTCAGACATGAAGAGTGGAAGGCTGAGGTAATCATCCTATCTAACGGTAGGGTTGTCACACGGCACTTCACACACACATCTAGAGCTACAAGGGTAGAAGCTATTGATGATGCTGCACGGGATGCACTCACCGGACTGTGCTACGCTTTTCGTGAGCAGCTTGACAACACTACGTTTGAGCTGCACCCGTATCGGAAGAGTGGTACAAGGGAGATATTGGACCCCATGGAGGAGCTCTCTCCAACCCACAAGCTGCTGACAAGTCTCAGAGGTTGCTCGTGGAGTTAGGAAACCGCTATGCAAGCACACAAGAAGAGATCCGTTACCTCCGCAAGAAGCTGTACTTGCTGGAAAACAGGAGGAGACGCGTGCCAACGCGGGAAAAAATGGAGCACCAGCGTCATCTATCCCTACATGGACTGCTGACTCACCATGGCGTGCGCCCATGTATGGACCACCCCCCGTCACACGGCGAGAACAGCACCGGTTCTCATGATTAAGTTTAGGTTTCCATTGATTAAAGCTGTAATAGGAACATTTAGATCGTAGTATGTCAAATAAGAGTGGTGTGCAGAAATTTTTATGATGATTGCTTGTGTTTGTGTGCTGGTGTGAGTTGTGGGAAGTTTCGACAAATGTCCATATCCACACATAGTAGAAAGATGTGAGATGCTTCGGCACTTGTTCACATCCTCATATAGGCTGATATTAATAAAAAAGTTTCTTAGTTCATACACCTTTATGCATATAGTTGGGAAATCACTTCATTCAAATCTGAATTCTAGCTCCTACAAATATAATATGTCAGAAAGTAAGCCTTAAAATAAGGGGGTAGACTTTCTTGCCAACCTTATTGTCTTTGATTCCTAAGGGATTGATATAATACTTGGAATGGACTGGTTAAGCAAGTACAACGGATTGATTAAATGTGCTCGAGGATCAAGCAGTTGACGAGTGAGCACAGTACTCGTATTGAGTCTGAGGCAGCCCAACCTACAACGGATAAGGCAGTGCTGAACCACATCGAAGAAGTGACATTGGAAAGAATTCCGGTGGTTCGAGAATATTCAGATGTGTTCCCAGAAAAACTTCCAGGTATGCCACCTGACCGGGACATTGAATTTGCCATTGATTTAGTACCCGGAAATGCACCAACAGTGAACAGGCCATATAGGATGCCTGCTAATGAATTAGTGGAGCTCAAGAAGCAAATTCAGGAGCAGCTAGAAAAGGGTTTTATACGCTCGAGCTCATCACCGTGGGGAGCCCTCGTGCTCTTCGTGGACAAGAAAGATGGGACCCAAATGATGTATATGTACTATAGGTCTCTCAACGAGGTGACGATCAAGAATAAATATATGCTGCCCCGCATAGAGGACGTATTCGATCAAATGAAAGGTGCCCAAATTTTCCCCAAGATTGATATTCGGTCGGGATACTTCCATCTAAAGATTAAGCCCTCCGAAATACCAAAGACTGCATTTCAAACACGATATGGTTCGTATGAATATACCGTTATGACATTTGGGTTGACGAATGCACCTGCATACTTTATGTACCTCATGAATAAGGTCTTCATGGAGTACATAGACAAGTTCGTCATGGTGTATTCAAAAAGCGAGGAAGAACATGTGGAACACTTGAGATTGACGTTGCAGAAACTGCGAGTGCATCAGTTGTATGCTAAGTTCAGCAAATGCCAAATTTGGCTAAAGGAGAAATCGTCCTAGGCCACATCATATCCGAAGGAGGAGTATCGGTTGATCCCGGAAAAGTGAGGGATGTTTTGAAGTGGAACCAACCGCAGAATGTGAGGGACATTCCGAGTTTCCTTGGGATGGATGGATACTACCGCCGGTTCATCAAGGATTTCTCCAAAATAGCAAAGCCTATGACTGAATTGCTCATTGAAAGCATTTCAGTGGACACAAGCATGTCAAGACAGCATTGAGGAGCTAAAGAAGAGATTAACAGCAGCGCCGGTTCTGGTGCATTGCCGGACGTGAGCAAGAGTTTCGATATATATTATGACTCATCAAGACAAGGGCTTGGATGTGTGCTCATGCAAGGAGGCCATGTGGTAGCCTATGCATCGAGAAAACTAAAGAAACACGAGCTGAACTACCCTACACACGATCTGGAACTTGCAGCCGTGATACATGCCTTGAAGATTTGGAGGCATTATATACTCGGTAAGCGATGTGAGATCTACACGGATCATGAAAGCCTCAAGTATATATTCACGCAAACAGATCTGAATTTGAGGCAACATCGATGGTTGGAACTCATTAAGGATTATGATGTTGGAATCAACTATCACCCCGGAAAGGCCAACGTATTAGCTGATGCTTTGAGCCGAAAAGGAGCATGTCACCAGCTCACGGTTTGGGAGCTGCCATCCAAGCTGCGTAAGGAGTTCGAACGGTTACATCTTGGGTTCCTGAATGAGATGGAGGTGATCGAACTGAACTGAACACTGGAGCAAGAGATACAAGATGGCCAAGCAATGGATGAGGAAATAAAGGAAATCAAGGAAATAATCTGACAAGGCATAGAAAAGAATTTCAAGGAAGACGAGAAAGGCACGCTTTGGTTAGGGAAAAGAATTTGTGTGCCTAACTTGAAGCACATCCGTGACACGATATTAAAGGAGGCACATGACTCACCTTATTCCATACACCCCGGCTGTACAAAGTTGTACAAGGACCTGAAAACATGTTATTGGTGGGATGGCATGAAAAGGATATTGCTGAATATGTCGCCCTATGTGACACGTGCCAACGAGTGAAGGCCGAACATCAATGACCCGCTGGATTGTTGCAGCCATTTAAAATACCCGAGTGAAAATAGAAGACATCAGCATGGATTTCATAGTCAGATTTCCACGTACTCAGTCGGGCTACGACTCCATTTGGGTTATCGTGGACCGATTGACGGAAACAGCCCACTTCCTTCCTTTGAGAACCAAGTACACCGTCGCACAACTAGTCGAGCAGTATATGGAGCAAATCGTGTGTCGTCATGGAGTTCCGAAGAGGATAGTTTTAGATCGAGGTTCTCAATTTACCTCTAGGTTCTGGAAGAAGCTGCATGAAGCCATGGGTACATGATTGAATTTCAGCTCCGCATATCACCCATAAACCGATGGGCAACTGAGAGGACAAATAAAATTTTGGAATACATGTTGAGAGCTTGCGCCTTGAAGCATGGGCTTAGTTGGGATAAGAACATGCCATATGCTGAATTCTCATACAACAACAGCTACCAAGCCCGCTTGAAGATGTCACCTTTCGAAGCACTGTATGGTAGACGGTGTAGAACACCGCTGTTCTGGAATGAGATCGGAGAAAGCCAAGTATTTGGACCCGAAGTGCTGCAAGATGCCAAAAAGCAAGTCTAAATGATACGTGAAAACTTGAAGGTCGCTCAGTCACGACAAAAGGGTTATGCGGACAATAGTTGAAGAAGGTTGACCTTCGAAGTTGGAGACTTCGTGTATCTTAAATTGTCGCCTATCCGAGGCTAATGATGGTTCAACGTCAAAGGCAAATTAGCACCTCGCTACATCGGGTCATTCAAGATTTTGGGCAAGCGAGAAGAGGTAGCCCATCAACTAGAGCTGCCAACGCAGCTCTCCGATATGCATGACGTGTTTCATGTATCTGACTCAAGAAATGCCTAAGAGTACTAGAAGAACAATTACCGATGGATAAGCTAGAGTGACATGACCCCACGGTCTTGTCGAGCCAGGATCACGCTGAGGGGTGCTGCGTTGCACAGCACCGGATAACACACATCAAAGGTACAAGCGGAAGCAAATTTTTATTACAGAAAGAGGTTTATGAACATTTGTACAACAAAATATGTTCAGTCTACACTCACGGGCGTAGACTATGAATCGAGTTCACGTTCAGCCCGTGAACGTGTCCCTGCTAGCACGCACACACACTAACACGGCAGCGTTCACGACTCCCACTCGACGGGGTTCCCCTCCTGGGGTTCCGTCTCCTCCTCGGGAGTCCCTTCCTCATAGAACCCTACAAAAGCTTCAAACACAAGCAGTGAGCAAGAAGGCTCTGCAATACTGACCCGTCTCTCCTATACATGGAACCTCTACATGATGGATGATAGGTTACATGAGGTAAAACAAGTTGCAACGGACTCGCCTGAATAGTGGAAGCTTACTTTCAAGTTTTAGCAGCAGGTTGGTGAGAACCTTACGCTAAGGAACATGAGAGAGCCGCAATCAAACAAGAAGTGCATTTCTCTCAAGTACTTTGCGCAAAGTTAAAAGGAACTTTAATTAGCTCTAAACTACAGCAAATCATTAACAATCAAAGTCCATCTTTCAATCAGCAACATTTTAACATGTAACTAGCCAGTTCTTTCTACGTCACGGTACAGTGAACAAGTTGTGCTCACTGACCACGAGGGACGGCGATTATAATCGATTGACACCTACAGGGTTACCTGAATAGCCCGTCACGTACGCCCGTACTCGATGTTGCCTACAGCAACCATCACAGACGTTGTACGCAACCACCTTTCACCCGTCAGCCAAATGTTGAACCGGTCCAATCGTCCCGAGCAAGAGGTCTCTGCGCGCGCATCCACAGTGCCGCCAGCCGATTTACACCTCGAGCTCTCAACCTACCCTCTGAACGACCAGCTATGCCTCAATACCCAGCTACCCGAGTTACATCGGTTTCCCGGTTCCCATATAGCCGGTAGGTCTTCGGTACTGTTCTAGCTTGTTCAAAAGGCCCGCACATGACTCGGTCCTCAATCGACACAAGCGGATCTATAGCACCCAGGCCCCAAAGTCCTGCTGCCCTTACTCTCCGCTCAGTCTCATTTTCTTGCCATGTGTTTCATTTGCTATTCTTACCCGAGCGATGTGCTTCTAGCCTATTCTCGCGAGTAGTTACAACTACTCGACTTGTACCGAAACCTACTCTATCTTAGCATTGCAGTGGCTAACGAGGTTTTCAATCCTAATCCCAACCCATGGTTTTCTTGGCTATGCATTTGGGTTTTCAAACAAGACTCTAATGCAAGCAGTAAGGGTACTCAAAGTAAGTTCTCAAAACAGTAAAAATTTGTAAAAGGGTTAATGCAAACCGGAGCATGCCTTGCTGCTCTTTGTCGTAGGCTAGCTGCTCTTCCGGAGTAACGAAGTCTAAGACTTTGGGTTCCTCCTCAACCTTAGTGACTACATGAGATAACAAGTATATGCATTAATTTAAATGCATTTGAATTGAATTTAAAAAATTGTGAAGTTTATAAGTCTCACTATACAGACCCAATGACTCTGAATTTTTTATGGTGGTTCGGATACAACCTAAACAGATACTTGGCCAAGTTTTAGTTGCAGCAAAGCTCATTTGAGCTCTCCACAAATAATTATGTGCTTGACCTTAATTGGAGCTCTTATGGTGTTCTAGGGATTTTCATGGAGCAACCCATGACGTTATGAAAACTAGATTTTCAGAGGGTTATAATGCAGTTGGTTTCACTTAATTTGAAGGTTCCTAACTAAAGATGTGGTCTAAACAATTTCAGAGAAATTCTGAAAATGTTTCTGGATATTTTCTATGTTCTATGGAACAGTTTTATTAATCACACCATTAGGTGGATCAAATGAGCTCAAATGGATCTGAAATTTTTATGGAAGCTCAGGGATATTTTGGTTAACATCTCACCAAAAGTTCAGAATTTTTCTCCAAAAGGTTCTCCAGTTAAAATTCTAAACAGTTTAAATTTTGAAGAATTAATTCTGGAGAAAAGGGTTTTCATGAAGTGAAACTTGATTTGCTAGAAAGTACTCAGAGAGCTGAATCCAACAAAATTTGATTCACTCGATTTGGAGTTTCCTAGCCAAAGTTATGAGGATTTGAAGTTTGAATGAAATCTGAAAAATCGAGAAAAGTTCAAATCACTGTGCGTGGGACCCGGGGCTACGTGTCAGCTCCTCATCGGTTGACACACGTGGTTACTGAGTCCTTCGCACGCAGCCACAACTGATCTGGGCCACAGCAGATCCCAGATTTAAATCTTTCCGCCTCTGACAGCTGGGACCCACCGGCTTCTTTTTCCTCCGGCCGTTTTTTGCGCACCCGCACCCCCAGCTCGCCGGAGCTCACTGTTGCTCGCCGGTTCGCCGATTCCGGCCACCGTATGGGCTAAAACTCGCCGCCAGGGCGTATGCGACATTGAGGAACACGATGGTGAGGTGTTCTGGGGCTGCCGATGATCGGAAGATGGCTGGCGCCGTGTGGCGGCCTCGGTTGAAGTTCGGCAGCGTTGGCCGGGGTCCCTAGCCTGCCAAAACCTTGATCGACGAGCTCTACAGCACCAGTGGGTGATCGCAAATCTCGGCAAGGCCATGGATTAGCTCAGAAACTACGGCAACTAGCTCGGCATCGTGTACCCGATTGGTTCCGTGAAGAACACGCTCGGTAAAGCTCGGAATACGTTGCTCCGAGGTGTTTTCATGCGACGGATCCTAAAGAAAAGATGATCGCTGTTTAGTCCAGCGCCTATGTGCAGAGTTTGACGACCTATGGAGCATCAGAGAGGAAGAATTTGAAGAAACCGTACCGGCTGCTCGGTAGAACTCGACGGAGTGAAAAACTTGAAATTTACCGCCGATGCTTCACAGCGTGGCTTGAGACTTGGTTGAGAGCAGCACCAATACAGCGCGTTCCCGTGGCCTGGATCACTTGACCGTGAGAACCCCTGTGGAGGGCTGTCCACGAGCGTCCGATCATTGGCCGACGCTAGGTCGCCGCTGTGGCGGTCGTTCTCGGTCAAGGAAGGCCGGAACTCACTCGTTTCCTGGTCGAGGAGGTGTGTGTGGAGCTCAGGGTGCGGTTTGGCAGCTTGGGGAGTGATGGCGCGGTCGGATCGGCCGGATTCCCGATCGAGCCGAGGTAGCGGAGGGAAGAGAGCTTCGGCACGCAAGGAGAAGAAAGCAACCGACGTTTTCTTCGGCAGAGGGCGTGGAGCAGCTTAAGAAGGGGATCAGAACCGACCCCGGCGCTCGCGCGTGGGCAAGCAGCTGGTGGCGCGCGGCTTCCCTCGGTGGCGCCCTCGGAGGAAGCCCGGTAACCCGAGTGCTGAAGTTTCAGTCGGTTGAATTTGTTTCAGTGTCTGACATGTGGGTCCTACCTCCTTTTTAACCTCTGAAATTAACTCCCTCGCACTGTTATAAACAGTAATCCCCCTTATACCCATGGTGATTTGAATGGGATAGAATTAAAATTGATTTGTGTTTGACTAAATTTCAGCACATAAGCAGTTTGAAATTTAAATAAGGTTGGAATTTGCTAAACTTAGCTCATGTCAAGATCAACTCCAAATGGAGTGAAAATTGGTGCGTGAGCTCACAAAAATGTACTGAGTAAGAATATGCCTCCCACTTTTGAATTCATGGGATGAAAACAGTTTGAATTTGAATTTGAGTTCAAACCACCCTCTTTCTAGCTATACCCAAAAGGACTTCAAAAAGCTTTTGAATTTGGGTGAAACTTGGCATGGACATTCCTAACAAGGTGTAGGAGCATTTTCATATGCCCAGCCCCTATATGATGCATGTGGGAAATGCCACTTTTGCATGGTGTGAGTTTGTTCTCTAATGATCATGTTGATGGTGTTTACTTGCTCTTCAAATGTGTTCATCAAGTTTCTTCAAATGAAGTGTGTGTGTGGGATGATGAACACTTGAATATGTACCAAAAACTTAGGCCCTTACATTCCTCCCCCCTTAAAAGAATCTCATCCCGAGATTATAATGTGAAAATGAGAGAGAGGACGGTGGAAAATTACCATATATACGACGTGAAAAAGTCGGGGTAGTTAGCGCGAAGAAATCCTTCACTCTCCAATGTCACTTCATCCATGGAGTGATTACTCCACAGAACATTGTAGAACCACAACGTACGGTTGCGTGTGGTTCAGGCCTTTTCATCAATAACCTGAACCGGTTCCTCCCGATACGTGAGATCCGGTTTCAGTTCTTCTATGTCCTCCAGCTGAATGGTAGTTGATAGCTTAAGACACTTCCTCAGCTGGGAAATGTGAAAGACGTCGTGCACACCGGAAAGTGCTTCTGGTAATTTCAGCCGGTATGCTACTGATCCACATCTTTCTGTAATCTGAAATGGACCGATGAATCAGGGTGCCAACTTTCCTCTCACCCCGAATCGGTTCACGCCCTTCATTGGAGACACACGTAGGTATACGTGATCCCCGACTTCGAATTGTAATGGGCGCCTTCTCCGGTCCGCATATTGTTTCTGTCGGGATTGTGTGGCTTTTAGGTTTGCTTGAATTAGCTGAACCTTTTCTTCCGCGTTAGTGACCAGACCAATGCCGAAGGTGATCCTTTCGCCAGACTCACACCAATTCAATGGTGTGCGGCATTTTCTCCCGTATAGCGCCTCGTAAGGCACCATCTTGATGCTGGCTTGGTACCTATTGTTGTACGAAAACTCGGCTAACGGCAAGTGATCATCCCATTTTTGTCGTGGTTGAAAGCGCAAGCTCGTAGCATATCTTCTAGAATCTGATTTACCCGCTCGGTTTGCCCATCCATCTGCGGCTGGTATGCTGAACTACGGATTATCTTCGTCCCCAAGCAGCGTGTAGCTTCTCCCAAAAAACGGGAGACAAATAAAGTGCCCCGATCCGATATGATGGTACAGGGTACGCCGTACAAGCATAGGATCCGTGAGATATACAGTTCAGCATACTTCTTGGCATTGTAGTTGGTGTTGACCGGGATGAAATGGGCAACTTTGGTGAGCCGGTCGACGCTCACCCGCACAGAATCATGCTTCTGAAAGGTGGTGGGTAAACGGACGATGAAGTCCATGCTCACATCATCCCACTTCCAGGCAGGAACGCCCAGTGGTTGTAGCAGTCCCGGTTTCCGCATATGATCTGCCTTCACCCTTCGACATGTATCACACTCGGACACGTACTTTGCGATCTCCCGCTTTATCCGTGTCCACCAAAACTTGCTTCGGAGTTCGTGATACATTTTGTTGCTGCCATGGTGAATAGAAAACTTTGACAAGTGAGCCTCATCAAAGATTTTCTTCCGTAACTCCGGGTTACGGGGTACGACGATCCAATCCTTGAACCATAGGACGCCGTCTCCGTCTTGATGGAAACATTTCAGATCCCCACTGTCTATGTGTCTCCATAAATGTGACATGCCCTTGTCATTTTTCTGGGCTGCCGCTATCTCTTCACGGATGGTGGGGATCAAAGCCAAGTTTTAGAGAGCTCCATGTGGAATCACATGCAATGGTGGCTCGCTCTTTTCCAACAGTGTGATGGTCAAGTTGTTGACGTGTGCTTTGCGTCTCAGCGCATCTGCCACTATGTTTGCCTTTCCGGGGTGATAATGGATCTCTATTTCGTAATACTTTATCAACTCTAACCATCTTCGCTGCCTCATGTTCAGCTCCTTCTGAGTGAATATGTACTTGAGGCTTTTATGGTCAGTATACAAATGTACGAGGTTACCGAGTAGGTAGTGCCTCCACATTTTAAGTGCAAGCACCACGGCAGCGAGCTCCAAGTCATGAGTTGGATAATTCTGCTCATGGTTTCTAAGCTGCCGTGATCCATACGCGACCACCCTTCAGTCTTGCATCAGCACACATCCGAGCCCAATGTGTAACACCCCAAAAACCTGTTAAGAGGGGAATTTAAAAAAATTTGGACATATTGCATGTGGTGCAGAAATTCAAATTCAAATCAAAACAGAAAAGAAAAAGAAAAATAAAAATAAAACCCAACCGGCCAGTGGGCTGAAACCCACCAGCCGGCCCACCATTCCCCCCCCCCCGCCAGCCCACAGCCGCACGCCTCTCCCTCTCACTGACACGCGGGGCCCGCCGTCATCTTCTTCCTCGCGCGCGATCGGCCGACCCCGGGACACCTCTCTCTCCCGAATCAAAACTACCCCCTGAAAACCGCGTCCCCCAGCCAAATTCTGGTCCCGGACGACTCAAACTCGATCACAACCGACACACCGCCCTCCCTTGTCTATATAAACGTCAGCGTCGCCCCGTTTTACCCACCCGATCAGCTGTTTCTCCTCCCGGTGAGAACCGAAGCTCCGATCACCGTTTTCTCTCGATCTTTGATCGGGTTTTCTGATCTAACACGCCGATCCTGTTCCACCGCCTCCGGGGAATCACGCAGGTGCAGAAAACCCGGTAGATTTTGCCGCAGACACAGCGCCGACGAGCATCGCCGCGATTCCATCTCGGACCTCGTTGCCGACCGCCTTCCAGGGCCTCCGAGCTCAAGAAAAACCCCGAGGTGAGATCCCCGACCTCCCCTCTACCGATCTATGCCATGAAATCCCAGTTTTAGGAGGAATAGACGAAGATCCGAAGTTCTCCGGCGAGATCGCCGCCTCCCGCCGCCGCGCGCCGCCGGACAGCGCGGGCTGGCTCCGGCCAGGGTTTCGTGGTCGCTTGTGCGCCGTCTATTTTAAATCGCACGGTAGAATTAAAACCCGCGCGTACCGGTTCGGCGATCTAATCTGAGCCGTCTGTTTTAAATCGGACGGTCCACATCAGCCCCGCATTATAAAGGGCGGGATTCTTACGTGCTACCCCCTTGAAACTTCTGATCTAGCCCTTGGAACTACAGAAATTCATGTAAATTCATTTAAAAATCAGTTTTAGCCCCTGGACTTAATAAAAAATAGGAAAACCCCTCTGTTATGTGTAGCTAGACCCCTGGAAATTTATGAAATAATATAATAGACCCTGTAGTGAGGTGAGTTTACCTTTTTAACCGTATATGACATTAAATTTAGAAATTTGGATATGTAATTCAGATTTAAATTTAAAAGGGTGAGACAAACACATGGTAAATTCAAATTTAAACTCTCCTAGCACTTGGAATGTTTAGGATGAGTTCAAAAGTAGATTTTAAGCTGAAATGAATCTGTCTAATTGATTGTTCACATTTATTAGTTATAGGAACACATTTTTAGGTTAGGAAATAATTCTGAAAATGGGTAAAATAAATTTAAATTAGTTCACATCAGAGGAGAAGTTCAAAAATATATTATTTAATATTTTAGACCAGAACCTATTCTGTTTAGATGATGTGTCTTAATATTTTGATAATAAAGTTCACATTTAGGCATAGAAAATAAATCTAAAAATATAGGAAAATGGATATGCATAACTAGAAAATGATAAATGAAGTTTCCAAATCCAAAGATTTCAGTTTAGGACTTGGTAGAAGATCTGAAAACCCATCTGGAGTAGGAAAGTACCTTCCATGCAAACTTGATAGTTAAGAAGTATATTAATTAAATATAAAGAATTTATTCAAATTGAAAATTCATATATAGTGTGCAAACAGAAATCTGAAATACAAAAGTTAGAAATCATATACATATGTTTAAAAGTGCATCAAGGTTAAAAATCAACACAGCTGAGGTAAACACAACACTTAGAAATGTGAATGATTATCATATGTATGTATGTGTGGAGTGAAAGTGTGAACTATGTCTTATGGATTGTTATCTTCTTTTGCTATGTGGGTTGACATGAGTAGAACCTGCCCTAGAGCAAGTTCTTCCCTTCCAAGATCAGGACTATCCATTCCCAGAGCAGCAGGAAGAAGGCAAGTGTCCTTGACCACTTTGATCCTATACTAGGATGTGTAGATAGAATTATTTGCATTGTCAATTGAAATATGACACCCATGCTAGGACGTTTCCCTAGAATTGCATTATCTTGTTTCCTTGTAGCTTGGGTTAGGTTTATTTTATTATGTCATTCATTCATATTACTTATGCTTAGCCATGCTTAGAATGGGATAAGTGGGATATGAGATCGTCAACTTGTTTACCTTACTCTTGAATGAGATATTATGAGTTATGTAGAGGTAGGGATCGAGGAAAGTTGGATGATTTGGTTGGTGCTGGGTGCACGAGACTCGGGCTTGTGTTTAGTACTTGCCTGGATCCTAAGGACCGGTTCATGGAGCATGTAACCTGGCTTTACCGTGCCAACCACATGCTGAGATGGGGCAGCTTGGCCAATTAATTAGGTGTATCCCCGGCGTAGTATGGGTGTGTTGGATGGTGCGGGGAATAGGTGTCAGCTGGACTACCATATGAACCGCAAGGCTCAAGAGGTGGCCACTGCAGCGGGGTTGGAGCCTCTTGTATGCTATTAGGGGTAAAACCTCAGTGGGCCCACGCTCGTTGGGAATCCCTTTGTAAAGGCTTCGTAGTGATCTCCTAGCTACACACCTGGGAAGTGTGAATGTGGTTCGTGGCCACTGGCATAATGGAGGTTCTTTTAGTCCACCCGGCAACGGGGGATGAAATCACTACATGTGGGTACAGTGGTGCAAACTCTGCAGAGTCAAAACTGTCATGACAGCCGTGCTCATGGTCAAGAGCGGCTTGGACTTATTCATGATTAGAGGATGATGACTTTGGAAGTTGAGGATGTTAAGCGGGGAGCTTAACATTGGAAATGAGACTATGTTTACTTGATTTTGATGATGGGTTGGGAGATTGGGACCATTTCATCTGTGTAGTAATGTAGGTCCTTATTAAGCTAAGGTAATAGGTATTAATTGCATAGTGCTTTGACCATGAGTTCAACCTCTCCTTGTTCTAGCCATGCATGGCATAACTTTCCCACACTTGCTGAGTACCAACGGTACTCAAACTTACGTATTTGTTGGTTTAAATTGCTGCTCAAGTCAAGGGGATGAGGTGGTGTTCAATGACCAAGACTTCGGACCCGAAGAAGGATTCTAGGTTCATGGAGTCCCCCGGGCAACGCCTGTCACGGAGCCCACAAGAATTATATTCTGCTGCAATTTTATTTACATGTTATGAACTTATTATCGTCCATCGAGACATATGCTATGTAAGACTTATTTATATTCGACACCTGGCTTGTAATAAATGATGCTTCACTATTTGTCATCAGATGTATGAGAAAATGATCCTAGCATACATGTGATATTCACTCGGTTGTTCTTCGGAGAAACCGGGTGTGACAGAAGTGGTATCAAGCCAAGGTTGCCCGTAGGAACGTGGACCTAGGTAGAAATAGACGTATTTAAGGACCCTATTTTCATAAAAACCATTTTACAAAGGTGTGGGTTGAAAAGTGTTATTTAATGGGGTCACTTTATTCATCTTACCCCAACTTTTATTCAAAGTAGGATTTTTTGTTTAAAAATCTTATCTAACATAATTTTAAATGCTTTATGTTTTAGATGGTTCGCATGATCCGCACCGCCCGCAAGTCCACCAGAGGGAGAGTTCCCGTAGTTGCCCTTGCCCTGAGAGAGGAGAACCATCCGGTGACGTGCCTCTCCTATGGATTGGCAGTAGGAGGCTTGTTGCGCGGTCTTCGACGTATGCTCCAAGCCGCCGGCAATACGGGCAAGCTAATCATACACTATAGCTCCACTCGGACCATCCATGAGAAGCGGGAAGAATGGAGTTCGGAAATGAGGATTATCCATGAAAATCAGCTTCTTAAGATCCACCGCTCTCCAGCTTGTCGAGCAACACAGGTCGATGCGGAGAAGGATGTCACCTGGGAGCCAATCACCTGCCAGAGTCACATCTACCGTCGCCACCTGGATAGGACTGAGTACATGTATGTTCTCCAGCGTGAGAGTGGTACGACGGAGTACAAGTACCCGCCAGTGCAGCAGGGGACTTCCCATGAGCACATGGACCTGTGCTTGGAGGATGCTGCTATGCTCAGCACTCGACTGCAGGAGTGCCAGCAGGAGCTTCAGGATGTTCGTGACACCCTGAAGGAGACTGAGGCGTTGCTTCGAGCCAGCTTGAGGGCGAGAGAAAGAGGAGATGGGAATGAACTGTGTGTCACCGTGAATGACACATGGACTCCTGACTCCCCAGATCGCCGGGCGAGTAGGCGTCGCCGCACTTCTCCACCAGCAGCCTCCCCACCCAAAGCGGAGTCAGAGGGCAGCCGCAATAATGTGGAAGATCCCGAGGAGCCAGCTCAGTGATATGAGTCGTGTAGAGTCCTTTCCAATAGTTCAGCAGGTTATCGAGTAGGCGAGTCGATACCTTAGTTAATGGTGTGTTAATGTGTGGTGTGTGACGTGAGTTGTGCAAGCCATGGGCAATTGTCCACAACCTCGTCTTCAGTTTGTTTTGATTTGATGTGTGAACCCCTATGAAATTAAGAGTGCATTTATTTTCGCGTGAGACATGAAACCCTCAGAAAATATAAATATAATAAGGTCTCAAAATTTTAAAGTTACGTAATGCTTTAAATGGACATTTGATTGATCAGGATAGATGGCCGGAAGAGGAAATGGTCGTGGTGCCAACCCCGCCAACAACAACGATGAGGCCGGCAACCCTCATCTTTCTAGAGGACAAGACAGGGGTGGTCGCCGTGAAGGAGTTGATCCCATCCACCAAATGCTTGAAAATCAGAATCAGCTCATCCAGAGCCTGACTCAAGTGGTGGCCAACTTGCACCAAGCTCCACCTCCACAAGCTGCACCACGCCAACCAAGGTTGAGTGAGTCTCTAGGGACTCAACCTCCAAAGTTTGCAAGTGCTGCTGAAACTCTGGAGGCAGATGATTGGCTAAAGACCATTGAGAGCAAGATGAGGATATTATAATGCCAAGGATATGAGAGGGTGCTGTTTTCCTCTCACCAATTGCATGGACCTGCTGCTGATTGGTGGACCGCTTACGTGGCCGCCTATCATGACCCTGAGAATATCACTTGGGGAGAGTTCAAGCGTAGCTTCCGCAACCATTACATACCAAGGGGTGAACTTAAAAACAAGAGAAAGGAGTTCTTGGGGCTGCAGCAAGGAAACATGACGGTGAGGGAATACCTCACTAAATTCACCCAACTATCCCGTTATGCACCACGGGACATAGAGACTGATGAGCAGAAACAGGATTGCTTCGTGGAAGGACTTACAGCAGAAATGCAGTGTGCAATGTCCTCCAACGAGTATGAAAGTTTCCAAAAGATGGTGGACAGAGCATTTGTTGTGGAAAGGAAACTGAAGGCCTTGGAAAATGAAAACAAGAGGAAGGCGGGATGGTCACACCAAGCCTCGGGTAGCAACACCCGCCCACATCTGATGCAGCAACCCGCAGGGCAGACGAGCCGTGCTGCGGTACCCTACTCCGCGCCGAGAGGGTACAACCCGAATTTCAGGCCTCCGTCAGCACCAACACAGCCACAACGTCAGTTTGTACAGCAGCCTCGCCCCGCATATCAACCTCGACCAGCAGTACAAGGACCCCCGAACCAACCCCAAGACAACAAAGGCCAGGCACCTAAGGTCGGGGTGCAATGCTTTAACTGTGGTGAAGTGGGGCACTACGCCCATAAGTGCCCAAAGAAGAAGCCCGTGCAGCCGCAACAGCAGAACGTGATGCGAGGACGGGTGAACCACGTGACCATGGAGGAGGCGCAAAAGGCACCCGACGTGGTAGTTGGTAAGTTTCCTGCCAATTCACACATTGCAACCCTGTTGTTTGATTCTGGTGCTACCCACTCGTTCATTGCTCAAGGGTTTCTTAAGAAGCATGATCTAGCAACCACACAAATGAACCATATGCTAGCAGTGAACTCTCCAGGTGGAGAAATAAGGACAAGACAAGTGTGTCCCAAGGTGAATCTAGACATTAATGGGGTAGTATTTACTGCCAACCTCATAGTGATAGATTCCCAAGGGATAGATATTATTTTAGGTATGGATTGGTTGACCAAACATAAAGGAATCATCCATTGTTCAACTAGAACGGTGGAACTAACTCACCCTAGTGGCACAAGAGTAAAGTTCATAACCATACAAGAGCCTAGGAGGGACATTAAACTCAATCAAGTTGAGGTGGAATTGGAGGAGATCAGGATCATCAGGGAATATCCAGATGTTTTTCTGGAAGAGTTGCCAGGTATGCCTCCCGATCGTGAAGTGGAATTCGCAATTGAGCTAGTGCCTGGAAGAGCTCCGATATACAAGAGACCTTATCCGATGGACTCCAAGCAGCTGGGAGAACTCAAGGATCATTTAAGAGAATTGACAGGGAAGGGGTACATTCGTCCTAGTTCCTCACCATGGGGAGCTCCAGTGATATTTGTGCCCAAGAAGGACGGAACCCAAAGGTTATGCGTAGACTACCGTGCCTTGAATGAAGTAACCATCAAGAACAAGTACCCATTACCCCGCATTGAAGACTTGTTTGATCAGTTGAGGGGAGCTTGTGTGTTCTCGAAAATTGATCTCAGGTCAGGATACCACCAACTTAAGATAAGGCAAACTGATATTCCAAAGACAACTTTCGTATCTCGGTACGGACTATATGAATACACAGTCATGCCTTTCAGGCTAACTAATGCCCCGACATACTTCATGTATCTCATGAACAAGGTATTTATGGAATATCTGGACAAATTTGTGGTGGTTTTCATAGATGACATTCTCGTCTTCTCCAAAGATGAAGAAGAACATGAGAAACATCTAAGGTTGGTGTTGCAAAAGCTGAGAGAACACCAACTATATGCCATGTTGAGCAAGTGTGAGTTTTGGCTGAAGAGAGTTCCCTTCTTAGGACATATAATCTCGGAGGGAGGAATCTCCGTAGATCCCGCCAAGATTGAGGATGTACAGAAGTGGAAGACCCCTGAGAATGTCGGGGAAGTTCGAAGCTTCTTAGGATTGGCTGGGTATTATCGACGGTTTATTGTGGGTTTCTCCAAGATATCGAGACCCCTCACCAAACTGTTGGAGAAAGGAATCACATTCACATGGATGCCACAGTGCGAGACGAGTTTCCAAGAGCTGAAGAAAAGATTGACAACAGCCCCAGTGCTAGTTATGCCAGATATGCAGAAGAACTTTTTGGTGTACTGCGATGCCTCTGGAAACGGGTTGGGATGTGTTCTCATGCAAGAGGGGCATGTCATAGCTTATGCATCCCGGCAGCTCCGAAAACACGAGAAGAACTATCCTACACATGACCTAGAACTAGCCGCAGTGGTACACGCGTTGAAGATTTGGCGGCACTACTTGATGGGGAAGAGGACAGAGATATATACGGATCATAAGAGCTTAAAGTACATTTTCACACAGCCAGATCTCAACCTCAGACAAAGGAGATGGTTAGAGCTAATCAACGACTTTGATGTGGGCATCAACTATCATCCTTGGAAAGCGAATGTCGTGGCAGATGCTTTAAGCCAGAAAGTGCAGGTCAATAGGTTGAGCTTGAAGGACATGCCTGCAGAATTGAAGGACGATGTTATAAGACTCAATCTATGCCTGGTGAATAGTGGTGAAGCCATCGCCATGGAAGTGGACTCCACATTAGAGCAAGACATACGCGATGGTCAAAAGAATGATGAGAAGATACAAGAAATCCGACAACTCATCAAGGATAATAGAGCCCCTGGTTTCAGAGAGGATGAACAAGGTACGGTGTGGCACGGGAAAAGAATCTGTGTGCCTGAAGTGAAGAAGATCCGTGAATTGATTTTGAAGGAGGCTCATGATTCCGACTATTCCATTCATCCCGGGAGTACGAAGATGTACCAGGACCTCAAGAGCAGGTATTGGTGGTATGGCATGAAGCGAGATGTCGCGGAACATGTTGCCCTATGTGACACATGTCAGTTGGTGAAAGCAGAACATCAACGACCCGCGGGATTATTGCAACCACTCAAAGTGCCTAAATGGAAATGGGAAGAAGTCGGTATGGATTTCATAGTGGGACTACCCAGGAACCAATCAGGATATGATTCGATATGGGTCATCATCGACAGGCTAACCAAGGTAGCTCATTTCATCTCCGTGAAAGAAAGCTACAGCGGATCCAAATTGGCAGAATTGTACACGTCAAGGATCATGTGTTTCCATGGAGTACCAAAGAAGATAGTGCCAGATCGAGGGACACAGTTCACTTCAAGGTTCTGGCAGAAGTTGCATGAAACCATGGGAACTAATCTGAATTTTAGTTCTGCCTATCATCCCCAAACCGACGGGCAGACGGAAAGAACCAATCAGATCCTTGAGGATATGCTGAGAGCATGTGCACTCAAAACAATCGGAGTTGGGATAAGAACTTACCGTATGCGGAGTTCTCCTATAACAACAGCTATCAGGCTAGTATGAAGATGTCACCATTTGAGGCTTTCTATGGGAGGAAGTGCAGAACTCCACTATTTTGGAACCAAACAGGGGAAAGTAAAGTTTTGGTCCCGAGGTACTACAAGAAGCCGAGGCGAAAGTGACGGAAATCCGCAACAACTTGAGGATAGCACAAACACGACAAAAGAGCTATGCCGATGTACGGAGAAGAGAGCTCGTTTTCAACGTGAGGGACTATGTCTACCTCAAGGTGTCCCCTATCCGAGGACTTCGTCGGTTCAAGGTGAAAGGGAAGTTATCACCTCGATACATCGGACCCTTTCAAGTTCTGGAGAGGAAAGGTGAAGTGGCATATCGACTAGAACTGCCGGCTCGCCTATCAGATGTGCATGACGTGTTCCATGTGTCACAGCTCAAGAAATGTCTGAGGACGCCTGAAGAGATGTTACCCATGAATGAGGTTGATGTAGCTGAGGATCTGTCTTATGCCGATCAACCATTCAAGATTTTGGAGACAATGGAACGCCTCACAAGAAATAAAAGAATTCGGATGTGCAAGGTGCAGTGGAAGCATCACTCAGAACAGGAACCCACATGGGAGAGAGAAGACGAGCTTAAGGCACAGTTTCCGGAATTGTTTTCCTAGAACCACCAATCTCGAGGACGAGATTTCTTTTAAGGGGGGTAGAGCTGTAACACCCCAAAAATCTGTTAAGAGGGGAATTTAAAAATTTTTGGACGTATTGCATGTGGTGCAGAAATTCAAATTCAAATTGGAATTCAAATCAAAACAGAAAAGAAAAAGAAAAATAAAAATAAAACCCAACTGGCCAGTGGGCCGAAACCCTCCAGCCGGCCCACCATTTCCCCCTCCCCCCCCCCCCCCCGCCAGCCCACAGCCGCGCGCCTCTCCCTCTCACTGACACGCGGGGCCCACCGTCATCTTCTTCCTCGCGCGTGATCGGCCGACCCCGGGACACCTCTCTCTCCCGAATCAAAACTACCCCCTGAAAACCGCGTCCCCCAGCCGAATTCTGGTCCCGGACGACTCAAACTCGATCACAACCGACACACCGCCCTCCCCCGTCTATATAAACGCCGGCGTCGCCCCGTTTTCCCCACCCGATCAGCTGTTTTTCCTCCCGGAGAGAACCGAAGCTCCGATCACCGTTTTCTCTTGATCTTTGCTCAGGTTTTCTGATCTAACACGCCGATCCTGTTCCACCGCCTCCGGGGAATCACACAGGTGCAGAAAACTCGGTAGATTTCGCCCCAGACACAGCGCCGACGAGCATCGCCGCGATTCCATCTCGGACCTCGTCACGGACCGCCTTCCAGGGCCTCCGAGCTCAAGAAAAACCCCGAGGTGAGATCCCCGACCTCCCCTCTACCGATCTATGCCATAAAATCCCAGTTTTAGGAGGAATAGACGAAGATCCAAAGTTCTCCGACGAAATCGCCGCCTCCCTCCGCCGCGCACCGCCGGGCAGCGTGGGCTGGCTCCGGCCAGGGCGACGTGGCCGCTTGTGCGCCGTCTATTTTAAATCGCACGGTAGAATTAAAACCCACGCGTACCGGTTCGGCGATCTAATATGAGCCGTCTGTTTTAAATCAGACGGTCCACATCAGCCCCGCATTATAAAGGCCGGGATTCTTACGTGCTACCCCCTGGGGATCTCGGAAAATACGAGCTAGCCCCAGAAACTTCTGATCGAGCCCTTGGAACTACAGAAATTCATGTAAATTCATTTTAAAATCAGTTTTAGCCCCTGGACATAATAAAAATTAGGAAAACCCCTCTATTATGTGTAGCTAGACCCCTGGAAATTTATGAAATAATATAATAGACCCTGTAGTGAGGTGAGTTTACCTTTTTAACCCTATATGACATTAAATTTACAAATTTGGATATGTAATTCAGATTTAAATTTAAAAGTGTGAGACAAGCACATGGTAAATACAAATTTAAACTCTCCTAGCACTTGGAAAACTTTAGGATGAGTTCAAAAGTAGATTTTAAGCTGAAATAAATCTGTCTAATTGATTGTTCACATTTATTAGTTATAGGAACACATTTTTAGGTTAGGAAATAATTCTGAAAATGGGTAAAATAAATTTAAATTAGTTCACATCAGAGGAGAAGTTCAAAAATATATTATTTAATATTTTAGACCAGAACCTATTCTGTTTAGATGATGTGTCTTAATATTTTGATAATAAAGTTCACATTTAGGCACAGAAAATAAATTTGAAAATATAGGAAAATGGGTATGCATAACTAGAAAATGATAAATAAAACAAATCCAAAGATTTCAGTTTAGGACTTGGTAGAAGATTTGAAAACCCATCTGGAGTAGGTAAGTACCTCCCATGCAAACTTGATAGTTAAGAAGTATATTAATTAAATATAAATAATTTATTCAAATTGAAAATTCATATATAGTGTGCAAACAGAAATCTGAAATACAAAAGTTAGAAATCATATACATATGTTTAAAAGTGCATGAAGGTTAAAAATCAACACGGCTGGGGTAAACACAACACTTAGAAATGTGAATGATTATCATATGTATGTATGTGTGGAGTGAAAGTGTGAACTATGTCTTATGGATTGTTATCTTCTTTTGCTAT
Source organism: Neostapfia colusana (assembly GCA_030760725.1). Classification (NCBI taxonomy): domain Eukaryota; kingdom Viridiplantae; phylum Streptophyta; class Magnoliopsida; order Poales; family Poaceae; genus Neostapfia; species Neostapfia colusana. The sequence goes on along the minus strand of JASWHV010000007.1, from coordinate 78,384,471 downwards.
GTGGGTTGACATGAGTAGAACCTGCCCCAGAGCAAGTTCTTCCCTTCCAAGATCAGGACTATCCATTCCCAGAGCAGCAGGAAGAAGGCAAGTGTCCTTGACCACTTTGATCCTATACTAGGATGTGTAGATAGAATTATTTGCATTGTCAATTGAAATATGACACCCATGCTAGGAAGTTTCCTTAGAATTGCATTATCTTGTTTCCTTGTAGCTTGGGTTGGGTTTATTTTATTATGTCATTCATTCATATTACTTATGCTTAGCCATGCTTAGAATGGGATAAGTGGGATATGAGGTCATCAACTTGTTTACCTTACTCTTGAATGAGATATTATGAGTTATGTAGAGGTAGGGATCGAGGCAAGTTGGATGATTTGGTTGGTGCTGGGTGCACGAGACTCGGGTTTGTCTTTAGTACTTGCCTGGATCCTAAGGACCGGTTCATGGAGCATGTAACCTGGCTTTACCGTGCCAACCACATGCTGAGATGGGGCAGCTTGGTCAATTAATTAGGTGTATCCCCGGCGTAGTATGGGTGTGTTGGATGGTGCGGGGAATAGGTGTCAGCTGGACTACCATATGAACCGCAAGGCTCAAGAGGGGGCCACTGCAGCGGGGTTGGAGCCTCTTGTATGCTGTTAGGGGTGAAACCTCAGTGGGCCCACACTCGTCGGGAATCCCTTTGTAAAGGCTTCGTAGTGATCTTCTGGCTACACACCTGGGAAGTGTGAATGTGGTTCGTGGCCACTGGCATAATGGAGGTTCTTTTAGTCCACCCGGCAACGGGGGATGAAATCACTACATGTGGGTACAGTGGTGCATACTCTGCAGAGTCAAAACTGTCATGACAGCCGTGCTCACGGTCAAGAGCGGCTTGGACTTATTCATGATTAGAGGATGATGACATTGGAAGTTGAGGATGTTAAGCGGGGAGCTTAACATTAGAAATGAGACTATGTTTACTTGATTTTGATGATGGGTCGGGAGATTGGGACCATTTCACCTGTGTAGTAATGTAGGTGCTTATTAAGCTAAGGTAATAGGTATTAATTGCGTAGTGCTTTGACCATGAGTTCAACCTCTCCTTGTTCTAGCCATGCATGACATAACTTTCCCAGACTTGCTGAGTACCAACGGTACTCAAACTTGCATATTTGTTGGTTTAAATTGCTGCTCAGGTCAAGGGGATGAGGTGGTGTTCAATGACCAAGACTTCGGACCCGAAGAAGGATTCTAGGTTCATGGAGTCCCCCGAGCAACGCCTGTGACAGTGCCCACAAGAATAATATTCCGCTGCAATTTTATTTACATGTTATGAACTTATTATCATCCATCGAGACATATGCTATGTAAGACTTATTTATATTCGACACCTGGCTTGTAATAAATGATGCTTCACTATTTGTCATCACATGTATGAGAAAATGATCCTGGCATACATGTGATATTCACTCGGTTGTTCTTCGAAGAAACCGGGTGTGACACAATGCCGGATGCATCGCAGTACACATCGAACGGTTTTGTTGTGTCTGGCTGTGCCAACACCGATGCTGATATTAATTGCTTCACTAATGCCTTGAATGCTGCTTCACATGCTGGACTCCAAACATATTTCGTAGCCTTCTTCAGCAGCTCTGTCATATGCTTGGCAATCTTCGAGAAGTTCGGAATGAACCACCGATAATATCCCGCGAGTCCGAGTAAACTCTGTACCTCGTGAACAGTTCTCGGGGACTTCCAATTCAGCACTTGTGTGATCTTGCTCGGGTCTACAGCGATGCCCTCCGCTGAGATAATATGCCCTAGAAAAGGCACTTGCGATATCCAGAATTTGCACTTGCTGAATTTCTCGTATAGCTTGTGATCCCGCAGCCGTTGCAAAACTATATGCAGATGCTTCGTGTGTTCTTCCTCCGACTTGGAATATACCAATATGTCGTCGATGAAGACCACGGAAAACTTGTCCAGCTCCGGCATGAATACCGAGTTCATCAAATACATGAAGTGAGCTGGAGCATTGGTGAGGCCGAAGGACATGACCAGGTACTCATATAGTCCGTACCTCGTCGAGAAAGCCGTCTTCGGAATATCCTCAGCCCGTTTTTAAATCTGGTGGTACCCAGATCTTAAGTCCATCTTGGAAAAGATCTTTGCTTCGGCCAACTGATCAAACAACATTTCGATCCGTGGCAACGGGTACTTGTTCTTGATGGTTACGGCGTTTAGTGGACGATAGTACACACAAAGCCGTAACTTCTCGTCTTTCTTCTTCACGAATAATGCCGAACAGCCCCATGGCGAGGAGCTCGGCCTAATAAAACCCTTTTTCAGCAGGTCCGTTAACTGCGTCTTCAGTTCAGCCAATTCCTTGGGCGCCATCTTGTACGGCCTTCGAGATATTGGCATGGTTCCCGGTGCAAGTTCAATCTTGAACTCCACCTCTCGGTCGGGCGGCATCCCCGGTAAATCATCCGGGAACACGTCAGGGAACTCACGGACTACTGGAATGTCTTCCAATCTGATGGTGGTGGATTGATATACACTTGGAAGTTTTTTTCTGGACTGTCCAGAAATAAAGAGTGTTACTCGTGCATTTCTAGGTGTAGATGCACGACTTGGAGGACGGTTTCTAAAACAGCGTCATGGCGGGTTAACCACGACATCCCTAAGATGACATCGACCTTCTGTTCCTCTAAAATTATGAGAGACGTAGGGTACACTATACCCGCTAAGCATAATGGTACTTTGGAAACCATCATGCTTGCTGAAATCTTCCCACCCGGTGAACAAATCAAATATGGACTATCGGTGGGTAGCATTTGCAAGCTGTGTTTAGCAATGAAAGCTTGGCTAATAAAATTGTGTGTGGCGTCTGAATCAAATAATACTATGGCAGGATGCTGGTGGAGTTGAAACATACCCACAAGGATCGGCTCTCCATCCGGCACGTCCTCTATGGCAAGTTGATGGACGGTGCCGGGCCTATGGTTCGCCCGCCGCGCATTAGTGGGGTTCCGGGGCTGATTCCTCTCTGGAAGCTGTGGTGCAACTCCGCCGCCCTGACTCTCCGGACAATTGTTGGCGAAGTGTCCTGGACGACCACACTTGTAGCCGGTGGCTGCTTCTTGACCGGTGCTTGCGCTGCTGCTGTTGTTGTTGCGGAGGTGGTGCTGGCAGTACAGGCCTGAATGCTGGGGGAGAATATGGATGACTACGAAATGGCATCGGCCTCTGTGGTGGTTGCCAGCGTGGACCCGATGGTGGGCGATTCACCATCCGATATTTTTTAGAAGGACCACCTCCTTCTCCACTGCTTTGCGGCGCGCTTCGCTTCCTTTCCGCCGCCGCTAACTCCTTGACGGAGTCCTCCTGAACAATCGCAGCATCAATAATGTCATTGAAGCTGCCGTGATTGAACATCGCCAGCTTGTCTTTAAGGAGCGGGTTAAGCACCTGGTAGAAATGATCCCGCCGCTTCTCGTCGGTATCAGCGTGATACGACGCGTAGAGCGCAAGATCATTGAACGCCTTGGAGTATTCCATCACGTTCCGGCTCCCTTGTTGCAGGCGTAAGAACTCCTGTGTCTTCCTCTTCATGAGACCCGGCGTTATGTGATAGACCCTGAAGGCCGTTCGGAACTCCGCCCAGGTCATAACTCAGTTGGTGGGCTGTGAAGCACAGTAGTTCGCCCACCACGCGCTCGCGGATCCCTGGAGCTTTTGGACCGCGAACTGAGTCTTACGCTGCTCACTCACTTGCAGCAGCCTGAACTTCATCTCCATCGTGCGGAGCCAGTTGTCCACATCGAGGGGTTCATCCACCCTTGAGAATACCGGCGGATGAGTTGCTAGAAAGTTGGAGTAGGAGCTCTGTTGACGCTCCTCACGATCATGACGCCTCTCTTGTCGAGACGTATTTGCAATAAGGGTCTGCAGCAACTCCGTGTGCTGCTGATGAGAACCCGCCATTGCCGCAACAATGTCGGCCAATGTAACCGTTGGCGGTGGCGGTGGCGGTTATTGCTGTTGCTGCTGCTGCTGTCCCGAGGAGTCCTCGGGAGGCTTTTGGGAGGTCTCTCCCCCCTGACTGGAACCCCCAACATCCGGGTTGGCATGAGTACGAGTCATTCTGAAATTCAAAACAGCAGCGATCAGCACATGTCATACTTAAAAATTCCATATGCAACAGTAGGTATTGAAGTGACGCATAAATAATTTGCACAACATTCACATATATCGATAAAGCATAAACTTTATACAAGATACATTAGTCTCGGATCCCCGAGAAGTGGTGTTCATGTCGTCACTACCTATACATGCACTACTATCTACACGACATGTCATCGATTACAAAAGTTTGGGTTACATCACTCTTGCTTCCCTACTTGGCAGCGGTAAACTCCTACTCAGAGTAGAACTCGACCTCCTGTGGGTCGTCTTCCTCTGGTACCTCTGCTGGTGGCTCTGGGTCTACGACCTCCTCTTCTGGCTTGGGTTCTCCCATTGCCGGAAGACCCAAGACCACGGGTACGGCACCTCCCACCGGTATGCCCATTACCGGAGGTACGAGGTCCTGCAACGCGTGCACCTCGTCCATGGCCTGGTTGTAGTCCTCTTCCCAGCCTTGCCTGTCACACCCGGTTTCTCCGAAGAACAACCGAGTGAATATCACATGTATGCCAGGATCATTTTCTCATACATGTGATGACAAATAGTGAAGCATCATTTATTACAATCCAGGTGTCAAATATAAATAAGTCTTACATAGCATATGTCTCGATGGACGATAATAAGTTCATAATATGTAAATAAAATTTGCAGCGGAATATTATTCTTGTGGGCTCCGTCACAGGCGTTGCCCGGGGAACTCCATGAACCTAGAATCCTTCTTCGGGTCCGAAGTCTTGATCATTAAACACCACCTCATCCCCTTGGCCTGAGCAGGTTTTTAAACCAACAAATATGCAAGGTTGAGTACCGTTGGTACTCAGCAAGTGTGGGAAAGTTATGTCATGCATGGCTAGAACAAGGAGAGGTTGAACTCATGGTTAAAGCGCTACGCAATTATTGCCTACCACCTTAGCTTTTTAAGCACCTACATTACTACACAGGTGAAATGGTCCCAATCTCCCATCCCATCATCATAATCAAATAACCATAACATCATTTCCAATGTTAAGCTCCCCGCTTAACATCCACAACCTCCAAGGTCATCATCTTCTAATCATGAATAAGTCCAAGCCGCTCTTGACCGTGAGCACTGCTGTTATGACAGTTTTGACTCTGCAGCGTTTGCACCACTGTACCCACATGTAGTGATTTCATCCCCCGTTGTCGGGTGGACTAAAAGAACCTCCATTATGCCAGTGGCTACGAACCACATTCACACTTCCCAGGTGTGTAGCCAGGAGATCACTACGAAGCCTTTACAAAGGGATTCCCGATGAGCGTGGGCCCGCTGAGGTTTCACCCCTAACAGCATACAAGAGGCTCCAACCCCTCTGCAGTGGCCCCCTCTTGAGCCTTACGGTTCATATGGTAGTCCAGCTGACACCTATTCCCCGCACCATCCAACACACCCATACTACGCCGGGGATACACCTAATTAATTGGCCAAGCTTCCCCATCTCAGCATGTGGTTGGCACGGTAAAGCCAGGTTACATGCTCCATGAACCGGTCCTTAGGATCCAGACAAGTACTAAACACAAACCCGAGTTTCGTGCACCCAGCACCAACCAAATCATTCAACTTGCCTCGATCCCTACCTCTACATAACTCATAATATCTCATTCAAGAGTAAGGTAAACAAGTTGATGATCTCATATCCCACTTATCCCATTCTAAGCATGGCTAAGCATAAATATGAATGAATGACATAATAAAATAAACCCAACCCAAGCTACAAGGAAACAAGGTAATGCAATTCTAGGGAAACTTCCTAGCATGGGTGTCATATTTCAATTGACAATGCAAATAATTCTATCTACACATCCTAGCATAGGATCAAAGTGGTCAAGGACACTTGCCTTCTTCCTGCTGCTCTGGGAATGGATAGTCCTGATCTTGGAAGGGAAGAACTTGCTCTGGGGCAGGTTCTACTCATGTCAACCCACATAGCAAAAGAAGATAACAATCCATAAGACATAGTTCACACTTTCACTCCACACATACATACATATGATAATCATTCACATTTCTAAGTGTTGTGTTTACCCTAGCTGTGTTGATTTTTATCCTTCATGCACTTTTAAACATATGTATATGATTTCTAACTTTTGTATTTCAGATTTCTGTTTGCACACTATATATGAATTTTTAATTTGAATAAATTCTTTATATTAAATTAATATACTTCTTAACTATCAAGTTTGCATGGAAGGTACTTTCCTACTCCAGATGGGTTTTCAGATCTTCTACCAAGTCCTAAACTGAAATCTTTGGATTTGGAAACTTCATTTATCATTTTCTAGTTATGCATACCCATTTTCCTATATTTTCAGATTTATTTTCTATGCCTAAATGTGAACTTTATTATCAAAATATTAAGACACATCATCTAAACAGAATAGGTTCTGGTCTAAAATATTAAATAATATATTTTTGAACTTCTTCTCTGATGTGAACTAATTTAAATTTATTTTACCCATTTTCAGAATTATTTCCTAACCTAAAAATGTGTTCCTATAACTAATAAATGTGAACAATCAATTAGACAGATTCATTTCAGCTTAAAATCTACTTTTGAACTCATCCTAAAGTTTTCCAAGTGCCAGGAGAGTTTAAATTTGAATTTACCATGTGTTTGTCTCACCCTTTTAAATTTAAATCTGAATTACATATCCAAATTTCTAAATTTAATGTCATATAGGGTTAAAAAGGTAAACTCACCTCACTACAGGGTCTATTATATTATTTCATAAATTTCCAGGGGTCTAGCTACACATAATAGAGGGGTTTTCCTAATTTTTATTAAGTCCAGGGGCTAAAACTGATTTTTAAATGAATTTACATGAATTTCTGTAGTTCCAGGGGCTAGATCAGAAGTTTCTGGGGCTAGCTCGTATTTTCCGAGATCCCCAGGGGGTAGCGCGTAAGAATCCCGACCTTTATAATGCGGGCTGATGTGGACCGTCCGATTTAAAACAGACGGCTCAGATTAGATCGCCGAACCGGTACGCGTGGGTTTTAATTCTATCGTGCGATTTAAAATAGACGGCACACAATCGGTCACGTCGCCCTGGACGGAGCCAGCCCGCGCTGCCCGGTGGCGTGCGGCGGCGGGAGGCGGCGATCTCGCCGGAGAACTTCGGATCTTCTTCTATTCCTCCTAAAACTGGGATTTCATGGCATAGATCGGTAGAGGGAAGGTCGGGGATCTCACCTCGGGGTTTTTCTTGAGCTCGGAGGCCCTGGAAGGCGGTCGGCGATGAGGTCCGAGATGGGATCGCGGCGATGCTCGTCGGCGCTGTGTCTGGGGCGAAATCTACCGAGTTTTCTGCACCTGCGTGATTCCCCGGAGGCGGTGGAACAGGATCGGCGTGTTAGATCAGAAAACCCGAGCAAAGATCGAGAGAAAACGGTGACCGGAGCTTCGGTTCTCACCGGGAGGAAAAACAGCTGATCGGGTGGGGAAAACGGGGCGACACCGGCGTTTATATAGACGGGGGAGGGCGGTGTATCGGTTGTGATCTAGTTTGAGTCGTCCGGGACCAGAATTCGGCTGGGGGACGCGGTTTTCAGGGGGTAGTTTTGATTCGGGAGAGAGAGGTGTCCTGGGGTCGGCCCATCGCGCGCGAGGAAGAAGATGATGGCGGGCCCCGCGTGTCAGTGAGAGGGAGAGGCGCACGGCTGTGGGCTGGCAGGGGGAAAAAATGGTGGGACGGCTGGTGGGTTTCGGCCCACTGGCCGGTTGGGTTTTATTTTTCTTTTTCTTTTTCTTTTATGTTTTGATTTGAATTTGAATTCCAATTTGAATTTGAATTTCTGCACCACATGCAATACGTCCAAAATTTTTTAAATTTCCCTCTTAACAGGTTTTTGGGGTGTTACAGCTCTACCCCCCTTAAAAGAAATCTCGTCCTCGAGATTGGCGGTTCTAGGAAAACAATTCCGGAAACTGTGCCTTAAGCTCGTCTTCTTGCTCCCATGTGGCTTCCTCTTCTGAGTGATGCTTCCACTGCACCTTGCACATCCGAATTCTTTTATTTCATGTGAGGCATTCCATTGTCTCCAAAATCCTGAATGGTTGCTCGGCATAAGACAGATCCTCAGCTACGTCAACCTCATTCATGGGTAACATCTCTTCAGGCGTCCTCAGACATTTCTTGAGCTGTGACACATGGAACACGTCATGCACATCTGATAGGCGAGCCGGTAGTTCTAGTTGATATGCCACTTCACCTTTCCTCTCTAGAACTTGAAAGGGTCCGATGTATCGAGGTGATAACTTCCCTTTCACCTTGAATCGACAAAGTCCTCGGATAGGGGACACCTTGAGGTAGACATAGTCCCCCACGTTGAATACGAGCTCTCTTCTCCGTACATCGGCATAGCTCTTTTGTCGTGTTTTGCTATCCTCAAGTTGTTACGGATTTCCCTCACTTTCGCCTCGGCTTCTTGTAGTACCTCGGGCCCAAACACTTTACTTTCCCCTGTTTGGTTCCAAAATAGTGGAGTTCTGCACTTCCTCCCATACAAAGCCTCAAATGGTGACATCTTCATACTAGCCTGATAGCTGTTGTTATAGGAGAACTCCGCATACGGTAAGTTCTTATCCCAACTCCGATTGTTTTTGAGTGCACATGCTCTCAGCATATCCTCAAGGATCTGATTGGTTCTTTCCGTCTGCCCGTTTGTTTGGGGATGATAGGCAGAACTAAAATTCAGATTAGTCCCTCGATCTGACACTATCTTCTTTGGTACTCCATGGAAACACACGATCCTTGACATGTACAATTCTGCCAATTTGGATCTGCTGTAGCTTTCTTTCACGGGGATGAAATGAGCTACCTTGGTTAGCCTGTCGATGATGACCCATATCGAATCATATCCTGATTGGGTCCTGGGTAGTCCCACTATGAAATCCATATCGATTTCTTCCCATTTCCATTCAGGCACTTTGAGTGGTTGCAATAATCCCGCGGGTCGTTGATGTTCTGCTTTCACCAACTGACATGTGTCACATAGGGCAACATGTTCCGCGACATCTCGCTTCATGCCATACAACCAATACCCGCTCTTGAGGTCCTGGTACATCTTCGTACTCCCGGGATGAATGGAATAGTCGGAATCATGAGCCTCCTTCAAAATCAATTCACGGATCTCCTTCACTTCAGGCACACAGATTCTTTTCCCATGCCACACTGTACCTTGTTCATCCTCTCTAAAACCAGGGGCTCTATTATCCTTGATGAGTTGTCAGATTTCTTGTATCTTCTCATCATTCTTTTGACCATCGCGTATGTCTTGCTCTAATGTGTAGTCCACTTCCATGGCGATGGCTTCACCACTATTCACCAGGCATAGATTGAGTCTTATAACATCGTCCTTCAATTCTGCGGGCATGTCCTTCAAGCTCAACCTATTGACCTGCGCTTTCCGTCTTAAAGCATCTGCCACGACATTCGCTTTCCTAGGATGATAGTTGATGCCCACATCAAAGTCGTTGATTAGCTCTAACCATCTACTTTGTCTAAGGTTGAGATCTGGCTGTGTGAAAATGTACTTTAAGCTCTTATGATCCGTATATATCTCTGTCCTCTTCCCCATCAAGTAGTGCTGCCAAATCTTCAACGCGTGTACCACTGCGGCTAGTTCTAGGTCATGTGTAGGATAGTTCTTCTCGTGTTTCCGGAGCTGCCGGGATGCATAAGCTACGACATGCCCCTCTTGCATGAGAACACATCCCAACCCGTTTCCAGAGGCATCGCAGTGCACCGAAAAGTTCTTCTGCATATCTGGCATAACTAGCACTGGGGCTGTTGTCAATCTTTTCTTCAGCTCTTGAAAACTCGTCTCGCACTGCGGCGTCCATGTGAATGTGATTCCTTTCTCCAACAGTTTGGTGAGGGGTCTTGAGATCTTGGAGAAACCCTCAATAAACCGTCGATAATACCCAGCCAATCCTAAGAAGCTTCGAACTTCCCCGACATTCTCAGGGGTCTTCTACTTCTGTACATCCTCGATCTTGGCGGGATCTACGGAGATTCCTCCCTCCGAGATTATATGTCCAAAGAAGGGAACTCTCTTCAGCCAAAACTCACACTTGCTCAACTTGGCATATAGTTGGTGTTCTCTCAGCTTTTGCAACACCAACCTTAGATGTTTCTCATGTTCTTCTTCATCTTTGGAGAAGACGAGAATGTCATCTATGAAAACCACCACAAATTTGTCCAGATATTCCATGAATACCTTATCATGAGATACATGAAGTATGCCGGGGCATTAGTTAGCCTGAAAGGCATGACTGTGTATTCATACAGTCCGTACCGAGATACGAAAGCTGTTTTTGGAATATCAGTTTGCCTTATCTTAAGTTGGTGGTATCCCGACCTGAGATCAATTTTCGAGAACACACAAGCTCCCCTCAACTGATCAAACAAGTCTTCAATGCGGGGTAATGGGTACTTGTTCTTGATGGTTACTTCATTCAAGACACGGTAGTCTACGCATAACCTTTGGGTTTCGTCCTTCTTGGGCACAAATATCACTGGAGCTCCCCGTGGTGAGGAACTAGGACGAATGTACCCCTTCCCTGTCAATTCTCTTAAATGATCCTTGAGTTCTCCCAGCTGCTTGGAGTCCATCCGATAAGGTCTCTTGTATATCGGAGTTGTTCCAGGCACTAGCTCAATCGCAAATTTCACTTCATGATCAGGAGGCATACCTGGCAACTCCTCCGGAAAAACGTCTGGATATTCCCTGATAATCCTGATCTCCTCCACTTTCACCTCAACTTGATTTAATTTAATGTCCCTCCTAGGCTCTTGTATTGTTATGAACTTTACTCTTGTGCCACTAGGGTGAGTTAGTTCCACCGTTCTGGTCGAACAATGGATGATTCTCTTATGTTTGGTCAACCAATCCATGCCCAAAATAATATCTATCCCTTGTGAATCTATCACTATGAGGTTGGCAGTAAATACTACCCCATTAATGTCTAGATTCACCTTGGGACACACTTGTCTTGTCCTTATTTCTCCACCTGGAGAGTTTACTGCTAGCATATGGTTCATTTGTGTTGTTGCTAAATCATGCTTCTTAACAAACCCTTGAGCAATGAATGAGTGGGTAGCACCAGAATCAAACAACAGGGTTGCAATGTGTGAATTGGTAGGAAACTTACCAACTACCACATCGGGTGCCTCTTGCGCCTCCTCCATGGTCACGTGGTTCACCCGTCCTCGCATCACGTTCTGCTGTTGCGGCTGCATGGGCTTCTTCTTTGGGCACTTATGGGTGTAGTGCCCCACTTCACCACAGTTAAACCATTGCACCCCGACCTTAGGTGCCTGGCCTTTGTTGTCTTGGGGTTGGTTCGGGGGTCCATGTACTGCTGGTCGAGGTTGATATGCGGGGCGAGGCTGCTGTACAAACTGACGTTGTGGCTGTGTTGGTGCTGACGGAGGCATGAAATTCGGGTTGTACCCTCTCGGCGCGGAGTAGGGTACCGCAGCACGGCTCGTCTGCCCTGCGGGTTGCTGCATCAGACGTGGGCGGGTGTTGCTACCCGAGGCTTGGTGTGACCATCCCACCTTCCTCTTGTTTTCATTTTCCAAGGCCATCAGCTTCCTTTCCACAACAAATGCTCTGTCCACCATCTTTTGGAGACTTTCATACTCGTTGGAGGACATTGCACACTGCATTTCTGCTGTAAGTCCTTCCACGAAGCAATCCTGTTTCTGCTCATCAGTCTCTATGTCCCGTGGTGCATAACGGGATAGTTGGGTGAATTTAGTGAGGTATTCCCTCACCGTCATGTTTCCTTGCTGCAGCCCCAAGAACTCCTTTCTCTTGTTTTTAAGTTCACCCCTTGGTATGTAATGGTTGCGGAAGCTACGCTTGAACTCTTTCCAAGTGATGTTCTCAGGGTCATGATGGGCTGCTACGTAAGCGGTCCACCAATCAGCAGCAGGTCCATGCAATTGGTGAGAGGCAAACAGCACCCTCTCATACCCTTGGCATTGTATGATCCTCATCTTGCTCTCAATGATCTTTAGCCAGTCATCTGCCTCCAGAGGTTCAGCAGCACTTGCAAACTTTGGAGGTTGAGTCCCTAGAAACTCACTCAACCTTGGTTGGCGTGGTGCAGCTTGTGGGGGTGGAGCTTGGTGTAAGTTGGCCACCACTTGAGTTAGGCTCTGGATGAGCTGATTCTGATTTTCAAGCATTTGGTGGATGGGATCAGCTCCTTCATGGCGACCACCACTGTCTTGTCCTCTAGAAAGATAAGGGTTCCCGGCCTCATCGGTGTTGTTGGCGGGGTTAGCACCATGACCCTTTCCTCTTCCGGCCATCTATCATGATCAACCAAATGTCAATTTAAAGCATTACGTATTAACTTCCCAATTTGCTTGTTTAAACTTTAAAATTTTGAAACCTTATTGTATTTATATTTTCTGAGGGTTTCATGTCGCACGCAAAAATAAATGCACTCTTAATTTCATAGGGGTTCACATCAAAGCAAAACAACCTGAAGACGAGGTTGTGGACAATTGTCCATGGCTTCCACAACACACGTCACACATCACACATTAACACACCATTAACTAAGGTATTGACTCGCCTACTCGATAACCAGCTGAACTACGGGGAAGGACTCTACACGACTCGTATCACTGAGCTGGCTCCTCGGGATCTTCCTCATTATTGTGGCATCCCTCTGACTCCGCTTTGGGTGGGGAAGCTGCTGGTGGAGAAGTGCGGCGACGCCTACTCGCCCGGCGATCTGGGGAGTCGGGAGTCCATGTGTCATTTACGGTGACACACAGTTCATTCCCATCTCCTCTTTCTCTCGCCCTCAAGCTGGCTCGAAGCAACGCCTCAGTCTCCTTCAGGGTGTCACGAACATCCTGAAGCTCCTGCTGACACTCCTGGAGTCGAGTGCTGAGCATAGCAGCATCCTCCAAGCACAGGTCCATGTGCTCATGGGAAGTCCCCTGCTGCACTGGCGGGTACTTGTACTCCGTCGTACCACTCTCACGCTGGAGAACATACATGTACTCAGTCCTGTCCAGGTGGCGACGGTAGATGTGACTCTGGTAGGTGATTGCCTCCCAGGTGACATCCTTCTCCGCATCGACCTGTGTCGCTCGACAAGCTGGAGAGCGGTGGATCTTAATCAGCTGATTTTCATGGATAATCCTCATTTCCGAACTCCATTCTTCCCGCTTCTCACGGATGGTCCGGGTGTAGCTATAGTGTATGATTAGCTTGCCCGTATTGCCGGCGGCTTGGAGCATACGTAGAAGATGGCGCAACAAGCCTCCTACTGCCAATCCGTAGGAGAGGTACGTCACCGGACGGTTCTCCTCTGTCAGGGCAAGGGCAACTACGGGAACTCTCCCTCCGGTGGACTTGCGGGCGGTGCGGATCATGCGAACCATCTAAAACATAAAGCATTTAAAATTAAGTTAGATAAGATTTTTAAACAAAAATCCTATTTTGAATAAAAGTTGTGGTAAGATGAATAAAGTGACCCCATTAAATAACACTTTTCAACCCACACCTTTGTAAAATGGATTTTAAGAAAATAGGGTCCTTAAATACGTCCATTTCTACCTAGGTCCACGTTCCTACGGGCAACCTTGACTCTGATACCACTTCTGTCACACCCGGTTTCTCCGAAGAACAACCGAGTGAATATCACATGTATGCTAGGATCATTTTCTCATACATGTGATGACAAATAGTGAAGCATCATTTATTACAAGCCAGGTGTTGAATATAAATAAGTCTTACATAGCATATGTCTCGATGGACGATAATAAGTTCATAACATGTAAATAAAATTTACAGCGGAATATTATTCTTGTGGGCTCCGTCACAGGCGTTGCCCGGGGGACTCCATGAACCTAGAATCCTTCTTCGGGTCCGAAGTCTTGATCATTAAACACCACCATATCCCCTTGACCTGAGCAGCAATTTAAACCAACAAATATGCAAGGTTCAGTACCGTTGGTACTCAGCAAGTGTGGGAAAGTTATGTCATGCATGGCTTGAACAAGGAGAGGTTTAACTCATGGTTAAAGCGCTACGCAATTATTGCCTACCACCTTAGCCTTTTAAGCACCTACATTACTACACAGGTGAAATGGTCCCAATCTCCCATCCCATCATCATAATCAAATAACCATAACATCATTTCCAATGTTAAGCTCCCCGCTTAACATCCACAACCTCCAAGGTCGTCATCTTCTAATCATGAATAAGTCCAAGCCGCTCTTGACCGTGAGGACGGCTGTCATGACAGTTTTGACTCTGCGGAGTTTGCACCACTGTACCCACATGTAGTGATTTCATCCCCCGTTGCCGGGTGGACTAAAAGAACCTCCATTATGCTAGTGGCTACGAACTACATTCACACTTCCCAGGTGTGTAGCCAGGAGACCACTATGAAGCCATTACAAAGGGATTCCCGACGAGCATGGGCCCACTGAGGTTTCACCCCTAACAGCATACAAGAGGCTCCAACCCCGCTGCAGTGGCCCCCTCTTGAGCCTTGCGGTTCATATGGTAGTCCAGCTGACACCTATTCCCCGCACCATCCAACACACCCAAACTACACCGGGGATACACCTAATTAATTGGCCAAGCTGCCCCATCTCAGCATGTGGTTGGCATGGTAAAGACAGGTTACATGCTCCATGAACCGGTCCTTAGGATCCAGGCAAGTACTAAACACAAACCCGAGTCTCGTGCACCCAGCACCAACCAAATCATCCAACTTGCCTCGATCCCGACCTCTACATAACTCATAATATCTCATTCAAGAGTAAGATAAACAAGTTGATCATCTCATATCCCACTTATCCCATTCTAAGGAAGGCTAAGCATAAGTAATATGAATGAATGACATAATAAAATAAACCCAACCCAAGCTACAAGGAAACAAGATAATGCAATTCTAGGGAAACTTCCTAGCATGGGTGTCATATTTCAATTGACAATGCAAATAATTCTATCTACACATCCTAGCATAGGATCAAAGTGGTCAAGGACAGTTGCCTTCTTCCTGCTGCTCTGGGAATGGATAGTCCTGATCTTGGAAGGGAAGAACTTGCTCTGGGGCAGGTTCTACTCATGTCAACCCACATAGCAAAAGAAGATAACAATCCATAAGACATAGTTCACACTTTCACTCCACACATACATACATATGATAATCATTCACATTTCTAAGTGTTGTGTTTACCCTAGCTGTGTTGATTTTTATCCTTCATGCACTTTTAAACATATGTATATGATTTCTAACTTTTGTATTTCAGATTTCTGTTTGCACACTATATATGAATTTTTAATTTGAATAAATTCTTTATATTAAATTAATATACTTCTTAACTATCAAGTTTGCATGGAAGGTACTTTCCTACTCCAGATGGGTTTTCAGATCTTTACCAAGTCCTAAACTGAAATATTTGGATTTGGAAACTTCATTTATCATTTTCTAGTTATGCATACCCATTTTCCTATATTTTCAGATTTATTTTCTATGCCTAAATGTGAACTTTATTATCAAAATATTAAGACACATCATGTAAACAGAATAGGTTCTGGTCTAAAATATTAAATAATATATTTTTGAACTTCTCCTCTGATGTGAACTAATTTAAATTTATTTTACCCATTTTCAGAATTATTTCCTAACCTAAAAATGTGTTCCTATAACTAATAAATGTGAACAATCAATTAGACAGATTCATTTCAGCTTAAAATCTACTTTTGAACTCATCCTAAAGTTTTCCAAGTGCTAGGAGAGTTTAAATTTGAATTTACCATGTGTTTCTCTCAACCTTTTAAATTTAAATCTGAATTACATATCCAAATTTCTAAATTTAATGTCATATAGGGTTAAAAAGGTAAACTCACCTCACTACAGGGTCTATTATATTATTTCATAAATTTCCAGGGGTCTAGCTACACATAACAGAGGGGTTTTCCTAATTTTTATTAAGTCCAGGGGCTAAAACTGATTTTTAAATGAATTTACATGAATTTCTGTAGTTCCAGGGGCTAGATCAGAAGTTTCTGGGGCTAGCTCGTATTTTCCGAGATCCCCAGGGGGTAGCGCGTAAGAATCCTGGCCTTTATAATGCGGGGCTGATGTGGACCGTCCGATTTGAAACAGACAGCTCAGATTAGATCGCCGAACCGGTACGCGCAGGTTTTAATTCTACCGTGCGATTTCAAATAGACGGCGCACAAGCGGCCACGTCGCCCTGGCTGGAGCCAGCCCACGCTGCCCGGCGGCGCACGGCGGCGGGAGGCGGCGATCTCGCCGGAGAACTTCGGATCTTCGTCTATTCCTCCTAAAACTAGGATTTCATGGCATAGATCGGTAGAGGGGAGGTCGGGGATCTCACCTCGGGGTTTTTCTTGAGCTCGGAGGCCCTGGAAGGCGGTCGGCGACGAGGTCCGAGATGGAATCGCGACGATGCTCGTCGGTGCTGTGTCTGGGGCGAAATCTACCGAGTTTTCTGCACCTGCGTGATTCACTGGAGGCGGTGGAACAGGATTGGCGTGTTAGATCAGAAAACCCGAGCAAAGATCGAGAGAAAACGGTGATCGGAGCTTCGGTTCTCACCGGGAGGAAAAACAGCTGATCGGGTGCGGAAAACGGGGCGACGCCGGCATTTATATAGACGGAGGAGGGCGGTGTGTCGGTTGTGATCGAGTTTGAGTCGTCTGGGACCAGAATTCGGCTGGGGGACGCCGCTTTCAGGGGGTAGTTTTGATTCGGGAGAGAGAGGTGTCCCGGGGTCGGCCGATCACGCGCGAGGAAGAAGATGACGGCGGGCCCCGCGTGTCAGTGAGAGGGAGAGGCGCGCGGCTGTGGGCTGGCGGGGGGGGGGGGGAATGGTGGGCCGGCTGGTGGGTTTCGGCCAACTGGCCGGTTGGGTTTTATTTTTCTTTTTCTTTTTCTTTTCTGTTTTGATTTGAATTTGAATTCCAATTTGAATTTGAATTTCTGCACCACATGCAATACGTCCAAAATTTTTTAAATACCCCTCTTAACAGGTTTTTGGGATGTTACTATTGCCCCTCCTCAATAGCTTCGTCCCGCTCTTGAGTAAGGACTTCATTCTGCTGGGTCAGAGCCTCCACCTGCTGTTGCAAAGCCGTGATGTCGACACGGCTTTTCCTCTTCGCCTTCTTCAGACGATGCAACTGATTATGTTGTTCGTTCAGTCGCTTAATAGTCTGAAGGAGCACATTGCGGAGTGCGCTGTGAGCACTCTCGAAATGGTCTCCACGGCTTGTGCTCTCCTTGAGCATTGCAATAAGACAATCCGTATGGACAGCTTGGCTGTCCATCACGGCTTTTCCTGCCCTTATCTAGAGACTGAGGTTTGCCTCCACGGGGTTGTACCTTGGGCAACCCGGATCTGGTGCCTCCATGTACCTCCCTTCCCACACGTGATTAACCCGTCCCTCCACCGGAACAAGCGCGCATGAAGTTCCCTCCATAGCTCTCACGTGTAGTTGGCAGAAACGCGACATGGTGTCACGGGCTGCCACTTGCCACATCCCCTCCGGTTGTCTACCCCTCACCGTAACGGTGAACGGCGCCCAACCGGGTGGCGTAGGCCCTGCAGGAACTTCGACATGGATCATCCACGTCTTGTTCCCCTCCTCGCCTTCTTCTTTGGTGAAGTACTTCGGCATCTTGCTGTACCCAAAATATTGAAGCATTTGTCTCAATGCTTCCGGATAGCCGCTGCGGTGAGAACAGTGGGACACCAGCCACCCGTTCTCCAACTGTTTATCCGCTGTCATCTGTAGAAACATATTTGCGAAATGTAAAATATTTATTTCAACAGTAAAACATTGAGTTATAACATAAAATATGTCATTGAACTCATAAGACTTGGAAACATAGTTCAAACATAAACAAATTTGACTGCTGATCTGCTGTCCAATATGACAGCCCTGACCAGTTTCCATTTCAACCTGATTTAGACCATGCTAAATGCAAAACCAATTCTGGAGCTCAACATCAAAGTTAAAGCTAACTTCAATAGCTTTCCAAAAACTATTTTCTTGGCCTAAGATCTGTCTTGGTTCAAAAGTTATGAGATGTTTAAATTGATAGAGTTTCTAGAGAAAATTGGACAGCACCTCCCTGCTTTAGGTACTGATTTGATCCAAGAATTCCAGTTAATTCTACTCCCAAACTGACAAAACTCTCTGTTACAAAGTTGTAACCAATCTCATGAACTATTAAGAACTACTTCATTTTCTATTTTTGTATTTTTATGCAGGGAGTTATGCTCAATTTATAGAGAGTTACAGAGAGTATTTGCTCTGCCCTGTTTTCTGGACAGTTTCAACTCTACTGCATTTTTCGATTGGTTACGGGATGAAACACTTCTGGACCTCAACAGAAAAGTTGTAAATCTCTTCCAATTATTTCCAGAAATGTAACATATGACCCCAACCTCGAAAGAACTCAACCTCTAACCTCTGATTAACTTCAGCCTTAATTCAGCTGAAAACAGGGGACTCTGTCCTTAGTATCCTATAAGTTGAAAACTTGTTAACTTTGAATACCCTGATTAAGGGAAGGAGTAACATAAAGTTTTTAATACTCTGGATTAAAACTTTCAAATTTTACAATGAAGTTGTTCATTTAGTAGAGTGTGACGTCGATGTGTCACCAGATCATGTCGGTACTACGTCCTCACAAAGAAAAACTTATAACGGACTTAGCCGGCTTCGTTAGTTCAGTGGCGCTAAACGTCTCTCGCACAGGATGCTACACGTCTACCGTTTCTTGGTTATACTACCTGCAGATAACTCACACAATCATCAGACTCGGCTGCACACCGAGCCCGGTATCCATACAGTTCGTACACCCGGCCGTCATCACTCGCCCGGATGTTCTCAAGCCAAAAACGCCTTGAGCTACGTGTTCACATTACTGACCCCGTGACGGGGTCTCCCAAATTGCCCAAAGCATGCCAGGGACAGACGTTGCTCGAACGCCCCAAACAACATGAAGAGTCGTAGAGGATACTAAAGCGGGTCGGGTTACCTGCCACCCGTGGGGCTCCACCCTTCAGCTTGTGCGCACTGGTGGATAGCGCTTACATGCACCCCCCAAGACATAAAGCGTCCCGAGATGCACGATTTTCCGACATAAGCAAATAGGTTAGTATGCCACTTTCAATACACTAATAACATCCTTATCTGGCCTACTAACTCGTTCCTCACTGGATTTTTGAAAAAGATGATCTTTGTAGTGCGTTAAACCTCAAGCGAGCTCTGATACCACTCTGACATGACCCCACGGTCTTGTCGAGCCAGTATCACACTGAGGGGTGCTGCGTTGCAGAACACCGGATAACACACATCAAAGGTACAAGCGGAAGCAAAGTTTTATTATATAAAGAGGTTTATGAACATTTGTACAACAAAATATGTTCAGTCTACACTCACGGGCGTAGACTACGCATCGAGTTCACGTTCAGCCCGTGAACGTATCCCCGCTAGCACGCACACACACTAACACGGCGGCGTGCATGACTCCCACTCGACGGGGTTCCCCTCCTGGGGTTCCGTCTCCTCCTCGGTAGTCCCTTCCTCATAGAACCCTACAAAATCTTCAAACACAAGCAGTGAGCACGAAGGCTCAGCAAGACTGACCCATCTCTCCTATACATGGAACTTCTACATGATGGATGATAGGTTACATGAGGTAAAACAAGTTGCAAAGGACTCGCCTAATTAGTGGAACCTTACTTTCAAGTTTTAGCAGCAGGTTGTGGAGAACCTTACGCTAAGGCACATGAGAGACCCAAAATCAAACAAGAAACGCATTTCTCTCATGTACTTTGCCCAAAGTTAAAAGGAACTTTAATTGTCTCTAAACTACAGCAAATCATTAACAATCAAAGTCCATCTTTCAATCAGCAACATTTTAACATGTAACTAGCCTGTTCTTTCTACGTCACAGTACAGTGAACAAGTGGTACTCACTGACCGTGAGAGACGGCGATTGTAATTGATTTACACCTGCAGGGTTACCCGAATAACTCGTCACGTATGCCCGTACTCGATATTGCCTATAGCAACCATCACAGATGTCGTACGCAACCACCTTTCACCTGTCAGACAAATGTTGAACCGGTCCAACCGTCAAGAGCAAGAGGTCTCTGCGTGTGCATCCACAGTGCCGCCAGCTGATTTACACCTCGAGCTCTCAACCTACCCTCTGAACGACCAGCTATGCCTCAACACCCAGCTACCCGAGTTACATCGGTTTCCCGGTTCCCATATAGCCGGTAGGTCTTCAGTACTGTTCTAGCTTGTTCAACAGGCCCGCACATGGCTCGGTCCTCAATCGACACAAGCGGAGCTATAGCACCCAGGCCCCAAAGTCCTAATGCCCTTACTCTCCGCTCAGTCTCATTTTCTTGCCATGTGTTTCATTTGCTATTCTTACCCGAGCGATGTGCCTCTAGCCTATTCTCGTGAGTAGTTCCAACTACTCGACTTGTACCGAAACCTACTCTATCATAGCATTGCAGTGGCTAACGAGGTTTTCAATCCTAATCCCAACCCATGGTTTTCTTGGCTATGCATTTGGGTTTTCAAACAAGACTCTAATACAAGCAGTAAGGGTACTCAAAATAAGTTCTCAAAACAGTAAAAATTTGTAAAAGGGTTAATGCAAACCGGAGCTTGCCTTGCTGCTCTTGGTCGTAGGCTAGCTGCTCTTCCGGAGTAACGAAGTCTAAGACTTCGGGTTCCTCCTCAACCTTAGCGACTACATGAGACAACAAGTATATGTATTAATTTAAATGCATTTGAATTGAATTTAAACTTGTGAAGTTTATAAGTCTCACTAGACAGACCCAATGACTCTCAAATTTTTATGATGGTTGGATACAACCTAAACAGAGACTTGGCCATGTTTTAGTTGCAGCAAAGCTCATTTGAGCTCTCCACAAATAATTATGTACTTGACCTTAATTGGAGCTCTTATGGTGTTCTATGGATTTTCATGGAGCAACCCATGACTTTCTGAAAACTAGATTTTCAGAGGGTTCGAATGGAGTTGGTTTCACTTAATTTGAAGGTTCCTAACTAAAGATATGAGCTAAACAATTTCAGAGAAATTCTGAAAATGTTTCTGGACATTTTCTATTTTCTCTGGAACAGTTTTATTAATCACACCATTAGGTGGATCAAATGAGCTCAAATGGATCTCAAATTTTTATGGTAGCTCAGCGATATTTTGGTGAACATCCCAGCAGAATATCAGAATTTTCCTCCAAAAGGTTCTCCAGTTAAAATTCTAAACAATTTAAACTTTGAAGAAGTAATTCTGGAGAAATAAGGGTTTTCACGAAGTGAAACTTGATTTGCTAGAAAGTACTCAGAGAGATGAATCCAACAAATTTTGGTTCACTCGATTTGGAGTTTCCTATCCAAAGTTATGAGGATTTGAAGTTTGAATGAAATCTGAAAAATCGAGAAAAGTTCAAATCACTGCACGTGGGACCCGGGGCTACGTGTCAGCTCCTCATCGGTTGACACACGCGGTTACTGAGTCCTTTGCACGCAGCCACACCCGATCCGGGCCACAGCAGATTCCAGTTTTAAATCTTTCCGCCGCTGACAGCCGGGACCCACCGGCTTCTTCTTCCTCCGGCCGTTTTTCGCGCGCTCGCGCCCCCAGCTCGCCGGAGCTGACTGTTGCTCACCGGTTCGCCAGTTCCGGCCACCGTATGGGTGAAAACTCGCTGCCAGGGTGTATGCGACATTGAGGAACACGATGGTGAGGTGTTCTGGGGCTGCCGATGATCGGAAGATGGCCGGCGCCGTGTGGCGGCCTCGGTTGAAGTTCGGCAGCGTTGGCCGGGGTCCCTAGCCTGCCAAAACCTTGATCGACAAGCTCTAAAGCACCAGTGGGTTATCGCAAAGCTCGGCAAGGCCATGGATTAGCTGGGAAACTATGGCAACTAGCTCGGCATCGTGCGCTTGATTGGTTCCGCGAAGAACACGCTCGGTAAAGCTTGGAATACGTTGCTCCGAGGTGTTTTCATGCGACGGATCCTAAAGAAAAGATGATCGCCAGCTAGTCCAGCGCCTATGTTCAGAGTTTGACGACCTACGGAGGATCAGAGAGGAAGAATTTGAAGAAACCATACCGGCCGCTCGGTAGAACTCACCGTAATTAAAAACTTGAAATTCACCGCCGATGCTTCACGGCGTGGCTTGAGACTTGGTTGAGAGCAGCACCAACACAGTGCGTTCCCGTGGCCTGGATCGCTTGACCGTGAGAACCCCTGTGGAGGGCTGTCCACGAGCGTCCGATCGTCGGCCGACGCTAGGTCGCCGCTGTGGCGGTCGATCTCTGGCAAGGAAGGCCGGAACTCGCTCGTTTCCGAGTCGAGGAGGTGTGTGTGGAGCTCAGGGTGCAGTTTAGAAGCTTGGGGAGTGATGGCACGGTCGATTCGGCCGGATTCCCGATCGAGCCGAGGTAGCAGAGGGAAGAGAGCTTCGGCACGCGAGGAGAAGAAAGCAACCGACGTTTTCTTCGGCAGAGGGCGTGGAGCAGCTTAAGACGGGGATCAGAACCGACCCGGCGCTCGCACGTGGGCAAGCAGCTGGTGGTGCGCGGCTTCCCTCGGTGGTGCCCTCGGAGGAAGCCCGGTAACCTGAGTGTTGAAGTTTCAGTCGGTTGAATTTGTTTCAGTGGCTGACATGTGGGTCCCACCTCCTTTTTAACCTCTGAAATCAACTCCCTCTCACTGTTATAAACAGTAGTCCCCCTTAGACCCATGGTGATTTTAATTATCTACCCCTGAGCCATTTGAATGGTATAGAATTCAAATTGGTTTGTGTTTGACTAAATTTCAGTACATAAGCAGTTTGAAATTCAAATAAGGTTTGAATTTGCTAAACTTAGCTCATGTCAAGATCAACTCCAAATGGAGTGAAAATTGGTGTGTGAGCTCACAAAAATGTACTGAGTATGAATATGCCTCCCACTTTTGAATTCATTGGATGAAAACAGTTTGAATTTGAGTTCAAACCACCCTCTTTCTAGCTATACCCAAAACGACTTCAAAAAGGTTTTGAATTTGGGTGAAACTTGGCATGGACATTCCTAACAAGGTGTAGGAGCTTTTCATATGCCCAGCCCCTATAGGATGCATGTGGGAAATGCCACTTTTGCATGGTGTGAGTTTGTTCTCTAATGATCATGTTGATGGTGTTTACTTGCTCTTCAAATGTGTCCATCAAGTTTCTTCAAATGAAGTGTGTGTGTGGGGTGATGAACACTTGAATATGTACCAAAAACTTAGGCCCTTACATAGAGCTTCAAGAGGATCTGACCTATGTGGAACACTCCGTCAAAATCTTGGAAGTGAAGGAAAGGGTCACGAGGAACAAAGTAATCCATTGGTGCAAGGTACGATAGAGCCATCACACAGAAGCCAAGACTACATGGGAACGTGAGGAAGATCTCAAGGCGGAATTCCCCCATATTTTCTCCACTCTATCGAATCTCGAGGGCGAGATTCATTTTAAGGGGGTAGGTTTGTAACACCCTCAATTTCACTACCATGCACTGCATACATTTTTCATGTAGAGAAGCATTTAACAAGAAAAAGAAATGAAGAAAGGAATATAGAAGCTACTAAAATGATAAAAGGAAATAGAAATGGAAAATGGTGAAAATAAAATGGCCAAATTGAGCCACCCTGATTTTTCCCCAAATTTCCCCCTTCCCCAATCTTTCCAAATTTTCACAATTTTTCTCCATTTCCCCCAAATTCCCCAAAATTCCCCTAGGGGGAATTTCCCCACATTTGGGAGAGTTTTCCCCCAAATTGGCCGCACCAAATTAGGGGGAGGACACTAATTGGGCACACCCCCTTGGCCACAGCCCATTAGGGGGGGACCCTAGGCCCCCGCCTGTAGGACTCTTTTGTTAGTCCACCACCTCTAGGACTCTTTGGTTAGTCCCCCACCTCTAGGACTCTTTGCTTAGTCCCCCACCTCTAGGACTCTCTGGTTAGTCCCCCACCTCTAGGACTCTTTGGTTAGTCCCCCACCTCTAGGACTCTTTGGTTAGTCCCCCACCTCTAGGACTCTGTAGTTAGTCCCCCACCTCTAGGACTCTTTGTTCCCCACCCCTAGGACTCTTTTGTTTCTGCCTTATAAATATAACTCCCCCCTAGCCGCCCACCCTTTTGCCTCTTCTGGCCGCCACCCCCCTGCTGCCAAGTTGAGCCCCCTTGCAGCCAAGTCGCCCAGTCCCCCCCCCCTTGCTGGAATTTTTCTGCCGTCGAGCCCCATCATGCCTCACCGTCGCCAGAAAAGAAGCCCCTGATGTTTTGCCCTAGCCACGGCCCCATAATTCTCCATGGAAAATCCTCCGCTGCTGCCATTCCTAGGAGGGAGGCCCTGCCTCAAGGAAGAAGTAAGGTAGGTCTTCGTTACCCCTCTTATGACGTCGCCGCTGTTTCTACACACCCATTTTCTTTGCCCCCTTCGAGCAGAAACTTCTGCATGTGGACAGACCATGTTTTGGTCAATTTTTGATGGTGGAATAGATCTACACCTTGTGTCAAGATCATAACCACGTCCACACTTGATTCCAGCAACCTTGATCATCATAAAACCCCACGGAAGCCTATTAAACATGCAAGAACACGTACAAACTGATTTTTATAAACTGCACCATAGGAATTGCATTCATTCACCTCATTGCATCTTGAGTAAAGTTTGTGCATGAGAATTGATTGCTGAAAATTTTTTATGTGCGTGGTCGTGAGTAGAAGGACAAACTCAAGAGACCATCCACAAGGAGCTACAGCACCAAGACTTTGAGACGCTTGAGCAACACGAACCATGGGAGCAAGGCAAGTGCCCCTTGACCATATTGATCCCATGTTTTTGAAACTGTTTTGCTTGCGAAAACTAGTATGCTTGAGTCAACTTGATGGGACACCCTTTTTACAGGAGTTTACTAATTTTGTTAACCATCCTTGTTGTCGGGCAAGTTGATGAGTCGGGTATGGTCGTTTTTCCTTTTTGCTTCGCTTAACCTATGGGATACGGGAAGCTGACATAAGACTTGTTAGCTACTGCACTCATATGAATAAATATGATGATAACTTGATGATGTTGATAAGCATGGAATTGCAGAGATCTAGGCAAACTTGTTTTGTGGATGTTGCTGAATAATATGGTGGTTTACTTGCCATAGATCTAAGGACCGGTTCATGCGAGCACATGCCAGGAAAACAGTGCCATCACAAGTCCAAAATATGGGTGCGGCTTAGCTGACTAATTAGGTGTGTTGCTAGCTTGTTATGGACCGTTGGATGGTGCGGGGAATGGGAGTCAAGAGGGACTGCCCTAGGAACTGCATGACACAAGAGGGGGCCCGTGGGTGGGAGAATGGAGATTCGAGCCTGCCGGTGAAACCTCAGTGGGTCCGTACATACTAGTAGCCCCTTTGTAAAGGCTATTTTGTGATCTCTTGGCCATACACCGACGGTTGTGCACTGGTATAACAGATGTTCTTTCTAGTCCCCGACGGGTGACAAAGTCACAAACTTGTGGGTAAAGTGGTGCCACCTCTGCAGAGTGTAAAACTATCATGATAGCCGTGCTTCCGGTTACAAGCACCTGGCCAACTTTCATGATTAGAGGCAAAACTTGGGATTGTTATTTGGTATAGTTGTGGTATGGTCATTGGGATTGATTTTGGGACTGTTTTGGGTCATGGCAATGAATTTGGTTTCGGTTCTATGAAAATGAGATGAATATGAATATTTATGAGTATGATATGCACTTGAGAAAGATTATTGGCTGGTTGAAGCATGATAAATGGTGAAATATGATGAAAGAATGTTGCTGAATTACTTGGTTAGGAGGGGATTAAACTTACCTAGAGATGGTTGCTGTTTTTATCATGTTTTGTGAAATAAAACTTGCTTTCTGCAATGAAACTTTTTATTGCCTACCTTATTGTAAGCTACATGTCATACTTTTCCTGCACTTGCTGAGTATGACATGTACTCACCCTTGCATTCCCACATATACTTCAGCAACAGTAGAGGAGTACTTCAAGGAACATGTGGAGTACTGGTCGTGCGCACTACCGTCGACATGCCTGTGGAGTTGAAGTTGGAGCCTGCTGTCTTAGCCATTTTCCTCTATCGTTTAGACTCTTCCGCTGCTAAATAAGTTAGATATTCATGAGTGAGACATTGAGTCAGTGTAATAAAATACTTGAACATTATTTGTACATGGTTATATTCTTGATTTCAGTTTGTGGAATACATGTGTATGTGTGATGAACATCCTGGGCACACATACGCATTCACTTGGTTCATTCACAGAACCGGGTGTCACACCTTCCTCTTTGATTTTCACTTGAATTACTTCACAATCTTCACGTCGATGCTACACGTTATGAATATGCACAAGTATTAAATTGTAAAGCTTTTGCTAACAAGATCTAATGAAAAGTTACAAACTGGAACTCTGTTTAAGAATTTAAAATGACAGTGGTGCTAGTGGTTGGGTTTGGGTTAAGCAAGATGATCAAGTGATAAGTGCATTCCTCACTTGTGTTTTGATCACCAAAAGAGGATAGACAGAAAAGTGATGATCCAGAGCTCCAATGGATCTGAAAATTTTCATGTGAGTTTCTTGTCACAAGAAAGTGTTCTGGACCAAAAATTAGCACTTTTCATTGAGTGGTTTATTCAGAACAATTCCCTAAGAAATTAAGCACAAAGGAATTTATTCTGCAGTAACTCACATGTTCATGTCAAACTTAGTGAACTACAATTTCAATTATAGTTCATAGAGCCTGCATGAATTTTCCTAGGATTTTTGGAGCTAAGGGTTGCCCAGAACTGAAATTTCAAGTTTTTGCTTTTTCTGAAAAGTTGTTGTATACATTTGAATTCAGTAAATTGTAATCTGAATTCTCCTAATCAAATCAATTCTAAATGAGTTGAAAATTTTACAGGAGTTCAATAATATACTAAGGATTATTCTGGAAAAATTTGAGGATTTTTGGATGAACCAAACTCCCTCTAAAATTCTTTTGCTGAAATGTTTAAAGAATTTTCCAGAATTATTTATTGACTTTCATACAAATTTGGTTGAATATTTGGATATAGTTTTTTAACCTGAAACTAACCCAATTTGAATAACTAATTTTGGAGTTTCCTAGCAAAAGATATGGCCTTCTAAAGATTGGAGGAAATCTGAACTTCAAATAAATTTGGGGAAAACTTTAAATCTCTGACAACGGGCCGGGGCTATGTGGCGCTTTCTCGGGCAAACCACATGGGCCACAGGGTCTGTTGCGCACAGCCACAGACCGATCTGGGGCAACAGAAGATCCGGCCCCCTCGGTACAGCGTCTGATGCATGGGCCATCCATCTCCTTTGTCTACCTCCAGCTCCCGCGCGTCCGCCGAGCTCGCCGGAATTCGCCTCTCCGGTCACCTCCCGCTCTCCCACTTGCCACCAGCCCCTAAAATCGTGCAATGAACACGTTGGAAGGACTTACCCCGGCCGGCGATTGCTCCAACACGGCTAGCGACGGTGTGGCGGCTCGGTGAAGCTTCGGCAGCGTCTACCTGACGCTCAAACCTGCCAAACTTGATAAATTTTGGCGCTACAGCACCAGTGGAGTATGAAATGGCTCGACATGGATGCAAAAGGGCCCGGGAATGGCTCTAAGCTAGCTTTCATCGCGCCCGACATGGTTTGACATGGCTGCCAATGAAATAGCTGCGAATAGGACATCTACAGAGGGTTTCATGCTAGGGTTCCAAAGTGCAATTGTTGCCTACCAAGTCTAGCTCGTGTGTGCTCAGTTTTGTGGGCTCTAAGCAAGAATTGATCGGGAATTTTGATGTTTCTTACCGGCGAGTCGTTTTGCACCGATCGGGACAAAAACTGAAATTCCGCCGGCGATGATCAACCACTCGGCTTGAGCTTCGGAGGTGAGCAGAGTAAAGTCTTGGTGCATTCAAAGGTGCCTTTGTTCGGCCGTGAGAGGCTCTGGGTGAGGCTGTCCACAGGAGCACCTTTTCGGTTGTGGTTCGGCCGCCGCGGAAAGACGTTGTTCCCTCGTGAGGAAGGAAGAGAACCGGTCGGCTGTGGTCCGAGGAGGTCGTGGAGGGTATCGTGGTGCCATTTTGCTACTGCCTGAGGCTTTGCACGCGAGAGAACAGTCGACTTCCGATCAACCGAGGTGCCGTGGCGTGTTCTGTTCGTGTGCGCGAGAGAGGAAGAAACAGAGGTGGGTTCTCGGTTCTGTGGGCAAAAGGAGCACGGCTTGGAGTGAAGAATCACACACACAGCTCACCAGCGTGAGGAAACAGCAGAGAGGAGGTTTCCTCGGTGCCGCTTGGTGTCATCCGGTGAGCCCTCGCCTCTGTCTCGGTGGCTTTTGGGTGGAGAAGCAAAACAGAGACTGAACACTTCATTTGCAAGTCACTGCCCCAATGACATGTGGGTCCCACAAGTCAGCCCCTCCTCATCCCTCAAAAAAATCTCCAAAATTTGGCAAATGCTGAAAATCAATTGTGGAAAGTTCACATCTGAATTGTATTTGGATAATTGGGTACGTTTCATCCAAATTCAAATGTATATTTGAATTCACTGTAAATTTAAGTCTATTTGGAAAATGGATAGCAAACATTTAAAAAATTCACGACACTTTGCATACCCACTAATTTGGACCTAAGGAATTCAAATATGAAACCTGATTTTTGGTTTAGCTGCTGCAAATGAGCTTTTTAACACAACAGTTTGCAATCCATTGTGTTACCCTCAGTTGAAATTTGAGTTGAACTATTTTGTTCCGAAATCTGATTTTTAAACTTTCAATTGCACATGCAACTTCAAATCTGTGGTTTTAATCTACCTTGGTTCCAAGCATGCAATTAAACATGAGCTTGTGTAGAAAGAGCTCTCATGTGCATTATACATGTGAAAGTTTAAACAAGTTCCACTGTTCATACACATAAAACCAATGTTTGTGCAAACTTGAGTTTCTTTGTATTCATATTTTTGGGACCTTTACAGTCTCGCATCCTGGCCAGGGGTCGGCCCCGGGCTCCTCGTCCTGCCTCCTCCCGAGCTTGGGCTCGGGTCCGCTGAATCGTCCTTCGTAGGACGTCTTCCCGCCTCTTCCCTGTGGGCCGGAATCCGGTACCCTGTCAGTAGCCCACGATCCCCTGATCAATCTCATTGATCAGTCAGAGGTGAACACCAATCGTCTTCGATCCTGCACAACTAAAAAACAAGAGAAAGGTCATTAGTACATGGCTTATTTAAGTAGCAGCGACGACTGGACCTCCAGCTGCCGGTCACGACTCTTGGTCGTCCCCGCTGGGGCTCTGCGGCTAGCCTTGGGTTCCTCTCTCAAGGGACCAGGTTGTTTTTTATGGCAAGTTCGCCTTGCCCCCATCTGCGAGCCGTTTATGACTCGGTAGTCGAGCCCCCGAGCTTCGTGAGGTGCCTAACAGGTAGAGCCGATTGAAACCCATTCATCCTGTTCGTTTTGGACGTCTGGAACCATCGGCCCTGCTTCACGATGAGGGGCTTTCTGGTAAAGTCTTCAGTGCCCGCGTTTCATTGAATAGATGCTCGAGGCGTGCGTGTGGTTCCCGAGCTCATCATTGGCTCGGCCGGATCGCTGCTGACCCTTCAGGGGGTTACCTCGGCGCTCGCGGTGCTGGGACTTGGCTACATGCTTAAAAGCGACGGGAGGATTCATCCTGCCCGAAGTTGTCTCTTATACGGACTGCTTCGCGTCGCTTGCCCCTCGCTCAGGGTCGTCCAGGCTGGCTTCTGAGCCATCCGCTAGCCGGCCTTCGAACCCGGGACTTTCGAGCCCATAATGTGGGTTGGAAACTTACCTTCCTTCTGCGGTTGTGTCGCCCTCCATATCCTCTGAGTTTGCGGGATCTTAGAAGGCGCGTTTATGATTTCGCGTTGCAGAGCCAAACGGTTGCGGCTCAGCGGGCCCTCCGTACCTTTTTGGCTGGTTTCACCGCGGGGAAGCCGAGGAGGCGCCGCTCGACTCAGTTCCCAAGCAACGTATATGGTTTTCATCCTGTGAGGAGTTGTTTGATGTTACAGGAACGGTTTCCTCGAGGCTGAGGTGGTCATGAGGGACCGCCTGCCACATTATGGTTGTCAGCCCACGGTCGCTGTTTCGTCCACTTTATATTTTCTGTCCTCCCAGATTTCCTTTCTCACTCGCCTGCTCCCTGTTCACCCGCTTCGCCTTTTCACTTTTTCTGTCTCGCGCAGCACTCCCGTCTTCTTTCTGTCTCTCTCGTCTTGCTTGGAGATGTGTTTGTGGTCAAAATCGGAATTCCAGCAAGGCCGCATCACCGCCCTTCAAAAGATGGGGATGTTGTCGGAGCGTGATGCTCACGGCATCCGCGTCCCCATGAAGGAGCAGTTTACTGTTACACGGGCCGGCGCAGCACTTCTTCCATGGATTGCTGCATCAGTATGGGCTGGAGCTTTATCACCTGACACCGGACGGCGTGCTCCAAGTGTTGTTATTCATCGTCTTGTGCAAAGCCTACATGGGGATGGCTCCCCACTTTGTGCTGTGGAGGTACTTCTTCTGTGTGCAGCCGTCGTCCAATCAGGCCCCGCTTCCATCTGTGGGGGGCACCATCATTGAGCTGTGCCGTGGGTGATCGGACTTCATCAGCATGCGCCCGCCTCCTCCCCCAATCAGGTGGGAGCGTCAGTGGTTCTACATCAAGAACAACACTCCCGCCCTTTCTACTTTATCGGGCAGGCCTCCTCGGGAGCAAGACTCCTGGAACAAGTGGGGAACCCCGAGGAGGGAGATGTGGAAGCTTGACCTGATCCTTCAGCATGTCTGGGATCGGAGGAAAGGCGGCCTTTCAGGCGCCTATCTTCTTCAGACCTTCCTCCAGTAGAGGGTGCTGCCCATCCGCGTTCACCCCCATACCCTGAATTTGTACAGGGGGCCGAGTGATCCATGCCGGGAGTCGGGCGAGGAGCTCTCTCAGGAGGAGATGTATAGTCGCTTTTGGGTGATTCTGGGGCTGGGCGCCAGCGAGCCCTGTTCCCCAAAGCCGCCTCCTCTGTACGCGGCTTCT
This sequence comes from Neostapfia colusana, assembly GCA_030760725.1. Lineage (NCBI taxonomy): Eukaryota > Viridiplantae > Streptophyta > Magnoliopsida > Poales > Poaceae > Neostapfia > Neostapfia colusana. Next base: position 78,353,103 of record JASWHV010000007.1, on the reverse strand, counting down.
CCGAAACTTCACGAGCTATGGGGCATCGTCAGCCTGCACAAGGTTCCTGAAGAAAGGGAGAAGCGGGCATTGCGAGCCACCTTGGTGGCTCCCAAGAATTGGAAGAAGGACGAGGCCAGAGCTCACCGGATCCAATGCAAGAAGTGGAGGCGTGTGGCACGTGCGTCCGGTGAGTCTACCCACGAGTTGTCATCGGAGGACAACACCGGGTTGGAGGGGAGCAGGGATAGCCCGTCTGAGGCTCAGGCCCCTACTTCTGCAGTGGTGGTGGAGTGAGCGTCCGAGGCCGCTCGTGATCAGGGGTGGAAGGGGAGGATGGATGCTGTCCCCGCCGAGCATTTCTGCATGGGGCCCGAAGTTGGCCTTTCGGGGGCTCGGACGCCTGGTGCTCGGATCGTTGAGGGGCCCTTGCCCTTCGGCGAGAGATCATGGAGGATGGGCAGTCGAGCATTGGAGGGAGGTCAAAAAAGCATCGATCCCAGACCGATGGCTCTCGTCGAGCGCTGCTCCATATCCTTGGATGCTCGAAGACCGAAGGCGGCAGTTCCAGCCTTCGTTCCTCTGCCCGCCGCTCCCTGTTCCCCGGATAGCACATCATCATCGTGCGGATCATGCACCATTCCTCGGCAGTGGGAGAGGTACTCTACTTTCCCTTCTGACACGTTGTCTTCTTCTTGATTAGGCTTTCTGATCCGCGCCCTTGTGCAGGAGGCCCATCCACATGCTGGAGGTTCTCACGAGCACCGCGACCCCACTTCAGGACTCTACAAGGAGGCCTGCCTTGCCGGCAAAACTCGGATTACAGCTCACTTTCTCGACGGTTTCTGATGGTTCTTCGTCGAGGAGCTGCGATAGGTTTTGTAGAAGCATCAAGCTAAAGCGATTAGACTACGACTTCACCTTGAAACAAATTTCAGAGTAAACGAGCTTCGGTTCTTGCGGCAGCTCAGGAGAAGATGAAGGTGATCGGGGCCGGAGAGGGAACACGTCTGCTCCTAGGCTCGACGGTTGCACCCTGCACCGTCAGCGATCCTGCTCAACCAGAGAAACGCTCGGTCTAGCACATGGAGAGTGGAGGAGCGGCAATTTTTGTCCGGTGGCAAGAACAGAGGAGGCGCGCGCAATTTTTTTCTTCACCGGGCGAGTAGGAACAGCAAAAGAGCTGCTGCGCTCGACTTAAGTGCGGACGCTCGGAGAGGCGCTGACTTTGGAGTCAAGCCAGAGGTGTCACAGTGGCTCGCAGGATTCATCGCAGTGGCGGCAGTAGGAGCGAAGCTGGAACCGACGTGCTCGGCGAGTGGCTGAGGGTCCGACATGTCATCCTCTCTCTTCCCCTCCTAGTGTTTGTGATCTTTTAGTTCTTCCACCAAACTTTGTCCAAAATCCTAGATATTTGCAGGGAAGCAAAATCAAATGTGTAGAATTCAATTATGGAATTCAATTCTGCATTTGATCAAGTTTGGTTCAAATTCCAAATTTAAATTTAAATTCCATTGGTTTTTGATGTCACCGTAGAATTAAATAGCGAACATGCTTCCAAAATTATTGAATTTTGCATGAGGGCTATTTGAAATATTTGGAACCATGTGGCAAGCTCAGAATTGAATTTGCACTAGTATCATATGTGTATGACTAGTTGCAAAAGAGTTTAAAAATTTGAATTTCCTCCACCTTTTTGGTGCTAAACCAACCGTGTAAAAATGGGCTTTCACATCCCTCCCCCCTTAAAAGAATCTCGTCACGAGATTACAAAAGAAAAGCAAAGTGAGGAGAACTTACCAGTTATAAGATGATAGCATGTCCGGATAATTTGCTTGTACATAGGCCTCACTTTCGCATGTCGCCTCCTCAGCGGTATGGTTACTCCACAAGCCTTTATAAAACAAACAAAGTCCGGTTTCTTGTGGTGTGGGTCTTTTCATCGATAATATAGATCGGATACTCCGAATATGTGAGGTCCAGTTGTAGAGCTTCGATGTCTTCGGTGCGGATTTCAGCTGGGGACTTGAGGAATTTCCCAGCTGAGAAATGTGAAAGACATTATGAATTCCTGCAACTGACGCCGGTAACTTTAAGCGATAGGCCATGGGTCCGCATTTTTCAATAATGTCAAATGGACCGATGAATCGCGGAGCAAGCTTTCCCTTCACTTTGAAAATGATGAACCCCTTTCATCCGAGATACACAGACATAAACATGGTCTCTGATGTCGAAGTGGAGAGGACGGCGTCTCTTATCCTCATAAATCTTTTGACGAGATTGAGCAGCCTTGAGATTGGCTTGTATTACTCGTACTAGTTCCTCAGCCTTGTTCACAAGCTCGATGACGGCATATGACTTGCTTGCCATACTTACACCAATTGAGTGGTGTGTGACATTCCTGGCTGTAGAGAGCTTCATACGGCACCATCCTGATGCTAGCTTGATAGCCATAGTTATATGAGAACTCCGCCAACTGTAGATGATCGTCCCAGTTTTTACCATGGTGGATGGCACAAGCGTGTAGCATATCATCGAGCACTTGATTCACCCGCTCAGTTTGACCATTAGGCAGTCGGTGGTATGCGGAGCTTCGGGTCAGTTTAGTCCCCAATGACGCGTGCAGCTGTTCCCAAAACCGCGCAACCAACAGCGCCCTGCGGTCTGAAATAATTGTGCGGGGAACACCGTGCAAGCACAAGATTCTTGCAATATACAACTATGCATATTGCTTGGCAACGTACTTTGTATGTAGAGGAATAAAATGAGCCGATTTGGTTAGTCAATTGACTATCACCCAAATCGAATCATGCTCGTGGGATGTCAGAGGTAATCCAACTATGAAATCCATACTGATATCCTCCCACTTCCACGCCCGAATATTCAATGGTTGCAGTTGTCCGGCTTTGCGCGTGTGGTCGGCTTTCACACGTCGACACGTATCACATTCGGATACGTACTTTGTGATTTCTATTTTCATCCGTGTCCACCAAATCTGGTTTTCAGATCTTGATACATCTTATTGCTGCCCAGATGAATACAATACTTGGAAAAGTTGGCTTTGTCCAATATTTTCTTCCGAAGTTCCATATCACAGGGTACCACTATACATTCTTTAAACCATAGAGTACCATGTTCATCTCTTCGAAAGCATTTCATCTCGCCATTCTTCATTCTCCTCCGAATGTGTGACATTCCCACGTCTTTCTTCTGAGCTTCCATAATCTCCTCTCTTATGGTAGGGACGAGAGCAAGATTATATAGTGCTCCATGTGGAACAAAGTATAAACTTGGCTTCTCCTCTGCCATCAAAGTGATGGATAGATTGTTGACGTGAGATTTGCATCTTAAGGCATCGGCAACCATGTTTGCCTTGCCAGGATGGTAGTGGATCTCAATCTCATAATCTTTGATCAGCTCTAACCATCTTCATTGCCACATATTCAAATCCTTTTGAGTGGATATATATTTCAAGCTCTTGTAGTCGGTGTATAGATGCACTAAGTTTCCAAGTAGATAGTGCCACGGCATTTTCAATGCCAATACCACAGCAGCGAGCTCAAGATCACGAGTCGGATAGTGCTGCTCATGGTTACAAAGTTGACGTGAGCCATAGGCGACCACTCGTCCTTCTTGCATCAATACACAGCCAAGCCTGATACCGGACGCATCACAATACACGTCGAAGAGCTTGGTCATGTCCAGTTGAGCTAAGACCGGGGCTGTTGTAAGATGCTTCACCAATGCTTAGAAATGTCCTTCACGTGATTATCTCCAAACATATTTAACCCCCTTCTTTAACAATTCAGTCATTGGTTTAGCAAGCTTGGAGAAGCTCGGGATGAATCTCCGATAATATCCCCGCTAAACCGAGGAAACTTCTGACTTCATGGACAGAGGTGGGGGACTTCCATTTCAGCACTTGCTCAATCTTGCTTGGATCAACCGCAATGCTTTCCGCAGAGATAATATGACCAAGAAATTGCACATGGCTGATCCAAAACTCACATTTGCTGAACTTGGCATAAAGCTTATGGTCTCGCAATCGTTGAAGCACGATATGCAAGTGTCCGGCGTGTTCTTCTTCAGACTTGGAATAAACCAAGATGTCGTCTATGAACACCATCATGAACTTATCCAACTCCGGCATGAACACTGAGTTCATAAGATACATGAAATGTGCCGGGGCGTTGGTGATAGCAAAAGACCTGATGAGATATTCATATAATCCATATCTCATCGAGAAAGCCGTCTTCGGAATATTCTCCGCTCAGATCTTGATTTGGTGATATCCGGAGCGAAGATCCATCTTTAAAAATACACTTGCACCCACAAGTTGATCGAATAAGATATCGATGCGGGGCAGTGGGTATTTGTTTTTGATGGTGAGGTTGTTGAGAGGTCGGTAATCCACACACAAGCTCAAGGTTTCATCTTTCTTTTTCACGAACAGCACCGAGCATCCCCACGGCGAGGATCTCGGTCATATGAATCCCTTACTCAACAAATTATTGAGCTGCTCCTTCAATTGAGACAGCTCATTCGGATCCATCTTGTACGGTCTCCGTGATATTGGTGTCATCCCGGGTACAAGTTCAATCTTGAACTCAACATCCCGTTTGGGTGGCATGCCCAGGAGATCATCAAGAAACACATCCATATATTCATGGACCACACGAATATCCTCAAGCTTGGTGGCTTCCGTGTTATAGGTGGCTGGAATTTCTTGGACCAAACGGTCAAGAATGAGAGTTGCTGCTGTGTTGCTGTGTTGTAGTTTGCTATGGGGTGCAGACCCTTCACCACGACCCTGACTGGGGCCTCCCTCCTCGTGCGTTGAGCATGTACACACCATTCTGCATTCACACGATTCAAATGATCAGCACGTGTTTGTTTACTTAATCCAGTCTATACAATAGTAGTGCGAGAATGAAACAAATAATACGCATAACATTCACACATATGGATAAAGTATACACTTTATACAACATATACATCCCTGGACCATGTTCCCACAATCGAGTTCCCGAGTAATGAATTTCATGAATTGAAAGTTCATTTCGACCATCATTCGTCACCCTGGGATGTTAAGTGCGTTAGCATGTGTATATCCTCGCTATTGTACAAGACCCAAACATGTTATTTCTCGATGTGATGTGTCGAATGCATCCTATACTCAAATCCAATCCACTGTTTTAAGAACAGCTGATGAACATCAAGACGGGAAATCAATTTGTTTGAATTTGGGAATTCAAAAACAGGTTCACTGTCCAGATTGTGGTCCAGCTGACCAGTCTACAACAACAACAACAACAACCAAGCTTTTATCCTAAGCATGTTGGGGTCGGCTAGACATGAAACCCAATATCAATGAAGTAAAAGAGAGGAAGAGATATAAGAACCAGGAAAAAAGAAAAAAGATAACAAAAAGAAAAAAAGAGGGAAAAGAAAAAAGAAAAAAAGGGAAAAAGGAAAAAAGAAAAAAAAACAAGACTACGATTCTGGCACATGAATTGCTACTTTCCATGCAGTCCTATCATGAGCTAAGTCTCTGGGTACATTCCAATCTCTCAAATCTCGTTTTACCGCCTCCTCCCAGGTCAACCTTGGTCGTCCTCTACCCCTCCTAATATTTTCTCTAACTCTTAAAATCCCATTGTTAACTGGTGCTTCTGGAGGTCTCCGTTTGATATGTCCAAACCACCTAAGTCGATGTTGGACTAACTTCTCTTCAATCGGCGCCACACCTACCCTATCACGAATCGCCTCATTCCTTATTCGGTCTCTTCTCGTGTGCCCTCACATCGACCGTAGAATGCGCATCTCTGCGACACTCATTGGTTGGACATGTTGTCGTTTAGTTAGCCAACATTCCACCCTATAGAGCATCGCGGGTCTGATCACTGTCCTATAGAACTTCCCTTTTAGCTTTTGTGGGACTTTCCTATCACATAGGATTCCAGAGGCTTGTCGCCATTTCATCCACCCTACCTTGATCCTGTGGCAAATATCCTCATCAATATCGCCATTGCTTTGTAACATTGATCCTAAGTATCGGAAAGAGTCCCTACTAAAGTCACCACTAAAGTCACACCTCATATACTCGGTTTTGGTCCTACTAAGTCTAAACCCCTTGGACTCTAAGGTTTGTCTTCATAACTCTAATTTCTTATCAACACCATATATCTCTAGTTTCATCTACCAGCATTACATCATCAGCAAAGAGCATGCACCAAGGGATATCCCCTTGTATATCCTTCGACACCTCATCCATCACCAAGGAAAAGATGTATGGGCTCAAAGCTGATCCTTGATGTAGTCCTACCGTGAGAGGAAATGCATCAGTCTCCCTATCACTTACGTGCACACTTGTCCTAACATTATTGTACATATCCTTGATAAGGGTAATGTACTTTGTTGGCACTTTATGTTTCTCTAGTGCCCAACACATGACTGACCTTAGTATCTTGTCGTACGCCTTCTCCAAGTCAATGAACACCATATGCAAATCCTTCTTCTGCTCCCTATATCTCTCCATAAGCTGACGAAGCAAGAAAATCGCCTCCATTGTAGACCTCCCAGGCATAAAACCAAACTGGTTTTTAGTGACATTGGTCACTTTCCTCAGGCGGTGTTCAGTCACTCTCTTCCAAAGCTTCATAGTATGACTCATAAGCTTAATACCTCGATAATTAGTACAACTTTGAATATCTCCTTTATTTTTGAAGATAGGTACTAATATACTTTTTCTCCATTATTCAGGCATCTTGTTTGACTGAAAAATATGGTTGAATAGCTTTGTGAGCCATACTATTGCCACGTCCCCAAGGCATCTCCACACCTCAATAGGGACATCGTCAGGGCCGAGGGCCTTTCCTCCTTTCATCCTTTTTAAGGCCTTTCCAGCTGACCAGTCTGGGGAATTTAAATGTTTTGACCAATTTGGAGGCAAAATCTGGACTAAAGTTCAACAGCAAAGATGTAGTAAACTCAAAAATGAATCCATATGTAGTTATTTCCCTCCATAGAATTTCTTCTTTAGGAGTTATGATTTTTACATGTTGACAGTTTTTCTGGAAAAATTTTGACAGCGCCCCCAGCACGGATATGGTCGTCAACGTGCCCGAGGAAACTGCAATGCAATGCTGGTACTACGCCCTCACCAAAGAAAATCCTAAACTGGTACTCCGACATATACGTGTCAAATGGTGGAACTAGGAACATCACTCACAAACGATTTCTAAGCGTCATGCTCTAACGTGGTCAATGTACCTGCATAAAATCACACAATAATGGGCACACAAAGGGTTAACATTTCAGGAAGGTCCATATCATAGTAAAAACAAACGGTCTGTATCATTTCGATATGGATCGTCCTTGAGTCAGTCCACATATCAAGGTACATGGTCGCGTTTTCACACCACACGATGGGTAAACCCGAGTCTAGCGCGAACGGGTCGTCACGGTTTGGGACTTTTATCAACCCAACGGATACCACCTACTGCCTCATAACCATTGAGGCATGCCGATGGCGAGTGCTGCATATGGCCCTTTGAACATTGGACGTTCAAGAGTGCGTACTATCGGGTTTATTACCACATGATGGGGTATCCTCGCTTTTGCTTGAAGCACGCTGGAAAACAGCATTTTCATATGTCCTCAGAACCATGAAAAGGTTCAGAGACTCATATTCACTACCGTGCCAAGCCATGGCAAATCATCCCATACGACTGCTCGTATGGCGAGCTTACCGCAATTAATCCACCTGCGGTGGCATACCTTACCTCTTACCTGACGCCGGAGCGTCGTTACAAATTAATAACACATAAGTTAGCTTTTCCACCTTAAGTATCTACTACTATAATAGACCTAATGTGGGCATAGTGACTAATCCTCACTCAACTACTTCTATGTTTTCAAAATACGCTTTTTTCGAGTATGCTGTCCCCAATGCGGCTCTGATACCACATCTGTGGGGCCCATCGGGTCCTCCCACTCCGTGATCGTAGAGGGTGGTGCCATGCGATGCGGCACCTAACAGCACACACAAAAAGAATACAAGAAACATACAAACTTTTATTTACATAAAACAGTGGAAGTCTTTTACAAACTTAATGTACAGCGGAAGTCTTACTCATAGCTAAACTCTCATCCTAGCTATGCAAAAGTGCAGTCGTCCAGCCCGGGGATTTTACACACTAGCTACATACATCCGGAGATCATGGCGGCGTGCTCCAACTAGGCCGTGTACCCTAACAGGGGCATCGCCTCGTCCTTGGACCCTTCCTCATATGTCTCACCTGCAACATCTTAGTATAGTAATAGTGAGCATGATGGCTTAGCAAGACTGATCTGTCACTCCTAAATATGAAACTCTACATGCAAGGATTCTTAATATAGGAAATGACATTGCGATAAAGAACTCGCCTACATGTTAATTCCAACTTTCAGTTTTACAGCCGCAATTTCATATGACTTGAGTAGCTCCCCACATCGGAATTCCTCAATCAAACAAGAAACGCTTCCTCCCGATGTGGTGTTGCCTAAAGTGGAATACCTCTATAGCATACATGGTTGCAATAAAATGATAATTCAATGCCTCATATTCTGTTGGCCTATTTCAGTAATTACTACGTCATAGTGCAGTGAACAAGTGGTACTTAAATAACCACGAGGTACGGTGATTGCAATCAATAGACACCCAGATAACACGTCTCATACACTCATTTCAGAAGTGTGGTGCATGACACCTTCCTACTCTGTTGAATGCAGCGACCTTTCAAACGAAACCCAAATGCCGAACCGGTCCATCCGTAACGGGCAGGAGGTCCCCGCACGGAGCATGTGTGTGACCGCCAGCAGATTTACACCTTGCTACCCTCAACTCACTCCTATAAAACGGTTGGGTAAGCCTCGGCACCCAGGTTAACCAATTACATCGGTTTCCTGCTTCTCATATAGCCAGTGTGCATCCAGTACTGTTCAAACTTGTGCAGCAGGGCCACACACGGCTCGGTCCTCATCCGACACCAACAGGGCTATGCACGAGAGACCTCGTCTCACTGCATCCTATCCCCCTGGTGGGTGTGACACCCGGTTCCGAAAATGAACCAAGTGAATGCTTATGTGTGCCCAGGATGTTCATCACACATACACAGCTTTATCACAAACTGAACTCAGAATATAATCACGCACAAACGATGTTTAAGTACTTTATTACATTGACTCATTGTCTCACTCATGAACATCTAACTTATTCTTGCAGCGGAAGACTCTAAATGACAGCAGAAAATGGCTAAAACAGCAGGCTCCAACTTCAACTCCACAGGCATGTTGACGGTAGTGCGTACGCCTAGTACTCCACCTGTTCCTTGAAATATTCTTCTCCTGTAGCTGATATATGTGTGGGAATGTTAGGGTGAGTACATGTCGTACTTAGCAAGTGCGGGAAAAGTATGACATGTAGCTTACAACAAGGTAGGGAATAAAGAGATTCATTGCAGCAAGCAAATTTTATTTCACAAACCTGGTAAAAACAACAACTATTTCTAGGTGAGTTAAATCCCAACATAACCAAATAATTCATCAACATTCCTTCATCATAATTCACCATTTCCAAGCCTCAACCAGCCAATACTCTTTCTCAAGTTCATCTCATACTCATAAATATTCATAACCATCTCATTTTCATAGAACCAAAACCAAACTCATTGTCATGAACAAAATAGTCCCAAAACCCATCCAAAAGACCATACCCGAATAACCATCCCAATTTTTGCCTCTAATCATGGAAGTTGGCCAGGTGCTTGTAACCGGAAGCACAACTATCATGATAGTTTTACACTCTGCAGAGGTGGCACCACTTTACCCACAAGTTCATGATTTGTAACACCCCAAAAATCTGTTAAGAGTGGAATTTAAAATTTTTTGGACGTATTGCATGTGGTGCAGAAATTCAAATTCAAATTGGAATTTAAATTCAAACCAAAACAGAAAAGAAATAGAAAAAGAAAAAGAAAAACCCCACCCGCCAGTGGGCCGAAACCCACCAGCCGGCCCACTCTCCCCGCGCCAGCCCCAAACCCGCGCCCCTCTCTAACTCTCACTGACACACGGGGCCCGCATGTCATCCCCCACCTCCCGCGCGCTCGGCCGACCCCGGGACTCTCCTCCCCCCCGAATCCAAACAACCAACGAAAAACTGCGCCAACAGCCCGATCTTTGGCCCCGGACGCTGCTATTTAACCAAGTCGATCTTCCGCCGCCTCCCCTCGTGAAATTCCCGCACAGAAACTCGCCGAATTCCCCAGCGCACTCCAATTTTCTCTCAGGTGAGAACCGAAGCTCTGATCACCGTTTTCTCTCGATCCTTGCTCGGGTTTTCTGATCTAACGCGCCGATCATGTTCCACCGCCTCCGGGGAATCACGCAGGTGCAGAAAACTCGGTGTTTTGCACCCTAGACGCAGCTCCGGCGAGCACCGCCGCTATTTCATCTCGGACCTCGCCGCCGACCGTCTTCCAGGACCTCCGAGCTCAAGAAAAACCCCGAGGTGAGATCCCCGACCTCCCCTCTACCGTTCTATGCCATGAAATCCAAGTTTTAGGAGGTATAGACATAAATCCGAAGATCTCCGGCGAGATCGCCACCTTCCGCCGCCGCGCGCCGCCGGGCAGCGCCGCCCACGCACGGCTAGGGCGACGTGGCCCCCTGAGGCCCGTCCATTTTAAATCGTGCGGTTCCTATTAGATCTAACCGTACCGCTTCGCGTTATAATCTCAGCCGTCTATTTTAAATCGGACGGTCCACATCAGCCCCGCGTTATAAAGGCCGGGATTCTTACGCGCTACCCCCTGGGGATTTTGGAAAATACGAGCTAGCCCCGGAAACTTCTGATCTAGCCCCGGAAACTTCTGATCTAGCCCCGGAAACTTCTGATCTAGCCCCTGGAACTTCAGAAATTCGTGTAAATTCATTTAAAAAGCAGTTTTAGCCCCTAGACTTAATAAAAAATTGCAAAACCCCTCTGTTATGTGTAGTTATACCCTGGAAATTTGTAAAATAATAAATTAGACCCTGTAGTAGGGTGGATTTATTTTTTTTGACCCTATATGGTATTAAATTCAGAAATTTGAATATGTGACTAGGATTTAAATTTAAAAGGTAAGGCAAACACATGTACAAATTCAAATTTAAACTCTCCTAGCACTTGGAAAACTTTAGAATGAGTTAAGAATAGATTTTTGGTTGAAATGAATCTGTCTAATTGTTGTTCATATTTTATTAGTTCTAGAAATACCTTTTAGGCTAGGAAATAATTCTGAAAACTGATAAAATAAATTTAAATTAGCTCACATCAGAGGAGAAGTTTAAAATATATTATTTAATATTTTGGATCAGAACCTATTCTGTTTAGAAGATATGTCCTACTATTTGATATTAAAACTCACTTTTAGGCATAGAAGATAAATCTGAAAAATATAGGAAATGCATAATTAGAAAATGATAAATGAAGTCTCCAAATTCAAAAACTTCAGTTTAGGATTTGGTAGAATATCTGAAAACCTATTTGGAATAGGAAAATACCTTTTATACAAACTTTGTGGCTAAGAAGTGTAATGATTGAATATAAAGAATTTGTTCAAATTGGAACTTCATATATAGTGTGCAAATAGAAATCTGAACATAGAAGTTAGAAATAATATACATATGTTTAAAGGTGAATGTAGGCCAAAAACCAACACATGTTGAGTAACCACAACACTTAGAAATGTGAATGACTTTCATAGGTATGTATGTGTGGTTTGTATGAAGTGGAAATGTGAACTATGTCTTATGGATTGTTGTTTTCTTTTGCTATGTGTGTTGGCTTGAGTAGAACCTACCCCAGAGCAAGTTCTCCGCTTCCAAGACCAAGACTTTCCATTCCCAGAGCAGCAGGAAGAAGGCAAGTGTCCTTGACCACTTTGATCCTATGCTAGGATGTGTAGATAGAATTATTTGCATTGTCAGTTGAAATATGAAACCCATGCTAGGAAGTTTCCCTAGAATTGCATTACCTTGTTTCCTTGTAGCTTGGGTTGGGATTTATTTTATCATGTCATTTATTATTATGCTTATGCTTAGCCATGCTTAGAATGGGATAATTGGGATATGAGATCATCAATATATTTACCTTACTCTTGAATGAGATATTATGAGTTATGTAGAGGTAGAGATCGAGGCAAGTTGGATGATTTGGTTGGTGCTGGGTGCACGAGACTCGGGTTTGTGTTTAGTACTTGCCTGGATCCTAAGGACAGGTTCATGGAGCATGTAACCTGGCTTTACCGTGCCAACCACATGTTGAGATGGGGCAGCTTGGCCAATTAATTAGGGGTATCCCCGGCATAGTATGGATGTGTTGGATGGTGCGGGGAGTAGGTGTCAGCTGGACTACCATATGAACCGCAAGGCTCAAGAGGGGGACACTGCAGCGGGGTTGGAGCCTCTTGTATGCTGTTAGGGGTGAAACCTCAGTGGGCCCACGCTCGTCGGGAATCCCTTTGTAAAGGCTTCGTAGTGATCTCCTGGCTACACACCTGGGAAGTGTGAATGCGGTTCTTGGCCACTGGCATAATGGAGGTTCTTTTAGTCCACCCAGCAACGGGGGATGAAATCACTACATGTGGGTACAGTGGTGCAAACTCTGCAGAGTCAAAACTGTCATGACAGCCGTGCTCACGGTCAAGAGCGGCTTGGACTTATTCATGATTAGAGGATGATGACTTTGGAAGTTGTGGATGTTAAGCGGGGAGCTTAACATTGGAAATGATGTTATGGATTATTTGATTGTGATGATGGGTTGGGAGATTGGGACCATTTCACCTATGTAGTAATGTAGGTGCTTAATAAGCTAAGGTGATAGGTACTAATTGCGTAGTGCTTTAACCATGAGTTCAACCTCTATTTGCTCTAGCCATGCATGACATAACTTTCCCACACTTGCTGAGTACCAACGGTACTCAAACTTGCATATTTGTTGGTTTAAATTGTTGCTCAGGTCAAGGGGATGATGTGGTGTTCAATGACCAAGACTTCGGACCCGAAGAAGGATTCTAGGTTCATGGAGTCCCCCGGGCAACGCCTGTGATAGAGCACACAAGATTTATATTCCGCTGCTGTTTTATTTACATGTTATGAACTTATTATCGTCCATCGAGATGTATGCTTTGTAAGACATATTTATATTCGACACCTAGCTTGTAATAAATGATGCTTCACCATTTGTCATCACATGTATGAGAGAAAGATCCTGGCATACATGTGATATTCACTCAGTTGTTCTTCGGAGAAACCTGGTGTGACATGATTTCGTCAGCCGTCCGTGACTAAAAAGAACCTCCATTCTGCCACTACACAACTGTTGGTGTATGGCCAACAGATCACAAAATATCCTTTACAAAGGGGCTACTAGAATGTACGGACCCACTGAGGTTTCGCCGGCAGGCTCGAATCTCCATTCTCCCACTCATGGGCCCCCTCTTGTGCCTTGCAGTTTCCAGGGAAGTCCTCCTCGACTCCCATTCCCCGCATCATCCAATGGTCCATAACAAGCTTGCAACACACCTAATTAGTCAGCTAAGCCGCACCGATATTTGGCCTTGTGGTGGCACTATTTTCCTGGTATGTGGTCGCATGAACCGGTCCTTAGATCTACGGCAAGCAAACCACCATCTCATTCAGCAACATCCACAAACCAAGCTCGCCTAGATCTCCCTGATTCCATGCTCATTAACATCATCAATTTATCATCATCTTTATTCTCATGAGTAAAGTAGCTAAACAAGTTTTATTTCAGCTTTCCGTATCCCGTAAGTTGAGTAAAGCAAAAAGGAAAATGACCATACCCAACTCATCAACTTTCCCGGCGACAAGGATGGTTAACAAAACTAGTTAACTCCTATAAAAGGGTGTCCCATCATGTTGACACAAGCATACAAGTTTTCGCAAGCAAAACAGTTTCAAAAATATGGGATCAATATGGTCAAGGGGCAATTGCCTTGCTCCCGCGGTTCGTGTTGCTCAAGAGTCTCGAAGTCTTGGTGCTGTAGTTCCTCGTAGATGGCCTCTTGAGCGTATCCTTCTACTCATGACCACACACATACAAAATTTACAGCTATCAATTATCATGCACAAACTTTACTCAAGATGCAATGAGGTGGATGAATGCAATTCCTATGGTGCAGTTTATAAAAATCAGTTTGCACGTGTCCTTGCAAGTTTTAGTAGGCTTCCATGAGGTTTTATGATGAACAACGCTGCTGGGATCGAGTGTGGACGTGGTTATGATCTCGACACAATTTGTAGATCAATTCCACAGTCAAAGCTTGACAAAAACATGGTCTGTCCACACGCAGAATTTTCTGCTCACAGGGGGTGGAGAAAACGGGTGAGTAGAAACAGCGGCGACGTGGTAAGAGGGGTAAAGAAAAACTACCTCACTTCTTTCTCCCTTCCTACTTGCGGCAGGACCTTGTCCCTTGCAATGGCAGCAGCTGGAGATTTTCTATGGAGATTAGTGGGGCTGCGGCTAGGGAAGACTGTCAGGGGCTTCTTCTCCGGTGACGGCGAGGCGTGGCGGAGCTTCAACGGTGGCCAAATTCCAGCAATGGAGGCGGCTAGAGCTTGGCAGCAGGGGGAGGGGGCGGCGACCAGAAATTTTGGGGTTTGGGGGTGGCGGCTAGGGGGGAGTTTTATTTATAAAGGAGAGAAATAGCTAGGGTGGCTAGCATCTTAGCAACACATTTATCCAATGGCTGAGATTTAATTCTAAAAGAGGTGGGAGCTAGGGGCTGTGATTTAATTATTTATTTCTCACCAAGGGCTAAGATTATTTGGGAAAATAAAATCCCACAACAAAGAGAAGGGGTGGCTAGGGTTTCCCCCCTTATGTGTTGCGGCCAAGGAGGAGGGAGGCCGGCTAGGGTTTCCCCCCTACGTGTGCGGCCAATTTGGGGGGAAATCCCGCCCCCCAAATGAGGGAAAAAATTACCTAGGGGAATTTTGGAAAATTGGGAAAATCAGGAAAATTAGGGAAATTAGGGGAGAGGGGAATTTGGGGGAAATTTGGGGAGAAATTAGGGGCGGCCAGGTTTGGCTATTTTATTTATTTTTCTTTTTCTTTTTTATTTCTTTTTCTTTTATATTGATTTTAATTATTTTCCATTTTTATTTCCTTTTATCATTTTATTTGCTTCAATATTCCTCTCTTTATTTTCCTCTTTTTAAATGCTTCTCTACATGAAAAATGTATGCAATGCATGGTAGTAAATTTGAGTGTGTTACAAATCTACCCCTCTTAAATGAATCTCACCCTCGAGATTTGATAGAGTGGAGAAAAGATGAGGGATTTCCGTCTTGAGGTCTTTCTCACGCTCCCATGTAGCTTCAGCTTCCGTGTGATGGCTCCATTATACTTTGCACCAACGGATTACCTTGTTCCTCATGACCCTTTCCTTTACGTCCAAGATCTTGATGGGGTGTTCTGCGTAGGTCAAATATTCCTGAAGTTCTAGCTCATTCATCGGTACTTGTTCTTCTGGCACTCTTAGGCACTTCTTGAGTGGGATACGTGATCATGCACGTCGGAGAGGTGCGTTGGAAGCTCTAGTTGATAGGCTACCTCTCCTCGCTTGCCCAAAATCTTGAATGGCCCGATGTAGCGAGGTGCTAAATTGCCTTTGACATTGAACCGTCGTTGACCTCGAATAGGCGACACCTTAAGATACACGAAGTCTCCCACTTCGAAGGTCAAACTCTTTCACCTATTGTCCGCATAGCCTTTTTGTCGTGACTGAGCGGCCTTTAAGTTTTCACGTATTGTTTGGACTTGCTTCTCAGCGTCTTGCAGCACTTCGGGTCCAAATACTTGACTTTCTCTGTTCTTATTCTATAACAGGGGTGTTCTACACCTTCTTCCATATATTGCCTCAAAAGGTGACATCTTCAAGCTGGCTTGGTAACTGTTGTTGTATGAGAATTCAGCATGCGGCAAGCTCGTGTCCCAACTACGCCCTTTATTCAAGGCGCAAACTCTCAACATGTCTTCCAGAATCTGATTTGTCCTCTCAGTTTGCCCGTCGGTTTGTGGGTGATATGCGGAGCTGAAATTCAACCGTGTAACCATGGCTTCATGCAGCTTCTTCCAGAACCTGGAGGTAAATTGAAAACCTCGATCTGAAGCTATCCTCTTCAGAACTCCATGACGACATACTATTTGCTCCATATACAGCTCGGCTAACTGCGCCACGGTGTACTTGGTCCTAACAGGGATAAAGTGGGCTGGTTTCGTCAATCAGTCCACTTCCACTCGGGTATGTGGAAATCCGGCTATGAAATCCATACTGATGTCTTCCCACTTCCACTCGGGTACTTTCAATGGATGCAATAATCCAGCGGGTCTTTGATGTTCGGCCTTAACCCGTTGGCACGTATCGCATAAGGCAACATATTCATCGACATCCCTTTTCATGCCATCCCACCAATAGCAAGTTTTCAGGTCCTTGTACATCTTTGTACAGCCAGGATGTATGTGTTAGAGTATTGTAAGTCTTCTAGGCCCCTCCTGCATGAGGTAGGCCCAGCCCATAGTCAAAGCACCAGCCCCTAGGGTTGCCCCATAGCCGCCGGCCCCTCCTTTAGGGTTTCCCCCCAGCCGCCGGCCCCCCAGGGGTCCTCATCTCTATATATTGTACCCCATGGTGGCCTGAACATATACACACAATTCAGAGGCATTTCCTCTCTTCTATCATTGTAATCAGAGCCTGATTTTTTTCGCTTCTGCTCATATCTAGCTGGAACCGCTGGTGTTCTGCCCGTGTGATCAGCATGGCTGATGATTCAGAGGCGACTGCCCTCCGTACCCGGCTAGAGGCGATCATGAAGGAGGCCGAGGATGCCGAGGCGCAGGCTGCCACCGCCGACGACGTGTCCAGGTCGCCCGCCTCCACCTCGCTGATGAGGAGTCCAAGGCTGCCGCCTTGGAGCAGACGGCTGCTACGGCCCATCAGCGTGTAATTTCGTCATCTTCCTCGCCCATCCAGACCACCATCTCTGCAGCTCCTTTGACATACAAAGAGACGGTCTTTGCAGGCCTTCACCTTCAGGCAGCTGCAGTACTCAACGTTCGCCAATTGGTGAACATCGTCCTCGACTCCTCCTCCAACAATTACTCCATTTGGCGTGATCTCATGGAGCAGGCCCTTCAGCGCCACACCCTGATCGATTACGTAACGGACGATGGCCCGTCCAATGATCCGGGGTGGATCCGGATGGATAGCATTGTCCTGAATTGGATCAGCAACTCCATCTCGGCGGATCTTCACCAATTGGTCCGGGAACACATCTGCATGGCACGCCACCTCTGGCTCACCATCGAGAACCAGTTTCTTGATAATCGTGAACAACGTATTCTTCACCTTGATGCTGCCTTTCGCAATTTTGTTAAGGGTGACCTCTCAGTTAATCAGTACTGCCGCAAATTCAAGGCCATGGCTGATGGCCTGGATGACCTTGGTGCCCCCTTTGAAGACCGTATTCTCGTCCTCAACATTCTTCGAGGACTGAACCAACGCTTTGAGCATGTTGGATCCATCATTCGGCGCTACTCGCTGTTTCCGAACTTCCTCAAAGTTCGGGATGATCTGCTGCTGGAGGAGATCCACATGGACAGTACCGGACCTCTGACTGCCCCGACAGTTCTCTACACCAATGCCGCATCTGCGACAAACAAGCCGCCGGCATCCATGCCATTTCAGCCACCCAATGGTGGGAACAGTGGCAGTGGTGGTAACAATAACAAGAACAAAAACCGCAAGAACAACAATGGTGGCGGCAGTCGTGGCGGCTCCTCTGGTCAGACCGCCTCCCCTGCTGTTCCCGATGGCAGGACTAGCATACCCTGGCCAACCTACGGCCGCCTCTGGCAGGGGTACATGACTATGTACCCCGGCCCAGTACCCACTGGACAGCAGCGTCCGCAGGCCTTCATGGCCACTCTGGGCCTCCCGGTCCAATGTCTGGACCACAGCAGCAGCTGCCGTACCAGCAGACTTTAGGGAAATAGGCGATTCACTACTCTAGCAATTCGACCGTATCACCCAGGAAACATGCGAGTAAGAAGGTCATGGATCGTTACCACTAGACGCGCAGTGCAGCGGACCGTAGATGCGCGTCGTAGCCGATCAGCGCGGCAGTAACAGCAGCGCCTCCACGGAGTCCACACGTACAGGGAGGAACGCCGTGCGTCGGTGTGCTAGCACCACGCGCGCGACAGGGGTTTCGGCGGCTGGCCTGTGAAGGGTGGCGGCTGGGGCTGTTATGTGGTGGAGTGATCTGACCCTAACCCTACCCCTCATATTTTATAGGCGCGCTAATGGTCTTTTAGGTCACAGGCCCATTAGTATCCTAATTTCTTATGGATCAAATATCCATCAGGCCTTTATCCGAATTGTTATGATTGCCTCTTGGGCATATCACAAACAATCTCCCACTTGCGCTAGAGACAATCATATAGCCAAGTTTTTCAATATTCCATCCCCTTAAGTGTGTGACCCGTTAGTTTCATGTACAGTCAGTTATGAATGAAAACCGTTTTCAAACACAAGTCAGTAGAGGTACCTAGCAGAACATACTGACTCCCGAATGTACATAAAGATCATATCGGCTGAACCTAGATACATTCACATGCTAATTCCTTTGCCACACGATACAAGTCAAGCTCAAGGCGAGATACGTGCCATCCTTGTTATAGCTCAACCATTCACTCGATCAAATAGTGGATTCAATCTATGACTAACTTTTAGTCATAATGATTAACTCTTTAATCACTTTGGCATGGCCATGCACTTTCAATCCAACTATCTCGAGGGGCCCAGAGATATCTCTCCTGTTATTTAGGAGGGGCAAATCCCATCTTGATCCGCAGACATCTCATTCCATGCTTCATCATGTACCTGAACACTATTTTTATGACCACCCAGTTACGGAGGAGCGTTTGATAGTTTCAAAGTGCACAACTACACATAGTGAGAAACAATGGCGATCTCAGGTCTAAGAATCTGGCAGGTGTATCACTCAAGACCAACTGATGGCACATATGTAAATAACAATCCCAACAGTGTCTCGGAATGGGTCTACCCAACACCATGTTCACTAGCATGTGTTCACATTATTAATTTGATATATCCATATCTATGATCCGTGAAACGTGATCATCAATTAATACATGTGCTAGTCTGTGTACTATCATTATCTCATATAACGATGTAGACTAGGGATTATTTTGAGTAACATTATAATTAACAAAGAGTCTCATGAACATGTCACATACTTGATGATCAATGTGAATAATAGTTACTCAAATAGTACATAAACATAGCTATGACAAAAGTCTCCCACTACACACTAGGATCACTGATGTAAGTATCTAATACCCATAGATCTCGTGTGCGTCTCATGCTTTGATTGTGGAAGAGGCTTTGACAATGGATCTGCCATATTCAAATCCGTATGCACCTTGCATATATTCACATCACCTCAGTCGATAATCTCTCGAATCAGATGATAGCGTCGTAGTATATGTTTGGATTTTTTGTGTGATCTAGGCTCCTTTGCCTGTGCAATGGCTCCATTATTGTCGCAATAGTGATCAACAGGTCCGGACGCACTAGGAACAACACCCAACTCAGAAACAAATTTTCTGATCCAAACAACTTCCTTTGCAGCTTCAGAAGCTGCAATATACTCCGCCTCCGTTGTTGAATCTGCTACTGTGTCTTGCTTGGAACTTTTCCAGCTCACTGCCCCTCCATTGAGGCAGAACACAAAACCGGATTGCGATCTAGAGTCATCCTTGTCTGTTTGGAAGCTAGCATCGGTGTAACCTCTTACAACGAACTCTTCTTCACCTCCAAACACTAGGAACATATCCTTAGTTCTTCTCAAGTACTTAAGAATGTTTTTGACAACTGTCCAATGAGCCTCACCATAATCTGATTGATACCTGCTCGTAACACTTAGAGCATAGGATACATCTGGGTGTGTACACAACATGGCATACATGATAGATCCAATAGCCGAAGCATAAGGAATCGCTCTCATCCTCTTTTGCTCATCAGGCGTCGAAGGACACTGACTTTTGCTTAGAGTGATGCCATGTGACATTGGCAAGAAACCTTTCTTAGAATCTTGCATATTGAACCGATTCAATATCTTGTCAATATATGTGTTTTGACTTAATCCAATTAGCCTTTTAGATCTATCTCTATAGATCTTTATGCCCAAAATGTACGTTGCCTCTCCTAAATCCTTCATTGAGAAACTTTTCCTTAATGAGGATTTAACAGCATCTAGTACTGGAATGTCATTTCCGATCAACAATATGTCATCTACATATAGGACCAGAAATATAAGTGCGCTTCCACTAACCTTCTTGTAAATACAAGGTTCTTCTACGTTCTTGATGAAACCAAACCCTTTGACCACTTCATCAAAACGTAGATTCCAACTCCTAGATGCTTGCTTCAATCCATAGATGGACTTTTGAAGTTTGCATATTTTTCTAGCATTTTTAGGATCGACAAAACCCTCAGGTTGTGTCATGTACACATCCTCAGTCAGACACCCATTAAGAAACGTTGTTTTGACATCCATCTGCCATATTTCATAATCAAAATATGCAGCAATTGCTAGGAGAATCCGAACAGACTTTAGCATAGCGACGGGCAAAAATGTTTCATCATAATCAACACCTTGAATTTGTTTGAAACCTTTTGCCACCAATCGTGCTTTATAGATGTAAACTTTTCCATCCATATCAGTCTTTTTCTTGAAAATCCATTTGAAATTGATCGGTCTCACACCATCGATTGGATCAACCAAGTTCCAAACTTGATTCTCATGCATGGATTCTGTTTCGGATTCCATGGCTCCAAGCCATTTCTCAGAGTCGGGTCCCATTATTGCTTCAGTGTAGGTCCCAGGCTCATTATTGTCCAACAATACCATGTCTTGTGGTTCCGTGGTTAGGAGTGTCAACTTTTCAGTTGCACGATGTACCCTTGTAGACCTTCGTGGGGCTAGTGTTTCATCAAGTGGTTGTACAACATCTTGTACGTCCTGTATAGGATTAGAGGGTGCCGAAACATTTTCAGGTATTTCTTGAATTTCTTCAAGATGCACCTTGCTCCCACTAAATCCTTTTGGGAGAAACTCTTTCTCCAAGAAGACACCATTGCGAGCAGTAAACACTTTACCCTCCGTTTTATTATAAAAATAATATCCTTTGGTTTCCCTTGGATATCCCACAAAGAAGCATTTGTCTGATTTGGGAGTAAGTTTGTCTGACGTCAAACATTTGATATAAGCATCACATCCTCAAACTTTGAGGAAAGACAATCCGGGACATTTCCCGGTCCACATCTCATATGGTGTCTTCTCAACAGACTTAGTTGGGACTCTGTTTAGTGTAAACGCAGCAGTTTCAAGAGCATAACCCCAAAAGGATAGTGGAAGATCAGTCTGGCTCATCATCAACCTAACCATGTCTAACAAGGTTCGGTTCCTCCGCTCGGACACCCCATTTCATTGAGGCGTTCCAGGTGGAGTCAACTGTGGAACAATTCCACATTGTTTTAAATGATCATAAAATTCATGGCTCAAATATTTACCCCCACGATCAGATCGTAGAAGTTTAATTGTCTTGCCCAACTGATTTTGTACTTCATTCTGAAATTCTTTGAACTTTTCAAAAGATTCAGACTTGTGCCTCATTAGATAGACATATCCATATCTACTAAAGTCATCGGTGAAAGTAATGAAATACTGAAAACCACCTCTAGCTACCGAACTCATTGGTCCACATACATCAGTATGTATAAGTCCCAACAAGTCACTTGCCCTCTCACTTTGACCAGTGAAGGGTGCTTTGGTCCTCTTCCCAAGCAAACAACACTCGCATGTGTCAAGTGATTCAAAATCAAATGAACTTAACAAACCATCTTTATGGAGTTTCTCAATGCGTTTCTCATTTATATGACCTAAGCGACAATGCCAAATAAAAGTGGGATTTAGATCATTTTGTCGAGCCCTTTTTGTATTAATGTTATAGACTGTTTTATCCTCAAGATCAAGAACATATAATCCATTCACTAATGGACATTGAGCATAAAAAATATTATTATAATAAATAGAACAACATTTATCTTTATTATAATCTCATAATCATTAACTTCTTCCAAACATGAAGAAGATATAATGTTCTTGCTCAAAGAAGGAATGCAATAACAATTATTTAATTCCATAACTAATCCTGAGGGTAATGACAAGTGATAAGTTCTGACAGCTATGACAGCAGCCTTTGCTCCATTGCCGACCCAAACATCCAACTCGCCTTTTGCAAATCTTCTAGTCTCACTTAGACCCTGCAACGATATGCAGGTGTGAATCATTGATCCGGCATCAAATACCCATGATTCACTAGAAGATGTAGCAATATTGATTTCTATAACATTTATACCTGAAGTGAAAGTCTCACTCCCTTTCTTCTTCTTATCCTCCAAGTACTTCTTGTTGTTCCTAGACCAATGTCCCTTAGCATGACAGTGGAAGCATTCATCATTAGGAGAAGGGCCTGATTTTCCCTTTGGCATTGAGATTGAAGGCTCATTGGGAACCTTTCCCTTGCCTTTAGGATGCATCACACGCTTCCTCTTTTTATTCTCCTTTTGAACCATCATCACATGAGTGGTGTTTTTCTTAATGCTTTCCTCGGCTGTTTTAAGCATCCCATGCAATTCAGCCAACGTTTTCTCCATGCCATTCATTTGATAATTTGATATAAATGGCTCATAGCTCGGTGGGAGTGACTGGAGAATAACGTCAATAGCCAGGTCATCCTTGAGTTCAGAACCAAGTTTGTCCAAAGTCTCAATGTAACCAATCATCTTGATTACATGGGGACTGACCGGGCTACCTTCTGCCAGCTTGCATGAGAAAAGGACTTTGAGATGTTGTACCTCTCAGCCCTTGCTTGGTTCTCAAACATTCCACGTAGTCACTGAATCATAGAATAAGTATCTGTATGCTCATACTGTTTCTGTAGATCAGGGGACATTGTGGCAAGCATGAGGCAGCTTGCATTAAGTGCATTATCGCAGTGCTTCTCATAAGTCCTGCGAGTTGCGGCATTTGCATCATCGGGGAGGTCATTGGGGTATGGTTGCTCAAGAACATACTCAATTTTCTCTTACCTGAGAACAATTCTCAGGTTGCGGTACCAATCAATAAAGTTAGCTCCACTGAGCTTTTCTTTCTCAAGCACAGATCGCAAATTGAAACCGGAATTGTTACTAGCAGACATGATCTACAATAGAAAATAAATATGCAAGGTTTTAGCACTATGTTATGTACCAATCTTTTATTAACAGTTTAATAAAAGACACCACCACTATATGAGCATCGTCCTCCCTCTAACGACATATAGTGGTCCAAGATCCATATTCACTAATTTCTAGTGAGCTTTGGCTTCACTGCTAGAAAATTAGTGACATAGGTAAACAACCATTGTTAATTATATCTCTATATGATTCTTGTTTGTTGGGTGACATCCAATGCCACGGCTCCCAACACTATGCCATAAAGCCCAAAACCGTTTTGATAGCTTTGTTGAGTAAACCAATACTATGAATGTGAATGTCCAACATTCACCCTATTCATTATGATAGATGACAGTATTTTGCTTTGGAAAACCTACCATACAACGATCAAAACAACATAGGTGCAGCTATAGGTAAATGGCATCAAATACTCAACTTTTCCGAGGGAAGCTATTCTATCATGACAAAACATCCACCATATGAAAAGCATGAAAAGAATAGAAAAAACATCACAAGCATACAATCATATCATATCTGTGAATAGTATGGCCTTTAGGATCATAGTGGTCTCCATCACCATGGTTCCATCATGATCTACACCGCCATGTCTCCCTTCTTATGGTGATCACCATCGCCATCATGCTTGAGGTTTCTCAATGAATATAAAAGAAGCTAATACATCTAATAGCTCAAATAAATTACATGAGAGGTCAGGCATCACAGGGCGACACGCAGGTCGATATACAATTATGTGACAACCTCACCCCGTTTGTGTTCAATTTGCAACACGCAGGCTGCACGAATTTTACACACAGATCATCACATCACATTTATGCCATACCATTCACATCACTCACTGCAAAAACAAGTTAAGCATAGAACGATGTCTATCGCGAAACAACTTAATGATGTCACTATAGCAGACAACAACGGCGGTCTAGAATCTATGAAATCACTATGAAAATCTCATCGAATTGATCAAATCAACCGGAATCTGAGCCATTCAGAATGCCTCAATTTTCATTGTGACTGGATATTCACGAGAAGATCACGACACATGACCGTGATCTGTTGGCTCAACCTGTTAGCTATGTACACTATTAGTCTCGATGGTGATTCCAGCCGGTAGGGACAGGTTGCGCACACAGCAGAGAAGGAGCACGAACTAATCCTTTAGTCATATGATGGCAATCTACTCTAACCAATTCCAAACACCAAAAGCCAAACAATAAAAATTCATCATATGAACTTGTCTGCAGTAGATCGCATCTAAGATCCAGAACATAAACTACGCAACCTGGCTCTGATACCACTGTAGGGAAATAGGCGATTTGCTACTCTAGCAATTCGACCGTATCACCCCGAAAACATACGAGTAAGAAGGTCATGGATCGTTACCACTAGACGCGCAGCGCAGCGGATCATAGATGTGCGTCGTAGCCGATCAGCGCAGCAGTAACAGCAGCGCCTCCACGGAGTCCACACGTATAGGGAGGAACGACGTGCGTCGGTGTGCTAGCACCGCGCGCGCGACAGGGGTTTCAGCGGATGGCCTGTGAGGGGCGGCGGCTGGGGATGTTATGTGGTGGAGTGATCTACCCCTAACCCTACCCCTCATATTTATAGGCGCGCTAATGGGCTTTTAGGTCACAGGCCCATTAGTACCCTAATTTCTTATGGATCAAATATCCATCAGGCCTTTATCCGAATTGTTATGGTTTCCTTTTGGGCATATCACCAACACAGACCACCCTAGCCTCGAGCTAGCATCACTGGATCGGCGCAGGATGGGATCAGCAGTCGCTGGCCAACTCCTTCAGCACCATGGCACTCCAACCACCCTCAACCTCGGTCCAGGACTGGGTGGTTGACTCTGCCGCCACACACCACACCACTCCGTCAGTTGGTAATATTTCCACTCTTCGTCCTTTGACATCATCTACTCCTTCATCTATCATTGTAGGTAATTGCTCATCTCTTCCGATCACCTCAGTAGGCGACTCGGTTCTTCCTGGGCCATTCTATCTAAATAATATTTTGCTTGCCCTTAATATGGTTCAAAGTCTCCTTTCCGTTTGTCGTTTTACTACTGATAATTGGTGCTCAATAGAATCTGGCCCATTTGGTTTGTCTGTGAAGGATCTCACAACCAAGAACGTGACCGTCAGGTCAAATAGCACCGGCTCGTTGTACATGATGCGTGTTCCAGGGTCAATCACTCAATCTTCCAGTGCTGCAGCCAAGCTTGCTGACCATCCTCAAGGTTTTACCGTTGTAAATGCAACCAAGTGGCACAGTCGTCTTGGTCATCCCGGCCCTGACGCTTTATCTAGTCTATCTAGATCTTCCTTAATCTAGTGCACCGGTAATAAACATAAATTTTGTCATGCATGTCAGTTAGAAAAACAAATCAGGTTACCCTTTTGTAGCTCATCGCATCATGCGGGACATGCCTTTGATTTAATACATCTTGATCTTTGAACATCTCCAGTGATTAGTGTGTCGGGCTACAAGTATTACTTGGTCACTCTTGATGATTTCACTCATTACTTGTTGACTTTCCCTCTGAAACGTAAATCTGATACCTTCACCACATTATCACATTTCTTTGCCTATGTGTCTACTCAGTTCCGCAGGAATGTCAAGGCCATCCAGTGTGACAAAGGGCATGAGTTTGACAACTCTCCCACCCGAACCTTCCTCCTGTCACATGGCACACAGTTCCGGATGTCATGTCCATACACATCCCCACAAAATGGTAAAGCTGAATGTATCATTCGTTCCATTAATAATGTCACCCGCACTTTGCTTATTCAGACTTCCCTTCCTGGGCGCTATTGGGCTGAAGGACTGCACACCACCACACTCCTCCTGAATCGTCTTCCGACAAAAGCCATTCAGGTTGTGTGTCCGCACAACGCTCTCTTCGGTTCCGCACCCTCTTATGATCATCTCTGGGTTTTTGGTTGTGCATGTTACCCTAACACTGCTGCAACTGCACTTCATAAGCTCACTCCTCGATCAACCCGGTGTGTCTTTCTGGGTTACTCATCTGATCACAAAGGCTATCACTGCCTTGATATCTCCACAAACCGCTTGATCGTCTCTAGACATGTTGTTTTTGATGAGGACAGCTTCGCCCTCGCTGCCTCGCCCAATCTAACTGACCTCGATTTTCTTTGTGAGTTAGGTTCCACGGTTTCTACCACTGGCACCCAACTCACCACTGCAGGTACCATGGCACCCTCCCAGCCAGCTCCGGAGGATCCCCTGGACTGTGAGCCTTTTGTGGCTCCCCTTCCCGCTCCGGCAGTCTCTCCGGGATTTCTGCCCCGAGCGACACAGACGGCCGCACCACGTACGACACTGACCGCTGCACCACGTGCGGCCCCAGCCGCCTCTCCACATGCGGCCCCGACTTCCCCAGCTGCACCATGCGCGTCTCCAATCGCCACTGCAGCAACCCCTCCTCAGCGACCTCCTGCAAGAGGAGCGGGTGTGATGGTGCCTGTTACGCCCCCGGAGAACTATCACCGGATGGTCACACGGGCAAAGGCTGGCTTCCGAGTGGTACCTGATCGCCTCGTCCTCGCTGCCACGACTTTGTCTCCGACACCGCCTCCGATCCCGTCCCCCGTCCGCGCCGCCCTTGCTGATCCCAATTGGAGTGCGGCTATGGAGGATGAGTATGAGGCCCTACTGAGTAATGGGACATGGGACCTTGTCCCACGGCACTCCAACATCGTTACAGGAAAATGGGCCTTCTGTAAAACATGTAAATGGAAAACTTTAGTGGTGAATAAAGTTGAGTTTAAATTCAATAAATGGGACTTGCAAAAACTTTTCTAAACATGTAATTGTTGTCATGTGCAAAAGGACTTTAAATTCAGTTTGAACTAAATGGTTCACTTGAAGGAAAAGGAGGCCATTTTCAAAAAGGAAATTCAAACTGTTGGTTAAAAATTTGTATTTGCAGTGGCCAACTCAAAGATCAGAGGGCATATTCAAATTCTTCAGGTTTGAATTAGCGAGAATGCAAATTTTGAGAAAGTTTGGAGTTGCTTTGATATGAATATCAAAGGGGCTTATGAATTTTGTTGAAATTTGAATGCAAATTTGAAACTGAGGTAAAACTTATCAATTTGCCAAATGGCTTTTGAATTTGAGTTCCTCATGACTGAAGTTTGCACTCTGCCAAATTTGGGAGATCTTTTGGGAGGAAAAACAGTGGGACCCACTTGTCATGAGGAGGGGAGACTTACACATGAAGTCATTTGTCCCTGCTCTCGGTTCAGACTCGAAGCACCAGAACGTCCTCCAATCGCCACCGAGCTGCAGCCGAGAAACGTCCCTGTGGGTTTTCTTCGCGCTGGTGACCTGCTCGGCGTTCCACTCGCACCTCAGCGTGATCAGCTTGCCTCTTTAACCGAAGCCTCGGTACCTTGTCCTCCTCTAGCGGAAAAACAGAACCCAGCACCCCCGCAAGCCTCGGTTGATTTGGGAGCCGGCGAGTTCATACGCGCGAGGCCTCAGCCAGCTGCAAAACAGCACCACGGACTCGTCCTTCACCTCCTCAGCGCGAAAACCAGCAGCTCCCGGCGTCCTAGGATTGGCGCACAAAGATTTTTCTTCTCCTCGGTTCCATACAACGTCGCTTCACTGATCCTCGTCTTCCGGCCGCTCCAGTCCTAAGGTGCGCCATGACATGTAGCTACTCCTCCTGAACCCTCCTTGCTGGTCCCCACTGCTGGCTTGCCGGAATTTACATTTTTGCGCCGGCGAACGTGAAGAACCGAGCGTGAGTAAATCGGGAAATTCATCCAAACGGGTTGATCATCTCTCATTCGGTTGAAACCACAGCAGCCACAACCCTAGCGACCTTCCATGCGAAAGCACAAAGCAAACCGCCCCTAAAACGCCCCGGGCGACGAGAAACCGCAGCCGGCGGCTAAAACTACCGCGGTCCACAGTGACAACTAGTTTGCCACCATTTTCTCCAAGATTTGATCTCCGTTCCACGTTCCTCGACCACTAGGGATGCTTTAGGGCATCGTATCTCACCGGGAGAAGCTTCGGACACGTTGGAACGCGTCGATGCCGAGCTCCCGAGCCGCCCAGCCGATGCCGACCCACCTTCGGCCGTTTTCATGCGGGGAAAACTTGCCCGGCTGCTAGGCCACGTTGTGAGGAGCGTGTACGGCAAAACTGGAGCAAAAATGGTGGAGAAATGAGGAAGAACGGGGCGCGCCACCCTTCTGTCCGGCGTGCACCCACGGGCTCTGGCGAGAGGTTGAAGAAACACCTGACCCGTGGGCCCCATTTTTCAATTGTTCTGTGTAGAATTCAAACAGAAAGTTGTTCAAACTTTAGAACCTCATAACTTTTGCTAGGGAACTACTAATTTAGTGATTTAAATTGGGTTCGATTCAGGTTGAAAAACTTTCAAACATGCCACCCAATTTGTATGAAAGTCATTATTAAAGTCTGGAAAATTCTTTAAATCGTTTCAGGAAAAGAATTTTAGAGGGAGTTTGGTTCATCCAAAAATCCTCAAATTTTGCCAGAATATTCTTTAGGATGCTAGTTAACACCTGTAAGAATTTCAGCTCTTTTGGAGTTGATTTAGTTAGGATAATTCTGATTTCAAGTTTCTGTGTTCAAATGAATACAGAAACAATTCCAGAGAATTTCCAAAACTTGGAAATTCAGTTCTGGGAAATTCTTAGCTCCAAAAATCATAGGACAATTCATGCATGCTCCCTGAGCTATGTTTGAAATTGTGGTTCACTTGAATTTGCATGAAAGTGCAAATTTATTCAGAATTAATTCCTTTTGTCTAAATGCTTAGGGAATTGTTCAGAGTGATCTACTCAGTGAAAAATTCTAAATTTTTCTCCAGAATACTTTCTTGTGATAAGGAACTCACATGAAAATTTTCAGCTCCATTGGAGCTGTGGATCAGTACTTTTTGATACAACAGTCCTAAGTGAAAATGCAACAATTAGGAAGAACACTTAGCACTTGATTAGGTGGATTAACCCAAACCAAAACCACTAGCACCAGTGTCATTTTAAATTCTTAAACAGAGTTTCAGTTTTGAACTTGTCTTTAGAACAATTTAGCAAAAGCTTTACAATTAAACATATATGCATATTCATAACGTGTAGTGATTAAACGTGGGAAAGTGGAGGAGAAGTGAAGCTTGATCAAGGAGCAAGAAGGGCAGTGATTAAGCTTCAAGTCATCAGCAACTAAATTCATAATTATCTGAATTTAGTCACCTGCAAAACCAAGTCAAGCTCCGGTTTGCATTTAAGCTGTTTTATAAAGTTTTTACTTTGCGCACAATTATGGGTTAAAGTTGTATGTGCATTAGGTCAAGTACGTTTTATACTCCACTTACATAACCAAAATGGACCCTGGAGTTAAGGGTAGAATAGAGTTTCCCGCTGTAGAATAATGCCGTGCTAAATAGATTAGGACATCTGGTAGAAGTCGAGTAGTTGGAATCTACTCGCGAGATATAGTTTAGGATCACATGGTATAGTGGAAAGAGGCAAACTAAAGTTCATATTTTCAAAAATGAGACCGGGCAGGAGGGTTAGGAAGCGACAAGACGAGGTCTTGGTTGAGTAGCTCTGCCTGTGTCAGTTAAGGACCGAAGCGTGTGCAGCCCCGCTGAGCAAGTATTGAGTCGTGTACCGGATGCTTACTGCTATATGGGACCCAGGAAACCGATGTACCAGGTTAACTGGATTGTAGAGTCATACCACATCATCTCATTAGACCTATGAGCCCGAGACGGCACAACCGGTTCTACAGTCGAGTGTCCTACGAAAGGTTGTCACATACGATGTAATGAAGGACGCCAGATTTGGGTCTTCAGAGGCAGGCGTATGTGTCGAGTTATCCGGACAGTGTTTGATTCGAATCACCGTCGCTCGCGGTTATGAGTACCGCTTGCTCACTGTGTTGTGACGTAGTAAGCAAGTTGTGTGAGAACAGTTTGCAAAGTTTTAATTGGTGCTATGATTATTGTAAATTGCATGACAACCCTGTTTGATGTAGAGATAGAGAAAATTAAAGTTAATTTCCACCTTGGGACAAGTAACAATGGAATGAAGTGTTTCTTGTTTGATTGTGGAGTTCCAATGTTGCTGGGCGCAAGGGTACAACTATGATGGCTAAAATCTGAAAGTTAAGGATAAACTCATAGGCGAGTCTTTTTGCAAATTACATGTTTAGGTCTTAGGTTATTTCATGTAGAGTTGCATGCTTTAGGAGAGACGGTTAAGTCTTGCTGAGCCTTTGTGCTCACTCTTGCTATATGAGTGATTTTGCAGGTTAACATCGACGCTTATAAAGAAGGTTGTCCGGTGAGACTCGGAGACTTCCGAGTCATGTAACACATGGAGAACCCAGCCGCTGCCAGGTCTTCGTGTTGCTAGCGAGAGGAGTCCACGGGCTGGACCTCTTCTCGAGTGCTCATTAGTTATTCGACGTGAGTTGTTTGTAGTCTTCTGTTGTAGCTAATTTATGTAAATTCTTTGCAAAGAACATTTGTAAGCTTCCGCTTTTGATTTATGTAATACAATTTTCCTTATATGTGTGCTGTTGGGTGCCGCATAACACGGCACCACCCAATGCAATTCCCGGGCGATTTGCTCGGCCCCGTGATACGGGTCTTGGTCCCCCACAGCGTGGTATCAGAGCCGCATTTGTAATAACGCACGGAATAAGGATCGTATTACGACAAAAACTTAGGATACGGTGAGGAAACGGTATTAGGCCCACATAAGGACTATAGTAGTATAGTTACTTAAAGTGGCATGACTAACATACTTGTTAGAATTCTGAATTTTTATTATGTAACAACGCACCTACGCTCAGGTAAGCATGGTAAGGAACACCACCGAAGGCGGTTCAATTTCAGTTAGCTCCCCTGACGAGGAAAGTGGTTCAGGATAGGTCTCACAGCTTGGTGTGAGATGTCAATATGAAACTATTGGACTCTTCATGTTCCCGAGTTCATATGAAACTCTGATCCCTAGCGTGCAGTAGGCAATAAAGTGGAGACCCCATCGTGTGGTCAGTATCGCGATATTGTGTTCTTCTGGAAATAGCCTAGAAGGGCATACGCAGCGCTTGCCATCGGCGTGCCCTGCAGGGCAGTAGGTGGTATCTGTTGGGTTGATAAAATTCCCAACCGTGACGACCCGTTCGCACTCTACTCGGGTTTCCCATCGTGTGGTGTGAATGCACGGTCACGTACCTTGAGACGTGGCTTAACTCAAGGTCGGCCGTATGGAAATGATACGGGCGTATGAATTTACTTTCAAATATGGATCTTCCTGAAATGAAAACAACCCTTGAGTGCATCACTATTGAGTGTTCTTCTGCAGGTACTAACCACATACGTATTCCGTGTAGTAAACATGTGCAAGAGACCGTTTAGTGCCGCAATTGAGATGTATATGCCGGTATAATCCGGTTAGGATTTTCTTTGGTGAGGCTACGTAGTACCGACATGTTTCTTATGGTGCATCGACACCGTACTACACTTAATAACCTCTTCCCTATAAATAAATGATTCATGAACTAAATTTCAACTAAAAATTGAAGTTTGAAACAAATATTAGTTACTGAACTCTTATTTTGAGCTAAGATTCAAATGAGAGAATGACTAGGCTTCAAAGATTTCAAAAACAGAGTGCTCTGTTTTCTGGCAGGAATTCTTGCTGGATTTTGACAGAGCATAAATCTTAGTATCTTTAACCAATTAAGGTGTATGATACAGTTCTGGAAAGATTTTTAAGTGCTCTAAAAATTATATGTAGACCTCCAGAGAAAAATCACACGTTAAGTTGATGAAAAGTCCAGTTGAAGGCAAATTGTTCAGAACCAGGACAGCAGCAAAGCCTCTCTGGACCTTTCTGTTTTTAAGCCATAAATTCCTGTAGAATAATTGTGGCGGACCGGAATCCGCACATCTAGGATTACAGAGGGTGGTGCCGCGCGATGCGACACCCGACAGCACAAATCATAAGGATACATTGTATTACATAGAAAACCAACTCAAATGTACAAAGTAGTACACTACTCAGTTACAAACTAGTGTTTATATTACGCAGCGGAAGTTTGATTTGTACAACTCACGTCCGTCTATCTAGCAAAAGTCGGTTGCCCAGCCCTAGGGAAACCCACACTAGCTGCACTCCTCAGCTTAGCGTGGCGTGTACGGCTCCCACTCAGCCGTGGTCCCCGATGGAGGGTAACCCTCGCCGGTGGACTCGTAACCCGAGTCCGTGGGATGCTCCTCACCTGAAAAACACTTAAGCAGCAACCATGAGCACGATGGCTCGACAAGACTTAACCGACTCGCCTAGGCATGAAACTCTACATGTAGTGTACAATGAACATGGGACGGTAGAATTGCAGAAAACGGACACGCCTACAAGTTCATCCTTAGTTCATCTATTAGCCACAAGTTAATAGTTCATAAATCTGAAATTTAGTAAGCAATATTTGGTGGCACACATGTAGCAATACAATTATACATATCAGCAGCATTGCATCATCACATTCCATAATTTATCTATGTTACGATGCAGTGAACAAGTGGTACTCGTCACCACGAGGGACGGCGAATCGACTCGATATACACCTGCAGGGATACCCGAAGAGCACGTCACGTACGCCCACCTGTGGAGCTGCACAGCATGCTCACTCGATGTTGTACGGGACAACATTTCACCCAACAGCCCAAACGTCGAACCGGTCGCACCGAAACGGACAGGAGGTTCCCTACCTGGAGCATCTCTCTATGCCCGTTAGCAGATTTCCACCTTGCTGCCCTCAACCTACACCTATAAATCAGTGTGCTATGCCTCGACGCTCGGAGGTTTAGGTTACATCGGTTTACCGGGGCCCATATATCCGATGTGCCTTCGGTACGTTCACTACTTGTTCAGCAGGGCCACACACGGATCGGTCCCCAATCGACACGGACAGGGCTGCGCACACAAGACTTCCTCTTGCGGCGCCCTAGCCCCTGCCTAGTCTCATTTTCATTTCTAAAGTGATCTCACATCACTCGGACCAATCTCGTGTGTCTCAAGCCTAACTCGTGAGTAGATTCCAACTACTCGACTTGTACCTAAGTTCTATGAATCATTAAGCATGGCCTGTCTACTCGAGGACTTAGACACTACCCTCACTCTTATAGGGACATCTGGTCATGCATTTGGAGTTCCATCCGTCCTACACCTAATGCACATATGTATACCTCATACTACGTATGTAAATAAAGCAAAACTTGTAAAATGGGTTAATGCTAACCGGGGCTTGCCTTTTTGCTGCTGGTCAGGGGTTAGGGCTTCGTCCGGAAGAAGGAAGTAGAGCACTTCCGGAGTTTCCTCGCCTTCAGCAACTACACGTAAACGATATACTATATGTCAATTTAAATGCAATGTTTGAACTTGAATATGTAAAGACCATAATGCTATCTAGCCCTCCCCTTTGGCTCTGAAATTTTTATGGTGGCTTGGTAGAGTCCTAATCAGAGTCTTGACCAAGTTTCATTTGCAACAAAGTTCATTTGAGCATTGTACAATTAAACGCCTATTTGGTCAATATTAGAGCTTCTAAGGAATTCCAGTGGTTTTGATGGATCCAACCATTACTTCCTGGAAACTAGAATTTGAGATGGTTCTAATGGAATTGGTTTCATGTCATTTGAAGAATTCTAGAGGATGTTATGCCCTAAACAAGATTTGAGAAAATCTGATAAATGTTTCTGTACATTTTTCTATTTTCTCAGGGCAGTTCACCTAATCACACCATTTGGGGAAATAAATGAACTTGTATGGGTCTGAAAATTTTACTGTGACTCAAGGATTTTCCAATGAACATCCCCACCAAATTTCAGAATTTTTCATAAAGTAATTCTCCCGATAAAATTTCTAACAGTTTAAAGTTTAGGGAATTAATTCGGGAAAACTATTAAGTTTCATGAGCTGAAATTTGTGTTGCTGGAAAGTACTCAAAAAGCTGAGTTCAGAAAAAAATTGGTTCACTGAATTTGGAGCTTCCTAGCAAAAGTTCTATGCATTTAAAGTTTGAACCAAATCTGAAAATTCAAATAAAGTTTAAACCGATTGGTGGGGTCCCTGGGCTACGTGTCAGCACCGCAGCTAACCCACACGGGGTTCCGCAGAGTCTCCAGCGCAGTTGCACAGGATCCCAGTGCCACAGCAGATCCGGCACTGTTTAACCCGAGGCTGACACGTGGGACCCACGGGGCTTTGTCTACCTCACGCTCCCGCGGTTCCCCGCCGCCCCCTTCGCCGGAGAGCTCGCCGCCGGGCGTTCTGCTGCCCGACCTCCGACAAAACTCGCCGCCTGTGCATATTTCGGCTTGGGAAACACGGTGGTGCCCTCCACGGAGCTCGACGACGGCCGGAATAGTGCTTGCCACGGTGACAGCGGCCGGAAGCTCATCGGCGACGTCGAACTCAGTGTCCTCTGCACCTTTTTCGACGCAGTTTGCTTGGAGAGCTCCGCTGAGACTTGCTGATCACAGATACAAGCACTGATCCTCGTGAAAATGGCCGCAACTATGTTCTCACCGTCGACCTAGGGCTAAAACGGCGGATGCTCGAAAAACATGAATAGCGGCGCCAAGACTCGATTGTTTTCGATGGTCTTTGATCCTAGGTGGCCGTGGGGGCGTGTACAACATGTGCTTAGCTGGGTTTACGCGGTGGAGGACCAATCACCATGAATTTCAGATTCTTTGCTAGCTCGGTTCTTTTAACACCGAGGACTAAACGTGGAAATACTCTCCCTACAGAGCATGAAAGAGGGTAGGGTCTTCACCGTGAGTTCGAGCAGCCTCCGGCGCGTCTCTTTGCTGTTGATCTTCGGTCGTGAGAACGCCTGGATCAGCGGCTCACCGAGGACCCGAGGAGAGAGGCCGGCGAAGTGTTTCGTTTCGGCTGTGTGCGGGCAGAGCGAAGAGGATGAGGCCGGATTCACGTGGGCTGGCGTTTTTAACCGCGTGTTGCACCCGGCGCCCTCGGTCACCAAGAAGGAGGTGGCATGACACGACCCCATTTGGTCCTGTCGAGCCAGGATCACGCTGAGGGGTGCTGTGTTGCACAGCACCGTATAACACACGTCAAAGGTACAAAGCGGAAGCGGAAGTTTATTACATAAACAGTTTTATGAACATGTTTACATCAAAATACGTTTAGTCCACACTCGCGGGCGTAGACTACGCATCAAGTCACGTTCAGCCCTCGAACGTGTCCTTGCTAGCACACACACGCACACTAACTCTACGGCGTGCACGACTCCCACTGGACGGGGTTCCCCTCCTGGGGTTCCGTCTCCTCTTCGGGAGTCCCTTCCTCATAGAACCCTGCAAAAGCTTCAAACACAAGCAGTGAGCACGAAGGCTCAGCAAGTCTGACCCGTCTCACCTAAACATGGAACTTATACATGAGGGTGATGGGTTACATGAGGTAAAAATCATTTGCAAGGACTCGCCTAATTAGTAGAACTTTACTTTCAAGTTTTTGCAGCAGGTTGTGGAGAACCTTACGCTAAGGCACATGAGAGAGCCGCAATCAAACAAGAAACGCATTTCTCTCATGTACTTTGCCCAAAGTTGAAAAGAACTTTAGTTAGCTCTAGACTACAGCATATCATTAACAATCAATGTCCATCTTTCAATCAGCAGCATTTTAACATGTGTCTAGCCTGTTCTTTCTACGTCACGGTACAGTGAACAAGTGGTACTCACTGACCGCGAGGGACGGCGATTATAATCGATTTACACCTGCAGGGTTACCCGAACAACCCGTCACGTACGCCCGTACTCGATGTTGCCTACAACAACCATCACGGACGCCGTACGCAACTACCTTTCACTCGTCAGCCAAATATTGAACCGGTCCCATTGTCCCGAGCAAGAGGTCCCTGCACGCGCATCTCTGTGCCGCCAGCCGATTTACACCTCGAGCTCTCAACCTACCCTCTGAACGACGGGCAATGCCTCAATACCCAGCTACCCGAGTTACATCAGTTTCCCGGTTCCCATATAGCCGGTAGGTCTTCGGTACTGTTCTAGCTTGTTCAACAGGCCCGCACACGGCTCGGTCCTCAATCGACACAAGCGGAGCTACAGCACACAGGCCCCAAAGTCCTGCTGCCCTTACTCTCCGCTCGGTCTCATTTTCTTGCCATGTGTATCATGTGCTATCTCTACCCGAGCAATGTGCCTCTAGCCTATTCTCGCGAGTAGTTCCAACTACTCGACTTGTACCGAATCCTACTCTATCCTAGCAATGCAGTAGCTAACGGGGTTTGCAATCCTAAACCCAACCCATGGTTCTCTTGGCTATGCAGTGGGGCTTCCAATCAAGACTCTAATGCACAGAATAAAGGAAACAAGTATGTGCTCAAAACAATAAAAATTTGTAAAAAGGTTAATGCAAACCGGAGCTTGCCTTGCTGCTCTTGGTCGTAGGCTAGCTGTTCCTCCGGAGTAACGAAGTCTAGGACTTCGGGTTCCTCCTCGACCTTAGCGACTACATGATATAAGAAACATATGTATCAATTTAAATGCATTTGTATTAACTTTGAAGTTGTGAAGTCTATAACCCTTGCTAGACAGACCTAATGACTGTGAAACTTTTACTATGGCTTGGTTAGGACCTAAACAGAGACTTGGTCAAGTTTTAGTTGCAGCAAAGCTCATTTGAGCCCTCCACAATTAATTATGTCCTTGACCTTAATTGGAACTCTTAGGGTGTTCTAGGAATTTTCATGAAACAAACTATGACTTTCTGAAAACTAGATTTTCAGAGGGTTCTAATGGATTTGGTCTCACTTAATTTGGAAGTCCCTAACTAAAGATATGAGCTAAACAATTTCAGAGGAAATTCTGAAAATGTTTCTGAACATTTTCTATTTTCTCAGGAACAGTTTCACTAATCACACCATTAGGTGGATCAGATGAGCTCAAATGGATCTTAAATTTTTATGGTAGTTCAGGGGTATTTTGGTGAACATCCCAGCAAAATTTCAGGATTTGCCTCCAAAGGATTCTCCAGTTAAAATTCCTAACAGTTTAAAATTTGAGGAATTAATTCTGGAAAATTAAGGGTTTTCATGAAGTGAAACTTGATTTTCTGGAAAGTACTCAGAGAGCTGAATCTAGCAAAATTTGGTTCACTCAATTTGGAGCTTTCTAGCCAAAGTTATGAGGATTTGAAGTTTGAAGGAAATCTGAAAATCGGGGAAAAGTTTAAACTCGCGCGTGGGCCCAGGGGACACGCGTCGCACGCCTAGGCGATGGCACACCGCGGCCCACAAGGATTTTGCGCGCCAGCACACCCGATCCCGGCCGCAGCCGGATCCCGATTCAAAATACCTCCCGCTGACAGCTGGGGTCCACCCCCTTCTTCAACCTCGCGACACCCGCGCCCCGCCGCCGATGGATCTCGCCGGAGAGCTCGCCGCCGGCTGCTGTACAGCTCCAAACTTCTCGATTCTGGCCGCCCCTGCCTACTTTTACTCGGGGAACAGGATCCGAGGGTCAGCTGCTCATGACAACGGCCGGAGCATGGTCGGCGACGAGCCGCCACCTCAGAACGACTTCGGCCATGTCGGCTGACTACCCTAGCACCTCAGCTACATGGGAAACCAGTCGGGGAGCATCAGTGGACCTTAGAGAAGGTCGACATGAGCTCGAGGCAGCTCGGGGAAGGCCCGAAATAGGTCCTCACCGTGCGCCCGATGCGGCCCGTTCGTTCCGCCATTAGTAGACCTCAAATTACGCCGGGCACAGAGGTTATACGGCCCAGAGTTGTGAAGGCAACTTGTGCGTTACCGTGTCTAGCTCGTGTGAGAGCGGCCTGAGGCCCTCTAATCCTTTCTAGAGCACGAATTAAACAGAATCGTACCCGAAGGTCGTTCTGCACACAGAAAGGGGAAAAGTGGAAATTCGCCGCCGGTGAGCAACCACTCGAGCTGTGGCTCGGGGATGAGCAGCACCGGTCACCTGCGCGTCCAAGGGTGCCTTGGCTCGGGCGTGACAACGCCCTGGTTGGGCTGTCCACGAGAGCCCGAGGTGCGGCGGTTCCAAGTTCTGAGTTTGATCTTTCGGCACAGCCGATATCAATCGGTTTCAACCGAATTCTAGCAACGGGGAGGACGGAGGAAGGTCTCTAGTACCTTGCTGGGGCTCTGGAGTGGAAGGAGGGAGCTGCGATCGGCGTTCTCCGATCAAGTCCGAGCTGCGGAAGTTTTCGGCCGGCGCTGAGTTCTTGCAGGGAAGAACGGTGGTGCCTCGGCCGAGGAGGGGGCAGGCGCCTTAAGAAGGCTCTGCACCGCCTTGCGCCCGCGCGTGGGCAAGCAGCTGCTGGCGCGGCGGCTGCCCTCGGTGGCGATCACCGCTGCGGCTCGGCGACCCGAGTGAAAAAGTCTCAGTCGGTTTGATCTGAGCAGTGGCTGACATGTGGGTCCCATCTCCAGTTTTAACCTCTGAAATTTACTCCTAATCACTGTTGTAAACAGTGAACCCCATACTACCCTTGGCAATTCAAATTATTCACCCATGAGCCATTTGAATTGATCAAAGTTCAAATGGGGTTTGGTTTGAATGGATTTCAGCACAAGTTCAGTTTGAAATTCAAATAAAGTTTGAATTTCTCCCACTTAGCTCATGTCAAGATCAACTCCAAATGGAGTGAAAATTGGTGTGTGAGCTCACAAAAATGTGATGAGTAAGAATATGCCTTCCACTTTTAAATTCATGGGATAAAAACAGTTTGAATTTGAATAAGGTTTCAAACTGCCCTCTTCCTAACTATACCCAAACTGACCTCAAAAAGGTTTTGAATTTGGGTGAAACTTGGCATGGACATCCTTAGTAAAGTGTAGGAGTTTTCATATGTCCAGCCCATCTATATCACATGTGGGAAATACCACTTTTACAATGTGTAAGTTTGTTCTCTAATGAGCATGTTGATAATTGTTACTTGCTCTTCATTTGTGTTCATCATTCTTCCTCAAATGAGGTGTGTTGTGTGGTGATGAACACTGCAAATGTGTGTCAAAAACTGAGGCCCTTACATTCCTCCCCCCTTAAAAGAATCTCGTCCCGAGATTATAAGGTGAAAATGAGAGAGAGGATGGTGGAAAATTACCGGATATGCGACGTGAAAAAGTCGGGGTAGTTAGTGCGAAGGAATTCTTCGCTCTCCCATTTCGCTTCTTCCATGGAGTGATTATTCCATAGAACCTTGTAGAACCACAACGTACGGTTGCGTGTGGTTCGGGCCTTTTCATCAATAATCTGCACCGGTTCCTCCCGATAGGTGAGATCCGGTTGCAGTTCTTCAATGTCTTCCAGCTGAACGGTAGTTGATAGCTTGAGACACTTCCTCAGCTGGGAAATGTGGAAGACGTCGTGCACACCGGAAAGTGCTTCTGGTAATTTCAGCCGGTATGCCACCGATCCACATCTTTCGGTAATCTGGAATGGACCGATGAAGCGGGGTGCTAACTTTCCCCTCACCCCAAATCTGTTTACGCCCTTCATTGGAGACACCCGTAGATATACGTGATCCCCAACTTCGAATTGTAATGGGCGCCTTCTCCGGTCCGCATACTGTTTCTGACGGGATTGAGCGGCTTTTAGGTTCGCTTGAATTAGTCGAACCTTTTCTTCCGCGTTGTTGACAAGGTCAATCCCGAAGGTAACCCTTTCGCCAGACTCACACCAGTTCAATGGTGTGCGGCATTTTCTCCCGTATAGCGCCTCGTAGGGCACCATCTTGATGCTGGCTTGGTACCCATTGTTGTACGAGAACTCGGCTAACGGCAAGTGATCATCCCAATTCTTGCCGTGGTCAATAGCGCAAGCTCGTAGCATGTCTTCTAGAATCTGATTTACCCGCTCGGTTTGTCCATCCGTCTGCGGGTGGTAGGCTGAACTACGGATCAGCTTCGTCCCCAAGGCAGCGTGTAGCTGCTCCCAAAGATGGGACACAAATAACGTGCCCCAGTCCGATATGATGATACGGGGTACGCCGTATAAGCATAGGATCCGTGAGATGTACAGTTCAGCGTACTTCTTGGTGTTGTAGTTGGTGTTGACCGGGACGAAATGGGCAACTTTGGTGAGCCGATCGACGATCACCCACACAGAATCATGTTTCTGTAAGGTGGTGGGTAAACCGACGACGAAATCCATGCTCACGTCCTCCCACTTCCAGGCAGGAATGCCCAGTGGTTGCAGCAGTCCCGGTTTCCGCATATGATCTGCCTTCACCCTTCGACATGTATCACACTAGGACACGTATTTTGCAACCTCGCGCTTCATCCGTGTCCACCAAAACTTTCTTCTGAGTTCTTGATACATTTTGTTGCTGCCGGGGTGAATAGAAAACTTTGATAAGTGAGCCTCATCAAAGATTTTCTTCCGTAATTCCGGTTTACGGGGTACGACGATCCGGTCCTTGAACCACAGAACGCCGTCTCCGTCCTTCCGGAAACATTTCAACTCCCCACTGCCTACACGTCTCCGCAAATGTGACATGCCCTTGTCATTCTCCTGGGCTGCCGCTATCTCTTCACGGATGGTGGGGATCAAAGCTAGGTTGTAGAGAGCTCCGTGTGGAATCACATGGAGTGGTGGTTCGCTCTCTTCCAACGGTGTGATGGTCAGATTATTGACGTGTGACTTGCGGCTCAGCGCATCTGCCACTACGTTTGCTTTGCCTGGATGATAATGGATCTCTATTTCGTAATCCTTTATCAGTTCTAACCATCTTCGTTGCCTCATGTTCAGCTCCTTCTGAGTGAATATGTACTTGAGGCTTTTGTGGTCGGTATATAAATGTACGAGGTTACCGAGTAGGTAGTGCCTCCACATCTTCAGTGCAAGTACCACGGCAGCGAGCTCCAAGTCGTGAGTTGGATAATTTTGCTCATGGTTTCTAAGCTGCCGTGATCCATACGCGACCACTCTTCGGTCTTGCATCAGCACACGCCCGAGCCCAATGCCGGATGCATCACAGTACACATCGAATGGTTTTGTTGTGTCTGGCTGCGCCAAAACCGGTGCTGATGTCAGGTGCTTGACTAAAGTCTTGAATGCTGCTTCACATGTTGGACTCCAAACATATTTGGTAGCCTTCTTCAGCAGCTCCGTCATTGGCTTGGCAATCTTCGAGAAGTTCAGGATGAACCTCCGATAATATCTTGCGAGTCCGAGGAAACTCCGTACCTCGTGAACAGTTTGCGGGGATTTCCAATTCAGCACTTGAGTGATCTTGCTCGGGTCCACAGCGATACCTTCCGCTGAGATGATATGCCCGAGGAAAGGCACTTGCGATATCCAAAACTCGCATTTGCTGAATTTTGCGTATAACTTGTGATCCCGCA
The DNA here is from genome assembly GCA_030760725.1 of Neostapfia colusana. Taxonomy (NCBI): domain Eukaryota; kingdom Viridiplantae; phylum Streptophyta; class Magnoliopsida; order Poales; family Poaceae; genus Neostapfia; species Neostapfia colusana. The sequence continues at coordinate 78,311,251 of JASWHV010000007.1, read as the reverse complement.
GCCGTTGCAAGACTATACGCAGATGTTTCTTGTGATCTTCCTCTGACTTGGAATATACCAGGATGTCGTCGATGAAGACCACGACAAACTTGTCCAGCTCCGGCATGAATACCGAGTTCATTAAGTACATGAAGTGAGCTGGAGCGTTGGTGAGGCCGAAGGACATGACCAGGTACTCATAAAGTCCGTACCTCGTCGAGAAAGCCGTCTTCGGAATGTCCTCAGCCCTCATCTTAATCTGATGGTACCCGGATCTTAAGTCCATCTTGGAAAAGATCTTTGCTTCGACCAACTGATCAAACAACATGTCGATCCGTGGCAACGGGTACTTGTTCTTGATGGTTACGGCATTTAATGGACGGTAGTCCACGCAAAGCCGCAATGTCTCATCCTTCTTCTTGACAAATAATGCCGAACAGCCCCATGGGGAGGAGCTCGGCCTAATAAAACCCTTCTCCAGAAGGTCCGTGAGCTGAGTCTTCAGTTCAGCCAACTCCTTGGGAGCCATCTTGTACGGCCTTCGGGATATTGTCATGGTTCCCGGTGCAAGTTCAATTTTGAACTCTACCTCTCTATCGGGTGGCATCCCCGGCAAATCGTCCGGGAATACATTAGGGAACTCTCGGACCACTGGAATGTCTTCCAATCTGATGGTTGTGGCTTGATAGACACTTGGAAGTTTTATTTCTGAACTGTCCAGAAATAATGAGTGAGAACCGTGCACTTCTGAGTTTAAGTGCACGACTCGAAGGACGGTGTCTAAAACAGCGCCGTGGTGGGTTAACCACGACATCCCTAGGATGACATCGACCTTCCGTCCCTCTAAGATAATGAGAGACGTGGGGTACACTCTACCCGCTAAGCATAATGGTGCTTTGGAGACCATTATGCTTGCTGAAATCTTCCCACCTGGTGAACAGATCACATAAGGACTATCGGTGGGTAGTATTGGCAAACTGTGTTTAGCAATGAAAGCTTGGCTAATAAAATTATGCGTGGCGCCTGAATCAAACAGTACTATAGCTGGATGCTGGTGGAGTTGGAACATACCCGCAAGGATTGGCTCGCCCTCCAGCACGTCCTCAATGGCAAGCTGGTGGACAGTGCCAGGCCTAGGGTTTGCCCGCCGCGCATTTGTAGGGTTCCGGGGTTGATTCCTCCCCGGAAACTGTGGTGCCACTCCGCCGCCTTGCCTCTCCGGGCAACTGCTCGCGAAGTGTCCTGGACGACCACACATGTAACATGTGGCCGCTGCTGGTGGAGTACTCGGTGGACGAAAGCCCGGCATGCGTTGCTGTGGTGCAAACGCACGCGGCATCGCCCGCTGCTGTTGTTGTTGTTGCGGTGGTACTGGCAGTGCCGGCTGGAATGCTGGTGAAGAGTACGGCCGACTGCGGAACGGCATCGACCGCTGTGGTGGCTGCCAGCGTGGACCTGATGGTGGGCGATTCACCATCCGAAACTTCTGAGAAGGACCGCCTCCTTCTCCGCTGCTCTGCGGCGCGCTTCGCTTTCGCTCTGCCGCCGCCAACTCCTTGCCGGAGTCCTCCTGAACAATCGCAGCATCAATGATGTCGTTGAGGCTGCCGCGATTGAACATCGCCAACTTGTCCTTCAGGAGCGGGTTAAGCCCCTGGTAAAAATGGTCTCGCCGCTTCTCGTCTGTATCCGCGTGATACGACGCGTAGAGCGCGAGATCGTTGAAAGCTCTGGAGTATTCCAGCGCGTTCCGGCTCCCTTGTTGCAGGTGTAGGAACTCCTGCGTCTTCCTCTTCATCAGACCTGGCGGTATATGATAGGCCCTGAAGGCCGTCCGGAACTCCGCCCAGGTCATCACTCGGTTGGTGGGCTGTGAAGCACAGAAGTTGGCCCACCACGCTCTCGCGGATCCTTGGAGCTGCTGGACCGCGAACTGAGTCTTGCGCTGCTCGTTGATCTGGAGCAGCCCGAACTTCATTTCTATGGCGCGGAGCCATTTGTCCGCGTCAAGTGGTTCATCCGCCCTTGAGAATACCGGGGGATGAGTTGCCAGGAAGTCGGAGTAGGAGCTCTGTTGGTACTCCTCATGATCCTGACGTCTCTCTGGGCGAGACGTATTCGCAATTAAAGTTTGCAGCAGCTCTGTGAGCTGCTGATGCGAGCCCGCCATTGCCGCGACAATGTCAGCCAATGTAACCATCGGCAGTGGCGGTGGCGGTGTTTGCTGTTGCTGTTGCTGTTGCTGCTGTTGCTGTTGTTGTCCCGAGGAGTCCTCGGGAGGTGGTTGGGAGGTTTCTCCCCCTTGACTGGTACCCCCAACGTCAGGGTTGGCACGAGTACGCGTCATTCTGAAATTCAAAACAGCAGCGATTAGCACATGTCTTACTTAAAATTCCACAAGCAACAGTAGGTATTGAAGTGACACATGATTAATTTGCACAACATTCACATATATTGATAAAGCATAAACTTTATACAAGATACAATATTCTCGGATCTCCGAGAAGTCGTGCTCATGTCGTCACTACCTATACATATGCTACTGTCTACACGACATGTAACCGATTACAAAAGTTGGGTTACGCTACCCTAGCTGCCCTACTTGGCAACCGTAACCCCCTACTCGGAGTAGAACTCGACCTCCTGTGGGTCGTCCTCCTCCGGTACCTCTGCTGGTGGCTCGGGGTCTACCACCTCTTCTCCCATTCCGGGTTCTCCCATGGCTGGAAGACCCAAGACTACCGGTACGCCTAACACCGGGGGCACGAGGTCCTGCAAAGCATGCACCTCGTCCATAGCCTGGTTGTAGTCCTCTTCCCAGCCTTGTCCTTCCTCAATAGCGTCGTCCCGCTCTTGAGCAAGGTCCTCATTCTGCTGGGTTAGGGTCTGCACCAGCTCTTGCAACGCCGCGATGTCAACACGGCTCTTCTTCTTTGCCTTCTTCAGACGACGCAACTGATTGTGTTGTTCATTCAGTCGCTTGATCGTCGGAAGGAGCACATTGCGGAGTGCGCTGTGAGCACTCTCGAAATGATCTCCACGGTTTGTGCTCTCCTTGAGCTTGGTAGCGAGATGCTCCGTATGAACAGCTTGGCTGTCCATCACTGCGTTTCCCGCCCTCATTTGGAGGCTGAGATTTGCCTCCGCGGGGTTGTACCTTGGGCAACTCGGGTCTGTTGCCTCCAGGTACCTCTCTTCCCACACATGCTGAGCTCGTCCCTCCACCGGAACGAGTGTGTATGGAGTGCCCTCCATAGCCTGCACGTGTAGTTGGCAGAAACGTGACATAGTGTCACGGGCTGCCACTTGCCACATCCCTTCCGGTTGTCTTCCTCTCACCGTGACTGTGAATGGCACCCAACCGGGCGGCGTAGGTCCTGCAGGAACCTCGACATGGATCGTCCACGTCTTGTTCCCCTCTTCGCCTTCTTCCTTGGCGATGTATTGCGGCATCTGGTTGTACCCGAAATATTGGAGCATTTGCCACAATGCTTCCGGGTAGCCGCTACGGTCAGAACAGTGGGAAGCCACCCACCCGTTCTCCAACTGTTTATCTGCTGCCATCTGTAAAAATATATTTGAGAATTGTCAAATATTTATTAAAACAGTAAACCCCTGAGTTATAACATAAAACATGTCATTGAACCCATAAAACTTGGAAACATAGTTCAAATTTTAAACAAATTTGACTGCTGATCTGCTGTTCCCATGACAGCCCTGACCAGTTTCCATATCAACCTGATTTAGGCCATGTTAAAGGCAAAACCAATTCTGGAGCTCAACATAAAAGTTAAAGTTAACTTCAATAGTTTTCCAGAAAGTATTTGGTTGGCCTAAGATCTTTCTTGGTTCAAAAGTTATGAGATGTCAAAGTTAACAGAATTTCTGGAATCAATTGGACAGCACCTCCCTGCTTTAGGTACTGAATTGATCCAAGAATCCCAGTTAATTCTGTTCCCAATCTGACAAAACTTTCTGTTACAAAGTCGTAACCCATCTCATAATCTTTCCAGAAGTACCTCATTTCCTATTTTTGGATTTTTAAGCAGGAAGTTATGCTTAATTTACAGAGAGTTTACAGAGAGTCTTTGCTCTGTCCTGTTTTCTGGACAGTTTCAACTCTACTGCATTTTTCGAGTGGTTAAGGGATGAAACACCTCTGGACCTCAACAGAAAAGTTGTAAAGCTCTTCCAAAGCTTTCCAGAAATGTATCATACGACCCCAATCTCGAAAGAACTCAACCTCTAGCCTCTGATTAACTTCAGCCGTGATTCAGCTGAAAACAGAGTGCTCTGTCCTTAACAACCTATAAGTTGAAAGCTTGTTAACTTTGAATATCCTGTTCAAGGGAAGGAGTTACATCAAGTTTTACTACTTTGGATTAAAACCTTCCAGTTTTTACAATGAAATTGTTTATTTATGTGGGTGTGACGTCGATGCGTCACCAGATTATGTCGGTACTACGTCCTCACAAAGGAAAAACCTATACCGGGCTTAGCCGGCTTCGTTAGTTCAGTGGCACTACTCGTCACTCGCACACAGATGCTACACGTCTACCGTTTCGTTGTCAGGCTACCTGCAGAAACTCAATCAATCGTCAGACTCGGCTGCACACCGAGCCCAGAATCCATATAGTTGGTACACCCGGCCGTCATCACTCGCCCGGATGTTCTCAAGCCAAACACGCCTTGAGTTACGTGTTCACGTTTCAGACCACGTGACGGTGTCTCCCATGTTGCACCACGCACGCCAGGGACAGACGTTGCTCGAATACCCCAAACAACATGAAGAGTCGTAGAGGATACTAAAGCGGGTCGGGTTACCTGCCACCCGTGAGGCTCCACCCTTCAGCTTGTGCGCACTGGTGGACAGCGCTTACGTGCACCCCCCAGGACATAAACGTCCCGAGATGCACGATTTTCCGACATAACAAATAGGTTAATATGCCACTTTCTATATACTAATAACATCCTTATACGGGCTACTAACTCGTTCCTCACTGGATTTTTGGAAAAGAAGACCTTTGTACTGTGTTAAACCTCAAGCGAGCTCTGATACCACGCTGACACGACCCCATTTGGTCCTGTCGAGCCAGGATCACGTTGAGGGATGCTGCGTTGCACATCACCGTATAACACACGTCAAAGGTACAAAGAGGAAGCGGAAGTTTATTACATAAACAGTTTTATGAACATGTTTACATCAAAATACGTTTAGTCCACACTCACGGGCGTAGACTACGCATCAAGTCACGTTCAGCCCTCGAACGTGTCCTTGCTTGCACACACACGCACACTAACTCTGCGGCGTGCACGACTCCCACTCGACGGGGTTCCCCTCCTGGGGTTCCGTCTCCTCTTCGGGAGTCCCTTCCTCATAGAACCCTGCAAAAGCTTCAAACACAAGCAGTGAGCATGAAGGCTCAGCAAGTCTGACCCGTCTCACCTAAACATGGAACTTCTACATGAGGGTGATGGGTTACATGAGGTAAAAATCATTTGCAAGGACTCGCCTAATTAGTAGAACTTTACTTTCAAGTTTTAGCAGCAGGTTGTGGAGAACCTTACGCTAAGGCACATGAGAGAGCCGCAATCAAACAAGAAACGCATTTCTCTCATGTACTTTTCCCAAAGTTGAAAAGAACTTTAGTTAGCTCTAGACTACAGCATATCATTAACAATCAATGTCCATCTTTCAATCAGCAGCATTTTAACATGTGTCTAGCCTGTTCTTTCTACGTCACGGTACAGTGAACAAGTGGTACTCACTGACCGCGAGGGACGGCGATTATAATCGATTTACACCTGCAGGGTTACCTGAACAACCCGTCACGTACGCCCATACTCGATGTTGCCTACAACAACCATCACGGACGCCGTACGCAACTACCTTTCACTCTTCAGCCAAATATTGAACCGGTCCCATCGTCCCGAGCAAGAGGTCCCTGCACGCGCATCTCTGTGCCTCCAGCCGATTTACACCTCGAGCTCTCAACCTACCCTCTGAACGACGGGCAATGCCTCAATACCCAGCTACCCGAGTTACATCAGTTTCCCGGTTCCCATATAGCCGGTAGGTCTTCGGTACTGTTCTAGCTTGTTCAACAGGCCCGCACACGGCTCGGTCCTCAATCGACACAAGCGGAGCTACAGCACACAGGCCCCAAAGTCCTGCTGCCCTTACTCTCCGCTCGGTCTCATTTTCTTGCCATGTGTATCATGTGCTATCTCTACCCGAGCAATGTGCCTCTAACCTATTCTCGCGAGTAGTTCCAACTACTCGACTTGTACCGAATCCTACTCTATCCTAGCAATGCATTAGCTAACGGGGTTTGCAATCCTAAACCCAACCCATGGTTCTCTTGGCTATGCAGTGGGGCTTCTAATCAAGACTCTAATGCACAGAATAAAGGAAACAAGTATGTGCTCAAAACAATAAAAATTTGTAAAAAGGTTAATGCAAACCGGAGCTTGCCTTGCTGCTCTTGGTCGTAGGCTAGCTGTTCCTCCGGAGTAACGAAGTCTAGGACTTCGGGTTCCTCCTGGACCATAGCGACTACATGATATAAGAAACACATGTATCAATTTAAATGCATTTGTATTAACTTTGAAGTTGTGAAGTCTATAACCCTTGCTAGACAGACCTAATGACTGTGAAACTTTTACTATGGCTTGGTTACGACCTAAACAGAGACTTAGTCAAGCTTTAGTTGCAGCAAAGCTCATTTGAGCCCTCCACAATTAATTATGTCCTTGACCTTAATTGGAACTCTTAGGGTGTTCTAGGAATTTTCATGAAACAAACTATGACTTTCTGAAAACTAGATTTTCAGAGGGTTCTAATGGATTTGGTCTCACTTAATTTGGAAGTCCCTAACTAAATATATGAGCTAAACAATTTCATAGGAAATTCTGAAAATGTTTCTGAACATTTTCTATTTTCTCTGGAACAGTTTCACTAATCACACCATTAGGTGGATCAGATGAGCTCAAATGGATCTGCAATTTTTATGGTAGTTCAGGGATATTTTGGTGAACATACCAGCAAAATTTCAGGATTTTCCTCCACAGGATTCTCCAATTAAAATTCCTAACAGTTTAAATTTTAAGGAATTAATTCTGGAAAATTAAGGGTTTTCATGAAGTGAAACTTGATTTTCTGGAAAGTACTCAGAGAGCTGAATCCAGCAAAATTTGTTTCACTCAATTTGGAGCTTTCTAGCCAAAGGTATGAGGATTTGAAGTTTGAAGGAAATCTGAAAATCGGGGAAAAGTTTAAACTCGGCCATGGGCCCAGGGGACACGCGTCGCACGCCTAGGCGATGGCACATTGCGGCCCACAAGGATTTTGCCGCCAGCACACCCGATCCCGGCCGCAGCCAGATCCCGATTCAAAATATCTCCCGCTGACAGCTGGGGTCCACCCCCTTCTTCAACCTCGCGACACCCGCGCCCCGCCGCCGAGGGATCTCGCCGGAGAGCTCGCCGCCGGCTGCTGTACAGCTCCAAACTTCTCGATTCTGGCCGCACCTGCCTACTTTTACTTGGGGAACAGGATCCAAGGGTCAGCTGCTCAAGACAACGGGCGGAGCATGGTCGGCGACGAGCCGCCACCTCAGAACGACTTCGGCCATGTCGGCTGACTACCCTAGCACCTCAGCTACTTGGGAAACCGGTCGGGGAGCATCAGTGGACCTTAGAGAAGGTCGACATGAGCTCGAGGCAGCTCGGGGAAGGCCCGAAATAGGTCCTCACCGTGCGCCCGATGCCGCCCGTTCGTTCCACCATTAGTAGACCTCAAATTACGCCGGGCACAGAGGTTCTCCGGCCCAGAGTTGTGAAGGCAACTTGTGCGTTACCGTGTCTAGCTCGTGTGAGAGCGGCCTGAGGCCCTCTAATCCTTTCTAGAGCACGAATTAAACAGAATCGTACCCGAAGGTCGTTCTGCACACAGAAAGGGGAAAAGTGGAAATTCGCCGCCGGTGAGCAACCACTCGAGCTGTGGCTCGGGGATGAGCAGCACCGGTCACCTGCGCGTCCAAGGGTGCCTTGGCTCGGGCGTGACAATGCCCTGGTTGGGCTGTCCACGAGAGCCCGAGGTGCGGCGGTTCCAAGTTCCGAGTTTGATCTTTCGGCACAGCCGATATCAATCGGTTTCAACCGAATTCTAGCAACGGGGAGGACGGAGGAAGGTCTCTAGTACCTTGCTGGGGCTCTGGAGTGGAAGGAGGGAGCTGCGATCGGCGTTCTCCGATCAAGTCCAAGCTGTGGAAGTTTTCGGCCGGCGCTGAGTTCTTGCGGGGAAGAACGGTGGTGCCTCGGCCGAGGAGGGGGCAGGCGCCTTAAGAAGGCTCTGCACCGCCTTGCGCCCGCGCGTGGGCAAGCAGCTGCTGGCGCGGCGGCTGCCCTCGGTGGCGATCACCGCTGCGGCTCGGCGACCCGAGTGAAAAAGTCTCAGTCGGTTTGATCTGAGCAGTGGCTGACATGTGGGTCCCACCTCCAGTTTTAACCTCTGAAATTTACTCCTAATCACTGTTGTAAACAGTGAACCCCATACTACCCTTGGCAATTCAAATTATTCACCCATGAGCCATTTGAATTGATCAAAGTTCAAATGGGGTTTGGTTTGAATGGATTTCAGCACAAGTTCAGTTTGAAATTCAAATAAAGTTTGAATTTTTCCCACTTAGCTCATGTCAAGATCAACTCCAAATGGAGTGAAAATTGGTGTGTGAGCTCACAAAAATGTGCTGAGTAAGAATATGCCTTCCACTTTTAAATTCATGGGATAAAAACACTTTGAATTTGAATAAGGTTTCAAACTGCCCTCTTCCTAACTATACCCAAACTGACCTCAAAAAGGTTTTGAATTTGGGTGAAACTTGGCATGGACATCCTTAGTAAAGTGTAGGAGTTTTCATATGTCCAGCCCATCTATATCACGTGTGAGAAATACCACTTTTGCAATGTGTAAGTTTGTTCTCTAATGAGCATGTTGATAATTGTTACTTGCTCTTCATTTGTGTTCATCATTCTTCCTCAAATGAGGTGTGTGGTGTGGTGATGAACACTGCAAATGTGTGTCAAAAACTGAGGCCCTTACATGGCAGAGGCGAGGCAGTCGGGCACCGACGTCGGCAGTGGCTGGCGTGCGCTCTCGGCTGAGGGAGAAAAATCAACTGAGGATGCTTCTGTGTTAAGGCTGCTGACAAGTGGGGCCTCCCCTCTAATTCTTTTTCAAATTTTTCATTTCTGTTTGCACTAAAAATATCCAAGCTACTCACAATTGAATGTGTGACTTAAGCACCAAGTCACAGTTTGAATTTGGTTTCCTAAGTTTTAAATTGGTTTGGCTAAATTTGCTTCACATTTGAACTGAAATTCAAATTCAGTTTTTGAATAAATGCAAATTTAGCTCCCGACAAGATGAAGTCCAATGGGGATGAAAATTGGTGGGCTAACTCAGAAAAATGTGCTGAGTTTGAATATGAAGTCAACTTTTGAATTCAAGTGATGAAAGTTGCTGCAATTTGAATTTGTATTCAAACTGGCCCCTTTTTGAATTGTCTCCAAAAGTGCCTCAAAAAGTGTTGGATTTGCATGAAATTTTGCCTGAGCCTTCCTAAGAATAATAAGGTCTAAGGGTGAGCTCAACCTTTCATGTTCATGTGTAGCAATCCCACTTTTTGGAAGTTAGGACTTTCCCCTCTAAGCACCCTTTTGATGGTGGTTACTTGCTCTTCACAAGTGTTCACAAGATATCCACAAGATGAGCTGTGGTGTGATGAACAAATTTCTGCGAGTCACTTTCTTGGGCTTTTACATCCCTCCCCCCCCCTTAAAAGAATCTCGTCCCGAGATTATAAAAGAAGAGGCAGCGATGTACTAAAAACTCACCCGTGCTTGGATGTCATGAACTCCGGGTAGTTTGAGCGAAAGAATTCCTCGCTCTCCCACATCGCTGCTTCGGCGGTGTGGTTGCTCTAGAGTATCATGTAGATGGGAATTTTGATTGCTCTTGTGATGAAGTCGAGTCATTCCCTACTGAGATAGAATTTTGATTAACTCAAAATTTTGTTTCGTGCAGTATGGTACGCACACATTCTCAAATGGAGATTGGAGGTTCAAGTCGAGGTGGGAATGACTCGACTTCATCACAAGAGCCATCATCAACCGGATAGGAGGAGATTATGGCGAAGATGAATGAAACTCTCAATACTCTAGTTCAGCAAGGAATAAATAGAGAAGCTCAACATCACATGCCAACCCCGAGCACTTATCTGGATTTCTTGGCATCACAACCGCCGGTATTCTCCGAAGTGGCTGACCATTGTGAAGCAAATCACTTGTTACGTGTCATTGAGTCCAAGTTTGGTTTGATTCAATGTGATGAATTCCAGAAGACTCTATTTGCCGCTCAGCAGCTTCACGGCTTTGCTGGAGCATGGTGGGCAGAATACCTTGCTATCCAACCAGCAGGGCATCATGTTACATGGGTGGAGTTCCAGGATGCATTTCATGCTCGTTTCGTTCCTGCGGGCGTAATGCAAACAAGTCTGGATGAATTCTGGAATCCAAAGCAAGGGGAAATGGGTGTTATTGAGTATGCGAAGGAATTTAATCGCCTAGCTCAATATGTTCCTGATTATGTGAAATCACCAGCCATGAAGGGTTATCATTTTTATTGAGGGCTAACTGCTAGGCTGTGATGTGAGTTGGCTCAAGTTAGCCAAGAAAATTTTGATGAGTTTGTGAGCTGTGCTATCACTCAGGAATATTATTCCAATCTGTACCTTAAAGAAAAGAGGGAGAGGGACTCATCACAGGATGAATGCAATTATCTGCCTCAGAAGTATCGGTTGGTAATCTGTTCACCTTCCGGTCGAGAGGTTCCACAAAAGGTGCAATCATTCTGGGAGTATGATGAATCTTAGTACTCCACAGAGGTTTTATTTATCTCCACCGCAGCAGCAACTTATTTCTCATGTACCTCAATATCAACAAGGTGCACCAGAATGTTATTTTCCTCATGATGTTGAAGATGATCATGGTAATTTCTCAGCTCAACCGAGTGGTATCCCACTTCAAATTGACAATGACCACATCGTCAATGAAGCAACGGAACCGAGCAGCAACCTGATGTCTGCGGATCCAGTTCCAAAGAATGATATTGGACAGCAAAGAAAAGCCATGTCCAAAGTGGGAACGGTTAATTATGTGTCCGTCGATGATCTGCCAAAGGGAGGACCTGTTCTTGCAGGCAGGTTCACCTTAAGTGACAAGACGGTTGCCATTCTATTCGACTCTGGTGCAACACATAACTACATTAGCAAGACGACTGTGATCCGGGATCAGATCTCCACAATTATCACAAAAGTATCTTACCTTATTCATTCGCCAGGTGGAGACATATCGACTAATGAAGTCGTTTCTAGAGCACCACTTTGTTTGAGTGGAAAAATTTATCCTACCACCCTCATTATTCTCGAAGATCAAGGAATTGATGCCATATTGGGGATATCATGGTTAACTTTCCATAGGGCTGTTCTGGATATCGAGAACAGGAGTGTTCATTTGGACTCTCCACTTCACGAGCGTCATACATTGCATGTCGGCAAAGTTGTTTTCAAAGACCCATAAGTATGTAATACCGAAGCTTGCAGGTTAGAAGACATTCCGGTAGTCCGTGAATATCCGGACGTGTTTCCCGAAGATCTTCCAGGCTTACCACCGGAGCGTGTGGTGAAATTTAAAATAGAGTTGATACCGGGAACCACGCCGATCTCTCGGAGACCATACAAAATGGCTCCGAATGAATTAGCTGAACTGAAGGAGCAACTCAAAGATCTGATGGACAAGGGGTTTATTCGTCCAAGTTCATCACCATGGGGTTAATCGGCTTTATTTGTGAAGAAGGATGAAACACTGAGGCTATGCGTCGATTATCGCCCGTTAAATGCTGTGATGATAAAGAACAAGTATCCACTACCAAGAATTGATATTCTCTTTGATCAGCTAGTGTGGCTAAAGTCTTCTCCAAAATGGACTTAAGGTCGGAATATCATCAAATCAAGATTCGAGCGGAGGATATCCCGAAAACAGCATTATCGACAAGATATGGACTCTATGAGTATCTTGTCATGTCATTTAGATTGACCAATGCTCCGGCTCACTTTACGTATCTTATGAACTCGGTGTTCATGCCGGAGTTAGATCAGTTCGTCATGGTATTCATCGACGATATCTTGGTCTATTCCAAATCGGAAGAGGAACACGTTAAACATTTGCATATTGTGCTCCAACGACTGAGAGATCACAAGCTCTATGCAAAGTTTAGTAAATGTGAATTCTGGATCAAACAAGTGCCGTTTGTTGGACATATTATTTCAGCGGACAGCATCGCTGTTGATCCAAGCAAGATTGAACAAGAGCTGAAATGGAAGTCTCCAACATCAGTCCATGAAGTTTGTACCTTCTTAGGTTTGGCGGAATATTATCGGAGGTTCATCCCGGGCTTCTCAAAAATCTCTACACCTATGACGGAGCTACTGTAAAAGGGCATCAAATATGATTGGAGCAAGACATGTGAGGAAGCTTTTCAAGTGTTGGTGAAACACCTCACAACAGCCCCGGTTTTAGCTCAACCGGATACAACCAAGCCCTTTGATGTTTACTGTGATGCGTCCGGCATCGAACATGGTTGTGTACTCATGCAAGGAGGACATGTGGTCGCATATGGATCATGGCAATTACGGAATAATGAACAACATTATCCAACTCATGATCTCGATCTTGCTGCCGTGGTGCTAGCCTTGTGTGAGGGCCCGGACCCGCTCACGGGGCCGTGCCGCTCGCCCGGGAATCGCATTGGGTGGTGCCGTGCGATGCGGCACCCAACAGCACACATAATAAAGTACCATATTACATAAATCAAGCGGAAGCTTACAAAGTGTGAATTTTACAAATACTTTTCAAAATAATCTACAGCGGAAGATTCATACCACTCACGTCTCATATCTATGCAAAACAACAGAGAAGATCTACAGCCCGCGGACCCTTCTCACTAGCAACACAATCACAATAGCAGCGGCAGGGGTTTCCCTGAGTTCACCACTCGGAGAGTTCAGAGTCTCATTGGACACCCATACATATCAGCGTAGCGTTATTACCTGCAAAACAACTGATGCAGTATCCGTGAGCACGAAGCTCAACAAGGCTTAACCGTCACCCTAGTCATGAAACTCTACATGCTGAAACTAGAGGGCTGAATATAGAAGTTTGCACAAAGTATGAACTTGAGCTAAAAGAGAGCCCTTACTTCAAGTTTTAAGCAACTTTTATAGCCCTCGCACAATTTACATCGAGAATCCACAATCAAACACGAAACGTTTCATCTCGATGTCACTTGCCTGAGGTGAAGTAACTTAGTGAGCTACCCTAGACCCATACAGACCTTGCGCCATCAACATTAAGACTCCACAATCAAACAAGAAATGCTTTGCCTCGACGCTACTAGCCCAAGGTGGAAAATAAATTTATTCCTCATCTCCATTATGAGGATTACTCACGAAGCAGATTAAATTTTTCCCAGTTTATTACTACGTCACGGCTCATTGTACAAGTATGCTCACTACCGCGAGCGACTGTAATTGCAATCAAAAACACCTGGCTGACACGACACATACGCCCGTACTCGACGTTGCACACAGCAACCATCACTGACGTCGTACGTGGCAACCTTTCACATGACACCCAAATGTTGAACCGGTCCAACCGAATGGGATTAAGTATCACTACGGCAAACCCTCGTAGAGCCAACTTCTCTATCCTTTCAGTATCTGCATCAGACGGTGGGGTATGCCTCGACACCCAGGTTAACATGTTACATCGGTTTTCTGGGTCCCATATTGCCAGTATGCATCCGGTAAACAACTCAAACTTGTCTCACAGGACCTCACACGAGAACGGGCCTTAATCGACTCAGACATCGACTAGGTTCACAGGACCACGTCCTTGATCCTTCCATCCACTGCCCGGTCTCCATTTCCAACTATGAGGATCAATTTCCAACTCTTCCGATTGATCCCCCCTTGATCCCGGTTCACGAGTACGGAAATGCCTACTCGAGTTATGCCTCTTTTAATCCACTTTTGTTAACTTGAGATAAGCAGTTATAATCAATTGATAACCTACTCTACATTAGACTCCTGGGTTTTGTAGGTCATGCATTTGGAGTTTCATACCATCTAGACGTAATACAATAAACAAAATGCTAGACAATATAAAGTGAATACAAATAAAAACTTGTAAGTTTTGATGCAAACCGGGGCTTGCCTTGGTTTTGCAGGGGACTTATTAGGTTCAGTTATTGAATACCACTTGAAGCTTGATCACTCGCTTTTCTCCTTCATTGATCTCCACTCCGATGATTTCAAATTCTTCACGTAGATGCTACACGTTATGAATATGCATTTGAATTCAACTGTAAAGATTGTTCTAACAAGTTCTAATGACAAGTTTAAAAACAGGGACTCTGTTTAAGAATTTAAAATGACACTGGTGCTAAGTCTTGGTTTGGCTTAATCATTATGATTAAGTGCTAAGTATTCCCCCACTCATGTTTTGAACACCTAAGGAGGTTAAAAAGAATAAGGGTGATCCAGAGCTCCAATGGAGCTGACAATTTTCATGTGAGTTCACTATCACAAGAAAGTCATCTGGACCAAAAATTAGCACTTTTCATTGAGTGGTTTGTTCAGAATAATTCTCTAAGTAATTAAGCAAAAAGAATTAATTCTGATGTAACTCACATGTTCATTCCAAACTTAGTGAACTAAAATTTCAATTATAGTTCATGGGGCCTGCATGAATTTTCCTAGGATTTGTGGAGCTAAAAATTTCCCAGAACTGAATTTCCAAGTTTTGGAAATTCTCTGGAATTGTTTCTGTATTCATTTGAACACAGAAACTTGAAATCCGAATTATCCTAACTAAATCTACTCCAAATGAGATGAAATTTTTACAGGAGTTCGCTAACATCCTAAATAATATTCTGGCAAAATTTGAGGATTTTTGGATGAACCAAACTAGCTCTAAAATGCTTTTGCTGGAAGGATTTAAAGAATTTTCCAGAATTAAATAATGACTTTCATACAAATTGGGTTGCATATTTGGATAGAGTTATTTAATCAGAATCCAACCCAATTTTAATAACTAAATTTGGAGGTTCCTACACTAAGATATGACTTTAGCAATGATTGGTGAGAAACTGAAAATGATTCTTCTATTTTTCCAATTTTCAGAGACATAAGGAATTAACACCACATTTGGCAAATCAAATGAGGTCCAATACCTCTGAAATTCTTACTGGAGTTCAAGTATTTTTGGAACAATGTCCTGCCCAAATTTGGGAATTTTCCAATACACAGAACTCCTGGAAAATTTCCTACAAGATTTTCCTTATATAAATTAATGAGCCAAATCCAGGTATTTTCATATATATTGGGCTGCACCCCTGGATACTACTCTTTGAGAGGAATCCAACAATGTTTATTTGACAATTTTTGGACACTCCTACACAAAGTTGTGGCTCTCCAAAGTTTAAACTGAAAACTGAAATTCCTAAAATGTTTAAACGCCTGCTAGTGGGTCCCACCCGTCGGTCATCTCCTTCCTCGCGCCAAACAGAGGGCAGCGACGGCGACCTCCGGCGAGCGTCGCTGGAACGGCCTTCCCGGCCATCTCCCGACCCCCGGGCTCACCGTCACCCTTAATTGGTGGCGCTGAACCCATCTAGAGAGTCGCCGGCGGCCGTAGATCGCCGGAAAGTGGTGCGCGGCGGCGGCAGTGGCCGCTAGGGTTATGGTGAGGTTGGAAACCTTCTACACCGCCTCAAGACAGTCGGGAATTGATCGGAGAGCACCGTGGAGCTTGAGCATGCTGAAAATGGACGCCAAACCCCGTGAAAAGGCCGACAACATCGAGCTCCACGATGACCTGAGACGATTTCTCCATGGCGGCACGAAAAATGGCTATAACTCGGTCGACCCTAGATTGTTTCGCTCGGTTCTTCTTCGATGAGGGCCGCTAGGAAGCATAGGAGCTGTGTGCAAGCTCACCCGAGCTTTGGTGGACCGTGCAACCAGAATTTTGGCATAAACCGACCCTTACCCGCATGCACCATGTTTCGGGAACCTTGGAAATTCTCCCCACTCAGTTGATCGTTTGCTATAAGGGTTGCGGCTACACGATCTGGGGGCTATGGCGCACCTTTTTCGTGTAGAGAAGGGACGGTGAAGAGAGCCGTAGCTCGCTTTCCACGGTGACCGACTTTGGTTTCCGCCGGTGAGCTTCGGTTCTTCGCGCCAATCGTTGATTTGCGCGCGCCACAGGCTAGGAGCTTCGGCGTTGTTGGGCTAGTGTGGTAGAACTCACGTGGGCACTGCTTTTCTGTGCTGCCAGCGTGAGCAACCGAGGCTCGGCTGGGGCCGGCGATCGGAAAACGCAGAGCGCGACGGTGAGCTGCTGATTTTTCTTGCGTGAGGAAACACCGAGAGCGTGAGCGACTGAGGGAGGCAAACTTCCTTCGGTGTGCTCAGTGCGTAAGGATCAGGCCGAGCACAATTGTGAGCAGGAGTTGAAACATCGGGAGATGGCGCGAAGCAACTCGGTGTCGCCCGGGAGGAACTCCTCGGTGGAGTGAAAAACCGAGCACAAGACTTAGGGTGCAAGTCAAAGTAGCCCTATGACATGTGGGCCCCACTGTTCCCCTTATCCCCTCAAATTTTCTTCTCACAGATATCTCCTCAATTTGGCAAATGCTGGAAATCAAATTGTGGAGATTCCAAGCTGTATTGTGTTTGGATAATTTGGACAGGTTTCATCCAAATCTACATTTGAATTTGAATTCCTATGCAATTTAAATTCCATTCGAAGAATGGGTAGGAAACATTTCCAAAATTCATGAAACTTTGCCTACCCCCTAATTTGGACCTAAGAATTCAAATATGAAATCTGATCCTTGATTTGGCTGCTGCAAATGGGATTTTTAACACAACAGTTTGAAAATCATTGTGTTACTCTCATTTGAATTTTTGAGTTGAACGATTTGTTCCAAAATCTGACTTTAGCTTTCTCACACATATGGGAACTTCCCACCTTGGTTTTAGATCCCTCTTGGGTTCCAAGTCTTCAAATAAATATATGAACTTGTGTGAAAAAAGTTCTCATGTGTGTTATCACATGTGGAAAAAGTTTTAACAAGTCCCATTTTTCATACATATGAAACCAACTTTGTGCAAACAAGAGTTTCTTTGTATTCATATTTTGGGACCTTTATATTCCTCCCCCCTTAAAAGAATCTCGTCCCGAGATTATAAGGTAAAATTGAGAGCGAGGATGGTGGAAAATTATAGGATGTGCGACGTCAAAGTCGGGATAATTGGTGCGGAGAAATCCTTCGCTCTCCCCTGCCACTTCAACCTAGGAGTAACCACTCCCTAAAACATTATAGAACCACAACGTATGATCGCCTGTGGTTTGGCCCTTTATGTCGATGATCTGAACCAGTCCCTCCTGATGTGTGAGACCTGATTTCAGTTCCCCGATATTCCCCAGCTGAATGGTAGTTGAACACTTGAGGCACTTCCTCAGCTGAGAAATGTGAAAGATGTCGTACGCACCGGTGAATATCGCTGGTAATTCCAGCCGGTATGCAATGGATCCACAATTTTTCATAACCTGGGATGGACCGATGAATCGGGATGAATAGAAACTTTGACAAGTGAGCCTCGTCAATTTTTTTTCTTCTTCAACTCCGGGTTACGGGGTACCACGATTCTGTTCTTAAACCGCAGGATGCCGTCTCCGTCTTTCTAGAAATATTTCAGTTCCCCACTGTCTATACATCTCCGCAAATATGGCATGCCCTTGTCATGTTTCTGGGCTGCCACCCTTTCTTCACGGATGGTGGGGATAAAAGCTAAATTGTAGAGAGCTCTAGGGAGAACCATACGTAATGGTGGCTCGCTCTCTTCCAACGGGGTGATGATTAGATTATGAACATGTGACTTGCGACTCAGCGCATTCGCCACCACGTTAGTCTCGCCGGGGTGATAATGGACCTCTATTTCGTAATCCTTTATCAACTCCAACCATCTTTGCTGCCTCATATTCCACTCCTTCTTAGTGAATATGTACTTGAGGCTCTTGTGGTCGGTATATAAATGCACGAGGTTACCTTGTAGGTAATGCCTCCACATCTTGAAAGCAAGTACCACGGCAGCGAGTTCTAGGTCATGAGTCAAATAGTGTTGCTCATGATTCCTGAGTTGCCGTGATCCATACATGACCACCCTTCGATCTTGCATCAGCACACATTCTAGCCCAAAGCCGGATGCATCGCAGTACACCACGAACATCCTTGTTGTGTCTGGCTGCGCCAAAACTGGTGCTGATGTTAAGTGTTTTATTAATGCCTTGAACGTTGCTTTACACGCTGGGCTTCAACCCCCATTGGTAGCCTTCTTCAGCAGCTAAATCATAGGCTTGGCAATCTTCGAGAAGTTCGGAATGAACCTCCGATAATATCCAGCGAGTCCGAGGAAACTCAGTATCTCGTGAGCAGTTCTCGGGGACTTCCAATGCAGCACTTGTGCGAAATTACTTGGGTTTACAGTGATGCCCTTCACTGAGATGATATGCCTGAGACAAAGTACCTGTGATATCTAGAATTCGCACTATCTGAATTTCGCGTATAGCTTGTGATCCCGCAGCCATTGCAAGACTATACGCAGGTGCTTCTTGTGTTCTTCCTCCGACTTGGAATAAACAAGTAGGTCGTCGATGAAGACCATGACAAACATGTCCAGCTCCGGCATGAATACCGAGTTCATCAAGTACATGAACTGAGCTGGAGCGTTGGGGTGGCCAAGAAACATGGCAAGGTACTCATAACCCCCGTACCTCATCGAAATGCTGTCATCGGAATAGCCTCAGCCCTTATATCAATCTGATGGTACCCTGATCTTGAGTCCATCTTGGAAAAGATCTTTGCTTTGACCAACTGACCAAACAATATTTTGATCTGTGGTAACGGGTACTTGTCCTTGATTGTCACAATGTTAAGTGGATAAAATTAACACTAAGCCATAGTGTTTAGTCCTTATTCCTACTACATAGCAAGAGCAACCCCAAGGTCATGAGCTTGGTCGTATAACACATTTGCTCATGGGTCCACTTAGTTGCTCCTTCAACTGTTCTCTTTGCTGTACAGAACAGACTCTTCTGTCCTAACCCAGCTTTTGATCCGTTTAGAAGCATTTTAATATCTCAAGCTGAATACCAAAGTTAAATTTAACTTAAATATCTTTCCAACGAGTACTCCTATGCCTCCAGATCATTTCTGGATCAAAAGTTATGATTGTTCAAAGTTGACAGAATTTCTGGATAAAATTTTCCAGCATCTCCTTTGTATGTGGCTAACTTTATCACAGTTGATACACAGATACAATATGACTGAACCAACATTGAACTACAACAATGTTTCACATTTCATAACCTTTCCATTGGTGTATCATAGGCTCCATTAGGATTTTTCTACAGGAAGTTATGGCTTAAAAACAGAAAGGTCCAGAGAGGTTTTGCTGCTGTCCTGGTTCTGAAAAGTTTGCCTTCAACTGGACTTTTCACCAACTTAACGTGTGATTTTGCTCTGGACGTCTACAAAGAAGTTCTAGAGAACTTGAAAATCTTTCCATAAAAGTATCATACACCTTAATTGGTTAAATCTACTCAGAGTTATGCTCTGTTAAATTCCAGCAAGACTTCCTGCCAGAAACAGAGCACTCTGTTTTTGAAATCTTTGAAACCTAGACCTTCTCTCATTTGAATCTTAGCTCAAAATAAGAGTTCAGTAACTAATATTTGTTTCAAACTTCCATTTTTAGTTGAAAATTAGATCATGAATCATTTCTTCATAGGGAATAGGATTATTAAGTTTAGTACGGCGTCGATGCACCGTAAGAAAAATGCCGGTACTATGTTCCTCACAAAAAGAAAAATCCTAACCGGCTTATACCGGTATATACGTCTCAATTGTGGCACTAAACGGTCTCTCACACACGTGTACTACACAGGATACGTACGTGGTTAGTACCTGCAGAAGAACACTCAATGATGATGCACACATAGGTTTTCTCATTTCAGGCAGTTCCATATCATACTAAAACATACGCCCCGTATCATTTCCATACGGGTCGTCCTTGAGTCAAGTCACGTATCAAGGTACATGGTCGTGTTTTTACACCACATGACGGGGAACCCGAGTAGAGAACGACGGGTCGTCACGGTTGGGAATTGTATCAACCCAACAGATACCACCTACTGCCCTGCAGGGCACGCCGATGGCAAGCGCTGCGTATGTCCTCCTAGGCTAATTACTGAAGAACACACTATCGCGTTACTGAACACACGATGGGGTCTCCACTTTCTTGCCTAATGCACGCCAGGGATCAGCGTTTCATATGAACTCAGGAACATGAAGAGTCCAAGAGTTTCACATTGACGTCTCACACCAAGCTGTGAAACTTATCCATGAACCACGTTCTTTGTCAGGGGAGCTAACTGAAATTGAACCGCTTTCGGTGGCGTTCCTTACCATGCTTACTGAGCGTAGGTGCGTCGTAACATAATCAAAATTCAGAAATATAACAAGTATGTTAGTCCTGCCACTTTATGTAACTATACTACTATAGTCCTTATGTGGGCCTAATACCGTTTCCTCACGGTATCCTAAGTTTTTGTCGTAATACGATCCTTATTCCATGCGCTATTACCAATGCGGCTCTGATACCACGATGTGAGGGCCCACACCCGCTCACGGGGCTGTGCCGCTCGCCCGGGAATTGCATTGGGTGGTGCCGTGCGATGCGGCACCCAACAGCACACATAATAAAGTATCATATTACATAATCAAGTGGAAGCTTAAAAGTGTGAATTTTACAAATCCTTCTCAAAATAATCTATAGCGGAAGATTCATACCACTCACATCTCATATCTATGCTAAGCATCAGAGAAGATGTCCAGCCAGCGGACCCTTCTCACTAGCAACACGATCACAATAGCAGCGGCAGGGGTTGCCCTGAGTTCACCACTCAGAGAGTTCCGAGTCTCATCGGACACCCGTACATATCAGCGTAGCGTTATTACCTGCAAAATAACTCATGCAATATCCATGAGCACGAAGCTCAGCAAAGCTTAACCGTCACCCTAGTCATGAAACTCTACATGCTAAAAATAGAGGGCTGAATATAGAAGTTTGCACAAAGTATGAACTTGAGCTAAAAGAGAGTCCTTACTTCAAGTTTTAAGCAACTTTTATAGCTGTCACACAATTTAAGTCGAGACTCCACAATCAAACAAGAAACACTTCATCTCGGTGTAACTTGCCTAAGGTGAAAGTAACTTTAGTGAGATACACTAGACCCATACAGACCTTGCGCCATCAATGTCGAGTTCCATAATCAAACAAGAAACGCTTCGCCTCAACGCCACTATCCCAAGGTGGAAAATAAATTTAGTGAAAGTGTTCATCATTCCTCATCTCCATTATGAGGGTTACTCACGAAGCATATTAAATTTTTCCCAGTTTATTACTACGTCACGACTCAGTGTACAAGTATGCTCACTACCGCGAGCGATGGTGATTGCAATCGAAAACACCCGGCTGACACAACACGTACACCCGTACTCGACGTTGCACATAGCAACTATCACTGACGTCTTACGTGAGAACCTTTCACACGACACCCAACTGTTGAACCGGTCCCACCGATTGGGATTAAGTCTCACTACGGCAAACCATCATAGAGCTGACTTCTCTATCCTTTCAACATATGCATCAGACGGTGGGGTATGCCTCGACACCCAGGTTAACATGTTACATCGGTTTCCTGGCTCCCATATTGCCAGTATGCAACCGGTACAAAACTCAAACTTGTCTCACAGGGCCGCACACGAGAACGGGCCTTAATCGACTCAGACATAGACTAGGTCCACAGGACCATGTCCCTGAGCCTTCTATCCACTGCCCGGTCTCCATTCCCAACTATGAGGATCAATTCCCAACTCTTCCGATTGATCCCCCTTAATCCCAGTTCACGAGTAGGAAACTGTCTACTCGAGTTATGCCTCTTCTAATCCACTTATGTTAACTTGAGATCATCAGTTATAATCAATTGATAACCTACTCTACATTAAACTCCAGGGTTTTCTGGGTCATGCATTTAGAGTTTCATACCATCTAGACGTAATGCAATAAACAAAATGCTCGACAATATAATGTGAATACAAATAAAAACTTGTAAGTTTTGATGCAAACCGGGGCTTGCCTTGGTTTTGCAGGGGACTTATGTATATGATGTTCAGTTAGTGAAGACCACTTGAAGCTTGATCACTCGCTTTTCTCCTTCCTTGATCTCCACTCCAATGACTTCAAATTCTTCACGTAGATGCTACACGTTATGAATATGCATTTGGATTTAATTGTAAAGATTTTTCTAAAAAGTTCTAATGACAATTTTAAAAACTGGGACTCTGTTTAAGAATTAAAATGACACTGGTGCTAAGGTTTTGGTTTGGGTTAATCATCATTATTCAGTGCTAAGTATTTCCCCCACTCATGTTTTGAGCACCTAAGGAGTCTAAACAAAATAAGGGTGATCCAGAGCTCCAATGGAGCTGAAAATTTTCAAGTGAGTTCATTGTCATAAGGAAGTCATCTGGACCAAAACTTTAGCACTTTTCATTGAGTGGTTTGTTCAGAATAATTCTCTAAGTAATTAAGCAAAAAGAATCAATTCTGAAGTAACTCACATGTTCATGCCAAACTTAGTGAACTAAAATTTCAATTATAGTTCATGGGGCCTGCATGAATGTTTCTAGGATTTTTGGAGCTAAGAATTTCCCAGAACTGAATTTACAAGTTCTGGAAATTCTCTGGAATTGTTTCTTTATTCATTTGAACACATAAAATTGAAATAAGAATTATCCTAACTACATCTACTCCAAAAGAGCTGAAATTTCTACAGGAGTTCACTAACATCCCAAAGAATATTCTGGCGAAATATGAGGATTTTTGAATGAACCAAACTAGCTCTAAAATTCTTTTGCTGAAAAGCTTTAATGAATTTTCCAGAATTAAATAATGATTTTCATACAAATTGGGTTGCATATTTGGATAGTTTTCTTCAACCAGAATCCAACCCGATTTGAATCACTAAATTTGGATGTTCCTACACCATGATATGACCTTAGCAAGGATTGCTGAGAAACTGAAAATGATTCTTCTATTTTTCCAATTTTCGGAGACATAAGGAATTAACACCACATTTGGCCAAGCAAATGAGGTCCAATGCATCTGAAATTTTTACTGGAGCTCAAGTATTTTTGGAATAATGTCCTTCACAAATTCGGGAATTTTCCAATACACAGAACTCCTGGAAAAATTCCTACAAGATTTCCCTTATATGAATTAATGAGCCAAATCCAGGTATTTCATAAATATTGGGCTGTGCCCCTGGATACTACTCTTTGAGAGGAATCCAACAAAATTTATTTGACAATTTTTGGACACTCCTATACAAAGTTGTGGCTCTCCAAAATTTAAACTGAAAACTGAAATTCCTAAAATTTTTAAACGCCTGCTAGTGGGTCCCACCCGTCGGTCATCTCCTTCCTCGCGCCAAACAGAGGGCAGCGGCAGTGCCCTCTGGCAAGTGTCGCCAGAACGGCCTTCCCGGCCATCTCCCAACCCCCTGCTCACCGCCCCCCTTAATTGGTGGCTCTGAACCCATCTAGAGGGTCGCCGGCGGCCGTAGATCGCCGGAAAGTGGTGCGCGACCCGGCAGTGGCCGCTAGGGTTCCGGTGAGGTCGGCAATTGATCGGAGAGCACCGTGGGAGCTTGAGGATGCTGAAAATGGACGCAAAACCCCATGAAAAGGCCGGCAACATCGAGCTCCACGGTGATCTGAGACGATTTCTCCATGGTGGCACGAAAAATGGCTATAACTCGGTCGACCCTAGATGGTTTCACTCGGTTCTTCTTCGAGGAGGGCCGCTAGGAAGCGTAGGAGCTGTGTGCAAGCTCACCCGAGCTTTGGTGGACCGTGCAACCAGAATTTTGGTATAAACCGACCCCTACCCGCATGCACCATGTTTCAGGAACCTTGGAAATTCTCCCCACTCAGTTGATCGTTTGCTATAAGGGTTGCAGCTACGCGATCTGGGGGGTATGGCTTACCTTTTTTTGTGTAGAGAAGGGATGGTGAACAGAGCCGTAGCTCGCTATCCACGGTGACCGACTTCGGTTTCTGCCGGTGAGCTTTGGTTCTTCGCGCCAATCATTGATTTGTGCGTGCCACGGGCTTGGAGCTTCGGCGTTGTGGAGCTAGCGTGGTAGAGCACACACGGGCGCTGCTTTTCTGTGCTGTCGGCGCGAGCAACCTAGGCTCGGTTGGGGCCGGCGATCGGGAAACACAGAGCGCGACAGTGAGCTGCTGGTTCTGTTCTTGCCTGAGGAAACACCGAGAGCGCGAGCGAGTGAGGGAGGCAAACTTCCTTCGGTGCGCTCGGTGCGTAAGGATCAGGCCGAGCACGATTGTGAGCAGGAGGTGAAACATCGGGAGGTGACGCGAAGCAACTCGGTGTCGCCCGGGAGGAACTCCTCAGTGGAGTCAAAAACAGAGCACAAGACTTAGGGTGCAAGTCAAAGTAACCCTATGAGTCAAAGCACCCCACTGTCCCCCTTATCCCCTCAAATTTTCTTCTCACAAATATCTCCTCAATTTGGCAAATGCTGGAAATCAAATTATGGAGATTCCAAGCTGTATTGTGTTTGGATAATTTGGACAGGTTTCATCCAAATCCACATTTGAATTTGAATCCCTATGCAATTTAAAGTCCTTTCAAAAAATGGGTAGGAAAATTTTCCAAAATTCATGAAACTTTGCCTACCCCCTAATTTGGACCTAAGGAATTCAAATATGAAATCTGATCGTTGATTTGGCTGCTGCAAATGAGATTTTTAACACAACAGTTTGAAATTCATTGTGTTACTCTCATTTGAATTTTTGAGTTGAACAATTTGTTCAAAAATCTGACTTTAGCTTTATCACACATATGGGAACTTCCTACCTTTGTTTTAGATCCCTCTTGGGTTCCAAGTCTTCAAATAAATATTTGAAATTGTGTGAAGAAAGCTCTCATGTGTGTTATCACATGTGGAAACAGTTTTAACAAGTCCCATTTTTCATACATATGAAACCAACTTTGTGCAAACAAGAGTTTCTTTGTATTCATATTTTGGGACCTTTACACTTTGAGGATGTGGAGACATTACCTATTGGGAAATCTGGTTCATCTCTACACCGACCACAAAAGCTTGAAGTACATATTCACTAATAAAGAGTTGAATATGCGACAACGGCGATGGTTAGAGCTTATCAAAGACTATGAGATTGAAATTCATTATCATCCAGGAAAGGTAAATGTGGTTGCCGATGCACTCAGCCGGAAGTCTCATATTCATAATCTGACCATTACGCCGATAGAAGAGGAAGAACCGAGTCTCTACTTGGTTCCATATGGAGCTCTACATAATCTGGATCTCATACCCACATTAAGAGAGGAGGTTATGAAAGCTCAAAAGCAAGACAAGGGCATCTCTCATATTAAAAGGAGGTTGAACAACAGGGAAATGAAATGTTTCCGGTTAGATGATGAGGATACCTTATGGTTCAAGGACCGGATAGTCATACTCCTTGATATGAAGCTGCGGAAGAAAAATTTGGATGAGGCTCACTTATCGAAGTTTTCTATTCATCTGGGCAGCAACAAGATGTATCAGGAATTGAACACTAAATTTTGGTGGACCCGGATGAAGCGAGAGATTGCTAAATACGTATCAGAATGTGATACGTGTCGACGAGTTAAAGCCGACCACATGAAGAAAGAGGGAACCTTGCAACCGCTAAGTGTTCTGGCATGGAAGTGGGAGGATATTAGTATGGACTTCACTGTTGGACTACCTCTCACGGCTAATAAGCATGACTCGGTTTGGGTAATCGTGGACCGGTTAACCAAATCAGCGCATTTCATCGCGGTACGTACGGGATTCCATGCCAAGAAGTATGCAGAGCTATATATTGCAAGAATACTGTGCCTACATGGAGATCCCCGGACGATCATCTCCGATCGAGGCACATTGTTCATTGCTCATTTCTGGGAGCAGCTACATGCCTCACTGGGGACCAAATTGATTAGAAGCTCTACATATCATCCTCAAATCAATGGGCAAACGGAGAGGGTGAACCAAGTTCTCGAAGATATGCTTCGAGCATGTGCCATTCCCCACGGTAGAGGATGGGATGATTATCTACCGTTGGTGGAATTCGCTTATAACAATGGATATCAAGGGAGCATCAAAATGGCACCGTATGAAGCTCTCTACGGCCGGAAGTGCCGCACACCCTTGAACTGGTGTGAATCTGGCGAGAGAGTGATTTACGGGATTGATCTCGTAAATGAAGCTGAAGAGCGGGTAAAGCTTATTCAAGCAAATCTTAAAGCCGCTCAGTTCAGACAAAAGAGCTACGCGCATAGGAGACGTCGTCCTCTGGACTTCCATGTGGGGGACCATGTATACCTCTGCGTATCTCCTATGAAGAGAATTCACTGATTCGGAGTGCAAGGAAAATTAGGTCCACGTTTTATCTGTCCCTTCGTCATCATTGAAAGATGTGGACCCATGGCATACCGTTTGGAGTTACAGGCAGCCTTAGCAAGAGTTCATAACGTCTTCCACATATCTCAGTTGCGGATGTGTTTGAAAGTTCCAACGGAGATTCTCACGGAAGGAGCAGCAGATTTAAAGCCGGACCTTACTTATGTTGAGCGTCTAACCCGGATAATTGATGAAAAGACTCGCGAGACAAGAAACCGGACACTGCGATTTTTGAAAGTGCTATGGGAAAATCACACATCCGAGGAAGCTACATGGGAAAGCGAGGAATATTTACAATTCAATCATCCGGAGCTATTAGAGGCTTATGTACAATAGTCGTCCTCGCCGCATTGTTCTTAATCATGAAACTCGGGACGGGACTCTTTTTATGGGCGGAGGAATGTAAAAGTCCCAAAACGTGTAAATGGAAAACTTTAGTGGTGAATAAAGTTGAGTTTAATTCAAGAAATGGGACTTGCAAAAACTTTTCTAAACATGTAATTGTTGTCATGTGCAAGAGGACTTTAAATTCAGTTTGAACTAAATGGTTCACTTGACGGAAAAGGAGGCCATTTCCAAAAAGGAAATTCAAACTGTTGGTTAAAAATTTGTATTTGCAGTGGCCAACTCAAAGATCAGAGGGTATATTCAAATTCTTCAGGTTCGAATTAGTGAGAATGCAAATTTTGAGAAAGTTTGGAGTTGCTTTGACATGAATATCAAAGGGGCTTATGAATTTTATTTAAATTTGAATACAAATTTGAAACTGAGGTAAAACTTATCAATTTGCCAAATGGCTTTTGAATTTGAGTTCCTCATGACTGAAGTTTGCACTATGCCAAATTTGGGAGATATTTTGGGAAAAAGCAGTGGGACCCACTTGTCATGAGGAGGGGAGACTTACACACGAAGTCATTTGTCCCTGCTCTCGGTTCAGACTCGAAGCACCCAAACGTCCTCCAATCACCACCGAGCTGCAGCCGAGACACGTCCCCATGGGTTTTCTTCGCGCTGGTGACCTGCTCGGCATTCCACTTGCACCTCAGCGTGATCAAGCTTGCCTCTTTAACCGAAGCCTCGGTACCTTGTCCTCCTCTCGCGCAAAAACAGAACCCAGCACCACCGCAAGCCTTGGTTGATTCGGGAGCCGGCGAGTTCATACGCGCGAGGCCTCAGCCAGCTGAAAAACAGTACCACGGACTCGTCCTTCACCTCCTCAGCGCGAAAACCAGCAGCTCCCGGTGTCCTAGGATTGGTGCACAAAGATTTTTCTTCTCCTCGGTTCCATACAACGTTGCTTCACTGATCCTCGTCTTCCATCCGCTCCAGTGCCTCTCCGGCACAACAAACTTTGCCCTAAGGTGCACCATGGCATGTAGCTACTCCTACCGAACACTCCTTGCTCGTCCCCACTGCCGGCTTGCCGGAATTTACATTTTTGCGCCAGCGAACGTGAAGAACCGAGCGTGAGTAAATCGGGAAATTCATCCAAACGGGTTGATCATCTCTCATTCGGTTCAAACCACAGCAACCCACAACCCTAGCGACCTTCCATGCCAAAGCATGAAGCAAACTGCCCCTCCTATGCCCCGGGCGACGAGAAATCACCGCCGGCGGCTAAATCCACCGCGGTCCACGGTGACAACTAGTTTGCCGCCATTTTCTGCAAGATTTGATCTCTGTTCCACGTTCCTCGACCACTAGGGATGCTTTAGGGCATCGTATCTCGCCGGGAGAAGCTTCGGACACACCGGAACACGTTGATGCTGAGCTCCCGAGCCGCCCCGCCGATTCCGACCCACCTACGGCCGTTTTCATGCGTGGAAAACTTGCCTGGCTGCTAGGCTACGTTGTGAGGAGCGTGTAGGGCAAAACCGGAGCAAAAACGGTGGAGAAATGAGGGAGAACAGGACGCGCCACCCTTCTGTCTGGCGTGCACCCGAGGGCTCTGGCGAGAGGTTGAAGAAGCACCTGCCCCGTGGGCCCCATTTTTGAATCGTTCTGTGTAGAATTCAAACAGAAAGTTGTTCAAACTTTAGAAGCTCATAACTTTTGCTAGGGAACTCCGAATTTAGTGATTCAAATTGGGTTCGATTCATATTGAAAAAATCTATCCAAAAATGCCACCCAATTCGTATGAAAGTCATTATTAAATTCTGGAAAAATCTTTAAACTTTTCAGAAAAAAGAATTTTATAGGGAGTTTGGTTCATCCAAAAATCCTCAAATTTTGCCAGAGTATTCTTTATGATGCTAGTTAACTCCTGTAAAAATTTCAGCTCTTTTGGAGTTGATTTAGTAAGGATAATTCTGATTTCAAGTTTCTGTGTTCAAATGAATACAGAAACTATTCCACAGAATTTCCAAAACTTGGAAATTCAGTTCTGGGAAATTCTTAGCTCCAAAAATCAGCTATGTTTGAAATTGTGGTTCACTTTACATTGCATGAGAGTGCAAATTTATTCAGAATTAATTTCTTTTGCCTAAATGCTTAGGGAATTGTTCAGAGTGATCTACTCAGTGAAAAATTCTAAATTTTGCACCAGAATACTTTCTTGTGATAAGGAACTCACATGAAAATTTTCAGCTACATTGGAGCTCTGGATCAGTACTTTTTGATACAACAGTCCTAGGTGAAAATGCAACAATTAGTAAGAACACTTAGCACTTGATTAGGTGGATTAACCCAAACCACTAGCACCAGTGTCATTTTAAATTCTTAAACAGAGTTCCAGTTTTAAAATTGTCTTTAGAACTTGTTAGCAAAAGCTTTACAACTAAACATATATGCATATTCATAAGGTGTAGTGATTAAACATGGAAAAGTGGAGAAGTGAAGCTTGGATCAAGGAGCAAGAAGGGCAGTGATTAAGCTTCAAGTCATCAGCAATTAAATTCATAATTATCAGACATTAGTCACCTGGAAAACCAAGGCAAGCTCCGGTTTGCATTTAAGCTGTTTTATAAAGATTTTACTTTGTGCACAATTATGGGTTAAAGTTGTATGTGCATTAGGTCAAGTACGTTTTATACTCCACTTGCATAACTAAAATGGACCCTGGAGTTAAGGGTAGAATAGAGTTTCCCGCTGGAGAATAATGCTGTACTGAATAGATTAGGACATTCAG
Source organism: Neostapfia colusana (assembly GCA_030760725.1). Taxonomy (NCBI): domain Eukaryota; kingdom Viridiplantae; phylum Streptophyta; class Magnoliopsida; order Poales; family Poaceae; genus Neostapfia; species Neostapfia colusana. Next base: position 78,281,364 of record JASWHV010000007.1, on the reverse strand, counting down.
TAGAAGTCGAGTAGTTGGAATCTACTCGCGAGCTATAGTTCAGGATCATATGGTATAGTAGAAAGAGGCAAACTAAAGTTTATATTTCTAAAGATGAGACCGGGAAGGAGGGTTAGGCAGCGACAAGATGAGGTCTTGGTGGAGTAGCTCTGCCTGTGTCGGTTAAGGACCGAAGCGTGTGCAGCCCCGCTGAGCAAGTATTGAGTTGTGTACCAAATGCTTACTGCTATATGGGACCCAGGAAACCGATGTACCAGGTTAACTAGATTGTAGAGGCATACCACATCATCTCGTTAGACCTATGAGCCCGAGATTGCGCGGCCGGTTCTACAGTCGAGTGTTTTGCGAAAGGTTGGCACATACGACGTAATGAAGGATGCCAGATTTGGGTCTTCAGAGGCAGGCGTATTTGTCGAGTTATCCGGGCAGTGTTTGATTCGAATCACCATCCCTCTCGGTTATGAGTACCGCTTGCTCACTGTGTTGTGACATAGTAAGCAAGTTGTGTGAGATAAGTTTGCAAAGTTTTAATTGCTGCTATGATTATTGTAAATTGCATGAAAACCCTGTTTGAAGTAGAGATAGAGCAAACTAAAGTTAATTTCCACCTTGGGACAAGTAACATTGGAATGAAGCGTTTCATGTTTGATTGTGGAGTTCCAATATTTCTGGGCACAAGGGTACGACTATGATGGCTAAAATCTGAAAGTTAAGGATAAACTCGTAGGTGTGTCTTTTCGCAAATTACATGTTTAGGTCTTAAGTTACTTTCATGTAGAGTTGCATGCTTTAGGAGAGACGGTTAAATCTTGCTGAGACTTTGTACTCACTCTTGCTATATGAGTGGTTTTGCAGGTTAATATCGACGCTTATAAAGAAGGTTGTCCGGTGAGACTCGGAGACTTCCGAGTCATATAACACATGGAGAACCCAGCTGCTGCCAGGTCTTCGTGTTGCTAGCGAGAGGAGTCCGCGGGCTGGACCTCTTCTCAAGTGCTCATTAGTTATTCGACGTAAGTTGTTTGTAGTCTTCCGCTGTAGCTAATTTATGTAAATTATTTGCAAAGAACATTTGTAAACTTCCACTTTTGATTTATGTAATACAGTCTTCCTTATATGTGTGCTGTTGGGTGCCACATAACACGGCACCACCCAATGCGATCCAGAGCGAGTGGCTCGGCCCCGTGATACAGGTCGGGGTCCCCCACATATTCACACACAAGTTCCATGCTGACGGGACTTTCGAGGTTTCACCCAGATACCCGGTGTTGACTTCGATGAAACCTTCAGCCCGGCTGTAAAACCGGCCACTGTGCGCACGGTGCTCACCGCTGCTGTCTCCCACAGCTGGCCGATTCAGTAACTTGATGTGAAGAACGCCTTTCCTTGGCACCCTCACTATGACGGTCTACTGCTGCCAATCCACAGGTTTCATCGATCCATCTCATATCGACAAGGTGTGTTGGTTGCACAAGTCATCGTATGGGCTTAAGCAGGCACCCCGGGCCTGGTACAGCCGGTTTTCCAGCTATCTGACCACACTGGGATTCATGGAAGCCAAGTCTGACACCTCTTTATTAATCTTCCGCCACGGAACAGAGATGGTATATCTTTTACTATATGTTGATGATATCATCTTGACTGCTTCCAGTACGGAGCTTTTACGCAGCACTATTTCTGCTCTTCAGCGGGAATTCGCCATGAAGGACCTTGGGCATCTCCATCACTTCCTCGGTATCAGCATCGGGCGTCGTCCAGATGGCTTATTCCTCCACCAGCGCACCTATATACTGGACATCCTCAAGCGGGCAGTCATGCTGGACTGCAAGCCATGCACGACTCCAGTTGACCTCCAGGCAAAGCTGGCTCATGATTCAGGGCCTCCCGTTGCGGGCGCTTCTGGTTTTCGGAGCATTGCTAGAGCCCTACAGTACCTGACGTTCATGCGACCCGACATCGTGTATGCTGTACAGCAGATCTGCTTGCACATGCATGATCCACGGGAGCCCCACCTGACGGCCATGAAGTGCATCTTGCGCTACCTTCATGGGACCCCTGACTTTGGCTTGTTGCTGCAGCGCTTGGTCAGCTCTGACCTGGCCGTCTACACCGACGCTGACTGGGCTGGCTGCCCGGATACTCGTCGCTCCACGTCAGGCTATACCGTCTTCCTCGGGGACAACCTGTTCTCTTGCTCTGCCAAGCGGCAGACAGTCGTCACCCGCTCCAGCGCAGAATAAGAGTATTGTTCTGTCGCCAATGGTGTCATAGAAGCTACTTGGTTGCGCCAGCTCTTGAATGAGCTCCAGATTCCACCATCACGCTACACCCTCGTCTACCGCGACAACATCAGCGCCGTGTACCTCTCCACCAACCCAGTTTAGCATTAGCGCACAAAACATGTGGAGATTGATCTTCATTTCGTCCGAGAGAAATTGGCCATTGGATAAGTCCATGTCCCGACAACTTCACAGTTCGCCGACATGTTCACAAAGGGTCTCCCTTTTTCGGTGTTTAATGAGTTTAGATCCAGTATCAACATCTGCGGTGGCTGAGTTGTGACTGCAGTGTTAGAGTATTGTAAGTCTTCTGGACCCCTCCTGCGTGAGACCTCTGCGTGAGGTAGGCCTAGCAATAGTCAAGGCATCAGCCCCTAGGGTTTCCCCCTAGCCGCTGGCCCCTCCTTTAGGGTTTCCCCCCAGCCGCCACCCCCCCAGGGGTCCTCATCCCTATATATTATACCCCATGGTGGACTGAACATATACACACAATTCAGAGGCATTTCCTCTCTTCTATCAGTATGGAATAAGGTGAGTCATGTGCCTCCTTTAGTATCGTGTCGTGGATGTGCTTCACGTTAGGCACACAAATCCTTTTCCCTAACCAAAGCGTGCCATTCTCGTCTTCCTTGAAATCCTTCTCTACCCCTTGTCGGATTCTTTCCTTGATTTCCTTTATTTCCTCATCCGTTGCTTGACCATCTCGTATCTCTTGTTCCAGTGTTAAGTTCAGTGCTACCACCTCCATCTCGTTTAAGAACCCGAGATGTAACCGTTCGAACTCCTTACGCAGCTCGGGTTGCAGCTCCCGAACCGTGAGTTCGTGACATGCTCCCTTTCGGCTCAACAAATCAGCTACTACATTGGCCTTTCCGGGGTGATAGTTGATTCCAACATCATAATCTTTGATGAGTTCCAACCATTGACGTTGTCTCAAATTCATATCCGTTTGCGTGAATCTATACCTTAGGATTTTGTGATCCATGTAGATCTCACATCGGTGACCGAGGGTATAATGCCTCCAAATTTTCAAGGCATGTACCACGGCTGCAAGTTCCAGGTCATGTGTAGGGTAGTTCAGCTCATGTTTCTTTAATTGCCTCGATGCATAGGCTACCACTTGTCCTCCTTGCATAAGCACAAATCCAATCCCTTGTCTTGATGCATCACAATATATATCGAAACTCTTGCCCACAAGCGCTGTTGTTAATCTCTTCTTTAGCTCCTCAAAGCTCTCTTGACATGCTTGTGTCCACTGAAATGCTTTCCATTTCATCAGTAATTCAGTCATAGGCTTCGCTAGTTTTGAGAAATCCTTGATGAATTGGCGGTAGTATCTAGCCATCCCAAGGAAACTCTGAATATCCTTCACATTCTGCGGTTGGTTCCACTTCAAAACATCCCTCACTTTCCCAGGATCAACCGATACTCCTCCTTCGAAGATGATGTGGCATAAGAACGATATCTCCTTTAGCCAAAACTGACACTTGCTGAACATAGCATACAATTGATGCTCTCGCAGTTTCTGCAACGTCAATCTCAAGTGTTCTTCATGTTCTTCCTCGCTTTTTGAATACACCATTATGTCGCTGATGAAAACCACGACGAACTTGTCCATGTACTCCATGAAGACCTTATTCATGAGGTGCATAAAGTATGCAGGTGGATTCATCAACCCAAATCACATTATGGTACATTCATACGAACCATACCGTGTTCAAAATGCAGTCTTGGCTATGTCGGAGGGCTTAATGTTCAGCTGGAAATATCCCGACCGAAGATCAATCTTGGAGCAAATTCGGGCACCTTTCATTTGATCGAATAGGTCCTCTATGCGGGGCAGCGGGTACTTATTCTTGATTGTCACTTCGTTGAGAGACCTATAGTCCACACACATCCTTTGGGTCCCATCTTTCTTGTCGACGAAGAGCACGAGGGCTCCCCAAGGTGACGAGCTTGGGCGTATAAAACTCTTGTCTAGCTGCTCCTGTATTTTCTTCTTGAGCTCCACTAATTCATTAGCAGGTATCCTATATGGCCCTTTCACTATAGGTGCAGGTCCGGGTACTAAATGAAAGGCAAATTCAATGTCCCGGTCAGGTGGCATACCTAGAAGTTCTTTAGGGAACACATCTGAATATTCTTGAACCACCGTAATGCTTTCCAATATCACTTCTTTGATGTAGTTCAGCACTGCCTTCTCGGTTGCTGGTTGGGCTGCCTCGAACTCGATACAAGTACTGTGCTCACTCGTCAACTGCACGATCCTATTATCACATTTAATCACTCTGTTGTACTTTCTTAACCAGTCCATTCCAAGTATTATATTAATCCCTTGGGAATCCATGACGATAAGGTTGGCAAGAAAATCTACCCCCCTTATTGTAAGGATTACTTTCGGAAATACTATATGGATCAAGGTATATGAAACAAAGCAACTTCTTTTATTAATTTCATCCTATATGAGGATATGAACAAGTGCCGAAGCATCTCACATCTCTCTACTATATGTGGATATGGACATTCGCCGAAGTGTCCCACAACTCACAGCCAAGCATACAAACACAAGCAATCATCATAAAATTTCAGCACACCACTCTTATTCAAGCTACTGCGGTCTAAGCGTTCATATTACGACTTTATTCAATGGGCAACCTAGACTTATTTGTGAGAACCGGTGCTGTTCTCGCCTTGTGGTGGGGGTGGTCCATACATGGGGCGCACACCAAGGTGAGTCGGCAGTCCATGTAGGGATATATGGTGCTGGTGCTCAATTTGTTCCCGTGTTGGCACGAGTCTCCTTGGATATGTGTCCTCCTTCCATCCTGTCGGACCGGAATTCTTGAATTGAACGGATGGCCCGTTCATCACCTTCATTCTCGGCCTCAGCAGGGGGTGGCTCCTCTTCGAATTCTTCTCCTTACGACATAGCTTCATGAGGCTCCATTTGGTGTAAGCCCGAGTGAAATTCCTCCTGTGGTGCATACCAATGTTGTGGTTCTTGTGGATCATCTTTCATGTCGTCTTCGATTGGTTCCACCTCTTCCGGATCGTCTTCCTCATGCATAGAGCTACTGACTTCATCTTCATCATGGGGTTCCATCTTCACCTTAATGTGGTGGTGGACAAGTCCTTATGCGTGCTGTGCTCCTAGTCACCAACATCTATAAATAAGACATGATAAACTTTAGAGAAGAAAAAAATAGCTCCAAAACTTCAGAAGCTATGAAGCAAGAAAATAAAAGTGTGGCTGTCTAAAAGAACAGAAAAAGAGGGGCTGAAAATAGCACTTTGCGGTGGCTGAGTGGACAACTAAAGTTCAGCTGCAAGCAATTTTCGAAAATAACAGTTTAGAGGGGTATTCTTATGTGTTCTAGAGTGTCCATTCTACCTAGGCTTGCGTCCTATGGTCAACGTGGCTCTGATGCCAATTTGTGACACCCGGTTCTGAAAATGAACCAAGTGAATGCATATGTGTGCCCAGGATGTTCATCACACATACACAACTTTATCACAAACTGAACTCTGAATATAACCACGAACAAATGATGTTTAAGTACTTTATTACATTGACTCATTGTCTCACTCATGAACATCTAACTTATTCTTGCAGCGGAAGACTCTAAACGACAGCGGAAAATGGCTAAAACAGCAGGCTTCAACTTCAACTCCACAAGCATGTTGACAGTAGTGCGCATGCCTAGTACTCCACCTGTTCCTCGAAATATTCTTCTCCTGTAGCTTATACATATGTGGGAATGCAAGGGTGAGTACATTTCATACTCAGCAAGTGCGGGAAAAGTATGACATGTAGCTTATAACAAGGTAGGGAATAAAGAGATTCATTGCAGCAAGCACATTTTATTTCACAAACATGGTAAAAACAGCAACTATTTCTAGGTGAGTTAAATCCCAACATAACCAAATAATTCATCAACATTCCTTCATCATAATTCACCATATATCAAGCCTCAACCAGCCAATACTCTTTCTCAAGTTCATCTCATACTCATAAATATTCATAACCATCTCATTTTCATATAACCGAAACCAAACTCATTGTCATGACCCCAAACAGTCCCAAAACCCATCCAAATGACCATACCCAAATAACCATCCCAAGTTTTGCCTCTAATCATGGAAGTTGGCCAGGTGCTTGTAACCGGAAGCATGGCTATCATGATAGTTTTACACTCTACAGAGGTGGCCCCATTTTACCCACAAGTTCGTGATTTCGTCACCCGTCGGTGGCTAGAAAGAACCTCCGTTCTGCCACTACACAACCATTGGTGTATGGCCAAGAGATAACAAAATAGCCTTTACAAAGGGGCTACTAGAATGTACGAAGCCACTGAGATTTCGTCGGCAGGCTCGAATCTCCATTCTCCCACCCACGGGCCCCCTCTTGTGCCTTGCTGTTTCCAGGGAAGTCCTCCTCGACTCTCATTCCCGCGCCATCCAATGGACCATAATAAGCTAGCAACACACCTAATTAGTCAGCTAAGCCGCACCCATATTTTGCCTTGTGGTGGCACTATTTTCCTGGCATGTGCTCGCATGAACCGGTTCTTAGATCTACGGCAAGCATACCACCATCTCATTCAGCAACATCCATAAACCAAGCTCGCCTAGATCTCCCCGATTCCATGCTTATTAACATCATCAATTTATCATTATCTTTATTCTCATGAGTGTAGTAGCTAAACAAGTTTTATTTCAGCTTCCCGTATCCCATAAGTTGAACGAAGTAAAAAGCAAAACGACCATACCCGACTCATCAACTTTCCTGGTGACAAGGATGGTTAACAAAACTCATAAACTCCTATAGAAGGGTGTCCCATCAAGTTCACACAAGCATACAAGTTTTCGCAAGCAAAACAGTTTGAAAAACATGGGATCAATATGGTCAAGGGGCACTTGCCTTGCTTCCGCGGTTTGTGTTGCTCAAGCGTCTGGAAGTCTTGATGCTGTAGTTCCTCGTAGATGGCCTCTTGAGCGTGTCCTTCTACTTACGACCATGCAGATACGAAATTTACAGCAATCAATTATTATGCACAAACTTTACTCAAGGTGTAATGAGGTGGATGAATGCAATTCCTATGGTGCACTTTATAAGAATCAGTTTCTACGTCTCGCAAGTTTTTGTAGTCTTCCATGGGGTTTTATGATGAACAAGGCTGCTGGGATCAAGTGTGGACGTGGTTATGATCTCGACACAATTTGTAGATCAATTCCACCGTCAAAACTTGACCAAAACATGGTCTGTCCACACGCAGAATTTTCTGCTCGTAGGGGGTGGAGAAAACAGGTGCGTAGAAACAGCGGCGACGTGGTAAGAGGGGTAACGAAAATATACCTCACTTCTTCCTCTATTACTCCTTGCGGCAGGACCTTCTCCCTTGCAATAGAAGCAGCCGGAGATTTTCTATGGAGATTGGTGGGACTGCGGCTAGGGCAGACTGTCGGGGGCTTCTTCTCCGGCGACAGTGAGGCATGGCAGAGCTTCGATGTAAAGGTCCCAAAAATATGAATACAAAGAAAACTTGAGTTTGCACAAGCATTGGTGTCATGTGTCTGAAAAATGGTACTGGTTTAAACTTTTTCACACATGTGATAACACATGAGTGTTCTTTCTAAACAAAACTTAGGGTTACTCACATGCTTGGGCCCTAGGTGGATTAAACCAACAGATTTGAAGTATCAGGTGCATTGGAAGGGTTTAAAAATAAGATTTTGAACTAAATGTACAACTCAAATTTCAAATGAGGCAGAACACAATGGTAATTCAAACTGTTGTGTTAAAACTCTTGTTTGCAGCAGCTAACACAAGAACCAGATTGCATATTTGGATTCCTTAGGTCCAAATCAGTGGGTAGGCAAAGTTTCATCAATTTTTGAAAGTAATTGCTATCCATTTTTCCCAAAAGGACTTAAATGTGCAAAGAATTCAAATACACATTTGAATTTGAATGAAGTTTGCCCAACTCTCCAAATGCATCTCAATTTTCAACTCCAAACATTTGAATTAGTTATTTGCCAAATTGTGGAGATCTTTTCGGGAGAATATTGGGTGGAGCCCACATGTCATAGTCTGAAAATTGGAAAACTTGCACACTAAGTCTAACTCTGTTTCAACTCCACCGAGCAGCTCTCACCCGTGTGCCACCGAGTGGCTGCTGCGCCATCTCCTGCTCCCCTCTCCCAAGCGCTGGCGCCCAGAGGTGGTTCCCTCGGCGTGATAATCTCCTCAGACCAAGCAAACAGCCTTTTGTTTCCTCCTCCTCGCGAGAACACCAAGCAGGGCTCCTCCTCAACTCTGCTTCTCGGCTCGATTGGGAAACCGAAGAAAACTCGTGCCCCTCTCCTCCCCGAGCTGCTAGACAGCACCACGAGCTCGGTACACACCTCCCGGACCCAGTAACTAGCGAACTTCGGCCTCTTTTCCCTGTGATCAACATCACCCGCCGTGACCTAGCTCAAGCCGGCGATCGGCTTCACGTGGATAGACCACTACGGTGGTTTTCAAGCTTGATCAAGCACGGCCACAGGAGCGCTCTATTGTGGTGCTGCTCTCGACGAAGCTCGGGCCAAACCGTGAAGGATCGACGGCTAATTTCGGGATTTTGCACCGGCGGCTTCAAACCAAGCGTCCGGTACTTGCTGCAAAAATTCTCTCTCTCTAATCCTCCGTAGCTTATCAAATCTTGCACACATAAGCTGGACTAGCCGGCGGTCGTTTGCCTTTTAGCAACTGACGCATGAAACCCACTGTGCACGGTGTATTTTCAACTTTTCGAACGGCGGCTATGGCGGGGAGGATCGGGCTCACGGTGAAAGCTATGATAGAGCCATCTCCGGGCTGTTTCTCTACCAGGTCGATCTCCCCTAGCATCCACCGGTGCTGTACGGTCCTTCCACCGAAGTTTTGGCGGCTAGGTTAGCCGGCCGATGTCGCCGATGGTGTACCGAGCCGCCGCACGGTTGCCGGCTATGCTAGAGCCACCGCCGGTCGGGGAAATTGCCTCCAACATGTTCAGCGTGTCTAATTAGGCCTTAGCGGCGAGGGAGAGCTCGGGAGCTGTCCGGACGTCGAAGTTCAGCGCAGCTCCGGTGAGCCTGGCGGGGCGCGGCAGTCTGGAGGTTGAAGAAGGGTACCCCGGGCCTGCTGTCAGTGGAAGGAAAAACCGGTGTGGTATTTTATGTTGCACGGGATCATCTGTGACAGTGCGGTAAATAGTCTTGTGGCCCCGTGTGGTTTAGCCGAGGAGGTGACACGTGGTAGCCGGACCCGCTCTCAGAGATTTGAACATTCCCGATTAAATTGAATTCCAGAATTTCCCCAAACTTTAGAACCCCATAACTTTTGCTAGGAAGCTCCAAATTTAGTGATTCAAATTGGGTTGGATTCAGGTTGGAAACCTCTATCCAAATATGCAACCCAATTTGTATCAAACGCACTATTTAATTCTGGAGAATTCTTTAAATCTTTTCACCAAAAGAATTTTAGAGGGAGTTTGGTTCATCCAAAAATCCTCAAATTTTTGCCAAAATATTCTTTAGTATGTTAGTGAACTCCTGTGAAAGTTCAGCTCATTTGGAGTTGATTTAGCTAGGATAATTCTAATTTAAAGTTTCTGTCTTCAAATGAATACAGAAACAATTCCAGAGAATTTCCAAAACTTGGAAATTCAGTTCTGGGAAATTCTTAGCTCCAAAAAAATCCTAAGAAAATTCATGCAGGCCCCATGAACTATAATTGAAATTGTAGTTCACTAAGTTTGGCATGAACATGTGAGTTACTTCAGAATTAATTCTATTTGCTTAATTACTTAGAGAAATATTCTAAACAAACCACTCAATGAACAGTGCTAATTTTTGGTCCAGATGACTTTCTTGTGACAATGAACTCACAAGAAAATTTTCAGATCCATTGGAGCTCTGGATCACCCTTATTCTGTTTAACCTCCTTAGGTGCTCAAAACATGAGTGGGGAAATACTTAGCACTTGATCATGATAATTAACCCAATAAAAGGCCTTAGCACCAGTGTCATTTTAAATTCATAAACAGAGTTCCAGTTTTTAAACTTGTCATTAGAACTTGTTAGAAAAATCTTTACAATTAAATACATATGCATATTCATAACGTGTAGCATCTACGTGAAGATTTTGAAGTCATCGGAGTGGAGATCAAGGAAGGAGGAAAGCGAGTGATCAAGCCTCAAGTGGTCTTCACTAACTGAACCTAATATATATAAGTCCCATGCAAAACAAAGGCAAGCCCCGGTTTGCATAAAAACTTACAAGTTTATATTTGTATTCACTTTATAATGTCTAGCATTTTGTTTATTGCATTAAGTCTAGGTGGTTTGACATTCCAAATGCATGACCCAGAAAACCCTGGAGTTTAATGTAGAGTAGGTAATCAGTTGATTATAACTGCTGATCTCAAGTTAACAGAAGTGGATTAAAAGAGGCATAACTCGAGTAGGCAGTTTCCTACTCGTGAACCGGGATTAATGGGGGATCAATCGGAAGAGTTGGGAATTGATCCTCATAGTTGGGAATGGAGACCGGGCAGTGGATGGAAGGCTCAAGGACGTGGTCCTGTGAACCTAGTCTATGTCTAAGTCGATTAAGGCATGTTCTCGTGTGTGGCCCTGTGGGACAAGTTTGAGTTATGTTCCGGATGCATACTAGCAATATGGGACCCAGGAAACCGATGTAACATGTTAACCTGGGTGTCGAGGCATACCCCACTGTCTGAGGGTAGAGAAGTCGGCTCTACGAGGGTTTGCTGTAGTGAGACTTAATCCCAGTCGGTGGGACAGGTTCGACATTTGGGTGTCGTCTGAAAAGTTGCCACGTACGACGTCAGTGATGGTTTCTGTGTGCAACATCGAGTACGGGCGTACGTGTCGTGTCAGCTGGGTGTTTTTGATTGCAATCACCATCGCTCGTGGTAGTGAGATTACTTGTACACTGAGTCGTGACGTAGTAATAAAATGGGAAAAATTTAATATGCTTCATGAGTAATCCTCATAATAGAGATGAGGAATGATCAACACTTTCACTAAATTTATTTTCCACCTTGGGCTAGTAGCATCGAGGCAAAGGATTTCTTGTTTGATTGTGGAGTCTCGATGTTGATGGCGCAAGGTCTGTATGGGTCTAGGGTAGCTCACTAAAGTTACTTTCACCTTGGGCAAATGACATCGAGATGAAGCGTTTTTTGTTTGATTGTGGAGTCTCGATGTAAATTGTGCGAGGGCTATAAAAATTGCTTAATACTTGAAGTAAGGACTCTCTTTTAGCTCAAGTTCATACTTTGTTTAAACTTCTATATTCAGCCCTCTATTTTCAGCATGTAGAGTTTCATGGTTAGGGTGACGGTTAAGCCTTGCTGAGCTTTGTGCTCACGGATACTGCATGAGTTGTTTTGCAGGTAATAACGCTACGCTGATATGTACGGGTGTCTGATGCGACTCGGAACTCTCCGAGTGGTGAACTCAGGGCAACCCCTGCCGCTGCTATTGTGATCGTGTTGGTAGTGAGAAGGGTCCACGGGTTGTACATCTTCTCTGTTGCTTAGCATAGATATGAGACGTGAGTGGTATGAATCTTCCGCTGTAGATTATTTTGAGAAGTATTTATAAAATTCACACTTTGTAAGCTTCCGCTTGATTTATGTAATTTGATACTTTATTATGTGTGCTGTTGGGTGCCGCATCGCACAGCACCACCCAATGCGATTCCCGGGCGAGCGGCACGGCCCCGTGAGCGGGTCCGGGCCCTCACAGCATGGTATCAGAGCCGCATTGGTAATAGCGCACGAAATAGGGATCGTATTACGATAAAAACTTAGGATACGGTAAGGAAACGGTATTAGGACCACATAAGGACTATAGTAGTATAGTTACTTAAAGTGGCGTGACTAACATACTTGTTATAATTCTGAATTTTTATTATGTAACGACGCACCTACGCTCAGGTAAGCATGGTAAGGAACGCCACCGAAAGCGGTTCAATTTCGGTTAGCTCTCCTGACGAGGAATGTGGTTCAGGGATAGGTCTCACAGCTTGGTGTGAGACGTCAATATGAATCTCTTGTACTTTTCATGTTCCTGAGTTCATATAAAACGCTGGTCCCTAGCGTGCATTAGGCAAGCAAGTGGAGACCCCATCGTGTGGTCAGTAAAGCGATAAGGTGGTCTTCTGGAAATAGCCTAGAAGGACATACGCAGCGCTTGCCATCGACATGCCCTGCTCGGCAGTAGGTGGTATCTGTTGGGTTGATACAATTCCCAACCGTGACGACCCGTTTGTGCTCTACTCGGGTTCCCTGTTGTGTGGTGTAAAAACGCGACCATGTACCTTGAGACGTGGCGTGACTCAAGGACGGTCGGTATGGAAATGATACGGGGCGTATGTTTTTAGTATGATATGGAACTGCCTGAAATGATAAAAACCTATGTGTGCATCATCTTTAAATGTTCTTCTGCAGGTACTAACCACGTACGTATCTCGTGTAGTACACGTGTGGAGAGACCGATTAGTGCCAATGATAAAACGGATATGCCGGTATAATCCGGTTTAGGATTTTCTTCAGTGAGGCTACGTAGGACCGACATGTTTCTTACGGTGCATCGACACCGTACTACACTTAATAACCTCTTTCCAATGAAGAAATGACTCATGAACTAACTTTCAACTAAAAATGGAAGTTTGAAACACATATTTGTTACTGAACTCTTATTTTGAGCTAAGATTCAAATGAGGGAAGGTCTAGGTTTCAAAGATTTCAAAAATAGATTGCTCTGTTTCTGGCAAGAATTCTTGCTGGATATAACAGAGCATAACTCTGAGTAGATTTAACTAATTAAGGTGTATGATACAGTTTAGAGGGGTATTCCTATGTGTTCTAGAGTGTCCATTCTACCTAGGCTTGCGTCCTACGGTCAACGTGGCTCTGATGCCAATTTGTGACACCCGGTTCCGAAAATGAACCAAGTGAATGCATATGTGTGCCCAGGATGTTTATCACACATATAAAACTTTATCACAAACTGAACTCTGAATATAACCATGAACACATGATGTTTAAGTACTTTATTAAATTGACTCATTGTCTCACTCATGAACATCTAACTTATTCTTGCAGCGGAAAACTCTAAACAACAGCGGAAAATGGCTAAAACAGCAGACTTCAACAACTCCACAAGCATGTTGACAGTACTGCATCATGCCTAATACTCCACCTGTTCCTCGAAATATTCTTCTCCTGTAGCTGATATATGTGTGGGAATGCAAGGGTGAGTACATTTCGTACTTAGCAAGTGCGGGAAAGGTATGACATGTAACTTACAACATGGTATGGAATAAAGAGATTCATTGCAGCAAGCACATTTTATTTCACAAACATGGTAAAAACATCAACTATTTATAGGTGAGTTAAATCCCAACATAACCAAATAATTCATCAACATTCCTTCATCATAATTCACCATTTATCAAGCCTCAACCAGCCAATACTCTTTCTCAAGTTCATCTCATACTCATAAATATTCATAACCATCTCATTTTCATAGAAACGAAACCAAACTCATTGTCATGACCCAAAACAGTCCCAAAACCCATCCAAATGACCATACCTGAATAACCATCCCATGTTTTGCCTCTAATCATGGAAGTTGGCCAGGTTCTTATAACCGGAAGCATGACTATCATGATAGTTTTACACTCTGCAGAGGTGGCACCATTTTACCCACAAGTTCGTGATTTCGTCACCCATCGGCGACTAGAAAGAACCTCCGTTCTGCCACTACAAAACCATTGGCGTATGGCCAATAGATCAAAAAATAGACTTTACAAAGGGGCTACTAGAATGTACGGAGCCACTGAGGTTTCGCCGGCAGGCTCGAATCTCCATTCTCCCACCCACGGGCCCCCTCTTGTGACATGCAGTTTCCAGGGAAGTCCTCCTCGACTCCCATTCCCCACGCCATCCAATGGTCTATAACAAGGTAGCAACACACCTAATTAGTCAGCTAAGCCGCACCCATATTTGGCCTTGTGGTGGCACTATTTTCCTGGAATGTGCTCACATGAACCGGTCCTTATATCTACGGCAAGCAAACCACCATCTCATTCAGCAACATCCACAAACCAAGCTTGCCTAGATCTCCCCGATTCCATGCTTATTAACATCATCAATTTATCATTATCTTTATTCTCATGAGTGCAGTAGCTAAACTAGTTTTATTTCAGCTTCCCGTATCCCGTAAGTTGAACGAAGCAAAAAGCAAAACGACCATACCCAACTCATCAACTTTCCTGGTGACAAGGGTGGTTACCAAAACTCGTAAACTCCTATAGAAGGGTGTCCCATCAAGTTGACATAAGCATACAAGTTTTCGCAAGCAAAACAGTTTGAAAAACATGGGATCAATATGGTGAAGGGGCACTTTCCTTGCTTCCGCGGTTTGTGTTGCTCAAGCGTCTGGAAGTCTTGGTGCTGTAGTTCCTCGTAGATGGCCTCTTGAGCGTGTTCTTCTGCTCACGACCATGCACATACAAAATTTAAAGCAATCAATTATCATGCACAAACTTTACTTAAGATGCAATGAGGTGGATGAATGCAATTCCTATGGTGCAGTTTATAAGAATCAGTTTCTACGTGTTCTCGCAAGTTTTTATAGTCTTCCATGGAGTTTTATGATGAACAAGGCTGCTGGGATCGAGTGTGGACGTGGTTATGATCTCGACACAATTTGTAGATCAATTCCACCATCAGAACTTGACCAAAACATGGTCTGTCCACACGCAGAATTTTCTGCTCGTAGGGGGGTGGAGAAAACAGGTGCGTAGAAACAGCGGCGATGTGTTAAGAGGGGTAACAAAAATCTACCTCACTTCTTCCTTTACTCTTCCTTGCGGCAGGACCTTCTCCCTTGCAATGGAAGCAGCTGGAGATTTTCTATGGAGATTGGTGGGGCTGCGGCTAGGGCAGACTGTCGGGAGCTTCTTCTCCGGCGATGGCGAGGCGTGGCGGAGCTTTGATGTAAAGGTCCAAAAAATATGAATACAAAGAAAACTTGAGTTTGCACAAGCATTGGTGTCATGTGTATGGAAAATGGTACTGGTTTAAACTTTTTCACACATGTGATAACACATGAGGGTTCTTTCTAAACAAAATTTAGGGTTACTCACATCCTTGGGCCCTAGGTGGATTAAACCCACATATTTTAAGTCTCAGGTGCATTTGAAGGGTTTAAAATCAGATTTTGAACTAAATGTTCAACTCAAATTTTAAATAAGGCAGAACACAATGGTAATTCAAACTGTTGTGTTAAAACTCTTGTTTGCAGCAGCTAACACAAGAATCAGATTGCATATTTGGATTCCTTAGATCCAAATCAGTGGGTAGGCAAAGTTTCATCAATTTTTGAAAGTAATTGCTATCCATTTTCCCAAAAGGACTTAAATGTGCAAAGAATTAAAATACACATATGAATTTGGATGAAGTTTGCCCAACTCTCCAAATGCATCTCAATATTCAACTCCAAACATTTGAATTGGTTATTTGCCAAATTGTGGAGATCTTTTGGGGAGAATATTGGGTGGAGCCCACATGGCATAGTCTGAAAATTGGAAAACATGCACACTAAGTCTAACTCTGTTTCAACTCCCCCGAGCAGCTCTCACCCGTGTGCCACCGAGTGGCTGCTGCGCCACCTCCTGCTCCCCTCTCCCAAGCGCTGGTGCACAGAGGCGGTTCCCTCGGCGTGATTATCTCCTCAGACCAAGTAAACAGCCTTTTGTTTCCTCCTCCTCGCGAGAACACCGAGCAGGGCTCCCCCTCAACTCCGCTTCTCGGCTTGATCGGGAAACCGAAGAAAACTCGCGCCCCTCTCCTCCCCGAGCTGCTAGACAGCACCACGAGCTCGGTACACACCTCCCCGACCCAGTAACTAGCGAGCTTCGGCCTCTTTTCCCCGTGATCAACATCACCCACCGCAACCTAGCTCAAGCCGGCGATCGGCTTCACGTGGACAGAGCACTACGGTGGTTTTCAAGCTCGATCAAGCACGGCCACGGGAGCGCGCTATTGTGGTGCTGCTCGCAACCGAAGCTCAGGCCAAACCGTGAAGCATCGACGGCTAATTTTGGGATTTTGCGCCAGCGGTTTCAACCGAGCGTCCGGTACTTGCTGCCAAAATTCTCACTCTCTAATCTTCCGTAGCATATCAAATATTGCACACACAAGTTGGACTGGCCGGCGGTCATTTGCCTTTTAGCAACCGACGCATGAAACCCACCGTGCACGGTGTATTTTCAACTTTTCCAACGGCGTCTATGGCGGGGAGGATCGGTCTCACGGTGAAAGCTATGTTAGAGCCATATCCGGGCTGTTTCTCCGCCAGGTCGATCTCTCCTAGCATCCACCGGCCGACGTCGCCGATGGTGTACCGAGCCGCCGCATCGTTGCCGGCTATGTTAGAGCCACCGCCGGTCGGGGAAATTACCTCCATCGTGTTCAGCGTGTGGAATTAGGCCCCAGCGGTGAGGGAGAGCTCGGGAGCTGTCCGTACATCAAATTTCAGCGCAGCTCCGGCGAGCCTGGCGGTGCGCGGGCGCGGGAGTCCGGAGGTTGAAGAAGGGTACCCCGGGCCAGCTGTCAGTCGAAGGAAAAACTGGTGTGGGATTTTCTGTTGCACGGGATCATCTGTGACAGTGCGGTAAATAGTCCTTTGGCCCCGTGTGGTTTAGCCGAGGAGATGACACGTGGTAGCCGGACCCGCTGTCAGAGATTTGAACTTTTCCCGATTAAATTGAATTCCAGAATTTCCCCAAACTTTAGAACCCCATAAGTTTTGCTAGGAAGCTCGAAATTTAGTGATTCAAATTGGGTTGGATTCAGGTTGGAAAACTCTATCCAAATATGCAACCCAATTTGTATGAAACTCATTATTTAGTTCTGGAGAATTCTTTAAAACTTTTCAGCAAAAGAATTTTAGAGGGAGTTTACTTCATCCAAAAATCCTCAAAATTATGCCGGAATATTCTTTAGGATGTTAGTGAACTCCTGTAAAAGTTTCAGCTCATTTGGGGTTGATTTAGTTAGGAATTCTTATTTCAAGTTTCTGTGTTCAAATGAATACAGAAACAATTCCAGAGAATTTCCAAAACATGGAAATTCAGTCCTGGGAAATTCTTACCTCCAAAATTCCTAGGAAAATTCATGCAGTCCCCATGAACTATAATTGAAATTTTAGTTCACTAAGTTTCGTATGAACATGTGAGTTACTTCAGAATTAATTATTTTTTCTTAACTACTTAGAGAATTATTCTGAACAAACCACTCAATGAAAAGTGCTAATTTTTGGTCTAGATGACTTTCTTGTGACAATGAACTCACATGAAACTTTTAAGCTCCATTGGAGCTATGGATCACCCTTA
This sequence comes from Neostapfia colusana, assembly GCA_030760725.1. Lineage (NCBI taxonomy): Eukaryota > Viridiplantae > Streptophyta > Magnoliopsida > Poales > Poaceae > Neostapfia > Neostapfia colusana. The sequence continues at coordinate 78,263,628 of JASWHV010000007.1, read as the reverse complement.
TTCTGTTTAACCTCCTTAGGTGCTCAAAACATGAGTGGGAGAAATACTTAGTGTGAAATCCCAAAAATTTTAGCAAGAGGAGCTGCAAATCACACCGAGAAAATGAGAGGGAATTTAAACTTTTGAATTTAAAGGTGTGAGCTCCAAGTCTAAACTTGAACTTGCAAAAATTCCCGAATACGGAGATCTAAAGCTATCATTTGGTTCTCCACACATCCAAGAATAGCCCGGCAAATTTTCAGATATTTGAAAAGGATTTCTTATTTGTTGGAATTTAAACGGGAGAAAATTCGAATCTGAATTTAAATCTCAGTTTCAAATTCCAACTTCTCCGAAATTCAAAATTGAGTGCACCATTGTGTTCCTCATATTTCTTTTGGCCTATCCTCCAAATTTTATCAAATTTGGAGCTCATTTGCCATTTTAAACCGAATTGGGGGAGGATAAGAGTGAGATGGGGTGTGGACCCCACATGTCATACACACACTGGAGTGAACCGACTCAGTCATGGGAGAGCTGACACGTCCTGCTCGCCGGCGCCTACCACCTTGCCAGCTCCTGCTCTGTGGATGAGGATACCATGTGAAGCCACCCCGTGCCTCTGCCGTGAACCATTCCTTTCCCTCTTCCTCCACAGCTCTTGCACAGTTCGAAGGAAGTTGACAGCAGCCGACGACCTTCTCTGTTCTCCAGCAACCGAGCTCCACGAGCCTCTTCATGGCTGATGGTCTACACAAAAATGGAGCGCCCTCAGGTGTGCAAACCAACGGTGCAAACCTCTCCTCCTCTCATGCATCACAGTGGATGAATTTTGCAATTCTTTGCTTTGGTATGCACAGAACCGAGCCCCACCAATCTTCAAAATTCGTCGTGATCAGTCCACCATCACGTGTGCCAAGTTGGAAACATGTTCTAGACTCTCCAACGCCCCTCTAGGATCAAACATCATCGAAAATCATCAAGAATTGGTGCTGTTATTCGAGAATTTCGGGCCGGCACCGATTTTCGCCCTAGGTCGCCGATGACTTCCTATTTGCAGCCATTTTGGATCCGATTTGAGCCCATGCCGGTGATGAGGGATCCCCCATGATGCTATAGAGCCCAAGAACTGGCCATTTGGTGGAGAAATAACCGTGCACGACGTCGCCGGAACCCTAGGGCTAGCTGTTGCCGGTGCGCCCCGTTTTCCGGCGAGTTTCAGCCGCCGGCGACCTCACCAATGAGTTCAGCATGGGGGAAAATGGGGGGGGGGGCGGCCAGCAGGGGGTCCAGAGGTGGCTGGGAAGTTCCTTTCCGGCAGACCTCACCGGGGGGAGCCACCCCTGCTCTGTTTGGCGCGTGGCTGGAGGTTAGGGATGGTGAGTGGGACCCACTGTCAGCATTTAAACATTTTCCAGATTTTCCCATTTCAGTTCAAACTTTGGAGAGCCATAACTTTGTGTAGGTGTGTACAAAAATTGTGAAACAAATTTTGTTGGATTCCTCTCAAAGAGTACAATCCAGGGGTGCAGCCCAATATTTATGAAAATTCCTGGATTTGTCTCATTAATTCATTTAAGGAAAATATTTTAGGAATTTTTACAGGAGTTCTGTTCATAGGAAAATTCCCATATTTGGCCAGGACACTCTCCCAAAAATCATTTAAATCCAGTAAAATTTTCAGAGGCATTGGACTTTATTTGCTTTGCCAAATGTTGATTCAATCTTGTATGTCTCTGAAAATTAGGAAAAATAGCAGAAAGGTTTTCAGCTTTTAGCTCCAACTTCTAAAATCCATATCTCTGTGTAGAACGCTCCAAAAATGGTGAAACTAAGTCCTATGGACTCATGAGACTTTAAAGTTTCTGAAAAATCAAATTTGGAGCATGACAAGACACTATAATTGTCATAGGAATCCAGAGAAGCCAAATAATAAGAAAATTCCCTAGGCCACATCTTCCATCAACTTTGTCTGAAATTTTGCAAGCCCTACTTCTCTATGATCTATGGTCCACTGTAAAAATTTCAGAGCTAACTGAGATCATATTCTCCAGTTTTCTGCTGGTTCTTTCCACTACCTTTCATATGTCCATTATAAATGGATCTTTGAATTTTACTCCAACAAACATCCACTGCCCACCTAAAGTTCTTCTCTGTTTCTGTCCATAACAGAACTCATCTCTCACTTTAGAGTTGGTCTAAACCATTCTTAGTTCATAAAACACATTTGTTTTATAATTCAGTTACTTGTAGTAAAAACTGTGCATATTCATATCGGTAGGAAACACGACGAAGGAGTTCGACGAGGAACTCGACCCAGATCAGCAAGTTGAAGAATTAATCATCGCCAAGATACTGACTTTAAGTTAGAAATAAACCTGCAGCAACATAAGGCAAGCCCCGGTTTGCATTTAACAGCTTTTAGTTATATTTTACTTTGTATCGCTTTTATGGGTCTAGTATGTATTGTGCATTAGGTCAAGGTGACTGATACTCCAAATGCATGACCCACAAACCCTTGGAGTACAGGGTAGAACAGGTTACCTTCGTGTAGATTCTGCTAGGCTTAAGTTGTATAGGATCCGGTACAAGTCGGGTAGTTGGAAGCTACTCGCAAGTTTAGGATGTTGGTTCAGCGGGGTATGATTCTAGAGAATGAAAGTTCTGGAATGGAAAATGAGACCGAGCAGAGAGTAGGAGCAGCAGGACGTTGGGTCTGTGTGGCTGTAGCTCTGTTTGTGTCGGTTAAGGACCGATGTGTATGCCGCCCTGCTGAGCAAGTTTGAACAGTACCGGATGCATATCGGACATATGGGACCCGATAAACCGATGTAACTCGGGTACTCTCGTGTCGAAACTTATATGGCCGTCCTTTGGGGGTTGGTGTCAGAGGTGTAAACCCGCTAGCGGAGCAACTTCGACGTGTTCCGTGTAGTGGCCCTTCTGATGGGTCGGTGGAACTGGTTCGGCATTGGAGTGACGGGTGAAAGGTTGCTGCATACAATGTAAGAAAGAGCTCTAGTGTGAGTCTTTCGAGGCGGGTGTATGTGTCGTGTATTCTGGGTGTGTTCTGATTGCAATCACCTTCCCTCACGGTTATATGAGTACCACTTGTTCACTGAGTTGTGACGTAGTAATAATTTCCAGATGAAGTGAGATGAATCATTGCTGATGTGAAGTTCTTAAATCCATTGTATTGCCAACCATATATGCTATAGTTGTAGAGCTCACTAAGTTTATTTTTCCTCTTTGGGCATCACTGCATTTGAGGAAAGCGTTTCTTGTTTGATTGTGGACTTCCGATGTGAGGGCTGCCTAAGGCATAATAATCTGCTGCTATAAACCTGAAAGTAAGGATCAACATTTAGGCGTGTCGTTGTTGCATCATATTTTTCCTATGTTAGTAATCCCTGCATGTAGAGTTTCATATTTAGGAGTGTCGGTTAAGTCTTGCTGAGCCATCGTGCTCACGGTTGCATTATTAGTGTTTTGCAGGTTATAAAATTTGCTATGAAGATGGTTGTTCGGTGAGCCATCAGCGACTCACCGGAAACCCTGCCGCTGCACTCATCTTTGTGGAAGCTAGTAAGAAGCGTCCGCGGCCTGGACGTCTTCTCTTTTGCATTGTTAGGACCGAGAGTAAGTGTGTATGTATATTCCGCTGCATGTACCTTCGTGGTACCTTATTTTGTAAATGACACTATCTTGAGAAATAAAAGACTTTGTAGTTTATGGTTCTTTTCGTGTATGCTATTGGGTGCCGCATCGCACGGCACCACCCAATGTGTATCCTGGAGTGTGGATACCGGAAGGGGTTCCCCACACTTAGGACTTGATCATGATGATTAACCAAAACATATACCTTAGCACCAGTGTCATTTTAAATCCTTAAACAGAGTTCCAGTTTTTAAACTTGTCATTAGAACTTGTTAGAAAAATCATTACAATTAAATGCATATGCATATTCATAACGTGTAGCATCTACTTGAAGAATTTGAAGTCATCGGAGTGGAGATCAAGGAAGGAGGAAAGCGAGTGATCAAGCCTCAAGTGGTCTTCACTAACCGAACCTCATATATATAAGTCCCCTGCAAAACAAAGGCAAGCCTTGGTTTACATAAAAACTTACAAGTTTATATTTGTATTCACTTTATAATGTCTAGCATTTTGTTTATTGCATTAAGTCTAGGTGGTATGCCACTCCAAATGCATGACCCAGAAAACCCTGGAGTTTAATGTAGAGTAGGTTCTCAATTGATTGTAACTGCTGATCTCAAGTTATCAAAAGTGGATTAAAAGAGGCATAACTCGAGTAGGCAGTTTCCTACTCGTGAACCGGGATTAAGGGGGATCAATCGAAAGAGTTGGGAATTGATCCTCATAGTTGGGAATGGAAACTAGGCAGTGGATGGAAGGCTCAAGGACGTGCTCCTGTGAACATAGTCTATGTCTGAGTCGATTAAGACCCGTTCCCGTGTGTGGCCCTGTGGGACAAGTTTGAGTTGTGTACTGGATGCATACTGGCAATATGGGACCCAGGAAACCGATGTAACATGTTAACCTGGGTGTCGAGGCATACCCCACCGTCTGATGCAGATGCTGAAAGGGTAGAGAAGTCGGCTCTACAAGGGTTTGCCATAGTGAGACTTAATCCCAGTCGATGGGACCGGTTCGACATTTGGGTGTCGTGTGAAAGGTTGCCACGTACAACGTCAGTGATGGTTGCTGTGTGCAACGTCGAGCACAGGCGTACGTGTCGTGTCAGCCGGGTGTTTTTGATTGCAATCAGCATCGCTCACGGTAGTGAGCATACTTGTACACTGAGTCGTGACATAGTAATAAACTGGGAAAAAATTAATATGCTTCATGAGTAATCGTCATAATGGAGATGAGGAATGATCAACACTTTCACTAAATTTATTTTCCACCTTGGGCTAGTAGCGTCGAGGCAAAGCGTTTCTTGTTTGATTGTGGAGTCTCGACGTTGATGGCGCAAGGTCTGTATGGGTCTAGGGTAGCTCACTAAAGTTACTTTCACCTCGGGCAAGTGACATCGAGATGAAGCGTTTCTTGTTTGATTGTGGAGTCTCGATGTAAATTGTGCGAGGGCTATAAAAGTTGCTTAAAACTTGAAGTAAGGACTCTCTTTTAGCTCAAGTTCATACTTTGTGCAAACTTCTATATTCAGCCCTCTAATTTCAGCATGTAGATGTGGGGACCACCCCGTGGTTCACCCACTCCAGGATCGCATAGGGTGGTGCCGTGCAATGCGGCACCCAACAGCACAGACGAAAAGATTAAAGAACAATATACAAACTTTTATTTGACATAAAGCAGCGGAAGTCTTTTACAAAATATAACTATACAGCGGAACTAATGTACATTAGTAGCCTCTCATCCTAACTATGCAAAAGTGCAGCCGTCCAGCCTGGGGACGCTACACACTAGCAGCAATTAACCGGAGATCACGGCGGCGTGCAGGGCTCCAGCTCGGCCGTTTACCCCGACGGGGGCATCGTCTCATCCTCGGAACCTTCCTCATAACTCTCACCTGCAGACAGCTCAAATATTGCAACCGTGAGCACGAAGGCTCAGCAAGTCTTAACCGTCAACCCTAGGCATGAAACTCTACATGCAAGGATGTGTAAGATAGGAGAAAGGACTTTGCAATAAAGATACGCCTACATGTTGATCCTTACTTTCAGTTTTATAGCAACAGTTTAATGAGCCTTAGGCAGCCCTCACATCGGAAGTCCACAATCAAACAAGAAACACTTTCCTCCGATGTGGTGATGCCCAAAGTGGAATATAAACTTAATTATCTCTATAACTACAGCATACAAGGTTTCAAGACATTAATAGTTCAATACATCATATTCAGTTGGCTTATTTCACTTCTTACTACGTCATAGCGCAGTGAACAAGCGGGTACTCAAATAACCGCGAGGGACGGTGATTGCAATCAAGACAGACCCGGATAACATGTCACATACACCCACTTTCAGAAGCGTGATTGCACACCCCTTCCTACTCTGTTGTATGCGACAACCTTTCAAAGGCAACCCAAATGCCGAACCGGTCCATCCGTAACGGGTAGGAGGTCCCCGCATGGAGCGTGACTGTGCCCACCGGCAGATTTACACCTTGCTACCCTCAACCCACTCCTATTTACGGTTGGGTAAGCCTCGACAGCCAGGTTAACCAATTACATCGGTTTCCTGGTTCCCATATGCCAGTATGCATCCGGTACTGTTCCATACTTGTCCAGCAGGGCCGCACACGGACGGTCATCAATCGACACCAACAGGGCTACGCACGTGAGACCTCTGCTCACTGCATCATATCCCCCCTGCTGGGTCTCATTTTCACAACTCAAGCCATTTTCTACCTCTTTTCATTCCGTGTGATAAGTATTATCTCGCGAGTAGCTTCCAACCACTCGACTTCTACCGAAATCCGAAACATTAGCATGGCATTCTCTACTCGTTGAGTTTGTAAACTATCCAACCTTTATAGGATTTAAAAGGCTATGCAAGTGGGGTTTCAATCACCCTAACTCTAATGCATACATTCACCCTAGACATAAGTGATACAATTAAAAATCTTTATAAAAGGTACTTAAGTGCAAACCGGGGCTTGCCTGGTTGTGAGTCAAAGAAGAAGTTAGCTTCTGGTGGGAGGACATTCAAAGGCTCCGGCGTATCCTCAACTTCGGTCACTATTATGAAATGTAACAAAATATACGTATAAGTATTTAAGAATTATGAGAAGTATCTTCTATTCATAGCTACTGCTATTTAGGATCCTTAATTGGCTTTGGGATTTTTACAGTGAAGACTAGACTCTCTAAGAATGATCTGAGCAAAATTTGGAGAAATGTCATTGCACAATGTAGTCTCCAAAATTCCTATAAGTACAATGCTTCTCTGAATTTTTAAGCTCAGGTCAGGATCTTTGACATAGCTAGTAATGGAAGATCTGACTAGGGTAAGTCTCCATGGTTCTAACAAAATTTGTTTCACCATTTTTGGAGCTACCATCAGAGAGATATGAATTTTTGAAGTTGGGCCAGAGTTCTGAAAAGTTTCTGTTTAAATTTGAATTTCCAAATAAAGGCTGAACTTTGGGAGGCAATTTAGCCTACCAAATGAACTCCAATGAAGCTCAAATTTTTACTGGAGATCAGTAATATCATAAGGAACCTCCTAGAAAAATTTGAAGAATTCCCATAATAGGGATCTTCTGGAATTAATTCCCAAAGACTCAACTTTGATGAATTTTGAAGAAATTTCCAGAAATCACCAGATCAATTTATTTGCATTTATGCAAAGTACTGATTGAGAGGAATCCAACAAAATTTGTTTCACAAATTTTGGACATTCCTACTGAAAGTTATGGCCCTTTGAATCTTGTACTAAATCTGAAAATTGAAGAAATGTTTAAACTCTGGCTGTGGACCCCACCCGCGACGTTATCCACTCAGATGATGGCAACACCGAGGCCACGGGGTTATTCCCGCGCAGCCGCACCGGATCCGGTGCCACAGGACGATCCGGCGCCTAACCGGTGCCACTGACAGGTGGGGCAGGCCCTCACCTTCTTCTACCTCGCGCCCGGCCGGCCTCCTCACCGGATGAGCGACTGTGCCTCGCCGGAACGGCTGCCCCGTGCCTTAGATGGCTCAATACTCGCCTCCTGTGCCTAAAACCCGACGAGGAAGACTTTGGTGAGCTCGGTGGCTGCGCTAACGGGCCGGTAATACCTCCCCGACGGTGGCAGTAACTCGGGTGACTCCGGCGACATGGTATTCACCCGGCGAGCCCGGAAACCGATCACGGTTGGGTCCTACAGCACCGCCGTGACATGGTGAACTCGGAACACTACCCTGATCCCTCGGAAAACGGCTGGAAACATAAGCTTACCATGCGACTGAAGTGGTTCTTCCCCGCCGTGAGGGAAAACATGGAGAACCCTTCGGTCTCTGCATGGTTTTGCTTGCCATTTGCTCGAGAAGGGTCGTTATGGCTTGGAGAACCTATGCCTAGACTATTGTGAACCCTAACCCAATATGGCCATGGAATTTCCTGTTTCTTTCACCTCGGTTCCAAGAAACCGCCGGTGACAAACTTCAAATTCCGGCCAACCTAGGCTACGACCTAGCTCCAAACTGGGAGGACAACAAGAAGGGTCGACAATGCACATAGAGCACCGGTTGGTTGAGCGTGAACGAGTCTGAGGTGGACGGTCGATGGTGCGGTGTCGTGGCAGCAAGTTTGAAGGTGGAACGATGAACTTATGCTCAGTTCTCAGGATCAGCTCGAAGGAACGGTATGGGCTGTCGTAAGAGAGGAACTAGAGAGCCTTGCGCACCTTTCTATGACCTCAACCGGGCGTGACAATGCCGGAGTTGCGTCGGTGACGGGCGGGCGGCGCGGAGCAACCGAGCGGCGGTCGAGGCTATGCAAGCTGAGCAGAGGGTCGGGTGTGTGAGTGAGGCGACGTTCACGTGGGCACCAGGGCAGTGAAATATCCCTCTCGGCATGCTGATCTCCCGAGCAGGAGGTGGCGTGGTGGAATTCAGCGGGAGTGGGTCGCAGCCGGCGCTGGCGTTTGCACGCTGTTCGACCGAATGAAACAAAGGCGGTTTGCTTTGTTGTGAGACTGACCACTGGGCCCCACTTCCCCCTTTGTTTGGTCAAATTTTCTCTGATATTTTCCATCCAGCAACTTAAAATTAAAAGCCTTACTTCACCCCAAAGTTAAGGTTTGAATTTGCTGAATTCAAATGGTTGGAATTCTGGTGTAGAATTTGAATTGTGTTTGATCATTTGAATTTGAAATGGAGTTTAAATTCTCCATTTTGTATTGTCCCAAAAACATAGCAAACCAGCTCCAAAGTTTCCAATTTTTGGCATGGCTGCTCATTCACAGGTGGAGAGCACATTTGTGAAACCAAATTTTCAAATTGAGGGAATTGGAATTTGAAACTGAATTTGAAATTCAGATTAGAGGGCTTTTCCTTTTAACCCCAAACAATTATCAAAACTCCTCCAAATGAGCTGAAATTTGGAAGGTTGAATATTTGAAATATGAAAACCAAAATTGTGAATTTAGATCTTCATGTTTGGAAGTTTTGGGAAGTCTAAACCCTCACTTTGAACTTACACCATTATAATTCAAAGTTTTTAATTCCCCTCATTTTTCCTATGTGTACATGAGTTGAAAATTCTTGCTACCACTTTTTGGGGATTTTACATCCCTCCCCCCTTAAAAAGAATCTCGTCCCAAGATTCCAAAGGAAAAGCAAAGTTGGAAAACATTACCGGGTATATGATGATAGCAAGTCCGGATAGTACGTTCGTAGATAGTCCTCGCCTTCCCATGTCGCCTCATCAGCGGTATGGTTACTCCACAAGACCTTGTAGAACCTTAAGGTCCGGTTTCTTGTGGCGCGAGTCTTTTCATCGATAATCCGGATTGGATACTCCGTGTACGTGAGGTCCGGTTGAATAACTTCTATGTCTTCAGTGCGGATTTCAGCAGAGGGATTGAGGCACTTCCTCAGCTGAGAGATGTGGAAGACATTGTGAATCCCTGCGAGTGACGCTGGTAAATCCAAGCAATAGGCCACGGGTCCGCATCTTTCAATGACGGCAAACGGACCAATGAACCGTGGCGCGAGTTTACCCTTCACTCTGAAACGGTGAACTCCCTTCATCGGAGACACACGGACATAAACATGGTCCCCGATGTCGAAGTGGAGAGGGCGGCGTCTTTTATCCGCATAGCCCTTCTGAGGACATTGAGCAGCCTTAAGATTGGATTGTATTACTCCCACTCGTTCTTCAGCCTCATTCACAAGTTCAATGCCGTAGATAACTCGCTCGCCAGACTCGCACCAGTTGAGAGGTGTGCTACATTTCCGGCCGTAGAGAGCTTCATACGGCGCCATCTTGATGCTAGCTTGATAGCCATTGTTGTAAGAAAACTCCGCCAACGGCAAATGATCGTCCCAATTCTTGCCGTGGTGGATGGCACAAGCGCGTAGCATGTCTTCAAGCACTTGATTCACCCGTTCAGTTTGACCATCCGTCTGTGGGTGATACGCGGAGCTTCGGATCAGTTTAGTCCCCAACGACTCGTGCAGCTGTTCCCAGAACCGAGAGACGAATAGCGCACCGCGATCTGAAATGATGGAGCAGGGAACACTGTGCAAACACAAGATCTTTGCAATGTACAGCTCCGCATATTGCTTGGCCACGTACTTTGTATGTACGGGGATAAAATGAGCCGACTTGGTTAGTCGATCGACTATCACCCAAACTGAGTCATGCTTGTGAGACGTGAGAGGTAACCCGACTATGAAGTCCATGCTGATATCCTCCCACTTCCACGCCGGAATGTTCAATGGTTGCAGCTGTCCGGCTTTACGCATATGATCGGCTTTCACATGCCGACACGTATCACATTCAGATACGTACTTTGCGATTTCTCTTTTCATCCGTGTCCACCAAAACTTGGTTTTCAGATCCTGGTACATCTTGTTGCTGCCCGAATGAATAGAATACTTGGACAAATGAGCTTCATCCAAGATTTTCTTCTGAAGTTTAATTTCACGGGGTACCACTATACGGTCTTTAAACCATAGAGTGTTGTGTTCATCTCTTCGGAAGCATTTCATTTCGCCATTCTCCATCCTTCTCTGAATGTGCGACATTCCCATGTCTTTCTTTTGAGCTTCCATAATCTCCTCTCTTATGGTCGGGACGAGAGCAAGATTATATAACGCCCCATATGGAATCAAGTACAGACTTGGCTCCTCCTCTTCAGGTGAGGTGATGGACAGACTGTTGACATGGGATTTGCGACTTAAGGTATCGGCAACCACGTTTGCCTTTCCAGGATGGTAGTGAATATCGATCTCATAGTTCTTGATCAGTTCTAACCATCTCCGTTGCCGCATATTCAACTCCTTTTGAGTGAAGATATACTTCAAACTCTTGTGGTCGGTGTAGAGGTGCACTAAGTTCCCAAGCAAATAGTGCATCCACATCTTCAAGGCCAACACCACAGCAGCGAGCTCAAGATCATGAGTCGGATAGTGCTGCTCGTGGTTACGAAGTTGATGTGAGCCATAGGTGACCACTCTGTAAAAGCCCAAGAAAAGGGACTTGCAAAAACTTTTCTTCACCTCACAACACCACAGTTTTTATTGTGGGCACCTTAGGAAATGTTGTGAAGAGCAAGTAACCTCCATCAAAAGAATGATTAGAGGGGAAAGCCTTCACTTTCACAAAGTAGGGTTTCTACACATGAACATGAGAGGTTGAGCTCACCCCTAGAATTTAAAAAGTCTTGGGTAGGTTCAGTCCAAAGCTCATGCAAATTCAACACTTTTTGAGGCACTTTTGGGTTGTTTCAAAAAGAGGCCAATTTGAATGTAAATTCAAATTGCAGCAACTTTCATCACCAAATTCAAAAGTTAGCTTCATATCTACACTCAGCACATTTTTCTGAGTAAACCCACCAATTTTCATCCCCATTGGAGTTCATCTTGTCAGGAGTTAAATTTGCCAGAATTCAAAACTGAATTTGAATTTCAGTTTAAATGTGAAGCACGTTTAACCAAACAAAGTTTGAATTTGAGAATTCAAATTCAAACAAATACTTGGGGGTTAAGTCTCCCATTCAATTCTCAGTAGCTGGGATATTTACAAAAGAAAGGGGGAGAAAGATTTAGAGGGGGGAAGAGGGCCCACTGGTCAGCCACCCTGGGGGGGGGGGGGGTAAACCGACTCGGGCGCGCGGTCGAACACCCTGCGGCCGACAGCGCACGGGGTCGACCCCGTCCCGACGCAGCCACCGCGCCACCTCCTGCTCGGGGGGATGAGGGCGCCGGCTACAAAACCTGTGATCGCACCCTGGTCGGCAAGAATTCGCTCCCCATCCTCTCGGTTCCACTCGCTTACATCCGAAGCAGCTCACCCGGAGTCGCCGCCCTCTGATCGCCGGCGGCCGGATGGCACAGGCTTCCTCCTGCCCGACGCTCAACACAAGAAACGATCGCCACAAGGTGCTGGTTCTGCCTGCCCTTACCGTTCGGCATTTCATGCACCGTCGGGGGAGAATTTCTTCCGGGAACGCTTCGGTGTTCTTAAGGCCGAGCTCCCCCAAATCCCAAAATTCACGAGTATTGGCTTATCACCGGGCGTACCAAGCTAAACACACAATCTACACCCTGCCACGACCACCTAGGATCGAAAACCAGCAAGAATCATGGGCTAGGGTTGCGGTTATCCAAGTTTTTCGAGCAACAGCCGATATCCGGCCTAGGTCGCCGATGAGGTCATAGAAGCAGCCGTTTTCACGGGGATCGGTGCCCATATCCATGATCAGCAGGTGTCAGCGGAGCTCCCCGAGCAAACCACATCAAAAAAGGTGCAGGTGAGGCTGAGTTCGACGTCGCCGGTGAGCTACCGGCCGCTGTTGCCGTCGGGAGCCCTGTTCCGGCCGTTGTCAAACTCCGGGAAGGGCACCACCGTGTTCCCCAGGCCGGGATAGGCACAGGCGGCGAGAATCAGCAAGCTCCGAAGGCCGGAACCCCTCTCCGGCGAGAGCTCCGGCGAGCTCGGCGGCGGGATCGCGCGGGTGGCCGGAGGAGGACGAAGGGGTAGGCCCCACGCGTCAGCGGCTGGAGATAAAGGGGTGGGATTCTCTGTGGTCCGGGATCCAGTGCGGCCGCGCGGGAAGGAGTCTGTAGCCCCGTGTGGCTCGGATCCAGCGGTCGACACGTGTACGTGGACCCACCCGCAGGATTTAAACATTTCTGAAATTTCCAGTTTTAGTGCAAACTTTAGAACCCCATAACTTTTGCTAGGAAGCTCCAATTTTAGTGATTCAAATTGGGTCGGATTCATCTTGCCTAGCTCTGTCCAGACATACAACCCAATTTGTATGAAACCCATTAATTAATTCTGGAAAATTATTTAAAGCTTTTCAGCAAAAGAATTTTAGAGGGAGTTTGGTTCATCCAAAAATCCCCAAATTTTGCCAGAATGTTCTTTAGGACATTAGTAAAGCCCTGTAAAAGTTTCGGACCATTTGGAGTTGATTTGGTCAGAGCAATTCAAATTGGAAGGTGCTGTGTTCATTTGAATACAGAAACATTTTCAGAGAATTTCCAAAACTTGGAAATTCAGTTCTGGGCAATTCTTAACCCCAAAAATGTTAGGAAAATTCAGGCAAACTCTATGAGCTATAATTGAAATTGTAGTTCATTAAGTTGAGCATGAACAGGGGTATTATGTGGCGGACCGGGATCCGCTCATCCAGGATCGCAGAGGGTGGTGCCGCGCGATGCGACACCCGACAGCACACGTCATAAGAACACAATATATTACATGGGAAAAACAGCTGAAACTGTACAAATAAGTACAAACTTCAGTTACAATTATTGTTCTATTACACAGCGGAAGACTACACTAAACAACTCACGCCCGCCTATTTAGCAAAAGTCGGTTGCCCAGCCCTAGGGCAACCCACACTAGCTGCACGTCTCAGCTCAGCGCGGCGTGTACGGCTCCCACTCAGCCGTGGTCCCCGACGGAGGGTAAGCCTCGCCGGTGGACTCGTACTCCGAGTCCGTGGGTGGCTCCTCACCTGAAAAACACTTAAGCAGCAACCATGAGCACGAAGGCTCAGCAAGGCTTAACCGACTCACCTAAGCATGAAACTCTACATGAGGTATACCAGACATAGGTTAGTAACATTTCAGCAAAACGACACGCCTACAAGTTCATCCTTAGTTCATATTTTAGCAACGAGTTAACAGTTCATGAAATCTGAAATTTAGTAAGCAATATTTGGTGGCACACAAGTAGCAATACAATTATATCAATCAGTATTATTGAATGAACATATTTCATCCATTAGTCTACGTTACGACGCAGTGAACAAGCAGTACTCGTCACCGCGAGGGACGGCGAATCGACTCGATATACACCTGCAGGGAAAACCCAAAGAGCACGTCACGTACGCCCACCCGTGGAGCTGCACAGCACGCTCACTCGATGTCGTACTGGACAACCTTTCACCCAACAGCCCAAACGTCGAACCGGTCGCACCGAAACGAGCAGGAGGTTCCCCACACGGAGCATCTCTCTATGCCCGTTGGCAGATTTCCACCTTGCTGCCCTCAACCTACACCTATAAATCGGTGTGCTATGCCTCGATGCCCGGAGGTTTAGGCTACATCGGTTTATCGGGGCCCATATATCCGATATGCCTTCGGTACGTTCAACACTTGTTCAGCAGGGCCGCACACGGATCGGTCCTCAATCGACACGGGCAGGGCTGCGCACACAAGACTCACTCTTGCTGCGCCCTAGCCCCTGCCTAGTCTCATTTTTATTACTAAAGTGATCTCACATCACTCAACCGAACCCGTGTGTCCCAATGCCTATCTCGCGAGTAGATTCCATCTACTCGACTTGTACCGAAGTCCTATGAATCATTAAGCATAGCCTGTCTACTCGAGGTCCTTGACACTACCCTCACTCTTTTAGGAACCTTTGGTTATGCAAGTGGGGTTTCATTCATCCTATACCTAATGCACATACATACTTCATATGACACATATAAACAAAGTAAAGCTTTTAAAAAGGGTTAATGCAAACCGGGGCTTGCCTTGTTGCTGCTGGTCCGGAGTTAGTTCTTCGTCCGGAAGAAGGAAGTCCAGCACTTCCGGAGTCTCTTCTTCAACGGCTACACGTTAATGAAATACTACATGTTAATTTAGATGCAAATGTGAGTTTTAGAGTAAAACTTCTACTATTGGTTCTAATAACCAGCCTCTAACACCTGGAACTTTGTTTAAGAATTTAAAGATGAACTGGTGTTGGTGGTTTGGCTTGAACTTAATCACATGGTTAAATGCTAAGTGGTTTCCCTCCTTTTCCACATTAATCCCTTAAGTGGTTAAACAGGACAGGGGTGATCTAGAGCTCCAATGGAGCTGAGAATTTTTTGTGTGAATTCCTTGTCACAAGGAAACTCTCTGGACCAAACATTAGCACTTTTCATGGAGTGGTTTGCTCAGAATAATTATCTTGGCAAATCAGCAAGGAAGGATTTATTCTCAGGTAATACCCCTGTTCATGCTCAACTTAATGATCTACAATTTCAATTATAGCTCATAGAGTTTGCATGAATTTTCCTAGCATTTTTGGAGTCAAGGTTTGCCCAGAATTGAATTTCCAAGTTTTGGAAATTCTCTAAAAATGTTTCTGCATTCAAATGAACACAGCACCTTCCAATTTGAATTGCTCTGACCAAATCGACTCCAAATGGTCTGAAACTTTTATAGGGGTTTACTAATGCCCTAAAGAACATTCTGGCAAAATTTGGGGATTTTTGGATGGACCAAACTCCCTCTAAAATTCTTTTGCTGAAAAGCTTTAAAGAATTTTCCAGAATTAATTAAAGGGTTTCATACAAATTGGGTTCTACATTTGGATAGTACTCTATCAGAGGAATCCAACGAAATTTGTTTCACAATTTTTGGATTCTCCTACCCAAAGTTGTAGCTATTCAAAGTTTGAACTAAAAACTGAAATTCCCCAAAATGTTCAAATACTGGCTGTGGGTCCGGGGACAGGTGTCACGCGTCGGGGCAAGCCACACGAGGCTACAGGTTATTTCCCGCGCCTCCACACCAGATCCCTGCGCCACAGATGATCAAATAATTGAAAAACCGTCGCTGACGGGCGGGACCCACCGGTCGTCTTGTACCTCCGGCCACCCGCGCCTGCGCGCCCCGGGCTCGCCGGAGTTCGACGGATTCCGGCCTCCCGGCCATCCCCCGAGATCTCCCTTGCCGCTAGGGCCTAATTTCCCGTGCTGAACACGATGGAACACTCTTCCCCGGTCGGCGATGGCTCTAACCTAGCTGGCCACGGTGCGGCGGCTCTGGACCAGTTCGGCAACGTCGCCCGGTCACCCTAGCCTGCCCAGACCTCGGTGGAACGGCGCTACAGCACCAGTGGACCAAAGGGATGCTCGACCTGGCCTCAAAACTGCTCGGGACCGGCGGCTAATGGTGTCTCACCGTGCACCCGAAACCTCCTCCGCGTTTGAGGTCGGAAATTCTGGATTTCATCCGGTCTACGTGCATATTTCCAACTAGGGTTGTGAAGGACTACTGATCGCCGGTTAGTGGCGGTCCTGTGTGCAAGGTTTCACGGCCTAAAAACGAGAGGGACGATCGAATTTGGTATTACCGTATCAGAAGGTCGGATGGTGCCCGACGG
Organism: Neostapfia colusana; assembly: GCA_030760725.1. Lineage (NCBI taxonomy): Eukaryota > Viridiplantae > Streptophyta > Magnoliopsida > Poales > Poaceae > Neostapfia > Neostapfia colusana. Next base: position 78,247,342 of record JASWHV010000007.1, on the reverse strand, counting down.
TGATCTTTTCCCAAATTCGAGCCTGGTAGATCATCTCATGGCTTGAGCCTCGGGGACGAGCATCAGGGGCTCCCAGCGCATCCGAGGGTGCTCTAGCTCGGGCCTGAGAAGCTCTGGGTGGGTCTGTCCACGTGAGACCAGCTTCGGTTCTCCGCCGGACAGCTCTGTTTTCTCGGCGCCGTTTGCCGAATTGTGCGCGTCACAGGCTAGGGCCTTTGGGGTTGCGGGGCTGGTGTGGTAGAGCAGGCACAGGCGCTGCTTTTCTGTACTGCCTGTGCGCACAACCGAGGTTTGGTTGAGGCCGGCGATCGGGGAGAAAGGAGTGCGGCGGTGAGCGCCGATTGCTGTTTGCGCGTCGGAAGAACAGCTAGCGCGCGATCAAAGCGAAGATGGCAACGTGTTGCAGCCGGTTTCCGCGGTAAGGAGCAGGCCAGCGCGAAATGGGAGCAGGAGGTGGAGCCTCAGTCGACGGGGGCGGCCGCTCGGTGTCGCCCCGGGGTTACACCTCGGTGGAGTGAAGACCAGAGAGAAACTTAAGTGTTAAGTATACTCATTCCTATGACATGTGGGCCCCACAACTCAGTACCTCTTTTCCTCAAAATATCTCCAAAGTTTGACAATTATCCAACCCAATTGTTTGAAAATTGGAAACTGAGCTCATTTGACAAGTTTGGACAAATTCCATGCAAATTCAAATATTCATTTGAATTCTTTGCACATTTGACTTCCTTTGGAAAAATGGGTAGCAAGACTTTTCAAAAATTAATGAAACTTTGCCTCCCCACTAATTTGGACCTAAGGAATCCAAATATGCCACTTGATCCTTGTGTTAGCTGCTGCAAACAATAGTTTGGACACAACAGTTTTGGATTCCTCATTGTGTGATCATATGTGTATAAACCCTACTTTGTGAAAGTGAAGACTCTCCCCTCTAATCACTCTTTTGATGGAGGTTACATGCTTTTCACAACATTTCCTAAGGTGTCCACAATGAAAATTGTGGTGTTGTGAGATGCAGAAAAGTTTTTTAACAAGTCCCTTTTCTTGGGCTTTTACATCCCTCCCCCCTTAAAAGAATCTCGTCCCGAGATTTAAAAATAAGAGATAGCGATGTAATAGGGACTTACACGTGTTGAGAAGCCAAGAACTCCGGGTAATTTGAGCGAAGGAACTCCTCGCTCTCCCACGTCGCTTCCTCGGCGGTGTGGTTACTCCAGAGTATTTTGTAGAACCACAACGTTCTGCTACGCGTGGTCCTGGCTTTCTCATCAAGAATTCCCACCGGATATTCATCATATGTTAAATCCGGCTTCAGCTCGCCGATGTCTTCGGTAGGAACAGCAGTTGTATACTTCAAGCATTTTCGCAGTTGCGAAACATGGAAAATATCATGGACACCAGCCAGAGATGCCGGTAGCTCCAATCGATACGCTGCTGGTCCACACTTCTCGGTGATAGCGTAGGGTCCAATGAAACGGGGAGCGAGCTTCCCCTTCACACCGAATCGCTGCACGCCCTTCATTGGGGACACGCGGAGGTACACGTGTTCCCCAACGTCAAAGTGCAACGGCCTACGCCTCTTATCAGCATAGCTCTTCTGTCGGGATTGAGCGGCCTTCAAATTGGCTTGAATTGTCCGAACGCGCTCCTCGGCGTCGTTCACCACATCAACCCCGAATGTGACCCTTTCACCGGACTCGCACCAATTTAATGGGGTGCGGCATTTACGACCGTAGAGAGCTTCATAGGGTGCCATTTTGATACTCACCTGATAACCGTTGTTGTACGAGAATTCCGCCAATGGTAGGTGATCATCCCAGTTCCTACCATGGTGGATGGCACATGCTCTCAACATGTCTTCCAGGACTTGATTCACCCTTTCTGTCTGACCATCTGTCTAAGGGTGATAGGCGGAGCTCCTGATCAACTTAGTACCCAATGCAGCGTGTAGCTGCTCCCAAAAGCCAGATACAAATAATGCACCTCGATCTGAGACAATGGTCTTGGGTATCCCGTATAGGCATAGAATCTTTGCTATGTATAGCTCCGCATATTTGCCGGCATTGTAACGTGTATTCACCGGAATGAAGTGAGCCGTCTTGGTTAACCGATCAATGATTACCCATATGGAATCATGATTGTTGGCTGTTAGGGGTAATCCCACAATGAAATCCATGCTCACATCTTCCCATTTCCATGCCGGGATCTTCAGGGGTTGCAACAGCCCTGATTTCTTCATGTGATCAGCTTTCACTCGTCTACACGTATCGCACTCGGATACGTACTTAGCTACTTCCCGCTTCATCCGTGTCCACCAAAATTTCTTCTTCAAATCTTGGTACATTTTGTTGCTGCCCGGATGAATGGAGTATTTGGACAAGTGAGCTTCATCGAGGATCTTTTTCCTCAACTCCATATCTCGGGGTAAGACTATGCGGTCATTGAACCACAGTGTCCCCTCATCATCCTTCCGGAAACATTTAATTTCTCCATTGTCTATCCGTCTTTGGAGATGTGCCATGCCTTTATCCGTTTTCTGAGCTGCAATGATGTCCTCCCTAATAGTAGGGATGAGGGCAAGGTTGTACAGCGATCCATAAGGAACCAAGTATAAACTTGACTCTTCCTCCTCCACCGGTGTAATGGTGAGGTGATGGACATGCGATTTCCGACTCAGCGCGTCGGCAACCACATTCGCCTTGCCGGGGTGGTAATGGATCTCAATCTCATAATCTTTGATCAGTTCTAACCACCTCCTCTGCCTCATGTTCAGCTCCTTCTGGGTGAAAATGTATTTCAAGCTCTTGTGGTCGGTGTAGAGATGCACCAAGTTCCCCAGGAGATAGTGCCTCCACATTTTCAGCGCCAACACCACGGCAGCAAGTTCAAGATCGTGAGTCGGGTAGTGCTGCTCATGGTTCCGAAGTTGGCGTGAGCCATAAGCGACCACACGTCCTTCCTGCATCAACACGCAGCCGAGCCCAATACCGGACGCGTCACAATACACGTCGAAGGGCTTTGTTGTATCCGGCTGAGCTAATACTGGGGCTGTTGTGAGATGCTTCACCAGTGTTCGGAACGCTTCTTCACACGCCGTGTTCCAAACATATTTTGTCCCTTTCTTCAGCAACTCTGTCATCGGCTTAGCGAGCTTGGAGAAACTTGGAATGAATCTCTGGTAGTACCCCGCTAACCCGAGGAAGCTTCTGACTTCATGGACTGAAGTGGGAGCTTTCCATTTCAACACTTGCTCTATTTTGCTTGGGTCAACCGCGATGCCTTCAGGTGAGATGATATGTCCCAAGAACGGCACTTGGCTGATCCAAAATTCGCATTTGCTGAACTTGGCATAGAGTTTGTGGTCTCGCAATCGTTGAAGAATGATCCGCAAGTGTTCGGCATGTTCAGCTTCGGTCTTGGAGTAAACCAATATGTCGTCGATGAACACTACCACGAACTTGTCCAGCTCCGGCATGAACACCGAGTTCATGAGATACATGAAATGGGCTGGAGCATTTGTGAGACCAAAGGACATGACGAGATATTCGTATAAGCCGTATCTCGTCGAGAACGCCGTCTTCGGGATATCCTCCGCCCGGATCTTGATCTGGTGATATCCAGAGCGAAGGTCCATCTTTGAGAATACACTTGCCCCCACCAGTTGATCAAACAAGATGTCAATACGGGGCAGTGGGTACTTATTCTTGATGGTGACGGCGTTGAGCGGCCGGTAATCCACACACAGCCTCAGGGTCTCATCCTTTTTCTTCACGAATAGCGCCGAGCATCCCCAAGGCGAGGAAATCGGCCTAATGAAACCCTTGCTCAACAGACCATTGAGCTGTTCTTTCAGTTCCGCCAGCTCATTTGGAGCCATCTTGTATGGTCTCCGTGATATGGGCGTAGTCCCGGGTGCGAGCTCAATCTTGAACTCGACATCCCGCTCAGGTGGCATGCCCGGAAGATCGTCCGGGAACACGTCGGGATAGTCCCAGACTACGGGGATGTCTTCTAACTTGAGAACTTCAGCATTATTAATTGCTAAAACTTCCCGGACTGGTGTGTCTAACACCATGGAATGCGGACGGTGAAATGGAGAATTTAAGTGAACCGTCCGTGTCCGAGTCTCTAGGACAGCGCCATGGTATTGCAGCCATGACATCCCTAAGATTGCATCAATCTTTTGTCCCATAAGGATTATCAAGGTGGTGGGATATAGCTTCCCACCTAAGCACAGAGGTGCCTTTGGAATCATCATATTAGCTGAAATCTTCCCTCCCGGTGAGCATATTATATAAGTGCAGTCGGTTGGGAAGACTTGCAATTGATGTTTAGCCACGTAGGATGCACTTATAAAGCTGTGGGTTGCACCAGAATCAAATAATATGACGATGGCTTGATTGTTGAGAGTAAACGTACCCGCCAGCACGTTGTCTCCCTCGGGGGCATCCTCATTGTCGAGGTTGCGGACGCCTCCAGTCCGCTGACCAACCTTCTTCACCGGAGGTCGGCCTCGAGCACCGCCCTGGAACTGGGCTTGCCCGCTGCTCTGCTGCCCCTGGGGACAGTCCTTCGCAAAGTGGCCCGCCTGGCCACATGTGAAGCAGGTGAAACGGGGCGGTCCCCCGCTAATCGGTGGGCGGAAACCCGGGGCGCGTTGTGGTGGTGGAAACGCCCGGGGTACCGTCTGCTGCTGCTGCTGTCTTGGTGGTGGCATCGGCGGACGGAACGGGGGTGCTTGGAACGAACGTCCCCCGAACTGCTGAGGTCGCGCCGGTGGACGCCACTGCTGCCCGGATGGTGTCCGATACACCACACGGTATTTCTGGGGAGCGCCACTCCCACCGCTGCTAGGTGGAGCGCTGCGCTTCCTCTGCTCAGCTGCTAACTCCCGCTGAGCGTCCTCTTGCATGATGGCGGCATTGACTAGGTCGTTGAATGTGCCGCGGTTCCATTGTACGAGGTGGGTCTTCATTTCGGGGTGCAACCCCCGATAGAAGTGCTCCCTCTTCCTCTCCTCCGTGGAGATGTAGTCTGACGCATACTGCGCCAGATGGTTGAAGGCACGGGAGTAGTCGTGGGCACTCCTCCCGCCCTGCTTCAGTTCCAAAAATTCTTGGAACTTTCTCTTCATTATTCCGGGAGGGATGTGATAGGCGCGGAACGCCTCCCGGAACTCTTGCCATTCCACGGCATGGCCAGCCGGACGTGAGGCGACATAATTCGCCCACCACGCACCAGCGGCACCGTGGAGCTGCTGTGCTGCGAACAGCGTCTTCTGCCGCTCCGTACACTGGAGCAGCCCGAACTTGGACTCGATAGTCCGCAGCCAGTTGTCCGCCTCCAGTGGTTCTTCAGCTTCGGTAAACACTGGAGGGTGCGTACTCATGAAATCCGAGTACGACACTTCGCGGGGCTCACGAGGCCCTCGCTCTTGACGTCCTCCCGCCTGGGACGTATTCAGCACGATCGTGCGGAGCAGGTCGGTCTGCTCCTCACGACATCCCACCAATGCCGCTATCACATCCGCTAGAGTAAGCGGAGGCGGCGGTGGTGGCTGCTGCTGCGGGGTGCTGTCGTAGGCCGGTGGCTGGGAGTCATCGCCTCCACCTTGGCTAGAGCAACCAACCTCGTGCGTGGTCCTAGTACGAACCATCTGCAACCATACGACATTAAACATCAGTCCCGCATCATTTTGCATGCAGTCCCATTATAATGGGCGTAAAAATATTATGACAACAAAAACATGCGATATGTCTCGTAAGCCGATAATGTAATAACTTTGCACAAGCTACACCATTACCAGACCAAACATCAGCTAGTTTAATCCAACTTGATGAACCTACACTTTGGAAGCTCAACATAACTAGGTTTGGTCACTACGAGACATTACTGTCGCGTTGTCATCACATATCACACCTCTAGGGTACAACACCCTCTCCAATGAGCTCAACTGTCATTCTTCTGTCAGAATGACCAGTTTCTACCTATCCCAAGTTTTGATCTGGTTCTGTGCATTTTCATGACTCAAGTTGAATACCAAAGTTAAAGTTAACTTTAGTATCTTTCCAACGAGTATGCATTTGCCCCCATATCAGATTTGGCTAAAAAGTTATGCTAATTCAAAGTCAGCAGAATTTCTGGAAGAATTTTAACAGCACCTCCCTTGGAAGTGGCTGTCTTCAACCCTAATTTCCCCTAATTTCTGTGCTGAAACTTCAGAAACTTTGAATTGCAAAGATGTCACACATCTTCTACTCTTTCTAAGCGTGTATTATATGACAATTTTAGATTTTTCTACTGGGAGTTATATTTGAAAAACAGATTAGTTCCGAGGATGTTTTACTCTGCCCTGGTTTTGGACAGTTTTTACATTTCTCTGGGCTTTTAGCCATCTTAAGGTGAGTTTCAGCTCTGGAAGTCTACATAAAAGTTGTAGAGTACTTAAATACCTTTCCAGAGCTATATAGCACACCCCTCTGGGCTAAAATACCTGTGAGTTATGCCCTGTGGAAGATCAGCAAACATGCTGCCCAAAACAGAGCACTCTGTTTTTCATCCCTTTAGCTATCCTGGTCCACTATCCCATTCTTATACCCAACCAGGGTCTTAATTGTTGAACCTAATGATTTTAATTCTTTGTTATCATTATTCTCATGCATATAACTACAATATCTCGGTACTACGTTCCTCACAAAAGAAAATCCTAACCGGATCATACCGGCATATACGTCTCAAGTGTGGCACTAAACGGTCTCTCACGCACGTTTTCTACACGGATACAATACGTGGTTAGTACCTGCAGAAGACCACACAATGATGGTGCACTCAAAGGTTATTCATTTCAGGCGGTTCCATATTTGAAAGTAAATACAAACGCCTGTATCATTGTCATACGGCCGTCCTTGAGCTAAGTCACGTCTCAAGGCACGTGATCGTGTTTCAACACCACACGACGGGGAACCCGAGTATGTCATGAACGGGTCGTCACGGTTGGGAATGTTATCAACCCAACAGATACCACCTACTGTCCTGCAGGGCACGCCGATGGCAAGCGCTGCGTATGTCCTCCTGGGCTATTTCCAGACGAACACACTCTCGCGTTACTGACCACGCGATGGGGTCTCCACTTACTTGCCTAATGCACGCTAGGGATCAGCGTTTCATATGAACTCAGGAACATGAAGAGTCCAAGAGGTTCATATTAACGTCTCACACCAAGCTGTGAGATCAATCCCTGAACCACGTTCCTCGTCAGGGGGAGCTAACCGAAATTGAACCGCTTTCGGTGGCGTTCCTTACCATACTTACCAGAGCGTAGGTGCGTCGTTACATAATTGAAATTCAGAATTATAACACATAAGTTAGTCTTTGCCACGTTAAGTAACTATGCTAATATAGTCCTTACTTGGGCAACTACCGAATCCTCACCGTATACCTATGTTTTTCCCATAATGCAGTCCTTTAGTACTGTGCTATCCCCACTGCAGCTCTGATACCAGGCTGTGGCGGACCGGGATCCGCTCATCCAGGATCGCAGAGGGTGGTGCCGCGCGATGCGACACCCGACAGCACACGTCATAAGAACACAATATATTACATGGGAAAAACAGCTGAAACTGTACAAATAAGTACAAACTTCAGTTACAATTATTGTTCTATTACACAGCGGAAGACTACACTAAACAACTCACGCCCGCCTATTTAGCAAAAGTCGGTTGCCCAGCCCTAGGGCAACCCACACTAGCTGCACGTCTCAGCTCAGCGCGGCGTGTACGGCTCCCACTCAGCCGTGGTCCCCGACGGAGGGTAAGCCTCGCCGGTGAACTCGTACTCCGAGTCCGTGGGTGGCTCCTCACCTGAAAAACACTTAAGCAGCAACCATGAGCACGAAGGCTCAGCAAGGCTTAACCGACTCACCTAAGCATGAAACTCTACATGAGGTATACCAGACATAGGTTAGTAACATTTCAGCAAAACGACACGCCTACAAGTTCATCCTTAGTTCATCTTTTAGCAACGAGTTAACAGTTCATGAAATCTGAAATTTAGTAAGCAATATTTGGTGGCACACAAGTAGCAATACAATTATATCAATCAGTATTATTGAATCAACATATTTCATCCATTAGTCTACGTTACGACGCAGTGAACAAGCAGTACTCGTCACCGCGAGGGACGGCGAATCGACTCGATATACACCTGCAGGGAAAACCCAAAGAGCACGTCACGTACGCCCACCCGTGGAGCTGCACAGCACGCTCACTCGATGTCGTACGGGACAACCTTTCACCCAACAGCCCAAACGTCAAACCGGTCGCACCGAAACGACCAGGAGGTTCCCCACACGGAGCATCTCTCTATGCCCGTTGGCAGATTTCCACCTTGCTGCCCTCAACCTACACCTATAAATCGGTGTGCTATGCCTCGACGCCCGGAGGTTTAGGCTACATCGGTTTATCGGGGCCCATATATCCGATATGCCTTCGGTACGTTCAACACTTGTTCAGCAGGGCCGCACACGGATCGGTCCTCAATCGACACGGGTAGGGCTTCGCACACAAGACTCACTCTTGCTGCGCCCTAGCCCCTGCCTAGTCTCATTTTTATTACTAAAGTGATCTCACATCACTCAACCGAACCCGTGTGTCCCAATGCCTATCTCGCGAGTAGATTCCATCTACTCGACTTGTACCGAAGTCCTATGAATCATTAAGCATAGCCTGTCTACTCGAGGTCCTTGACACTACCCTCACTCTTTTAGGAACCTTTGGTTATGCAAGTGGGGTTTCGTTCATCCTATACCTAATGCACATACATACTTCATATGACACATATAAACAAAGTAAAGCTTTTAAAAAGGGTTAATGCAAACCGGGGCTTGCCTTGTTGCTGCTTGTCTGGAGTTAGTTCTTCGTCCGGAAGAAGGAAGTCCAGCACTTCCGGAGTCTCTTCTTCAACGGCTACACGTTAATGAAATACTACATGTTAATTTAGATGCAAATGTGAGTTTTAGAGTAAAACTTCTACTATTGGTTCTAATAACCAGCCTCTAACACCTGGAACTTTGTTTAAGAATTTAAAGATGAACTGGTGTTGGTGGTTTGGCTTGAACTTAATCACATGGTTAAATGCTAAGTGGTTTCCCTCCTTTTCCACATTAATCCCTTAAGTGGTTAAACAGGACAGGGGTGATCTAGAGCTCCAATGGAGCTGAGAATTTTTTGTGTGAATTCCTTGTCACAAGGAAACTCTCTGGACCAAACATTAGCACTTTTCATGGAGTGGTTTGCTCAGAATAATTCTCTTGGCAAATCAGCAAGGAAGGATTTATTCTGAGGTAATACCCCTGTTCATGCTCAACTTAATGATCTACAATTTCAATTATAGCTCATAGAGTTTGCATGAATTTTCCTAGCATTTTTGGAGTCAAGGTTTGCCCAGAATTGAATTTCCAAGTTTTGGAAATTCTCTAAAAATGTTTCTGCATTCAAATGAACACAGCACCTTCCAATTTGAATTGCTCTGACCAAATCGACTCCAAATGGTCTGAAACTTTTACAGGGGTTTACTAATGCCCTAAAGAACTTTCTGGCAAAATTTGGGGATTTTTGGATGGACCAAACTCCTTCTAAAATTCTTTTGCTGAAAAGCTTTAAAGAATTTTCCAGAATTAATTAAATGGTTTCATACAAATTGGGTTCTACATTTGGATAGTACTCTATCAGAGGAATCCAACGAAATTTGTTTCAAAATTTTTGGATTCTCCTACCCAAAGTTGTAGCTATTCAAAGTTTGAACTAAAAACTGAAATTCCCCAAAATGTTCAAATACTGGCTGTGGGTCCGGGGACAGGTGTCATGCGTCGGGGCAAGCCACACGAGGCTACAGGTTATTTCCCGCGCCTCCACACCAGATCCCTGCGCCACAGCTGATCAAATATTTGAAAAACCGTCCTTAACGGGCGGGACCCACCGGTCGTCTTCTACCTCCGGCCACCCGCGCCTGCGCGCCGCCGGGCTCGCCGGAGTTCGACGGATTCCGGCCTCCCGGCCATCCCCCGAGATCTCCCTCGCCGCTAGGGCCTAATTTCCCATGCTGAACACGATGGAACACTCTTCCCCGGTCGGCGATGGCTCTAACCTAGCTGGCCACGGTGCTGCGGCTCTGGACTGGTTCGGCAACGTCGCCCGGTCACCCTAGCCTGCCCAGACCTCGGTGGAACGGCGCTACAGCACCAGTGGACCAAAGGGATGCTCGACCTAGCCTCAAAACTGCTCGGGACCGGCGGCTAATGGTGTCTCACCGTGCACCCGAAACCTCCTCCGCGTTTGAGGTCGGAAATTCTGGATTTCATGCGGTCTACGTGCATATTTCCAACTAGGGTTGTGAAGGACTACTGATCGCCGGTTAGTGGCGGTCCTGTGTGCAAGGTTTCACGGCCTAAAAACGAGAGGGACGATCGAATTTGGTATTACCGTATCAGAAGGTCGGATGGTGCCCGACGGCGATCTTTTCCCAAATTCGAGCCTGGTAGATCATCTCATGGCTTGAGCCTCGGGGACGAGCATCAGGGGCTCCCAGCGCATCCGAGGGTGCTCTAGCTCGGGCCTGAGAAGCTCTGGGTGGGTCTGTCCACGTGAGACCAGCTTCGGTTCTCCGCCGGACAGCTCTGTTTTCTCGGCGCCGTTTGCCGAATTGTGCGCGTCACAGGCTAGGGCCTTTGGGGTTGCGGGGCTGGTGTGGTAGAGCAGGCACAGGCGCTGCTTTTCTGTACTGCCTGTGCGCACAACCGAGGTTTGTTTGAGGCCGGCGATCGGGGAGAAAGGAGTGCGGCGGTGAGCGCCGATTGCTGTTTGCGCGTCGGAAGAAAAGCTAGCGCGCGATCAAAGCGAAGATGGCAACGTGTTGCAGCCGGTTTCCGGGGTAAGGAGCAGGCCAGCGCGAAATGGGAGCAGGAGGTGGAGCCTCGGTCGACGGGGGCGGCCGCTCGGTGTCGCCCCGGGGTTACACCTCGGTGGAGTGAAGACCAGAGAGAAACTTAAGTGTTAAGTATACTCATTCCTATGACATGTGGGCCCCACAACTCAGTACCTCTTTTCCTCAAAATATCTCCAAAGTTTGACAATTATCCAACCCAATTGTTTGAAAATTGGAAACTGAGCTCATTTGACAAGTTTGGACAAATTCCATGCAAATTCAAATATTCATTTGAATTCTTTGCACATTTGACTTCCTTTGGAAAAATGGGTAGCAAGACTTTTCAAAAATTAATGAAACTTTGCCTCCCCACTAATTTGGACCTAAGGAATCCAAATATGCCACTTGATCCTTGTGTTAGCTGCTGCAAACAATAGTTTGGACACAACAGTTTTGGATTCCTCATTGTGTGATCATATGTGTATAAACCCTACTTTGTGAAAGTGAAGACTCTCCCCTCTAATCACTCTTTTGATGGAGGTTACATGCTTTTCACAACATTTCCTAAGGTGTCCACAATGAAAATTGTGGTGTTGTGAGATGCAGAAAAGTTTTTTAACAAGTCCCTTTTCTTGGGCTTTTACATATTACCTCAGAATAAAATTCTTCCTTGCTGATTTGCCAAGAGAATTATTCTGAGCAAACCACTCCATGAAAAGTGCTAATGTTTGGTCCAGAGAGTTTTCTTGTGACAAGGAACTCACACAAAAATTCTCCGCTCCATTGGACCTCTAGATCACCCCTGTCCTGTTTAACCACTTAAGGGATTAAGGTGGAAAAGGGGGGAAACCACTTAGCATTTAACCATGTGATTAAGTCCAAGCCAAACCACCAACACCAGTTCATCTTTAAATTCTTAAACAAAGTTCCAGGTGTTAGAGGCTGGTTATTAGAACTAATAGTAGAAGTCTTACTCTAAAACTCACATTTGCATCTAAATTAACATGTAGTATTTCATTAACGTGTAGCCGTTGAAGAAGAGACTCCGGAAGTGCTGGACTTCCTTCTTCCGGACGAGGAACTAACTACTGACCAGCAGCAACAAGGCAAGCCCCGGTTTGCATTAACCCTTTTTAAAAGTTTTACTTTGTTTACATGTGTCATATGAAGTATGTATGTGCATTAGGTATAGGATGAATGAAACCCCACTTGCATAACCAAAGGTTCCTAAAAGAGTGAGGGTAGTGTCAAGGACCTCGAGTAGACAGGCTATGCTTAATGAGTCATAGGACTTCGGTACAAGTCGAGTAGTTGGAATCTACTCGCGAGATAGGCTTGGGACACACGGGTTCGGTTGAGTGATGTGAGATCACTATAGTAATAAAAATGAGACTAGGCAGGGGCTAGGGCGCAGCAAGAGGAAGTCTTGTGTGCGCAGCCCTGTCCGTGTCGATTGAGGACCGATCCGTGTGCGGCCCTGCTGAACAAGTATTGAACGTACCGAAGGCATATCGGATATATGGGCCCCGATAAACCGATGTAGCCTAAACCTCCGGGCGTCGAGGCATAGCACACCGATTTATAGGTGTAGGTTGAGGGCAGCAAGGTGGAAATCTGCCAACGGGCATAGAGAGATGCTCCGTGTGGGGAACCTCCTGCTCGTTTCGGTGCGACCGGTTCGACGTTTGGGCTGTTGGGTGAAAGGTTGTCCCGTACGACATCGAGTGAGCGTGCTGTGCAGCTCCACGGGTGGGCGTACGTGACGTGCTCTTTGGGTTTTCCCTGCAGGTGTATATCGAGTCGATTCGCCGTCCCTCGCGGTGACGAGTACCGCTTGTTCACTGCATCGTAACGTAGACTAATGGATGAAGTATGTTGATTAAATGATGCTGATTGATATAATTGTATTGCTACATGTGTGCCACCAAATACTGCTTACTAAATTTCAGATTTCATGAACTGTCAACTTGTTGCTAAAAGATGAACTAAGGATGAACTTGTAGGCGTGTCGTTTTGGCTGAAATGTTACTATCCTATGTCATGGTACCTCTCATGTAGAGTTTCATGCTTAGGTGGGTCGGTTAAGCCTTGCTGAGCCTTCGTGCTCATGGTTGCTGCTTAAGTGTTTTTCAGGTGAGGAGCCACCCACGGACTCGGAGTACGAGTCCACCGGCGAGGGTTACCCTCCGTCGGGGACCACGGCTGAGTGGGAGCCGTACACGCCGCGCTGAGCTGAGACGTGCAGCTAGTGTGGGTTGCCCTAGGGCTGGGCAACCGACTTTTGCTAGATAGGCGGGCGTGAGTTGTATAAAAGAAACTTCCGCTGTGTAATAAAAGACCCTAGTTTGTAACTGAGAAGTGTACTATTTTGTACATTCAGTTTGTTTTTCCCATGTAAGATAATGTGTTCTTATGACGTGTGCTGTCGGGTGTCGCATCGCGCGGCACCACCCTCTGCGATCCTGGATAAGCGGATTCCGGTCCGCCACAGCCTGGTATCAGAGCTGCAGTGGGGATAGCACAGTACTTACGGACTGCATTATGGGAAAACATAGGTTACGGTGAGGAATCGGTAGTTGCCCAAGTAAGGACTATATTAGCATAGTTACTTAAAGTGGCAAAGACTAACTTATGTGTTATAATTCTGAATTTCAATTATGTAACGACGCACCTACACTCTGGTAAGTATGGTAAGGAACGCCACCGAAAGCGGTTCAATTTCGGTTAGCTCCCCCTGACGAGGAACGTGGTTCAGGGATTGATCTCACAGCTTGGTGTGAGACGTTAATATGAACCTCTTGGACTCTTCATGTCCCTGAGTTCATATGAAACGCTGATCCCTAGCGTGCATTAGGCAAGTAAGCGGAGACCCCATCGCGTGGTCAGTAACGCGAGAGTGTGTTCGTCTGGAAATAGCCCAGGAGGACATACGCAGCGCTTGCCATCGGCATGCCCTGCAGGGCAGTAGGTGGTATCTGTTGGGTTGATAACATTCCCAACCGTGACGACCCGTTCATGACATACTCGGGTTCCCCGTCGTGTGGTGTTGAAACAAGATCACGTGCCTTGAGACGTGACTTAGCTCAAGGACGGCCGCATGACAATGATACGGGCGTTTGTATTTACTTTCAAATATGGAACTGCCTGAAATGAATAAACATTGAGTGAACCATTATTGTGTGGTCTTCTGCAGGTACTAACCACGTATGTATCCGTGTAGAAAACATGTGCGAGAGACCGTTTAGTGCCACACTTGAGACATATATGCCGGTATGATCCGGTTAGGATTTTCTTTTGTGAGGAACGTAGTACCGAGATATTGTAGGCATATGCATGAGTATAATGATAACAAAGAATTAAAATCTATAGGTTCAACAGTTAGGACCCTGGTTGGGTATAAGAATGGGATAGTGATGAGTGTAGTTCCAAAAAGACTGAAAAACAGAGTGCTCGGTTTTGGGACAGCAAGTTTGCTGATCCTCAACAGGGCATAACTCACAGGTCTTTTAGCCGAGAGAGGTGTGCTATATAGTTCTGGAAAGGTATTGAAGTACCCTACAACTTTGTTGTAGACTTCCAGAGCTGAAACTCACCTTAAGATGGCTTAAAGCCCAGAGAAATGTAAACTGTCCAGAACCAGGGCAGAGTAAAACATCCTCTGAACTGATCTGTTTTTCAAATATAACTCCCAGTAGAAAAACCAAAAATTGTCATATAATACATCCTTGGAAATAGTAGAAGATGTGTGACATCTTTGCAATTCAAAGTTTCTGAAGTTTCAGCATAGAATTTAGTGGAAATCAGGGTTGAAAACAGTCACTTCCAAGGGAGGTGCTGTTAAAATTCTTCCAGAAATTCTGCTAACTTTGAATTAGCATAACTTTTTAATCAAAGCTGATCTGGGGGCAAATGAGTACTCGTTGGAAAGATACTGAAGTTAACTTGAACTTTGGTATTCAACTTGAGTCATGAAGATGCACAGAACCAGATCAAAACTTGGAATAGGTAGAAACTGGTTATTCTGACAGAAGAATGACAGTTGAGCTCATTGGAGAGGGTGTTGTACCCTAAGGGTGGTATGCGTGATGACAACGCGATAGTAATGTCTCGTAGTGACCAAACCTAGTTATGTTGAGCTTCCAAAGTGGAGGTTCATCAAGTTGGATTAAACTAGCTTGTGTTTGGTCTGGTAATGGTGTAGCTTGTGCAAAGTTATTACACTATCTACTTACGAGATATATCGCATGTTTTTGTTGTCATAATATTTTTACGCCCATTGTAATGGAACTGCATGCAAGTGTTGCGGGACTGATGTTATTGTCGTATGGTTGCAGATGGTTCGCACTAGGACCACGCACGAGGTAGGTGGCTCTAGCCAAGGGGGAGGCGATGACTCCCAGCCACCGGCCTACGACAGCACCCCGCAGCAGCAGCCACCACCGCCGCCTCCGCTTACTCTAGCGGATGTGATAGCGGCATTGGTGGGAGGTCGTGAGGAGCAGACCGACCTGCTCCGCACGATCGTGCAGAATAGTCCCAGGCGGGAGGACGTCAAGAGCGAGGGCCTCGTGAGCCCCGCGAAGTGTCGTACTCGGATTTCATGAGTACGCACCCTCCAGTGTTCACCGAAGCTGAAGAACCACTGGAGGCGGACAACTGGCTGCGGACTGTCGAGTCCAAGTTCGGGCTGCTCCAGTGTACGGAGCGGCAGAAGACACTGTTCGCAGCACAGCAGCTCCACGGTGCCGCTGGTGCGTGGTGGGTGAATTATGTCGCCTCACGTCCGGCTGGCCATGCCGTGGAATGGCAAGAGTTCCGGGAGGCGTTCCGCGCCTATCACATTCCTCCCGGAATAATGAAGAGGAAGTTCCAAGAATTTTTGGAACTGAAGCAGGGCGGGAGGAGTGCCCACGACTATTCCCGTGCCTTCAACCATCTGGCACAGTATGCGTCAGACTACATCTCCACGGAGGAGAAGAAGAGGGAGCACTTCTATCGGGGGTTACACCCTGAAATGAAGACCAACCTCGTACAGTGGAACCGCGGCACATTCAACGACTTAGTCAATGCCGCGATCATGCAAGAGGATGCTCAGTGGGAGTTGGCAGCTGAGCAGCGGAAGCGCAGCGCTCCACCCAGCGGTGGGAGTGGCGCTCCCCAGAAGTACCGTATGGTGTATCGGACACCATCCGGGCAGCAGTGGCGTCCACCGGTGCGACCTCAACAGTTCGGGGGACGTTCGTTCCAAGCACCCCCGTTCCGTCCGCCGATGCCACCACAAAGACAGCAGCAGCAGCAGACGGTACCCCGGGCGTTTCCACCGCCACAACGCGCCCCGGGATTCCGTCCACCGATTAGCGGGGGACCGCCCCGTTTCACCTGCTTCACGTGTGGCCAGACGGGCCACTTCGTGAAGGACTGCCCCCAGGGGCAGCAGAGCAGCGGGCAAGCCCAGCTCCAGGGCGGTGCTCGAGGCCGACCTCCGGTGAAGAGGGTTGGTCAACGGACTGGGGGTGTCCGCAACCTCGACAGTGAGGACGCCCCAGAGGGAGACAACGTGCTGGCGGGTACGTTTACTCTCAACAATCAAGCCATCGTCATATTATTTGATTCTGGTGCAACCCACAGCTTTATAAGTGCATCCTATGTGGCTAAACATCAATTGCAAGTCTTCCCAACCGACTGCACTTATATGATATGCTCACCGGGAGGGAAGATTTCAGCTAATATGATGATTCCAAAGGCACCTCTGTGCTTAGGTGGGAAACTATATCCCACCACCTTGATAATCCTTATGGGACAAAAGATTGATGCAATCTTAGGGATGTCATGGCTGCAATACCATGGCGCTGTCCTAGAGACTCGGACACGGACGGTTCACTTAAATTCTCCATTCCACCGTCCGCATTCCATGGTGTTAGACACGCCAGTCCGGGAAGTTTTAGCAATTAATAATGCTGAAATTCTCAAGTTAGAAGACATCCCCGTAGTCCGGGAGTATCCCGACGTGTTCCCGGACGATCTTCCGGGCATGCCACCTGAGCGAGATGTCGAGTTCAAGATCGAGCTCGCACCCGGGACTACACCCATATCACGGAGACCATACAAGATGGCTCCAAATGAGCTGGCGGAACTGAAAGAACAGCTCAATGATCTGTTGAGCAAGGGTTTCATTAGGCCAAGTTCCTCGCCTTGGGGATGCTCGGCGCTATTTGTAAAGAAGAAGGATGAAACCCTGAGGCTGTGTGTGGATTACCGGCCGCTCAACGCCGTCACCATCAAGAATAAGTACCCACTGCCCCGTATTGACATCTTGTTTGATCAACTTGTGGGAGCAAGTGTATTCTCAAAGATGGACCTTCGCTCTGGATATCACCAGATCAAGATCCGGGCGGAGGATATCCCGAAGACGGCGTTCTCGACGAGATACGGCTTATACGAATATCTCGTCATGTCCTTTGGTCTCACAAATGCTCCAGCCCATTTCATGTATCTCATGAACTCGGTGTTCATGCCGGAGCTGGACAAGTTCGTGGTAGTGTTCATCGACGATATCTTGGTTTACTCCAAGACAGAAGCCGAGCATGCCGAACACTTACGGATCATTCTTCAACGATTGCGAGACCACAAGCTCTACGCCAAGTTCAGCAAATGTGAATTTTGGATCAGCCAAGTGCCATTCTTGGGACATATCATCTCAGCTGAAGGCATTGCGGTTGACCCAAGTAAAATAGAGCAAGTGTTGAAATGGAAAGCTCCCACTTCAGTTCATGAAGTCAGAAGCTTCCTCGGGTTAGCGGGATACTACCGGAGATTCATTCCAAGCTTCTCCAAGCTCGCTAAGCCGATGACAGAGTTGCTGAAGAAAGGGACAAAATATGTTTGGAACACGGCGTGTGAAGGAGCGTTCCGAACACTGGTGAAGCATCTCACAACAGCCCCGGTGTTAGCTCAGCCGGATACAACAAAGCCCTTCGACGTGTATTGTGACGCGTCCGGTATTGGGCTCGGCTGCGTGTTGATGCAGGAAGGACGTGTGGTCGCTTATGGCTCCCGCCAACTTCGGAACCATGAGCAGCACTACCCGACTCACGATCTTGAACTTGCTGCCGTGGTGTTGGCGCTAAAAATGTGGAGGCACTATCTCCTGGGGAACTTGGTGCATCTCTACACCGACCACAAGAGCTTGAAATACATTTTCACCCAGAAGGACCTGAACATGAGGCAGAGGAGGTGGTTAGAACTGATCAAAGATTATGAGATTGAAATCCATTACCACCCCGGCAAAGCGAATGTGGTTGCCGACGCGCTGAGTCGGAAATCACATGTCCATCACCTCACCATTACAACGGTGGAGGAGGAAGAGCCAAGTTTATACTTGGTTCCTTATGGATCGCTGTACAACCTTGCCCTCATCCCTACTATTAGGGAGGACATCATTGCAGCTCAGAAAACGGATAAAGGCATGGCACATCTCCGGAGACGGATAGACAATGGAGAAATTAAATGTTTCCGGAAAGATGATGAGGGGACGCTGTGGTTCAATGACCGCATAGTCGTACCCCGAGATATGGAGTTGAGGAAAAAGATCCTCGATGAAGCTCACTTGTCTAAATACTCCATTCATCCGGGCAGCAACAAAATGTACCAAGATTTGAAAAAGAAATTTTGGTGGACACGGATGAAGCGGGAGGTAGCTAAGTACGTATCCGAGTGCGATACGTGTAGACGAGTGAAAGCTGATCACATGAAGAAATCAGGGCTGTTGCAACCCCTGAAGATTCCGGCATGGAAATGGGAAGATGTGAGCATGGATTTCATTGTGGGATTACCCCTAACAGCCAACAAGCATGATTCCATATGGGTAATCGTTGATCGGTTAACCAAGACGGCTCACTTCATTCCGGTGAATACACGTTACAATACCGGCAAATATGCGGAGCTATACATAGCGAAGATTCTATGCCTATACGGGGTACCCAAGACCATTGTCTCAGATCGAGGTGCATTATTTGTATCTCGCTTTTGGGAGCAGCTACACGCTGCATTGGTTACTAAGTTGATCAGGAGCTCCGCCTATCACCCTCAGACAGATGGCCAGACAGAGAGGGTGAATCAAGTTCTGGAAGACATGTTGAGAGCATGTGCCATCCACCATGGTAGGATCTGGGATGATCACCTACCATTGGCGGAATTCTCGTACAATAATGGCTATCAGGCGAGTATCAAGATGGCACCCTACGAAGCTCTCTACGGTCGTAAATGCCGCACCCCATTAAATTGGTGCGAGTCCGGTGAAAGGGTCACATTCGGGGTTGATGTGGTGAACGACGCCGAAGAGCGCGTTCGGACAATTCAAGCCAATTTGAAGGCCGCTCAATCCCGACAGAAGAGCTACGCTGATAAGAGGCGTAGGCCGTTGCACTTTGACGTTGGGGAACACGTGTACCTCCGCGTGTCTCCGATGAAGGGCGTGCACCGGTTCGGTGTGAAGGGGAAGCTCGCTCCCCGTTTCATTGGACCCTACGCTATCACCGAGAAGTGTGGACCAGCAGCGTATCGATTGGAGCTACCGGCATCTCTGGCTGGTGTCCATGATATTTTCCATGTTTCGCAACTGCAAAAATGCTTGAAGCATACAGCTGCTGTTCCTACCGAAGACATCGGCGAGCTGAAACCGGATTTAACATATGATGAATATCCGGTGGGAATTCTTGATGAGAAAGCCAGGACCACACGCAGCAGAACGTTGTGGTTCTACAAAATACTCTGGAGCAACCACACCGCCGAAGAAGCGACGTGGGAGAGCGAGGAGTTCCTTCGCTCAAATTACCCGGAGTTCATGGCTTCTCAACACGGGTAAGTCCCTATTACATCGCTATCTCTCCTTTTATAATCTCGGGACGAGATTCTTTTAAGGGGGGAGGGATGTAAAAGCCCAAGAAAAGGGACTTGCAAAAACTTTTCTTCACCTCACAACACCACAGTTTTTATTGTGGGCACCTTAGGAAATGTTGTGAAGAGCAAGTAACCTCCATCAAAAGAATGATTAGAGGGGAAAGCCTTCACTTTCACAAAGTAGGGTTTCTACACATGAACATGAGAGGTTGAGCTCACCCCTAGAATTTAAAAAGTCTTGGGTAGGTTCAGTCCAAAGCTCATGCAAATTCAACATTTTTTGAGGCACTTTTGGGTTGTTTCAAAAAGAGGCCAATTTGAATGTAAATTCAAATTGCAGCAACTTTCATCACCCAAATTCAAAAGTTAGCTTCATATCTACACTCAGCACATTTTTCTGAGTAAACCCACCAATTTTCATCCCCATTGGAGTTCATCTTGTCAGGAGTTAAATTTACCAGAATTCAAAACTGAATTTGAATTTCAGTTTAAATATGAAGCACGTTTAACCAAACAAAGTTTGAATTTGAGAATTCAAATTCAAACAAATACTTGGGGGTTAAGTCTCCCATTCAATTCTCAGTAGCTGGGATATTTACAAAAGAAAGGGGGAGAAAGATTTAGAGGGGGGAAGAGGGCCCACTGGTCAGCCACCCTGGGGGGGGGGGGGGGTAAACCGACTCGGGCGCGCGGTCGAACACCCTGCGGCCGACAGCGCACGGGGTCGACCCCGTCCCAACGCAGCCACCGCGCCACCTCCTGCTCGGGGGGATGAGGGCGCCGGCTACAAAACCTGTGATCGCACCCTGGTCGGCAAGAATTCGCTCCCCATCCTCTCGGTTCCACTCGCTTACATCCGAAGCAGCTCACCCGGAGTCGCCGCCCTCTGATCGCCGGCGGCCGGACGGCACAGGCTTCCTCCTGCCCGACGCTCAACACAAGAAACGATCGCCACAAGGTGCTGGTTCTTCCTGCCCTTACCGTTCGGCATTTCATGCACCGTCGGGGGAGAATTTCTTCCGGGAACGCTTCGGTGTTCTTAAGGCCGAGCTCCCCCAAATCCCAAAATTCACGAGTATTGGCTTATCACCGGGCGTACCAAGCTAAACACACAATCTACACCCTGCCACGACCACCTAGGATCGAAAACCAGCAAGAATCATGGGCTAGGGTTGCGGTTATCCAAGTTTTTCGAGCAACAGCCGATATCCGGCCTAGGTCGCCGACGAGGTCATAGTTGCAGCCGTTTTCACGGGGATCGGTGCCCATATCCATGATCAGCAGGTGTCAGCGGAGCTCCCCGAGCAAACCGCATCAAAAAAGGTGCAGGTGAGGCTGAGTTCGACGTCGCCGGTGAGCTACCGGCCGCTGTTGCCGTCGGGAGCCCTTTTCCGGCCGTTGTCAAACTCCGGGAAGGGCACCACCGTGTTCCCCAGGCCGGGATAGGCACAGGCGGCGAGAATCAGCAAGCTCCGAAGGCCGGAACCCCTCTCCGGCAAGAGCTCCGGCGAGCTCGGCGGCGGGATCGCGCGGGTGGCCGGAGGAGGACGAAGGGGTAGGCCCCACGCGTCAGCGGCTGGAGATAAAGGGGTGGGATTCTCTGTGGTCCGGGATCCAGTGCGGCCGCGCGGGAAGGAGTCTGTGGCCCCGTGTGGCTCGGATCCAGCGGTCGACACGTGTACGTGGACCCACCCGCAGGATTTAAACATTTCTGAAATTTCCAGTTTTAGTGCAAACTTTAGAACCCCATAACTTTTGCTAGGAAGCTCCAATTTTAGTGATTCAAATTGGGTTGGATTCATCTTGCCTAGCTCTGTCCAGACATACAACCCAATTTGTATGAAACCCATTAATTAATTCTGGAAAATTCTTTAAATATTTTCAGCAAAAGAATTTTAGAGAGTGTTTGGTTCATCCAAAAATCCCCAAATTTTGCCAGAATGTTCTTTAGGACATTAGTAAACCCCTGTAAAAGTTTCAGACTAAATGAACAACTTCATTGTAAAACTTGAAGGTTTTGATCCAAAGCACTAAAACTTGATGTAACTCTTTCCCTTAATCAGGATATTCAAAGTTAATAAGTTTTCAACTTATAGGTTGCTAAGAACAGAGCACTCTGCTTTCAGCTGAATTAAGGCTGAAGTTGATCAGAGGTTAGAGGTTGAGTTCTTTCGAGGTTGGGGTCATATGATACATTTATGGAAAGCTTTGGAAGAGATTTACAACTTTTCTGTTGATGTTCAGAGGTGTTTCACCCCTTAACCAATCGAAAAATGCAGTAGAGTTGAAACTGTCCAGAAAACAGGGCAGAGCAAAGACTCTCTGTAACTCTCTGTAAATGGAGCATAACTTCCTGCATAAAAATCCAAAAATAGAAAATAAGGTAGTTATGGAAAGCTTATGAGCTGGGTTACAACTTTTTAACAGAAAGTTTTGTCATATTGGGAACAGAATTAACTGGAATTCTTGGATCAAATTATTACCTCAAGCAGGGAGGTGCTGTCCAATTTTCTCCAGAAATTCTGTTAACTTTGGCATCTCATAACTTTTGAACCAGGACAGATCTTAGTCCAAGCAAATACTTTCTGGAAAGCTATTGAAGTTAGCTTTAACTTTGATGTGGAGCTCCAGAATTGGTTTTGCTTTAGCATGGCCTAAATCAGGTTGAGATGGAAACTGGTCAGGGCTGTCATGTTGGACAGCAGATCAGTAGTCAAATTTATTTAAATTTGAACTATATTTCCAAGTTTTATGAGTTCAATGACATGTTTGGTGTTATAACTCAATGGTTTACTGTTCAAATAAATATTTGACATTTCTTAAATATATTTTTACAGATGACAGCAGGTAAACAGTTCGAGAACGGCTGGGTGGAATCTCACTGTTCTAACCACAGCGGCTATCCGGAGGCATTGAGGCAGATGCTTCAATATTTCGGATACAACCAAATGCCGCAGTACTTCACCAAGGAAGAAGGCAAGGAGGGGAACAAGACGTGGACAATCCATGTCGAAGTCCCGGCAGGACCTATGCCACCCGGTTGGGTGCCGTTCACCGTCACGGTGAGAGGTAGACAACCGGAAGGGATGTGGCAAGTGGCAGCCCGTGACACCATGTCACGTTTCTGCCAACTACACGTGAGAGCGATGGAGGGAACTCCATACGCGCTCGTTCCCGTGGAGGGACGGGCTCATCATGTGTGGGAAGGGAGGTACCGGGAGGCAACAGACCCGGGTTGCCCAAGGTACAACACAGCGGAGGCAAACCTCAGCCTCCAGATGAGGGCGGGAAACGCCGTGATGGAACGCCAAGCTGTTCATACGGAGCATCTTGCCGCAAGGCTCAAGGAGAGCACAAGCCGTGGAGACCATTTCGAGAGTGCTCACAGCGCACTCCGCAATGTGCTCCTTCCAATGATCAAGCGACTGAACAACAGCATAATCAGTCGTATCGTCTGAAGAAGGCGAAGAAGAAAAGCCGTGTCGACATCGCGGCGCTACAAGAGCTGGTGCAGACTCTAACCCAGCGAAATGAGGACCTTACTCAAGAGCGAGATGACACTATTGAGGAAGGGCATGGCTGGGAAGAAGACTACAACCAAGCCATGGACGAGGTGCATGCATTGCAGGACCTCGTACCTCCGGTATTGGGCATACCGGTGGTCTTGGGTCTTCCGGCTATGGGAGACCCCGAGATGGGCGAAGAGGTTGTAGATTCAGCACCACCAGCAGAGGTACAGGAGGAGGACGACCTGCAGGAGGTCGAGTTCTACTCCGAGTAGGGGGTTACAGTTGCCAAGTAGGGCAGCTAGAGTTGGGTAACCCAAACTTTTGTAATCGGTGACATGTCGTGTAGCCAGTAGCGTATATATAGGTAGTGACGACATGGGCACGACTTCTCAGAGACCCGAGAATAATGTATCTTGTATAAAGTTTATGCTTTATCAATATATGTGAATGTTGTGTAAATTATTCATGTGTCACTTCAATACCTACTGTTGCATATGGAATTTTAAGTATGACATGTACTGATCGCTGCTGTTTTGAATTTCAGAATGACTCGTACCCGTGCCAACACAGACGTTGGGGGTTCCAGTCAAGGGGGAGAAACCTCCCAACAGCCTCCCAAGGACTCCTCGGGACAACAGCAGCAACAGCAACAGCAAACACCGCCACCGCCAACGGTTACATTGGCCGACATCATTGCGGCAATGGCGGGTTCTCATCAGCAGCACACAGAGTTGCTGCAAACTCTTATTGCCAATACGTCTTGCCCAGAGAGACGTCAAGACTGTGAGGAGCGTCAACAGAGCTCCTACTCCGACTTCCTAGCGACTCATCGCCCAGTATTCTCAAGGGCGGATGAACCTCTCGACGCGGACAACTGGCTCCGAGCGATAGAAATGAAGTTCGGGCTGCTCCAACTAAGTGAGCAGCGGAAGACTCAGTTCGCGGTCTAACAGCTCCAGGGATCCGCGAGCGCATGGTGGGCAAACTTCTGTGCTTCACAGCCCACCGACCGAGTTATGACCTGGGCGGAGTTCCGGACGGCCTTCAGGGCCTATCACATACCGCCAGGTTTGATGAAGAGGAAGACGCAGGAGTTCCTACACCTGCAGCAAGGGGGCCGGAACGCGCTGGAATACTCCAGGCGTTCAACGATCTCGCGCTCTATGCGTCATATCATGCCGATACTGACGAGAAGTGGCGAGACCACTTCTACCAGGGGCTTAACCCGCTCCTGAAGGACAAATTGGCAATGTTCAATCGCGGCAGCCTCAACGACATCATTGATGCTGCGATTGTCCAGGAGGACTCCGGCAAGGAGTTAGCGGCGGCGGAGAGAAAGCGAAGCGCACCGCAAAGCAGTGGAGAAGGAGGCGGTCCTTCTCGGAAGTTTCGGATGGTGAATCGCCCACCATCAGGTCCACGCTGGCAGCCACCACAGAGGTCGATGCCGTTCCGCAGTCGGCCGTACTCTTCACCGACATTCAGGCCGGCACTGCCAGCACCACCTCCACAACAACAACAGCAGCAGCGGGCGATGCCGCGTGCGTATGCACCTCAGTAGCACATGCCGGGCTTTCGTCCCCCGAGCACCGCACAAGCAGCGGCCACATGTTACAAGTGTGGTCGTCCAGGACACTTCGCCAGCAGTTGTCCGGAGAGGCAATGCGGCGGAGTTGCACTGCAGTTTCCGGGGAGGAATCAACCCCGGAACCCTACTAATGCGCGGCGGGGAAACCCTAGGCCCGGCACTGTCCACTAGCTTGCCATAGAGGACGTGCCGGAGGGTGAGCCAATCCTTGCGGTTATGTTCCAACTCCACCAGCATCCCGCAATAGTATTGTTTGATTCAGGCGCCACGCATAGCTTCATTAGCCAAGCTTTCATTAATAAATATAGCTTGCAAATACTACCCACCCATAGTCCTTATGTGATCTGTTCACCGGGTGGGAAAATTTCAGCAAGCATGATGGTCCCAAAAGCGCCATTGTGCTTGGAGGGTAGAGTATACCCTACGTCTCTCATAATTTTAGAGGAATAAAAGGTCGATGTCATCTTAGGGATGTCGTGGTTAACCCGCCACGGCGCTGTTCTAGACACCGTCCTCCGAATCGTGCATTTGAATTCAGAAGTGGACGAATCTCATTCTTTATTTCTGGACAGTCCAGAAATAAAACTTCCAAGTGTCTATCGAATCACAACTACCAGATTGGAAGATATTTCAGTGGTTCGAGAGTTCCCTGACATGTTCCCGGATGATTTACAGGGGATGCCGCCCGATAGAGAGGTGGAGTTCAAGATTGAACTTGCACCGGGAACCATGCCAATATCCCGAAGGCCGTACAAGATGGCACCCAAGGAATTGGCTGAACTGAAGACTCAGCTCACGGACCTGCTGGAGAAGGGTTTTATTAGGCCGAGCTCCTCGCCATGGCGCTGTTCGGCATTATTTGTGAAGAAGAAGGATGAGACATTGCGTCTTTGTGTGGACTATCGTCCACTAAATGCCGTAACCATCAAGAACAAGTACCCGTTGCCACGGATCGACATGTTGTTTGATCAGTTGGTCGAAGCAAAGATCTTTTCCAAGATGGACTTAAGATCCGGGTACCACCAGATTAAAATACGGGCTGAGGACATTCTGAAGACGGCTTTCTCGACGAGGTACGGACTTTACGAGTACCTGGTCATGTCCTTCGGCCTCACCAATGCTCCAGCTCACTTCATGTATTTAATGAACTCGGTGTTCATGCCGGAGCTGGACAAGTTTGTCGTGGTCTTCATCGACGACATACTGGTATATTCCAAGTCGGAGGAAGATCACAAGAAGCATCTGCGTATAGTCTTGCAACGGCTGCGGGATCACAAGCTATACGCGAAATTCAGCAAGTGCGAATTCTGGATATCGCAAGTGCCTTTTCTCGGGCATATCATCTCAGCGGGGGGTATCGCTGTAGACCCGAGTAAGATCACTCAGGTGCTGAATTGGAAGTCCCCGAGGACTGTTCACGAGGTACGGAGTTTCCTCAGACTCGCGGGATATTATCGGAGGTTCATCCCGAACTTCTCAAAGATTGCCAAGCCTATGACGGAACTGCTGAAGAAGGCTACCAAATATGTTTAGAGTCCAGCATGTGAAGCAGCATTCAAGACTTTAGTCAAGCACCTGACATCAGCACCGGTTTTGGCGCAGCCAGACACAACAAAACCGTTCGATGTGTACTGTGATGCATCCGGCATTGGGCTCTGGTGTGTGCTGATGCAAGACCGAAGAGTGGTCGCGTATGGATCACGGCAGCTCAGAAACCATGAGCAGAATTATCCAACTCACGACTTGGAGCTCGCTGCCGTGGTACTTGCACTGAAAATGTGGAGGCACTACCTACTCAGTAACCTCGTGCATTTATATACCGACCACAAGAGCCTCAAGTACATATTCACTCAGAAGGAGCTGAACATGAGGCAGTGAAGATGGTTAGAATTGATAAAGGATTACGAAATAGAGATCCATTATCATCCGGGCAAGGCAAATGTAGTGGCAGATGCGCTGAGATGCAAGTCACACGTCAACAATCTGACCATCACACCGTTGGAAGAGAGCGAACCACCACTACATGTGATTCCACATGGGGCTCTCTACAACTTAGCTTTAATCCCCACCATCCATGAAGAGATAGCAGCTGCTCAGAAACATGACAAGGGCATGTCGCATTTCCGGAGACGTGTAGACAGTGGGGAGTTGAAATGTTTCTGGAAGGACGGAGACGGCGTCCTATGGTTCAAGGACCGGATCGTCGTACCCTGTAACCCGGAGTTACGGAAGAAAATATTTGATGAGGCTCACTTATCAAAATTTTCTATTCACCCCGGCAGCAAAAGAATGTATAAAGAACTCAGAAGCAAGTTTTGGTGGACACGGATGAAGCGGGAGATCGCAAAGTACGTGTCCGAGTGCGATACATGTCGAAGGGTGAAGGCAGATCATATGCGGAAACCGGGACTGTTACAACCACTGGGCGTTCCTGCCTGGAAGTGGGAGGACGTGAGCATGGACTTCATCGTCGGTTTACCCACCACCTTTCAGAAACATGATTCTGTGTGGGTGATCGTCGACTGGCTCACCAAAGTTGCCCATTTCATCCCGGTCAACACAAACTACAACGCCAAGAAGTATGCTGAGCTGTACATCTCATGGATCCTATGCTTGTACGGCGTACCCCGTACCATCATATCGTACCGGGGCACTTTATTTGTGTCCCGTTTTTGGGAGCAGCTTCACGCTGCATTGGGGACGAAGCTGATCCGTAGTTCGGCATACCACCCGCAAACGGATGGGCAAACCGAGCGGGTAAATGAGATCCTAGAAGACATGCTACGAGCTTGCGCTATCAACCACGGCAAGAATTGGGATGATCACTTGACGTTAGCTGACTTCTCGTACAACAATGGGTACCAAGCCAGCATAAAGATGGCGCCTTATGAGGCGCTATGACACAACCCCAACGGTCTTGTCGAGCCAGGATCACGCTGAGGGGTGCTGCGTTGCACAGCACCGGATAACACACGTCAAAGGTACAAAGCGGAAGCGAAATTTTATTACATAAACAAGTTTATGAACATGTTTACATCAAAATAAGTCCAGTCTACACTCACGGGCGTAGACTACGCATCAAGTCCACGTTCAGCCCTTGAACGTGTCTTTGCTAGCACACACGCACACTAACTCTGCGGCGTGCACGACTCCCACTCGACGGGGTTCCCCTCCTGGGGTTCCGTCTCTTCTTCAGGAGTCCCTTCCTCATAGAACCCTGCAAAAGCTTCAAACACAAGCAGTGAGCACGAAGGCTCAGCAATTCTGACCCGTCTCTCCTAAACATGGAACTTCTACATGAGGGGTGATGGGTACATGAGATAAAATCATTTGCAAAGGACTCTCCTAATTAGTGGAAACTTACTTTCAGGTTTTAGCAGCAGGTGGTGAAGAACCTTACGCTAAGGCACATGAGAGAGCCACAATCAAACAAGAAACGCATTTCTCTCATGTACTTTGCCCAAAGTTGAAAGGAACTTTAATTAGCTCTAAACTACAGCAACTCATTAACAATCAAGTCCATCTTTCAATCAGCAACATTTTAACATGTAACTAGCCTATTCTTTCTACGTCATGGTACAGTGAACAAGTGGTATCACTGACCACGAGGGACGGCGAATATAATCGATTTAAACCTGCAGGGTTACCCGAACAACCCGTCAAGTACGCCCGTACTCGATGTTGCCTACAACAACCATCACGGACGCCGTACGCAACTACCTTTCACCCGTTAGCCAAATGTTGAACCGGTCCAATCGTCCCTAGCAAGAGGTCTCTGCACACGCATCTTAGTGCCGCCAGCCGATTTACACCTCGAGCTCTCAACCTACCCTCTGAACGACCAGCTATGCCTCAACACCCAGCTACCCGAGTTACATCAGTTTCCCGGTTCCCATATAGCCGGTAGGTCTTCGGTACTGTTCTAGCTTGTTCAACAGGCCCGCACACGGCTCGGTCCTCAATCGACACAAGCGGAGCTACAGCACACAGGTCCCAAAGTCCTGCTGCCCTTACCCTCTGCTTGGTCTCATTTTCTTGCCATGTGTCTCATGTGCTATCTCTACCCGAGTCGAGTGCCTCTAGCCTATGCTCGCGAGTAGTTCCAACTACTCGACTTGTACCGAATCCTACACTAACTTAGCATTGCAGTAGATAACAGGGTTTGCAATCCTAAACCCAACCCATGGTTTTCTTGGCTATGCATTTGGGTTTCCAAACAAGACTCTCATGCAAAGAATCATAGTATTCAAAGATGTGCTCAAAACAATAAACATTTGTAAAAAGGTTAATGCAAACCGGAGCTTGCCTTGCTGCTCTTGGTCGTAGGCTAGCTGTTCCTCCAAAGTAACGAAGTCTAGGACTTCGGGTTCCTCCTCGACCTTAGCGACTACATGATAGAAGCAATACATGTATTAATTTAAATGCAGTTGTATTTACTTTTAATCTTGTGAAGTTTATAACTCTTACTATACAAGCCCAATGACTGTGAAACTTTTACTATGGCTTGGTTACAACCTAAACAGAGACTTGGTCAAGTTTTAGTTGCAGCAAAGCTCATTTGAGCCCTCCACAATTAATTATGCACTTGACCTTAATTGAAGGCTTTTAGGGTGTTCTAGGGATTTTCTTGAAACAAACTATGACTTTCTGAAAACTAGATTTTCAGAGGGTTCTAATGGAGTTGGTCTCACTTAATTTGAAGGTCCCTAACTAAAGATATGAGCTAAACAATTTCAGAGAAAATTCTGAAAATGTTTCTGAACATTTTCTATTTTCTCTGGAACAGTTTCACTAATCACACCATTAGGTGGATCAAATGAGCTCAAATGGGTCTGAAATTTTTACGGTAGTTCAGGGATATTTTGGTGAACATCCCAGCAAAATTTTAGGATTTTCCTCCAAAGTATTCTCAATTTAAAATTCCAAACAGTTTAAACTTTGAGGAATTAATTCTGTAAAAATAAGGATTTTCATGAGTGGAAACTTGATTTGCTGGAAAGTTCTCAGAGAGCTGAATCCAACAAAATTTGGTTCACTCGATTTGGAGCTTTCTAGGCAAAGTTATGAGGATTTGAAGTTTGGAAGAATTCTGAAAATCGGGGGATAAGTTTAAACTCGCGGGGCCCCGTGGGGACACGTGTCGAGCACGGAGGTGTCCGGCACACCGGGGCTCACAGGGTATTTGCGCGCCAGCACATCCAATCCCCGGCAACACCCGATCCCGATTTAAATTCTTCAGCCGCTGACACGTGGGCCAGCCGGCTTCGTCTTCGTCCCGTCATTCTCTCGTGCCCGTGCCACCGACCTCGCCGGAGCAGACTCGGAGCTCGCCGGCTCGCCGCTGCCGGACCTCCCATGGTCTGAAACTCACCGGCACGGGGTTGTCGACGTCGAGGAACACGTCGGTGGTGTCAGGTCGGGCTGGGGGTGACCGGAAATAGCCCGGCGACGTGCCGCAGCCTCGGTTGAGGTTCGGCGCCGTCGACCGTGGGTTCCAACCCTCCAACACTTAGAACAAACGGTCCTACAGCATCAGTGTACCTCCAGGAAGCTCGACAAGGTGTCAAAAGGGTTTAGGGATGGCGGCAAGTCGGTCGGCACCGTGTGACCGATCGTGCCCGCCATGACCGCCCTCGATCGAGCTCAAAATTCGTCACTCCTAGACAGTTTCACGCCACGGGTGCAGAAAAGAACTTGATCGCTGGCTAGTCCAGTGTCTATGTGCAAGATTTGATGACCTCCGAAAGATCATAGAGCGAGAATTTAAAGAAACCATACCGGAAGATCGGTTTACAGTCGCCGGAGCAAACACTGAGAATTCGACGGCGAGAGTTCACGGCGTGGCTTGTGCTGCAGGTGGAAGCAGCGTGGAGTCCGCGCGCTCCTGTTGCCGCCCTTGCTCGGCCGTGGAAAGGGCTGTAGTGTGCTGTCCACGTGAGACCGATCGCCGTCCTTCAGCTAAACTGTGGCGGTCGTCATTGATCACGGGAACAGGGGCCGAAACCCGGTGGTTCAGGCGTTGGGAGGGTGGTGCTCGAGCTCAGGATGTTGCCTGGCAACTCGGAGAGGCGAGGACACGATTGTTTGCTGTGTTTTCCCGATCGACCGAGAGCTTGGGAAGAAAAGGAATGACGTCGCCCAGTGTCGCTCACGGGGATAAGAAGGCACCCGGTCTGCACCCCGTTGACGCGGTGACGGTCGCGTGGGGGCGCGAGCAGGCCACCATAGCGCCAGCGTGCGTAGAGGGGAAGCAGCTGGTGGCGCCGGTGGCTGCTCGGTGGCACAGCCGACAGCTGCTCGGTGGAATTTCGCACCGAGGCTGTGACTTTGTGTGCAAGTTTTGCCTCCTCCTCTCTATGACATGTGGGTCCCACCTGGGGTTTTAACCTCTGAAATTTACTCCTAATCACTGTTGTAAAAAGTGAGCCCCATAATACCCCTGGTGATTCAAATTATTCACCCATGAGCCATTTGAATTGATTAGAATTCAAATTGGGTTTGGTTTGAATGAATTTCAGCACAAGTTCAGTTTTGAATTCAAATAAAGTTTGAATTTGTCCCACTTAGCTCATGTCAAGGTCAACTCCAAATGGAGTGAAAATTGGTGTGTGAGCTCATAAAAATGTGCTAAATAAGAATATGCCTCCCACTTTTAAATTCATGGGATAAAAACAGTTTGAATTTGAATATGGTTTCAAACTGCCCTCTTTCTAACTATACCCAAAATGACCTCAACAAGGTTTTGAATTTGGGTGAAACTTGGCATGTACATCCTTAGCAATGTGTAGGAGTTTTCATATGTCCAGCCCACCTATATCACATGTGGGAAATACCACTTTTGCAATATGTGAGTTTGTTCTCTAATGAGCATGCTGATGGTGGTTACTTTCTCTTCATTTGTGTTCATCATCTTTCCTCAAATGAGGTGTGTGTGTATGGTGATGAACACTTCAATTATGTGTCAAAAACTGAGGCCCTTACATTCCTCCCCACTTAAAAGAATCTCGTCCCGAGATTATAAGGTGAAAATGAGAGAGAGGACGGTGGAAAATTACCGGATATGCGACGTGAAAAAGTCGGGGTAGTTAGTGCGAAGGAATTCTTCACTCTCCCATGTCGCTTCGTCCATGGAGTGATTACTCCATAGAATCTTGTAGAACCACAACGTACGGTTGCGTGTGGTTCGGGCCTTTTCATCAATAATCTGCACCGGTTCCTCCCGATAGGTGGGATCCGGTTGCAGTTCTTCAATATCTTCCAGCTGAACGGTAGTTGATAGCTTAAGACACTTCCTCAGCTGGGCAATGTGAAAGACGTCGTGCACACCGGAAAGTGCTTCTGGTAATTCCAGCCGGTATGCCACTGATCCACATCTTTCGGTAATCTGGAATGGACCGATAAATCGGGGTGCCAACTTCCCTCTCACCCCGAATCTGTTTACGCCCTTCATTGGAGACACTCGTAGGTATACGTGATCTCCAACTTCGAATTGTAATGGGCGCCTTCTCTGGTCCACATACTGTTTCTGACGGGATTCAGCGGCTTTTAGGTTCGCTTGAATCAGTCGAACTTTTTCTTCCGCGTTGTTGACAAGGTCAATCCCAAAGGTAACCCTTTCGCCAGACTCACACCAGTTCAATGGTGTCCGGCATTTCCTCCCGTATAGCGCCTCGTAGGGCGCCATCTTTATACTGGCTTGGTACCCATTGTTGTATGAGAACTCGGCTAACGGCAAGTGATCATCCCAATTCTTGCTGTGGTTGATAGCGCAAGCTCGTAGCATGTCTTCTAAGATCTGATTTACCCGCTCCGTTTGCCCATCCGTCTGCGGGTGGTAGGCTGAACTACGGATCAGCTTCGTCCCCAAGGCAGCGTGTAGCTGCTCCCAAAAACGGGACACAAATAAAGTGCCCCGATCCGATATGATGGTACGGGGTACGCCGTACAAGCATAGGATCCGTGAGATGTACAGTTCAGCGTACTTCTTGGCGTTGTAGTTGGTGTTGACCGGGATGAAATGGGCAACTTTGGTGAGCCGATCGACGATTACCCACACAGAATCATGCTTTTGCAGAGTTGTGGGCAAACCGACGATGAAGTCCATGCTCACCTCCTCCCACTTCCAAGCAGGAATGCCCAGTGATTGCAGCAGTCCCGGTTTCCGCATATGGTCTGCCTTCACCCTTCGACATGTATCACACTCGGACACGTATTTTGCAGTCTCTCGCTTCATCCGTGTCCACCAAAACTTGCTTCTGAGTTCTTGATACATCTTGTTGCTGCCGGGGTGAATAGAGAACTTTGACAAGTGAGCCTCATCAAAGATTTTCTTTCGTAATTCCGGGTTACGGGGTACGACGATCCGGTCCTTGAACCATAGGACGCCATCTCTGTCCTTCCGGAAACATTTCAGCTCCCCACTGTCGACACGCCTCCGCAAATGTGACATGCCCTTGTCATTCTTCTGGGCTGCTTCTATCTCTTCACGGATGGTGGGGATCAAAGCTAGGTTGTAGAGAGCTCCGTGTGGAATCACATGTAGTGGTGGTTCGCTCTCTTCCAGTGGTGTAATGGTCAGATTGTTGACTTGTGACTTGCGGCTCAGCGCATCTGCCACTACGTTTGCCTTGCCCGGATGATAATGGATCTCTATTTCGTAATCCTTTATCAGTTCTAACCATCTTCGTTGCCTCATGTTCAGCTCCTTCTGAGTGAATATGTACTTGAGGCTTTTGTGGTCGGTATATAAATGTACGAGGTTACCGAGTAGGTAGTGCATCGACATCTTCAGTGCAAGTACCACGGCAGCGAGCTCCAAGTCGTGGGTTGGATAATTCTGCTCATGGTTTCTAAGCTGCCGTGATCCATACGCGACCACTCTTCGGTCTTGCATCAGCACACATCCAAGCCCAATGCTGGATGCATCGCAGTACACATCAAAAGGTTTTGTTGTGTCTGGCTGCGCCAAAACCGGTGCTGATGTCAGGTGCTTGACTAAAGCCTTGAATGCTGCTTCACACGCTGGACTCCAAACATATTTGGTAGCCTTCTTCAGCAGCTCTGTCATTGGCTTGGCAATCTTCGAGAAGTTCGGAATGAACCTCCGATAATATCCCACGAGTCCGAGGAAACTCCGTACCTCGTGAACAGTTCTCGGGGATTTCCAATTCAGCACTTGAGTGATCTTGCTCGGGTCCACAGCGATACCCTCCGCTGGGATGATATGCCCGAGAAAAGGCACTTGCGATATCCAAAACTCGCATTTGCTGAATTTCGCGTATAACATGTGGCCCCGCAGCCGTTGCAAGACTATACACAGATGCTTCTTATGATCTTCCTCCGACTTGGAATATACCAGGATGTCGTCGATGAACACCACGACAAAATTGTCCAGCTCCGGCATGAATACCGAGTTCATTAAGTACATGAAGTGAGCTGGAGCATTGGTGAGGCCGAAGGACATGACCAGGTACTCATAAAGTCGGTACCTTGTCGAGAAAGCTGTCTTTGGAATGTCCTCAGCCCTTATCTTAATCTGATGGTATCCGGATATTAAATCCATCTTGGAAAAGATCTTTGCTTCGACCAACTGATCAAACAACATGTCGATCCGTGGCAACGGGTACTTGTTCTTGATGGTTACGGCATTTAATGGATGATAGTCCACGCAAAGCCGTAACGTCTCATCCTTCTTGTTGACAAATAATGCCGAACAGCCCCATGGTGAGGAGCTCGGCCAAATAAAACCCTTCTCCAGAAGGTCCGTGAGCTGAGTCTTCAGTTCAGCCAAGTCCTTGGGCGCCATCTTGTACGACCTTCGGGATATCGGCATGGTTCCCGGTGCAGGTTCTATCTTGAACTCCACCTCTCTATCGGGCGGCATCCCCGGCAAATCATCCGGGAATACATCAGGGAACTCTCGGCCTACTGGAATATCTTCCAATCTGATGGTTGTGGCTTGATAGATAATTGGAAGTTTTATTTCTGGAATGTCCAGAAATAAGACTCGAAGGACGGTGTCTAAAACAGCGCCGTGGCGGGTTAACCACGACATCCCTAAGATGACATCGACCTTTTGTCCCTCTAAGATTATAAGAGACGTAGGGTAGACTCTACCCTCTAAGCACAATGGCGCTTTTGGGACCATCATGCTTGCTGAAATTTTCCCACCCGGCGAACAGATCACATAAGGACTATCAGTGGGTAGTATTTGCAAGCTATATTTATCAAGAAAGCTTGGAAACATAGTTCAAATTTTTAAGCAAATTTTACTGCTGATCTGCTGTTCAACATGACAGCCCTGACCAGTTTCCATATCAACCTGATTTAGGCCATGCTAAAGCAAAACCAGTTCTGGGGCTTCACAACAAAGTTAAAGCTAACTTCAATAGCTTTCCAGAAAGTATTTGCTTGGCCTAAGAGCTGTCCTGGTTCAAAAGTTATGAGATGTCAAAGTTAACAGAATTTCTGGAGAAAATTGGACAGCACCTCCCTGCTTTAGGTACTGATTCGATCCAAGAATCCCAGTTAATTCTGTTCCTAATCTGACAAAACTTTCTGTTACAAAGTTGTAACCTATCTCATAAGCTTTACATAACTACCTCATTTCCTATTTTTGGATTTTTATCCAGGAAGTTATACTCAATTTACAGAGAGTTTACATGGAGTCTTTACTCTGTCCTGTTTTCTGGACAGTTTCAACTCTACTGCATTTTTCGAGTGGTTAAGGGATGAAACACCTCTAGACCTCAACAGAAGAGTTGTAAAGATCTTACAAAGCTTTCCAGAAATGTATCATATGACCCCAACCTCGAAAGAACTCAACCTCTAACCTCTGATCAACTTCAGCCCTAATTCAGCTGAAAACAGAGTGCTCTGTCCTTAACAACCTATAAGTTGAAAACTTGTTAACTTTGAATATCTTGTTCAAGGGAAGGAGTTACATCAAGTTTTACTACTTTGGATCAAAACCTTAAAGTTTTAAATCAAGTTTTTCATTTTATTGGGGTGTGACGTCGATGCGTCACCAGATTATGTCGGTACTACGTCCTCACAAAGAAAAACCTATACCGGACTTAGCCGGCTTCGTTATTTCAGTGGCACTAAACGTCACTCGCACACGGATGCTACACGTCTACCGTTTCGTTGTCAGGCTACCTGCAGAAACTCAAACAATTGTCAGACTCAGCTGCACACCGAGCCCGGAATCCATACAGTTCGTACACCCGGCCGTCATCACTCGCCCGGATGTTCTCAAGCCAAACACGCCTTGAGTTACGTGTTCATGTTTCAGACCACGTGATGGGGTCTCCCCAAATTGCACCACGCACGCCAGGGACAGACGTTGCTCGAATACCCCAAACGACATGAAGAGTCGTAGAGGATATCAAAGCGGGTCGGGTTACCTGCCACCCGTGGGGCTCCACCCTTCAGCTTGTGCGCACTGGTGGACAGCGCTTACGTGTACCCCCCAAGACATAAACGTTCCAAGATACACGATTTTCCGACATAAACAAATAGGTTAATATGCCACCTTCTATATGCTAATAACATCCTCATACGGGCTACTAACTCGTTCCTCACTGGATTTTTGGAAAAGATGCCTTTTGTAGTGCGTTAAACCTCAAGCGAGCTCTGACACCAACGCTGACACGACCCCAACGGTCTTGTCTCGCCAGGATCACGCTGAGGGGTGCTGCGTTGCACAGCACCGGATAACACACGTCAAAGGTACAAAGCAGAAGCGAAATTTTATTACATAAACAAGTTTATGAACATGTTTACATCGAAATAAGTCCAGTCTACACTCACGGGCGTAGACTACGCATCAAGTCCACGTTCAGCCCTTGAACGTGTCTTTGCTAGCACACACGCACACTAACTCTGCGGCGTGCACGACTCCCACTCGACGGGGTTCCCCTCCTGGGATTCCGTCTCTTCTTCGGGAGTCCCTTCCTCATAGAACCCTGCAAAAGCTTCAAACACAAGCAGTGGGCACGAAGGCTCAGCATGTCTGACCCGTCTCTCCTAAACATGGAACTTCTACATGAGGTGTGATGGGTACATGAGATAAAATCATTTGCAAACGACTCGCCTAATTAGTGGAACCTTACTTTCAGGTTTTAGCAGCAGGTGGTGAATAACCTTATGCTGAGGCACATGAGAGAGCCGCAATCAAACAAGAAATGCATTTCTCTCATGTACTTTGCCCAAAGTTGAAAGGAACTTTAATTAGCTCTAAACTACAGCAACTCATTAACAATCAAGTCCATGTTTCAATCAACAACATTTTAACATGTAACTAGCCTATTCTTTCTACGTCACGGTACAGTGAACAAGTGGTACTCACTGACCGCGAGGGACGGCGATTATAATCGATTTACACCTGCAGGGTTACCGGAACAATCCGTCACGTACCGCCGTACTCGATGTTGCCTACAACAACCATCACGGACACCGTACGCAACTACCTTTCACCCGTTAGCCAAATGTTGAACCGGTCTAATCGTCCCGAGCAAGAGGTCTCTGCACGCGCATCTTAGTGCCGCCAGCCGATTTACACCTCGAGCTCTCAACCTACCCTCTGAACGACCAGCTATGCCTCAACACCCAGCTACCCGAGTTACATCAGTTTCCCGGTTCCCATATAGCAGGTAGGTCTTCGGTACTGTTCTAGCTTGTTCAACAGGCCCGCACACGGCTCGGTCCTCAATCGACACAAGTGGAGCTACAGCACACAGGCCCCAACATCCTGCTGCCCTTACCCTCCGCTTGGTCTCATTTTCTTGCCATGTGTCTCATGTGCTATCTCTACCCGAGTCGAGTGCCTCTAGCCTATGCTCGCGAGTAGTTCCAACTACTCGACTTGTACCGAATCCTACACTAACTTAGCATTGCAGTAGCTAACGGGGTTTGCAATCCTAAACCCAACCCATGGTTTTCTTGGCTACGCATTTGGGTTTCCAAACAAGACTCTCATGCAAAGAATCATAGTACTCAAAGATGTGCTCAAAACAATAAACATTTGTAAAAAGGTTAATGCAAACCGGAGCTTGCCTTGCTGCTCTTGGTCGTAGGCTAGCTGTTCCTCCGGAGTAACGAAGTCTAGGACTTTGGGTTCCTCCTCGACCTTAGCGACTACATGATAGAAGCAATACATGTATTAATTTAAATGCAGTTGTATTTACTTTTAATCTTGTGAAGTTTATAACTCTTACTATACAAGCCCAATGACTGTGAAACTTTTACTGTGGCTTGGTTACAACCTAAACAGAGACTTGGTCAAGTTTTAGTTGCAGCAAAGCTCATTTGAGCGCTCCACAATTAATTATGCACTTGACCTTAATTGAAGGCTTTTAGGGTGTTCTAAGGATTTTCATGAAACAAACTATGACTTTCTGAAAACTAGATTTTCAGAGGGTTCTAATGGATTTGGTATCACTTAATTTGAAGGTCCCTAACTAAAGATATGAGCTAAACAATTTCAGAGAAAATTCTGAAAATGTTTCTGAACATTTTCTATTTTCTCTGGAACTGTTTCACTAATCACACCATTAGGTGGATCAAATGAGCTCAAATGGGTCTGAAGCTTTTATGGAGTTCAGGGATATTTTGGTGAAAATCCCAGAAAAATTTTAGGATTTTCCTCCAAAGGATTCTCCATTTAAAATTCCAAACAGTTTAAACTTTGAGGAATTAATTCTGGAGAAATAAGGATTTTCATGAGTGGAAACTTGATTTGCTGGAAAGTGCTCAGAGAGCTGAATCCAACAAAATTTGGTTCGCTCGATTTGGAGCTTTCTAGCCAAAGTTATGAGGATTTAAAATTTGGAAGAATTCTGAAAATCGGGGGATAAGTTTAAACTCGCGGGGGCCCGTGGGGACACGTGTCGAGCGTGGAGGTGTCCGGCACACCGGACTCACAGGGTATTTGCGCGCCAGCACAGCCGATCCCCGGGCACACCCGATCCCGATTTAAATTCTTCAGCCGCTGACACGTGGGCAAGCCGCCTTCGTCTTCCTCCCGCCATTCTCTCGCGCCCGCGCCGCCGACCTCGCCGGAGCAGACTCGGAGCTCGCCGGCTCGCCGCTGCCGGACCTCCCATGGTCTGAAACTCGCCGCCAGGGGGTTGTCGACATCGAGGAACACGTTGGTGGTGTCAGGTCGGGCTGGGGGTGACCGGAAATAGCCCGGCGACGTGCCACGGCCTCGGTTGAGGTTCGGCGCCGTCGACCGTGGGTTCCAACCTGCCAACACCTCGAACAAACGGTCCTACAGCATCAGTGTACCTCTAGGAAGCTCGACAAGGTGTCAAAAGGGTTTAGGGATGGCGGCAAGTCGGTCGGCACCGTGTGACCGATCGTGCCCGCCATGATCGCCCTCGATCGAGCTCGAAATTCGTCATTCCTAGACAGTTTCACGCCACGGGTGCAGAAAAGAACTTGATCGCCAGCTAGTCCAGCGTCTATGTGCAAGATTTGATGACCTCCGAAAGATCATAGAGCGAGAATTTAAAGAAACCGTACCGGAAGCTCGGTTTACGGTCACCGGAGCAAAAACTGAGAATTCGCCGGTGAGAGTTTACGGCGTGGCTTGAGCTGCAGGTGGAAGCAGCGTGGAGTCCGTGCGCTCCTGTTGCCGCCCTTGCTCGGCCATGGAAGTGGCTGTAGTGTGCTGCCCACGTGAGACCGATCGCCATCCTTCAGCTAAACTGTGGCGGTCGTCGTTGATCACGGGAACAGGGGCCGAAACCCGGTGGTTCAGGCGTTGGGAGGGTGGTGCTCGAGCTCAGGATGTTGCCTGGCAACTCGGAGAGGCGAGGACACGATTGTTTGCTGTGTTTTCCCGATTGACCGAGAGCTCGGGAAGAAAATGAATGGCGTCGCCCAGTGTCGCTCACGGGGATAAGAAGGCACCCGGTCTGCACCCCGTTGAGGCGGTGACGGTCGCGTGGGGGCGCGAGCAAGCTGCCTGAGCGCCAGCGCGCGTAGAGGGGAAGCAGCTGGTGGCGCCGCTGGCTGCTCGGTAGCACAGCCGACAGCTGCTCGGTGGAATTTCCCACCGAAGCTGTGACTTTGTGTGCAAGTTTTGCCTCCTCCTCTCTATGACATGTGGGTCCCACCCGGGGTTTTAACCTCTAAAATTTACTCCTAATCACTGTTGTAAACTGTGAGCCCCATAATACCCCTGGTGATTCAAATTATTCACCCATGAGCCATTTGAATTGATTAGAATTCAAATTGGGTTTGGTTTGAATGAATTTCAGCACAAGTTCAGTTTTGAATTCAAATAAAGTTTGAATTTGTCCCACTTAGCTGATATCAAGATCAACTCCAAATGGAGTGAAAATTGGTGTGTGAGCTCATAAAAATGTGCTAAATAAGAATATGCCTCCCACTTTTAAATTCATTTGATAAAAACAGTTTGAATTTGAATATGGTTTCAAACTGCCCTCTTTCTAACTATACCCAAAATGACCTCAACAAGGTTTTGAATTTGGGTGAAACTTGGCATGGACATCGTTAGCAATGTGTAGGAGTTTTCATATGTCCAGCCCACCTATATCACATGTGGGAAATACCACTTTTGCAATATGTGAGTTTGTTCTCTAATGACCATGCTGATGGTGGTTACTTGCTCTTCATTTGTGTTCATCATCTTTCCTCAAATGAGGTGTGTGTGTATGGTGATGAACACTTCAATTATGTGTTAAAAACTGAGACCCTTACATGCTATACCGGAGGAAGTGCCGCACACCTCTGAATTGGTGTGAGTCTGGCGAAAGGGTTACCTTCGGGATTGACCTTGTCAACAACGCTGAGGAAAAGGTTCAGCTGATTAAAGCAAACCTAAAAGCCGCCCAATCCCGACAGAAACAGTATGCGGACCGGAGAAGGCGCCCACTACAATTCTAAGTCGGGGATCACGTATACCTACGTGTGTCTCCAATGAAGGGAGTGAACAGATTCGGGGTGAGAGGAAAGTTGGCACCTCGATTCATCGGTCCATTCCAGATTATCGAAAGATGTTGATCGGTGGCATACCGGTTGGAATTACCAGAAGCACTTACCGGTGTGCACGACGTCTTTCACATTTCCCAGCTGAGGAAGTGTCTCAAGCTATCAACTACCGTTCAGCTGGAGGACATTGAAGAACTGAAACCGGATCTCACCTATCGAGAGGAACCGGTTCAGATCATTGACGAAAAGGCCCGAACCACACGCAACCGTACGTTGTGGTTCTACAAGGTGCTGTGGAGTAATCACTCCGTAGACGAAGCGACATGGGAGAGCAAGGATTCCTTCGCGCTAACTACCCCGACTTTTTCACGTCGCATATCCGGTAATTTTTCCACCGTCCTCTCTCTCATTTTCACGTTATAATCTAGGGACGAGATTCTTTTAAGGGGGAGGACTGTAAGAGCCTTAGTTTTTGACACATGTTTGAAGTGTCATCACCACACACACACCTCATTCGAAGCAAGTTTATAAACACATTTGAAGAGCAAGTAACCACCATCAACATGCTCATTAGAGAACAAACTCACATATTACAAAAGTGGTATTTCCCACATGTGATATACAGGGGATGGGCAAATGAAAACTCCTACACCTTGCCAAGGATGTCCATGCCAAGTTTCACCCAAATTCAAAACCTTTTTGAGGTCATTTTGGGTATAGCTAGAAAGAGGGTAGTTTGAACTCAAATTCAAATTCAAACTGTTTTTATCC
Source organism: Neostapfia colusana (assembly GCA_030760725.1). Taxonomy (NCBI): domain Eukaryota; kingdom Viridiplantae; phylum Streptophyta; class Magnoliopsida; order Poales; family Poaceae; genus Neostapfia; species Neostapfia colusana. Next base: position 78,205,696 of record JASWHV010000007.1, on the reverse strand, counting down.
CATGAATTCAAAAGTGGGAGGCATATTCTTACTTAGCACATTTTTGTGAGCTCACACACCAATTTTCACTCCATTTGGAGTTGAGCTTGACATGAGCTAAGTGGATGAAATTCAAACTTTATTTTAATTTCAAAACTGAACATGTGCTGAAATTTATTCAAACCAAACCCAATTTGAATTCTAACCAATTCAAATGGCTCAGAGGTGAATAATTCAAATCACAATGGGCAGTTTAGGGCTTACTGTTTACAACAGTGATTTGGAGTTAATTTCAGAGGTTAAAAGAAAATTGGGACCCACATGTCAGCCACTGAGAAGATCTAACCGAGTGGACTTTCAGTGCTCGGGTCCCCGAGCTTCTCCCGAGAGCGCCACCGAGGGGAGGCCGCCGCACCACCACCTGCTTTCCGCCACGGCCGCTGAACCGACTTCTGGGGCCCTTATCTAGGCGTCCAAGCAGTCACCGGTGCTCCCCATCCCTACCCCGATGCACTCTCACCCAACAGACTGAATCTCCTGGCCGCCCGAGTGAACTTTCGGTTCCTCATCGCCCGGCCGATCCAGTGATCCTCCCGGCGATCTGAGACCAGCACCGGGTGCGCCAAGCCATTTTCGACACCCTCGCGCCGGTTCCAGACCTTGTGCAGTCCTCCCCGAGCTCCACCGAGACGATCTTTCCTCTGCCGGTTCAGCTCGAGCCGCCACTGCAGGAATCATCCTTCCGGCCACCACAGCCCACCGTTCACCGAGCTGTGAACAGCAAAGAGGTTCGCCTTCAGCCCCTCTTTCATTCCCGCAAGCTCCGGCGGCGTGACAAACACTGCTCAGGCCGGAATTTCATGTTTTGGCGACGGTGTGCAAAAGTGGAATCTGCACCGATCAGAGAAATTCGTAAGACACACGGCATCACTCATCCTCTCGCGGAGAGAATCACTTCTAGTTGCCCTTACGAGTCCATAGGAGCAGGAACCACGAAGAACCATGGAGGGAAACCGCTGTTCTTCAAGTTTTAGTAAAAATCCCGATTTCCGGCCTAGGTCACACGGTGACAGCCCAACACAGCCCTTCCCGAGCTCCGTGGAGCTCATGTCGACCTTTCCTATGGTGCACTGATGCTCGACGACCCTTAGCTCGATCGGGTGAGGTGCTAGGGAGGACGGGCAACACGGCCGAAGTTCTCCCGAGGCGGCTGCTCGTCGCCGACCATGTGCCGGCCATTTTCATGACGAGCTTAGCCCGGAATCGTGTTCCCCAAGCGAAAATAGGCAGGGGCGGCCGGAATCATGAAGCTTGGAGCTCCACAGAGGCTGCCGGCGAGCTTTCTGGCGATGTACCCCGGCGGCAGGGCGCGGGCGGCGGGAGGTAGACGAAGGGGGTGGACCCCAGCCGTCAGCGGCAGATATTTTAATTCGGGATCGGGCTGCGGCTCGGATCCGGTGTGCTGGCACGCAAAAACCCCATAGACCCCAGTGTGCCGACGCCTCAGCGCGCAACACGTGTCCCCGTGGCCCACCGGCAGGTTTAAACTTTTCCCCGATTTTCAGATTTCATTCAAACTTCAAATCCTCATAACTTTGGCTAGGAAGCTCCAAATCGGGTGAACCAAATTTCGTTAGATTCAGCTCTCTGAGTACTTTCTGACACATTAAGTTTCACTTCATGAAAATCCTTATTTCTCCAGAATTAATTCCTCACTGTTTAAAATGTGTGGAATTTTAACTGTAGAATCCCTTGGAGGAAAATTCTGTAATTTTGCTGGGATGTTCACCAAAATATCCCTGAACTACCATAAAAATTTCAGATACATTTGAGCTAATTGGTCTACCTAATGGTTTGATTAGTGAAACTATTCCAGAGAAAATAGAAAATGTTCAGAAACATTTTCAGAATTTTCTCTGAAATTGTTTAGCTCATATCTTTAGCTAGGAACCTTCAAATTAAGTGAGACCAACTCCATTATAAAAGTCTGAAAATATAGTTTTCAGAAAGTAATGGCTTGTTCCATGAAAATTCCTAGAACACCCTAAGAGTTCCAATTAAGGTCATGGACATGATTATTTGTGGAGGGCTCAATTGAGCTGTGCCGCAACTAACACTTGACCAAGTCTCTGTTTAGGTTGTAACCAAGCCACAGTAAAAGTTTCACAGTCTTTGGGTCTGTCTAGTGAGACTTAGAAGGTTCACAAGTTTAAAACTCAATTCAAATGCATTTAATTAATACATGTACTTCTTATATCATGTAGTCGCTAAGGTTGAGGAGGAACCCGAAGTCCTAGACTTCGTTACTCCGGAGGAGCAGCTAGCCTACGACCAAGAGCAGCAAGGCAAGCTCCGGTTTGCATTAACATTTTTACCAGTTTTTATTGTTTTGAGCACTTACTTCAGTACCATTATTCCTTGCATTAGAGTCTTGTTTGGAAACCCAATTGCATAGCCAAGAAAACCGTGGGTTGGGTTTAAGATTGCAAAACCCCGTTAGCTACTGCAAAGCTAAGTTAGGGTAGGATTCGGTGCAAGTCGAGTAGTAGGAACTACTCGCGAGCATAGGCTAGAGGTACTCGACTCGGGTAGAGATAGCACATGATACACATGGCAAGAAAAATGAGACCGAGCGGAGAGTAAGGGCAGCAGGACTTTAGGGCCTGTGTGCTATAGCTCCGCTTGTCTTGATTGAGGACCGAGCCGTGTGCGGGCCTGTTGAACAAGCTAGAACAGTACCGAAGACCTACCGGCTATATGAGAACCGGGAAACTGATGTAACTCGGGTAGCTGGGTGTTGAGGCATAGCTGGTCGTCCAGAGGGTAGGTTGATAGCTCGAGGTGTAAATCGGCTGGCGGCACTGAGATGCGCGTGCAGAGACCTCTTGCTCGGGACGATTGGACCGGTTCAACATTTGGCTAATGGGTGAAAGGTGGTTGCGTACGGCGTCCGTGATGGTTGCTGTAGCCAGCATCGAGTACGGGCGTACGTGACGGGTTATTCTGGTAACCCTGCAGGTGTAAATCGATTATAATCGCCGTCCCTCACGGTCAGTGAGTACCACTTGTTCAATGTACCGTGACGTAGAAAGAACAGGCTAGTTACATGTTAAAATGTTGCTGGTTGAAAGATGGACTTTGATTGTTAATGATTTGTTGTAGTTTAGAGCTAACTAAAGTTTAAACTCTCGGCGGCCCGCGGGGACACGTGTTGAGCGCGGAGGTGTCCGGCACACCGAGGGCCACAGGGTATTTGCGCGCCAGCACAGCCGATCCCGGCCACACCCGATCCCGATTTAAAATTCTTCAGCCGCTGACACGTGGGCCAGCCGGCTTCGTCTTCCTCCCGCCGCTCTCTCGCGCCCGTGCCGCCGACCTCGCCGGAGCAGACCCGGAGCTCGCCAGCTCGCCGCTGCCGGACCTCCCATGGTATGAAACTCGCCGCCAGGGGGTTGTCGACGTCGAGGAACACGTCGGTGGTGTCAGGTCGGGCAGGGGGTGACCAGAAATAGCCCGGCAACGTGCCGCGGCCTCGGTTGAGGTTCGGCGCCGTCGACCGTGGGTTCTAACCCGCCAACACCTCGAATAAACGATCCTAAGGCATCAGTGTACCTCTAGGAAGCTCGACAAGGTGTCAAAAGGGTTCAGGGATGGCAGCAAGTCGGTCGGCACCGTGTGACCGATCATGCCCGCCATGACCGCCCTTGATCAAGCTCGAAATTCGTCACTCCTAGAGAGTTCCACGCCACGGATGCAGAAATAAACTTGATCGCCGGATAGTCCAGCGTCTATGTGCAAGATTTGATAACCACCGAAAGATCATAGAGCGAGAATTTGAAGAATCCGTACCGGAAGCTCGGTTTACGGTCGCCTGAGCAAAAACTGGAAATTCTCTGTGGATTCTTCACGGTTTGCTTCCAAACTTGGAGGAGAGCAGCACGGTGGTCGCGCGCTCCTGTTGCCTCTCTTGCTGGACCATCAAAACGCCTGTAGAACGCTGTTCACGGGCGCCTGACTCTCGGCTGAGGCTAGGTCGCCGCGGTGGCGATCGTTTTCGGGCAAAGGAGGTCGGAGCTCGGGGTTTCTGGCGTTGGGGAGGTGGAGTGCGACCTCAGGTTGCTGTCTAGCAGCTCAGGAACGAAGGACGAGATTGTTTTGCTGGTTTTCCCGATTGAGCAGAGAGCTGCGGCGAGAAACAATGCCGCTGTTCGGGTTTGCACGCGAGAAGATAAAGCCGGCCGACTCCTGCTCGGCTGAGGCGGTGCCGGTCGCGTGGGGGTCCGAGCGAGCCGCCCTGGGCGCCAGCGCGTGGAGAGGGGAAGCAGCTGGTGTCGCCGGTAGCTGCTCGGTGGCACAGCCGACAGCTGCTCGGTGGAATTTCCCACCGAGGCTGTGACTTTGTGTGCATGTTTTTCCTCCTTCTCTCTATGACATGTGGGTCCCACCCGGGGTTTTAACCTCTGAAATTTACTCCTAATCACTGTTGTAAACAGTGAGCCCCAAAATACCCCTGGTGATTCAAATTATTCACCCATGAGCCATTTGAATTGATTAGAATTCAAATTGGGTTTGGTTTGAATGAATTTCAGCACAAGTTCAGTTTTCAATTCAAATAAATTTTGAATTTGTCCCACTTAGCTCATGTCAAGATCAACTCCAAATGGAGTGAAAATTGGTGTGTGAGCTCATAAAAACATGCTGAATAAGAATATGCCTCCCACTTTTAAATTCATGGGATAAAAACAGTTTGAATATGGTTTCAAACTGCCCTCTTTCTACCTATACCCAAAATGACCTCAAAAAGGTTTTGAATTTGGGTGAAACATGGCATGGACATCCTTAGCAATGTGTAGGAGTTTTCATATGTCCAGCCCACCTATATCACATGTGGGAAATACCACTTTTGCAATATGTGAGTTTGTTTTTCTAATGAGCATGTTGATGGTGGTTACATGCTCTTCATTTGTGTTCATCAACTTTCCTCAAATGAGGTGTTTGTGTATGCATGGTGATGAACACTTCAATTATATGTCAAAAACTGAGGCCCTTACATTTCTCCCCCCTTAAAAGAATCTCGTCCCGAGATTATAAGGTGAAAATGAGAGAGAGGATGGTGGAAATTACCGGATATGCGATGTGAAAAAGTCGGGGTAGTTAGCGTGAAGAAATCCTTCGCTCTCCCATATCGCTTCGTCCATGGAGTGATTACTCCATAGAACCTTGTAGAACCACAACGTACGGTTGCGTGTGGTTTGGGCCTTTTCACCAATAATCTGCACCAGTTCCTCTTGATAGGTGAGATCCGGTTGCAATTCTTCAATATCTTCCAGCTGAACGGTGGTTGATAGCTTAAGACACTTCCTCAGCTGGGCAATGTGAAAGACGTCCTGCACACCAGAAAGTGCTTCTGGTAATTTCAGCCGGTATGCCACTGATCCACATCTTTCGGTAATCTGGAATGGACCGATGAATCGGGGTGCCAACTTTCCTCTCACCCCAAATCTGTTTACGCCCTTCATTGGAGACACGCGTAGATATACGTGATCTCCAACTTTGAATTGTAATGGGCGCCTTCTCCGATCCGCATACTGTTTCTGTCGGGATTGAGCGGCTTTTAGGTTCGCTTGAATCAGTCGAACCTTTTCTTCCGCGTTGTTGACAAGGTCAATCCTGAAGGTAACCCTTTCGCCAGACTCACACCAGTTCAATGGTGTGCGGCATTTTCTTCCGTATAGCGCCTCGTAGGGCGCCATTTTTATGCTGGCTTGGTACCAACTGTTGTACGAGAACTCGGCTAACGGCAAGTGATCATCCCAATTCTTGCCGTGGTTGATAGCACAAGCTCGTAGCATGTCTTCTAAGATTTGATTTACCAGCTCGGTTTGCCCGTCCGTCTGCGGGTGGTACTCTGAACTACGGATCAGCTTCGTCCCTAAGGCAGCGTGTAGCTGCTCCCAAAAATGGGACACAAATAAAGTGCCCCGATCAGATATGATGGTACGGGGTACGCCATACAAGCATAGGATCCGTGAGATGTACAGTTCAGCATACTTCTTGGCATTGTAGTTGGTGTTGACCGGGATGAAATGGGCAACTTTGGTGAGCCGATCGACGATCACCCACACAGAATCGTGCTTCTGAAAAGTTGCGGGCAAACCGACGATGAAGTCCATGCTCACATCCTCCCACTTCCAGGCAGGAATGCCCAGTGGTTGTAGCAGTCCCGGTTTCCGCATATGGTCTTCCTTCACCCTTCGACACGTATCACACTCGGACACATATTTTGCAGTCTCACGCTTCATCCGTGTCCACCAAAACTTGCTTCTGAGTTCTTGATACATTTTGTTGCTGCCAGGGTGAATAGAAAACTTTGACAAGTGAGCCTCATCAAAGATCTTCTTCCGTAATTCCGGGTTACGGGGTACGACGATCCGGTCCTTGAACCATAGGACACCGTCTCCGTCCTTCCGGAAACATTTCAGCTCCCCACTGTCTACACGTCTCCGCAAATGTGGCATGCCCTTGTCATTCTTCTGGGCTGCCGCTATCTCTTCACGGATGGTGGGGATCAAAGCTAGGTTGTAGAGAGCTCCATGTGGAATTGCATGTAGTGGTGATTCGCTCTCTTCCAACGGTGTGATGGTCAGATTGTTGACGTGTGACTTGCGGCTCAGCGCATCTGCCACTATGTTTGCCTTGCCCGGATGATAATGGATCTCTATTTCATAATCCTTTATCAATTCTAACCATCATCGCAGCCTCATGTTCAGCTCCTTCTGAGTGAATATGTACTTGAGGCTTTTGTGGTCGGTATATAAATGTACGAGGTTACCGAGTAGGTAGTGCCTCCACATTTTCAGTGCAAGTACCACAGCAGCGAGCTCTAAATCGTGAGTTGGATAATTCTGCTCATGGTTTCTAAGCTGCCTGATCCATATGCGACCACTCTTCGGTCTTGCATCAGCACACATCTGAGCCCAATGCCGGATGCATCACAGTACACATCGAACGGTTTTGTTGTGTCTGGCTGTGCCAAAACCGGTGCTGATGTCAGGTGCTTGACTAAAGCCTTGAATGCTGCTTCACATGCTGGACTCCAAACATATTTGGTAGCCTTCTTCAGCAGCTCTGTCATTGGCTTGGCAATGTTTGAGAAGTTTGGAATGAATCTCCAATAATATCCCGCGAGTCCGAGGAAACTCCGTACCTCGTGAACAGTTCTCGGGGACTTCCAATTCAGCACTTGAGTGATCTTACTCCGGTCTACAGCGATACCCTCCGCTGAGATGATATGCCCGAGGAAAGGCACTTGCGATATCCAGAACTCGCATTTGCTGAATTTCGTGTATAGCTTGTGATGCCGCAGCCGTTGCAAGACTATACGCAGATGCTTCTTGTGATCTTCTTCCGACTTGGAATATATCATGATGTCGTCGATGAAGACCACGACAAACTTGTCCAGCTCCGGCATGAATACTGAGTTCATCAAGTACATGAAGTGGGCTGGAGCATTGGTGAGGCTGAAGGACATGACGAGGTACTCATAAAGTCCGTACCTTGTCGAGAAAGCTGTCTTTGGAATGTCCTCAGCCCTTATCTTAATCTGATGGTACCCAGATCTTAAATCCATCTTGGAAAAGATCTTTGCTTCGACCAACTGATCAAACAACATGTCAATCCGTGGCAACGGGTACTTGTTCTTGATGGTTATGGCATTTAATGGACGATAGTCCACGCAAAGCCGTAACTTCTCATCCTTCTTCTTGACAAATAATGCCGAACAGCCCCATGGCGAGGAGCTCAGCCTAATGAAACCCTTCCCCAGGAGGTCCGTGAGCTGAGTCTTCAGTTCAGTCAACTCCTTGGGCGCCATCTTGTATGGCCTTTGGGATATCGGCATGGTTCCCGGTGCAAGTTCAATCTTGAACTCCACCTCTCTATCGGGTGGCATCCCCGGCATATCGTCCGAGAATACATCAGGGAACTCTCGGACCACTGGAATATCTTCCAATCTGATGGTTGTGGCTTGATAGACACTTTGAAGTTTTATTTCTGGACTGTCCAGAAATAATGAGTGAGACTCGTGCTCTCCTGAGTTCAAGTGCACAACTCGGAGGACGGTGTCTAAAACAGCGCCGTGGCGGGTTAACCACGACATCCCTAAGATGACATCGACCTTTTGTCCCTCTAAAATTATGAGAGACGTAGGGTAAACTCTACCCTCTAAGCACAATGGCGCTTTTGGGACCATCTTGCTTGCTGAAATTTTCCCACCCGGTGAACAGATCACATAAGGACTATCGGTCGGTAGTATTTGCAAGCTATGTTTATCAATGAAAGCTTGGCTAATGAAGCTATGCGTGGCGCCTGAATCAAATAATATTATAGCGGGATGCTGGTGGAGTTGGAACATACCCGCAAGGATTGCCTCGCCCTCCGGCACGTCCTCTATGGCAAGCTGGTGGACAGTGCCGGGCCTAGGGTTTGCCCGCCGCACATTAGTAGGGTTCCGGGGTTGATTCCTCCCCGGAAACTGCGGTGCCACTCCGCCGCCTTGCCTCTCCGGGCATCTGCTCGCGAAGTGTCCTGGACGACCACACTTGTAACATGTCGCCGCTGCTGGTGTAGTGCTCGGGGGACAAAAGCCCAGCATGCGTTGCTGAGGTGCATACGCACGCGGCATCGCCCTCTGCTTCTGTTGTTGTTACGGTGGTGGTACTGGCAGTGCCGGCCTGAATGCCGGTGAGGAGTACGGCCAACTGCGGAACGGCATCGACCGCTGTGGTGGCTGCCAGCGTGGACCTGATGGTGGGCGATTCACCATCCAAAACTTCTGAGATGGACCGCCTCCTTCTCCGCTGCTCTGCGGCACGCTTCGCTTTCTCTCAACCGCCGCTAACTCCTTGCCGGAGTCCTCCTGAACAATCGCAGCATCAATGATGTCGTTGAGGCTGCCGTGATTGAACATCGCCAACTTGTCCTTCAGAAGCGGGTTAAGCCCCTGGTAAAAATGGTCCCGCCGCTTCTCGTCGGTATCGGCATGATACGACGCATAAAGCGCAAGATCATTGAATGCCCTGGAGTATTCCAGCGCGTTCCGGCTCCCTTGCAGCAGGTGCAGGAACTCCTGCGTCTTCCTCTTAATCAGACCTGGCGGTATGTGATAGGCCCTGAAGGCCGTCCGGAACTCCGTCCAGGTCATCACTCGGTCGGTGGGCTGTAAAGCACAGAAGTTGGCCCACCACGCACTCGCGGATCCTTGGAGCTGCTGGACCGCGAACTGAGTCTTGCGCTGCTCACTTATCTGGAGCAGCCCGAACTTCATCTCTATGGCGCGGAGCCAGTTGTCCGCGTCAAGAGGTTCATCCGCCCTTGAAAATACAGGGGGATGAGTCACCAGGAAGTCGGAGTAGGAGCTCTGTTGTTGCTCCTCATGGTCTTGACATCTCTCTGGGCGAGACGTATTAGCGATAAGCGTTTGCAGATTCTCCGTGTGCTGCTGATGTGAACCCGCCATTGCCGCGACGATGTCGGCCAGTGTAACCGTTGGCAGTGGCGGTGGCGGTGTTTGCTGTTGCTGTTGCTGTCCCGAGGAGTCCTTGGGAGGCTGTTGGGAGGTCTCTCCCCCTTGACTGGTACCCCCAACGTCTGGGTTGGCACGAGTACGCGTCATTCTGAAATTCAAAACAGTAGCAATTTGCACATGTCTTACTAAAAATTTCATATGCAACAGTAGGTATTGACGTGACACATGATTAATTTGCACAACATTCACATATATTGATAAAGCATAAACTTTATATAAGATACATTATTCTCGGGTCTCCAAGAAGTCGTGCTAATGTCGTCACTACCTATACATACGGTACTGTCTACACGACATGTCACCGATTACAAAATTTGGGCTACACTACCCTGGCTGCCCTACATGGCAACTGTAACCCCCTACTCGAAGTAGAACTCGACCTCCTGTGGGTCGTCCTCCTCCGGTACCTCTGCTGGTGGCTCCGGATCTACCACCTCTTCTCCCATCTCGGGTTCTCCTATTGCTGGAAGACCCAAGACCACCGGTATGCCCAATACCGGAGGTACGAGGTCCTGCAAAGCATGCACCTCATCCATAGCCTTGTTGTAATCTTCTTCCCATCCTTGCCCTTCCTCAATAGCGTCGTCTCGCTCTTGAGTAAGTTCCTCGTTCTGCTGGGTCAGATTCTGTACCAGTTCTTGCAACGCCGCGATGTCGACACGGCTCTTCTTCTTTGCCTTCTTCAGACGATGCAACTGATTGTGTTGTTCATTCAGTCGCTTGATCATCGGAAGGAGCACGTTGCGGAGTGCGCTGTGGGCACTCTCGAAATGGTCTCCACGGCTCGTTCGCTCTTTGAGCTTCGTGGAGAGATGCTCCGTATGAACAGCTTGGCTGTTCATCACGGTGTTTCCCGCCCTCATCTGGAGGCTAAGGTTTGCCTCCGCGGGTTGTACCATGGGCAACTCGGGTCCGTTGCCTCCAGGTACCTCTCTTCCCACACATGCTGAGCCCGTCCCTCCACCGGAACGGGCGCTTATGGAGTGCCCTCCATAGCCTGCACGTGTAGTTGGCAGAAACGTGACATAGTGTCACGGGCTGCCACTTGCCACATCCCTTCCGGTTGTCTTCCTCTTGCCGTGACGGTGAACGGCACCCAACCGGGTGGCGTAGGTCCTGCGGAGACTTCGACATGGATTGTCCACGTCTTCGCCTTCTTCCTTGGCAAAGTACTGCGGCATCTGGTTATATCCGAAATATTGAAGCATCTGCCTCAATGTTTCCGGATAACCGCTGTGGTGAGAACAGTGGGATACCACCCACCCGTTCTCCAACTGTTTGTTTGCTGTCATCTGTAAAAATATATTTGAGAAATGTCAAATATTTATTTAAACAGTAAACCATTGAGTTATAACATAAAACATGTTATTAAACCCACAAAACTTGGAAATACAGTGCAAATTTAAACAAATTTGACTGCTGATCTGCTGTCTGCGTGACAGCTCTGACCAGTTTCCATCTCAACCTGATTTAGGCCGTGCTAAAGGCAAAACCAATTCTGGAGCTCAACATCAAAGTTAAAGCTAACTTCAATAGCTTTCCATAAAGCATTTGCTTGGCCTAAGATCTGTCCTGGTTCAAAAGTTATGAGATGTCAAAGTTAACCGAATTTCTGGAAACAATTGGACAGCACCTCCCTGCTTTAGGTACTGATTTGATCCAAGAATTCCAGTGAATTCTGCTCCCAATCTGACAAAATTTTCTGTTACAAAGTTGTAAACCATCTCACAAGATTTCCAGAACTACCTTATTTTCTTTTTTTGGATTTCTATGCAGGAAGTTATACTCAATTTACAGAGAGTTTACAGAGAGTCTTTACTCTGTCCTGTTTTCTGGACATGTCACACCCGGTTTTTCCGAAGAAACAACCAAGTGAATATCACATGTATGCCAGGATCATTTTCTCATACATGTGATGACAAATAGTGAAGCATCATTTATTACAAGCCAGGTGTCGAATATAAATAAGTCTTACATCGCAAATGTCTCAATGGACAATAATACGTTCATCACAAGTAAATAAACTAGCAGCGGAATAATTATTCTCGTGGGCTCCATCACAGGCGTTGCCCGGGGGTCTCCATGAACCTAGAAACCTTCTTCGGGTCCAAAGTCTTGGTCATTATACACCATCTGATTATCTTGACCTGAGCAGCAAGATAAACCAACAAAATATGCAAGGTTGAGTACCAATGGCACTCAGCAAGTGGTGGAAAATTACATCATGCATGGCTAGATCAAGGAGAGGTTGAACTCATGGTTAAAGCACTACGCAATTAATACCTATCACCTTAGCTTATTAAGCACCTACATTACTACACAGGTGAAATGGTCCCAATCTCCCATCCCATCATCATAATCCAATAACCATAACATCATTTCCAATGCTAAGCTCCCCGCTTAACTTCCAAAACCATCAATCCTCTAATCATGAATAAGTCCAAGCCGCTCTTGACCGTGAGCACGGCTGTCATGACAGTTTTGACTCTGCAGAGTTTGTACCACTGTACCCACATGTAGTGATTTCATCCCCCGTTGCCGAGTGGACTAAAAGAACCTCCATTATGCCAGTGGCAACGAACCACATTCACACTTCCCAGGTGTGTAGCCAGGAGATCACTACGAAGTCTTTACAAAGGGATTCCCGATGAGCGTGGGCCCACTGAGGTTTCACCCCTAACAGCATACAAGAGGCTCCAACCCCGCTGCAGTGGCCCCCTCTTGAGCCTTGCGGTTCATATGGTAGTCCAGCTGACACCTATTCCCCACACCATCCAACACACCCATACTACGCCGGGGATACACCTAATTAACTGGCCAAGCTGCCCAATCTCAGCATGTGGTTGGCACGGTAAAGCCAGGTTACATGCTCCATGAACCGGTCCTTAGGATCCAGGCAAGTACTAAACACAAACCCGAGTCTCGTGCACCCAGCACACAACCAAAACATCCAACTTGCCTTGATCCCTACCTCTACATAACTCACAATATCTCATTCAAGAATATGGTAAAATAAACTGATGATCTCATATCCCAAATATCCCATTCTAAGCATGGCTAAGCATATGCATAATAATAAATGACATGATAAAATAAATCCCAACCCAAGCTACAAGGAAACAAGGTAATGCAATTCTAGGGAAACTTCCTAGCATGGGTTTCATATTTCAATTGACAATGCAAATAATTCTAGCTACACATCCTAGCATAGGATCAAAGTGGTCAAGGACACTTGCCTCCTTCCTGCTGCTCTTGAAATAGGTAGTCCTGATCTTGGAAAGGAATAACTTGCTCTTGAGCAGGTTCTACATCATACCATCACACATAGCAAAAGAAAAACAACAATCCATAAGACATAGTTCACACTTCCACTCCATACAAACCACACATTCACATTTATGAAAGTCATTCACCATTATATGTGTTGTGGTTACTCTATGTGTGTTGATTTGTGGCTTGCATGCACTTTTAATCATGTGTATATGATTCCTACTTTTATGTTCACATTTATACTTACCTACTGTATATATATGAGTTTCCCATTTAAATAAATTCCTTATATTCAACTACTACACCTTTTCACTACCAAGTATGTATGAAAAGTATTTTTCTTCTCCATATGTGCCTTTAGAATTTCTACCAACCTTAAAATGAATTCTTTGGATTTTAGAAACTCCATTTATCATTTACTAGTTGCTTTATTTTCAGATTTATTTTCCTATGCATAAATGTTTACTTTATTATGAAAATAGTAAGACACATCATCTAAACAGAATAGGTTCTGGTCCTAAATAATTTTATAACATATTTTGACATTTGCCTCTGATGTAATCTATTTCACAATTATTTTCCCTATTTCCTATAACTATTCTTTACTTAAAAATGTGTCCCTAAATGTGAATAATAAATTAAACAGATTCAATTCAGCCCAAAATATGTTTTTATTTCACTCCAAAGTTTCCTAAACACTGAGAAAGTCTTTAATTAAATTTTGACAATATGTTTGTCTCACTTTTTAATTTTTAAACACTAGCCACATATTCAATTTCCTAAGTTAATTACTAAACAGGGCTAAAAAGGTAAACTCACCCCATTACAGGGTCTATAATATTATTTTCAGAATTTCCAGGGGTCTAGCTACACTTATCAGAGGTGTTTTTCCTAATTTTCATTAAGTCCAGGGGCTAAAACTGATTTTTAAATGAATTTACATGATTTTCTGGAGTTCCAGAGGCTAGATCAGAAGTTTCCGGGGCTAGCTCTTATTTCCCGAGAACCCCAGGGGGTAGCACGTAAGATTTCCAGTCTTTATAACGCGGGGCTGACGTGGACCGTCCGATTTTAAACCGACGGCCGAGATTATAACATAGAACCGGTACGCGGGGGTTTAAACCCTACCGTGCGATTTAAAATAAACGGCGCACAAGCGGCCACGTCGCTCTGATCGAGCGCGGGCGGCGCTGCCGGCGGCGCACGGCGGCGGGAAGCGGCGATCTCGCCGGAGACTTTCGGATCTTCGAGAATTCTTCCTAGAACTGTGATTTTATGGTATAGATCGGTGGAGGGGAGGTCGGGGATCTCACCTCGGGGGTTTTCTTGAGCTCGGAGGTCCTGGAAGGTGATCGGCGACGAGGTCCTAGGTGAAACCACGGCGAGGCTCGTCGGCGCTGTGTTTACACCGCAAGTCACCGAGTTTTCTGCACCTGCAAGGTTCCCCGGAGGCGGTGGATCAAGACCAGCGAGTTAGATCGGAGTTTCCGAGCGTAGACCGGCCAGAATTCGCCGGAGAAGTCTCGGTTCTCACCGGAGGAAAAATCGGCGATCGCGTGGGAAAAACAGAACGAGGCCGGGGTTTTTATAGATGGGGGAGGGCGGCGGGGTGGTTTAGATCTTGTCCGCGTCGCCTACGAACAGAATTCAGCGGGGATACGCCGAAATCCCGATCGGTTTTGATTCGGGCGCGAGGGAGTCCGGCGCTGGCGCGAGGTAGACGACGATCGGGTGGGCCCCACCTGTCAGCGTGAGGCAGCAGCGCGCGAGGCTGCAGGCTGGCGCGGGCGCTGGCTGGGCCGGCTGGTGGGTTTCGGCCCACTGGCCGGTTTTTTTCTGTTTTCTCTTTTTCTTTTTTCTATTTCTTTTCTGATTTGATTTTAATTTGAATTCCAGTTTGAATTTGAATTTTTGCAAAACATGCAACACGTCCAAAAATTTTTAAATCCCCCTCTTAATATGGTTTAGGGTTTGGAATCAAAATTTTGGGGTGTTACAGCTCTACCGCCCTTAAAAGAAATGTCGTCCTCGAGATTGGTGGTTCTAAGAAAACAATTCCGGAAATTGTGCCTTGAGTTCATCTTCCCGCTCCCAGGTGGCTTCCTCTTCTGAGTGATGCTTCCACTGCACCTTGCACATCCGGATTCTTTTATTTCTGGTGAGGCGTTCCATTGTCTCCAAAATCTTGTATGGTTGCTCGGCATAACACAAATCCTCAGCTACGTTCACTTCATTCATGGGTAACACCTCCTCAGGCGTCCTCAGGCATTTCTTGAGTTGTGACACATGGAATACATCGTGCACATCCGATAGACGAGCCGGTAATTCTAGTTGATACGCCACTTCGCCTTTCCTCTCAAAAACTTGAAAGGGTCCGATGTATCGAGGTGACAACTTCCCTTTCACCTTGAACCGACGAAGTCCTCGGATAGGGGACACCTTGAGATAAACATAGTCTCCCACGTTGAAAACGAGTTCTCTTCTTCGTACATCAGCATAACTCTTTTGGCGTGTCTGTGCTATCCTCAAATTGTTGCGAATTTCCCTTACCTTCGCCTCAGCTTCTTGTAGTACTTCTGGACCAAACACTTTACTTTCCCCCGTTTGGTTACAAAATAGGGGAGTTCTGCACTTCCTCCCGTACAAAGCTTCAAATGGTGACATCTTCATACTAGCTTGATAGCTGTTGTTATAAGAAAACTCCACATACGGTAAGTTCTTGTCCCAACTCCTATTGTTTTTGAGTGCACATACCCTTAGCATATCTTCAAGGATCTGATTGGTTCTTTCCGTCTGCCCATCAGTTTGGGGATGATAGGCAGAACTAAAGTTCAGACGGGTTCCCATGGTTTCGTGCAACTTCTGCCAGAACCTTGAGGTGAATTGTGTCCCTCGATCCGACACAATCTTCTTTGGCACTCCATGGTAACACACGATCCTTGACATGTACAACTCTGCCAATTTGGATCCGCTGTAGCTTTCCTTCACGGGGATGAAGTGAGCTACCTTTGTTAGCCTATCAATGATGACCCATATCGAATCATATCCTGATTGGGTCCTAGGCAATCCCACGATGAAATCCATGCTGATTTCTTCCCATTTCCATTCAGGCACTTTGAGTGGTTGCAATAATCCCGCGGGTCGTTGATGTTCTGCTTTCACCAACTGACATGTGTCACATAGGGCAACATGTTCCGCGACATCTCGCTTCATGCCATACCACCAATAACTGCCCTTGAGGTCCTAGTACATCTTCGTACTCCCAGGATGAACGAAATAGTCAGAATCGTGAGCCTCCTTCAAAATCAATTCACAGATCTCCTTTACTTCAGGCACACAGATCCTTTTCCCGTGCCACACCGTACCTTGTTCATCCTCTCTGAAACCTGGAGCTTTATTTTCCTTGATGAGTTGTCTGATCTCTTGTATCTTCTCATCATTCTTTTGGCCCTCGCGTATGTCTCGCTCGAGTGTGGAGTCCACTTCCATGGCAATGGCTTCACCACTATTTACTAGACATAGATTGAGCCTTATAACCTCGTCCTTCAATTCTGCAGGCATGTCCTTCAAGCTCAACTTATTGACCTGCACTTTCCGACTCAAAGCATCGGCCACGACGTTTGCTTTCCCGGGATGATAGTTGATGCCCACATCAAAGTCAATGATTAACTCTAGCCATCTCCTTTGTCTGAGGTTGAGGTCTGGCTGTGTGAATATGTACTTCAAACTCTTATGATCCGTATATATCTCGGTCCTCTTCCCCATCAAATAGTCCCGCCAAATTTTCAACGCGTGTACCACTGCGGCTAGTTCTAGGTCATGTGTAGGATAGTTCTTCTCGTGCTTCCGAAGCTGCCGGGATGCATAAGCCACGACAAGCCCTTCTTGCATGAGAACACATCCCAACCCGTTTCCAGAGGCATCGCAGTACACCGTGAAATTCTTCTGCATATCTGGCATAACCAACACTGGGGCTGTTGTCAATCTTTTCTTTAGCTCCTGAAAACTCGTCTCGCATTGTGGCGTCCATGTGAATGTGATTCCCTTCTCCAACAGTTTGGTGAGGGGTCTTGAGATCTTAGAGAATCCCTCAATAAACCGTCGATAGTATCCAGCCAATCCCAAGAAGCTTCGAACTTCCACGACAATTTCAGGGGTCTTCCACTTCTGTATATCCTCGATTTTGGCGGGATCTACGGAGATTCCTCCTTCTGAGATTATATGTCCTAAGAAGGGAACTCTCTTCAGCCAAAACTCACACTTGCTCAACTTGGCATATAGTTGGTGTTCTCTCAGCCTTTGCAACACCAACCTTAGATGTTTCTCATGTTCTTCTTCATCTTTGGAGAAGACGAGAATGTCATCTATGAAAACCACCACAAATTTGTCCAGATATTCCATGAATACCTTGTTCATGAGATACATGAAGTATGCCGGGGCATTAGTTAGCCCGAAAGGCATGACAGTGTATTCATACAGTCCGTACCGAGATACGAAAGCTGTCTTGGGAATATCAGATTGCCTTATCTTGAGTTGGTGGTATCCCGACCTGAGATCAATTTTCGAGAACACACAAGCTCCCCTCAACTGATCAAACAAGTCTTCAATGCGGGGTAATGGGTACTTGTTCTTGATGGTTACCTCACTCAAAGCACAGTAATCCATGCATAACCTTTGGGTTCTGTCTTTCTTGGGCACAAATATCACCGGAGCTCCCCATGGTGAGGAACTAGGAGGAATATACCCCTTCTCCATCAATTCTCTCAAATGATCCTTGAGTTCTTCTAGCTGCTTGGAATCCATCCGGTAAGGTCCCTTGTATATCGGGGCTGTTCCAGGTACTAGCTCAATTGCAAATTCCACTTCACGATCGGGAGGCATACCTGGCAATTCTTCCGGAAAAATATCTGGATATTCCCAGATAATCCTGATCTCCTCCATTTTCACCTCAACTTGATTTAATTTAATGTCCCTCCTAGGCTCGTGTATTGTTATGAACTTTACTCTTGTGCCACTAGGGTGAGTTAGTTCCACCGTTCTGGTCGAACAATGAATGATTCCCTTATGTTTGGTCAACCAATCCAAGCCCAAAATAATATCGATCCCTTGGGAATCTATCACTATGATGTTAGCAGTAAACACTACTCCATTAATGTCTAGATTCACCTTGGGACACACTTGTCTTGTCCTTATTTCTCCACCTGGAGAGTTTACGGCTAGCGTATGGTTCATTTGTGTTGTTGCTAGGTCATACTTCTTAACAAACCCTTGAGCAATAAACGAGTGGGTGGCACCAGAATCAAACAGCAGGGTTGTAAGGTGTAAATTGGCAGGAAACTTACCAACTACCACGTCGGGTGCATCTTGTGCTTCCTCCATAGTGACGTGGTTCACCCGTCCTCTCATTACATTCTGCTGTTGTGGCTGCGCGGGCTTCTTCTTTGGGCACTTATGGGCATAGTGCCCCACTTCACCACAGCTAAAACATTGCACCCCAACCTTAGGTGCTTGGCCTTTGTTGTCTTGGGGTTGGTTCGGGGGTCCTTGCACTGCTGGTCGAGGTGGATATGCAGGGCGAGGCTGCTGTACAAACTGACGTGGTGGCTGTGCTGGTGCTGCAGGAGGCCTGTAGTTCGGGTTGTACCCCCTTGGTGCTGAGTAGGGTACCGCAGCACGGCTCGTTTGCCCCGTAGGTTGCTGCATCATACGGGGGCGAGTGTTGCTTCCCGAGGCTTGATGTGACCAACCGGCCTTCCTCTTATTCTCATTTTCCAAGGCCTTAAGCTTCCTTTCTACCACAAATGCTCTGTCCACCATCTTTTGGAAGCTTTCATACTCATTCGAGGACATTGCACACTGCATCTCTGCGGTAAGTCCTTCCATGAAACAATCTTGTTTCTGCTCATCAGTCTCTATGTCCCGTGGGGCATAACGGGATAGTTGGGTAAATTTAGTGAGGTATTCCCTCACCGTCATGTTTCCCTGCTGCAGTCCCAAAAACTCCTTCCTCTTGTTTTTGAGTTCACCTCTTGGGATGTAATGGTTGCGGAAGCTACGCCTGAACTCTTCCCAAGTGATGTTCTCAGGGTCATGATGGGCGGCCACGTAGGCGGTCCACCAATCAGCAGCAGGTCCATGCAATTCATGAGAGGCAAACAGCACCCTCTCATACCCTTGGCACTGGATGATCCTCATCTTACTTTCAATGGTCTTCAGCCAATCATCTGCCTCCAGAGGTTCGGCAGCACTTGCAAACTTTGGAGGTTGAGTTCCTAGAAACTCACTCAACCTTGGTTGGCGTGGTGCAGCTTGTGGAGGTGGAACTTGATGCAAGTTGGCCACTACTTGAGTCAAGTTTTGGATGAGCTGATTTTGATTCTCCAGCATTTGGTGGAGGGGATCAACTCCTTCACGGCGACCACCCCGGTCCTGGCCTCCAGAAAGATGAGGGTTGCATGCCTCATCGTTGTTGTTGGCGGGGTTGGCAGCACGTCCTTTTCCTCTTCCGGCCATCTGGCAGAATCAACCAATGTTAATTTGAAAGCATTTAGTATCATCTTACTACTTTTATTTGTTTGTACTTTGAAGTGTTGAGGCTTTGTTATACTTTCTTGAGGGTTCATTTTTCACACAAAAATGAATGCACTATTATTTCATGTGGGTTCTCACACAAAGCAAAACAATCTAAAGACAAGGCTGTGGACAATTGCTCATGGCTTCCACAACTCACGTCACACACCAAGCATTAACACACCACTAACTTAACTTAACGACTCAACTATTCGACATCTTGCTAACTAAGGGAAGGACTCTACACTACTCGTTTTCTTGAGCTGGCTCCTCAGGATCTTCCTCATCATTTCGGCTGCCTTCTGACTCCGCTTTGGGTGGGGAGGCTGCTGGTGGAGAAGTGCGACGACGCCTGATCGCTCGGCGATATGGGGAGTCAGGAGTCCATGTATCATTCGCGGTGACACACAGTTCATTCCCATCTCCTCTTTCTCTCGCCCTTAAGCAGGCTCGCAGCAATGCCTCCGTTTCCTTCAGGGTGTCCCGGACATCCTGAAGCTCTTGTTGGCACTCTTGCAGTCGAGTGCTGAGCATAGAAGCATCCTCCAAGCACAAGTCCATGTGCTCATGGGAAGTCCCTTGCTGCACCGGCGGGTACATGTACTCCGTGGTACCACTCTCACGCTGGAGGACATACATGTACTCAGTTTTGTCCAAGTGGCGACGATAGATGTGACTCTGGCAGGTGATGGCCTCCCAGGTGACATCTTTCTCCGCATCGACCTATGTCGCTCTACAAGCTGGAGAGTGGTGAATCTTAAGCAGCTGATTTTCGTGTATAATCCTCATCTCCGAACTCCATTCTTCCCTCTTCTCACGGATGGTCCTGGTGGAGTTATAGTGGATGATTAGCTTGCCCGTATTGCCTGCGGCTTCGAGCATACGCCGAAGTCGGCGCAATAAGCCTCCTACTGCCAATCCGTAGGAAAGGTACGTCACCGGACGGCTCTCCTCTCTCTCGGCAAGGGCAACTACGGGAACTCTCCCTCCCGTGGACTTGCGAGCGGTACGAATCATGCGAACCATCTAAAACAAAGAGAATTTAAACTTAGGTTAGATAAACTCTTAAACCAAAAATCCTATTTTGAATGAAAGTTGGGGTAAGATGAAGAGAGTGACTCATTTAAATAACACTTTTCAATCCACACCTTTGAAAAATAGTTTTTAAGAAAATAGGGCCCTTAAATACGTCCATCTCTACCTAGGTCCACGTTCCTACGGGCAACCTTGGCTCTGATGCCACTTCTGTCACACCCGGTTTTTCCGAAGAAACAACCAAGTGAATATCACATGTATGCCAGGATCATTTTCTCATACATGTGATGACAAATAGTGAAGCATCATTTATTACAAGCCAGGTGTCGAATATAAATAAGTCTTACATCGCAAATGTCTCAATAGACAATAATACGTTCATCACAAGTAAATAAACAAGCAGCGGAATAATTATTCTCGTGGGCTCCGTCACAGGCGTTGCCCGGGGGTCTCCATGAACCTAGAAACCTTCTTCGGGTCCAAAGTCTTGGTCATTATACACCACCTCATTATCTTGACCTGAGCAGCAATATAAACCAACAAAATATGCAGAGTTGAGTACCAATGGCACTCAACAAGTGTGGGAAAATTACATCATGCATGGCTAGATCAAGGAGAGGTTGAACTCATGGTTAAATCACTACGCAATTAATATCTACCACCTTAGCTTATTAAGCACCTACATTACTACACAGGTGAAATGGTCCCAATCTCCCATCCCATCATCATAATCCAATAACCATAATATCATTTCCAATGCTAAGCTCCCCGCTTAACTTCCAAAACCATCAATCCTCTAATCATGAATAAGTCCAAGCTGCTCTTGACCGTGAGCACGGCTGTCATGACAGTTTTGACTCTGCAGAGTTTGTACCACTGTACCCACATGTAGTGATTTCATCCCCCGTTGCCGGGTGGACTAAAAGAACCTCCATTATGCCAGTGGCTACGAACCATATTCACACTTCCCAGGTGTGTAGCCAGGAGATCACTACGAAGCCTTTACAAAGGGATTCCCGATGAGCGTGGGCCCACTGAGGTTTCACCCCTAACAGCATACAAGAGGCTCCAACCCTGCTGCAGTGGCCCCCTCTTGAGCCTTGCGGTTCATATGGTAGTCCAGCTGACACCTATTCCCCGCACCATCCAACACACCCATACTACGCCGGGGATACACCTAATTAATTGGCCAAGCTGCCCCATCTCAGCATGTGGTTGGCACGGTAAAGCCAGGTTACATGCTCCATGAACCGGTCCTTAGGATCCAGGCAAGTACTAAACACAAACCCGAGTCTCGTGCACCCAGCACACAACCAAAACATCCAACTTGCCTTGATCCCTACCTCTACATAACTCACAATATCTCATTCAAGAATATGGTAAAATAAACTGATGATCTCATATCCCAAATATCCCATTCTAATCATGGCTAAGCATATGCATAATAATAAATGACATGATAAAATAAATCCCAACCCAAGCTACAAGGAAACAAGGTAATGCAATTCTAGGGAAACTTCCTAGCATGGGTTTCGTATTTCAATTGACAATGCAAATAATTCTAGCTACACATCCTAGCATAGGATCAAAGTGGTCAAGGACACTTGCCTCCTTCCTGCTGCTCTTGAAATAGGTAGTCCTGATCTTGGAAAGGAATAACTTGCTCTTGAGCAGGTTCTACATCATACCATCACACATAGCAAAAGAAAAACAACAATCCATAAGACATAGTTCACACTTCCACTTCATACAAACCACATATTCACATTTATGAAAGTCATTCACCATTATATGTGTTGTGGTTACTCTATGTGTGTTGATTTGTGGCTTGCATGCACTTTTAATCATGTGTATATGATTCCTACTTTTATGTTCACATTTATACTTACCTACTGTATATATATGAGTTTCCCATTTAAATAAATTCCTTATATTCAACTACTACACCTTTTCACTACCAAGTATGTATGAAAAGTATTTTTCTTCTCCATATGTGCCTTTAGAATTTCTACCAACCTTAAAATGAATTCTTTGGATTTTAGAAACTCCATTTATCATTTACTAGTTGCTATATTTTCAGATTTATTTTCCTATGCATAAATGTGTACGTTATTATGAAAATAGTAAGACACATCATCTAAACAGAATAGGTTCTGGTCCTAAATAATTTAATAACATATTTTGACCTTTGCCTCTGATGTAATCTATTTCACAATTATTTTCCCTATTTCCTATAACTATTCTTTACTTAAAAATGTGTCCCTAAATGTGAATAATAAATTAAACAGATTCAATTCAGCCCAAAATATGTTTTTATTTCACTCCAAAGTTTCCTAAACACTGAGAAAGTCTTTAATTAAATTTTGACAATATGTTTGTCTCACTTGTTAATTTTTAAACACTAGCAACATATTCAATTTCCTAAGTTAATTACTAAACAGGGCTAAAAAGGTAAACTCACCCCATTACAGGGTCTATAATATTATTTTAAGAATTTCCAGGGGTCTAGCTACACTTATCAGAGGTGTTTTTCCTAATTTTCATTAAGTCCAGGGGCTAAAACTGATTTTTAAATGAATTTACATGATTTTCTGGAGTTCCAGGGGCTAGATCAGAAGTTTCCGGGGCTAGCTCTTATTTCCCGAGAACCCTAGGGGGTAGCACGTAAAATTTCCAGTCTTTATAACGTGGGCTGACGTGGACCGTCCGATTTTAAACCGACGGCCGAGATTATAACATCGAACCGGTACGCGGGGGTTTAAACCCTACCGTGCGATTTCAAATAAACAGCGCACAAGCGGCCACGTCGCTCTGATCGAGCGCGGGCGGCGCTGCCAGTGGCGCACGGCGGCAGGAAGCGGCGATCTCGCCGGAGACTTTCGGATCTTCGAGAATTCTTCCTAGAACTGTGATTTTATGGTATAGATCGGTGGAGGGGAGGTCGGGGATCTCACCTCGGGGGTTTTCTTGAGCTCGGAGGTCCTGGAAGGTGATCGGCGACGAGGTCCGAGGTGAAACCACGGCGAGGCTCGTCGGCGCTGTGTTTACACCGCAAGTCACCGAGTTTTCTGCACCTGCAAGGTTCCCCGGAGGCGGTGGATCAAGACCAGCGAGTTAGATCGGAGTTTCCGAGCGTAGACCGGCCAGAATTCGCTGGAGAAGTCTCGGTTCTCACCGGAGGAAAAATCGGCGATCGCGTGGGAAAAACAGAACGAGGCCGGGATTTTTGTAGACGGGGGAGGGCGGCGGGGTGGTTTAGATCATGTCCGCGTCGCCTACGAACAGAATTCAGCGGGGATATGCCGAAATCCCGATCGGTTTTGATTCGGGCGCGAAGGAGTCCGGCGCTGGCGCGAGGTAGACGACGATCGGGTGGGCCCCGCCTGTCAGCGTGAGGCAGCAGCGCGCGCTGCTGCGGGCTGGCGCGGGCGCTGGCTGGGCCGGCTGGTGGGTTTCGGCCCACTGGCCGGTTTTTTTCTGTTTTCTGTTTTTCTTTTTTCTATTTCTTTTCTGATTTGAGTTTAATTTGAATTCCAGTTTGAATTTGAATTTTTGCAAAACATGCAACACGTCCAAAAATTTTTAAATCCCCCTCTTAACATGATTTAGGGTTTTGAATCAAAATTTTGGGGGTGTTACAGGACAGTTTCAACTCTACTGCATTTTTCGTGTGGTTAAGGGATGAAACACCTCTGGACCTCAACAGAAGAGTTGTAAAGCTCTTCCAAAGGTTTCCAGAAATGTATCATATGACCCCAACCTCGAAAGAACTCAACCTCTAACCTCTAATTAACCTTAGCCTTGATTCAGCTGAACACAGAGTGCTCTGTCCTTAACAACCTATAAGTTGAAAACTTGTTAACTTTGAATATCCTGTTCAAGGGAATGAGTTACATCAGGTTTTACTACTTTGGATCAAAACCTTCAAGTTTTAAATGAAGTTGTTCATTTAATGGGGTGTGACGTCGATGCGTCACCAGATTGTGTCGGTACTACGTCCTCACAAAGAAAAACCATTACCGGTCTTAGCCGGATTCGTTAATTCAGTGGCACTAAACGTCACTCGCACACGGATACTACACGTCTACCGTTTCGTGGTCAGGCTACCTGCAGAAACTCAAAAAATCATCAGACTCGGCTGCACACCGAGCCCGGAATCCATACAGTTCGTACACCCGGCCGTCATCACTCGCCCGGATGTTCTCAAGCCAAACATGCCTTGAGATATGTGTTCACGTTTCAGACCACATGACGGGGTCTCCCAAATTGCACCACACACGCCAGGGACAGACGTTGCTCGAATACCCCAAACGACATGAAGAGTCGCAGAGGATATCAAAGCGGGTCGGGTTACCTGCCACCCGTGGGGCTCCACCCTTCAGCTTGTGCGCACTGGTGGACAGCGTTTACGTGCACCCCCCAAGACATAAACGTCCCGAGATGCACGATTTTCCGACATAGACAGATAGGTTAGTATGCCACTTTCTATATGCTAATAACATCCTTATACGGGCCACTAACTCGTTCCTCACTGGATTTTTGAAAAAGATGACCTTTGTAGTCCGTTAAACCTCAAGCGAGCTCTGATACCACGCTGACACGACCCCAACAGTCTTGTCGAGCCAGGATCACGCTGAGGGGTGCTGCGTTGCACAGCACCGGATAACACACGTCAAAGGTACAAAGCGGAAGCGAAATTTTATTACATAAACGAGTTTATGAACATTTTTTCATCAAAATAGGTCCAGTCTACACTCACGGGCATAGACTACGCATCAAGTCCACGTTCAGCCCTTGAACGTGTCCTTGCTAGCACACACGCAGGCTAACTCTGCAGCTTGCATGACTCCCACTAGACGGGATTCCCCTCCTGGGGTTCCGCCTCCTCTTCGGGAGTCCCTTCCTCATAGAACCCTGCAAAAGCTTCAAACACAAGCAGTGAGCACGAAGGCTCAGCATGTCTGACCCGTTTCACCTAAACATGGAACTTCTACATGAGGGGTGATGGGTACAAGAGGTAAAACCATTTGCAAAGGACTCGCCTAATTATTGGGACCTTACTTTCAAATTTTAGGAGCAGATTGTGGAGAACCTTACGCTAAAGTACATGAGAGAGCCACAATCAAACAAGAAACGTATTTCTCTCATGTACTTTGCCCAAAGTTGAAATGAACTTTAGTTAGCTCTAAACTACAGCAATTCATTAGCAATCAAGTCCATCTTTCAATCAGCAACATTTTAACATGTAACTAGCCTGTTCTTTCTATGTCACGGTATAGTGAACAAGTGGTACTCACTGACCGCGAGGGATGGCGATTATAATCGATTTACACCTGCAGGGTTACCCGAATAACCCGTCACGTACGCCCGTACTCGATGTTGCCTACAACAACCATCACGGACGCCGTACACAACTACCTTTCACCCGTTAGCCAAATGTTGAACCAGTCCAATCATCCCGAGCAAGAGGTCTCTGCACGCGCATCTCAGTGCCGCCAGCCGATTTACACCTCGAGCTCTCAACCTACCCTCTGAACGACCAGCTATGCCTCAACACCCAGCTACCCGAGTTACATCGGTTTCCCGGTTCCCATATAGCCGGTAGGTCTTCGGTACTGTTCTAGCTTGTTCAACAGGCCCGCACACGGCTCGGTCCTCAATCGACACAGGCGGAGCTACAGCACACAGGCCCCAAAGTCCTGCTGCCCTTACTCTCCGCTCGGTCTCATCTTTCTTGCCATGTGTATCATGTGCTATCTCTACCCGAGCGATGTGACTCTAGCCTATTTTCGCGAGTAGTTCCAACTACTCGACTTGTACCGAATCCTACTCTATCTTAGCATTGCATAAGCTAACGGGGTTGGTAATCCTAAACCCAATCCATGGTTTTCTTGGCTATGCAGTGGGGTTTCCACACAAGACTCTAACGCAAAGAATCATAATACTCAAGTAAGTGCTCAAAACAATAAAAATTTGTAAAAACGGTTAATGCAAACCGGGGCTTGCCTTGCTGCTCTTGGTCGTAGGCTATCTGTTCCTCCAGAGTAACGAAGTCTAGGACTTCGGGTTCCTCCTCGACCTTAGCGACTACATGATAGAAGAGGTACATGTATCAATTTAAATGTATTTGTATTAAGTTTGAAGTTTTGAAGTCTATAACTCTCACTAGACAGACCCAATGACTGTGAAACTTTTACTGTGGCTTGGTTACAACCTAAACAGAGATTTGGTCAAGTTTTAGTTGCAGCAAAGCTCATTTGAGCCCTCCACAATTAATTATGTACTTGACCTTAATCGAAGGCTTTTAGGGTGTTCTAAGGATTTTCATGAAACAAACTATGACTTTATGAAAACTAGATTTTCATATGGTTCTAATGGAGTTGGTCTCACTTAATTTGAAGGTTCCTAGCTAAATATATGAGCTAAACAATTTCAGAGAAAATTCTGAAAATGTTTCTGGACATTTTCTATTTTCTCTGGAACAGTTTCACTAATCACACCATTAGGTGAATCAAATGAGGTCAAATGGATCTGAAATTTTTATGGTAGTTCAGGTATATTTTGGTGAACATCCCAGCAAAATTTCAGAATTTTCCTCCAAAGGATTCTCCAGTTAAAAATTCCAAACAGTTTAAACTTTGAGGAATTAATTCTGGAGAAATGAGGATTCTCATGAAGTTAAACTTGATTTTCTGGAAAGTGATCAGAGAGATGAATCCAACAAAATTTGGTTCACTTGATTTGGAGTTTTCTAGCCAAAGTTATGAGGATTTGAAGTTTGGAAGAAATCTGAAAATCGGGGGAAAAAGTTTAAACTCTCGGGGGCCCGCGGGGACACGTGTTGAGCGCAGAGGTGTCCGGCACACCAAGGCCCACAGGGTATTTGCGCGCCAGCACAGCCGATACCGGCCACACCTGATCCCAATTTAAAATTCTTCAGCCGCTGACACGTGGGCCAGCCGGCTTCGTCTTCCTCCCGCTGCTCTCTCGCGCCGGCGCCGCCGACCTGGCCGGAGCAGAACCGGAGCTCGCCGGCTCGCCGCTGCCGGACCTCCCATGGTCTGAAACTCGCTGCTAGGGTGTTGTCAACGTCGAGGAACACGTCGGTGGTGTCAGGTCCGGCTGGGGGTGACCGGAAATAGCCCGGCGACGTGCCGCGGCCTCGGTTGAGGTTCGGCGCCGTCGACCGTGGGTTCTAACCCGCCAACACCTCGAACAAACGGTCCTACAGCATCAGTGTACCTCTAGGAAGCTCGACAAGGTGTCAAAAGGGTTCAGGGATGGCGGCAAGTCGGTCGGCACCGTGTGACCGATCGTGCCTGCCATGACCGCCCTTGATCGAGCTCGAAATTCATCACTCCTAGACAGTTTCACGCCACGGATGCAGAAAAGAACTTGATCGCCGGCTAGTCCAGCGTCCATGTGCAAGATTTGATAACCACCGAAAGATCATAGAGAGATAATTTGAAGATTCCGTACCGGAAGCTCGGTTTACGGTGGCCGGAGCAAAAACTGGAAATTCTCTGTGGATTCTTCACGGTTTGCTTCCAAACTTGGAGGAGAGCAGCACGGTGGTCGCGCGCTCCTGTTGCCTCTCTTGCTGGACCGTGAAAAAGCCTGTGGAACGCTGTCCACGGGCGCCTGACTCTCGGCTGAGGCTAGGTCACCGCGCTGGCGATCATTTTTGGGCAAAGGTGGTCGGAGCTCGGGGTTTCTGGCGTTGGGGAGGTGGAGTGCGACCTCAGGTTGCTGTCTAGCAGCTCAGGAACGAAGGAGGAGATTGTTTTGCTGGTTTTCCCGATTGAGCAGAGAGCTGCGGCGAGAAACAATGCCGCTGCTCGGGTTTGCATGCGAGAAGATAAAGCCGGCCGACTCCTGCTGGGCTGAGGCGGTGCCGGTCGCGTGGGGGTGTGAGCGAGCCGCCCTGGGCGCCAGCGCGCGGAGAGGGGAAGTAGCTGGTGGCGCCGGTAGCTGCTCGGTAGCACAGCCGACAGCTGCTCGGTGGAATTTCCCACCGAGGCTGTGACTTTGTGTGCAAGTTTTGCCTCCTTCTCTCTATGACATGTGGGTCCCACCCGGGGTTTTAACCTCTGAAATTTACTCCTAATCACTGTTGTAAATAGTGAGCCCCAAAATACCCCTGGTGATTCAAATTATTCACCCATGAGCCATTTGAATTGAGTAGAATTCCAATTGGGTTTGGTTTGAATGAATTTCAGCACAAGTTCAGTTTTTAATTCAAATAAAATTTGAATTTGTCCCACTTAGCTCATGTCAAGATCAACTCCAAATGGAGTGAAAATTGGTGTGTGAGCTCATAAAAATGTGCTGAATAAGAATATGCCTCCCACTTTTAAATTCATTGGATAAAAACAGTTTGAATTTGAATATGGTTTCAAACTGCCCTCTTTCTAGCTATACCCAAAATGACCTCAAAATGGTTTTGAATTTGGGTGAAACTTGGCATGGACATCCTTAGCAATGTGTAGGAGTTTTCATATGTCCAGCCCACCTATATCACATGTGGGAAATACCACTTTTGCAATATGTGAGTTTGTTTTTCTAATGAGCATGTTGATGGTGGTTACTTGCTCTTCATTTGTGTTCATTAACTTTTCTCAAATGAGGTGTGTGTGTATGGTGATGAACACTTCAATTATATGTCAAAAACTGAGGCCCTTACAGCAAAGTACATGAGAGAAATGTGTTTCTTGTTTGATTGCGGCTCTCTCATGTGCCTTAGCGTAAGGTTCTCCACAACCTGCTGCTAAAACTTGAAAGTAAGGTTCCACTAATTAGGTGAGTCCTTGCAAATGATTTCTACCTCATGTAACCTATCAACCCTCATGTAGAAGTTCCATATTTAGGAGAGACGGGTCAGACTTGCTGAGCCTTCATGCTCACTGCTTGTGTTTGAAGCTTTTGCGGGTTCTATGAGGAAGGGACTCCCGAGGAGGAGACGGAACACCAGGAGGGGAACGCCGTCGAGTGGGAGTCGTGCACGCCGCCGTATTAGTGTGCATGTTTGCTAGCAAGGACACGTTCACAGGCTGAACGTGAACTTGATGCGTAGTCTACGCCCGTGAGTGTAGACTGGACATATTTTGATGTAAAAATGTTCATAAACCACTTTAGGTAATAAAACTTTTGCTTCCGCTTTATGCCTTTGATGTGTGTTATCCGGTGCTGTGCAACACAGCACCCCTCAGCGTGATCCTAGCTCGATAAGACCGTGGGGTCGTGTCATATACGTGTCAAATGGTGGAACTAAAAACGTCACTCACAAACGGCGCCTACACGTCATGCACTACAGTGGTTAATGTACCTGCAGAAGAACACACAATAATTGTGCACACAAGGGTTTTTAACATTGCAGGCAGTTCCATATCGTAGTAAAAACATACGGTCCATATCATTGCCATACGGATCGTCCTTGAGTCAAGCCACGTCTCAAGGTACATGGTCTTGTTTTCACACCACACGACGTGGAACCCGAGTAGAGCGCGAACGGGTCGTCACGGTTGGGTATTTTATCAACCCAATGGATACCACCTACTGCCTCATGACCGTTGAGGCACACCGATGGCGAGCGCTGCATATGGCCCTTTGAACATTGAACGTTCAAGAGTTGCGAAAGATGGAGACGGTGTTGTGTGGTTCAAGAACAGAATAGTCGTACCCCATAACCCAGAACTAAGGAAGAAAATCTTTGATGAGGTGCACTTGTCAAAGTTTTCTATTCACACCGGCAGTAACAAGTTGTATTAAGAGCTGAAAAGAAAATTTTGGTGGACACGGATGAAGTGGGAGATCGCTAAATATGTGTCCGTGTGCCATACATGCCGGGGGGTGAAGGCAGACGACATGAAGAAACCAGGACAGTTACAACCACTAGGAATCCCTGTCTGGAAATGGGAGGACGTGAGCATGGATTTCATTGTCGGTTTACCCATGACATTTCAAAAGCAAGATTCAGTTTGGGTGATCGTCGACCGGCTCATGAAATCTGCCCTTTTATCCCGGTTAACATCAATTACAATGCCAAGAAGTATGCTGAACTATACATCTCATGGATTCTGTGTTTACACGGAGTACCCCGCACCATCATCTCGGATCAAGGCACTTTATTTGTGTCTCGTTTTTGGGAGCAGTTACATGCCGCGTTGGGTACAAAACTGATCCGGAGTTCAGCGTACCACACACAGACGGATGGTCAAACCGAGCGGGTAAATAAAATCCTGGAAGACATGCTACGAGCTTGTGCTATAAATCATGATAAGCATTGGGGTGATCACTTACCGTTAGCCAAGTTCTCGTATAACAATGGGTACCAGACCAGCATCAAGATGGCGCCCTACGAGGTGCTATACGGGAGGAAATGCCGCACACCCCTGAATTGTTGTGAGTCCGGCGAGAGGGTCACCTTCGGGATTGATCTTGTCAACAATGTGGAAGAACAAGTTCAGATTATGCAATCGAACTTGAAAGCCGCCCAATCTCAACAAAAGCACTACGCGGACTGTAGGAGACGCCCTCTATAATTTGAAGTCAGTGATCATGTTTATCTACGCATGTCTCCGATGAACGGTGTAAACAGATTTGGGGTCAGAGGAAAGTTGGCACCCCGATTCATCGGCCCGTTCAAGATATTAGAGAAGTGTGGATCTGTTGTGTAAAACCCATTTTTACAATGTTGGTTTAGCACCAAAAAGGTGGAGGAAATTCAAATCTTTAAACTCTTTTGCAACTAGTCATACACATATGATACTAGTGCAAATTCAACTCTGAGCTTGTCACTTGGTTCCAAATATTTCAAATAGCCCTCATGCAAAATTCCAGAATTTTGGAAGCATGTTCGCTATTTAATTCTAGGGTGACATAAAAAACAAATGGAATTTAAATTTAAATTTGGAATTCAAACCAAACATGATCAGATGCAGAACTGAATCCCATTGAACTCTACACATTTGATTTTTCTTCCCTGCAAATATCTTGGATTTTTGCACAAAGTTTGGTGGCAGAATTAAAAGATCAGAAACAGTAGGAGGGGAAGAGAGAGAGGATGACATGTGGACCCCTTTGTCAGCCACCCGCTGATCACGTCGGTTCCAGCTTCGCTCCTACTGCTGTCACCGCAATGAAGCCTGCAAGCCACCGTGACACCTCTGGCTTGGCACCAAAGTCACCGCCTCCCCGAGCGTTCGCACATTAGTTGAGCACAGCAGCTCTTTCGCCATTCCTACTCGCCCGGTGAAGAAAAAAACACGTGAGCCTCCTCTGTTCTTGCTGCTGGACAAAAATCGCCGCTCCTCCACTCTCCACGTGCTAGACCAAGCGTTTCTCCGGTTGAGAAGGATCATCGATGGTGCAGGGTGCAACTGTCGAGGCTAGGAGCAGCCGTGTTACCTCTCCGGCCCCGATCACTTTCATCTTGTCCCGAGCTGCCGCAAGATCCGAAGCTCGTTTACTCTGAAATTCGGTTCCAAGAATATGATCAACATTCAAACTTTTCTTTGATATAAAAACAGAGGAAGTCTTTTACAAACTTACTGTACAACAGAAGTATTATACATACTACACTCTCATACTAACTAAGCAAAAAGTGTAGCCGTCGAGCCCGGGGACGCTACACACTAGCAGCACTCAAACGAAGGTCATGGCGGCGTGCAGGGCTCCAGCTCGACCGTGTACCCCGATGGGGGCACCGCCTCGTCCTCGGACCCCTCCTCATAACGATGGCTCAAATATTGCAATCGTGAGCACGATGGCTCGGCAAGGCTTAACCGACAACTCTAGTCCTGAAACTCTACATGCAGGGATGTATAATATAGGACAAGGACTTTGCAATAAAGACATGCCTACATGTTGATCCTTACTTTCAGTTTTATAGCAACAGTTTAATGAGCCTTAGACAGCCCTCACATCGGAAGTCCACAATCAAACAAGAAACGCTTTCCTCCGATGTGGTGATGCCCAAAGTGGAAAATAAACTTAATTAGCTCTACATCTACTGCAGACATGGTTTCAAATCATTAATAGTTCATCACAGCATAATGTCATTCATCTGGCTTATTTCACTTCTTACTACGTCACAGAACAGTGAACAAGCGGTACTCAAATAACCGCGAGGGATGGTGATTGCAATCAGGAGACACCCGTACAACACGTCGCATACACCCTCTTTCAGAAGTATGATGCCACACACCTTTCTACTCTGTTGTATGCAACCACCTTTCAAAGGAAACCCAAATGCCGAACCAGTGCGTCCGTAACAGGCAGGAGCTCCCCGCATGGAGCGTGACTGTGCCCACCGGCAGATTTACACCTTGCTACCCTAAACCCACTCCTATAAAACGGTTGGGTAAGCCTCGGCACCAAGGTTATCAAATTACATCGGTTTCCTGCTTATGTCAGTACGCCATCCGGTACTGTTCGATACATGTTCATCAGGCCCGCACAAGACTCGGTCCTCAATCAAAACCAACAGGGCTACACACGTGAGACCTCCGCTCACTGCCACCTACCCCCCCTGCTGGGTCTCTTGTTCACCTTCTTAAGACATTCTCTACTCTTTTACATACCGTGTGATAAAAACCTTACCTCGTGAGTAGATTCCAACTACTCGACTTCTACCGAGATCCTAAGCATATTAGCATGGCATTCGCTACTCGTCGAGTTTGTAAACTACCCAACCCTTCATAGGATTTAAAGTCATGCAAGTGGGATTTCAAACACCTTAACTCTAATGCAAACATTTCAACCTAGACATAAGTGATACAAATGAAAACTTTGCAAAAGGTAATGAAATGTAAACCGGGGCTTGCCTGGTTGCGAGTTAAACGGAAAGTCAGCGTCTGGTGGGAGGACGTCCAACGGCTCCGGCGTATCCTCAACTTCGGTCACTATATGAAATGTAGCAAAATATATGCTTAAGTGATAAGGAATTATAAGAAGTAAACTTCTATTCTTTGCTACTGCTATTTAGGTTCCTTAATGGGCTTTGGGATTTTCCCAGTGGATACTAGACTCTGTAAGGATGATCTGAGAAAAATTTGGAGAAATTTCATTGAACCTTGTGGTCTTCAAAATCTCAGTGTGGGTAGAGAATCCCAGTGAGGGTAGCCGGGACGGCATTACCGGCCGCCTCCCTGGCCACTTCTCGTCGCCCCCCTATTTTTCAACCCGCTGAGCACGATGGTGGTGTCGCCGGCGGGCGAAACTCGCCAGAAATACGCGCGCACCGGTCACAGCAAAGTCTAGGGTTCCAGCGAGGTTGCGGTAGCCCATTTATTCACCAAATGATCACCTCCCGAGCTCTAGAGCACCAGGGGATCGTGGCAAAGCCAGAATGGGCTGCCTAACTCGGTGAAATGGCCTGCAAACTAGGGTTCAAAGGTGACCCAAGGTGGTTTCCAATGGCGGTGCAAAAATCAGCAAGAACATGGCCAATTCTTGATGGTTTTACTTGGTTCTTCATCGAGGATGGGCGCTAGAAAGTGTGGAAGCTATGTGCACGTTAGATCGAGGTTTGGTTGATTGTGCAACCCGAATTTGGGTTTAAACCGAGCTCTCCTCTCTTACACTAGGGTTCCGGAAAGAATGAAATTCGAGGTACCCGGTGGATCATTTGCTAAATGGCTTGCAGCTACACCATCTAGGGCTACCCACACACCTTTCTTGTGTAGGAAGTTGGAGGAAAGGGTGGCCGGATGGGGCTGGCGACGGTGAGCCGAAACGGTGATGTCCGGTGCACCTCAAGGCTTTGGCGCCAACTCTTGATTTGTGAGCAGCTCTGAGCGGTAAACTTCGGAGGGGATATGGGAGGTGCTAGGGCATGTCGAGGCACTACTCTTTGCTGTTTGGAGCTTTATCAAAACGAGCTCGAGTGGCTGATGCTAGCAAGAGCAGAGGCAGTGCGGCACGAGTTCGTGTTTGCGGGAGGAAGAACAGCCGGAGCGAGCTGAGTGAAAAGATCGTCGGTTGCTCGGTAGGTACATGATAAGAACGCGTAGGCGATCGTAGAAGCATGAGCTGGCATGGGAGAAATGCAGCTGAGGTCGGCTCTGGCGGCTGCTGCGCGCGTGCACACCCGAGAGAAGCAGAACAGAGTCAGTTAAAAGACTTGTGTGGCTGACTGCTTGGTCCCACCACCTCATTTACAACAACAACAACAACAACCAAGCCTTTATCCCAAGCCTGTTGGGGTCGGCTAGACATGAAACCCAATATCAATGAAGTAAAACAGAGGAAGAGATATGAGAACAAGGGGAAAAAAAGGAAAAAAAGAAAAAAAGGAAAAAGAGAAAAGAGAAAAGAAATAAGGAAAAAGGAAAAGAAAAAGAGAAAAGAAAAAAAGAAAAAACAAGACTACGATTCTGGCACATGAATTGCTACTTTCCATGCGGTCCTATCATGAGCTAAGTCTCTGGATACATTCCAATCTCTCAAATCTCGTTTTACCGCCTCCTCCCAGGTCAACCTTGGTCGTCCTCTACCCCTCCTAATATTTTCTCTACCTCTTAAAATCCCACTGTTAACCGGTGCTTCTGGAGGTCTCCGTTGGATATGTCCAAACCACCTAAGCCGATGTTGGACTAACTTCTCTTCAATCGGCGCCACCCCTACCTTATCACGAATCGCCTCATTCCTTATTCGGTCTCTTCTCGTGTGCCCACACATCCACCGTAGCATGCGCATCTCTGTGACACTCATTTGTTGGACATGTTGCCGTTTAGTTGGCCAACATTCCGCCCCATAGAGCATCGCGGGTCTGATCACCGTCCTATAGAACTTCCCTTTTAGCTTTTGTGGGACTTTCCTATCACATAGGATTCCAGAGGCTTGTCGCCATTTCATCCACCCTACCTTGATCCTGTGGCAAACATCCTCATCAATATCGCCATTGCTTTGTAACATTGATCCTAAGTATCGGAAAGAGTCCCTTCTAGGTACTATTTGTCCTTGTAGACTAACATTTCCCTCTTCACGACCAACACCACTAAAGTCGCACCTCATATACTCGGTTTTGGTCCTACTAAGTCTAAACCCCTTGGACTCTAAGGTTTGTCTCCATAACTCTAATTTCTTATCAACACCATCTCTAGTTTCATCTACCAGCACTACATCATCAGCAAAGAGCATGCACCAAGGGATATCCCCTTGTATATCCTTCGACACCTCATCCATGACCAAGGAAAAGATGTATGGGCTCAAAGCTGATCCTTGATGTGATCCTACCGTGATAGGAAATGCATCAGTCTCACTATCACTTACGCGCACACTTGTCCTAACATTATTGTACATATCCTTGATAAGGGTAATGTACTTTGTTGGCACTTTATGTTTCTCTAGTGCCCACCACATGACTGACCTTGGTATCTTGTCGTACGCCTTCTCCAAGTCGATGAACACCATATGCAAGTCCTTCTTCTGCTCCCTATATCTCTCCATAAGCTGACGAAGCAAGAAAATCGCCTCCATTGTAGACCTCCCAGGCATAAAACCAAACTGGTTTTTAGTGACATTGGTCACTTTCCTCAGGCGGTGTTCAATCACTCTCTCCCAAAGCTTCATAGTATGACTCATAAGCTTAATACCTCGATAATTAGTACAACTTTGAATATCTCCTTTATTTTTGAAGATAGGTACTAATATACTTTTCCTCCATTCTTCAGGCATCTTGTTTGACCGAAAAATGTGGTTGAATAGCTTTGTGAGCCATACTATTGCGACGTCCCCAAGACATCTCCACACCTCAATAGGGACATCGTCAGGGCCGAGGGCCTTTCCTCCTTTCATCCTTTTTAAGGCCTCCTTAACCTCAAACTCTTGTATCCTCCGCACGAACCGCCTGTTGGAGTCATCAAAGGAGTCATCCAACTCAACCATAGTGCTCTCATTCCCATCATTGAATAGCCCATTAAAGTAATCACGCCATCTATTCTTAATCTCTTCATCCTTCACTAGAATGCGGTCAGTCTCATCTTTGATGCATTTAACTTGATTGAGATCCCTCATCTTTCTCTCGCGGATTTTTGCTACCTTGTATATGTCTTTTTCACCTTCTTTTGTCCCTAGTCTCTCATATAACTTATCATAGGTTTGTCCTCTTGCCTTACTCACAACCCGCCTTGCATTCTTCTTAGCCTCTTTGTACTTAAGCATGTTGCTTGCGTTTCTATCATTATGCCAACTCTTGTAACACTCCTTCTTCTCCTTAATGGCCTTTTGTACATCCTCATTCCACCACCAAGTGTCTTTATCTATAAGTTTCTTTCCCTTTGTCACACCGAACACCTCACTAGCTACCTTCCTAATGCAAGTTGCCATCTTCATCCACATAATATCTGCATCTCCATTTTCTGCCCAGGGTCCTTCTGTGATCACCCTATTTTTAAAGGATTCTTGTGATTCTCCCTTCAACTTCCACCACTTTGTTCTTGTGATTTTGACACCTTTGTCCCGCAAAGAACATGTATGGAAGCGAAAGTCAGCTACCACAAGCTTATGTTGTGTCACAACACACTCCCCCGGGATCACCTTACAATCTAGACACTCCCGTCTATCCTTTCTCCTAGTGAGGACAAAGTCAATCTGGCTAGAGTGTTGGGCACTACTAAAGGTCACTAGGTGAGATTGCCTCTTCCTAAAGAGGGTGTTGGCTATCAACAGATCATAGGCTACGGCAAAGTCTAGGATGTCCTTACCCTCTTGATTTCTATCGCCGCATCCGAAACCTCCATGTACTCCTTCAAATCCTAGGTTAGTTGCACCCACATGACCATTGAGATCTCCCCCTATGAGGAGTTTCTCGGTTATCGGTACACTACTAACCATATCCTCCAAGTCCTCCCAAAATTGCCTCTTAGCACTCATGTTGAGCCCAACTTGTGGGGCATAAGCACTAATGACGTTCAAGACAATGTCCCCAATTACTGTCTTGATTAAGATGATCCTATCCCCTCGTCTTCGAACATCCACTACTCCATCCTTAAGACTCTTATCTATTAGAACACCTACGCCATTCCTAGTCCCAGCCGAACCAGAATACCAAAGCTTGAAACCGGTATTCTTGACTTCTCTCGCCTTTTGACCCGCCCATCTAGTCTCTTGTACACAAAGGATATTTACTCGTCTCCTAATGGCAACATCTACTAACTCACGTAGCTTCCCCGTCAAGGATCCTACATTCCAACTACCCACCCGAAATCTATGTTCCTCGGCTAGCTTCCTTACGCTTTGCACCCGTCGAGTAAGATGCAAAGACCCTTGCTCACTTATCACTACATCCGGGCGATGATGTAGCGCGCCACTAAGGTGATGGCGATCCGGCCCTTGCTCATTTAACACCATATCCGGGTTCCGATATGGCGCGCCACTAAGGCGGTGGCGACCCGGCCCTTGCCCACTTAACACCATACCCGGGTTCCGATATGGCGCGTCGCTAAGAGGGTTACGCCCCAACGAATTTCTATTGGGTTTCATTTCCATGAGAGTGGCTAAATGTAGTTGTTGGCTTGCCAAGCCTATCACAACCCCTTCCTCCTTTACCCGGGCTTGGGACCGGCTATGTCATTACAACATAGGCGGAGTTTCCCACCACCTCATTTCCTAATCAAAATTTCCACAGATCTTTTTACCATAGCTACTCAACTTGAATGCTTTACTTCAAC
The DNA here is from genome assembly GCA_030760725.1 of Neostapfia colusana. Classification (NCBI taxonomy): domain Eukaryota; kingdom Viridiplantae; phylum Streptophyta; class Magnoliopsida; order Poales; family Poaceae; genus Neostapfia; species Neostapfia colusana. The sequence goes on along the minus strand of JASWHV010000007.1, from coordinate 78,167,584 downwards.
TCAAAGTCATGGTTCGAAATGTTGAATTCAAATGATTTGAATTCTGGTGTGGAGTTTGTATTGAGTTTGGTCATTTGAATTTGAAATGGAATTGGAATTATTCATTTTCATTGTTCCAAAAACGTAGCAAACCAACTCCAATATCTATGAACTTTGGCATGGCTGCTAATTCAAATGTGGAGAACATATTTGTGGAACCAAATTTGCAAATTGAAGAAGTTGGATTTGAAACTGAAATTTAAATTAAGATTAGAGGGCTTCCTCTTTTAATCCCAAACAATTATTAGAACCCCTCCAAATGAGCTGAAATTTGGAAGGTTAAATATTTGAAATATGAAGACCCAAGTTATGAATTTAGATCTCCATGTTGGAAGTTTTTGGGAGGTTTGAATCACCCCTTTGAACTCACACCGTTATAATTCAAAGTTTTAATTCTCCTCATTTTTCCTAAGTGTAAATGTGTTGAAATTCTTGCTACCACTTTTTTGGGGACTTTACATCCCTCTCCCCTTAAAAAGAATCTCGTCCCAATATTCCAAAAGAAAAGCAAAGTGGAGAAGCTTTACCGGGTATACGATGATAGCAAGTCCGGATAATTTGTTAGTAGATAGTCCTCACTTTCCCATGTCGCCTCATGAGCGGTATGGTTACTCCACAAGACCTTGTAAAACCATAAAGTCCGGTTTCTTGTGGCGCGAGTCTTTTCATCGATAATCCGGATCAGGATACTCCGTGTACGTGAGGTCCGGTTGAAGAACTTCTATGTCTTCAGTGCGGATTTCAGCCGAGGGTTTGAGGCACTTCCTCAGCTGAGAGATGTGGAAGACGTTGTGAATTCCTACGAGCGACGCCGGTAACTCCAGGCGATAAGCCACGGGTCTGCATTTTTCAATGACGGCGAACAGACCGATGAATCGCGGCGCAAGTTTGCCCTTCCTGAAATGATGAACTCCCTTCACCGGAGACACACGGACATAAATATGATCCCCGATGTCGAAGTGGAGAGGACGACGTCTTTTATCCACATAGCTCTTCTGACGAGATTGAGCAGCCTTGAGGTTGGCTTGTATTACTCGCACTCATTCTTCAGTCTCATTCACAAGTTCAATGCCGTAGATCACCCGCTCGCCGGACTCACACCAGTTGAGTGGTGTGTGGCATTTCTGGCTACAGAGAGCTTCATACGGCGCCATCTTTATGCTAGCTTGATAGCCATTGTTATAAGAAAACTCTGCCGACGGCAAATGATTGTCCCAATTTTTGCCGTGGTGGATGGCACAAGCGCGTAGCATGTCTTCAAGCACTTGGTTCTCCCGTTCGGTTTGACCATCCGTCTGCGGGTGATTAGCGGAGCTTCGCATCAGTTTGGTCCCCATTGACACGTGCAGCTGTTCCCAAAACCGAGCGACAAACAGTGCACCGCGATATGAAATAATGGAGCGGGGAACACTGTGCAAGCACAAGATCCTTGCAATATACAGCTCTGCATATTTCTTGGCCTCGTAACCCGTATGTACGGGAATAAAATGTGCCGACTTAGTTAGTCGATCGACTATCACCCAAATCGAATCATGGTTGTGGGAGGTGAGAGGTAACCCGACTATGAAGTCCATGCTGATATCCTCCCACTTCCACGCTGAAATGTTCAAAGGTTGTAGCTGTCCAGCTTTACGCATGGTCGGTTTTCACCCGCCGACACGTATCGCATTCGGATACATACTTCGTGATTTCTCTTTTCATCCGTGTCCACCAAAACCTGGTTTTCAGATCCTGGTACATCTTGTTGCTGCCCAGATGAATAGAATACTTGGACAAATGAGCTTCGTCCAAGATTTTCTTCCGAAGCTTCATGTCACGGGGTACCACTATACGGTCATTAAACCACAGTATCATTTTCATCCCTTAGGAAGCATTTCATTTCGCCATTCTTCATTCTTCTCCGAGTGTGCAACATTCCCATGTCTTCCTTCTGAGCTTCCATAATCTCCTCTCGTATAGTACGGACGAGAGCAAGATTATATAATGCCCCATATGAAACCAAGTATAGACTCGGCTCTTCCTCTTCAAGTGGGGTGATGGACAGATTGTTGACATGAGATTTGCGGCTTAAGGCATCGGCAACCACATTTGCCTTTCTGGGATGGTAGTGAATCTCGATCTCATAGTCTTTGATTAGTTCTAGCCATCTCTGTTGCTGCATATTCAACTCCTTTTGAGTGAATATATATTTCAGACTCTTATGGTCGGTGTAGAGATGCTCTAAGTTCCCAAGTAAATAGTGTCTCCACATTTTCAATGCCAACACCACAGCAGCAAGCTCAAGATCATGAGTCGGATAGTGCTGCTCGTGGTTACGAAGTGGACGTGAGCCATAGGTGACAACTCTTCTTCCTTGCATCAATACACAGCCAAGCCTGATACCGGACGCATCACAATATACGTCGAAGGGCTTGGTTGTATCTGGTTGAGCTAACACCGGGGCTGTTGTAAGATGCTTCACCAATGCTTGGAAAGCTCCTTCGCATGCTGATCTCCAAACATATTTGATCCCCTTCTTCAACAATTCCGTCATTGGCTTAGCAAGCTTGGAGAAGTTCGGTATAAATCTCCGATTATATCCTGCTAACCCGAGAAAACTCCTGACTTCATGGACAGATGTGGGGGACTTCCATTTCAGCACTTGTTTGATTTTGCTTGGGTCAACTGCAATGACTTCCGCAGAAATAATATGACCAAGAAATGACACTTGGCTGATCCAAAACTCGCACTTGCTGAACTTGGCATAAAGCTTATGGTCTCGCAATCGTTGAAGCACGATATGCAAGTGTTCGGCGTGTTTTTCTTCAGACTTGGAGTAAACCAAGATGTCGTCGATAAACACCACCATGAACATGTCCAGCTCCGGCATGAACACTGAGTTCATGAGATACATGAAATGTGCCGGGGCGTTGGTGAGACCAAAGGACATGACGAGGTATTCATACAGCCCATATCTCGTTGAGAAGGCCATTTTCGGAATATCCTCCGCTCGGATCTTAAATTGATGATATCCGGAGCGATGATCCATCTTTGAAAATACACTTGCACCCACAAGTTGATCGAAGAGAATATCAATGCAGGGAAGTTGATATTTATTCTTGATGGTGACGGCGTTGAGAGGTCGGTAGTCCACACACAACTTCAAGGTTTCATGCTTCTTCTTCACAAACAGCGCCGAGCATCCCCATGGCGAGGAACTCGGTCGAATGAAACCCTTCTTCATTAAATCATTGAGCTGCTCCTTCAGTTCGGCTATCTCATTCGGAGCCATCTTATACGGTCTCCGTGATATCGGTGTCATCCCGGGTACAAGTTCGATCTTGAACTTGACATCCCTTTTGGGTGGCATGCCTGGGAGATCATCCGGAAATACGTCTGGATATTCACGGACTACACGAATATCCTGAAGTATTGGGGCTTCCGTGTTATATGTGGCTGGAGCTTCTTGAACCGAACGGTCAAGAATAAGAACATGTGGTTCATGAAGTGGAGAGTTTAAACGAACCACACGTGGAATGATGTCAAGAACAGCACCATGGCGATGTAGCCATGAAATTCCTAAAATGACATCAATTTTTTGACTCTCTAACATGATTAGAGAAGTCGGGTATAGATTCCCACCCAATTGTAATGGTCCTCTATAGACCATCCTATCAGCTGTTATTTTCTCACCCGGAGAACATATCAAGTATGAACTGTTTTTGGGAATTATAGGCAAATGATATTTAATAACATAAGACTGACTTATGAAATTATGGGTGGCACTGGAGTCAAAAAGTATGACTACGGGATGATCTAAATAAGAAAACGTACCCGCAAGGACGGGTTTGCCTTCCGGCACGTCTTCGATGGCTAAGTGGTGGACGTTGCCGGGTTTTTGTGCTGGTTTCTTGGGCTGATTACGGGGCTGATTTGCACCCTGATACGGTGCTGCACCCCTGCCCTGTCGCTGCTCGGGGCAGTCCTTCGCAATATGCCTGACACGGCCACACGTGAAGCACGTGTAAGGTGTCAGGGTCCCTCCGAATTGAGGACAGAATCCCGGTGCACGCAGTTGAAACTGAGGCGCACGCGGGACCATCCTTTGCTGCTGCTGTTGCTATGGTGGATACGATGGTCAGAATCTTGGCGCATTATATTGTCGACCGCGAAACTGAGGCGGTCGCGCCGATGGCTGCCATCTCTGACCAGATGGTGAGCGATACACCACACGGTATTTTTGTGGCGCCCCACCACTGCTGCTCATCAGCGCTGCGTTTCATCTTATCAGAACCGCGCTCGCGCTGAGCATTTTCTTGTAAAATCGTCGCAGTAGCAAGGTCTTTATATGTGCCGCGATTGCTTTGGCCGAGATGGACCTTCATTTTAGAATTCAGGCCCCGGAAGAACATGTTTCACTTATCTTCCTCTGTTCCCACAAATCCTGGTGCATACTGCGCCAGCCGGTTGAATGACCTGGAGTACTCATGAGCACTCCTCTTGCCTTGTTTCAGCGCCAGGAACTCCTGGAGCTTCCTCTCCATAACAACAGGAGGTATATGGTAAGCGCGGAATGCGTCCCAGAACTCTGTCCATGTGACGGCATGGCCAGCCGGCAAGGAGGCGGTGTATTTCGCCCACCAGGTACCGGCTACCCCTTGAAGCTGTTGCGCTGCGTACAGCGCCTTCTGGTGTTCTGTGCACCGTAGTAAACCGAACTTCGCCTCAAGAGTGCGGATGAAGCTGTCCGCCTCCAAAGGCTCTTCGGCCTCCGTAAAGACCGGTGGATGGGTCGCCAGGAAATCTGAATCTGAACTTTGTTGGGGCTGGCGTTGCCCATTGTCTTGGCGTCCTCCCTGACAGGATACATTCTGTTGCACTAGCATCTGCAGCAACTCGGTTTGCTCGTCGCGCGAGCCGAGCACTGCGGCGAGAACCTCCGCAAGATTTCTTGGAAGTTCTGGCGGTGGAGGAGGTGGTTGCTGCTGCATCGTGGTTTGCTCCGGAGGTGGAGACTCATCACCACGAACCTGACTCGGACCTCCCTCCTCTTGTGTTGAACGTGTACGCACCATTCTGCATTCATACTTCAAACGATCAGCACATGTTGGTTTATTTCACCCAGTCTATACAATAGTAGTGCGAAAATGGAATAAATAATACGCATAACAATCACACATATGGAAAAAGTATAAACTTTATACACATATACATCCCTGGACCATGTCACACGATCGAGTTCCAAAGTAATGAACTTTATGAATTTAAAGTTCATTTCGACCATCGTGGGTCGCCACGGGATGTTAAGTGTGTTAGCCTGCGTAAATCCTTGCTATTGTACTGGACCCTAACATGTCCTCACTCCATGTGATATATTGAATGCATAAACTTTTTGACTCCAACTCGCTGTTTTACAACAGCTGCTGGATATCGAAAGGTAAAACTAATTGTTTTGCTTGAAAAACTTTGATGTTTACTGTCCAGCTTCTGGTCCAGCTGACCAGTCTGGATAATTCAACTGTTTTGACCACTTTGGAGGCACAATATGGACTAGAGTTCAACAACAAAATTGTAGTAGACTCAAAAAGGAAGCCATATTGTATTTATTTGCCTCCATAGCCTTGCTAGTGTATATGTTATGATTCCTACAAGTTGACAGAATTTTCTCAGGAATTTTGACAGCACCTCCTTTGCAGTGGCTGTTTTGTTCACAAAATTCCAACTATTTCTGCCCTCAATCTAGGAAAACACTGAACTACAAAGTTGTAGCACATTTCCTATACTTTCCAACAATGTCTTACTTGACTCCTAGAAATTTTTCTACAGGAAGTTGTGGTCGAAATACAGAAAATTCCAGAGAGCATTTTTGGTCTGTCCTGTTTCTGGACAGTTCATACTCCTCTGGGATTTTCATCCATTTGGAGGGAGATTCTGTTTTGGAGTTCTACAGAAAAGCTGTGGAAGACTTCAAAACCTTTCCATAATGGTATCCCGCACCTCCCTTGGTTCAACCAATCCTATGTTATACGTTGTTTAAGTTCAGCAAAGTTTATGCCGAAAACAGGGGAGGTTGTTCCTAAGTCTTTGAGATTAAATCTATACTCCCAATTGACTCATAGTTCAATATGGAAGTTCAATAACCCCTAACTGGAATCCTAAACTTCATTTTGACTATTTTCATTAAAATTATCCTTTTATGCAACTAATACTCATCTCGGTACTACGTTTCCTCACCAAAGAAAAATCCTAAGCTGGTATTCCGGCATATACGTGTCAAATAGTGGAACTAAGAACGTCACTCACAAACAGTTTCTAAACGTCATGCACTAACGTCGTTAATGTACCTGCAGAAGAACACACAATAATGGTGCACACAAAGGTTTTTGACATTTCAGGCAGTTTCATATCATAGTAAAAACATACGGTCCGTATCATTGCCATACGGATCGTCCTTGAGTCAAGCCACGTCTCAAGGTACATGGTCGTGTTTTCACATAACACGATGGGGAACCCGAGTAGAGTGTGAACGGGTTGTCATGATTGGGAATTTCATAAACCCAACAGATACCACCTACTGCCTCATGACCGTTGAGGCACGCCGATGGCGAGCGCTGTGTATGGCCCTTTGAACATTGAACGTTCAAGAGTTGCATACTATCGTGTTGCTTACCACACGATGGGGTATCCTCACTTTGGCCTAAAGTACGCTGGAGATCAGTGTTTTCATATTCTCTCAGAACCATGAGAAGGTTCAGAGACTCATATTAACTATCGTGCCATGCCAAGGTAAACCATTCCATACTATTGCTCATATGGCGAGCTTACCGATATTGATTCGCCTGCGGTGGCGTACTTTACCTCTTACCTGACGTCAGAGCGTTGCTACAAATTAATAACAAGTATGTTAGCATTTCCACCTTAGTAACTAGTACTATAATAGACATTATATGGGCTTAGTGATTAATCCTCACTCGACTACTTCAAAATTTTCAAAATAGGATCGAGCGTGCTATTCCCAATGCGGCTCTGATACCACGTCTGTGGGGACAACCCCGTGGTTAAAAACAGCGGAAGTCTTTTACAAACTTACTGTACAATGGAAGTATTATACATACTAACTCTCATACTAACTAAGAAAAAAGTGTAGCCGTCCAGCCTGGGGACGCTACACACTAGCAGCACTCAAACGAAGGTCACAGCGGCGTGCAGGGCTCCAGCTCGGCCGTGTACCCCAACGGGGGCACCGCCTCATCCTTGGACCCCTCCTCATAGATCTTACCTGCACACAGCTCAAATATTGCAACCTTGAGCGCGATGGTTCAGCAAGGCTTAACCGACAACCCTAGTCATAGAACTTTACATGCAGGGATGTATAATATAGGACAAGGACTTTGCAATAAAGACACGCCTACATGTTGATCCTTACTTTCAGTTTTATAGCAACAGTTCAATGAGCCTTAGGAAGCCCTCACATCGGAAGTCCACAATCAAAACAAGAAACGCTTTCCTCCGATGTGGTGATGCCCAAAGTGGAAAATAAACTTAATTAGCTCTACATCTACTGCAGACATGGTTTAAAATCATTAATAGTTCATCACAGCAAAATATCATTCATCTGACTTATTTCACTTCTTACTACGTCGTAGAAAAGTGAACAAGCGGTACTCAAATAACCGCGAGGGACGGTAATTACAATCAGGAGACATCCAGACAACACGTCATATACACCCACTTTCAGAAGTGTGATGCCACACACATTCCTACTCTATTGTATGCAACCACCTTTCAAAGGAAACCCAAATACCGAACCGGTCCATCCGTAACGGGCAGGAGGTCCCCGCGTTAAGCGTGACTGTGCCCACCGGCAGATTTACACCTTTCTACCCTCAACCCACTCCTATAAAACGGTTAGGTAAGCCTCGGCACCCAGGTTAACCAATTACATCGGTTTCCTGCTTATGTCAGTATGCCATCCGGTATTGTTCGATACTTGTTCATCAGGTCGACACACGACTCGGTCCTCAATCAACACCAACAGTGCTACGCACGTGAGACCTCCACTCACTGCCTCCTATCTCCCCTGCTGGGTCTCATTTTCACCTTATTAAGCCATTCTCTACTCTTTTCCATACCGTGTGATAAAACCTTACCTCGTGAGTAGATTCCAACTACTCGACTTCTACCGAGATCCTAATCATATCAGCATGGCATTGGCTACTCATCGAGTTTGTAAACTACCCAACCCTTCATAGGATTTAAGGCAAGCAAGTGGGGTTTCAAACACCTTAACTCTAATGCAAACATTTCAACCTAGATATAAGTGATACAAATGAAAACTTTGAAAAGGTAATTAAATGCCAACCAGGGCTTTCTTGGTTGCGAGTTAAACGGAAAGTCAGCGTCTGGTGGGAGGACATCCAACGGCTCTGGCGTATTCTCAACTTTGGTCACTATATGAAATGTAGCAAAATATATGCATAAGTGCTAAGGAATTATAAGAAGTAAATTTCTATTCTTAGCTACTGCTATTTAGGTTCCTTAATGGACTTTGGGATTTTCCCAGTGGGCACTAGACTCTCTAAGGATGATCTGAGCAAAATTTGGAGAAATTTCATTGAACCTTGTGGTCTCCAAAATTCCCACAAGTCCAAGCCTTCTCTGAATTTTGAGCCCAAATATGGAGCTTTGGCATGGCTAACAGTGGAAGATATAATTAGGGTAAGTCTCCATGGTTCTAACAAAATTTGTTTCACCATTTTGGATCTACCAACAGAGAGATATGAATTTTTGAAGTTGATAAGAAATGCTGAAAATGTCTGTTTATTTTTCCCATTTTTCAGAGACATAAAGGATTGACACCACATTTGGCTAAGCAAATGAGGTCCAATGCTTCTGAAAATTTTACTGGAGTTCAAGGATTTTTGGAGGAATGTCCTGCCCAAATTTGGAAATTTTCCAATAAACAGAACTCCTGTGAAAATTCCTAAAAAATTTCAAATAATGAATTAATGAGCCAAATCCAGGGATTTTCATAACCATTGGCCTGCACCCCTGGATAGTACTCTCTGAGAGGAGTCTAACAAAATTTCTTTGATATTTTTTGGACATTCCTACACAAAGTTATGGCTCTTCAAAGTTTGAACAGGAATAAGAAAATCTGAAAATGTTTAAACGCTGCGGCGGGCCCCTCATGTCAGCATCCTCTTCCACCTCGCGCCAAACAGAGGACCCGGCGGCGCCCTCCGGCGAGGGTAGCTGGAACGGCATTCCCGGCTGCCTCCCGGGCCAAATCCCGCCACACCCCACCCCATTTTTCAACCCGCTGAGCACGATGGTGGTGTTGCCAGCGGCGGAAACTCGCCGGAAATACGCGTGCACCGGTCACAGCAAAGTCTAGGGTTCATGCGAGGTTGTGGTGGCTCATTTCTTCACCAAATGATCACCTCCCTAGCTCTAGAGCACCAGGGTATCGTGCAAAGCTAGAACGGGCTGCCTAACTCGGTGAAACAGTCTGCAAACTAAGGTTCAACGGTGAGCCGAGGTGGTTTCCGATGGCGGCGCAAAAATCGGCTAGAACATGGCCAATTCTTGATGGTTTTCCTCAGTTCTTCGTCGAGTATGGGCGCCAGGAAGTGTAGAAGCTATGTGCACGTTAGCTCGAGGTTTGGTTGATTGTGCAACCCGAATTTGGGTTTAAACCGAGCTCTCCTCTCTCACACTAGGGTTCAGGAAAGAATTCGAGCTACCTGGTGGATCATTTGCTAAACGGCTTGCAGCTACACCATCTAGGGCTACCAACGCACCTTTCCTGTGTAGGAAGTTGGAGGAAAGGGTGGCCGGATGGGGCTGTCGACGGTGAGCCGAAATGGTGATGTCCGGTGCACCTCAAAGCTTTGGCGCCAACTCTTGATTTGTGAGAAGCACCGAGCAGTAAACTTCAGAGGGGACATGGGAGGTGCTAGGGCACGTCTAGGCACTACTCTTTGCTGTTTGGAGCTTGATCAAAACGAGCTCGAGTGGCTGATGCTAGCAAGAGCAGAGGCAGCGCGGCACGAGTTCATGTTTGCGGGAGGAAGAACAGCCGGAGCGAGCTGAGTGAAAAGATCGTTGGTTGCTCGGTGGGTGCACGATAAGAACGCGTAGGCGATCGTAGAAGCAGGAGCTGGCATTGAAAAAATGCAGCTGAGGGCGGCTCCGGCAGCTGCTGCGCGTGTGCACACCCGAGAGAAGCAAAACAGAGTTGGTTAAAAGACTTGTGTGGCTGACTTCTGGGTCCCACCATCTCATTTCCTAATGAAATTTTCCACAAATCTTTTTACCACAGCTACTCAACTTGAATGCTTTACTTCACCTCAAAGTCATGGTTGAAATGTTGAATTCAAATGATTTGAATTCTGGTGTGGAGTTTGAATTTAGTTTGGTCATTTGAATTTGAAATGGAATTTGAATTATTCATTTGCATTGCTCCAAAACACATAGCAAACCAACTCCAATATCTCTGAATTTTGGCATGGCCGCTAATTCAAATGTGGAGAACACATTTGTGGAACCAACTTTGCAAAGTGAATAAGTTGGGATTTGAAACTGAAATTTAAATTCAGATTAGAGGGCTTCCTCTTTTAATCCCAAACAATTATTAGAACCCCTCCAAATGAGCAGAAATTTGGAAGGTTAAATATTTGAAATATGAAGACCCAAGTTATGAATTTAGATCTCCATGTTGGAAGTTTTTAGGAGGTTTGAATCACCCCTTTGAACTCAAAACGTTATAATTCCAAGTTTTAATTTTCCTCATTTTTCCTAAGTGTAAATGTGTTGAAATTCTTGCTACCACTTTTTGGGGATTTTATAAGGGAGCCGCCCGGGCGGGAGGAAGATGACGGAGGGGCGTGGCCCACCTGTCGGTGTCTCATCTCCTGCGTGGGATCCGTATGTGGCACGGGATCGGGTGTGAATGCACTGGTTAACCCTGTGGCCCCAGGTGCTGCTGCAATATAACTTGCCCAATTTAAAATAGTGGGCCTGGATGGGATTATTTGAAGTTTTCTATTAACAAACAATTCCAGAAATTAGCTCATCTTCTAAATTCAATTATGCCTAGTAGAATTGCTCCAAAAATTCCAAATAAATTCTGGTAGACTCCTCATGTTCCTAAATTTGCATTGGTGCAATTTTCTAAACATGAAAGTCCCAATATTCTGTAATTAATTCCTTTGAGTAATTACTTGGGAAATTGATTACCACTGTTCTGGATATGGGAAAATTCCCAATTTTGGTCAGAACACTCACTCAAATACCTTGACCGTCTTAAAGATTTCAATTCATTGGACTTTATTTACTGGGTCAAACAGTCTTATAATTTTCAGTCTTCATTGAAAATTCCAAAATAAACAGAAATCAGTTCAGAATTTCCCACCAACTTCAAAAATCCATTTCTCCCTGTAGACAGCTCGAAAAATTATGAAACAAATTTTACTAGAACCAGGGAGACCTTCTCTAATTAGATCTTCCACTGTTAGATAGTTCAAAGCTACATAATTAGGATCAAAACTCAGAGAAGTAAATTACTTGTTGAAGGGTTAGAACCAACAAGCTTCCATGAAACTTTCTCCATTTTTGCTCAGACTCTCCTCATGACCTCTAGTCTCCACTTCAAAAATCCCAAAGCCAATTAAGAATAATTAGTAGTGGTATCTGTCCTTAGAAGCTTACTTCTTATACATGATCATTACTTATACATATTGTATGCATATCATATAGTGACCGAAATCAAGGACACTCCGGAGGCCTTGGAGATCCTACTCCAGAAGCCATCTTTCCATTTGACTCGCAACTAGGCAAGCCCTGGTTTGCATTTAATTACTTTTGCAAAGTTTTTCTTTGTATCACTTATGTCTACTATGATATGTTTGCATTAGAATTAAGGTGATTGAAATTCCACTTGCATGACCTCCAAAACCTAGTGTATTGGGTAGTCTAGAGCTCGATGAGTAGAAAATGCCTTGCTAATGTTCTTAGGATCTCGGTAGAAGTCGAGTAGTTACAATCTACTCGCGAGATAGGATTTTATCACACGTGATAGAATAAATTAAATAATGACTAAAAGATACGAAATTGAGACCCGGTAACTCCCTCAAATTTACTACCATGCATTGCGTACATTTCTCATGTAGAGAAGCATTTAAAAAGAAGAAAATAAAGAGAGGAATATAGAAGCAAATAAAATGATAAAAGGAAGTAAAAATAGAAAATAATGAAAATAAATAGAAAAGAAAAAGAAATAAAAAAGAAAAAATAAATAAAATAGCCAAACCTGGCGCCGCCAATTTCTCCCCAAAATTGTCCAAAATTCCCCTCTCCCCTAATTTCCCTAATTTTCCTGATTTTTCCCAATTTTCCAAAATTCCCCTAGGGAATATATCCCCACATTGGGGATTTCCCCCGAAATTGGCCGCACCACTAGGGGGGAAACCCTAGCCGCCCCTTCTCTTTTTTGTAGGATTTTACTTTCCCAAATAATCTCAGCCCTTGGTGGGAAATAAATAATTAAATCACAGCCCCTAGCTTCCACCTCTTTTAGAATTAATTCTAAGCCATTGGATAAATGAGTTTCTAAAATCCTAGCCACCCTAGCTGTTTTCTCTCCTTTATAAATAAAACTAACCCCTAGCCGCTACCCCCAAACCCCAAAATTTCTGGTCAACGCCCCCTCCCCCTGCTTCCAAGCTCTGGCCACCTCCCTTGCTTGAATTTGGCCGCCGTCGAATTTGAGGGCCCAGACCCGGTCACGGGGCCGTGCCGCTCACCCGGGAATCGCATTGAGTGGTGCCGTGCGATGCGGCACCCAACAGCACACATAATAAAGTATCACATTACATAAATAAGGTGGAAGCTTACAAAGTGTGAATTTTACAAATACTTCTCAAAATAATCTACAGCAGAAGATTCATACCACTGACGTCTCATATCTATGCTAAGCAACCGAGAAGATGTCCAGCCCACGGACCCTTCTCACTAGCAACACGATCACAATAGCAGCGGCAGGGGTTGCCCTGAGTTCACCACTCGGAGAGTTCCGAGTCTCATCGGACACCCGTACATATCAGTGTAGCGTTATTACCTGCAAAACAACTCATGAAGTATCCGTGAGCACGAAGCTCAGCAAGGCTTAACTGCCACCCTAGTCATGAAACTCTAATGTAAAGTCCCCAAAAAGTGGTAGCAAGAATTTTCAGCTCATGTACACTTAGGAAAAATGAGGGGAATTAAAAACTTTGAATTATAATGGTGTAAGTTCAAAGTGAGGGTTTAGACTTCCCAAAACTTCCAAACATGAATATCTAAATTCAGAATTTGGGTTTTCAAATATTCAACCTTCCAAATTTCAGCTCATTTGGAGGAGTTTTGATAATTGTTTGGGGTTAAAAGGAAAAGCCCTCTAATCTGAATTTCAAATTCAGTTTCAAATTCCAATTCCCTCAATTTGAAAATTTGGTTTCACAAATGTGCTCTCCACCTGTGAATGAGCAGCCATGCCAAAAATTGGAAACTTTGGAGCTGGTTTGCTATGTTTTTGGGACAATACAAAATGGAGAATTCAAACCCCATTTCAAATTCAAATGATCAAACACAATTCAAATTCTACACCAGAATTCCAACCATTTGAATTCAGCAAATTCAAACCTTAACTTTGGGGTGAAGTAAGGCTTTTAATTTTGAGTTGCTGGATGGAAAATATCAGAGAAAATTTGACCAAACAAAGGGGGAAGTGGGGCCCAGTGGTCAGTCTCACAACAAAGCAAACCGCCTTTGTTTCATTCGGTCGAAGAGCGTGCGAACGCCAGCGCCGGCTGTGACCCACTCCCGCTGAATTCCACTGCGCCACCTCCTGCTCGGGAGATCAGCACGCCGAGAGGGATATTTCACCGCCCTGGTGCCCACGTGAATGTCGCCTCACTCACACACCCGACCCTCTGCTCAGCTCCCGTAGCCTCGACCGCCGCTCGGTTGCTCCACGCCGCCCGCCCGTCACCGACGCAACTCCGGCGTTGTCACGCCCGGTTGAGGTCATAGAAAGGTGCGCAAGGCTCTCTAGTTCCTCTCTGACGACAGCCCATACCGTTCCTTCTAGCTGATCCTGAGAACTGAGCATAAGTTCATCGTTCCACGTTCAAACTTGCCGCCACGACGCCGCACCATCGACCGTCCACCTCAGACTCATTCACGCTCAACCAACCGGTGCTCTAGGTGCGTTGTCGACCCTTCTTGTTGTCCTCCCAGTTCGGAGCTAGGTCGTAGCCTATGTTGGCCGGAATTTGAAGTTTGTCACCGGCGGTTTCTTGGAACCGAGGTGAAAGAAACGGGAAATTCCACGGCCATATTGGGTTAGGGTTCACAAGAGTCTAGGCATAGGTTCTCCAAGCCATAACGACCCTTCTCGAGCAAACGGCAAGCAAAACCATGCAGAGACCGAAGGGTTCTCCGTGTTTTCCCTCACGGCGTGGAAGAACCACTTCAGTCGCACGGTGAGCTTATGTTTCCAGCCGTTTTCCGAGGGATCAGGGTAGTGTTCCGAGTTCCCCATGTCACGGTGGTACTGTAGGACCCAACCGCGATCGGTTTCCGGGCTCGCCGGGTGAATACCATGTCGCCGGAGTCGCCCGAGTTACTGCCACCGTCGGGGAGGTATTCCCGGCCCGTTAGCGCCGCCACCGAGCTCACCAAAGTGTTCCTCGTCGGGTTTTAGGCACAGGCACCGAGGATTGAGCCGTCTAAGGCACGGGGCAGCCGTTCCGGCAAGGCACAGTCGTTCCTCCGGTGAGAAGGCCGGCCGGGCGCGAGGTAGAAGAAGGTGAGGGCCTGCCCCACCTGTTAGTGGCACCGGTTAGGCGCCGGATCGGCCTGTGGCACCGGATCCGGTGTTGCTGCACGGGAATAACCCCATGGCCTCGGTGTTGCCGTCATCTGAGTGGATAACGTCGCGGGTGGGGTCCATAGCCAGAGTTTAAACATTTCTTCAATTTTCAGATTCAGTACAAGATTCAAAGGGCCATAACTTTCAGTAGGAATGTCCAAAATTTGTGAAACAGATTTTGTTGGATTCCTCTCAATCAGTACTTTGCACAAATGCAAAGAAATTGATATGGTGATTTCTGGAAATTTCTCCAAAATTCATCAAACTTAAGTCTTTGGGAATTAATTCCAGAAGATCCTTATTTTGGGAATTCTTCAAATTTTGCTAGGAGGTTCCTTATGATATTACTGATCTCCAGTAAAAATTTGAGCTTCATTGGAGTTCATTTGGTAGGATAAATTGCATCCCAAAGTTCAGCCTTTATTTGGAAATTCAAATTTAAACAGAAACTTTTCAGAACTCTGGCCCAACTTCAAAAATTCATATCTCTCTGATGGTAGCTCCAAAATGGTGAAACAAATTTTGTTAGAACCATGGAAACTTACCCTAATCAGATCCTCCATTACTAGCTATGTCAAAGCTCCTGACCTGAGCTTAAAAATTCAGAGAAGCATTGTACTTATAGGAATTTTGGAGACTACATTGTGCAATGACATTTCTCCAAAATTTGCTCAGATCATCCTTAGAGAGTATAGTCTTCACTGCTAAAATCCCAAAGCCAATTAAGGATCCTAAATAGCAGTAGCTATGAATAGAAGTTACTTCTCATAATTCTTAAATACTTATACGTATATTTTGTTACATTTCATAATAGTGACTGAAGTTGAGGATACGCCGGAGCCTTTGGACGTTCTCCCACCAGAAGCTAACTTCTTCTTTGACTCGCAACCAGGCAAGCCCCGGTTTGCACTTAAGTACGTTTTATAAAGCTTTTTAATTGTATCACTTATGTCTAGGGTGAATGTATGCATTAGTTAGTGTGATTGAAACCCCACTTGCATAGCCTTTTAAATCCTATAAAGGGTTGGGTAGTTTACAAACTCGACGAGTAGAGAATTCCATGCTAATGTTTAGGATTTCGGTAGAAGTCGAGTGGTTGGAAGCTACTCGCGAGATAATACTTATCACATGGAATGAAAAGAGGTAGAAAATGCCTTGAGTTGTGAAAATGAGACCCAGCAGGGGGGATAGGATGCAGTGAGCAGAGGTCTCACGTGCGTAACCCTGTTGGTGTCGATTGAGGACTGTCCGTGTGCAGCCCTGCTGGACAAGTATCGAACAGTACCGGATGCATACTGGCATATGGGAACCAGGAAACCGATGTAATTGGTTAACCTGGGTGTCGAGGCTTACCCAACCGTAAATAGGAGTGGGTTGAGGGTAGCAAGGTGTAAATCTGCCGGTGGGCACAGTCACGCTCCACGCGGGGACCTCCTACCCGTTACGGATGGACTGGTTCGGCATTTGGGTTGCCTTTGAAAGGTTGTCGCATACAACAGAGTAGGAAGGGGTGTGGAATCACGCTTCTGAAAGTAGGTGTATGTGACGTGTTATCCGGGTGTGTCTGTATTGCAATCACCGTCCCTCACGGTTATTTGAGTACCCACTTGTTCACTGCGCCGTGACATAGTAAGAAGTGGAATAAGCCAACTGAATATGCTGTATTGAACTATTAATGTCTTGAAACCTTGTATGCTGTAGTTATAGAGCTAATTATGTTTATATTCCACTTTGGGCTTCACCACATCGGAGGAAAGCGTTTCTTGTTTGATTGTGGACTTTGGATGTCAGGGCTGTCTAAGGCTCCTTAAACTGTTGCTATAAAACTGAAAGTAAGGATCAACATGTAGGCGTGTCTTTATTGCAAAGTCCTTTTTCCTATCTTACACATCCTTGCATGTAGAGTTTCATGCCTAGGGTTGACGGTTAAGACATGCTGAGCCTTCGTGCTCACGGTTGCAATATTTGAGCTGTGCACAGGTGAGAGTTATGAGGAAGGTTCCGAGGACGAGGCGATGCCCCCGTCGGGGTACACGGCCGAGCTGGAGCCCTGCACGCCGCTGTGATCTCCGGTTAATTGCTGCTAGTGTGTAGTGTCCCCGGGCTGGACGGCTGCACTTTTGCATAGTTAGGATGAGAGGCTACTAATGTACATTACTTCCGCTGTATAGTTATATTTTGTAAAAGACTTCTGCTGCTTTATGTCAAATAAAAGTTTGTATGTTGTTCTTTAATCTTTTCGTCTGTGCTGTTGGGTGCCGCATCGCACGGCACCACCCTATGCGATCCTGGAGTGGGTGAACCACGGGGTGGTACCCAAAGTCATGGTATCAGAGCCGCATTGGGAATAGCACGCTTGAAAAGAGCCTATTTTGAAAACGTAGAAGTAGTCGAGTGAGGATTAGTCATTAAGCCCACATAAGGTCTATGATAGTACTAGATATGATGGTGGAAAAGCTAACATACATGTTATACATTCTGTAACGATGGTCCGACGTCAGGTAAGAGGTAAGGTACACCACCGCAGGCGGATCAATTGTGGTAACTCACCATACGAGTAATTGTATGGAATGGCATACCGTGGCGTGGCACGGTAGTTAATATGAGTTTTTGAACCTCTCTATGGTTCTGAGAGCATATGAAAACGCTAATCTCCAGCGTGCTTTAGGCAAAAGTGAGAATACCCCATCGTGTGGTAAGCAACACGATAGTAAAACATTTCAGCTCTCTGCTGTCCACTCATCTCCGCAAATGTGACATACCCTTGTCATGTTTCTGGGCTGCGCTATTGTAACACCCCAAATTTTGATTCAAAACCCTAAACCATATTCAGAAGGGAATTTAAAAATTTTTGGATGTGTTGCATGTTTTGCAAAAATTCAAATTCAAACTGGAATTCAAATTAGACTCAAAACAGAAAAGAAATGGAAAAACAAAAAGAGAAAACGGGAAAAACCGGCCAGTGGGCCGAAAACCGCCAGCCGGCCCAGTTTCCCCCGCGCCAGCCCGCAGCCGCGCGCCCGCGCTATCCCTCACAGACAGGTGGGACCCACCTGTCATCCCTAACCCCGCGACCCCGGACTCTCCCGCACGCGCGCGATCTTAACCGATCGGAATACCGCGTCCCTCAGCCCGAATTCCGGTCCCAGAAGAATCAAACTCGATCACAACTGACCCACCGCCCTTCCCCGGCTATAAAAACCCCAGCCCCGATCGGTTTTTCCCACGCGATCGCCGATTTTTACTCCGGTGAGCACCGAGACTTCGCCGGTGAATTCTGGCCGATCTAAGCTCGGAAACTCTGATCTAACTCGCTAGTCTTGATCCACCGCCTCCGGGGAGCTTTGCAGGTGCAGAAAACTCGGAGAATTACGGTGTAAACACAGCGCCGACGAGCTTCGCCGTGGTTTTGCCTCGGACCTCGCCGCCGATCACTTTCCAGGACCCCCGAGCTCGAGAAAACCCCCGAGGTGAGATCCCTGACCTCCCCTCTACCGATCTATGCCAAAAGATCACAGTTCTAGGCAGAATTCTCGCGGATCCGAAACTTTCCGGCGAGATCGCCGCTTCTCGCCGCCGTGCGCCGCCGGCAGCGCCGCCCGCGCTCGATCAGAGCGACGTGGCCGCTTGTGCGCCGTTTATTTTAAATCGTACGGTAGACTTTAAATCCCCACGTACCGGTTCGATGTTATAATCTCAGCCGTCGGTTTAAAATCGGACGGTCCACGTCAGCCCCGCATTATAAAGACTGGAATTCTTACGTGCTACCCCCTGGGGTTCTCGGGAAATAAGAGCTAGCCCCGGAAACTTCTGATCTAGCCCCTGGAACTCTAGAAAATCATGTAAATTCATTTAAGAATCAGTTTTAGCCCCTGGATTTAATAAAAATTAGGAAAAACACCTCTGATAAGTGTAGCTAGACCCCTGGAAATTATGAAAATAATATTATAGACCCTGTAATGGGGTGAGTTCATTATTTTAGCCCTGTTTAGTATTTAATTTAGAAAATTGAATATGTAACTAGTGTTTAAAAATTAAAAAGTGGGACAAACATAATTGCCAAAATTAATTAAAAGCTTTCTCAGTACTTAGAAAACTTTGGAGTGAGATAAAAATATACTTTGGGCTGAAATGAATCTGTTTCATTTATTAATCACATTATTTAGTATAGGGACACATTTTTAAGTAAAGAATAGCTATAGAAAAATAGGGAAAATAATTATGGAATAGTTTACATCAGAGGCCAAGGTCAAAATATGTTATTCAATTATTTAGGACCAGAACCTATATTGTTTAGATGATGTGTATTACTAATTTCATAATAAAATACACAATTATGCATAGGAATATAAATCTGAAAATATAGCAACTAGTAAAGGATAAATGGAGTTTTTAAAATTCAAAGAGTTCAGTTTAGGGTTGATAGAAATTATGAAGGCACATATGGAGAAAAAAATACTTTTCTTACATACTTGGTAGTTTAATATAAGGAATTTATTTAAAACTGAAACACACACACACACACACATATATATATATATATATATATATATATATATATATATATATATATATATATATATATATATATATATATATATATATATATATATATATATAGATAGTATGAAAGTATAAATATGAACACCAAAGTAGGAATCATACACATATAAATAAAAGTGTGTGCAAGCCACAGATCAACACACAAAGTAACCACAACACATATAATGGTGAATGAATTTCATAAATATGAATGTGTGGTTTGTATGAAGTAAGAAGTGTGAACTATGTCTTATGACTGTTGTTTTTCTTTTGCTATGTGTGATGGTATGAAGTAGAACCTGTTCAAGAGCAAGTTATTCCTTTCCAAGATCAGGACTACCCATTTCAAGAGCAGCAAGAAGGAGGCAAGTGCCCTTGACCACTTTGATCCTATGCTAGGATGTGTAGATAGAATTATTTGCATTGTCAAATGAAATATAAAACCCATGCTAGGAAAGTTTCCCTAGAATTGCATTACCTTTTTTCCTTGTAGCTTGGGTTGGGATTTATTTTACCATGTCATTTATTTCCATGCATATGCTTAGCCATGCTTAGAATGGGATATTTGGGATATGAGATCATCAGTTTATATTACCATACTCTTGAATGAGACATTGTGAGTTATGTAGAGGTAGGGATCAAGGCAAGTTGGATGTTTTGGTTGTGTGCTGGGTGCACGAGACTTGGGTTTGTGTTTAGTACTTGCCCGGATCCTAAGGACCGGTTCATGGAGCATGTAACCTGGCTTTACAGTGCCAACCACATGCTGAGATGGGGCAGCTTGGCCAATTAATTAGGTGTATCCCTGGCGTAGTATGGGTGTGTTGGATGGTGCTGGGAGTAGGTGTCAGCTGGACTACCATATGAACCGCAAGGCTCAAGAGGGGGCCACTGCAGCGGGGTTGGAGCCTCTTGTATGCTGTTAGGGGTGAAACCTCAGTGGGCCCACGCTCATCGGGAATCCCTTTGTAAAGGCTTTGTAGTGATCTCCTGGCTGCACACCTGGGAAGTGTGAATGTGGATCGTAGCCACTGGCATAATGGAGGTTCTTTTAGTCCACCCGGCAACGGGGGATGAAATCACTACATGTGGGTACAGTGGTACAAACTCTGCAGAGTCAAAACTGTCTTGACAGCCGTGCTCACGGTCAAGAGCGGCCTGGACTTATTCTTGATTAGGGGATTGATGGTTTTGGAAGTTAAGCGGGGAGCTTAACATTGGAAATGATGTTATGGTTATTGGATTATGATGATGGGATGGGAGATTGGGACCATTTCACCTGTGTAGTAATGTAGGTGCTTAATAAGCTAAGGTGGTAGGTATTAACTGCGTAGTGCTTTAACCATGAGTTCAATCTCTCCTTGTTTTAGCCATGCATGATAAAATTTTCCCACACTTGCTGAGTACCATTGGTACTCAACCTTGCATTTTTGTTGGTTTATATTGCTGCTCAGGTCAAGATAATGAGGTGGTGTATAATGACCAAGACTTTGGACCCGAAGAAGGTTTCTAGGTTCATGGAGACCCCCGGTCAACGCCTGTGATGGAGCCCTAAAAGAATAATATTCTGCTGCTAGTTTATTTACTTGTGATGAAGCATTAGTGTCCATTGAGACATTTGCGATGTAAGACTTATTTATATTCGACACCTGGCTTGTAATAAATAATGCTTCACTATTTGTCATCACATGTATGAGAATATTCACTTGGTTGTTTCTTCGGAAAAACCGGGTGTGACAGAGGTGGAATCAGAGCCAAGGTTGCCCGTAGGAACGTGGACCTAGGTAGAAATGGACGTATTTAAGGGCCCTATTTTCTTAAAAACTATTTTCCAAGGTGTGGGTGGAAGAGTGTTATTAAAGGAGTCATTTTCTTCATCTTACCCCAACTTTCATTCAAAATAGGATTTTTGTTTGAGAATTTATCTAACCTAATTTTAAATTCTTTTGTTTTAGATGGTTCGCATGATTCGCACCGCTCGTAAGTCCACAGGAGGGAGAGTTCCCGTAGTTGCCCTTGCCGAAAGAGAGGAGAGTCGCCCCGTGACGTACCTTTCCTACGGATTGGCAGTAGGAGACTTGTTGCGCCGTCTTCGACGTATGCCCGAAGCCGCAGGCAATACGGGCAAGCTAATCATCCACTATAACTCCACCAGGACCATCCGTGAGAAGAGGGAAGAATGGAGTTCGGAGATGAGGATTATACACGAGAATCAGCTGCTTAAGATTCACCACTCTCCAGCTTGTCGAGCAACACAAGTTGACGCGGAGAAAGATGTCACCTGGGAGGCCATCAGCTGCCAGAGTCACATCTATCGTCGCCACTTGGACAAAACTGAGTACATGTAT
The DNA here is from genome assembly GCA_030760725.1 of Neostapfia colusana. Lineage (NCBI taxonomy): Eukaryota > Viridiplantae > Streptophyta > Magnoliopsida > Poales > Poaceae > Neostapfia > Neostapfia colusana. The sequence continues at coordinate 78,145,762 of JASWHV010000007.1, read as the reverse complement.
GTCCTCCAACGTGAGAGTGGTACCACGGAGTACAAGTACCCACCGGTGCAGCAAGGGACTTCCCATGAGCACATGGACTTGTGCTTGGAGGATGCTGCCATGCTCAGCACTCGACTGCAGGAGTGTCAACAAGAGCTTCAGGATGTCCGAGACACCCTGAAGGAAATGGAGGCGTTGCTGCGAGCTTGCTTAAAGGCGAGGGAAAGAGGAGATGGGAATGAACTGTGTGTCACCATGAATGATACATGGACTGCTGACTCCCCGGATCGCAGAGCGATTAGGCGTCGTCGCACTTCTCCACCAGCAGCCTCCCCACCCAAAGCAGAGTCAGAAGGTAGCCGAAATGAGGAGGAAGATCCCGAGGGGCCAGCTCAAGAGGACAAGTAGTTTAGAGTCTTTCCCCTAGCTAGCAAGAGGTCGAGTAGTCGAGTCGTTACGTAGTTAATGGTGTGATGATACTTGGTGTGTGACGTGAGTTGTGGAAGCCATGAGCAATTGTCCACAGCCTCGTCTTCAGATTGTTTTGCTTTGGTGTGTGAACCCACAGGAAATAATAGTGCATTTATTTGGTGTGAGATATAAACCCTCGTAAAATTTTAACAAAGTCTCAACACCTTAAAGTACCAACAAATGAAAGTAGTAAGATGATACTAAATGGTATCAAATTAACATTTGTTGATTCTGCCAGATGGCCGGAAGAGGAAAAGGACGTGCTGCCAACCCCGCCAACAACAATGATGAGGCATGCAACCCTCATCTTTCTGGAGGCCAGGACAGGGGTGGTCGCCGTGAAGAAGTTGATCCTCTCCACCAAATGCTGGAGAATCAAAATCAGCTCATTCAGAACTTGACTCAAGTGGTGGCCAACTTGCATCAAGTTCCACCTACACAAGCTGCACCACGCCAACCAAGGTTGAGTGAGTTTCTAGGAACTCAACCTCCAAAGTTTGCAAGTGCTGCTGAACCGCTGGAGGCAGATGATTGGCTGAAGACCATTGAAAGTAAGATGAGGATTATACAATGCCAAGGGTATGAGAGGGTGCTGTTTGCCTCTCATCAATTGCATGGACCTGCTGCTGATTGGTGGACCGCCTACGTGGCCGCCCATCATGACCCTGAGAACATCACTTGGGAAGAGTTCAAGCGTAGCTTCCGCAACCACTACATCCCAAGAGGTGAACTCAAAAACAAGAGGAAATAGTTTTTGGGACTGCAGCAGGGAAACATGACGGTGAGGGAATACCTCACTAAATTTACTCAACTATCCCGTTATGCTCCACGAGACATAGAGACTGATGAGCAGAAACAAGATTGTTTCGTGGAAGGACTTACCGCAGAGATGCAGTGTGCAATGTCCTCCAATGAGTATGAAAGCTTTCAAAAGATGGTGGACAGAGCGTTTGTGGTGGAAAGGAAGCTAAAGGCCCTGGAAAATGAGAATAAGAGGAAGGCGGGGTGGTCACATCAGGCCTCAGGGAGCAACATCCGCCCACGTATGATGCAGCAACCTACGGGGCAGACGAGCCGTGCTGCGGTACCCTATTCAGCACCAAGAGGGTACAACCCAAACTACAGGCCTCCCGCAGCACCAGCACAGCCGCCACGTCAGTTTGTGCAGCAGCCTCGCCCCGCATATCCACCTCGACCAGCAGTGCAAGGACCCCCAAACCAACCCCAAGACAACAAGGGCCAAGCATCTAAGATTGGGGTGCAATGTTTCAGCTGTGGTGAAGTGGGGCACTACGCCCATAAATGCCCAAAGAAGAAGCCTGCGCCGCCACAACAGCAGAATGTATTGAGAGGACGGGTAAACCATGTCACTATGGAGGAAGCACAAGAGGCACCCGACGTGGTAGTTGGTAAGTTTCCTGCCAATTTACACCTTGCAACTCTGCTGTTTGATTCTGGTGCTACCCACTCGTTCATTGCTCAAGGGTTTGTTAAGAAGCATGACCTAGCAACCACACAAATGAACCATATGCTAGCCGTAAACTCTCCAGGTGGAGAAATAAGGACAAGACAAGTGTGTCCCAAAGTGAGCCTAGACATTAATGGGGTAGTATTTACTGCTAACCTCATAGTGATAGATTCACAAGGGATAGATATTATTTTGGGTATGGATTGGTTGACCAAACATAAAGGAATCATCCATTGTTCGACTAGAACGGTGGAACTAACTCACCCCAGTGGCACCAGAGTAAAGTTCATAACAATACACGAGCCTAGGAGGGATATTAAATTAAATCAAGTGGAGGTGAAAGTCAAGGAAATCAGGACTATCAGGGAATATCCAGATGTTTTTCCGGAGGAGTTGCCAGGTATGCCTCCCGACCGTGACGTGGAATTCGCAATTGAGCTAGTACCGGGAACAGCCCCGATATACAAGAGACCTTATCGAATGGACTCCAAGCAGCTAGAAGAGCTCAAGGATCATTTGAGAGAATTGACGGAGAAGGGGTATATTCGCCCTAGTTCCTCACCATGGGGAGCTCCGGTGATATTTGTGCCTAAGAAAGACGGAACCCAAAGGTTATGCGTGGATTACCGTGCCTTGAATGAGGTAACCATTAAGAACAAGTACCCATTACCTCGCATTGAAGACTTGTTTGATCAGTTGAGGGGAGCTTGTGTGTTCTCGAAAATTGATCTCAGGTCGGGATACCACCAACTCAAGATAAGGCAATCTGATATTCCCAAGACAGCTTTTGTATCTCGGTACGGACTGTATGAATACACTGTCATGCCTTTCGGGCTAACCAATGCCCCGGCATATTTCATGTACCTCATGAACAAGGTATTCATGGAATATCTGGACAAATTTGTGGTGGTTTTCATAGATGATATTCTCGTCTTCTCCAAATATGAAGAAGAACATGAGAAACATCTAAGGTTGGTGTTGCAGAGGCTGAGAAAACACCAACTATATGCCAAGTTGAGCAAGTGTGAGTTTTGGCTGAAGAGAGTTCCCTTTTTAGGACATATAATCTCGGAGGGAGGAATCTCCGTAGATCCCGCCAAAATCGAGGATATCCAGAAGTGGAAGACCCCTGAAAATGTCGGGGAAGTTCGAAGCTTCTTGGGATTGGCTGGGTACTATCGACGGTTTATTGAGGGATTCTCCAAGATCTCGAGACCTCTCACCAAACTGTTGGAGAAGGGAATCACATTCACCTGGACACCACAGTGCGAGACGAGCTTTCAGGAGCTAAAGAAGAGATTGACAACAGCCCCAGTGTTGGTTATGCCAGATATGCAGAAGAATTTCACAGTGTACTGCGATGCCTCTGGGAATGGGTTGGGATGTGTTCTCATGCAAGAAGGACATGTCTTGGCATATGCATCCCGACAGCTTCGGAAGCACGAGAAGAACTATCCTACACATGACCTAGAACTAGCTGCAGTGGTACACGCGTTGAAAATTTGGCGGCACTATTTGATGGGGAAGAGGACAGAGATATATACGGATCATAAGAGTTTGAAGTACATATTCACACAGCCAGATCTCAACCTCAGACAAAGGAGATGGTTAGAGCTAATCAATGACTTTGATGTGGGCATCAACTATCACCCCGGGAAAGCAAACGTCGTGGCCGATGCTTTGAGTCGAAAAGTGCAGGTCAATAAGTTGAGCTTGAAAGACATGCCCGCGGAATTGAAGGACGAGGTTATAAGGCTCAATCTATGTCTAGTAAATAGTGGTGAAGCCATCGCCATGGAAGTGGACTCCACACACGAGCGAGACATACGCGAGGGCCAAAAGAATGATGAGAAGATACAAGAGATCAGACAGCTTATCAAGGAAAATAAAGCTCCTGGTTTTAGAGAGGATGAACAAGGAACGGTGTGGCACGGGAAAAGGATCTGTGTGCCAGAAGTAAAAGAGATCCGTGAATTAATTTTGAAGGAGGCTCACGATTCCGACTATTCCATTCATCCTGGGAGTACGAAGATGTACCAGGACCTCAAAAGCAGGTATTGGTGGTATGGCATGAAGCGAGATGTCGCGGAACATGTTGCCCTATGTGACACATGTCAGTTGGTGAAAGCAGAACATCAATGACCCGCGGGATTATTGCAACCACTCAAAGTGCCTGAATGGAAGTGGGAAGAAATCAGCATGGATTTTGTCGTGGGATTGCCTAGGACCCAATCCGGGTATGATTCAATATGGGTCATTATTGATAGGCTAACCAAGGTAGCTCATTTCATCCCTGTGAAAGAAAGCTACAGCGGATCCAAATTGGCAGAACTGTACATGTCAAGGATTGTGTGTTACCATGGAGTGCCAAAGAAGATAGTGTCGGACCGAGGGACATAGTTCACCTCGAGGTTTTGGCAAAAGTTGCATGAAACCATGGGAACCCATCTGAATTTCAGCTCTGCCTATCATCCCCAAACTGACGGGCAGACGGAGAGAACCAATCAGATCCTTGAAGATATGTTAAGGGCATGTGCACTCAAAAACAATAGGAGTTGGGACAAGAACTTACCGTATGCGGAGTTTTCCTATAACAACAGTTATCAAGCTAGTATGAAGATGTCACCGTTTGAAGCTTTGTATGGAAGGAAGTGCAGAACTCCCCTATTTTGGAACCAAACAGGAGAAAGTAAAGTGTTTGGTCCAGAAGTGCTACAAGAAGCCGAGGCGAAGGTGAGGGAGATTCGCAACAACTTGAGGATAGCACAAACATGCCAGAAGAGTTATGCTGATGTACGAAGGAGAGAGCTCGTTTTCAACGTGGGAGACTATGTTTATCTCAAGGTGTCCCCTATCAGAGGACTTCGTCGGTTCAAGGTAAAAGGGAAGTTGTCACCTCGATACATCGGACCCTTTCAGGTTTTGGAAAGGAAAGGCGAAGTGGCGTACCAACTAGAGTTACCGTTCATCTATCGGACGTGCACGATGTATTCCATGTGTCACAACTCAAGAAATGCCTGAGGACGCCTGAGGAGGTGTTACCCATGAATGAAGTGGATGTAGCTGAAGATTTGTCTTATGCCGAACAACCATACAAGATTTTGGAGACAATGGAACGCCTCACCAGAAATAAAAGAATCCGGATGTGCAAGGTGCAGTGGAAGCATCACTCAGAAGAGGAAGCTACCTGGGAACGGGAAGATGAGCTCAAGGCACAATTTCCGGAATTGTTTTCTTAGAAACACCAATCTCGAGGACGAGATTTCTTTTAAGGGGGGTAGAGCTGTAACACCCCAAATTTTGATTCAAAACCCTAAACCATGTTCAGAGGGGAATTTAAAAATTTTTGGACGTGTTGCATGTTTTGCAAAAATTCAAATTCAAACTGGAATTCAAATTAGACTCAAAACAGAAAAGAAATGGAAAAAGAAAAAGAGAAAACGGGAAAAACCGGCCAGTGGGCCGAAACCCGCCAGCCGGCCCAGTTTCCCCCGCGCCAGCCCGCAGCCGCGCGCCCGCGCTATCCCTCACAGACAGGTGGGACCCACCTGTCATCCCTAACCCCGCGACCCCGGACTCTCCCGCACGCGCGCGATCTTAACCGATCGGAATACCGCGTCCCTCAGCCCGAATTCCAGTCCCAGAAGAATCAAACTCGATCACAACTGACCCACCGCCCTTCCCCGGCTATAAAAACCCCAGCCCCGATCGGTTTTTCCCACGCGATCGCCGATTTTTACTCCGGTGAGCACCGAGACTTCGCCGGTGAATTCTGGCCGATCTAAGCTCGGAAACTCTGATCTAACTCGCTAGTCTTGATCCACCGCCTCCGGGTAGCTTTGCAGGTGCAGAAAACTCGGAGAATTACGGTGTAAACACAGCGCCGACGAGCTTCGCCGTGGTTTTGCCTCGGACCTCGCCGCCGATCACTTTCCAGGACCCCCGAGCTCGAGAAAACCCCCGAGGTGAGATCCCTGACCTCCACTCTACCGATCTATGCCAAAAGATCACAGTTCTAGGCAGAATTCTCACGGATCCGAAACTTTCCGGCGAGATCGCCGCTTCCCGCCGCCGTGCGCCGCCGGCAGCGCCGCCCGCGCTTGATCAGAGCGACGTGGCCGTTTGTGCGCCGTTTATTTTAAATCGTACGGTAGACTTTAAATCCCCGTGTACCGGTTCGATGTTATAATCTCAGCCGTCGGTTTAAAATTGGACGGTCCACGTCAGCCCCGCATTATAAAGACTGGAATTCTTACGTGCTACCCCCTGGGGTTCTCGGGAAATAAGAGCTAGCCCCGGAAACTTCTGATCTAGCCCCTGGAACTCCAGAAAATCATGTAAATTCATTTAAAAATCAGTTTTAGCCCCTGGATTTAATAAAAATTAGGAAAAACACCTCTGATAAGTGTAGCTAGACCCCTGGAAATTATGAAAATAATATTATAGACCCTGTAATGGGGTGAGTTCATTATTTTAGCCCTGTTTAGTATTTAATTTAGAAAATTGAATATGTAACTAGTGTTTAAAAATTAAAAAGTGGGACAAACATAATTGCCAAAATTAATTAAAAGCTTTCTCAGTACTTAGAAAACTTTGGAGTGAGATAAAAATATACTTTGGGCTGAAATGAATCTGTTTCATTTATTAATCACATTATTTAGTATAGGGACACATTTTTAAGTAAAGAATAGCTATAGAAAAATAGGGAAAATAATTATGAAATAGTTTACATCAGAGGCCAAGGTCAAAATATGTTATTCAATTATTTAGGACCAGAACTTATATTGTTTAGATGATGTGTATTACTAATTTCATAATAAAATACACAATTATGCATAGGAATATAAATCTGAAAATATAGCAACTAGTAAAGGATAAATGGAGTTTTTAAAATTCAAAGAGTTCAGTTTAGGGTTGATAGAAATTATGAAGGCACATATGGAGAAGAAAAATACTTTTCTTACATACTTGGTAGTTTAATATAAGGAATTTATTTAAAACTGAAACACACACACATATATATATATAGTATGAAAGTATAAATATGAACACCAAAGTAGGAATAATACACATATAAATAAAAGTGTGTGCAAGCCACAGATCAACACACAAAGTAACCACAACACATATAATGGTGAATGAATTTCATAAATATGAATGTGTGGTTTGTATGAAGTAAGAAGTGTGAACTATGTCTTATGACTGTTGTTTTTCTTTTGCTATGTGTGATGGTATGAAGTAGAACCTGTTCAAGAGCAAGTTATTCCTTTCCAAGATCAGGACTACCCATTTCAAGAGCAGCAAGAAGGAGGCAAGTGTCCTTGACCACTTTGATCCTATGCTAGGATGTGTAGATAGAATTATTTGCATTGTCAAATGAAATATGAAACCCATGCTAGGAAAGTTTCCCTAGAATTGCATTACCTTGTTTCCTTGTAGCTTGGGTTGGGATTTGTTTTACCATGTCATTTATTTCCATGCATATGCTTAGCCATGCTTAGAATGGGATATTTGGGATATGAGATCATCAGTTTATATTACCATACTCTTGAATGAGACATTGTGAGTTATGTAGAGGTAGGGATCAAGGCAAGTTGGATGTTTTGGTTGTGTGCTGGGTGCACGAGACTTGGGTTTGTGTTTAGTACTTGCCTGGATCCTAAGGACCGGTTCATGGAGCATGTAACCCGGCTTTACAGTGCCAACCACATGCTGAGATGGGGCAGCGTGGCCAATTAATTAGGTGTATCCCCGGCGTAGTATGGGTGTGTTGGATGGTGCGGGGAGTAGGTGTCAGCTGGACTACCATATGAACCGCAAGGCTCAAGAGGGGGCCACTGCAGCGGGGTTGGAGCCTCTTGTATGCTGTTAGGGGTGAAACCTCAGTGGGCCCACGCTCGTCGGAAATCCCTTTGTAAAGGCTTTGTAGTGATCTCCTAACGCGGCCCGCTCAACCGAGACAGGCCACTCGCCCGGGAATCGCATTGGGTGGTGCCGTGTTATGCGGCACCCAACAACACACATATGAGGAACAATGTATTACATAAAACAATAGCGGAAGCCTACAAGTTTTTCTTTGTAAATACTTTACATCAAGTAACTACAGCGGAAGTCTTTATCAACTCACGTCGAATAACTAAGAGCACCCGAGATGAAGTCCAGCCCGCGGACTCCTCTCGCTAGCAACACGAAGACAAGCAGCAGCGGCTCGGTTCTCCATGTGTTACCTGACTCGGGAGTTCCCGAGTCTCACCGGACAACCTTCTTTTCAGCATCGTTGTTAACCTGCAAAACCACTTATATAGCAAGCGTGAGCACATAGGCTCAGCAAGTCTGACCCGTCTCTCCTAGACAAGAAACTCTACATGCAAGACGGTTGCAATTGGGTTGGCTAGATTTGCATAAAGGACTCGCCTAAAGTTGATCCTTAACTTTCAGATTTTAAGCCTCATTGTGCAGACCTTGAGCCGAAAAGCATCGCAACTCCACAATCAAACAAGAAACGCTTTGTTGCGATGCTCCTTGCACAAAGTGAAAGTAAACTTTAATGAGCCTATCTCTAATTCAATCATGGTTGCAATACAAGTTATAGCACATCCTCATTAGGTTCAAAAGAATAATTCCAGTTGTTACTACGTCAAGACGCAGTGGGCAAGTATGCTCATATGACCGCGAGCGACGGTGATTCGAATCAGTACACGCCCGGACTACACGACACGTACACCCGTACTCCGAGTTGCCGGCAGCAACCTCGACTGACGTTGTACGCGGCCACCTTTCCCAAGATCTTCCACATTGGACGCAGTCCAACTGCCCCGAGTACGCAAGTTCCCTCAAGGTGCATACCCGCTGTGGTATGTTCTTGAGCGAGTTACCTCCTGCTACCCTGACGCCGAAAGCCTAAGGCAGTTGGAAAAGTTCCACTATGGATCTCCCAAGGTACATCGGTTTCCTGGGTCCCATATAGCCAGTATGTGCCCGGTACACAACTCAAACTTGTCCAACAGGGCCAAGCACGGACGGGCCTTAACCGACACAGGCAGGGCTATGCACACACGGCCTGCAACCTGCTGCATCTAAACCTCCCTGCCCGGTCTCCATTTCTTAAGTGCGAACCTTCATCATTCTTTCTAATTCGGACCCGTTCCGAGTAAACCAGCCCTAAACTCGCGAGTAGATTCCCACTACTCGTCTTCTACCGGACCTTTCCTACTAACATTAGCGTAGCCAAATTCCCTCGAGGAGTTGCTATTCTACCTTTTCTCTCATAGGTGTTTCTGGTCATGCAAGTGGAGTTTTCAATATCATCTAGACGTAATGCAATCAACGATGCAAAGCTATGATCTCTACAAATGAAAATGTTTTATAAAATGGTTCAAGTGCAAACCGGGGCTTGCCTGTTTTGCAGGTGACTACTGTTACAATCAGTTAGTGACGACCACTTGGAGCTTGATCACTTGTTCTCCTCCCTCCTTGATCTTCACTTCAAGTCCTCCTCACCTTCTTCACGTATATACTACACGTTATGATCATGCATATGTATTTAATTGAAAAGCTTTTGCTTATAAGATCTAATGACCATTTTAAAACTGGAACTTTGTTTAAGAATTTAAAATGACACTGGTGCTAGTGGTTTGGGTTGGGCTTAAACACTAAGATCACTTATTAAGTGCTTTTCCCACTTAAGTGTTGATCACCTTAAGGGATCACACATGACAGTGGTGATCCAGAGCTCTAATGGAGCTGAGAATTTTCATGTGAGTTCCTGGTCACGAGAAAGTCCTCTGGATTAATCCAGAATTCACACTTGCTGAATTTTGCATAGAGCTGATGATCTCGCAATCTTTGTAGCACAATATGCAGGTGTCCAGCATGTTCTTCCTCTGACTTGGAGTACACCAAGATATCGTCGATGAAGACAACGACGAATTTATTCAACTCCGGCATGAACACTGAATTCATCAGGTACATAAAGTGTGCCGGGGCGTTGGTCAAACCAAAAGACATAACGAGATACTCATACAGCCCGTATCTCGTTGAGAATGCCGTCTTCGGAATATCTTCTGCCCGGATTTTAATCTGGTGATATCCGGACCGAAGATCCATCTTCGAAAATACCTTCGCACCCACTAATTGATCGAAGAGCATATCAATGCGAGGTGGTGGATACTTGTTCTTGATGGTAACGGCGTTCAAAGGACGATAATCAACACAAAGCCGTAGTGTTTCGTCCTTCTTCTTGACAAACAATGCTGAGCAACCCCAAGGTGACGAACTTGGTCGTATAAAGCCCTTGCTCATTAGGTCATTCAGCTGTGTCTTCAATTCTGCCAGTTCATTGGGAGCCATCTTGTACGGCCTTCGTGATATCGGGGTTGTTCCCGGTATGAGTTCAATCTTGAACTCAACGTCTCGTTCGGGCGGCATGCCCGGTAAATCATCGGGAAACACATCCGTATACTCACGTACCACCGGAATGTCCTCTATCTTGACAGCTTCCGTGTGGTTCACTGTTGCAATCTGCTGCCGTCTGGCGCCCAGAATTAATATATGAAGACCGTGCTGTGGGGAGTTGAGCTCAACGGTCCTGGAGCTGATGTTAAGAACCGCTCCGTGGTAATTCAACCACGACATCCCCAAAATGATGTCGATCTTCAGACCTTCAAGAATAATGAGGGTCGTAGGGTATATTTTACCCCCCAAACAAAGAGGTGCTCGGGAGACAACCTCGCTTGCGGTACTGCTGCCCCCGGGCGAAGATATGAGGTATTGCCTCTTTGTATAAACGGTTTGGAGCTGATGTTGAGCCACAAAAGATTGGCTAATGAAGTTGTGTGTGGCACCGGAATCAAAGAGAACTAAAACCGGTAGCTGATTCAGAGAAAACATCCCTGCTAAAGCGGCTTCTCCTTCCGGAACATCATCAATCACAGTATAGTGAATGTTGCCCCTTATCTGCCCTCCTATCTGCAGATTTAGGTACGGGTCGTATTGTTGTAAACACGATGACCCGTAGCCTCGAATTCCCTCCAGACATTGCCTAGCATAATGGCCCTTACACCCACAAGTAAGACACGGATGCCTTTCCGGTTCTTGGTTGACTTGCGGTGGACTGCTAGGTACATATGGCTGCAGCGATGGAGCACAAACCACCGTCTGATGCTGCGGCAGTGGAGGTGGTGCAAGTTGTAGATCTTGACCAGCAATCAATCTCTGAGGAGTTGATCGTACAGGTGGCCTCCATCTTTCACCGGTTGGCGTTTGATACACCAAGCGGTACTTCTGAGGTACATAACTTGTGCTAGCCTGCTCGATCTCACTCATCTTTCTCTTCTCTGCTTGCCACTCAAGTGTCGGCTTCTCTTGAATGAAAGCCGCATTGACCATGTCGGTGTAACTGCCGTTATTATGTACGGCCAGCTTCTCCCGTAATATGGAACTCAGACCATGGAAAAATAGGTCACACCGTGCCTCTTCTTTCGCCACATATTCGGGAGCATATTGGGCCAAAAGATTAAATCTCCTGACATACTCGAGGACACTCATGTCCCCTTGCTTCAAGCCCAAAAATTCCTCCCGCTTTGCCTTGACAATACCTAATGGTATGTAACGTGTACGAAAGGCTTCATAAAACTCCCTCCATGTCACTTGATGGCCCTCTGGAATGGTGGCAACATAATCCACCCACCAGTTTCCGGCGGCTCCATGGAGTTGTTGAGCGGCAAACTTTGTCTTCTGGTATTCATCACACTTGAATACTCCAAATTTTGACTCCATGACACGAAGCCATTGATCTGCTTCTACAGGTTCGGTGGCTTCGGTAAAGATAGGCGGTTGAGTTGCCAAGAAATCCAGATAAGCGTCCCGAGACGGAGCGACTTGTTGCGTGTTCTGGAGTACGCCTTGCTGTACCAAGGCTTGGAGTAAGTGTGTGTGTTCTTGCGTTGCTTCTTGGAGTAGCCTAGTGTTCTCTTGGTTAGACTCGACGACTCGAGTCATAAGATCCATCCATTCCGTGGATGGTGGTTCCGACGGTGGAATGGAAGCATCACCGCCTCGACGAGAACTTCCGGCCCTACTCCTAGAGCGGTTACGAACCATACTGCAAAATGTAGTTGAGATGAGTTAAACAAGAACTCAGCAGTATGTGAAACTAATGAAAACATGAATATGTCAAAACTTTATAAAAGCAGTAACAAAATTCATGTTTACACAACTCCTTAGTAGGCATAGCTATTCAGCCTATCTGTACAGGACATACCTTTATGCACTATCTCCAGATTTTGATCCAATTAAGTGCATTTTCATAACTCAAGTTGAATACCAAAGTTAAAGTTAACTTCAGTATCTTTCCAACGAGTACTCATGTGCCCCCAGATCATCTCCGGATTAAAAGTTATGATTTTTTCCAAATTTGACAGAATTCCTGGATAAAATTTGCCAGCACCTCCTTTGTACATGGCTGATTTTATCACAGTTGTATATGTAAATACAATAAGAACCTGAACAAACTTTGAACTACAACAATGTTGCACATTCATAATCTTTCCTTTGGTGTATCATAGGCTCCTTAAGGGTTTATCTACAAAAAGTTATGGCTTAAAAACAGAAAGGTCCAGAGAGGTTTTGTTGCTGTCCTGGTTCTGGACAGTTTACCTTACTCGGAACTTTATACCCATTTAGCATGTGATTTAGCTCTGGAGGTCTACAAAGAAGTTGTAGATCACTTGGAAATCTTTCCAGAACTATATCATACACCTTAATTGGGTCAAGCTACTCAGAGTTATGCCCTGTTGAAGTCCAGCACAAATTTCTGCTGAAAACAGAGCACTCTGTTTTTGAAATCTTTGAGGTCTAATCTTCCTCTCATTTGAATCTTAGCTCAAAATAAGAGTTCAGTAACTAATATTTGTTTCAAACTTCCGTTTTTAGTTGAAAGTTAGTTCATGAGTCATTTCTTCAAAGGAAAGGGGTTATTATGTTTAGTACGGCGTCGATGCACCGTAAGAAGCATGTCGGTACTACGTAGCCTCACCAAAAGAAAATCCTAACCGGATTATACCGATATAACGTATCTTAGGTGGCACTAAAACGATCACTTGCAAACGTGTTCTATTCGTGCTACGGTTTCGTGGTTAATCCTGCATAAGTCACACTCAATCATCAGGCCCGGCTGCACACCGAACCCGGCATCCATACATTTCTTACACCCGTCCGTCATCACTCGCACAGGTGTTCTCAAGCCAAACACGCCTTGAGCTACGTGTTCACGTTACTAACCACGTGACGGGGTTTCCCAAATTGCACCACGCACGCCTGGGACAGACGTTGCTCGAGCACCCCAAACGACATGAGGAGTCGTAGAGGATACTAAAGCGGATCGGGTTACCTGCCACCCGTGGGGCTCCACCCTTCAGCTTGTGCGCACTGGTGGACAGCGCTTACGTGCACCCCCCAAGACATAAATGGTCCCGAGATGCACGATTTTCCGACATAACAAATAAGTTAGGTTGCCACCTTCATAATAAGCTAATAGTAATCCTTATGTGGGCCTAGTACCGTATCCTCACCGTAACCTAAATTTTTGTCGTAATACCATCCTTATTCCGTGTGCTATTCCCAACGCGGCTCTGATACCACGCTGACGCGGCCCGCTCAACCGAGACAGGCCACTCGCCCGGGAATCGCATTGGGTGGTGCCGTGTTATGCGGCACCCAACAACACACATATGAGGAACAATGTATTACATAAAACAATAGCGGAAGCCTACAAGTTTTTCTTTGTAAATACTTTACATCAAGTAACTACAGCGGAAGTCTTTATCAACTCACGTCGAATAACTAAGAGCACCCGAGATGAAGTCCAGCCCGCGGACTCCTCTCGCTAGCAACACGAAGACAAGCAGCAGCGGCTCGGTTCTCCATGTGTTACCTGACTCGGGAGTTCCCGAGTCTCACCGGACAACCTTCTTTTCAGCATCGTTGTTAACCTGCAAAACCACTTATATAGCAAGCATGAGCACATAGGCTCAGCAAGTCTGACCCGTCTCTCCTAGACAAGAAACTCTACATGCAAGACGGTTGCAATTGGGTTGGCTAGATTTGCATAAAGGACTCGCCTAAAGTTGATCCTTAACTTTCAGATTTTAAGCCTCATTGTGCAGACCTTGAGCCGAAAAGCATCGCAACTCCACAATCAAACAAGAAACGCTTTGTTGCGATGCTCCTTGCACAAAGTGAAAGTAAACTTTAATGAGCCTATCTCTAATTCAATCATGGTTGCAATACAAGTTATAGCACATCCTCATTAGGTTCAAAAGAATAATTCCAGTTGTTACTACGTCAAGACGCAGTGGGCAAGTATGCTCATATGACCGCGAGCGACGGTGATTCGAATCAGTACACGCCCGGACTACACGACACGTACACCCGTACTCCGAGTTGCCGGCAGCAACCTCGACTGACGTTGTACGCGGCCACCTTTCCCAAGATCTTCCACATTGGACGCAGTCCAACTGCCCCGAGTACGCAAGTTCCCTCAAGGTGCATACCCGCTGTGGTATGTTCTTGAGCGAGTTACCTCCTGCTACCCTGACGCCGAAAGCCTAAGGCAGTTGGAAAAGTTCCACTATGGATCTCCCAAGGTACATCGGTTTCCTGGGTCCCATATAGCCAGTATGTGCCCGGTACACAACTCAAACTTGTCCAACAGGGCCAAGCACGGACGGGCCTTAACCGACACAGGCAGGGCTATGCACGCACGGCCTGCAACCTGCTGCATCTAAACCTCCCTGCCCGGTCTCCATTTCTTAAGTGCGAACCTTCATCATTCTTTCTAATTCGGACCCGTTCCGAGTAAACCAGCCCTAAACTCGCGAGTAGATTCCCACTACTCGTCTTCTACCGGACCTTTCCTACTAACATTAGCGTAGCCAAATTCCCTCGAGGAGTTGCTATTCTACCTTTTCTCTCATAGGTGTTTCTGGTCATGCAAGTGGAGTTTTCAATATCATCTAGACGTAATGCAATCAACGATGCAAAGCTATGATCTCTACAAATGAAAATGTTTTATAAAATGGTTCAAGTGCAAACCGGGGCTTGCCTGTTTTGCAGGTGACTACTGTTACAATCAGTTAGTGACGACCACTTGGAGCTTGATCACTTGTTCTCCTCCCTCCTTGATCTTCAATTCAAGTCCTCCTCACCTTCTTCACGTATATACTACACGTTATGATCATGCATATGTATTTAATTGAAAAGCTTTTGCTTATAAGATCTAATGACCATTTTAAAACTGGAACTTTGTTTAAGAATTTAAAATGACACTGGTGCTAGTGGTTTGGGTTGGGCTTAAACACTAAGATCACTTATTAAGTGCTTTTCCCACTTAAGTGTTGATCACCTTAAGGGATCACACATGACAGTGGTGATCCAGAGCTCTAATGGAGCTGAGAATTTTCATGTGAGTTCCTGGTCACGAGAAAGTCCTCTGGACCAAAATTTAGCCCCTTCCATGGAATGGTTTATTCAGAATAATTCTCTAAGTGTTTAGTCAAAGATGAATTAATTCTGAGGTAACATCCATGTTCATGTCAAACTCAGTGAACCACAATTTCAATTATAGTTTATAGAGTCTACATGAATTGTTCTAGGATTTTTGGAGCTAAGAATTTCCCAGAACTGAATTTACAAGTTTTGGAAATTCTCTGAAAATGTTTCTGTATTCATTTGAATACAGGAATTTACAATCTGAATTACCCTGATTAATTCAACTCCAAATGAGCTGAAACTTTTACAGGAGTCTAATAACACCATATAGAATATTCTGGCAAAATTTGAGTATTTTTGGATAAACCAAACTCCCTCTAAAATTCTTTTGCTGAAAAGCTTTAAAGAATTTTCCAGAATTAAATAAAGACTTTCATACAAATTGGGTTGCACATTTGGATAGAGTTTGTCAATCTGAATCTAACCCAATTTGAATCACTAAATTTGGAGGTTCCTAGCAAAAGTTATGCTCTTCTAAAGTTTGGGGAAAAATCTGGGATTTGAATAAATCCGGGGAAAAGTTTAAACCTGACTGTGGGCCATGGGGCACGTGTCAGTCACCTGGATTGCGCCACACGGGGTCACAGGGTTATTTCCCGCGCTGTTACAATTGATCCGGCGCCACAGAGTATCCGGCCCACTGTTGCCGTGCGACTGATGCGTGGGGCCGGCGAGGTCTTCTTCCACCTCCCGCTCCCGCGCGATCCCGCCGCCGGGCTCGCCGGAGTAGCTCCGGGATCGGTCGTCCGGTCATCGCAGCTGCTGAAACTCGCCGCTAGGCCCTATTTCAACCCGAGGAACATGATAGTGGGACTTCCCCAGACCGGCGAGGTTCCTAAACCACCCCGCACCGGTGCCGCGGCTCTGAGGGAGTCCGGCAACGTTGCCCCGATGCTCTAGCCCGCCAGAAGTCCCCTGGAAAGGTTCTACAGCACTAGTGGAGGTTTGCCCTGCTCGGCATGGCCGCATATGGGCTCGGAAACGGCTCCAACCTAGGTTTCATCGGGCACCCGATGCCCCTTATTGTGGTAGCCGATGGGAAAAGCTTGAAACAAGCCGTCTACCATCGGTTTCATGCGACGTTTTGTGAAGAAGAAAAGTTGCTACACCAGTCTAGATTCTATGTGCGAAATTTGCAGAGCTCTAAATGAATATAACTCGAGAATTTCGTCGATTCATACCCGCGGGTCAGTTTTCACCGGCTGGAGAGAATCTTCGAAATTCGTCGTCGAGAGGCCGAGGCAGGCTCTGTGCTTCGGGTAGAAGCTGTATGGAGCTCCTGCGCGTCCACAAGTGGTCTCGCTTGGTCGTGAAACTTTCTGGAGGAGGCTGTCCACGGGAGCACGTCGCCGCTGGGGTGTTCGGCCGCCGCGGAAACTCAAGGTTCTCGGCGTAGAGGGCACGAACACACTGGTGATGGCTCGAGGAGGTCGTGGGGGTTTCTGTTGTGTGGTTTTTGCCGATCAGCTGGGGGTTGCACGCGAGCTGGGCGGTGGGCGACCGGAGTGCTCGAGCGTCGGCCGCTCTGTCCTGTCTCTCGCGCGAGGAGAAGAAAAAGAACACCCGGTCCTCGGTGATAAGGCCAACAGGAGGTCGGGAGAGGATATAGACGTCCAGTGCCGACCTCCAGCGCGATAAAACCCAGCAGGAGCTGGCCGCCGGCTGGCCCTCGGTGTCAAGCGGAGGGGAGGTGGCGTCGGCCGTTGCTTCACGTGGGAGTAAATCAAATGAAGACTGTGGACTTCAGATCTTTTACAATTTCAGTGCTCCCAATGACATGTGGGTCCCACATGTCAGTCCTCCTTATCCCCTCTAAAATATCTCCCCAATTTGAATATTGATGGAATTCAATTGTGGAGGTTTAAATCTGATATGGATTTGGATAATTAGGCAAGTTTCATCCAAATTCAAACATGCATTTGAATTCTTTGTCTTTTAAAGTCCATTTTGCAAAATGGGTTGCAAACTATTTCCATAAATCATGAAACTTTGCACACCCCCTAATTTGGACTCAAGGAATTCAAATATGAAATCTGATTTTTATTTTTGCTGTTGCAAATGAGATTTTTAGCACAACAGTTTTGAATTCCATTGTGTTTTTCTCATTTGAATTTTTGTTTGAACAAATTGTTCCAAATCTGATTTTTGCTTTCTCACACATATGGGAACTTCCCATCCTTGGTTTTGACCCCTCTAGGGTTCCAAGTTCTCAAATGAACATTTGACTTGTGTGAAGAAAGCCCTCATGTGTGTTATCACATGTGGGGAAAAGTTTTAACAAGTCCCAAATTTCATACACATGAAACAAAACTTTGCAACCAAGTGTTTCTTTGTATTCATAATTTTGGGACCTTTACATTCCTCCCCCCTTAAAAGGAATCTCGTCCCGAGATTCAAAAGAGGAACAAGGTGGAAGGTAATTACAAGGTTTATGACAAAAGATCCGGATAATTCTTGTGGATGTAATCTTCGGTTTCCCACGTCGCCTCTTCCGGGGTATGATTACTCCACAGGACTTTGTAAAATTTTAAAGTCCGGTTCCTGGTGGTCCGGGTCTTTTCGTCGATAATCTGTACAGGTTGCTCGACATAGGTGAGATCCGGTTTCAACTCGTCGATGTCTTCGGTGCGGATGGCAGCTGTAAACCTGAGACATTTCCGCAGCTGGGATACGTGAAATATGTCGTGAATACCGGCAAGGCTTGCTGGTAGTTCCAACCGGTAGGCTACAGTCCCGCACTTCTCCGTGATAGTAAATGGACCGATAAATCGGGGAGCAAGTTTCCCCTTGACACCGAACCGATGAATCCCCTTCATCGGAGACACACGAAGATATACGTGCTCTCCGACTTTGAAATGCAGAGGTCGACGTCTCTGGTCTGCGTAGCTCTTTTGACGAGATTGGGCAGCTTTGAGGTTCTCTTGTATTATCCGAACTCTCTCTTCGGCTTCATTGACAAGATCAACCCCGAATGTTACTCGTTCACCGGACTCGCACCAGTTCAATGGTGTACGGCACTTCCGGCCGTATAGAGCTTCATATGGTGCCATTTTGATACTCGTCTGATATCCGTTGTTGTACGAGAACTCCGCCAGTGGTAAGTGATCATCCCAGCTCTTACCATGGTGGATGGCACATGCTCTTAGCATCTCCTCTAGTATTTGATTCACCCTCTCAGTTTGCCCATCGGTTTGAGGGTGATATGCAGAGCTTCTAATCAACTTTGTCCCCAAGGATGCATGTAGCTGCTACCAGAAACGGGCTACGAATAGCGATCCTCTATCTGACACAATGGTGCGGGGAACTCCATGTAAGCACAAGATTCGTGCTATGTACAGCTCCGCATACTGCTTTGCGTTGTACCTAGTATGCACAGGGATGAAATGTGCTGATTTGGTTAATCGGTCCACGATTACCCAAATTGAATCATGGTTGTGGGAGGTCATCGGCAACCCGACGATGAAGTCCATACTCAAGTCTTCCCACTTCCATGCCGGTACTTGCAATGGCTGCAACAGGCCTGACTTCTTCATATGGTCGGCCTTGACCCTTCGACACGTATCACACTCTGAAACGTACTTTGCAACTTCACGTTTCATACGTGTCCACCAAAACTTCTTCCGGAGATCTTGGTACATTTTATTACTGCCCGGATGAATGGAAAACTTGGACAAATGAGCTTCATCCAAAATTTTCCTTCGTAGTCCCATATCCCGGGGTACTACAATCCGGTCGTTAAACCACAAAGTACCCTCATCATCCTTCCGGAAGCACTTTATTTCTCCGTTGTCTATCCTCCGCCGTATGTGAGACATACCCTTGTCTTTTCGTTGAGCCTCAATGATCTCCTCTCGGATGGTAGGAATGAGAGCCAGATTATAGAGAGCTCCATACGGGATGACACGGAGGCTTGGTTCTTCATCATCCATTTCAGCAATAGTTAGGTGATGGATATGCGCCTTACGACTGAGCGCATCGGCGACCACATTCGCCTTTCCTGGATGATAATGAATCTCTAGTTCATAGTCCTTAATGAGCTCTAGCCATCTTCGTTGCCTCATGTTCAATTCTTTTTGAGTGAAGATGTACTTCAAGCTCTTGTGGTCGGTGTAGAGGTGTACAAGATTTCCGAGCAAGTAATGCCTCCACATCTTCAAAGCAAGGACCACGGCAGCTAACTCAAGATCATGAGTTGGATAATGCTGCTCGTGAGTTCTAAGTTGACGAGATCCATAAGCGACCACTCGTCTTTCTTGCATCAGCACGCAGCCAAGACCGATGCCAGATGCATCGCAATAAACGTCGAATGGTTTCTTTGTATCTGGCTGAGCAAGAACTTGGGCTGTTGTGAGATGCTTCACTAAGGTCTTGAAAGCTTGTTCACACGCAGCACCCCACACAAATCTGGTATTCTTCTTTAATAATTCCGTCATCGGTTTAGCAATCTTGGAGAAACTCGGAATAAACCTCCGGTAGTAACCCGCTAAACCGAGGAAGCTTCGGATTTCATGTACTGACTTTGGTGACTCCCATTTCTGTACTTGGATAATCTTACCTGGATCTACAGCGATGCCCTCCACTGAAATGATGTGTCCGAGAAAAGGTACTTGATTAATCCAGAATTCACACTTGCTGAATTTTGCATAGAGCTGATGATCTCGCAATCTTTGTAGCACAATATGCAGGTGTCCAGCATGTTCTTCCTCTGACTTGGAGTACACCAAGATATCGTCGATGAAGACAACGACGAATTTATCCAACTCCGGCATGAACACTGAATTCATCAGGTACATAAAGTGTGCCGGGGCGTTGGTCAAACCAAAAGACATAACGAGATACTCATACAGCCCGTATCTCGTTGAGAATGCCGTCTTCGGAATATCTTCTGCCCGGATTTTAATCTGGTGATATCCGGACCGAAGATCCATCTTCGAAAATACCATCGCACCCACTAATTGATCGAAGAGCATATCAATGCGAGGTGGTGGATACTTGTTCTTGATGGTAACGGCGTTCAAAGGACGATAATCAACACAAAGCCGTAGTGTTTCGTCCTTCTTCTTGACAAACAATGCTGAGCAACCCCAAGGTGACGAACTTGGTCGTATAAAGCCCTTGCTCATTAGGTCATTCAGCTGTGTCTTCAATTCTGCCAGTTCATTGGGAGCCATCTTGTACGGCCTTCGTGATATCGGGGTTGTTCCCGGTATGAGTTCAATCTTGAACTCAACGTCTCGTTCGGGCAGCATGCCCGGTAAATCATCGGGAAACACATCCGGATACTCACGTACCACCGGAATGTCCTCTATCTTGACAGCTTCCGTGTGGTTCACTGTTGCAATCTGCTGCCGTCTGGCGCCCAGAATTAATATATGAAGACCGTGCTGTGGGGAGTTGAGCTCAACGGTCCTGGAGCTGATGTTAAGAACCGCTCCGTGGTAATTCAACCACGACATCCCCAAAATGATGTCGATCTTCAGACCTTCAAGAATAATGAGGGTCGTAGGGTATATTTTACCCCCCAAACAAAGAGGTGCTCGGGAGACAACCTCGCTTGCGGTACTGCTGCCCCCGGGCGAAGATATGAGGTATTGCCTCTTTGTATAAACGGTTTGGAGCTGATGTTGAGCCACAAAAGATTGGCTAATGAAGTTGTGTGTGGCACCGGAATCAAAGAGAACTAAAACCGGTAGCTGATTCAGAGAAAACATCCCTGCTAAAGCGGCTTCTCCTTCCGGAACATCATCAATCACAGTATAGTGAATGTTGCCCCTTATCTGCCCTCCTATCTGCAGATTTAGGTACGGGTCGTATTGTTGTAAACACGATGACCCGTAGCCTCGAATTCCCTCCAGACATTGCCTAGCATAATGGCCCTTACACCCACAAGTAAGACACGGATGCCTTTCCGGTTCTTGGTTGACTTGCGGTGGACTGCTAGGTACATATGGCTGCAGCGATGGAGCACAAACCACCGTCTGATGCTGCGGCAGTGGAGGTGGTGCAAGTTGTAGATCTTGACCAGCAATCAATCTCTGAGGAGTTGATCGTACAGGTGGCCTCCATCTTTCACCGGTTGGCGTTTGATACACCAAGCGGTACTTCTGAGGTACATAACTTGTGCTAGCCTGCTCGATCTCACTCATCTTTCTCTTCTCTGCTTGCCACTCAAGTGTCGGCTTCTCTTGAATGAAAGCCGCATTGACCATGTCGGTGTAACTGCCGTTATTATGTACGGCCAGCTTCTCCCGTAATATGGAACTCAGACCATGGAAAAATAGGTCACACCGTGCCTCTTCTTTCGCCACATATTCGGGAGCATATTGGGCCAAAAGATTAAATCTCCTGACATACTCGAGGACACTCATGTCCCCTTGCTTCAAGCCCAAAAATTCCTCCCGCTTTGCCTTGACAATACCTAATGGTATGTAACGTGTACGAAAGGCTTCATAAAACTCCCTCCATGTCACTTGATGGCCCTCTGGAATGGTGGCAACATAATCCACCCACCAGTTTCCGGCGGCTCCATGGAGTTGTTGAGCGGCAAACTTTGTCTTCTGGTATTCATCACACTTGAATACTCCAAATTTTGACTCCATGACACGAAGCCATTGATCTGCTTCTACAGGTTCGGTGGCTTCGGTAAAGATAGGCGGTTGAGTTGCCAAGAAATCCAGATAAGCGTCCCGAGACGGAGCGACTTGTTGCGTGTTCTGGAGTACGCCTTGCTGTACCAAGGCTTGGAGTAAGTGTGTGTGTTCTTGCGTTGCTTCTTGGAGTAGCCTAGTGTTCTCTTGGTTAGACTCGACGACTCGAGTCATAAGATCCATCCATTCCGTGGATGGTGGTTCCGACGGTGGAATGGAAGCATCACCGCCTCGACGAGAACTTCCGGCCCTACTCCTAGAGCGGTTACGAACCATACTGCAAAATGTAGTTGAGATGAGTTAAACAAGAACTCAGCAGTATGTGAAACTAATGAAAACATGAATATGTCAAAACTTTATAAAAGCAGTAACAAAATTCATGTTTACACAACTCCTTAGTAGGCATAGCTATTCAGCCTATCTGTACAGGACAGACCTTTATGCACTATCTCCAGATTTTGATCCAATTAAGTGCATTTTCATAACTCAAGTTGAATACCAAAGTTAAAGTTAACTTCAGTATCTTTCCAACGAGTACTCATGTGCCCCCAGATCATCTCCGGATTAAAAGTTATGATTTTTTCCAAATTTGACAGAATTCCTGGATAAAATTTGCCAGCACCTCCTTTGTACATGGCTGATTTTATCACAGTTGTATATGTAAATACAATAAGAACCTGAACAAACTTTGAACTACAACAATGTTGCACATTCATAATCTTTCCTTTGGTGTATCATAGGCTCCTTAAGGGTTTATCTACAAAAAGTTATGGCTTAAAAACAGAAAGGTCCAGAGAGGTTTTGTTGCTGTCCTGGTTCTGGACAGTTTACCTTACTCGGAACTTTATACCCATTTAGCATGTGATTTAGCTCTGGAGGTCTACAAAGAAGTTGTAGATCACTTGGAAATCTTTCCAGAACTATATCATACACCTTAATTGGGTCAAGCTACTCAGAGTTATGCCCTGTTGAAGTCCAGCACAAATTTCTGCTGAAAACAGAGCACTCTGTTTTTGAAATCTTTGAGGTCTAATCTTCCTCTCATTTGAATCTTAGCTCAAAATAAGAGTTCAGTAACTAATATTTGTTTCAAACTTCCGTTTTTAGTTGAAAGTTAGTTCATGAGTCATTTCTTCAAAGGAAAGGGGTTATTATGTTTAGTACGGCGTCGATGCACCGTAAGAAGCATGTCGGTACTACGTAGCCTCACCAAAAGAAAATCCTAACCGGATTATACCGATATAACGTATCTTAGGTGGCACTAAAACGATCACTCGCAAACGTGTTCTATTCGTGCTACGGTTTCGTGGTTAATCCTGCATAAGTCACACTCAATCATCAGGCCCGGCTGCACACCGAACCCGGCATCCATACATTTCTTACACCCGTCCGTCATCACTCGCACAGGTGTTCTCAAGCCAAACACGCCTTGAGCTACGTGTTCACGTTACTAACCACGTGACGGGGTTTCCCAAATTGCACCACGCACGCCTGGGACAGACGTTGCTCGAGCACCCCAAACGACATGAGGAGTCGTAGAGGATACTAAAGCGGATCGGGTTACCTGCCACCCGTGGGGCTCCACCCTTCAGCTTGTGCGCACTGGTGGACAGCGCTTACGTGCACCCCCCAAGACATAAATGGTCCCGAGATGCACGATTTTCCGACATAACAAATAAGTTAGGTTGCCACCTTCATAATAAGCTAATAGTAATCCTTATGTGGGCCTAGTACCGTATCCTCACCGTAACCTAAATTTTTGTCGTAATACCATCCTTATTCCGTGTGCTATTCCCAACGCGGCTCTGATACCACGCTGACGCGGCCCGCTCAACCGAGACAGGCCACTCGCCCGGGAATCGCATTGGGTGGTGCCGTGTTATGCGGCACCCAACAACACACATATGAGGAACAATGTATTACATAAAACAATAGCGGAAGCCTACAAGTTTTTCTTTGTAAATACTTTACATCAAGTAACTACAGCGGAAGTCTTTATCAACTCACGTCGAATAACTAAGAGCACCCGAGATGAAGTCCAGCCCGCGGACTCCTCTCGCTAGCAACACGAAGAAAAGCAGCAGCGGCTCGGTTCTCCATGTGTTACCTGACTCGGGAGTTCCCGAGTCTCACCGGACAACCTTCTTTTCAGCATCGTTGTTAACCTGCAAAACCACTTATATAGCAAGCGTGAGCACATAGGCTCAGCAAGTCTGACCCGTCTCTCCTAGACAAGAAACTCTACATGCAAGACGGTTGCAATTGGGTTGGCTAGATTTGCATAAAGGACTCGCCTAAAGTTGATCCTTAACTTTCAGATTTTAAGCCTCATTGTGCAGACCTTGAGCCGAAAAGCATCGCAACTCCACAATCAAACAAGAAACGCTTTGTTGCGATGCTCCTTGCACAAAGTGAAAGTAAACTTTAATGAGCCTATCTCTAATTCAATCATGGTTGCAATACAAGTTATAGCACATCCTCATTAGGTTCAAAAGAATAATTCCAGTTGTTACTACGTCAAGACGCAGTGGGCAAGTATGCTCATATGACCGCGAGCGACGGTGATTCGAATCAGTACACGCCCGGACTACACGACACGTACACCCGTACTCCGAGTTGCCGGCAGCAACCTCGACTGACGTTGTACGCGGCCACCTTTCCCAAGATCTTCCACATTGGACGCAGTCCAACTGCCCCGAGTACGCAAGTTCCCTCAAGGTGCATACCCGCTGTGGTATGTTCTTGAGCGAGTTACCTCCTGCTACCCTGACGCCGAAAGCCTAAGGCAGTTGGAAAAGTTCCACTATGGATCTCCCAAGGTACATCGGTTTCCTGGGTCCCATATAGCTAGTATGTGCCCGGTACACAACTCAAACTTGTCCAACAGGGCCAAGCACGGACGGGCCTTAACCGACACAGGCAGGGCTATGCACGCACGGCCTGCAACCTGCTGCATCTAAACCTCCCTGCCCGGTCTCCATTTCTTAAGTGCGAACCTTCATCATTCTTTCTAATTCGGACCCGTTCCGAGTAAACCAGCCCTAAACTCGCGAGTAGATTCCCACTACTCGTCTTCTACCGGACCTTTCCTACTAACATTAGCGTAGCCAAATTCCCTCGAGGAGTTGCTATTCTACCTTTTCTCTCATAGGTGTTTCTGGTCATGCAAGTGGAGTTTTCAATATCATCTAGACGTAATGCAATCAACGATGCAAAGCTATGATCTCTACAAATGAAAATGTTTTATAAAATGGTTCAAGTGCAAACCGGGGCTTGCCTGTTTTGCAGGTGACTACTGTTACAATCAGTTAGTGACGACCACTTGGAGCTTGATCACTTGTTCTCCTCCCTCCTTGATCTTCACTTCAAGTCCTCCTCACCTTCTTCACGTATATACTACACGTTATGATCATGCATATGTATTTAATTGAAAAGCTTTTGCTTATAAGATCTAATGACCATTTTAAAACTGGAACTTTGTTTAAGAATTTAAAATGACACTGGTGCTAGTGGTTTGGGTTGGGCTTAAACACTAAGATCACTTATTAAGTGCTTTTCCCACTTAAGTGTTGATCACCTTAAGGGATCACACATGACAGTGGTGATCCAGAGCTCTAATGGAGCTGAGAATTTTCATGTGAGTTCCTGGTCACGAGAAAGTCCTCTGGACCAAAATTTAGCCCCTTCCATGGAATGGTTTATTCAGAATAATTCTCTAAGTGTTTAGTCAAAGATGAATTAATTCTGAGGTAACATCCATGTTCATGTCAAACTCAGTGAACCACAATTTCAATTATAGTTTATAGAGTCTACATGAATTTTTCTAGGATTTTTGGAGCTAAGAATTTCCCAGAACTGAATTTACAAGTTTTGGAAATTCTCTGAAAATGTTTCTGTATTCATTTGAATACAGGAACTTACAATCTGAATTACCCTGATTAATTCAACTCCAAATGAGCTGAAACTTTTACAGGAGTCTAATAACACCATATAGAATATTCTGGCAAAATTTGAGTATTTTTGGATAAACCAAACTCCCTCTAAAATTCTTTTGCTGAAAAGCTTTAAAGAATTTTCCAGAATTAAATAAAGACTTTCATACAAATTGGGTTGCACATTTGGATAGAGTTTGTCAATCTTAATCTAACCCAATTTGAATCACTAAATTTGGAGGTTCCTAGCAAAAGTTATGCTCTTCTAAAGTTTGGGGAAAAATCTGGGATTTGAATAAATCCGGGGAAAAGTTTAAACCTGACTGTGGGCCATGGGGCACGTGTCAGTCACCTGGAGTGCGCCACACGGGGTCACAGGGTTATTTCCCGCGCTGTTACAATTGATCCGGCGCCACAGAGTATCCGGCCCACTGTTGCCGTGCGACTGATGCGTGGGGCCGGCGAGGTCTTCTTCCACCTCCCGCTCCCGCGCGATCCCGCCGCCGGGCTCGCCGGAGTAGCTCCGGGATCGGTCGTCTGGTCATCGCAGCTGCTGAAACTCGCCGCTAGGCCCTATTTCAACCCGAGGAACATGATAGTGGGACTTCCCCAGACCGGCGAGGTTCCTAAACCACCCCGCACCGGTGCCGCGGCTCTGAGGGAGTCCGGCAACGTTGTGTCACACCCGGTTTTTCCGAAGAACAACCAAGTGAATATCACATGTATGCCAGGATCATTTTCTCATACATGTGATGACAAATAGTGAAGCATCATTTATTACAAGCCAGGTGTCGAATATAAGTAAGTCTTACATCACAAATGTCTCAATGGACACTAATGCTTCATCACAAGTAAATAAACTAGCAGCGGAATATTATTCTTTAGGGCTCCATCACAGGTGTTGCCCGGGGTCTTCATGAACCTAGAAACCTTCCTCGGGTCCAAAATCTTGGTCATTATACACCATCTCATTATCTTGACCTGAGCAGCAATATAAACCAACAAATATGCAAGGTTGAGTACCAATGGTACTCAGCAAGTGTGGGAAAATTACATCATGCATGGCTAGAACAAGGAGAGGTTGAACTCATGGTTAAAGCACTACGCAATTACTACCTATCACCTTAGCTTATTAAGCACCTACATTACTACACAGGTGAAATGATCCAAATCTCCCATCCCATCATCATAAACCAATAACCATAGTCATCAATTCCAATGTTAAGCTCCCCGCTTAACTTCCAAAACCATCAATTCTCTAATCATGAATAAGTCCAGGCCGCTCTTAACCGTGAGCACGGCTGTCAAGACAGTTTTGACTCTGCAGAGTTTGTACCACTGTACCCACAAG
The DNA here is from genome assembly GCA_030760725.1 of Neostapfia colusana. Lineage (NCBI taxonomy): Eukaryota > Viridiplantae > Streptophyta > Magnoliopsida > Poales > Poaceae > Neostapfia > Neostapfia colusana. The sequence continues at coordinate 78,118,366 of JASWHV010000007.1, read as the reverse complement.
TAGTGATTTCATCCCCCGTTGCCGGGTGGACTAAAAGAACCTCCATTATGCCAGTGGCTACGATCCACATTCACACTTCCCAGGTGTGTGGCCAAGAGATCACTACGAAGCCTTTACAAAGGGATTCCCGACGAGCGTGGGCCCACTGAGGTTTCACCCCTAACAGCATACAAGAGGCTCCAACCCCGCTGCAGTGGCCCCCTCTTGAGCCTTGCGGTTCATATGGTAGTCCAGCTGACACCTATTCCCCGCACCATCCAACACACCCATACTACGCCGGGGATACACCTAATTAATTGGCCAAGCTGCCCCATCTCAGCATGTGGTTGGCACTGTAAAGCCGGGTTACATGCTCCATGAACCGGTCCTTAGGATCCAGGCAAGTAATAAACACAAACCCAAGTCTCGTGCACCCAGCACACAACCAAAACATCCAACTTGCCTTGATCCCTACCTCTACATAACTCATAATAGCTCATTCAAGAGTATGGTAATGTAAACTGATGAACTCATGTCCCAATTATTCCATTCTAAGCATGGCTAAGCATATGCATGTATATAAATGACATGACAAAATAAATCCCAACCCAAGCTTCAAGGAAATAAGGTAATGCAATTCTAGGGAAACTTTCCTAGCATGGGTTTCATATTTAACTTGACAATGCAAATAATTCTATCTACACATCCTAGCATAGGATCAAAGTGGTCAAGGACACTTGCCTCCTTCTTGCTGCTCTTGAAATGGGTAGTCTTGATCTTGGAATTGAATAACTTGTTCTTGAGCAGGTTCTACTTCATACCATCACACATAGCAAAAGAAAAACAACAATCATAAGACATAGTTCACACTTCTACTTCATACAAACCACACATTCATATTTATGAAAGTTCTTTACCATTATATGTGTTGTGGTTACTTTATGTGTGTTGATTTGGGGCTTACATACACTTTTATTTATATGTGTATGATTCCTACTTTGGTGTTCATATTTATACTCACATACTATATATATATATATATACATGTGTATATGTGTGTTTCAGTTTTAAATAAATTCCTTATATATTAAACTACCAAGTATGTATGAAAAGTATTTTTCTTCTCCATATGTGCCTTCATAATTTCTATCAACCCTAAACTGAATTCTTTGTATTTTAGAAACTCCATTTATCATTTACTAGTTTCTATATTTCCAGATTTATATTCTTATGCATAATTGTGCATTTTATTATTAAATTAGTAATACACACTACCTAAACAGATTAGGTTCTGGTCCTAAATAATTTAAGATCATATTTTGACCTTGGCTTCTGATGTATACTATTTCATAATTATTTTCCCTATTTTCTTTAACTATTCTTTACTTAAAAATGTGTCCCTATACTATTAAATGTGAATAATAGATGAAACAGATTTATTTCAGCCTAAAAATATATTTTTATCTCACTCCAAAGTTTTCTAAGTACTGAGAAAGTTTTTAATAAATTTGACAATTATGTTTGTCCCCCTTTTTAATATTTAAACACTAGTTACATATTCAATTTTCTAAATTAAATACTAAACAGAGCTAAAATAATGAATTCACCTCATTACAGGGTCTATAATATTATTTTCATAATTTCCAGGGGTCTAGCTACACTTGTCAGAGGTGTTTTTCCTAATTTCTATTAAGTCCAGGGGCTAAAACTGATTTTTAAATGAATTTACATGATTTTCTGGAGTTCCAGGGGCTAGATCTGAAGTTTCCGGGGCTAGCTCTCAATTCCAGAGAACCCCAGGGGGTAGCACGTAAGAATTCCAGTCTTTATAACGCGGGGCTGACGTGGACCGTCTGATTTTAAACCGACGGCTGAGATTATAACATCGAACCGGTACGCGGGGTTTTAAAGTCTACCGTGCGATTTAAAATAAACGGCGCACAAGCGGCCACGTCGCTCTGATCGAGCGCGGGCGGCGCTGCCGGCGGCGCACGGCGGCGGGAAGCGGCGATCTCGCCGGAAACTTTCGGATCCTCGAGAATTCTGCCTAGAACTGTGATCTTATGGCCTAGATCGGTAGAGGGGAGGTCAGGGATCTCACCTCGGGGGTTTTCTCGAGCTCGGGGGTCCTGGAAAGTGCTCTGCGGCGAGGTCCGAGGCAAAACCACGGCGAAGCTCGTCGGAGCTGGATTTGCACCGTATATCTTCGGGTTTTCTGCACCTGCAAAGTTCCCCGGAGGCGGTGGATCAAGACCAACGAGTTAGATCAGAGTTTTCGAGCTTAGATCGGCCAGAATTCACCGGCGAAGTCCCGGTGCTCACCGGAGTGAAAATCGGCGATCGCGTGTGAAAAACTGATCGGATCGGTTGCTTTTATAGCCGGGGGAGGGCGGTGGTTCTGTTGTGATCGAGTTAGAGTCCTCAGCTTCCAGAATTCGGCTGCGGGACGCGGTTTCCAGATCGGTTGCGATCGCGCGCGCGCGGGGAGAAGTCCGGGGTCGCGGGGTTAGGGATGACAGGCGGGTCCCACATGTCAGCGAGGGGCAGCGCGGCGCGCGCGGGGGCGGGCTGCGCGGGGGTTAGCTGGGCCGGCTGAGGTTTCGGCCCACTGGCCAGTTTTTTTCCGGTTTTCCTTTTTCTTTTTCCATTTCTTTTCTGTTTTGAGTCTAATTTGAATTCCAGTTTGAATTTGAATTTTTGCAAAACATGCAACACGTCCAAAAATTTTTAAATCCCCCTCTGAACATGGTTTATGGTTCTAAATCCAAAATTTGAATCTTGACTAAAAATTTGGGGTGTTACAGCTCTACCCCCCTTAAAAGAAATCTCGTCCTCGAGATTGGTGTTTCTAAGAAAATAATTCCGGAAATTGTGCCTTAAGCTCATCTTCCCGTTCCCAGGTGGCTTCCTCTTCTGAGTGATGCTTCCACTGCACCTTGCACATCCTGATTCTCTTATTTCTGGTGAGGCGTTCCATTGTCTCCAAAATCTTGTATGGTTGCTCGGCATAAGACAAATCCTCAGCTACATCCACTTCGTTCATGGGTAACACCTCCTCAGGCGTCCTCAGACATTTCTTGAGTTGCGACACATGGAACACATCGTGCACGTCCGACAGATGAACCGGCAACTCTAGTTGGTACGCCACTTCGCCTTTTCTTTCCAAAACTTGAAAGGGTCCGATGTATCGAGGTGACAACTTCCCTTTCACCTTGAACCGACGAAGTCCTCTGATAGGGGACACCTTGAGATAAACATAGTCTCCCACGTTGAAAACGAGCTCTCTTCTTCGTACATCAGCATAACTCTTCTGGCGTGTCTGTGCTATCCTCAAGTTGTTGCGAATCTCCCTCACCTTTGCCTCGGCTTCTTTTAGCACTTCGGGACCAAATACTTTACTTTCTCCTGTTTGGTTCCAAAATAGGGGAGTTCTGCATTTCCTTCCATACAAAGCTTCAAACGGTGACATCTTCATACTAGCTTGATAACTGTTGTTATAGGAAAACTCCGCATACGGTAAGTTCTTGTCCCAACTCCTATTGTTTCTGAGTGCACACGCCCTTAACATATCTTCAAGGATCTGATTGGTTCTCTCCGTCTGCCCGTCAGTTTGGGGATGATAGGCAGAACTGAAATTCAGATGGGTTCCCATGGTTTCATGCAACTTTTGCCAAAACCTCGAAGTGAACTGTGTCCCTCGGTCCGACACTATCTTCTTTGGCACTCCATGGTAACACACAATCCTTGACATGTACAATTCTGCCAATTTGGATCCGCTGTAGCTTTCTTTCACAGGGATGAAATGAGCTACCTTGGTTAGCCGATCAATAATGACCCATATTGAATCATACCCGGATTGGGTCCTAGGCAATCCCACGACAAAATCCATGCTGATTTCTTCCCACTTCCATTCAGGTACTTTGAGTGGTTGCAGCAATCCCGCGGGTCGTTGATGTTCTGCTTTCACCAACTGACATGTGTCACATAGGGCAACATGTTCCGCGACATCTCGCTTCATGCCATACCACCAATACCTGCTCTTGAGGTCCTGATACATCTTCGTACTCCCAGGATGAATGGAATAGTCGGAATCGTGAGCCTCCTTCAAAATTAATTTACGAATCTCCTTTACTTCTGGCACACAGATCCTCTTCCCGTGCCACACCGTTCCTTGTTCATCCTCTCTAAAACCAGGAGCTTTATTTTCCTTGATGAGCTGTCTGATCTCTTGTATCTTCTCATCATTCTTTTGGCCCTCGCGTATGTCTTGCTCGAGTGTGGAGTCCACTTCCATGGCGATGGCTTCACCACTATTTACTAGACATAGATTGAGCCTTATAACCTCGTCCTTCAATTCTGCAGGCATATCCTTCAAGCTCAACTTATTGACCTGCACTTTCCGACTCAAGGCATCGGCCACGACGTTTGCTTTCCCGGGATGATAGTTGATGCCTACATCAAAGTCATTGATTAGCTCTAACCATCTCCTTTGTCTAAGGTTGAGATCTGGCTGCGTGAATATGTACTTCAAACTCTTATGATCCGTATATATCTCTGTCCTCTTCCCCATCAAATAGTGCCGCCAAATTTTCAACGCGTGTACCACTGCAGCTAGTTCTAAGTCATGTGTAGGATAGTTCTTCTCGTGCTTCCGAAGCTGCCGGGATGCATATGCCACGACATGTCCCTCTTGCATGAGAACACATCCCAACCCGTTTCCAGAGGCATCGCAGTACACCGTGAAATTCTTCTGCATATCTGGCATAACCAACACTGGGGCTGTTGTCAATCTCTTCTTTAGCTCCTGAAAGCTCGTATCGCACTGTGGCGTCCAGGTGAATGTGATTCCCTTTTCCAACAGTTTGGTGAGAGGTCTCGAGATCTTGGAGAATCCCTCAATAAATCGTCGATAGTATCCAGCCAATCCCAAAAAGCTTCGAACTTCCCCGACATTTTCAGAGGTTTTCCATTTCTGGATATCTTCGATTTTGGCGGGATCTACGGAGATTCCTCCCTCCGAGATTATATGTCCTAAAAAGGGAACTCTCTTTAGCCAAAACTCACACTTGCTCAACTTGGCATATAGTTGGTGTTCTCTCAGCCTCTGTAACACCAACCTTAGATGTTTCTCATGTTCTTCTTCATCTTTGGAGAAGACGAGAATATCATCTATGAAAACCACCACAAATTTGTCCAGATATTCCATGAATACCTTGTTCATGAGGTACATGAAATATGCCGGGGCATTGGTTAGCCCGAAAGGCATGACAGTGTATTCATACAGTCCGTACCGAGATACGAAAGCTGTCTTGGGAATATCAGATTGCCTTATCTTGAGTTGGTGGTATCCCGACCTGAGATCAATTTTCGAGAACACGCAAGCTCCCCTCAACTGATCAAACAAGTCTTCAATGCGGGGTAATGGATACTTGTTCTTGATGGTCACCTCATTCAAGGCACGGTAATCCACGCATAACCTTTGAGTTCCATCTTTCTTAGGCACAAATATTACCGGAGCTCCCCATGGTGAGGAACTAGGGCGAACATACCCCTTTTCCGTCAATTCTCTCAAATGATCCTTGAGCTCTTCTAGCTGCTTGGAGTCCATTCGATAAGGTCTCTTGTATATCGGGGCTGTTCCCGGTACTAGCTCGATTGCGAATTCCACGTCACGGTCGGGAGGCATTCCTGGCAACTCCTCCGGAAAAACATCTGGATATTCCCTGATAGTCCTGATTTCCTCAACTTTCACCTCCACTTGATTTAATTGAATGTCCCTCCTAGGCTCGTGTATCGTTATGAACTTTACTCTTGTGCCACTAGGGTGAGTTAGTTCCACCGTTCTGGTCGAACAATGGATGATTCCATTATGTTTGATCAACCAATCCATACCCAAAATAATATCTATCCCTTGTGAATCAATCACTATGAGGTTAGCGGTAAATACTACCCCATTAATGTCTAGGTTCACTTTGGGACACACTTGTCTTGTCCTTATTTCTCCACCTGGAGAATTTACCACTAGCATATGGTTCATTTGTGTGGTTGCTAGGTCATGCTTCTTAACAAACCCTTGAGCAATGAACGAATGGGTAGCACCAGAATCAAACAGCAGAGTTGCAAGGTGTAAATTGGCAGGAAACTTACCAACTACCACATCGGGTGCCTCTTGTGCTTCCTCCATAGTGACGTGGTTCACCCGTCCTCTCATTACGTTCTGCTGCTGTGGCTGCGTGGGCTTCTTCTTTGGACACTTATGGGCGTAGTGCCCCACTTCACCACAGCTGAAACATTGCACCCCAATCTTAGATGCTTGGCCCTTGTTGTCTTGGGGTTGGTTTGGGGGTCCTTGCACTGCTGGTCGAGGTGGATATGCGGGGCGAGGCTGTTGTACAAACTGACGTTGCGGCTGTGCTGGTGCTGCGGGAGGCCTGTAGTTTGGGTTGTACCCTCTTGGTGCTGAATAGGGTACCGCAGCACGGCTCGTCTGCCCCGTAGGTTGCTGCATCATACGTGGGCGGGTGTTGCTCCCTGAGGCTTGATGTGACCACCCAGCCTTCCTCTTATTCTCATTTTCTAGGGCCTTCAGCTTCCTTTCCACCACAAATGCTCTGTCCACCATCTTTTGAAAGCTTTCATACTCATTGGAGGACATTGCACACTGCATCTCTGCGGTAAGTCCTTCCACGAAACAATCTTGTTTCTGCTCATCTGTCTCTATGTCTCGTGGAGCATAACGGGATAGTTGAGTGAATTTAGTGAGGTATTCCCTCACCGTCATGTTTCCCTGCTGCAGTCCCAAAAACTCTTTCCTCTTGTTTTTGAGTTCACCTCTTGGGATGTAATGGTTGCGGAAGCTACGCTTGAACTCTTCCCAAGTGATGCTCTCCGGGTCATGATGGGCGGCCACGTAGGCGGTCCACCAATCAGCAGCAGGTCCCTGCAATTGATGAGAGGCAAACAGCACCCTCTCATATCCTTGGCATTGTATGATCCTCATCTTACTTTCAATGGTCTTCAGCCAATCATCTGCCTCCAGAGGTTCAGCAGCACTTGCAAACTTTGGAGGTTGAGTTCCTAGAAACTCACTCAACCTTGGTTGGCGTGGTGCAGCTTGTGGAGGTGGAACTTGATGCAAGTTGGCCACTACTTGAGTCAAGTTCTGGATGAGCTGATTTTGATTCTCCAGCATTTGGTGGAGAGGATCAACTTCTTCACGGCGACCACCCCGGTTCTGGCCTCCAGAAAGATGAGAGTTGCATGCCTCATCATTGTTGTTGGCGGGGTTGGCCGCACGTCCTTTTCCTCTTCCGGCCATCTGGTAGAATCAACAAATGTTAATTTGAAAGCATTTAGTATCATCTTACTACTTTCACTTGTTTGTACTTTGAAGTGTTGAAGTTTTGTTAAAATCTTACGAGGGTTTTATATCTCACACCCAATAAATGCACTATTATTTCCTGTGGGTTCACACACCAAAGCAAAACAATCTGAAGACGAGGCTGTGGACACTTGCTCATGGCTTCCACAACTCACGTCACACACCAAGCATTATCACACCATTAACTACGTAACGACTCGACTACTCGACCTCTTGCTAGCTAGGGGAAAGACTCTACACTACTCATCCTCTTGAGCTGGCTCCTCGGGATCTTCCTCCTCATTTCGGCTACCTTCTGACTCTGCTTTGGGTGGGGAGGCTGCTGGTGGAGAAGTGCGACGACGCCTGATCGCTCGGCGATCCGGGGAGTCAGGGGTCCATGGGTCACTTACGGTGACACACAGTTCATTCCCATCTCCTCTTTCTCTCGCCTTTAAGCAAGCTCGCAGCAATGCCTCCGTCTCCTTCAGAGTATCTCGGACATCCTGAAGCTCTTGTTGACACTCCTGCAGTCGAGTGCTGAGCATAGCAGCATCCTCCAAGCACAAGTCCATGTGCTCATGGGAAGTCCCTTGCTGTACCGGTGGGTACTTGTACTCCGTGGTACCACTCTCACGTTGGAGGACATACATGTACTCAGTTTTGTCCAAGTGGCGACGATAGATGTGGCTCTGGCAGGTGATGGCCTCCCAAGTGACATCTCTCTCCGCGTCAACTTGTGTTGCTCGACAAGCTGGAGAGTGGTGGATCTTAAGCAGCTGATTCTCGTGTATAATCCTCATCTCCGAACTCCATTCTTCCCTCTTCTCACGGATGGTCCTGGTGGAGTTATAGTGGATGATGAGCTTGCCCGTATTGCCGGCGGCTTCGAGCATACGTCGAAGACGGCGCAACAAATCTCCCACTGCCAATCCATAGGAAAGGTACGTCACTGGACGACTCTCCTCTCTTTCAGCAAGGGCAACTACGGGAACTCTCCCTCCCGTGGATTTACGAGCGGTGCGAATCATGCGAACCATCTAAAACAAAAGAATTTAAAATTAGGTTAGATAAAATTTCAAACAAAAATCCTATTTTTGAATGAAAGTTGGGGTAAGATGAAGAAAATGACTCTTTTGATAACACTTTTTCACCCACACCTTAGAAAATAGTTTTTAAGAAAATAGGGCCCTTAAATACGTCCATTTCTACTTAGGTCCACGTTCCTACGGGCAACCTTGGCTCTGATACCACCTCTGTCACACCCGGTTTTTCCGAAGAACAACCAAGTGAATATCACATGTATGCCAGGATCATTTTCTCATACATGTGATGACAAATAGTGAAGCATCATTTATTACAAGCCAGGTGTCGAATATAAGTAAGTCTTACATCACAAATGTCTCAATGGACACTAATGCTTCATCACAAGTAAATAAACTAGCAGCGGAATATTATTCTTTAGGGCTCCATCACAGGTGTTGCCCGGGGTCTTCATGAACCTAGAAACCTTCCTCGGGTCCAAAATCTTGGTCATTATACACCATCTCATTATCTTGACCTGAGCAGCAATATAAACCAACAAATATGCAAGGTTGAGTACCAATGGTACTCAGCAAGTGTGGGAAAATTACATCATGCATGGCTAGAACAAGGAGAGGTTGAACTCATGGTTAAAGCACTACGCAATTACTACCTATCACCTTAGCTTATTAAGCACCTACATTACTACACAGGTGAAATGATCCAAATCTCCCATCCCATCATCATAAACCAATAACCATAGTCATCAATTCCAATGTTAAGCTCCCCGCTTAACTTCCAAAACCATCAATTCTCTAATCATGAATAAGTCCAGGCCGCTCTTAACCGTGAGCACGGCTGTCAAGACAGTTTTGACTCTGCAGAGTTTGTACCACTGTACCCACAAGTAGTGATTTCATCCCCCGTTGCCGGGTGGACTAAAAGAACCTCCATTATGCCAGTGGCTACGATCCACATTCACACTTCCCAGGTGTGTGGCCAAGAGATCACTACGAAGCCTTTACAAAGGGATTCCCGACGAGCGTGGGCCCACTGAGGTTTCACCCCTAACAGCATACAAGAGGCTCCAACCCCGCTGCAGTGGCCCCCTCTTGAGCCTTGCGGTTCATATGGTAGTCCAGCTGACACCTATTCCCCGCACCATCCAACACACCCATACTACGCCGGGGATACACCTAATTAATTGGCCAAGCTGCCCCATCTCAGCATGTGGTTGGCACTGTAAAGCCGGGTTACATGCTCCATGAACCGGTCCTTAGGATCCAGGCAAGTACTAAACACAAACCCAAGTCTCGTGCACCCAGCACACAACCAAAACATCCAACTTGCCTTGATCCCTACCTCTACATAACTCATAATAGCTCATTCAAGAGTATGGTAATGTAAACTGATGAACTCATGTCCCAATTATTCCATTCTAAGCATGGCTAAGCATATGCATGTATATAAATGACATGACAAAATAAATCCCAACCCAAGCTTCAAGGAAATAAGGTAATGCAATTCTAGGGAAACTTTCCTAGCATGGGTTTCATATTTAACTTGACAATGCAAATAATTCTATCTACACATCCTAGCATAGGATCAAAGTGGTCAAGGACACTTGCCTCCTTCTTGCTGCTCTTGAAATGGGTAGTCTTGTTCTTGGAATTGAATAACTTGTTCTTGAGCAGGTTCTACTTCATACCATCACACATAGCAAAAGAAAAACAACAATCATAAGACATAGTTCACACTTCTACTTCATACAAACCACACATTCATATTTATGAAAGTTCTTTACCATTATATGTGTTGTGGTTACTTTATGTGTGTTGATTTGGGGCTTACATACACTTTTATTTATATGTGTATGATTCCTACTTTGGTGTTCATATTTATACTCACATACTATATATATATATATATATACATGTGTATATGTGTGTTTCAGTTTTAAATAAATTCCTTATATATTAAACTACCAAGTATGTATGAAAAGTATTTTTCTTCTCCATATGTGCCTTCATAATTTCTATCAACCCTAAACTGAATTCTTTGTATTTTAGAAACTCCATTTATCATTTACTAGTTTCTATATTTCCAGATTTATATTCTTATGCATAATTGTGCATTTTATTATTAAATTAGTAATACACACTACCTAAACAGATTAGGTTCTGGTCCTAAATAATTTAAGATCATATTTTGACCTTGGCTTCTGATGTCTACTATTTCATAATTATCTTCCCTATTTTTCTTTAACTATTCTTTACTTAAAAATGTGTCCCTATACTATTAAATGTGAATAATAGATGAAACAGATTTATTTCAGCCTAAAAATATATTTTTATCTCACTCCAAAGTTTTCTAAGTACTGAGAAAGTTTTTAATAAATTTGACAATTATGTTTGTCCCCCTTTTTAATATTTAAACACTAGTTACATATTCAATTTTCTAAATTAAATACTAAACAGAGCTAAAATAATGAATTCACCTCATTACAGGGTCTATAATATTATTTTCATAATTTCCAGGGGTCTAGCTACACTTGTCAGAGGTGTTTTTCCTAATTTCTATTAAGTCCAGGGGCTAAAACTGATTTTTAAATGAATTTACATGATTTTCTGGAGTTCCAGGGGCTAGATCTGAAGTTTCCGGGGCTAGCTCTCAATTCCAGAGAACCCCAGGGGGTAGCACGTAAGAATTCCAGTCTTTATAACGCGGGGCTGACGTGGACCGTCTGATTTTAAACCGACGGCTGAGATTATAACATCGAACCGGTACGCGGGGTTTTAAAGTCTACCGTGCGATTTAAAATAAACGGCGCACAAGCGGCCACGTCGCTCTGATCGAGCGCGGGCGGCGCTGCCGGCGGCGCACGGCGGCGGGAAGCGGCGATCTCGCCGGAAACTTTCGGATCCTCGAGAATTCTGCCTAGAACTGTGATCTTATGGCCTAGATCGGTAGAGGGGAGGTCAGGGATCTCACCTCGGGGGTTTTCTCGAGCTCGGGGGTCCTGGAAAGTGCTCTGCGGCGAGGTCCGAGGCAAAACCACGGCGAAGCTCGTCGGAGCTGGATTTGCACCGTATATCTTCGGGTTTTCTGCACCTGCAAAGTTCCCCGGAGGCGGTGGATCAAGACCAACGAGTTAGATCAGAGTTTTCGAGCTTAGATCGGCCAGAATTCACCGGCGAAGTCTCGGTGCTCACCGGAGTGAAAATCGGCGATCGCGTGCGAAAAACTGATCGGATCGGTTGCTTTTATAGCCGGGGGAGGGCGGTGGTTCTGTTGTGATCGAGTTAGAGTCCTCAGGTTCCAGAATTCGGCTGCGGGACGCGGTTTCCAGATCGGTTGCGATCGCGCGCGCGCGGGGAGAAGTCCGGGGTCGCGGGGTTAGGGATGACAGGCGGGTCCCACATGTCAGCGAGGGGCAGCGCGGCGCGCGCGGGGGCGGGCTGCGCGGGGGTTAGCTGGGCCGGCTGAGGTTTCGGCCCACTGGCCAGTTTTTTTCCGGTTTTCCTTTTTCTTTTTCCATTTCTTTTCTGTTTTGAGTCTAATTTGAATTCCAGTTTGAATTTGAATTTTTTGCAAAACATGCAACACGTCCAAAAATTTTTAAATCCCCCTCTGAACATGGTTTATGGTTCTAAATCCAAAATTTGAATCTTGACTAAAAATTTGGGGTGTTACACGTTGCCCCGATGCTCTAGCGCGCCAGAAGTCCCCTGGAAAGGTTCTACAGCACTAGTGGAGGTTTGCCCTGCTCGGCATGGCCGCATATGGGCTCGGAAACGGCTCCAACCTAGGTTTCATCGGGCACCCGATGCCCCTTATTGTGGTAGCCGATGGGAAAAGCTTGAAACAAGCCGTCTACCATCGGTTTCATGCGACGTTTTGTGAAGAAGAAAAGTTGCTACACCAGTCTAGATTCTATGTGCGAAATTTGCAGAGCTCTAAATGAATATAACTCGAGAATTTCGTCGATTCATACCCGCGGGTCAGTTTTCACCGGCTGGAGAGAATCTTCGAAATTCGTCGTCGAGAGGCCGAGGCAGGCTCTGTGCTTCGGGTAGAAGCTGTATGGAGCTCCTGCGCGTCCACAAGTGGTCTCGCTTGGTCGTGAAACTTTCTGGAGGAGGCTGTCCATGGGAGCACGTCGCCGCTGGAGTGTTCGGCCGCCGCGGAAACTCAAGGTTCTCGGCGTAGAGGGCACGAACACACTGGTGATGGCTCGAGGAGGTCGTGGGGGTTTCTGTTGTGTGGTTTTTGCCGATCAGCTGGGGGTTGCACGCGAGCTGGGCGGTGGGCGACCGGAGTGCTCGAGCGTCGGCCGCTCTGTCCTGTCTCTCGCGCGAGGAGAAGGAAAAGAACACCCGGTCCTCGGTGATAAGGCCAACAGGAGGTCGGGAGAGGATATAGACGTCCGGTGCCGACCTCCAGCGCGATAAAACCCAGCAGGAGCTGGCCGCCGGCTGGCCCTCGGTGTCAAGCGGAGGGGAGGTGGCGTCGGCCGTTGCTTCACGTGGGAGTAAATCAAATGAAGACTGTGGACTTCAGATCTTTTACAATTTCAGTGCTCCCAATGACATGTGGGTCCCACATGTCAGTCCTCCTTATCCCCTCTAAAATATCTCCCCAATTTGAATATTGATGGAATTCAATTGTGGAGGTTTAAATCTGATATGGATTTGGATAATTAGGCAAGTTTCATCCAAATTCAAACATGCATTTGAATTCTTTGTCTTTTAAAGTCCATTTTGCAAAATGGGTTGCAAACTATTTCCATAAATCATGAAACTTTGCACACCCCCTTATTTGGACTCAAGGAATTCAAATATGAAATCTGATTTTTATTTTTGCTGTTGCAAATGAGATTTTTAGCACAACAGTTTTGAATTCCATTGTGTTTTTCTCATTTGAATTTTTGTTTGAACAAATTGTTCCAAATCTGATTTTTGCTTTCTCACACATATGGGAACTTCCCATCCTTGGTTTTGACCCCTCTAGGGTTCCAAGTTCTCAAATGAACATTTGACTTGTGTGAAGAAAGCCCTCATGTGTGTTATCACATGTGGGGAAAAGTTTTAACAAGTCCCAAATTTCATACACATGAAACAAAACTTTGCAACCAAGTGTTTCTTTGTATTCATAATTTTGGGACCTTTACATCTCCTGGCTGCACACCTGGGAAGTGTGAATGTGGATCGTAGCCACTGGCATAATGGAGGTTCTTTTAGTCCACCCGGCAACGGGGGATGAAATCACTACATGTGGGTACAGTGGTACAAACTCTGCAGAGTCAAAACTGTCTTGACAGCCGTGCTCACGGTCAAGAGCGGCCTGGACTTATTCATGATTAGGGGATTGATGGTTTTGGAAGTTAAGCGGGGAGCTTAACATTGGAAATGATGTTATGGTTATTGGATTATGATGATGGGATGGGAGATTGAGACCATTTCACCTGTGTAGTAATGTAGGTGCTTAATAAGCTAAGGTGATAGGTATTAACTGCGTAGTGCTTTAACCATGAGTTCAATCTCTCCTTGTTTTAGCCATGCATGATAAAATTTTCCCACACTTGCTGAGTACCATTGGTACTCAACCTTGCATTTTTGTTGGTTTATATTGCTGCTCAGGTCAAGATAATGAGGTGGTGTATAATGACCAAGACTTTGGACCCGAAGAAGGTTTCTAGGTTCATGGAGACCCCCGGGCAACACCTGTGATGGAGCCCTAAAACAATAATATTCCGCTGCTAGTTTATTTACTTGTGATGAAGCATTAGTGTCCATTGAGACATTTGCGATGTAAGACTTATTTATATTCGACACCTGGCTTGTAATAAATGATGCTTCACTATTTGTCATCACATGTATGAGAAAATGATCCTGGCATACATGTGATATTCACTTGGTTGTTTCTTCGGAAAAACCGGGTGTGAGAGCTATTTCTTCACGGATTGTGGGGATGAGAAATAAGTTGTAGAGAGCTCCATTTGGAACCAAATACAGATTCGGTTCACTCTCTTCAACCGGTATGATGGTCGGATTATTCACGTGTGACTTGTGACTCAGCACATCAGCCACCACGTTCCCAGGATGATAATGGATCTCTATATCATAATCCTTTATCAACTCAAACCATCTCCGCTGCCTCATGTTCAACTCCTTCTGAGTGAATATGTACTTGAGGCTTTTGTTGGTATATACATGTACTGAGGTTGCCGAGAAAATAATGTCTCCACATCTTGAGTGCGAGTACTACAGCAGCTAACTCTAAGTCATGAGTTGGATAGTTTTGCTCATTGTTCCAGAGCTGTCGTGATCCATATGCGATCACTCTTCTGTCTTGCATCAGCACACATCCAAGCCCAATGCCGGATGCATCTCAAAAGACATCAAACGGTTTTGTAGTATCTGGCTGCGTCAAAACCTGGCTGATGTGAGGTGCTTCACCAAAGCCTTGAATGCCGCTTCACATGCTGGACTCCAGATATATTTGGAAGCCTTCTTCAGCAGCTCGGTCATTGGCTTTGCAATTTTCGAGAAGTTCAGAATGAACCTCCGATAATATCCCGCGAGTCCAAGAAAACTCCGAACCTCATGGACAGACCTCGGGGGTTTCCATTTCAGCACTTGTACGATCTTGCTTGGGTCTACAGCGATTCCCTCCGCTGAGATAATATGCCCAAGAAAGGGTACTTGAGATATCAAGAACCCACACTTGCTGAATTTAGCGTATATATTGTGATCTCGCAGCCGTTGCAAAATTATACGCAAGTGATTTGCATGCTCTTCCTCCGACTTGGAATAAACCAGAATGTCGTTGATGAAGACCACGACAAATTTGTCCAGCTCCGGCATGAACGCCGAGTTCAATAAGTACATGAAATGAGCCGGAGCATTGGTGAGGCCGAAATACATGACAAGGTACTCATATAACCGTACCTCGTCGCGAAAGCCATTTTCGGTATGTCCTCAGCCCTGATTTTGATCTGATGGTACCCTGATCTCAAGTCCATTTCGGAAAAAGATCTTTGCCCCTACCAGCTGATCGAACAACGTATCGATACGGGGAAGTGGGTACTTGTTCTTGATCGTGATGGCATTTAGTGGACGATAGTCCACACAAAGACGCAACGTCTCATCCTTCTTCTTGACAAATAATTCCAAACAGCCCCATGGTGAGGAGCTCGGCCTAATGAAACCCTTGTCGAGCAGGTCCGTCAATTGCGCTTTTAATTCTACCAATTCCTTTGGTGCCATCTTGTATGGCCTTCAGGAAATTGGCATTGTTCCCGGTGCAAGTTCTGTCTTGAACTCCACCTCCCGGTCGGGCGGCATACTCGGTAGATCATCCGTGAATACATCTGGGAACTCTGGGACCACTGGAATATCTTACAGGCTGCTAGCTGTGGAGTGATATTTCTGGACTGTCTAGAAATAGAGAATGAGGTGTGTGCACGACACGAGATATGACGTCTAAAACAAAACCTTGGCGAGTTAACCACCATATCTCTAGGATGATGTCGACCTTCTGTCCCTCTAAATCTATGAGAGATGTGAGGTATAATTCCGCCCCCTAAGCATAATGGTGCTTTTGGAACCATTACGCTTGCTGAAATTTTCCCACCCGGTGAAGAAATTAAGAAGGGACTATCAGTGGGTGTTATTTGCAGACTATAGTTAGCAACATAAGCATTGCTAATGAAGTTATGAGTGGCACCCGAATCGAATAAAACTATGACAGGGTGGTGGTCGAGTTGGAATATACCTGCAAGGACGGGTTCACCCTCCGGCACATCCTCAATGGCGAGGTGGAGGACGTTGCCGGGCTTGGTGTTTGCATGCTGTTCATTTTTGTTATTTCAGGGCTGGTTTCTCCGTGGGAATGGTGGTGCCCCTCTGCTGCCTTGCTGCTTCTCGGGGCAATCCTTTGAGAAATGCACCTGACGATCGCACGTGTAGCATGCGTACGGTGGCTGTCCGCTGCCTGGTGGACAGAAGCCGGGCATACGTTGCTGGGGTGTGAACGCACGTGGCATCACCCGCTGCTTCTGTGTTGCTGCGGAGGTGCTGGTAATGTCGGTCGAAACACCGGCTGCGGATACGGATGATTGCGGAATTGCATTGGTCGAGGCGGTGGTTACTAGCGTTGCCCCGATGGTGTGCGATACACCATCCTATATTTTTGGGGATGACTGCCTCCATCTCCGCTGCTCTGCGGCATGCTTTTCTTCTTCTCGGACGGAGTCCTCCTGGACAATCACAGCATCAATCATCTCGTTGAGGCTGCCGTGATTGAACATTGCCAGCTTGTCTTTCAGGAGTGGATTCAGCATGATATGACGCGTATAAGGCGAGATTATTGAAGACATGGGAATATTCCAGTGCGTTCCAGTTGCCTTGCTGCAGATGTAAGAACTCCTGCGTCTTCCATTTCATCAAGCCTGGCGTAATATGATAGCCCGAAAGGCCATCCTGAATTCCGTCCAGGTTAATATTCGCTCGGTGGGTTGGGAGGCACAAAAGTTAACCCACCAAGCGCTTGCGGACCCCATAAGATGCTGGGCCGCAAACTGAGTCTTCTGCTGCTCACTCAATCGGAGCAGCCCAAACTTCATCTCCATTCTGCAGAGCCAGTTGTCCGCATCAATGGGATCTTCCGCCCGCGAGAATACCGGGGGATGCGTCGCCAGAATGTGCGAGTAGGAACTTTGCTGACTATCACCTCTTTCATAGCGTCCCTCTGGGCGGGACGTATTCTCGATCAAGATCCTCAGCAGCTCGGTGTGCTGCTGGTGCGAGCCTTCCATGGCCGCAACAATATCCGCCAGCGTGATTGTTGGTGGCGGCGGCGGTTGCTGCTCCTGCCCCAAGGATGTCTCGGGCGGCTGTTGAGAAGCATCTCCCTGGTTGGCGCGAGCACGAGTCATTCTGAAATTTATTACATGTAAAGTCAGCACATGTCGTACTTAAAAATTCCATAAAACAGTACAGTGATGCATTGAGATATTTGCACAACATTCACATATATTGATAAAGCAAAAACTTTATACAACATACATTATTCTCGGGTCCAAAAATTATAGCAACTTTTGACAACTCGTGCTCATGTCGTCACTACATACTCACACGCTACTGTTTTTCTAACGACATGTCGCTGTTACAAAAGTTATACACACACTACCCTCGCTGCCCAATCTGGCAATGGAAACTCCCTAGTCACAGTGGAAGTCAACCTATTGTGAGTCTTCCTCCTCCGCTGGTTCTTCTGGTGGCTCTGGATCCATGACCTCATTCTCTGTTTCAGGCTCCGGTATCACCGGAATACCGAGAACCACGGGTACAACACCTGCAAACGGCAGGCCCACTACCGGAGGTACTAGATCCTGCAAAGCATCCACTACATCCATGGATTGATTGTAATCCATCTCCCAGTTTTGTCCCACCTCAATCGCTTCATCGCGCTCTTGAGTGAGAACTTCATTTTGCTGGGTCAAAGCATGGACTTGCTGCTGCAAAGCCATGATATAGACTTGACTTGTCTTTCTTGCCTTCCTTAAACGACGCAACTGCTTTTCTTGTTGGTTCAACCTTTGCATCGTTGGCACGAGCACATCACGAAGTGCAGTATGGGCACTCTCATAATGGTCGCTGCCGGTGGTACTCTCCTTGAGATCCATGGCAATACGAGCTGTATTGACAGCTTGGCCGTCCATCACGTTCCTTCCCGCCATGACATAGAGGCTAAGATTGGCCTCAGCTTGATTGTACATTGGGCAGTTCACATCGCTCACCTCAATGTACCGCCTCCATCATACGTGATTTGCTTGTCCCTCCACTGGAACAAGCCCATATGGAGTACCCTTCATAGCTCGCACGTGCAGTTGGCAGAAACGTGACATGGCACCGCGGGCTGCCAATTGCCACACATCCTCCGGGTAACTACCTTTCACCGTTATGGTGAACGGTGCCTATCCCGGTGGAGTCGGTCCTGCCAGAACAACGACATGTATGACACATATCGTGTTATCCTCCTCGCCTTCTTCTTTTGCAATAAAGCGCGACATCTCCGTATATAGCATAAGCTTCAACAGATCTGGATAACCACGGCGTTGAGATCAGTGTGACACCAACCACCCGTTCTACAACTGTTTATCGGCTTCCATCTGTAGGAAAATATTTGAAAAGGTTGAATATTCATTTAAACAGTAAAACAATGAGTTATAACATAAAACATGTCAGATGGGATTGGTTCGACTGATGTGAGATCACTTTAGTAAGAAAATGAGACTAGGCAGGGGCTAGGGCGCAGCAAGAGGAAGTCTTGTGGGCACAGCTCTGTCCGTGTCGATTAAGGACCGATCCGTTTGCGGCCCTGCTGAACAAGTTTTGAACGTACCGAAGGCATATTGGATATATGGGCCCCGATAAACCGATGTAACCTAAACCTCCGGGCGTCGAGGCATAGCACACCGATTTATAGGTGTAGTATGAGGAAAGCAAGGTGGAAATCTGCTAACGGGCATTGTCGAAGTGTTCAGTCGACACTTTCCCCGGGCCTGCACTGGGCATCCCGCGGAGGTTCTTTTTTCGGTGGGGCTAGTCTCTAGCGGAGAGCTTGCGCAGATGGATGAGTTAGTGAGAACTTGACACGGTGAGTTTTACGTGGTTCAGGCCGCCGGAGCATAAAACCCTACGTCCACGGCGAGCTATGGAGCTCGCTGTATTTCTTGCTGCTCGGGGCCGGAGGCCTGAGCTTGGGGGTGAGTTACAGCTTGGGAGTGTATGGCTAGCGTATGAGTTGCAAAGTGCGAACCCTTGCTAACGTCGCCTACCCAAGCCTTTTATAGTCTAAGACTCGGGTGGCTTACAAGGGGGGCCCAGGACCCGACAGGTGGTCCCGGGGAGATTGACTGTTATCTACCGTATCCGCAGTTATGCCGGTAGTTGTCTCTGGCGAAGGCTTCTGAGTCTTCGTCTTGCTGCCCTGCCCACGCCGCATGCTAGTCGTAGTGGCTGATGACGGCGGGGGCGGCATGGGATGTCTTGTCGCTGCGTTTATTGGCTGGCAGGCTCTGACACCGCGCGCCAGTCTGTGATGCGACTGGGCGCAACGGCACCTGACAGAGGCGTGCTCCTCGTCTCCACGTCTTGGGAAGGCGCGGGCCTTGAATACCTTGTCCGGGCAAGGCAAGGGGCATCTTTACGCCCGCTGCCTACCGCTCGGGGGCAGGCAGCGCTGTTCTGCTGGACACGTGGCGGGCCCGGAGCCCTCCTCAGTGGAGAGGGAGGTCCGGCCCCGCAGGACACGTGGAGCCTTCGGACCTCTCCCCGCGGAGGGGGAGGTCCGGCTTCTGCCGGCCACATGGCGGGCCCAGAGCTCTCCTCTGAGGAGAGGGAGGTCCGGCCCCGCGGGACATGTGGCACCTTCGGTGCTCTCCCCTCGGAGGGGGGAGGTCTGGCTGCTGTAGGCCACACGGCGAGCCCGGAGCTCTCCTCTGAGGAGAGGGAGGTCCGGCCCCGCGGGACATGTGGCACCTTCGGTGCTCTCCCCTCGGAGGGGGGAGGTCTGGCTGCTGTAGGCCACACGGCGAGCCCGGAGCTCTCCTCTGAGGAGAGGGAGGTCCGGCCCCACTGGACACGTGGCACCTTCGGAGCTTTCCCTGCAGAGAAGGGCGAGATCCTTAGGCATTTTCACCTGTGCGTGGGGGTACCCCATATCACGGGTACCGACAGTGGCCCCCGGGCTCTCCTCGGGGGAGGTAACGAGTCCGAGGTGAGGCCTTCTCCTACCCGCGCACTTTCTTGTCTTGAGTACTCCCTGTGCTGGCAGGGTCTTGACCGCTTCGGAGTTCAGCCTCTTAGGAGAGGGTGAAACCTGGCATCGGAGCTCGGCCCGGCTGTGGGGGCGGAGGTCTGGAAGTCATCGGAGCACAGGTCCCGAAGGGAGTGAGGTCCGGCATCAGGGCTTGCCTCTGAAAGGAGGGCGAGGGCTGGCATCGGAGCTCGGCCCAGCTGTGGGGGCGGAGATTCGGAAGTCATCGGAATTCAGGCCAGCGAAGGACGTGAGGTCCGGAGGTCATCGGAGCTCAGTGCAGCGAAGGGCGTGAGGTCCGGCATCAGCGCTCGCCTCTGAAAGGAGGGCGAGGGCTGGCATCGGAGCTCGGCCTGGCTGTGGAGGCGGAGTCCGGAAGTCATCGGAGCTCAGGCCAACGAAGGGCGTGAGGTCCGGCATCAGCGCTCGCCTTTGAAAGGAGAGCGAGGGCTGGCCTCGGAGCTCGGCCTAGCTGTGGAGGCGGAGGTCCGGAAGTCATCGGAACTCAGCCCAGCAAAGGGCGTGAGGCCCGGCATCAGCGCTCGCCTCTGAAAGGAGGGCAAGGGCTGGCATCGGAGCTCGGCCTGGCTGTGGAGGCGGAGTCCGGAAGTCATCAGAGCTCATGCCAACGAAGGGTGTGAGGTCCGGCATCAGCGCTTGCCTTTGAAAGGAGGGCGAGGGCTGGCCTCGGAGCTCGGCCTAGCTGTGGAGGCGGAGGTCCGGAAGTCATCCGAACTCAGGCCAGCAAAGGGCGTGAGGCCCGGCATCAGCGCTCGCCTCTGAAAGGAGGGCGAGGGCTGGCATCGGAGCTCGGCCCAGCTGTGGGGGCGAAGTCCGGCACTGCTCAGTGGTCCCCCCTTTCCTGTCCCTTAGTCTCATTTGGCTTACTGTCCCAGGCCGGAATACGGGGTTTGGGTAATCCAGTGCACTTGGTCCTGGAGGTTTGGCCCCAGCCCCAGTCAGGGTGTATCCGTCCGGCCCCCTGGTACTCAGACCGTAGCGCTGGGGGGCAGAGTGCGCATGCTTTGGGTGCAAGACCGGGCAAAGCAAGGCTCCTGACCCCCCGGTCTAGCGTAGGTCTTTTCTCGGAGGAGACCAACTGGCGGTACAGTACCCTTACAGGGGGAGATCCAAAAGGCCACCGGGCCTCTGGCAGGTACCCCAAGCACTACCGTTTTCGGCAGGACAGCAAATATCGACTATGCATGAGAGCAGGAAAGAGGAACCAAGTGTACAATGGACGCACACTTTCTAGAGCGTGGGGAGGTGTTCATATAAATTAATGCGTAATTTAAATAAACACCTAAGTAAGCATGGTGAACTTACTGGGGTGGCGTCGGAGCGCCTGTCTTCACGCAGAGCGGGTCATGCGTGGCTTCGTCGTACACCGGACACGGGGGGACCCCCATGGCGATCTCAGGGGGAAGCACGGCTTCGGTCCTGCATACCATGTGGAAGGGTAGTTCCCGTGACCCGGCCCTGGGAAGTCCGGCTGGCCCTCGACATGGAGGAGCCGGTATCCCCCGACGGCTTTGGGTGCGCGTCTGCACCGGTTGTGTGGGTCTGCTTGGCGTGGACCTGGCACGCATTGCATCCCTAACCGGTTTGACGGCGTCCAGGTGGCTCTCGGTCAGTAGGAGCCATGCCGGGTGGCTTAACCGACTAGCGTGTGGGACGATGAGCGTTCCCAGCACTCGCCTCCTTGGACTACTGTGAGCTAGTCGCAGCCTTCCTCCTGGGTTATGCACCGCAATAGGATGTCGTGGCGCCACGCCAGTAAAGATACCAGCGCGTAGCACTTAGCCATCCGCACCACCCATTCAGCGAATGCACGTTCATCAGGAAGGATGTCCTTCAAGGAGTCCCGGACCTCCGTGGTCCATGCATCGGGACTACTTGAGCTTCTGGATCTTGAGCCCTGGGTTGCACGGAGTCCCCAGTGACGCTTACGATCCTTTGGCGGCATCCATGGCTGCCGGTACTGCCTAGCTTCGAGGCACTGGTTCAGCCCCCTTCGCCCGGCTCGGCGGGCCGGGCTGTGGACCGCAGCAACGTCCTCTCGAAGACTCCTTCGGGCGCAGGGGCTCCGATGGAGGCCTTCGTTGAGAAGTCGTCAGCTGCGGCCTTGCCAGCGCACGGTACATGGCGCAGGTCCAAGGCGAGGAAGTCTTTCTCCAATATACGCACGTGGAGCAGATAAGCAGCTAGCTGTGGGTCATTGCAGGGGCATTCACTCTTAACTTGCTTGATAACTAGCTGGGAGTCGCCCTGCGCCAACAACTGGCGAGCGCCCGGAGACAGGACTGTCTTTCAGGCCAAAGATGAGTGCTCCATACTCTGTCAAGTTGTTGGTTGCCTTGGAATTGAGACGCACCATGTACCCAGACTGCTCCCCAGATGGCATGAGAAGCAGTACGCCGGCACTGGCCCCCTACTTTCGCGAGGAGCCGTCGAAGAAGAACGTCCAATGAGGCCCGGTGAAGACCGGAGCTCGGTACATTGGTTCACCGTCTTCGCGGCCCCCTTGGTCAGCCTTCGTTGGCGTCCACTCAGCCACAAAGTCAGCCAGTGCTTGGCTCTTGGCTGTCTGACGTGGTCTGGAGCTGAGCTTGAACTCCGCCGTCTTCGGGCTATCTTCCGGCTTCGGAAGCTGGCAGTGAGTGCCAATTCCGCCCTTCGGCTGCTCTAGCGCACTTGTCCGCCAGGCTGAAGAGCTCAGAGGCATCGCAGACCTCTCTGGTCGCAAGCTTCTCAAGCATCTTCTCGTCCCGGACACCCTGCCGGAACGCTACCACCACAGAAGCACTTCGAATGTGCGGGATGGTGTTGCGTACCTGGGAGAACAGCTGGATGAAGGAACGCAGTGACTCCCCAGGTTGTTGCTTGATGGCGTAGAGGTCAAGCTCCGTGCCGGGACGGGTGTAGGAGCTGCCGAAGTTGGCGATGAACTGCCGGCAGAGCTCTCCCCAGGAAGTTATGGAACCCTGAGGGAGGTTCATTAGCCAAGACCGGGCTGGGCCAGTCAAAGCGACGGGGAAGTAGTTGGCCATGACAGCCTCATCCCCTCCTGCGGCAAGTACGGCGGTGGAGTAGATCTGGAGGAACTCCGCCGGGTTGACGCTGCTGTCGAACTTTTCGAGCAGGTGCGGCCGAAACTTGCGCGGCCACCTCGCGAAGCGAAGGTGGGGCGCCAGGGCCGCACATCCTGCTCCTGTTGCTGCAGGTGTTGGCGCCGCGAACGTCTGGTTCGCTGCTGGCACAGTGTACCCCGGTATGGGCAAGGCTGCTCCATAGACCGGGGGCGCCGCTTGCAGCGCATATGGTTGTGGCATATGTTGCGCGGCGTATGCCTGAGGCAGGGCTCGTGTAGCGAAGATCTGCCCTCTAGGCGACGTTGAGGCCGACGTCATGCTGTCGCCAGCCTCTTGGTTGCGACGCCTTTCTCGACGTTGCTCGAGGTACACCCGGGCATCCTGGCCCAAGTGGCACCGTTCCAGCTCCCTTCTCAGGTCCGTCGACGGGAGCCTGGAGGAGCTGGAATCCGCCGTTCGCCCGTCAACCGTGGGCGTGCGCGTCAGCGACACAGCCAGTTGACCGGGGCGTCGCCCTCGCCAAAACCGAGGGTTCGCGGCGGCGATGACGAGGCGGTCCACCTCACGGACCCACTGTTGGGTCGCAGAATGGGGCGCATCCCCAGCAGGTGGGTTGCACAGCAGTGCCCTTTCTGCAGCTAGCGCACCCCCATGGTGTACGCTCAGCGCTGCAGAAGATCTCACACTGGTCGGAGCCTGCATTACCGGAGTCGGCGTCGCCGGAGTCGGCTGCTGGCTACCAGCTTGTGCTGACACACTCCGTCCTTAGTGTGTCGACATGTACTCCCCACTGGTCACGGTTCGTCGTGAACGCGGAGGGGGAGAGTTTGCCGCT
The DNA here is from genome assembly GCA_030760725.1 of Neostapfia colusana. NCBI lineage: Eukaryota > Viridiplantae > Streptophyta > Magnoliopsida > Poales > Poaceae > Neostapfia > Neostapfia colusana. The sequence continues at coordinate 78,094,254 of JASWHV010000007.1, read as the reverse complement.
GAGGGAAGCTTGGTCATCTTCGTCAGCGGAAACTCGGCGCGCAAGGGGAAAAGTCCCCATTCTGCGGCAAGTACGGCGGTGGAGTAGATCTGGAGGAACTCCGCCGGGTTGACGCTACCGTCGTACTTCTCGGGCAGGTGCGGCCGGAACTTGCGCGGCCACCTCGCGAAGCGAAGGTGGGGTGCAAGGGCCGCACATACTGCACCTGCTGCTGCAGGTATTGGCGCTGCAAACGCTTGGTTCGCACTTGGAACCGCGTATCCCGGCATGGGCAAGGCTGCACCATAGACCGGGGGCGCTGCTTGCGGCGCATATGGTTGTGGCATATGCTGCGCGGCATATGCCTGCGGCAGGGCTCGCGTGGCGAAGACCTGCCCTCCAGGTTGTGTCGAGGCCGACGACATGCTGTCGCCAGCCTCACGGTTGCGACGCCTTTCTCGACGTCGCTCGAGGTACACCCGGGCATCCTGTCCCAAGTGGCACCGTTCCAGCTCCCTTCTCAGGTCCGTCGACAGGAGCCTGGAGGAGCTGGAATCCGCCATTAGCCCGTCAACCGTGGGCATGCGCGTCAGCGACACAGCCGGTTGTCCTGGGCGCCGTCCTCGCCAAAACTGAGGGTTCGCGGCGGCGACGACGAGGCGGTCCACCTCGTGGACCCATTGCTGGGTCGCTGAATGGGGCGCATCCCCCGCAGGTGCGTTGCGCAGCAGCGCTCTTGCTGCAGCTAGCGTACCCCCATGGTGTACGCTCAGTGCTGCAGAAGACCTCACGCTGGTCGGAGCCTGCATCGCCGGAGTCGGCGTTGCCGGAGTCGGCTGCTGGCTACCAGCTCGTGCCGACACACTCCGTCCTGAGTGTGTCGACATGTACTCCCCACTGGTCACGGTTCGCCGTGAACGCGGAGGGGGAGAGTTTGCCGCTGAAGGAAGCTTGGTCATCTTCGTCGGCGGAAACTCGTCGCGCTAGGGGAAAAGCCCCCTAGCTGGCGCGCCAAATGTCGAAGTGTTCAGTCGACACTTCCCCCGGGCCTGCACTGGGCAGCCCGCGGAGGTTCTTTTTTCGGTGGAGCTAGTCTCTAGCGGAGAGCTTGCGCAGATGGACGAGTTAGTGAGAGCTTGACACGGTGAGTTTTACGTGGTTCAGGCCGCCGGAGCGTAAAACCCTACGTCCACGGCGAGCTATGGAGCTCGCTGTATTTCTTGCTGCTCAGGGCCGGAGGCCTGAGCTTGGGGGTGAGTTACAGCTTGGGAGTGTATGGCTAGCGTATGAGTTGCAAAGTGCGAACCCTTGCTAACGTCGCCTACCCGGGCCTTTTATAGTCTAAGACTCGGGTGGCTTACAAGGGGGCCCAGGACCCGACAGGTGGTCCCGGGGAGATTGACTGTTATCTACCGTATCCGCAGTTATGCTGGTAGTTGTCTCTGGTGAAGGCTTCTGAGTCTTCGTCTTGCTGCCCTGCGCACGCCGCATGCTAGTCATAGTGGCTGATGACGGCGGGGGCGGCATGGGATGTCTTGTCGCTGCGTTTATTGACTGGCAGGCTCTGACACCGCGCGCCAGTCTGTGATGCGACTGGGCGCAACGGCACCTGACAGAGGCGTGCTCCTCGTCTCCGCGTCTTGGGAAGGCGCGGGCCTTGAATACCTTGTCCGGGCAAGGTATGGGGCGTCTTTACGCCCGCTGCCTACCGCTCGGGGGCAGGCAGCGCTGTTCTGCTGGACACGCGGCGGGCCCGGAGCCCTCCTCAGTGGAGAGGGAGGTCCGGCCCCACAGGACTCGTGGAGCCTTCGGACCTCTCCCCGCGGAGGGGGAGGTCCGGCTTCTGCCGGCCACATGGTGGGCCCGGAGCTCTCCTCTGAGGAGAGGGAGGTCCAGCCCCGCGGGACATGTGGCACCTTCGGAGCTCTCCCCTCGGAGGGGGGAGGTCTGGCTGCTGTAGGCCACACGGCGAGCCCGGAGCTCTTCTCTGAGGAGAGGGAGGTCCAGCCCCACTGGACACATGGCACCTTCGGAGCTTTCCCTGCGGAGAAGGGCGAGATCCTTAGGCATTTTCCCCTGTGCGCGGGGGTACCCCATATCACGGGTACCGACAGGCATAGAGAGATGATCCGTGTAGGGAACCTCCTGCTCGTTTCGGTGTGACAGGTTCGACGTTTGAGCTGTTGGGTGAAAGGTTGTCCCGTACGACACAGGGTGAGCATGCTGTGTGCAGCTCCACGTGTGGGCGTACATGACGTGCTATTCGGGTATCCCTGCAGGTGTATATCGAGTCGATTCACCGTCCCTCGCGGTTATGAGTACTGCTTGTTCACTGAGTCGTGACGTAGGTTAATATATGACATGATATGATTCAGTATTGCTGTTATGATTGAATTGTATTGCTACATGTGTGCCACCAAATATTGCTCACTAAATTTCAGATTTCATGAACTGTTAACTTGTGGATAAAAGATGAATTAAAGAAGAACTTGTAGGCGTGTCCTTTGCTGCAATGTGCCATTCTGTGTTGTATAACCTGTATGTAGAGTTTCATGTGTAGGTGAGTCGGTTAAGCCTTGCTGAGCCATCGTGCTCACGGTTGCTGCTATGAGTGTTTTCAGATGTGGATTACCCCACGGACTCGGGGTACAAGTCCACCCGTGAGGGATACCCTCCGTCGGGGACCACGGACTTTTGCTAGTAGGTGGGCGTGAGTTGTAAAAAGTTAGCCTCCGCGTGTATAAACTCTGTACTTAGTTATAGACTGAAGGTTTGTACTAATTTGTACATTTTCAGTTGTTTTCTATGTAATATAATGTTGTCCTTATGACGTGTGCTGTCGGGTGTCGCATTGTGCGGCACCACCCTTCGAGATCCTGGGTGAGCGGATTCCGGTCCGTCACATGCCGGAATCGGAGCTTCTTAGGGGATAGCACACTAATTAAGGACTGTATTACGGGAAAACTTAGGATTACGGTGAGTATTCGCTAGTATGCCCAAATAAGGACTATATTAGCATAGTTACTTAAAGTGGCATGACTAACATATGTGTTATAATTCTGAATTTTGATTATGTAACGACGTACCTACGCTCAGCTAAAAATGGTAAGGAACACCACCGAAAGCGGTTCAATTTCGGTTAGCTCCCCTGACGAGGAATGTGGTTCAGGGATAGGTCTCACAGCTTGGTATGAGACGTTAATATGAAACTCTCGGACTCTTCATGTTCCGGAGTTCATATGAAACACTGGTCCCTAGCGTGCATTAGGCAAGCAAGTGGTGTAACGGTCCTAACTTTTGTAAAGTTTTATTTCACATTGTGAAACAAAGTAAGGTGATAAACGACTGTAGTTGTGCCACATGAAATGATGAACACAAATATGGACATGTGAGGGAGTTAAAAAATTTCTCTAGCCCATGAACAGCACATGTTAACCTAGGGGAAATATTTCACTCTCAAAACTCTAACTCATGTGCACCTTCTCTATGAGGAGAGTGGAGGAAATTTAAACACCATTTATAATCTTTTGAAAGGATTCCTATTCAGATTGTCCAAAGGCCTATATGTGAGATCATAGATGCATTTCTCATGTATTCAAGAGCCTAATTTTCAAATTTGGAGAATTTTAGGCTTCATATACTATTTGTTCCGAGGTCTAAATGAGGGCACGTTCAAATTTTGAACCAAACAAACTCAATTTCAAAATATGATTTCAGATTTCAGTTCGTCATAATTCTTTTGACCTATCCTGCAAGTTTGATCAAATTCAGAGCTTGTTTTCTATTTTAAATCGAAATGGGGGATAAGAGGTAGAATTGTGGCTGTGGACCCCACCGGTCAGTCTCACAAAAATGCAAACCGACTCCCTCGGCTCTTCAGAGCACGCCACGGCGAGGGAGGTGGCTGGCGAGCGTTGTGCGGGGTTCCTCTACTGGATCTCGCCCTTATCTCGCGTACCCAACGGCAAAACAATGTTACCTTCGCTCCCAGCTCCAGTCGACCCTCTGTTCTGGCCACACGCGCGAAGAACACCCCGGCCTCGGCAGCTCTGCTTCTACCGCTCAAACACAGCCACCCGAGCACTGGATGCTTGAGGTCTCCACAGCAAAGATCAACGCATACTCATGCTCTAGCCGGCTAGCAACTTCACCCCGCCGTCCCGAGCTCACTGGCGCCTAGAAACAGCTAAGTTTCCACTGCTCCCGAGTTAAAACTGAAGAAACCAGAACTGGTCACCGTGGCCAGCCCAAACCAGGAGTGATCACGCCCAAGCAAGCAACCCCATCGGTGCACCTACAAGTCCAGTTGCTCACCTCCGAATCTCAGCCCTAGCCATTGATCACAGAGGGAGAATTTTAAGATTTTCTCCCGGGCGGCAGAAACTGACCTTGAGGTAAGGAATTGCAAAATTCGTCCTCAAATCGTGTTTGTTGTGTTTCAAACTTCACACACAGGATCTTAACTGCCTAGCACACCTCCTCCATCGATTTTAGACCAAGAAATCGAGTGTAGAACGAGGAATCCGAGTTCTTTTTGAGGGTATACTGCTGGACCATATCGGGCGCACGGTGCCGATAGGTTTGGAGCGCTCCCCGGCTTGTTTAGACCTCATGTCGACCTTCTACACGATCCCCTGGTGCTTTAGAGCCCAAGAACCGACCATTGGTTGGAAAATTCGCCATGCACGACCACGCCGGAGTCCTAGGGTTTGCTGTTCCCGGTGCGCCCTGTTTTCCGGCGAGTTTCAGCCGCCGGCGACCTCACCAACAGGTTCAGCGTGGGGGAAAATGGGGGGCGGCCAGCAGGGGGACTGGAGGTGGCTGGGAAGTGCCTTTCCGGTGACCTCCCGGAGGGAGCCACCACTGCCCTGTTTGGCGCGAGGCTGAAGGTTAGGGATGACGAGTGGGACCCACTGTCGGTAATTAAACATTTTCCAGATTTCCCCAATTCAGTTCAATCTTTGGGGAGCATAACTTTGTGTAGGAGTGTCCAAAAATTGTGAAACAAATTTTGTTGGATTACTCTCAGAGAGTACTATCAGAGAGTACTATCCACGGGTGCAGCCCAATGTTTATGAAAATCCCTGGATTTGTTTCATTAATTCATTTAACGAAAAACTTCTAGGAATTTTTACAGGAGTACTGTTTATTGGAAAATTCCTAAATTTTGGCAGGACATTCTTAAAAAATTCTTTGAACTCCAGTAAAAATTTCAGAGGCATTGGACCTCATTTGCTTGGTCAAGTGATGTGTTCATTCCTTATGTCTCTGAAAAATGGGAAAAATGAACAGAGACATTTTCAGCTTTTTCAAAATCCTTGTAAAATCCATATCTCCTTGTAGCAAACTCCAAAAATGGTAAAACAAATTCCTATGGACTCAAGACATTTTTTACTTCACAAAAAAGTCGAATTTGCAGCATAGGAAAGCTTAATACCTAGGGGGTAAAGGCAGATTGGTTAAAATCACATAAGGAATTATTGTGATCATTTTGAGCCATTTCATGAGCTCAATTTTTGCACACTGCGTAGATACCTTCCAGAGAAGCTGTGGTTAAATTTTCAGCTTCATTGGACCTATGGAACTAGAGCTACCATCTTTTAGTTTTAAGTGTTCATATAATGGACTTAATCATGTGGTGATTACTAGTATCCCTTTTCACCTAGCATTCTTCATCTCTAAGGTTTAGATCCAACAACAGAAACCTTGCTGTTGTTTGTCCCACTTATGTTTGAGTTAACTTGAACAACAGTGTTGAAACAGTTTCTGTCGAAGTGTGTTGTCGACACTTCCTCCGGGCCTGCTCTAGGCCGCCCGCGGAGGTTCTTTTTCGGAGGGGCTAGTCACTCATGAAGAGCTCACGTGTTAGGGACGATGGAAGGAGAAGCTTGACACAGGTATTTTTACGTGGTTCAGGCCGCCGGAGCGTAAAACCCTACGTCCATGGTGAGCAGAGATGTTCGTTGTATTGCTCGGTGCTCAGAACCGGAGTTCTGAGCTTGGGGATGACCTAAGTGCTGGGGTGCGAATGGCTTAGGTGTGCGAAAAGCCGAACCCTTGCTAACTTCGCCTACCCGAGCCTTTTATATTCCAAGGCTTGGGCGGCTTACAAGGTGGGCCCGGGACCCGACAGGTGGTCCCGAGGAGATTGCCTACCATCTACCGTATCTGCAGTTACGCCGGCAGTTATCTCTAGCGAGGGCTTCTAAGTCTTCGTTCTGTCACCCTGCCCATGCCGCAAGCTAGTCGTAGTGGCTGATGATGGTAGGGGCGGCAGGGGATGTCTTGTCGCTGTGTTTATTAGCGTACAACCTCTGACGCGGCGTGCCAGTCTTCACTGCGATGTGAGTGGGTGCAACGGCACCTGACAGAGGTGTGCTCCGCGTCTCCGCGCCCTGGGAAGGCACAGGTCTTGAATACCTTGTACGGGCAAGGTATGGCGCGTCTTTACTCTTGCTGGCTATCACGCGGGGGCAGGCAGCACTGTTCTGCTAGCCACGTGGCGGGCCTGGAGCTCTCCTCTGAGGATAGGGAGGTCCGGCCCTGCTGGACACGTGGAGCCTTTAGAGCTCTCCCCGCGGAGGGGGAGGTCCGGCTCTGCTGACCACGTGGCGGGCCTGGGGCCCTCCTCTGAGGAGAGGGAGGTCTGGCCCCGCTGGACATGTGGATCCTTCGGAGCTACCCTCGCGAGGGGGGAGGTCCGGCTCTGCTGACCACGTGGCAGGCCCGGAGCTCTCCTCTGAGGAGAGGGAGGTCCGGCCTCGCTGGACACGTGGAGCCTTCGGAGCTCTCCCCGCGGAGGGGGGAGGTCCGGCTCTGTTGGCCACGTGGCAGGCCCGGAGCTATCCTCTGAGGAGAGGGAGGTCCGGTCCCGCTGGACACGTGGCGCCCTTGAAGCTCTCCCAGCGGAGGGGGGAGGTCCGGCTCTGTTGGCCACGTGGCGGGACCGGAGCTATCCTCTGAGGAGCGGGAGGTCCGGCCCTGCTGGACACGTGGCGCCCTCAGAGCTCTCCCCGCGGAGAGGGGCGAGGTCCTTAGGCAGTTTCCCCTTTGCGCGGGGGTACCCCATATTGAGGGTACCGACAGTGGCCCCCGGGCCCATCTCGGGGGAGATAACAAGCCCGAGGTGGCGCCCCCGTCTCTTCCGCTCCGCGCACCTTCTCGAAGACCCGCATTGACCGTTGCCAGAGCACGAACAGTCGCGGGATCATGGGAGCGTGTGCCCCACTTCTGCACGTCGCAGCGCCTTTTCGGGAACCGCCAAAGCGTCCTGCCAGCTCGTCTTCTTGAGAGACTGACTTCTTTGCCCACCGCTTCAGCTGGACGGCTCGGGTCCACTTGTCATCGACGCTTGGTCTTAGAGCTGAAGCGGTTTTCCCAAGCAGCGTATTCGAAGAGTTTTGAATTGCTTTCAATCGCGCCTGGGAAGTTTAAAAGGGGATCTCACCCGCATCGCGGATTCCCTTCGCACTTCCTTGCGCTTGAATCTTCGTTGTTTCCTTGAGCTCTTGCGCCCTTGTCTTCCTTGTTCTTGAGCTTCCTTCGGCCATGGCTTCCAACTTGCCTCCGGAGAAAAAGCACGCCCGCTCTCCTCCGGCGGCGTCGTTCACGCCAAGTCAAGAAACCAGGGCGCCCACGCGTCCTTCTCCTGGAGATGTCAGCTCGTCTAGTGGCAACTCCAAGAGACCTTGGGCTCTTCATTCCGAAGGGGCTCCACTCGAGCGGCGGCGGCCCGAGGGTCCCCAGGCGTCACGCCCTCCGTCCTCAGGTGGTGGAGCTTCGAGGGGGAGCACTGGTGCGGCGATGCCCAGGGGCGAGCCTAGAGCTCAGGCGCCCCGGTCAGCAAGCATCCCAGCTGCAGGTTCAGCAGAAAGTGGTGCCGGAAGGAGCAGCGCTGGGACTCCTGCGTGGGCACAGGCGCCCCGGGACTCGGGAGCTGGATCGACACCTAGGGGGGCTTCGGAAGCGTCCCCTGCTCCGCCGGTCCGGGTGTGACACCCTCATTCCTGGTATCAGCATATATTCATGTTTTATGAAGAGAAAACATTTTAAGAAGAACTAGGAACAGAGAAAAATATCAAAAGGATAGCAAATGAGAGCCGAATCCAGTTCACCGAGAGCGCCGAAGACAACTTACGGCGGCCGCTGGCCACGTGTGACGCCCTCAATTCTGTAAAAACCACGGAACCGAGAACTAATGCATATGTGTGCCCAGGATGTTCATCACACATACACATATGTTCCACAAACTGAATTTCAGATTATATATTACTACGAATAACAGAGTTTTATTACAATATCTCATGAGTTTTGGACTCATGCTTACAGCGGAAGTCTTGTTTCTATGCAGCGGAAGTCTTTATTCTAATGCGGAAGCGCCTTAACTAATGCGGAAGCAAATCTAAGCAGAAGTGGCTCCATCTCTACACCCTCCACGGGCAAGGTTGAGAACAGATCACACGCCTTAATGCTCCACTTGGTCTTCATAATAAGCTTCTCCTGCTGCTGATGATGAAATAATAATGCAAGTTTGAGTACAATGATGTACTCAGCAGGTGCGGGAAAAACATGATATGCAGCTCATAACAAGGTAGGTATAAAAAGGCTCATTTGCAGAAAAGCAGATTTGTAAAACCATGATAAAACAGCAACTTCACTTTAAATGAATGTAATCCCAGCATGTATTAAATTACCAACATACTTCCATCGCTTTCCGTGTTCCACTCGAACATTAACCAACCTCATTCTTACTCACGAATACCTCCTCGTATTCGCTACCATCTCACGAATACCTTCACGTATTCGCTACCATCTTATCTCATAAACAACTTTGTCTCACACAGAGACCCATCTCGTTGTCATGACTCAACAATCATGCAACCATCTTATCACCCGGACTCAACAGTCCCAAACCAAACCATAACATAATCAATAACCATAAGCAATAACCATCCCAATAACCATCCCAACTAATATGGCAGTTTAGAAAGGTGCTCGTGACTGTAAGCTCGGCTATCATGATAGTTTTAGACTCTGCAGAGTTTGCACCTCTTTACCCATAAGTTTGTGATTTCGTCACCCATCGGCGACTGCAGAACCTCCATTATACCAGTACACAACCGTCGGTGTATGGCCAAGAGATCACAAAATAGCCTTTACAAAGGGGCTACTAGATGTATGGACTCACTAAGGTTTCACCGGCAGGCTAGAATCTCCGATTCTCCCACCCACGGCCCCCACTTGTGCCATGCAGTTCCCAGGGCAGTCCTCACTCGACTCCCATTCCCCGCGCCTTCCACAGTCCATAACACTCTAGCCACTTACCTAGTTACTCAGCTAAGCCGCACCCATACTTGGCCTTGTGGTGGCACTGTTATCCTGGCATGTGCATGCATGAACCGGTCCTTAGATCTACGGCAAGTAAACCACCATCTCATGCTACCTCATTCACAAACCCAGGCTTGCCTAGATCTCCCTCCGATCCATGTTCATTAACATCATCAGTTTCTCATTATCATTACGAGTGCAGTTAGCTAGACACATCTATCTTGCTTCCCATTCCCATGGACTCAGCGAAGCATAAAAGTAAAAACCATACACGACTCATAAAACATTCCTGACGACAAGGGTGGTTTAACCAAAGCTAGTAAACTCCTATAAAATGGTTTCCCATCATGTTTGACTCAGTACGCACACCTTTTCGCAAAACAAAACAGTTTCACCCAAAACATAGGATCAATATGGTCAAGGAGCACTTGCCTTATTCTTGCGGTTCTGGTTGTTCTTGGATCTCAAAACCTTGTTGCTGCCGTTCGTCGTAGACAGCTCCCTGCTATGTAGGATCACGTGCATACAATATTCACAGCAATCAATATCATGCACAAACCTTAAACTAGATGCGAGGATGCGTATGCGTGCTATCCTATGATTAGTTTTATTAGATTGGTCTGTACGTGTTCTTGTATGGCTTGCATGGACAGAGGTGTTCGGATCAAAGGTGGACGTGGCGATGATCTTGTCTTTAGATCAACATGATCATCAAGTGATCTATCCATGAGAAGGCTTCTGTTCAAAATGAATCAAAGAACAGATGCAAAGAAAACACAACGATGTCGTAAGGTGGTAATAGAGGCCTACCTTACGTTCCTCTCGGTCTTTGAGGTCCTCCTCAGACCGCTGGACTTTTCCTCCAGCGATCTTCCTTGCCGTGCTCCGGCGACGGCCTTCTCGGTGAGTTGGGGCTAGGGCTCCAAGTCGTCGGCTCAGGAGTTGGAAAAGAAGTTTGTGGTTTAGGCCAGGGGTTCTAGGTTCTATTTATAATCGGGAAGAGAAGAGTCCTAATCTGATTGTATCCCAAATATGAGTCCTGTTTGAATCTTACAACTTATCTTTAGTTGGTTTGGTGCGGTATCATCGTTGAATTCAGGTCGGTTTCTGTTCCGGTATTTCTACGCGTACAGATTCCAAAATCGCTTCAGAACCAATCACCTTCACGGTGATGAGCTCCGGAAGCTCCACGTGTCCACCGGCCTGGTCTCATCCTTTCCGTAGAGACGGGCTCCGGTTGTGCCGCGTATCAAACGAGCAAGACTTCCCTCTTCTTCGGAGGTGAGCTCCGTGTGCGCCACGTATCCAGGCGGTCGGGACCTCCTCTCTTACTCGGAGGTGGCTCCGCGCACGCCACGTGTCAGTGCCGGACCTTTCCTCTCTTCTTTCCTCAGAGATGGGCTCCGAGGTTGACACGTGTCCAACAGTGATGGATTTCCCGAAGATAAGCTCCGGAAGTGACACGTGTTCAATAGAACCGGACCTCTCGGAGGTGAGCTCCGAGATCGACACGTATCCCTCGTGACCAGTCCTCTGATTTCCATGATGACTAGCTCCGGGGGCAACACGTGTCCCACAGCGTCAGACCTCTCCCCTTTTTTGGAGATGAGCCTCGAGCATGCCACGTAGCCTACTTTAGCGGCGGACCTCTCCCCACTTCGCAGGGATGAGCTCTGAACACGCCACGTGCCAGCGGACCGCGGAAGTTGTCTTCGGCGCTCTCTGAGAGCTGGATTCGGCTCTTATTGGCTATCCTTTTGATATTTTTCTCTGTTCCTACTTTTCTTAAAATGTTTTCTCTTCATAAAGCATGAACATATGCTGACACCAGAGATGAGGGTGTCACAAATCTACCCCCCTTAAATTGAATCTCGTCCTCGAGATTCGTTAGTAGAGAATAGATGGGGAAATTCTGTCTTGATATCCTCTTCACGCTCCCATGTGGCTTCAGCTTCGGTGTGATGGCTCTATTGTACCTTGCACCATCGAATCACCTTATTCCGGGTGACCCTTTCTTTTACGTCCAAGATTCGGACAGGGTGTTCCGCATAAGTCAGGTCCTCTTGGAGTTCAAGCTCTCCCATTGATACTTGTTCCTCTGATACTCTCAAGCATTTCTTGAGCTGGGATACATGAAACACGTCATGTACATCGGAGAGGTGGGTTGGGAGCTATAGATGATAAGCTACTTCTCCTCGCTTGTCCAAAATCTTAAATGGTCCGATATAGCGAGGTGCTAGCTTGCCTTTCACGTTGAAACGTCGTTGGCCTCGTATAGGCGATACCTTAAGGTATATGAAGTCTCCTACTTCAAAGGTCAACTTCCTACGCCTATTGTCCGCATAGCCTTTTTGTCATGACTGAGCAGCTTTTAAGTTCTCCCGTACCGCTTGGACTTGCTTTTCGGCTTCTTGTAGCACTTCGGGTCCAAACACCTGGTTCTCCCCGGTTTCGTTCCAAAATAGCGGCGTTCTACACCGTCTACCATATAACGCTTCGAAAGGTGACATCTTCGAGCTAGCTTGATAGCTGTTGTTATAGGAGAATTCGGCATACGGTAAACTCCTATCCCAACTACGCCCACGTTTCAAGGCGCAAGCTCTCAACATGTCCTCCAGAATTTGGTTTGTCCTTTCGGTTTTCCGTCAGTTTGTGGGTGATAGGCGGAGCTAAAATCCAGTCGTGTACCCATGGCTTTCTGCAGCTTCCTCCAGAATCTAGAGGTAAACTGAGAACCTCGATCTGAGACTATCCTCCTTGGAACTCTGTAACGGCACACGATCTGCTCCATGTACAACTCTGCTAATTGTGCAACGTTTTAATTGGCCCTTACAGGGAGAAAATGGGTGGTTTTCGTCAATCGGTCCACGATGCCCCAGATGGAGTCGTAACCTGACTGAGTACGTGGCAATTCGACGATGAAATCCATATTGATGTCCTCCCACTTCCATTTGGGTACCTTCAAAGGTTGCAACAATCCAGCGGGTTTTTGATGTTCGGCCTTCACCCGTTGGCATGTGCCGCATAGGGTAACGTATTCGGCTATATCCCTCTTCATACCATCCCACCAATAACAAGTTTTCAAGTCCTCGTACATTTTGGTTCTTCCGGAATGTATAGAATAGGGGGAATCATGTGCCTGCTTCAATATCATGTCGCGGAGGTGTTTTATGTTAGGCACACAAATCCTTTTTCCTAGCCAAAGCGTACCCATCTCATCTTCTTTGAAATCCTTCTCTATTCCTTGTCGGATTCTTTCCTTGATCTCCTCATCCGTTGCTTGGCCATCTCTTATCTCTTGCTCCAATAAGGAGTGGATCTCCATTATTTCCATGTTGTTCAAGAATCCGAGGTGTAACCGTTCAAACTCCTTACGTAGTTCGGGTGGTAGCTCCCAATCCGTGAGTTGGTGACATGCTCCCTTTCGGCTCAATGCATCAGCTACCACATTGGCCTTCCCGGGGTGGTAGTTTATTCCAACATCGTAATCCTTGATGAGTTCCAACCATCGACGTTGCCTCAAATTCAAGTCCGTTTGTGTAAATATGTACTTGAGGCTGTTATGATCCGTATAGATCTCACGTCGATGACCAAGGATATAATGTCTCCAAATCTTCAGTGCATGCACTACTACTGCTAGCTCCAAGTCATGTGTAGGATAATTAAGCTCGTGCTTCTTTAATTGTCGTGAGGCATAGGCTACCACTTGTCCTTCTTGCATGAGCACACATCCAAGCCCCTGTCTGGATGCGTCACAATATATGTCAAAGCTCTTGCTTACGTCTGGCAATAACAGAACCGGTGCTGTGGTTAGCATTTTCTTGAGTTTCTCAAAACTTCCTTGGCAGGCTGGTGTCCATTGTAAGACCTTCCACTTCATTAGCAACTCCTTCATAGGTTTTGCTATTTTAGAGAAGTCTTTAATGAAGCGTCGATAGTATCCAGCCATCCCAAGAAAACTCCGAATATCCCTCACGCTCTGCGGTTGGTCCCACTTCAGAACATCTCTTACTTTTCCGGGATCAACCGATACCCCTTCCTTGGAGATAATGTGGCCTAGGAAAGATATTTCCTTTAGCCAAAATTGACATTTGTTAAGCTTGGCATACAATTGATGCTCACGCAATTTCTGCAAGGTCAATTTTAAATGTTCTTCATGCTCCTCCTCACTTTTTGAATACACCATAATGTCGTCGATGAAAACCACGACAAAATTGTCCAAGTACTCCATGAAAACCTTGTTCATAAGGTACATGAAGTATGCGGGTGCATTTGTCAACCCAAAAGACATGACGGTATATTCATACGAACCATACCGTGTTCGAAAGGCTGTTTTGGGTATATCGGAGGGCTTAGTCTTCAGCTGGAAGTATCCCGACCGAAGATCAATCTTCGAGAACACTCGGGCTCCTTTCATTTGGTCGAACATGTCCTCTATACGAGGCAGAGGGTATTTGTTTTTGATTGTTACCTCATTGAGAGACCTATAGTCCACGCACATCCTTTGGGTTCCATCCTTCTTGTCCACGAAGAGCACAGGAGCTCCCCATGGTGACGAGCTTGGACGTATGAAACCCTTCTCCAACTGCTCTTGAATTTGTTTCTTGAGTTCTACTAGTTCATTGACGGGCATCCTATAGGGTCTCTTGGCTATAGGTGCAGTTCCGGGTACCAAATCAATGGCAAACTCAATGTCCCGATCAGGGGGCATACCTGGAAGCTCTTCCGGGAACACGTCCGAAAATTCCTGAACCACCGGAATGCTGTCCAATGTTGCTCCTTCAACATGGTTCAAATTTGCCCTTTCAGTGGTTTGTTGGGCTGACTCAAACTCGACACGGATGCCGTGCTCATTTATCAATTGCACGCTTCTTTCAGCACATTGGATTACCCCGTTTTGCTTGCTTAACCAATCCATCCCGAGTATTATGTCAATCCCTTGGGAGTCCAAGACAATAAGGTTGGCAAGGAAGTCTACCCCCTTATTTTAAGGCTTACTTTCGGACATACTATATTAGTCCTCATCTCTCCACCGCGAGAATTAACTAACATAGCATATTTTAAGTGGGATATGGGTAGGTTATGTTTGGCAACATATTTGGATGATATGAAGGAATGTGATGCTCCAGAATCAAACAAGATGGTGGCTGGGTTGGAGTTGGCAAGGAACATACCAATTACGACGTCCTAAGCCTGTTTTGCTTCCTCAGCAGATACATGGTTCACGTTGCCGCGAGCATAGTTCTTCAGTCCCTGTTTTCCTTGTTTGTCCCCTCCGTTCTGTTGCGGGTTCTGCTTGGGCTCGTTGCCTTGCTGTCCAGGGCCTCTCCTCGGGCACTTGTTCGCGAAGTGTCCTATCTCCCCGCATGCAAAGCATGCCCTGTTGCACACGGCAGCAGGTACGTTGGGGCGGGGGTTTTGAACAGGAGTGCCATTGTTAGGTCGGGGCGCAGGAGGCATGGGCACACGAGGTGCTGGTGCAAAGAATTGTTGCTGTGGTGGCTGACCAGGGCGGTATGCAGGAGTGGTCGATCCATACTGCGGTGCAGGGGGCATGTACCGAGGTCGTACGTTGCTCCCTTGAGACTGGTATGGCATCTTCCTATTGCACTCTCGCTCGATCTCTCGGATCTTGTTTTCAACCACTATGGCCTTGTCAACCAGCTTCTGGAAGCTCACGTAGTCATTGTTGAGGAGTTGAACCTGAATCCCATTGTTCAACCCTCTCATGGACAGGTACTGCTTCCTCTGATGTGAGTTGACATCTCCGGGGGCATACCGGGACAGTTGCGTGAACTTGTTGAGGTACTCATTCACACTTTTCTGTCCTTGGCGGAGACCTTCGAACTCCTGTCTCTTGAGCATCATTACACCAGCAGGGATGTAATGAGAGCGGAAACTTTCCTTGAACTCAGTCCAAGTGATTGTCTCCGGGTTGACATGGGCGTTGCATAGGGCATCCCACCAGTCAGCGGCAGCTCCCATAAGGTGGTGCGACGCAAAGAGAACCTTCTCTCGGTCATTGCACTGAACAATGGCAAGCTTCTTCTCCATGTATTTCAACCAGTCATCGGTCTCCATGGGATCACTAGCTTGAGCAAAGGTGGGTGGTTGAGTCCTCATGAACTCTCCCAGTCTGTTGTGAGCCAGCGGTGATGGTGGCGGTGGTGCCGGAACAGGGTTGTTGTTGGCTTGCAACTGACCCAAAGTTTGGATCATGGTTTGCATAAGCTGGTTTTGCATGGCCATCAACCCTTCTAGATTGTTCTCGCCAGCTCCGGGGTTAACAGGAACTTCCTCATGATCATCCTCTTGGTTGTCACGGACGTTCCTTCGGCCAGCGTTTCCTCTCACCATCTATGAGAGAGGTCAAAATAGAATAGAATGTTAGAAGGTTAGGTAGGTCCCTTCAACTATATGCATCAAGGTGAGTTGGACTATATATATATTAGCCCATATGAGGATGTGAACAAGTGCCGAGGCATCTCACACCTCTTTTCTTCTTACGTGTGGATATGGACAACGTTTGGGGGACGTCCCACAACTCACACTAAGCACACAATCACAAACAATCATTGCAAGGGCTCATACAACCCCTATTCAAGGATGGTTTCCTATGTCAAGGTGGGTTTAAAGCCAATCTAAGCGTCCTAGGGTGCTTCCTTTGGTCAGCATGGCTTAACTACCAATTCTGTGTTTTAATACCGATCTGTGACTCCTATTTAAGGGTGTAACCTACTGTTAACCCGTGGCTCTAATGTTAATCTAAAGTTTCTATCTAGGCGTGTAACCTACTGTCAACCCGTGGCTCTGATACCAATCTGTGACGCCCTCAATTCTGTGAAAACCACGGAACCGAGAACTAATGCATATGTGTGCCCAGGATGTTCATCACAAATACACATATGTTCCACAAACTGAATTTCAGATTATATATTACCATAAATAACAGAGTTTTATTACAATATCTCATGAGTCTTGGACTCATGCTTACAGCGGAAGTCTTGTTTCTATGCAGCGGAAGTCTTTATTCTAATGCGGAAGCGATTTAACTAATGCGGAAGCAAATCTAAGCAGAAGTGGCTCCATCTCTACACCCTCCACAGGCAAGGTTGAGAACAGATCACACGGCTTAATGCTCCACTTGGTCTTCATAATAAGCTTCTTCTGCTGCTGATGATGAAATAATAATGAAAGTTTGAGTACAATGATGTACTCAGCAAGTGCGGGAAAAACATGATATGTAGCTCATAACAAGGTAGGTATAAAAAGGCATATTTGCAGAAAAGCAGATTTGTAAAACCATGATAAAACAGAAACTTCACTTTAGATGAATGTAATCCCAGCATGTATTAAATTACCAACATACCTCCATCGCTTTCCGTATTCCACCCGAACATTAACCAACCTCATTCTTACTCACGAATACCTCCTCGTATTCGCTACCATCTCACGAATACCTTCATGCATTCGCTACCATCTTATCTCGTAAACAACTTTGTCTCACACAGAGACCCATCTCGTTGTCATGACTCAACAGTCATGCAACCATCTTATCACCCGGACTCAACAGTCCCAGACCAAACCATAACATAATCAATAACCATAACCAAGAACCATCCAAATAACCATCCCAATAACCATCCCAACTAATCATGGCAGTTTAGCCAGGTGCTCGCGACCGTAAGCTCGGCTATCATGATAGTTTTAGACTCTGCAGAGTTTGCACCTCTTTACCCACAAGTTTGTGATTTCGTCACCCGTCGGCGACTGCAGAACCTCCATTATACCAGTACACAACCGTCGGTGTATGGCCAAGAGATCACAAAATAGCCTTTACAAAGGGGCTACTAGATGTATGGACTCACTAAGGTTTCACTGGCAGGCTAGAATCTCCAATTCTCCCACCCACGGGCCCCCTCTTGTGCCATGCAGTTCCCAGGGCAGTCCTCACTCGACTCCCATTCCCCGCGCCTTCCACAGTCCATAACAATCTAGAAACATACGTAATTACTCAGCTAAGCCGCACCCATACTTGGCCTTGTGGTGGCACTGTTATCCTGGCATGTGCGTGCATTAACCGGTCCTTAGATCTACGGCAAGTAAACCACCATCTCATGCTACCTCATTTACAAACCCAGGCTTGCCTAGATCTCCCTCCGATCCATGTTCATTAACATCATCAGTTTCTCATTATCATTACGAGTGCAGTTAGCTAGACACATCTATCTCGCTTCCCATTCCCATGGACTCAGCGAAGCATAAAAGTAAAAACAATACCCGACTCATAAAACATTCCTGGCGACAAGGGTGGTTTAACCAAAGCTAGTAAACTCGTATAAAAGGGTTTCCCATCATGTTTGACTCAGTACGCACACCTTTTCGCAAAACAAAACAGTTTCACCCAAAACATAGGATCAATATGGTCAAGGAGCACTTGCCTTGTTCTTGCGGTTCCGGTTGTTCTTGGATCTCGAAACCTTGTTGCTGCAGTTCATCGTAGACAGCTCCCTGAGCTTGTCCTGCTAGGTAGGATCACGTGCATACAATATTCACAGCAATCAATATCATGCACAAACCTTAAACTAGATGCGAGGATGCGTATGCATGCTATCCTATGATCAGTTTTATTAGATTGGTCTGTACGTGTTCTTGTATGGCTTGCATGGACAGAGGTGTTCGGATCAAAAGTGAACGTGGCGATGATCTTGTCTTTAGATCAACCTGATCATCAAGTGATCTGTCCACAAGAAGGCTTCTGTTCGAAAGGAATCAAAGAACAGATGCAAAGAAAACACAACAATGTCGTAAGGTGGTATTAGAGGCCTACCTTACGTTCCTCTCCGTCTTCGAGATCCTCCTGGGACCACTGGGATTTTCCTCCGGCGATCTTCTTTGCCGCGCTCCGGCGATGGCTTTCTCGGCGAGTTGGGGCTAGGGCTCTAAGTCGTTGGCTCAGGAGTTGGAAAAGAAGTTTGTGGTTTCGGCCAGGGGTTCTGGGTTCTATTTATAATCGGGAAGAGAAAAGTCCTAATCTGATTGTATCCCGAATATGAGTCCTGTTTGAATCTTACAACTTGTCTTTAGTTGGTTTGGTGCGGTATCAACGTGGAATTCAGGTCGGTTTCTGTTCTGGTATTTCTATGCGTACAGATTCCAAAATCGCTTCATAACCCATCACCTTCACGGTGATGATCTCCGAAAGCTCCACGTGTCCACCGGCCTGGTCTCTTCCTTTCCGTAGAGACGGGTTCCGGTTGTGCTGCGTGTCAAACGAGCAAGACTTCCCTCTTCTTCGGAGGTGAGCTCCACGTGCGCCACCTATCCAGGCGGTCCGGACCTCCTCTCTTACTCGGAGGTGGCTCCACGCACGCCACGTGTTAGTGCCGGACTTTTCCTTTCTTATTTCCTCAGAGACGAGCTCTGAGGTTGACACGTGTCCAACAGTGACAAATTTCCCGAAGATAAGCTCCGGTAGCGACACGTGTTCAATAGAACCGGACCTCTCAGAGGTGAGCTCCGAGATCGACACGTATCCCGTGTGACCAGTCCTCTGATTTCCATGATGACTAGCTCCGGGGGCAACACGTGTCTCACAGGGTCGGACCTCTCCCCTTTTTCGGAGATGAGCCTCGAGCCTGCCACGTAGCCTACTTTAGCGGCGGACCTCTCCCCACTTCGCAGGGATGAGCTCCAAACATGCCACGTGGCCAGCGGGCCGCGGAAGTTGTCTTCGGCACTTTCTGAGAGCTGGATTCGGCTCTTATTGGCTATCCTTTTGATATTTTTCTCTGTTCCTACTTTTATTAAAATGTTTTATCTTCATAAAGCATGAACATATGCTGACACCAGAGATGAGGGTGTCACATCACGTGGCGTGTTCGGAGCTCATTCCTGTAAAACAGGGAGAGGTCCACCACTAAACTGGCTACGTGGCAGGCTCAAGGCTCATCTCCACAAAATAGGGAAAGGTCCGACCCTGTGGGACACGTGTTGCCCCGGAGCTAGCCTCTGCAGAAGAAGCAAATGCATTTCTGCAGGACACATGTCAACTTCGAAGCTGGTCACCACGGAAATTAGAGGACCAGTCGCACGGGATACGTGTCGATATCAGAGATCACCTCCGAGAGGTCCGGTTCTATTGAACACATGTCGCCACCAGAGCTTACCTACAAGAGGTCCGACACTGTTGGACATGTGTCTACCTTGGAGTCGTCTCTAGGGAAAAAGGGAGGTCTGTAATGGATACGTGGCACACCCGGAGCTACATCCGGAGAGAGGGAAAGACCGGCACTAACACGTGGCATGCGCGGAGCCACCTCCGAATAGAGAGGAGGTCCCGACCGCCAGGATACGTGGCGCACGCGGAGCTCACCTCCGAAGAAGAGGGAGGTCTTGCTCGCTTGACACGCGGCACAACCGGAGCTCGTCTTTGCAGAAAGGGAGAGACCAGGACCCGGTGGACACGTGGAGCTTCCGGAGCTCATCACCGCGGAGGTAATGAATTCTGGGGAGGGTTTTTGGATTCTGTACGCGTAGAAATACCGGAACAGAAACCAACCTGAATTCCACAATGATACCGCACCAAATCAACTAAATATAAGTTGTAAGATTCAACGACAAATTTGAACAGGACTCTTATTAGGGATACAATCAGATTAGGACTCTTCTCTTCCCGATTATAAATAGAACCCAGAACCTCTGGCCGAAACCACAAACTTCTTTTCCAACTCCTGAGCCAACGACTTAGAGCCCTAGTCCCAACCCGCCGAGCAAACGATCGCCGGAGTGCAGCAAGGAAGATCGCCGGAGGAAAGCCCAACGATCTAAGGACGACCTCGAGACCGAGAAGAACGTAAGGTAGGTCTCCAATACCACCTTACGACATCGTTGTGTTTTCTTTACATCTGTTCTTTGATTCCTTTCGAACAGAAGCCTTCTCGTGGACATATCACTTGATGATCAGGTTGATCTAAAGACAAGATCATCGCCACGTCCACCTTTGATCCGAACACCTCTGTTCATCATAAAATCCATGCAAGCCATGCAAGAACACGTACCAACCAATCTAATAAAACTAATCATAGGATAGCATGCATATGCATCATCGCATCTAGTTTAAGGTTTATGCATGATATTGATTTCTGTGAATCTTGTATGCACGTGATCCTACATAGCAGGACAAGCTCAGGGAGCTGTCTACGACGAGCTGCAGCAACAAGGTTTTGAGATCCAAGAACGACCGGAACCGCTAGAACGAGGCAAGTGCTCCTTGACCATATTGATCCGATGTTTTGGGTGAAACTATTTTGTTTTGCGAAAATGTGTGTGTGTGCTGAGTCAAACATGATGGGAAACCTTTTTTATAGGAGTTTACTAGTTTTGAATAAACCACCCTTGTAACCTGGGAAGTTCATGAGTCGGGTATGGTTTTTGCTTTTATGCTTCACTGAGTCCATGGGATTGGGGAGCGAGATAGATGTGTCTAGCTAACTGCACTCGTAAGGATAATGAGAAACTGATGATGTTAATGAACATGGATCGGAGGGAGATCTAGGCAAGACTGGGTTTGTGAACGAGGTAGCATGAGATGGTGGTTTACTTGCCGTAGATCTAAGGACCGGTTCATGCATGCACATGCCAGGACAACAGTGCCACCACAAGGCCAAGTATGGGTGCGGCTAAGCTGAGTAATTAGGTAAGTTGCTAGAGTGTTATGGATTGTGAAGGCGCGGGGAATGGGAGTCGAGTGAGGACTTCCCTATGAACTGCATGGCACAAGAGGGGGCCGTGGGTGGGAGCATTGGAGATTCTAGCCTGCCGGTGAAACCTTAGTGAGTCCATACATCTAGTAGCCCCTTTGTAAAGGCTATTTTGTCATCTCTTGACCATACACCGACGGTTGTGTACTGGTATAATGGAGGTTCTGCAGTCGCCGACGGGTGACGAAATCACAAACTTGTGGGTAAAGAGGTGCAAACTCTGCAGGGTTCTTAAAACTATCATGATAGCCGAGCTTACGGTCACGAGCGCCTGGCCAACTGCCATGATTAGTTGGGATGGTTATTGGGATGGTTCTTGGTTATGGTTATTGATTTTGGTTATGATTTGGTTTTGGGACTGTTGAGTCTGGGTGATAAGATGGGTTGCATGACTGTTGAGTCATGGCAACGAGGTTGGTCTCGTTGGGAGACGAAGTTGTTTATGAGATAAAATGGTAGCGAATACGAGATGGTATTAGTGAGATGGTAGCGAATACGAGGAGGTATTCGTGAGAATAAGGTTGATTGATGATTGGTTGTGACATGGAAAGGTAATGAACATAATGGAGGTATGATTGGTAATTTAATACATGTTGGGATTACATTCACTTAAAGATAAGTCGCTGTTTTATCGTGCTTTTGATAAATAACTTTGCTTTTCTGCAAATGAGCCTTTCTATACCTACCTTGCTATGAGATTCATATCATATTTTGCCGCACTTGCTGAGTACATCATTGTACTCAAACTTGCATCATTATTTCATCAGCAGCAGCAAGAGAAGACTACTATGAAGACCAAATGGAGCATTAGGCGTGTGATCTGTTCTCAACCTTGCCTGTGGGAATGGAATAGAGATGGAGTCATCGCTGCTTAGGTTTTCTTCCGCATTAGTTAAATTGCTTCCGCACTAGAATAAAGACTTCCGCTGCATAGAAATAAAGACTTCCGCTGTGAGCATGAGTCCAAGACTTATGAGCTATTGTAATAAACTCTGTTATTTGTGGTTATATATATTCTGAATTCAGTTTGTGGAATATATGTGTATGTGTGATGAACATCCTGGGCATACATATGCATTAGTTCTCGGTTCCGTGGTTTTCCACAGAATTGAGGGCGTCACAGATTGTTATCAGAGCCACGGGTTGACAGTAGGTTACACGCCTAGATAGAAATCATAGATTGATATTAGAGCCACGGGTTAACAGTAGGTGACACACCTAAATAGGAATCACAGATTGGTATTGGATACAGATTGGTAGCTAAGCCATGCTGACCCAAGGAAGCATCCTAGGACGCTTAGATTGGCCTTGAAACTACCTTGACATAGGAAGCCATCCTTGAATAGGAGTTGTGTGAGCCCTTGTGATGATTGTTTGTGATTATATGCTTAGTGTGAGTTGTGGGACATCTCAAAACGTTGTCCATATCCACACGTAGGTAGAAAGAGGTGTGAGATGTTTCGGCACTTGTTCACATCCTCATATGGGCTAGTGTATATATATATATATATATATATATATATATATATATATATATATATATATATATATATATATATATATATATATATATGTATATATATATATAACCTAGATGCATATAGTTGAGGAAAACTACCTAACTTTCTAACCTACTATTCTATTGCAACCTCTCTCATAGATGGTGAGAGGAAACGCCGGCTGAAGGAACGCCCATGACTACCAAGAGGATGGTCACGATGAAGTTCCTGTTAACCCCGGAGATGGCGAGAACCACCTGGAACGGTTGATGGCCATGCAGAACCAACTTATGCAAACTATGATCCATACTTTGGGTCAATTGCAGGCCAACAACAACAACTCTGTTCCGGCACCACCGCCACCACCACCACCGGCTCATAACAGGTTGGAAGAGTTTATGAGAACTCCACCACCCACCTTTGCTCAAGCTAGTGATCCCATGGAGGCCGATGATTGGTTGAAATCTATGGAGAAGAAGCTTGCCATTGTTCAGTGCAATGACCGAGAGAAGGTTCTCTTTGCGTCGCACCAACTTATGGGAGCTGCCGCTGACTGGTGGGATGCCCTATGCAACGCCCATGTCGACCCGGAGACAATCACTTGGACTGAGTTCAAGGAGAGTGTCCCCTCTCATTACATCCCTGCTGGTGTAATGATGCTCAAGAGACAGGAATTTGAAGGTCTCCGCCAAGGACAGGGAAGTGTGAATGAGTACCTCAACAAGTTCACGCAACTGTCCCTGTATGCCCCCGAGGATGTCAACTCAGATCAGAGGAAGCAATACATGTTCATTAGAGGGCTGAACAATGAGATCCAGGTTCAGCTCCTCAAAAATGACTATGTGAGCTTCCAGAAGCTGGTTGACAAGGCTATAGTTGTTGAAAGCAAGATCCGAGAGATCGAGCGAGAGTGCAAGAGGAAGATGCCATACCAGCCTCAAGGGAGCAACGTACGACCTCGGTACATGCCCCCAGCCATACCACAGTATAGATCAACCACTCCTGCATACCGCCCTGATCAGCCACCATAGCAACAATTCGTTGCACCAGCACCTCGCGTGCCCATGCCTCCAAAATGGGCGTCCCTGCTCAAAACTCCTGCCCCAACGTACCTGCTGTCGTAGGCAACAGGGCATGCTTTGCATGCGGGGAAATAAGACACTTCGCAAACCAGTGCCCAAGGAGAGGCCCTGGACAGCAAGGCAACGTGCGCAAGCAGAACCCGAGACCGAACGGAGGAGACAATGAAGGAAATCGGGGACAGCAGAACTATGCTCGTGGCAACGTGAACCATGTCTCTGCTGAGGAAGCACAACAGGCTGAGGATGTCATAATTGGTATGTTCCTTGCCAACACCAACCCAGCCACCATCTTATTTGATTATGGAGCATCACATTCCTTCATATCATTCAAGTATGCTGACAAACATCACCTACCCGTATCCCACTTAGAATGTGGTATGTTAGTTAATTCTCCTGGAGGAGAAATGAGGACTAATATAGTATGTCCGAAAGTAAGCCTTAAAATAAGGGGGGTAGACTTCCTTGCCAACCTTATTGTCTGGAATTCCCAAGCGATTGACATTATACTCAGGATGGATTGGTTAAGCAAGCACAATGGAGTAATCCAATGTGCTGAAAGGAGCATGAAGTTGACAAACGAGCACGGTATTCGTGTCGAGTTTGAGTCAGCCCAGCAAACAACCGAAAGGGCAATTTTGAACCACGTTGAAGAACCACATTGGACCGCATTCCGGTGGTTCAGGAATTTTTGGACGTGTTCACGGAGGAGCTTCCAGGTATGCCACCTGATCGGGACATTGAGTTTGCCATTGATTTGGTACCCGGAACTGCACCCATAGCCAAGAGACCCTATAGGATGCCTGTCAACGAACTAGTGGAACTCAAGAAGCAAATTCAGGAGCAGTTGGAGAAGGGTTTTATATGTCCAAGCTCATCACCATGGAGAGCTCCTGTGCTCTTCGTAGACAAGGATGGAACCCAAAGGATGTGCGTGGACTATAGATCTCTCAACGAGGTAACAATCAAGAACAAATACCCTCTGCCCCGTATAGAGGACCTGTTCGACCAAATGAAAGGAGCCCGAGTGTTCTCCAAGATTGATCTTCGGTCGGGATATTTCCAGCTGAAGATTAAGCCCTCCGATATACCCAAGACTGCCTTTCGAACACGATATGGTTCGTATGAATATACCGTCATGTCTTTTGGGTTAACAAATGCACCCGCATACTTCATGTACCTCATGAACAAGGTTTTCATGGAGTACATGGATAAGTTCATGTGGCGGACCGGAATCCGCTCATCCAGGATCGCAGAGGGTGGTGCCGCGCGATGCGACACCCGACAGCACACGTCATAAGAACACATGATATTACATGGGAAAACAAACTGAATGTACAAAGTAGTACACTTCTCAGTTACAAACTAGGGTCTTTATTACACAGCGGAAGTTTCTTTTGTACAACTCACGCCCGCCTATCTAGCAAAAGCCGGTTGCCCAGCCCTAGGGCAACCCACACTAGCGGCACGTCTCAGCTCAGTGTGACGTGTATGGCTCCCACTCAGCCGTGGTCCCCGACGGAGGGTAACCCTCGCCGGTGGACTCGTACTCCGAGTCCGTGGGTGGCTCCTCACCTGAAAAACACTTAAGCAGCAACCGTGAGCACGAAGGCTCAGCAAGGCTTAACCGACTCACCTAAGCATGAGACTCAACATGAGGTGTACCATGACATAGCATAGCAATGTTGCAGCAAATGGACACGCCTACAAGTTCATCCTTAGTTCATCTTTTAGCAACGAGTTAACGGTTCATGAAGCTGAAATTTATTGAGCAATATTTGGTGGCACACATGTAGCAATACAGTTATATCATAACAGCAATATTGAATCATAACATTCCATTCATTAAGCTATGTTACGACGCAGTGAACAAGCGGTACTCGTCACCGTGAGGGACGGCGAATCGACTCGATATACACCTGCAGGGAAACCCAAAGAGCACGTCACGTACGCCCACCCGTGGAGCTGCACAGCACGCTCACTCGATGTCGTACGGGACAACCTTTCACCCAACAGCCCAAACGCCGAACCGGTCGCACCGAAACGAGCAGGAGGTTCCCCACACGGAGCATCTCTCTATGCCCGTTGGCAGATTTCCACCTTGCTGCCCTCAACCTACACCTATAAATCGGTGTGCTATGCCTCGACGCCCGGAGGTTTAGGCTACATCGGTTTATCGGGGCCCATATATCCGATATGCCTTCGGTACGTTCAATACTTGTTCAGCAGGGCCGCACACGGATCGGTCCTCAAGCGACATGGACAGGGATGCGCACACAAGACTCCCTCTTGCTGCGCCCTAGCCCCTGCCTAGTCTCATTTTTATTACTAAAGTGATCTCACATCACTCAACCGAACCCGTGTGTCCCAATGCCTATCCCGCGAGTAGATTCCGACTACTCGACTTGTATCGAAGTCCTATGAATCATTAAGCATAGCCTGTCTACTCGAGGTCCTCGACACTACCCTCACTCTTTTAGGAACCTTTGGTTATGCAAGTGGGGTTTCATTCATCCTATACCTAGTGCACAATCATACTTCATATGACACATGTAAACAAAGTAAAACTTATAAAAAGGTTAATGCAAACCGGGGCTTGCCTTGTTGCTGCTGGTCAGTAGTTAGTTCTTCGTCCGGAAGAAGGAAATCCAGCACTTCCGGGGTCTCTTCTTCAATGGCTACACGTCGAATACAATACTACATGTAAATTTAAATTCAAATGTGTGAACTTAAATACATAATTGCTAATAACTCTAGCTAGCCCTCCCCTTTGGTTCTGAAATCTTTATGGTGGATTGGTAGGGTCCTAACCAGAGTTGTGACCAAGTTTTATTTGAAACAAAGTTCAATTGAACCTTGTACCAATAAAAGCCTCTTTGGTCAATAATTGAGCCTCTAAGTAATTCCAGGGTTTTTCATGGCTCCCACCATTACTTTCTGGAAACTAGAATTTAGGATGGTTCTAATGGAATTGGTTTCATGTCATTTGAAGAATTCTACAGAATGTTATGTCCTAATTAAGATTGGAGAAAATCTGAAAAATGTTTCTGTACATTTTTCTATTTTCTCTGGGCAGTTCCTTTAATCACCCAATTAGGGTAACTAAATGAACGTGGATGAGTCTGAAAATTTTACTGGGATTCAGGGATTCTCCAATGAACCTTTCAGCCAAATTTCAGAATTTTTCATAAAGTAGTTCTCCAGATAAAATTCCCAACAGTTTAAACTTTAGGGATTTAATTATGGAAAACTATTCACTTTCATGAGCTGAATTTGGTATTGCTGGAAAGTGCTCAGAGAGCTGAATCCAACAAAATTTGGTTCACCCGATTTGGAGCTCTCTAGCCAAAGTTCTGAGGATTTGAAGTTTGGAAGAATTCTGAAAATCGGGGGAGAAGTTTAAACTCTCGGGGACCGCGGGGGCACGTGTCGAGCGCGGAGGTGTCCGGCACACCGGGGATACCACACGTGGCGAGCGCGGAGGTGTCCGGCACACCGGAGCTCACAGGGTATTTGCGCGCCAGCACAGCCGATCCCTGGCCACACCCGATCCCGATTTAAATTCTTCAGCCGCTGACACGTGGGCCAGCCGGCTTCGTCTTCCTCCCGCCGTTCTCTCGCGCCCGCACCGCCGACCTCGCCAGAGCAGACTCGGGGCTCGCCGGCTTGCCGCTGCCGGACCTCCCATGGTCTGAAAATCACCGCCAGGGGGTTGTCGACGTCGAGGAACACGTCAGTGGTGACAGGTCGGGTTGGGGGTGACCGGAAATAGCTCGGCGACGTGCCGCGGCCTCGGTTGAGGTTCGACACCGTCGACCGTGGTTTCTAAACCCACCAACACCTCGAACAAACGGCCCTACATCATCAGTGTACCTCTAGGAAGCTCGACAAGGTGTCAAAAGGGTTCAGGGATGGCGGCAAGTCGGTCGGCACCGTGTGACCGATCGTGCCCGCCATGACCGCCCTCGATCGAGCTCGAAATTCGTCACTCCTAGACAGTTTCACGCTACGGATGCAGAAAAGGACTTGATCACCGGCTAGTCCAGCGTCTATGTGCAAGATTTGATGACCTCCGAAAGATCATAGAGCGAGAATTTAAAGAAACCGTACCGGAAACTCGGTTTACGGTCGCCGGAGCAAAAACTGGAATTTCTCTGTGGATTCTTCACGGTTGGCTTCCAAACTTGGAGGAGAGCAGCACGGTGGTCGCGCGCTCCTGTTGCCTCTCTCGCTGGACTGTGAAAAACGCCTGTGGAACGCTGCCCACGGGCGCCTGACTCTCGGCTGAGGCTAGGTCGCTGCGGTGGCGATCGTCTTTGGGCAAAGGAGGTCGGAGCTCGAGGTTTATGGCATTGGAGAGGTGGAGTGCGAGCCCAGGTGGCTGTCTAACAGCTCAGGGACGAAGGAGAAGATGGTTTTGCTGGTTTTCCCGATTGAGCAGAGAGCTGCGGCGAGACATAATGCCGCTGCTCGGGTTTGCCCGCGAGAAGATAAAGCCGGCCGACTCCTGCTAGGCTGAGGCGGTGCCGGTCGCGTGGGGACACGAGCCAGCCGCCCTGGGCGCCAGCGCGCGGAGAGGGAAGCAGCTGGTGGTGCCGGTAGCTGCTCAGTGGCACAGCCGACAGCTGCTCGGCGGACTTTCCCACCGAGACTCTGACTTTGGGTTCAAGTTTCTCCTTCTTCCCTCTATGACATGTGGGTCCCATCCGGGGTTTTAACCTCTGAAATTTACTGCTAATCACTGTTGTAAACAGTGAGCCCCGTAA
Organism: Neostapfia colusana; assembly: GCA_030760725.1. Lineage (NCBI taxonomy): Eukaryota > Viridiplantae > Streptophyta > Magnoliopsida > Poales > Poaceae > Neostapfia > Neostapfia colusana. The sequence continues at coordinate 78,065,842 of JASWHV010000007.1, read as the reverse complement.
TACCCCTGGTGATTCAAATTATTCACCCCTGGGCCATTTGAATTGAATAGAGTTCAAATTGGGTTCGGTTTGAGTGAATTTCAGCACAAGTTCAGTTTTGAATTCAAATAAAGTTTGAATTCGTCCCACTTAGCTCATGTCAAGATCAACTCCAAATGGAGTGAAAATTGGTGTGTGAGCTCACAAAAATGTGCTGAATAAGAATATGCCTCCCACTTTTAAATTCATGGGACAAAAACAGTTTGAATTTGAATGTGGTTTCAAACTGCCCTCTTTCTATCTATACCCAAAATGACCTCAAAAAGGTTTTGAATTTGGGTGAAACTTGGCCTGGACATCCTTAGCAATGTGTAGGAGTTTTCATAAGTGCAGCCCACCTATATCACATGTGGGAAATACCACTTTTGCGATATGTGAGTTTGTCCTCTAATGAGCATGTTGATGGTGGTTACATGCTCTTCATTTGTGTTCATCATCTTTCCTCAAATGAGGTGTGTGTTGTGGTGATGAACACTTCAAATGTGTGCCAGAATTGGGGCCCTTACATTCCTCCCCCCTTAAAAGAATCTCGTCCCGAGATTACAAAAGAAGAGATAGCGATGTAGTAGGGACTTACCCGTGTTGAGAAGCCACGAACTCCGGGTAATTTGAGCGAAGGAATTCCTCGCTCTCCCACGTCGCTTCTTCCACGGTGTGGTTACTCCAGAGGATCTTGTAGAAACACAACGTTCTGCTACGCGTGGTTCGGGCTTTCTCATCAAGAATTTCCACCGGATACTCATCATATGTTAATTCCGGTTTCAGCTCGCTGATGTCTTCGGTAGGAACAGCAGCTGTATGCTTTAAACATTTTCGCAGTTGCGAAACATGAAAAACATCATAGACACCAGCAAGGGATGCCGGTAATTCTAATCGATACGCCGCTGGTCCACACTTCTCGGTGATAGCGTAGGGTCCAATGAAACGGGGAGCGAGCTTCCCCTTCACACCGAACCGGTGCACGCCCTTCATCGGAGACACGCGGAGGTACACGTGTTCCCCAACGTCAAAGTGCAACGGCCTACGCCTCTTATCAGCGTAGCTCTTTTGCCGGGATTGAGCGGCCTTCAAATTGGCTTGAATTGTCCAAACGCGCTCTTCGGCGTCGTTCACCACATCAACTCCGAATGTGACCCTTTCACCGGACTCGCACCAGTTTAATGGGGTGCAGCATTTACGACCGTAGAGAGCTTCGTAGGGTGCCATCTTGATACTCGCCTGATAGCCATTGTTGTACGAGAATTCCGCCAATGGTAGGTGATCATCCCAGTTCCTACCATGGTGGATGGCACATGCTCTCAACATGTCTTCCAGGACTTGATTCACCCTCTCTGTCTGGCCATCTGTCTGAGGGTGATAGGCGGAGCTCCTGATCAACTTTGTACCCAATGCAGTGTGTAGCTGCTCCCAAAAGCGAGATACAAATAATGCACCTCGATCTGAGACAATGGTCTTGGGTACCCCGTATAGGCATAGAATCTTCGCTATGTATAGCTCCGCATATTTGCCGGCATTGTAACGTGTATTCACCGGGATGAAATGAGCCGTCTTGGTTAACCGATCGACGATTACCCATATGGAATCATGCTTGTTGGATGTTACGGGTAATACCACAATGAAATCCATGCTCACATCTTCCCATTTCCATGCCGGGATCTTCAGGGGTTGTAGCAGCCCTGATTTCTTCATGTGATCAGCTTTCACTCGTCTACACATATCGCACCCGGATACGTACTTCGCTACCTCCCGCTTCATCCGTGTCCACCAAAATTTCTTTTTCAAATCTTGGTACATCTTGTTGCTGCCTGGATGAATGGAGTACTTAGACAAGTGAGCTTCATCGAGGATCTTTCTCCTCAGTTCCATGTCCCGGGGTACGACTATGCGGTCATTGAACCATAGCGTCCCCTCCTCATCTTTCCGGAAACATTTGATCTCCCCGTTGTCTATCCGTCTCCGGAGATGTGCCATGCCTTTATCCGTCTTCTGAGCTGCAATGATGTCCTCCCTAATGGTAGGGATGAGGGCAAGGTTGTACAGCGATCCATAAGGAACCAAGTATAAACTTTGCTCTTCCTCCTCCACCGGTGTAATGGTGAGGTGATGGACATGTGATTTCCGACTCAGCGCGTCGGCAACCACATTCGCCTTGCCGGGGTGGTAGTGAATCTCGATCTCATAGTCCTTGATTAATTCTAACCACCTCCGTTGCCTCATGTTCAGCTCCTTCTGGGTGAAAATGTATTTTAAGCTCTTGTGGTCGGTGTAGAGATGCACCAAATTCCCCAGGAGATAGTGCCTCCACATTTTCAGCGCCAACACCACGGCAGCAAGTTCAAGATCATGAGTCGGGTAGTGCTGCTCATGGTTCCGAAGTTGGTGTGAGCCATAAGCGACCACACGTCCTTCCTGCATCAACACGCAGCCGAGCCCAATACCAGACGCGTCACAATACATGTCGAAGGGCTTTGTTGTATCCGGCTGAGCTAAGACCGGGGCTGTGGTGAGATGCTTCACCAATGCTCGGAACGCTCCTTGACACGCCGTGTTCCAAACATATTTCGTCCCTTTCTTCAGCAACTCCGTCATCGGCTTAGCGAGTTTGGAGAAGCTTGGAATGAATCTCCTATAGTATCCCGCTAACCCGAGGAAGCTTCTGACTTCATGGACTGAAGTGGGAGCTTTCCATTTCAGCACTTGCTCTATTTTGCTTGGGTCAACCGCAATGCCTTCAGCTGAGATGATATGTCCCAAGAATGGCACTTGGCTGATCCAAAACTTGCATTTACTGAACTTGGCGTAGAGTTTATGGTCTCGCAATCGTTGAAGAACGATCCGCAAGTGTTCGGCATGTTCGGCTTCTGTCTTGGAGTAAACCAAGATATCGTCGATGAACACTACCACGAACTTGTCCAGCTCCGGCATGAACACCGAGTTCATGAGATACATGAAATGGGCTGGAGCATTTGTGAGACCAAAGGACATGACGAGATATTCATATAATCCATATCTCGTCGAGAAGGCCGTCTTTGGGATATCCTCCGCCCGGATCTTTATCTGGTGATATCCAGAGCGAAGGTCCATCTTGGAGAATACACTTGCACCCACAAGTTGATCAAACAATATGTCGATGCGGGGCAGTGGGTACTTATTCTTGATGGTGACGGCGTTGAGCGGCCGGTAATCCACACACAGCCTCAGGGTTTCATCCTTCTTCTTCACGAACAACGCCGAGCATCCCCATGGCGAGGAACTCGGCCTAATGAAACCCTTGCTCAACAGATCATTGAGCTGTTCTTTCAGTTCCGCCAGCTCATTGGGAGCCATCTTGTATGGTCTCCGTGATATGGGCGTAGTCCCGGGTGCGAGCTCGATCTTGAACTCGACATCCCGCTCAGGTGGCATGCCCGGAAGGTCATCCGGGAACACGTCGGGATACTCCCGGACTACGGGGATGTCTTCTAACTCGAGAGCCTCAGCACTATTGATCGCTGAAACCTCTCTGACTGGATTATCTAATAGGAGGGACTGGACGGTGTAATGGGGAGTTGAGGTGAACCGTCCGTGATAGTGTTTCCAGGACAGCGCCATGGTAGCTTAGCCATGACATTCCCAAGATTGCATCAATCTTCTGCCCCCCTATGATAATCATAGTGGTGGGATATATCTTCCCACCTAAGCACAATGGTGCTTTTGGAACCATCATAGTTGCTGAAATCTTTCCTCCCGGTGAGCGGATCATATAAGAACACTCGGTTGGAAAGGCTTCCAGCTGATGCTGAGCCACATATGATGCACTAATGAAGTTGTGGGTTGCACCAGAATCGAACAATATTATGATGGCTTGATGGTTGAGAGTGAACGTACCCGCCAGCACGTTGTCTCCTTCTGGGGCGTCCTCATTGTCGAGGTTGCGGACGCCTCCAGTCCGCTGACCAACCTTCTTCACCGGAGGTCGGCCTCTAGCACCGCCATGAAACTGGGCTTGCCCGCTGCTCTGCTGCCCCTGGGGACAGTCCTTCGCGAAGTGGACCGCCTGGCCACACGTGAAGCAGGTGAAACGGGGCGGTCCCCCGCTGATCGGTGGACGGAATCCCGGGGCGCGTTGTGGCGGTGGAAACGCCCGGGGTACCGTCTGCTGCTGCTGTTGCTGTCTTGGTGGTGGCATCGGCGGACGGAATGAGGGTGACTGGAACGGACGTCCCCTGAACCGTTGAGGTCACGCGGGTGGATGCCACTGCTGCCCGGATGGTGTCCGATACACCATACGGTACTTCTGGGGCGCGCCACCACCGCTGCTAGGTGGAACGCTGCGCTTTCTCTGCTCAGCTGCCAACTCCCGCTGAGCATCCTCTTGCATAATCGCGGCATTGACTAGGTCGTTGAAAGTGCCGCGGTTCCACTGAACGAGGTGCGTCTTCATTTCGGGGTGTAACCCCCGATAGAAATGCTCCCTCTTCTTCTCCTCCGTGGAGATATAGTCTGACGCATATTGCGCCAGATGGTTGAAGGCACGGGAGTAGTCGTGGGCACTCCTCCCGCCCTGCTTCAGCTCCAAGAATTCTTGGAACTTCCTCTTCATTATTCCGGGAGGAATGTGGTAGGCGCGGAACGCCTCCCGGAACTCTTGCCATTCCACGGCATGGCCAGCCGGACGTGAGGCGACATAGTTCGCCCACCACGCACCAGCGGCACCGTGGAGCTGCTGTGCTGCGAACAGGGTCTTCTGTCGCTCCGTACATTGGAGCAGCCCGAACTTGGACTCGATAGTCCGCAGCCAGTTGTCCGCCTCAGGTGGTTCTTCGGCTTCGGTGAACACTGGAGGGTGCGTACTCATGAAATCCGAGTATGACACTTCACGGGGCTCACGAGGCCCTCGCCCTTGACGTCCCCCCGCCTGGGACGTATTCTGCACGATCGTGCGGAGCAGGTCGGTCTGCTCCTCACGACCTCCCACCAATGCCGCTATCACATCCGCTAGAGTAAGCGGAGGCGGCGGTGGTGGCTGCTGCTGCGGGGTGCTGTCGTAGGCCGGTGGCTGGGAGTCATCGCCTCCCTGTTGGCTAGAGCCACCAACCTCGTGCATGGTCCTAGTGCGAACCATCTGCAACCATACGACATTAAACATCAGTCCCGCAACATATTGCATGCAGTCCGACACAATAGGCGTAACCACATAATGACAATAAAAACATGCGATACATCTCGTAAGTAGATAATGTAATAACTTTACACAAGCTACACCATTACCAGACCAAACACAAGCTAGTTTAATCCAACTTGATGAACCTCCACTTTGGAAACTCACCATAACTAGGTTTGGTCACTACGAGACATTATTATCGCGTTGTCATCACGTATACCACCCTTAGGGTACAACACCCTTTCCAATGAGTTCAACTGTCATTCTTCTGTCAGAATGACCAGTTTCTACCTATTCCAAGTTTTGATCTGGTTCTGGGCATTTTCATGACTCAAGTTGAATACCAAAGTTAAAGTTAACTTCAGTATCCTTACAACGAGTACTCATTTGCCCTCAGATCAGCTTTGTTAAAAAGTGATGCCAATTCGAAGTCAGCAGAATTTCTGGAAGAATTTTAACAGCACCTCCCTTGGAAGTTGCTGTTTTCGATTCGAGTTTCCACTGAACTCTGTGCTGAAACTTCAGAAACTTTGAATTGCAAAGATGTCACACATCTTCTCCCCTTTCTAAGGATGTATCATATGAAAATTTTTAAATTTTTCTACTGGGATTTATGTTTGAAAAACAGAATAGTCCAGAGAATGTTTTACTCTGTCCTGGTTCTGGACAGTTTACATTCCTCTAGGATTTAAGCCATCTTAAGGTGAGTTTCAGCTCTGGAAGCCTACAACAAAGTTGTAGAGTACTTAAATACCTTTCCAGAACTATATAGCACACCTCTCTGGGCTAAAAGACCTGTGAGTTGTGCCCTGTTGAAGATCAGCAAACGTGCTGCCCAAACAGAACACTCTGTTTTTCAGTCTTTTGGAACTACACTCATCAATATCCCATTCTTATACCCAACCAGGGTCCTAAATGTGGAACCTATAGATTTTAATTCCTTGTTATCATTATTTTCATGCATATGCCTACAATATCTCGGTACTACGTTCCTCACAAAAGAAAAATCCTAACCGGATCATACCGGCATATACGTCTCAAGTGTGGCACTAAACAGTCTCTCGCACACGTTTTCTACACGGATACATACGTGGTTAGTACCTGCAGAAAACCACACAATAGTGATGCACTCAAAGGTTGTTCATTTCAGGCAGTTCCATATTTGAAAGTAAATACAAACGCCCGTATCATTGTCATACGGCCGTCCTTGAGTTAGGTCACATCTCAAGGCACGTGATCGTGTTTCAACACCACACGACGGGGAACCCGAGTATGTCATGAACAGGTCGTCACGGTTGGAAATGTTATAAACCCAACCGATACCACCTACTGCCCTGCAGGGCACGCCGATGGCAAGCGCTGCGTATGTCCTCCTGGGCTATTTCTAGACGTACACACTCTCGCGTTACTGACCACGCGATGGGGTCTCCACTTACTTGCCTAATGCACACTAGGGATCAGCGTTTCATATGAACTCAGGAACATGAAGAGTTCAAGAGGTTCATATTGACGTCTCACACCAAGCTGTGAGACAAATCCCTGAACCACGTTCCTCGTCAGGGAGAGCTAACCGAAATTGAACCGCTTTCGGTGGCGTTCCTTACCATACTTACCAGAGCGTAGGTGCATCGTTACATAATTGAAATTCAGAATTATAACACATAGGGTAATCTTTGCCACTTTAAGTAACTATGCTAATATAGTCCTTACTTGGGCAACTACCGATTCCTCACCGTATACCTAAGTCTTTCCCATAATGTAGTCCTTAAGTACTGTGCTATCCCCAATGCAGCTCTGATACCAGGCTGTGGCGGACCGGAATCCGCTCATCCAGGATCGCAGAGGGTGGTGCCGCGCGATGCGACACCCGACAGCACATGTCATAAGAACACATGATATTACATGGGAAAACAAACTGAATGTACAAAGTAGTACACTTCTCAGTTACAAACTAGGGTCTTTATTACACAGCGGAAGTTTCTTTTGTACAACTCACGCCCGCCTATCTAGCAAAAGTCGGTTGCCCAGCCCTAGGGCAACCCACACTAGCGGCACGTCTCAGCTCAGCGCGGCGTGTACGGCTCCCACTCAGCCGTGGTCCCCGACGGAGGGCAACCCTCGCCAGTGGACTCGTACTCCGAGTCCGTGGGTGGCTCCTCACCTGAAAAACAGTTAAGCAGCAACCGTGAGCATGAAGGCTCAGCAAGGCTTAACCGACTCACCTAAGCATGAGACTCTATATGAGGTGTACCATGACATAGGATAGCAATGTTGCAGCAAATGCACACGCCTACAAGTTCATCCTTAGTTCATCTTTTAGCAACGAGTTAACGGTTCATGAAGCTGAAATTTAGTGAGCAATATTTGGTGGCACACATGTAGCAATACAGTTATATCATAACAGCAATATTGAATCATAACATTCCATTCATTAAGCTACGTTACGACGCAGTGAACAAGCGGTACTCGTCACCGCGAGGGACGGCGAATCGACTCGATATACACCTGCAGGGAAACCCAAAGTGCACGTCACGTACGCCCACCCGTGGAGCTGCACAGCACGCTCACTCGATGTCGTACGGGACAGACAACCTTTCACCCAACAGCCCAAACGTCGAACCGGTCGCACCGAAACGAGCAGGAGGTTCCCCACACGGAGCATCTCTCTATGCCCATTGGCAGATTTCCACCTTGCTGCCCTCAACCTACACCTATAAATCAGTGTGCTATGACTCGACGCCCGAAGGTTTAGGCTACATCGGTTTATCGGGGCCCATATATCCGATATGCCTTCGGTACGTTCAATACTTGTTCAGCAGGGCCGCACACGGATCGGTCCTCAATCGACATGGACAGGGATGCGCACACAAGACTCCGTCTTGCTGCGCCCTAGCCCCTGCCTAGTCTCATTTTTATTACTAAAGTGATCTCACATCACTCAACCGAACCCGTGTGTCCCAATGCCTATCTCGCGAGTAGATTCCGACTACTCGACTTGTACCGAAGTCCTATGAATCAGTAAGCATAGCCTGTCTACTCGAGGTCCTCGACACTACCCTCACTCTTTTAGGAACCTTTGGTTATGCAAGTGGGGTTTCATTCATCCTATACCTAGTGCACAATCATACTTCATATGACACATGTAAACAAAGTAAAACTTATAAAAAGGATAATGCAAACCGGGGCTTGCCTTGTTGCTGCTGGTCAGTAGTTAGTTCTTCGTCCGGAAGAAGGAAATCCAGCACTTCCGGGGTCTCTTCTTCAATGGCTACACGTTGAATACAATACTACATGTAAATTTAAATTCAAATGTGTGAACTTAAATACATAATTGCTAATAACTCTAGCTAGCCCTCCCCTTTGGTTCTGAAATCTTTATGGTGGATTGGTAGGGTCCTAACCAGAGTTGTGACCAAGTTTTATTTGAAACAAAGTTCAATTGAACCTTGTACCAATAAAAGCCTCTTTGGTCAATAATTGAGCCTCTAAGTAATTCCAGGGTTTTTCATGGCTCCCACCATTACTTTCTGGAAACTAGAATTTAGGATGGTTCTAATAGAATTGGTTTCATGTCATTTGAAGAATTCTACAGAATGTTATGTCCTAATGAAGATTGGAGAAAATCTGAAAAATATTTCTGTACATTTTTCTATTTTCTCTGGGCAGTTCCCTTAATCACCCAATTAGGGTAACTAAATGAACGTGGATGAGTCTGAAAATTTTACTGGGATTCAGGGATTCTCCAATGAACCTTTCAGCCAAATTTCAGAATTTTTTATAAAGTAGTTCTCCAGATAAAATTCCCAACAGTTTAAATTTTAGGGATTTAATTCTGGAAAACTATTCACTTTCATGAGCTGAATTTGGTATTGCTGGAAAGTGCTCAGAGAGCTGAATCCAACAAAATTTGGTTCACCCGATTTGGAGCTCTCTAGCCAAAGTTCTGAGGATTTGAAGTTTGGAAGAATTCTGAAAATCGGGGGAGAAGTGTAAACTCTCGGGGACCGCGGGGACACGTGTCGAGCGCGGAGGTGTCCGGCACACCGGGGATACCGCACGTGGCGAGCGCGGAGGTGTCCGGCACACCGGAGCTCACAGGGTATTTGTGCGCCAGCACAGCCGATCCCTGGCCACACCCGATCCCGATTTAAATTCTTCTGCCGCTGACACGTGGGCCAGCCGGCTTCGTCTTCCTCCCGCCGTTCTCTCGCGCCCGCGCCGCCGACCTCGCCAGAGCAGACTTGGGGCTCGCTGGCTCGCCGCTGCCGGACCTCCCACAGTCTGAAAATCACCGCCAGGGGATTGTCGACATCGAGGAACACGTCGGTGGTGACAGGTCGGGTTGGGGGTGACCGGAAATAGCTCGGCGACGTGCCGCGGCCTCGGTTGAGGTTCGACACCGTTGACCGTGGTTTCTAAACCCGCCAACACCTCGAACAAACGGCCCTACAGCATCAGTGTACCTCTAGAAAGCTCGACAAGGTGTCAAAAGGGTTCAGGGATGGCGGCAAGTCGGCCGGCACCGTGTGACCGATCGTGCCCGCCATTACCGCCCTCGATCGAGCTCGAAATTCGTCACTCCTAGACAGTTTCATGCTACGGATGCAGAAAAGGACTTGATCGCCGGCTAGTCCAGTGTCTATGTGCAAGATTTGATGACCTCCGAAAGATCATAGAGCGAGAATTTAAAGAAACCGTACCGGAAACTCGGTTTACGGTCGCCGGAGCAAAAACTGGAATTTCTCTGCGGATTCTTCACGGTTGGCTTCCAAACTTGGAGGAGAGCAGCACGGTGGTCGCGCGCTCCTGTTGCCTCTCTCGCTGGACCGTGAAAAACGCCTGTGGAACGCTGCCCACGGGCGCCTGACTCTCGGCTGAGGCTAGGTTGCCGCGGTGGCGATCGTCTTTGGGCAAAGGAGGTCGGAGCTCGAGGTTTCTGGCGTTGGAGAGGTGGAGTGCAAGCCCAGGTGGCTGTCTAACAGCTCAGGGACGAAGGAGAAGACGATTTTGCTGGTTTTCCCGATTGAGCAGAGAGCTGCGGCGAGACATAATGCCGCTGCTCGGGTTTGCCCACGAGAAGATAAAGCCGGCCGACTCCTGCTCGGCTGAGGCGGTGCCGGTCGCGTGGGGACGCGAGCCAGCCGCCCTGGGCGCCAGCGCGCGGAGAGGGAAGCAGCTGGTGGCTCCGGTAGCTGCTCGGCGGACTTTCCCACCGAGACTCTGACTTTGGGTGCAAGTTTCTCCTTCTTCGCTCTATGACATGTGGGTCCCACCCGGGGTTTTAACCTCTGAAATTTACTCCTAACCACTGTTGTAAACAGTGAGCCCCGTAATACCCCTGGTGATTCAAATTATTCACCCCTGAGCCATTTGAATTGAATAGAGTTCAAATTGGGCTCAGTTTGAGTGAATTTCAGCACAAGTTCAGTTTTGAATTCAAATAAAGTTTGAATTCGTCCCACTTAGCTCATGTCAAGATCAACTCCAAATGGAGTGAAAATTGGTGTGTGAGCTCACAAAAATGTGCTGAATAAGAATATGCCTCCCACTTTTAAATTCATGGGACAAAAACAGTTTGAATTTGAATGTGGTTTCAAACTGCCCTCTTTCTATCTATACCCAAAATGACCTCAAAAAGGTTTTGAATTTGGGTGAAACTTGGCCTGGACATCCTTAGCAATGTGTAGGAGTTTTCATAAGTCCAGCCCACCTATATCACATGTGGGAAATACCACTTTTGTGATATGTGAGTTTGTCCTCTAATAAGCATGTTGATGGTGGTTACATGCTCTTCATTTGTGTTCATCATCTTTCCTCAAATGAGGTGTGTGGTGTGGTGATGAACACTTCAAATGTGTGCCAGAATTGGGGCCCTTACAGTTCGTCGTGGTTTTCATCGACGATATTATGGTATATTCAAAAAGTGACGAGGAGCATGAAGAACATTTGAAATTGACCTTGCAGAAAATGCGTGAGCATTGATTGTATGCAAAGCTTAACAAGTGTCAATTTTGGCTAAAGGAAATATCGTTCCTAGGCCACATTATATCCAAAGAAGGGGTATCGGTTGATCCTGAAAAAAGTGAGAGATGTTCTGAAGTGGGACCAGCCGCAAAACGTGAGGGATATTCGGAATTTTCTTGGGATGGTGGGATACTATCGAAGATTCATCAAAGACTTCTCTAAGATAGCAAAGCCTATGACGGAGTTGCTAACGAAAGGAAAAGCCTTTCGATGGACACCAGCGTGCCAAGAAAGTTTTGAGGAGCTCGAGAAAGGGCTAACCAGTGCCGGTTTTGGTATTGCCGGACGTAAGCAAGAGCTTTGACATATATTGTGACGCATCCAGACAGGGGCTCAGATGTGTGCTCATGCAAGAAGGACAAGTGGTATCCTATGCCTCACGACAATTAAAGAAGCACGAGCTTAATTATCCTACACATGACTTAGAGCTAGCGGCAGTGGTGCATGCAATGATAATTTGGAGACATTATATCCTTGGCCATCGATGTGTGATCTATACGGATCATAAAAGCCTCAAGTACATATTTACACAAACGGACATGAAATTGAGGCAACATCGATGGTTGGAACCCATCAAGGATTACGATGTTGGAATCAACTACCACCCCGGGAAGGCCAATGTAGTAGCTGATGCATTGAGCCAGAAGGGAGCATGTCACCAACTCACAGTTCGGGAGCTACCACCCGAACTACGTAAGGAGTTCGAACGGTTACATCTCGGATTCTTGAACAACATGGAAATGATAGAAATCCACTCTTCATTGGAGCAAGAGATAAGAGATGGCCAAACAACGGATGAGGAGATCAAGGAGATCAAGGAAAGGATCCGACAAGGAATAGAGAAGGATTTAAAAGAAGATGAGAAGGGTACGCTTTGGCTAGGAAGAAGGGTTTGTGTGCCTAACATGAAGCACCTCCGTGACATAATATTGAAGAAGGCACATGATTCACCCTATTCCATACATCCCAGAAGTACCAAAATGTACAAGGACTTGAAAACTTGTTATTGGTGGGATGGTATGAAAAGGAACATAGCCGAATACGTTGCCCTATGCGACACATGCCAACGGGTGAAGGCCGAACATCAAAGATCCGCTGGGCTGTTGCAACCCCTGAAAGTACCCGAATGGAAGTTGGAAGACATTAGTATGGATTTCATCGTCGGATTGCCACGTACTCAGTCGGGTTATGACTCCATCTGGGTTATCGTGGACCGACTGACGAAAACAGCCCATTTTCTCCCTTTAAGGACCAAGTACAACGTTGCCAAACTAGCCGAGTTGTACATGGAGCAGATCGTGTGCCGTCATGGAGTCCCGAAAAGGATAGTCTCAGATCAAGGTTCTCAGTTTACTTCTAGGTTCTGGAGGAAGCTGCAGAAAGCTATGGGTACACGACTGGATTTTAGCTCCGCCTATCACCCACAAACTGATGGGCAAACCGAAAGGACAAACCAAATTTTGGAGGACATGTTGAGAGCTTGCGCCTTGAAATGTGGGCGTAGTTGGGATAGGAGTTTACCGTACGCCGAATTCTCCTATAACAACAGCTACCAAGCTAGCTTGAAGATGTCGCCTTTCGAAGCATTATATGGTAGACGGTGTAGAATGCCGCTGTTCTGGAACGAAACCGGAGAGAACCAAGTGTTTGGACCCGAAGTGCTACAAGAAGCTGAAAAGAAAGTCCAAACGATACGGGAGAACTTAAAGGCTGCTCAGTCACGACAGAAAGGCTATGCGGACAATAGGCGAAGGAAGTTGACCTTCGAAGTAGGAGACTTCGTATACCTTAAGGTGTCACCTATCCGATGCCAACGACGTTTTAACGTCAAAGGCAAGATAGCACCTCGCTACATCGGACCATTTAAGATTTTGGACAAGCGAGGAGAAGTATCCTATCAACTAGAGCTCCCGACATATCTCTCCGACGTACATGACGTGTTTCATGTATCCCAGCTCAAGAAGTGCTTGAGAATACCAGAGGAGCAAATACCAATGGAAGAGCTTGAACTTCAAGAGGACCTGACCTATGCGGAGCACCCTGTCCGAATTTTGGACGTGAAGGAAAGGGTCACCAGGAACAAAGTAATTCGATGGTGCAATGGAGCCATCACACCGAAGCTGAAGCCACATGGGAGCGTGAAGAAGACATCAAGGCAGAATTTCCTTATCTATTCTCTACCAACGAATCTCGAGGGCGAGATTCAATTTAAGGGGGGTAGATTTGTGACACCCTCATTCCTGGTATCAGCATATATTCATGTTTTATGAAGAGAAAACATTTTAATAAGAAGTAGGAACAGAGAAAAATATCAAAAGGATAGCCAATGAGAGCCAAATCCAGTTCACCGAGAGTGCCGAAGACAACTTACCGCGGCCGCTGGCCACGTGGCGCGTTCGGAGCTCATCCCTGCAAAATAGGGAGAGGTCCACCACTAAACTGGCTACGTGGCAGGCTCGGGGCTCATCTCCACAAAAGGGGGAAAGGTCTGACCCTGTGGGACACGTGTTGCCCCGGAGCTACCCTCTGCGAAAGAAGCAAAGGCATTTCCGCAGGACACATGTCACCTTCGAAGCTAGTCACCACGGAAATCAGAGGACCAGTTGCAAGGGATACGTGTCGATCTCGGAGCTCACCTCCGAGAGGTCCGGTTCTATTGAACACATGTCGCCACCAGAGCTTACCTACGGGAGGTCCGACACTGTTGGACACGTGTCTACCTCGGTGTCGTCTCTGGGGAAAAAGGGAGGTCCGGAATGGATACGTGGCACACCTGGAGTTACATCCGGAGAGAGGGAAAAACCGGCACTAACACGTGGCGTGCACGGAGCCACCTCGGAATAGAGAGGAGGTCCCGACCGCCAGGATACTTGGCGCACGCGGAGCTCACCTCCGAAGAAGAGGGAGGTCTTGCTAGCTTGACACGTGGCACAACCGGAGCTCGTCTTTCAGAAAGGGAGAGACCAGGACCCGGTGGACACGTGGAGCTTCCGGAGCTCATCACCGCGGAGGTAATGAGTTCTGGAGATGGTTTTTGGATTCTGTACGCGTAGAAATACCGGAACAGAAACCGACCTGAATTCCACAATGATACCGCACCAAATCAACTAAAGATAAGTTGTAAGATTCGACGACAAATTTGAACAGGACTCTTATTCGGGATACATTCAGATTAGGACTGTAAAATCCCAAGAAAAGGGACTTGCAAAAACTTTTTCTTCACCTCACAACACCACAGTTTTTATTGTGGACACCTTAGGAAATGTTGTGAAGAGCAAGTAACCTCCATCAAAAGAATGATTAGAGGGGAAAGCCTTCACTGTAACAAAGTAGGATTTCTACACTTGAACATGAGAGGTTGAGCTCACCCCTAGAATTTAAAAAGTCTTGGGAAGGTTCAGTCCAAAGCTCATGCAAATTCAACACTTTTTGAGGCACTTTTGGGTTGTTTCAAAAAGAGGCCAATTTGACCAATTTGAATGTAAATTCAAATTGCAGCAACTTTGATCACCCAAATTCAAAAGTTAGCTTCATATCTACACTCAGTACATTTTTCTGAGTAAACCCACCAATTTTCATCCCCATTGGAGTTCATCTTGTCAGGAGTTAAATTTGCAAGAATTCTAAACTGAATTTGTATTTCAGTTTAAATATGAAGCACATTTAACCAAACAAAGTTTGAATTTGAGAATTCAAATTCAAACAAATACTTGGGGGCTAAGTCTCCCATTCAATTCTCAGTAGCTGGGATATTTACAAAAGAAAGGGGGAGAAAGATTTAGAGGGGAGAAGAGGGCCCACTGGTCAGCCACCCTGGGGGGCAAACCGACTCGGGCGCGCGGTCGAACACCCTGCGGCCGACAGCGCACGGGGTCGACCCCGTCCCAACGCAGCCACCGCGCCACCTCCTGCTCGGGGGGATGAGGGCGCCGGCTACAAAACATGTGATTGGACCCTGGTCGGCGAGAATTCGCTCCCCATCCTCTCGGTTCCACTCGCCTACATCCGAAGCAGCTCACCCGGAGTCGCCGCCCTCTGATCGCCGGCGGCCGGACGGCACTGGCTTCCTCCTGCCCGACGCTCAACACAAGAAACGATCGCCACAAGGTGCTGGTTCTGCCTGCCCTTACCGTTCGGTATTTCATGCACCGTCGGGGGAGAATTTCTTCCGGGAACGCTTCGGTGTTCTTAAGGCCGAGCTCCCCCAAATCCCAAAATTCACGAGTATTGGCTTATCACCGGGCGTACCGAGCTAAACAAACGATCTACACCCTGCCACGACCACCTAGGATCGAAAACCAGCAAGAATCATGGGCTAGGGTTGCGGTTATCCATGTTTTTCGAGCAACAGCCGATATCCGGCCTAGGTCGCCGACAAGGTCATAGTTGCAGCCACTTTCACGGGGATCGGTGCCCATATCCATGATCAGCAGGTGTCAGCGGAGCTCCCCGAGAAAACCGCATCAAAAAAAATGCAGGTGAGGCTGAGTTCGACGTCACCGGTGAGCTCCCGGGCGCTGTTGCCGTCGGGAGCCCTGTTCCGGCCGTTGTCAAGCTCCGGGAAGGGCACCACCATGTTCCCCAGGCCGGAATAGGCACAGGCGGCGAGGATCAACAAGCTCCAAAGGCCGGAACCCCTCTCCGGCGAGAGCTCCGGCGAGCTCGGCGGCGGGATCGCGCAGGTGGCCGGAGGAGGACGAAGGGGTAGGCCCCACACGTCAGCGGCTCGAGATAAAGGGGTGGGATTCTCTGTGGTCCGGGATCCAGTGCGGCCGCGCGGGAAGGAGTCTGTGGCCCCGTGTGGCTCGGATCCAGCGGTCGACACGTGTACATGGACCCACCCGCAGGATTTAAACATTTCTGTAATTTCCAGTTTTAGTGCAAACTTTAGAACCCCATAACTTTTGCTAGGAAGCTCCAAATTTAGTGATTCAAATTGGGTTGGATTCATCTTGCCTAGCTCTGTCCAGATATACAACCCAATTTGTATGAAACCCATTAATTAATTCTGGAAAATTCTTTAAATCTTTTCAGCAAAAGAATTTTAGAGGGAGTTTGGTTCATCCAAAACTCCCCAAATTTTGCCAGGATGTTCTTTAGGACATTAGTAAACGCCTGTAAAAGTTTCAGACCATTTGGAGTTGATTGGGTCAGAGCAATTCAATTTGGAAGGTGCTGTGTTCATTTGAATACAGAAACATTTTCAGAGAATTTCCAAAACTTGGAAATTCAGTTCTGGGCAAATCTTAACCCCAAAAATGTTAGGAAATTTCATGCAAACTCTATGAGCTATAATTGAAATTGTAGTTCATTAAGTTGAGCATGAACAGGGGTATTACCTCAGCATAAATTCTTCCTTGCTGATTTGCCAAGAGAATTATCTGAGCAAACCACTCCATGAAAAGTGCTAATGTTTGGTCCAGAGAGTTTTCTTGTGACAAGGAACTCACACAAAAATTCTCATCTCCATTGGAGCTCTAGATCACCCCTGTCCTGTTTAACCACTTAAGGGATTAATGTGGAAAGGGGGGGGGGGGGAAACCACTTAGCATTTAACCATGTGATTAAGTCCAAGCCAAACCACCAACACCAGTTCATCTTTAAATTCTTAAACAAAGTTCCAGGTGTTAGAGGTTGGTTATTAGAACTAATAGTAGAAGTCTTACTCTAAAACTCACATTTGCATCTAAATTAACATGTAGTATTTCATTAACGTGTAGCCGTTGAAGGAGAGACTCCGGAAGCGCTGGACTTCCTTCTTCCGGACCAGGAACTAACTACTAACCAGCAGCAACAAGGCAAGCCCCGGTTTGCATTAACCCTTTTATAAGTCTTACTTTGTTTACATGTGTCATATGAAGTATGTATGTGCATTAGGTATAGGATGAATGAAACCCCACTTGCATAACCAAAGGTTCCTAAAGGAGTGAGGGTAGTGTCAAGGACCTCGAGTAGACAGGCTATGCTTAATAAGTCATAGGACTTCGGTACAAGTCGAGTAGTTGGAATCTACTCGCGAGATAGGCATTGGGACATACGGGTTCGGTTGAGTGATGTGAGATCACTATAGTAATGAAAATGAGACTAGGCAGGGGCTAGGGGGCAGCAAGAGGAAGTCTTGTGTGCGCAGCCCTGTCCGTGTCGATTGAGGACCGATCCGTGTGCGGCCCTGCTGAACAAGTATTGAACGTACCGAAGGCATATCGGATATATGGGCCCCGATAAACCGATGTAGCCTAAACCTCCGGGCGTCGAGGCATAGCACACCGATTTATAGGTGTAGGTTGAGGGCAGCAAGGTGGAAAGGTTGTCCCGTACGACATCGAGTGAGCATGCTGTGCAGCTCGACGGGTGGGCGTACGTGACGTGCTCTTTGGGTTTCCCTGCAGGTGTATATCGAGTCGATTCACCGTCCCTCGCGGTGACGAGTACCGCTTGTTCACTGCGTTGTAACGTAGACTAATGGATGAAATATGTTGATTCAATGATGCTGATTGATATAATTGTATTGCTACATGTGTGCCACCAAATACTGCTTACTAAATTTCAGATTTCATGAACTGTTAACTTGTTGCTAAAAGATGAACTAATGATGAACTTGTAGGCGTGTCGTTTTGCTGAAATGTTACTAACTTATGTCTTGGTTAACCTCATGTAGAGTTTCATGCTTAGGTGAGTCGGTTAAGCCTTGCTGAGCCTTCGTGCTCACGGTTGCTGCTTGAGTGTTTTTCAGGTGAGGAGCCACCCATGGACTCGGAGTACGAGTCCACCGGCGAGGGTTACCCTCCGTCGGGGACCACGGCTGAGTGGGAGCCGTACACGCCGCGCTGAGCTGAGGAGTGCAGCTAGTGTAGGTTGCCCTAGGGCTGGGCAACCAACTTTTGCTAGATAGGCGGGCGTGAGTTGTGTAGTGTAGACTTCCGCTGTGTAACATAACAATAGTTGTAACTGAAGTTTGTACCTGTTTGTACAGTTTCAGTTGTTTCCCATGTAATATATTATGTTCTTATGACGTGTGCTGTCGGGTGTCGCATCGCGCGGCACCACCCTCTGCGATCCTGGATGAGCGGATTCCGGTCCGCCACAAGGACTCTTCTCTTCCCGATTATAAATAGAACCCAGAACCTCTGGCCGAAACCACAAACTTCTTTTCCAACTCCTGAGCTGACGACTTAGAGCCCTAGTCCCAACCCGCCGAGCAAAACATCGCCGGAGTGCAGCAAGGAAGATCGCCGGAGGAAAGCCCAACGACCTGAGGAGGACCTCGTCTCCAATACCACCTTACGACATCGTTGTGTTTTCTTTGCATCTGTTCTTTGATTCTTTTCGAACAGAAGCCTTCTCGTGGACAGATCACTTGATGATCAGGTTGATCTAAAGACAAGATCATCGCCACGTCCACCTTTGATCCGAACACCTCTGTTCCTCATAAAATCCATGCAAGCCATGCAAGAACTCGTACAAACCAATCTAATAAAACTAATCATAGGATAGCATGCGTATGCATCATCGCATCCAGTTTAAGGTTTTTGGATGATATTGATTGCTGTGAATCTTGTATGCACGTGATCCTACATAGCAGGACAAGCTGAGGGAGCTGTCTACGACGAGCTACAGCAACAAGGTTTTGAGATCCAAGAACAACCGGAACCGCAAGAACGAGGCAAGTGCTCCTTGACCATATTGATCCGATGTTTTGGGTGAAACTATTTTGTTTTGCGAAAAGGTGTGTGTGTGTGCTGAGTTAAACATGATGGGAAACCTTTTTTATAGGAGTTCACTAGTTTTGAATAAACCACCCTTGTAACCTGGGAAGTTCATGAGTTGGGTATGGTTTTTGCTTTTATGCTTTGCTGAGTCCATGGGATTGGGAAGCGAGATAGATGTGTCTAGCTAACTGCACTGGTAAGGATAATGAGAAACTGATGATGTTAATGAACATGGATCGGAGGGAGATCTAGGCAAGCCTGGGTTTGTGAATGAGGTAGCACGAGCTGGTGGTTTACTTGCCGTAGATCTAAGGACCAGTTCATGCATGCACATGCCAGGATAACAGTGCCACCACAAGGCCAAGTATGGGTGCGGCTTAGCTGAGTAATTAGGTAAGTTGCTAGAGTGTTATGGACTGTGGAAGGCGCGGGGAATGGGAGTCGAGTGAGGACTGCCCTGGGAACTGCATGGCACAGGAGGGGGCCTGTGGGTGGGAGAATTGGAGATTCTAGCCTGCCGGTGAAACCTTAGTGAGTCCATACATCTAGTAGCCCCTTTGTAAAGGCTATTTTGTGATCTCTTGACCATACACCGACGGTTCTGTACTGGTATAATGGAGGTTCTGCAGTCGCCGACGGGTGACGAAATCAGAAACTTGTGGGTAAAGAGGTGCAAACTCTACAGGGTTCTTAAAACTATCATGATAGTCGAGCTTACGGTCATGAGCGCCTGGCCAACTGCCATGATTAGTTGGGATGGTTATTGGGATGGTTCTTGGTTATGGTTATTGATTTTGGTTATGGATTGGTTTTGGGACTGTTGAGTCCGGGTGATAAGATGGGTTGCATGACTGTTGAGTCATGGCAACGAGGTTTGTCTCGGTGGGAGGCAAAGTTGTTTATTAGATAAAATGGTAGCGAATACAAGATGGTATTGGTGAGATGGTAGCGAATACGAGGAGGTATTCATGAGAATAAGGTTGATTGATGACTGGTTGTGACATGGAAAGGTAATGAACATAATGGAGGTATGATTGGTATTTTAATACATGTTGGGATTACATTCACTTAAAGATAAGTCGCTGTTTTATCGTGCTTTTGATAAATAACTTTGCTTTTCTGCAAATGAGCCTTTCTATACCTACCTTGCTATGAGCTTCATATCATATTTTCCCGCACTTGCTGAGTACATCATTGTACTATAACTTGCATCATTATTTCATCATCAACAGCAGGAGAAGACTACTACGAAGACCAAATGGAGCATTAGGCGTGTGACCTGTTCTCAACCTTGCCTGTGGGAATGGAATAGAGATGGAGTCATCGCTGCTTAGATTTGCTTCCGCATTAGTTAAATTGCTTCCGCACTAGAATAAAGACTTCCGCTGCATAGAAATAAAGACTTCCTCTGTGAACACGAGTCTAAGACTCATGAGCTATTGTAATAAACTCTGTTATTCGTGGTTATATATATTCTGAATTCAGTTTGTGGAATATATGTGTATGTGTGAAGAACATCCTTGACACGACCCCAACGGTCTTGTCGAGCGAGGATCACGCTGAGGGATGCTGCGTTGCACAGCACCGGATAACACACGTCAAAGGTACAAAGCGGAAGCGGAATTTTATTACATAAACAAGTTTATGAACAGTTTACATCAAAATAGTTCCAGTCTACACTCACGGGCGTAGACTACGCATCAAGTCCATGTTCAGCCCTTGAACGTGTCCTTGCTAGCACACACACACACTAACTCTGCGGCGTGCACGACTCCCACTCGACGGGGTTCCCGTCCTGGGGTTCCGTTTCCTCCTCGGGAGTCCCTTCCTCATAGAACCCTGCAAAAGCTTCAAACACAAGCAGTGAGCACGAAGGCTCAGCAAGTCTGACCCGTCTCGCCTAAACATGGAACTTCTACATGAGGGGTAATGGGTTACATGAGGTAAAACTCATTTGCAAGGACTCGCCTAATTAGTAGAACCTTACTTTCAAGTTTTAGCAGCAGGTTGTGGAGAACCTTACGCTAAGGCACATGAGAGAGCCGCAATCAAACAAGAAACGCATTTCTCTCATGTACTTTGCCCAAAGTTGAAAGGAACTTTAGTTAGCTCTAAACTATGGCAAAACATTAACAAACAAGTCAATCTTTCAATCAGCAACGTTTTAACATGTAACTAGCCTGTTCTTTCTACGTCATGGTACAGTGAACAAGTGGTACTCACTGACCGCGAGGGACGGCGATTATAATCGATTTACACCTGCAGGGTTACCTAAACAACCCGTCATGTACGCCCGTACTCGATGTTGCCTACAACAACCATCACAGACGCCGTACGCAAGTACCTTTCACCCGTTAGCCAAATGTTGAACTGGTCCAATCGTTCCGAGCAAGAGATCTCTGCACGTGCATCTCAGTGCCGCCAGCCAATTTACACCTCGAGCTCTCAACCTACCCTCTGAACGACCAGCTATGCCTCAACACCCAGCTACCCGAGTTACATCGGTTTCCCTGTTCCCATATAGCCGGTAGGTCTTCGATACTGTTCTAGCTTGTTCAACAGGCCCGCACACGGCTCGGTCCTCAATCGACACAAGCGGAGCTACAGCACACAGGCCCCAAAGTCCTGCTGCCCTTACCCTCCGCTTGGTCTCATTTTCTTGCCATGTGTTTCATGTGCTATCTCTACCCGAGTCGAGTGCCTCTAGCCTATGCTCGCGAGTAGTTCCAACTACTCGACTTGTACCGAATCCTACACTATCTTAGCATTGCAGTAGCTAACGGGGTTCGCAATCCTAAACCCAACCCATGGTTTTCTTGGCTATGCAATTGGGTTTCCAAACAAGACTCTAATGCAAAGAATCATGATACTCAAGTAAGTGCTCAAAACAATAAAAATTTGTAAAACGGTTAATGCAAACCGGAGCTTGCCTTGCTGCTCTTGGTCGTAGGCTAGCTGTTCCTCCAGAGTAACGAAGTCTAGGACTTTGGGTTCCTCCTCGACCTTAGCGACTACATGATAGAAGCAATACATGTATTAATTTAAATGCAGTTGTATTAACTTTTAAACTTGTGAAGTCTATAACTCTTACTAGACAAGCCCAATGACTGTGAAACTTTTACTGTGGCTTGGTTACAACCTAACAGATACTTGGTCAAGTTTTAGTTGCAGCAAAGCTCATTTGAGCCCTCCATAATTAATCATGTACTTGACCTTAATTGAAGGCTTTTAGGGTGTTCTAAGGATTTTCATGAACAAACTATGACTTTCTGAAAACTAGATTTTCAGAGGGTTCTAATGGAGTTGGTCCCACTTAATTTGAAGATTCCTAGCTAAACATATAAGTTAAACAATTTCAGAGAAAATTCTGAAAATGTTTTCTGAACATTTTCTATTTTCTATGGAACAGTTTCACTAATCACACCATTAGGTGGATCAAATGGGCTCAAATGGATCTGCAATTTTTAGGGTAGTTCAGGGATATTTTGGTGAACATCCCAGCAAAATTTCAGAATTTTCCTCCAAAGGATTCTCCAGTTAAAATTCCAAACAGTTTAAACATTGAGGAATTAATTCTGGAGAAATAAGGATTTTCATGAAGTGAAACTTGATTTGCTGGAAAGTGCTCAGAGAGCTGAATCCAACAAAATTTGGTTCACTCGATTTTGAGCTTTCTAGCCAAAGTTATGAGGATTTGAAGTTTGGAAGAATTCTGAAAATCAGTGAAAAGTTTAAACTCCTGCTCGTGGGCCCCACACACAGTGCGTCGTCTCCCTCCTCACGCCAACTGTGCGGCGGCGGCGATCTCCGGCGACCTTTGCCGGAATTGAGTTCCGGGCCACCCCCTGGCCCGAAACTCTCCGCCTGCCCCTTTACTGACCCCCTAGACTCGATGGTGGGGTCGCCGGCCGCCGGCGATGACCGGAAACCCGTGCGCACCGGTGACAGCACCTGCTAGGGTTCCAGTGAGGTCAGCCCCGCTCTCCCGTGCACCAAATCGATCGGAATTCTGGCGGAGAGCATCAGTAGAGCATGGAGAACACGAACCAGGGCTGGGTGGAAGCTAGAAATACCGGCAACTATGCTCTCGACGGTGAGCCGAGGTGCTCAGTCATGGCGGCGGGGAAAACGGCCATATCATGGCTGATTCTCGATGGTTTTCTCTGATTCCAGTTTGAGCGTGGGCGTTATCGTGTGTAGAAGCTACTAGGTAACGAGCTTGTCCAACCCTCGCGTATAGAGCACGAATTTCACCCGAAGGTGAGCTCGGTCCTTATGAACTGATCAAGAGTAAATTTGGAAATTCTCGGCCGAGGGTTGATCAATCGCCAAACGGCTTTCGGCTACTCCATCTACATACAATCACGCACCTTTCTTGTGTAGAGAAGAGGATGTGACAACGGCTGTGTTGTTCTGTCCACGAGAGCCCGATCGGCGGCGATGCTCGGTCCGCCGGAGAAACGGTTTGGTATATCTCGAGGACGCTTGCTCACTGGCCAACACGGGGTCTAGGAGGTTGCTCACGATCTCCCGGTGCCGTTTTGCTGTGGAGGAGGCTGTGCTCGCGAGTGATCGGACTTGATCGAGCGTGAGCTCGAGCGGCGGCGGTTGCAGTGGAAGAACAGGCCGAGTACGTCGGTAGCTCAGGGAATGGGTGATGGAAGCACACCGGGGAGGGGATAAGAAGCCTGGCGACTGGTGTCCGGCTTGGGGCACGCAGCAGGAGCTGGCGCCGGCTGCCACCCCGTGGCGCCCGCACACTGCCCTCGGGAACCGAGTGAGCTGTGTTTCAGTCGGTATGTTTTGAAGTAGTGGCTGACATGTGGGTCCCACTTCCAATTTTAACCTCTGAAATTTACTCCTAATCACTGTTGTAAACAGTGAGCCCCATACTACCCCTGGTAATTCAAATTATTCACCCATGAGCCATTTGAATTGAGTAGAATTCAAATTGGGTTTGGTTTGAATGAATTTCAGCACAAGTTCAGTTTTGAATTCAAATAAAGTTTGAATTTGTCCCACTTAGCTCATGTCAAGATCAACTCCAAATGGAGTGAAAATTGGTGTGTGAGCTCACAAAAATGTGCTGAATAAGAATATGCCTCCCACTTTTGAATTCATGGGATAAAAACAGTTTGAATTTGAATATAGTTTCAAACTGCACTCTTCCTAGCTATACCTAAAATGACCTCAAAAAGGTTTTGAATTTGGGTGAAATTTTGCATGGACATCCTTAGCAATGTGTAGGAGTTTTCATATGTCCAGCCCACCTATATCACATGTGGAAAATACCACTTTTGCAATATGTGAGTTTGTTCTCCAATGAGCATGTTCTCCAATATGCTCTTCATTTGTGTTCATCATCTTTCCTCAAATGAGGTGTGTGTGTGTGTATGGTGATGAACACTTCAATTATGTGTCAAAATATGAGGCCCTTACATTCCTCCCCCTTAAAAGAATCTCGTCCCGAGATTATAAGGTGAAAATGAGAGAGAGGATGGTGGAAAATTACCGGATATGCGACGTGAAAAAGTTGGGGTAGTTGGCGCGAAGAAATCCTTTGCTCTCCCATGTCGCTTCGTCCACGGAGTGATTACTCCATAGAACCTTGTAGAACCACAACGTGCGGTGGCGTGTGGTTCGGGCCTTTTCATCAATAATCTGCACCGGTTCCTCTCGATAGGTGAGATCCGGTTGCAGTTCTTCAATGTCTTCCAGCTGAATGGTAGTTGATAGCTTGAGACACTTCTTCAGCTGGAAAATGTGAAAGACGTCGTGCACACCGGAAAGTGCTTCTGGTAATTTCAGTCGGTATGCCACTGATCCACATCTTTCGGTAATCTGGAATGGACCGATGAATCGGGGTGCCAACTTTCCCCTCACCCCGAATCTGTTTACGCCCTTCATTGGAGACACCCGTAGATATACGTGATCTCCAACTTCGAATTGTAATGGGCGCCTTCTCCAGTCCGCATACTGTTTCTGACGGGATTGGGCGGCCTTTAGGTTCGCTTGAATCAGTCGAACCTTTTCTTCCGCGTTGTTGACAAGGTCAATCCCGAAGGTAACCCTTTCGCCAGACTCACACCAGTTCAATGGTGTGGGCATTTCCTACCGTATAGCGCCTCGTAGGGCGCCATATTTATACTGGCTTGGTACCCATTGTTGTACAAGAACACGGCTAACGGCAAGTGATCATCCCTATTCTTGCCGTGGTTGATAGCGCAAGCTCGTAACATGTCTTCTAAGATCTGATTTACCCGCTCGGTTTGCCCATCCGTCTGCGGGTGGTATGCTGAACTACGGATCAGCTTCGTCCCCAAGGAAGCGTGCAGCTGCTCCCAAAAACGGGACACAAATAAAGTGCCCCGATCCGATATGATAGTACGGGGTACGCCGTACAAGCATAGGATCCGTGAGATGTACAGTTCAGCGTACTTCTTGGCGTTGTAGTTGGTGTTGACCGGGATGAAATGGGCAACTTTGGTGAGCCGATCGACGATCACCCACACAGAATCATGTTTCTGCAAGGTGGTGGGTAAACCGACGATGAAGTCCATGCTCACATCCTCCCATTTCTAGGCAGGAATACCCAGTGGTTGCAGCAGTCCCGGTTTCCGCATATGGTCTGCCTTCACCCTTCGACATGTATCACACTCGGACACGTATTTTGCAGTTTCACGCTTCATCCGTGTCCACCAAAACTTTCTTCTGAGTTCTTGATACATCTTGTTGCTGCTGGGGTGAATAGAAAACTTTGACAATAAGCCTCATCAAAGATCTTCTTCCGTAATTCCGGGTTACGAGGTACGACGATCTGGTCCTTGAACCATAGGACGCCGTCTCCGTCCTTCCGGAAATATTTCAGCTCCCCACTGTCTACACGTCTCCGCAAATGTGACATGCCATTGTCATTCTTCTGGGCTGCCGCTATCTCTGCACGGATGGTGGGGATCAAAGCTAGGTTGTAGAGAGCTCCATGTGGAATCACATGTAGTGGTGGTTCGCTCTCTTCCAACGGTGTGATGGTCAGATTGTTGACGTGTGACTTGAGGCTCAGCGCATCTGCCACTACGTTTGCCTTGCCCGGATGATAATGGATCTCTATTTCATAATCCTTTATCAATTCTAACCATCTTCGCTGCCTCATGTTCAGCTCCTTCTGAGTGAATATGTACTTGAGGATTTTGTGGTCGGTATATAAATGTACGAGGTTACCGAGTAGGTAGTGCCTCCACATTTTCAGTGCAAGTACCACGGCAGCGAGCTCCATGTCGTGAGTTGGATAATTTTGCTCATGGTTTCTAAGATGCCGTGATCCATACACGACCACTCTTCGGTCTTGCATCAGCACACATCCGAGCCCAATGCCGGATGCATCACAGTACACATCGAACGGTTTTGTTGTGTCTGGCTGCGCCAAAACCGGTGCTGATGTTAGGTGCTTGACTAAAGCCTTGAATGCTGCTTCACATGCTGGACTCCAAACGTATTTGGTAGCCTTCTTCAGCAGCTCTGTCATTGGCTTGGAAATCTTCGAGAAGTTCGGAATGAACCTCCGATAATATCCCGCGAGTCCGAGGAAACCCCGTACCTCATGAACAGTTCTCAGGGACTTCCAATTCAGAACTTGAGTGATCTTACTCGGGTCTACAGCGATACCCTCCGCTGAGATGATATGCTCGAGAAAAGGCACTTGCGATATCCAGAATTCGCATTTGCTGAATTTCGCGTATAGATTGTGATCCCGCAGCCGTTGCAAGACTATACGCAGATGCTTCTTGTGATCTTCTTCCGACATGGAATATAACAATATGTCGTCGATGAAGACCACGACAAACTTGTCCAGCTCCGCCATGAATACCGAGTTCATCAAGTACATGAAGTGAGCTGGAGCATTGGTGAGGCCGAAGGACATGACCAGGTACTCATAAAGTCCGTACCTCGTTGAGAAAGCTGTCTTTGGAATGTCCTCCGCCCTTATCTTAATCTGATGGTACCCGGATCTTAAGTCCATCTTGGAAAAGATCTTTGCTTCGACCAACTGATCAAACAACATGTCGATCCGTGGCAACGGGTACTTGTTTTTGATGGTTACGGCATTTAAGGGACAATAGTCCATGCAAAGCCGTAACGTCTCATCCTTCTTCTTGACAAATAATGCCGAACAGCCCCATGGTGAGGAGCTCGGCCTAATAAAACCCTTCTCCAGAAGGTCCGTGAGCTGAGTCTTCAGTTCAGCCAACTCCTTGGGCGCCATCTTGTACGGCCTTCGGGATATTGGCATGGTTCCCGGTGCAAGTTCAATCTTGAATTCCACCTCTCTATCGGGTGGCATCCTTGCAAATCATCCGGAAATACGTCAGGGAACTCTCGGACCACTGGAATATCTTCCAATCTGATGGTTGTGGCTTGATAGACACTTGGAAGTTTTATTTCTGGGCTATCCAGAAATAAAGAGTGAGACTCGTGCACTTCTGAGTTCAAGTGCACAACTCGGAGGACGGTGTCTAAAACAGCGCCGAGGCGGGTTATCCACGACATCCCTAGGATGACATCAACCTTTTGTCCCTCTAAGATTATGAGACACCTATGGTAAACTCTACCCTCTAAGCACAATGGCGCTTTTGGGACCATCATGCTTGCTGAAATTTTCCCACCCGGTGAACAGATCACATAAGGACTATCGGTGGGTAGTATTTGCAAGCTATATTTATCAATGAAAGCTTGGCTAATGAAGCTATGCGTGGCGCCTGAATCAAACAATACTATAGTGGGATGCTGGTGGAGTTGGAACATACCCGCAAGGATTGGCTCACCCTCCGGCACGTCCTCTATGGCAAGCTGGTGGACGGTGCCGGGCCTAGGGTTTGCCCGCCGCGCATTAGTAGGGTTCCGGGGTTGATTCCTCCCCGAAAACTGCGGTGCCACTCCGCCGCCTTGCCTGTCCGGGCAACTGCTCGCGAGGTGTCCTGGACGACCACACTTGTAACATGTTGCCACTGCTGGTGTAGTGCTCGGGGGATGAAAGCCCGGCATGCGCTGCTGAGGTGCATACGCACGCGGCATCGCCCGCTGCTGCTGTTGTTGCGGAGGTGGTACTGGCAGTGCCAGCCTGAATGCCGGTGAAGAGTACGGCCGACTGCGGAACGGCATCGACCGCTGTGGTGGCTGCCAGCGTGGACCTGATGGTGGGCAATTCACCATCCGAAACTTCTGAGAAGGACCACCTCCTTCTCCGCTGCTCTGCGGCGCGCTTCGCTTTCTCTCCGCCGCCGCTAACTCCTTGCCGGAGTCCTCCTAAACAATCGCAGCATCAATGATGTCGTTGAGACTGCCGCGATTGAACATCGCCAACTTGTCCTTCAGGAGCGGGTTAAGCCCCTGGTAAAAGTGGTCCCGCCGCTTCTTGTCAGTATCTGCGTGATACGACGCGTAGGTCGCGAGATCGTTGAACGCTCTGGAGTATTCCAGCGCGTTCCAGCTCCCTTGTTGCAGGTATAAGAACTCCTGCGTCTTCCTCTTCATCAAACCAGGCGGTATATGATAGGCCCTGAAGGCCGTCCTGAACTCCGTCCAGGTCATCACTCGGTCGGTGGGCTGTGAAGCACGGAAGTTGGCCCACCACGCGCTCGTGGATCCTTGGAGCTGCTGGACCGCGAATTGAGTCATGCGCTGCTCGCTTATCTGGAGCAGCCCGAACTTCATCTCTATCGCGCGGAGCCAGTTGTCCGCATAAAGAGGTTCATCCGCCCTTGAGAATACTGGGGGATGAGTCTCCAGGAAGTCGGAGTAGGAGCTCTGTTGACGCTCCTCACGGTCTTGACGTCTCTCTGGGTGAGACGTATTGGCAATAAGAGTTTGCAGCAACTCCGTGTGCTGCTGATGTGAACCTGCCATTGCCGTGACGATGTCGGCCAATGTAACCGTTGGCAGTGGCGGTGGCGGTGTTTGTTGTTGCTGTTGCTGCTGTTGCTGCTGCTGTCCCGAGGAGTCCTCGGGAGGCTGTTGGGAGTTCTCTCCCCCTTGGCTAGTACCCCCAACATCAGGGTTGACACGAGTACGCGTCATTCTGAAATTCAAAACCGCAGCGATTAGCACATGTCTTACTTAAAATTCCATATGTAACAGTAGGTATTGAAGTGACACATGATTAATTTGCACAACATTCACATATATTGATAAAGCATAAACTTTATACAAGATACATTATTCTAGGGTCTCCGAGAAGTCGTGCTCATGTCGTCACTACCTATACATACGCTACTGTCTACACGACATGTCACCGATTACAAAACTTGGGCTACACTACCCTAGCTGCCCTACATGGCACTGTAACCCCCTACTCGGAGTAGAACTCGACCTCCTGTGGGTCGTCCTCCTCCGGTACCTCTTCTGGTGGCTCTGGATCTACCACTTCTTCGCCCATCCCGGGTTCTCCCATTGCTGGAAGACCCAAGACCACCGGTATGCCCAATACCGGAGGTACGAGGTCCTGCAAAGCATGCACCTCGTCCATAGCCTGGTTGTAGTCCTCTTCCCAGCCTTGGTCTTCCTCAATAGTGTAGTCTCGCTCTTGAGCAAGGTCCTCGTTCTTCTGGGTCAGATTCTGTACCCGTTCCTGTAATGCCGCGATGTCAACACGGCTCTTCTTCTTTGCCTTCTTCAGACGATGCAACTGATTGTGCTGTTCATTCAGTCGCTTGATCGTCAGAATGAGCACATTGCAGAGTGCGCTGTGAGCACTCTCGAAATGGTCTCCACGGCTTGTGCTCTCCTTGAGCTTCGTGGCGAGATGCTCCGTTTGAACAGCTTGGTTGTCCATCACGGCGTTTCCCGCCCTCATCTGGAGGCTGAGATTTGCCTCCGCGGGGCTGTACCTTGGGCAACTCGGGTTCGTTGCCTCCAGGTACCTCTCTTCCCACACATTCTGAGCCTGTCCCTCCACCGGAACGAGCGCGTATGGAGGGCCCTCCATAGCCTGCACGTGTAGTTGGCAGAAACGTGACATGGTGTCACGGGCTGCCACTTGCCACATCCCTTCTGGTTGTCTTCCTCTCACCGTGATGGTGAAAGGCACCCAACCGGGTGGCGTAGGTCCTGCAGGGACATCGACATGGATTGTACAGGTCTTGTTCCCCTCTTCGCCTTCTTCCTTGGTGAAGTACTGCGGCATCTGGTTGTACCCGAAATATTGGAGCATTTGCCACAATGCTTCCAGGTAGCCGCTACGGTGAGAACAGTGGGACACCACCCACCCGTTCTCCAACTGCTTATCTGCTGTCATCTGTAAAAATATATTTGAGAAATGTCAAATATTTATTTAAACATTAAACCATTGAGTTATAACACAATACATGTCATTGAACCCATAAAATTTGGAAACAGTTCAAATTTTAAGCAAACTTGACTGCTGGTCTGCTGTTCAACATGACAGCCCTGACCAGTTTCCATTTCAACCTGATTTATGCCAGGTTAAAAGCAAAACTAGTTCTGTAGCTCAACATCAAAGTTAAAGCTAACTTCAATAGCTTTCCAGCAAGTATTTGCTTGGCCTAAGATCAGTCCTGGTTCAAAAGTTATGAGATGTCAAAGTTAACAGAATTTCTGGAGAAAATTGGACAGCACCTCCATGCTTTAGGTACTGATTTGATCCAAGAATTCCAGTTAATTCTGTTCCCAATCTGACAAAACTTTCTGTTACAAAGTTTTAACCCATCTCAAAAACTTTCCAGAACTACCTCATCTTCTATTTTTAGAATTTTATGCAGGGAGTTATACTCAATTTACAGAGAGTTTGCAGAGAGTCTTACTCTGTCCTGTTTTCTGGACAGTTTCAACTCTACTGCATTTTTCGATTGGTTAAGGGATGAAACACCTCTGACCTCTACAGAAAAGTTGTAAAGCTTTTCCAAAGCTTTCCAGAAATGTATCATATGACCCCAACCTCGAAAGAACTCAACCTCTAACTTCTGATTAACTTCATCCTTGATTCAGCTGAACACAGAGTGCTCTGTCCTTAACAACCTATAAGTTGAAAACTTGTTAACTTTGAATATTCTGTTCAAGGGAAGGAGTTACATCAGGTTTTACTACTTTGGATCAAAACCTTCAAGTTTTAAATGAAGTTGTTCATTTAATGGGGTGTGTTGTCAATGCGTCACCAGATTATGTCGGTACTACGTCCTCACAAAGAAAAACCTATAACGGACTTAGCCGGCTTCGTTATTTCACTGGCACTAAACGTCACTCACACACGGATACTACACGTCTACCGTTTCGTGGTCAGGCTACCTGCAGAAACTCAAACAATCATCAGACTCGGCTGCACACCGAGCCCGGAATCCATACAGTTCGTACACCCGGCCGTCATCACTCGCCCGGATGTTCTCAAGCCAAACACGCCTTGAGTTACGTGTTCACGTTTCAGACCACATGACGGGGTCTCCCAAGTTGCACCACGCACGCCAGGGATAGATGTTGCTCGAATACCCCAAATGACATGAAGAGTCGTAGAGGATATTTAAGCGAGTCGGGTTACCTGCCACCAGTGGGGCTCCACCCTTCAGCTTGTGCGCACTGGTGGACAGCGCTTACGTGTACCCCCCAAGACATAAACGTCCCGAGATACACGATTTTCCGACATAAGCAAATAGTTTAGTATGCCACTTTGTATATACTAATAACATCCTTATACGGGCTACTAACTCATTCCTCACTGGATTTTTGAAAAAGATGACCTTTGTAGTGCGTTAAACCTCAAGCGAGCTATGATACCACGCTGACACGACCCCACCAGTCTTGTCAAGCCAGGATCACGCTGAGGGATGCTGCGTTGCACAGCACCGGATAACACATGTCAAAGGTACAAAGCGGAAGCAAAATTTTATTACATAAACAAGTTTATGAACATGTTTACATCAAAATAGTTCCAGTCTACACTCACGGGTGTAGACTACGCATCAAGTCCACGTTCAGCCCTTGAACGTGTCCTTGCTAGCACACACGCACACTAACTCTGCGGCGTGCACGACTCCCACTCGACGGGGTTCCCCTCCTGGGGTTCCGTCTCCTCCTCGGGAGTCCCTTCCTCATAGAACACTGCAAAAGCTTCAAACACAAGCAGTGAGCACGAAGGCTTAGCAAGTCTGACCTGTCTCGCCTAAACATGGAAATTCTACATAAGGGGTAATGGGTTACATGAGGTAAAACTCATTTGCAAGGACTCGCCTAATTAGTAGAACCTTACTTTCAAGTTTTAGCAGCAGGTTGTGGAGAACCTTACGCTAAGGAACATGAGAGAGCCGCAATCAAACAAGAAACGCATTTCTCTCATGTACTTTGCCCAAAGTTGAAAGGAACTTTAGTTAGCTCTAAAATATGGCAAAACATTAACAAACAAGTCCATCTTTCAATCAGCAACATTTTAACATGTAACTAGCCTGTTCTTTCTACGTCACGGTACAGTGAACAAGTGGTACTCACTGACCGCGAGGGACGGCGATTATAATCGATTTACACCTGCAGGGTTACCCGAACAACCCGTCACGTACACCCGTACTCGATGTTGCCTACAACAACCATCACGGACGCCGTACGCAACTACCTTTCACCCGTTAGCCAAATGTTGAACCGGTCCAATCGTCCTGAGCAAGAGGTCTCTGTACGCGCATCTCAGTGCCGCCAGCCGATGTACACCTCGAGCTCTCAACCTACCCTCTGAACGACCAGCTATGCCTCAACACCCAGCTACCCGAGTTACATCGGTTTCCCGGTTCCCGTATAGCCGATAGGTCTTCGATACTGTTCTAGCTTGTTCAACAGGCCCACACACGGCTCGGTCCTCAATCGACATAAGCGGAGCTACAGCACACAGGCCCCAAAGTCCTGCTGCCCTTTCCCTCCGCTTGGTCTCATTTTCTTGCCATGTGTTTCATGTGCTATCTCTACCCGAGTCGAGTGCCTCTAGCCTATGCTCGCGAGTAGTTCCAACTACTCGACTTGTACCGAATCCTACACTATCTTAGCATTGCAGTAGCTAACGGGGTTTGCAATCCTAAACCCAACCCATGGTTTTCTTGGCTATGCAATTGGGTTTCCAAACAAGACTCTAATGCAAAGAATCATAATACTCAAGTAAGTGCTCAAAACAATAAAAATTTGTAAAATGGTTAATGCAAACCGGAGCTTGCCTTGCTGCTCTTGGTCGTAGGCTAGCTGTTCCTCCGGAGTAACGAAGTCTAGCACTTCGGGTTCCTCCTCGACCTTAGCGACTACATGATAGAAGCAATACATGTATTAATTTAAATGCAGTTGTATTAACTTTTAAACTTGTGAAGTCTATAACTCTTACTAGACAAGTCCAATGACTGTGAAACTTTTACTGTGGCTCGGTTACAACCTAAACAGAGACTTGGTCAAGTTTTAGTTGCAGCAAAGCTCATTTGAGCCCTCCATAATTAATCATGTACTTGACCTTAATTGAAGGCTTTTAGGGTGTTCTAAGGATTTTCATGAACAAACTATGACTTTCTGAAAACTAGATTTTCAGAGGGTTCTAATGGAGTTGGTCCCACTTAATTTTAAGGTTCCTAGCTAAAGATATGAGCTAAACAATTTCAGAGAAAATTCTGAAAATGTTTTCTGAACATTTTCTATTTTCTCTGGAACAGTTTCACTAATCACACCATTAGGTGGATCAAATGAGCTTAAATGGATCTGAAATTTTTAGGGTAGTTCAAGGATATTTTGGTGAACATCCCAGCAAAATTTCAGAATTTTCCTCCAAAGGATTCTCCAGTTAAAATTCCAAACAGTTTAAATTTTGAGGAATTAATTCTGGAGAAATAAGGATTTTCATGAAGTGAAACTTGATTTGCTGGAAATTGGTCAGAGAGCTGAATTCAACAAAATTTGGTTCACTCGATTTGGAGCTTTCTAGCCAAAGTTATGAGTATTTGAAGTTTGGAAGAATTCTGAAAATCGGAGAAAAGTTTAAACTCCTGCTCGTGGGTCCCGCACACAGTGCATCGTCTCCCTCCTCGCGCCAACTGCGCGGCGGCGGCGATCTCCGGCGACCTTCGCCAGAATTGAGTTCCCGGCCACCCCCCGGCCCGAAACTCGCCGCATGCCCCTTTACTGACCCCCTGGACTCGATGGGGGGGTCGCCGGCCGCCGGCGATGACCAGAAACTCGTGCGCACCGGTGACAGCACCTGCTAGGGTTCCGGTGAGGTCGGCCCCGCTCTCCCGTGCACCAAATCAATCAGAAATCGGGGCTGGGTGGAAGCTAGAAATACCGGCAACTATGCTCTCGACGGTGAGCCGAGGTGCTCAGTCATGGCGGCGGGGAAAACGTCCATATCATGGCCGATTCTCGATGGTTTTCTCTGATTCCAGTTCCAGCGTGGGCGCTATCGTGCGTAGAAGCTACTAGGTAATGAGCGTGTCCAACCCTCGCGTATAGAGCACGAATTTCACCCGAAGGTGAGCTCGGTCCTTATGAACTGATCAAGAGTAAGTTTGGAAATTCTCGGCCGAGGGTTGATCAATCGCCAAACGGTTTTTGGCTACTCCATCTACATACAATCACGCACCTTTCTTGTGTAGAGAAGAGGACGTGACAACGGCTGTGTTGTGCTGTCCACGAGATCCCGATCGGCGGCGATGCTCGGTCCACCGGAGAAACGGTTTGGTATATCTCGAGGACGCTTGCTCACTGGCCAACACGGGGTCTAGGAGGTTGCTCACGATCTCCCGGTGTCATTTTGCTGTAGAGGAGGTTATGCTCGCGAGTGATCAGACTTGATCAAGCGTGAGCTCGAGCGGCAGCAGTTGCAGTGGAAGAACAGGCCGAGTACGTCGGTAGCTCGGGGAATGGGTGATGGAAGCACGCCAGGGAGGGGATAAGAAGCCCGGCGACTGGTCTCCGGCTTGGGGTACGCAGCAGGAGCTGGCGCTGGATGCCCCCCGGTGGCGCGCGCACACTGCACCCGGGAACCGAGTGAGCTGTGTTTCATTCGGTTTGTTTTGAAGTAGTGGCTGACATGTGGGTCCCACTTCCAATTTTAACCTCTGAAATTTACTCCTAATCACTGTTGTAAACAGTGAGCCCCATACTACCCCTGGTAATTCAAATTATTCAATCATGAGCCATTTGAATTGAGTAGAATTCAAATTGGGTTTGGTTTGAATGAATTTCAGCACAAGTTCAGTTTTGAATTCAAATAAAGTTTGAATTTGTCCCACATAGCTCATGTCAAGATTAACTCCAAATGGAGTGAAAATTGGTGTGTGAGCTCACAAAAATGTGCTGAATAAGAATATGCCTCCCACTTTTGAATTCATGGGATAAAAACAGT
The DNA here is from genome assembly GCA_030760725.1 of Neostapfia colusana. Lineage (NCBI taxonomy): Eukaryota > Viridiplantae > Streptophyta > Magnoliopsida > Poales > Poaceae > Neostapfia > Neostapfia colusana. The sequence continues at coordinate 78,030,567 of JASWHV010000007.1, read as the reverse complement.
TTGAATTTGAATATAGTTTCAAACTGCCCTCTTTCTAGCTATACCCAAAATGACCTCAAAAAGGTTTTGAATTTGGGTGAAATTTCGCATGGACATCCTTAGCAATGTGTAGGAGTTTTCATATGTCCAGCCCACCTATATCACATGTGGAAAATACCACTTTTGCAATATGTGAGTTTGTTCTCTAATGAGCATGTTGATGGTGGTTACTTGCTCTTCATTTGTGTTCATCATCTTTCCTCAAATGAGGTGTGTGTGTATGGTGATGAACACTTCAATTATGTGTCAAAAGCTGAGGCCCTTACAATCCTGGGCATACATATGCATTAGTTCTCGGTTCCGTGGTTTTCCACAGAATTGAGGGTGTGGCACCGGGTGACTGTGGGGCAGCCCTCGGCGGCGACGGCGGGCTCTAGTGGACCTGCCCCAGCTCAGAAGCCGGGGTTCAGAGCCCGTTGGAGCGCTCGCGTCCCTTGGTAAGTGCCGCCCTTACCGGGTTCCAGATCCTGCATTCTTCTCTTCTTAACCCGATAGCTCCCCATGCTTACAGGGGTCCATCGGGTACCGGTAATGATTCCGCTTCCCGGCCATCCCCGGTTGACGGGGGATCTGCACCGCAGCGCCCAGAAGCTGCAGCGGCTCCGTCGGCCCCCAAGCCGGTGTAGGCTTCTGCGTCGGTCGGTCCAGCTCCTGTGGCCTCAGCGACAGCCCCGCTCGTCTTTCTTCGCCGGCTCGGGCGCCAGCGGTTGTTGAAGGTTCGGCGAGACTGGCCAGCGGCATCCAGCCTTCTAGAGTTGAGGCAGGGGGAGCAGCCACGGGCCCTACGGAGGGCAGTGATCCGGGGTGCGTCTGGAGCAGCCCCGCGCCAGTGCCGGCTTCTCCAGACCGGCGCCTCATCCCGTTCGTCGAGGTGCCAGCATCTCCTGATGACGACGTGATGGAGGAAGTCGGGGGCGCGGCTTCGGCCTCTGCCGCCCCGCTGCCCCTGGCTGACGCCTTCGAGCTTGCCCAGGCGAGCGTCCGGCTGGTCCTGGCCATGCTCGGTCGTGAGCGGGAGGAGCTGGCAGGAGAGAGGGATCGCCTGCTCTGCTGGGGGCGCCTCTTGAAGCAGCGGACCGAGGAGGTCAGGGCAGAGCTCGACTCAAGGCAGACGTCGCTCGATGTCATGGAGGCGCTCCTTGACCGTCAGAAGAAGGCTGTCGACCGCCTGGACTCCGAGACTCGGCGGCTCCATCCGGAGACCCTCAAGGCTCATGCCCAGGTCGAGGCGAACTTCACTGCTTTAGAGGAGCTGCGGCTGAAGCTGCTGCGCCGCGAGCGCGTCATCACGGACCGGGAGCATGCTGTGGCGGCTGAGGCGAGGAAGGTCACCGCGCGGCTGACGGCTGGCGAGGGCGACCTGAGGGCCCGAGCTAAGGAGCTCGAGACCCGGGAGGCAGATCTGGTCGCGAGGGAGGAGCAGGTCTCCGGGAGCACCAGGTGGTGCTGGATCGGTAGCTGGCAGCCGACCTACGGGCTTCGGAGTTGGAGCGGCTCGCCCAGGGTCTCCAGCTTCGGGAAGGCTCTCTGGCGGCCAAGGAGAAGAAATTCTCCGAGGAAGGTCTTGACGCCTTCCTGGCAGTCCGCTGGGAGATGGAGGAGCTCCAGGCCTCACGGTCCGCCGAGGCCCGAGCGGTCCGGAGCTTTCTCGACCAGGCAGGGTCCGCCCTGATTCTCCTTGGCTTCAGTCCGGTGAAGGCAGAGGCTCCGACGCAGAAGGTGGCCGAGGTGATCCCTGCGCTCGAGTCTATTGGCGCCAAGCTGGACAGGCTTGAAGCGGTGGTCGCCGTCAAGCTTGAGGTGGATGGACGGAACCTGGCGAATGGATGTTTCCATGCATGTGCTGGCGTGCTTCCGAATCCGGAATCCCTCCCTCTCTGTGGAGCCAGTGAGGCAAGGTCCCGCCGTGGACCGAGAGGAAGCGGCCAGGGCTGAAGTCGGGGATGTGGCGGCCCTTGTAGCCTCTAGGTTCCGGCGCGAGCCAGGGGAATCCTAGGGCTTGTACCTTTTCTTTTTTGCTTTTTTTGAGTCTGTAGTCCAGCTCATGGAACCTTGAATGAATAGACCCTTGTTGTTTTCTGTGCCTTTTTTCTTTTATCTTCTTTTTGGTTTGGCCTGCCTGAGTCCTTAGCTCCGCAAGGTACTTAGGGGTCTCCACCAATCTTGAAGTGTTACACAAACACCTTCCTAGGGTCCTTATTGTGCTAAGGGCCCAAGGGGTCTTCGGAGCTCTCCCCGGGAGGACGGGGGGAGGCCCGGATCTGTTGACCATGTGGCGGGCCCGAAGCTCCTCTAAGGAGAGGGTGGCCCGGCCCTGCGGGACACTGGAGCCTTCGGAGCCCACTCTAGTGGAGGGGGGCGGGGTCCGGTTCTGCCGGCCACCCGGCGGGCCAGGGCTATCCTCTGAGGAGAGGGGAGCTCTGGTCTCGCTGGTACATGTGGGGCCTTTGGGGCTCGCCCTGCGGAGGGGGTGAAACCCAGACCCTTCAGTCTTGCGTTGGAGTAGTCAATAGCTCCGGCCCTTCCTTGTGTGCTCCCCGTAGCTGAACCTGAGGTCCTGCACACAAGTAGAGGAAGCGTAATTCTCCTCGAGGGCTTTCCCTTCCTTGCCTCTTAGTCTTATTTAGCTTATGGTCCTGGTCCGATATACGGGGCTTGGGCAATTCTGTGCGCGAGGCGCCGGGGGTCCGGCTCCCTCTGAGGTCAGGGTACGACCGTCCGGCCCCTAGTACCGGACCGTAACGCTAGGGAGGCAGAGTGTACAGGCTTTCGGTACGGTACGGAACCAGGCAAAGCGGCTGTACTCCCCTGGACCTCCGAAGGACAGGGCACGCACGCTTCGGGACGGAACCAGGCAAAGCAGGCTACGCACCCTGGACCCCCCATGCACAGCGCAGGCCTTTCCTGGAGGTGACCAACTGGCACCGCAGCACCTGACTGGGGAGGCCCGAAAGGCCCCCTGGCCATCGGCAGGTGCCTCAAGCACAACCGCCTTCAGTAGGATAGCAAATGCTGACTATGGATGAGAGCGGGAAAGGGGAGTTAAATGTACGTTGAGCATACATGGAAAGTGCGGTCATAGGAATTAATGCGTAATTTAAATGAGCACATAAGCAAGAGCGTGGTAGAACAGGTTTCTGTTTAAATGCCCATAGGAGGAAGGCAGGCTAAACGTGGAGGCAATGACCCGCCCCATTAAGAAGAGAAACAAGACTCTACGCGCTTGGGGTCGAAACCAGGCCAAGATGAACGTAGTCCTGGACCGTCCCCTGAGGCTTAGCTGCTCCGAGCGCTGTTCCTGGAGCCTATGGGATCTATTACATAAAGGAAAATGCCTATACTACCAATGCTTTTGGGAGCGGATCCCATCCTTGGTGGAGAGGCGTATGTACCTTGGGCGGCAACTTTCATGACTCGGAAGGGACATTCCCGGCTGGGGGAGGGTTTATAGGTCCTTCGCGAGAGAGTGTGCGCCGCGGCACTAGGTCGCCTTTTTGTAGCTCCAGACGCGCTTGGTCCTTTGGCGGTAGCGCCGGAGCACCAGACGGGACCGTGCGTTGTGGAGTGTTGCTTGTAATCGTGCCTCGTCGACGAGGTCGATATCTTCACGTCGGAGCTGGTCCTGCGCGGCTTCTCCCGGGAGCCCCGGGGCATCTTCCTCAATTGGCTTAGGCCAACAAGAGGTAGGCGGACCCGGACTCTTCTTGGGGGAGCCAGGATGTCTTCCTCCATTAGCTCAGGCCGACAGGAGGTAGGTGGACCCCGACCCTCCTTGGGGAACCCAGAATGTCTTATTCCATTGGCTCAGGCCGACAGGAGGTTGACGGATCCTGGGCGGCCCTCGGGAGGTGAGGCCGAGGCACAGGGGCGTGGACTCGGGTGGAGCTGGCCCGGTTCTGCCAAGCCGGGGGCTGGTGCTTGGGCTGCTGCAAATGCTTGGAGCTTTTCCAAGGCTCATACTGCAGCAGTGCAGTCTCCACAGATCTTGAGGACGCCCGTTGGTGTAGGCATCTTCAAGACGAGGTAGCCGTAGTAGGCTACCGCCATGATTCATCGTCGCTGGAGCTGGAGACCTCATGGTTGTGTACCGCCTTCACGGTGCGCTGAGGCTCCTGGAACTCCGCCTGGTGGTAGACGTTGTCTTGGGTGTCAACCTTCTGCTTGCCCTCCCTTTGATGTAAGGGAGGGGCGTCAGCTTCTGAATCTCCTGGCACTCAGCAGCAGTATGGCTGCTGGTGTTGTGCATGGGGCACGGCTCGCCTTGTTCATCATCTGGAGCTGGTGACTGTTTCTGCCTCTTGTCGGGGCGTGGCCCCAGGGCTCCACTGGGTGCTGCTGCTGCTGCAGCAACGGGTCCCAGTGCCAGATCCGGGCTGTCCTCCTGATTCGGAGACTGGCTGTGAGTGCCAGTTCCGCCCTTCTGCTGCCCTAGCTTACTTGTCCGCCAGGCTGAAGAGCTTTGAGACGTCACGAACTTCTCTGGTCACGAGCTTCTCGAGCATCTTCTTGTCCCACACACCCTGCCGGAATGCCACCACCACAAAGGCATTTTGGATATGGGGGATGGTGTTCCGCACCTGGGAGAACCGCTGAATGAAGGAGTGCAGCGTCTCTCCAGGCTGTTGTTGGTTGGCGTGGAGGTTGAGCTCCGTGCCAGGCCAGGTGTAGGAGCTGCCGAAGTTTTCAGTGAACTGCCGGTAGAGCTCTCCCCAGGAGGTTATGGAACCTTGGGAGAGATTCATGAGCTAAGACCGAGCTGGGCCAGCCAAGGCGACGGGGAAGTAGTTGGCCATGACAGCCTCATCCCCTCCTGCAGCAAGGATGGCGGTGGAGTAGATCTGGAGGAACTCCGCCAGGTTGACGCTGCCGTCGTACTTCTCGGGCAGGTGCGGCCTGAACTTGCGTGCCACTTCGTGAAGCGAAGGTGTGGCGCCAGGGCCGCACATGCTGCTCCTGTTGCTGCAGGGGTTGGTGCCGCGAACGCTTGGTTCGCTGTCGGCACTGTGTACCCCGGTATGGGCAAGGCTGCGCCATAGACCTGGGGTACTATTTGCAGGGCATATGGCTGTGGCATATGCTGCGTGGCGTATGCCTGGGGCAGAGATCACGTAGTGAACGTCTGTGGCTCAGGCTGGGTCAAGGCGGTTGACATGTGACAACGCCGGCCTCTTGGTTGTGACACCTTTCTCGGCGTCGCTCGATGACCACTCGGGCATCCTTGCCCAGGTGGCGTCGTTCCAGCTCCGACCTCAGGTCCGCCGATGGGAGCCTGGTGGAGCGGGAGTCTGCCGTCTGCCAGTCAACCGTTGGTGTGCGCGTCAGCGACAGCCGGTTGACTGGGACATCATCCCCGCCAAATTTGAGGGTTGGCGGCGGCGACTACGAGACGGTCTACGTTGCGAATCCACTGCTGGGTCGCTGACTGAGGCGCGCCCCCAGCAGGTGGATTGTGTAGTAGCGCTCGTGCTGCAGCTAGTGCACTCCCATGGGAGACACTCAGCGCTGCAGTGGACCTTCAGCTTGCTGGAGTCGGCGCTGCCGGAGTCGGCTGCTGGTTTCCAGCTTGCACCGACACACTCCGTCCTGAGTGTGTCGAGGTGTAGTCCCTGCTGGTCACCGTTCGTCGTGATCATGGGCGGTGAGAGCTTGGCGCTGAAGGAAGCTTTGTCATCTTCATCGGCGGAAGCTCGAAGCGCAAGGGAAAAGCCCCTACCTGGCGCGCCAAATGTTGAAGTTTGTTGTCGACACTTCCCCCGGGCCTGCTCTGGGCAACCCACGGAGGTTCTTTTTCGTAGGGGCTAGTCACTCACGGAGAGCTCACGCGTTAGGGACGATGGAAGGAGAAGCTTGACACAGGGATTTTTACGTGGTTCAGGCCGCCGGAGCGTAAAACCCTACGTCCACGCTGAGCAGAGATGCTCGTTGTATTGCTCGGTACTCAGAACCGGAGTTCTGAGCTTGGGGATGACCTAAGTGCTTGGGTGCGAATGGCTTAGGTGTGTGAAAAGCCAAACCCTTGCTAACGTCGCCTACCCGAGCCTTTTATAGTCCAAGGCTCGGGCGGCTTACAAGGTGGGCCCGCGACCCGACAGGTGGTCCCAAGGAGATTGCCTGCTATCTACCGTTTCTGCAGTTACGCCGGCAGTTGTCTCTGGCGAGGGCTTCTAAGTCTTCGTTCTGCCGCCCTGCCCATGCCGCAAAGCTAGTCGTAGTGGCTGATGATGGCTGGGGCGGCAGGGAATGTCTTGTCGCTGTGTTTATTGGCGTACAGCCTCTGACGCGGCGTGCCAGTCTTCACTGCGATGTGAGTGGGCGCAACAGCACCTGACAGAGGCGTGCTCCGTGTCTCCGCGCCTTGGGAAGGCGCGGGTCTTGAATACCTTGTACGGGCAAGGTATAGTGCGTCTTTACTCTTGCTGCCTACCGCGCGGGGGGCAGACAGCGCTGTTCTGCTGGCCACATGGCGGGCCCGGAGCTCTCCTCTGAGGAGAGGGAGGTCGGGCCCCGCTGGACACGTGGAGCCTTTGGAGCTCTCCCCACGAAGGGGGATGTCCGGCTCTGCTGACCACGTGGCGGGCCCGGAGCCCTCCTCTGAGGAGAGGGAGGTCCGGCCCCGCTGGACACGTGGATCCTTCGGAGCTCTCCCTGTGGAGGGGGGAGGTCCGGCTCTGCTGACCACGTGGCGGGCCCGGAGCTCTCCTCTGAGGAGAGAGAGGTCCGGCCCCGCTGGACACGTGGAGCCTTCGGAGCTCTCCCCGCGGAGGGGGGAGGTCCGGCTCTGTTCGCCACATGGCGGGCCCGGAGCTATCCTCTGAGGAGAGGGAGGTACGGCCCCGCTGGACACGTGACACCCTGGGAGCTCTCCTCGCGGATGGGGGTGGTCCGGCTCTGTTGGCCACGTGGCGGGCCCGGAGCTATCCTCTGAGGAGAGGGAGGTCCGGCCCCGCTGCACACGTGGCACCCTCGGAGCTCTCCTCGCGGAGAGGGGCGAGGTCCTTAGGCAGTTTCCCCTGTGTGCGGGGGTAGCCCATGTTGAGGGTACCGACAGTTTCTAAATTGCTTTTGAAATATATGAGCATTGCAATATAATAGCTCAAGTGACGTCGACGTTCGATGAGGACTCGACTCCGCAGCGAGGATCTCCATATTGTGACGAGTTTTGGAGGATTCTGTGATGTCCGCACCCGGGAATCGCAGTGGGTGGTGCCGTGCGATGCGGCACCCAGCAGCATGCACGAAAAGAGACGTAAGAATGTAAGGGCCTCAGTTTTTGACACATGTGTGAAGTGTTCATCGCCATACACACACACCTCATTTGAGGAAAGTTGATGAACACAAATGAAGAGCAAGTAACCACCATCAACATGCTCATTAGAGAACAAACTCACATATTGCAAAAGTGGTATTTCCCACATGTGATATAGAGGGTCTGGGCATATGAAAACTCCTATACATTGCTAAGGATGTCCATGCCAAGTTTCACCCAAATTCAAAACCTTTTTGAGGTCATTTTGGGTATGGCTAGAAAGAGGGCAGTTTGAGACCATATTCAAATTCAAACTATTTTTATCCCATGAATTCAAAAGTGGGAGGCATATTCTTATTCAGCACAATTTTGTGAGCTCACACTCCAATTTTCACTCCATTTGGAGTTGATCTTGACATGAGCTAAGTGGGACAAATTCAAACTTTATTTGAATTCCAAACTGAACTTGTGCTGAAATTCATTCAAACCAAACCCAATTTGAATTCTGATCAATTCAAATGGCTCATGGGTGAATAATTTGAGTCACCAGGGGTATTTTGGGGCTCACTGTTTACAACAGTGATTAGGAGTAAATTTCAGAGGTTAAAATCCCGTGTGGGACCCACATGTCATAGAGAGAAGGAGGGAAGTCCTGCACACAAAGTCACAGCCTCGGTGGGAAATTCCACCGAGCTGCTGTCGGCTGTGCCACCGAGAAGCCACCGGTGCCACCAGCTGCTTCCTTCCCCGCGCGCTGGCGCCCAGGGTGGCTTGCTCGCGCCTCCACGCGACCAGGCACCGCCTCAGCCCGAGCAGGGATCGGCTGGCTTTATCCCCTCGCGTGCAACCCCGAGCAGCGGCAGACTTTCTCCCCGAAGCTCTCTGCTCGATTGGGAAAACCAGCAAACGATCTCCTCCTTCGTTCCTGAGATGCTAGACAGCAACCTGAGATCGCACTCCACCTCCCCGACGCCAAAAACCCCGAGCTCCGACCTCCCTTGCCCGAGAACGATCGCCACAGTGGCAACCTAAACTCAGCCGAAGGTCAGGCGCTCGTGGACAGCGTTCCATGGGAGCTTTCACGGTCCAGCAAGGGCAGCAGCAGGAGCGCACAACAGTCGTGCTGCTCTCCTCCAAGTTTGGAACAAACCGTGAAGAGTCCACGGCGAATTTCCAGTTTTTGCTCCGGCAACCATAAACTGAGCTTCCAGTACGGATCCTTCAAATTCTCGCTCTAAGATCCTTCTCTAGCTATCAAATCTTGCACATAGACACTGGACTAGCCGGCGATCAAGTTTCTTTCTGCATCCGTGGTATGAAACCGACTAGGAGTGACGAATTTCGAGCTCGATCAAGGGCGCTCATGGCGGGCACGCTCAGTCACACGGTGCCGACCGACTTGCCGCTGTCTTTGGACCCTTTTGACACCTTGTCAAGCTTTCTAGAGGTATACTGATGCTGTAGAACCGATTGTTCGAGGTGTTGGCGGGTTAGAACCCATGGTCGTCGCCGCCGAACCTCAACCGAGGCCGCGGCACGTCGCCGGACTATTTCCGGTCACCGCCAGCCCGAACTGACATCTCCGACGTGTTCCTTGACGTTGACAACCCCCTGGCGGCGAGTTTCAGACCATGGGATGTCCGGCAGCGGCGAGCCGGCGAGCTCCGGATCTACTCCGGCGAGGGGAGGCGGCGCGGGCGCGAGAGCGCGTCGGGAGGAAGACGAAGCCGGCTGGCCCACGCGTCAGCGGCTCAAAATTTTAAATCGGGATCCGGTGTGGCCGGGATCTGGTGTACTGGCGCGCAAAGACCCTGTGGGCCGTGGTGTGCGGTCGCCTCCGCGCCTAACACGTGTCCCCGCGGGCCCCGGCAGATTTAAACTTTTCCCCCGATTTTCAGATTTCCTTCAAACTTCAAATCCTCATAACTTTGGCTAGAAAACTCCAAATTGAGTGAACCAAATTTTGTTGGATTCAGCTCTCTGAGCACTTTCTAGAAAATCAAGTTTTACTTCATGAAAATCCATATTTCTCCATAATTAATTCCTCCAAGTTTAAAGTGTTTGGAATTTTAACTGGAGAATCCTATGGAGGAAAATCCTGAAATTTTGCTGGAATGTTCACCAAAATATCCCTGAGCTACCATAGAAATTTCAGATCCATTTGAGCTCATTTAATCCACCTAATGGTGTGATTAGTGGAACTGTTCCAAAGAAAATAGAAAATGTTCAGAAACATTTTCAGAATTTTCTCTGAAATTGTTTAGCTCATATCTTTAGCTAGGAACCTTCAAATTAAGTGATACCAACTCCATTAGAACCCTCTGAAAATCTAGTTTTCGGAAAGTCATAGTTTGTTTCATGAAAATCCTTAGAACACCCTAAAAGCCTTCAATTATAGTCAAGTACATAATTAATTGTGGAGGGCTCAAATGAGCTTTGCTGCAACTAAAACTTGACCAAGTCTCTGTTTAGGTTGTAACCAAGCCACAGTAAAAGTTTCATAGTCATTGAGTCTGTCTAGTGGGACTTATAAGCTTCACAAGTTCAAACTTAATACAAATGCATTTAAATTGATACGTGTACTTCTTCTATCTTGTAGTCGCTAAGGTCGAGGAGGAACCCGAAGTCCTAGAATTCGTTAGTCCGGAGGAACAGCTAGTCTACGACAAAGAGCAGCAAGGAAAGCTTCGGTTTGTATTAACCTTTTTACAAATTTTTATTGTTTTGAGCACATACTTGAATACTATTATTCTTTGCATTAGAGTCTTGGTTGGAAACCCAACTGCATAGCCAAGAAAACCATGGGTTGGGAATTAGGATTGAAAACCCCGTTAGCTACTACAATGCTAAAATAGAGTAGGATTTGGTACAAGTCGAGTACTTGGAACTACTCGCGAGCTTAGGCTAGAGGCACTCGACTCGGGTAGAGATAGCACATGATACAAATGGCAAGAAAGATGAGACCGAACGGAGAGTAAGGGCAGCAGGACTTTGGGGCCTGTGTGCTATAGCTCCGCTTGGAGCGGAGAGTAAGGGTTAAGGACCGAACCATGTGCGGGCCTGTTGAACAAGCTAGAACAGTACCAAAGACCTACCGGATATATGGGAACCGGGAAACTGATGTAACTCGGGTAGCTGGGTATTGAGGCATTGCCCGTCGTTCAGAGGGTAGGTTGAGAGCTCGAGGTGTAAATCGGCTGGCGGCACTGAGATGCGCATGCAGAGACCTCTTGCTCGGGACGATGGGACCGGTTCAATAGTTGGCTGACGGGCGAAAGGTGGTTACGTACGGCGTCCGTGATGGTTGTTGTAGGCAACATCGACTACGGGCGTACGTGACGGGTTATTCGGGTAACCCTGCAGGTGCAAATCGATTATAATCTCCGTCCCTCACGGTCAGTGAGTACCACTTGTTCACTATACCATGACGTAGAAAGAACAGGCTAGTTACATGTTAAAATGTTGCTGATTGAAAGATGGACTTGATTGTTAATGATTTGCTGTAGTTTAGAGCTAATTAAAGTTCCTTTCAACTTTGGGCAAAGTACATGAGAGAAATGCGTTTCTTGTTTGATTGCGGCTATCTCATGTGCCTTAGCGTAAGGTTCTCCACAACCTGCTGCTAAAACTTGAAAGTAAGGTTCTACTAATTAGGCGAGTCCATGCAAATGATTTTTACCTCATGTAACCCATCACCCCTCATGTAGAAGTTCCATGTTTAGGTGAGACGGGTCAGACTTGCTGAGCCTTCGTGCTCACTGCTTGTGTTTGAAGCTTTTGCAGGGTTCTATGAGGAAGGGACTCCCGAAGAGGAGATGGAACCCCAGGAGGGAACCCCGTCGAATGGGAGTCGTGCACGCCGCAGAGTTAGTGTGCATGTGTGCCAGCAAGGACACGTTCAAGGGCTGAACGTGAACTTGATGCGTAGTCTATGCCCGTGAGTGTAGACTAGACTTATTTTGATGTAAACATGTTGATAAATCACTTTGTGTAATATAAACTTTGCTTCCGCTTTGTGCCTTTGACGTGTGTTATCCGGTGCTGTGCAACGCAGCACCCCTCAGCGTGATCCTGGCTCGACAAGACCGTGGGGTCGTGTCAAAGAACATAACGGAACCATTTTGTTACTCAACATAAGATCTTTTACAACATAAGTACACACGCAGCGGAATGTAAAACTAGCTGGACAAGCTACTCACTCTCTTTGAAGTGAACTTTTTGGTTCAAACTGAGTTTAAGGTCCTATTGCACATGCCAACACTTATATGATTAACAAAGGTTTTTTCCAAGTCCCATTTCTTGGATTTAAACTCAACTTTATTCAGAGCTCCAGTTTTCCATTTACAAGTTTTTGGGACTTTTACGTTCCTCCCCCCTTAAAAAGAATCTCGTGCCGAGATTCATGAGTAGGGACATTGCGGGGAGGATGACTACTGAACATAAGCCTCTAATAACTCCGGATGATTGTGTTGCAAGTACTCCTCGCTTTCCCATGTAGCTTCATCGGACGTGTGATTTTCCCACAGCACCTTGAAAAATCGCAGCGTCCGGTTTCTGGTTTCGCGAGTCTTTTCATCAATTATCCGGATTGGAGGCTCAACATATGTGAGGTCCGGCTTCAAATCTGCTGTGTTTCCCGTGAGACTCCCCATTGGAACATTCAAACACTTCCGCAACTGAGATATGTGGAAGACGTTATGAATTCTGGCTAAGGCTACCGGTAGCTCCAGATGGTATGCCACGGGTCCACATCTTTCAATGATGACGAAGGGACCGATAAAACGCGGAGCTAACTTCCCTTTCACTCCGAATCGGTGAATACCCTTCATAGGAGATACGCGGAGATATACGTGGTCCCCAATTTGAAAATCCATAGGGCGACATCTTCTATCCACATAGCTCTTTTGTCTGGACTGAGCGGCTTTGAGATTTGCTTGAATAAGCCTTACTCGCTCTTCAGCTTTAGTTACGAGATCAATTCCGTAAATCACCCTCTCGCCAGATTCACACCAGTTCAAGGGTGTGCGGCACTTCCGGCCATAGAGAGCTTCATACGGGGCCATTTTGATGCTGGATTGATAACCGTTGTTATATGAGAATTCTGCTAACGGTAGATGGTCATCCCAATCCTTCTGATGATTGATGACACATGCCCGTACCATATCCTCCAGAATCTGATTTATCCTCTCTGTTTGACCATCAGTTTGCGGATGATACGCTGAACTCCAAATTAACTTGGTTCCCAAGGAAGGATGCAGTTGCTCCCAAAATCTGGATACGAACAAAGCACCTCGGTCAGACACGATGGTGCGGGGAACCCCGTGTAAACACATGATTCTCGAGATGAACAGCTCCGCATACTTCTTTGCCACATATTTGGTATGGACTGGAATAAAATGTGCTGTCTTGGTCAAACGATCGACGATTACCCAAATAGAATCATGCTTGTTGCTGGTCATGGGTAAACCGACGATGAAGTCCATACTTATGTCTTCCCACTTCCATGCTGGAATCTTCAGCGGTTGAAGTGGTCCGGCTTTCCTCATATGGTCGGCTTTAACCTGCCGACACGTATCACACTCGGATACATATTTTGCAATCTCTCTTTTCATCCGTGTCCACCAAGACTTAGATTTCAAGTCCTGGTACATCTTATTGCTTCCCGGATGAATGGAGTACTTGGATAAATGCAATTCATCCAGTATCTTCCTCTGCAATTTCATGTTCCCGGGTACAACTATACGGTTGTTAAACCATAGAGTACCCTCTTCATCCTTGCGGAACATCTTCAATTCACCGCTGTCCACTCTCCTCCGGATATGAGACATACCCATATATCTCCTCTGAGCCTCTACAATCTCATCTCGGATTGTAGGAATAAGAGCGAGGTTGAACAGCGATCCGTAGGAAACTAAGCGCAAGCTTGGTTCTCCTTCGTGTGCAGCCATGGCTAAATGGTGAACATGGGCTTTCTGACTGAGTGCGTCGGCAACCACATTCGCTTTGCCCGGATTGTAATGAATTACAATTTCATAATCCATTATCAATTTGAGCCATCTTGGCTGCCTCATATTCAGTTCTTTCTGTGTGAAGATGTACTTCAAGCTTTTGTGGTCAGTGTAGATATGTACTAGATTGCCTAGTAGATAATGCCTCCACATTTTCAATGCTAAGACCACTGCAGCTAGCTCAAGGTCGTGAGTCGGGTAATTCTGCTCATGACCCCTGAGTTGTAGGGATCCATACGCGACCACACATCCTTCTTGCATCAACACACAACCCAAACCAATGCCGGATGCATCACAGTAAACATCAAACGGCTTCGTGGTGTCTGGCTGGGCTAAAACTGGAGCTGTAGTGAGATGCTTCACTAAAGTTTGAAAAGCTTGTTCGCATGAATTGCTCCAATCATACTTGGTGCTTTTCTTCAACAGCTCCGTCATAGGTTTAGCATCTTTGGAGAAGTTTGGAATGAATCTCCGGTAATAACCCACTAAACCTAGGAAACTCCTTACTTCATGAACAGATGTTGGAGATTTCCAATTCAGCACTTGCTCAATTTTACTTGGGTCTACAGCGATGCCTTCCGCTGAAATAATATGCCCAAGAAACAGCACTTTGCTGATCCAAAACTCACATTTACTGAACTTTGCATATAGCTTGTGATGTCTCAAGCGTTGGAGTACAATACGCAAATGTTCAGCATGTTCTTCTTCTGACTTTGAATAGACCAAGATGTCATCGATGAAAACCACGACGAACTTGTCTAACTCCGGCATGAACACAGAGTTCATGAGATACATAAAATGAGCCGGAACATTGGTCAACCCAAATGTCATGACAAGATATTCATAAAGACCATATCTTGATGAGAGCACCGTCTTAGGTACATCTTCTGCCCGGATTTTTATCTGGTGATACCCGGACCGAAGATCCATCTTGGAAAATACCTTAGCACCCACTAGTTGATCGAACAAACTGTCGATGCGCGGTAGTGGATACTTATTCTTCATAGTGACAGCATTCCGTGGACGATAATCTACGCATAGTCTCAAAGTCTCGTCCTTCTTCTTCACGAAGAGTGCGGAACAGCCCCAAGGTGAACAACTTGGGCGTATAAAACCTTTGTCCATGAGGTCATTCAGCTGCTCCTTCCATTCTGCTAGCTCCTTTGGTGCCATTTTATATGGTCGCCGAGAAATAGGTGTTGTTCCTGGTGCAAGTTCAATCTTGAACTCAACATCACGTTCGGACGGCATGCCCGGCAAGTCTTCGGGAAACACATCTGGATATCCACATACCACTGGAATATCCTCAATCTTAGGAGCTTCAATCTGATGCACTGCTTCAACTAGTTGTGATGGAAACATAAGATTCAATGTGTTGCAACCATGTATTGGGGAATTCAGTTGGACAGTCCGAGAGCTGATGTCAAAGATAGCTCCATAATGTGTCAACCATGACATTCCCAAGATAATATCAATCCTTTGGCCTTTGAGTATGATAAGGCTCGCAGGATAGATGTTTCCACCCAAACATAAAGGTGCCCGTGAGACCGTCTCATCTGTTGATATCTTGCCTCCCGGTGAGCTGATATGAAACGGATGCTTAACTGTGCTAAATGGAAGATTATTCTTCAGCACATAGTCTCTGCTAATAAAATAATGGGTGGCTCCGGAATCAAACAAAATGAAAGTGGGCTGTTCATGTAACGTGAACATGCCCGCTAACACTGGTTCGCCTTTTGCAATGTCCTCAATAGCAGTGTAATTAACCCTGCCAGCTTTCGAAAGATTCTTCTTTGAAGGTTCACGATGCTGATCTGTGCATTGACGAGACAACACATAAGTGTGGCCCTGCTCAGCTCCACGACGGTTTCATGCTGCAGAAATCCTCAGCTCTCTACTAACACGATGTGGAGATAATTCGTGAGTAGCTGGTTGCGGTAGGGTTGCACGAATAATTTCTGACCGCTGCTGTTGAGGTGGAGGCTCATAAGTGAGTAACTCCAGCCGTGGTTGTGAGAGTTGCACCACTGGCTGAATTTGTTGCCTAACTGGCGAGTAATACCACACTCGATAGTTCGGACGAACCTCGATATCACTATCTAGCGGCATACTTCTTTTCAACTCCGCTTCACAACAGATTTGCATGTCTTCTTTAATGATAGCGGCATTTACCAACTCATTGTAAATACCGTTATTGAACAAGGTCACTTGTTCCTTAAGTTCGACATTCAAACCTCGGAAGAAATACTCGCACTTCAATGCTTCCAGGTCTACCATATGAGTGGCGTATTGCATCAAATCTTCAAACTCTTTGAAGTACTCATACGCACTCCTTTCCCCTTGCTTTAGCTCCAGAAAATCTTGATACTTTGTTCGAAGAATTCCCGAACAAACGTGACGTGCCCGGAAAACATTCCGGAATTCATCCCACGTCACTCGATGACCTTCAGGAAGAGTAGCAATGTACTCCGCCCAGCAAACTCCATCGGCTCCTTGGAGTTGTTGAGCGGCAAATAAAGTCTTCTGATATTCATCGCACCCAAGCGTATCGAACTTGGCTTCGATACATTGGAGCCATTGATCCGACTTCAATGGTTCTTTCGCTTCTGAGAAAACTGGTGGTTGTCTTGCTAAGAAATCCAGATAAGTGCTTGGCAGGGGATTTTGTTGTAGTGTCTCCTGTCGTATGCTTTGTCGCACCAACAGATCCAGAGACTTAGCCATTTTTGCCAAGATTTCCGCCAATCCGATTGATGATGTCGGCACTTCTTGTTGTGGCGAATTACTTTCGCCGTGACTCGACTCACCAACCTCACTCCTGGAATGAGCATGATCCATGCTGAAAAAGTGAGCAATTTACGGTTCAAATTCAAAGTTTAAACTCAACTTGAAATTGAAAACATAACTGTCAAAGCATCACATCAATATTGCAGCATTACACAAGCTAACTAGGGTTTCGACAATACTGAAATCTATCAAATGTGAGCAAGTTTGTCCAAACCCTTAATTCCAACAGTAGGACAAACTGAAAAATAACTCAATAACATGTTATGGAGCTTAGAGAAGTCTGAAACATCCCTGTCCACAACAAGTCTTAAGTTACATAGGCAATAAGCACTACTCTGTTCAGAATGACCAATTGGTCTTAACCCAAAATTTGAATATGAAAATGGCAATTTCACGTCTCAAGTTGAATACCAAAGTTATAGTTAACTTCAATATCTTTTCAATGAGTATCCATTTTCCTTCATAACTGTTCTGGATCAAAAGTTATGATATTTCAAATTTAACAGAAATCTGGAACAATTTTGACAGCACCTCCTTTGAAAGTAGCTGTATTGTCCGCAAAATTTCATCACTTTAAACTCCAAATCTGGAGAAACTTTGAACTACAAAGTCATAGAATATATCACAAGCTTTCCAACGGTGTATTACTTGACCCTTAGAAATTTCTGTACGGAATGTTATGGTCGAAATACAGAAATTTCCAGAGAGCAATTTGTGCCTGCCCTGATTTTGGGTAGTTCACACTCCTCTGAGAATTTGATCCATTTGGATGGTGATTCTGATCTGGAGTTATACTGAAGAGTTGTAGAAGACTTCAATATCTTTCCAGAAATGTATCACTCACCCCCATTGGTTCCACTAAATAAAAGTTATATCCTTTTCAACGTCAGCAAAATTCTGCCGAAAACAGGGGAGGTTTCTCCTAAGTCTTTGTGAATAATTCTATACTCCCAATTGACTCTTAGTTCAATATAGGAGTTCATTAACCCCTAATAGAATCCTAGACTCCAAATTTACTCTTTTTCTTTTCAAACCTTCTTTTTCATGCAGTTCAAAACATGTCACAGTACTACGTTTCCTTACCAAATTAAAATCCTGACCAGCTTTTGTCACACCCGGTTTCTCCGAAGAACAACCGAGTGAATATCACATGTATGCCAGGATCATTTTCTCATACATGTGATGACAAATAGTGAAGCATCATTTATTACAAGCCAGGTGTCGAATATAAATAAGTCTTACATAGCATACGTCTCGATGGACGATAATAAGTTCATGACATATAAATAAAACAGCAGCGGAATATTATTCTTGTGGGCTCCGTCACAGGCGTTGCCCGGGGGACTCCATGAACCTAGAATCCTTCTTCGGGTCCAAAGTCTTGGTCATTGAACACCACATCATCCCCTTGAACTGAGCAGCAATTTAAACCAGCAAATATGCAAGTTTGAGTAACGTTGGTACTCAGCAAGTGTGGGAAAGTTATGTCATGCATGGCTAGAGCAAGGAGAGATTGACTCATGGTTAAAGCACTACGCAATTAATACCTATTACCTTATCTTATTAAGCACCTACATTACTACACAGGTGAAACGGTCCCAATCTCCCAACCCATCATCAAAATCAAGTAACCATAATCATCATATCCAATGTCAAGCTCCCTGCTTAACATCCTTAACTTCCAAATCCATCTATCCTCTAATCATGAATAAGTCCAAGCCGCTCTTGACTGTGAGCACGGCTGTAATGACAGTTTTGACTCTGCAGAGTTTGCACCACTGTACCCACATGTAGTGATCTCATCCCCCGTTGTCGGGTGGACTAAAAGAACCTCCATTATGCCAGTGGCCACGAACAACATTCACACATCTCAGGTGTGTAGCCAGGAGATCACTACAAAGCCTTTACAAAGGGATTCCCAACGAGCGTGGTCCCACTGAGGTTTCACCCCTAACAGCATACAAGAGGCTCCAACCCCGCTGCAGTGGCCCCCTCTTGAGCCTTGCGGTTCATATGGTAGTCCAGCTGACACCTACTCCCCGCACCATCCAACACACCCATACTACGCCGGGGATACACCTAATTAATTGGCCAAGCTGCCCCATCTCAGCATGAGGTTGGCACGGTAAAGCCAGGTTACATGGTCCATGAAACGGTCCTTAGGATCCAGGCAAGTACTAAACACAAACTCGAGTCTCGTGCACCCAGCACCAACCAAATCATCCAACTTGCCTCGATCCTTACCTCTACATAACTCATGATATCTCAATTCAAGAGTAAGGTAAATAAATTGATGATCTCAGATCCCAATTATCCCATTCTTAGCATGGCTAAGCATAAGCATATAAGTAAATGACATGATAAAATAATTCCCAACCCAAGCTACAAGGAAACAAGGTAATGCAATTCTAGGGAAACTTCCTAATATGGGTTTCATATTTCAATTGACAATTCAAATAATTCTAGCTACACATCCTAGTATAGGATCAAAGTGGTCAAGGACACTTGCCTTCTTCCTGCTGCTCTGGGAATGGAAAGTCCTGGTCTTGGAAGGGGAGAACTAGCTCTGGGGCAGGTTCTATTCATGCCAATACATATAGCAAAAGAAAACAAAAATCCATAAGACATAGTTCACACTTTCACTTCATACAAACCACACATACATACCTATGAAAGTCATTCACATTTCTAAGTGTTGTGGTTACTCTACATGTGTTGATTTTTTGGCCTACATTCACCTTTAAACATATGTATACTATTTCTAACTTCTATGTTCAGATTTCTATTTGCACACTATATATGAATTTCCAATTTGAACAAATCCTTTATATTTGATTAATACACTTCTTAGCCACAAAGTTTGCATGAAAGGCAATTCCCTACTCCAAATAGGTTTTCAGATCTTCTACCAAATCCTAAAATGAAGCTTTTGGATTTGGAGAACTCATTTATCATTTTCTAATTATGCATACTTATTTTCCTATATTTTCAGATTTATTTTCTATGCCTAAAAGTGAACTTTATTATGAAAAATAGTAAGACACATCATCTAAACAGAATAGGTTCTGATCTAAAATGTTCAATAATATACTTTTGAACTTCCTCTCTGATGTGGAACAAATTAAATTTATTTTACTAGTTTTTAGAATTATTTCCTAGCCTAAAATGTGTCTCTAGGGAAAATAAAAATGACCAACACTTAGGCAGATTTCATTTCAGCCTAAAATCTATTTTTAACTCATTCTAAAGTTTTCCAAGTGCTAGGAGAGTTTAAATTTGAATTTTCACATGTGTTTGCCTTACCTTTTAAATTTAAATCCTAGTCACATATTCAAATTTCTGAATTTAATATCATATAGGGTTAAAAAGGTAAATCCACCCTACTGCAGGGTCTAATTTACTATTTCCTAAATTTCCAGGGGTCTAACTACACATAACAGAGGGGGTTTTCTAATTTTTATTATGTCCAGGGGCTAAAACTGATTTTTAAATGAATTTACACGAATTTCTGAAGGTCCAGGGGCTAGATCAGAATTTTCTGGGGCTAGCTCGTGTTTTCTGAAATCCCCAAGGGGTAGCGCGTAAGAATCCCGGCCTTTATAACGCGGGGCTAACGTGGACCGTCCGATTTAGAACAGACGGCTCAGATTAGATCGCCGAACCGGTACGCGCGGGTTTTGATTCTACCGTGCGATTTAAAATAGACGGCCCTCAAGTGGCCACGTCGCCCTGGCCGGAGCCAGCCCGCGCGCACGGCGGCGGGGGTGGCGATCTCGCCAGCGCAGCCTCGGCTTTTGCCGCTATACGTCAGAACTCGCATCTTTTTGCATGGATCGGCTGCGGAGGGGTAGGGGACGCTCACCGAGGGGTTTTCCAACACTCGGAGGTCCTGGAAGTCGGTCGTCGGTGAGCTTCAACGGCGACGATCTTCAGTGCATGTCGGAACAGCTGCTAGGGCACGAAACTTGTTGTTTCCTTCACGTGCAGGGCTCCCTGGGGGCCGTGGAGCACGATCAGCGCGTTAGATCAGATAATCCGTGCAATGATCGAAAGAAAACGGGGATTGAATCTTCGGTTCTCACCGGAGAGAAGAACGGCCGATCGGGGGGAAAAACACGGCGATGTTGACATTTATATAGGCGAGGGAGGGCGGCGGTCGGTTGGGACCAGAATTCGGGCCAGGGGTGCGGGTTTCCGGAGTTCGGTTGCGATCGGGCGCGGGGAAGAGTCCGGTCGGTTGGCGCGCGCCGGAGGTAGGAGATAACACGCGGGCCCCGCGTGTCAGTGAGAGGAAGAGAGGGCGCGCGGCGCGGGGGAATAGTGGGTCGGCTGGCGGGTTTCGGCCCACTG
This sequence comes from Neostapfia colusana, assembly GCA_030760725.1. Lineage (NCBI taxonomy): Eukaryota > Viridiplantae > Streptophyta > Magnoliopsida > Poales > Poaceae > Neostapfia > Neostapfia colusana. The sequence goes on along the minus strand of JASWHV010000007.1, from coordinate 78,010,137 downwards.
GCCGGCTGAGGTTTTCTTATTCATTTTCTTTTTACTTTTCTTTTCTGTTTTGATTTGAATTTAAATTCCAGTTTGAATTTAAATTTCTGCACCACATGCAATATGTCCAAAATTTTTAAATTCCCTCCTTTTACAGATTTTGGGGTGTTACAGCTCTACCCCCATTAAAAGAAATCTCGTCCTCGAGATTGGTGGTTCTAGGAAAACAATTCCGGAAACTGTGCCCTAAGCTCGTCTTCTCGCTCCCATGTGGCTTCCTCTTCCGAGTGATGCTTCCACTGCACCTTGCACATCCGGATTCTTTTATTTCTCGTGAGGCGTTCCATTGTCTCCAAAAACTTGACCGGTTGCTCGGCATAAGACAGATCTTCTCCTACGTCAATCTCATTCATTGGTAACATCTCTTCAGGCGTCCTCAGACATTTCTTGAGCTGTGACACATGAAATACATCATGCACATCCGATAGGCGAGCCGGTAGTTCTTGTTGATATGCCACTTCACCTTTCCTCTCCAGAACCTGAAAGGGTCCGATGTATCGAGGTATAACTTCCGTTTCACCTTGAACCGACAAAGTCCTCGGATAGGGGACACCTTGAGATAAACATAGTCCCCCACGTTGAAAACGAGCTTCTAATCCATACATCAGCATAGCTCTTTTGTCGTGTTTTTGCTATCCTCAAGTTGTTGCGGATTTCCCTAACTTTTGCCTCGGCTTTTTGTTGTACCTCGGGCCCAAACACTTTACTTTCCTCTGTTTGGTTCCAAAATAGTGGAGTTCTGCACTTCCTCCCATACAAAGCCTCAAATGGTGACATTTTCATACTAGCCTGATAGCTGTTGTTATAGGAGAACTCTGCATACGGTAAGTTCTTATCCCAACTCCTATTGTTCTTGAGAGCACACGCTCTCAACATATCCTCAAGGATCTTATTGGTTCTTTCCGTCTGTCCGTCAGTCTGGGGATGATAGGCAAAACTAAAATTCAGATGAGTTCCCATGGTTTCATGTAACTTCTGCCAGAACCTTGAGGTGAACTGTGTCCCTCGATCTGACACTATCTTCTTTGGCACTCCATGGAAACACACGATCCTTGACATGTATAATTCTGCCAATTTGGATCCGCTGTAGCTTTCTTTCACGGGGATGAAATGAGCTACCTTGGTTAGCCTGTCGATGATGACCCATATCGAATCATATCCTGATTGGGTCCTAGGCAGTCCCAATATGAAAACCATACCGATTTCTTCCCATTTCCATTCAGGCACTTTGAGTGGTTGCAATAATCCCGCGGGCCGTTGATGTTCTGCTTTCACCAACTGACATGTGTCACACAGGGCAACATGTTCCGCGACATCTCGCTTCATTCCATACCACAAATATCTGCTCTTGAGGTCATGATACATCTTCGTACTTCCAGGATGAATGGAATAGTCAGAATCATTAGCCTCCTTCAAAATCAATTCACGGATCTCCTTCACTTCAGGCACACAGATTCTTTTCCCATGCCACACCGTACCTTGTTCATCCTCTCTGAAACCAGGGGCTTTATTATCCTTGATGAGTTCCCTGATTTCTTGTATCGTCTCATCAGTCTTTTGACCGTTGTGTATATCTTGCTCTAATGTGGAGTCCACTTCCATGGCGATGGCTTCACCACTATTCACCAAACATAGATCGATTTTTACAACCTCTTCCTTCAGTTCTGTAGGTATGTCCTTTAAGCTCAACCTATTGACCTGCACCTTCCGGCTTAAAGCATCTGCTAAGACGTTTGCTTTCGCAGGATGATAGTTGATGCCCACATCAAAGTCATTGATTAGCTCTAACCATCTCCGTTGTCTGAGGTTGAGATCTGGCTGTGTGAAAATATACTTTAAGCTCTTATGATCCGTATATATCTCTGTCCTCTTCCCATCAAGTAATGCCGCCAAATCTTCAATGCGTGTACCACTGCGGCTAGCTCTAGGTCATGCGTAGGACAGTTCTTCTCGTGTTTCCGGAGCTGCTGGGACGCATAAGCCATGACATGCCCCTCTTGCATGAGAACACATCCAAACCCGTTTCCACAGGCATCGCAGTACACCGAAAAGTTCTTCTGCATATCTGTCATAACTAGCACTGGGGCTGTTGTCAATCTTTTCTTCAGCTCTTGAAAACTCGTCTCACACTGCGGTGTCCATGTGAATGTGATTCCCTTCTCTAACAATTTGGTGAGGGGTCTCGAAATCTTGGAGAAACCCTCAATAAACCGTCGATAATACCCAGCCAATCCTAAGAAGCTTCGAACTTCCCCGACATTCTTAGGAGTCTTCCACTTCTGTACATCCTCGATCTTGGCGGGATCTACGGAGATTCCTCCCTCCGAAATTATATGTCCTAAGAAGGGAACTCTCTTCAGCCAAAACTCACACTTGCTCAACTTGGCATATAGTTGTTTTTCTCTCAGCTTTTGCAACACCAACCTTAGATGTTCCTCATGTTCTTCTTCATCTTTGGAGAAGACGAGAATGTCATCAATGAAAACCACCACAAATTTGTCCAGATATTCCATGAATACCTTGTTCATGAGATACATGAAGTATGCCGGGGCATTAGTTAGCCTGAAAGGCATGACGGTGTATTCATACAGTCCGTACCGAGATACGAAAGTTGTCTTTGGAATATCTGTTTTCCTTATCTTAAGTTGGTGGTATCCTGACCTGAGATCAATTTTCGAGAACACACAAGCTCCCCTCAACTGATCAAACAAGTCTTCAATGCGGGGTAATGGGTACTTGTTCTTGATGGTTACTTCATTCAACGCACGGTAGTCTACGCACAACATTTGGGTTCCGTCCTTCTTGGGCACAAATATCACTGGAGCTCCCCATGGTGAGGAACTAGGACGGATGTACCCCTTCTCTGTCAATTCTCTTAAATGTTCCTTGAGTTCTTCCAGCTGTTTGGAGTCCATCCGATAGGGTCTCTTGTATATCGGAGCTGTTCCAGGCACTAGCTCAATCGCGAATTCCACTTCACGATCGGGAGGCATACCTGGCAACTCCTCCGGAAAAACGTCTGGATATTCCCTGATGATCCTGATCTCCTCCACTTCCACCTCAACTTGATTGAGTTTAATGTCCCTCCTAGGATCTTGTATGGTTATGAACTTTACTCTAGTGCCACTAGGGTGAGTTAGTTCCACCGTTCTTGTCAAACAATGGATGATTCCTTTATGTTTGGTCAACCAATCCATACCCAAAATAATATCTTTCCCTGGTTAATCTATTACTATGAGGTTTGAAGTAAATATCACCCCATTAATGTCTAGATTCACCTTGGGACACACTTGTCTTGTCCTTATTTCTCCCCCTGGAGAGTTCACTGCTAGCATATGGTTCATTTGTGTTGTTGCTAGATCATGCTTCTTAACAAACCTTTGGGCAATGAACGAGTGGGTAGCACCAGAATCGAACAACAGGGTTGCAATGTGTAAATTGGCAAGAAACATACCAACTACCACGTCAGGTGCCTCTTGTGCCTCCTCCATGGTCACGTGGTTCACCCGTCCTCGCATCATATTCTGCTGCTGCGGCTGCACGGGCTTCTTCTTTGGGCACTTATGAGCATAGTGCCCCACCTCGTCACAATTGAAGCATTGCACCCCAACCTTAGGTGTCTGGCCTTTGTTGTCTTGGGGTTGGTTCTGTGGTCCTTGCACTGCTGGTCGAGGTTGATATGTGGGACGAGGCTGCTGTACAAACTGACGTTGTGGCTGTGCTGGTGCTGACGGAGGCCTGAAATTCGGGTTGTACCCTCTCGGTGCTGAGTAGGGTACCACAGCACGGCTCGTCTACCCTGCGGGTGGCTGCATCAGTCGTGGGCGTGTGTTGCTACCCGAGGCTTGGTGTGACCATCCCGCCTTCCTCTTTTTTTATTTTCCAAGGCCTTCAGCTTCCTCTCCACAACAAATGCTCTGTCTACCATCTTTTGGAAGCTTTCATACTCGTTCGAGGACATTGCACACTGCATCTCCGCAGTAAGCCCTTCCACAAAGCAGTCCTGTTTCTGCTCATCAGTTTCGATGTCCCGTGGTGCATAACGGGATAGTTGGGTGAACTTAGTGAGGTATTCCCTCACAGTCATGTTTCCTTGCTTCCGTCTCAAGAACTCCTTCCTCTTGTTTTTGAGTTCACCCCTTGGTATGTAATGGTTGCGGAAACTGCGCTTGAACTCTTCCCAAGTGATGTTCTCGGGGTCATGATGGGCTGCTACGTAAGCGGTCCACCAATCAGCAGCAGGTCCATGCAATTGGTGAGAGGCAAACAGCACCCTCTCATACCCTTGGCATTGTATGATCCTCATCTTGCCCTCAATGCTCTTTAGCCAGTCATCTGCCTCCAGAGGTTCAGCAGCACTTGCAAACTTTGGAGGTTGAGTCCCTAGAAACTTACTCAACCTTGGTTGGCGTGGTGCAGCTTGTGGAGGTGGAACTTGGTGCAAGTTGGCCACCACTTGAGTTAAACTCTGGATGAGCTGATTCTGATTTTCAAGCATTTGGTGGATGGGATCAGCTCCTTCACGGTGACCACCCCTGTCTTGTCCTCCAGAAAGATGAGGGTTGCCGGCCTCATCGTTGTTGTTGGCGGGGTTGGCACCACGACCCTTTCCTCTTCCGGTCATCTATCATGATCAACCAAATGTTAATTTAAAGCATTACGTATTAACTTCCCAATTTGCTTGTTTAAACTTAAACTTTTGAGGCCTTATTATATTAACATTTTCTTAGGGTTTCACGTCTCACGCGAAAATAAGTGCACTCTTAATTCATAGGGGTTCACACATCAAAGCAAAGCAACCCAAAAACGAGGTTGTGGACAAATGCCCATGGCTTCCACAACTCACGTCACACACCAAACATTAACACACAATTAACTAAGGTATTGACTCGACTACTCGATAACTTGCTGATCTAAGGGAAAAGACTCTACACGACTCGTATCACTGAGCTGGCTCCTCGGGATCTTCCTCATTATTGCGGCTGCCCTCTGACTCCGCTTTGGGTGGGGAAGCTGCTGGTGGAGAAGTGCGGCGATGCCTACTCGCCCGGCGATCTGGGGAGTCAGGAGTCCATGTGTCATTCACGGTGACACACAGTTCATTCTCATCTCCTCTTTCTCTCGCCCTCAAGCTGGCTCGAAGCAACGCCTCAGTCTTCTTCAGGGTGTCACGAACATCCTGAAGCTCCTGCTGACACTCCTGCAGTCGAGTGCTGAGCATAGCAGCATCCTCCAAGCACAGGTCCATGTGCTCATGGGAAGTCCCCTGCTGCACTGGCGGGTACTTGTACTCCGCTGTACCACTCTCACGCTGGAGGACATACATGTATTCAGTCCTGTCCAGGCGGCGACGGTAGATGTAACTCTGGCAGGTGATGGCCTCCCAGGTGACATCCTTCTCGGCATCGACCTGTGTCGCTCGACAAGCTAGAGAGCGGTGGATCTTGAGCAGCTGATTTTCATGGATAATCCTCATTTCTGAACTCCATTCTTCCCGCTTCTCACGGATGGTCCGGGTGGAGCTGTAGTGTATGATTAGCTTGCCCGTATTGCCGGCAGCATGGAGCATACTCCGTTGACGGCGCAACAAGCCTCCTACTGCCAATCCGTAGGAGTGGTACGTCACCGGACGATTCTCCTCTCTTAGGGCAAGGGCGACTACAGGAACTCTGCCTCCGGTAGACTTGCGGGCGGTGCGGATCATGTGAACCATCTAAAACACAAAGCATTTAAAATTAAGTTAGGTAAGATTAAATAAAAATCGTATTTTGAATAAAGTTGGGGCAAGGTGAATAAAGTGACCCATTAAATAACACTTTTCAACCCACACCTTTGTAAAATAGTTTTTAGAAAAATAGGGTCCTTAAATACGTCCATTTCTACCGAGGTCCACGTTCCTACGGGCAACCTTGGCTCTGATACCACTTCTGTCACACCCAGTTTCTCCGAAGAACAACCGAGTGAATATCACATGTATGCCAGGATCATTTTCTCATACATGTGATGACAAATAGTGAAGCATCATTTATTACAAGCCAGGTGTCGAATATAAACAAGTCTTACATAGCATACGTCTCGATGGACGATAATAAGTTTATGACATATAAATAAAATAGCAGCGGAATATTATTCTTGTGGGCTCCGCCACAGGCATTGCCCGGGGGACTCCATGAACCTAGAATTCTTCTTCGGGTCCGAAGTCTTGGTCATTGAACACCACATCATCCCCTTGACCTGAGCAGCAATATAAACCAACAAATATGCAAGTTTCAGTACTCTTGGTACTCAGCAAGTGTGGGAAAGTTATGTCATACATGGATAGAGCAAGGAGAGATTGACTCATGGTTAAAGCACTACGCAATTAATACCTATTACCTTAGCTTATTAAGTACCTACATTACTACACAGGTGAAATGGTCCCAATCTCCCAATCCATCATCAAAATCAAGTAACCATAATCATCATATCCAATGTCAAGCTCCCCGCTTAACATCCTCAACTTCCAAATCCATCTATCCTCTAATCATGAATAAGTCCAAGCCGCTCTTGACCGTGAGCACGGCTGTCATGACAGTTTTGACTCTGTAGAGTTTGCATCACTGTACCCACATGTAGTGATTTCATCCCCCGTTGCCGGATGGACTAAAAGAACCTCCATTATGCCAGTGGCCACGAACCACATTCACACATCCCAGGTGTGTAGCCAGGAGATCACTACGAAGCCTTTACAAAGGGATTCCCGACGAGCATGGGCCCACTGAGGTTTCACCCCTAACAGCATACAAGAGGCTCCAACCCCGCTGCAGTGGCCCCCTCTTGAGCCTTGTGGTTCATATGGTAGTCCAGCTGACACCTACTCCCCGCACCATCCAACACACCCATACTACGCCGGGGATACACCTAATTAATTGGCCAAGCTGCCCCATCTCAGCATGTGGTTGGCACGGTAAAGCCAGGTTACATGCTCCATGAACCGGTCCTTAGGATCCAGGCAAGTACTAAACACAAACTCGAGTCTCGTGCACCCAGCACCAACCAAATCATCCAACTTGCCTCGATCCCTACCTCTACATAACTCATGATATCTCAATTCAAGAGTAAGGTAAATAAATTGATGATCTCATATCCCAATTATCCCATTCCTAGCATGGCTAAGCATAAGCATATAAGTAAATAACATGATAAAATAATTCCCAACCCAAGCTACAAGGAAACAAGGTAATGCAATTCTAGGGTAACTTCCTAATACGGGTTTCATATTTCAATTGACAATGCAAATAATTCTAGCTACACATCCTAGTATAGGATCAAAGTGGTCAAGGACACTTGCCTTCTTCCTGCTGCTCTGGGAATGGAAAGTCCTGGTCTTGGAAGGGGAGAACTAGCTCTGGGGCAGGTTCTATTCATGCCAATACACATAGCAAAAGAAAACAAAAATCCATAAGACATAGTTCACACTTTCACTTCATACAAACCACACATACATACCTATGAAAGTCATTCACATTTCTAAGTGTTGTGGTTACTCTACATGTGTTGATTTTTTGGCCTACATTCACCTTTAAACATATGTATACTATTTCTAACTTCTATGTTCAGATTTCTATTTGCACACTATATATGAATTTCCAATTTGAACAAATCCTTTATATTTGATTAATACACTTCTTAGCCACAAAGTTTGCATGAAAGGCAATTCCCTACTCCAAATAGGTTTTTAGATCTTCTACCAAATCCTAAATTGAAGCTTTTGGATTTGGAGAACTCATTTATCATTTTCTAATTATGCATACTTATTTTCCTATATTTTCAGATTTATTTTCTATGCCTAAAAGTGAACTTTATTATGAAAAATATAAGATACATCATCTAAACAGAATAGGTTCTGATCTAAAATCTTCAATAATATATTTTTGAACTTCCTCTCTGATGTGGAACAAATTAAATTGATTTTACTAGTTTTTAGAATTATTTCCTAGCCTAAAATGTGTCTCCAGGGAAAATAAAAATGAGCAACACTTAGTCAGATTCCATTTCAGCCTAAAATCTATTTTTAACTCATTCTAAAGTTTTCCAAGTGCTAGGAGAGTTTAAATTTGAATTTGCACATGTGTTTGCCCTACCTTTTAAATTTAAATCCTAGTCACATATTCAAATTTCTGAATTTAATATCATATAGGGTCAAAAAGATAAATCCACCCTACTGCAGGGTCTAACTTACTATTTCCTAAATTTCCAGGGGGTCTAACTACACATAACAGAGGGGGTTTCCTAATTTTTATTAAGTCCAGGGGCTAAAACTGATTTTTAAATGAATTTACACGAATTTCTGAAGGTCCAGGGGCTAGATCAGAAGTTTCCGGGGCTAGCTCGTGTTTTCCAAAATCCCCAGGGGGTAGCACGTAAGAATCCCGACCTTTATAACGCGGGGCTAACGTGGACCGTCCAATTTAAAACAGACGGCTCAGATTAGATTGCCGAACCGGTACGCGCGGGTTTTGATTCTACCGTGCGATTTAAAATAGACGGCCCTCAAGTGGCCACGTCGCCCTGGTCGGAGCCAGCCCGCGCGTGCGGCGGCGGGGGTGGCGATATCGCCGGCGCAGCCTCGGCTTTTGCCGCTATACGTTAGAACTTGCATCTTTTTGCATGGATCGGCTGCGGAGGGGTAGGGGATGCTCACCGAGGGGTTTTCCAACACTTGGAGGTCCTGGAAGTCGGTCGGCGTCGAGCTTCAACGGCGACGATCTTCGGTGCACGTCGGAACAGCTGCTAGGGCGCGAAACTTGTCGTTTTCTTCACGTGCAGGGCTCCCTGGCGGCGGTGGAGCATGATCAGTGGGGTTAGATCAGATAATCCGTGCAATGATCGAAAGAAAACGGGGATTGAATCTTCGGTTCTCACCAGAGAGAAGAACGGCCGATCGGGGGAAAAAAACAGGGCGATGTCGACGTTTATATAGGCGAGGGAGAGTGGCGGTCGGTTGGGATCGAGTTGGAGACGTCCGGGACCATAATTCGGGCCAGGGGCGCGGGTTTCCGGAGTTCGGTTGCGATCGGGCGCGGGGAAGAGTCCGGTCGGTTGGCGCGCGCCGGAGGTAGGAGCTGACACGCGGGCCCGCATGTCAGTGAGAGGAAGAGAGGGCGCGCGGTTGTGGGCTGGCGCGGGGGAATAGTGGGCCTGCTGGCGGGTTTCGGCCCACTGGCCAGCTGAGGTTTTCTTTTTCTTTTTTGTTTTCTTTTCTGTTTTGATTTGAATTTAAATTCCAGTTTGAATTTAAATTTCTGCACCACATGCAATATGTCCAAAATTTTTAAATTCCCTCCTTTTACAGATTTTGGGGTGTTACAGCTTTATACTGGCGTATACGTCTCAAGTGGTGGCACTAAAACGATCACTCACAAACGTTTTCTACACGACATGTACTAACGTGGTTAAGATACCTGCAGAAAACCACTCAATAATGATGCACACATTGGTTTATCATTTCAGGCAGGTCCATATCATAGTAAAAACATACGCCCCGTATCATTGCCATACGGGCCGTCCTTGAGTCAAGCCATGTCTCAAGGTACATGATCGGGTTATTCACCACCCGACGGGGGCTCCACACCTTTGCAATAAAGCACACCGGTGGAACAGCGCTTTCGTAAGCCTCATAGGACATGAAGAGTCCTAGAGAAATTACTTCATGTTACAAACCACACGATGGGGTCTCCTCCTCTTGCCCCTGGGTTTGCGCACTGGAGGCTAGTGCCATTCATATGTCTCTAAGACATGAAGAGTCTTAGAAAACATATTCACTTCCCGTCCATTGCTGAACGGGACATCCCACACTACTTTCCTCGTATGGGTGAGCTAACCGAAATTGATCCGCTTTCGGTGGCGTTCCTTACCATTCTTACCTCCACGTAGGTGTGTCGTTACAAAATTGAAGTACTGAATGATAACACACTGTTAGCTTGCCACCTTAAGTAACTATACTAATCATACTCCTTATGTGGGCATACTATACATTCCTCACTCGTATACCTCTAAGTTTTCGAAAATATGCACTTTTCAGGCATGCTATTCCCAATGCGGCTCTGATACCACGCTGTGATGTCCGCGCCCAGGAATCGCAGTGGGTGGTGCCATGCGATGCGGCACCCAACAGCATGCACGAAAAGAGACGTAAGAACATAACGGAACCATTTTGTTACTCAACATAAGATCTTTTACAACATAAGTACACACGCAGCGGAATGTAAAACTAGCTTGACAAGCTACTCACTCTCTTTGAAGTGAACCTTTTGGTTCAAACATAGTTTAAGGTCCTATTGCACATGCCAACACTTATATGATTAACAAAAGTTTTTTTGCAAGTCCCATTTCTTGGATTTAAACTCAACTTTATTCAGAGCTCAAGTTTTCCATTTACAAGTTTTTGGGACTTTTACAGATTCTCCGGAGGAATACTAACTTCTAGCTTCTAACAAAACCGTTGACCAAGGCAAGCCCTGGTTTCCATATCGTTACCGTTTTAAATTTTATTTTACTTCACCTCATGTGTATTAGACTTGATATTGTGCATTATGTCTAGGATGTTTGAAACCCACTTGCATGGCTATTACATCCCTGAGTAGAAGGTTTAGTGTATGCTTTGCCTCGTCATAGATGGTAGGCTAATGTTGTAGCTAGCTTGGTAACAGTCGAGTAGTAAAAAACTACTCACGAGAAAGTTCGAGTAATGGAGTTACTCGCGAGATGTTAAAGATAAGAGCACCCTCACGAAAATGAGATGGGGACGGGGATGTTCCTGTAGGATGGAGCGCTCAAGGTTGGTCTCGACCTGCGATGGGTGTGACAATGCTTGAGACCACATTTGGCCTGGACCGGGATGGTAAGGCAAATGTGGAGGTTGGTTGTAGCCCCGTCCGTTTCGGTTAAGGATCGTATGTATGCGGCCCTGCTGGACAAGATTGAGCTGTACCGGATATATAGTGGGGTATGGGACCCATGAAACCAATGTAACTTGATGGACCGTGATATAGAAACTCATCCTTTGCATGGGAATGGCGTTGAGAAGGCGGGAGGTGTAAATCCTTTAGAGGGCAACTTTGACGTGTCCGAGTAGAGGACCATCCTGCTCGACGCGAAACGTTTTTCTACGTCGGGGTGTCATGTGAAAGGTTGCTGCATACAACGTAAGAAAGAGCTCTTGAGAGAGTCTTTCGAGACGGGTGTATGTGTCGTGTATTCCGGGTTGTTATTGATTCAAATCACCGTCGCTCGCGGAAGAGGATTGAGCATACTTGCCCACTGTGCCGGGACATAGTATTAAGAGGAACTAAGTCTCTTAACTCGCTGTTTGTGGATTAATCACTGTATTGGAACCTTGACTTAAGTATTTATAGAGTCAACTAAATTTCATTTCCTCCTTAGGCTAGCAACATCGGGATAAGCGTTTCTTGTTTGATTGTGGACTTCCGGTGTTGTGAGACGTGAGGACCACTAAAATGAAGGCTATAAGAATCTGAATATAAGGATCAAGTTTAGTCAAGCTGCATTTTGCAAATTACCGTTCCTACTGTCTTACTACCCCTGCATGTAGAGTTACATGTTTAGGATTGACGGTTAAGACTTGCTTAGCCTTAGTGCTCACGGTTGCTTCTGAGTTGTTTTTGCAGGTAGCAGGATGCCTGCTATTAAGAGGGTTGTTGGGTGTGACGACAAACCTCACGGTTCGTTCAACTCATCAGAAATCTATCCGCTGCCCTTCTTTGGTGAAGCTAGTAGGAAGCGTTCATGGGCTGAACGACTTCTCTTCGGCGTAGTTAGGGTCGAGAGTGAGTAGATTGTCCAGTTAGTTTTAATTTCGGCTACGTGTGTACTTATGTTCTAAAAGAACTTATCTTGAGTAACAAAATGGTTCCATATGTTCTTATCATCTTTTCGTGCATGCTGTTGGGTGTCGCATCGCACGGCACCATCCACTGCGATTCCCGGGCCTCACAGCGTGGTATCAGGGCTGCATTGGGAATAGCACGCATGAAAAGAGAATAATTTCAAAAACTTAGGGGTATACGAGTGAGAAACGTATAGTATGCCCACATAAGGATTATAAATTAGCATAGTTACTTAAGGTGGCAAGCTCACAGTGTGTTACTCTTCAGTATTTCAATTCAGTAACGATGCACCTACGTGGAGGTAAGAATGGTAAGGAACGCCACCGAAAGCGGATCAATTTCGGTTAGCTCCCCCATACGAGGAAAGTAGTGTGGGATGTTCCGTTCAGCAATGGACAGGAAGTGAATATGTTTTCTAAGACTCTTCATGTCTTAGAGACATATGAATGGCACTAGCCTCCAGTGCGCCAACCCAGGGGCAAGAGGAGGAGGCCCCATCGTGTGGTTTGTAACACGAAGTATGTTCTCTAGGACTCTTCATGTCCTATGAGGCGTACAAAAGTGCTGTTCCACCGGTGTGCTTTATTGCTAAGGTGTGGAGCCCCCGTCGGGTGGTGAATAACCCGATCATGTACCTTGAGATGTGGCTTGACTCAAGGACGGTCCGTATGACAATGATACGGGGCGTATGTTTTTACTATGATATGGACCTGCCTGAAATGACAAACCATTGAGTGCATCACTATTGAGTGATTTTCTGCAGGTACCTTAACCACGTTAGTACATGTCGTGTAGAAAACGTGTGTGAGTGATCGTTTTAGTGCCACCACTTGAGACGTATATGCCGATATAAAGCCGGTTAGGATTTTAATTTGGTAAGGAAACATTGTACCGTGATATGATTTGAACTGCATGAAAAAGAAGGTTTGAAAATAAAAAGAGTAAATTTGGAGTCTAAGATTCTATTAGGGGGTAATGAACTCCTATATTGAACTAAGAGTCAATTGAGAGTATAGATTTATTCACAAAGACTTAGGAATAACCTCCCCTGTTTTTGGCAGAATTTTTGCTGAAGTTGAACAGGGCATAATTTTTGTTTGGTTGAAGCAATGGAGGTGAGTGATACATTTATGGAAAGATTTTGAAGTATTCTACAACTTCTCTGCAGAATTCCAGACCAAAATCACCCTCCAAATGGATAAAATTCTCAGATGAGTGTGAACTGTCCAAAAACAGGGCAGATACAAATTGCTCTCTGGAAATTTCTGTATTTTGACCATAACTTCCTATAGAAAATTTCTAAGGGTCATGTACTACACTGTTGGAAAGTTTGTTATATATGCTAGGACTTTGTAGTTCGAATTTTCTCCAGATTTGGAGTTTAAAGTGATGAAATCTTGTGGACAAAACAGCCACTTTCAAAGGAGGTGCTGTCAAAATTGTTACAGATTTCTGTTAACTTTGAAATATCACAACTTTTGATCCAGAACTGATATGAAGGCAAATGAATACTCGTTGGAAATATATTGAAGTTATCTATAACTTTCATATTCAACTTGAGACATGATATTGCCATTTTCATATTCAAATTCTGGGATTAAGACCTATTGGTCATTCTGAACAGAGTAGTGCTTACTGCCTATGTAACTTATGACTTGTTGTGGACAGGGATGTTTTAGACTTCTCTATGCTCCATAACATGTTCTTGAGTTATTTTTCAGTTTGTCTTACTGTTGGAATTAAGGGTTTGGACAAACTTTCTCACGTTTGATAGATTTCAGAATTGTCGAAACCCTGGTTAGATTGTGTAGTGCTGCAATATCTATGTGATGCTTTTACGGTTATATTTTTGAATTCAAGTTGAGTTTAAACTTTGAATTTTAACCGTAAATTGCTCATTCTTGCAGCATGTATCGTGCTCATTCCAGGAGTGAAGTTGGTGAGTCGAGTCATGGTGAAAATAATACGCCACGACAAGAAGTGCCGACATCATCAACCGGAGTGGTGGAAATATTAGCAAAGATGGTTGAGTCTCTGGATCTGTTGGTGCGACAAAGCATACGACAGGAGACACTACAGCAAAATCACCCGCCAAGCACTTATCTAGATTTTCTAGCAAGACAACCACCGGTTTTCTCGGAAGCAAAAGAACCATTGGAGTCGGCTCATTGGCTCCAATGTATTGAAGCCAAGTTTGATATGCTTCAGTGCGATGAATATCAGAAGACTCTATTTGTCGCTCAACAACTCCACGGAGCTGCTGGAGCTTGGTGGGCGGAGTACATCGCTAATCTTCCTGAAGGTCATCGGGTGACGTGGGATGAATTCCGGGATGTTTTCCAGGCACGTCAATTTGTTCGGGAATTCTTCGAACAAAGTATCAAGACTTTCTGGAGCTAAAGCAAATAGAAAGGAGTGTGTACGAGTACTTCAAAAAGTTTAAAGACTTGATGCAATACGCCACTCATATGGTAGACTCGGAAGCTTTGAAGTGTGAGTACTTCTTCCGAGGTCTGAATGTCGATCTTAAAGAACAAGTGACTTTGTTCAATAATGGTATTTACAATGAGTTTATAAATGCCGCTATCATTAAAGAAGACATGCATCTCCGTTGTGAAGCAGAGCTGAAAAGGAGTATACCGCCGGTCAGTGATATCGAGGTTCCTCCGAACTATCGAGTGCGGTATTACTCGCCAGTTAGGTAAAAATTCAGACTGTGGTGCAACTTTCACAGCCACAGCTGGAGTTGATCACTTATGAGCCTCCACCTCAACAGCAGCTATCAGAAGTTGTTTGTGCAACCCTACCACAACCAGCTGTGCACAGTTTATCTCCACCTCGTGTTAGTAGAGAGCTGAGGATTTCTGCAGCACGAAACCGTCGTGGAGCTGAGCAGAGCCACACTTGTGTGTCGTCTCATCAACGCTCAGATCAGCATCATGAGCATTCAAAGAAGAATATTTCAAAAGCTGGCAGGGTTAATTACACTGCTATTGAGGACATTGCAAAAGGTGAACCAGTTTTAGCGGGCATGTTCACGTTACATGAACAGCCCACTTTCATTTTGTTTGATTCTGGGGCCACCCACAATTTTATTAGCAGAGACTATGTGCTAAATAATAATCTTCCATTTAGCACAGTTAAGCATCCATCTCATATTTCATATCAGCTCACCCAGAGGCAAGATATCCACAGATGAGATAGTCTCACGGGCACCTTTATGTTTTGGTGGAAACATCTATCCTGCGAGCCTTATCATACTCAAAGGCCAAATGATTGATATTATCTTGGGGATGTCATGGTTGACACATTATGGAGCTATCTTTGACATCAGCTCTCGGACTGTCCAACTGAATTCCCCAATACACGGTTGCAACACATTGAATCTTGTGGATCCATCACAACGAGTTGCAGCAGTGCATCAGATTGAAGCTCCTAAACATGAGGATATTCCAGTGGTATGTGAATATCCAGATGTGTTTCCTGAAGATTTACCAGGCATGCCGCCCGAACATGATGTAGAGTTATAAATTGAACTAGCACCGGGAACAACACCTATTTCTCGGCGACCACACAAAATGGCACCGAAGGAGCTAGCAGAATTGAAGGAGCAGCTTAATGACCTCACGGACAAAGATTTTATACGCCCAAGTTCATCACCTTGGGGCTGTTCCGCACTCTTCGTGAAGAAGAAGGACGAGACGTTGAGACTATGCGTAGATTATCGTCCACTGAATGCTGTCACTATCAAAAATAAGTATCCACTACCACACATCGATATTTTTTTGATCAACTAGTGGGTGCTAAGGTATTTTCCAACATGGATCTTCGGTCCGGGTATCACCAGATAAAAATCCGGGCAGAAGATGTACCTAAGACGGCGTTCTCGACAAGATATGGTCTTTATGAATATCTTATCATGTCCTTTGGGTTGACCAATGCTCCGGCTCATTTTATGTATCTCATGAACTCTGTGTTCATGCCGGAGTTAGACAAGTTCGTCATGGTTTTCATCGATGACATCTTGGTCTATTCATTGTCAGAAGAAGAACACGCTGAACATTTGCGTATTATACTCCAACACTTGAGAGATCACAAGCTTTATGCAAAGTTCAGTAAATGTGAGTTTTGGATCAGCAAAGTGTCGTTTCTTGGGCATATTATTTCATAGGAAAGCATCGCTGTGGACTCAAGTAAAATGGATCAAGTGCTCAATTGGAAATCTCCAGCATCTATTCATGAAGTGAGGAGTTTCCTAGGTTTAGCGGGTTATTATCGGAGATTCATTCCAAACTTCTCCAAAGTAGCTAAACCTATGACGGAGCTGTTGAAGAAAAGCACCAAATATGATTGGAGTAATTCCTGTGAACAAGCTTTTCAAACTTTAGTGAAGCATCTCACCACAGCTCCAGTTTTAGCCCAGCCGGACACAACGAAGCCGTTTGATGTTTATTGTGATGCATCCGGCATTGGTTTGGGTTGTGTGTTGATGCAAGAAAGACGTGTGGTCGCGTATGGATCCCGACAACTCAGGGGTCATGAGCAGAATTACCTGACGCACGACCTTGAACTAGCTGCAATGGTCCTTGCATTGAAAATGTGGAGACATTATCTACTAGGCAATCTAGTACATCTCTACACTAACCATAATAGCTTGAAGTACATCTTCACACAGAAAGAACTTAATATGAGGCAGCGAAGATGGCTCGAATTGATCAAAGATTACGAACTTGAAATTCATTACCATCCAGGCAAAGGAAATTCATAGGTTGCCGACGCACTTAGTCGGAAAGCCCATGTTCACCATTTAGCCATGGCTGCACACGAAGGAGAACCAAGCCTGCGCTTAGTTTCCTATGGATCGCTGTTCAACCTCGCTCTTATTCCTACAATCCGAGATGAGATTGTACAGTCTCAGAAGAGAGACAGGGGTATGTCTCATATCCGGAGACGAGTGGACAGCGGTGAGTTGAAGATGTTCCGCAAGGATGAAGAGGGTACTCTATGGTTTAACAACCGAATAGTTGTACCCCTGAACATGAAATTGCAGAGGAAGATATTGGATGAAGCTCATTTGTCCAAGTACTCCATTCATCCAGGAAGCAACAAGATGTACCAAAATTTAAAATCTAAGTTCTGGTGGACACGGATGATAAGAGAGATTGCGAAGTACGTATCCGAGTGTGATACGTGTCAGCGGGTTAAAGCCGACCATATGAGGAAAGTCGGACCACTTCAACCGCTGAAGGTTCCAGCATGGAAGTGGGAAGACATAAGTATGGACTTCATCATCGGTTTACCCATGACCAGCAACAAGCATGATTCTATTTGGGTAATCGTCGATCGTTTGACCAAGACAGCATATTTTATTCCAGTCCATACTAAATACGTGGCAAAGAAGTACGCGTATCTGTTCATCTCGAGAATCGTGTGTTTACACGGGGTTCCTTGCACCATCGTTTCTGATCGAGGTGCGTTATTCGTATCCAGATTTTGGGAGCAACTTCATGCTTCCTTGGGAACCAAGTTAATTTGGAGTTCAGCGTATCATCCGCAAACTGATGGTCAAAATGAAAGGGTAAATCAGATTCTGGAGGATATGCTACGGGCATGTGTCATCAATCATGGGAAGAATTGGGATGACCATCTACCGTTAGTAGAATTCTCATATAATAACGATTATCAATCCAGCATCAAGATGGCTCCGTATGAAGCTCTTTACGGCCGGAAGTGCCGCACACCGCTGAATTGGTGTGAGTCCGGCGAGAGAGTGGTCTACGGGATTGATCTTGTGAATGAAGCCGAGGAACGAGTGCGAGTGATTCAAGCCAATTCAAAGGCTGCTCAATCTCGGCAGAAGATCTATGCAGACAAACGATGTCGACCTCTTCACTTCGACATCGGGGACCATGTTTATCTTCGTGTCTTTCCGATGAAAGGGGTTCATCATTTGGGAGTGAATGAAAAGCTTGCTCCGCGATTCGTCGGGCCGTTTGCTGTCACTAAGATATGCGGACCCGTGGCCTATCATCTGGAGTTACCAACGTCACTTTCGGGTATTCACAATGTTTTCCACGTCTCCCTGCTGCGGAAATGTCTTAAGTACCCAACTGCAGTTCATATGGAGAATATTGAGGATCTTCAACCGAATCTCACTTATTCTGAGTATGTGATACAGATTACTGACGAGAAGACTCACGCCACAAGAAATCGGACATAGCGATTTTACAAAGTCTTGTGGAGCAACCACACCGCTGATGAAGCCACGTGGGAAAGCGAGGATTTTCTCCGTCTAAATTTTCCAGACTTGTTTGTACCATATGTCCAGTAGTTTTTTCTTCCTTCCTCTTTCTTTTTATAATCTTGGGGCGAGATTCTTTTAAGGGGGAGGAATGTAACGGTCCTAACTTTTGTAAAGTTTTATTTCACACATTGTGAAACAGAGTAAGGCAATAAAAGACTGTAGTTGTGTCACATGAAATGATGAACACAAATATGGACATGTGAGGGAGTTAAAAATTTTCTCTAGCCCATGATCAGCACATGTTAACCTAGGGGAAATATTTCACTCTCAAAATTCTAACTCATGTGCACCTTCTCTATGAGGAGAGTGGAGGAAATTTAAACACCATTTTGAATCTTTTGAAAGGATTCCTATTCATATTGTCCAAAGGCCTATATGTGAGATCAAAGATGCATTTCTCATGTTTCAAGAGCCGAAGTTTCAAATTTGAAGAATTTTAGGTTTCATATACTATTTATTCCGAGGATTAAATGAGGGCACGTTCAAATTCAAACTTAAATTTGAATTTTGAACCAAACAAACTCAATTTAAAAATATGATTTCAGATTTCAGTTCCTCTTAATTCTTTTAATCTATCCTCCAAGTTTGATCAAATTCGGAGCTCGTTTGCTATTTTAAATCGAAATGAGGGATAAGAGGGAGAATTGTGGCTGTGGACCCCACCGGTCAGTCTCACAAAAATACAAACCGACTCCCTCGGCTCTTCAGAGCACGCCACAGTGAGGGAGGTGGCTGGTGAGCGGTGTGCAAGGTTCCTCGACCGGCTCTCGCCCTTATCTCGCGTACCCGACGGCAAAACAAAGTTGCCTTCGCTCCCAGCTCCGTCGACCCTCTGTTCTGGCCGTACGCGCGAAGAACACCCCGGCCTCAGCAGCTCTGCCTCTCCCACTCATACACAGCCACCCGAGCACTGGAATCTTGAGGTCTCCACAGAAAAGATCATCGCATACTCATGCTCTAGCCGGCTAGCAACTTCACCCCGCCGTCCCGAGCTCACTGGCGCCTAGATACATCAAAGTTTCCACTGCTCCCGAGTTGAAACTGGAGAAACCAGAACTGGTCACCATGGCCAGCCCAAACCAGGAGTGATCATGCCCAAGCAATCAATCCCATCGGTGCACCTACAAGTCTAGTTGCTTACCTCCGAAGCTCAGCCCTAGCCATTGATCACAGAGGGCGAATTTTAAGATTTTCTCCCGGGCGGCAGAAACTGACCTTGAGGTAAGGAATTGCAAAATTCGTCCTCAAATCGTGTTTGTTGTGTTTCAAACTTCACACACAGGATCTTAACTGCCTAGCATACCTCCTCCATCGATTTTAGACCAATAAATTGAGTGTAGAGCAAGGAATCCGAGTTCTTTTCGAGGGTATACTGCTGGACCATATCAGGCGCACGCTGCCGATAGGTTTGGAGCGCTCCCCGGCTTGTTTAGACCTCATGTCGACCTTCTACACGATCCCCTGGTGCTTTAGAGCCCAAGAACCGACCATTTGTTGGAGAATTCACCGTGCATGACCTCGCCGGAGCCCTAGGGTTTGCTGTTGCCGGTGCACCCTGTTTTCCGGAGAATATTGGGGATAAAGCTTCTAGAAGAATCTTGGAGATAAAGCTTCTAGAAGAATCTTGGAGATTTTCCTTAGAGATAAAGCTTCTAGAAGAATATTGGAGATAAACCTTAGAGATAAAGCTTCTATATCAACCTTAGAGATAAAGCTTCTAGATAACCTTAGAGATAGAGCTTAGAGAAAAAGTTTTGTAGATAAAACACTCTGCTGGCCGCACCTCTTAGGGATAGAGTCCTTCTCCTCCTTCAAATAGAGTAGGAGATCTTCCCCCTTATGAATATAGCCTTCCCTGGCCGCCACCGCTGCCAAAACAAGCCTGTCGCCCCCTGCTGCCAAGCCCTGGTCGCCACCCTTTTGCTTCTGCCTTGGCCCCCATCAGAGCTCTGCCCCGCCTCGCCGTCGCCGGAGAAGAAGACCCCTGCTGCCATGCCCTGGCCACAGCCCTATTCTTCTCCAAAGTAAAACCCCAGCTGCTGCCATTGCAAGGGAAAAAGTCCAGCTGCAAGGAGGAGAGAAGGAAGAAGAGAGGTAGGTTCCCATTACCCCTCTTACCACGTCGCCACTGTTTCTAAGAACCCGTTTTCTCCACCCCCTGCGGGCAGAAATTTCTGTTTGTGGACAGACCGTGTTTTGGTCAAATTTTTATGGTGGAATTGATCTACAAATTGTGTAAAGATAATAACCACGTCCACACTTATCTCAGCAAAATTGTTCATCATAAAACCCCATGGAAACCTACAAAAACTTGCGAGAACACGAAGAAATTGATTCTTATAAACTGCACCATAGGAATCACATTCATCCACCTCATTGCATCTTGAGTAAAGTTTGTGCATCATAATTGATTACCGTAAATTTTGTATGTGTGTGGTCGTGAGTAGAAGGACACACTCAAGAGACCGTCTACGAGGAACTACAGCACCAAGACTTCGAGACGCTTGAGCAACACGAACCACGGGGGCAAGGCAAGTTCCCCTTGACCATATTGATCCCATGTTTTTGAAACTGTTTTGCTTGCGAAAACTTGTATGCTTGTGTCAACTTGATGGGACAACCTTTTATAGGAGTTTACTAGTTTCGTTAACCATCCATGTCGCCGGGAAAGTTGAAGAGTCGGGTATGGTCATTTTTCCTTTTTGCTTCGCTTAACTTACGGGATACCAGAAGCTGAAATAAAACATGTTTAGCTACTGCACTCATGAGAATAAAGATAATTAGAACTTTATGTTGTTAATGAGCATGGAATCAGGGAGATCTAGGCAAGCTTGGTTCGTGGATGCTTCTGAATGAGATGGTGGTTTGCTTGCCGTAGATCTAAGGACCGGTTCATGCGAGCACATGCCAGGAAAACAGTGCCACCACAAGGCCAAATATGGGTGCGACTTAGCTGACTAATTAGGTGTGTTGCTAGCTTGTTATGGACCATTAGATGGCGCGGGAAATGGGAGTCGAGGAGGACTGCCCTGGGAACTGAATGGCACAAGAGGGGGCTCGTGGGTGGGGGAATGGAGATTTGAGCATGCCGGCGAAACCTCAGTGGGTCCGTACATCCTAGTAGCCTCTTTGTAAAGGCTATTTTGTGTTCTCTTGGCCATACACCAATGGTTGTGTACTGGTATAATGGCAGTTCTCTCCAGTCGCCGATGGATGATGAAATCACGAACTTGTGGGTAAAGTGGTGCCACCTCTGTAGAGTGTAAAACTATCATGATAGCCGTGCTTCCGGTTACAAGCACCTGGCTAACTTCCATGATTAGTTATTCGAGTATGGTCATTGGGATTGGTTTTGTGACTGTTTTGGGTCATGACAATTAAATTGGTTTTGGTTCTTTGAAAATGAGATGGTTATGAATATTTATGAGTATGAGATGAACTTGAGACAGAGTATTGGCTGGTTGAGTCTTGATAAATTGTGAATTATGATGGAGGAATGTCGATGAATTATTTGGTTATGTCAGGATTTAACTTGCCTAGAGATAAATGCTGTTTTTACCATGTTTGTGAAATAAAATTTGCTTGCTGCAATGAACCTATTTATTCCATAGCTTGTTGTAAGCTACATGTCATACTTTCCCGCACTTGCTGAGTGCGACATGTACTCACCCTTGCATTCCCACATATACAACAACAACAGGAGAAGAGTACTTTGAGGAACAGGCAGAGTACTAGGCGTGCACACTACCGTCAACATGCCTGTGGAGTTGAAGTTGGAGCCTGCTGTCTTAGTCATATTCCGCTGTCGTTTAGAGTCTTCCGCTGCAATAATAAGTTAGATATTCATGAGTGAGACAATGAGTCGATGTAATAAAGTACTAAAACATTATTTGTACACGGTTATATTCTGAGTTTCAGTTTGTGAAGTACATGTGTATGTGTGATGAACATCCTGGGCACACATATGCATTGACTTGGTTCATTCTCGGAACCGGGTGTCACAAGGGTTCAACCGAAAAACATGTCACGTATGCCTGTACTCGATGTTGCCCACAGCAACCATCAAGGACGTTGTACGAGACAACCTTTCACCCATTAGCCAAGTGTTGAACCGGTCCTATCATCCAGAGCAAGAGGTCCCTAGTGGAGCAACCACGTGCTTGCTAGCGTTTTTCCACCTTACTGCTCTCAACCAACCCCTTTGGACGACAAGCAATGCCTCAACATCCAGCTACCCAAATTATATCGGTTTCCCGGTTCCCATAATGCCGGTATGTCTTCGGTACAATTCTAGCCTGTTCAACAGGGCCGCACACGGCTCGGTGCTTAACCAACACAAGCAGAGATATGGCTCACATGCCTCCAAAGTCCTGCTGCTCCTAACCTCTGCTTGGTCTCAAATTCAAGTCATGTGTCTCATGATTCTTCCCATTACCCAAGTTATGTACCCCTAAGTCTATCCTAGCGAGTAGTTCCAACTACTCGACTTGTACCGAATCCTATACCATTTGGAGCATTGCAGTGGCTACTCGATGTTCACAACCTAGACTCATACTCCCTGGTTTTCATGTTTATGCATTTGGGTTTCAATCAAAGACCTAATGCGTACAAGTTCTACACATTCTATAACAAGTGTAAAATGTAAGACTATAGAAATAGTGTTAATGCAAACCGGAGCTCGCCTTGCTGCGAGTCATCGACTAAAGACTCCTACGGAGGTATGCAATCAAGGATCTCCAGGGCTTCTTCGATCTCAGCGACTACACGTAATAAAACGAAGAATACATGTATTTCAAATGCAATTGTGATCATTGAGAATGTAAAGACCCTAACTCGAGCTAGGCATCAGTACTTGGTCTGAATTTTTTTACAGTGGCTTGGTGAAGACCTAAACAGGGACTTGGCCAAGATTCAATTGAATCAAAGCTCAATTGATCTCTGTACAAATAAATACATAAAAGACCATTATTAGTGCTTCTTGGGGTTTCTAGGGATTTTCATGAAACAAATCTATACTTTCTGGAAACTAGAATTCATAAGGGTTCTAATGGAAGTGAGTTCATTTCAATTGAAGAATTCTAGAGAAAGTCATGGGCTAAATTAGATTTAAGAAAATTGGAAAATGTTTCTGGATATTTTCCATTTCCTTAGGGTGGACTTACTGAACTTAGATGGATCTGAAATTTTGCATGTGACCCAAGAATATTAAAATGAACATCCTGAATAAATTTCAGAATTTTCCACAAAAGTGGATCTCCAGTTAAAATTCCTAACAGTTTAAAAATTAGGGATTTAATTCTGGAAAAGGAAATTTTCAAGGAAAGAAATTTGTTTCTTCTTGATAGTACTCAGAGAGATGAATCCAACAAAATTTGTTGGACTAAATTTGGACATTCCTACAGCAAGTTATGGATTTCTAAAGTTTGGGCTGAATTCAGATTTATTTTCCTACAAAAATTCTTTCCTGCGCCTAATCAGCCGCTGACAGCGGCCCCGCACATTTATTTTAAAATAAACGCGCTGCGCGCCCGCCTGCTGAGGCTGACACATGGGGCTGGCGCCTTCGTCTACCTCGTGACGCCGCCGCCCTACGCCGCCGGAGCTCTGGTGAGGTCCACGTTCCCGGCGACCAAGCTCGCCGGCGACGGTGAGACTCGCTGCCCCACCTAATTTTGGACGCTGAAGATGATGAGCACGGTGCCACAGACGGTAAACCGCTGTAGCTCGCCGGCGACGAGAGCTATGCTGCCGAGCCTCATCAGCGACATGTTCCCGACGTTCCGGCCACCCACTTCGTGCGCTAACCATGTCACCATGACCAGTGCAACCTAGGGAAGCTTGGCATGGCCTCGGTTTTTAATCGAAAGCACGGGAAACCGGACCTCACCGGTGAACCCCCTTCCGCAGAACTCCACGTCATCGGTTCTAGGGTTCTGGTGGGGTTTTCTTGTCGGGTTTTGATTGAGGAGGGGCACAAGAACATCTAGAAGCTAATTCTAAACCCTTTTTTGCCTAACACACGATGATCACGTTGAATTATTCCTAAACCTAGTCAGGTCCCGAAATGAGCTCCTGAAGGTAAAATTTGAAATTCATCACATAGGATGGACGAACCGAGGAACGGTTTGCACGGTAAGCTCGTGAAGAAGCTGGCACACAATTTTTCTGTTGGTGTCGAGACCGGAGACAGTCAAGATCAGGTGGTTCACAGCAGCGGCGGTCGAACGGGGTGTGTGATGGTTTCGGAAACAGGAGAAGAGGACGCCCGCCGGCGGTGGCTGCCCGTTTTATAGCCACAGGAGGAGGGAGGAGGCTTCAACACCTGTCGAACCACGTCATCAGCCAAAGCATGAGCTGCCCGGCGCCTCCTCGGTGGAGATCGATGCAAAGCACCAGCGCTCCCTCCCACTGAACACGTGAAACCTCTTGAGAGGCTGACCTATGGGACCCACCATCTAATACACATCCAAATCCATTTGCTTAATTTCTGTTGACCCCAATGTCCCTCTAATTGGTTGGAATTACCCGATGAACATTTGGGAATTTGAATTCCTCAGATTGGAGGCTGGTTTTGCTAAATTTGATTGACACTTGAATTTGAGATTCAAATTCAGTTATGAATTAGTGCAAATTTAGCTACCGTCAAGAATAACTCCAATTGAGATGAAAATTGGTGGAGTAACTCAGAAAAATATGCTGAGTTTAAATATGAATAATCTTTTTAATCATGGGGTAGAAGTAGTTTGAATTTGAATCTGAATTCAAACTATCCCTTTTGTGTGTATCCAAAAGTACCCCAAACATGTTTGGATTTGCAAGAAACTTGGCATGAGCATTCCTAAGAATGTTTAGGACTTAATAGTGAGGTCATCCTCTAAAGATTACATGTTGGAAGTACCACTTTTTGATTGTGTTGCTTCATCCTCTAATTATCCTATTGATGGTGGTTACTTGCTCTTCAATTATATTCATATGATTGCTACTAAGTGCGCTGTGGTGTGTGAGGTGATGAACATGTTAGCAAGCCAAAAACTTGGTCCTTTACAAGCTCGGCCAAGGAGAGCGCAACCAGAGTTACCGCATCCCTGGCCCCCTCAGGAGTAGTCAGGATCCGCTGTCGGCTCGCGAAAACCATGAAGAAGATGAAGATCGAGGGCAGGGTAGTGAGCCAGCATGGCCCCTAGCGCCACTCGGGCCCTGCAGAAGACCCCGGCTTCCCCGACAGCCCATCGCTGACTGTCCACTTCGCTGAGCGCCTTGATCAGCCAACCGGAGAGCCTGGCTCCAGACCGTTTCCCTAGCACTAGGTCACATATTGACCGCCCGGCGCCCCGGAGGCTGGCGAGTTCCAACTGATGCGCCGCGAAGCGCTGGGTAACTTGCCGAAGCCACGACTCTGGGTAGGTGAGGTTCGCCGAAGTAGTGGCCAGCATCGGACCCAGCATCTGATCGCAAGTCGCTGCCACCAGGCACCAAGTCTTCTCCAGCGTCCACTCCTCAGCAGAGATACGAGCACGAAGATTCTTGTGACACCTGGTTCCGAAAATAGATCCAACTGAATGCATATGTGTGCCCAGGATGTTCATCACATATACACATGTAATCCACAAACTGAATTCAGAATATAACCACGAATAAATAGTGTTTAAGTACTTTATTACAATGACTCAAAGTCTCACCCATGAATCTCTAACTTATTCTTGCAGCGAAAGTCTCTAAACGACAGCGGAAATAACTAAATAGCAGGCTCAAATCTTCAACCGCACAGGCATGTTGACGGTAGTTCGCACGCCTAGTACTCCGCATGGTCCTCCAAGTACTCATCTCCTGTAGCTGATGTATATGTGGGAATGCAAGAGTGAGTACATGTCTTACTCAGCATGTGCGGGAAAGCTATGACAGGTAGCTTACAACAAGGCAGGTAATAAAAAGGCTCATTGCAGCAAGCAAATTTTATTTCACAAACACAATAAAAACAGCAACTATTTCTAGGTGAGTAAAGCCCAATATATCCAAGTAAAACAGCAACATTCTTTCATCACAATGCACCATTTATCAAGTCTCATCCAGCCATTAATCTTTCTCAAATTCATCTCATGCTCATAAATATTCATAACCATCTCATATTCATATAATTGAAACCAAACTCGTTGTTACAACTCAAAAAAGTCTCAAAACCAATCCCAATGACCATACCATAACCATACCAAATAAACATCCCAAATTTGCCTCTAATCATGTGAGTTGGCCAGGTGCTTGTGACCGGAAGCACGGCTATCATGATAGAGTTTTACACTCTGCAGAGGTGGCATCGCTTTACCCACAAGTTCGTGATTTTGTCACCCGTCGGCGACTACAAAACCTCCATTCTACCAGTACACAACTGTCGGTGTATGGCCAAGAGATCACAAAATAGCCTTTACAAAGGGGCTACTAGATGTACGGACCCACTGAGGTTTCACCGGCAGGCTCGAATCACCATTCTCCCAACCATGGGCCCCCTCTCATGCCATGCAGTTCCCAGGGCGGTCCCTCTCGACTCCCATTCCCTGCGCCATCCAACGGTCCATAACAAGCTAGCAACACAACTAATTAGTCAGCTAAGCCACACCCATATTTGGCCTTGTAGTGGCACTATTTTCCTGGCATGTGCTGGCATGAACCGGTCCTTAGATCTACGGCAAGTAAACCACCATCTCATTCAGAAACATCCATGAACCAAGCTTGCCTAGATCTCCCCGATTCCATGCTCATTAACATCATTGAGTTCTCATCATCATTATTCATATGAGTGCAGTAGCTAGACATGTTTTATTTCAGCTTCCCGTATCCCGTAAGTTAAGCGAACCAAAAAGGAAAAACACCCATACCCGACTCATCAACTTTCCCAGCGACAAGGATGGTTAACAAAACTAGTAAACTCCTATATAGGGTGTCCCATCGAGTTGACTCAAGCATATGAGTTTTCGCAAACAAAACAGTTTCAAAACATGGGATCAATATGGTAAAGGGGCACTTGTCTTGCTCCCGTGGCTCTTGTTGCTCAAGCGTCTCGAAGTCTTGGTGCTGTAGATCCTCGTAGATGGCCTCTTGAGCTTGTCCTTTTACTCACGATCACGCACATACAAAATTCACAGCAATCAATCATCATGCACAAACGTTACTCAAGATGCAATGGAGTAGATGGATGCAAATCCTATGGTGCTGTTTTATTAAACCAGTTTGTACGTGTTCTTGCATGTTTTAATGGGTTTTCATGGGGTTTTATGATGAACAAGGGTGCAGGGATCAAGTGTGGACGTGGTGATGATCTTGACTCAAGATCTAGATCAATTCCACCATCAAAAATCAATCAAAACGCGATCTGTCCACACGTAAAAGTTTCTGCTCAAAGGGAGCGATCTGTCCACATGGAAGATTAGGGCAGGACAGATCGTCGGGCTTCTTCTCCAGCGACGGCGAGCCATGACGGGGCTCGACGACAGCCAAATTCCGGGGAGGGGGGACTTGGAGACTTGGCAGCATGGAAGGGGGGCTTGGCAGAAGGGAGGACGACCAAAAGGGACAGGGGTGCGGCAAGGGGGTGGGGGTTATATTTATAAGGGGGAAAAAAGAGTCCTAGGGGTGGAAACAAAGAGTCCTAGCAAGATGGGAGTCAACCAAAGAGTACTAGGGGTGGAAACATAGAGTCCTAGCAAAATGGGGCTCAACCAAAGAGTCCTAAAGGTGGAAACAAAGAGTCCTAATGGTGGGGGGTTTATCCAAAGAGTCCTAGAGGTGGGGGACTTAACCAAAGAGTCCTAAAGGTGGGGAATAGGGTTTCCCCCCTTATGGGCTGCGGCCAAGGGGTCTCCCCCTTTATTGGTGGGGCCAATTTGGGGAAAATTCTCTCCAAATGTGGGGAAAATTCCCCTTTTGTGGAATTGGGGAATTTGGAAATTTTGGGGTAATTTGGGAATGGCTCATTTCAGCTATCTTTTTCCTAATTCTCACCATTTCTGTGTCACGTGTTCCATTTCTATGTTCCCCTCTCCATTTCTATGTCTCATTCTCCATTTCTACATTCCCCTCTCCATTTCTATGTCCCATTCTCCATTTCTACATTCCCCTCTCCATTTCTATGTCCCATTCTCCATTTCTACATTCCCCTCTCCATTTCTATGCCCCATTCTCCATTTCTATATTCCTTTCTCCATTTCTGTGGTTCTTCCTCCATTTATATGGTTCCTTCCTCCATTTCTATGGTTCTTTCTCCATTTCTATAGTTCTTTCTCCATTTCTACTTCTTTGATAATGTTTCTCTACATGAAAAATGTATGCAATGCGTGGAAATGAATTTGAGGGTGTTACAAACCTACCCCCCTTAAATTGAATCTCGCCCTCGAGATTCGATAGAGTGGAGAATAGATGAGGGAATTCTGCCTTGAGATCTTCCTCATGCTCCCATGTGGTTTCGGCTTCCGTGTGATGGCTCCATTGTACCTTGCACCAACGGATCACTTTGTTCCTTATGCCCCTTTCCTTCACGTCCAAAATTTTGACGGGGTGTTCCACGTAGGTCATATCCTCTTGAAGTTTGAGCTCATCCATTGGTACTTGTTCTTCCGGTACTCTCAAGCACTTCTTGAGTTGGGATACATGAAACACATCGTGCACGTCGGAGAGCTGCGTTGGAAGCTCTAGTTGATAGGCTACATCCCCTCGCTTGCCCAAAATATTTAATGGCTCGATCTGAAACTATCCTCTTCGGAACTCCATGGCGACACATGATTTCCTTCATATACAGCTCGGCTAGTTGTGCTACGCGGTACGTGGTTCTAACAGGAAGAAAATGGACTGTTTTCATCAACCGGTCCACAATAACCCAAATAGAGTAGTAACCCGACTGAGTACGTGGCAGTCCGACTATGAAATACATGCTGATGTCTTACCACTTCCACTCGGGTACTTTTAATGGCTGCAACAATCCAGCGGGTCTTTGATGTTCGACCTTCACTCATTGGCACGTGTCGCATAAGGCAACATATTCAGCTGTCACTTTTCATACCATCCCACCAATAGAAAGTTTTCAGGTCCTTGTACATCTTTGTACAGCCGGGATGTATGGAATAAGGTGAGTCATGTGCCTCGTTTAATATCGTGTCGCGGATGTGCTTCACGTTAGGCACACAAATCCTTTTCCCTAACCAAAGCGTGCCTTTCCCATCTTCCTTGATATCCTTTTCTATGCCTTGTAGGATTCTTTCCTTGATTTCCTCATCCGTTGCTTGGCCATCTCGTATCTCTTGTTTTCCAGCGAGGAGTTCAGTTATATCACCTCCATCTCGTTCAAGAACCCGAGATGTAACCGTTCATACTCCTTGCGCAGCTCGGGTGGCAGCTCCCGAACCGTAAGTTGGTGACATGCTCCCTTTTGGATCAACGCATCAGCTACTACATTGGCCATTCTAGGGTGATAGTTGATTCCAACATCATAATACTTGATGAGTTCCAACCATCGACGTTGCCTCAAATTCAGATCCGTTTGCGTGAATATATACTTGAGGCTTTTGTGATCCGTATAGATCTCACATCGGTGACCGAGGATATAATGCCTCCAAATCTTCAAGGCATGTACCACGGCCGCAAGTTCCAGGTCGTGTGTGGTGTAATTCAGCTCATGTTTCTTTAGTTGTCTCGATGCATAGGCTACCATTTGTCCTTCTTGCATGAGCACACATCCAATCCCTTGTCATGATGCGTCACATTATATGTCGAAGCTCTTGCTCACGTCCGGCAATACCAAAACCGGTGCTGTTGTTAATCTCTTCTATAGTTCTTCAAAGCTTTCTTGACACGCTGGTGTCCACTGAAATGCTTTCCCCTTCATTAGCAATTCAGTCATAGGCTTGTAGGATCGAAGAGCACGTGAAAAGCTACCAGAGCGGGGGGGGGGGGGGGGGGGGGGGTGAATGGCAGATTAAAACTTTTCGCAGCGGAAACAACAAAAAAACCCTCAGCAAAAAAATCAATCGGTTAAATAAACCGTGTGTGCAAGTGTTTTCAAACGTGTTCAACCGTGACAAATCAAGTAGAGAGGTAGAGAATCAAGTCACGGATCTAATGCAACAAGAATCACTTGAAAACACGAAGTAAAACTTGAGATACGATCAAAACATTAAACGAAGATCAATCTGTTCTACCCGATATAAAACAGATCTTCAACGCTGCAAAAAAACTCGTGTATCTCAAAAACTACAGATCCGAAGCTCGTGAAAATTTCACAGATGATAGATAATTGAGTTGTGAAGACAACCCAAAAAGAATCACGTCAATCTGATCTGTAAAACTTGAGTTATGAATGAAACACCGAAGCAACGTCAGTCTGTCCAGAAACTCGGCGAGAAAGACTTGACGAAAAATAAGTCGGACGAACAAGGCACAAAAGCTCCTCGAAACTATGAACTTTATTCAATAGAAACACAAGAGGAACATCCCAAAGTTATCTACCCACGAGAGCTCTAGCCTCCCTTGCTTTTATAGCCAGCCCTCAGGATAATCAATCCAATCTAGGACTCCTACTCCTAATTGGACTCGTATCCTAACTTACCATAACTGCTCAGCACTCTCCTATTCGCAGATAGAAGCAATCGTGGGACTTCCAAACACCTTAGAAACGTCCTAAACATTACTAAAACAACTCAACATCGTGCCTAGCACGAAATCCTATCATAACCAACTCAAATCTTCCATATTTGAGCCATATCCGACTCAGCCTCAGCCTGAGTACGCAATCCAGTCGGTTGGACCTTTCCAACCAATTCTTTACGTCCACTTCTCTTCATCACGCCTTGGAACAATGTTGCCACGTCCATGCACTCCTTGCACACGTGCAAACACCTTCCAATGACGTACACGCAACCTTCATATGCACTGTCCTTGATCCAAACATGCTGCGCGACCTCCCGATCAACTCAATCACAGCTCCTCCCGAACTTGGTTGTTGGAACCTCATCTCCTCCCTGAGACTAGTCCAAGGATCCCATCACCAGCCATGTCTTGAACTCAAGCAACACCTGCACATGAATAAACAACCAATTCTTCTGAGCACAAGTCCTCGACTTGACTCACGTTAGTTCGAAAACCACAACACCTTACATGAGCACGTCACATAAGCATGTTGCAAACCATATCAAATGATAACAGCCATAACCACCAAAACACACCAAAAGCTCAGAAAATTAATACTAAGCAAACCTTCCCATAAAGCAAGTTTGAAACATTGCGAGTTAAAAGCAAAAACAAGACGCTGCAGTTCTACGAGTTGAACTTCACGGGAGCTCCCTAAAAACAAGCTCCGGACCTCACGGAAGCTCTCCGGACCTTGCAGGAGCTCTCCGGACCTTGCGTCGGACCTTGCCAACACTTGGCGGACCTAACAAAGAACTTGTCGGATCTTGCCACAGAAGAATGTTTTGGTAATATTCAAAACTTTGAATGTTAATGCTAACTTTTATCCTAATTGCCAATGTATTCAGCACACATAGGTCTCATAATCTCCCCCTTGATGAATGCATTGGCAACACCAATTAAAATCCGAACATTGGCTTATGAAAAGTTTTGAAAAGCTTTGAAAACTCATTTCTCCCCCTTTATTAATTTCTCCCCATTTTTTAAAATCAGAGAAGGAAGAAAGTGTAAAAAAAATCTCTCCTTATACATATTTCTCCCCCTTTGACAATGTATTCAGCAAGGTTCAAAAGAGAAATTTTTAAATGTTATGAGCATATTATAACATATACATACAAAACAAAGCTCATCCAAGTAATACTATCAGGTTACTTACACTATCACATCAATGAGATACATAAAGTAGTGTAAGCCATGCTAGAGATCAAATGTATTTTTCAGTTTAAGCAAGTCATGATCTCCCTTACTCAACTATTTCAAAACCTGAAAACATGACACTTGTTGCTGCATTTTTATTATTCATAATCATTTAAGGCACAAAGTTGATCATATGATATTTGCAAGAGATTATATGCCGCATCAGCCTTATTCTAACCAACCAAGCCAAGCCTATGTCATTTGACAATCAGAAGCTTAAGGACATGGTTTTAGTCATACACAATTCCTTCCAAGTTCATATCTTAGTGCAATGATATGCAATCTCAAAAGAAGAAGTGCGATGCATGCATATTCTCTTGATCTTTTCTCAATTTTTTATTTGAAAACTCAACATGTGAGCTGATCACTTGATTAATTTTTTATGATTAAAAGCACTTGTGAGCATGCAACAAGTTCAAAACAGCAAGAAAGTTTGATCATGACCAGATTTAGTGTAAGTAATTATTCCAATTACTAGTCATGGCAAAAACTACAAAATGTATAACATGAGTAATGTAGTAAGAACTTTCAGCCTGTAAAAGGAATCACAAAGTCATATATGTATGAAATACTATGCTCATATTATTTTAGTTTCAGATTCACACATAGACTTTCAAAGTTTCAAAAACTCCCCCTCAATTTAAGCCATGAGGATGCATAACCCCTATTTCACTACGAATGAAACAAAAACGAGTGAAATCCAAAGGTTTTGTAAAAATATCAGCCAATTGTTGTTCGGTATCGACATGGTGAAGCACAATGTTTCCTTTTTCAACGTTATCACGAAGAAAGTGATACCTAATGTCAATGTGCTTAGTTCTAGAGTGTTTCACGGGGTTTTTAGCAATACAAATTGCACTAGTGTTATCAAAAAACAGTGGAACACTATCTAAATCAACCCCATAGTCCTTAAGTGTTTGAACAATCCAAAGAATTTGTGAGCAAGCGCTAGCCGCAGCTACATATTCAGATTCGGCCGTGGATTGTGCAACTGAACTTTGTTTTCTAGAGGACCAAGCAACAAGTGAATTACCAAGAAAATGACAAGCACCTGAAGTACTTTTCCTATCAATCCTACAACCCCCAAAATCAGCATCCGAAAAAGCTTTCAAAGAAACGGTTGAGGAATAAGGAAGAAAAATGCCAAATTCTTGAGTTCCATGTAGGTACCTGAGAATCCTTTTGATGGCTTGGCGATGTGAAGCACATGGAGAAACTTGAGAACGTGCACACAGACATACACCGAATTGTATGTCTGGTCTTGACGCCGTGAGATACAAAAGTGATCCAATCATACTTCTGTATTCTTTTTTATCGACCGGGTCACCATCTTCGTCAAGTTCAAGTGTTGTTGCTGTTCCCATTGGTGTCCGAAGAGGCTTGCATTTGTCCATGTTGAAGCGCTTAAGAAGGTCCTTTGTATACTTAGTTTGATGCACAAAAGTTCCTTCTTTTGTTTGCTTGATTTGCAGCCCCAAAAAGTATGTGAGTTCTCCCATCATACTCATCTCAAATTCTGAACTCATCATAGCTGAAAACTTGGACACGAGATCATGAGAAGCATAACCAAAGATAATATCATCCACATACACTTGAACGAATAATGAGTCATTGCCATGCTTAAGTACAAAAAGAGTTTTATCAACCTTGCCCATGGTAAACCCCTTTTCAAGTAAGAATGTTTTTAACCTATCATACCATGCTCTAGGGGCTTGTTTTAGACCGTACAAGGCTTTGGACAGTTTGTAAACATGATTAGGAAAATTTGGATTTTCAAAACCCGGTGGCTGCTTAACATAAACCTCCTACTCTATGTAGCCATTAAGAAAAGCACTTTTAACATCCATTTGATATAACTTGAAACCTTTAGATGCAGCAAATGCTAATAAAATTCTTATAGCTTCTAATCTAGCAACAGGAGCAAATGCTTCATCAAAATCTAGACCTTCAATTTGAGTGAAACCTTGAGCAACCAACCTAGCTTTATTCCTAACCACAACCCCATCCTCACTTTGCTTATTTTTAAATACCCATTTAGTTCAAATTAATGTGTGATCTTGAGGTGGAGGTACAAGTTTCCAAACATTATTTCTTTCAAAATTTTCTAACTCTTCTTGCATGGCATTAATCCAAGATTCATTAGTGAGTGCGTGTGATATATCCTTGGGTTCAAAAGAAGCAACAAAAGCAGAATGAGCATGAGAGTTTGGATCACAAAACCTGGACCGAGTGACTCATTCATGCAAGCTTCCAATGATTTGTTGTGGAGGATGACTTTTGAGTACTCGGAGGGGAGTAGACACTTCACAAGCACCTTCTTCTTCATGTCCGGACCTTTGATTAGGAGAGCTTGTTGATTGAGGAAGGTCCGAACCAGCAGTAGTGACTGTTGGTGCTGGTTGTGGTGCAAAATCAGCAGCTTGATCGTTATTTACTTCCGAGTTTTCGGGCAGCAGCACCACTTCTTCATCTTCTTCAATAAAAATACTCTCCCCCTGCGGATATGGATCCGGACCTGCAATATCGGAGCTAGTACTTCGGCTAGCTTCATCAAAAGAAACCTCGCAAGTTTCCACAATTTTGTTAGTGTCAAGTAAAAGCACACGGTAGCCTCTAGTATGAGATGGATAACCAAGAAACATGCCATCAACAGATCTAGCTTCAATTTTATCAAGATTACCATGTTTCTTAACAAAGCATTTGCAACCAAAAACCCTAAAGTGTGTAACACTAGGCCTATGTCCAAACCGGAGCTCATGTGGGGTTTTTCCAAGCTTAGCACGCAAGAAAACACGATTTGAGACATAACAAGCGGTTGCAATTGCATCAGCCCAAAATTTCCTAAGAGTTTGATATTCATCAAGCATAGTCCTAGCCATCTCAACTAAGGTCCTGTTCTTTCTTTCTACAACACAATTTTGTTGTGATACATAGGGTGAAGAGTATTGATGATCTATTCCATTTTCAGCACAAAAGTGATCAAAGGATTGGTTTTTGAATTCAGTTCTGTTATCACTTCTAATCGCTTTTAATGATCCTGGGTGATCAATAGATAATTTAAGAAATAAAGTTCTAAAATGACTAAAAGCTTCATTCTTAGATGCCATAAAATTAACCCAAGAATATCTGGAATAATCATCAACAATCACAAGCACATACCATTTACCTCTGAAGGATTGAACACGTGCCGGACCTACTGTGTCAAGATGTAAAAGTTGTCCCGGTTCAGCTGTCATGGTCATTGTGAGAGGATCATGTGAACCTGCAACAAACTTAGCATGTCTACAAGAAGATCACACAATATCATTGTCCTTTTTAAGCTTCGGCAGCCCACGTATGCGATCGAGAGCACTAACACGAGTGAGATGATCAAAGCCTATGTGACCAAGTCTACGATGCCAAAAATATAGATCCTTTGTATCATTAGCAACTAGACACCGATGCTTAGAAGTTGACAAATCAGAATCAGCTTTAAAAACTCTTCCAAACCTAGACATGTTAAACAAAAGCTCACCTTTTAAATCTACAACCTTGCAGCAATTTTTAGCAAAGCTAACCTCTAGATTTTCATCTAGCAATTGTGAAACCGAAAGCAAGTTGTATTCCAGATTTTTAACAGGTGCCACATCTTTCAAAGTGTAGAGATTGTTTACTCTAACCGAACCTTTACCAATTATGGGAGTAGAAGAGTTATTGGCGAAAGTAACATTTTCTACACATGACACAAAATAGAGAGATGTAAGGGCCTCAGTTTTGACACACATTGGCAGTGTTCATCACCACACCACACACCTCATTTGAGGAAGGATGATGAACACAAATGAAGAACAAGTAACAATTATCAACATGCTCATTAGAGAACAAACTCACACATTGCAAAAGTGGTATTTTCCACATGTGATATAGATGGGCTGGACATATGAAAACTCCTACACTTTGCTAAGGATGTCCATGCCAAGTTTCACCCAAATTCAAAACCTTTTTGAGGTCATTTTGGGTATAATTAGGAAGAGGGCAGTTTGAAACCATATTCAAATTCAAACTGTTTTTATCCCATGAATTTAAAAGTGGGAGGCATATTCTTACTCAGCACATTTTTGTGTGCCCACACACCAATTTTCACTCCATTTGGAGTTGATCTTGACATGAACTAAGTGGGGCAAATTCAAACTTCATTTGAACTCAAAACTGCACTTGTGCTGAAATTCACTCAAACCAAACCCAATTCGAATCCTATTCAATTCCAATGGCTCAAGGGTGAATAATCTGAATCACCAGGGGTATTATGGGGTTCACTGTTCACTACAGTGATCAGGAGTAAATTTCAGAGGTTAAAACCCTGGGTGGGACCCACATGTCATAGAGGGAAGAAGGAGAAACTTGCAACCAAAGTCAGAGTCTCGGTGGAAAATTCCACCGAGCAGCTGTCGGCTGTGCCACCGAGCAGCTACCGGCGCCACCAGATGCTTCCCCCTCCGCGCACTGGCGCCCAGGGCGGCTTGCTCGCGCCCCCACGCGACCGGCACCGCCTCAGCCGAGCAGGAGTCGGCCGGCTTTATCTTCTCGCGGGCAAACCCGAGCAGCGGCATTGTCTCTCGCCGCAGCTCTCTGCTCAATCGGGAAAATCAGCAAAAACCATCTTCCCCTTCGTTCCTGAGCTGCTAGACAGCCACCTGAGGTCGCACTTCACCTCCCCAACGCCAGAAACCCCGAGCTCCGACCTCCTTTGCCCAAGAGCGATCGCCACAGCGGCGACTCAACCACAGGCGAAGGTCATGCGCCCGTGGACAGCGATCCACAGGCGTTCACACGGTCCAGCAAGGGCGGCAACAGGAGCACACGGAATCTACGCTGCTTCCACCTGAAGCTCAAGCCACGTCGTGAACTCTCGCCGGCGAATTCTCGGTTTTTGCTCCGGTGACCGTAAACCGAGCTTCCGGTACGGTTTCTTTAAATTCTCGCTCTATGATCTTTCGGAGGTCATCAAATCCTGCACATAGACGCTGGACTAGCCGGCGATCAAATTCTTTTCTGCATCCGTGGCGTAAAACTGTCTAGGAGTAACGAATTTCGAGCTCGACCGAGGGCGGTCATGGCAGGCACGATCGGTCACACGGTGCCGACCAACTTGCCGCTATCCCTGAACCCTTTTGACACCTTGTCAAGCTTCCTAGAGGTACACTGATGCTGTAGGCCATTTTGTTCGAGGTGTTGGCGGGTTTAGAAGCCACGGTCGACGGTGCCGAACCTCAACCGAGGCCGCGGCACGTCGCCGAGCTATTTCCGGTCACCCCAGCCCGACCTGACACCACCGACGTGTTCCTCGACGTCGACAACCCCCTGGCAGTGAGTTTCAGACCATGGGAGGTCCGGCAGCGGCGAGCCGGCGAGCTCCGGGTCTGCTCCGGCGAGGTCGGTGGCGCGGGCGCGAGAGAACGGCGGGAGGAAGACGAAGCCGGCTGGCCCACGTGTCAGCGGCTGAAGGATTTAAATCGGGATCAGGTGTGGCCGGGGATCGGCTGTGCTGGCGCGCAAATACCCTGTGAGCTCCAGTGTGCCGGACACCTCCGCGCTCGACACGTGTGGTATCTCCGGTGTGTCGGACACCTCCGCGCTCGACACGTGTCCCCGCGGGCCCCCGAGAGTTTAAACTTTTTCCCCGATTTTCAGAATTCTTCCAAACTTCAAATCCTCATAACTTTGGCTAGAAAGCTCCAAATCGGGTGAACCAAATTTTGTTGGATTCAGCTCTTTGAGCACTTTTCAGCAAATCAAGTTTCACTTCATGAAAACCCTTAATTCTCCAGGATTAATTCCTCAAAGTTTAAACTGTTAGGAATTTTAACTGGAGAAACCTTTGGAGGAAAATCCTGAAATTTTGCTGGGATGTTCACAAAAATATCCCTGAATAACGTAAAGATTTCAGATTCATTTGAGCTCATTTGATCCGCCTAATGGTGTGA
The DNA here is from genome assembly GCA_030760725.1 of Neostapfia colusana. Lineage (NCBI taxonomy): Eukaryota > Viridiplantae > Streptophyta > Magnoliopsida > Poales > Poaceae > Neostapfia > Neostapfia colusana. The sequence continues at coordinate 77,972,077 of JASWHV010000007.1, read as the reverse complement.
TTAGTGAAACTGTTCCAGAGAAAATAGAAAATGTCCAGAAACATTTTCAGAATTTTCTCTGAAATTGGTTTGCTCATATCTTTAGCTAGGAACCTTCAAATTAAGTGAGACTAACTCCATTAGAACCCTCTGAAAATCTAGTTTTCAGAAAGTCATCGTTTGTTTCATGAAAATCCCTAGAACACCCTAAGAGTTCCAATTAAGCTCAAGGACATAATTAATTGTGGAGGGCTCAAATGAGCTTTACTGCAACTAAAACTTGACCAAATCTCTGTTTAGGTTGTAGCCAAGCCCCAGTAAAAGTTTCACAGTCATTGGGTCTGTCTAGCAAGGATTATAGACTTCACAACTTCAAAACTTAATACAAATGCATTTAAATTGATACATGTATTCCTTCCATCATATAGTCGCTAAGGTCGAGGAGGAACCCGAAGTCCTAGACTTCGTAACTCCGGAGGAGAAGCTAGCCTACGACCAAGGGCAGCAAGGCAAGCTCCGGTTTGCATTAAACTTTTTACAATTTTTTATTGTTTTGAGCACATACTTGTTTCCTTTATTCTGTGCATTAGAGTCTTGTTTGGAAGCCCCACTGCATAGCCAAGAGAACCATGGGTTGGGTTTAGGATTTCAAACCTCGTTAGCTACTGCATTGCTAAGATAGAGTAGGATTCGGTACAAGTCGAGTAGTTGGAACTACTCGCGAGCATAGGCTAGAGGCACTCGACTCGGGTAGTGATAGCACATGAAACACATGGCAAGAAAATGAGACCAAGCGGAGGGTAAGGGCAGCAAGACTTTGGGGCCTGTGTGCGGTAGCTCCGCTTGTGTCGATTGAGGACCGAGCCGTGTGCGGGCCTGTTGAACAAGCTAGAACAGTACTGAAGACCTACCGGCTATATGGGAACCGGGAAACTGATGTAACTCGGGTAGCTGGGTACCGTCGTTCAGAGGGTAGGTTGAGAGATCGAGGTGTAAATCGGCTGGCGGCACAGAGATGCGCGTGCAGAGACCTCTTGCTCGGGACGATGGGACAGGTTCAATATTTGGCTGACGGGTTAAAGGTAGTTGCGTACGGCGTCCGTGATGGTTGTTGTAGGCAACATCGAGTACGGGCATACGTGACGGGTTATTCGGGTAACCCTGCAGGTGTAAGTCGATTATAATCGCCGTCCCTCGCGGTCAGTGAGTACCACTTGTTCACTGTACCGTGACGTAGAAAGAACAGGCTAGTCACATGTTAAAATGTTGCTGATTGAAAGATGGACATTGATTGTTAATGACATGCTGTAGCTTAGAGCTAACTAAAGTTCTTTTCAACTTTGGGCAAGGGACATGAGAGAAATACGTTTCTTGTTTGATTGCGGCTCTCTCATGTACCTTAGCGTAAGGTTCTCCACAACCTGCTGCTAAAACTTGAAAGTAAGGTTCTACTAATTAGGTGAGTCCTTGCAAATGATTTTTACCTCATGTAAACCATTACCCTCATGTAGAAGTTCCATGTTTAGGTGAGACGGGTCAGACTTGCTGAGCCTTCATGCTCACTGCTTGTGTTTGAAGCTTTTGCAGGGTTCTATGAGGAAGGGACTCCCGAAGAGGAGACGGAACCCCAAGAGGGGAACCCCGTCGAGTGGGAGTCGTGCACGCCGCAGAGTTAGTGTGCGTGTGTGCTAGCAAGGGCACGTTCAAGGGGTGAACGTGCACTTGATGCTTAGTCTACGCCCGCGAGTGTAGACTAAACTTATTTTTATGTAAACATGTTCATAACTTGTTTATGTAATAAAATTCCGCTTCCACTTTGTACCTTTGACGTGTGTTATACACTGCTGTGCAACGCAGCACCCCTCAGCGTGATCCTGGCTCGACAGGACCATTGGGGTCGTGTCAGCGCTGGTATCAGAGCTCGCTTGAGGTTTAACACAGTACAAAGGTCTTCTTTTTCAAAAATTCAGTGAGGAACGAGTTAGTAGCCCGTATAAGGATGTTATTAGCATATAGAAAGTGGCATATTAACCTATTTGTTATGTCGGAAAATCGTGCATCTCGGGACGTTCATGTCTTGGGGGGTGCACGTAAGCGCTGTCCACTAGTGCGCACAAGCTGAAGGGTGGAGCCCCACGGGTGGCAGGTAACCCGACTCGCTTTTATATCCTCTACGACTCTTCATGCGGTTTGGGGTAATCGAGCAACGTCTGTCCCTGGCATGCGTGGTGCAACTTGGGAGACCCCGTCACGTGGTCTGAAACGTGAACACGTAACTCAAGGCGTGTTTGGCTTGAGAACATCCGGGCGAGTGATGACGGCCGGGTGTACTAACTGTATGGATTCCAGGCTCGGTGTGCAGCCGAGTCTGATGATTGTTTGAGTTTCTGCAGGTAGCCTGACCAAGAAACGGTAGACGTGTAGCATCCGTGTGCGAGTGACGAGTAGTGCCACTGAACTAACGAAGCCGGCTAAGTCCGGTATAGGTTTTTCCTTTATGAGGACGTAGTACCGACATAATCTGGTGACGCATCGATGTCACACCCCATTAAATGAATAACTTCATTTAAAATCTTGAAGGTTTTGATCCAAAGTAGTAAAACTTGATGTAACTCCTTCCCTTTAACAGGATATTCAAAGTTAACAAGTTTTCAACTTATAGGTTGTTAAGGACAGAGCACTCTGTTTTCAGCTGAATCAAGGCTGAAGTTAATCAGAGGTTAGAGGTTGAGTTCTTTCAAGGTTGGGGTCGTATGATACATTTCTTGAAAGAGTTGGAAGAGCTTTACAACTCTTCTGTTGAGGTCCAGAGGTGTTTCATCCCTTAACCAATCGAAAAATGCAGTAGAGTTGAAACTGTCCAGAAAACAGGGCAGAGCAAAGACTCTCTGTAAACTCTCTGTAAATTAGGCATAACTTCCTGCTTAAAAATCCAAAAGTATAAAATGAGGTAGTTCTGGAAAGATTATGAGATGGGTTACAACTTTGTAACAGAAAGTTTTGTCAGATTAGGAACAAAATTAACTGGGATTCTTGGATCAAATCAGTACCCAAAGCAGGGAGGTGCTGTCCAAATTTCTCCCGGAGTTCTGTTAACTTTGACATCTCATAACTTTTGAACCAGGATAGATCTTAGGCCAAGAAAACACTTTCTGTATAGCTATTGAAGTTGGCTTTAACTTTTATGTTGAGCTCCAGAACTGGTTTTGCATTTAGCATGGCCTAAATCAGGTTGAAATGGAAACTGGTCATGGCTGTCATGGGAACAGCAGATCACCAGTCAAATTTGTTTAAAATTTGAACTATGTTTCCAAATTTTATGGGTTCAATGACATGTTTTATGTTATAACTCAGCGGTTTACTGTTTAAATAAATATTTGACATTTCTCAAATATATTTTTACAGATGACAGCAGATAAGCAACTGGAGAGCGGGTGGGTGATGTCCCACTGTTCTCACCGTAACGGCTACCCGGAAGCATTGTGGCAAATGCTCCAATATTTCGGGTACAACCATATGCCGCAATACTTCGCCAAGGAAAAAGGCAAAGAGGGGAACAAGACATGGACGATCCATGTCGAGGTTCCTGCAGGACCTACGCCACCCGGTTGGGTGCCATTCACCGTCACGGTGAGAGGAAGACAACCGGAAGAGATGTGGCAAGTGGCAGCCCGTGACACTATGTCACGTTTCTGCCAACTACACGTGCAGGCTATGGAGGGCACTCCATACGCACTCGTTCCGGTGGAGGGACGAGCTCAACATGTGTGGGAAGAGAGGTATCTGGAGGCAACAGACCCGAGTTCCCAAGGTACAACCCCGCGGAGGCAAATCTCAGCCTCCAGATGAGGGCGGGAAATGCCGTGATGGACAGCCGAGCTGTTCATACGGAGCATCTCGCCACAAAGCTCAAGGAGAGCACAAGCCGTGGAGATCATTTCGAGAGTGCTCACAGCGCACTCCGCAATGTGCTCCTTCCGACGATCAAGCGACTGAACGAACAACACAATCATTTGCATCGTCTGAAGAAGGCAAAGAAGAACAGCCGTGTTGACATCGCGGCGTTGCAAGAGCTGGTGCAGACCCTAACCCAGCAGAATGAGGACCTTGCTCAAGAGCGGGACGATGCTATTGAGGAAGGACAAGTCTGGGAAGAGGACTACAACCAAGCTATGGACGAGGTGCATGCTTTGCAGGACCTCGTGCCCCCGGTGTTAGGCGTACTGGTGGTCTTGGGTCTTCCAGCAATGGGAGAACCCGGAATGGGAGAAGAGGTGGTAGATCCAGAGCCACCAGCAGAGGTACCGGAGGAGGACGACCCACAGGAGGTCGAGTTCTACTCCGAGTAGAGGGTTACAGTTGCCAAGTAGGGCAGCCAGGGTAGCGTAACCCAACTTTTGTAATCGGTGACATGTCGTGTAGACAGTAGCATATGTATAGGTAGTGACGACATGAGCACGACTTCTCGGAGATCCGGGAATAATGTATCTTGTATAAAGCTTATGCTTTATCAATATATGTGAATGTTGTGCAAATTAATCATGTGTCACTTCAATACCTACGGTTGCTTATGGAATTTTAAGTAAGACATGTGCTAATCGCTGCTGTTTTGAATTTCAGAATGACGCGTACTCATGCCAACCCTGACTTTGGGGGTACCAGTCAAGGGGGAGAGACCTCCCAACCACCTCCCGAGGACTCCTCGGGACAACAGCAGCAACAGCAAACACCGCCACCGCCACTGCCAACGGTTACATTGGCCGACATCGTCGCGGCAATGGCGGGCTCGCATCAGCAACACACAGAGTTGCTGCAGACTCTTATTGCAAATACGTCTCGCCCAGAGAGACGTCAAGACCGTGAGGAGCGTCAACAGAGCTCCTACTCCGACTTCTTGGCAACTCATCCCCCGGTATTCTCAAGGGCGGATGAACCACTTGACGCGGACAACTGGCTCCGCGCCATAGAGATGAAGTTTGGGCTGCTCCAGCTCACCGAGCAGCGCAAGACTCAGTTCGCGGTCCAGCAGCTCCAAGGATCTGCGAGCGCGTGGTGGGCCAACTTCTGTGCTTCACAGCCCACCGACCGAGTGATGACCTGGACGGAGTTCCGGACGGCCTTCAGGGCCTATCATATACCGCCAGGTCTGATGAAGAGAAAGACGCAGGAGTTTTTACACCTGCAGCAAGGGAGCCGGAACGCGCTGGAATACTCCAGGGCGTTCAACGATCTCGCGCTCTACGCGTCATATCACGCAGATACAGACGAGAAACGGCGAGACCATTTTTACCAGGGGCTTAACCCGCTCCTGAAGGACAAGTTGGCGATGTTCAATCGCGGCAGCCTCAACGACATCATTGATGCTGCGATTGTTCAGGAGGACTCCGGCAAGGAGTTGGTGGCGGCGGAGCGAAAGCGAAGCGCGCCGCAGAGCAGCGGAGAAGGAGGCGGTCCTTGTCAGAAGTTTCGGATGGTGAATCGCCCACCATCAGGTCCACGCTGGCAGCCACTACAGCGGTCGATGCCGTTCCACAGTCGGCCGTACTCTTCACCGGCATTCCGGCCAGCACTGCCAGCACCACCGCAACCACAACAGCAGCAGCGGGCGATGCCGCATGCGTTTGCACCTCAGCAACGCATGCCGGGCTTTCATCCACCGAGCACTCCACCAGCAGCGGCCACATGTTACAAGTGTGGTCGTCCAGGACACTTCGCGAGCAGTTGCCTGGAGAGGCAAGGTGGCGGAGTGGCACCACAGTTTCTGGGGAGGAATCAACCCCGGAACCCTACTAATGCACAGCGGGCAAACCCTAGGCCCGGCACTGTCCACCAACTTGCCATTGAGGACGTGCCGGAGGGCGAGCCAATCCTTGCGGGCATGTCCCAACTCCACCAGCATCCCGCTGTAGTACTGTTTGATTCAGGCGCCACGCATAATTTTATTAGCCAAGCTTTCATTGCTAAACACAGTTTGCCAATACTATCCACCGATAGTCCATATTTAATTTGTTCACCGGGTGGGAAGATTTCAGCAAGTGTAATGGTCTCCAAAGCACCATTATGCTTAGCGGGTAGAGTGTACCCCACGTCTCTCATTATCTTAGAGGGACAGAAGGTCGATGTCATCCTAGGGATGTCGTGGTTAACCCGCCACGGCGCTGTTTTAGACACCGTCCTTCGAGTCGTGCACTTAAACTCAGAGGTGCACGGTTCTCACTCATTATTTCTGGACAGTCCAGAAATAAAACTTCCAAGTGTTTATCAAGCCACAACTATCAGATTGGAAGATATTCCAGTAGTCCGAGAGTTCCCTGATGTGTTCCCGGATGATTTACCGGGAATGCCACCGATAGAGAGGTGGAGTTCAAGATTGAACTTGCACCGGGAACCATGCCAATATCCCTAAGGCCGTACAAGATGGCGCCCAAGGAGTTGGCTGAACTGAAGACTCAGCTCACGGACCTCCTGGAGAAGGGTTTTATTAGGCCGAGCTCCTCGCCATGGGGCTGTTCGGCATTATTTGTCAAGAAGAAGGATGAGACGTTGCGGCTTTGCATGGACTATCGTCCATTGAATGCCGTAACCATCAAGAACAAGTACCCGTTGCCACGGATCGACATGTTGTTTGATCAGTTGGTCGAAGCAAAGATCTTTTCCAAGATGGATTTAAGATCTGGGTACCATCAGATTAAGATAAGGGCTGAGGACATTCCGAAGACGGCTTTCTCGACGAGGTACGGACTTTATGAGTACCTGGTCATGTCCTTCGGCCTCACCAATGCTCTAGCTCACTTCATGTACTTGATGAACTCGGTATTCATGCCGGAGCTGGACAAGTTTGTCGTGGTCTTCATCGACGACATCCTGGTATATTCCAAGTCGGAGGAAGATCACAAGAAACATCTGCGTATAGTCTTGCAACGGCTGCGGGATCACAAGTTATACGCAAAATTCAGCAAATGCGAGTTTCGGATATCGCAAGTGCCTTTCCTCGGGCATATTATCTCAGCGGAGGGTATCGCTGTGGACCCGAGCAAGATCACTCAAGTGCGGGATTGGAAATCCCCGAGAACTGTTCACGAGGTACTGAGTTTTCTCGTACTCGCGGGATATTATCGGAGGTTCATCCCGAACTTCTCGAAGATTGCCAAGCCAATGACAGAGCTGCTGAAGAAGGCTACCAAATATGTTTGGAGTCCAGCATGTGAAGCAGCATTCAAGGCTTTAGTCAAGCACCTGACATCAGCATTGGTTTTGGCACAGCCAGACACAACAAAACCGTTCGATGTGTACTGCGATGCATCCGGCATTGGGCTCGGATGTGTGCTGATGCAAGACCAAAGAGTGATCGCGTATGGATCACGGCAGCTTAGAAACCATGAGCAAAATTATCCAACTCACGATTTGGAGCTCGCTGCCGTGGTACTTGCACTAAAAATGTGGAGGCACTACCTACTCGGTAACCTCGTACATTTATATACCAACCACAAAAGCCTCAAGTACATATTCACTCAGAAGGAGCTGAACATGAGGCAACGAAGATGGTTAGAACTGATAAAGGATTACGAGATAGAGATCCATTATCATCCGGGCAAGGCAAACGTAGTGGCAGATGCGCTGAGCCGCAAGTCACACGTCAACAATCTGACCATCACACCGTTGGAAGAGAGCGAACCACCACTACATGTGATTCCACACGGAGCTCTCTACAACCTAGCTTTGATCCCCACCATCCGTGAAGAGATAGCGGCAGCCCAGAAGAATGACAAGGGCATGTCACATTTGCGGAGACGTGTAGACAGTGGGGAATTGAAATGTTTCCAGAAGGACGGAGACGGCGTCCTATGGTTCAAGGACCGGATCGTCGTACCCCAAAACCCGGAACTACGAAAGAAGATCTTTGATGAGGCTCACTTATCAAAGTTCTCTATTCACCCCGGCAGCAACAAGATGTATCAAGAACTCCGAAGGAAGTTTTGGTGGACACGGATGAAGCGCGAAGTTGCAAAATACGTGTCGGAGTGTGATACATGTCAAAGGGTGAAGACAGATCATATGCGGAAACCGGGACTGTTGCAACCACTGGGCATTCCTGCCTGGAAGTGGGAGGATGTGAGCATGGACTTCATCGTCGGTTTACCCACCACCTTGCAGAAACATGATTCTGTGTGGGTGATCGTCGATCGGCTCACCAAAGTTGCCCATTTCATCCCGGTCAACACAAATTACAACGCCAAGAAGTACGCTGAACTGTACATCTCACGGATCCTATGCTTATACGGCGTACCCCGTACCATCATATCGGACCGGGGCACTTTATTTGTGTCCCGTTTTTTGGAGCAGCTGCACACTGCCTTGGGGACGAAGCTGATCCGTAGTTCAGCATACCACCCGCAGACGGATGGACAAACGGAGCGGGTAAATCAAATCTTAGAAGACATGCTACGAGCTTGCGCTATCAACCACGGCAAGAATTGGGATGATCACTTGCCGTTAGCCGAGTTCTCGTACAATAATGGGTACCAAGCCAGCATCAAGATGGCACCTTACGAGGCGCTATACGGACGGAAATGCCGCACACCACTGAATTGGTGTGAGTCTGGCGAAAGGGTTACCTTCGGGGTTGACCTTGTCAACAATGTGGAAGAAAAGGTTCGACTGATTCAAGCGAACCTAAAAGCCGCTCAATCCCATCAGAAACAATATGCGGACCAGAGAAGGTGCCCATTACAATTCGAAGTTGGAGATCACGTATGTCTACGGGTGTCTCCAATGAAGGGCGTAAACAGATTTAGGGTGAGAGGAAAGTTGGCACCCCGATTCATCGGTCCATTTCAGATTACCGAAAGATGTGGATCAGTGGCATACCGGCTGAAATTACCAGAAGCACTTTCCGGTGTGCACGACGTCTTTCACATTTCCCAGCTGAGGAAGTGTCTCAAGCTATCAACTACCGTTCAGCTGGAAGGCATTGAAGAACTGCAACCGGATCTCACACATCGGGAGGAACCGGTGCAGATTATTGATGAAAAGGCCCGAACCACACGCAACCGTACGTTGTGGTTCTACAAGGTTCTATGGAGTAATCACTCCATGGACGAAGCGACATGGGAGAGCGAAGAATTCCTTCGCACTAACTACCCCGAATTTTTCGCGTCGCAAATCCGCTAATTTTCAACGTCCTCTCTCTCATTTTCACCTTATAATCTCGGGACGAGATTCTTTTAAGGGGGGAGGAATGTAAGGGCCTCAGTTTTTGACACACATTGGCAGTGTTCATCACCACACCACATACCTCATTTGAGGAAGGATGATGAACACAAATGAAGAACAAGTAACAATTATCAACATGCTCATTAGAGAACAAACTCACACATTGCAAAAGTGGTATTTTCCACATATGATATACATGGGCTGGACATATGAAAACTCCTACACTTTGCTAAGGATGTCCATGCCAAGTTTCACCCAAATTCAAAACATTTTTGAGGTCATTTTGGGTATAATTAGGAAGAGGGCAGTTTGAAACCATATTCAAATTCAAACTGTTTTTATCCCATGAATTTAAAAGTGGGAGACATATTCTTACTCAGCACATTTTTGTGAGCCCACACACCAATTTTCACTCCATTTGGAGTTGATCTTGACATGAACAAAGTGGGGCAAATTCAAACTTCATTTGAACTCAAAACTGCACTTGTGCTGAAATTCACTCAAACCAAACCCAATTCGAATCCTATTCAATTCGAATGGCTCAAGGGTGAATAATCTGAATCACCAGGGGTATTATGGGGTTCACTGTTCACTACAGTGATCAGGAGTAAATTTCAGAGGTTAAAACCCCGGGTGGGACCCACATGTCATAGAGGGAAGAAGGAGAAACTTGCAACCAAAGTCAGAGTCTCGGTGGGAAATTCCACCGAGCAGCTGTCGGCTGTGCCACCGAGCAGCTACCGGCGCCACCAGCTGCTTCCCCCTCCGCGCGCTGGCGCCCAGGGCGGCTTGCTCGCGCCCCCACGCGACCGGCACCGCCTCAGCCGAGCAGGAGTCGGCCGGCTTTATGTTCTCGCGGGCAAACCTGAGCAGCGGCATTGTCTCTCGCCGCAGCTCTCTGCTCAATCGGGAAAATCAGCAAAAACCATCTTCCCCTTCGTTCCTGAGCTGCTAGACAGCCACCTGAGGTCGCACTTCACCTCCCCAACGCCAGAAACCCCGAGCTCCGACCTCCTTTGACCAAGAGCGATCGCCACAGCGGCGACTCAACCACAGGCGAAGGTCAGGCGCCCGTGGACAGCGTTCCACAGGCGTTCACACGGTCCAGCAAGGGCGGCAACAGGAGCGCACGGAATCTACGCTGCTTCCACCTGAAGCTCAAGCCACGTCGTGAACTCTCGCCGGTGAATTCTCGGTTTTTGCTCCGGCGACCGTAAACCGAGCTTCCGATACGGTTTCTTTAAATTCTCGCTCTATGATCTTTCGGAGGTCATCAAATCCTGCACATAGATGCTGGACTAGCTGGCGATCAAATTCTTTTCTGCATCCGTGGCGTAAAACTGTCTAGGAGTAACGAATTTCGAACTCGACCGAGGGCGGTCATGGCAGGCACGATCGGTCACACGGTGCCGACCAACTTGCCGCTATCCCTGAACCCTTTTGACACCTTGTCGAGCTTCCTAGAGGTACACTGATGCTGTAGGCCATTTTGTTTGAGGTGTTGGCGGGTTTATAAGGCACGGTCGACGGTGCCGAACCTCAACCGAGGCCGCGGCACGTCGCCGAGCTATTTCCGGTCACCCCAGCCCGACCTGACACCACCGACGTGTTCCTCGACGTCGACAACCCCCTGGCGGCGAGTTTCCGACCATGGGAGGTCCGGCAGCGGCGAGCCGGCGAGCTCCGGGTCTGCTCCGGCGAGGTCGGCGGCGCGGGCGCGAGAGAACGGCGGGAGGAAGACGAAGCCGGCTGGCCCACGTGTCAGCGGCTGAAGGATTTAAATCAGGATCAGGTGTGGCCGGGGATCGGCTGTGCTGGCGCGCAAATACCCTGTGAGGTCGGTGTGCCGGACACCTCCGCGCTCGACACGTGTGGTATCTCCGGTGTGTCGGACACCTCCGCGCTCGACACGTGTCCCCTCGGGCCCCCAAGAGTTTAAACTTTTTCCCCGATTTTCAGAATTCTTCCAAACTTCAAATCCTCATAACTTTGGCTAGAAAGCTCCAAATCGGGTGAACCAAATTTTGTTGGATTCAGCTCTTTGAGCACTTTTCAGCAAATCAAGTTTCACTTCATGAAAACCCTTAATTCTCCAGGATTAATTCCTCAAAGTTTAAACTGTTAGGAATTTTAACTGGAGAATCCTTTGGAGGAAAATCCTGAAATTTTGCTGGGATGTTCACCAAAATATCCCTGAACTACCATAAAGATTTCAAATTCATTTGAGCTCATTTGATCCGCCTAATGGTGTGATTAGTGAAACTGTTCCAGAGAAAATAGAAAATGTCCAGAAACATTTTCAGAATTTTCTCTGAAATTGGTTTGCTCATATCTTTAGCTAGGAACCTTCAAATTAAGTGAGACTAACTCCATTAGAACCCTCTGAAAATCTAGTTTTCAGAAAGTCATAGTTTGTTTCATGAAAATCCCTAGAACACCCTAAGAGTTCCAATTAAGGTCAAGGACATAATTAATTGTGGAGGGCTCAAATGAGCTTTACTGCAACTAAAACTTGACCAAATCTCTGTTTAGGTTGTAGCCAAGCCCCAGTAAAAGTTTCACAGTCATTGGATCTGTCTAGCAAGGATTATAGACTTCACAACTTCAAAACTTAATACAAATGCATTTAAATTGATACATGTATTCCTTCCATCATGTAGTCGCTAAGGTCGAGGAGGAACCCGAAGTCCTAGACTTCGTAACTCTGGAGGAGCAGCTAGCCTACGACCAAGGGCAGCAAGGCAAGCTCCGGTTTGCATTAACCTTTTTACAAATTTTTATTGTTTTGAGCACATACTTGTTTCCTTTATTCTGTGCATTAGAGTCTTGTTTGGAAGCCCCACTGCATAGCCAAGAGAACCATGGGTTGGGTTTAGGATTTCAAACCTCGTTAGCTACTGCATTGCTAGGATAGAGTATGATTCGGTACAAGTCGAGTAGTTGGAACTACTCGCGAGCATAGGCTAGAGGCACTCGACTCGGGTTGTGATAGCACATGAAACACATGGCAAGAAAATGAGACCAAGCGGAGGGTAAGGGCAGCAGGACTTTGGGGCCTGTGTGCGGTAGCTCCCCTTGTGTCGATTGAGGACCGAGCCGTGTGCGGGCCTGTTGAACAAGCTAGAACAGTACCGAAGACCTACCGGCTATATGGGAACCGGGAAACTGATGTAACTCGGGTAGCTGGGTATTGAGGCATTGCCCGTCGTTCAGAGGGTAGGTTGAGAGCTCGAGGTGTAAATCGGCTGGCGGCACAGAGATGCGCGTGCAGAGACCTCTTGCTCGAGACGATGGGACCGGTTCAATATTTGGCTGACGGGTGAAAGGTAGTTGCGTATGGCGTCCGTGATGGTTGTTGTAGGCAACATCGAGTTCGGGCGTACGTGACGGGTTATTCGGGTAACCCTGCAGGTGTAAATCGATTATAATCGCCGTCCCTCGCGGTCAGTGAGTACCACTTGTTCACTGTACCGTGACGTTGAAAGAACAGGCTAGTCACATGTTAAAATGTTGCTTATTGAAAGATGGACATTGATTGTTAATGACATGCTGTAGCTTAGAGCTAACTAAAGTTCTTTTCAACTTTGGGCAAGGGACATGAGAGAAATGCGTTTCTTGTTTGATTGCGGCTCTCTCATGTACCTTAGCGTAAGGTTCTCCACAACCTGCTGCTAAAACTTGAAAGTAAGGTTCTACTAATTAGGCGAGTCCTTGCAAATGATTTTTACCTCATGTAAACCATTACCCTCATGTAGAAGTTCCATGTTTAGGTGAGACGGGTCAGATTTGCTGAGCCTTCGTGCTCACTGCTTGTGTTTGAAGCTTTTGCAGGGTTCTATGAGGAAGGGAATCCCGAAGAGGAGACGGAACCCCAGGAGGGGAACCCCGTCGAGTGGGAGTCGTGCACGCCGCAGAGTTAGTGTGTGTGTGTGCTAGCAAGGGCACGTTCAAGGGCTGAACGTGCACTTGATGCTTAGTCTACGCCCGCGAGTGTAGACTGAACTTATTTTGATGTAAACATGTGCATAACTTGTTTATGTAATAAAATTCCGCTTCCGCTTTGTACCTTTGACGTGTGTTATACGGTGCTGTGCAACGCAGCACCCCTCAGCGTGATCCTGGCTCGACAGGACCATTGGGGTCTTGTCAAGAAAGGAGAACCATTCTTTGTTACCGGTCATGTGGCATGAGCAACCTGAATCCACAATCCAAATGTTCTCGTTCCTCAAATGTGAAACCTACACAGCAGCACAATACGTCGATGACTCAATACTGGGGTTAGTTAAAAGACTTTTAGGAATCCAGCACTGAGTCACACGACGTCCAGCAGGAATAACACACGAAAGCTGAGAAGGTACAACAGGTTTATGAGCCAAACATCGAAAATTTTTGTTCCCAACTACTGACTTAGAAGATGTGTTCTATGTAGCACAAAAAACAGTAGGTCCGGGAGCAAGTTTTTGACTCATTACAGCAGGTTGCAAGCTCCGAACATTCGGTCTAGCAGATTTTGCTTGGTTGTTATGTGATCTAGCAAGTATTCTTTGTTTCTTATCGTGTTTAGCTAGTCTATGTGATGGCTCTATAGGATCATAGATTGTCCCCACATACCACCACTCGTCTTTTCTGCGCACTTTGTCCTCACTCGTGCGCACCCGAGATGACTTCCCGGTCGGTCACCCATCCCCAAATTCCTCCGGGCCAAGCACGCTTAACCCCGGAGTTCTTTGCAGGTGGGCTTCTGAAAAAAAAGGTATACCTTGGTGGTAAGAGTACTCTATCAATCCTATTAAGCCGGGAGTCATGATATCACACAATCCACCCCCCTTAGAAGACCGACGTCCTCGTCGGTCAACGCCAAGACAGGAACGTCCCCTCTTAGCCACGTCCATACGTTCAGTGCTGGCATACGCATATCGTACATCCGGTTAGCAGCATACGTACCATACCGTGTCCCACACAGAGGACCCACGCGTCATGCATACGTACCCACGTCCCCGACCCGTACGCTACTGTATCCATCTCACTGACCCGTACGCACCCGTGAAACTGCGAGGGTCGGCTCTGATACCATTTGTGATGGCTCTCTAGGATCATAGATTGTCCCCACATACCACCACTCGTCTTTTCTGCGCACTTTGTCCTCACTCGTGCGCACCCGGGATGACTTCCCGGTCAGTCACCCATCCCCAAATTCCTCCGGGCCAAGCACGCTTAACCCCAGAGTTCTTTGCAGGTGGGCTTCCGGAAAAGAAGGTATACCTTGGTGGTATGAGTACTCTATCAATCCTATTAAGACGGGAGTCAGGATATCACACAATAACTCGTCTGTGGGGACCACCCCGTGGTTCACCCACTCCAGGATCGCATAGGGTGGTGCCGTACGATGCGGCACCCAACAGCACACACGAAAAGAATAAAGAACAAAATACAAACTTTATTTGATATAAAACAGCGGAAGTCTTTTACAAAATATAACTAGACAGCGGAAGTAATGTACATTAGTAGCTTCTCATCCTAACTATGCAAAAGTGCAGCCGTCCAGCCCGGGGACGCTACACGCTAGCAGCATGAAACCGGAGATCACGGCGGTGTGCAGGGCTCCATCTCGGCCGTGTGCCCTGACGGGGGCATCGCCTCATCCTCGGAACCCTCCTCATAGCTCTCACCTGCATACAGATCAAATATTGCAACCGTGAGCACGATGGCTCAGCAAGGCTTAACCGTCTGACCTAGGCATGGAACTCTACATGCAGGGAGGTGTATGATAGGAAAAGGAATTTTCGACAAAGACACGCCTATAAGTTGATCCTTACTTTCATTTTTATAGCAGCAAATTCATGTGCCTTAGGCAGCCCTCACATCGGAAGTCCACAATCAAACAAGAAACGCTTTCCTCCGATGTGGTGATGCCCAAAGCGAAAAGTAAACTTAATTAGCTCTACATCTACAGCAAACATGGTTTCCAAAACATTACTCTATCGTCACAGCATATTATCATTCAACTGGCTTACTTTACTTATTACTACGTCACGAAACAGTGAACAAGCGGTACTCAAAGAACCGCGAGGGATGGTGATTGCAATCAGGAGACACCCGGACAACACGTTGCATACACCCACTTTCAGAAGCGTGATTCCACACCCCTTCCTACTCTGTTGTATGCAACAACCTTTCAAAGGCAACCCAAACACCGAACCGGTCCATCCGTAACGGGCAGGAGGTCCCCGCATGGAGCGTGACTGTGCCCACCGGCCGATTTACACCTTGCTACCCTCAACCCACTCCTGTTTACGGTTGGTAAGACTCGGCACCCAGGTTAACCATTTACATCTGTTTCCTGCTTATGTCAGTATGCCATCCGGTACTGTTCGATACTTGTTCAGCAGGCCCGCACACGACTCGGTCCTCAATCGACACCAACAGGGCTACGCATGTGAGACCTCCGCTCACCGCTTCCTATCCCCCTGCTGGGTCTCATTTTTACCACTCTTAAGCCATTTTCTATACTGACCAAACCGTGTGATAAACCTTACCTCGCCAGTAGATTCCAACTACTCGACTTCTACCGAGGCCCTAAGCATATTAGCAGGGCCTTGTCTACTCGTCGGCTCTGTAAGCTACCCAACCCTTCATAGGATTTAAAAGGTTATGCAAGTGGGGTTTCAAACACCTTAACTCTAATGCAAACATTCACCCTAGACATAAGTGATACAAATAAAGAATTTTATAAAAGGTACTTAAGTGCAAACCGGGGCTTGCCTGGTTGCGAGTTAAAGGGGAAGTCAACTTCAGGTGGCAGGACGTCCAAAGGCTCCGGTGCGTCCTCAACTTCGGTCACTATGATGAAATGTAATAAAATACATGTCTAAGTATTAAAGGTTTATAGAAATTGAACTTCTATTCATAGCTACTGCTATTTAGGATCCTTAATTGGCTTTGGGAATTTTTCAGTGGATACTAGACTCTCTAAGGATGACTTGAGCCAAATTTGGAGACATGTCATTGCATAATGTAGTCTTTAAAATTCCTACAAGTACAATGCTTATCTGAATTTTGAGCCCAAATCAGGAGCTTTGACATAGCTAGAAATGGAAGATCTGATTAGGGTAAGTCTCCATGGTTCTAACAAAATTTTGTTTCACCATTTTTGGAGCTACCATCAGAGAGATATGAATTTTTGAAGTTTGGACAGGAGTGCTGAACAATTTCTGTTTAAATTTGAATTTCCAAATAAAGGCTGAATTTGGGAAGGTAATTTGACCTAGCAAATGAACTCCAATGAAGCTCAAACTTTTACTGTAGATCAGTAATGTCATGAGGAACTTCCTGGCCAAATTTGAAGAAATTCCATAACATAGATTATTCTGGACTAAATTCCCAAATATTTAACTTTGATGAATCTTGGAGAATATCCAAAGATCTTCAGATCAATTTCTTTGCATTTCTGCAAAGTACTGACTGAGATAAACCCAACAAAATTTGTTTCACAAATTTTGGACATCCCTACAGAAAGATATGGAGGTATGAAGGTTGAACCATTTTCTGGAAATCAATTCTATGATTTTAGCTAATTTATTTAATCCTGAGATAACCTACTGATTAAGCCCTCCAAATAAGCTCCAAAAATCCTAAAATTTTTACTGGAGGTCAGGCACTATGAAAAGGACTAGCTGCCCAAATTTGGGAATATTTCATAAAGAATTGCTCCTGTAATAAATCTCTAAAGTATTTACTAGAAACAATTCTACAGAAATTCCTGGGCATTTTAATAGCATGCAATTTGTTCCTATGTAAAGTACTCCTCCTAAGGATTCAGACAAAATTTGTCTCATCCTTTTTGGAGCTGTCTACACAAAGTTATGGATTTTTGAAACTTGACTAGCTCTCTGTTTAAAATCTACACAGAGACTTAACAGGGGGGCCCACTGGTCAGGTCCTTCTTCAACCTCCCGCCAGAGGCGCGCGTGCACAATAGTTCAAATCGTGGCATGGCTCGTTCTCCCTCATTTCTCCACCAAATTAGCTCCGGTTTCGCCCTACATGCTCCTGGGAACATGGCGCAGCTGCCGGGCAAGGTTTCCACGCATGAAAACGGCCGAAAACAGGCCGGCACCGGTGGGGCGGCTCGTGAGCTCGGCATCAACGCGTTCTGGCACGTCCGAAGCTTCTCCCAGCGAGCTACCTTGCCCTAAAGCATCACCAATGATCGGGGAACATGGAACACAGGCTAAACCTTGCAGTAAATGACTGGAACATAGGGTTCACCGGAGGACCGACCCATTTTGGCCGCTGCCGGTGATTTCTCGTCGCCCGGGGCCTGTGGTGGATGGTTTGATGCGTGATTTGGCGTGGGAGGGCGCTAGGATCCCTAGTTTCTGTGGCTTTAATTGTAGAACCGATGATCAACCACGTTGGACGAATTTCCAGTTTTGGTGTGGGTCGGTTCTTCACGTGTACTGGCGCCAAAACTCAAATTCCGGCGAGACAGCGACGGGGAAGGGCAAGGGGACTGCGGTAGCATGATCTACACACCTTGGCGCACCTTAGGGAGGTGCTGGACGTGCAGTAGAGGCGTTGGAGCGGCTGGAACTCAAGGAGCAGTGAGGGGCGACGTGCTCTGTTTGCTCCCGGTGAAAAACAGGTTGGGCACTGCGAGGGGAGCTCGGGGATGAGCTGAGGAGCGGTGGAACACGTTTAGGAGGCGCCGGCGCAGCTCCTGGGTGGCTCAACCGGTGCTAGGGAGGGTGGGAGGCTGCTGAACGATGAGCAGGAGGCAGCGCGTGTGCTTGTTCTCATTGAGCGCTTGAGCAAAGGATGAGGGAAGCTTCTGTTGGAGGCAGAGAATGAAAACTGGAGTTGTGCTGTTGCTGTGATAGCAATCCACATACGGAGTGCTGCCTTCGGGAGCAAGTTCTGCAAGCAGCTCGGTGGAAGAAAATCCACAGCGCGGTGGCAGCTCGAGGAGCACTGGCACAGAGGCAAATTGCCCCTGTTATTTCATGTGTCACTGCCATGTGGGTCCCACCCCACCTAATAGCTCTGATATTTTCCTCCAAATTAAATCCTTTGCTTCCTCCCAAAGTCATGGTTTGAAATATTTTAATTCAAATGATTTGAATTCTAGTGTGGAATTTGAACTGACTTTGGTTATTTGAATTTGAATTGGAATTTGAATCTTCCCTTTTGCATTGTTCCAAAAGCATAGCAAATCAACTAAAATAATTCTGAATTTTGGCATGGATGCTAATTCAAATGTGAGGAACACGCTTGTGGAACCAAATTTGCAAATTGAGGGAATTGGAATTTGAAACTGAATTTGAAATTCAGATTGGAAGGCTCCTCCTTTTAAATCCCAAACAAATATTAAAACTCCTCCAAATGAGCTGAAATATGGAAGGTTGAATATTTGGACTATGAAGATCCAAGTTTTGAATCTAGATCTCCATGTTTGGAAGCTTTTGGGAGATTTGCATCCTTACTTTGAACTTACACCGTTAAAATTCAAAGTTTTAATTCTCCTCATTTTTCATAAGTGTACATGAGCAGGATTTTTCTTGCTACCACTTTCTGCGGATTTTACATCCCTCCCCCCTTAAAAAGAATCTCGTCCCGAGATTCCAAAGGAAAAGTAAAGTGGGGAAAACCTTACCGGGTATATGATGATAGCAAGTCCGGATAATACGCTCGTAGATAATCCTCGCTTTCCCATGTCGCCTCATCAGCGGTATGGTTACTCCACAAGACCTTGTAGAACCATAAGGTCCGGTTTCTTGTGGCACGAGTCTTTCATCGATGATCCGGATTGGATACTCCGTGTACGTGAGGTCCGGTTGAAGAACTTCTATGTCTTCAGTGCGGATTTCAGCTGAGGGTTTGAGGCATTTCCTCAGCTGAGAGATGTGGAAGACGTTGTGAATGCCTGCGAGCGACGCTGGTAAATCTAGGCGATAGGCCACGGGCCCGCATTTTTCAATAACGGTGAACGGACCAATGAACCGCGGTGCAAGTTTACCCTTCACTCCGAAACGGTGAACTCCTTTCATCGGAGACACACGGACATACATATGGTCCCCGATGTTGAAGTGGAGAGGACGGCGTCTTTTATACGCATAGCTTTTCTGACGAGATTGAGCAGCCTTGAGGTTGGCTTGTATTACTCGCACTCGTTCTTCAGCTTCATTCACCAGTTCAATGCCGTAAATGACTCGCTCGCCGGACTCGCACCAGTTGAGAGGTGTGCGACATTTCCGGCCGTAGAGAGCTTCATACGGCGCCATCTTGATGCTAGCTTGATAGCCATTGTTGTAAGACAACTCCGCCAACGGCAAATGATCGTCCCAATTCTTGCCGTGGTGAATGGCACAAGCGCGTAGCATGTCTTCAAGCACTTGATTCACCCGTTCAGTTTGACCATCTGTCTGCGGGTGATACGCGGAGCTTCGGATCAGTTTGGTCCCCAATGATGCGTGCAGCTGTTCCCAAAACCGAGAGACAAACAGCGCACCGTGATCTGAAATAATGGAGCGGGGAACACCGCGCAAGCATAAGATTCTTGCAATATAAAGCTCCACATATTGCTTGGCCACGTAACTGGTATGTACGGGAATGAAATGAGCCGACTTGGTTAGTCGATCGACTATCACCCAAATCGAGTCATGTTTGTGAGACGTGAGAGGTAATCCAACTACGAAGTCCATGCTGATATACTCCCACTTCCATGCCGGAATGTTCAACGGTTGCAGCTGTCCGGCTTTACGCATATGGTCGGCTTTCACCTGCCGACACGTATCACATTCGGATACGTACTTTGCGATTTCTCATTTCATCCACGTCCACCAAAACCTTGTTTTCAGATCTTGGTACATCTTGTTGCTGCCCGGATGAATAGAATACTTGGACAAATGAGCTTCGTCCAATATTTTCCTCCGAAGCTTCATGTCGCGGGGTACCACTATACGGTCTTTAAACCATAGTGTACAGTTATCATCTCTTCGGAAGCATTTCATTTCGCCATTCTTCATCCTTCTCCGAATGTGCGACATTCCCACGTCTTTCTTCTGCGCTTCCATAATCTCCTCTCGTATTGTAGGGACGAGAGCAAGATTATACAATGCCCCATATGGAACCAAGTACAGACTCGGCTCCTCCTCTTCAAGTGGGGTGATGGACAGACTGTTGACATGGGATTTGCGGCTTAAGGCATCGGCAACCACGTTTGCCTTCCCGGGATGGTAGTGAATCTCGATCTCATAGTCTTTGATCAGTTCTAGCCATCTCCGTTGCCGCATATTCAACTCCTTTTGAGTGAATATATATTTCAGACTTTTGTGGTCGGTGTAGAGGTGCACTAAGTTCCCAAACAAATAGTGCCTCCACATCTTCAAGGCCAATACCACAGCAGCAAGCTCGAGATCATGAGTCGGATAGTGCTGCTCGTGGTTACGAAGTTGACGTGAGCCATAGGTGACCACTCTTCCTCCTTGCATCAATACACAGCCAAGCCCGATACCGGACGCATCACAATATACGTCGAAGGGCTTGGTTGTATCCGGTTGAGCTAACACCGGGGCTGTTGTAAGATGCTTCACTAATGCTTGGAAAGCTTCTTCGCAAGCTGAGCTCCAAACATATTTGATCCCCTTTTTAAACAGTTCAGTCATCGGCTTAGCAAGCTTGGAGAAATTTGGTATGAATCTCCGATAATATCCTGCTAACCCGAGGAAACTCCTGATTTCATGGACTGATGTGGGGGACTTCCATTTCAGCACTTGTTCAATTTTGCTTGGATCAATTGCAATGCCTTCTGCAGAAATATTGTGACCAAGGAATGGCACTTGGCTGATCCAAAACTCGCACTTGCTGAACTTAGCATAAAGCTTATGGTCTCTTAATCGCTGAAGTACGATATGCAAGTGTTTGGCGTGTTCTTCTTCAGTCTTGGAGTAAACCAAGATGTCGTCTATGAACACCACCACAAACTTGTCCAACTCCGGCATGAACACTGAGTTCATGAGATACATGAAGTGTGCCGGGGCGTTGGTGAGACCAAAGGACATGACGAGGTATTCATACAACCCATATCTCGTCGAGAAGGCCGTCTTTGGGATATCCTCCACTCGGATCTTGATTTGATGATATCCGGAGCGAAGATCCATCTTGGAAAATACACTCGCACCCACAAGTTGATCGAAGAGAATATCGATGCGGGGCAGTGGATATTTATTCTTGATGGTGACGGCGTTGAGAGGTCGGTAGTCCACACAAAACCTCAAGGTTTCATCCTTCTTCTTCACAAACAGCGCCGAGCATCCCCATGGCGAGGAACTCGGACGAATGAAACCCTTCTTCATCAAATCGTTGAGCTGCTCCTTTAGTTCAGCCAACTCATTCGGAGCCATCTTATATGGTCTCCGTGAGATTGGTGTCGTCCCAGGTACGAGTTCAATCTTGAACTCGACATCTCTTTCGGGTGGCATGCCCGGAAGATCATCCGGAAAGACATCCGGGTATTCACGGACCACACGAATATCCTCAAGTTTCGTGGCTTCTGTGTTATATGTGGCTGGGGTTTCTTGAACCAAACGGTCAAGAATAAGAACATGTGGTTCATGAAGTGGAGAGTTTAAACGAACCACACGTGGAATGATGTCAAGATCAGCACCATGGCGATGTAGCCATGACATTCCTAAAATGACATCAAGTTTTTGACTCTCTAACATGATTAGAGAAGTCGGATATAGATTCCCACCCAACTGTAATGGTGCTCTATAGACCATTGTATCAGCTGTTATTTTCCCACCCGGAGAACATATCAAATATGAATTATTTGTGGGAATGATAGGCAGTTGATATTTAATAACATAAGACTGACTTATGAAATTGGCACCGGAGTCAAAAAGTACGACTACGCGATGATTCAGGTAAGAGAACATACCCGCGAGGACAGGTTCGCCTTCCGGTACGTCTTCGATAGCTAAGTGTTTTGGTTTAAATACAGAAAATTCCAGAGAGCATTTGGTCTGCCCTGTTTTTGGACAGTACCTACTCATCTGAGATTTTAATCCCTTTGGAGGGAGATTTTGTTCTGGAACTCTACAGAAAAATTGTAGAGGACTTCAAAACCTTTCCAGAATGGTATCCCACACCTCCATTGGTTCAACCAATATTAAGTTATGCCCTGTTCAATTTCAGCAAAATTTCTGCCGAAACCAGGGGAGATTGTTCCTAAGTTTTTGAGATTGAATCTATACTCCCAATTGACTCTTAGTTCAATATAGGAGTTTACTAACCCCTAAATGAAATCCTAAACTTCATTTTGACTCTTTTCTTTGAAAATAAACTTTTATGCAGCCGGTACTACGTTTCCTCACCAAAGAAAAATCCTAAACCCGTATTCCAGCATATACGTGTCAAATGGTGGAACTAAAGTCATCACTCACAAACGGTTTCTACACGTCATGCACTAACGTGGTTAGTGTACCTGCAGAAAAACACACAATAATGATGCACACAAAGGTTTTAACATTGCAGGCAGTTCCATATCATAGTAAAAACATACGGCCCGTATCATTGCCATACGGATCGTCCCTGAGTCAAGTCACGTCTCAAGGTACATGGTCGTGTTTTCACACCACACGACGGGGAACCCGAGTAGAGCGCGAACGGGTCGTCACGGTTGGGAATTTTATCAACCCAACGGATACCACCTACTGCCTCATGACCGTTGAGGCACGCCGATGGAGAGCGCTGCGTATGGCCCTTTGAACATTGAACGTTCAAGAGTTGCATACTATCGTGTTGCTTACCACATGATGGGGTATTATCACTTTTGCTTAAAGCACGCTGGAGATCAGCGTTTTCGTATGCTCTCAGAACCATAAAGAAGTTCAGAGACTCATATTCACTACCGTGCCAAGCCACGGTATATCCTTCCATACTATTTCTCGTATGGTGAGTTACCGCAATTGATCCGCCTGCGGTGGCGTACCTTACCTCTTACATGACGTCGGAGCGTCGTTACAGAATGTATAACACATAAGTTAGCCTTTCCACCTTAGTAACTACTACTATCATAGACCTTATATGGGCTTAATGACTAATCCTCACTCGACTACTTCTAAGTTTTCAAAATAGGCTCTTTTCGAGCGTGCTATTCCCAATGCGGCTCTGATACCACGTCTGTGGGGACCACCCCGTGGTTCACCCACTCCAGGATCGCATAGGGTGGTGCCGTACGATGCGGCACCCAACAGCACACACGAAAAGAATAAAGAACAAAATACAAACTTTTATTTGATATAAAACAGCGGAAGTCTTTTAAAAAATATAACTAGACAGCGGAAGTAATGTACATTAGTAGCCTCTCATCCTAACTATGCAAAAGTGCAGCCGTCCAGCCCGGGGACGCTACACGCTAGCAGCATGAAACCGGAGATCACGGCGGCGTGCAGGGCTCCATCTCGGCCGTGTACCCTGACGGGGGCATCGCCTCATCCTCGGAACCCTCCTTATAGCTCTCACCTGCATACAGCTCAAATATTGCAACCGTGAGCACGATGGCTCAGCAAGGCTTAACCGTCTGACCTAGGCATGGAACTCTACATGCAGGGAGGTGTATGATAGGAAAAGGAATTTGCGACAAAGACACGCCTATAAGTTGATCCTTACTTTCAGTTTTATAGCAGCAAATTCATGTGCCTTAGGCAGCCCTCACATCGGAAGTCCACAATCAAACAAGAAACGCTTTCCTCCGATGTGGTGATGCCCAAAGCGAAAAGTAAACTTAATTAGCTCTACATCTACAGCAAACATGGTTTCCAAAACATTACTCTATCATCACAGCATATTATCATTCAACTGGCTTACTTTACTTATTACTACGTCACGAAACAGTGAACAAGCGGTACTCAAGTAACCGCGAGGGATGGTGATTGCAATCAGGAGACACCCGGACAACACGTTGCATACACCCACTTTCAGAAGCGTGATTCCACACCCCTTCCTACTCTGTTGTATGCAACAACCTTTCAAAGGCAACCCAAACACCGAACCGGTCCATCCGTAACGGGCAGGAGGTCCCCGCGTGGAGCGTGACTGTGCCCACCAGCAGATTTACACCTTGCTACCCTCAACCCACTCCTGTTTACGGTTGGGTAAGCCTCGGCACCCAGGTTAACCATTTACATCGGTTTCCTGCTTATGTCAGTATGCCATCCGGTACTGTTCGATACTTGTTCAGCAGGCCCGCACACGACTCGGTCCTCAATCGACACCAACAGGGCTACGCATGTGAGACCTCCACTCACTGCTTCCTACCCCCCTGCTGGGTCTCATTTTTACCACTCTTAAGCCATTTTCTATACTGACCAAACCGTGTGATAAACCTTACCTCGCGAGTAGATTCCAACTACTCGACTTCTACCGAGGTCCTAAGCATATTAGCGGGGCCTTGTCTACTCGTCGGCTATGTAAGCTACCCAACCCTTCATAGGATTTAAAAGGTTATGCAAAAGGGGTTTCAAACACCTTAACTCTAATGCAAACATTCACCCTAGACATAAGTGATACAAATAAAGAATTTTATAAAAGGTACTTAAGTGCAAACCGGGGCTTGCCTGGTTGCGAGTTAAAGGGGAAGTCAACTTCAGGTGGCAGGACGTCCAAAGGCTCCGGTGCGTCCTCAACTTTGGTCACTATGATGAAATGTAATAAAATACATGTGTAAGTATTAAAGGTTTATAGAAATTGAACTTCTATTCATAGCTACTGCTATTTAGGATCCTTAATTGGCTTTGGGAATTTTTCAGTGGATACTAGACTCTCTAAGGATGACTTGAGCCAAATTTGGAGACATGTCATTGCATAATGTAGTCTTTAAAATTCCTACAAGTACAATGCTTATCTGAATTTTGAGCCCGAATCAGGAGCTTTGACATAGCTAGAAATGGAAGATCTGATTAGGGTAAGTCTCCATGGTTCTAACAAAATTTTGTTTCACCATTTTTGGAGCTACCATCAGAGAGATATGAATTTTTGAAGTTTGGACAGGAGTGCTGAACAATTTCTGTTTAAATTTGAATTTCCAAATAAAGGCTGAATTTGGGAAGGTAATTTGACCTAGCAAATGAACTCCAATGAAGCTCAAACTTTTACTGTAGATCAGTAATGTCATGAGGAACTTCCTGGCCAAATTTGAAGAAATTCCATAACATAGATTATTCTGGACTAAATTCCCAAATATTTAACTTTGATGAATCTTGGAGAATATCCAAAGATCTTCAGATCAATTTCTTTGCATTTCTGCAAAGTACTGACTGAGATAAACCCAACAAAATTTGTTTCACAAATTTTGGACATCCCTACAGAAAGATATGGAGGTATGAAGGTTGAACCATTTTTTGGAAATCAATTCTATGATTTTAGCTAATTTATTTAATCCTGAGATAACCTACTGATTAAGCCCTCCAAATAATCTCCAAAAATCCTAAACTTTTTACTGGAGGTCAGGCACTATGAAAAGGACTAGCTGCCCAAATTTGGGAATATTTCATAAAGAATTGCTCCTGTAATAAATCCCTAAAATATTTAATAAAAACAATTCTACAGAAATTCCTGGGCATTTTCATAGCATGCAATTTGTTCCTATGTAAAGTACTCCTCCTAAGGATTCAGACAAAATTTGTCTCATCCTTTTTGGAGCTGTCTAGACAAAGTTATGGATTTTTGAAACTTGACTAGCTCTCTGTTTAAAATCTACACAGAGACTTAACAGGGGGGCCCACTGGTCAGGTCCTTCTTCAACCTCCCGCCAGAGGCGCGCGTGCACACCAGTTCAAATCGTGGCATGGCTCGTTCTCCCTCATTTCTCCACCAAATTAGCTCCGGTTTCGCCCTACATGCTCCTGGGAACATGGCGCAGCTGCCGGGCAAGGTTTCCACGCATGAAAACGGCCGAAAACAGGCCGGCACCGGTGGGGCGGCTCGGGAGCTCGGCATCAACGCGTTCTGGCACGTCCGAAGCTTCTCCCAGCGAGCTACCTTGCCCTAAAGCATCACCAATGATCGGGGAACATGGAACGCAGGCTAAACCTTGCAGCAAATGGCTGGAACATAGGGTTCACCGGAGGACCGACCCATTTTGGCCGCCGCCGGTGATTTCTCGTCGCCCGGGGCCTGTGGTGGATGGTTTGATGCGTGCTTTTGCGTGGGTGGGCGCTAGGATCCCTAGTTTCTGTGGCTTTAATTGTAGAACTGATGATCAACCACGTTGGACGAATTTTCAGTTTTGGTGTGGGTCGGTTCTTCACGTGTACCGGCACCAAAACTCAAATTCCGGCGAGACAGCGACGGGGAAGGGCAAGGGGACTGCGGTAGCATGATCTACACACCTTGGTGCACCTTAGAGAGGTGCTGGACGTGCAGTAGAGGCGTTGGAGCGGCTGGAACTCAAGGAGCAGTGAGGGGCGACGTGCTCTGTTTGCTCCCGGTGAAAAACAGGTTCGGCACTGCGAGGGGAGCTCGGGGATGAGCTGAGGAGCGGTGGAACACGTTGAGGAGGCGCCGGCGCAGCTCCTGGGTGGCTCAACCGGTGCTAGGGAGGGTGGGAGGCTGCTGAACGATGAGCAGGAGGCAGCGCGTGTGCTTGTTCTCAGTGAGCGCTCGAGCAAAGGATGAGGGAAGCTTCTGTTGGAGGCAGAGAATGAAAACTGGAGTTGTGCTGTTGCTGTGATAGCAATCCACATACGGAGTGCTGCCTTCGGGAGCAAGTTCTGCAAGCAGCTCGGTGGAAGAAAATCCACAGCGCGGTGGCAGCTCGAGGAGCACTAGCACAGAGGCAAATTGCCCCTGTTATTTCATGTGTCACTGCCATGTGGGTCCCACCCCACCTAATAGCTCTGATATTTTCCTCCAAATTAAATCCTTTGCTTCCTCCCAAAGTCATGGTTTGAAATATTTTAATTCAAATGATTTGAATTCTAGTGTGGAATTTGAACTGACTTTGGTTATTTGAATTTGAATTGGAATTTGAATCTTCCCTTTTGCATTGTTCCAAAAGCATAGCAAACCAACTCAAATAATTCTGAATTTTGGCATGGATGCTAATTGAAATGTGAGGAACACGCTTGTGGAACCAAATTTGCAAATTGAGGGAATTGGAATTTGAAACTGAATTTGAAATTCAGATTGGAAGGCTCCTCCTTTTAAATCCCAAACAAATATTAAAACTCCTCCAAATGAGCTGAAATTTGGAAGGTTGAATATTTGGACTATGAAGATCCAAGTTTTGAATCTAGATCTCCATGTTTGGAAGCTTTTGGGAGATTTGCATCCTTACTTTGAACTTACACCGTTAAAATTCAATGTTTTAATTCTCCTCATTTTTCATAAGTGTACATGAGCAGGATTTTTCTTGCTACCACTTTCTGGGGATTTTACAGTCTATAACAAAAATCCATGACATGACCATCTCTACCACAGTAGGTACAATGAAAAATAACCTTATTATCATGTCTAGATGAGCAAGCCACACGTTTATTAGAACCCGAATGAGACAGTACTCCTGCAGATTTGAAAATCACCTCTTTTTGTCTAGAAGCTGTTTGAATCAAACCGCTTCCTAATGACCTTACAACTTTAGGTGGGTGTGCCTTAGCATGAGCATGAGAATTAAAACCTAAACCAGTTTTATAATTACAAGACTTGGAAGAATTCAGCAGCAAGTTTAGGTTCTTATTTGCATTAGAAAACCGATCTAGTGTCCTATGCATGTCATCAAGTTTATTGGACAGATCAAAGCAGTTTTCACATGAAGTTTTTCCTTTTAGTTTGCAATTTGAACAATATTTAACTTCATGCACACGTAAAGCATTGTTCAAAATAGAAATCTCATTCATAGCATCATTTAGTTTCTTATTCAGATCATCACATGAAGAACAATGCAAATCAATTGTAGAACAACAAGCGTATTTCAAATTTTTATCATTAAGTGCAGCAAGCTCTTTGTTCTTTTTAATTTCAAGTTCAAGTTTATCAAGTGTAGATGCGTGTGCACTTCTTAATGAGGATAATTGTTCATAAATCAAATCACATGAGGAACAAGAATCATCACTAGAAATCAAAGTTTTTAAACGATTAATTTCAGATTCTAGTGATTCAATTTTAACAGCATTGTTCCTAAGTTATTTCTTCGCAAGTGGGACATACCTCTTCATCGTCGCTGTTGTGTTCTGCCTCCTCGGAGCTTGAACTTGACTTGCTCACCATGCAGCACATATTTGCCATAGCTTCTTCATCTTCATCACTACCGGTGTCCACATCACTTGAGCCGAAATCTTGAAGTGCAGAGATCATACTATGCACTATGCTGCGCATTGATAAATCTTTCTTCTTCTTATTCTTTGCAAACGATTTCTTCGGCCTTGTTTGCTTTTCTTCACGTGAAGTCGGACCTGAAAGGTTAGGGCACTCCGTACGAAAATGTCCTATCTTACCACATTCAAAACATCGTTGAGGTCCGGAGCTTCCTCTCCTTCTAGTTCTCACATTTTGCAATGCTTTTGAGAACCGAGTAGAGATGAGTGCAAGCTCCTCCTCTGGAAACTCTTTAATCTGTTCAAGGGTTAGAGAGGACAGCAAAGAGAGTGCACCACTAGATTATGATTGACTAGAACTAGACATGTCACGTTGCGAAACAAATGCAATAGACTTGTTGGGGTTTTTACGTGAGATGATGTCAATTTCATGAGTTTTCAATTTAGAATAAAGCACGTCTAAAGTAAGAGAACTCATGACAGTAGATTCACGAATAGATGTAACTTTCATCTCCTAAATTGACATATCTAATGCTCCTAACAATTGTCTAGCATTTTCAGCATCTGAAAAGTTAACATTGACACTACGCAAGTTGCTGAGAATTTTATTAAAGCCAGCAAAAAGGTCGTCAATTGACTCACCGGGTTGCATCTCAAAACGCATGTATTCTTTCTTGAACATATCTTGCCTTACCTCCTTGATCGTATTGGATCCTTCATGGTAGTCACAAAGAGCTTTCCAAACATCATATGCAGATCGGAGGTGTGCAACACGGTCGAAGTCGCTTTGAGTCGATCCTTGGATGATCAAGTTGCGAGCCTTGTTTTTGTTGTCAACATCTCTCATGTTCGCAGCCGTAACTTGATCGTTGGGTGGTACATCAAAGTTCCGGTAGACCTTTTCCCATATGGCGAACCCTTGCGCCTGTATGTAGGCCTCCATCCGCGCCTTCCAAACCTGAAAATCGATGCCATTGAACACACAAGGTTTTGCGGAGTACTTCTCCATGATGGTTAGTCAAAACACGTGCAAATCACAAATATTAGAGCACCTTGGCTCTGATACCAATTGTAGGATCGAAGAGCACGTGAAAAGCTATCAGAGGGGGGTGAATGGTAGATTAAAACTTTTCGCAGCGGAAACAACAAAAAACCCCTCAGCATAAAAATCAATTGGTTAAAGAAACCCTGTGTGCAAGTGTTTTCAAACGTGTTCAACCATGAAAAAACAAGTAGAGAGGTAGAGAATCAAGTCACGGATCTAATGCAACAAGAATCACTTGAAAACATGAAGTAAAACTTGAGATACGATCAAAACATTAAACGAAGATCAATCTGTTCTACCCGATATAAAACAGATCTGCAACGCTGCAAATAAACTCGTGTATCTCAAAAACTACAGATTCGAAGCTCGTGAAAATTTCACAGATGATAGATAATTTAGTTGTGAAGAAAACCCAAAAAGAATCACGTCAATCGGATCTGTAAAACTCGAGTTATGAACGAAACACCGAAGCAACGTCAGTCTGTCCAGAAACTCGGCGAGAAAGACTTGACGAAAAACAAGTCGGACGAACAAGGCACAAAAGCTCCTCGAGACTATGAACTTTATTCAATAGAAACACAAGAGGAACAGCCCAAAGTTATCTACCCACGAGAGCTCTGGCCTCCCTTGCTTTTATAGCCAGCCCTCAGGCTAATCAATCCAATCTAGGACTCCTACTCCTAATTGGACTCGTATCCTAACTTACCATAACTGCTCAGGACTCTCCTATTCGCAGATAGAAGCAATCGTGAGACTTCCAAACACCTTAGGAACGTCCTAAACATTCCTAAAACAACTCAACATCGTGCCTAACACGAAATCCTATCATAACCAACTCAAATCTTCCATATTTGAGCCATATCCGACTCAGCCTCAGCCTGAGTACGCAATCCAGCCGGTTAGACCTTTCCGACCAATTCTTTACGTCCACTTTTCTTCATCACGCCTTGGAACAATGTTGACACGTCCATGCACTCCTTGCACACGTACAAACACCTTCCAACGACGTACACGCAACCTTCATATGCACTGCCCTTGATCCAAACATGCTGCGCGACCTCCCGATCAACTCAACCACAGCTCCTCCCGAACTTGGTTGTTGGAACCTCATCTCCTCCCTGAGACTAGTCCAAGGATCCCGTCACCAGCCATGTCTTGAACTCAAGCAACACCTGCACATGAATAAACAACCAATTCTTCTGAGCACAAGTCCTTGACTTGACTCACGTTAGTTCGAAAACCACAACACCTTACATGAGCACGTCACATAAGCATGTTGCAAACCATATCAAATGATAACAGCCATAACCACCAAAACACACCAAAAACTTAGCAAATTAATACTAAGCAAACCTTCCCATAAAGCAAGTTTGAAACATTGCGAGTTAAAAGCAAAAACAAGACGCTGCAGTTCTACGAGTTGAACTTCACGGGAGCCCCCTAAAAACAAGCTCCGGACCTCACAGAAGCTCTCCGGACCTTGCAGGAGCTCTCCGGACCTTGCGTCGGACCTTGCCAACACTTGGCGGACCTAACAAAGAACTTGTCGGACCTTGCCATAGAAAAATGTTTTGGTAATATTCAAAACTTTGAATGTTAATGCTAACTTTTATCCTAATTGCCAATGTATTCAGCACACATAGGTCTCACAAGGCTTTGCTATTTTGGAGAAATCCTTGATGAACCGGCGGTAGTATCCAGCCATCCCAAGCAAACTCCGAATATCTCCCACATTCTGCGGTTGGTTCCACTTCAGAACATCTCCTACTTTTCCGGGATCAACCGATACTCCTCCTTCAGAGATGATGTGGCATAGGAACGATATCTCCTTTAGCCAAAATTGACACTAGCTGAACTTAGCATACAATTGATGCTCTCGCAGTTTCTGCAATGTTAACCTCAAGTGTTCTTCGTGTTCTTCCTCGCTCTTTGAATACACCATGATGTCATCAATGAAAACCACGACGAACTTGTCCAAGTACTCCATGAAGACCTTATTCATGAGGTACATAAAGTATGCAGGTGCATTTGTTAACCCAAAAGACAAGGTATACTCATACGAACCATACCGTGTTCGAAATGAAGTCTTGGGTATGTCAGAGGGCTTAATCTTCAGCTGGAAGTATCCCGACCGAAGATCAATCTTGGAGAAAATTTGGGCACCTTTCATTTGGTCGAACAGGTCCTCTATACTGGGCAGCGGGTATTTATTCTTGATCGTCACCTCATTGAGAGACCTATAATCAACACACATCCTTTGGGTCCCATCCTTCTTGTCTACGAAGAGCACGGGGGCTCCCCACGGTGACGAGCTTGGGCGTATGAAACCCTTCTCTAGCTGCTCCTGAATTTGCTTCTTGAGCTCCACTAATTCATTAGCAGGCATCCTATATGGCCTCTTTGCTATAGGTGCAATTCCGGGTACTAAACCAATGGCAAACTCAATGTCCCAGTCAGGTGGCATACCTGGAAGTTCTTCCGGGAACACATCTGAATATTCTTGAACCACCGGAATGCTTTCCAATGTCGCTTCTTTGACGTGGTTCAGCACTGCCTTCTCGGTTGCCGGTTGGGCTGCCTCGAACTCAATACGAGTACCGTGCTCACTCTTCAACTGCATGATCCTCTGAGCACATTGAATCACTCCGTTGTGCTTACTTAACCAGTCCATTCCAAGTATTATATCAATCCCTTGGGAATCCAAGATGATATGGTTGGCAAGAAAGTCTACCCCCTTATTTTAAGGCTTACTTTCAGACATTGTATGAGATAGAATTCAGATTTGACTTTCCAACTATATGCATCAAGGTGTATGAACTAAGTATCTTCTTTTATTAATTTCAGTCTATATGAGGGTGTGAACACGTGCCGAAGCGTCTCACATCTCTCCACTATATGTGGATGTGGACACTCGCCGAAGCGTCCCACAACTCACATCAGCACATAAACACAAGCAATCATCACAAAAGTTCAGCACACCACTCTTATTCAAGCTACTACGATCTTAACGTTCCTATTACAGCTTTATTCAATGGAAACCTAAACTTAATTGTGAGAACCAGTCCTGTTCTCGCCGTGTGACGGGGGTGGTCCATACATGGGTGCACGCCATGGTGAGTCGGCAGTCCATGTAGGATTAGATGACGCTGGTACTCCATTTGCTCCCGCGTTGGCACGAGTCTCCTCCTGTTTCTCCAGCAAATACAGCTTCTTGCGGAGGTAACATATCTCTTCTTGTGCACTTGCGTAGCGGTTTCCTAACTCCACGAGCAACCTCTGAGACTTGTCAGCAGCTTGTGGGTTGGAAAGATCTGTTACATAGGGTCCAATGATCTCCCTTGTACAACTCTTTTGATACGGGTGCAGCTCAAAAGTGGTGTCCTCAAGCTGCTCACGGAAGGTGTAGCACAGTCCGGTGAGTGCTTCCCATGCAGCATCATGGATAGCTTCTGCCCTTGTAGCTCTCCATGTGGGTGTGAAGTTCCGGGTGACAACCATACCGTAAGATAGGATGGTTACGTCAGCCATGCACTCTTCATGTCCATGACGAGTGACTTTCTTGAGAAGATATTCCGGGTATAAGCTGCAGCAATCCAGAAATTCTTTGAGCTCCTTGGATATGTGTCCCCCTTCCATTCCGTCGGACCGAAATTCTTGAACTGAACGGTTGGCCCCTTCATCACCTTCATTATTGGTCTCAGCAAGGTGTGGCTCCTCTTCGAATTCATATCTTTCCGACATAGCTTCATGAGGCTCCACGGGGTGTAAGCCCGCGTCAAATTCCTCCTGAGGTGCGTACCAATGCCGTTCTTGTGGATCATCCTCCATGTCGTCTTCAAATGGTTCGACCTCTTCCGTATCTTCTTCCTCATGCATAGAGCTATTGACTTCCTCTTCATCATGAGGTTCCGTCTTCACCTCCTCCCAATATGGTCCATCAGACACCTCAATGGGGTTAAGTGCACTCCCACGTGGTGGTGGACGAGTCCTTATGCGTGTTGTGCTCCTAATCACAGGCATCTATAAATAAGACATGAGAAACTTTAGAGAAGGAAGAAATAACTCCAAAACTTCAGAATCTATGGAACAAGAAAGCAAAAGTGTTGCTGTCCAAAAGAAGAAAAAAGAGGGGCTGAAAATAGCACTTTGCGGTGGCTGAATTGACAAGTAAAGTGCAGCAGCAAGCAATTTTCGAAAATAGCAGTTTAGAGGGGTGTTCGTATGTGTTTTAGAGTGTCTATTCTACCTAGGATTGCGTCCTATGGTCAACGTGGCTCTGATGCCAATCTGTGACACCCGGTTCTGAAAATAGAACCAAGTGAATGCATATGTGTGCCTAGGATGTTCATCACACATACACATGTAATCCACAAACTGAATTCAGAATATAACCACGAATAAATAGTGTTTAAGTACTTTATTAAAATGACTCAAAGTCTCACTCATGAATCTCTAACTTATTTTTGCAGCGGATGTCTATAAACGACAGCGGAAATAACTAAATAGCAGGCTCCAATATTCAACTCCACAGGCATGTTGACGGTAGTTTGCACGCCTACTACTCCACATGGTCCTCAAAGTACTCATCTCCTGTATCTGATGTATATGTGGGAATGCAAGGGTGAGTACATGTCGTACTCAGCAAGTGCGGGAAAGGTATGACATGTAGCTTACAACAAGGCAGCAAATAAAAAGGCTCATTGCAGCAAGAAAATTTTATTTCACAAACACGATAAAAACAGCAACTATTTCTAGGTGAGTTAAAGCCCAATATATCCAAGTAAATCAGCAACATTCTTTCATCATAATGCACCATTTATCAAGTCTCATCCAGCCATTAATATTTCTCAAATTCATCTCATGCTCATAAATATTCATAACCATCTCATATTCATATAAACGAAACTAAACTCGTTGTTACGACTCAAAACAGTCTCGAAACCAATCCCAATGACCATACAATAACCATACCAAATAAACATCCCAAATTTGTCTCTATTCATGTGAGTTCGCCAGGTGCTTGTGACCGGAAGCACGGCTATCACGATAGTTTTACTCTCTGCAGAAGTGGCACCACTTGACCCACAAGTTTGTGATTTCGTCACCCGTCGGTGACTGCAAAACCTCCATTCTACCAGTACACAACCGTCGGTGTATGGCCAAGAGATCACAAAATAGCCTTTACAAAGGGGTTACTAGATGTACGGACCCACTGAGGTTTCACCGGTAGGCTCGAATCACCATTCTCCCACCCACAGGCCGCCTCTCGTGTCATGCAGTTCCCTGAGCAGTCCCTCTCGACTCCCATTCCCCACGCCATCCCACGGTCCATAACAAGCTAGCAACACACCTAATTAGTAAGCTAAGCCGCACCCATATTTGGCCTTGTGGTGGCACTATTTTCCTGGCATGTGCTGGCATGAACCGGTCCTTAGATCTACGGCAAGTAAACCACCATCTCATTCAGCAACATCCATGAACCAAGCTTTCCTATATCTCCCCAATTCCATGCTCATTAACATCATCAAGTTCTCATCATCATTATTCATATGAGTGCAGTAGCTAGACATGTTTTATTTCAGCTTCCCGTAAACCGTAAGTTAAGCGAAGCAAAAAATAAGAACGACCATACCCGACTCATCAACTTTCCTGGTGACAAGTATGGTTAACAAAACTAGTAGACTCCTATAAAGGGTGTCCCATCAAGTTGACTCAAGCATACAAGTTTTCGAAAACAAAACAGTTTCAAAACATGGGATCAATATCGTCAAGGGGCACTTGCCTTGCTTCCTTGGCTCTTGTTGCTCAAGCGTCTCGATGTATTGGTGCTGTAGATCCTCGTAGATGGCCTCTTGATCTTGTCCTTCTACTCACGATTATGCACATACAAAATTCACAGCAATCAATCATCATGCATAAAATTTACTCAAGATGCAATGGAGTAGATGGATGCAAATCCTATGGTGCTGTTTTATTAAACCAGTTTGTACGTGTTCTTGCATGTTTTAATGGGTTTTCATGGGGTTTTATGATGAACAAGTGTGTAGGGATCAAGTGTTGACGTGGTGATGATCTTGACTCAAGATCTCGATCAATTCCATCAAAAATTGATCAAAACGCGATCTGCCCACACGTAAAAGTTTCTAGTCGAAGGGGGCGAAGAAAACGGATGTGTAGAAACAGCGACGATGTTGTAAGATGGATAATGGAGACCTACCTCACTTCCTCCTTGTGTCAGGACCTTTCTCCTAGCAATGGCAGCAGCAGGGAATTTTTTCTATGGATGATTAGGGCAGAACAGATAGTCGGGCTTCTTCTCCAGCGACGGCGAGGCATGACGGTGCTCGACGGCGGCCAAATTCCGGCGGGGGGGGGGGCGGGAGTTGGCGACTTGGCAGAAGGGGGGACGACCAAAAGGGAGAGGGGTGCAGCCAGGGGGTGGGGGTTATATTTATAAGGGGGAAAAGAGTCCTAGGGGTGGAAACAAAGAGTCCTAGCAAGAAGGGACTCAACCAAAGAGTCCTAGGGGTGGAAACAAAGAGTCCTAGCAAGATGGGACTCAACCAAAGAGTTCTATAGGTGGAAACAAAGAGTCCTAATGGTGGGGCATTTATCCCAAGAGTCCTAGAGGTGGGGGACTTAACCAAAGAGTCCTAAAGGTGGGGAATAGGGTTTCCCCCCCTTAAGGGTTGTGGCCAATGGGTCTCCCCCTTAATTGGTGCGGCCAATTTGGAGAAAATTCCCCCCAAATGTGGGGAAAATTCCCCTTTTGTGGAATTGGGGAATTTGGAATTTTTGGGGAAAATTTGAGGAAATTTGGGAATGACCTTCAGCTATCTTTTCCCATTCCTAACCATTTCTGTGTCACTTGTTCCATTTCTACATTCCCCTCTCCATTTCTATGTCTCATTCTCCATTTCTACATTCCCCTCTACATTTCTATGTCCCATTCTCCACTTCTACATTCCCCTCTCCATTTTATGCCCCATTCTCCATTTCTATATTCCCTTCTCCATTTCTATGCCCCGTTCTCCATTTCTATATTCCTTTCTCCATTTCTGTGGTTCTTCCTCCATTTATATGGTTCCTTCCTCCATTTCTATGGTTCTTTCTCCATTTCTATGGTTCTTTCTTCATTTCTATAGTTCTTTCTCCATTTCTACTTCTTTTATAATGTTTCTCTACATGAAAAATGTATGCAATGCAAGGAAATGAATTTTAGGGTGTTACAATTCTCGACATCCTCCCCCGAGCCTCAACCAGATCTCAAGCGACGGTGATGCGCCCTCGCATTTTTACAACAAGACACTCCACAAAGAGATCAGGATGACGCGGATGCATAAAGCCAAAAGAAGAAAAAGAAGAAAGGACCGACCTGCAATTTGGTCCCTCATCTTTTCCACAACGACTAGGGTGACACGACCCCATCGGCCTTGTCGAGCCAGGATCATGCTGAGGGGTGCTGCGTTGCACAGCACCGGATAACGCACGTCAAAGATACAAAGCGGAAGCAAAGTTTAATTACATAAACCAGGTTATGAACATTTTTACAACAAAATGGTCCAGTCCACACTCACGGGCGTAGACTATGCATCGAGTTCACGTTCAGCCCGTGAACGTGTTCCCGCTAGCACGCACACACACTAACATGGCGGCGTGCATGACTCCCACTCGACGGGGTTCCCTTCTAGGGGTTCCGTCTCCTCCTCGGGAGTCCCTTCCTCATAGACCCCTGCAAAAGCTTCAAACACAAGCAGTGAGCACGATGGCTCAGCAAGACTGATCCGTCTCTCCTATACATGGAACTTCTACATAATGGGTACAGGGTACATGAGATAAATAATTTGCAAAGGACTCGCCTAATTATTTGAACCTTACTTTCAAGTTTTAGCAGCAGGTTGTGGAGAACCTTACGCCAAGGCACATGAGAGAGCCACAATAAAACAAGAAACACATTTCTCTCATGTACTTTGCCCAAAGTTGAAAAGAACTTTAATTAGCTCTAGGCTACAACAAGACATTAACAAGCAAAGTATAACTTTCAAATCCGCAAACTTTTAACATGTATATAGCCTGTTCTTTCTACGTCATGGTACAGTGAACAAGTGGTACTCACTGACCACGAGGGACGGCGATTATAATAGATTTACACCTGCAGGGTTACCCGAATGACCCGTCACTTACGCCCGTACTCGATGTTGCCTACAGCAACCATCACGGACGTCGTACGCAACCACCTTTCACCCGTCAGCCAAATGTTTGAACCAGTCCAATCATCCTGAGCAAGAGGTCTCTGCGTGCGCATGCACAGTGCCGCCAGCCGATTTACACCTCGAGCTCTCAACCTACCCTCTGAACGACCAGCTATGCCTCAACACCCAGCTACCCGAGTTACATCAGTTTCCCGGTTCCCATATAGCCGGTAGGTCTTCGGTACTGTGCTACCTTGTTTAACAGGCCCGCACACTGCTCGGTCCTCAATTGACACAAGCGGAACTATAGCACCCAGGCCCCAACGTCCTGCTGCCCTTACTCTCCGCTCGTCTCATTTTTCTTGCCATGTGTTTTATTTGCTATCTCTACCCGAGTCGAGTGCCTCTAGCCTATCCTCGCGAGTAGTTCCAACTACTCGACTTGTACCAAATCCTACACTATCTTAGCATTGCAGTAGCTAACGGGGTTGTCAATCCTAATCCCAACCCATGATTTTCTTGGTTATGCATTTGGGTTTCAAACAAGACTCTAATGCAAGAAGTAAGTGATACTCAAACTAAGTTCTCAAAACAATACACATTTATAAAAAGGTTAATTTAAACCGGAGCTTGCCTTGCTGCTCTTGATCGTAGGCTAGCTGCTCTTCCAGAGTGACGAAGTCTTTTTCTTCGGGTTCTTCCTCAACCTTAGCGACTACATGAGATAACATGTATATGTATTAATTTAAATGCATTTGAAGTAATTTAAACTTGTGACGACTATAAGTCTTAATAGACAGACCCAATGACTCTGAAATTTTTACTGTGGTTTGGATACAACCTAAACAGAGACTTGGCCAAGTTTCATTTGCAGCAAGGCTCATTTGAGCTTTCCACAAATAATTATGTACTTGACCTTAATTAGAGCTCTTAGTTTGTTCTAGGGATTTTCATGGAGCAAGCCATGACTTTCTGGAAGCTAGATTTTTAGAGGTTCCTAATGGAGTTGGTTTCACTTAATTTGAAGGTTCCTAGCTAAAGAGATGAGCTAAAAAATTCAGAGAAATTCTGAAAATGTTTTTGGACATTTTCTATTTTCTCTGGAACAGTTTTAGTAATCACACCATTAGGTGGATCAAATGAGCTCAAATAGATCTAAAATTTTTATGGTAGCTCACGGATATTCTGGTGAACATCCAAGCAAAATTTCAGAAATTTCCTCCAAAGGGTTCTCCAGTTAAAATTCTAACAACTTTGAATTTTTCAGAATTAATTCTGGAGAAATACGGATTTTCATGAAGTAAAACATGATTTTATGGAAAGTACTCAGAGAGATAAATCCAACAAAATTTGGTTCACTCGATTTGGAGTTTCCTAGCCAAAGTTATGTGGGTTTGAAGTCTGAACTAAATCTGAAAATCGGGAAAAAGTTTAAACCGCTGCGCGTGGGACCGGGGGCTACGTGTCAACTTCTCAGCGGTCGACTCATGGGGCTATGGAATCCTTCGCGCGCAGCCGCACCTGATCCGGTGCCACAACGAATCCCGTTTTTAAAATATCTGCCGCTAACGTGTGGGACCGGAGGCTTCGTCTACCTCCGGCCTCCCGCACTCGGATGCCGCGACCCCTCGCCGGGGAGCTCGCCGGTGGCCTCTGCCGTGCACCAAACTCTATGATTTTGGCCGCCTGTTCCTAAATCCACCCGAGGAACACGATGCTGGGCTCAGCTCGTCATGAAAATCACCAGCACATAGTCGGCGATGAGCGGCGGCTTTGGAAGAACTTCAGTCGTGTCGGCCGGCCTCGCTAGCACCCCAACGATCGAGCACAAGGCCGTAGATCATCAGTGGACCCTAGGAAAGACCGTCATGAGCTCGAAGCAGCTTGGGAGAGTTCCTAAGTAGGCTCTCAACATGCGCCCGATGCTTCCCGCATAAGCTGCCGTTGGCAAGCTTCGAAATACGCCATGTACGAAGGTTCTCATGCTAGGTGTTGTGAAGCTAACTTGTGCGCCACTAAGCCTAGGTCGTGTAGGAACAGTTTGAGGGTCTCTAAACAACTATAGGGTAAGAATTTGGCGGATCCGCACCTGAAGGTCGGTCTGCACCGAGTGAAAGGGAAAACTGAAATTTGCCGCCGGTGATCAAACACTCGGGCTGTGGCTCGGGGGTGAGCAGCACCAGTCCCTAACACGGCCGGGGACACCTTAGCTTGGGCGTAACACCCTCCCGTTTGGGCTGTCCACGGGAGCCCGAAGTGCGGCGGACTTAGGTCACCGAAAAGAACCCTCGGTAGGGGCAAGATCAACCGAGTTCAGACAATTTCCAGCAACGGGGAAAGAGAAGGAGATCCTCTCGTACCGTTTTGCAGCTTGGAGGGAGTGGAGCGGCTGTGATCATGGGCTTTGCCGATCAACCGAAAGGGCGGCGGCGAGAGCTGCGTTTCTTGCACGAGGGAGAAGAGAAACAGCCGAATGCCTCCCTCGCCGGCATGGGCTCGGGGATAAGAAGGCAGGGGCGATGTCGGTCAACGCGGCCAGCCTGAGCAGGAGCTGTCCCGGCGACCAGCTCGGTGGCGCCCTCGGATGAAGCCCGAGAAACCGAGTGTTGAATCTTCAGTCGGTTGAATTTGCTATAGAGGCTGACATGTGGGTCCCACCTGGGGTTTAACCTCTGAAATCAAAATTTTCCCCACTGCTCTAAACAGTAGAAACCCAATTAACCTTGGTCATTTGAATTATCTACCCCTGGGCCATTTGAATTGGAGAGAATTCAAATTGGGTTTTGTTTGACTAAATTTCAGCACATATGCAGTTTGAAATTCAAATGAAGTTTGAATTTGCTAAACTTAGCTCATGTCAAGATCAACCCCAAATGGAGTGAAAATTGGTGTGTGAGCTCACAAAAATGTGCTGAGTAATAATATGCCTCCCACTTTTGAATTCATGGGATGTAAATAGTTTGAATTTGAATTTGAGTTCAAACCACCCTCTTTCTAGTTATACCCAAAAAGACCTCAAAAGGTTTTGGATTTGGGTAAATTTTGGCATGAGCCTTCCAAGCAAGGTGTTGGAGTTTTTCATATGCTCAGCCCCTAGATGATGCATGTGGGAAATGCCACTTTTGCATTTTGTGAGTTTATTCTCTAATGAGCATGTTGATGGTGGTTACTTGCTCTTCAAATGTGTTCATCAAGTTTCTTCAAATGAAGGGGGTATGTGGTGATGAACACTTTGAATATGTGCCAAAAACTTAGACCCTTACATTCCCCCCCTTAAAAGAATCTCGTCCCGAGATTATAAGGTGAAAATGAGAGAGAGGACGGTGGAAAATTACCGTACATGCGACGGAAAAAGTCGGGGTAGTTAGCGCGAAGAAATCCTTCGCTCTCCCATGTCGCTTCGTCTACAGAGTGATTACTCCATAGAACTGTGTAGAACCACAATGTACGGTTGCGTGTGGTTCGGGCCTTTTCATCTATAATCTGAACCGGTTCCTCCCGATACGTGAGATCCGGTTTCAGTTATTCTATATCCTCCAGCTGAATGGTAGTTGATAGCTTGAGACACTTCCTCAGCTGGGAGATGTGAAAGACGTCGTGCACACCGGAGAGTGCTTCTGGTAAATTCAGCCGGTATGCTACTAATCCACATCTTTCCGTAATCTGAAATGGACTGATGAATCGGGGTGCCAACTTTCCCCTCACCCCGAATCTGTTCACGCCCTTCATTGGAGACAAACGTAGGTATACGTGATCCCCGACTTTGAACTGTAATGGGTGTCTTCTCCGGTCCCCATATTGTTTCTGTCGGGATTGGGCGGCTTTTAGGTTTGCTTGAATCAGCTGAACCTTTTCCTCCGCGTTGTTGACAACATCAATCCCGAAGGTGACCCTTTCGCCAGACTCACACCAATTCAGTGGTGTGCAGCATTTTCACCCGTACAGCGCCTCGTAAGGCGCCATCTTGATGCTGGCTTGGTACCCATTGTTGTACGAGAACTCGGCCAACGGCAAGTGATCATCCCAATTCTTGCCGTGGTTGATAGCGCAAGCTCGTAGCATATCTTCTAAAATTTGGTTTACCCACTCAGTTTGTCCATCCGTCTGCGGGTGGTATGCTGAACTACGGATCAGCTTCGTCTCCAATGCGGCGTGTAGCTGCTCCAAAAAACGGGACACAAATAAAGTGCCCCGATCTGATATGATGGTAAGGGGTACGCCGTACAAGCATAGGATCCGTGAGATGTACAGTTCAGTGTACTTCTTGGCGTTGTAGTTGGTGTTGACCGGGATGAAATGGGCAACTTTGGTGAGCCGGTCGACGACCACCCACACAGAATCATGCTTCTGAAAAGTGGTGGGTAAACCGACGATGAAGTCCATGCTCACATCTTCCCACTTCCAGGTAGGAACGCCCAGTGGTTGTAGCAGTCCCGGTTTCCGCATATGATCTGCCTTGACCCTTCGACATGTATCACACTCGGACACGTACTTTGCGATCTCCCACTTCATCCGTGTCCACCAAAACTTGCTTCTGAGTTCTTGATACATTTTGTTACTGCCAGGGTGAATAGAAAACTTTGACAAGTGATCCTCATCAATGATTTTCTTCCGTAACTCCGGGTTACGGGGTACGAAGATCCGGTCCTCGAACCATAGGACGCCGTCTCCGTCTTTCTGGAAACATTTCAGCTCCCCACTGTCTATACGTCTCTGCAAATGTGGCATGCCCTTGTCATGTTTCTGAGCTGCCACTACCTCTTCATAGATGGTGGGGATCAAAGCTAAGTTGTAGAGAGCGCCATGTGGAATCACATGCAATGGTGGCTCGCTCTCTTCCAACGGTGTGATGGTCAGGTTGTTGACGTGTGACTTGCGACTCAGCGCATCCGCCACTACATTTGCCTTGCCGGGGTGATAATGGATCTCTATTTCGTAATCCTTTATCAACTCTAACCATCTTCACGGCCTCATGTTGAGCTCTTTCTGAGTGAATATGTACTTGAGGCTTTTGTGGTCGGTATATAAATGCACGAGGTTACCGAGTAGGTAGTGCCTCCACTTTTTAAGTGCAAGTACCACGGCAGCGAGCTCCAAGTCGTGAGTTGGATAATTCTGCTCATGGTTTCTGAGCTGTCGTGATCCATACGCGACCACTCTTCGGTCTTGCATCAGCACACATCCGAGCCCAATGCCGGATGCATTGCAGTACACATCGAACGGTTTTGTTGTGTCTGGCTATGCCAAATCCGGTGCTGACGTTAGGTGCTTTACTAATGCCTTGAACGCTGCTTCACATGCTGGACTCCAATTATATTTGGTAGCCTTCTTCAGCAGCTCTGTCATAGGCTTGGCAATCTTTGAGAAGTTCGGAATGAACCTCCGATAATATCCCGCGAGTCCGAGGAAACTCTGTACCTCGTGAATAGTTCTCGGGGACTTCCAATTCAGCACTTGTGTGATCTTACTCGGGTCTACAGCGATGCCCTCCGCTGAGATGATATGCCCGAGAAAAGGCACTTGCGATATCCAGAATTTGCACTTGCTGAATTTTGCGTATAGCTTGTGATCCCGTAGCCAGTGCAACACTATACGCAGATGCTTCTTGTGTTCTTCCTCTGACTTGGAATACACCAATATGTCGTCGATGAAGACCACAACAAACTTGTCTAGCTCCGGCAAGAATACCGAGTTCATCAAATACATGAAGTGAGCTGGAGCGTTGGTGAGGCCGAAGGACATGACCAGGTACTCATAAAGCCCGTACCTCGTCGAGAAAGCTGTCTTCGGAATATTCTCAGCCCGTATTTTAATCTGGTGGTACCCGGATCTTAAGTCCATCTTGGAAAAGATCTTTGCTTCGACCAACTGATCAATCAACATGTCGATCCGTGGCAACGGGTACTTGTTCTTGATGGTTACGGCGTTTAGTGGACGATAGTCCACACAAAGCCGCAACGTCTCGTCTTTCTTTTTCACGAATAATGCCGAACAGCCCCATGGAGAGGAGCTCGGCCTAATAAAACCCTTCTCCAGCAAGTCCGTTAGCTGAGTCTTCAGTTCAGCCAATTCCTTGGGCGCCATCTTGTACGGCCTTCGTGATATTGGCATGGTTCCTGGTGCAAGTTCAATCTTGAACTCCACCTCTCTGTCAGGCGGCAACCCCAGTAAATCATCCGGGAACACATCAGGGAACTCACCGACTACTGGAATGTCTTCCAATCTGATGGTGGTGGATTGATATATACTTGGAAGTTTGATTTCTGGACTGTCCAGAAATAAGGAATGTGATTCGTGCACTTTTGAGTTCAAGTGTACGATTCGGAGGACGGTGTCTAAAACAGCACCGTGGCGGGTTAACAACGACATCCCTAAGATGACTTCGACCTTTTGTCCCTCCAGAACTATGAGAGATGTAGGGTATACTCTACCCTCTAAGCATAATGGCGCTTTTGGAACCGTCATGCTTGCTGAAATCTTCCCACCCGGTGAACAAATCAAGTATGGACTATCGGTGGGTAGTATTTGCAAACTGTAGTTAGCAATAAAAGCTTGGCTAATGTAGCTATGTGTGAAGCCTGAATCAAATAACACTATAGTGGGATGCTGGTGGAGTTGGAACATACCCGCAAGGATTGGTTCACCCTCCGGCACGTCCTCTATGGTAAGTTGGTGGACAGTGCCGGGCCTAGGGTTTGCCCGCCACACATTAGTGGGGTTTCGGGGTTGATTCCTCCCCGGAAGTTGCGGTGCAACTCCGCCGTCTTGCCTCTCCGGACAACTGCTGGCGAAGTGTCCTGGACGACCACATTTGTA
Organism: Neostapfia colusana; assembly: GCA_030760725.1. Lineage (NCBI taxonomy): Eukaryota > Viridiplantae > Streptophyta > Magnoliopsida > Poales > Poaceae > Neostapfia > Neostapfia colusana. The sequence goes on along the minus strand of JASWHV010000007.1, from coordinate 77,927,519 downwards.
GCATGTGGCTGCTGCTTGGCCGGTGCTCGGGGGATGAAAGCCCGGCATGCGCTGCTGAGGTGCATACACACGCGGCATCGCCCGCTGCTATTGTTGCTGCTGCAGAGGGGGTACTGGCAGTGCCGGCCTGAATGCCGGTGGAGAATATGGCTGACTGCGGAATGGCATCGACCTCTGTGGTTGCTGCCAGCGTGGACCCGATGGTGGGCGATTTACCATGCGGTACTTTTGAGAAGGACCACCTCCTTCTCCGCTGCTTTGCGGCGCGCTTCGCTTTCTTTCCGCTGCAGCTAACTCCTTGCCGGAGTTCTCCTGAACAATCGCAGCATCAATTATATCATTGAGGCTGCCGCGATTGAACATCACCAGTTTGTCCTTCAGGAGCGGTTTAAGCCCCTGGTAGAAATGATCCCGCCGCTTCTCGTCGGTATCGGCGTGATACGAAGCGTAGAGCGCAAGATCATTGAACGCCCTGGAGTATTCCAGCGCGTTCCGGCTCCCTTGCTGCAGGCGTAAGAATTTCTGCGTCTTCCTCTTCATGAGACTCGGCGGTATATGATATGCTCTGAAGTCCGTCCGGAATTCCGCCCAGGTCATAACTCGCTCGGTGGGCTGCGAAGCACAGTAATTCGCCCACCACGCGCTCGAGCGGATCCCTGGAACTGTTGGACCGCGAACTATGTCTTGCGCTGCTCACTCACTTGGAGCAGCCCGAACTTCATCTCCATCGTGCAGAGCCAGTTGTCCGCATCGAGGGGTTCATCCGCCCTTGAGAATACCGGGGGATGAGTAGCCAGAAAGTCGGAGTAGGAGCTCTGTTGGCGCTCCTCACGATCTTGACGCCTCTCCGGTCGAGACGTATTTGCAATGAGGGTTTGCAACAACTCCGTATGCTGCTGATGAGATCCCCCCATCGCTGCCACAATGTCATCCAAAGTAACCATTGGCGGTGGCGGTTGTTGCTGTTGCTGCTGTTGCTGTCCTGAGGAGTCATCGGGAGGTTGTTGGGAGGTTTCTCCCCCCTGTCTGGAACCCCCAACGTCCGGGTTGGCACGAGTACGAGTCATTCTGAGATTCAAAACAGCAGCGATCAGCACATGTCATACTTAAAATTCCATATGAAACAGTAGGTATTGGAGTGACGCATGAATAATTTGCACAACATTCACATATATTGATAAAGCATAACTTTATACAAGATACATTATTCTCGGTCTCCTAGAAGTCGTGCTCATGTCGTCACTACCTATACATATGCTACTGTTTACACGACATGTCACCAATTACAAAATTTTTGGTTACATTACCCTTGCTGCCCTACTTGGCAACAGTAACCTCCTACTCAGAGTAGAACTCGACCTTCTGCGGGTCGTCCTCCTCCGGTACCTCTGCCGGTGGCTATAGGTCCACAACCTCCTCTTCCGGCTCGGGATCCCCCATTGCCGGAAGACCCAAGACCACAGGCACGGCGCCTACCACCGGTAATGCCCATTACCGGCGGTACGAGGTCCTGCAACGCGTGCACCTCGTCCATGGCTTGGTTGTAGTCCTCTTCCCAGCCTTGCCCCTCCTCAATAGCGTCGTCCCGCTCTTGAGTAAGGACCTCATTCTTCAGGGTCATAGCCTGCATCTGTTGTTGCAAAGCCGTGATGTCGACACGGCTTTTCTTCTTCGCCTTCTTCAGACGATGCAACTGATTATATTGTTCGTTCAGTCGCTTAGTCGTCGGAAGGAGAACATTGCGGAGTGTGCTGTGAGCACTCTCGAAATGATCTCCATGTCTGTTGCTCTCTTTGAGCCTCATGGCGAGACATTCCGTATGAACAGCTTGGCTGTCCATCACGGCCTTTCCCGCCCTTATCTGGAGGCTGAGGTTCGCCTCGCGGGGTTGTACCTCAGGCAACCCGGATCTGTTGCCTCCATGTACCTCCCTTCCCACACATGATTAGCCCGTCCCTCCACCGGAACGAGCGCATATGGAGTGCCCTCCATAGCTCTCACATGTAGCTGGCAGAAACGCGACATGGTGTCGCGGGCTGCCACTTGCCACATTCCCTCCGGTTACCTACCTCTCACCGTAATGGTGAACGGCTCCCAACCGGGTGGCGTAGGTCCTGCAGGAACATCGACATGGATCATCCACGTCTTGTTCCCATCCTCGCCTTCTTCCTTTGCGAAGTACTGCGGCATCTTGTTATACCCGAAATATTGAAGCATTTGCCTCAATGCTTCCGGATAGCCGCTGTGGTGAGAACAGTGGGATACCACCCACCCGTTCTCCAATTGTCTATCCGCTGTCATCTGTAGAAACATAATTGAGAAATGTCAACTATTTGTTTGAACAGTAAACCATTGAGTTATAACATAAAACATGTCATTGAACTCACAAAACTTGGAAACATAGTTCAAACTTAAACAAATTTGACTGCTTATCTGCTGTCCAATATGACAGCCCTGACCAGTATCCATTTCAACCTGATTTAGACCATCCTAAATGCAAAACCAATTCTGGAGCTCAACATAAAAGTTAAAGTTAACTTCAAAATCTTTCCAGAAAGTATTTTCTTCGCCTGAGATCTGTCTTGGTTCAAAAGTTATGAGATGTCAAAGTTGATAGAATTTCTGGAGAAAATTGGACAGCACCTCCCTGCTTTAGGTACTGATTTGATCCAAGAATTCCAATTAATTCTACTCTAAATCTGACAAAACTTTCTGTTACAAAGTTTTAACCTGTCATAAACTTTTCAGAACCACCTCATTTTCTATTTTTGGATTTTTATGCAGGAAGTTATGCTCAATTTACAGAGAGTTACAGAGAGTGTTTGCTCTGCCCTGTTTTCTGGACAGTTTCAACTCTACTGCATTTTTCGATTGGTTAAGGAACGAAACACCTCTGGACCTCAACAGAAAAGTTGTAAATCTCTTCCAAAGCTTTCCATAAATGTATTATATTACCCCCAACCTCGAAAGAACTCAACCTCTAACCTCTGATTAACTTCAGCCTTAATTCAGCTGAAACCAAGGGACTCTGTCCTTAGTATCCTATAAGTTGAAAACTTGTTAACATTGAATATCCTGATTAAGGGAAGGAGTTACATCAAGTTTTAGTGCTCTGGATTAAAACTTTCAAGTTTTAACATGCAGTTGTTCATTTAGTGGAGTGTGACGTCGATGCGTCACCAGATCATGTGAGTACTACGTCCTCACAAAGAAAAACCTATACCGGACTTAGCCGGCTTCGTTAATTCAGTGGCACTATGCGTCACTCGCACACGGGTGCTACACGTCTACCATTTCGTGGTTAGACTACCTGCAGATAACTCACACAATCGTCAGACTCGGCTTCACACCGAGCCTGGTATCCATACAGTTCGTACACCCGGCCGTCATCACTCACCAGGATGTTCTCAAGCCAAACACGCCTTGAGCTACGTGTTCATGTTACTGACCACGTGACGGGGACTCCCAAATTGCCCAAAACACGCCAGGGACAGACGTTGCTCGAATACCCCAAATGACATGAAGAGTCGTAGAGGATATTAAAGCGGGTCGGGTTACCTGCCACCTGTGGGGCTCCACCCTTCAGATTGTGCGCACTGGTGAACAGCGCTTATGTGCACCCCCCAAGACATAAAGCGTTCTGAGATGCACGATTTTCCGACATAAGCAAATAGGTTAGTATGCCACTTTCTATACTCTAATAACATCCTTATATGGGCTACTAACTTGTTCCTCACTGGATTATTTTGAAAAAGATGACTTTTGTAGTGCGTTAAACCTCAAGCGAGCTCTGATATCACGCTGACACGACCCCATCGGCCTTGTCGAGCCAGGATCATGCTGAGGGGTGCTGCGTTGCACAGCACCAGATAACGCACATCAAAGATACAACACGGAAGCAATGTTTTATTACATAAACCAGTTTATGAACATTTTTACAACAAAATGGTCCAGTCCACACTCACGGGCGTAGACTATGCATCGAGTTCACATTCATCCCGTGAACGTATCCCCGCTAGCACGCACACACACTAACACCGCGGCGTGCACGACTCCCACTCGATGGGGTTCCCCTCCGGGGGTTCCGTCTCCTCCTCGGGAGTCCCTTCCAAATAGACCCCTGCAAAAGCTTCAAACACAAGCAGTGAGCACGATGGCTCAGCAAGACTTACCCGTCTCTCCTATACATGGAACTTCTACATGACGGGTACAGGGTACATGAGGTAAATAATTTGCAAAGGACTTGCCTAATTATTTGAACCTTACTTTCAAGTTTTAGCAGCAGGTTGTCGAGAACCTTACGCCAAGGCACATGAGAGAGCCGCAATCAAACAAGAAACGCATTTCTCCCATGTACTTTGCCCGAAGATGAAAAGAACTTTAATTAGCTCTAGGCTACAACAAGACATTAACAAGCAAAGTATAACTTTCAAATCAGCAAACTTTTAACATGTATCTAGCCTGTTCTTTCTATGTCACGGTACAGTGAACAAGTGGTACTCACTGACTGCGAGAGACGGTGATTATAATCGATTTACACCTGCAGGGTTACCCGAATGACCCGTCACGTACGCTCGTACTTGATGTTGCCTACAGCAACCATCACGGACGTCGTACGCAACCACCTTTCACCCGTCAGCCAAATATTGAACCGGTCCAATCGTCCCGAGCAAGAGGTCTCTGCATGCGCATCCACAGTGCCGCCAGCCGATTTACACCTCGAGCTCTCAACCTACCCTCTGAACGACCAGCTATGCCTCAACACCCAGCTACCCGAGTTTCATCGGTTTCCCGGTTCCCATATAGCCGGTAGGTCTTCGGTACTGTTCTAGCTTGTTAAACAGGCCCGCACACAGCCCGGTCCTCAATCGAAACAAGCGGAGCTATAGAACCCAGGACGCAACGTCCTGCTTCCCTTACTCTCCGCTCGGTCTCATTTTTCTTGCCATGTGTTTTATTTGCTATCTCTACCCAAGTAGAGTGCCTCTAGCCTATCCTCACGAGTAGTTCCAACTACTCGACTTGTACCAAATACTACACTATCTTAGTATTGCAGTAGCTAACGGGGTTGTCAATCCTAATCCCAACCCATGGCTTTCATGGCTATGCATTTTGGTTTCAAACAAGACTCTAATGCAAGAAGTAAGTGGTACTCAAAGTAAGTTCTCAAAACAATAAACATTTATAAAAAGGTTAATGCAAACCGGAGCTTGCCTTGCTGCTCTTGGTCGTAGGCTAGCTGCTCTTCCGGAGTCATGAAGTCTAAGACTTCGGGTTCCTTTTCAACCTTAGCGACTACATGAGATAACATGTATATGTATTAATTTAAATGCATTTGAAGTGAATTTAAACTTGTGATGACTATAAGTATTACTAGACAGACCCAATGACTCTGAAATTTTTACTATGGTTTGTATACAACCTAAACAGAGACTTGGCCAAGTTTCATTTGCAGCAAAGCTCATTTGAGCTTTCCACAAATAATTATGTACTTGACCTTAATTAGAGCTCTTAGGGTGTTGTAGGGATTTTCATGGAGCAAGCCATGACTTTCTGGAAGCTAGATTTTTAGAGGGTTCTAATGGAGTTGGTTTCACTTAATTTGAAGCTTCCTAGCTAATGAGATGAGCTAAACAATTTCAGAGAAATTCTGAAAATATTTCTGGACATTTTCTATTTTCTCTGGAACAGTTTTAGTAATCACACAATTAGGTGGATCAAATGAGCTCAAATGGATCTGAAAGTTTTATGGTAGCTCAGGGACATTTTGTTGAACATCCCAGCAAAATTTCCTCCAAAGAGTTCTCCAGTTAAAATTCTAACCAGTTTGAAATTTGCAGAATTAATTCTGGAGAAATAAGGATTTTCATGAAGTGAAACTTGATTTTCTGGAAAGTACTCAGAGAGCTGAATCCAACAAAATTTGGGTCACTCGATTTGGAGTATCCTAGCCAAAGTTATGTGGGTTTGAAGTTTGAAATAAATCTGAAAATCGGATGTTTAAACCGCTGCGCGTGGGACTGGGGGCTACGTGTCAACTTCTCAGCGGTCGACACACGGGGCTACGGAATCCTTCGCGCGCAGCTGCACCCGATCCGGTGCCACAGCGAATCCCGGTTTTAAAATATCTGCCGCTGACATGTGGGACCGGGGGCTTCGTCTACCTCCGGCCTCCCGCGCTCGGCCGCCGTGACCCCTCGCCAGGGAGCTCGCCGGTGGCCTCTGCCGTGCACCAAACTCTAAGATTTTGGCCACCTCTGCCTAAATCCACCCGGGGAACATGATGCTGGGCTCAGCTCGTCATGAAAATCACCGGCATATAGTCGGCGACGAGCAGCGACTTCGGAAGAACTTCGGCCGTGTCGGCCGGCCTCCCTAGCACCCCAAAAGATCGAGCACAAGGCCGTAGAGCATCAGTGGACCCTAGGAAAGACCGTCATGAGCTCGAAGCAGCTCGGGAGAGTTCTTAAGTAGGCTCTCACCGTGCGCCCGATGCTTCCCGCATAAGCCGCCGTTGGCAAGCTTTGAAATACGCCATGTACGAAGGTTCTCATGCTAGGTGTTGTGAAGCTAACCTGTGCGCCACTAAGCCTAGATCGTGTAGGAACAGTTTGAGGGTCTCTAAACGACTATAGGATGAGAATTTGGCGGATCCGCACCCGAAGGTTGGTCTGCGCCGAGTGAAAGGGAAAACTGAAATTCGCCGCCGGTGATCAAACACTCGGGCTGTGGCTCGGGGGTGAGCAGCACCAGTCCCTAACGCGGCCGGGGACGCCTTAGCTTGGGCGTAACACCCTCCCGTTTGGGCTGTCCACGGGAGCCCGAAGTGTGGCGGACTTAGATCACCGAAAAGAACCCTCGGTAGGGGCGAGATCCACCGAGTTCAGCCAATTTCCAGCAACGGGGAAAGAGAAGGAGATCCTCTCGTACCGTTTTGCAGCTTGGAGGGAGTGGAGCGTCTGTGATCACGGGTTTTCTGATCAACCGAAAGGGCGGCGGCAAGAGCTGCGTTTCTTGTGCGAGGGAGCAGAGAAACAGCCGAATTCCTCTCTCGCCGGCTCGGGTTTGGGGATAAGAAGGCAGGGGCGACATCGGTCGACGCGGCCAGCCCGAGCAGGAGCTGTCCCGGCGACCAGTTCGGTGGCGCCCTCGGATGAAGTCCGAGAAACCGAGTGTTGAATCTTCAGTCGGTTAAATTTGATATAGAGGCTGACATATGGGTCCCACCCGGGGTTTAACCTCTGAAATTAAATTTTACCCCACTGCTCTAAATAGTAGAAACCCAATTAACCTTGGTCATTTGAATTATCTACCCCTGGGCCATTTGAATTGGAGAGAATTCAAATTGGGTTTTGTTTGACTAAATTTCAGCACATATGCAGTTTGAAATTCAAATGAAGTTTGAATTTGCTAAACTTAGCTCATGTCAAGATCAACCCCAAATGGAGTGTAAATTGGTGTATGAGCTCACAAAAATGTGCTGAGTAATAATATGCCTCCCACTTTTGAATTCATGGGATGGAAATAGTTTGAATTTGAATTTGAAGTCAAACCACCCTTTTTCTAGTTATACCCAAAAAGACCTCAAAAGGTTTTGGATTTGAGTAAATTTTGGCATGAGCCTTCCTAGCAAGGTGTTGGAGTTTTTCATATGCTCAGCCCCTAGATGATGCATGTGGGAAATGCCACTTTTGCATTTTGTGAGTTTATTCTCTAATGAGCATGTTGATGGTGGTTACTTGCTCTTCAAATGTGTTCATCAAGTTTCTTCAAATGAAGGGTGTGTGTGGTGATGAACACTTTGAACATGTGCCAAAAACTTAGGCCCTTACAAAGTGATTCCCAGATTTCCCAGCTGTAGGCCACCAGCTTCTCCGCAGCCTGAGCCGCACCCCCTCACACGGTCTCGGCAACATCACGAAGGCAGGCGAGCTCTGCGGACGACGACACTGCCCCCTCGATCGCGGCTGCTGCTTCCCGAGCCGCTGCCTCTGCAATAGCCTGGGCCCTCTCGAGCTCCGACCGCACCTTTGCCAGCTCAGCCTCTGCGCGGAGATGACGATCCTCGCTTTCACAAAGACATTGAGAGGCTTCAGCAGCTCGGTGAGCCAGTTTCTGCCGACAAGGGATAAACCCTGCGTCAAAACCCAAGAATCCGTAATAATAATGCAAGGAGAAAAAGGCTCACCAGACCATTCGAAGCCACTTCCCGCAATTGCCCGAGCACGGCGTCCAGACGGACGCACTCCACCGAGATACCACTGGCTTCAGCTCCGGCGACCCTCGCGCCCAGGGTCGGCAAGCGCTCTTGAATCGGAAGTCAGGGAACGATGCCTGCGGCCACCACTTCACCTCCAGTGACAGAGGGACTTGGAACAGCCACCGAACCGGAGGCCGGCGCAGGTTTCTCTCTCACCAGTTCAGTCGTCAGCAAGGCAGGACTCCTTTTCGAGTCCTCAAGCAGGGTCGCAGCGCTCGGGGGAACCTCCAGCGCGCGGATGGGCCTCCTGCACGAGGGCGCGGATCAGAAAGCCTAATCGAGAAGAAGACAACCAATCAGGAGGGATAAGAGTAACTCTCCCACTGCCAAGGAATGGCGCTTTACCCACACGATGAGGACACTCTATTCAAGGAACAGGGAGCGGCGGGCAGCGGAATGAAGGCCAGAATCACTGCCTTCAGCCTTCAAGCATCCAAGGATTCAGAGCCGCGCTTGATGAAAGCCATCGGTTCAGGCTCGGCGCCTGATTAACCTCCCTCCAACACTCGACCGCCCATCCGCCACGATCCCTCACCAAAGGGCAAGGGCCCCCCAACTATCCCAGCACCTGGCGCCCGAGCCCCCGAAAGGCCGGTGTCGGGTCCCACGCAGGGAAGCTCAGCGAATACTGCGTCCGCCCTCCTCTTCGGCCCCCGATCATGAGCGGGCTCGCAGAGATTGTTCACGGCTTTTTCATGTCAGACAAGCTCTGCATCCCGAGATTGGACTACTCGTAACAACAAGGGAGCTCTACACCTCTACAAGCGAGATGCAAAATAAAAAGCTTAGTGGCAAAAGAAAGACAAGAGCGATAGAAGTTAGGCTGGAAGAAAACTTACAATCAAGTTCTCGAGCAGCGCTGGCGAAGGCGGCTTTGGCCTTTTCGGTTTCACTTCGGGAGTGACACGACCCCATTGGTCCTGTCGAGCCAGGATCACGCTGAGGGGTGCTGCGTTGCACAGCACCGTATAACACACGTCAAAGGTACAAAGCGGAAGCGGAAATTTTATTACATAAACAAGTTTATGAACATGTTTACAGCAAAATTAAGTTCAGTCTACACTCGCGGGCGTAGACTAAGCATCAAGTGCACGTTCAGCCCTCGAACGTGTCCTTGCTAACACACACGCACACTAACTCTGCGGCGTGCACGACTCCCACTCGACGGGGTTCCCCTCCTGGGGTTCCGTCTCCTCCTCGGGAGTCCCTTCCTCATAGAACCCTGCAAAAGCTTCAAACACAAGCAGTGAGCACGAAGGCTCAGCATGTCTGACCCGTCTCACCTAAACATGGAACTTCTACATGAGGGTAATGGGTTACATGGGGTAAAAAATCATTTGCAAGGACTCGCCTAATTAGTAGAACCTTACTTTCAAGTTTTAGCAGCAGGTTGTGGAGAACCTTACGCTAGGGCACATGAGAGAGCCGCAATCAAACAAGAAACGCATTTCTCTCATGTACTTTGCCCAAGGTTGAAGAGAACTTTAGTTAGCTCTAAGCTACAGCATATCATTAACAATCAATGTCCAGCTTTCAATCAGCAACATTTTAACATGTGACTAGCCTGTTCTTTCTACGTCATGGTACAGTGAACAAGTGGTACTCACTGACCGCGAGGGACGGTGATTATAATCGATTTACACCTGCAGGGTTACCTGAACAACCCATCACGTACGCCCGTACTCGATGTTGCCTACAACAACCATCATGGACGCCGTACGCGACTACCTTTCACCCGTCATCCAAATATTGAACCGGTCCCATCGTTCCGAGCAAGAGGTCTCTGCACGCGCATCTCTGTGCCGCCAGACGATTTACACCTCGAGCTATCAACCTACCCTCTGAACGACGGGCAATGCCTCAATACCCAGCTACCCGAGTTACATCAGTTTCCCGGTTCCCATACAGCCGGTAGGTCTTCGGTACTGTTCTAGCTTGTTCAATAGGCCCGCACACGGCTCGGTCCTCAATCGACACAAGCGGAGCTATAGCACACAGGCCCCAAAGTCCTGCTGCCCTTACTCTCCGCTCGGTCTCATTTTCTTGCCATATGTATCATGTGCTATCTCTACCCGAGCAATGTGCCTCTAGCCTATTCTCGCGAGTAGTTCGAACTACTCGACTTGTACCGAATCCTACTCTATCCTAGCAATGCAGTGGCTAACGAGGTTTTCAATCCTAAACCCAACCCATGGTTTTCTTGGCTATGCAGTTGGGTTTCCAATCAAGACTCTAATGCAAAGAACAATATTCAAAGATGTGCTCAAAACAATAAACATTTGTAAAAGGGTTAATGCAAACCGGAGCTTGCCTTGCTGCTCTTGGTCGTAGGCTAGCTGTTCCTCCGGAGTAACGAAGTCTAGGACTTCGGGTTCCTCCTCGACCTTAGCGACTACATGATATAAGAAACATATGTATCAATTTAAATGCATTTGTATTAACTTTGAAGTTGTGAAGTATATAACCCTTGCTAGACAGACCTAATGACTGTGAAACTTTTACTATGGCTTGGTTACAACCTAAACAGAGACTTGGTCAAGTTTTAGTTGCAGCAAAGCTCATTTGAGCCCTCCACAATTAATTATGTCCTTGACCTTAATTGGAACTCTTAGGGTGTTGTAGGAATTTTCATGAAACAAACTATGACTTTCTGAAAACTAGATTTTCATAGGGTTCTAATGGATTTGGTCTCACTTAATTTGGAAGTCCCTAACTAAAGATATGAGCTAAACAATTTCAGAGAAAATTCTGAAAATGTTTCTGAACATTTTCTATTTTCTCTGGAACAGTTTCACTAATCACACCATTAGGTGGATCAGATGAGCGCAAATGGATCTGAAATTTTTATGGTAGTTCAGGGATATTTTGGTGAATATCCCAGCAAAATTTCAGGATTTTCCCCCAAAGGATTTTCCAGTTAAAATTCCTAATAGTTTAAACTTTGAGGAATTAATTCTGGAGAATTAAGGAATTTCATGAAGTGAAACTTGATTTTTCTGGAAAGTACTCAGAGAGCTGAATCCAGCAAAATTTGGTTCACTCAATTTGGAGCTTTCTAGCCAAAGTATGAGGATTTGAAGTTTGAAGAAAATCTGAAAATCGGGGAAAAGTTTAAACTCGCGCGTGGGCCCAGGGGACACGCGTCGCACGCCTAGGCGATGGCACATCGCGGCCCACAAGGATTTTGCGTGCCAGCACACCCGATCCCGGCCGCAGCCGGATCCCGATTCAAAATATCTCCCGCTGACAGCTGGGGTCCACCCTCTTCTTCAACCTCGCGACACCCGCGCCCCGCCGCCGAGGGATCTCGCCGGAGAGCTCGCCGCCGGCTGCTGTACAGCTCCAAACTTCTCGATTCTGGCCGCCCCTGCCTACTTTTACTCGGGGAACAGGACCCGAGGGTCAGCTGCTCATGACAACGGCCGGAGCATGGTCGGCGACGGGCCGCCACCTCGGAACGACTTCGGCCATGTCGGCTGACTACCCTAGCACCTCAGCTACTTGGGAAACCGGTCGGGGAGCATCAGTGGACCTTAGAGAAGGTCGACATGAGCTCGAGGCAGCTCGGGGAAGGCCCGAAATAGGTCCTCACCGTGCGCCCGATGCCGCCCGTTCGTTCCGCCATTAGTAGACCTCAAATTACGCCGGGCACAGAGGTTCTCCGGCCCAGAGTTGTGAAGGCAACTTGTGCGTTACCATGTCTAGCTCGTGTGAGAGCGGCCTGAGGACCTCTAATCCTTTCTAGAGCACGAATTAAACAGAATCGTACCCGAAGGTCGTTCTGCACACAGAAAGGGGAAAAGTGGAAATTCGCCGCCGGTGAGCAACCACTCGAGCTGTGGCTCGGGGATGAGCAGCACCGGTCACCCGCGCGTCCAAGGGTGCCTTGGCTCAGGCGTGACAACGCCCTGGTTGGGCTGTCCACGAGAGCCCGAGGTGCGGCGGTTCCAAGTCCCGAATTTGATCTTTCGGCACAGCCGATATCAATCGGTTTCAACCGAATTCTAGCAACGGGGAGGACGGAGGAAGGTCTCTAGTACCTTGCTGGGGCTCTGGAGTGGAAGGAGGGAGCTGCGATCGGCGTTCTCCGATCAAGTCCGAGCTGCAGAAGTTTTCGGCCGGCCGCTGAGTTCTTGCGGGGAAGAACGACGGTGCCTCGGCCGAGGAGGGGGCAGGCGCCTTAAGAAGGCTCCGCACCGCCTCACGCCCGCGCGTGGGCAAGCAGCTGGTGGCGCGGCGGCTGGCCTCGGTGGCGATCACCGCTGCGGCTCGGCGACCCGAGTGAAAAAGTCTCAGTCGGTTTGATCTGAGCAGTGGCTGACATGTGGGTCCCACCTCCAGTTTTAACCTCTGAAATTTACTCCTAATCACTGTTATAGACAGTGAACCCCATACTACCCTTGGCAATTCAAATTATTCACTCATGAGCCATTTGAATTGATCAAAGTTCAAATGAGGTTTGGTTTGAATGAATTTCAGCACAGGTTCAGTTTGAAATTCAAATAAAGTTTGAATTTCTCCCCCTTAGCTCATGTCAAGATCAACTCCAAATGGAGTGAAAATTGGTGTGTGAGCTCACAAAAATGTGCTGAGTAAGAATATGCCTTCCACTTCTAAATTCATGGGATAAAAACAGTTTGAATTTGAATATGGTTTCAAACTGCCCTCTTCCTAACTATACCCAAACTGACCTCAAAAAGATTTTGAATTTGGGTGAAACTTGGCATGGACATCCTTAGTAAAGTGTAGGAGTTTTCATATGTCCAGCCCATCTATATCACATGTGGGAAATACCACTTTTGCAATGTGTAAGTTTGTTCTCTAATGAGCATGTTGATAATTGTTACTTGCTCTTCATTTGTGTTCATCATTCTTCCTCAAATGAGGTGTGTGGTGTGGTGATGAACACTACAAATGTGTGTCAAAAACTGAGGCCCTTACAGGGAGGCCCTCACCGAATTACCCGCTTTGATGTTCTCCCCGGCGAGCTTCGCCTTAACGACCGCCACGACTTCCTCCTTCTCCCGAAGCAACTGGAAAACCTCCTCCCGGCCACAGCAGCCGCAGCACCAAAATGGTGCGCCTCTATCCAAGTGGCTGCGACATCGGCTCCGGCCCTCTCGGCCTCCTCCTTCCACCTTGCTGCCTTGTCCTCTGCAAGCTTTTGATGGCCGAGGGCTTCCTCAAGAAGCTGCTCCCGCTCGGCCTCCCACTTGGCAAGCCCCTGCTCAAAATAAAACCGAAGGCACGGTCACAAACAGGACTCGGGGAAACCTGCAAAGAAAATAATGGAGAGAGCGGGGCTTACACTGATTGGAAGCATGCCATGGCTGATCCTCTAAAGCGTGTCTAGGATATGGTTCCGGCCAGAGGTAAACTGGTACACAGCTTTGACGAGCCAAGAACAGGGGTGGGGAACATCTCCGCCCGGCCTACCACGTCACTGGGGCAGGAGGGGCCTCTGGTCTGCCTAAGGAGGCCCCAACCTGTTTGGAACTTGACTCAAAGCCATGACCGATGCTGCCTCCCCTGAAGCCCTGGTCTCCGAAGCTTGGGAGTCTACGGCGGGCGGGGGTCAAAGCAACCGCCGCCGCAGGCTCCTCTCCGGTCGCTGGGCCCCGCAACTCCTCCTTGGCTGGTGATGTTTCTAGAGATGACCCCATGAGGGTGACCTCCACTTTGGCCGTGGCCGGCTCTGATTCGGGGAGGGGGGGGCTCACCCCCTTTGGACAGAGCCACCATGGCCGGGGCCGACCCTGAGCCGGCTGGGTCTGGCATAGATGGCCGACACGGCTCCACGATCGCCGGAAGAGAGGACACCTCACCCACCATTGGCTCCATGTCCCCTGCCGGCAATGGAGCTGTCTCAAAGGCCGTAATGATGGAGCCCGGAGGCAGTGAAGATCTCATTGAGTCCAAGTCACCCGTCTGGTATGCCCTGTGGCAAGCAACAGAGGAGGAAGTTAGGACCAAAACAGAAGAGACCTGAACAATGAGGAAGACCGAAGGCCAAGGGACAAACCTCTTCGACTTAAGGCGAATTAGAGTTACGACTGCCCGGGACCTAGAGCTCGAGGGGACAACCACGGTCACAGGACAGGCAGCGAATGCTCGGCTTTCCATCCAACCCTCCAAGCCTTCCGTGGCCGAAGGCCTCGCCTCAGCTTGAGCCACGGGAGCCCGAGCGCCAGACACCAACGCAGCCCCCATCAGAACATGGCCTAGGGAAGGCCGGGCATCGAGCTTCTGACGCTCTGTATGGGCCTTTGGGTCCAATGCCGAGGAAGACTCTGCCTTGGCCGAACCTTCAAAAGTCTGGGTGGGCGGCAAGGAAGAGCTGCTCCCTTCGACCATTTGGGACCTCTTCATGGCCGAGGCATCATCGCCAGCCCTCCTCTTCCACCGCTACGTTAGCACCGAGGAGTCGTCTGACCTTGAGGAGGGGGACACCAATTCAGAGGGTGTGGAAGGGATGGCCTCCCTGGCGGCCCTTGCGTGCCGCACCGCCCTCCGGTGTTCCTCCGGCGTCCTCTGGCGACAAAGCTGGCTGGCCTTGCGGTCGACTTTCTTGTTCTTCAGGGCTGCGTTGTGTGCAGCCCTCCCCACCCTTTCCCCATTATCCTCGAGCAGCTTTGGCAGAATGACTATGTCTCCGAGCCCCTGAATAAAATGCTGTGGTGTTAGGTCGGATTGGAGTGCCAAAAAGTAGCTTCGGTAAGATCATTCCACGAAGGTTGGACACTTACCCGAGTAGAAGGATGACCCATGGAGAGAGGGCGCAGATCATGACCACCATCCTCCACATCCTTCCCAATGAGGTCACGAAACCTCTGCCGGATTTCGGATTCTGGGACGTCCTCCGTTTAACCACGCTGAAGGTCGAGCCTGATATATTGCCACATGCATGGGCACAGGCGCAAAGAGGTTGGATCCTTCCCTTGTGGAAGGTCCGCAAGATGACCTATCCAGTCAGCCCTTCCGCCTGCAGCGCCTCGACCTGCTCCAGGATGACGGTGACCCGCCACTTGTTCGCCTCCGCAACCCCCATTGCCACTGCTCCCGAACGCCAGGAGGCTGGCGCATGAAGGATGGAAGTGCCGGTCTGTTGTTGCGAATGTAGAACTAGTCCTGGTGCCAGTTCTTCATGGACATTCGAAGTGGGAGGTCGAAATACTGCGGCTGGGCCTGTTGGAGCTGGATGCAGGCGCCGCCGACCACCGGGATCGGAGAATCCTCAGAAGACGGCCGCACCCAGAAGAAACGCTTCCACAACTCAAAGTGGGGCTCGATCCTCAGGAACGCCCCACACAGCATGCAGAAGATGGCGATGTGGAGAATCCCATTTGGCATCAAGTGGTGAAGCTCCAAGACATAGTGGAAGAGGGCGGCGCCGAGGAACTTGTGCGCCGGAAGTCCTAGCCCACCGTCGGCTTTCGGATATCCGACTAGTAATCATTTGTACCATGCGTTCTACCTCAAGGTGGCCTAGCTAAAAGCTCACGAGAAGTTTATCTTGGTTCAGGCAAAATGCCCTACGTCCAGCCGAGGTGTCTCACTTGTTCTTACTCAAGAATTGGGGTGGTTCTTACAAGTGCGAGAGCCTGCCTCTTAGGGTCAAGAGGTCCCTCTATTTATACTCTCTCTCTCTCTATCTCTCTCTCCTCGTCTCCCTCCATACTGTAGTGGGGAGATGAGTTATGGGTGCAGGTGTAGCTTGTCCTGTCGTACGCTCGACAGGGTACTCGATGGAGCTGCCGTATTCGTAGCCCGCTGCGACACCTGCTCCCGTCCTGTCGTTAGGGAGTAGTCCATATCGAGGCGCACGCGTGCCCCGCGTTCCGCTCCTCTTTGGTACTATCGGAGAAGACAGGCATTCAATGCTACGGCCTGGGGGATACTCCAGTGCCCTCCCACTTGGCTGAGGCGGTGCCTGCTCCGCATTGAAGGCCACCTGCTTATCTCCTACCTGAAGTCGGGCTCGGTTTCTCTCTTCGAGGCTCTTACTTCCTTCTTGATCGCCTTGAGAGTGGGCCTTGTGTCCCTGATCAGGGGATGGCCCCGGGTTCCTTGTCTTGCCTCCTCTCGAGCCTGGGCTCGGGCCCACTCAGTCATCCTTCGTAGGACGTCTTCCCCTTCTTCTCTGTGGGCCAGAGTCCGGAACTCCATCAGTAGCCCCCGAGCCCCTGATCGATTTCGATGATCGATCAGGGGGTAAATTCTAATCGACCTCGCTCCTGCACAAATAAAAACAAAGCAACAAACAAAAAGGGTTATTAGTAGTTGACTTATTCAGATAGACGCGACGTATGGACATCCAGTGGTTGGTCATTACTGTTGGTTGTCCCTGCTGGGATCCTGCGGCGAGCCCCCGGGTTCCTCTCTCGAGGGACCGGGTTGTCATTTATGGCGAGTTTGCCGAGTCACCCATCCGCGAGCTGTTCGTAACTCGGAGGGATAGGGTCGATCGGGTGCTTTCCTGGATGGTCGAGCCCCCGAGCTCTGTGAGCTCCCTAACAGGTAGAGCCCAGTGAAACCCATTCATCCTGTTCATTTTGGATGGCCGGAACCATTGGCCCTGCTTTGCGCCAAGGGTCTTTTTGGTCAAGGCTTCGGTGCCCGCATTTCATTGAATCCCCGCTCGAGGCGTGCGCGTGGTTCCCGAGCTCATCATTGGCTCGGGCTTCTCGCTGCCGACCTTTCGGTGGGTTACCTCGGTGGTCGTGATGCTAGGACTCAGCTACAAGCTTAGAAGCGTTGGGAGGATTCATCCTGCCTGAAGTGGTCTCTGTCGCGGACTGCTTTACGTCACTTGCCCCTCGCTCGGGGGTCGTCCCGAGTGGCTTCTGAGCCATCAGCTGGCTGGCCTTAAAACCCCGGACTTTCGAGCCCATAATGCGGGGTGGAAACTTACCTTCCTTCCACGGTCATGTCGCCCTCCATATCCTCTCAGATTGCAGGAGTTAAGGAGGCGCCGCTCGACTCAACCCCCATGTCGTGTTTATGATTTCATGTCGCAGAGCCAAACGGTCATGGCCTGGTGGTCCCTCCATACCTTTTTGGCTGGTTTTGCCGCGGGGAAGCCGAGGAGGCGCCGCTCGACTTGGTTCCCAAGCAACCTCTCCGGTTTTAATCTTGCGAGGAGTCAATTGATGTTATGGCGACGGTGTCCACGAGGCTGAGGTACTCATGAAGGGTCGCCGGCCACCTGACGGTTGTCAGCCCACGGTCGCTGTTTCGGCCACTTTATATTTTCTGTCCTCCTGGATTTCCTTTCACACTTGGCTGCTCTCTGTTCGCCCGCTTCTCCTTGTCGCCTTTCTGTCTCGTGCAGCGCTCCCGTCTTCTTCCTGCCTCCCTCGTCTTGCTTGGTGATATCTTCATGGTTGATAATCAGAATTCCGGCAAGGCCCCATCACCGTCGGAGCGTGATTCTCGCGGCATCTGCGTCCCCGTGGAGGAGCGGTTTCCCATTCCACGGGCCGGTGAGGTTGTGTCGCTGGGCGCGTTTCACCTGTGCGGGCTCGGTCTTTCACGGCTTGTTGCATGAGTACGGGCTGGAGCTTCATCACCTGACACCGGGTGGCGTGCTCCAAGTGTCGTTGTTTATCGTCTTGTGCGAAGCCTACTTGGGGATGTCTCCCCACTTCAGTCTGTGGAGTATTTCTTCCGCGTGCGGCCATCGTCCAATCAGGCCCCGCTTCCATCCGTGGGGGGCGCCATCATCGAGCTGCCCCTTGGGCGATCTGACTTCATCAGCTCGTGCCTGCCTCCTCCCCCAATCTGGTAGGAGCGTCAGTTGTTGTACATCAAGAACGACAGTCCCGCCCTTCAGCCTTTCTCGGGCAGACCTCCTCGGGAGCAAGACTCCTGGAAGTGGGGACCCCAAGGAGGGAGATACGGAAGCTCAACCCGATCCTTAGCATGCCCGGGATCTGAGGAAAAGTGGCCTTTCGGATGCCCATCTTCTTCAGACTTCCTCCGGTAGAGGGTGCTTCCTATCCACGTCCGCCTCATACCCTGAATTCTGTGCCGGGAGTCGGGCGATTAGCTCTTTCAGGAGATGTATCGTCACTTTCAGGTGATTCTAGGGTTGGGAGCCAGCGAGTCCTGTTCCTTAGGGCTGCATCCTCTGAACGCTGCTTCTCTGAACCTTCACGGGCTATGGGGCATTATCAGCCTTCCCAAGGTTCCTGAAGACCGGGAGAAGCGGGCATCACGGGCCGCCTTGGAGGCCGCCAAGAAGAGGAAGAAGGACGAGGCCAGAGCTCGCCGGATCCAACGCGAGAAGCATAGGCGTGCGGCGCGTGTGGCCGGTGAGTCTACCCACGAGTCATCATCGGAGGACGACACTGGGTCAGAGGAGAGCAGGGATAGCCCAGCTGAGGCTCCAGCCCCTGCTGCTCCAGAGGTGGTGGAGCGGGAAGCCGTGATTGGACCCTGAGGGAAGACGCGGGGGCTGACCTCTTGGCTCGGTGAGGTTGTGACACGGGTCTCCATCGAGGATGAGGAGCGAAGGCTTCTCACAAGAGTGGGTGCGGAGGTCCACGAAGCTGCGCTGGGGACCCAGGAGTCTGTGACCTTAGTGACACACAAGGCGGTGGCGTCCCGACTTGGATACGCAACACAGGCCCTGGGGACCCATCGGAAGGAACTTGAAGACCTCCGTGCCACGGGCCAGGCTGCCGACGATGTGGTGCTCGGGGGCTCAGCTGCCCCTCTGTGTGTGCAGTTGATGCAACTTCCCGCAGGGTTGAAAGCGCGTCTGAACGAGGTGGCAACCGCCAAACTCAACTTGGAGCGCAGTTGGCCCTGGTCGTGGCTGTCTCCCACTACGACGGGGTCAAACTTCTGGCCATCGTGGAGGGCTTTTTTGTGCCGCTCCAAGGAAAACCTCAGGCCATCGACGCTCGAGTCAAGCCCGCCACCCTTTCCTTGGCCGGGATGGTTACGCCTGTTAGCATCCTAGAGTACGCCGATCTGAATTAGGCCCGATGTATATTTTTTGTTTTAAATTTGCAGTGTAAATGTTCTAGTCCTGCATGGCCCTATTTTTATGAAGGAAAGTGAGTTTTCAATATGTGAGCATTGTCTTTCTTCCTTGCGCTGTGTTTTGGTCTTATAGTGACTCTCAACTGTGGATAACAAACAACTCGTCTTAGCTCAGAAGCATGGAGGGAGTATTCAGAAAATATTTGTAAATGCCTTAAGGGTTTTGGTCATCCCGCTCTTGGCGGGTGGGTAGCCCCCGAGTGGCACATGGCGTTCAAACTGGTCGACACGCCATGTGGCACTTGAGATGATGTACCACGGTGGTTTGGGGAGAGCTCTTCTTTATTCTGCAGCTAGAAGTTGGAGGAGGGAGAAGGTACTTATCTCTTGTTTTGGGCTGCGCTTCCTGATCCACTTCCCTTTGCTCGTCAGTATCCCTCATTCGGTGGGCGCCAGGCCACCAAAGATCATGAGGCAGCTGGTCGTCTTGGGGAAGGCATGCTCCTCCTCGTGCTCAGCGGCTGACTCATGGGTTTTTTGCCTTTATTGTTTGGGGGACCCGGCTCTTTTCCCAAAAAACACTTGAGGAGGGTGCAATCCTCGAGGGCGTGTCTGACTGGGAAGGTATTATTAGAGCACGGCTTTTTCAGAAACTTCTTGAAGTGGTCTGTCTATGTCTGGGCCGGCCTCTGGCCTTCACAGCGCTCCAATATGAACTAACGCCGCAACGTTTATTCAAGGGCTCGGAGGCATAGTCAGCCTGTCGAAGCTGCCCGAGGATAAGGCGGAAAGCGAGGGGAGGGCTACATGTGACGCAGCCTTGAAGAAGAAGAAAGACGACCACAAGGCCAGCCACCTTCGTCGCCAGAGGAGGCTAGAGGAACACCGGAGGGCAGTGCAGGCCACAAGGGCTGCCGGGAAGGCTACCCCTTCAACACCCTCTAAATCGACGTCCCCCTCCTCCGGGTCGGACGACTCTTCGATGCTAATGGAGCGGCAGAAGAGGAGGGCTAGTGATGTTTCCTCGGCCGCAAAGAGGGCCCGAATGGTCAAATGGAGCATTTCTTCCTTGCCGCCCTCCCAGGCTTTCGAAGGTTCGGCAAAGGCAGGGTCTTCCGCGGCCGCACACCTGAAGGCCCGGATGAAGGAACTTTGTAGATATTAAGTTGGCATCATGTAATCATTCTAGAAGGATTTGCACAACATTCGTGTGTGCCTTAGAGATAAGGTAGAGTCTTAGAGATTAGATAATATCTTAGTTTAAGTTCAGGAAAATGAGATCGTCCAGTTTGTATCGAGTCTATAAAGGCAACATTCTACCAATCAGAAAAAAGCGTCAAGACAATCAAAACTTCATTCAACTACTTTCATTTTTATGTCTTCGTAGTTCTTAGCTTAGTTTCATAGTTCTTTGTTGCTTTGTCGAGTAAAGCATTGTCCCTCTCCACATAAGTGAGACTTACCACTGTGACACCAGGTTCCGAAAAATGAAGCAATTGAATGCATGTGTGCCCAGGATGTTCATCACACATACACATGTATTCCACAAACTGAATTCATAATATAACCACATACGAATAATGTTTAAGTACTTTATTACATCGACTCATTGTCTCACTCATGAATGTCTATCTTACTCTTGCAGCGGAAGACTCTAAATGACAGCGGAAAATAACTAAAACAGCAGGCTCCAACTTCAACTCCACAGGCATGTTGACGGTAGTGCGCACGCCTAGTACTCCACATGTTCCTTGAAATATTCTTCTCCTGTACCTGATGTATATGTGGTAATGCAAGGGTGAGTACATGTTGTACTCAGCAAGTGCGAGAAAAGTATGACATGTAGCTTACAACAAGGTAGGGAATAAAATGGCTCATTGCAGCAAGCAAATATTATTTCACAAACATGGTAAAAACAGCAACTATCTCTAGGTGAGTTTAATCCCATCATAACCAAGTATTTCATCAACATTCCTTAATCATAATTGACCATTTATCAAGTCTCAACCAGCCATTAATCTTTCTCAAGTTCATCTCATACTCATAAATATTCATAACCATCTCATATTCATATAACTGAAACCAAACTCATTTTCATGACCCAAAACAGTCCCAAAACTATTCCCAAAAACCATACCATAACCATATCGAGTAAACATCCCAAGTTTTGCCTCTAATCATGGAAGTTGGCCAGGTGCTTGTGACCGGAAGCACGGCTATCATGATAGTTTTACACTCTGCAGAGGTGGCACCACTTTACCCACAAGTTTGTGATTTCGTCACCCGTTGGTGACTAACAAAACCTCCATTATACCAGTACACAACTGTCGGTGTATGGCCAAGAGATCACAAAATAGCCTTTACAAAGGGGCTACTAGGATGTACGGACCCACCCTAGTTTCACTGGCAGGCTTGAATCTCGATTCTCCCACCAACGGGCCCCCTCTTGTGCCATGCAGTTCCCATGGCAGTCCCTCTCGACTCCCATTCCCTTCGCCATCCAACGGTCCATAACAAGCTAGAAACACACCTAATTAGTCAGCTAAGCCGCACCCATATTTGGCCTTGTGGTGGCACTGTTTTCCTGGCATGTGCTCGCATGAACCGGTCCTTAGATCTACGGCAAGTAAACCATCATCTCATTCAGCAACATCCAAGAACCAAGCTTGCCTAGATCTCCCCGATTCCATGCTCATTATCATCATTGAGTTCTCATCATCATTATTCATATGAGTGCAGTAGATAAACATGTTTTATTTCAGCTTCCCATATCCCGTAAATTGAGCGAAGCAAAAAGGAAAAACGACCATACCCGACTCATCAACTTTCCTAGCGACAAGGATGGTTAACAAAACTAGTAAACTCCTATAAAAGGGTGTCCCATCAAGTTGACAAAAGCAAACACGTCTTTGTAAATAAAACAGTTTCAAAACATAGGATCAATATGGTCAAGGGGCACTTGCCTTGCTCCCGTGGTTCGTGTTGCTCAAGCGTCTCAAAGTCTTGGTGCTGTAGCTCCTCGTAGATGGCCTCTTGAGCTTGTCCTTCTACTCACGACCACGCACATACAAAATTTACAGCAATCAATCATCATGCACAAACTTTATGTAAAGGTCCCTAAATATGAATACAAAGAAACCCATGTTTGCACAAAGTTGGTTTCATATGTATGAAAAATGGGACTCGTTTAAACTTTTTCACATGTGATAATACAATTGAGAGCTCTCTTCACACAACTTCAAATATTTATTTGAAGACTTGGAACCCAAGAAGGATCTAAAACCAAGGTGGGAAGTTCCCATAGGTGTGAGAAAACTAAAGTCAGATTTGGAACAAATTTGTTCAATTCAAAAGTCAAATGAGAGCAACACAATGAATTCAAACGGTTGTGCTAAAATTCTCATTTGCAGTAGCCAAATTTAAAATCAGATCTCATGTTTGAATTCCTTAGGTCCAAATTAGTGGGTATGCAAAGTTTCAGGATTTGTTGAAATGTTTTGCAACTCATTTTCGAAAATGAACTTTAAATAGCAAAGAATTCAAATAACCATTTGAACTTGGATGAAACTTGCCCAATTATCCGAATGCACCTCAGATTTGAATTTCCACAATTGAATTCCATCATTTGCCAATTTTGGGAGATATTTTAGAGGATAATACGGAGCTTTGGTTGGACCCACACGTCATTGAGGGAGTGAAATTGCAAAAGATCCTTAGAGTGCAGAGTACACAGTCTCTGTTTGCTCTCTCTTCAGTCGGTTCACGCGAGTCAGGCCGAGGCAGAGCGCGGGCGACACCGAGGACAGCTGAGACACCTCCTCCTTGATTTTTATCGCGTTGGAGAGGTGCCTGAGTGCCTTTTCCCTCGTTACTGCTTTCCTTTCACCCCTATTACCGAGACCTCGTGGCTCCTTTCTCCCTCGCGCAAGAAACCGACCGTAGCCGCCGTTACTCTTCCGATCCCTCGGCCACCCACCAAACTTGCGTGTGAGCCTTGGCTGAGCAGCAAAACGGCACCACAGGACTCCCCACAACCTCCTCAAGCCATCACCGAGTTTGCTCGTGCTCCCTACACCGAAAAACGATCTCTCCCGTGGTGGCCGACACAAAACCGAGAGCAGGTGCTCTTGTGGACAGCCTCACCCAAGGCTTGTCACAGCCAAGCAAAGCCTCCTCTGGACGAGCAAGAACCCTCTACAGCTCACCTCCAAAGATGGAGCCGAAAGGTGGAGCGTCGACGACGAATTTTGATATTCTATTCCAATCGATGCAATCCGACCTTCAGGTATGAATTCATGAAATTCCCAATTGATTCTTGTTTAGAGGCCACAAAACTTCACACACGAGAGCTAGACTTGAGGGCGCACCAGTTTGCTTTGCGAACCTACCATGAAACTACATGTAGCCGGTGTAGTTTGAGTTTTTCCGACGGCGGCAAGGTCGGGCAGCTTTGGGTGCATGGTGAGAGTATAGTTAGAGCTATTCCTGGTCTCTTTTGCCACCATGCCGAGCTTCTCCAGCCCTCACTGGTGCTGTAGGGCCCTTCCAGAGAGCTTTTGGCGGGTTAACACAGCGAAGCGACGTCACCAGAGTCGGATGACTGCCGCCGCACGTCGCGAGCTACGTTGGAGGCTCTGCCGGCTCGGGTAGACCACACCAGCGTGTTCCTCACATGTTTCATGGGCCTAGCAGCGAGTGGCAGCTCGAGAGAGGGCCGGGAAGTCGGAACCGGCGAGCTCCGGCGGCACTATCGCGCGGGGGCGAGAGGTAGACGAAGGGGTCGCCGGGGCCGCGTGTCAGTGGCTCTGGAGGGGGAGGCCGTATCGTCTGTGGACTTGGATCGGCTGTGACAGCGCGGGAATTAAATCTGTGGCCCCGTGTGGCGCTGTCCCGGCACTAGACATGTGTCCCCTGGACCAACCGTCAGTGTTTGAACTTTCCACAATTTATTGAAATCCCATATTTTTCCCCAAACTTTAGAAGAGCATAACTTTTGCTAGGAAACTCCAAATTTAGTGATTAAAATTGCGTTATATTCAGATTGACAAACTCTATCCAAATATGCAACCCAATTTGTATGAAAGTCATTATTTAATTCTGTAAAATTCTTTAAATCTTATCAGCAAAAGAATTTTAGAGGGAGTTCGGTTTATCCAAAAATCCTCCAATTTTTACAGAATATTCTTTAGGGTCCTATTAAACCCCTGTGAAAGTTTCAGATCATTTGCAGTTGATTTGATCAGGAGAATTCAGATTTTAATTTGCTGTGTTTAAATGAATACATAAACATTTTCAAAGAATTTCCAAAACTTAGAAATTCAGTTCTGCGCAATTCTTAGCTCCAAAAATACTAGGAAAATTCATGCAGGCTCTATTAAATATAATTGAAATTGTAGCTCACTAAGTTCGACATCAAACATGGGTGTTACCTCAGAATTAAATCTTCTTTGCTTAATTGCTTAGAGAATTGTTCTGAATAAACCACTCAATGAAAAGTGCTAATTTTTTGTCCAGATGACTTTCTTGTGACAAGGAACCTACATGAAAATTTTCAGCTCCACTGGAGCTCTTGATAACCACTGTATCGTGTAACCTCTTAAGGTGATCAACACCCAAGTGGAGATAGCACTCAACACTTGATCATAGTGCTTAAACCCAACCTAAACCACTAGCACCAGTGTCATTTTAAATTCTTAAACAGAGTTACAGTTTTTAAACTGTCATTAGGTCTTATTAGCAAAAGCTTTAGAATTAAATACATATGCATATTCATATCGTGTAGCATCTGCGTGAGAACGTGTGAAGGGATTGAAGTGAAGATCAAGGAGAAGGAAAGCGTGTGATCAAGCCCTAAGTGATCTTCACTAACTGATGGTAATCTTAGTCACCTGCAAAACAGGCAAGCCCCGGTTTACATTTGAACAGTTTTATAAAGTATTTCCATTTTTAGAGATCATAGCTTTGAATCATTTGATTGCATTAAGTCTAGTTGATACTGAAAACCGCAGTTGCATGACAAGAAATACCTAAGAGATAAAGGGTAGAATAGCACCTCCTCGAGTAGATTTGGCTACACTAAATGTTAGTAGGAAAGGTCCGGTAGAAGTCGAGTAGTTGGAATCTACTCGCGAGTTTAGGGCTTGGTTTATTCGCAGCGGGTCAAGAATAGAAATGATGAGGAAAGTTCACATATAAGAAATGGAGACCGGGCAGAGAGGTTTAGATGCAGCAGGCTGCGTACTGTGCGTGCATAGTCCTGCCTGTGTCGGTTAAGGCCCGTCTGTGCTTGGCCCTGTTGGACAAGTTTGAGTTGTGTACTGGGCACATACTGGCTATATGGGACCCAGGAAACCGGTGTACCTTGGGAGATCCACATTGGAACTTTTCTAACTGTCTTAGGCTTTCAGCGTCAGGGTAGCAGGAGGTAACTCGCCCAAGAACATACCACTGTGGTTATGTACCTTGAGGGAGCTTGCGGACTCGGGACAGTTAGACCCCATACTGTGTGGAAGATCTTGGGAAAGGTGGCCGCGTACAACGTCAGTCGAGGTTGCTGCCGGCAACCCGGAGTATGGGTGTACGTGTCGTGTAGTCCGGGCATGTAATGATTCGAATCACCGTCGCTCGCGGTTATATGAGCATGCTTGCCCACTGCATCTTGACGTAGTAACAACTGAACTGGTTTTCTTTTGAACTTGATATGGTTGTAATGTAACTTGTATTGCAACCATGATTGAATTAGAGATAGACTCATTAAACTATACTTTCACTTTGTGCAAGAAGCATCGCAACAAAATGTTTCTTGTTTGATTGTGGAGTTGCGATGCTGTTCGGCTCAAGGTCTGAACAATGAGGCTTAAAATCGGAAAGTTAAGGATCAACATTAGGCGAGTCCTTTATGCGAATCTAGCTAACCCAATTGCAACCGTCGTGCATGTAGAGTTTTTTGTTTAGGAGAGACGGATCAGACTTGCTGAGCCTATGTGCTCACGCTTGCTATATGAGTGATTTTGCAGGTTAACATCGATGATAAGAAGAAGGTTGTCCGGTGAGACTCGGAGACTTCCGAGTCGTTTAACACATGGAGAACCCAGCCGCTGCTGTTGTCTTCATGTTGCTAGATAGAGGAGCCCACGGGATGGACTTCTTCTCGAGTGCTCTTTAGTTATTCGACGTGAGTTGTTTATAGACTTCTGCTGTAGGTACTTGATGTAAACTATTTGCAGAGAAGAACTTGTAAGCTTCCTCTATTGTTTTATGTAATACATTGTTCCTTATATGGGTGCTGTTGGGTGCCGCACAACACGGCACCACCCAATGCGATTCCTGGGCGAGCGGCACGTCCCCGTGACTGAACGGGCGGTGTGGGCCCCTTCAGCATGGTATCAGAGCCGCATTGGTAATAGTCCACGGGCAATGAGGATCGTATTATGACAAAAATCAAGGATACGGTGAGGATACGGTATTAGGCCCACATAAGGACTATAGTAGTATAGTTAGTTAAAGTGGCATGACTAACATATGTGATTATAATTCTAAATTTTGATTATGTAACGACGCGCCTACGCTCAGGTTGACAGGGACCCCGATCGCCGCCCGTTCAGTCACGGGGACGGGGCACCTCGCCCGGGAATCGCATTGGGTGGTGCTGTGTTATGCGGCACCCAACAGCACACATATAAGGAACACTGTATTACATAAATCAAAAGCGGAAGCTTATAAATGTTCTTTGTAAATAATTTACATAAAATAGCTACAGCGGAAGTCTATAAACAGCTCACGTCGAATAACTAGTGAGCACCCGAGAAGAGGTCCAGCCCACGGATTCCTCTCGCTAGCAACACGAAGACATGGCAGCAGCTAGGTCCTCCATGTGTAACATGACTCGGAACTCTCCGAGTCTCACCAGACAACCTTCTTTATATGTGTCGATATTAACCTGCAAAACCACTCATATAGCAAGAGTGAGCACAAAGGCTCAGCAAGACTTAACTGTCTCTCCTAAGACATGCAACTCTACATGAAAGTATCTTAAGACCTAAACATGTATGTTGCAAAAAGACTCGCCTAGAAGTTCATCCTTAACTTTCAGATTTTAGCCATAATAGTAGTGACCTTGTGCCCAACAACATTGGAACTCCACAATCAAACAAGAAACGCTTCATTCCCATGTTGCTTGTCCCAAGGTGGAAAATAACTTTAGTTTGCTCTATCTCTACTTCAAACAGGGTTTTCATGCAATTTACAATAATCATAGCAGCAATTAAAACTTTGCAAACTGTTTCCACACAAGTTGATTACTACGTCACAACACATTGAGCAAGCCTACTCAATAACCGCGAGGGACGGTGATTCGAATCAAACACTACCCGGATAACTCGACACATGCGCCCGCCTCTGAAGACCCAAATCTGGCGTCCTTCATTACGTCATATGTGGCAACCTTTCGCAGGACACTCGACTGTAGAACCGGTCGCGCCGTCTCGGGCTGATAGGTCTAACGAGACGATGTGGTATGCCTCTACAATCCAGTGACCCTGGTACATCGGTTTTCTGGTTCCCATATAGCAGTAAGCATCCGGTACACAACTCAATACTTGCTCATGGGTGCCGCACACGCATCGGTCCTTAACCGACACAGGCAGAGCTACTCGACCAAGACCTCGTCTTGTCGCTGCCTAACCCTCCTGCCCGGTCTCATCTCTAGAAATATAAACTTTAGTTTGCCTCTTTTCCGACTACACCCATGTGATCCCGACTCTAACTCGCGAGTAGATTCCAACTACTCGACTTCTACCGGATGTCCTAAGCTATTTAGCACGGCATTATTCTACAGCGGTGACCCTTTTCTACCCTTAACTCCAGGGTTCATTTGGTCATGCATTTGGAGTGTAAAGCATTCTTGACCTAATGCACATACAAACTCTAAACCATAATTGTGAACAAAGTAAAAATTTTATAAATAACTCAAATGCAAACCAGAGCTTTCCTTGGTTTTGCAGGTGACTAAAGTCAGATAATTGTGAAGTTAGTTGCTGATAACTTGAAGCTTAATCACTGCCCTTCTTGCTCCTTGATCCAAGCTTCACTTCTTCTCCACTTTGCCACGTTTAATCACTACATGTTATGAATATGCATATATCTTTAATTGTAAAACTCTTGCTAACAAGTTCTAAAGATGAGTTTAAAACTGGAAATCTGTTTAAGAATTTAAAATGACACTGGTGCTAGTGGTCTGGGTTTGGGTTTAAGTACTATGATCAAGTGATAAGTCTGTTTCATCACTTGTGTATTGATCACCTAATGGGGTTGAACAGAACAGTACTGATCCACGGCTCGAATGGAGCTCAAATTTTTCATGTGAGTTCCTTGTCACAAGAAAGTCATCTGGACCAAAAATTTGGAATTTTTCAATGAATAGATCACTCAGAACAAATTCCTAAGCATTTAGGCAAAAAGGAATTAATTCTGAATAAACTTGCACTCTCATGCAAATTCAAGTAACTACAATTTCAAACATAGCTCAGGTAGAATGAATGAATTTTCCTAGGATTTTTGGAGCTAAGAGCTGCCCAGAACTGAATTTCCAAGTTTTGGAAATTCTCTGAAATTGTTTCTGTATTCATTTGAACACAGAAACTTGAAATCAGAATTCTCCTAACTGAATCAACTCCAAATTAGCAGAAACTCTTACAGGAGTTCACTAATATACTAAAGAATATTCTGGCAAAATTTGGGGATTTTTGAATGAACCAAACTCCCTCTACAATTCTTTTGCTGAAACGATTTAAAGAATTATCCAGAATTAAATAAGGATTTTCATAAAAATTGTGTAGCATATTTGGATAGAATTTTTCAATCTGAATCCAACCCAATTTGAATCACTAAATTTGGAGCTTCCTAGAACAAGTTATGCCTTCCAAAAGTTCGAATCAAATCTGGTATTTGAAATAAACCGGGGAAAAGTTTAAGTCTGACAGCGGGTCCGGGGGTGACGTGGCGCCTTCTGATGCGCCGGCACACGAGGCTATAGAGTTCTCCCCGCACAGTCGCAAACTGATTCGGTACAACAGAAGATCCCATTCCCCCGCTACCGACGCTGACACGTGGGCCAGCCCCGGCTTCGTCTACCTCCCGCCACCCACGCTCCCGCGCCGCCGAGCTCGCCGGAGCTCTCGCCGGGGAGGGGATTCCTGTGCTCGCAACTCGCTGATTCTCGCCACCACTACATATTCTCATGCAAGGAACACGTTGCCGGTCTTATCTCGGATCGAAGATGGCCGGAACCCTAGGTGCGACGGCGACAGTGGCCGCGGCATCTCCGCCGACGTCGCTAGGGCGCTATGCTGCACCAAACACGTCGCCGTTTGCTCGTACAGCACCACTGAACCGAGGAGAACACGGATCCAACCGCCGATCTCGCTGAAACTTGCCGGAAGTATGACCTCACCGTCGGGCTAGGTCCAAAATCCAGCGACAATCGAAAAACTCGATGAACAACGGCTTTGCTCGACGGTTCTCGGTGGTTCTTGATCTTTTGAACTCGCATGGAGGTATAGAAGGTATATTCTATGTTGTCTGTGGTTTGGTTGATTGTGTGGCGCGAATTTTCGATCAAAGCCACTTCGGTGCCTTTCGCACACTGACGGAAAAACAGGGAAATTCCGGCAAGACACGCCATGGCATGCTGCCGGAGTTGGGGAAATGGTAGAGGGTTTCTAGACGGACCTTTTTGCTTTTGCAGCTCGGTGGGAGAAGCTCTGTGGCGGCCAAGCGATGTGATCTTGTGGTTGGCGGCTTACTGTGGCGTCAATGGATAGACCGAGCTCGGTGCCGAGTTCCAGTGGAGGAATCGTCGGGATCTTGTGACAGACACCTCGAGGAGGAGCCGGCGACTCCGTGGGGAGGCTCAGTTCGGCGTGTAACCCGTCGAGATGGCTGGGCGCCGGTGGGTCAGTGAGAGCGGTTTGTCGGAGGCTAAACTGTCCGTGATGGAGAAAACAGCAGCGAAAGAGCTCGAGGGCAGTCGAAGAACATCCTTTTGCCGAGTAGAGGGCTGGCTGGAAAAATATCTTCGGCACTGAGGCGGTTCGGCAGTACTCGGGAGGTGGCAGCGGCGCTGCCTTGGTGTCGCGCTCTGTTCAGCAGCTGCTGGGTTCGAGTGGGAATAGAGAGAAGAAAAATTTCCTTTGGTTTTAAGTCTTCCCCTCTCATTGACAAGTGGGTGTGGTGACCACCCCGTGGTTCACCCACTCCAGGATCGCATAGGGTGGTGCTGTGCGATGCGGCGCCACACAGCACACACGAAAAGAATTTAAGAACAACATATAAACTTTTATTTGATATAAAAAAGCGGAAGTCTGTTACAAAACTTAATTATAAAATGTAAGTTATATACATAGATACTCTCAAATCTTAACTAAGCAAAAGTTCAGCCGTCCATCCCGGTGACGCTACACACTAGCAGCATGGAACCGGAGATCACGGCGGCGTGCAAGGCTCCAGCTTGGCCGTGTACCCCGACGGGGGCATCGCCTCGTCCTCAGAACCTTCCCCATAACTCTCACTTGCACACAGCTCAAAATATTGCAACCATGAGCACGATGCCTCAGCAAGGCTTAACCGACAACCATAGGCATGGAACTCTACATGCAAGGATGTGTAAGATAGGAAAAATGACTTTGCAATAAAGACATGCCTACATGTTGATCCTTACTTTCAGTTTCATAGCAACAGTTTAATGAGCCTTATAGACCTCACATCGGAAGTCCACAATCAAACAGGAAATGCTTTCCTCCGATGTGGTGATGCCCAAAGTGGAATATAAACTTAATTAGCTCTATAACTACAACATACAAGGTTTCAAGACATTAGTAATTCAATGCAGAATTTTCAGTTGGCTTATTTCACTTCTTACTACGTCACAGCGCAGTGAACAAGTGGGTACTCAAATAACCACGAGGGATGGTGATTGCAATCAAAACACACCCGTATAACACGTTGCATACACCCACATTCAGAAGCGTGATTCCACACCCCTTCCTACTCTGTTGTATGCAACAACCTTTCAAAGGCAACCCAAATGCCGAACCGGTCCATCCGTAACGGGCAGGAGGTCCCCGCGTGGAGCGTGACTGTGCCCACCTGCAGATTTACACCTTGCTACCCTCAACCCTCTCCTATTTACGGTTGGGTAAGCCTCGGCACCCAGGTTAAGCAATTACATCGGTTTCCTGGTTCCCATATGCCAGTATGCATCCGGTACTGTTTGATACTTTTCCAGTAGGGCCGCACACGGACGGTCCTCAACCGTCGCCAACAGGGCTACGCACGTGAGACCTCTTCTCACTGCATCCTATCTCCCCCTGCTGGGTCTCATTTTCACAACTTAAGCCATTGTCTACCTCTTCTCATTCCGTGTGATAAAAACTATCTCGCGTGTAGCTTCCAACCACTCGACTTCTACCGAGATCCTAAACATTAGCATGGCATTCTCTACTCGTTGAGGTTGTAAACTACCCAACCCTTTAGTTAAAAAGGCTATGCAAGTGGGGTTTCAATCACCCTAACTCTAATGCATACATTTCAACCTAGACATAAGTGATACAAATGAAAAGCTTTATAAAAGGTAATTAAGTGCAAACCGGGGCTTGCCTGGTTGCGAGTCAGAGGAGAAGTTAGCTTCTGGTGGGAGGACGTCCAAGGGCTCTGGTGCATCCTCAACTTCGGTCACTATTATGAAATGTAACAAAATATACGTATAAGTATTAAGGACTTGTAAGAAGTAAATTTCTATTCATAGCTACTGCTATTTAGGATCCTTAATTGGCTTTGGGATTTTTACAGTGGATACTAGACTCTCTAAGAATGATCTGAGCAAAATTTGGAGAAATGTCATTGCACATTGTGGTCTCCAAAATTCCCACAAGCACAAGGCTTCTCTGAATTTTGAGCCCAAATCAGGAGTTTTGACATAAATAATAGTGGAATATCTGATTAGGGTAAGCCTCCATGGTTCTAACAAAATTTGTTTCACCATTTTTGGAGCTACCAACAGAGAGATAAGAATTTTTGAAGGTGGACAGGATTCTGAAAAAGTATCTGTTTAAATTTGAAATTTCAAATAAAGGCTGAACTTTGGAAGGAAATTTAGCCTAGCAAATGAAGCCCAAATTTTTACTGGAGATCAGTAACTATGAAAAATATTAGCTGCCCAAATTTGGGAATGTTTCATAAAGAATTGCTCCTGTAATAAATCTGTAAAAGATTTATTAAAAACAATTCTACAGAAATTCCTGGGCATTTTCATAGCATGAAATTTGTTCCTCTGTGAAGTACTCCTCATGAGGATTCCAACAAAATTTGTCTCACTAATTTTGAAGATTTATACCCAAAGTTATGGAGTTTTCAAGTTTCACTAACTTTCTGTTTGAACTTTACAGAGCACTCAACGTGGGGCCCACTCGTCAGGTCTTTCTTCAACCTCCCGTCAGAGAACGCGCGTGCACACCAGCACAGATGGTGGTGTGGCTCGTTCTCCCTTATTTCTCCACCAAATTAGCTCCGGTTTCGCCCTACACGATCCTTGCAACGTGACGCAGCTGCCGGGCAAGGTTTCCTCGCATGAAAACGGCCGAAAACGGGTCGGCACCGGCGAGGTGGCTCGGGAGCTTGGCATCAATGTGTTCTAGCATGTCCGAAGCTTCTCCCGGCGGGCTACATTGCCCTAAAGCATCACCAGTGATCAGGGAACATGGAACGCATGCCAAACCTTGCAGCAAACGGCAGGAAAATGTTGTTCACTGGAGGACCGACCCGTTTTTGCCGCCATCGGTGATTTCTCGTCGCCCGTGGCGTGTGGTGTATGGTTTGCTGAGGTATTTGGCGTGGGAGGGCGCTAGGATAGTGTGATGCTATGCTTTGAACCGAAGAACAAATGATCATGCGTGTTGGACGAATTTCCAGTTTTGGTCTGGATCGGTTCTTCACGTGTACCAGCGCCAAAACCCAAATTCTGGCGAGCCGGCGATGGGGAAGGGCAAGGGGACTGCGGTAGCATGATCTACACACCTTGGTGCACCTTAGGGAGGTGTTGGTCGTGTGAGAGAGGCGCTGGAACGGCCGGAAGACGAGGAGCAGCGAGGTACAGCGTGCTCTGTGTTCTCCCGGTGAAGAACAGCTCAGGCACTGCGAGGGGAGCTCAGGGATGAGTTGAGTGTAGGGAAATAGGCAATGTGCTACTCTAGCAATTCGACCGTATCACCAAGGAAACATGCGAGTAAGGAGGTCATGGATCGTTACCACTAGACGCGCAGCGCAGCGGATCGAAGATGCACGTCGGTGTAGGAGAAGTAGACGATCACGTTCGTCTCCTCCTGAATCCTCGTCACAGGAACGCCGTCACGTCACCGTAGCCGATCAGGCAGCAGTTACAGTAGTGCCTCCATGGAGTCCACACGTACAGGGAGGAACGCCATGCGTCGGTGTGCTAGCACCGCGCGTGCGACAGAGGTTTCTGCATGTGGCCTGTAAGGGGTGGCGGCTAGGGCTGTTCTGTGGTGGAGCGATCTGCCCCTAACCCTACCCCTCATATTTATAGGCGCGCTAATGGGCTTTTAGGTCACGGGCCCATTAGTACCCTAATTTCTTATGGATCAAATATCCATCAGGCCTTTATCCGAATTGTTATGATTGCCTCTTGGGCATATCACCAACAATCTCCCACTTGCACTAGAGACAATCATATAGCCAAGTTTTTCAATATTCCATCCCCTTAAGTGTGTGACCCGTTAGGTTCATGTACAGTCGGTTATGAATGAAAACCGTTTTCAAACACAAGTCAGTAGAGGAACCTAGCAGGACATACTGACTCCTGAATGTACATAAAGATCATATCGGCTGAACCTAGATACATTCACATGCTAATTCCTTTGCCACACGATACCAGTTAAGCTCAAGGCAAGATACGTGCCATCCTTGTGATAGCTCGACCATTCACTCGACCAAATAGTGGATTCAATCTATAACTTTTAGTCATAATGATTAACTCCTTAATCACTTTGGCATGGCCATGCACTTTCCAATCCAAGTATCTCGAGGGTCCCAGAGATATCTCTCCTGTTATTTAGGAGGGGCAAATCCCATCTTGATCCACGCACATCTCATTCCATGCTTCATCATGTATCTGAAGACTATTTTTATGACCACCCAGTTACGGAGTAGCATTTGATAGTTCAAAGTGCACAACTACACATAGTGAGAAACAATGGCGATCTCAGGTCTAAGAATCTAGCAGGTGTATCACTCAAGACCAACTGATGGCACATATGTAAATAACAATCCCAACAGTGTCTCGGAATGGGTCTATCCAACACCATGTTCATTAACATATGTTCACATTATTAATCTGGTATCTTCATATCTATGATCCATGAAACGTGATCATCAATTAATACATGTGCTAGTCTGCGTACTATCATTATCTCATATAATGATGTAGACTAGGGATCATTTTGAGTAACATTATAATTAACAAAGAGTCTCATGAACAAGTCACATACTTGATGATCAATGTGAATAATGGTTACTCAAATAGTACATAAACATAGCTATGACACAAGTCTCTCACGTACACACTATGATCACTGATGTAAGTATCTAATACCCATAGATCTCGTGTGTGCCTCATGCTTTGATTATGGAAGAGGCTTTGTCAACGGATCTGCCACATTCAAATCCGTATGCACCTTGCATATGTTCACATCACCTCGGTCGATAATCTTTCGAATGAGGTGATAGCGTCATAGTATATGTTTGTATCTTTTGTGTGATCTAGGCTCCATTGCGTGTGCAATGGCTCCATTATTGTCGCAATAGAGATCCACAGGTCCGGACACACTGGCAACAACACCCAACTCAGAAACAAATTTTCTGATCCAAATAGCTTCCTTTGCAGCTTCAGAAGCTGCAATATACTCCGCCTCTGTTGTTGAATATGCTACTGTGTCTTGCTTGGAAATTTTCCAGCTCACTGCCCCTCCATTGAGGCATAACACAAAACCGGATTGCGATCTAGAGTCATCCTTGTCTATTTGGAAGCTAGCATCGGTGTAACCTCTTACAACGAGCTCTTCTTCACCTCCAAACACAAGGAACACACCCTTAGTTCTTCTCAAGTACTTAAGAATGTTTTTGACAACTGTCCAATGAGTCTCACCATAATCTGATTGATACCTGCTCGTAACACTTAGAGCATAGGATACATCTGGGCGTGTACACAATATGGCATACATGATAGATCCAATAGCCAAAGCATAAGGAATCGCTCTCATCCTCTTTTGCTCATCAGGCGTCGAAGGACACTGACTTTTGCTTAGAGTGATGCCATGTGACATTGGCAAGAAACCTTTCTTAGAATCTTGCATATTGAACCGAT
Source organism: Neostapfia colusana (assembly GCA_030760725.1). NCBI lineage: Eukaryota > Viridiplantae > Streptophyta > Magnoliopsida > Poales > Poaceae > Neostapfia > Neostapfia colusana. Next base: position 77,891,835 of record JASWHV010000007.1, on the reverse strand, counting down.
TCAATATCTTGTCAATATATGTGTCTTGGCTTAATCCAATTAGCCTTTTAGATTTATCTCTATAGATCTTTATGCCCAAAATGTACGCTGGCTATCCTAAATCCTTCATTGAGAAACTTTTCCTTAATGAGGATTTAACAACATCTAGTACTGAAATGTCATTTCCGATCAACAATATGTCATCGACATATAGGACCGGAAATGTAATTGCGCTCCCACTAACCTTGTTGTAAATACAAGGTTCTTCTACGTTCTTGATGAAACCAAACCCTTTGACCACTTCATCAAAACGTAGATTCCAACTCTGAGATGCTTGCTTCAATCCATAGATGGACTTTTGAAGTTTGCATATTTTTCTAGCATTTTTAGGATCGACAAAACCCTCAGGTTGTGTCATGTACACATCCTCAGTCAGACTCCCATTAAGAAAGGTTGTTTTGTCATCCATTTGTCATATTTCATAATCAAAATATGCAGCAATTGCTAGGAGAATCCGAACAGACTTTACCATAGCGACGGGCGAAAATGTTTCATCATAATCCACACCTTGAATTTGTTTGAAACCTTTTGCCACCAAGCGTGCTTTATAGATGTGAACTTTTCCATCCATATCAGTCTTTTTCTTGAAAATCCATTTGCAATCGATCGGTCTCACACCATCGATTGGATCAACCAAGTTCCAAACTTGATTCTCATGTATGGATTCTATTTCGGATTTCATGGCTCCAAGCCATTTCTCAGAGTCGGGTCCCATTATTGCTTCAGTGTAGGTCACAGGCTCATTATTGTTCAACAATACCATGTTTTGTTGTTCTGTGGTTAGTAGTGTCAACTTTTCAGTTGCACGACGTACCCTTGTAGACCTTCGTGGGGTTGGTGTTTCATCAAGTGGTTGTATAACATCTTGTACATCCTGTATATGATTAGAGGGTGCCGAAACATTTTCAGGTATTTCTTGAATTTCTTCAAGATGCACCTTGCTCCCACTAACTCCTTTTGAGAGAAACTGTTTCTCCAAGAACACACCATTGCTAGCAGTAAACACTTTGCCCTCTGTTTTATTATAAAGATAATATCCTCAAACGTTTGACATAAGCATCACATCCCCAAACTTTGAGGAAAGACAATCCGGGACGTTTCCCGGTCCACATCTCATATGGTTTCTTCTCAACAGACTTAGTTGGGACTCTGTTTAGTGTAAACGAGCTGTTTCAAGAGCATAACCCCAAAAGGATAGTTGAATATCACTCTGGCTCATCATCGACCTAACCATGTCTAACAAGGTTAGATTCCTCCGCTCGAACACCCCATTCCATTGAGGCGTTCCAGGTAGAGTCAACTGTGGAACAATTCCACATTGTTTTAAATGATCATAAAATTCATGGCTCAAATATTCACCCCCACGATCAGATCGTAGAAGTTTAATTGTCTTGCCCAACTAATTTTGTACTTCATTCTGAAATTCTGTGAACTTTTCAAAAGATTTAGACTTGTGCCTCATTAGATAGACATATCCATATCTACTAAAGTCATCGGTAAAAGTAATGAAATACTGAAAACCACCTCTAGCTATCGAACTCATTGGTCCACATACATCAGTATGTATAAGTCCCAACAAGTCACTTGCCCTCTCACTTTGACCAGTGAAGGGTGCTTTGGTCATCTTACCAAGCAAACAAGACTTGCATGTGTCAAGTGATTCAAAATCAAATGAACTTAACAAACCATCTTTATGGAGTTTCTCAATGCGTTTCTCATTTATATGATCTAAGCAACAATGCCAAATAAAAGTGGGATTTAGATCATTTTGTCGAGCCCTTTTTGTATTAATGTTATAGACTGTTTTATCCTCAAGATCAAGAACATATAATCCATTCACTAATGGACATTGAGCATAGAAAATATTATTATAATAAATAGAACAACATTTGTTCTTTATTATAATCTCATAACCATTAACTTCTTCCAAACATGAAGAAGATATAATGTTCTTGCTCAAAGAAGGAATGCAATAACAATTATTTAATTCCAAAACTAATCCTGAAGGTAATGACAAGTGATAAGTTCCGACAGCTATGACAGCAACCTTTGCTCCATTGCCAACCTGAACATCCAACTCGCCTTTTGCAAATCTTCTAGTCTCACTTAGACCCTGCAATGATTTGCAAGTGTGAATCATTGATCCGGTATCAAATACGCATGATTCACTAGAAGATGTGGCAATATTGATTTCTATAACATTTATACCTGAAGTGGAAGTCTCACTCCCTTTCTTCTTCTTATCCTCCAAGTACTTCTTGCAGTTCCTAGACCAATGCCCCTTAGCATGACAGTGAAAGCATTCATTATTAGGAGAAGGACCTGATTTACCCTTTGGCTTTGAGCTTGAAGGCTCATTGGGAACCTTTCCCTTGCCTTTAGGATGGTCACACGCTTCCTCTTTTTATTCTCCTTTTGAACCATCATCACATGAGTGGTGTTTTTCTTAATGCTTTGCTCGGCTGTTTTAAGCATCCCATGCAATTCAGCCAACGTTTTCTCCATGCCATTCATTTGATAATTCAATATAAATGGCTCATAGCTCGGTGGGAGTGACTGGAGAATAACGTCAATAGCCAGGTCATCCTTGAGTTCAGAACCAAGTTTGTCCAAAGTCTCAATGTAACCAATCATCTTGATTACATGGGGACTGACCGGGCTACCTTCAGTCATCTTGCATGAGAACAAGGACTTTGAGATGTTGTACCTGTCAGCCCTTGCTTGGTTCTCAAACATTCCACGTAGTCCCTGAATCATAGAATAAGCATTTGTATGCTCATACTATTTCTGTAGATCAGGGGACATTGTGGCAAGCATGTGGCAGCTTGCATTAAGCGCATCATCGCAGTGTTTCTCATATGTCCTACGAGTTGCGGCATTTGCATCATCGGGGAGGTCATTGGGGTATGGTTGCTCAAGAACATACTCAATTCTCTCTTGTCTGAGAACAATTCTCAGGTTGTGGTACCAATCAATAATGTTAGCTCCATTGAGCTTTTCTTTCTCAAGCACAGATCACAAATTGAAACCGGAATTGTTACTAGCAGACATTATCTACAATAGAAAATAAATATGTAAGGTTTTATCACTATGTTATGTACCAATCTTTTATTAACAGTTTAATAAAAGACACCACCACTATATGAGCATTGTCCTCCCTCTAACGACATATAGTGGTCCAAGATCCATATTCACTAATTTCTAGTGAGCTTTGGCTTCACTGCTAGAAAATTAGTGATATAGGTAAACAACCATTGTTAATCATATCTCTATATGATTCTTGTTTGTTGGGTGACATCCAATGCCTCGGCTCCCAACACTATTCCATAAAGCCCAAAACCGTTTTGATAGCTTTGTTGAGTAAACCAATACTATGCATGTGAATGTCCAACATTCACCCTATTCATTATGATAGATGACGGTATTTTGCTTTGGCAAACCTACCCTACAACGATCAAAACAACATAGGTGCAGCTATAGGTAAATGGCATCAAATACTCAACTTTTCCGAGGGAAGCTATTCTATCATGACAAAACATCCACCATATGAAAAGCATGAAAAGAATAGTAAAACATCAAAGGCATACGATCATATCATATTTGTGAATAGTATGGCCTTGGGGATCATAGTGGTCTCCATCACCATGGTTCCATCATGATCTACACCACCATGTCTCCCTTCTTATGGTGATCACCATCGCCATCATGCTTGAGGTTTCTCAATGAATATAAAAGAAGCTAATACATCTAATAGCTATCAAATAAATTACATGAGAGATCAGGCATCACAGGGCGACACGCAGGTCGTTATACAATTATGTGACAACCTCAACCTGATTGTGTTAAATTTGCAACATCCCGGCTGCACGAATTTTACACACAGATCATCACATCACATTTAGGCCATACCATTCACATCATTCCCTGCAAAAACAAGTTAAGCGTAGAACGATGTCTATTGAGAAACAACTTAATGATGTCACTATAGCAGACAGCAACAGCAACACCAAACGGAATTACATAGATCACATATATGAAATCACTATGAAAAATTCATCGAATTGATCAAATCAACCTGAATCTGAGCCATTCAAAATGCCTCAATTTTCATTGTGACTGGTTATCCATGAGAAGATCGCGACACATGACCGTGATCTGTTGGCTCAATCTGTTAGCTATGTACACTATTAGTCTCGATGGTGATTCCAGCCGGTAGGGACAGGTTGCGCACACAGCAGAGAAGGAGCACGAACTAATCCTTTAGCCATATGATGACAATCTACTCTAACCAATTCCAAACCCCAAAAGCCGAACATTAAAAATTCATCATATGAATTTGTCTGCAGTAGATCACATCTAAGATCCAGACCAAAAACTACGCAAGTCGGCTCTGATACCACTGTAGGGAAATAGGCGATGCGCTACTCTAGCAATTCGACCGTATCACCCAAGAAACATGCGAGTAAGGAGGTCATGGATCGTTACCACTAGACGCGCAGCGCAGCGGATCGTAGATGCGTGTCGGTGTAGGAGAAGTAGATGATCACGTTCGTCTCCTCCTGAATCTTCATCACAGAAACGTCGTCACGTCACCGTAGCCAATCAGCACAGCAGTTACAGCAGCGCCTCCACGGAGTCCACACGTACAGGGAGGAACGCCGTGCGTCGGTGTGCTAGCACCGCGCACGCAACAGAGGTTTCGGCGTGTGGCGTGTAAGGGGCGGCGGCTAGGGCTGTTCTGTGGCGGAGCGATATGCCCCTAACACTACCCCTCATATTTATAGGCGCGCTAATGGGCTTTTAGGTCACTGGCCCATTAGTACCCTAATTTCTTATGGATCAAATATCCATCAGACCTTTATCCGAATTGTTATGATTGCCTCTTGGGCATATCACCAACACTGAGGAGCGGTGTAGCTCGTCGAGGAGGCGCCGGCGCAGCTCCTGAGTGGCTCAACCTGGCGCTAGGGTGTCCCGAGGCTGCTGAACCACGAGCACAGAGGGGGCGCTGTGTTTTTCTTCGATGGGGCTCAAGCAGCTGAGGCTGAGGAGGCTTCGGTTGAAGGCAGAGAAGAGAAAGGAGACTGTGCTGCTGTTTTATCACCCACGTACGAGTTGCTTCGGGAGCACGTTGAGGCAAGCAGCTCGGTGGAGCAAGTGCAGCTCGGTGGCGCGCTGATGATCAACCGAAGGGGAAAACAGAGAGGAAAAAGGAAACTGTGTGGCTGACATGTGGGTCCCACCCCCTCTCAGTTTAATTAACTTTTCTACTGATATTTTCACCACAGCTACTCCAAATTAAATGCTTTACCTCACCTCAAAGTTATGGTTTGAAATGTTGAATTCAAATGATTTGAATTCTGGTGTGGAGTTTGAATTAAGTATGGTTATTTGAATTTGAAATGGAATTTGAATTCTTTCTTTTGCATTGTTCCAAAAACATTGCAAACCAACTCCAAAGTTTCTGATTTTTGGCATGGCTGCTAATTCAAATGTGGAGAACACATTTGTGGTACCAAATTTGCAAATTGAGGAAATTGGAATTTGAAACTGAATTTGAAATTCAGATTAGAGGGCTTCTCCTTTTAATCCCAAACAAATGTTGAAACTCCTCCAAATGAGCTGAAATTTGGAAGTGTAAATATTTGGACTATGAAGATCCAAGCTATGAATTTAGATCTCCATGTTTGGAAGTTTTTGGAAGTCTAAATCCTCACTTTAAACTTACACCGTTATAATTCAAAGTTTTAATTCCCCTCATTTTTCCTAAGTGTACATGAGCTGAATTTTTCTTGCTACCACTTTTTGGGGATTTTACATCCCTCCCTCCTTAAAAATAATCTCGTCCCGAGATTCCAAAGGAAAAGCAAAGTGGGGAAACTTTACCGGGTATATGATGATAGCAAGTCCGGATAATTCGCTTGTAGATAGTCCTCGCTTTCCCATGTCGCCTCATCAGCGGTATGGTTACTCCACAAGACCTTGTAGAACCATAAGGTCCGGTTTCTTGTGGCGCGAGTCTTTTCATCGATAATCCGTATTGGATACTCCGTGTACGTGAGGTCCGGTTGAAGAACTTCTATGTCTTCAGTGCGGATTTCAGAGGAGGGTTTGAGGCACTTCCTCAGCTGAGAGATGTGGAAGATATTGTGAATTCCTGCGAGTGAAGCCGGTAAATCCAAGCGATAGGCCACGGGTCTGCATCTTTCAATGACGGCAAACGGACCAACGAACCGCGGCGCAAGTTTACCCTTCACTCCGAAATGATGAACTCCCTTCATCGGAGACACACGGACATAAACCTGGTCTCCGATGTCGAAGTGGAGAGGGCGGCGTCTTTTATCCGCATAGCTTTTCTGACAAGATTGAGCAGCCTTGAGGTTGGCTTGTATTGCTCGCACTTGTTCTTCAGCTACATTCACAAGTTCAATGCCGTAGATAACTCGCTCGCCGGACGCGCACCAGTTGAGTAGTGTGCGGCATTTATGGCCGTAGAGAGCTTCATACAGCGCCATCTTAATGCTAGCTTGATAGCCATTATTGTAAGAGAACTCCGTCAACGGCAAATGATCGTCTCAATTCTTGCCATGGTGGATGGCACAAGCGCGTAGCATGTCTTCAAGCACTTGATTGACCCGTTCAGTTTGACCATCCGTCTGTGGGTGATACGCGGAACTTCGGATCAGTTTGGTCCCCAATGACTCGTGCAGCTGTTCCCAAAAATGAGAGATGAACAGCGCACCACGATCTGAAATAATGGAGTGGGGAACACCGTGCAAGCACAAGATCCTTGCAATATACAGCTCTGCATATTGCTTGGCCATGTACTTTGTATGTACGGGGATAAAATGAGCCGACTTGGTTAATCGATCGACTATTAATCAAATTGAGTCATGCTTGTGAGACGTGAGAGGTAAACCAACAACGAAGTCCATGCTGATATCCTCCCACTTCAACGCCGGAATGTTCAATGGTTGCAGCTGTCCGGCTTTACGCATATGGTCGGCTTTCACACGCCGACACGTATCACATTCGGATACGTACTTTGCGATTTCTCTTTTCATCCGTGCCCACCAAAACCTGGTTTTCAGATCCTGGTACATCTTGTTGCTGCCCGGATCAATAGAATACTTAGATAAATGAGCTTCATCCAAGATTTTCTTCCGAAGCTTCATGTCACGGGGTACCACTATACGGTCTTTAAACCATAGAGTGTCGTGTTCATCTCTCCGGATGCATTTCATTTCACCATTCTTCATCCTTCTCCGAATGTGCGACATTTCCACGTCTTTCTTCTGAGCTTCCATAATTTCCTCTCGTATTGTAGGGATGAGAGCAAGATTATACAATGCCCCATGCGGAACCAAGTACAGACTCGGCTCCTCCTCTTCAAGTGGGGTGATGGACAGACTGTTGACATGGGATTTGCGGCTTAAGGCGTCTGCAATGACGTTTGCCTTCCCGGGATGGTAATGAATCTCGATTTCATAGTCTTTGATCAATTCTAACCATCTCCGTTGCCGCATATTCAACTCCTTTTGGGTGAATATATACTTCAAACTTTTGTGGTCGGTGTAGAGGTGCACTAAGTTCCCAAGCAAATAGTGCCTCCACATTTTCAAGGCTAACACCACAGCAGCGAGCTCAAGATCATGAGTCGGGTAGTGCTGCTCGTGGTTACGAAGTTGACGTGAGCCATAGGCGACCACTCTTCCTCCTTGCATCAATACACAGCCGAGCCAGATACCAGACACATCACAATATACGTTGAAGGGCTTGGTTTTATCCGGTTGAGCTAACACCGGGGCTGTTGTAAGATGTTTCACTGATGCTTGGAAAGCTTCTTCACAAGCTGAGCTCCAAACATATTTGATCCTCTTCTTCAACATTTCAGTCATCGGCTTAGCAAGCTTGGAGAAGTTCGGTATGAATCTCCGATAATATCATGCTAACCTGAGGAAACTCCTGACTTCATGGGCTGATGTGGGGGACTTCCATTTCAGCACTTGTTCGATTTTGCTTGGATCAACTGCAATGCCTTCTGCAGAAATAATGTGACCAAGGAATGGCACTTGGCTGATCCAAAACTCGCACTTGCTGAACTTGGCGTAAAGCTTATGATCGCACAATCGTTGAAGCACGATATGCATGTGTTTGGCGTGTTCTTCCTCCGACTTAGAGTAGACCAAGATGTCATCTATGAACACCACCACAAACTTGTCCAACTCCGGCATGAACACTGAGTTCATAAGATACATGAAGTGTGCCGGGGCATTGGTGAGACCAAAGGACATGACGAGGTATTCATACAACCCATATCTCATTGAGAAGGCCGTCTTCGGAACATCCTCCGAACGGATCTTGATTTGATGATATCTGGAGCAAAGATCCATCTTTGAAAATACACTCGCACCCACAAGTTGATCGAATAAGATATCGATGTGGGGCAGTGGATATTTATTCTTGATAGTGACGGCGTTGAGAGGTCATCATCCTTTTTCTTCACAAACAGCGTCGAGCATCCCCATGGCGAGGAACTCGGTCGAATGAAACCCTTCTTCATTAAATCATTGAGCTCCTCTAATTCAGCTAGCTCATTCGGAGCCATCTTGTATGGTCTTCGCGATATCGGCGTCGTTCCGGGTACAAGTTTGATCTTGAACTCGACATCTCTTTCGGGTGGCATGCCCAGAAGATCATCCGTAAATACATCCGGGTATTCACGGACCACAGAAATATCCTCAAGTTTTGTGGCTTCCGTGTGATATGTGGCTGGAGCTTCTTAAACTGAAGGGTCAAGAATAAGAACATGTGGTTCATGAAGTGGAGAGTTTAAACGAACCACACGTGGAATGATGTCAAGAACAGAACCATGGTGATGTAGCCATGACATTCCTAAAATGACATCAAGTTTTTGACTCTCTAACATGATGAGAGAAGTCGGATATAGATTCCCACTCAATTGTAATGGTTCTCTATCGACCATCTTATCAGCTGTTATTTTCCCACCCGGAGAGCATATCAAGTATGAACTATTTGTGGGAATGACAGGCAGTCGATATTTAATAACATAAGACTGACTTATGAAATTATGGGTGGCACCGGAGTCAATAAGTATGACTACGGGATGATCTAATTAAGAAAACGTACCCGCAAGGACGGGTTCGCCTTCCGGCACGTCTTCGATAGCTAAGTGGTGGACGTTGCCAGGTTTTGGTGCTGGTTTCTTGGGCTGATTACGGGGCTGATTAGCACCCTGATACGGTGCTGCACCCCTGCACTGTCGCGGCTCGGGGCAGTCTCTCGAAATATGCCCGACACGGCCACATGTGAAGCACGTGTAAGGTGTCAGGGTCCCTCCGACTTGAGGACGGAATCCCGGTGCACTCTGTTGGAACTGAGGCACACACGGGACCATCCTTTGCTGCTGCTGTGGTGGATACGTCGCTCGGAAGCCCGGCGTGTTATATTGCCGACCGCGGAACTGAGGTGGTCGCGCCGGTGGCTGCCATCTCTGACCGGATGGTGATGTAAAAGCCCAAGAAAAGGGACTTGCAAAATTTTTCATCACCTCACAACACCACAGCTTTTGCTGTGGATATCGTGTGAAGAATTGTAAAGAGCAAGTAACCTCCATCAAAAGGGTGATTAGAGGGGAAAGCCCTAACTTTCACAAAGTAGGATTTCTACACATGAACATGAGAGGTTGAGCTCAGCCCTAGAACTTAAATAGTCTGGGGAAGTTTCAGGCCAAATTTCATGCCAATCCAACACTTTTTGAGGCACTTTTGGATGCATTTGAAAAAGAGGCCAATTTGAATGTAAATTCAAATTGCAGCAACTTTCATCACTTGACTTCAAAATCTGACTTCATATTCAAACTCAGCACATTTTTCTGAGTTAGTCCACCAATTTTCATCCCCATTGGGCCTCATCTTGTCGGGAGCCAAATGTGCAATAATTCAAAACTGAATTTGAATTTCAGTTCAAATGTGAAGCAAATTTAGCAGAACCAAATCCAAATTTTGGAAACCAAATTCAAACTATGACTTGGTGCTTAAGTCTCATAGTTAATTGTGAGTAGCTGGGGATATTTTCAGCAAAAACAGCAAATGAAAAATTGGAAAAGGAATTAGAGGGGGAGGTCCACTGGTCAGTGACTGTGATCAGCAGGGAACCAACTCGGTGGTCGTCGGTCAGCCGCCGGGACTGGTTGCCGCCTCACGGCCTCGCCAGCACGCGACTGGATTAGCTCACGCCCCCTCCCGATCGCCACGTACACACCACAAACCGAGTTCGCTTCCTCCCTCGCCTGCGCTGCTCTGCCCAGCATCCGCGTGCACGAAAAACCTGCCGCAGCATCCGCGCCTCCGAGCCCCGGTGTGCACCCGTGCTGATCATCGAGCACCCGCGGTCCCTGCAGCAAAAAGAAGCGTCAAGGTGTGCTCTAGCTGTTCCCCGTGCTGCTCCAGTAAGCTGCACTCGATTGTGAGCGGTGTAAGCCGTCGAAGTCGAGAAACCGGGAGGAACTGGCGGAGCCGTGCTTCGGCTCACCGGTGACAGCCCCATACGGCCATCTTCGTCGACCGCATTCTACACAAGAAAGGTGCATGGGGATCCCTAGATGGTGTAGCCGTTAACCATTCAGCAAATAACCCATCGGGTAGCAAGAATTTTAGAAAGTCCCGAACCCTAGTGCAACTGACCGAGCTCGGCAAAAACCCAAAATTCGGCGTACACGCTGAGTCAATGTAAGGGCCTCAGTTTTTGACACCTATTTGAAGTGTTCATCACCACACCACACACCTCATTTGAAGTAACTTGATGAACACAAATGAAGAGCAAGTAACCACCATCAACATGCTCATTAGAGAACAAACTCACATATTGCAAAAGTGGTATTTCCCACATGTGATATAGGAGGGCTGGACATATGAAAACTCCTACACATTGCTAAGGATGTCCATGCCAAGTTTCAGCCAAATTCAAAACCTTTTTGAGGTCATTTCGGGTATAGTTAGAAAGAGGGCAGTTTGAAACCATATTCAAATTCAAACTGTTTTTATCCCATGAATTTAAAAGTGGGAGGCATATTCTTATTCAGCACATTTTTGTGAGCTCACACACCAATTTTCACTCCATTTGGAGTGGATCTTGACATGAGCTAAGTGGGACAAATTCAAACTTTATTTGAATTCAAAAACTGAACTTGTGCTGAAATTCATTCAAACCAAACCCAATTTGAATTCTACTCAATTGAAATGGCTCATGGGTGAATAATTTGAATACCCAGGGGTATTTTGGGGCTCACTGTTTACAACAGTGATTAGGAGTGAATTTCAGAGGTTAAAACCCCGGGTGGGTCCCACATGTCAGCCACAGAGAAGAATCAACTGACTGAGACTTTTCTCACTCGGGTCGCCGAGCCGCCGCTGCGATCGCCACCGAGGGGAGTCGCCGCGCCAGCAGCTGCTTGGCCACGCGTGGGCGTGAGGCGGTTCAGGGCCTTCTTAAGGCGTTTTCCCCGCTCTTCGGCCGAAGCCTCGCCAGTTTCTTCCCCCGCAAGAACTCAGCGCCGGCAAACTCCTTCCGCAGCTCGGAATCGATCGGAGAGCACCGATCACAGCCTTCCCGTCCCCTCTCGAGCTACGGCAATGTACTAAGAACTCTTCTCCTTCCTCCCCGTTGCTAAAACTCAGCTGAAACCAATTGATATCGGCTATGCCGAAAGATCACTTCGGTGACTTAAAACCGCCGCACCTCGGGCTCCCGTGAACAGCCCAACCGGGGCGTTGTCACACCCGAGCCAAGGCACCCTTGGACGCGCTGGTGATCGGTGCTGCTCCCCCCCCCCCCCCCCCGAGCAACAGCCCAAGTGGTTGCTCACCGGCGGCAAATTTCCAGTTTTCCCCTTTCTGTGTGCAGAACGACCATCGGATACGGTTCCATTGAATTCGTACTCTAGAAAGGATTAGAGGGCCTCAATCCGCTCTCACACAAACTAGACACGGTAACGCACAAGTTGCCTTCACAACCTTTGGCCGGAGGACCTCTGTACCCGGCGTAATTCGAAGTTTACCGACGGCGGAATAAACGGGAGGCATCGGGCGCACGGTGAGGACCTACTTCGGGCCTCCACCGAGCTGCCTCAAGCTCATGTAGACCTTCCCTGAGGTCCACTGATGCTTCCCGACCGGTTGCTCGAGTAGTTGAGGTGCTAGGGGAATCAGCCGACACGGCTGCTCGTCGCCGACCATGTACCGGCCGTTGTCATGACGAGCTGACCCCAAAATCCTGTTCTCCGAGTAAAAGTAGGCAGGGGCGGCCAAGATCGTGAAGTTTGGAGCTTTACAGAAGCTGCCGGCGAGCTCTCCGGCGAGGTCCCTCGGCGGAGGAGCGCGGGCGGCGAAAGGATGAAGAAGGGGGTGGACCCCAGCTGTCAGCGACCGATATTTTAAATCGGGATCGGGTGTGCTGGCGCGCAAAAACCTTGTGGGCCGCAGTGTGTTGTCGCCTCGGCGCTCAACACGTGTCCCTGCGGGCCCCGGCAGATGTAAACGTTTCCCCCGATTTTCAGATTCCATTCAAACTTCAAATCCTCATAACTTTGGCTAGGAAGCTCCAAATCGAGTGAACTAAATTTTGTTGGATTTAGCTCTCTAAGAACTTTCCAGCAAATCAAGTTTCACTTCATGAAAATCCTTATTTCTCCAGAATTAATTCCTCAAATTTTAAACTGTTAGGAATTTTAACTGGAGAATCATTTGGAAGAAAATCCTGAAATTTTGCTGGGATGTTCACCAAAATATCGCTGAACTACCATAAAAATTTCAGACCCATTTGAGCTCATTTGATCCACCTAATGGTGTGATTAGTGAAACTGTTCCAGAGAAAATAGAAAATGTTCAGAAACATTTTCAGAATTTTCTCTGAAATTGTTTAGCCCATATCTTTAGCTAGGAACCTTCAAATTAAGTGAGACCAACTCCATTAGAACCCTCTGAAAATCTAGTTTTCAGAAAGTCGTAGTTTGTTTCATGAAAATCCTTAGAACACCCTAAAAGCCTTCAATTAAGGTCAAGTATATGATTAATTGTGGAGGGCTCAATTGAGCTTTGCTGCAACTAAAACTTGACCAAGTCTATGTTTAGGTTGTAACCAAGCCACAGTAAAAGTTTCACAGTATTTGGGTCTGTCTAGTGAGAGTTATAGACTTCACAACTTCAAACTTAATACAAATGCATTTAAATTGATACATGTACCTCTTATATCATGTAGTCGCTAAGGTCGAGGAGGAACCCGAAGTCCTAGACTTCGTTACTCCGGAGGAGCAGCTAGCCTACGACCAAGAGCAGCAAGGCAAGCTCCGGTTTGCAATAACCTTTTACAAGTTTTTATTGTTTTGAGCACATACTTGATTACTTTATTCTTTGCATTAGAGTCTTGTTTGAAAACCCAATTGCATAGCCAAGAAAACCTTGGGTTGGGTTTAGGATTTCAAACCCCGTTAGCCACTGCCATGCTAAGTTAGGGTAGGGTTCGGTACAAGTCGAGTAGTTGGAACTACTCGCGAGCATAGGCTAGAGGCACTCGACTCGGGTAGTGTTAGCACATGAAACACATGGCAAGAAAATGAGACCAAGCGGAGAGTAAGGGCAACAGGACTTTGGGGCCTGTGTGCTATAGCTCCGCTTGTGTCGATTGAGGACCGAGCCGTGTGTGGGCCTGTTGAACAAGCTAGAACAGTACCGAAGACCTACCGGCTATATGGGAACTGGGAAACCGATGTAACTCGTGTAGCTGGGTGTTGAGGCATAGCTGATCGTTCAGAGGGTAGGTTGAGAGCTCGAGGTGTAAATCGGCTGGCGGCACTGAGATGCGCGTGCAGAGACCTCTTGCTCGGGACGATTGGACCGGTTCAACATTTGGCTAACGGGTGAAAGGTAGTTGCGTACGGCGTCCGTGATGGTTGTTGTAGGCAACATCGAGTACGGGCGTACGTGACGGGTTGTTCGGGTAACCCTGCAGGTGTAAATCGATTATAATCGCCGTCCCTCGTGGTCAGTGAGTACCACCTGTTCACTGTACCGTGACGTAGAAAGAACAGGCTAGTTACATGTTAAAATGTTGCTGATTGAAAGATGGACTTGATTGTTAATGATTTGCTGTAGTCTAGAGCTAATTAAAGTTCCTTTCAACTTTGGGCGAAGTACATGAGAGAAATGCGTTTCTTGTTTGATTGCGGCTCTCTCATGTGCCTTAGCGTAAGGTTCCCCACAATTTGCTGCTAAAATTTGAAAGTAAGGTTCAACTAATTAGGTGAGTCCTTGCAATTGATTTTTACCTCATGTAACCCATCACCCCTCATGTAGAAGTTCCATGTTTAGGTGAGAAGGGTCAGACTTGCTGAGACTTCGTGCTCACTGCTTGTGTTTGAAGCTTTTGCAGGGTTCTATGAGGAAGGGACTCCCGAAGAAGAGACGGAACCCCAGGAGGGGAACCCCGTCGAATGGGAGTCGTGCACGCCGCAGAGTTAGTGTGTGTGTGTGCTAGCAAGGACATGTTCAAGGGCTGAACGTGTACTTGATGCGTAGTCTACGTCCGTGAGTGTAGACTGAACTTATTTTGATGTAAACATGTTCATAAACTCGTTTATGTAAATAAATTTCGCTTCCGCTTTGTATCTTTGATGTGTGTTATCCGGTGTTGTGCCCCTCAGCGTGATCCTGGCTCGACAAGACCGTGGGGTCGTGTCAGTCAATGATCAAGCTAGCTCGCAAGTAGCTCCTACACCTCCTAGCACCCCTCCTCGAGGAAGAACTGAGCAAAACCGTCCATGAATGGCCGAGTTATAGCAGTTCCTATAGCCGCCGGTGCAAACATGGCTTGGGTCACCGTCGAGAGTGGGTTTGCAGACATTTTTAGCTTCCGAGGCTGCTCACATCGGGTTCCTCGTGGCCCACTGGTGCTGCCCGAGCAAACCTAATCCTTTTCATTCCTCAGAGTGCGAGAACAACCTCGCCAAAGCCCTAACCTCTGTGGTGGACGTCGCACGGCCGTTTCCGGTCACCGCCGGCGAGCTCTGACCCCCGAGGCAAGTTCCACATGGCGAGATAAGGCTAGGCGGCCAGTTCTAGCGCTGGGGGCGGTCGGGAAGGCAGTTCCGGCGAACCTCGCCGGAGTACACCGCCGCTGAACTCGCGGGCGTGCGCGAGGAGGAAGAAGGCGGGTGGTGGACCCACCCGCAGAGTTTAAACATTTTGGGGATTTTCCAGTTTTAGTGCAAACTTCAAATGCATAGAACTTGTGCTAGGGAGCTCCAAATTGAGTGAACCAAATTTTGCTGAACTCAGAATTTTGAGTACTTTCCAGCAATACAAATTTCAGCTCATGAAATTTAATAGTTTTCCACAATTAAATCCCTAAATTTTAAAATATTAGGAATTTTATCTGAAGAATTACTTTATGAAAAATTCTGAAATTTGGCTGGAAGGTTCATTGGGAAATCCTTGACTCACAGTAAAATGTTCAGACCCATCCAAGTTCATTTAGTCCCCCTAATGGGGTGATTAAGTGAACTGCCCTGAGAAAATAGAAAAATGTACAGAAACATTTTTCAGATTTTCTCAAATCTTGTTTAGGGCATAACTTCCTCTAGAACTCTTCAAATGACATGAAACCAATTCAATTAGAACCACCTCAAATTTCTAGTTTCCAGAAAGTAATGGTTGGAGCCATGAAACCCCTAGAATTCTTTAGAGGCTCTAGTATTGACCAAATAGGCTTTTATTTGTACAAGGCTCAAATGAACTTTGTTTCAAATGAAGCTTGGTCAAGACTCTGGTTAAGACCTTACCAAGCCACCATAAAAATTTCAGAGCCAAAGGGGGGGGGGGCTAGCTAGAATTATAGTAATTACTCATTCAATTCTAAACATTGCATTTGAATTGACATGTAGTATCTCGTTAACGTGTAGTCGCTGAAGGCGAGGAGACTCTGGAAGTGCTCGACTTCCTTCTTTCGGACGAAGCCCTAACCACTGACCAGCAGCAACAAGGCAAGCCCCGGTTTGCATTAACCCCTTTTATAAAGTTTTGCTTTATTTACATGTCTAGTGTGAAGTATGAATGTGCATTAGGTGTAGGATGGAAGGGACCCCACTTGCATAACCAGAATTTTCCTATAAGAGTGAGGGTAGTGTCTAAGACCTCGAGTAGACAGGCTATGCTTAATGATTCATAGGACTTCGGTACAAGTCGAGTAGTTGGAATCTACTCGTGAGTTAGGCTTGGGACACACAGGATTGGTTCGAGTGATGTGAGATCACTTTAGTAATGAAAATGAGACTAGGCAGGGGCTAGGGCGCAGTGAGAGGAAGTCTTGTGTGGGCATCCCTGTCCGTGTCGATTGAGGACCAATCCGTGTGCGGCCCATGCTGATCAAGTTTGAACGTACCGAAGGCATATCGGATATATGGGCCCCGATAAACCGATGTATCCTAAACCTCCGGGTGTTGAGGCATAACGCACCGATTTATAGGTGTAGGCTGAGGGCAGCAAGGTGGAAATCTGCTAACGGGCATAGAGAGATGCTCCGTGTAGGGAACCTCCTGCTCGTTTTGGTGTGACCGGTTCAACGTTTGGGCTGTTGGGTGAAAGGTTGTCCAGTACGGCATCGAGTGAGCGTGCTGTGCAGCTCCACAGGTGGGCATACGTGACATGCTCTTCGGTTATCCCTGCAGGTGTATATCGAGTCGATTCGCCGTCCCTCATGGTGAAGAGTACCACTTGGTCACTGAGTCGTGACGTAGGCTAATATATGAAACGTGATGATTCAATATTGCTGTCATGATATGATTGTATTGCTACTTGTGTGCCATCAAATATTGCTTACTAAATTTCAGATTCATGAACTGTTAACTTGTGGCTAAAAGATGAACTAAGGATGAATTTGTAGGCGTGTCCATTTGCTGAAATTTTACCGTCCCATGTTCGTTGTACCCTACATGTAGAGTTCCATGCCTAGGTGAGTCGGTTAAGTCTTGTTGAGCCATCGTGCTCATGGTTGCTGCTTAAGTGTTTTTCAGGTGAGGAGCCACCCACGGACTCGGGTTACGAGTCCACCAGTGAGGGTTACCCTCCGTTAGGGACCACGGCGGAGTGGGAGCCGTACACGCCGCACTAAGCTGAGGGATGCAGCTAGTGTGGGTTTCCCTAAGGCTGGGCAACCGACTTTTGGTAGATAGGCGAGCGTGAGTTGTACAAATTTAACTTCCGCTGTGTAATGTAACCATTAGTTTGTAACTGAGCAGTGTACTACTTTGTACAGTTTCAGTTTGTTTTCTATGTAATACAATGTACCCTTATGATGTGTGCTGTCGGGTGTCGCATCGTGCGGCACCACCCTCTGTGATCCTGGATGAGCGGATTCCGGTGCGCCAGAGGTGAGCGATACACCACACAGTATTTTTGTGGCGTCCCACCAATGCTGCTCGTCAGCGTGCTGCGTTTCCTCTTATCAGAACCGCGCTCGCGCTGAGCATTATCTTGTAGAATCGAGGCATTAACAAGGTTGTTGAATGTGCCGCGATTGCTTTGGGCGAGATGGACCTTCATCTTTGAATTCAGGCCCCGGAAGAATGCAATGCGCTTGTCTTCCTCTGTTCTCACAAATCCTGGCACATACTGTGCTAGCCGGTTGAATGACCTGGAGTACTCATGAGCACTCCTCTCACCTTGTTTAAACGCCAGGAACTCCTGGAGCTTCCTTTCCATAACACCCGGCGGTATATGGTAGGCGCGGAACGCCTCCCGGAACTCCGCCCATGTGACGGCATGGACAGCCGGTAATGAGGCGATGTAGTTCGCCCACCATGTACAGGCTTCTCCTTGAAGCTGTTGCACTGTGTACAGCGCCTTCTGATGTTCAGTGCACTGTAGCAGCCCAAACTTTGCCTCCAGAGTGCGGATAAAGGTGTCCGCCTCCAAAGGCTCTTCAGCCTCCGTGAAGACCGGTGGATGGGTTGCCAGGAATTTTGAATAAGAACTTTGTTGGGGCTTGCGTTGCCCATTGTCTTGGCACCCTCCTGGATGGGACACATTCTGCTGAACTAGCAACCGCAGCAACTCGGTTTGCTCATCGCGCGAGCCGAAGTACTGCGGCGAGAACCTCCGCAAGATTTCTTGGAAGTTCAGGCGGTGGAGGAGGTGGTTGCTGCTGCGTCGTGGTTTTCTCCGGAGGTGGAGACTCATCACCACGAACCTGACTCGGACCTCCCTCCTCTTGTGTGGACCGTGTACGCACCATTCTGCATTCACATCATTCAAACGATCAGCACATGTTGGTTTATTTCATCCAGTCTATACAATAGTAGTGCGAGAATGGAATAATAATGCGCATAACAATCACACATATGGATAAGTATAATCTTTATACAACATATACATTCCGGGACCATGTCACACGATCGAGTTCCAAAATAATGAACTTTATGGATTAAAAGTTCATTTCGACCCTCGTAGGTCGCCACGGGACGTTAAGTGTGTTAACATGCGTAATCCTCGCTATTGTACTGGACCCAAACATGTATTAGCTCAAAGTGATATGTCAAATGCATCCACCTTTCGACTCCACTCGCTGTTTTACAACAGACACTGGACGTT
This sequence comes from Neostapfia colusana, assembly GCA_030760725.1. Lineage (NCBI taxonomy): Eukaryota > Viridiplantae > Streptophyta > Magnoliopsida > Poales > Poaceae > Neostapfia > Neostapfia colusana. The sequence goes on along the minus strand of JASWHV010000007.1, from coordinate 77,873,134 downwards.
GAATTGTGAAACTAAGTGTTTTGGTTGAAACACTTCAACATGGTGTTCACTGTCCAGCTTCTGGTCCAGCTGACCAGTCTGGATAATTCAATAGTTTTGACCACCTTAGAGGCAAAATCTGGACTAGAGTGCAACAACAAAGTTGTAGTATACTCAACAAGGAATCCAGACTGTATTTATTTTCCCCTGTATCCTTCCTAGTTTGTGAGTTATGACTTCTAAAAGTTGACAGAATTTTTTTCAGGAATTTTGACAGCACCTCCTTTGCAAGGGGCTGTATTGTTCAAAAAATTCCATCACATTCTGCCCTCAATCTAGGAAACACTGAACTACAAAGTTGTAGCACATTTCCTATACTTTCCAATGATGTCTTTCTTGACCCTTAGAAATTTTTCTACAGAAAGTTGTGGTTGAAATACAGAAAATTCCAGAGAGCATTTTAGTCTGCCCTGTTTCTGGACAGTGTATACTCATCTGAGATTTTCATCCATTTGGAGGGAGATTATGTTCTGAAGCTCTACATAAAAGTTGTAGTTCATCATAAAACCCCATGCAAGCCCATTAAAACAAGCAAGGACACGTACAAACTGGTTTAATAAAACAGCACCATAGGATTTGCATTCATCTACACCATTGCATCTCGAGTAAAGTCTGTGCATGATGTTTGGTTGCTGTAAAATTTGTATGTGCGTGGTCGTGAGTAGAAGGACAAGCTCAGGAAGCCATCTACGAAGAACTACAGCACCAAGACTTCGGAACGCTTGAACAGCAAGAACCACGGGAGCAAGGCAAGTGCCCATTGACCATATTGATCCCATGTTTTTGAAACTGTTTTGTTTGCGAAAACGTGTGTGTGCTTGAGTCAACTTGATGGGACACCCTTTTATAGGAGTTTACTAGTTTAGTTAACCATCCTTATCACCGGGAAAGTTGATGAGTCGGGTATGGTTGTTTTTTTTTGCTTCGCTAAGTCCACGGGATACGGGAAGCTGAGTTAAAACATGGTTAGCTACTGCACTCATATGAATAATGATAATGAGAACATGATGAAGATAATGAGTATAGAATAAGTTTTCTTCCGCTATCGTTTATAGACTTCCGCTGCTAGAATAAGTAGAGATTCATGAGATTTTGTAATAAAGTACTTAAACCCTATTTATTCGTGGTTATATTCTGAATTCAGTTTGTGGATCACATGTGTATGTGTGATGAACATCCTGGGCACACATATGCATTAGCTGGGTTCCGTGTTTTACGGGACCGGGCGTCACAGATTGGTATCAGAGCCACATTGACCGTAGGACGCAAGCCTAGGTAGAATGGACACTCTAAAATACATAGAACACTCTTCTAAACCGCTATTTTTGAAAATCGCTTGCTTCTGCACTTTTCTTGTCAATACAGTCACCGCAAGGTGCTATTTTCAAGCCCCTCCTTGTCTCTTCTTTTGGAAAACAACACCCTTGCTCCATAACATCTGAAGTTTTGGAGTTATTTCTTCCTTCTCTAAATTTTCTCATGTCTTAGTGAGAGGTGCCGGTGATTAGGAGCACCAACGCCATCTAACCATACATGGACTGCCAACTCACCGTGGCTTGCGCCCATGCATGGACCACCCCGGTCATATGGCGGGAACAGCACCAGTTCACATGATTAAGTTTAGGACTCTCATTGAATAAGCTTGAATAGGAGTGGTGTGAACTTTTGTGATGGTTGCTTGTGTTTGAGTGCTTAGTATGAGTTGTGGGACGCTTCAGCATTGTCCATATCCACACATAGTATAGAGATGTGAGATCTATACGGATCACAAAAGTCTCAAGTACATATTCACGCAAACAGATATGAATTTGAGGCAACGTCGACAGTTGGAACTCATCAAGGATTATGATGTTGGAATCAATTATCACCCCGGAAAGGCCAATGTAGTAGCTGATGCATTGAGCCAAAAGGGAGCATGTCACCAACTCACGGTTCGGGAGCTACCGCCCGAGCTGCGCAAGGAGTTCGAACGGGTACATCTCGGGTTCTTGAACGAGATGGAAGTGATGGAACTCAGCTCTTCGCTGGTTCAAGAGATATGAGATGGCCAAGCAACGGATGAGGAAATCAAGGAAAGAATCCGACAAGGCATATAAAAGGACTTCACGGAAGACGAGAAGGGCACGCTTTGGTTAGGGAAAAGGATTTGTGTGCCTAATGTCAAGCACATCCGTGACACGATATTAAAGGAGGCACATGACTCACCTTATTCCATACATCCCGGTTGTACAAAGATGTACAAAGACCTGAAAACTTGCTATTGGTTGGATGGTATGAAAAGGGACATAGCAGAATATGTTGCCTTATGCGACACGTGCCAACGGGTGAAGGCCGAACATCAAAAACCTGCTGGACTGTTGCAGCCATTGAAAGTGCCCGAGTGGAAGTGGGAAGACATCAGCATGGATTTCATCGTTGGATTGCCACGTACTAAATCGGGTTACGACTCTATCTGGGTTATCGTGGACCGATTGACAAAAACATCACATTTTCTTCCTGTTAAAACCAAGTAGAACGTTGCACAACTAGCCGAGCTGTATATGGAGCAAATCGTATGTCGCCATGGAGTTCCAAAAAGGATAGTTTCAGATCAGGATACCCAATTTACCTCTAGGTTCTGGAAGAAGCTGCATGAATCTATGGGTACACGACTGGATTTTAGCTCCGCTTATCACCTACAAACAGATGGGCAAACTGAGAGGACAAATCAAATTTTGGAAGGCATGTTGAGAGCTTGCGCCTTGAAACATGGGCGTAGTTGGGATAGGAGCTTGCCGTATGCTGAATTCTCCTACAACAACAGCTATCAAGCCAGCTTGAAGATGTTTCCTTTCGAAGCATTGTATGGTAGACGGTGTAGAACTCCGCTGTTCTGGAATGAGACCGGAGAGAGCCAAGTATTTGGACCCGAAGTGCTGCAAGAAGCTGAGAAGCAAGTCCAAACGATACGCGAAAATTTGAAGGCTGCTCAGTCACGACAAAAAGGCTATGCGGACAATAGGCAAAGAAGATTGACCTTCGAAGTAGGGGACTTCGTGTACCTTAAGGTGTCGCCTATCTGAGGCCAATGACGGTTCAACGTCAAGGGCAAGTTAGCACCTCGTTATATCAGACCATTCAAGATTTTGGGCAAGCGAGGAGAGGTAGCCTATCAACTAGAGCTCCCAACGCACCTCTCCGACGTTCATGACGTGTTCCACGTACCCCAACTCAAGAAGTGCCTTAGTGTACCAGAAGAACAAGTACCAATGGATGAGCTCGAGCTTCAAGAGGATCTAACCTATGTAGAGCACCCTGTCAAAATTTTGGACGTGAAGGAAAGGATCACGAGGAACAAAGTGATCCGTTGGTGCAAGGTACAGTGGATCCATCACACGGAAGCCGAAGCTACATGGGAGTGTGAGGAAGACCTCAAGGAAGAATTCCCTCACCTATTATCTACTCTATCGAATCTCGAGGGCGAGATTCAGTTTAAGAGGGGTAGGTTCGTAGCACCCTCAATTTTTTATCTATGCATGCATACCTATTTCATATAGAGAAACATTTTAAAAGAAGTAGAACGGGAGAAAGATAGCTGAAAAGAGCCAATTCCATGTCACCAAGGAGCACCGTCGACGCTTCCCACGGCCTGCTGGCCATGTGGCTCCTTTGGAGCTCATCCCTGCGGAAGGGGTGAGGTCCGGCACTGCTGGCCACGTGGCAGGCTCGGAGCTCACCTCTGAGGAAGGGGCGAGGTCCGGCCCCGCTGGACACGTGTTGCCTTCGGAGCTAGTCTCTGCGGAGAAGCGAGGCCCAGCCCCGCGGGACACATGTCGCTCTCTGAGCTCACCCCTGCGGAGGGAGTGAGGTCCGGTCCCCCTGGACACGTGTTGCTCTCGGAGCTCACCTTTGAGGAGATGGGAGGACCGACACTGCTGGACATGTGTCATCCTCAGAGCTCACCTCGGAGGAGAAGGGAGGTCCGACACTGTTGGACACGTGTCATCCTCGGAGCTCACCTCTGAGGAGAGGGGAGGTCCGGCACTGACACATGGCGCACGCGGAGCTCGCCTATAAGGAGAGGGGAGGTCCCGCGCGCCAGACACGTGGCGCACGCGGAGCTCGCCTCTGAGGAGAGGGGAGGTCCCGCCCGCTAGACACGTGGTGCCCGCGGAGCTCGCCTCTAAGGAGAGGGGAGGTCCCGCCCGCCAGACGCGTGGCACACGCGGAGCTCGCCTCTGAGGAGAGGGGAGGTCCCGCCCGCCAGACACGCGGCGCAACCGGAGCTCGCCTCTGAGGAAAAGGGAGGCCCGGCCCCCGCTGGACATGTGTAGCCTCCGGAGCTTACCCCTGCGTAGGTGACGAGATCCTTAAGCGGTTTTTCCCTGTGCGCGAGCACCCTGTACTGAGGAAACCGACACGATTTTTCTTCCACGTAGCTGCCGCACCAAATCACTTGGAGATAAGTTGTTAAGATCCAAAACAAATTGAATAGGACTCTTATTTGAAATCCAATCGTAGTAGGACTCTTCTTTTTCCCTTTATAAATAGAACCCGAAAACCCCCTTGGCCGTAACACCTTTCTCAAGTCAACAACTTAGAGACCCTAGCCCCCAACTCGCCGAGTTGAACCCCCTGCCGGAGTTTAGTCTCCGGAGAGCCACCGACGAGCGCCGTCATGCCTCGCCGTCGCTGCTGCCATTGCTAGGAGGAAGGCCCCGCCACCAAAGAGAAAGGAGGTAGGTCTTCGTACTCATCTTACGACCTCGTCGCGGTTTCTTCGCATCTGTTTTCTTCGTTCCCTTCGAACAGAAGCTTTTTCGTGTGGACAGATCACGTGTTGATCGGTTTTTGACGGTGGAATTGATCTAGATCTTGAGTCAAGATCATCATCACGTCCACACTTGATCCTTACACCCTTGTTCATCATAAAACCCCATGCAATCCCATTAAAACATGTAAGGACACGTACAAACTGGTTTAATAAAACAGCACCATAGGATTTGCATTCATCTACACCATTGCATCTCGAGTAAAGTCTGTGCATGATGTTTGATTGCTGTAAACTTTGAATGTGCATGGTCGTGAGTAGAAGGACAAGCTCAGGAAGCCATCTACGAAGAACTACAGCACCAAGACTTCAGAACGCTGGAACAGCAAGAACCACGGGAGCAAGGCAAGTGCCCCTTGACCATATTGATCCCATGTTTTTGAAACTGTTTTGTTTGCGAAAACATGTGTGTGCTTGATTCAACTTGATGGGACACCCTTTTATAGGAGTTTAGTAGTTTTGTTATCCATCCTTGTCGCTGGGAAAGTTGATGAGTCGGGTATGGTTGTTTTTTTTTGCTTCGCTGGGTCCACGGGATACGGGAAGCTGAGTTAAAACATGGTTAGCTACTGCACTCATATGAATAATGATAATGAGAACTTGATGATGATAATGAGCATAGAATCGGGGGAGATCTAGGCAAGCTTGGTTGGTGGATGTGGTAGAATGAGATGGTGGTTTACTTGCCGTAGATTTAAGGACCGGTTCATGCGAGCACATGCCAGGAAAACAGTGCCACCACAAGGCCAAGTATGGGTGCGGCTTAGCTGACTAATTAGGTAAGTTGCTAGATTGTTATGGACCGTGGAAGGAGCGGGGAATGGGAGTCGAGAGAGGACTGCCCTGGGAACTGCATGGCACAAGTGGGGGCCCGTGGGTGGGAGAATGGTGATTCGAGCCTGCTGGTGAAACCTTAGTGAGTCCATACATCTAGTAGCCCCTTTGTAAAGGCTATTTTGTGATCTCTTGGCCATACACCGACGGTTGTGTACTGGTATAATTGAGGTTCTGCAGTTGCCGACGGGTAACGAAATCACAAACTTGTGGGTAAAGTGGTGCCACCTCTGCAGAGTGTAAAACTATCATGATAGCCGCGCTTACGGTCACAAGCGCCTGGACAACTTCCATGATTAAATGGGAGAACTTGGGATGGTTATTAGTTTGATTATGGTATGGTCTTTGGGATTGGTTTCGGGACTGTTGAGTCATGACAATGAGTTTGGTTTCGGATCAAATGAATATGAGATGGATATGAATATGAGATGGTTATTATGAGCATGATATGAAGTTGAGAAATATTAATGGCTGGTTGAGACATGATAAGTGGTGATCTATGATGGAGGTATGTTTCTGTTTATTTGGATATATATATTGGGGTTAAATTCACTTAAAGATAGTTGCTGTTTTATTCATGTCTGTGAAATAAACTTTGCTTTCTGCAATGAGCCTTTTTATTCCCTACCTTGTTGTAAGCTACATGTCATACTTTTCCCGCACTTGCTGTGTCCGACATGTACTCACCCTTGCATTTTCATACAAACATTAGCAACAGGAGAAGAGTACTTCGAAGACCATGTGGAGTACTAGGCGTGCGAACTACCATCAACTTGCCTGTGGAGTTGAAGATGGAGCCGCTGCTGTTTAGTTTGCTTCTGCTATCGTTTAGAGACTTCCGCTGCTAGAATAAGTAGAGATTCATGAGATATTGTAATAAAGTACTTAAACCCTATTTATTCGTGGTTATATTATGAATTCAGTTTGTGGATCACATGTGTATGTGATGAACATCCTGGGCACACATATGCATTAGCTGGGTTCCGTGTTTTACGGAACCGGTCGTCACATGAACCAAGTGAATGCATATGTGTGCCCAGGATGTTCATCACACATACACATGTATTTCACAAACTGAATTCAGAATATAACCATGTAGGAACAATGTTTAGGTACTTTATTACATCGCCTCATTGTCTCACTCATGAATGTCTATCTTATTCTTGCAGCGGAAGACTTTAAACGACAGCGGAAAATAACTAAAACAGCAGGCTCCAACTTCAACTCCACAGGCATGTTGACGGTAGTGCGCACGCCTAGTACTCCACATGTTCCTCGAAATATTCTTCTCCTGTAGCTGATGTATATGTGGTAATGCAAGGGTGAGTACATGTCGTACTCAGCAAGTGCGGGAAAAGTATGATATGTAGCTTACAAGAAGGTAGGAAATAAAAAGGCTCATTGCAGAAATAAAATTTTATTTCACAAACATGGTAAAAACAGCAACTATCTCTAGGTGAGTTTAATCCCATCATAACCAAGTATTTCATCAATATTCCTTCATCATAATTCACCATTTATCAAGTCTCAACCAGCCATTAATCTTTCTCAAGTTCATTTCGTACTCATAAATATTCATAACCATCTCATATTCATATAACCGAAACCATACTCAGTTTCATGACCCAAAACAGTCCCAAAACCATTCCCAAAAACCATACCATAACCATATCGAATAAACATCCCAAGTTTTGCCCTCAATCATGGAAGTTGGCCAGGTGCTTGTGACCGGAAGCACGGCTATCATGATAGTTTTACACTCTGCAGAGGTGGCACCACTTTACCCACAAGTTTGTGATTTCGTCACCCATCAGCGACTAGAAAGAACCTCCATTACACCAGTACACAACCATCAGTGTATGGCCAAGAGATCACAAAATAGCCTTTACAAAGGGGCTACTAGGATGTGCGGACCCACTGAGGTTTCACCGGCAGGCTCGAATCTCCATTCTGCCACCCACGGGCCCCCTCTTGTGCCATGCAGTTCCCAGGTTAGTCCCTCTCGACTCCCATTCCCCGCGCCATCCAACAGTCCATAACAAGCTAGCAACACACCTAATTAGTCAGCTAAGCCGCACCCATATTTGGCATTATGGTGGCACTGTTTTCCTAGCATGTGCTCACATGAACCTGTCCTTAGATCTACGGCAAGTAAACCACCATCTCATTCAGAAACATCCACGAACCAAGATTGCCAAGATATCCCTGATTCCATGCTCACTATCATCATCATGTTCTCATCATCATTATTCATATGAGTGCAGTAGCTAAACATGTTTTATTTCAGCTTTCCGTATACCGTAAATGGAGCGAAGCAAAAAGGAAAAACGACCATACCCGACTTATCAACTTTCCCGGCGACAAGGATGGTTAACAAAACTAGTAAACTCCAGCAAGGGGGGGGGGGGGACTCGGCGACTTGGGCAGAGGTGGAGCGACAACTTGGCGAGTTGTGGGCAGGGGGGTGGCGGCCAAAGGAATAGTGGGGCGGCTGGGGTTGTATTTAAAAGGGGGGAAAAGGAGAGTCCTAGCAAAATGGGACTCAACCAAAGATTCCTAGAGGTGGGGGATTGGGTTCCCCCCCCCTCAAGGCTGCGGCCAAGGTGTCTCCCCACTAATTGGTGTGGCCAATTTGGGGGGAAATTCCCCTTAGGGGAATTTTGGGGAAATTTGGGATGGCTCAATTTAGCTATTTTATTTCCATTTCTCTCCATTTCTATGTTCCTTTCTCCATTTCTCCATTCCTTTCTCCATTTCTACATTCCTTTCTCCATTTCTACTTCTTTTTAAATGCTTCTCTACATGAAAAATGTATGCAATGCATGATAGTGAAATTGAGGGTGCTACAACCACGTTCCTGCCTCACGAACTTTACATCTATCCAAGTTTTGGTGACTAACGCCGAGATTACCACAGCTTTGGTGACTCCGTTCATCTGCTCCACGAACAGAATTGGCAACTCCACTGGGGAGAGACGTCAGCTGCATCAACCAAACGCATCTACTCAGTGATCGGCATGATCTTGTACCGATCATGTAACACCCTCATTTTTGGTTTCTGCATATATTCATGTTTCATGAAGAGAAAACACTTTAAAAGAAGTAGGAACAGAGAAAATTATCAAAAAGATAGCCAATAAGAGCCGAATCCAGTTCATCGAGAGCGCCGAAGACAAATTACCGCGGCCCGCTGGCCACGTGTCGTGTTCGGAGCTCATCCCTGCGAAGTGGGGAGAGGTCCGCCGCAAAACTGGCTACGTGGCAGGATCAGGGCTCATCTCCGCAAAGGGGGAGAGGTCCGACCCTGTGAGACACGTGTTGCCCGGAGCTAGCCTCTGCGGAAGAAGCAAAGGCATTTCCGCAGGACACATGTCACCTTTGGAGCTAGTCACCACGGAAATCAGAGCACCAGTCGCGCGGGATACGTGTCGATCTCGGAGCTCACCTCCGAGAGGTCCAGTTCTATCGGACACGTGTCGCCACCGGAGCTTATCTCCGGAAGGTCCGTCACTGTTGGACACGTGTTAATCTCGGAGCTTGTCTCTGAGAAGAAAGGAAGTATAGCACGGAGCCACCTCCAAATAAAGAGGAGGTCCCGACCGCCAGGATACGTGGCGTACGCGGAGCTCACCCCCAAAGTAGAAGGGAGGTCTCGCTTGCTTGACACGCGGCACCACCGGAGCTCGTCTCTGCGGAAAAGGAGAGACCAGGCCCAGTGGACACATGGAGCTTCCAGAGCTCATCACCGAGGAGGTAACGAGTTTTGGAGCGGTTTTGGATTCTGTATGCGTAGAAATACCGGTACGGAGGAGAAACTGACCTGAATTCAACAATGTTACCGCACCAAATCAACTAAAGATAAGATGTTAGGATTCAACGACGATCTGAATAGGACTCTTATTCGGAAGACAATCAGATTAGGACTCTTCTTCTCCAGATTATAAATAGAACCCAGAACCTCTGGCCAAAACCACGAACTTCTTTTCCAACTCCTGAGCCGATGACTTAGAGCCCTAGCCCCAACTCGCCGAATAAACCATCGACGGAGTTCAGCGAGGAAGATCGCCGGAAGAGAGTCCAACGATCTGAGAAGGACCCGAGACCGAGAAGAACGTAAGGTAGGTCTCCAATACAACTTTACGACATCATCGTGTTTTCTTTGCATCTGTTCTTCAATTCCTTTCGAACAGAAGCTTTCTCGTGGACAGATCACTTGTTGATCGGGTTGATCTAAAGACAAGGTCATCGCCACGTCCACATCTGATCCGAACACCTCTGTTCATCATAAAACCATGCAAGAACACGTACAAACCGACCTAATAAAACTAAACTGCATTATAGGATAGCATGCATACGCATCATCGCATCTAGTTAAAGTTTGTGCATGATATTGATTGTTATGAATCTTGTATGTGCGTGATCCTGTATAGAAGGACAAGCTCAGGGAGCTGTCTACGACGAGCTGCAACAGCAAGGTTTCGAAACCCAAGAGCAACCGGAACCGCAAGAACAAGGCAAGTGCTCCTTGACCATATTGATCCTATGTTTTGGGTAAAACTGTTTTGATTTGCGAAAAGGTGTGTGTTCTGAGTCAAACATGATGGGAAACCCTTTTATAGGAGTTTACTAGCTTTGGTTAAACCACCCTTGTCGCCAGGGATGTTTACGAGTCGGGTATGGTTTTTTAGTTTTATGCTTCGCTGAGTCCATGGGATTGGGAAGCGAGATACATGTGTCTAGCTAACTGCACTCATAATGATAATGAGAAACTGAAGATGATGAACATGGATCAGAGGGAGATCGAGGCAAGACTGGGTTTGTGAATGAGGTAGCGTGAGATGGTGGTTTACTTGTCGTAGATCTAAGGACCGGTTCATGCATGCACATGCCAGGATCACACTGCCACCACAAGGCCAAGTATGGGTGCGGCTTAGCTGAGTAATTAGGTAAGTTGCTAGATTGTTATGGACTGTGGAAGGCACGGTGAATGGGAGTCGAGTGAGGACTGCCCTGGGAACCGCATGGCACAAGAGGGGGCCCGTGGGTGGGAGAATTGGAGATTCTAGCCTGCCGGTGAAACTTTAGTGAGTTCATACATCTAGTAGCCCCTTTGTAAAGGCTATTTTGTGATCTCTTGGCCATACACCGATGGTTGTGTACTGGTATAATGGAGGTTCTGCAGTCGCCGACGGGTGACGAAATCACAAACTTGTGGGTAAAGAGGTGCAAACTCTGCAGAGTTCTTAAAACTATCATGATAGCCGAGCTTACGGTCACGAGCGTCTGGCCAACTGCCGTGATTAGTTGGGATGGTTATTGGATATGGGTACTGGTTATGGTTTGGATGGTTTTGGTTATGGTTTGGTTTTGGGACTGTTGAGTCCGGGTGATAAGATAGGTTGCATGACTGTTGAGTCATGGCAACGAGGTTGGTCTCGGTGGGAGACAAAGTGGTTTTTATGAGACGAAATGATAGCGAATACGAGATGGTATTCGTGAGATGGTAGCGAATACGAGGAGGTATTCGTGAGCAAGGATGAGATTTATTGATGTCTGGTCGTGACATGGAAGGTAATGAACATAATGGAGGTATGATTGGTACTTTAATACATGTTAGGATTACATTCACTTAAAGATAAGTTGCTGTTTTATCATAATTTTTGATAAATAACTTTGCTTTCCGCAATGAGCCTTTTTATAGCTACCTTGTTATGAGCTTCATATCATATTTTTCCCACACTTGCTGAGTACATCATTGTACTCAAACTTGCATTATTATTTCATCATCAGCAGCAGGAGAGGATTTCTATGAAGACCAAGTGGAGCATTAGGCGTGTGATCTGTTCTCAACCTTGCCTGTGGGGATGGAGTAGAGATGGAGCCACTGCTGCCTAGAATTGCTTCCGCATTAGTTAAATTGCTTCCGCATTAGAATAAAGACTTCCGCTGCATAGAAATAAGACTTCCGCTGTGAGCATGAGTCCAAGACTCATGAGATATTGTAATAAACTCCGTTATTCGTGGTAATATATAATCTGAATTCAGTTTATGGAACATATGTGTATGTGTGATGAACATCCTAGGCACACATATGCATTAGTTCTCGGTTCCGTGGTTTTCCATAGAATTGAGGGCGTCACGGATTGGTATCAGAGCCACGGTTGACAGTGGGTTACACGCCTAAATAGGAAATACAGATTGGTATCAAAAGCCACAAATAGGGGTAGATTACACACCTAGGTACAATCACAGATTGGTAGCTAAGCCACGCTGACCAAAGGAAGCACCCTAGGATGCTTAGGTTGGCCTGAAACTACCTTGACATAGGAAACCATCCTTGAATAGGAGTTGTGTGAGCCCTTGTGATGATTGTTTGTGATTGTATGCTTAGTGTGAGTTGTGGGTCGTCTCAAAACATTGTCCATATCCACATGTAAGTAGAAGGAGGTGTGAGATGTTTCGGCACTTGTTCACATCCTCATATGGGCTAATATATATAGTCCAACTCACCTTGATGCATATAGTTGAGGGAATCTACCTAACCTTCTAACCTTCTATTCTATTTTGTTCTCTCCCACAGATGGTGAGAGGAAACGCCGGCCGAAGGAACGTCCGTGACAACCAAGAGGATGGTCACGAGGAAGTTCCTGTTAACCCCGGAGCTGGCGAGAACCACCTGGAACGGTTGATGGCCATGCAGAATCAACTTATGCAAACCATGATCCAAACTTTGGGTCAGTTGTAGGCCAACAACAACAACCCCGTTCCGGCACCACCGCCACCACCATTGCCGGCTCATAACAGACTGGGAGAGTTCATGAGGACTTGACCACCCACCTTCGCTCAAGCTAACGACCCCATGGAGGCCTGCGACTGGTTGAAATCCATGGAGAAGAAGCTTGCAATAGTGCAGTGCAATGACCGAGAGAAGGTTCTCTTTGCGTCGCACCAACTTATGGGAGCTGCCGCTGACTGGTGGGATGCCCTAAGCAACGCTCATGTTGACCTGGAGACGATCACTTGGACTTAGTTCAAGGAAAGTTTCCGCTCTCATTACATCCCTGCTGGTGTAATGATGCTCAAGAGACAGGAGTTTGAAGGTCTCCGCCAAGGATAGAGAAGTGTGAATGCGTATCTCAACAAGTTCACACAACTGTCCCGGTATGCCCCGGAAGATGTCAACTCAGACCAAAGGAAGCAATACCTATTCATGAGAGGGTTGAACAACGAGATCCAGGTTCAGCTCCTCAACAATGACTACGCAAGCTTTCATAAGTTGGTTGACAAGGCTATAGTGGTTGAAAGCAAGATCCGGGAGATCGAGCGAGAGTGCAAGAGGAAGATGCCATACCAGCCTCAAGGGAGCAATGTACGACCTCGGTACATGCCCCCAGCCGCACCGCAGTATGGATCGACCACTCCTGCATACCGCCCTAGTCAGCCACCACCGCAACGACCCGTTGCACCAGCACCTCGTGTGCCCATGCCTCCTGTGCCCCGACCTAACACGGGCGCTCCTGTTCAACCCCCGCCCCAACTTACATGCTTCCGTAGGCAACAGGGCATGCTTTGCATGCGGGGAAATAGGACACTTCGTGAACCAGTGCCCGAGGAGAGGTCCTGGACAGCAAGGCAACGTGCCCAAACAGAACCCGCGACCAAACGGAGGGTAAGATCAAGGAAACCGGGGACAGCAGAACTATGCTCGCGGCAACGTGAACCATGTCTCTGCTGAAGAAGCACAACAGGCTGAGGATGTCGTAATTGGTATATTCCTTGCCAACTCCAACCCAGCCACCATCTTATTTGATTCTGGAGCATCACATTCCTTCATATCATCCAAATATGTTGCCAACCATCATCTACCCATATCCCACTTAAAATGTGCTATGTTAGTTAATTCTCCCGGTGGAGAGATGAGGACTAATATAGTATGTACGAAAGTAAGCCTTAAAATAAGGGGGTAGACTTCCTTGCCAACCTTATTGTCTTGGATTCCCAAGGGATTGACATAATACTCGGGATGGATTGGTTAAGCAAGCACAACGGGGTAATCCAATGTGCTGAAAGAAGCGTGCAGTTAACAAATGAGCACGGCATCCGTGTCGAGTTTGAGTCAGCCCAACAAACCATTGAGAAGGCAATCTTGAACCGCGTCGAAGGAGCAACATTGGACATCATTCCAGTGGTTCAAGAATTCTCGGACGTGTTTCCAGAGGAGCTTCTAGGTATGCCACCTGATCGGGACATTGAGTTTGCCATTGATCTGGTACCCGGAATTGCACCCATAGCAAAGAGACCCTATAGGATGCCTGTCAATGAACTAATAGAACTCAAGAAGCAAATTCAAGAGCAGTTGGAGAAGGGTTTTATACGTCCAAGCTCATCACCATGGGGAGCTCCTGTGCTCTTCGTAGACAAGAAGGATGGGACCCAAAGGATGTGCGTGGACTATAGGTCTCTCAACGAGGTGACAATCAAGAACAAATACCCTCTGCCCCGTATAGAGGACCTGTTCGACCAAATGAAAGGAGCCCGAGTGTTCTCCAAGATTGATCTTCGGTCGGGATATTTCCAGCTGAAGATTAAGCCCTCCGATATACCCAAGACTGCCTTTCGAACACGGTATGGTTCGTATGAATATACCGTCATGTCTTTTGGGTTAACAAATGCACCCGCATACCTCATGTACCTCATGAATAAGGTTTTCATGGAGTACTTGGATAAATTCGTCATGGTCTTCATCGACGACATTATGGTGTATTCAAAAAGTGAGGAGGAGCATGAAGAACATTTGAAATTGACCTTACAGAAAATGCGTGAGCATCAATTGTATGCCAAGCTTAACAAGTGTCAATTTTGGCTAAAGGAAATATCATTCCTAGGCCACATTATCTCCGAAGAAGGGGTATCGGTTGACCCCGGAAAAGTGAGAGATGTTCTGAAGTGGGACCAACCGCAAAATGTGAGGGATATTTGGAGTTTTCTTGGGATGGCTGGATACTACCGACGTTTCATTAAGGACTTCTCTAAAATAGCAAAGCCTATGACGGAGTTGCTAAAGAAGGGAAAAGCCTTTCGATGGACACCAGCATGCCAAGAAAGTTTTGAGGAGCTCAAGAGAAGGCTAACCACAGCGCCGGTTTTGGTATTGCCGGACGTAAGCAAGAGCTTTGACATATATTGTGACGCATCCAGACAGGGGCTCGGATGTGTGCTCATGCAAGAAGGACAAGTGGTAGCCTATGCCTCACGACAATTAAAGAAGCACGAGCTTAATTATCCTACACATTACTTGGAGCTAGCAGCAGTAGTGCATGTATTGAAGATTTGGATACATTATATCCTTGGTCATCGATGTGAGATCTATACGGATCATAAAAGCCTCAAGTACATATTTACACAAACTGACCTGAATTTGAGGAAACGTCGATGGTTGGAACTTATCAAGGATTATGATGTTGGAATCAACTACCACCATGGGAAGGCCAATGTAGTAGCTGATGCATTGAGCCGGAAGGGAGCATGTCACCAACTCACGGTTCGGGAGCTACCACCCAAACTACGTATGGAGTTTGAACGGTTACACCTCGGATTCTTGAACAACATGGAAATGATGGAGATCCACTCTTCATTGGATCAAGAGATAAGAGATGGCCAAGCAACGGATGAGGAGATCAAGGAGATCAAGGAAAGGATCCGACGAGGAATAGAGAAGGATTTTAAAGAAGATGAGAAGGGTACGCTTTGGCTAGGAAAAAGGATTTGTGTGCCTAACGTGAAGCACATCCGCAACATGATATTAAAAGAGGCACATGATTCACCCTATTCCATACATCTCGGAAGTACCAAAATGTACAAGGACTTGAAAACTTGTTATTGGTGGGATGGTATGAAAAGGGATATAGCCGAATACGTTGCCCTATGCGACACATGCCAACGGGTGAAGGCCGAACATCAAAGACCCGCTGGATTGTTGCAACCTTTGAAGGTACCCGAGTGGAAGTGGGAAGACATCAGCATGGATTTCATCGTCGGATTGCCACGTACTCAGTCGGGTTTTATGACTCCATCTGGGTTATCGTGGATCGATTGACGAAAACCGCCCATTTTCTCCCTATAAGGGCCAATTACAACGTTGCACAATTAGCTGAGTTGTACATGGAGCAGATCGTGTGCCGTCATGGAGTCCCGAAGAGGATAGTCTCAGATCGAGGTTCTCAGTTTACCTCTAGATTCTGGAGGAAGCTGCAGAAAGCTATGGGTACACGACTAGATTTTAGCTCCGCCTATCACCCACAAACCGATGGGCAAACCGAAAGGACAAACCAAATTTTGGAGGACATGTTGAGAGCTTGCGCCTTGAAACGTGGGCGTAGTTGGGATAGGAGTTTATCGTACGCCGAATTCTCCTATAACAACAGCTATCAAGCTAGCTTGAAGATGTCGCCTTTCGAAGCATTATATGGTAGACGGTGTAGAACGCTGCTGTTTTGGAACGAAACTGGAGAGAACCAGGTGTTTGGACCCGAAGTGCTACAAGAAGCTGAAAAGCAAGTCCAAACGATACGGGAGAATTTAAAGGCTGCTCAGTCACGACAGAAAGGCTATGCAGACAATAGACGAAGGAAGTTAACTTTCGAAGTAGGAGACTTCGTATACCTTAAGGTATCGCCTATCCATGGCCAATGACGTTTCAACGTCAAAGGCAAGCTAGCACCTTGCTACATCAGACCATTTAAGATTTTGGACAAGCGAGGAGAAGTAGCCTATCAACTAGAGCTTCCAACATATCTCTCCGACGTACATGACGTGTTTCATGTATCCCAGCTCAAGAAGTGCTTGAGAGTAGCGGAGGAGCAAGCACCAATGGAAGAGCTTGAACTTCAAGAGGACCTGACTTATACGGAGCACCCTGTCCGAATTTTGGATGTAAAGGAAAGGGTCACCAGGAACAAAGTGATCCGATGGTGCAAGGTACAATGGAACCATCACACCAAAGCTGAAGCCACATGGGAGCGTGAAGAAGACATCAAGGCAGAATTTCCCCATCTATTCTCTACCAACGAATCTCGAGGGCGAGATTCAATTTAAGGGGGGTAGATTTGTAACACCCTCGTTTTTGGTTTCTGCATATATTCATGTTTCATGAAGAGAAAACATTCTAAAAGAAGTAGGAATAGAGAAAGTTATCAAAAAGATAGCCAATAAGAGCCGAATCCAGTTCACTGAGAGTGCCGAAGACAACTTATCGCGGCCCGCTGGCCACGTGGCGTGTTCGGAGCTCATCCCTGCGAAGTGGGGAGAGGTCCACCGCTAAACTGGCTACGTGGCAGGATCATGGCTCATCTCCACAAAGGGGGAGAGGTCCAACCCTGTGAGACACGTGTTGCCCGGAGCTAGCCTCTGTGGAAGAAGCAAAGGCATTTCCACAGGACACATGTCACCTTCAGAGCTAGTCACCACGGAAATCAGAGGACCAGTCGCGCGGGATACGTGTCGATCTCGGAGCTCACCTCCGAGAGGTCCGGTTCTATCAGACACGTGTCGCCACCGGAGCTTATCTCCGGGAGGTCCGTCACTGTTGGACACGTGTTAACCTCGGAGCTCGTCTCTGAGAAGAAAGGAAGTCTAGCGCGGAGCCACCTCCGAATAGAGGGGAGGTCCCGACCGCCAGGATACGTGGCGCACGCGGAGCTCACCCCCAAAAGAGAAGGGAGGTCTCGCTCGCTTGACACGCGGCACCACCGGAGCTAGTCTCTGCGGAAAAGGAGAGACCAGGCCTAGTGGACACGTGGAGCTTCGAGAGCTCATCACCGAGGAGGTAACGAGTTCTGGAGCGGTTTTGGATTCTGTACGCGTAGAAATACCGGTACGGAGGAGAAACTGACCTGAATTCAACAATGTTACCGCACCAAATCAACTAAAGATAAGATGTTAGGATTCAACGACGATTTGAATAGGACTCTTATTCGGAAGACAATCAGATTAGGACTCTTCTTCTCCCGATTATAAATAGAACCCAGAACCTCTGGCCAAAACCACGAACTTCTTTTCCAACTCCTGAGCCGACGACTTAGAGCCCTAGCCCCAACTCGCCGAGTAAACCATCAACGGAGTTCAGCGAGGAAGATCGCCGGAAGAGAGCCCAACGATCTGAGAAGGACCCGAGACCGAGAAGAACGTAAGGTAGGTCTCCAATACCACTTTACGACATCATCGTGTTTTCTTTGCATCTGTTCTTCAATTCCTTTCGAACAGAAGCTTTCTCGTGGACAGATGACTTGTTGATCGGGTTGATCTAAAGGCAAGGTAATCGCCATGTACACATCTGATCCGAACACCTCTGTTCATCATAAAACCATGCAAGAACACGTACAAACCGACCTAATAAAACTAAACTGCATTATAGGATAGCATGCATACGCATCATCGCATCTAGTTAAAGTTTGTGCATGATATTGATTGTTATGAATCTTGTATGTGCGTGATCCTGTATAGAAGGACAAGCTCAGGGAGCTGTCTACGACGAGCTGCAACAGCAAGGTTTCGAAATCCAAGAGCAACCGGAACCGCAAGAACAAGGCAAGTGCTCCTTGACCATATTGATCCTATGTTTTGGGTAAAACTGTTTTGATTTGCGAGAAGGTGTGTGTGCTGAGTCAAACATGATGGGAAACCCTTTTATAGGAGTTTACTAGCTTTGGTTAAATCACCCTTGTCGCCAGGGATGTTTACGAGTCGGGTATGGTTTTTACTTTTATGCTTCGCTGAGTCCATGGGATTGGGAAGCGAGATAGAGGTGTCTAGCTAACTGCACTCATAATGATAATAAGAAACTGAAGATGATGAACATGGATCGGAGGGAGATCTAGGCAAGACTGGGTTTGTGAATGAGGTAGCGTGAGATGGTGGTTTACTTGCCGTAGATCTAAGGACCGGTTCATGCATGCACATGCCAGGATAACAGTGTCACCACAAGGCCAAGTATGGGTGCGGCTTAGCTGAGTAATTAGGTAAGTTGCTAGATTGTTATGGACTGTGGAAGGCGCGGGGAATGGGAGTCGAGTGAGGACTGCCCTGGGAACTGCATGGCACAAGAGGGGGCCCGTGGGTGGGAGAATTGGAGATTCTAGCCTGCCGGTGAAACCTTAGTGAGTCCATACATCTAGTAGCCTTTTTGTAAAGGCTATTTTGTGATCTCTTGGCAATACACCGATGGTTGTTTACTGGTATTATGGAGGTTCTGCAGTCACCGACGGGTGACGAAATCACAAACTTGTGGGTAAAGTGGTGCAAACTCTGCAGAATTCTTAAAACTATCATGATAGCCGAGCTTACGGTCACGAGCGCCTGGCCAACTGCCATGATTAGTTGGGATGGCTATTGGATATGGGTACTGGTTATGGTTTGGATGGTTTTGGTTATGGTTTGGTTTTGGGACTGTTGAGTCCGGGTGATAAGATGGGTTGCATGACTATTGAGTCATGGCAACGAGGTTGGTCTCAGTGGGAGACGAAGTGGTTTTTATGAGATGAAATGATAGCGAATACGAGATGGTATTCGTGAGATGGTAGCGAATACGAGGAGGTATTCGTGAGCAAGGATGATATTTATTGATGTCTGGTTGTGACATGGAAGGTAGTGAACATAATGGAGGTATGATTGGTACTTTAATACATGTTGGGATTACATTCACTTAAAGATAAGTTGCTGTTTTATCATGATTTTTGATAAATAACTTTGCTTTCCGCAATGGGCCTTTTTATACCTACCTTGTTATGAGCTTCATATCATATTTTTCCCGCACTTGCTGAGTACATCATTGTACTCAAACTTGCATTATTATTTCATCAGCTGCAGCAGGAGAGGATTTCTATGAAGTCCAAGTGGAGCATTAGGCGTGTTATCTGTTTTCAACCTTGCCTGTGGGGATGGAGTAGAGATGGAGCCACTGCTGCCTAGAATTGCTTCCGCATTAGTTAAATTGCTTCCGCATTAGAATAAAGACTTCCGCTGCATAGAAATAAGACTTCCGCTGTGAGCATGAGTCCAAGACTCATGAGATATTGTAATAGACTATGTATTCATGGTAATATATAATCTGAATTCAGTTTGTGGAACATATGTGTATGTGTGATGAACATCCTGGGCACACATACGCATTAGTTCTTGGTTCCGTGGTTTTCCACAGAATTGAGGGCGTCACAGATCAGAACCGGGAAGAGCATGGCAGATGCATCCAGAAGGATGGCCGACGGCAAAGCCGTCGACGTGAGCAACGCCATCGACGTACAGCTCAAAGATCTTTCACTGGAGGTCTGTGAACGCATCCAACAGGAGCTGGAGCGAGAGATCCAGGAGGAGAAGATGGCACATCTGCAAACCAAGCTTGCTTGCTTCTAGAAGATGTGAGGAGGTATCGTCTAGACGGCCAACACGTGCGAAGCGACAGCACACAAGGTAAACACACCGATCTCCTTTGAAGAGCTCGTTCAACTTATAGATGTATCGATCTCTACGAAGTACAACGCTGATCTAGAGCAGATGGCATCTTCGGTAGTGGATAGGCTCAAGAATTCTTTCGATACATTCAAAGCCGATGTAGAACACACCATAGATCGCAACCTCCATCGGCAGATCCAATCTACTGACACAACCCCACAGTCTTGTCGATCCAGGATCACGCTGAGGGGGGCTGCGTTGCACAGCACCGAATAACACCCATCACAGGTACAAAGTGGAAGCAAAACTTTTATTACATAAAGTGGTTTATGAACATTTGTACATCAAAATAAGTCCAGTCCACACTCACGGGCGTAGACTACGCATCAAGTTCACAATCAGCCCGTGAACTTGTCCTTGCTAGCACACACGCACACTAACTCTGCGGCGTGCACGGCTCCCATTTGACTGGGTTCCCCTCCTGGGGTTCCGTCTCCTCTTCGGGAGCCCCTTCCTCAAAGAACCCTGCAAAAGCTTCAAACACAAGCAGTGAGCACGAAGGCTCAGCAAGACTGACCCGTCTCTCCTAAACATGGAACTTCTACATGAGGGATTGATAGGTTACATGAGGAGAAATCATTTGCAAGGAATCGCCTAATTAGTAAAACCTTACTTTCAAGTTTTAGCAGCAGGTTGTGGAGAACCTTACGCTAAGGCACATGAGAGAGCCGCAATCAAACAAGAAACGCATTTCTCTCATGTACTTTGCCCAAATTTGAAAGGAACTTTAATTAGCTCTAAACTACAGCAAATCATTAAAAATCAAGTCCATCTTTCAATCAGCAACATTTTAACATGTAACTAGCCTGTTCTTTCTACGTCACGGTACAGTGAACAAGTGGTACTCACTGACCGCGAGGGACGGCGATTATAATCGATTTACACCTGCAGGGTTACCCGAACAACCCGTCACGTACGCCCGTACTCGATGTTGCCTACAACAACCATCACGGACGCCGTACGCAACTACCTTTCACCCGTTAGACAAATGTTGAACCGGTCCAATCGCCCCGAGCAAGAGGTCTCTGCACGCGCATCTCAGTGCCGCCAGCCGATTTACACCTCGAGCTCTCAACCTACCCTCTGAATGACCAGCTATGCCTCAACACCCAGCTACCCGAGTTACATCGGTTTCCCGGTACCCATATAGCCCGTAGGTCTTCGGTACTGTTCTAGCTTGTTCAACAGGCCCGCACACGGCTCGGTCCTCAATCGACACAAGCGGTCCCCAAAGTCCTGTTGCCCTTACCATCCGCTTGGTCTCATTTTCTTGCCATGTGTTTCATGTGCTATCTATACCCGAGTCGAGTGCCTCTAGCCTATGCTCGCGAGTAGTTCCAACTACTCGGCTTGTACCAAATCCTACACTCTCTTAGCATTGCAGTAGCTAACAGGGTTCGCAATCTTAATCCCAACCCATGGTTTTCTTGGCTATGCAATTGGGTTTCCAAACAAGACTCTAATGCAAGGAATCATAATACTCAAGTATGTGCTCAAAACAATAAAAATTTATAAAATAGTTAATGCAAACCGGAGCTTGCCTTGCTGCTCTTGGTCGTAGGCTAGCTGCTCCTCCGGAGTAACGAAGTCTAGGACTTCGGGTTCCTCCTCGACCTTAGCGACTACATGATATAAGAAGTACATGTATTAATTAAATGCATTTGAATTGACTTTTAAACTTGTGAGATCTATAACTCTTAATAGACAGACCCAATGCCTGTGAAACATTTACTGTGGCTTGGTTACAACCTAAAGAGAGACTTGGTCAAGTTTTAGTTGCAGCAAAGCTCATTTGAGCCCTCCACAATTAATTATGTACTTGACATTAATTGAAGGCTTTTAGGGTGTTCTAAAGATTTTCATGAAACAAACATGACTTTCTGAAAACTAGATTTTCAGAGGTTTCTAATGGAGTTGGTCTCACTTAATTTGAAGGTTCCTAGCTAAAGATATGAGCTAAACAATTCCAGGGAAAATTCTGAAAATGTTTCTGAACATTTTCTATTTTTTCTGGAACAGTTTCACTAATCACACCATTAGGTGGATCAAATGAGCTCAAATGGATCTGAAATTTTATGGTAGTTCAAGGATATTTTGGTGAACACCGCAGCAAAATTTCAGAATTTTCCTCCAAAGGATTCTCCAGTTAAAATTCCAAACGGTTTAAATTTTGAGGAATTAATTCTGGAGAAATAAGGATTTTCATGAAGTGAAACTTGATTTTCTGGAAAGTACTCAGAGAGCTGAATCCAACTAAATTTGGTTCACTCGATTTGGAGTTTTTTAGCTAAAGTTATGAGGATTTGAAGTTTGAAGGAAATCTGAAAATCGGGGAAAAAGTTTAAATCTGCCGGGGCCCGCGGGGACACATGTTAGGCGCGGAGGCGACAGCACACTGAGGCCCATAGGGTATTTGCATGCCAGCACACCAGATCCCGGCCGCAGCCCGATCCCGATTTAAAATATCTACCGCTGACAGCTGGGGCCCACCCTCTTCGTCTACCTCTCGCCGCCCGCGCTCTGCCGCCGGGGTACCTCGCCGGAGAGCTCGCCGGCAGCTTCTGTAAAGCTCCAAACTTCACGATTTTGGCCGCCTATTCCTATTTTCACTCAGGGAACAGGATTCTGGGCTCAGCTCGTCATGACAACGGCCGGCACATGGTCGGCGACGAGCGGCGTCTTCGGAAAGACTTCGGCCGTGTCGGCCGACTTTCCTAGCACCTCAACTACTCGAGCAACCGGTCGGGGAGCATCAGTGGACCTCAGGGAAGGTTGACATGAGCTTGAAGCAGCTCGGGGGAAGCCCAAAGTAGGTTCACACCGTGCGCCCGATGCCTCCCGCTTGCTCCGCCGTCGGTAAACTTCGAAATACGCCGGGTACAGAGGTTCTCCGGTCAAAGGTTGTGAAGGCAACTTGTGCTTTACCATGTCTAGTGTATGTGAGAGCAGATTGAGGCCCTCTAATCCTTCCTAGAGTAAGAATTTGACAGAACCGCACCCGAAGGTCGTTCTGCACGCAGAAAGGGGAAACTGGAAATTCGCCGCCGGTGAGCAAGCACTCGGGCTGTGGCTCAGGGGTGAGCAGCACCGGTCACCAGCGCGTCCAAGGGTGCCTTGGCTCGGGCGTGACAACTCCCCGGTTGGGTTGTCCACGGGATCCCGAGGTGCGGCGGTTTTAGGTCACCGAATTGAACTTTCGTTATAGCCGAGATCAATCGGTTTCAGCTGAGTTTTAGCAACAGGGAAGAAGGAGGAGGGTTCCTAGTACCTTGCCGTAGCTCTGGAGGGGACGGGGAGGCTGTGATCGGAGCTCTCCGATCGGTTCTGAGCGGCGGAAGGAGTTTTCCGGCGCTGTGTTCTTGCGGGGGAAAGAAATGGCAATAGCTTCGGCCAAGGAGGGGGAAGAACGCCTTAAGAAGGCTCTGAACTGCCTCGTGCCCGCGCGTGGCCAAGCAGCTGCTGGCGCGGCAGCCTCCCTCGGTGGCGATCGCAGCTGCAGCTCGGTGACCCAAGTGGAAAAAGTCTCAGTCGGTTGAATCCTCCCTGTGGCTGACATGTGGGTCCCATTTTTGTTTTTAACCTCTGAAATTCACTCCTAATCACTGTTGTAAACAGTGAGCCCCAAAATACCCATGGTGGTTCAAATTATTCACCCATGAGCCATTTGAATTAGTTAGAATTCAAATTGGGTTTGGTTTGGATAAATTTCAGCACATGTTTAGTTTGAAATTCAAATAAAGTTTGAATTTGTCCCACTTAGCTCATGTCAAGATCAACTCCAAATGGAGTGAAAATTGGTGTGTGAGCTCACAAAAATGTGCTGAGTAAGAATATGCCTCCCACATTTGAATTCATGGGATAAAACAGTTTGAATTTGAATATGGTTTCAAACTGCCCTCTTTCTAGCTATACCCAAAATGACCTCAAAAAGGTTTTGAATTTGGGTGAAACTTGGCATGGACATCAGTAGCAATGTGTAGGAGTTTTCATATGCCCAGCCCCTCTATATCACTTGTGGGAAATACCACTTTTTAAATATGTGAGTTTGTTCTCTAATGAGCATGTTGATGGTGGTTACTTGCTCTTCATTTGTGTTTATCAACTTGCTTCAAATAAGGTGTGTGTTGTGTTGATGACCACTTTAAACATGTGTCAAAAACCGAGGCCCTTACATCTACCGTGCAACAAGTGCAAGATAAAGCGGGGGTAAACGTACAGAAGCTAACACTGATGATGAGGACATCACAACAGTGGATACTCACATTGATATACAAGGACCAATCACAAGAGCATGAGCACGGTTACTAAATCAGTAGGTGAACTCGTTCCTAACTTCCTACCCATGTGAGTTTGAGAATTGATTGCTATTTAATGATTTAATCTTTATTAGGAACCATGGACATGATCAACAAGTAAAGGGAGGAGGATTTGGGGACGTGGAGAACCAGATGGGACGTCCACAAGTTGATGGAAACTGTCGCCAACTTGGACTCGAGTTCAACTCGGAGTCCAGGAGCAGTCCATTTTAAAACGGATGCCCAGGATGCATACGGACTCTGTTTTTTACGTTCTATGGAAAGATGATAAGATAAACTTTCCAATGTTTCTGGTCCCACATTAAAATTCGCCAGAGGTCATTGGGAATTGTCGAAACAATTAGAATTCGGAGTTCTGTCCGGTGTTGCACCACCGTATTGGGCTTTTGGGCCTTGTATCCCGTATGAGTCCATTAGGGACGCGTCTAAGGGTTTTATGGACGAACTCTAGACTTTAAATACTGCAGCCGCCAGCCATATTCGGTGGGTTTTGCTTAGATTAAACACTTTCACCGTTCTACGGTTTGTGAGACCCCAATTTCGCAATTTCAGATTGCATCTTCATCGTTCTTGCTTGCGTTCTCGGTTGCACCTGCAGGGATAGCCTTCTTGGCGAGGTCAAGCGTATTAAGCACGGTTGATAACCAATGGAGCAGTGGTGTAGTGATTGCAGGGGTATTCGGGTCTGCTCGAGTGCCTCGGATCATCAACGTCGAGATCTCCACTTCAATCGACCTACCTTTCGGAAGATCGGGCCTAAACTACTCATCATTTGGTATCATATTTAAGATTGCCCGTGAGGTACTTTGATTTCCCACTAGATTAGTTTTTGTTTTTCATACCTAGAGTCCACAAAAAAGCCACAAAAAAATCATATCGTGTTTACCGATTCCTAGACCATAGTGCCTGCAAGATTTGTTTTTCAGTTTGCATTGTTGAGTTTGCATTCGTGTGGTCGAGTCTTGTTGCTAGTCTAGCATTGTGTTTTTGGGTCGTAGTTATCGTTTTTCTTCCTTGTTTTTCTTGCTGCTCACCTATTCCACAATCCCTAAACAACAAACCGATCCAACAAGATCATCGGTTTGCCCTAGCTAGCCGCCTTGCGTGAACTCCCGCATCGCCAGCCCTACAACAGGTGACAAACCATTGTGCTAGTCCTCCTTGATTCATCACACAGCATCCCATCATTCGTTGTTGCTAAATTCCAATTGTTTTTCACATCCTATTGTGAGATCTTATTCAAAACCGAGGTTGAATCAACATAAAAAATAGTAACTCGGGTAGCCTACCTTAAAACGGCCATAACTTTTGCATACGAACTCGAAATCGGGCGATTTTTTTTCAAATTGATCTACTCAAAATTTCGCAACCGATTTTCCACCGCTTTGCCGTGTTCGGCGAAATTTGTTTGGCCAAATGCCCCTCGGAAGATAGACTATCCGGCCTCCGAAGTTTCAGCCCTAATTTTAAAGAATCTTCCTGATTTTCTATAGGCCACATCTTACATCCAATTGAGCTGCAAAGTTGTGTGCTTTCTATTTTCGTGCTCTCGAGTAAACAAAAAATATCAAAAAATATTAAAAAAAGAAAAAAATAGTGAAGAGAGCACAGATATTTAAGCATTGACAGCACACACTTGAAAACAGTTGGCCTATACACTTGTGCTGTACTTCTTGGTTATATCTTTCTGATTTTCTATTTGCCTTTCTACTGCCTTGTATTGTGCTAGGCCTAGAAACACTTGTTAACCGGCAACAGTTCCTACATTGAATACTTATTCAACTTTGTTTGTTGTTAACGATTTTTTTCTTATTAGCCACCATATTGTGCCATCCAAGCTCCACTTTTCCTCTTGAGCAAAACAGGTACCTTTGCAATCACTCCACGCTTTATTGGTTCTCACCGTCCACCGTTTACCACCTGCTATGTCGGTAAGAACACTTGTAAGAACGTGGTAAGACACTTGAGAGAGAGAGATTGTTTCCTTCCTTCCACTTTTCACATTGCCACTATCCTTTGTAGTTGATAGGGATAACATATTTTTGTTATCTTCGTTTAGTACTAATAATGGCAGAAGATAAAAGGGATAATGAATGTGTTCAACATGCTGAGTTGCGTGACATGATGAGGGAAATGACAGATATGTTCACCAAAACCCAAGCACCGACAGAGGCGTCATTGACGACCTTGAATCGCCAACTTTCTGATCTTGGTGTTCAGATGGATACTCTTGAGGCGCGGCTGCCTCTCACTGAAGATCGTGAAGACGGTGCTTATAATATGGAATATCATAACAATCAACCACGACTTCCACTTTATCTACGAGGTATGGGAGGTAATAATCGTTATAATTACAATGATCATAACAATTTTAATCGCCCTCTTGATGATCCTTTTGATAAAGTCAAATTTACTATACCCTCTTTTTTCTCTTGCTTATGATGCTGAGGCATATCTTGATTGGAAGATGACAGTAGAGCAGAAATTTAATGCCCACCTTGTTCCTGAACAACATAGAGTTCGTCAAGCCACTAGTGAGTTTAAGAATTTTGCTATCATATGGTGGAATGAACTTGTTAAAACTAGAACTGATCCTCCAACATGGGATAGATTAAAGGAAGCTATGCGTGTCCGTTTTGTTCCTCCTTATTTTCAGTGGGACCTTCACAAAAAATTGCAGCGCTTAGACCAAGGTAACAGGTCCGTAGAGGAGTATTATCAAGAGTTACAAAAGGGTATGTTGCGCTGTGGGGTAGTAGAGGACATGGATGATAAAATAGCTCATTTTTATGGGGGGTTGAGGCGTGAAATTCAGGACATTGTTGATTATAAGGAATATGATACTGTTAATAGATTATTTCAGCAGGCTATGTTGGCAGAAAAAGAATTGCAGGGCCGCCAACAGCAGCAGCACCAGCGCACGAGGAGCACCTTCACACCGCGTTCGACATCTACACCATCCAAAACAGCACCATCTTCGAGTTTTCCTACTGCCACTACACCATCCAATTGTGGCCAACGAACTTCATCTACTGCTCCATTTTCTCGTGCGCCGGAGGGCAGCAAGACGACACCATTCAAGCCTACATATTCCACTCCTTCCACGAGTCGAACTTCCAATATTAAGTGTCACCGCTGTCAGGGAGTTGGTCATGTGATGAAAGATTGTCCTAGCAAACGAGCATACATAGCACGAGATGATGGCAGGTATGATAGTACTTCGGATGTTGAAGATGAATATTCTCTTGCTACTAACGTTGCAGGACCAAACGATGACCACTATAGCACAGATGAAGAGGTACTTGGTACTGCAGCAACGGAAAATTATAGAAGCATAATTGTGTAGCGTGCTTTGAGCTCCAAAGTTGAGGTGGATGACAAGCTACAGTGACACAATCTTTTTCACATGTTTCTCATCGCCAAGGACTGCCGTGTGCACACTATAATTGATGGAGGCAGTTGCAATAACTTGGTGAACACGTATGTGGTCAAGAAACTTGGGTTGACAACAAGAGCACACCCTCATCCATACCACATTCAGTGGTTCAACAACAGCGGTAAGGTTAGGGTAACACAAACAGCGAGAGTACATTTTTCGATTGGTTCTTACCATGATTTTGCCGATTTTGATGTCGTACCTATGGATGCTTGTTCTCTTTTGTTGGGACGTCCTTGGGAATTTGATACGGATGCTATTCATCATGGTAGAACTAATAAATATACTCTGATGCATAAAGGAATAAACATCACTTTGCTTCCTATGACTCCTGCTGAAATTGTACATTTGTAGAAAAGTAAAACATGTGATGATAAGGCAACAAAATCACTAGGCTCTGGAAAACAGCAAGTAATTAAGTTAAAATCATCTTCGCTGCTCACAACTAAATCTGACCTTGCTGATTTATTTAATACCAAGGGGATATACTATGCTTTTGTATGCAAAGAAGCCATGTTTTCACTTCATGAAGTGTCCATTGCATTGCCCCCTACTGTTGCTAACCTTTTGCAGGATTTTGCGGATGTGTTTCCCCCTGAGATACCCCCTGGACTACCACCTATGAGGGGCATTGAACATAAGATCGACTTGATTCCAGGGGCAAGTTTGCCAAATCGTGCGGCGTACAGGGCAAATCCGGAAGAGACAAGGGAAATTCAGCGACAAGTTCAAGATCTTTTGAACCGCGGGTATATTCGTGAAAGTCTTAGTCCTTGTTCTGTTCCTGTTCTTTTGGTTCCTAAGAAAGATGGTAGCTGTCGCATGTGTGTTGATTGTAGAGTGATTAATAACATCACCATTCGATATCGTTATCCTATTCCTCGCTTAGATGACATGCTTGATGAATTGAGTGGTGCTATTATTTTCACGAAAATTGACTTGCGTAGTGGTTACCACCAAATTAGAATGGCACTAGGAGATGAATGGAAAACTGCATTTAAAACCAAGTTTGGACTTTATGAGTGGTTAGTCATGCTTTTGGTTTAACTAATGCATCTAGCACTTTTATGTGATTAATGAACGAGGTTTTACGTGCTTTTATTGGAAAATTTGTGGTGGTTTACTTTGATGATATCCTCATTTACAGCAAGTCATATGATGAACATCTTAATCATTTATGTGCTGTTTTCAATGTCTTGAGAGATGCACGTTTGTTTGGTAACCTCGAAAAGTGCGTCTTTTACACCAATTGAGTTTCATTTCTTGGATACGTCGTTTCATCGCAGGGAATTGAGATGGATGAGGCAAAACTTGTGGCGATCACTAGCTGGCCAACTCCATCGACCGTCACGCAGGTACGTAGTTTTCTTGGTCTTGCAGGTTTTTATCGACGCTTTGTGCGGGATTTCAGCACCATTGCAGCACCTCTCCATGAACTGACGAATAAGGGAGTGCAGTTTCGATGGGGCGAACAGCAGCAACAAGCTTTTGATGTTCTCAAATCAAAGCTTACACAAGCACCATTGCTACAACTTCCTGATTTTGACAAGACATTTGAGCTAGAATGTGATACAAGCGGCATTGGTATTGGAGGTGTTCTCATACAAGGAGGTAAACCTGTTGCATTCTTTAGTGAAAAATTGCATGGTCCTTCTCTGAATTATTCTACTTATGATAAGGAATTGTATGCCTTAGTGCGAGTTGTACAAACTTGGCAACATTACCTGTGGTCTAAGGAGTTCGTCATACATTCCGATCATGAATCTTTGAAGTATCTTAAGTGTCAAACCAATATGAATAAACGACATGCTAAATGGATTGAGTTCATAGAATCGTTTCCATACATCATTAAGCATAAGAAAGGGAAGGAGAATGTTATTGCAGATGCATTATCTAGAAGTTACACCATGCTGTCCCAACTTGATCATAAAATATTTGGTTTGGAAACAATAAAAGGATTATATCCTACCGATTTGGACTTCAAAGATGCCTTTGAAAATTGTAGAGAAGGAAGAACTTGGAATAAATATGTACTACGGGAGGGCCTCCTCTATCGTGCTAACAAGCTATGTGCTCCTACTAGTTTCGTTCGCCTATTACTTTTGCAGGAAGCACATGGAGGAGGTTTGATGGGACATTTTGGAGTGAAGAAAACTGAGGACGTGATGGCCACAAACTTCTTTTGGCCAAAGATGAGACGTGATGTCGAGCGCTACGTGTCACGATGCACTACTTGCAATAAAGCTAAGTCTCGACTTAACCCACATGGTCTTTATATGCCTCTTCCTGTTCCTAGTGTACCTTGGCAGGATATTTCCATGGATTTTGTTTTGGGACTGCCTAGGACTAAGAGGGGGAGGGATAGTATTTTTGTGGTTGTTTATCATTTCTCCAAAATGGCACATTTTATACCTTGTCATAAGAATGATAATGCCTCACACATTGCTGATTTATTTATGACAGGAACTATTCGTTTACATGGTGTGCCAAATACCATTGTTTCTGATCGTGATGCAAAATTTTGAAGTCATTTTTGGAGAACTTTGTGGTATAAATTGGGAACCAAGATGCTGTTTTCAACCACATGTCACCCATAAACCGATTTACAAACTGAGGTAATAAATCGTACTCTATCCACTATGTTGTGGGCTGTTTTAAAAACAAATTTAAAGGGTTGGGAGGATTGTTTAGCACGTATAGAATTTTCTTACAACAGGTCAGTTCACTCTACTACAAAGGTAAGCCCATTCCAGGTAGTGTATGGTTTCAATCCCCGTGCTCCTATTGATTTATTACCTTTGCCTCCTTCTGAAACTATAAATTTGGATGCTACACAATGATCTGAATTCATTCTTAAGATGCATGAAAGTACAAAGAATAATATTGAAAGGATGAATGAGAAGTATAGAATTTCTGGTAGTAAAGGTAGAAAAGAAGTAAAACTTGAACCAGGGGACTTGGTATGGCTACATTTGAGAAAAGAACGATTCCCTCACTTGAGAAAATCTAAACTTATGCCACGAGCTGCTGGTCCTTTTAAGATTATTGAAAAGATCAATGACAATGCATATAAGATTGAGTTGCCTCCGGATTTTGGGGTTAGTCCCACATTTAACATTTCAGATTTACGACCATACTTGGGAGAAGAAGATGATCTTGAGTCGAGGACGACTCCGATTCAAGAGGGGTAGGATGATGAGGACATCACAACAGTGGATACTCACATTGATATACAAGGATCAATCACAAGAGCACGAGCACGGTTACTAAATCAGCAGGTGAACTCGTTCCTAACTTCCTACCCATGTGAGTTTGAGAATGGATTGCTATTTAATGATTTAATTGTTATTAGGAACCTTGGACATGATCAAAAAGTAAAGAGAGGAGGATTTGGGGATGTGGAGAACCAGAGGGACGTCCACAAGTTGATGGAAACAGTCGCCAACTCGGAGTCCAGGAGCAGTTCATTTTAAAACGGACGCCCAGGATGCATACGGACTCCGTTTTTGACGTTCTACATATGCATGGAAAGATGAGAAGATAAACTTTCCAATGGTTCTAGTCCCACATTAAAATTCGCCAGGAGTCATTGGGAATTTTTGAAACAAGTCAAATTTGGAGTTCTGTCCGGTGTTGCACCACCGTATTGGGCTTTTGGGCCTTGTATCCCGTATGAGTCCATTAGGGACGCGTCTAAGGGTTTTATGGACGAACCCTAGATTTTAAATACTGCAGCCGCCCGTCCATATTTGGTGGGTTTTGCTTAGATTAGACACTTTTGCCGTTCTACGGTTTGTGAGACCCCAATTTCGCAATTTCAGATTGCATCTTCATCGTTCTTTCTTGTGTTCTCGGTTGCACCTGCAGGGATAGCCTTCTTGGCGAGGTCAAGCATGTGAAGCACGGTTGATAACCAACAGAGCAGTGATGTAGTGATTGCAGGGGTATTCGGGTCTGCTCGAGTGCCTCGGATCATCAACGTCGAGATCTCCACTCCAATCGACCTACCTTTCGGAAGATCGGGCCTAAACTACTCATCAAGTAGTGCAGCCGGGAACGTAGCCAGCACATCGTCACCTTGAAGGACACCCATGTACGTGCAATATAGGCAGCCCATCGTGAACATGCAGCAACCATACTACAAACGGTGTCATATGGACCTGCCGTTCCCCCTCACAGGGAGTGGTGTACCGCTCAGGCCAGTAGCCGACGTGTATTTTCCTCCACCACCTGCACAAGTTGCACCTTGCAACTTACTTGAACCTCCCGTGCTACAGAACAATGCACCACACGATGAACTCAGGGATAAAGTGGCCATAACACTTATAGAACTCGGGGTAGAAACCAGGGCAACCATTAGAAACTACCAAAAGCCTTAGCCTGACCACTATGACAATGTCCCGTATCCTAGAGGCTTTAGGGTGCCGGATTTTTCTAAGTTTAGTGGGGAGGATTCAAAAACTACTCAAGAACACGTAGGCCAATTCCTGATCTAGTTCAATGACATAGGAATCACGGATGTACACCGGATCAGATTGTTCCCCTTGTCCCTAACCGGCACGGCCTTTAGTTAGTTTACTTCACTAGCTCCTAACTCTGCCTACCTTGGCCGTGTTTAGAACAAAAGTTCCATGAATACTTCTTCACTGGCAGTGAGCCAGAAACATAATGAACTCGTGGCCAAACACATTAAATGGTTTAGGGAAACTAGAAACAAATGTTTTAGCCTAACCATAGGGAACAAAGATTTGGCTGATTTAGCGTTTGCAGGGCTTCTGCCGTATCTTCAGGAGAAGATGGATGGCGTCAATTTTAGAGATGTTAACCAGGTCCTGCAGCAAGCTGTGGCACATGAGAACCGAGCCAGGGAGGCTAAGACACACGGCCGGTTCAAGGAGATCAACCACAGAGACCAATGATAAGCAACATGTCAACCAGCTCGGGGAAGACTCGGCCAGTGACGAAGAGATGGAAGTTTGTGTGGCCGAGTGGGTGGAAAACCACAAGAATAAGCCTCTGACTTGCACTTTCTTGAAGCCCTGTCCTGGGAAGAAGGAGGAGATGAATTTCACCTTAGATGTAACAAAGTGTGACAGGCTCTTCGACGTGCTCTTGCAAAATCGAGTGATCAAGTTGAAGAATGGCCACATTATCCCACCACCCGAGCAGCTGGCCAACAAATGTTATTATAATTGGCACGACTCTTATTTTCATTCAACTAATGAGTGCAATTTCTTTCGTTGGCAGGTATAATCGGCTCTAAATGATGGCCGCTTGACACTCAGTGATAGCCACTGATTGAAGCTTGGCGCGGATCCTTTCCTTGTCATTATGGTGAGCTTTGAAGGAAAGAATATCCTTGTGAGGACTGATCAGGCATTGACAACCAAAGGGAAGAACGTGATCGTGTCCGATGATCTACGAAAGAAGATGATCAAGCCTCGAAACCCCAAAGTCGGCATATGGAAACGCAACGAGCCAAGAAAGGCAACCCAATTCAAGCCGGCTTCGGAGTATTTGATCACCAAGTACATCAGGAAGAAGCAAGCAAAAAGCGTCTTCCACAGGCTGAGGTGGGTCCAAGACCTCCACCAACAGAAGCTTTGGGAGCAGTCTCGGCAGAACCGGTTTTGGGAGTCATCGACACCTCGAGAAACCCATAATTTTCCAAGATAAACGGCCTTCCCAAGGGGCTCGGGGGGCACGGCCCGGAGATTGGCGGTACCTTGGGAAATCGGTGATTTTCCAAGGTAATACGCCCTTCCAAGAGGCTCAGGAAACTCGGGTGCTGGACCAACACCTGGGTATGCCAGGAAGCAGCGTCTGGAACCGAAGCAAAAACTTCAAGAAAGCACTAATTCTTCCACCCACCTCAGATATGTACCGGGAAGACCCAAACCAAGGAAAGCACGGGCTCGGGACACCAAGTACTGATGATTGGATCGGTACGTTTCGTTATCCAAGATGAATTGGCCCCTAGCAGCTCAGGGAGTGAAGGTCAGTTCACAAAGCAGAGTTTGGGTAAACGGCCTGAGGTTGGCAGCTACAACATAAAGATGGGTGTGGGTCCAAGAAAAGCCGAGTGAACCAGAGTTGATGTGAGACCTCCTAGCAAACATTCTCAGCTGGTGTCTCCATAAGGAAGGATTGTCGTCGGGCCAGGCATCACGCCAGCAACCAAACAGAAGATACAAAGGCCGGTTGAACATGAACAACCACAACAATACAAGATATCAGCAAGACAGCCCAAGCCAGCTCCAAGATGACTCAACAGATGGGATGTGAAACAAGAGGGGTGAAACAAGACCAGATCGAGACAGTGGCTCTGGGAACCAAGCCAGAACCCCAATGGTGTCCCACAGGGCTCAATAAGACTCAGAAGTGGCGTGTTCAATGAGTGAGGACCCTGGAACTTGCTGAGAAGAAGAAGGGGGAGATAAGGGATCATTGATTCAACCAAGCACGACCAATGACCATTAAGAAGACCTGGAAGGAGAAGACGATTGCCTGGGAGGAAGCTAGGAACGATGAATCTGAAGAAAACACCACGGGCAAGGATGAAAACCAGGTCGAGGTAACATGGTGTTCCACCTGCCGGCAGAGTTCTGTCTCCCGGATGTTGAGGTGGCCGAGCTCGATCTAGGAGCTAAGAACATGGTTTTTGAGAAGCCAGAGCAGCTCGGCCAGCACAAGCCCCTCTACATCCAAGGACACGTCGATGGAACACCAGTTGGACGGATGTTTGTTGATGGAGGAGCAGGGATAAAGATAATGCCCATATCCATGTTTGAGAGACATGGATACCGAGAGAATGATCTCATCAAGACCAACACCACATTAAGTGGGTTTGCTGGGGACCCAACAGAGGCCAAGGGGGTATTGTCCGTGGAGCTCACAGTAGGAAGCAAGACAATACCCACAGCTTTCTTCGTTCTCAACGTGAAGAGTTGGTACAACTTGCTCCTTGGACGATATTGGATTCATGCCACCCATCCACACTTCACCAATGTCTTGTCCAGTGGGTTGGCAATGAAGTAGAAGTGATTGAAGAGCAAGACAGTGGCTCCGGGAACCAAGCCAGGACCCCAATGGTGTCCCACAAGGCTCAATAAGACTCAGAAGAGGCGTGTTCAACGACTGAGGGCCCTGGAACTCGCTGAGAAGAATAAGGAGGAGCAAAGGGATCATTGGTTCAACCAAGCACGACCAATGACCACTAAGAATACCTGGAAGGAGAAGAGGATTGCCCGAGAGGGAGCTAGGAACGTTGAAGCTGAAAAATACCACAGGCAAGGATGAAAACCAGGTCAGGGTGAACATGGTGTTCAACCTGCCGGCTGATTTATGTCTCCCGTATGTTGAGGTGGCTGAGCTCAATCTAGGAGCTAAGAACATGGTTTTTGAGAAGCCAGAGCAGCTCGGCCAGCATAAGCCCCTCTGCATCCGAGGACACATCGATGGAACACCAGTTGGACGGATGTTGGTTGATGGAGGAGCAGGGGTAAATATAATGCCCATATCCATGTTTGAGAGACATGGATATCGAGAGAATGATCTCATCAAGACCAACACCACGTTAAGTGGGTTTGTTGGTGACCCAACACAGGCCAAGGGGGTATTTTCCGTGGAGCTCACAGTAGGAAGCAAGACAATACCCACAGCTTTCTTCATTCTCAACGTGAAGAGTTGGTACAACTTGCTCCTTGGATGAGGTTGGATTCATGCCAATGGGTGTGCCCCATCCACACTTCACCAATGTCTTGTCCAGTGGGTTGGCAATGAAGTAGAAGTGATTGAAGCTCATAAATCGGCTTGTGTGGTGATGTCCGAGTCATGTGATCTTTAACATGAGGACAATAGGTGTGTCACATGTACGGACTTAACCGACTATCACTTTGTGAGCGTAGGAAGAGACGGGTTTGTACCCGTATATGTAAAGCCGACTGATTTCACTCGGCTTAGCAATGTAACTTAAGAATGCAAGATAAACGAGGTCATTTAACCTGGTTGCAGGAGAAAACCGAGCAATATCATTTAGGCGGGAACGATATGGGTGAGCTAGTAGAAGACTTTGACGACTTCAGGAAACTCGGGCAAGGGTTTTCTTCCATGGATGAATTAGAGGAGATAAACCTCGGGGATGGATCGGCACATCGGCCAAACTTCATCAACAAGAACCTCAGGTCTTCCCAGAAGCGAGAGGTAAGCCAACTACTTAAAGAAGATGCGGATTGCTTTACATGGGAATACACCGAGATGCCAGGGCTCAGCCGAGACCTTGTGGAGCACAAGCTGCCGATCAAGCCAGGTTTTAGGCCTCACAAGCAACCCTTCAGACGGTTCAACCTGGCTATACATTACAAGATCAAATAAGAGGTGAATCATCTACTCCAAGCTAAATTCATTCAGCCTCGCAGGTATGCCGAATGGGTCTTGAACATAGTCCCGGTAAAGAAGAAAAACACAGGAAAACTTAGGATCTGCATAGATTTCCGAGACGTCAACCGGGCTATGCCTAAGGATGAGTACCCCATGCCCATTGCTGACGTTCTGATCAACAATGCTTCAGGGCGCACGATGATCAGTTTCTTGGACGGCAGTGCGGGGTACAATCTGATTTTCATGGCCGAAGAAGGCATGTCGAAGACAACCTTTTGTTTCCCTGGGTTCGTAGGACTTTTTCAGTGGGCTCTGATGACCTTCGAGATAAAGAACGCCGGTGCAACATACCAGAGGGCTATGTGTAAAATCCCCAAAAAGTTGTAGCAAGAATTTCCACACATGTACACTTAGGAAAAATGAGGGGAATTAAAACTTTGGATTTTAACAGTGTGAGTTCAAAGTGATGATTCAAACCTCCCAAAAACTTCCAACATGGAGATCTAAATTCATAACTTGGGTCTTCATATTTCAAATATTCAACCTTCCAAATTTCAGCTCATTTGGAGGGGTTTTAATATTTGTTTGGGATTAAAAGAGGAAACCCTCTAATCTGAATTTAAATTTCAGTTTCAAATCCCAACTTCCTCAATTTGCAAATTTGGTTCCACAAAAGTGTTTTCCACATTTGAATTAGCAGCCATGCCAAAAATCAGAAACTTTGAAGTTGGTTTGCTATGTTTTCGGAACAATGCAAAAGGGAGAATTCAAATTTCATTTCAAATTCAAATGACCATACCTAATTCAAACTTCACACCAGAATTCAAATCATTTTAATTCAAAATTTCAAACCTTAGCTTTGGGGTGAAGTAAAGCATTCAATTATGAGTAATTGTGGGAAAATTTTGATTAAGAAATGAGAGGGGGTGGGACCCATTCGTCAGCCACCCACATGCCTTAACCGACTCTGATTTTGTCTCTCTGGTGAGCCCG
Organism: Neostapfia colusana; assembly: GCA_030760725.1. Taxonomy (NCBI): domain Eukaryota; kingdom Viridiplantae; phylum Streptophyta; class Magnoliopsida; order Poales; family Poaceae; genus Neostapfia; species Neostapfia colusana. The sequence continues at coordinate 77,835,823 of JASWHV010000007.1, read as the reverse complement.
CGCGCAGCAGCCGCCGGAGCCGACTTCGGCCGTGTTCTCCTGTGCCACCTCCTGCTACGTGATCTTTTGCTCGGCTGGATCACTACAAAGTATGCACTGAAGCTACTTCGCTTCCCCCCAGCTCGCGTTTGTGCCTCGGTTGTTTTCCTCGCACAGAACACCGCCGTACGGTTCCTCCTGATCAACCACAGGAACCCGAGCTCGGTTTCTCGAGCTCCCCACAGCAAAAACCATCACCAACACGTGCTCTAGCCATCCACCATCCCTACTCCTTCGATCTCTGCCCATTGGAGCTCAAAATTCCTGGAGTTATTGCTGTGCCGCCGTGAACACCAGAAGTTCCAATTTTCGGTCACCATGGACAGCTCAAATGGAGAAGCTCACGCTCAAGCGACCCAACCCATTTGTGCACCTACGACCGGAGCTGCTCACCTCCAAAATTCAGCCCAAGCCGTGAGTCCTCGGAGGAGAATTCGGAGATTTTTCCCCAGGCAGCGCAACTCGACCCCGAGATAAAGAGTTGCTAAATTCAGCTTGAATTCGTGTTGTGAGTAGCTCAAACTTTGCACACAGGTTCTAGACTAGCTAGCGCCCTTCCTCCATCCATTCTAGGCGGGGAAATTAGTTGTAGAGCGAGGATTATACGTTCTTGTCGTGGGAAAACCTTCGGACCACTTCGGGCGCACGGTGCCGATAGGTTTGGAGGGCTGGCGGTTTAGGTCGCCATGCCTAGCTCCTACATCTTCCACTGGTGCTCTAGAGCCCAAGAGCAAATCGGTTGGTGGAGGAATGAAGCTTCCCGACCTCACCGGAGTTCAAAACCCTGCTGTCACCGGTGCGCACCATTTTCCGGCAAGTTTCGCCCGCCGGCGACACCACCATCGCGCTCAGCGGGGTGAAAAATGGGGGAGCGGCGAGATTTGGCCCGGGAGGCGGACGGGAATGCCATTCCCGCCATCCTTGCCAGAGAACGCCGCAGGTCCTCTGTTTGGCGCGAGGTGGAAGAGGGTGCTGACATGTGGGGCCTGCTGCAGCATTTAAACTTTTCCAGATTTTTCTTATTTCAGTTCAAACTTTGAAGAGCCATAACTTTGTGTAGGAATATCCAAAAATTGTCAAAAAAAAAAGTTTGTTGGATTCCTCTCAGAGAATACCATCCAGGGGTGCAGCCCAATGGTTATGAAAATCTATGGATTTGGCTCATTGATTCATTTAAAGAAAATTTTGTAGGAATTTTCACAGGAGTTCTCTTTATTAGAAAATTCCCAAATTTGGGCAGGACCTTCATCCGAAAATACTGGAACTCCAGTAAAAATTTCAGAGGCATTGGACTTCATTTGCTTCGCCAAATGTAGTGTCAATCCTTTATGTCTCTGAAAAATAGGAAAATAAACAGAGACATTTTCAGCATTTCTTATCAACTTCCAAAATTCATATCTGTCGGTTGGTAGCTCCAAAAATGGTGAAACAATTTTTTTTAAAACCATGGGGGCCTACCCTAATTAGATATTCCACTGTTAGACATGTTAAACTCCAGATGTGGGCCCAAAATTCAGAGAAGCCTTGTACTTGTGGGGATTTTGGAGACCACATGGTGCAATAAAATTTCTCCAAATTTTGCTCAGATCATCCTTAGAGAATCTAGTATTCACTGTAAAAATCCCAAAGCCAATTAAGGAACATAAATAGCAGTAGCTATAAATAGAAGTGAATTCTTATATTTCATTAGCACTAATACATATATTTTGCTACATCTCATATAGTGACCGAAGTTGAATATACACCGGAGCCGTTGGACTCCTCCCACCAGACGCTGACTTTCCGTTTAACTCGCAACCAGGCAAGCCCCGATTTGCATTTAAGTACCTTTTACAAAGTTTTCCATTTGTATAACTTATGTCTAGGTTGAAATGTTTGCATTAGAGTTAAGGTGTTTGAAACCCCAATTGCATGACTTTAAATCCTATGAAGGGTTGGGTAGTTTACAGACTCGACGAGTAGAGAATGCCATGCTAATGTGCTTAGGATCTTGTAAAATCCCCAAAAGTGGTAGCAAGAAAATTCTGCTCATGTGCACTTATGAAAAATGAGGAGAATTAAAACTTTGAATTACAATGGGGTAAGTTCAAAGTGAGGGTTTAGACTTCCCAAAACTTCCAAACATGGAGATCTAAGTTCATAACTTGGATCTTCATAGTCCAAATATTCAACCTTCCAAATTTCAGCTCATTTGGAGGAGTTTTGATATTTGTTTGGAATTAAAAGGAGAAGCCCTCTAATCTTTATTTCAAATTCAGTTTCAAATTCCAATTCCCTCAATTTGAAAATTTGGTTTCACAAATGTGTTCTCCACCTTTTAATAAGCAGCCATGCCAAAAATTGGAAATTTTGGAGCTGGTTTGCTATACTTTTAAGGCAATATAAAGTGGAGAATTCAAACTCTTTTTCAAATTCAAATGATCAAACCCCATTCAAATTCTACACCAGAATTCAAACCAGTTGAATTCTGCAAATTCAAACATAACTTTGGGATGAAGTAAAGCTTTTAATGTGGAGTTGCTGGAGGGAAAAATATCAGAAAAGTTTTACTAAACAAAGGGGGAAGTGGGGCCCAATTGTCAGCCACCTAAAGCAAACAACCGACTGTTTTCCCTCTCTCTCTCTCTGTTCCCGGTTGATCGCGGCGCGACAGCTCTCGGAAAAGCGCTCCCCCCGACGCCCTCACCGAGCCACCGAGCTGGTTCTCGCTGGCCGACGTCGGCGCGCGCGCGTGGGCGATAAGAGCGGCCGCCCGAGTACCCCAGCGCTACTTCTCCTCCTCCTCAGCTCGTGCAGCGCCGCGACCGTCTCATTTCCGCTGAACACCGCCGCTCAGCTCTCTCCGATCGACCACAGCCCTCCAAGCTCGATTGCTCGAGCGCTCCACAGCAAAGAGCATCGGCTGGACGTGCTCTAGCCCTTGCCAAAGCCCCTTTGAGGTTTGCCGGTCCGAACTGCTCGAGAAACGCGGATTTGCGCCAAAGCTTCAAGGTGGCCAGACCTCGCCGTTTCGGCTCTCCGTCGACAGCAGCAACCGGCCACCCTCTCCCCCGACTTCCTATACAAGAAAGGTGCGTGGACATGTCCTGGTCGTGTAGCCGGAGGCGGTTTAGCGTTTGTTAGAACCGGTGGTGAGAATTTCACCGTTTCCCCAAACTGTACACCGACGGATAGAGCCGGGTCTAGCCAAAAATTCGTTGTGCTTGGGGTAGCTCCGCGCTAGATGAGCTTACAGTAGCTCCAGCACAGGCTTGCGCATCTCCCCGAAGTTCTAGCAGCTCAAATGAGCAAGTAGAGATGTCGGGTATCGAGTTTTTGTCGCCGCCGGAGTTTTGCGGGCTCAGGTCGCCGGTGAGGTCCCATCTCCGGTGGGTTTCAGGGAGAGCGAGCTCTGGGTCGAGGATGTCCATGGGACACTGGTGCTGTTAGAGCCAACCCTAGCCTGAAAGACCCACTGTTGAGGGAGAGCGAGGTCGCCGAAGTAAGGTTCGACATGGTCGCCGGTGCAAGCACCGTCCCGGCCGTTGTCATCGGCTCCCGACCCCACCATCGTGTTCAGCACGGTGTAGAACTCACAGGCGGCGAGTTTGACAAAGTTTGGACCACAAGAACCCCGTCCCGGCGAGCCTCGCCGGCGTGCGCCGCCGCGGGAGGCGCGGGCAGCGCGAGGAAGACGAAGGGGGGCCGGTCCCACCGGTCAGCCTCCGGGTTCGCGCGAGGATCGGTTTATGGCGCCGGATCTAGTGCGGCTGCGCGGGAATAACCCCGTAGCCCCCGGTGTTGCCAAAATCTCACTGGTCCGATTTAAAACAGTGGGCCCAGCCCAAATTATTTGAAGTTTCTATTAGAGAAATAATTTCAGGAATTAGCTGATCTTTGCAAGGCCATTACTTTGTGTAGAAAACTCCAAAAAGAGTGAGACCAATTTTGTTGGGTTCCTCATGAGGAGTACTTCACAGAGAAACCAAATTTTGACTATGAAAATACCCAGGAATTTCTGTAGAATTGTTTTTAGTAAATCCTTTAGGGATTTATTACAGGAGCAATTCTTTATGAAATATTCCCAAATTTGGATAGCTAATCCTCTTCATAGATACTGATCTCCAGTAAAAATTTGGGCTTCATTGGAGGTCATTTGCTAGGTCAAATTACCTTCTCAAGTTCAGCCTTTATTTGAAAATTCAAATTTAAACAGAAGCTTTTTCAGAACTCCTGTCTAAGTTCAAAAATTCATATCCCTCTGATGGTAGCTCCAAAAATGGTGAAACAAATTTTGTTAGAACCATGGAGACTTACCCTAATCAGATCTTCCACCATTAGCCATGTCAAAGCTCCTGATTTGGGCTCAAAATTTAGAGAAGCATTGTACTTGTAGGAATTTTAAATACTACATTGTGCAATGACATATCTCCAAATTTGGCTCAAATCATCCTTAGAGAGTCTAGTATCCACTGTAAAAATCCCAAAGCCAATTAAGGATTTTAAATAGCAGTAGCTATGAGTAGAAGTCTAATTCTTATAAATCCTTAATACTTATACATATATTTTATTACATTTCATAATAGTGACCGAAGTTGAGGATACGCCGGAGCCGTTGGACGTCCTCCCACCAGAAGCTGACTTTCCGTTTAACTCGCAACCAGGCAAGCCCCGGTTTGCACTTAAGTACCTTTTATAAAGTTTTTATTTGTATCATTTATGTCTAGGATGAATGTTTGCATTAGAGTTAGGGTGATTGAAACCCCACTTGCATAGCCTCTTTAAATCCTATAAAGGGTTGGGTAGTTTACAAACCAACGAGTAGAGAATGCCATGCTAATGTATAGGATCTCGGTAGAAGTCGAGTGGTTGGAAGCTACTCGCGAGATAGTACTTATCACACGGGAAGAAAAGAGGTAGATAATGGCTTATGAAAATGAGACCCAGCAGGGGGGATAGGAAGCAGTGAGCAGAGGTCTCACGTGCGTAGCCCTGTTGGTGTCGGTTGAGGACCGTCCGTGTGCGGCCCTGCTGGACAAGTATCAAACAGTACCGGATGCATACTGGCATATGGGAACCAGGAAACCGATGTAATTGGTTAACCTGGGTGTCGAGGCTTACCCAACCGTAAATAGGAGTGGGTTGAGGGTAGCAAGGTGTAAATCTGCCGGTGGGCACAGTCACGCTCCACGCGGGGACCTCCTACCCGTTATGGATGGACCGGTTTGGCATTTGGGTTGCCTTTGAAAGGTTGTCACATACAACAGAGTAGGAAGGGGTGTGGAATCACGCTTCTGAAAGTGGGTGTATGTGACGTGTTATCCGGGTGTGTCTTGATTGCAATCACCGTCCCTCGCGGTTATTTGAGTACCGGCTTGTTCACTGCGCTGTGACGTAGTAAGAAGTGAAATAAGCCAACTGAAAATGTTGTATTGATCTTAATGTCTTGAATACCTTGATTGTTGTAGATATAGAGCTAATTAAGTTTATATTCCACTTTGGGCATCTCCACATCGGGGGAAAGCGTTTCTTGTTTGATTGTGGACTTCCGATGTGAGAGCTGTCTAAGGCACATGAACCTGCTGCTATAAAACTGAAAGTAAGGGTCAACTTATAGGCGTGTCTTTATTGCAAATTCCTTGTCCCATCTTACATATCCTTGCACGTAGAGTTCCATGCCTAGGGTTGACGGTTAAGACTTGCTGAGCCTTTGTGCTCACGGTTGCAATATTTGAGCTGTTTGCAGGTGAGAGGTATGAGGAAGGTTCCGAGGACGAGGTGATGCCCCCGTCAGGGTACACGGCCGAGCTGGAGCCATGCACGCCGCCGTGATCTCCGGTTCCATGCTGCTAGTGTGTAGCGTCCCCGGGCTGGACGGCTGCACTTTTGCTTAGTTAGGGTTTGGGAGCAACTATGTATATAACTTACGCTGTTAATTAGGTTTTGTAAAAGACTTCCGCTGTTTTATATCAAATAAAAGTTTGTATGTTATCCGTTATTCTTTTCGTGTGTGCTGTTGGGTGCCGCATCACACGGCACCACCCTATGCGATTCCTGGAGTGGGTGAACCACGGGGTGGTCCCCACAGCCATGGTATCAGAGCCGCATTGGGAATAGCACACTCGAAAAGAGCTTATTTTGAAAATTTAGAAGTAGTCGAGTGAGGATTAGTCATTAAGCCCACATAAGGTCTATGATAGTACTAGTTATGATGGTGGAAAGCTAACTTATATGTTATACATTCTGTAACGACGCTCCGACGTCAGGTAAGAGGTAAGGTACGCCACCGTAGGCGGATCAATTACGGTAACTCGCCATACGAGTAATAGTATGGAAGGTTATACCGTGGCTTGGCACGGTAGTTAATATGAGTCTCTGAACTTCTCAATGGTTCTGAGAGCATATGAAAACGCTGACCTCCAGCGTGCTTTAGGCAAAAGTGAGAATACCCCATCGTGTGGTAAGCAACACGATAGTATGCAACTCTTGAATGTTCAAAGGGCCATACGCAGCGCTCGCCATCGGCGTGCCTCAACGGTCATGAGGCAGTAGGTGGTATCCGTTGGGTTGATAAAATTCCCAACCGTGATGACCCGTTCGCGCTCTACTCGGGTTCCCCGTCGTGTGGTGTGAAAACACGACCATGTACCTTGAGACGTGGCTTGACTCAAGGATGATCCGTATGGCAATGATACGGACCGTATATTTTTACTACGATATGGAACTGCCTGAAATGTCAAAAACCTTTGTGTGCACCATTATTGTGTGTTCTTCTGCAGGTACATTAACCACGTTAGTGCATGACGTGTAGAAACCGTTTGTGAGTGACGTCTTTAGTTCCACCATGTGACACGTATATGCCGGAATACCGGTTTAGGATTTCTCTTTGGTGAGGAAACGTAGTACCGACTGCATAAAAGTTTATTTTCAAAGAAAAGAGTCAAAATGAAGTTTAGGATTTCATTTAGGGGTTAGTAAACTCCTATATTGCTCTAAGAGTCAATTGGGAGTATAGGCTCAATTCCAAAAGCTTAGGAACAGTCCCCCCTGTTTTTGGCAGAAACTTTTGCTGAACTTGAACAGGGCATAACTTAGGATTGGTTGAACCAATGGAGGTGTGGGATACCCTTCTGGAAAGGTTTTGAAGTCCTCTACAATTTTTCTGTAGAGTTCCAGAACAAAATCTCCCTTCAATGGGATGAAAATCTAAGATGAGTAGGTACTGTCCAGAAACAGGGCAGACCAAATGCTCTCCGGAATTTTCTGTATTTCAACCAAAACACTTAGTTTCACAGTTTGACGTCCAGTGGCTGTTGTAAAACAGCGAGTTAGAGTCGAAGGGTTTATGCATTTGACATATCACTTCGAGTTAGTACATGTTTGGGTCCAATACAATAGCGAGGAATTACGCATGCTAACACACTTAACATCCCGTGGTGACCCCGATGGTCGAAATGAACTTTTAAACCCCTAAAGTTCAATACTTTGGAACTCGATCATGGGACATGGTCCAGGGATGTATATGTTGCATAAAGTTTATACTTTATCCATATGTGTGTTTGTTATGCGCATTGTCTACGCCATTCTCGTATCACTATTGTATAGACTGGATGAAATAAACCAACATGTGCTGATCGTTTGAATGATGTGAATGCAGAATGGTGCGGACACGTTCAACGCAAGAGGAGGGAGGTCCGAGTCAAGTTCGTGGTGATGAGTCTCCACCTCCGGAGCAGACCACGACGCAGCAGCAACCACCTCCTCCACCGCCAGAACTTCCAAGGAATCTTGCGGAGGTTCTCGCCGCAGTGCTCGGCTCGCGCGACGAGCAAACCGAGTTACTGCGGATGTTGGTGCAGCAGAATGCGTCCCATCAGGGAGGACGCCAAGACAATGGGCAACGCCAGTCCCAACAAAACTCGTATTCAGAATTCATGGTGACCCATCCACCGGTCTTCACGGAGGCCGAAGAACCTTTGGAGGCGGATAGCTTCATCCGCACTCTGGAGGCAAAGTTCGGGCTGCTACGATGCACCGAACATCAGAAGGCGCTGTACGCAGCGCAACAGCTTCAAGGGGAAGCCGGTACCTGGTGGGCGAACTACACCGCCTCCTTACCGGCTGGCCATGCCGTCACATGGATGGAGTTCCGGGAGGCGTTCCGCGCCTATCACATACCTCCCGGTGTGATGGAAATGAAGCTCCAGGAGTTCCTGGCACTACGACAAGGCGAGAGGAGTGCTCATGAGTACTCCAGGTTATTCAACCGGCTGGCGCAGTATGCGCCAGGATTTGTGGGCACGGAAGACAACAAGCGCAATGCGTTCTTCCGGGGCCTGAACTCCAAGATGAAGGTCCATCTCGCCCAGAGCAATCGCGGCACATTCAACGACCTAGTTAATGCCGCGATTCTACAGGAGAATGTTCAGCGCGAGCGCGGTTCTGACAAGAGGAAACACAGCGCGCTGACGAGCAGCAGTGGTGGAACGCCACAGAAATACCGCGTGGTATATCGTTCACCATCCGGTCAGAGATGGCAGCCACCGGCGCGACCGCCTCAGTTTCGCGGCCGGCAATATAATGCGCCGGGCTTTCGTCCGACGTATCCACCACAGCAACAGCAGCAGCAAAGGATGGTCCCGCATGCGCCCCAGTTTCAACAGCGTGCACCGGGATTCCGTCCTCAAGTCGGCGGGACCCCGACACCTTACACGTGCTATACGTGTGGCCGTGTCGGGCACATTTCAAGAGACTGCCCCGAGCCGCGACAGGGCAGGGGTGCAGCACCATATCAGGGTGCTAATCAGCCCCGCAACCAGCCCAAGAAACCAGCACCAAAACCCGGCAACGTCCACCACTTAGCCATCGAAGACGTGCCGGAAGGCGAACCCGTCCTCGCGGGTATGTTCTCTTACCTAGATCATCCCGTAGTCATACTTTTTGACTTCGGTGCCACCCATAATTTCATAAGTCAGTCTTATGTTATTAAATATCAACTGCCTATCATTCCCACAAATAATTCATATTTGATATGTTCTCCGGGTGGGAAAATAACAGCTGATAGAATGGTCTATAGAGCACCATTACAGTTGGGTGGGAATCTATATCCGACTTCTCTAATCATATTAGAGAGTCAAAAACTTGATGTCATTTTAGGAATGTCATGGCTACATCGCCATGGTGCTGTTCTTAACATCATTCCACGTGTGGTTCGTTTAAACTCTCCACTTCATGAACCACATGTTCTTATTCTTGACCATTCGGTTCAAGAAACCCCAGCCACATATAACACGGAAGCCACGAAACTTGAGGATATTCGTGTGGTCCGTGAATACCCGGATGTCTTTCCGGATGATCTTCCGGGTATGCCACCCGAAAGAGATGTCGAGTTCAAGATTGAACTTGTACCTGGGACGACACCGATCTCACGGAGACCGTATAAGATGGCTCCGAATGAACTGGCTGAACTAAAGGAGCAGCTCAACGATTTGATGAAGAAAGGTTTCATTCGACCGAGTTCCTCACCATGGGGATGCTCGGCGCTGTTTGTGAAGAAGAAGGATGAAACCTTGAGGTTGTGTGTGGACTACCGACCTCTCAACGCTGTCACCATCAAGAATAAATATCCACTGCCCCGCATTGATATCCTCTTCGATCAACTTGTGGGTGCGAGTGTATTTTCCAAGATGGATCTTCGCTCCGGATATCATCAAATCAAGATCCAAGCGGAGGATATTCCAAAGACGGCCTTCTCGACGAGATATGGGTTGTATGAATACCTCGTCATGTCTTTTGGTCTCACCAACGCCCCGGCACACTTCATGTATCTCATGAACTCAGTGTTCATGCCGGAGTTGGACAAGTTTGTGGTGGTGTTCATAGACGACATCTTGGTTTACTCCAAGACTAAAGAAGAACACGCCAAACACTTGCACATCGTACTTCAACGATTAAGAGACCATAAGCTTTATGCTAAATTCAGCAAGTGCAAGTTTTGGATCAGCCAAGTGCCATTCCTTGGTCACATTATTTCTGCAGAAGGCATTGCAGTTGATCCAAGCAAAATTGAACAAGTGCTGAAATGGAAGTCCCCCACATCAGTCCATGAAGTCAGGAGTTTCCTCGGGTTAGCAGGATATTATCGGAGATTCATACCAAATTTCTCCAAGCTTGCTAAGCCGATGACTGAACTGTTGAAAAAGGGGATCAAATATGTTTGGAACTCAGCTTGTGAAGAAGCTTTCCAAGCATTAGTGAAGCATCTTACTACAGCCCCGGTGTTAGCTCAGCCGGATACGACCAAGCCCTTCGACGTATATTGTGATGCGTCTGGCATCGGGCTTGGCTGTGTATTGATGCAAGGAGGAAGAGTGGTCGCCTATGGCTCACGTCAACTTCGTAACCACGAGCAGCACTATCCGACTCATGATCTTGAGCTCGCTGCTGTGGTATTGGCCTTGAAGATGTGGAGGCACTATTTGCTTGGGAACTTAGTGCACCTCTACACCGACCACAAAAGTCTGAAATACATATTCACTCAAAAGGAGTTGAATATGCGGCAACGGAGATGGCTAGAACTGATCAAAGACTATGAGATCGAGATTCACTACCACCCCGGTAAGGCAAACGTGGTTGCCGATGCCTTAAGCCGCAAATCCCATGTCAACAATCTGTCCATCACCCCACTTGAAGAGGGGGAGCCGAGTCTGTACTTGGTTCCATACGGGGCATTATATAATCTTGCTCTCATCCCAACCATAAGAGAGGAGATTATGGAAGCTCAGAAGAAATACATGGGGATGTCGCACATTCGGAGAAGGATGGAGAATGGCGAAATGAAATGCTTCCGAAGAGATGAACACGACACTCTATGGTTTAAAGACCGTATAGTGGTACCCCGTGACATGAAGCTTCGGAAGAAAATCTTGGACGAGGCTCATTTGTCCAAGTATTCTATTCATCCGGGCAGCAACAAGATGTACCAGGATCTGAAAACCAGGTTTTGGTGGACACGGATGAAGAGAGAGATCGCCAAATACGTATCCGAATGTGATACGTGTCGGCGGGTGAAAGCCGACCATATGCAGCTGCAACCATTGAACATTCCGGCGTGGAAGTGGGAGGATATCAGCATGGACTTCATAGTCGGGTTACCTCTCACGTCTCACAAGCATGACTCGATTTGGGTGATAGTCGATCGACTAACCAAGTCGGCTCATTTTATCCCCGTACAGACAAAGTACGTGGCCAAGCAATATGCGGAGCTTTATATTGCAAGAATCTTATGCTTGCACGGTGTTCCCCGCTCCATTATTTCAGATCGCGGTGCGCTGTTTGTCTCTCGGTTTTGGGAACAGCTGCACGCATCATTGGGGACCAAACTGATCCGAAGCTCCGCGTATCACCCGCAGACAGATGGTCAAACTGAACGGGTGAATCAAGTGCTTGAAGACATGCTACGCGCGTGTGCCATCCACCACAGCAAGAATTGGGACGATCATTTGCTGTTGGCGGAGTTTTCTTACAACAATGGCTATCAAGCTAGCGTCAAGATGGCGCCGTATGAAGCTCTCTACGGCCGGAAATGCCGCACACCTCTCAACTGGTGCGAGTCCGGCGAGCGAGTCATCTACGGCATTGAACTTGTGAATGAAGCTGAAGAACGAGTGCGAGTAATACAAGCCAATCTCAAGGCTGCTCAATCTCGTCAGAAGAGCTATGCGGATAAGAGACGCCGCCCTCTCCACTTCGACATCGGGGACCATGTTTATGTCCGTGTGTCTCCGATGAAGGGAGTTCATCGTTTCGGAGTGAAGGGTAAACTTGCGCCGCGGTTCATTGGTCGGTTCGCCGTCATTGAAAGATGCGGACCCGTGGCCTATAACCTGGAGTTACCAGCGTCTCTCGCAGGCATTCACAATGTCTTCCACATCCCTCAGCTGCGGAAGTGCCTCAAACCCTCAGCTGAAATCCGCACAGAAGACATAGAAGTTCTTCAACCGGACCTCACGTACACGGAGTATCCAATCCGGATCATCGATGAAAAGACTCGTGCCACAAGAAACCGGACCTTATGGTTCTACAAGGTCTTGTGGAGTAACCATACCGCTGATGAGGCGACATGGGAAAGCGAGGATTATCTATGCACATATTATCCGGACTTGATATCATCATATACCCGGTAAGGTTTTCCCCACTTTGCTTTTCCTTTGGAATCTCGGGACGAGATTCTTTTTAAGGGGGGAGGGATGTAAAATCCCCAAAAGTGGTAGCAAGAAAATTCTGCTCATGTGCACTTATGAAAAATGAGGAGAATTAAAACTTTGAATTATAATGGGGTAAGTTCAAAGTGAGGGTTTAGACTTCCCAAAACTTCCAAACATGGAGATCTAAGTTCATAACTTGGATCTTCATAGTCCAAATATTCAACCTTCCAAATTTCAGCTCATTTGGAGGAGTTTTGATATTTGTTTGGAATTAAAAGGAGAAGCCCTCTAACCTTTATTTCAAATTCAGTTTCAAATTCCAATTCCCTCAATTTGAAAATTTGGTTTCACAAATGTGTTCTCCACCTTTTAATAAGCAGCCATGCCAAAAATTGGAAATTTTGGAGCTGGTTTGCTATACTTTTAAGGCAATATAAAGTGGAGAATTCAAACTCTTTTTCAAATTCAAATGATCAAACCCCATTCAAATTCTACACCAGAATTCAAACCAGTTGAATTCTGCAAATTCAAACATAACTTTGGAATGAAGTAAAGCTTTTAATGTGGAGTTGCTGGAGGGAAAAATATCAGAAAAGTTTTACTAAACAAAGGGGGAAGTGGGGCCCAATTGTCAGCCACCTAAAGCAAACAACCGACTGTTTTCCCTCTCTCTCTCTGTTCCCGGTTGATCGCGGCGCGACAGCTCTCGGAAAAGCGCTCCCCCCGACGCCCTCACCGAGCCACCGAGCTGGTTTTCGCTGGCCGACGTCGGCGCGCGCGCGTGGGCGATAAGAGCGGCCGCCCGAGTACCCCAGCGCTACTTCTCCTCCTCAGCTCGTGCAGCGCCGCGACCGTCTCATTTCCGCTGAACACCGCCGCTCAGCTCTCTCCGATCGACCACAGCCCTCCAAGCTCGATTGCTCGAGCGCTCCACAGCAAAGAGCATCGCCTGGACGTGCTCTAGCCCTTGCCAAAGCCCCTTTGAGGTTTGCTGGTCCGAACTGCTCGAGAAACGCGGATTTGCGCCAAAGCTTCAAGGTGGCCGGACCTCGCCGTTTCGGCTCTCCGTCGACAGCAGCAACCGGCCACCCTCTCCCCCGACTTCCTATACAAGAAAGGTGCGTGGACATGTCCTGGTCGTGTAGCCGGAGGCGGTTTAGCGTTTGTTAGAACCGGTGGTGAGAATTTCACCGTTTCCCCAAACTGTACACCGACGGATAGAGCCGGGTCTAGCCAAAAATTCGTTGTGCTTGGGGTAGCTCCGCGCTAGATGAGCTTACAGTAGCTCCAGCACAGGCTTGCGCATCTCCCCGAAGTTCTAGCAGCTCAAATGAGCAAGTAGAGATGTCGGGTATCGAGTTTTTGTCGCCGCCGGAGTTTTGCGGGCTCAGGTCGCCGGTGAGGTCCCATCTCCGGTGGGTTTCAGGGAGAGCGAGCTCTGGGTCGAGGATGTCCATGGGACACTGGTGCTGTTAGAGCCAACCCTAGCCTGAAAGACCCACTGTTGAGGGAGAGCGAGGTCGCCGAAGTAAGGTTCGACATGGTCGCCGGTGCAAGCACCGTCCCGGCCGTTGTCATCGGCTCCCGACCCCACCATCGTGTTCAGCACGGTGTAGAACTCACAGGCGGCGAGTTTGACAAAGTTTGGACCACAAGAACCCCGTCCCGGCGAGCCTCGCCGGCGTGCGCCGCCGCGGGAGGCGCGGGCAGCGCGAGGAAGACGAAGGGGGGCCGGTCCCACCGGTCAGCCTCCGGGTTCGCGCGAGGATCGGTTTATGGCGCCGGATCTAGTGCGGCTGCGCGGGAATAACCCCGTAGCCCCCGGTGTTGCCAAAATCTCACTGGTCCGATTTAAAACAGTGGGCCCAGCCCAAATTATTTGAAGTTTCTATTAGAGAAATAATTTCAGGAATTAGCTGATCTTTGCAAGGCCATTACTTTGTGTAGAAAACTCCAAAAAGAGTGAGACCAATTTTGTTGGGTTCCTCATGAGGAGTACTTCACAGAGAAAACAAATTTTGACTATGAAAATACCCAGGAATTTCTGTAGAATTGTTTTTAGTAAATCCTTTAGGGATTTATTACAGGAGCAATTCTTTATGAAATATTCCCAAATTTGGGTAGCAAATCCTCTTCATAGATACTGATCTCCAGTAAAAATTTGGGCTTCATTGGAGGTCATTTGCTAGGTCAAATTACCTTCTCAAGTTCAGCCTTTATTTGAAAATTCAAATTTAAACAGAAGCTTTTTCAGAACTCCTGTCTAAGTTCAAAAATTCATATCCCTCTGATGGTAGCTCCAAAAATGGTGAAACAAATTTTGTTAGAACCATGGAGACTTACCCTAATCAGATCTTCCACCATTAGCCATGTCAAAGCTCCTGATTTGGGCTCAAAATTTAGAGAAGCATTGTACTTGTAGGAATTTTAAATACTACATTGTGCAATGACATATCTCCAAATTTGGCTCAAATCATCCTTAGAGAGTCTAGTATCCACTGTAAAAATCCCAAAGCCAATTAAGGATTTTAAATAGCAGTAGCTATGAGTAGAAGTCTAATTCTTATAAATCCTTAATACTTATACATATATTTTATTACATTTCATAATAGTGACCGAAGTTGAGGATACGCCGGAGCCGTTGGACGTCCTCCCACCATAAGCTGACTTTCCGTTTAACTCGCAACCAGGCAAGCCCCGGTTTGCACTTAAGTACCTTTTATAAAGTTTTTATTTGTATCATTTATGTCTAGGATGAATGTTTGCATTAGAGTTAGGGTGATTGAAACCCCACTTGCATAGCCTCTTTAAATCCTATAAAGGGTTGGGTAGTTTACAAACCAACGAGTAGAGAATGCCATGCTAATGTATAGGATCTCGGTAGAAGTCGAGTGGTTGGAAGCTACTCGCGAGATAGTACTTATCACACGGGAAGAAAAGAGGTAGATAATGGCTTGAGTTATGAAAATGAGACCCAGCAGGGGGGATAGGAAGCAGTGAGCAGAGGTCTCACGTGCATAGCCCTGTTGGTGTCGGTTGAGGACCGTCCGTGTGCGGCCCTGCTGGACAAGTATCGAATAGTACCGGATGCATACTGGCATATGGGAACCAGGAAACCGATGTAATTGGTTAACCTGGGTGTCGAGGCTTACCCAACCGTAAATAGGAGTGGGTTGAGGGTAGCAAGGTGTAAATCTGCCGGTGGGCACAGTCACGCTCCACGCGGGGACCTCCTACCCGTTACGGATGGACCGGTTCGGCATTTGGGTTGCCTTTGAAAGGTTGTCACATACAACAGAGTAGGAAGGGGTGTGGAATCACGCTTCTGAAAGTGGGTGTATGTGACGTGTTATCCGGGTGTGTCTTGATTGCAATCACCGTCCCTCGCGGTTATTTGAGTACCCGCTTGTTCACTGCGCTGTGACGTAGTAAGAAGTGAAATAAGCCAACTGAAAATGTTGTATTGATCTTAATGTCTTGAATACCTTGATTGTTGTAGATATAGAGCTAATTAAGTTTATATTCCACTTTGGGCATCTCCACATCGGGGGAAAGCGTTTCTTGTTTGATTGTGGACTTCCGATGTGAGAGCTGTCTAAGGCACATGAACCTGCTGCTATAAAACTGAAAGTAAGGGTCAACTTATAGGCGTGTCTTTATTGCAAATTCCTTGTCCCATCTTACATATCCTTGCACGTAGAGTTCCATGCCTAGGGTTGACGGTTAAGACTTGCTGAGCCTTCGTGCTCACGGTTGCAATATTTGAGCTGTTTGCAGGTGAGAGGTATGAGGAAGGTTCCGAGGACGAGGCGATGCCCCCGTCGGGGTACACGGCCGAGCTGGAGCCATGCACGCCGCCGTGATCTCCAGTTCCATGCTGCTAGTGTGTAGCGTCCCCGGGCTGGACGGCTGCACTTTTGCTTAGTTAGGGTTTGGGAGCAACTATGTATATAACTTCCGCTGTTAATTAGGTTTTGTAAAAGACTTCCGCTGTTTTATATCAAATAAAAGTTTGTATGTTATCCGTTATTCTTTTCGTGTGTGCTGTTGGGTGCCGCATCGCACGGCACCACCCTATGCGATTCCTGGAGTGGGTGAACCACGGGGTGGTCCCCACAGATCTCGGTAGAAGTCGAGTAGTTGGAATCTACTCGCGAGGTAAGGTGTTATCACACGGTATGGAAAGAGTAGAAAATGGCTTAAGAGTGGTGAAAATGAGACCCAGCAGGGGGGATAGGATGCAGTGAGCGGAGGTCTCACGTGCGTAGCCCTGTTGGTGTCGATTGAGGACCGAGTCATGTCCGGGCCTGATGAACAAGTATTGAACAGTACCGGATGGCATACTGACATAAGCAGGAAACCGATGTAATTGGTTAACCTGGGTGTCGAGGCTTACCCAACCGTTTCATAGGAGTGGTTTGAGGGTAGCAAGGTGTAAATCTGCCGGTGGGCACAGTCACGCTCCGCCCGGGGACCTCCTGCCCGTTACGGATGGACCGGTTCGGCATTTGGGTTTCCTTTGAAAGGTGGTTGCATACAACAGAGTAGGAAGATGTGTGGAATTACACTTCTGAAAGTGGGTGTATGTGACGTGTTGTCCGTGTGTCTCCTGATTGCAATCACCATCCCTCGTGGTTATTTGAGTACCACTTGTTCACTGTTCTGTGACGTAGTAAGAAGTGAAATAAGCCAGATGAATGATAATATGCTGTGATGAACTATTACTGTTTGGAAACCATGTCTTCTGTAGATGTAGAGCTAATTAAGTTTAATTTCCACTTTGGACATCACCACATCGGGGGAAAGCGTTTCTTGTTTGATGTGGACTTCCAATGTGAGGGCTGCCTAGGGCACATGAATCTGTTGCTATAAACTAAAAGTAAGGATCAACTTGTATGCGTGTCTTTATTGCAAAGTCTTTTTCCTATATTACACCTCTCTGCATGTAGAGTTCCATGACTAGGGTTGTCGGTTAAGCCTTGCTGAGCCATCGTGCTCATGGTTGCAATATTTGAGCTGTGTGCATGTGAGAGCTATGAGGAGGGGTCCGAGGACGAGGCGATGTACCCCGAGCTGGAGCCCTGCACGCCGCCGTGATCTCCGGTTGCATGTTGCTAGTGTGTAGCGTCCCCGGGCTGGACGGCTGCACTTTTGCTTAGTTAGGATTAGAGACAAGCTGTGTATATTACTTCCGCTGTATAATTAAGTTTTGTAAAAGGACTTCCGCTGTTTTTATATCAAATAAAAGTTTGTATGTTGTTCTTAATATTTTCTTGTGTGCTATTGGGTGCCGCATCGCACGGCACCACCCTATGCAATCCCGGAGTGGGTGAACCACGGGGTGGTCCCCACACTATGAATCTGATCTTCAATGATCTGTTGGGAGATATCCTCGAGGTGTACATCGATGACCTTGTGGTTAAGTTGGCTGGATTCCAAAGGCATATGGCCAACTTGAAGATAGCCTTTGAGAGGATGAGAAGGTATGGCCAACTTGGCTGGAAAGAGAACCTTCATGCCTCTTTTGAAACTCAAGCACGAGCAGGAGTTCACTTGGGGGCAGAGCAGAAGGAGGCTTTTGAGAGGATAAAAGAATACTTGATGAAGCCACCGGTCTTACATGCACCACAGATGAGGCAGCCCTTCTGACTCTATGTAGCTGCCCAAAGCCATGTTATCGGAGCTGTTCTGACTCAGGAAAGCCAAGGTAAGGAGTAGTTGGTAGCTTACTTGAGCTGACAAATTCTAGATGCCAAACCAGATATGCTTTTTTTGAGAAACTGTGTTTATCTTTGTATTACGCATGTTCCAAGTTTTGGCACTATATCCTCCCTAGTACGTGTTTCATGACATGTCAACATGACATTGTCAAGCACATGTTGCAACAACCTATTTTGAGTGGCAGGATAGTTAGGGCGTACTCATTGGTGGAATAGGCTGGTGTTTGAGCCTCTCTAGAGTATGAAGGGCCAAGTTGTAGCAGACTTCATCGTGGAGCACGATGTGCAACTTGAGCAGAAATGCATGGTTGAGGTACGTCTCTGGAAGCTCTTCTTTGATGGATCAGTTTGCGACAGGGGTCAACGGATCTGATACGTATTGGTTTCACACACAAGTATAATGTACGAGTTTTCTGTTCAGCTAAACTTCATGTGCTCCAACAACCAAGCTGAATACGAGACACCGCTGAATGTCTTAGAGCATTTGGTTGACATGGGGATCAAAGACATCGAAGCTTTTGGTGATTCCAAGTTTGTCATCCAGCAGGTTAGTGGTGAAAGTCAATGTTATGATGGAACTTTAAATGATTACCAAGAACGATGTCTAGATATCATCAAGACTTTGGATACATTCTGTGCCAAACACACCCCTAGAGAATAAAACTGGAAGGAAAACAACTTGGCACAGCAGGCATCGGGCTACGAAGTGAAAAGAGGGAAGTTCCACGTAAAAACAAGGCTGACATTATCCAAGGATGATGGAATCAAGGCAAAACAGAGCAACTCGGCCAGTTTTGACGTGTTAGTTGTTGAAGATTGGAGACCAGCGATCATAAGATGCATCAAAGACCCAAACATGTGCAAAGACAGCAAGGTTCGGCGTCAAGCATTGAGGTATACGTTGGTTAATGATAAACTATGTGGGGAACCCCTTCCGGGATCTACACTCCAGGATACACATTGGGTGGTGCCGTGAGATGCGGCACCCAACAGCATACACGAAAAGAACCATAAAGTACAAAGTCTTTTATTTCTCAAGATAGTGTCATTTACAAAATAAGGTACCACAAAGGTACACGCAGCGGAATATACATGCATACTTACTCTCGGTCTTAACTATGCAAAAGAGAAGACGTCCAGCCCGCGGACGCTTCTTACTAGCTTCCACAAAGATGAGTGCAGCGGCAGGGTCTCCGATGAGTCACTGATGGCTCACCGAACAATCATCTTCATAGCAAATTTTATAACCTGCAAAATACTAATAATGCAACCGTGAGCACGATGGCTTAGCAAGACTTAACCGGCACTCCTAAACATGAAACTCTACATGCAGGGATTAATAAGATAGGAAAAGTATGATGCAATAAAGACACGCCTACATGTTGATCCTTATTTTCAGTTTAATAGCAGCAGATTATTATGCCTTAGGCAGCCCTCACATCAAAAGTCCACAATCAAACATGTGGTGATGCCCAAAGTGGAATATAAACTTAGTGAGCTCTACAACTATAGCATACATGGTTGGCAATACAATGAATTTAAGAACTTCACATCAGCAATGATTCATCTCACTTCATCTGGAAGTAATTACTACGTCACGACTCAGTGAACAAGTGGTACTCATATAACCGCGAGGGACGGTGATTGCAATCAGAACACACCCGGAATACACGACACATACACCCGCCTCGAAAGACTCACGTGAGCTCTTTCTTACGTTGTATGCAGCAACCTTTCACCCGTCACTCCAATGCCGAACCAGTTCCGCCGACCCATCAGAAGGGCCACTACACGGAACACGTCGAAGTTGCTCCGCTAGCAGGTTTACACCTCTGACATCAACCCCCAAAGAACGGCCGTATAAGTTTCAACACGAGAGTACCCGAGTTACATCGGTTTCCTAGACCCCATAATTCCAGTATGCATCCAGTACTGTTCAAACTTGCTCAGCATGGCGGCATACGCATCGGTCCTTAACCGACACAAACAGAGCTACAGCCACACAGGCCCAACATCCTGCTGCTCCTACTCTCTGCTCGGTCTCATTTTCCTTTCCAGAACTTTCATTCTCTAGAATCAAACCCCGCTGAACCAACCTCATAAACTCGCGAGTAGCTTCCAACTACCCGACTTGTACCGGATCCTATACAACTTAAGCCTAGCCAAAACTACACGAAGGTAACCTATTCTACCCTTTAACTCCAAGGGTTTGTGGGTCATGCATTTGGAGTATCAATCACCTTGACCTAATGCACAATTCATACTAGACCAATAGAAGTGATACAAAGTAAAATGTAACTAGAAAGCTGTTAAATGCAAACCGGGGCTTGCCTTATGTTGCTGCAGGTTTAGTTCTACTTAAAGTCAGTAGCTTTGCGACGAGTAAAGCTTCAAGTTTCTGTTCTGAGTCGAATGGCTCGTCGAGCTCCTTCGTCGTTTTTCCTACCGATATGAACATGCACAGTTTTATGTTGCGAGTATATGAATTATAAAACAAATGTGTGTTATGACTTAAGAATGATTTAAACCAACTAAGACTCGAGATTTGGGTTCTGGTTATGCGTTGTACAGAGAAAGAATCATTTTGGATCAATGGAGGTCTTTGGAATAAAGTTCAAAGAAATAGCTATTGGACATAAATATGAAGCTGGACATAATTGGCAGAAAACTGGAGAAGATGATCTCAACTTGCTCTGAAATTTTTACAGTGCTCCATAGATCATACAGAGGTATTGCTTGCAAAATTTCAGACAAAGTTGATGGAAGATGTGGCCTAGGGAATTTTCTTACTATTTGGCTTCTCTGAAATCCTATGGCAATTATAGTGTCTTGTCATGCTCCAAATTTAGTTTTTCAGAAACTTGAGAGTCTCATGAATCAATAGGACTTGGTTTCACCATTTTTGGAGCTTCCTACACAGAGATATGGATTTTCCAAACTTGGTTAAAAGTCTGAAAATGTCTCTGTTCATTTTCCCATTTTTCAGAGACATAGAGGATTGAAACAATATTTGGCCAAGCAAATGGAGTCCAATGCCTCTGAAAATTTTACTGGAGTTCAAGGATTTTCGGAAGAATGTCCTGCCCAAATTTGGGAATTTTCCAAAAAACAGAACTCCTGTAAAAATTCCTACAAGTTTTTCTTTAAATGAATTAATGAGCCAAATACAGGGATTTTCATAAATATTGAGCTGCACCTCCGGATAGTACTCTTTTATAGGAATCCAACAAAATTTATTTCACAATTTTTGGAGATTCCTACACAAAGTTATGACTCTCCAAAGTTTGAAACAAATTAGGAAAATCTGGAAAATGTTTAAATACCGACAGTGGATCCCACTCATCATCCCTAACCTTCAGCCTGGCGCCAAACAGAGCAGTGGCGTCTCCCTCTGGCGAGGTCGCCGGAAAGGCACTTCCCATCCACCTCTGTACCCCCTGCTGGCCGCCCCCCTATTTTCCCCCACGCTGAACACGTTGGTGAGGTCGCCGGCGGCTGAAACTCGCCGGAAAACAGGGCGCACCGGCAACAGCAAACCCTAGGGCTCCGGCGAGGTCGTGCACGGTGAATTCTCCACCAAATGGCCGGCTCTTGGTCTCTAAAGCACCAGGGGATCATATAGAAGACCGACATGAGGTCTAAACAAGCCGGGGAGAGCTCCAAACCTATCGGCACCGTGCGCCCGATATGGTCCAGCGGTATACCCTAGAAAAGAACTCAGATTCCTCGCTCTACACTCAATTTCTTGGTCTAAAATCGATGGAGGAGGTGTGCTAGGCAGTTAACATCCTGTGTGTGAAGTTTGAAACACAACAAACACGATTTGAGGACGAATTTTGCAATTCCTTACCTCAAGGTCAGTTTCTGCCGCCCGGGAGAAAATCTTGAAATTCTCCCTCTCTGATCAATGGCTAGGGCTGAGCTTCAGAGGTGAGCAACTAGATTTATAGGTGCACCGATGGGGTGGCTTGCTTGGGCGTGATCACTCCTGGTTTGGGCTGGCCACGGCGACCAGTTCGGTTTTTCGGTGTTCCACACAGAGGCTGCAGAACCTTTGCTGTTTTCTGGTGCAAGCAAGCTCGGGACAGGGGAGGAGAAGGGCTGGCCGGCTAGAGCACTGGTGGGCACATCTTTTTGCTGTGGAGAGCTCGAGCAACCGGGCTCCGGTGGTGGCTGTGTGACGGGGAGAAGAACAGAGCGGCTGCTGTGTTGTTCTCGGGAGCAAAATGCACGGGAGCGCAGCAGACCGAGGAGGAAGCGAAGAAGCTTTATTGCACTCGCTGTTGAGGATAAGAGCCGGGGAAAACGCGCAAGGGAGCAGGAGGTGGCTTCCACGGGGGCTTGGCTGCAGCTCGGTGGCAGCTCTCCATTGCACAGCGACTTCAACTGGGAACCCAGAGACACAGAATATTTCCTTCACTTGTAAGTCTTCCCCTCTCAATGACAGGTGGGTCCCACGGCTTCTCTCTCACCCAAAATATCTCCAATTTGGCACATTGCAAATTTAAGTTATGAAAGGCTGCAATTTGAAAGCCATTTTGGCAAATTGACAAGTTTTTCCTCAGTTTCAAATTTTGAATTCAAATTTCAAGGAAATTCATATGTCCCTTTGATATTCATATCAAAGCAACTCCAAACTTTCTTAAAATTTGCAATCTCACTAATTCAAACCTGAAGAATTTGAATATGCCCTCTGATCTTTGAGTTGGCCACTGTAAATACGAATTTTTAACCAACAGTTCGAATTTTCCTTTTTGGAAATGGCCTCCTTTTCCTTGAAGTGAACCATTTAGTTCAAACCGAATTTAAAGTCCTCTTTTGTGATGACCCATTTGAATTTGGGTGAAAAACTTTGTTTTGCTCCTAACCCATGCTTGATCACTCTTGGTCCTAATCTGAACCTCACAAGTTCAGTTCGAATATGCCCCTCAAATTTGAATTCGAAGGTGATCTCAAATAATGCTTTGAACAAATGGTATATGAGCTCAAAATTTCTCCAAATTTGGAACTTAAGCTCTTTAATACCTGAGGACTGCAATGGTCATCTCACATATAGGCCTTTGGAAAATCTGAACATGAATCCTTTGCAAAGGTTCAAAATTGGGTTTAAATTTCTCTCCCATCTACTCGTAGAGAATGTGCACATGAGTTAGATCTTTGGGGAGTGAAATTCTTTCCCTTGGTTAACATGTGTTCAGTATGAGCTAAAGAAAATTTTAGCTTTCCCCACATGTCCATGCTTGAGTTTATCATTTCATGTGACATAACTCCATCATTCCCTTGCCTTAACTTTTTGGAATTAAGCATGAATTCAAACATGATCAGAATTCACTCCTCTCTAGCTCACCCTCAAATTAAAAGTTTGCCACCATATTCTCCTCAATTTCAAATGTACGAGGCTCCATGTGTATTCAAACAATTTGGCAGATTTGGGTCTAAAGACCTACTTTTAATTCTTCCTGATGCACATGTATTATTTACACAGGGATTTAATTCCACCTTGGTCCAACACATTCAAAGGAATGCTTGAACCCATGTGGTTGTACCTCATGTATACCATCCCATGTAAGAAAATTTTTTGTAAGTCCCATTTTCCATGAACCCGGAACACAATGACGTTCAAACATCTGTTTCTTTGCATTCACATTTTTGGGACTTTTACAAACTATACCGCTGAACCATAGATGAACGCTTGCTGAGGTGTCTAGACAGAGATCAAGCGAAGGAGGCCATGGGAGAAGTGTACGAAGGGCTTTGTGCCACGCATCAGTCTACCCACAAGATGAAGTGGATGCTCAAACGAGATGGTCAACCATGCAAGAGGATTGTTTCAGGTATTACAAAGGGTGTGAAGCTTGCCAGAGGTTCAGATATATCCAACAAGCACCGGCTAGCATGCTTCATCCCATTGTGAAGACCTGGCCTTTTCGAGGATGGGTCTAGACTTCATCAGAGAGATACATCCGGCATCATCGAGGAAACACCACTTTATGTTGGTTTCCATGGACTACTTCACCAAGTGGATAGAGGCCGTTCCACTCAAGAACAGCGCGTACAAAGAGGTAACCTATGGGGCACACGGCCACATTGGGTGGTGCCGTGTTAGGCAACACCGACTAGCACACACAGAAATGAATCCAAAACATACACAAGTGTGTATTAAACAAGAGATTTGTTTTACAAATAGTAATGTACACTCTAATGTACAGCAGCGGAATATAAAATCAAAGTTGCAGCGGTATTACAACTGTGATCACTCTCACGAACCTAGCTAACCAGCAAAGGAGTTATCCTGTCCGAGGATAACACTTTCTAGCAGCAGGAAATGGATTCAGCGGCGAGCGGGGTTTCTTGTGACCATGCAGCCAAGAATGGCACTGTCATGCTTAACCCTTCACAATATATGATGAATTACCTGCAAAACAACAACTCTGCAAGAGTGAGCACGATGGCTCAGCAAGACTTAATCATCTCTCCTAAGGCATGCAACTCTACATGAAGGTAACTTGAGACATAAACATGTAAGTTGCA
Source organism: Neostapfia colusana (assembly GCA_030760725.1). Lineage (NCBI taxonomy): Eukaryota > Viridiplantae > Streptophyta > Magnoliopsida > Poales > Poaceae > Neostapfia > Neostapfia colusana. Next base: position 77,811,348 of record JASWHV010000007.1, on the reverse strand, counting down.
TAAAGACTCGCCTACAAGTTCATCCTTAATTTTTCAGATTTTTGCCATCATAGTAATGACTTTGTGCTGAGCAACATTAGAACACTATCAAACAAGAAACGCTTTCCAATGTTACTTGTCCCAAGGTAAAAATTAACTCTAATTTGCTCTATCTCTACTTCATACATGGTTATCATGCAATTCAATTTATCATAACAGCACATAAAACTTGCAAACTGTTGTCACATAACTTTGATTATTATGTCACAACACAGTGAGCAAGCAGTACTCATATCCGCGAGGGATGGTGATTCGAATCAAACACTGCCCGCTTACTCGACACATACGCCCGCCTCGGAAGACCCAAATCTGGCATACTTCATTACATTGTATGTGACAATCTTTCGCAGGACACCCGACTGTAGAACCGGTCGCGCCGTCTCGGCTCATAGGTCTAACGAGACGATGTGGTATGCCTCTACAATCCAGTTAACCTAGTACATTGGTTTCTTGGGTCCCATATACCAGTAAGCATCTGGTACACAACTCAATACTTGCTCAGCGGGGCCACACACGAGAACGATCCTTAACCGACACAGGCAGAGCTACTCGACCAAGACCTCGTCTTGTCGCTGCCTACACTCTCTGCCCAGTCTCATCTTTGGAAACAAAAACTTTAGTTTGCTTCTTAAACCATAACCGTGTGATCCCGAACTATAGCTCGTGAGTAGATTCCAACTACTTGACTTTTACCGGATGTCATAACCTATTTAGCATGGAAATAGTCTACAGCGGGGAAACTTATTCTACCCTTGACTCCAGGGTTCATTTGGTCATGCAGTTGGAGTATAAATCATTCCTGACCTCATGCACAAACAAACTCTAAATCATAGTAGTGAACAAAGTAAAAACTTTATAAACAACTTCAATGCAAACCGGAGCTTGCCTTTGTTTTGCAGGGGACTAAAGTCAGATATAATATGCAGTTAGTTGCTGATGACTTGAAGTTTAAACACATGCTATTCTTGCTCCTTGATCACAATTCTATTTACTTCCCAATCCTCCACATAAATCCCTACACGTTATGCAATGTATATACACTTAATTATATGACTTTGCTATCAAAGTTTAATTACAAGATGGAGAACAGAATTCTGGTTAGGAGCTAGAATTGAGAGGACCCTAGTTGATGAAGTGTCACACCCGGTTTCTCCGAAGAACAACCGAGTGAATACCACATGTATGCCAGGATCATTCTCTCATACATGTGATGACAAATAGTGAAGCATCATTTATTACAAGCCAGGTGATGAATATAAATAAGTCTTACATAGCATACGTCTCGATGGACGATAATATGTTCATAACATGTAAATAAAGCAGCAGCGGAATAAAAATCTTGTGGGCTCCGTCACAGGCGTTGCCCGGGAGACTCCGTGAACCTAGAATCCTTCCTCGGGACCAAAGTCTTGGTCATTAAACACCACATCATTCTCTTGACCTGAGCAGCAATATAAACCAACAGAAAAGCAAGTTTGAGTACCGTGGGTACTCAGCAAGTGTGGGAAAGTTATGTCATGCATGGCTAGAGCAAGGGGAGGTTGAACTCATGGTTAAAGCACTACGCAATTATTTCCTATCACCTTAGCTCATTAAGCACCTACATTACTACACAAGTGAAATGGATCCCAATCCCTCAACCCATCATCATTATCAAGTAAAATAGTCTCATCTCCAATGTCAAGCTTCCCGCTTAACATCCACAACTTCCCAATTCACCATCCTCTAATCATAAATAAGTCCAAGCCGCTCTTGACCGTGAGCACGGCTGTCATGACAGTTTTGACTCTGCAGAGTTTGCACCACTGTACCCACATGTAGTGATTTCATCCCCCGTTGTCGGGTGGACTAAAAGAACCTCCATTATGCTAGTGGCCGCGAACCACATTCACACTTCCCAGGTGTGTAGCCAGGAGATCACTACAAGGCCTTTACAAAGGGATTCCCGATGAGCGTGGGCCCACTGAGGTTTCACCCCTAACAGCATACAAGAGGCTCCAACCCCGCTGCAGTGGGCCCCTCTTGAGCCTTGCGGTTCATATGGTAGTCCAGCTGACACCTATTCCCCGCACCATCCAACACACCCATACTACGCCGGGGATACACCTAATTAATTGGCCAAGCTGCCCCATCTCAGCATGTGGTTGGCACGGTAAAGCCAGGTTACATGCTCCATGAACCGGTCCTTAGTATCCAGGCAAGTACTAAACACAAACCCGAGTCTCGTGCACCCAACACCAACCAAATCATCCAACTTGCCTCGATCCCTACCTCTACATAACTCATAATATCTCATATTGATGATCTCATATCCCAATTATCCCATTCTAAGCATGGCTAAGCATAAGCATAATAATAAATGACATGATAAAATAAATCCCAACCCAAGCTACAAGGAAACAAGGTAATGCAATTCTAGGGAAACTTACTAGCATGGGTTTCATGGTTCAATTGACAATGCAAATAATTCTATCTACACATCCTAGTATAGGATCAAAGTGGTCAAGGACACTTGCCTTCTTCCTGCTGCTCTGGGAATGGAAAGTCTTGGTCTTGGAAGGGGAGAACTTGCTCTGGGGCAGGTTCTACTCATGCCATACACATAGCAAAATAAAACAACAATCCATAACCATAGTTCACACTTTCACTCATGCAAACCACACATACATACATATGGGAGTCCTTCTCATTTCAAAGTGTTGTGGTTACTCTACATGTGTCGATTTTTGGCCTACATGCTCTTTTAAACATATGTATATGATTTCTAACTTTTGTATTCAGATTTCTGTTTGCACACTATATATGAATTTCCAATTTGAACAAATTCTTTATATTTAATTAATGCACTTCTTAGCTACCAAGTTTGCATGAAAGGTAATTTCCTACTCCAAATAGGTTTTCAGATCTTCTACCAAATTCTAAATTGAAGTTTTTGGATTTGGAGACTTCATTTATCATTTTCTAATTATGCTTACCTATTTTCCTATATTTTTCAGATTTATTTTCTATGCCTAAAAGTGAGTTTTAATATTAAATAGTAGGACATATCATCTAAACAGAATAGGTTCTGATCTAAAATATATTTTTGAACTTCTCCTCTGATGTGAACTAATTTAAATTTATTTTATCAGTTTTCAGGATTATTTCCTAGCCTAAAAATGTGTTTCTAGAACTAATAAATACGAAGAACACTTAGGCAGATTTCTTTTCAGCCTAAAATATATTTTTAACTCATTCTAAAGTTTTCCAAGTGCTAGGAGAGTTTAAATTTGAATTTGCACATGTGTTTGCCTCTCCTTTTAAATTTAAATACTAGTCACATATTCAAATTTCTGAATTTAATATCATATAGGGTCAAAAAGGTAAATCCACCCTACTGCAGGGTCTAATATACTATTTCATAAATTTCCAGGGGTCTAACTACACATAACAGAGGGGTTTTCCAAATTTTTATTAAGTCCAGGGGTTAAAACTGATTTTTAAATGAATTTACACGAATTTCTGAAAGTCCAGGGGCTAGATCAGAAGTTTCCGGGGCTAGCTCGTGTTTTCCAAGATCCCCAGGGGGTAGCGCGTAAGAATCCCAGACTTTATAATTCGGGGTCGACGTGGACCGTCCGATTTAAAACAGACGGCTCAGATTAGATCGCCGAACCGATACGCATGGGTTTTATTTCTGCCGTGCGATTTAAAATTGACGGCGCACAAGAGGCCACGTCGCTCCTGGCCGGAGTTCGCCCGTGTGCGCGGTGGCGCACGGCGGCAGAGGCGCGATCTCGCCGGAGAGGTCACGGATCTTCATCTACAGACGCTAACACCCGCCCTTTTTGGTAGCAAACGGCAGAGGGGAGGTAGGGGAGCTCACCTAGGCTAATTTCTTAGGCATGAAGGACTCGGAACCCGGTCGGCGACGAGGACAGGCGGCGGCGGCTTGCTGTGCTCGTCGAAGTGGCAGTTGGGGCGGTGATCCCTTCGAGTTCTCGGGTCGTGACGCTTCACTGGGGTCTAGAGATGGCACACCGATGATTATGGTGGATCGGAACCGTGTAATTCGGAAGTTTCACCGGCGAGCGGCGGCGGTACTCACCGGCGAGCGTCGGGATGGTCGTTTCCGGCGGCGTTTCCCTCTGGTGTCGGAGTCTACAGCTTGTGCGCGGTGCTGCGGGGTCACGAGATCGGTTTGACAGAGGGAGACGGCGACGCTCTTGGGGAATTCTAAGCTCAACGGCGGCGGCGCTCACCGGGAGAGAAACGGCTCGTGCGAGGGGTGGGCGGCGGGTTCATCTGTTTTTATCAGGGCCGGGGGCGCGGGGGGGGGGGGGAGGGGGAGTTGTTGCGATCGAGCAGGACGGCGCGAGGGATTGGGCCGGCTGGCGGGTTTCGGCCCACTGGCCGGTTGGGGTTTTTCTTTTTCTTTTCTGTTTTGATTTGAATTTGAATTCCAGATTGAATTTGAATTTCTGCACCACATGCAATACGTCCAAAAAATTTTAAATTCCTCTCTTTAGCAGGTTTTGGGGTGTTACAAGAAGTTGGGTTGGGTAATTGGATCAAGCACTAAGTGGTTTTTCCTAATTGTTGCATTTTCAACTAAGAAAGGTATATAGAAACATACTGATCCAGATCTCAAATTCATCTGATAATTTTAATGTGAGTTACTTGTCACAAGAAAACATTCTGCACCAAAATTCAGAACTTTTCAATGAGTAGATCATCCAGAACAATTCCCTAAGCATTTAAGAAAAAAGGAATTAATTCTGAGGAAATTTGCATGTTCATGCAAAACCACTGAACTACAATTTAAAACATAGCTCAGGGATTATGGATGAATTTTCTTAGGAATTTTGAAGCTAGGAATTGCGCAGCACTGAGTTTTCAAAGTGGGCATTATCTCTGAAAAAGTTTCTGGATTTTTTTGAATATGGCAACTTGTACTCTGAATTTTCATACACAAATCAACTCCACATGATCTGAAAATTTAGAGGGAGTTCAATAATATCCTAAAGAATATTCTGGTAAGGTTTGGGGATTTTTGGATGAACCAAACTCCCTCAGAAACTCTTTTACTGAAAAAATTCAATGAATTTTCCAGAATTTATTATTGACTTTCATACAAATTGGGTTGCTAATTTGGATAGATATGTTCAAGTTGAATCTAACCCATTTTGAATCACCCAATTCGGAGTTTCCTAGCAAAAGTTATGAAGTTCTAAATTTTGAAGTAAATCTCTGAATTCTAATAAACCGGGAAAAAGTTTAAACTCTGACAACCGAGTCCGGGATGACGTAGCGCTACCAGGAATCAGAACACACGGGGCCACAGAGATAATCTTGCAGAGTCACCATTTTATCCGGTGCCACAGAAGATTCCGTTTACCCGAAACAGAGACTGACTCATGGGCCAGCCCCCGTCGTCTTCTTCCTCTCGCCTCCCTCGCTGGCCCGCCGCCTACCTCGCCGGAGACCTCGCTGGGAGGGGGTTCCGGTGCACCGAACTCCACCAAACTCGCCACCTCTACGTATTTTCATGCGGGGATCACGCTACCGGCCTTCACTCGGACCGAGGATGGCCGGAAACCTACGTGCGACGGCGACCGTGGCTGCGGCATGTCCGGCGACGTCGCTAGAGCTCTGTGATGCACCAAAAGCTTTCCCGTTTGCTCGTACAGCATCACTGCACCGAGAGGAACATGGAACTACACGCTGATCTCGCTGAAACTCGTCGGAGGTATGACCTCACCGTCGAGCTAGGTCAAATAGCGGCGGAACTCGGAAAACTCAAAGAACTCCGGTTGTGGTCAGCGGTTTTTCGTGTTGTTTGATCCTCTGAACTTGCACTGAGGTATCGGATGTGTGTTCTATATTGTGTGCAGGTTGGTTTACTGTGCGGCACGAATTTTTGGTTAGAGTAGCTTTGGTGCCTATTGCATGCCGGTGGAAAAATGGTGAAATGCCGGCAAGACACGCCATGGCATGCTGCCGGAGTTGGGAGGAGGGTAGAAGGGTTCTAGGCGAACCTTTAGGCGTGCAAAACTCGGTGTAAGAATGATCCTATCAGCCGGGCGTCGAGTTCTTGTGGTGGCAGCTTTACATGGTGCCGGGGAGGAAATTTGTGCTCGGTTCCGGGTGTTCCAGTGGATTGACGCCTCATTCTTGCTTCGAGCACGTCGAGGGAGATCTGGTGATGCTGTGGGTGAGCCCAGCTCGGCATGAAAGCCACCGAGACATCCGGGCGCTATTGCTCTGATTGGGTGCATGGTAGCGGAGGGGAAAAAACCTGCGCACGGGAAGGCAACCGCGAGAGAGAGAGAGAGAGAGAGAGAGAGAGAGAGAGAGAGAGAGAGAGAGAGAGAGAGAGAGCACGAACAGCTGAGAGCGATGTGTTGCCGAGCGGTGTGGCCATCCGGGAGATATTATCGGCGCAGCTGAGGCGGTTCATGTGCGCTGTGATCGACAAGAAGCGTAGAGCATGCGCTGGTGCCGCTAGCAGCTGCTGTCGAGCGCTCGGCAAAGTGAAAAACAGAGCCCGTGTCTCATTTCACATACAGCTGGGTCCCACCTTTTGCCTCTCCTCCTTATCCTTCTTTGTTGCTTTCAAATTCCTCCGAAATTCGGCAGGTGGTCCAATTTAATTGGTAAAGTTCACTTATGGAATTCAATTCGACATTCGACAAAGTTTTTATCCAATTTAAGATTTGAATTTGAATTCCCATGCAACTTACTACCGCCTTTTAATTACATAATGAAGCATCTCCAATATTTGTCAAACTTTGCTCTCTTATTAATTGGAACCTGAGGAGCCCAATTATGCAATCAAATTTAAAACTCCCTCATATACATGAGAAATTTACACATAGTGTTTAATTCAACTATGGCTTAAAATATTGCCATTGAATTTTTGAGCTTGGTCACACTTATGTGTATCATCATGTTTTAGAAAGTTTTTCTAAGTCCAGCTTTCTTGAATTTGAAACCCAACTTTATTCATAATTCAAATTTTCATTTACAAGTTTTTGGGACTTTTACATAACCAACTTTGTCCTTGAGCATATTGTCTATAGATTTGGTGTTCCACATACTCTAACCACAGACCAAGAAGGAGCCTTCATATCCTCTCAATTTAGGGAGTTTGCCGAATATTTTAAGATAAAACTATTGAATTCTTCTCCATATTATGCTCAAGCTAATGGACAAGCTGAGGCTAGTAACAAGATACTCATCAAGCTCATCAAAAAGAAGATCAGGGAGAACCTCAGACGATGGCATGAGACGTTGGATGAAGCCTTATGGGCTCATAGAGTGTCAAGACACGGTGCCACCAAAGTTACCCCGTTTGAGTTTGTGTATGGACAAGAAGTCATGTTACCTATGGATATAAAGATGAAGGTGTGTAGAGTATATCAATAAGAGAACCTTTCGGTTGTGGATTATCAAGAATTGATGATGGACAAATTGGATGAAGTATCTGAGAGCTGAATGGAAGCCTTAAGGGAAATTGAGAAGGAGATGCTCAGGGTGGCCAAATATTAAAACAAGAGGGTTTCAGAGAAATCGTTCCAAGTAAAAGACTTAATATGGAGAACGGTTTTTCCCTTAGGAACTCGAGATAAAAAGTTTGGCAAATGTTCACCGAGTTGGGAGGGACCCTTCAAGATTGTGGGGATTGTCCCTGGAAATACTTACTTTGTGGAGAACTTTCAAGGAGAGAACTCAGGAAAAGCTATCAATCGAAGGTACTTAAAGAAGTTCTACCTGAGTGTGTGGCAAGAGGGTTAAAACATCTAAGACTTGCAAGACAAAATAGCCGATTTATCTAATGAATCATGGCTTAGAAGGTGTTTTTTGGCATACTTTGTTTGCCCAAAAATAGGGTGGCATGTGTTAGGTGTGAAAAATGGTTGTGAGTTTTTGCAGGTAGGAGGAGCCAGAAACAAGGAGGAAGAGACCTTTTGTCTTGAAGATTCATGGTGCAGATGATCTTAGTGAGAGAGCCTACCCAAGATCGAAAGAACTCTTGCGGGAAGCCATTTTACCGTGAAAAATCAAGATACGAGTGCCCGGGTGGGAGTCCAACCCGAGAAGACCAAGTTACCTCGCAGCTGCAAATAAAGCACAAGATACAGAGGCTGAGCAAAACTTAGTTATTCTCGGGGGACTCAAAACTTTGCAAATATTAAGTTGGTTTCATGTAATCATTCTAGAAGGATTTGCACGATATTCGTCCGTGCCTTAGAGATAAGATAGAGTCTTAGAGATTAGATAGAATCTTAGTTTAAATTCAGGAAAATGAGATCGTCCAGTTTGTATCGAGTCTATATAAAGGCAGCATTCTGCTGAAGAGAAAAAAGTGTCAATACAATCAAAACTTTGTTCAACTACTTTCATTTTTATTTCTTCGTAATTCTTAGATTAGTTTCATAGTTCTTTGTTGCTTTGCGGAGTAAAGCATCCGTCCCTATCCACGTAAGTCAGACTTACCACATTCCTGCCTCAAGAATTTTACATCTATCCATGTTTCGATGACTAACATCGAGATTACCACAACTTTGGTGACTCCGTTCATCGGTTTCACGAACACCCCTCCACCGTGTAGAAGTCCCAAAACTTGTAAATGAAAAACTTGAGTTGTGAATAAAGTTGGGTTCAAATTCAAGAAAATGGGACTTACTAAAACTGTAAATGAAAAACTTGAGTTGTGAATAAAGTTGGGTTCAAATTCAAGAAAATGGGACTTACTAAAACTTTTTAACACATGATGATACACATGGATGTCTAACCAACCGAGCTCTAATACTCATTTGAGATGTGTTAAACCAAGGTTGGATTAAACCCCATGTGTAAAGTTTACATGTGCAAGGACATATTTCAAAGCCCACTTTTGAATCCAAATGTTCACTTAAATTCAAATGTGGCCATCTCAAATAGAGGATACAAACTGTGGTTGCAAACATACAAACTGCAGCTGCCAAATTAAAAGTTTGAATCCATATTTGAATTCTTCAGGTCCAAATTAAGAAGAATGCAAAATTTAATGAAGTTTGGAGTTACTTTACTATTCATTTCAAGGAGGACTTTGAATTTCCTTAAAATTCAAATTCAAATTTGAAGCTGAGGTAAACTTTTTCAATTCTCCAAAGGGATTTAAGATTTGAGCTCCTCATGACTGAATTATGTAACATGCCAAATTTGGATATATTTGGAGGAGGGAATTGTGGGACCAACTTGTCATGGAGAGGAGAAAGCTTGGAACCAAAGTCTCTGTTGATCGGATTGCACTCGAACCGATTGAAATAGCTGCAGGCGCCACCGAGGCTTCACGCAGAGGACGCCTCCTCACGCTGGCGACCTGCTCGGCGTAATCCTCAAATCTCAGCGTGTCCATTTTACCCACTAACCAGAGATTCTGTACCCTGCCTCGCTCTCTAGTGAACAGAGGACATCACCATCACCGCCGCCTTGGTCTTGATCGGGAGCCAGCGATTTCGTGCACGCAAGGCCTCAACCAACTGAAAAACCGCATTGCGGATTTTTCCTATACCTCCTCAGTGCAGAAAACCCAGTGAGTTGCGGCCTTCCCGACCCGAGAACAACTCGTCCTCGTGGCAACCGAACTCACCGCCGTTCGGACTCCCGTGTACAGCCCCACACGAAGGTTTCCACTGCCGAGCAAGGGCACCCAGAGAGGCCCCAGAACGTCATGCTGCTCCTCCCCAAATTTCAGATCAATCCGTGCACCATAGCTCGAGAATTTCGAGTTTTTCTCTCGGACGGAGAAAAACCTACCGCGGGTAAGAATCTTTGAAATTGAAGCTCAAATATCAGTTTGGCTTGATCATTTTGTGTACACATAAGCTAGACTGAGTAGGGAACCTTTTTCCTTTAGGAACCTAGCTTAGAACCGAGTAGTTGCAGCTAATTTCAAGCTTTTCGAGTGGCGGCCATGGTGGGAACCACCGGGCGCACGGTGAGACCTTACTTAGAGCCATTGCCGATTAAAACTGAGACCATGTCGAGCATGCCCACGACTCACTGATGCTTTAGGATCAAAAGCTCTTGGGTTTGGGGGTCTAGAGAGGGCGCTCAACGTCGCCAAAGTTGAAACCGAGCCGCCGCACGTCGCATAAGGGTTTGGAGCCGTCGCCGGCCTCCGGTGAGTGTGGAGATGAGTTCCTCACGTCGAGAGCGGGGCTAGCGGCAGTTTTCAGCCCCTGAGTCCACCGTAGAATGGAGCTCCAAGAAGCACCACCGCTGCCGGCGAGGAGGAAGGCGCGCGAGGGAAATGGGCTCGCGAGGAAGAAGACCCCATCGGTCCCACCGGTCAGTGACAGTAGCTGTAAAACGGGGTTTGCTGTGGCTACCCGATTGCATGTGGCTACAGCCGAAATGGGTGTGTACGCGGTGTGGCTGCGCCGAGAGATTGACACGTCACCCCGGGGATCCGGTTGTCAGGCTTTTAAACTTGCCCGGTTTATTTGAATTCACAAATGTAGTTCAAACTTTAGAACCTCATAACTTTTGCTAGGAAACTCCAAATTGGGTGATTCAAATTAGGTTAGATTCATATTAAAAAGATATTCCAAATTTTCAAACCAATTTTTATGAAAATAAATAATAAATTCTGGAAAATTCTTTGAAGCTTTTCAATAAAAGAATTTTGGGGGAGTTTAGTTCATCCAAAAATTCCCAAATATTGCCAGAGTATTTATTAGGATATTATTGAACTCCTGCTAAATTTTCAGCTTATTTGAAATTGATTTGGGTATGAAAATTCAGATTGCAAGTTGTTGTGTTCTAAAAAGTCCAGAAACTTTTTCAGAGAAAATCCCCACTTTGAAAAATCAGTTCTGAGCAATTATTAGAACCAAAAATCCTAGGAAAATTCATGCATGCTCCCTGAGCTATGCTTGAAATTGTGGTTCACTTGAATTTGCATGAAAGTGCAAATTTATTCAGAATTAATTCCTTTTTCCCTAAATGCTTAGGGAATTGTTCTAGATGAACTACTCATTGAAAATTCTGAATTTTGGTCCACAATGTTTTCTTGTGACAAGGAACTCACAGGAAAATTCTCAGATAAATTTGAGCTCTGGATCAGTATGTTTCTACATACCTTTCTTAGGTGAAAAATGCAACAATTAAGAAGAACCCTTCGCACTTGATCCCATTTTTGCTAAATCCATTCTCCACCAACTAGGATCCACTCCATTCCAGCTTCTGAACAGAGTTTTGTTCTCCACTTGTAGTTAGATCTTGACCACAAAGCATTTATAATTGAATACATGTGCATGGTTCATACCGTGTAGTGATTAAACGTGAAGAAGTGGAAAAGAAGTGAAGCTTGGATCAAGGAGCACGAAGAACCGGGATTAAGCTTCAAGTCATCACCAACTAACTGCATAATTATCTGACTTTAGTCACCTGCAAAACAAAGGCAAGCTTCGGTTTGCATTTAAGTGGTTTATAAAGTTTTTACTTTGTTCACTACTATGGTTTAGAGTTTGTATGTGCATTAGGTCAGGAATGATTTATACTCCAAATGCATGACCAAAAAAATAAACCCTGGAGTCAAGGGTAGAATAGTTTTCCCCGCTGTAGAATATTGCCATGCTAAATAGGTTATGACATCCTGTAGAAGTCGAGTAGTTGGAATCTACTCGCGAGCTATAGTTCGGGTTTACACGGGTATGGTTGAATAAGCAAACTAAAGTTTATGTTTTCATAGATGAGATTGGGCAGAGAATGTAGGCAGCGACAAGACGAGGTCTTGGTCGAGAAACCCTGCCTGTGTCGGTTAAGGACCGTTCTTGTGTGCGGCCATGCTGAGCAAGTATTGGGTTGTGTACCGGATGCTTACTGGTATATGGGACCCAGGAAACCGATGTACCAGGTTAACTGGATTGTAGAGGCATACCACATCGTGTCGTTAGACCTATGAGCCCGAGACGGCGCAATCGGTTCTATAGTCGGGTGTCCTGCAAAAGGTTGCCACATACGACGTAATGAAGGACGCCAGATTTGGGTCTTCAGAGGCGGGCGTATGTGTCGAGTAAGTCGGGCAGTGTTTGATTCGAATCACCGTCCCTCACGGATATGAGTATCGCTTGCTCACTGTGTTCTGACGTAGTAATCAAAGGTGTGTGATAACAGTTTGCAAGTTTTATATGCTGTTATGATAATTTGAATTGCATGAAAACCATGTATGAAGTAGTGATACAGAAAATTAAAGTTATTTTCCCCCTTGAGACAAGTAACATTGGAATGAAGCGTTTCTTGTTTGATTGTGAAGTTCCAAAGTTGTTCGGCGCAAAGTCAGTACTGTGATGGCTAAAATCTGAAAATTAAGGATGAACTTGTAGGCGAGTCTTTATGCAACTTATATATTTATGTCTTAAGTTACCTTCATGTAGAGTTGCATGTCTTAGGAGAGATGGTTAAGTCTTGCTGAGCCTTTATGCTCACTCTTGCAGAGTTGTTATTTTGCAGGTAATCCGCCGTATACCGTGAAGGGTTAAGCATGACAGTGCCATTCTTGGCTGCATGGTCACAAGAAACCTTGCTCACCACGGAATACATTTCTTGCTGCTAGAAAGTGGTATCCTCGGGCAGGATATCTCCTTTGCATCTTAAATAGGTTCGTGAGAGTGGTCAAAGTTGTAATTCTGCTGCAACTCTGATTTTATATTCCGCTGCTGTATATTAGTGCACATTATTATTTGTAAAACAGATTTGTTGTTTAATACACACTTGTGTATGTCTTGGATTCATTTCTGTGTGTGCTAGACGGTGTCGCCTAACACGGCACCACCCAATGTGATTTCTGGAGTGGCTGGCGTCCGCGGCCCCCACAGCCGTGGTATCAGAGCCGCATTGGGAATAGCACGCCCGAAAATGAACAAGTTTTAGAAAACTAGGGTTTATGAGTGAGGAATCGGTTAATGCCCACGTAAGGAGTATTATTAGCGTAGCTAAGTAAGGTGGCAATGCTAACTTATGTGTTACTATTTTTGCATTTCAATTCCATAACGACGCACCTACGTGGAGGTAAGAATGGTAAGGAACGCCACCGAAAGCGGGTCAATTTTGGTTAGCTCCCTCATGCGAGGAATGTAGCATGAGATGTTCCGTTCGTCAACGAACGGAAAGTGAATATGTTTTCTAATACTCTTCATGTTTTAGAGACATATGAACGGCACTAGCCTCCAGTGCACAAACCCAGGGGCAAGAGGAGGAGACCCCATCGTGTGGTTTGTAACAAAAAGTATGTGCTCTAGGACTCTTTATGTTCTATGGGGCATACGAAAGCGCTGTTCCACCGGTGTGCTTAAGTGCAAAGATGTGGACCCCCCCTCCGGGTGGTGAATAACCCGATCATGTACCTTGAGATGTGGCTTAACTCAAGGACGGCCCGTATGGCAATGATATGGGGTGTATGGTTTTACTATGATATGGACCTGCCTGAAATGACAAAACCCGTGTGTGCATCACTATTGAGTGTTCTTATGCAGGTACTAACCACGTTTACGTATCTCTTGTAGCACACGTTTGTGAGTGATCGAGTAGTCCCACTGATTAAACGACAACCGGTTATACCAGTATACGTTTTTCTTTGGTGAGGAAACGTAGTGCCAACATGTGATGAAAATTTGCATATATGATAAGGTTCATGATGTAGGACTGAATAAAAGACCGAACCTTGAATTGAAATAAAATTTTTGAACTTAGGTAGAAACAAACTTCAAACTCCAGCACTCATGCCCATGTCGACGTGAAGAAGCGTTAACCGGAACCGAGCTACCAAAACAGAGCATCCTCTGTTTTTAGGCAGCGGTGTTGCTGGACTTTTCCAGGGCATAACTTTAGTTCCAAGTAACCAAATGGAGTGTTATTGACATGGATGGAAATATTAGGAAGTCCCCTATATATGTTGTTTACAAACCCAAGGCAGAATCAGATTGTAACTTAGTGAAATTTGCAGAGTTCCAGAACTGGTCAGAACCAGGACAGGGCAAAATGCTCTCTGTACTTTTCTGTAATATGGCCATAAGTTTTGACAGAAAATTTTCCTAGGGTCATGCCTTATACCATTTGAAAATATGGGAAATATCCTACAACTTTGTTGTTAAGTGTTTTTCCATATTCTGTTTGGAAATAAATTTTGTTGTGGGTTCAAATCAGACACTTTTCAAGGAGGTGCTGCAGAAATTTTCCAGGATTTCTGTTGAATTGAAAACTTCATATTTGTTGAACCAGAACAGCTATGAGGGACCAGAAATAAGCATTGGAAAGATACTGAAGTTTACTAAAACTTTAGTATTGAACTCAAGTCAATAATCTATAGTTAACTTGAGTAAAGTTTGGAATTGGATCGATTCGTCGTGGTATTTATCGACGATATCTTGGTCTATTCAAAATCAGAGGAGGAACACGCCAAACATTTGCATATTGTGCTCCAACGATTGAGAGATCACAAGCTCTATGCAATGTTTAGTAAATGTGAATTCTGGATCAATCAAGTGCCATTTCTTGGACATATTATTTCAGCGGAAGGCATCGCTGTTGATCCAAGCAAGATTGAACAAGTGCTGAAATTGAAGTCTCCAACATCAGTCCATAATGTTCGTAGCTTCTTATATTTGGCGGGATATTATCGGAGGTTCATCCTGAGCTTCTCCAAAGTATATTGTAACAGCCCTAACTTTTGTAAAGTTTCATTTCAACTTATGAAACAATGTTAAGGCGATCAAAGGCTATAATTGTGTCACATGAAATGATGAACACATAAATGGACATGTGAGGGAGTTAAAAATTTTCTCTAGCCCATGCTCAGCACATGTTAACCTAGGGGAAATAATTACACTCCTAAAACTCTAACTCATGTGCACCTCCTCTATGGGTAGAGTGGAGGGAATTTAAACACAATTTGAATATTTTGAAAGGATTTCTATTCAGATTGTCCAAAGGCCTATATGTGAGATCATAGATACATCTCTCATGTATTCAAGAGCCTAATTTTCAAATTTGGAGAATTTTTGGTTTCATATACTATTTATTCTGAGGATTAAATGAGGGCACGTTCAAATTTAAACTTAGATTTGAGTTTTGAATCAAACAAACCCAATTTCAAAATCTGATTTCAGATTTGAGTTCCTCATAATTCTTTTGGCCTATCCTCCAAGTTTGATCACAATTGGAGCTCATTTGCTATTCTAAATCGAATTGGGGGATAAGCAGCAAAATTGGGGCTGTGGACCCCACCGGTCAGTGTCACAAGAATGAGACCGACTCTGCTCTGTTCTTCAGCGACGGAGCGCTCGACAGCAGCTCCTCCCGAGTCTCTGCCGATGCCACCTCCTGCTTCGATCTTTTGCCGTCCTAATCCACGCCCATGAGTGCAGCAACGCCATTTTGCCTTCTCCTAACCGAGCTCCCGCTCTCTGTTCGTCCTCCCGAGCAGAACAGCGCCCCTCCTTCTCTCGATCCTACACAGCCACCTGAGCGACAGATGATCGAGGTCTCCACAGCAAAGATCATCGCATACACATGCTCTAGCCGGCTAGCACCTTCCCTCCACCGTCCTGAGCTCACCGGCGCCCAGAAACTGCAAAGTTTCCACTGCTCCCGAACTCAAACTGGAGGAACTGAAACTGGACGCCGTGGACAGCCCAAACCAGGAGGGATCACACCCAAGCAAGCCACCCCATCTGTGCACCAACATGTCTAGTTGCTCACCCCCAAATCTCAGTCCTAGCCATTGATCACAGAGGGAGAATTTCAAGTTTTCCTCCCGGGCGGCAGAAACGGACCTTGAGGTAAGGAATTGTAAAATTCGTCCTCAAATCGTGTTTGTTGGGTCTCAAACTTCACACACAGGATGTTAACTGCCTAGCACAACTTCTCCATCGATTTCAGACCAAGAAATTGAGTGTAGAGTGAGCAATCCGAGCTCTTTTAGAGGGTATGCCGATGGACCCTATCGGGTGCACGGTGCCGATAGGTTTAGAGCCATCTCCAGCTGGGTTAGACCTCATGCCGGTCTTCTACATGATCCCCTGGTGCTGTAGAGCTCAAGAACCGACCATTTGGTGGAGAATTCACCGTGCAAGACCTCGCCGGAGTCCTAGGGTTTGCTGTGGCCGGTGCGCCCTGTTTTCCGGCGAGTTTCAGCCGCCGGCGACCTCACCAACATGTTCAGCGTGGGGAAATATGGGGGGGCGGCCAGCAGGGGGTCTGGAGGTGGCTGGGAACTGGTTTTCCGGCGACCTCACCGGAGGGAGCCGCCACTGGTGCGTTTGGCGCGAGTCTGGAGGTTAGGGATGACAGGTGGGACCCACTGTCAGCATTTAAACATTTTCCAGATTTTTCCCACTCTAGTTCAAACTTTGGAGAGCCATAACTTTGTGTAGGAATGTCCAAAAATTGTGAAACAAATTTTGTTGGATTCCTCTCGAAGAGTACTATCTAGGGGTTCAGCCCAATATTTATGAAAATCCCTGGATTTGGCTCATTAATTAATTTAAATACAATCTTGTATGAATTTTTACCGAAGTTCTGTTTATTGGAAAATTCCCAAATTTGGACAGGACATTCTCCCAAAATTCCTTGAACTCCAGTAAAAATATCATAGGCATTAGACTTTATTTGCTTGTTCAAATGATGTGTTCAGTCCTTATGTCTCTGAAAAATGGGAAAATGAACAGAGATAATTTCAGCTTTTCCCCATTCTTTGTAAAATCCATATCTCCATGTAGGAAACTCCAAAAATGGTAAAACTAATTCCTATGGACTCAGGACATTTTGTACTTCACAAAAAGTCTACTTTGCAGCATAGGAAAGCTTAATATCTAGGGGGTAAAGGCAGATTAGTGAAAATCACATAAGGAATTATTGTGATCACCTTGAGCCATTTCATGAGCTCAATTTTTGCACACTGCCTAACTAGATTCCATAGAAGCTGTGGTTAAATCCTCAGCTTCATTGGACCTCTGGAACTTGAGATACCATCTTTTAGGTTTAAGTGTTCATATAATGGACTTAATCACATGGGGATTACTAGCATCCCTTTTCACCTAGCTTTCATCTTCTCTAAGTTTTAGATCCAACAACATAAACCTTGCTGTTGTTAATCTCTTTTATGTGTGAGTTAACTGGTACAACAGTTTGAATCATTTTCTAAATTGCTTTTGAATACACGTGCATAAATCATCTTAATAGCACGTGACGTCGACGTTCGACGAGGACTCGACTCTGCAGCGAGGATCTCCATCTCGTGACGAGTTTGGCGGATTCTCCAGAGGAAGACTAACTCCTAGCTTCTAACAAAACCGTTGAGCAAGGCAAGCCCCGGTTTGCATATCGTTACCGTTTTAAATTTTGCTTTACTTCACCTCATGGTTATTAGACTTGATATTGTGCATTATGTCTAGGATGCTTGAAACCCACTTGCATGCCTATTACATCCCTCATTAGAAGGTTTAGTGTAGGCTTTGCCTCGTTGTAGATGCTAGGGTAATGTTGTAGCTAGCTCGGTAGAAGTCGAGTAGTAAAAAGCTACTCGCGAGAAAGGTCGAGTAATGGAGTTACTCGCGAGATGTTTGACGATAAGAGCACCCTCATGAAAATGAGATGGGGACGGGGATGTTCCTGTAGGATGGAGCGCTCAAGGTTGGTCTCGACCTGCGATGGGTGTGACAATGCTTGAGACCACATTTGGCCTGGACCGGGATGGTAAGGCAAATGTGGAGGTTGGTGGTAGCCCCGTCCGTGTCAGTTAAGGACCGTATGTATGCGGCCCTGCTGGACAAGATTGAGTTGTACCTGATATATAGTGGGGTATGGGACCCATGAAACCGATGTAACTCGATGGACCGTGATATAGAAACTCATCCTTCGCGTGGGAATGGAATTGAGAAGGCGGGAGGTGTAAATCCTTTAGCGGGCAACTTCAACGTGTCCGCGTAGAGGACCATCCTGCTCGGCGCGAAGCGTTTTTCTATGTCGGGGTGTCGTGTGAAATGTGGCTGCATACAACGTAAGAAAGAGCTCTTGAGAGAGTCTTTTGAGGCGGGTGTATGTGTTGTGTATTCCGGGTTGTTATTGATTCGAATCACCGTCGCTCGCGGAAGAGGATTGAGCATACTTGCCCACTGCGCCGTGACTTAGTAAGAAGAAGAACTAAGTCTCTTAACTTGTTGTTTGTGGATTGATCACTGTATTGGAACCTTGACTGAAGTAGATATAGAGCCAACTCCAGACTCGCGCCAAACGCACCAGTGGCGGCTCCCTCCGATGAGGTCGCCGGAAAACCAGTTCCCAGCCACCTCCAGACCCCCTGCTGGCCGCCCCCCCCCCCCCATATTTCCCCACGCTGAACACGTTGGTGAGGTCGCCGGCGGCTGAAACTCGCCGGAAAACAGGGCGCACCGGCCACAGCAAACCCTAGGACTCCGGCGAGGTCTTGCACGGTGAATTCTCCACCAAATGGTCGGTTCTTGAGCTCTACAGCACCAGGGGATCATGTAGAAGACCGGCATGAGGTCTAACCCAGCTGGAGATGGCTCTAAACCTATCGGCACCGTGCACCCGATAGGGTCCAGAGGCATACCCTCTAAAAGAGCTCGGATTGCTCACTCTACACTCAATTTCTTGGTCTGAAATCGATGGAGAATGTGTGCTAGGCAGTTAACATCCTGTGTGTGAAGTTTGAGACCCAACAAACACGATTTGAGGACGAATTTTACAATTCCTTACCTCAAGGTCCGTTTCTGCTGCCCGGGAGGAAAACTTGAAATTCTCCCTCTGTGATCAATGGCTAGGGCTGAGCTTTGGGGGTGAGCAACTAGACATGTTGGTGCACAGATGGGGTGGCTTGCTTGGGCGTGATCCCTCCTGGTTTGGGCTGTCCACGGCGTCCAGTTTCAGTTCCTCCAGTTTGAGTTCGGGAGCAGTGGAAACTTTGCAGTTTCTGGGCGCCGGTGAGCTCAGGACGGTGGAGGGAAGGTGCTAGCCGGCTAGAGCATGTGTATGCGATGATCTTTGCTGTGGAGACCTCGATCATCCGTCGCTCAGGTGGCTGTGTAGGATCGAGAGAAGGAGGGGCGCTGTTCTGCTCGGGAGGACGATCAGAGAGCGGGAGCTCGGTTAGGAGAAGGCAAAATGGCGTTGCTGCACTCATGGGCATGGATTAGGACGGCAAAAGATTGAAGCAGGAGGTGGCATCGGCAGAGACTCGGGAGGAGCTGCTGTCGAGCGCTCCGTCGCTGAAGAACAGAGCAGAGTCGGTCTCATTCTTGTGAGACTGACCGGTGGGGTCCACAGCCCCAATTTTGCTGCTTATCCCCCAATTCGATTTAAAATAGCAAATGAGCTCCAATTGTGATCAAACTTGGAGGATAGGCCAAAAGAATTATGAGGAACTCAAATCTGAAATCAGATTTTGAAATTGGGTTTGTTTAGTTCAAAACTCAAATCTAAGTTTAAATTTGAACGCACCCTCATTTAATCCTCAGAATAAATAGTATATGAAACCAAAAATTCTCCAAATTTGAAATTTAGGCTCTTGAATACATGAGAGATGTATCTATGATCTCACATATAGGCCTTTGGACAATCTGAATAGAAATCCTTTCAAAAGATTCAAATTGCGTTTAAATTCCCTCCACTCTACCCATAGAGGAGGTGCACATGAGTTAGAGTTTTAGGAGTGTAATTATTTCCCCTAGGTTAACATGTGTTGAGCATGGGCTAGAGAAAATTTTTAACTCCCTCACATGTCCATTTGTGTGTTCATCATTTCATGTGACACAATTATAGCCTTTGATCGCCTTAACTTTGTTTCATAAGTTGAAATGAAACTTTACAAAAGTTAGGGCTGTTACATTCCTCCCCCCTTAAAAGAATCTCGTCCCGAGATTACAAAAGAAAGAAGAAGGGAGAATTACTACTAGACATATAGTACAAACAAGTCGGGAAAATTTAAATGGAGAAATTCCTCGCTTTCCCACGTGGCTTCATCAGCGGTGTGGTTGCTCCACAAGACTTTGTAAAATCGCATTGTCCGGTTTCTTGTGGCGCGAGTCTTCTCGTCGATAATCTGTATCGGATACTCAGAATAAGTGAGATCCGGTTGAAGATCCTCAATGTTCTCCATATGAACTGCGGTTGGGTACTTAAGGCATTTCCGCAGCTGAGAGACGTGGACAACATTGTGAATACCCGAAAGTGACGTCGGTAACTCCAGACGATAGGCCACGAGTCCGCATATCTCAGTGACAGCAAACGGCCCGATGAATCGCGGAGCAAGCTTTCCCTTCACTCCGAAACGATGAACTCCTTTCATCGGAGAGACACGAAGATAAACGTGGTCCCCGATGTCAAAGTGAAGAGGTCGACGTCTTTTGTCTGCATAGCTTTTCTGCCGAGATTGAGCAGCCTTTAAATTGGCTTGGATCACTCGCACTCGTTCCTCGGCTTCATTCACAAGATCAATCCCGTAGACCACTCTCTCGCCGGACTCACACCAATTCAGTGGTGTGCGGCACTTCCGGCCATAAAGAGCTTCATACGGGGCCATCTTGATGCTGGATTGATAACCGTTATTATATGAGAATTCTGCTAATGGTAGATGGTCATCCCAATTCTTTCCATGACTGATGACACATGCCCATAGCATATCCTCCAGAATCTGATTGACTCTCTCCGTTTGACCATCAGTTTGCCGATGATACGCTGAACTCCGAATTAATTTGGTTCCCAAGGAAGCATGCAGTTGCTCCCAAAATCTGGATACGAACAACGCACCTCGGTCAGACACGATGGTGCGGGGAACCCCGTGTAAACACACGATTCTCGAGATGAACAGCTCCGCATACTTCTTTGCCACATATTTAGTATGGACTGGAATAAAATGAGCGGTCTTGGTCAAACGATCGACGATTACCCAAATAGAATCATGCTTATTGCTGGTCATGGGTAAACCGACGATGAAGTCCATACTTATGTCTTCCCACTTCCATGCTGGAACCTTCAGCGGTTGAAGTGGTCCGACTTTCCGCATATTGTCGGCTTTAACCCGCCGACACGTATCACACTCGGATACGTATTTTGTAATCTCCCTTTTCATCCGTGTCCACCAGAACATAGATTTCAAGTCCTGGTACATCTTATTGCTTCCCGGATGAATGGAGTACTTGGATAAATGTGCTTCATCCAATATCTTCCTCCGCAATTTCATGTTTCGGGGTACCACTATGCGGTTGTTAAACCATAGAGTTCCCTCTTCATACTTGCGGAACATCTTCAATTCACCATTGTCCACTCTCCTCCGGATATGAGACATACCTCTGTCTCTCTTCTGAGCCTCTACAATCTCATCTCGGATTGTAGGAATAAGAGCGAGGTTGAACAGCGATCCGTAAGGAACTAAGCGCAGGCTTGGTTCTCCTTCTTCATGTGCAGCCATGGCTAAATGGTGAACGTGGGCTTTCCGACTAAGTGCGTCGGCAACCACATTCGCTTTGCCCAGATGGTAATGAATTTCAAGTTCATAGTCCTTGATCAATTCTAGCCATCTTCGCTGCCTCATATTCAGTTCTTTCTGTGTGAAGATGTACTTCAAGCTTTTGTGGTCAGTGTAGAGATGTACCAGATTGCCTAGTAGATAATGTCTCCACATTTTCAATGCTAAGACCACTGCAGCAAGTTCAAGGTCGTGCGTCGAGTAATTCTTCTCATGACCCCTGAGTTGTGGGGATCCATACGCGACCACACGTCCTTCTTGCATCAACACACAACCCAAACCAATGCCGGATGCATCACAATAGACATCAAAAGGCTTCGTGGTGTCCGGCTGGGCCAAAACTGGAGCTGTAGTGAGATACTTCACTAAAGTTTGAAAAGCTTGTTCGCATGAATTGCTCCAATCATACTTGGTGCTTTTCTTCAACAGCTCCGTCATAGGTTTAGCGACTTTGGAGAAGTTTGGAATGAATCTCCGGTAATAACCCGCTAAACCTAGGAAACTCCTCACTTCATGAACAGATGTTGGAGATTTCCAATTCAGCACTTGCTCGATTTTACTTGGGTCCACAGCGATGCCTTCCGCTGAAATAATATGCCCAAGAAACGGCACTTTGCTGATCCAAAACTCGCATTTACTGAACTTTGCATATAGCTTGTGATCCCTCAAGCGTTGGAGTACAATACGCAAATGTTCAGCGTGTTCTTCTTCTGACTTTGAATAGACCAAGATGTCGTCGATGAAAACCACGACGAACTTGTCTAACTCCGGCATGAACACAGAGTTCAAGAGATACATAAAGTGAGCCGGAGCATTGGTCAACCCAAAGGACATGACAAGATATTCATAAAGACCATATCTTGTCGAGAACGCCGTCTTAGGTACGTCTTCTGCCCAGATTTTTATCTGGTGATACCTGGATGTCACACCCGGTTTTTCCGAAGAACAACCAAGTGAATATCACATGTATGCCAGGATCATTTTCTCATACATGTGATGACAAATAGTGAAGCATCATTTATTACAAGCCAGGTGTCGATTATAAATAAGTCTTACATCACAAATGTCTTAATGAACTCTAATGCTTCATCACAAGTAAATAAACTAGCAGCGGAATATTATTCTTTAGGGCTCCATCACAGGTGTTGCCCGGGGGTCTTCATGAACCTAGAAACCTTCCTCGGGTCCAAAATCTTGGTCATTATACACCATCTCATTATCTTGACCTGAGCAGCAATATAAACCAACAAATATGCAAGGTTGAGTACCAATGGTACTCAGCAAGTGTGGGAAAATTATATCATGCATGGCTAGAACAAGGAGAGGTTGAACTCATGGTTAAAGCACTACGCAATAAATACCTATCACCTTAGCTTATTAAGCACCTACATTACTACACAGGTGAAATGGTTCAAATCTCCCATCCCATCATCATAAACCAATAACCATAATCATCATTTCCAATGTTAAGCTCCCCGCTTAACTTCCAAAACCATCAATTCTCTAATCATGAATAAGTCCAGGCCGCTCTTAACCGTGAGCACGGCTGTCAAGACAGTTTTGACTCTGCAGAGTTTGTACCACTGTACCCACAAGTAGTGATTTCATCCCCCGTTGCCGGGTGGACTAAAAGAACCTCCATTATGCCAGTGGCTACGAACCACATTCACACTTCCCAGGTGTGTGGCCAAGAGATCACTACGAAGCCTTTACAAAGGGATTCCCGACGAGCGTGGGCCCACTGAGGTTTCACCCCTAACAGCATACAAGAGGCTCCAACCCCGCTGCAGTGGCCCCCTCTTGAGCCTTGCGGTTCATATGGTAGTCCAGCTGACACCTAAATCCCCGCACCATCCAACACACCCATACTACGCCGGGGATACACCTAATTAATTGGCTAAGCTGCCCCATCTCAGGATGTGGTTGGCACTGTAAAGCCGGGTTACATGCTCCATGAACCGGTCCTTAGGATCCAGGCAAGTACTAAACACAAACCCAAGTCTCGTGCACCCAGCACACAACCAAAACATCCAACTTGCCTTGATCCCTACCTCTACATAACTCACAATGTCTCATTCAAGAGTATGGTAATATAAACTGATGATCTCATGTCCCAAATATCCCATTCTAAGCATGGCTAAGCATATGCATGTGTATAAATGACATGACAATATAAATCCCAACCCAAGCTTCAAGGAAACAAGGTAATGCAATTCTAGGAATCTTCCTAGCATGGGTTTCATATTTAACTTGACAATGCAAATAATTCTATCTACACATCCTAGCATAGGATCAAAGTGGTCAAGGACACTTGCCTCCTTCTTGCTGCTCTTGAAATGGGTAGTCTTGGTCTTGGAATTGAATAACTTGCTCTTGAGCAGGTTCTACTTCATACCATCACACATAGCAAAAGAAAAACAACAATCATAAGACATAGTTCACACTTCCACTTCATACAAACCACACATTCACATTTATGAAAGTTTCTTTACCATTTTATGTGTTGTGGATACTCTATGTGTGTTGATTTGGGGCTTGCATACACTTTCATTTACATGTGTAGGATTCCTACTTTGGTGTTCATATTTATACTCACATACTATATATATATATATACATATATATATGTGTGTTTCAGTTTTAAATAAATTCCTTATATATTAAACTACCAAGTATGTATGAAAAGTATTTTTCTTCTCCATATGTGCCTTCATAATTTCTATCAACCCTAAACTGAATTCTTTATACTTTAGAAACTCCATTTATCATTTACTAGTTTCTATATTTTCAGATTTATATTCTTATGCATAATTGTGTATTTTATTATTAAATTAGTAATACACACTACCTAAACAGATTAGGTTCTGGTCCTAAATAATTTAAGATCATATTTTGACCTTGGCTTCTGATGTATACTATTTCATAATTATTTTCCCTACTTTTCTTTAACTATTCTTTACTTAAAAATGTGTCCCTACACTATTAAATGTGAATAATAGATGAAACAGATTTATTTCAGCCCAAAAATATATTTTTATCTCACTCCAAAGTTTTTTTTAAGTACTGAGAAAGTTTTTAATAAGTTTGACAATTATGTTTGTCCCCCTTTTTAATATTTAAACACTAGTTACATATTCAATTTTCTAAATTAAATACTAAACAGAGCTAGAATAATGAATTCATCCCATTACAGGGTCTATAATATCATTTTCATAATTTCCAGGGGTCTAGCTACACTTTTCAGAGGTGTTTTTCTTAATTTCTATTAAGTCCAGGGGCTAAAACTGATTTTTAAATGAATTTACATGATTTTCTGGAGTTCCAGGGGCTAGATCTGAAGTTTCCGGGGCTAGCTCTCAATTCCAGAGAACCCCAGGGGGTAGCACGTAAGAATTCCAGTCTTTATAACGCGGGGCTGACGTGGACCGTCTGATTTTAAACCGACGGCTGAGATTATAACATCGAACCGGTACGCGGGGTTTTAAAGTCTACCGTGCGATTTAAAATAAACGGCGCACAAGCGGCCACGTCGCTCTGATCGAGCGCGGGCGGCGCTGCCGGCGGCGCACGGCGGCGGGAAGCGGCGATCTCGCCGGAAAGTTTCGGATCCTCGAGAATTCTGCCTAAAACTGTGATCTCATGGCATAGATCGGTAGAGGGGAGGTCAGGGATCTCACCTCGGGGGTTTTCTCGAGCTCGGGGGTCCTGGAAAGTGATCGGCGGCGAGGTCCGAGGCAAAACCACGGCGAAGCTCGTCGGCGCTGGATTTACACCGTAAGTCTTCGGGTTTTCTGCACCTGCAAAGTTCCCCGGAGGCGGTGGATCAAGACCAGCGAGTTAGATCAGAGTTTCCGAGCTTAGATCGGCCAGAATTCACCGGCGAAGTCTCGGTGCTCACCGGAGCGAAAATCGGCGATCGCGTGAGGAAAACTGATCGGATCGATTGTTTTTATAGCCGGGGGAGGGCGGTGGTTCTGTTGTGATCGAGTTAGAGTCCTCAGGGTCCAGAATTCTGCTGCGGAGCGCGGTTTCCCGATCGGTTGCGATCGCGCGCGCGCGGAGAAGAGTCCGGGGTCGCGGGGTTAGGGATGACAGGCGGGTCCCACCCGTCAGCGAGGGGCAGCGCGGCGCGCGCGGGGGCGGGCTGCGCGGGAGGTTGCTGGGCCGGCTGGGGTTTCGGCCCACTGGCCAGTTTTTTTCCGGTTTTCCTTTTTCTTTTTCATTTCTTTTCTGTTTTGAGTATAATTTGAATTCCAGTTTGAATTTGAATTTTTGCAAAACATGCAATACGTCCAAAAATTTCTAAATTCCCCTCTGAACATGTTTTATGGTTCTAAATCCAAAGATTTGAATCTTGACTAAAAATTTGGGGTGTTACAGCTCTACCCCCCTTAAAAGAAATCTCGTCCTCGAGATTGGTGTTTCTAAGAAAATAATTCCGGAAATTGTGCCTTAAGCTCATCTTCCCGTTCCCAGGTGGCTTCCTCTTCTGAGTGATGCTTCCACTGCACCTTGCACATCCTGATTCTCTTATTTCTGGTGAGGCGTTCCATTGTCTCCAAAATCTTGTATGGTTGCTCGGCATAAGACAAATCCTCAGCTACATCCACTTCGTTCATGGGTAACACCTCCTCAGGCGTCCTCAGACATTTCTTGAGTTGCGACACATGGAACACATCGTGCACGTCCGACAGATGAACCGGCAACTCTAGTTGGTACGCCACTTCGCCTTTTCTTTCCAAAACTTGAAAGGGTCCGATGTATCGAGGTGACAACTTCCCTTTTACTTTGAACCGACGAAGTCCTCTGATAGGGGACACCTTGAGATAAACATAGTCTCCCACGTTGAAAACGAGCTCTCTTCTTCGTACATCAGCATAACTCTTCTGGCGTGTCTGTGCTATCCTCAAGTTGTTGCGAATCTCCCTCACCTTTGCTTCGGCTTCTTGTAGCACTTCGGGACCAAACACCTTACTTTCTCCTGTTTGGTTCCAAAATAGGGGAGTTCTGCATTTCCTTCCATACAAAGCTTCAAACGGTGACATCTTCATACTAGCTTGATAACTGTTGTTATAGGAAAACTCCGCATACGGTAAGTTCTTGTCCCAACTCCTATTGTTTTTGAGTGCACATGCCCTTAACATATCTTCAAGGATCTGATTGGTTCTCTCCGTCTGCCCGTCAGTTTGGGGATGATAGGCAGAGCTGAAATTCAGATGGGTTCCCATGGTTTCATGCAACTTCTGCCAAAACCTCGAGGTGAACTGTGTCCCTCGGTCCGACACTATCTTCTTTGGCACTCCATGGTAACACACAATCCTTGACATGTACAATTCTGCCAATTTGGATCCGCTGTAGCTTTCTTTCACAGGGATGAAATGAGCTACCTTGGTTAGCCTATCAATAATGACCCATATTGAATCATGCCCGGATTGGGTCCTAGGCAATCCCACGACAAAATCCATGCTGATTTCTTCCCACTTCCATTCAGGTACTTTGAGTGGTTGCAATAATCCCGCGGGTCGTTGATGTTCTGCTTTCACCAACTGACATGTGTCACATAGGGCAACATGTTCCGCGACATCTCGCTTCATGCCATACCACCAATACCTGCTCTTGAGATCCTGGTACATCTTCGTACTCCCAGGATGAATGGAATAGTCGGAATCGTGAGCCTCCTCCAAAATTAATTTACGAATCTCCTTTACTTCTGGCACACAGATCCTTTTCCCGTGCCACACCGTCCCTTGTTCATCCTCTCTAAAACCAGGAGCTTTATTTTCCTTGATTAGCTGTCTGATCTCTTGTATCTTCTCATCATTCTTTTGTCCCTCGCGTATGTCTCGCTCAAGAGTGGAGTCCACTTCCATGGCGATGGCTTCACCACTATTTACTAGACATAGATTGAGCCTTATAACCTCGTCCTTCAATTCTGCAGGCATATCCTTCAAGCTCAACTTATTGACCTGCGCTTTCCGACTCAAGGCATCGGCCACGACGTTTGCTTTCCCAGGATGATAGTTGATGCCTACATCAAAGTCATTGATTAGCTCTAACCATCTCCTTTGTCTAAGGTTGAGATCTGGCTGTGTGAATATGTACTTCAAACTCTTATGATCCGTATATATCTCTGTCCTCTTCCCCATCAAATAGTGCCTCCAAATTTTCAACGCGTGTACCACTGCAGCTAGTTCTAAGTCATGTGTAGGATAGTTCTTCTCGTGCTTCCGAAGCTGCCGGGATGCATATGCCACGACATGTCCCTCTTGCATGAGAACACATCCCAACCCGTTTCCAGAGGCATCGCAGTACACCGTGAAATTCTTCTGCATATCTGGCATAACCAACACGGGGGCTGTTGTCAATCTCTTCTTTAGCTCCTGAAAGCTCGTATCGCACTGTGGCGTCCAAGTGAATGTGATTCCCTTTTCCAACAGTTTGGTGAGAGGTCTCGAGATCTTGGAGAATCCCTCAATAAACCGTCGATAGTATCCAGCCAATCCCAAAAAGCTTCGAACTTCCCCGACATTTTCAGGGGTTTTCCATTTCTGGATATCTTCGATTTTGGTGGGATCTACGGAGATTCCTCCCTCCGAGATTATATGTCCCAAAAAGGGAACTCTCTTTAGCCAAAACTCACACTTGCTCAACTTGGCATATAGTTGGTGTTCTCTCAGCCTCTGTAACACCAACCTTAGATGTTTCTCATGTTCTTCTTCATCTTTGGAGAAGACGAGAATATCATCTATGAAAACCACCACAAATTTGTCCAGATATTCCATGAATACCTTGTTCATGAGGTACATGAAATATGCCGGGGCACTGGTTAGCCCGAAAGGCATGACAGTGTATTCATACAGTCCGTACCGAGATACAAAAGCTGTCTTGGGAATATCAGATTGCCTTATCTTGAGTTGGTGGTATCCCGACCTGAGATCAATTTTCGAGAACACGCAAGCTCCCCTCAACTGATCAAACAAGTCTTCAATGCGGGGTAATGGATACTTGTTCTTGATGGTCACCTCATTCAAGGCACGGTAATCCACGCATAACCTTTGAGTTCCATCTTTCTTAGGCACAAATATTACCGGAGCTCCCCATGGTGAGGAACTAGGGCGAACATACCCCTTTTCCGTCAATTCTCTCAAATGATCCTTGAGCTCTTCTAGCTGCTTGGAGTCCATTCGATAAGGTCTCTTGTATATCGGGGCTGTTCCCGGTACTAGCTCGATTGCGAATTCCACGTCACGGTCGGGAGGCATTCCTGGCAACTCCTCCGGAAAAACATCTGGATATTCCCTGATAGTCCGGATTTCCTCAACTTTCACCTCTACTTGATTTAATTTAATGTCCCTCCTAGGCTCGTGTATCGTTATGAACTTTACTCTTGTGCCACTAGGGTGAGTTAGTTCCACCGTTCTGGTCGAACAATGGATGATTCCATTATGTTTGGTCAACCAATCCATACCCAAAATAATATCTATCCCTTGTGAATCGATCACTATGAGGTTAGCGGTAAATACTACCCCATTAATGTCTAGGTTCACTTTGGGACAGACTTGTCTTGTCCTTATTTCTCCACCTGGAGAATTTACCGCTAGCATATGGTTCATTTGTGTGGTTGCTAGGTCATGCTTCTTAACAAACCCTTGAGCAATGAACGAATGGGTAGCACCAGAATCAAACAGCAGAGTTGCAAGGTGTAAATTGGCAGGAAACTTACCAACTACCACGTCGGGTGCCTCTTGTGCTTCCTCCATAGTGACGTGGTTCACCCGTCCTCTCATTACGTTCTGCTGCTGTGGTTGCGTGGGCTTCTTCTTTGGACACTTATGGGCGTAGTGCCCCACTTCACCACAGCTGAAACATTGCACCCCAATCTTAGATGCTTGGCCCTTGTTGTCTTGGGGTTGGTTTGGGGGTCCTTGCACTGCTGGTCGAGGTGGATATGCGGGGCGAGGCTGTTGTACAAACTGACGTTGCGGCTGTGCTGGTGCTGCGGGAGGCCTGTAGTTTGGGTTGTACCCTCTTGGTGCTGAATAGGGTACCGCAGCACGGCTTGTCTGCCCCGTAGGTTGCTGCATCATACGTGGGCGGGTGTTGCTCCCTGAGGCTTGATGTGACCACACAGCCTTCCTCTTATTCTCATTTTCCAGGGCCTTCAGCTTCCTTTCCACCACAAATGCTCTGTCCACCATCTTCTGAAAGCTTTCATACTCATTGGAGGACATTGCGCACTGCATCTCTGCGGTAAGTCCTTCCACGAAACAATCTTGTT
This sequence comes from Neostapfia colusana, assembly GCA_030760725.1. Lineage (NCBI taxonomy): Eukaryota > Viridiplantae > Streptophyta > Magnoliopsida > Poales > Poaceae > Neostapfia > Neostapfia colusana. The sequence goes on along the minus strand of JASWHV010000007.1, from coordinate 77,781,517 downwards.
TCTGCTCATCTGTCTCTATGTCTCGTGGAGCATAACGGGATAGTTGAGTGAATTTAGTGAGGTATTCCCTCACCGTCATGTTTCCCTGCTGCAGTCCCAAAAACTCTTTCCTCTTGTTTTTGAGTTCACCTCTTGGGATGTAATGGTTGCGGAAGCTACGCTTGAACTCTTCCCAAGTGATGCTCTCAGGGTCATGATGGGCGGCCACGTAGGCGGTCCACCAATCAGCAGCAGGTCCCTGCAATTGATGAGAGGCAAACAGCACCCTCTCATACCCTTGGCATTGTATGATTCTCATCTTACTTTCAATGGTCTTCAGCCAATCATCTGCCTCCAGAGGTTCAGCAGCACTTGCAAACTTTGGAGGTTGAGTTCCTAGAAACTCACTCAACCTTGGTTGGCGTGGTGCAGCTTGTGGAGGTGGAACTTGATGCAAGTTGGCCACTACTTGAGTCAAGTTCTGGATGAGCTGATTTTGATTCTCCAGCATTTGGTGGAGAGGATCAACTTCTTCACGGCGACCACCCCGGTTCTGGCTTCCAGAAAGATGAGAGTTGCATGCCTCATCATTGTTGTTGGCGGGGTTGGCAGCACGTCCTCTTCCTCTTCCGGCCATCTGGCAGAATCACAAATGTTAATTTGAAAGCATTTGGTATCATCTTACTACTTTCACTTGTTTGTACTTTGAAGTGTTGAAGTTTTGTTAAAATCTTACGAGGGTTTTATATCTCACACCCAAAAAATGCACTATTATTTCCTGTGGGTTCACACACCAAAGCAAAACAATCTGAAGACGAGGCTGTGGACACTTGCTCATGGCTTCCACAACTCACGTCACACACCAAGCATTATCACACCATTAAATTCGTAACGACTCGGCTACTCGACCTCTTGCTAGCTAGGGGAAAGACTCTACACTACTCATCCTCTTGAGCTGGCTCCTCGGGATCTTCCTCCTCATTTCGGCTACCTTCTGACTCTGCTTTGGGTGGGGAGGCTGCTGGTGGAGAAGTGCGACGACGCCTGATCGCTCGGCGATCCGGGGAGTCAGGGGTCCATGGATCACTTACGGTGACACACAGTTCATTCCCATCTCCTCTTTCTCTCGCTTTTAAGCACGCTCGCAGCAATGCCTCCGTCTCCTTCAGAGTATCTCGGACATCCTGAAGCTCTTGTTGACACTCCTGCAGTCGAGTGCTGAGCATAGCAGCATCTCCCAAGCATAAGTCCATGTGCTCATGGGAAGTCCCTTGCTGCACCGGTGGGTACTTGTACTCCGTGGTACCACTCTCACGTTGGAGGACATACATGTACTCAGTTTTGTCCAAGTGGCGACGATAGATGTGGCTCTGGCAGGTGATGGCCTCCCAGGTGACATCTCTCTCCGCGTCAACTTGTGTTGCTCGACAAGCTGGAGAGTGGTGGATCTTAAGCAGCTGATTCTCGTGTATAATCCTCATCTCCGAACTCCATTCTTCCCTCTTCTCACGGATGGTCCTGGTGGAGTTATAGTGGATGATGAGCTTGCCCGTATTGCCGGCGGCTTCGAGCATACGTCGAAGACGGCGCAACAAATCTCCTACTGCCAATCCGTAGGAAAGGTACGTCACTGGACGACTCTCCTCTCTTTCAGCAAGGGCAACTACGGGAACTCTCCCTCCCGTGGACTTACGAGCGGTGCGAATCATGCGAACCATCTAAAACAGAAGAATTTAAAATTAGGTTAGATAAAATCTCAAACAAAAATCCTATTTTGAATGAAAGTTGGGGTAAGATGAAGAAAATGACCCTTTTAATAACACTTTTTCACCCACACCTTGGAAAATAGTTTTTAAGAAAATAGGGCCCTTAAATACGTCCATTTCTACCTAGATCCACGTTCCTACGGGCAACCTTGGCTCTGATACCACCTCTGTCACACCCGGTTTTTCCGAAGAACAACCAAGTGAATATCACATGTATGCCAGGATCATTTTCTCATACATGTGATGACAAATAGTGAAGCATCATTTATTACAAGCCAGGTGTCGATTATAAATAAGTCTTACATCACAAATGTCTTAATGAACACTAATGCTTCATCACAAGTAAATAAACTAGCAGCGGAATATTATTCTTTAGGGCTCCATCACAGGTGTTGCCCGGGGGTCTTCATGAACCTAGAAACCTTCCTCGGGTCCAAAATCTTGGTCATTATACACCATCTCATTATCTTGACCTGAGCAGCAATATAAACCAACAAATATGCAAGGTTGAGTACCAATGGTACTCAGCAAGTGTGGGAAAATTATATCATGCATGGCTAGAACAAGGAGAGGTTGAACTCATGGTTAAAGCACTACGCAATAAATACCTATCACCTTAGCTTATTAAGCACCTACATTACTACACAGGTGAAATGGTTCAAATCTCCCATCCCATCATCATAAACCAATAACCATAATCATCATTTCCAATGTTAAGCTCCCCGCTTAACTTCCAAAACCATCAATTCTCTAATCATGAATAAGTCCAGGCCGCTCTTAACCGTGAGCACGGCTGTCAAGACAGTTTTGACTCTGCAGAGTTTGTACCACTGTACCCACAAGTAGTGATTTCATCCCCCGTTGCCGGGTGGACTAAAAGAACCTCCATTATGCCAGTGGCTACGAACCACATTCACACTTCCCAGGTGTGTGGCCAAGAGATCACTACGAAGCCTTTACAAAGGGATTCCCGACGAGCGTGGGCCCACTGAGGTTTCACCCCTAACAGCATACAAGAGGCTCCAACCCCGCTGCAGTGGCCCCCTCTTGAGCCTTGCGGTTCATATGGTAGTCCAGCTGACACCTAAATCCCCGCACCATCCAACACACCCATACTACGCCGGGGATACACCTAATTAATTGGCTAAGCTGCCCCATCTCAGCATGTGGTTGGCACTGTAAAGCCGGGTTACATGCTCCATGAACCGGTCCTTAGGATCCAGGCAAGTACTAAACACAAACCCAAGTCTCGTGCACCCAGCACACAACCAAAACATCCAACTTGCCTTGATCCCTACCTCTACATAACTCACAATGTCTCATTCAAGAGTATGGTAATATAAACTGATGATCTCATGTCCCAAATATCCCATTCTAAGCATGGCTAAGCATATGCATGTGTATAAATGACATGACAATATAAATCCCAACCCAAGCTTCAAGGAAACAAGGTAATGCAATTCTAGGAATCTTCCTAGCATGGGTTTCATATTTAACTTGACAATGCAAATAATTCTATCTACACATCCTAGCATAGGATCAAAGTGGTCAAGGACACTTGCCTCCTTCTTGCTGCTCTTGAAATGGGTAGTCTTGGTCTTGGAATTGAATAACTTGCTCTTGAGCAGGTTCTACTTCATACCATCACACATAGCAAAAGAAAAACAACAATCATAAGACATAGTTCACACTTCCACTTCATACAAACCACACATTCACATTTATGAAAGTTTCTTTACCATTTTATGTGTTGTGGATACTCTATGTGTGTTGATTTGGGGCTTGCATACACTTTCATTTACATGTGTAGGATTCCTACTTTGGTGTTCATATTTATACTCACATACTATATATATATATATACATATATATATGTGTGTTTCAGTTTTAAATAAATTCCTTATATATTAAACTACCAAGTATGTATGAAAAGTATTTTTCTTCTCCATATGTGCCTTCATAATTTCTATCAACCCTAAACTGAATTCTTTATACTTTAGAAACTCCATTTATCATTTACTAGTTTCTATATTTTCAGATTTATATTCTTATGCATAATTGTGTATTTTATTATTAAATTAGTAATACACACTACCTAAACAGATTAGGTTCTGGTCCTAAATAATTTAAGATCATATTTTGACCTTGGCTTCTGATGTATACTATTTCATAATTATTTTCCCTACTTTTCTTTAACTATTCTTTACTTAAAAATGTGTCCCTACACTATTAAATGTGAATAATAGATGAAACAGATTTATTTCAGCCCAAAAATATATTTTTATCTCACTCCAAAGTTTTTTTTAAGTACTGAGAAAGTTTTTAATAAGTTTGACAATTATGTTTGTCCCCCTTTTTAATATTTAAACACTAGTTACATATTCAATTTTCTAAATTAAATACTAAACAGAGCTAGAATAATGAATTCATCCCATTACAGGGTCTATAATATCATTTTCATAATTTCCAGGGGTCTAGCTACACTTTTCAGAGGTGTTTTTCTTAATTTCTATTAAGTCCAGGGGCTAAAACTGATTTTTAAATGAATTTACATGATTTTCTGGAGTTCCAGGGGCTAGATCTGAAGTTTCCGGGGCTAGCTCTCAATTCCAGAGAACCCCAGGGGGTAGCACGTAAGAATTCCAGTCTTTATAACGCGGGGCTGACGTGGACCGTCTGATTTTAAACCGACGGCTGAGATTATAACATCGAACCGGTACGCGGGGTTTTAAAGTCTACCGTGCGATTTAAAATAAACGGCGCACAAGCGGCCACGTCGCTCTGATCGAGCGCGGGCGGCGCTGCCGGCGGCGCACGGCGGCGGGAAGCGGCGATCTCGCCGGAAAGTTTCGGATCCTCGAGAATTCTGCCTAAAACTGTGATCTCATGGCATAGATCGGTAGAGGGGTGGTCAGGGATCTCACCTCGGGGGTTTTCTCGAGCTCGGGGGTCCTGGAAAGTGATCGGCGGCGAGGTCCGAGGCAAAACCACGGCGAAGCTCGTCGGCGCTGGATTTACACCGTAAGTCTTCGGGTTTTCTGCACCTGCAAAGTTCCCCGGAGGCGGTGGATCAAGACCAGCGAGTTAGATCAGAGTTTCCGAGCTTAGATCGGCCAGAATTCACCGGCGAAGTCTCGGTGCTCACCGGAGCGAAAATCGGCGATCGCGTGAGGAAAACTGATCGGATCGATTGTTTTTATAGCCAGGGGAGGGTGGTGGTTCTGTTGTGATCGAGTTAGAGTCCTCAGGGTCCAGAATTCTGCTGCGGAGCGCGGTTTCCCGATCGGTTGCGATCGCGCGCGCGCGGAGAAGAGTCCGGGGTCGCGGGGTTAGGGATGACAGGCGGGTCCCACCCGTCAGCGAGGGGCAGCGCGGCGCGCGCGGGGGCGGGCTGCGCGGGAGGTTGCTGGGCCGGCTGGGGTTTCGGCCCACTGGCCAGTTTTTTTCCGGTTTTCCTTTTTCTTTTTCATTTCTTTTCTGTTTTGAGTATAATTTGAATTCCAGTTTGAATTTGAATTTTTGCAAAACATGCAATACGTCCAAAAATTTCTAAATTCCCCTCTGAACATGTTTTATGGTTCTAAATCCAAAGATTTGAATCTTGACTAAAAATTTGGGGTGTTACACTGGACCGAAGATCCATCTTGGAAAATACCTTAGCACCCACTAGTTGATCGAACAAAATGTCAATGCACGGTAGTGGATACTTATTCTTGATAGTGACAACATTCAGTGGACGATAATCTACGCATAGTCTCAAAGTATCGTCCTTCTTCACGAAGAGTGCGGAACAGCCCCAAGGTGATGAACTTGGGCGTATAAAACCTTTGTCCATGAGGTCATTAAGCTGCTCCTTCAATTCTGCTAGCTCCTTCGGTGCCATTTTATATGGTCGCCGAGAAATAAGTGTAGTTCCCGGTGCTAGTTCAATCTTGAACTCTACATCACGTTCGGGCGGCATGCCCGGCAAGTCTTCGGGAAACACATCTGGATATTCACATACCACTGGAATATCCTCAAGTTTAGGAGCTTCAATCTGATGCACCGCTGCAACTCGTTGTGATGGATCCACAAGATTCAATGTGTTGCAACCGTGTATTGGGGAATTCAGTTGGACAGTTTGAGAGCTGATGTCAAAGATAGCTCCATAATGTGTCAACCATGACATCCCCAAGATAATATCAATCCTTTGACCTTTGAGTATGATAAGGCTCGCAGGATAGATGTTTCCATCCAAACATAAAGGTTCCCGTGAGACCATTTCATCTGTTGATATCTTGCCTCTCGGTGAGCTGATATGAAACGGATGCTTAACTGTGCTAAATGGAAGATTATTCTTCAGCACATAGTCTCTGCTAATAAAATTGTGGGTGGCTCCGGAATCAAACAACACGAAAGTGGGCTGTTCATGTAAAGTGAACATGCCCGCCAAAACTGGTTCGCCTTTTGCAATGTCCTCAATAGAAGTATAATTAACCCTGCCAGCTTTTGAAAGATTTTTCTGTGAAGGTTCACGATGCTGATCTGAGCATTGACGAGGCAACACACGAGTGTGACTCTGCTCAGCTCCACGACGGTTTCGTGTTGTAGAAATCCTCAGCTCTCTACTAACACGAGGTGGAGATAACTCATGCGTAGCTGGTTGCGGTAGGGTTGCACGAATAATTTCTGTCCGCTGCTGTTGAGGTGAGATGGGACACCCTTTTATAGGACTTTACTAGTTTTGATAACCATCCTTGTCGCTGGGAAAGTTGAAGAGTCGGGTATGGTCATTTTTCCTTTTCGCTTCGCTTAACTTACGGGATACGGGAAGCTGAAACAAACTTGGTTGGCTACTGCACTCATGAGAATAATGATAATGAGAACTTAATGATGTTAATGAGCTTGGAATCAGGGAGATCTAGGCAAGCTTGATTCATGGATTTTGCTGAATGAGATGGTGGTTTGCTTGCCATAGATCTAAGGACCGGTTCATGCGAGCACATGCCAGGATAACAGTGCCACCACAAGGCCAAATATGGGTGCGGCTTAGCTGACTAATTAGGTGTGTTGCTAGCTTGTTATGGACCATTGGATGGCGTGGGGAATAGGAGCCGATGAGGACTGCCCTGGGAACTACATGGCACAAGAGGGGGTCGTGGGTAGGGGAATGGAGATTCAAGCCTACCGATGAAACCTCAGTGGGTCCGTACATCCTAGTAGCCCCTTTGTAAAGTCTATTTTGTGATCTCTTGGCCATACACCGACCAGTTGTGTACTGGTATAATGGAGGTTGTCTCTAGTCACTGACGGGTGACGAAATCAAAAACTTGTGGGTAAAGTGGTGTCACCTCTACAGAGTGTAAAACTATCATGATAGCCGTGCTTCCGGTTACGAGTACCTGGCCAGCTTCCATGATTAGAGACAAAACTTGGGATGGTTTTTCGGGTATGGTCATTGGGATTGGTTTTGGGACTGTTTTGGGTCATGATAATGAGTTTGGTTTTGGTTCTATGAAAATGAGATGGTTATGAACAATTATGAGTATGAGATGAACTTGAGAAAAATTGTTGGCTGGTTGAGGCTTGTTAAATGGTGAATCATGATGAAGGAATGTTGATGAATTACTTGGTTATGATGGGATTAAACTCACCTAGAAATAGTTGTTGTTTTTACCATGTTTGTGAAATAAAATTTGCTTGGTGCAATAAACCTCTTTATTCCCTACCTTCTTGTAAGCTACATGTCATACTTTTCCCGCACTTGTTGAGTACGAAATGTACTCACCCTTGCATTCCCAGAGAGTACTTCGAGGAACAGGTGGAGTACTAGGCGTGCGCACTACCATCAACATGCCTGTGGAGTTGAAGTTGGAGCCTGCTGTTTTATTCATTTTCCGCTGTCGTTTAGAATCTTCTGCTGTAAGAATAAGTTAGATATTCACGAGTGAGACATTGAGTCAATGTAATAAAGTACTTAAACATTATTTGTACATGGTTATATTCTGAATTTCAGTTTGTGGAATACATGTATATGTGTGATGAACATATTGGGCACACATATCATTCACTTGGTTCATTTTTGGAACCGGGTGTCACAGGTTAACAGTGGGATTTTAAGAGGTAGAGAAAATATTAGGAGGGGTAGAGGACAACCAAGTTTGACTTGGAAGGAGGAGGTAAAACGAGATTTGAGAGATTGGAATGTACCTAGAGACTTAGCTCATAATAGGACTGCATGGAAAGTAGCAATTCATGTGTTAGAATCTTAGTTTTGTTTGTAACTCTTATATCTCTTCCTCTCTTTTAGTTCATTTAAAAAAATAAATAAAAATTGTTGGGTTTCATGTCTGGCCTACCCCAACGTGCTTGGGACAAAGGATTTGTTATTTTTGTCTGATGAGAACTGTAAATATGACTAATTTTTATGTATACAACTTATTTTTTTCTATGATCACAAAATCCCGATGATTAATTGTCTTAGTGACTAATTATGACTCCAAGCATTAACATGAGGATTCTTCATGAAGATTGCTCTCAAGGAAAAAAGCAAGGCTAAGAATCAGCTAGTTTGAAGTGTGTGTCATCACTAGGTGTGATCATGGCTTTGAATTTATAGAAAAAATCAAACTATCAAGACAGACTGAATCATTTCTCTTTGGTCAAACTGGCTAGTTAGAGATTATTTCGGATATTATACGAGTCTCTCAGGCACTAGAGAGGCAGTATAGAGGATGAGGAACCAAATAGATGGATCTATAAAAAAGTGAAGGTGAATACAACAAGTTCAAGCTTTAACCAGGTCAATAGGATACAGTGATAATTGTCATATGATACAACAAGTATAGGAGGATATGTCTGAGAAGAAGTGGTTATGTGCAGAAGGATTAGTGAAATCACCATAGGGTACGATGAGGATACCGTAAGGTGCAATTAGTGTCTGATGGAATTGTAGGGGTAGCTCTATGTAAATCGGAGAAGTGGAATTACCATAGGATAGGGTGAGCACCACCGTAAGGTATGATGGATATCTAGTTGATTTGCATAGAGAGGATTGATCGGATCAAAGATGCAATCACCATATGATAGGGTGGATTCATCATATGTTATGGTGAGTAGAGGATATATTTAATAAAAGGGAATGTTATCGGAGATGATTGCAGTAGTTAACGTAAGGTGTAGCGCACAGTCATCATATGATACTGTGAGTGTTACGATGACCTAGCCATTCGATAACTAGTTGGAAGTTTTAGTACTTTAGTCACTGTAAGTTATATGGTCTAGTCATCCAACGTTATGGTGCATATTGCAGTGATTTTTATACATTACTTTTGAACAATGACTAATTTATGGTTGATACACTATATATAGCCACACTTGTACCCTTTGAGGGCTCTCTTGAACAAGTTCACCAGAAGTGGGACTTAGTAGTAGCTAAAAGTGACAAGGATATCAAGGTTTCAGATACATGCAAACCATTCCCACATCATCCTATAAGACGTCAACAACATATACTTCAAGTTTGGTTCGGGTCACCTGATAACCCCGCACTAAATTAATGATACATTTTTACATTAAAATGAGGTGTTTTTGATGTGTTGGAAAGCTAACGGCGAGAGCTTTCACTTGGTTCCGGTCTCAGTCTAGAATGATATATCTATAGAAAAACGATAAATCTAAACCATTTTAGGTTATTTAGGACAGCCAAGGGATCTGTCATCATAAACAATGTTGTTTATGACGGCTATATCCGACAGTCGTAAATACCATGATTATTTACGACGGCCAGGTCATGACCGTCATAAATAATATTAACTTACAACACTAGGTATTGACCGTCGTAAGTTAACCTTATTTATGACGGTCGTGACCTGACCGTTGTAAATAGGAAACCCTATACTCCCATGTGCTTCTCTCTTTCGACCCATGTTGTCTCTCTCTTTCATTGCCACCTCTCTCACGCCGCCGCCACCCCATTCCGCTGCATCCTCGACCCGCAGCTGTGACTTGCCGTCCCGGGCCACCCTGCTGCCGCCCCAGGTACTCCCCCCTCCTACCCCTGCTTAAATTTAATTAAATGTAAATTTGTTAATACTTAAATTGAATGTTTAAATTTAATTGAATGCTTAAATTGAAATGTGAATGTGGATGCTTAATTTGATATAAATTTGTGAATGTTGATATAGCGATTTAAACCCTAATGCATGCTTAATTGAAGTTGATTGAACTTGCACATCCTTAAATTGAAGTTGCATGCTTAGTGTTTAAATTCTTAAATTTATAAATGTAGATATTTATGAATGTGCATTGTAACTAGCGTTACTAGAATAAGTTACATAACCTATTCGTCATCCGTTTCAAACTGGCACGTCTCACCTGCACTATACTTGTGAGGTGCGTAGGTTCGGAATTGTTCCTTTTATAGACAACCTCAAGAGTGACTGAGAGAGTGCTTATGAAGAGACGCGAGGTCCAGATCCATTATGTGTCTCCTCCTCCGGTTCGTAGAAGTGAGGGTGCTATGCTGGCTATTCGCCCTGTCAGCGATAGGTAAGAAAAATTTATAATTCTGTTTTGGCCGTTTTGCAGTTTTAGAACAGTACGTAAGCTAACACTCTTTCACATTTATCTTACAATGGATAGGAGGACACTATCCTCAAAGGTTGAGGACATCAGAGAAAGGTCAACGTTGTCTTGAGAAACTTTGTGTGTTTGCACTATCTTGGTGAGGTCCTAGTAGTGGTGACGAGTGTACTCCTACCAAGTCATGGGATGATTACACTCGTGCTACTGACTTGAAGTATGGAAATGTGCATGGGTAGTATGGAACGACTTATAGGTAAGCTTGTTTAATACACTTTATGAATTCAAATTCTTCAAGAACTAGCTTGTTTAATACCCTTTGTTTTTGTCTTCTTACAGAGACGATTTTGTTTGGCGGACAACACGGATGTGGAGCACGCGAGAGTCGTCTTCGATAAGAACGCAAGAAAGCTTGTTACACAAACAATATGCTATGCGCTGATTCAAGAAACCAATAAACACTTGAAGAAGCATGAAGGGCAGTGTCTAGGGATGTTCAGAGACGACTAAGAGTTTTACTTGACAGAAGAGCAATATGTGGAGGTAAAGGTTGTCAGTGCTCATTTATTTCTTATTTTATGATGTTACCATTGTTTTGATCAATTACTAAATGTGTGCATGTAAGTATTTCTTGGTTGGAAGACCGTATAGAAGCTTACCTGGCCCTCCATCAGTTGTGGGGCCAATGTCGAATTCGTCGCCAAGTCGAAGAGGGCTCGAGAGTGAGAGGCTCTACCGGAGGCCATACGTATGGTCCTGATGGACATATACGTCTAGCTAAATGCATGGTAAGAAAAATATATATGAAAATATATTAATAGTATATTTATGTTACTAACTTGTACCCATAGGAACACAAGACCGGTGAACGACCGAGCGATGTTCAAGTGTGGAAGAGAGGTCACATGGCAAGTGGCCTTTCACAGCCTGGCCCAGTTGTGCACTCCGGTTGCGACAACTCGACTGGTGAGTTGTTAACGTGTTTTAATTGAATTCTAACTAATATAGTTGATTATACAGTTTGCTTATATTTGTAGGAGAAATATGGGAGTAGGTGCTGAAGATTCATGGCGAAGGCTATGATTGGCAAAACAAACCCATCGATGCCAATGTCGTTTATGCAAGCGGAGGCGGAAAAACCCATGTACGGTGAGATGTTACCTGTTTTTTAAATTTTATGAATATGAGCTATGAAATCTTACTTTAAGTATTTGCTTTTTATAAGTTTGCCATATTCGATTGAGTGGTTGACTCGAAGGAGGCAAAGCCTTCGAGGGGCTCTTTACCACGATCTTCGTAAGTTGGATCTAGCCGTCAGATCTCGCAGAGGGACTTGGATCTCTTAAGTATGTAAGGGGACCTCAGGCAGACACATGTAGAGCTATAGAAGGAGAAAGCACTGGCCAAGGTGAGAGAGGATGTTGGTATTGTTTATGAAACAAATTTGATATCTGCAAGCGCACGGAATACCGTCGCAGAACTTCCCCTTAAGAGTATTCCCAACGGTATTGAATCCAAAGAACGTGTGTGTTAATCTTCTAACTGGCTCACCCAAGGACACACAGTTCTTTTGGTAGGCAAAGGACAGAGAGCAGTTCCTAAGGATTGTCACTAATCCAATGTAATCTACAGTTGTTGTTTGTTTCCGACACGGGCTTACCCCTAGTCTACTAGAGCGACCCCCGCTAAGAGCCTATGGCATAGCCAAATGTGGAGGATTACAAAGGACGGATAGGGCTGTGACCACCTACCTCTTCAATCCGTGGGTCTACGAGATATCCACTGATGATTTCTAACCTAAGCACCTCGCTTACATTATAAATCACTACTCTAATCTTTTGGAATACAAAGCTAAGACTAGAGCCCCTAATTGAATAGAGCAATGAACCCACAAACAACTACTGAAATAAACTACTTTAAATCTAGGAACAAAACTTAAATGAAGTTCACAAAAGCTTACTCATTTGAAGAGAACTTACGTAGAGGTTGAAGTGTTGGAGAGGGACTTGACAAGCAAAACCTCCTCCTAGCTTCTCCTCACTCTCCTCCTATCTTTGCAGCCTCTAAGGCAGCACTAAGCCTATGGAGTGGATTACTAGACTCAAACTTGTGGTGTGTATGAGTGAGGGAGTGAGGGGGCTATTTATACACGAGTTAAGTCGGTTTGGCGTTAGAATATGCGCGCAAATCAGTCGCCACCGCCTGCAGGAAGCCACGGGGAGTCTACACGTGGAGGGAGACCGAGTTTGGAGGGGAGAATGGAGGTTCAGCCACACCCCACGTGTCCCGTTTGTTGTGTGCTTTCTCCTAGAGACTGATAGGTGGGCCCTTGTTTCATCCCCGCGTGCATTCATGTTGGATTGCTTTGGAAAAGTCTGAGAATGGGTCTATGAATCCATGTGTTGCCACGTGGTGACTCCTGATTGGTTAAAACCTGGTTTTCAGGATTGGTCCTTACAATTCTCAGTATTTTGGGGCGTAATTCACTTGCATACAAATAGCACTAACACTTGTGGAAATGGTTAGTAAATAACCCATACCACTCTGTTGTGTTCTGATTTTACACACTTTATGAGGTGAATTGATGGTCATTATGACACTTCAATACCGTCAATAGAGGAGTACAAGGCCAATTACTTAACATAGATACAAAGGGTGATACAAGTAAGAAATTTGAAGTACTTAACATACATATCATTTTAGTGATATATATGTGCTAGAGTTTTGAAATCATAGGCCTTAGCCCAGCAGCATGGACAGTAGATTATCATTCCCTCATGGTAGCCATCGATTGAGCCACTAGTGCCTTCTTCAGCGACACAGGTTAGCTACATTTAGCAAAACTTAGCCAAACATAGCAAACTTAGCAAAATATAGCTAAATATAGCATAACTTAGTCAAAATAGCCAAATTTGGTCAACTTAGCCAAATATAGCTAAATCTAGCAAAACATAGTTGAACTTACTTTATTATGCTTAAATTAGCTAAACTTGGTCATATCTAAAATGAACTTGCTCAATTCTAGCTCAATTAAGTAAATTTAGTCAAAATACACTTTTAAAGTTATATACGTGTCACTTTTGAATCACAAGGATCGGCGACACATGCTCATACTCTATCGTCACACCTAGCGGCACCTAGCTCTCGGTGCGAGGACAACTTGTTTGGCTTTGGAGGTAGCGGAGGTGGTTTCTGATTTGATTTGGTTTTGTGATGTGAATTGTGATATGTGTATAATATGAATTGTGATATATGTGTTGTTTGTGATGTGTTTATATTTGTTCTAAGTTGGCTATGTGACGATTGTAATGTTTTTATATTAAAAAATGTTTATTTACAATGGCCTAGCGTGGGCCATCTAAATATCCCAGTACAAAACTTACGACAGTCAGGTCGTGACATCGTAAATAAGTCAATCTTATTTACGACGGCCTATGCTATCTGTCGTAATTAGGGCTTATCCCAGCCCACATAGCACGGGTTGCCTTATTTACGACGGCTGACCGTCGTAAATAAGCTTATCTGTGACAATAGTTTAGTGATAGCCAGACGCCGTCGTAAATAAAGCTATACTGTCGTAATAAGTCTATTTATGACGCTTTTCACCTTATGTACGACGACATCTGGCCGTTCTAAATCTGCAGGATTCCTGTAGAGTGGTTATTTTTCTGTCATCTCAAAGTAAGGTGTTTCATCACCAATTTAGGTGATCTCAGCCTTGCCCTATGTTGTGTGTGCCTCACCCAAGTCACTCCAACTGTAGGACACCCCTTTAGAGTTTAAAGTATCCGCTGTTGAGATTGGTAGGTTTTGTTGAGTTCTAGATTTTCTGTGTGAAACAAACATTCCTCAATGTACTTGAGCAACTAGTTTGACTATTATGAATTCGGACCCCTGTGGCGATTAGTCCATTTGATCAACACTTGAACCATCTGTCTCCTATATCCTTCATACACATCTGCAATTTCAGGTTGCGTTCTTCATGTTCTTGCTTGTGTCCTTTGATTTGCTTTGAAGAGAAAGCCTTCCTAGTAAGGGCAATCGAGTTGTGCATGGTAGATGGCCAATAGAGCATCCATGTAGTGGTTGCAAGGGTTCAAATCTTTGGATTAGAGGTCTGGATTGTCAAGTCAGGTTCTTCACAAATCAAATTTATTGTACCTATGAGAGGATTGGGTCAAGGTAATCCATCAAAACACAAGAAAATGAAGCACAAGAGCAAGACTGGAACGATCTTTTATGATTGAGAGGGTAGTAATACCATATATGCACCTCTAGAACTACTATGGTTATAGTGAGGCATCTTAGCTTATTACGCTTGGTAATATAGTGAGACCTAGAATGAGCAAGAGATGGTGATTTAGCTTCTGTGAAGATTGTAAAAGTTTTCATAAGTACGTACATGGTTTGGAGTCCTCCATTCATAGGTACATCACTAGAGAGTGCATGTGTTCACATCAAAAGGTGAGACATATACAAGGAGCAAACATCTTCATTGAGCGGCAAGGGAGTCCTACACACCGATGGGAGAGGACCAACATGGAGTAGGAGAAGACGTCATCTTTCAAAAACACAGAAAAACTCGACGAGCATTCTTAACCATCCTCCCTTTACTATTTACATTTTTTGTTCCACATTTCATGTTGATATCTTTCGTAGACTTTCTAGCTTATTTTTATTGTTGTTGTGCATCAGTAGCATGTCTTGTCATTCTTTATAGTATAGCCTTGATCAAGTTTGTTAAGTGAAATTTCTCAGTGAAGTTAATTTTATTGGACCGCCCATTCAACCCCCCTCTTGATGTGGACATCACTCCTGCAGATATACATAACACTCACATGGTAGACATGCAAGGTCCAATTACTAGAGCTCGAGCACGACAATTGAATTTAGAGGTGAGCTCGTTCCTGAACAATTCTTTATATGTGAATTTTGAGAGTATGTAGCTACCTAATGGATTAATTATGATTAGGAACCATGGAGAGGACATGGAGATACATGGAGAGGGGGTTGGAGGCGTGGAGGACCAGAAAATACGCCAACAAGAAGTTAGAGACCGAGCCCAACTCAAACTCGAGTCCAACTCGGGCCCAGGAGCAGTCCACCTTAAAATGGATGCACAGGAGGCATACGGACTCCGTTTTTGACGTTCTACATATGCACGGAAAGATGAGAGGATAAACTTTCCAATGGAACTAGCCCCACGTCAAAATTCCCTCGGAGTCGAAGGGAAACTTCGAAACAATAGAAAGTTTAGAGTCTGTCAGGGTGTTGCATCACCTAGTTGGGCCATTAGGCCTTGTATCGAGTCCAAGTCCATTATGTACGTGTCTTAGGGTTAGGTCACGATCACAGCACCCCCCTGGTCGTCCTCCACCTCCTTTATACCCCCTAGCCACCGTCACAAACAGGTGGGTTTTGCTTAGTTACAATCTGCCATTGAACAGTGTCGTTGATCATCGGTTGTGAGACCTCAAATTCGTGATCAATTCAGTTTTGATTGCAACTTCTCTGTTCTTGCTTGTGTTCTTGATTGCGCTTGCAGGGATAAGCCTTCGTGGTGAGGTCATTCGTGTGACACGGGTTATAACCAACGGAGCAGTGGTGTAGTGATTGCGGGGTTTCGTTCGTTCGGAGCCTTGGATCATCAACGTCGAGATCTCCACCCAATCAAGTTTACCCTACCTCTCCGAAGATCGGGACTCATCTTCCTATCAATTGGTATCAGATTTCCAGGTTCACCGTGAGGTATACTTGTGTGCCCATTAGATTTATTTTGTTTCAGTCCTATCGTCCACAAAAAGCCACAAAAAAATTAGTTTCCCTGACCTACAACCCCCGCTCAACCTTTTGCACAATTTAGTTTCGGAGTCCGTAGTTCTGAGTTCGTGTCCTAGGTTGAGTCTGGTTGCTGGTTTAGATTTGTTTTAGTTCAGTTTTGTTTCTTCCATCCGCTGCCATCTACAAAAAACCAATCTACAAAAAAATCCATCCACCGATTCATTTCTGTTGCGGTTTCCACCACCACCAAAACCTGATTCGGGGTATCCTCCTTAAAACGGGCATAACTTTTCGCTCGTAACTCCGATTGAGGCGCATTTTTTTTTCTGGAAAGGTCTCGAAAAAGTTCACATACGGTGTTTTCAAAAAAAAATTAAGAAGGCCCTCGTTTCGAACTCCGAAGTTCCAGCACTAGTTTTTCCAATCGCTCCTGAATTTGTGTCGATCTCATCTTTCATCGGTTTGAGCTAATACTTGGTGTTGTTTCTATTCTTGTGCCCCTGGTTGAGAAAAAATATCAAAAAAAGAGAAAAAAAAAATTTGATTTCTACTAGTGCTTCAAGACAAAAACAGGAGGCTAAGGGGTGTGGTATTTCTGTGCGAGTGCTGGATACTTGCTGATATTATCCTTGTTGTTCATCATCATTCATCCTTGTCCTTGCTTGTTGCCATAACTGTTCTAATACATTCTTAGACCAGCAACTAGGTGAAATCCTTTGGACACTTATTCAGCATTGCTATCTGTTACTAACTTGTGTGCCACATACATATACTGCATTTGAGCCTTCCAAGCTCCACCTTCTCTCGAGCAGAACAGGTAACCTTTGCAATCACACCCACTCTCTACTTGCTTCACACCGGTCACCGTTGGCCACCTGCAGTGCTGGTAAGAAACTTGTAAGAGCGGGGTAAGACGTATCTTACTGATCGATTTTCCACCCACTTCGGAGAGCGTAGTAATAGGGTTCTTCACGATCTTTTTGTCTTCGTTTTTGTTTTGTACTAACAATGACAGGAAAGAAGTCTATGGATAAGACCTCTGGTTCTACACCCCCAGATGATGATGAGTGCGTGTCTCATATGGGACTAAAGGATATGATGCGGGCAATGACCGAAGCTTTCAACAATTACTAGACCACTACAACAGCCACCTTTCAGAGGCTCCGTACAAGTCTTGCTGGTCTGACCACACGGTTGGACGAGATGGAGACTCGTCTTCCCCAACAAGCTACACCCTCTATCATCCTTGATGGTGATACACATGCTCACTACGACACAGAGGATGACTTCAATAACGATGAGGTTGATGCACAGCAGCGCCGTCGCCCTCGACAAAATCGTCAAGGTATGGGAGGTAGACCTCATCCTCATGCTCCTAAACAAGATAATGATCCTTATGCTAAGATTAAGTTTTCTATTCCAACATTTTATAGATCCTATGATGCTGAGCCTTACTTGGATTGGGAGATGGCGGTAGAACAAAAATTTAGCTTTCATCTTGTTCCTGAGCGACATAGAGTTAGACAAGCCACTAGCGAGTTTAAAGATTTTGCTATAATTTGGTGGAATGAACTTGTCAATACACGTAATGCACCACAGACATGGGCTGCGTTAAAAGAAGAGATGCGCGCTAGATTTGTTCCTCCTTCATATAGACGTGATCTTCTTAAGAAATTGCAACGCTTTGATCAGGGTGACATGACTGTACATGAGTACTACCAAGGGTTGCAGAAAGGTATGCTTCGTTGTGGGGTAGTTGAGGATCAGGAAGACCAAATTGTTAGGTTTTATGGGGGCTTGCGGCGTGAGATCCAGGACATAGTTGACTACAAGGAATATCATTCTATTCAACGTTTATTTCAACTTGCTATGTTAGCAGAAAAAGAAGTGCAGGATCGCCAACAGCAGCAGCGGAACAACACCTTCACGCCACGACAATTTCCGGTGCCATCCAAAGCAGCGCCCTCCTCGAGCGTACGTGCTTCTACACCACCCTCCAAGGGTGTTGTACACAGCAGCATCGCACCTTCTACATCACGGGGACAAGATAACAGCAAGTCCCAAATGCCTCCAGGTGTTGCAGCAAAGGCGGCTGCACCCAACACTTCGACAAGTCGCAGCTCCGACATCAAGTGTCACCGCTGCCAGGGACTTGGCCATATGCAACGAGATTGCCCCAGCAAACGGGCGATCATTGCCACTGCTGATGGTGGGTATGTTAGTGCTTCTGATATTGAAGATGAAAATATTATTGCAACTAACGTTTCAGGTTCGGATAATGGTGCTGAGGAGGTTCTTGGTACATCTGCGACAAACAACTATAGGACTTTGATTGTGCAGCGAGCTTTGAGTGCCACGGTTCGAGAGGACGACAACCGCCAACGTCACAACCTTTTCAACATGTTTCTCGTCGTCAAGGACTGCCGTGTACATACCATCATTGATGGTGGTAGCTGCAACAATTTGGTGAATGTTGAGGAGGTCAAGAAGCTTGGCTTGACCACACGGGAGCATCCCCACCCTTATCACATTCAATGGTTTAACAACAATGGTAAGGTTAAGGTAACACAAACAGCAAGGATACATTTTTCCATTGGTTCTTATCATGATTTTGCTGATTTTGATGTGGTACCTATGGATGCTTGTTCTCTTTTGTTGGGACGTCCTTGGGAGTTTGATACTGATGCTATTCACCATGGTCGATCTAATAAGTATACTCTCATGCATAAGGGCAAGAAAATTGTGTTGCTTCCTATGAGTCCCACTGAAATTGTACAATTTGAGCAGGAGAAAAAGAATAATGCTAAGCAAAAGGGTGTTTTTAATTCTGAAATTCAGCAACCTATTAAGTTGAAAAATCCTATTTTGCTTGCAACTAAATCTGTTCTTGATGATTTATATGCCTCTAATGGAACTTGCTATGCTTTAGTGTGCAAACATGCTTTATATTCCATTGAGGATACATCCATTGTCTTGCCACCTGTTGTTGCTAACCTTTTGCAGGAATATATGGATGTTTTTCCATCAGAGATACCCCCTGAATTACCACCTGTGCGAGGCATTGAGCACAAGATTGATTTGGTTCCAGGGGCGAGCTTGCCAAACCGTGCTGCCTACAGGACCAACCCCGACGAGACTAAGGAAATTCAGCGACAAGTCCAAGATCTTCTGGACCGCGGGTACATTCGTGAGAGTCTTAGTCCTTGTTCTGTTCCTGTTCTTTTGGTTCCAAAAAAAAGATGGCATTTGGCGCATGTGTGTTGATTGTAGAGCCATCAATAACATTACCATTCGTTATCGCTATCATATTCCTAGATTGGATGACATGCTTGATGAGTTGAGTGGTTCTGTTATTTTCTCCAAGATTGATTTGCGTAGTGGGTATCATCAGATTCGTATGGCTTTAGGTGATGAATGGAAAACTGCTTTTAAAACTAAATTCGGACTTTATGAATGGTTAGTCATGCCATTTGGTTTAACTAATGCGCCAGCACTTTCATGAGGTTGATGAATGAGGTTTTACGTGCTTTCATTGGTAAATTTATGGTGGTTTACTTTGATGATATCCTTATTTACAGCAAGTCATATGATGAGCAACTTGAACATTTACGTGTTGTTTTTAATGTCTTGTGCGATGCACGTTTATATGGTAACCTTGAGAAGTGCACCTTTTGCACCGATCGTGTGTCTTTTCTTGGGTATGTTGTTACTTCGCAGGGCATTGAGTTGGACGAGGCAAAGATTGTTGCCATCACGAGCTGGCCACTTCCGACTACGGTCACACAGGTTCAGAGTTTTCTTGGTCTCGCAGGTTTCTACCGGCGTTTCATGCGGGATTTCAGCACCATTGGGGCACCTTTCCACGAGTTGACAAAGCATGGAGTGCCGTTTCGATGGGGACCAGCATAACAACAAGCTTTTGATGTTCTCAAGTCGAAGCTCACACAAGCACCATTGCTACAACTTCCTGATTTTGAGAAGACCTTCGAGCTTGAATGTGACACGAGCGGCATTGGAATTGGAGGAGTGCTAATTCAAGGAGGTAAACCTGTTGCCTTCTTTAGTGAAAAATTGCATGGGCCTTCGCTGAATTATTCTACATATGACAAAGAACTTTATTCTTTAGTGCGTGTCTTGCAAACTTGGCAACATTACCTATGGTCTAAAAAATTTGTCATACATTCAGATCATGAGTCTTTGAAGTATCTTAAAGGACAAGCTAATCTGAAAAAACGTCATGCTAAATGGATTGAGTTCATAGAATTATTCCTTTACATCATTAAACATAAGAAAGGGAAAAGACAATGTGATTGCCAATGTTTTATCTAAACGTTATACCATACTATCCCAATTTTCTCATAAAATCTTTGGTTTGGAAACCATAAAGAGGTTATATGCTACTGATTTGGACTTCAAAGATGCCTTCGAAAATTGTAGAGAGGGAAGAGCGTGGAAAAAATTCCTGCTGCGTGAAGGCCTTCTCTACCGTGCTAACAAGTTGTGTGTTCCAGCTAGTTCCGTTCGTCTTTTGTTGTTGCAGGAAGCACATGGAGGTGGTTTGATGGGACATTTTGGTGTTAAAAAGACAGAGGATGTGCTGGCCGCTCACTTCTTTTGGCCACGAATGAGGCGTGATGTGGAGAGCTACGTTTCACGTTGCACGACATGTAACAAAGCTAAGTCTCGACTTAACCCACATGGTCTTTATATGCCTCTTCCAGTTCCTAGTGCACCTTGGGAGGATATTTCTATTGACTTTGTTTTAGGATTGCCTAGAACAAAGAGGGGGATGGATAGTGTCTTTGTGGTTGTTGATCGTTTCTCTAAAATGGCTCATTTTATACCCTGCCACAAGACCGATAATGCTTCACATGTTGCTGATTTATTCTTTAATGAGGTTGTGCATTTGCATGGTGTTCCCAATACTATTGTTTCTGATAGGGATGCTAAGTTTTTGAGTCACTTTTGGAGAACTTTATGGTATAAATTGGGAATAAAGTTGCTGTTTTCTACTACTTGTCATCCACAAACTGATGGGCAAACGGAGGTAGTTAATCATACCTTAACTACTATGTTGCGGGCTGTTTTAAAAGACAATTTGAGATTGTGGGAGGAGTGTTTGCCACATATTGAGTTTGCTTATAACAGGTCTATTCACTCCACAACCAAGTTAAGTCCGTTTATGGTAGTCTATGGTTTCAATTCTCGTGCTCCAATTGATTTGCTACCTTTACCACATACTAAAATTGTGAACTTAGATGCTACACAACGTTCTGAATTTATTCTTAAGTTGCATGAAACTACTAAGTTACAAATTGAAAAAATGAATAAAAAGTATCGCATTGCTGCTAGTAAAGGTAGGAAGGAGGTAAAATTGGAACCCGATGATTCGGTGTGTGTTCATTTGAGAAAAGATAGGTTCCCGGATTTAAGAAAGTCCAAACTCATACCACGTGTTGCTAGACCTTTTAAGGTTCTTGAGAAGATAAATGACAATGCATATAAACTTGAGTTGCCTCCCGAATTTGGGGTTAGTCCCACATTTAACATTTCAGATTTGAAGCCATACTTGGGAGAAGAAGATGAGCTTGAGTCGAGGACGACTCCAATGCAAGAGGGGAAGGATGATGTGGACATCACTCCTGCAGATATACACAACACTCACATGGTAGACATGCAAGGTCCAATTACTAGAGCTCGAGCACGACAATTGAATTTAGAGGTGAGCTCGTTCCTGAACAATTCTTTATATGTGAATTTTGAGAGTATGTTGCTACCTAATGGATTAATTATGATTAGGAACCATGGAGAGGACATGGAGATACATGGAGAGGGGTTTGGAGGCGTGGAGGATCAGAAAATACGCCAACAAGAAGTTAGAGACCGAGCCCAACTCAAACTCGAGTCCAACTCGGGCCCAGGAGCAGTCCACCTTAAAATGGAAGCACAGGAGGCATACGGACTCCGTTTTTGACGTTCTACATATGCACGGAAAGCTGAGAGGATAAACTTTCCAATGGAACTGGCCCCATGTCAAAATTCCCTCGAAGTCGACGGGAAACTTCGAAACAATATAAAGTTTAGAGTCTGTCAAGGTGTTGCATCACCTAGTTGGGCCATTGGGCCTTGTATCGAGTCCAAATCCATTATGTACGTGTCTTAGTGTTAGGTCACGATCCCAGCACCCCCCTGGTCGTCCTCCACCTCCTTTATATCCCCTAGCCGCCGTCACAAATAGGTGGGTTTTGCTTAGTTACAATCTGTCATTGAACAGTGTCGCTGATCATCGGTTGTGAGACCCCAAATTCGTGATCAATTCAGTTTTAATTGCAACTTCTCTGTTCTTTCTTGTATTCTTGATTGTGCTTGCAGGGATAAGCCTTCGTGGCGAGGTCATTCGTGTGACACGGGTGATAACCAACGGAGCAGTGGTGTAGTGATTGCGGCGGGGTTTCGTTCGTTCGGAGCCTTGGATCATCAACGTCGAGATCTCCACCCAATCAAGTTTACCCTACCTCTCGGAAGATCGGGACTCATCTTCCTATCACCTCTCATAGTCAGTGATCCTTACATAGATACATGAGGAAGGAGCAGAGGCGCAGGTGCAAAGCCGCACATGGATCCAGAAGGGAGGGCACGGAAGCAGTGCGCGAATGCAGGGGGCAATGTCCGGGCAAGAGGGAAGAGACGTGTGTGTGATGCCTGGGCCCTCATAGCAACTTGGGAAGAAGAGAAAGGAGAAGGGGAATTATGTGCCAATTTCATTCAAATTTAGGTACAAATTCATTCAATTAAATCTGAATTTTAAATTCCATGTCTGGCAGTCTCATGTCAAAATAGGGTCAATTCTGCAAATGAAAAAATAGGAGCAATTTTGGAAGGGCATCTATGTATTTTGACATGGGATTTAACACCTTTTAGAGCTTCTAATGGAACAATAACTCGTTGCTTCAGATTCAAAACACATATCAGATTTTGCAAATTCTGAAAACAGGTCCAAAATCAGAATTAGAGTAGAAAACATGGACAATTTCACAATTGGCTGAAATTCTGTATTACTATGGTGCAGCCATTTAGAATTTTAAAAACTTCACCCCCTTTTTCTAGATCGTGGTATTTCATGATTGTAGTTTTCAAAACTTTAGTTTCTTGATATTATAGTTTTTAGAAACCATGACATGTAAAACTTTATGGTTAATAAAACCCTTTATTTAGAATGTGTTTGGAAACCAAAACACAATGCAAATATTGTACGAAGAGACCGCATATGAAATGCTATGGTATTTTTTATGTTTTTCAAATCTACTCACCACTTCTTCTTTTTTCAAAAAAAAAAAGAACTCTCGCGTCAGCCTGAGTTTACTTCATCCTGCTTGTAGTACCTTGCACTATGCATACCCTGTAATTCATCCATTTATATTTAATCTATTGCAGGTCAATGGATAGCAATTTCTAATATTTTTTTAGGTGTAACTATTAATTTGTAGTTTCATGTCCTTAAACTATGATTTAATCATACGAAAAAATCTAATTGGTTCGCTTGTGGTCTAAACCTCTCGAATCATTGTTGATTTATCCACTTGGAGCCTATTGGAGTCCATATCACCAACTTATACAAGTCACTATTCGGCCCCGTTTAGAATGAGGGAAAGATGTACGAAAAGTGAAAGATTCAGTTTTAAAGGAAAGGAATGATGTTAGTGTGTTTGGAATAAAGGAAGGAGGCAAATCCGTTCCAGAAGAAAGGTGAGAAAGCATGTACTTTTGGATAAATGAAAAAATGAGGTCAGAGCTCATAGGAAACTTTCCTATAACGCTCGCAGTGAAGTGGGCATGCTAATCATGCTTAGCTATGCATCATAACTATGAGAGGGTGTACTTCGGATGAGGATTAGTGAGTGAGAGTGGGGCACCTGTGCTAAGAGAGAGAGAAGGGAGGAGGCAGGAGAGCAACAGGATGAGTATCAAGGGATGAGAACAACACATAATGCTCTATACTTTTTTTTGAAAGGAATAATGCTCTATACTTGTGAGTGAAAGATGAACATTAGATATAAGCAAAATATATTCCTCGTTGGCGTGATGCCTTTTTTATCTTCCTCGTTGGCTTCCTCTCCAACAAGTGTATCCCCTCCCCTGTCACTTCTGCTTCTCTGGAGCTGGTTCACTGGAGAGGTGTTGGTGGTCAGAGCTTTTAGTTGATGCTGCCTGAAGGGCACTAGGGATCCCTGATTTTAGTTGATTGTCTTAATGTTCTTAACTCCTTTTCTCGTTGGGGAGCCCTCTCATGGTCGTGCACGGTGTTGCTTAATCAAGATTTAAGATATTGATTTCTTCTACCTCTTATGCAACCTTTGCAGCGGCCCTTGAGTGGACCGCCGCTGTGCCGACCATGATGTATTGTGAGGCCTTTTGTCCATCCATTCCGTGGTGATTCAAAGGTCGCAGGCCATTCTCACCATTTGGTTCGACATGGATGGAGGTGCCTCTGTTCAGAGCCTTTGAATATTCAGCTCCTCCTCCTCTCCCGACGACAGGGATGTCTGCAGCAATGTGTTCTCCGCAGTCTGCATATATCTTCATTATAGGAGCTGTTTGTATTTTATTTTATTTTGTCCTCTTTTGTCCACTAAAGGGCCTTGGTGTAATTTCTAACTGATGTAAGGACCTTTGTGCATTTGTAATGGAGATTGTGTAGCCCATGTGGGCGTATTTCCTTAAAAAAGGTCACGCATGGTGAAGTGCAGAGGAACATGGTACCCCCAACAAGGTATAAACATGAATACAATTGGTATGGGAGATATGAGGTGTTGTGTATACTTTAGAGATGGCCATGTTTGCATGCCACAAGCTTGGACATACTAATTATAGAGACCTTCAGTCAAACATACGCAAATATAGTAGTTTAAGGAACCTATGTAACACATACAACACTCAACAGATAAACATGAAAATCACTCCTCCATTCATAGAAAATTATTCTCATGAACTCAGCTCAATACCAATGCATTCTTTAGCAGGTAAATGGATCAAGATCAATGGACCTAAGAGGAACTTCCATCGGCTTGGAGACAGCAGACGTCAGACCTGATTATATGCGCCATGTTATTCAATTATTTTACTAGTAATAACGGTTAGTTGGCCTAAATTGTTTTTCTTGATAAAAAACACTTGCAATATTACTGAACAATATAGTTTTTGCCATGCTGCAAATGTACTGTAGTAATCACAGGAGTCTGGTATTTCATATCTTGCGTGTGAAAAAACTGGTTTTCCAGATATTATGGCCTTGAAAAACAAGAACATTCAAACAACCGCTTCTTGAATGCAACGCATTTGGACACCAGCTTACCATTTCTAAATAATTTTTCAATCAATCACAGTAATCTGGCCTAGGAAGTACAGGTTTTTATTTGCTAGTGCATGTCAATGCATCTCACGCACACATGAACTATATATCTTGGATATTAATTAAACTGATTAATTTACAAAATAAAATACTCTAAGTACCAGACACGCCATAATTTTTGTTAAAGCTGAAGAAAAAAATTGTTGTGCCCGAGAACTATGGTGTTACGGCCCAGATGGTTATTTTCAAATGAAATTGTGATTGCCCTCTTGTGGTCCGCTATATACAAAGTTCGAGTTATGACATAAGGGGGTGCCTTGAAAGAAAAGAAAAAACAAAGGAGAAAGATGACCTTACAAGATATATTATAAGATTGAACTGGAGTACTTAGTGGTGAAAACTCACACAATATGATGTCTCGGGAAAAAATTGGGTAGTATTTCCCTTGCTTAATTTGAACTCGGCCTATGTTGTAATGACATAGCCGGTCCCAAGCCCGGGTAAAGGAGGAGGGGGTTGTGATAGGCTTGGCGAGCCAACAACTACACTTAGCCACTCTCATGGAAATGAAACCCAATAGAAATTCGTTGGGGCGTAACCCTCTTAGCGACGCGCCATATCGGAACCCGGGTATGGTGTTAAGTGGGCAAGGGCCGGGTCGCCACCGCCTTAGTGGCGCGCCATATCGGAACCCGGATATGGTGTTAAATAAGCAAGGGCTGGATCGCCATCACCTTAGTGGCGCGCTACATCATCGCCCGGATGTAGTGATAAGTGAGCAAGGGTCTTTGCATCTTACTCGACGGGTGCAAAGCGTAAGGAAGCTAGCCGAGGAACATAGATTTCGGGTGGGTAGTTGGAATGTAGGATCCTTGACGGGGAAGCTACGTGAGTTAGTAGATGTTGCCATTAGGAGACGAGTAAATATCCTTTGTGTACAAGAGACTAGATGGGCGGGTCAAAAGGCGAGAGAAGTCGAGAATACCGGTTTCAAGCTTTGGTATTCTGGTTCGGCTGGGACTAGGAATGGCGTAGGTGTTCTAATAGATAAGAGTCTTAAGGATGGAGTAGTGGATGTTCGAAGACGAGGGGATAGGATCATCTTAATCAAGATAGTAATTGGGGACATTGTCTTGAACGTCATTAGTGCTTATGCCCCACAAGTTGGGCTCAACATGAGTGCTAAGAGGCAATTTTGGGAGGACTTGGAGGATATGGTTAGTAGTGTACCGATAACCGAGAAACTCCTCATAGGAGGAGATCTCAATGGTCATGTGGGTGCAACTAACCTAGGATTTGAGGGAGTACATGGAGGTTTTGGATGCGGCGATAGAAATCAAGAGGGTAAGGACATCCTAGACTTTGCCGTAGCCTATGATCTGTTGATAGCTAACACCCTCTTTAGGAAGAGGCAATCTCACCTAGTGACCTTTAGTAGTGCCCAACACTCTAGCCAGATTGACTTTGTCCTCACTAGGAGAAAGGATAGACGGGAGTGTCTAGATTGTAAGGTGATCCCGGGGGAGTGTGTTGTGACACAACATAAGCTTGTGGTAGCTGACTTTCGCTTCCATACATGCTCTTTGCGGGACAAAGGTGTCAAAATCACAAGAACAAAGTGGTGGAAGTTGAAGGGAGAATCACAAGAATCCTTTAAAAATAGGGTGATCACAGAAGGACCCTGGGCATAAAATGGAGATGCAGATAGTATGTGGATGAAGATGACAACTTCCATTAGGAAGGTAGCTAGTGAGGTGTTCGGTGTGACAAAGGGAAAGAAACTTATAGATAAAGACACTTGGTGGTGGAATGAGGATGTACAAAAGGCCATTAAGGAGAAGAAGGAGTGTTACAAGAGTTGGCATAATGATAGAAGCGCAAGCAACATGCTTAAGTACAAAGAGGCTAAGAAGAATGCAAGGCGGTTTGTGAGTAAGGCAAGAGGACAGACCTATGATAAGTTATATGAGAGACTAGGGACAAAAGAAGGTGAAAAGGACATATACAAGGTAGCAAAAATCCGCGAGAGAAAGATGAGGGATCTCAATCAAGTTAAATGCATCAAAGATGAGACTGACCGCATTCTAGTGAAGGATGAAGAGATTAAGAATCGATGGCGTGATTACTTTAATGGGCTATTCAATGATGGGAATGAGAGCACTATGGTTGAGTTGGATGACTCCTTTGATGACTCCAACAGGCGGTTCGTGCGGAGGATACAAGAGTTTGAGGTTAAGGAGGCCTTAAAAAGGATGAAAGGAGGAAAGGCCCTCGGCCCTGACGATGTCCCTATTGAGGTGTGGAGATGTCTTGGGGACGTCGCAATAGTATGGCTCACAAAGCTATTCAACCACATTTTTCGGTCAAACAAGATGCCTGAAGAATGAAGGAAAAGTATATTAGTACCTATCTTCAAAAATAAAGGAGATATTCAAAGTTGTACTAATTATCGAGGTATTAAGCTTATGAGTCATACTATGAAGCTTTGGGAGAGAGTGATTGAACACCGCCTGAGGAAAGTGACCAATGTCACTAAAAACCAGATTGGTTTTATGCCTGGGAGGTCTGCAATGGAGGCGATTTTTTTGCTTCGTCAGCTTATGGAGAGATATAGGGAGCAGAAGAAGGACTTGCATATGGTGTTCATCGACTTGGAGAAGGCGTACGACAAGATACCAAGGTCAGTCATGTGGTGGGCACTAGAGAAACATAAAGTGCCAACAAAGTACATTACCCTTATCAAGGATATGTACAATAATGTTAGGACAAGTGTGCGCGTAAGTGATAGTGAGACTGAGGCATTTCCTATCACAGTAGGACTACATCAAGGATCAGCTTTGAGCCCATACATCTTTTCCTTGGTGATGGATGAGGTGTCGAAGGATATACAAGGGGATATCCCTTGGTGCATGCTCTTTGCTGATGATGTAGTGCTGGTAGATGAAACTAGAGATGGTGTTGATAAGAAATTAGAGTTATGGAGACAAACCTTAGAGTCCAAGGGGTTTAGACTTAGTAGGACCAAAACCGAGTATATGAGGTGTGACTTTAGTGGTGTTGGTCGTGAAGAGGAAAATGTTAGTCTACAAGGACAAATAGTACCTAGAAGGGACTCTTTCCGATACTTAGGATCAATGTTACAAAGCAATGACGATATTGATGAGGATGTTGGCCACAGGATCAAGGTAGGGTGGATGAAATGGCGAAAAGCCTCTGGAATCCTATGTGATAGGAAAGTCCCACAAAAGCTAAAAGGGAAGTTCTATAGGACGGTGATCAGACCCGTGATGCTCTATGGGGCGGAATGTTGGCCAACTAAACGGCAACATGTCCAACAAATGAGTGTCGCAGAGATGCGCATGCTACGGTGGATGTGTGGGCACACGAGAAGAGATCGAATAAGGAATGAGGCGATTCGTGATAAGTTAGGGGTGGCGCCGATTGAAGAGAAGTTAGTCCAACATCGGCTTAGGTGGTTTGGACATATCCAACGGAGACCTCCAGAAGCACCGGTTAACAGTGGGATTTTAAGAGGTAGAGAAAATATTAGGAGGGGTAGAGGACGACCAAGGTTGAACTGGGAGGAGGCGGTAAAACGAGATTTGAGAGATTGGAATGTATCCAGAGACTTAGCTCATGATAGGACCGCATGGAAAGTAGCAATTCATGTGCCAGAATCGTAGTCTTGTTTTTTTTTCTTTTTTTCTTTTCTCTTTTTCTTTTCCTTATTTCTTATTTCTTATTTATTTTATCTTTTTCCTTTTTCTTTTTTCCTTTTTTTCTTTTTTTCTTTTTTTCTCTCTCTTTTTTTCTCTTTTTTCTTTTTTCCTTGTTCTCATATCTCTTCCTCTCTTTTACTTCATTGATATTGGGTTTCATGTCTAGCCGACCCCAACAGGCTTGGGATAAAGGCTTGGTTGTTGTTGTTGTTGTTGTTCCCTTGCTTAATTTGTAAAGATGATAATTCAAATCTAAAATTTTCAAGATTAAGTGGACTACCACTCAGCAGACCTTCCCTCTTGAGAAAAAAAAAAGCAAAGGAGAAAGATAATGTTACAGGATGCATTGTAAGATTGGATTGGAGCCCCTTCCCTCTTGAGAAAAAATAGCTTTCTTCTTGTTTTAGATTGGACATTTCCAGAAGAGTATGAAGCCAGTGGACAAATTCCGCACAATGAAACATGGGTATGATAAAATTATCGACCAGATCAATGCATGGCTGTTACAGAAACTATATAACTTCACTCTATCACCTTCCAGGAATATCTCCAGGCCATGTACAAAATCACATACAGGTGATAAAATGGTTTTTCTTCGCTCAGTCTTCATCGATATATACTGTTTCTTGCTTGAAGAGGCCGCCGAACACTGGCCTTAATTCGGGCTTGGATTCCGGCTGCTTCGGCTGTGGCTTCGCCTTCTGTGCCGCTGGCTTCACGACGGCCCTCTGCGGTGTCAGCTTCTTTGCCTTCGCCTGGCCCCGCACCGTAGCGATTTGCGCCTTCGGTTCCTTCTCAGTGGAGTTCCGAGCGGTCGTCGCTTCAGCTAACTGTACTCTGAACATGTCCCAGGAGAAGTCCGTACTAAGCCCTTTGGCTCTGGCCAGGAGGTTCTCCAGAGGGGCTTGGGTCTCGTTCATCATTCTTGTAGTTGAATGTTCTGAGGGTGCCTTCTTCCCATCGGCTTCACTAACAGACTCGTCGGCTTCACGAGCTCGCTGTGAGGCCAGAGCTTCCTCTTCCGCCTGTGCTTTTGCAGCAGCTTCTTGGTATTCCTTTCGTCTGATGTCTTCAGGGATAACTCTAAAGAGCAAACAATCAAAGCATTGTAGCACAAAGAGTAAGTAATGCATCAATGTTGAAATTTCACATACTTATGTTTTTTTAAAAAAGAAATTTCACATACTTGTTTCAAATAACTAGGGAACATATGTGTATGTCGTAGTAACAACAATAACAACAAATCCTTTTTATCCCAAGCTAGTTAGGGTAATATAGAGATAAAGCTCACAACAAAAAATCAATCTAAAATATAAAAACATAAAAAGAAGAAAATAAGGGGGAAAGAAAATAGAAGTGGGGGTGGGTAAAAAAAACTCGAAGGCTAAGGAGTGCGGCCTTGTGGGCCTCTAACTGCGCACTTTCTACCTTGAACGCGGTGTGGTGCACCGCGAGCTGCTCGAGTAGACCTTGCATGGTTGTTGGCTCGAGAGGAGGACAACGGTCCTCATTAGCCTCGATGTTGGTACTACAGTCGCAGCCGGTTGTGTCTTTCGGAGGCGGGAGGAGGCGTAGCGGCAACAGTCCGCCTGTGTAGTCCGTCCGGTGAAGGATGTCGTCGTTGTCGGTGGTGGGCTTCCATGTCTCGAGATGGGACTACTGATGCATTGGGGAGGCGGCTTTGACCTCAAGCCCATGGCTGGGGGTGACGGCGAACTCGGGGCTGTTGAGACGGAGTCTCCCGCCACCGATGGAGCTTGAGCTTGCGAAATCCATCACAGGGGGGACGAAGAAAGCGTGAGGCGCCCCCTACTGGGGCGCGCGCCAACTGTCGGCGTTCGGATTTCCGACAAAGGCAAGGATGTATCCTGGTTCGGACATTATGTCCTACGTCTAGCACGGGGGGGGGGGGGGGGGGGGGGGGGGTCTCAGCCTTGTATTAGCTCATGCGGCTCATGTGCTTCAGGTTAAAAGCTGGGGAGAGAGTTCTCCCCTTTTCTCTACGGGTCTCTCCTTTTTATACTCCTTTTTCCACTACCTACCCGCCCCTTCCTCATAAAGGGGGCGAGGGTTTACAATGACCGCTACAGCCCTATCCCTCCAAGTCGCAGCGTGAGAATATGAGGACTTCTGCTCTTGTCTTGTTCACAGTCGATATCTGTTTTTCGCCCCTGCCTGCCTGCCCGGATGGGACAGGACGAGAGGCGATAGGTCAGGCTTCGTGCTTGTCCCTTCGCGTGCAGACTCCATCTAGCTTTGAAGCCCTTCCTTCGTCTTCTCTTCTCGTCATTTAAGGCCATCCCGGGTCCTGGTGTGGGTCCTCCTTTGGGCGGCTCGATCGGCATGCCAAGTCTACGCGACTTCTTAGTTTTCGTCGTTCCTTAGGTACCCGGGGTCCATTACCCCGTCAACTATAGTTTCTCAAATATTTTCTTATCCCAATCTATGTAAACCATAGTTGTTAAAGCGGTAAGGTGACATACTCCATTTTTACCTTTTAAGTGATACAACGTAAGGCGAGGCAACGTTTTACTAATATATAAATATAGAAAAATATAGGAATACTTTGTATTCCTTTTTTTGTAATATACAGTTCTTTTCTATTGCTGAGGAGTCCATTGAATACTATAATCGAAAAAGATGTATTGATGGAAAAGGGCTTATTCCCCAAGTCAGATTGTGAGTGACCTTTAGTAGTACACAAATCTATTCTTATAACTAAGTTTGTTGGTCTGAATATGTTAGAAATATTGTAAAGATATGGCGCTCCGACGCTATCACCAGCGGTTCGTGCGTAGTAGATAGCTCGAGGTGGGCGACCTAGTGCTTCGGCGTATACTTTCTCGCAAAGAGGCAAACAAAATCTGCCCCTGCTGGGAAGGTCCCTTTTGGGTGACACAAGTATCTCGCCCCGGGTGCGTCCGCCTGGCCACGGAGGATGGGATAGCTTTACCCAATCCCTGGAACGTAGAACACCTCTGTAAGTTTTACCCTTAGCACAGTGGTGGGACCGTTTTTTCCAGTTAAGGTGTCATAGAGTCTAGGAACAGCGCTTGGAATAGCCAAGCTCCGGTTAAGTCTTGCTACTCCTTTCATCCGGGGCGGGTCGCTGCCTTCCTGTGAAGTCTGCTCCTATGAAGTACCCTGGTCTAGGAAATATCCGTCTCACCCTGCGGGCTCCTATTTCCATTTCATTATGTTTCAGTTTATGCTTACTTTCGCATATCAACTGTCTCATGGCATGTCCGGGGTTCGTTCTATCTGCTTCTTCAAAGTCCCAGGGCACTGGAAGGTCCCCTCGCCGAAAGATTAACGCCCGCGGGAGGTCCAAAGCGTGCAGCCTGCATAGCCTGGTCCTGTACCCTAAGCCTGTACGCTTTGCCACCCAGCGCTACGACTGAGTACTTAGGGGTCGGACGGCACACACTTACGGACAAAGGAATAACCGAACCCTGGGAATCGCCTCTTTCATTTTCGTGCTTACTTTCCCATACCGCTCCTGCCGTATGGCCATTCACTTTTCCTTGTGATTACCCGTAGTGGGAGTTTTCCTATCCTTCTGCAGGGAGGTCCGCTTGAGGGACCTGTGGTGTACCCGAGGTCCTTCGATTATTTCCGTTCTCGGGGGCCCTATGGCGCCGAATGGTCCCTCCCCTGAAAGGCTAATGCCAGCGGGAGGTAAAAGGTGTGTAGCCTGCTTAGCCTGGTTCCGTACCCTAAGCATGCACACTCTGCCTCTCCAGCACTGCGGCTAAGTACCGGGGAGCCGGACGGCAAATACCCTTGAGCAAAGTAGTAACCATAACCCGGATGCTCTCACACCGAATTACCCAAGCCACACAGCTCGGCTAAGGACCATAAGCCACAACGAAACTAGGAGCAGGGAATTGTGACCGGTGAGCGCGATTACTTCTTTTCTCTTTCATGTCTGTGCAGGTCTTAGCACCCCGACGCCTCCTAGGGGGTCTGCCGTCGACGTCCCTCACGTTGACGGTGGGCGCCCCTGGATCTTTAGCTCCATCCCCGACGCTTCCCAGGGGGCCCGTCGCCCACTACGCCAGGGGTGTGCTGCTATTTCAACCACCAAGGTGAAATGCAACCACACGAGAAGGAAAGACAGAGGTCCCACCTACGGGATCGTGGCCTACCCGGAGGTGGGCCCGAGGGCCACTGTCGGTACCCTACAGACCGGGTACCCCCGCGTGGTGGCTTGAAGAGGCCCCAGACCGAGGCGGGCTCTGGCGCCGCCACATGTCCTCAACCCCGGACCTAGCCTCCCCACTGAGGCGAGGTTCGGCGCTGCCACGTGGCCCCGGGCTCCGGACCTGACCTCCCCGCTGAGGAGGGCTCCGGAGCCGCCACGTGTCCTTGACGCCAGACCTGGCCTCCTCGCTAAGGCGAGGTCCGGAGCTGCCACGTGTCTCCGAGCTCCGGGCTGGACCTCCCTGCTGAGGAGGGCTCCGAAGCCGCCACGTGTCCTGGGCTCCAGACCTGGCCTCTCCGTTGAGGCGAGGTCCGGAGCTGCCACGTGTCTTCGGGCTCCAGACTGGACCTCCCCGCTGAGGAGGAATCCAAAGCCGCCACGTGTCCTTAGCCTCGGACCTGGCCTCCCCGCTGAGGCAAGGTCCGGAGCTGCCACGTGTCTTTGGGCTTCGGGCTGGGCCTCCCCGCTGAGGAGGGCTCCAGAGCCGCCACGTGTCCTTGGCCCCGAACCTGACCTCCCCGCTGACCCGAGGTCTGGAGCTGCCATGTGTCTACGTGCTCCGGGTCGGACCTCCCCGCCGAGGAGGATTCCGGAGCCACCACGTGTCCCACGATCCGTCGTGGGCCGTGGGCCTTAGAAGTCAAGGAAGATGTGTGCTATCAGGCCGCTCATTCAAGACTCACACCCATTGTTGTGAACTGGCATCTGGACACCTAGGCGCCCGCCAGGCGACTGGACGCCTAGGCGCCTAGGCTTCCGCCAGGCGACCAGTTCAATTTGGCATTTTGGCTAAGTGTAGAAGTAGAACAGCAGCCTTGCATGTACATTTCAGCAAATACTAGACTTCCAAAAATAACCATGACAAGTTCAACAAGGCAACAAGCCAACAAGCCAACAAGTTCAACATAGGCAACAAGCCAACAAGTTCAACAAGGCAACAAGCCAACAAGTTCAACATAGGTACATAAATCCAACAAGTTCAAACATAACCATGACAAGTTCAACATAGATAAAAATAACCATGACAAGTTCAACCATAACCATGAGACATCGTCTAGTCAATATCAAGCTCAATATCATTTGGGGCGCCTTCATTTTCTTCATCTTCGGAACTATCATTAGAAGGAAGTGGTGATTGACCAAAATCATCCTCAATCTCTAAATCATCGGACACAAACACATTGTCTTGATCAATATCTTCCTCCTCTCCCAAACTTTGATCTTCTTCATCATTAATAGAGGACCTTGAGGTTGAAGCTACAAAGCGCCAACGTTTATATGTTGCGGTTGCTCTTGGAAAATGACGTCCTTCAAGTGAATGCGATGCACCAATGGCTTCATCAACATGAGACCATAGAAGATCTTCTCCGGCATGAACTTCATCATTATTCATTTCAACCCATTCATTATCCCATTGAAAATCCTCTAAGATTAAAGGGTTGTAACCTTTCACTTCCTCACGCCTCTTCCTAAATCTATCCATGATTTTCATGTTGTATTAGATGAACACCAAATCACTCAATCTTTGATGATCTAGTCGGTTTCGCCTCTCCGTATGGAACTAAACATTACAAACAATGAAACAAATGAGTAAAGTTCATGTGTGTAGTATAAAAGGCACTATAGTTTAGTTGCTTACAAATTTAAAGACGCTCCAATTACGTTCACAACCGAATGCCGAGCAACAAAGGTCTAACATACGCCTCGCAAGATTTTGGAGCTCCCTATTAAGGCCACCAAAAGCATCCCACCAATCCACTGTAATCATATCCAAGTTAGCTCCCTATTAAACTCTATGAAATATGATAACAATATGGAACAAATACTTATAAGGATTCTTTGCTTTTTGTTGTTTCATTGCAGGTTGCTTTCCAAAACTCCTCCTTATTTTCTCATAGTCATCCACTTGATCACTTATCTTTGCAAGCAAATCATTATTATTAGGCACCATCTTCTCAAGCACATCATTGAATTGAATTCGGAGTCTAGAAGCATACTCAACATCATTTTGTCTTATGTCAAAGAACTTGTTTGGATTAAGAAACAATGCAGCCCCATATAATTTTTGCTCCATTTGATGGACCCATATCTTCTCAACAATGTCCATTATTCTCTTAAACAAAGCAGGTTTACCTGCAAGAGTGGTACTTAATCTTCTTTCTAGCAAGATCCATAGCTGCAGCAATCTCTGGCATGGTTGGGATCTCATCCCCATTAGCAATCCTTAATGCAACTAGCAAAGGTTGTGATGCTCTTATACAATCCTCCACTGCATTCCAGAATTGTAAAGAGAGCAAACAATCACAAACTTTTTTCCCTGCCTCCGTCGAAGACAATTTGCATCTACTCCAATCTTCGCTCACAAATAGCTGTCTCAAAGCATCCTTAAACCTGTACAAACACTGCAAAGTAAGGAAAGAAGTGGCAAACTTAGTGGTTGTGGGTCTCACCAAATCTCTTCCTCCGGTCTTTTGCCTCATAGCATCTAGAATCCTTCCGTGTCTGTATATGAAGTTTGTGACAAGTTTGGCTTGATTGATAGCCTTCTTGAATGGTGCTATGTTGTTACCAATGTCTTGCAGCATCAAATTCAAGCAATGTGCAGCACAAGGGGTCTAGAAGATAGTAGGATATTTCTCCATAATGATTTTACATGCTGCCTTGAAGTTTGAACCGTTATCAATTAATATTTGAACCACATTATCCACACCCACCTCCACAATCTTCCGCTCTAGCAAAGTTGCTAGCATTTTTACATAGGCAATTTGAGAAGAGGCATCTATAGATTCCAAAAAGCATGTACCTTCTGGACAGTTAACAAGAAAATTAGTCAAGTGTCTTCTCCTCATGTCAGTCCATCCATCACACATTATGGTGCAACCATATTTTTTCTATTCAACTTGAAGCTTCATGACACGAGACTCAATCTTAACTTTTGTCTTAGCAAGTAGTGGCACCCTTAATTGGTAGAAGGAGGCTTGTATCCATGACCAAACTGTCCCACAGACTCCAACATAATTTCAAAGCTCCTAGCATTTACCGCACTAAAGGGTATGTCACACTCATAGAAAAAATGTGAGACATGCTCATGTGTGGTCTCCCATTCTTCCTTTGTCCTCATGCATCGCTCTATAGAAGTTTGAGATGGTTGTTTAGAGTGTCTTTCTTCTACCACCTCTTCTGGTGTCTTCTTTATCATGGATGAAACAATCTTCACCTCTTTAGCTTTAGCCACAGGTTTGAAGCAAAGAGCAGCTTACTTTCTCTTAGCCGCTGTCTCGGAGCTAGGAACTGAAGAGTGACAAGAGGAAGCTCGAGATGATGTATCTCGAGTACCCTTTCGAACCTCAACGTCATCCCTTTCTTCCTCATCCTCTTCCTCATCATCCAAAATAAGTTTCATGAACCTTGCACACTTCTTGATATATTCTTGCATCTCTCTCATTATTGTCGTGGTTGTTTTTGGACACTTCTCAACATCCCCAAAACCAGTGCCTAGATGTTGCTTTAACCTCTTTATGCCAGAGTGCACTTGCTTCCCACAAAGACAACATTGCACCAAATCTTTGTTTGTTAAATCCGGCCAAAAAACATATTTCCACCCCAGATCTTTGGACTTTGCCTTCCTCTTTGGATCCTTAGATGGATCATATTCATTTGATGGACCCTCAGTTTGCTGGTGCTGCTGCACATCATCATGTTGGCTCCCAAGTCCCAACCGATTGATCCATCCCTAAATAGAGGTAAAAATCGATTCATTACTTCACAGCAGCGCGGCACACACCAATTAATCAAACAACAGCTTCACAGCGGAGAGCCTACCGGAGCAAGGGAGTCGGGTGGGGGGCCGGACCGCAGGCGTCCGGGGCCGCAAGGCAGTGGCCGGGGGGGCGGGGGGGGGGGGGGGGCGTTCGGGGTCGGGGGCTCAGGGCGGCGGCCGGGGGGGCAGCGTCCGAGTCGGGGTCCTCGGGGAGCGGCGGCGGGACTGGAGGAGGAGTGGAGCAACAGGACAGAATGCAAACTACACGTGTGGGCCGGCCCTTAGACATTAGGGTTTGGGAACCAGGCGCCCTAGGCGTCCGCCTGGAACGACGTCTAGGTGCCCAGGCGTCGGCCGGGCGCCATGCCTGCTCCAGGCAAGGCGAGCAGCACAGGCGTCGCCTCTGGACTGACTGGACTCCTTGGCGTATAGGCGACGCCTCAAAAAGGTTGTTCACACCTTCCCTAGAAGCATGGCGCGAGGCGCACGCCTCCGCCCCTCCCGTTCGTCATTACGGTGACAGGACAGGGCGACGGGGCGTGACAGCGGAATAGTACCGCCCAACGGCATAGTGCTGCCCAGCAGATCGATGGGACGCGCGACAAGATGGGGTCATCATTCGCCATCATATACTCGGTCAGAGGCGTCCAACGTGTTAGGCGGCGCACCTTAACTCTACCGTCAGTGAAATTGCATGAAGCTGTAAATACATTAGAACATGTATAGGGTACGGACAGACGCAGGGCCACCTGTCGGGCCCTGGTCCACATTGTAACTGCCTCGGTCTTGAACTATAAAAGGACCGGGGCAGCCACCCGGCAAAGAGTTCGCTCTCTGCTCCCCCATACACACACGCGCGAGCAATACAACACTCACCCCCATGGACATAGGGTTTTACGCTCCAACGGCTCGAACCACGTAAATCCCCGTGTTCATCAGCCTCGATCAACCTAGCGATGTTAGCCCCTCCAAACAACGAACCTTCGCGAATCGCCCCAGTAGCGGTACCACGGGAAGTGTCGCAACTCACACATCGACAATAGCAAAGGAGCCAGGTGTTGGAAATTTGGAGCTCTTGAACAGCAGCTGCACGTGGGTCGCGTGCGCAAGGGCTTGTGGTGTTGCTGCACAGGAGACCGGGAGAGGAAATGTTTTTGGAAGGGATGGTTTTATCTCAACGATGTATCAGCTATTTATAACCGCCTTTACATGCAGTCCTATCTCTACTAGGACCCTAATCCTAATTCAAACTACAACAAACAAATCTACCTCTATGACTCCTTATTCTTATTTAAACTAGACGTTTTAGTCCAGGTCTACTACCTATCACCCCCCTCTTGCCGAACCAGGCCTGCAGCAGGCTGGGCCAGCTGCTAAGGGTGCCCGCTCAAGCCGTGGCCCATGATCATCCAACACCGGGAAATAGACCATTGAAGTAATATTGGTCATTGCTACTCACATGAAAGCCTCTGCTATGGGCTTGGATATTGCTGATGAGCTAGTTGAAACTTCAACAACCTACAAATAATAAATTTATATCAAAATAAGTAGAGAATGAGTAATTAAGCATCCTTAATATAGAAGCAAAACCAGACCAGAGGCGGTTCAGTTTTCATGTCACTATAAATGAATGATAGGGTACAAATATCATAACATAGAAAAACAAGCCGAATAATAAAACTAAGCATAATGCCACTTGCCACCTCCAATAACATAAGTTAGATTTATGACTGACATTTTTGATAAAAATTGTTTCAAGAGGAAAGTCAACAACTTAACGAAACACCAATTTGAAAGAATAGAGCAGGATAATATCTGAAGGGCAAGCCCGACACAGTGATAGAGTCTCTCCACTTGTATCCTATAGATTCTGAGTTCGAAACAACCTCCTTACAAAATAAGCAAGAGAAAGGTTGAACAAAAAATTTCTTTCCCAGACTCTATAAAGTGTGGGAGCTTTCAACACTGAGTACACCCCTTAGAGAAGAATAATATATAAAACCTATGAAGAATTCTTGTTCAATTATATTATGACAATGTATGCCCATGACAGCAGGTCAAAAAATTGCATTCCTTTCAACATGCTCTATTCTGTGTGTGTTCTGAATACTTTTCAGATGGTTTCGCAGTTTTGAGCTTCATATTAAATACTTCCATCCACTAAAAAGGGAGATCATCATCCATCCGAACTTCAACTTGAAACATTCCTCAATCTTCCGAAATAAGGATTTAGGAACTGAGGATTGCTTCATCCACATTATTGTGTCGGTAGCAGTATTAAGGAGGATATCTCCCATTCGTCATCCACAGTTTTTCCCATCTTTTAACCTCTGGAACAACATTTCAGAACTAAGGATTTGTTTTCGCTCATCAATTTCCCTAGTTTTTTTTCACTTGAATACTTGGCAGAAGCAAGGCAATTGAGTAATTCGGAAATTTCTGTAACTGACCATTACGATTCTACATTTGGACCACTAAATGTGTCCAAAGACTGAATGTCTATGTATGAATACTGTATGACAGAATTGTGCCAGCATCCTACTCTTCGCAAATTGTGAAACATTCCTGTTCTGCTATACAAACCATGTTACTAATGCTTCCCTTAAGATTAAAAAGGACATACCCAGTGCTGAAAGCTCCCACACGTTGTGGGTTCTGGGGAAGGGAATTTCTAGGCAGCCTTCCCCTTGCTTATTTTGCAAGGAGGCTGATTCGAACCCAGGACCTCCAGAACACAAGTGGAGAGACTCTACCACTGCGCCAGGCCTGCCCTTAAGATTGCAGCCAGAAATTCTGTTTGAATAGTCTGCTAGTGATGTTATACAAGGCTATACCACCCACATGTACGTGCATACCAGTATAATTTCCATACCTTGTTCTCGGCCACTGCAACATTGGAGAACACATGGGCCACAAGGGCGGCAATCTGAGAGTATGATACCTACAAGAAGCCGGAAATGCATGTATAAGTCAGCTATGCATGTATGCAACAGTATGTACAAACCTTCGCATAGTGTGGGCGGGAAAGTTGAGGCTATATACTTTGCCGGAGTCAGTCGTGGAAGTCGCACCGGGCCTGGACGATGTGCCTTCCTTGGCCAGGACCAAAGGGTAAGAGCTCTCCGAACTGTAATCATCCGTGAGCGACGCCTTGACTAGCGTGTACTTGACATCGGTCTCCACCACCTTGGCCAAGAACTCGCTGAGCGACAGGGTCTGCACGCGCGAGAAGAGGTTCGAAAAGAAGGACGTCAAGCCGTCGAGCACATTGTATGTGGACGCGCCGCCACCGAGGCCACTGACCCCCTCGTCAAACACAACGACGACGTTCGCCACGCTCGCGAGGTCCGCGGCCTGCACCACCCGGAGCGCTTCGTCAGTGGTGACCACCCCGCCTTCCGGCCCCTTCTCGGCCGGGCCGACGGTGACCACCACCTTGGCGGCGGGCCCGATGGCCTTGGCGATCGCCTCGGGGTCGTCGAAGGCCGACTCCACTGCGTTCAGCTTGCGCGCCTCCGCGGGGGATATGAGGCGGTACGCGGCGGCGAGGCGCGCCAACTCCTGCGCCGAGGTCAGGTCCGGAACGCCCGCGCGCACGGCGAAGCCCTGTCGCAGCAGCGTCTGCGCGACGCGGATGCCGGCCTGGCCCGTGGCGCCTGCGACGAACACCATCTGCGGATCCTTCCTTCCTCTCCCACCCGCGAAGATCGAGCCCGTCCCCTGCGACGGGAAGGCTGGTATCAGCGATGTTCCCTCCGTCAGCTGCTTGCTGAAGTCCGCGAAGAGGTTGGGCCTCTTCTTGGCGGCAGCGTTGTCATCGGTGCCAGAGTCCTTGCCATCGGGCTTTCCCACGGCGCGGCAGAGGACGGTTGCAGCACGGCGGCGGAGCGGGGTGGAGAGGGGGCGGAACGAGGGCGGGTTCGAGGTGAGCGCGGGAGCCATGGGGCGCGGGCGTCAAGTGGTCGAACAGGTAGTGGGCATGGGGACCGTGGGATGAGGAAGGGGTGGGGATGGGGGCGTGGGGCTGTGGCATTGGTCTGGATTAGGGGATGCGGCTGGGGAGCCTATCGGAAGAGGCCATGTGGGTCGTCATTTATCCCCTCGTCGGCAACCGCTCTGGCCGTGCGCTCGCGCCGCGTCTACACCATCGGGCCCATGCCCAAGCTTCGCTAGCCTCTCCACGCTGCTCGTCCTATGCGGCATCAGCAATGTGTTCGTCCAATTTAACTTCAGCAGGTTCGTCTGCTTCTACCGTTGGAGAAAGCGGGAGAGATTTCAGAAAGGTCATAATCCATTTTCCATTTGTAAAAAATATCATCTCAACCTAAGAAAAGTGCATACTTATTACTAGCGTGCTTCAAGTTAACATTGTTGACTATAGCCGATGAAGAACATTTAGTTCTAGCAATCTGAGTAATGTATAGAAGATAGCCTTACAGTTTCGATTGGGCTTTTGGCTCTCTAGAACATCTTTGAACCATTTGCTACTCGCCTTGTGTTTTTAACTTAATTTGTACTCAATATTATATGTGTTCATTTTTGCGTCATACATTTTTTAGATGCCAAATGAAGACGTTAGTATACAACGTACATATACACCGACCATACGAGGTTCACTAGACTTATAGATTTGATCGAGGTAGGAGGTGGCGACACATATTGCATATATGTGATATTCCTATTTATATGTTAGATAAAAATTCAGAAAGGTTTCGCTGGATAATGATGGACATCCAACAAAAAAGATACAATTTACAGTTCACTAAATAGTGTAGAATATAAGATGAGTAAAAATACTATATATGGATGGATGAAACCACTAGGTGGATAAAATATAATTTACAATTATCTATGTTTGCCGCCCCTATATGGCTGGCTAAAATCATTTCTACACGTTCTCTTAACCGCCTTTTGTTTCTTGCATAGAGCTACCACAACGGGCAACTTAACAGGTCTATCATAGCCCCTTTATATCAAACCAACTATATTACCATGCCCTACCCTTTTTCTATCATTACCTAACTTCACAATTGTC
Source organism: Neostapfia colusana (assembly GCA_030760725.1). Classification (NCBI taxonomy): domain Eukaryota; kingdom Viridiplantae; phylum Streptophyta; class Magnoliopsida; order Poales; family Poaceae; genus Neostapfia; species Neostapfia colusana. The sequence continues at coordinate 77,739,362 of JASWHV010000007.1, read as the reverse complement.
GGTACCTAGCAGACCGGGTACCCTAGCGTGGAGCGTTGAAGACAGCCCAGACTCCGCCTCCCAGCTGAGGCAGGTGCTGGCACGGCCGCGTGTCCTTGGCCCCGGGGTCAGCCTCGGGGCTGTCATGTGTGCCAGGGCTCTAGAGTCGACACGTGCCCTTAGCCCCGAACCGAGCCTCCCCGCTGTGGTGAGGTCCGAAGCTGCCACATGTATTTGGGCTCTAAACCTCCTCCCCGCTGAGGAGGGCTCAGGAGGCGACACGTACCTTGGCCCTGGACCGAGCCTCCCCGCTGAGGTGAGGTCCGGAGCTGCCACATGTATTTGGGCTTTGAACCTCGTCCCCGTCGAGGAGGGCTCTGGAAACGATGCGTGCCCTTTGCCCCGGACCGAGCCTCCCCGCTAAGGTGAGGTCCGGAGTTGCCACCTGTATCTGGGCTCTGAACCTCCTCCCCGCTAAGGAGGGCTCCGGAGCTGACACGTGCCCTTGGCCCGGACTGAGCCTCCCTGCTGAGGTGAGGTTTGAAGCTACCATGTGTGGATGTAGCCTAGAGGGGGGTGAATAGGCTTTTCGACGCTTTGTTAATCCCTGAAACACTTAGTAGATTTATCAAACACAAGGAAATCGGACTAGTCCGGTAGAGTGTGGACTAGTCTATTTTCTACACAAAGAAAAATCGGACTAGTCCGTTACTGTGCTGACTAGTCCGGTATGCATGGACTAGAGAGATCAAAGTTGATCAATATTTTCACTTATAATACTTTATGCAATGGAAATTAATTTGATACTTAGATGTATTGCAAAAGTGAGACAATGAATGACAGAGATCAACTTTGATTTCAATGCTTCAATGTAAATTTCACAAGATTAATTAAACACTAGAATATGATGAATAAGAAATGAACAAGAGTAGGAGATAAGTGTTTATCCCGAGGTTCGATTCCACGAAGGAAATCTACGTCCCTGTTGAGGAGTCCACTAAGGACCGGGTCTTCACCAATCCTACCCTCGTCGAATCGCCACGAATGTTGATTCTCTTTCACTAATCACAAAGGGCAAATAAATCGTTGAAGGGGCCTTCTCACAAGTTGAGGGCTCCCCAAGAGTTACAATGAATGAACACAACCAAACACACTCAAAAGATGAATAATTAACGAACAAGAGTGTGTGAGAGATCAAACCCAAGAGCTCAAGATGTGTAGAACAAGTCTCTCCTTTGATCAATTGCTAATCCCTAAAGATTTTATCCTTTTTGGGTTAGAATGTGTGGAGAGATGTGAATTTTTGGCTCTTGGGAGGTGTGACAGCGCAGGGGGGCGAAGAGTTATGTTGGTATGGTCGTACACCTCTTTTTATAATAGGGTTTCCAGTGGTTACGTTAGGGTTTGCGATGTTCGGACTAGTCGTTGACTTCGGACTAGTCCGTTGTGCGGTGTGTAGAAAACACTAAGTGTTGTGAGATACCGGACTAGTCCGTAGAAGTGCGGACTAGTACGTTGTCTATCCAGAGACAAAATCGAACTAGTCCGGTCCATATCGGACTAGTCCGTTTTCAGGTCAGAAAGAAAATTGGACTAGCCCGGTTGATATCGGACTAGTCCGCACATGCTGATTTTGTGCAATTAGTGTGATTTCTTTCACTTGAGCTCTTGGGGGTGTGTTTCTCCAACACACTCTATACTAAATAATCTAATCTTTTCAGCTCCTGAGCTCTTATCAATTTGGATCCTCATTCTCCTTTCTTTTTGCGCTTTCTTCATAATTTCTTTAAGAACCTGCGCTCATCTCAACAATTTTGTTAGGGTCTCATTTGTTTGTCATAAATCAACCACAACCCACAAGGGATGACTAGATGCACTTTCAATGTGTATTTGGGCTCTGAACCTCCTCCTCGCTGAGGAGGGCTCCGGAGCCGACACATGCCCTTGGATCCAAACCGAGCCTCCCCACTTACGTGAGGTCCAGAGCTGCCACCATTATTTGGGCTCTCAACCTACTCCTCGCTGAGGAGGGCTCCAGAGCCGTCACGTGCCCTTGGCCTCGGACCGAGCCTCCCCGCTAAGGTGAGGTCCGGAGCTGCCACGTGTATCTGGGCTCTAAACCTCCTCCCCGCTGAGGAGGGCTCTGGAGCCGACACGTGCCCTTGGCCCCAGACCGAGCATCCTCGCTAAGGTGAGGTCCGTAGCTGCCACGTGTATCTTGGCTCTGAACCTCCTCCCCTATGAGGAGGGCTCCGGAGCCGACACGTTCCCTTGGCCCAGATCGAGCCTCCCCGCTGAGGTAAGGTCCGGAGCTGTCACGTGTATCTGGGCTCCAAACCTCCTCCCCGCCAATGAGGGCTCCGGAGCCACCACGTGTCCCAATGATCTGTTATGGGTCGTGGGTCGAAGAAGTCAAGAAGGGGGTGGACTGTCAGGCTATGCATTCAAGGCCCGCGCCTTTCCTAGAAGCATGCGCACGGCACACGCCTCCGCCCACTGTCAGTTCGCCATTACGGTGACTAGATAGGTCGGTGAGGCGTGACAGTGGCATAGTGTCGTCCAACGGGACAGTGCCACCCAGCAGAGCGAGAGGATGCAATGACAAGATGACGTCTTCATCATTACTGTAAAAGTCCCAAAAATGTGTAAAGGCAAGACTCGAATGATGAATAAAGTTGAGTTTAAATTCAAGAAATGGGACTTGCAAAAAATTTTCTAAACATGAGAATGTTGTCATGTGCAAGAGGATTTTAAATTCAGTTTTGAACTAAATTATTCACTTCAAGGAAAAGGTGGCCATTTCCAAAAAGGAAGTTCAAACTGTTGGTTCAAAATTCTTATTTGCAGTGGCCAACTCAAAAATCAGATGGCATATTCAAATTCTTCAGGTCCAAATTATAAGGAAGGCAAATTTTGAGAAAATTTGAAGTTACTTTGATATGTATGTCAAAGGGGCTTCTGAATTTAATTGGAATTTGAATTCAAATTCAAAACTGAGGTAAACCTTGTGAATTTTCCCAAATGGATTTCAAATTTGAGATCTTCATAACTTAAGTTTGCAATGTGCCAAAATTGGAGATATTTTGAGAGAAAGAAAGATTGTAGAGGCATACCACAACGTCTCGTTAGACCTATGAGCCCGAGACTGCACGACCGGTTCTACAGTCGGTGTCCTGCGAAAGGTTGCCACATACGACGTAATGAAGAACACCAGATTTGGGGTCTCCAGAGCCGGGCGTATGTGTCGAGTTATCAGGGCAGTGTTTGATTCGAATCACCATCCCTCACGGATATGAGTACCGCTTGCTCACTGTGTTGTGACGTAGTAAGCGAGTTGTGTGATAATAGTTTGCAAGTTTTATTTGCTGTTATGATAATTCGAATTGCATGAAAACCATGGATGAAGTAGAGATAGAGCAAATTAAAGTTATTTTCCACCTTAGGACAAGTAACATTGGAATGAAGCGTTTCTTGTTTGATTGTGGATTTCTAATGTTGCTCGGTGCAAGGTCACTACTATGATGGCTAAAATCTGAAAGTTAAGGATGAACGTGTAGGCGAGTCTTTATGCAACTTGCATGTTTAGGTCTTAAGTTACTTTCATGTAGAGTTGCATGCTTTAGGAGAGATGGTTAAGTCTTGTTGAGCCTTTGTGCTCACTCTTGCTATATGAGTGGTTTTGCAGGTTAACATCAACGCTTATAAAGAAGGTTGTCCGATGAGACTCGAAGACTTCCGAGTCATGTAACACATGGAGAACCCAGCCGCTGCAATGTCTTCGTGTTGCTAGCGAGAGGAGTCCACAGGCTGGACCTCTTCTCGAGTGCTCATTAGTTATTCGACGTGAGTTGATGGTAGTCTTCCGCTATAGCTATTTGATGTAAGTTATTTACAAAGAACATTTGAAAGCTTCCGCTTTTGATTTATGTAATACAGTTTTCCTTATATGTGTGCTGTTGGGTGTTGCATAATACGGCACCAACCAATGCGATTCCCAGGTGAGCGGCACGGCCCCGTGACACGGGTCGGGTTCCCCTCAACGTGGTATCAGAGCCGCATTGGTAATAGCACACGGAATAAGGATCGTATTATGACAAAAACATAGTATACGGTGAGGAAACGGTATTAGGCCCACATAAGGACTACTATATTTGCCTAATATGAAGGTGGCAACCTAACTTATGTGCTATATCGGAAAAACATGCATCTAGGTACGTTATATGTATTGGGGGGTGCATGTAAGCATTGTCCACTAGTGCGCACAAGCTGAAGGGTGGAGCCTCACCGGAGGCAGGTAACCCCGCCAGCTTAGGTATCCTATACGACTCTTCATGTCGTTTGGGGTATTCGAGCAACGCCCTTCCCTGACGTGTTATGGGCAAGTATGGGAGACCCCGTCACATGGTTAGTAACGTGAACACGTAGCTCAAGGCATGTTTGGCTTGAGAACACCTGTGTGAGTGATGACGGACGAGTGTACGAACTGTATTGGGACCGGGTTCAGTGTGCAACCGAACCTGACGATTCTGTGTGACTTATGTAGGTTTAACCACAAAACCGTAGTACGAGTAGCACACGTTTGCGAGTGACCATTTTAGTGCCACCTATAATACATATATTCCGGTATAATCCAGATAGGATTTTCTTTGGTGAGGCAACGTAGTACCGACATGGTTCTTATGGTGCATCGACACCGTACTACATTTAATAATCTCTTCCCTATGAAGAAATGATTCATGAACTAACTTTAAAGTAAAAATGAAAGTTTGAAACAAATATTAGTTACTGAACTCTTATTTTGAGCTAAGATTCAAATGAGAGAATGACTAGACTTCAAAGATTTCAAAAACAGAGTGCTCTGTTTTCTGGCAGGAATTCTTGCAGGAATTTGACATAGAATAACTCTGAGTAGCTTTACCCAATTAAGGTGTATGATACAGTTCTAAAAAGATTTTTAAGTGCTCTACAACTTATCTGTAGACCTCCAGAGCTAAATCACACGTTGAGTTGGTAAAAAGTCCAGTTGAAAACAAACTTTCCAGAACCAGGACAACAGCAAAACCTCCCTGGACCTTTCTGTTTTTAAGCCATAACTTTCTGTAGAAAAATCCCTAAGGAGCCTATGATACACCGTTGGAAAGGTTATGAAATGTGAAACATTGTTGTAGTTCAAAGCTTGCTCAGATTCTTATTGTATTTGCATATACAACTGTGATAAATATAGTCACATACAAAGAAGATGCTGGCAAATTTTATCCAAGAACTCTGTCAACTTTGGAAAATAATAACTTTCGATCCATAAATGATCTAGAGGCATATGAATAAGCATTGGAAAGATACTTAAGTTTACTAAAACTTTGGTATTGAACTGAAGTCAAGAACCTATAGTTAACTGAGTAAATTTTGTAGTTTGTGTGAACTGCTCAGGGTAGTCAAGTTGATTAGTTTAGCGTACTTAAGATTTGTCTAAACATGAATGTGGTTATGCTTTCATAAATTTAATGACATATTTATGTTTTGCTTATCTTTACTTACTGCTGGGATAGAATTTTGATTAACTCAAAATTTGTTTCGTGCAGTATGGTACGCGCACAATCTCAAATGGAGTTTGGAGTTTCGAGTCGAGGTGGGAATGACTCGACTTCATCACAAGAGCCATCGCCAACCGGATTGGAGGAAATCATGGCAAAGATGAATGAAACTCTCCAAACTCTATTTAAGCAAGGAAAAAATAGAGGAGCTCAACATCACATGCCAACCCCGAGCAGTTATCTGGATTTCTTGGCGACACAACCGCCGGCATTTTCTGAAGCGGTTGACCATTGTGAAGCATATCACTGGTTACATGTCATTGAGTCCAAGTTTGGGTTGATTCAATGTGATGACTTCAATAAGAATCTATTTGCCGCTCAGCAGCTTCATAGCTTTGCTAGAGCCTAGTGGGCAGAATACCTTGCTATCCAACTAGAAGGACATCGTGTCACGTGGACGTAGTTCCAGGATGTATTTCGTGCTCATTTTGTTCCTGTGGGCATAATGCAAACAGGTCTTGATGAATTCTAGAATTTAAAACAAGGGGGATGAGTGTTATTGAGTATGAGAAGGAATTTAATCGCTTATCTCAATATGTTCCTGATTATGTGAAATCACCAACTATGAAGAGTTATCATTTTTACCGAGGGCTTACTGCTAAGCTGCGACGTGAGTTGGCTCAAGTTAGCCAAAAGAATTTTGATGAGTTTGATAGATGTGCTATCACTCAGGAGTATTATTCCAACCTCCACCTTAAAGAAAAGACAGAGAGGGACTCATCACAGGATAAATGCAATCATCTGCCTCAAAAGTATCGGTGGGTAATCCGTTCACCTTCCGGTCGAGAGGTTCCACAAAAGAAGCAGTCATTCTTGGAGTATGAAGACTCTTATACTCCACAGAGGTTTTATTTACCTCCACCGCAGCAACAACTTATTTCTTGTGCACCCCAGTACCAACAAGGTGCACCTGAATATTATTTCCCTCAAGGTATTGAAGATGATCAAGGTGATTTCTCAGCTGAACCGAGCGGTATCCCACTTTAAATTGACAATGAACTCAACGTCAATGAAGCAACTGAACCGATCAGCAACATGATGTCTGCAGGTCCAGTTCTAAACAATGACCTTGGACAGCAAAGAAAAGCCATGTCCAAAGTGGGAATTGTTAACTATGTGCCAGTCGGCGATCTGCCCAAGGGAGGACCAGTTTTCACGGGCAGATTCACATTAAATGACAAGCCGATTGTCATTCTATTCGACTCTGGTGCAACACATAACTTCATTCGCAAGGCGATGGTGATCCGGGATCAAATTTCCACCATTATACTAAGAGTTCTTACCTTATTCATTCGCCAGGTGGATACATATCGACTAATGAAGTCGTTTCTAGAGCACCATTTTGTTTGGTTGGAAAAGTTTATCCTACCACCCTCATTATTCTCGAAGATCAAGGAATTGATGCAGTATTGGAAATATCATGGTTAACTTTCCATAGGGCTGTTCTGTACATCGAGAACCGGAGTGTTCATTTGGACTCTCCACTTCACGGGCGTCATACGTTGTATCTCGACAAAGCTGCTTCCAAAGTCCCGGGAGTATGTAATATCCGGACGTGTTTTCCAAAGATCTTCCAGGTTTACCACCTGAGCGCGAGGTGGAATTCAAAATAGAATTTATACCGAGGACCATGCCGATCTCTCGGAGACCATACAAAATGGCTCCGAGTGAATTAGCTGAACTGAAGGAGCAACTAAAAGATATGATGGACAAGGGGTTTATTTGTCCAAGTTCATAACCATGGGGTTGTTCGGCTTTATTTGTAAAGAAGAAGGATGAGACGCTGAGGCTATGCGTCGACTATTGTCCGTTAAATGACGCGGCCCCATGACCTCGTTGAGCCAGGATCACGCTAAGGGTTGTTGCGTTGCACAACACCGGATAACACACATAATAGGTACAAAGCAGAAGCAAATTTTTATTACATAAACGAGTTTATGAATATTTTTATAACAAAATATGTTCAGTCTACACTCACGGGCATAGACTACGCACCGAGTTCACGTTCAGCCCGTGAACGTGTCCCCGCTAGCACACACGCACACTAACATGATGGCATACACGACTCCCACTCGACGCGGTTTCCCTCTTGGGGTTCCGTCTCCTCCTCAGGAGTCCCTTCCTCATAACACCCTGCAAAAGCTTCAAACACAAGCAGTGTGCACGATGGCTCAGCAAGTCTGACCCATCTTTCCTATCCATGAAACTTCTACATGTTGGATCATGCTTATTTGGGAAAAGTAAGTTGCAAAGGACTCACCTAATTATTTGAACCTTACTTTCAAGTTTTTAGCAGCAAATTGTGGAGAACCTCACGCTAAGGCACATGAGAGAGCCGCAATCAAACAAGAAACACATTTCTCTCATGTACTTTGCCCAATTTTGAAAAGAACTTTAATTAGCTCTAAACTATAGCAAATCATTAACAATCAAGGTACAGTGAACAAGTGGTACTCACTTACCACGAGGGACGGTGAATATAATCGATCTACACCTGCAGGGTTACCCGAATAACCCGTCACGTATGCCCGTACTCGACTTTGCCTACAGCAACCATCACGGACATCGTACGCAACCACCTTTCACCCGTCAGCCAAATGTTGAGCCGGTCCAATCGTCCCGAGCAAGAGGTCTCTGTGCGCGCATCCGCAGTGCCGCCAACCGATTTACATCTCAAGCTCTCAACCTACCCTTTGAACGATTGAAATTGCCTAGAGGGGGGTGAATAGGCTAAAATACCTGAAATGACTTAATTAAACGAGATTAGAACACAAGGGCCGGACTAGTCTAGCTCAGGGGTGGACTAGTCCGGTCAGCTTGCTGAAAAGCCTAAAAAGGTCTGACTAGTCTGGCTCAGGGGTGGACTAGTCTCGCCAAACTGCTGGAAAGGCCTAAAACTTGATTTTTATGGGTTTTTGTTCATATTTTAGTTTAACAAAATGCGGATAAATTAACGAGCAATCTAATATGACAGGTGTGATAGAATATTGAAATAGATTGCAAGGTTGTAATGATGTATACTCTAATAGCGAAATAATCAAAACAAACCCTAAGAAATTTTGACGTTCACTGAAATGCAAGAGAGACACTGAGATTTTTTCCGAGGTTCAATTCCACTCAGGAATTTACGTCCCCGTTGAGGAGTCCACAAAGGACCGGGTCTAACAACCCTTTCCTCACTAAGTCACCACTAAGGCCAACCCGGTTCTTCACTATCTCAAGGGTAAACTTACAAAGTTTTGGGGCTGCTAACAATCAGAGGCTCCCACTTGAACAAGTCCACAACCTTCACGAATCTCACAAGCCACATATCACAAAGACTCACACCAAGTGCACGAGATCACTCCAAGAGCCAAAACATGAAGTTCCTCCTTCTCCTCTCCTCACACACCCAAATCCACTCAAGAATTTGTTCTAGAGGGTGAGTAGGCAAGAGAGAAGGCTTGGAGAGGCTCTAGGATGGTTGTGGCGGCGCTAGGGTTCCAGGGTTGTCTAAATGAAGTCGGGGCATCTCCTTTTATAAATGTCCCGACAGCCAACCGTTGCCACCAACCAAAGTCCGGACTAGTCCGCCACAAAACGGACTAGTCTGATCTCACACATGAACTATTTGTCCGGGTGAGAACGGACAAGTCTGCTGAACCCGGACAAAACGACCACTAAGGTGGACAAGTCCGGTCCACCAAGACTTAGCCGTGGGAGCTCTCATCTCACAACCATACGGACTAGTCCGCCTCAGAACGGACTAGCCCGAACTCACACAGGGACTCCTTGTCCGGGTGAGAACGGACAAGTCTAGAGGACCCGGACTAGTCCGACCACTGAGGCGAACAAGTCCGGTCCACCATGACTTAGCCGTGGGAGCTCTCATCTCACAACCATACGAACTAGTCCGCCTCATAACAATATAGCCCGAACTCACACAGGAACTCTTGGTCCGTGTGAAAACGGACAAGTATGGCTAGCCCGGACCAGTCCGGCCAATGAGGCGGACAAGTCCGGTCTACCAGTGCTTAGTCCCAAAACACTCTCACCAAGAGAGAAATGGACTAGTCCGTCCCAAAATGGACAAGTCTGAACTCAGTCAGGAACTCTTAGTCCGCCCCAAAATGGACTAAGCCGTAGGACTTCCAGACTAGTCCGGCCTCTTGCCCGGACAAGTCCGGCCTCTTGCCCGGACAAGTCCGGCCTACCCGAGTTTACCTCACTAGCACTCTCCACTAAGGATTCGACACTTCTAACGCTTTGAGCTCTCTTCTATGATCTCAATGCACTTGACACACACACTCTCACTCTTACACGGCTAGCCTACTAAATACTCAAATGAAACCCTAATTTCTACTCTTCGAGTCTTTGACGTCGTTCTTCATCCTTTTCATTTTGAGAGTTTAGGTGTCCGCCTTGAAAATATCTTGTCCTTATGATCATCTCAGCTCATTAGTCTCTTAATTGTCATCATCAATCATCCAAAACCCACGGGGATACCTAGATGCACTTACAATCTCCCCCTTTTGGTGATTGATGACAACACATTAAGTTTCAACATAAGAGGTAAAAATTTGATTTTCATAACAAGTGTATGTATGCAAAACTTCCCCTGGATGTATGCAACAGTAAAATAGGAGAGTTGACATACACTCACATGTTATGGTGGGGTGCCTATGTGTTGTGCTCAAAAATGTGATAAGACAATGAAACATAGCAAAGAGCAACAATGATCAAATATAAGCCATAATATCCAACACGTAGTCTTACATAAAAGAGATACAATGCATAAAACATAGAGATAAAACATAGAGATAGTTATGTCCAAGGATCTATTACAAGACTAGAAGATGATAAAAAGAAGACATCCTCTTCCATCTCTCCCCCTTTGGCATCAAGGCACCAAAAAGGAAAAAGGAAGAAGATACGCCTAAGTCTACTCGTCATCTTCACCGTTTTCTTCTTCATCCCCATCTTCATCGCTCTCCATGGCCTCCGTATCATCTTCCTCATCGTCGGCGACGGTGGATGGAGGCACGACCTTGGAGGAGCTTCCATCTTCCCTGAACTGGGCAAGCTCATCAGCGGTGAACTCTGGGTATGGAGTGAGCTCCCCATCACTCTCCTCGAGAGGAGAAATGGGTACCTCAAGCTTGTCACACACAGCCCTGAGGTACTTCTCCTGACGCCTCTCCATGCGTCGAGTCCGGACCTCCACACGCCAACAAGAGGTGAAGAGTGCGTTGAAGCACTTGAAGAATCCGCTCATTGACTGCGGAGGAGGAGGTGATGAGGGAGCCACTGAGCTAGGAGGGGACGCTGAGCTAGAAGGAGGTTGAGCATTCTTCCTTCTGGAGGGTTCTGGCACAATAGGGGGTAGCTGAGGACAGAGAGGTCGATGAGTGACATCCTTGACAAAGACAATCCCCGACACCTTCTCAATTAAGCACATGATATATGGTGCATACCCACATGAGCGGTTGGGAGTGTGAGAGATGTTGAAGATGTCGTCATAGATGTGCTCAACAAGGTTGAACTTCTCTTCACCATCTATCATCAGGAGGAGATGCCTTAAGTTTCCTTAAATCACCCCTGCATCTCCATCCTTAGGGGCAATAGTTCTCCTCAAAATCCGGTCGAGGATGTTATAGAATGGCTTGATGTTCCTAGCAAGCCCGGCCTCATAGGGAACATGACTAGGATACATGTAGTCAAGTTGATCCCTATCCACTGCCTTGAGGATGGAAATGATAATCTCATGGTACAGGTGCTCCTCAAGGCCAAGTATCTGAGCAAACCTCTCATATGTGACTGAGTATTGCTCTCCATGTGTCATCCAGGTGATTTTCCGATCACCGTAGGTGGAGAAGTACACGGTGGTGTAAAACTGCATAATCACCTCGATGTTCTAGTCATACTTGAAGCTCATGATTTTATTGATTCCATGGTGCTCTGCGGCTTCAATCACGACATCAAAGGCTTTGTGTTTCCTTTTGGCCATGTAGTCCCAATCTACAAATTGAGCTTGAGCGACTGGAGTCTTCATTTTTAGGTACACTAGGCGGTAGTAGTCGCAATGGAAGTCACACCAAAACCTACGGTCGGTTGTGTGCTTCTCATAGTCATAGACTTTATCCATTCTTAGTCTTCTCGCCTTCTCAGCCCCCTTTCCTTTGAACACATATGTCGGATTGTTGGGCTGCCGGTTTGGATCTCTAGCAGGGGCATCCATCTTCAGGGGACCGATGGGCTTCAGTTGCCCTTTCTCCGTGATTACTATCCCACCTTCCCTCTTTGTAGGTGCCTTGGCAGTTGCCTTTTTGTTCTTGGGCTCCTCAAGAAGTGGAGCCTTGCCTTTCTTTGGGTCATGGAGAACCCTACCCTCGGATTCTTTCTCCTTCTCTTTTTCCCGCTCTTTCTCTCCCAAAGTGACCAGCTTCTTCCTCTTGGGCTCAACGTCACTAGCAGCCTGGAAGCTATGGGATTCATGTTAGACCCTTTTCTTCTTTCGTTGATCCGCCAAGGATTCTTCAACGACTTTGGCAATCTGTGCATCCTTGTCAAGATCGTGTCTCTTCTTTGTTCTTGCCTCTCGACTGACGGCTTCCTTAGTCGCTTGGGCCTCCTTTGCCGCCCTCTCTTCGGCAATGCGCCGATGGAGGGCTTGTCGAGCCTCCTCAGCCCTGGGACTTTGAAGAGGAGAGCTTTGGTCGAAGTCTGACATATTTCTTGAGAACCAAGAGATAAGAGGTCAAGGAAGTGGAATATTGCGAAAGAATTCACTAAAAATGGCTAAAGTTGGGGTTTGTCCTGTGTAAACCGGACTTGTCCGTTAAGGGGTCGGACTAGTCCGCCCGAGAACGGACTTGTCCGCCCAGAAACCGGACTAGTCCGGGTTGCACAGGAGAACCCTAACCCTAACAGTTTTCGCAAAAAATTTGAATCAAGTCGAAATACTCCTAGGCTACGATCGCAATGACATTAGGAACAACATTTCTGAAGAGGTTTCTAGCAAAAGACCTAAGAATGAAGAAAAGGAAGGATTTTTGGTTAGGTCAAGAATACCTCTTCAAATCTTCAAATGTGATGAAATCAAAGTCGAAACTTGAGCAATGAAGCACGGGGAAGGATTTCCGCACTCCTTAGGGCTTCAACCCGTGGATTGAACGAGATTTTTGGTGGAGAAAAGCGAAAATCGCCAATGAGGGCGTTTTTCGCTTGAGAGAGAGTTGAGAGCGGACTAGTATGTGAAGAGAGAGGGGTCTGGCCGCCCCTGGGATGTTAAGTCCCCAGGCGCCGGACTAGTCCAGCCTAGTGCCCGGACAAGTCCGGTCAGCGGACCAGAGCCAGACTTCTCTGGTGCCGGACTTGTCCGGCCTCCTAGGAGGACTAGTCCGGTTTGGACTTGTCCGCTGAGAAGTCCGACCTAGACAGCCCGGACTTGTCCGGCCCATGGGCGGAGGCTATAGGCAGAAATTTCATATAATCTAAATTTTGGCTCAAGAATATGATCCTTTTTGGACAAGTTTTTGCAAATATCTTCGGCAAACATGGTCAACAAGCATATATTAAACAAACAATGACCATATTTGAAAAAGAATCCTTTGAACATAGTTTTCATAGAGTAAGAGAGATTAGGGTAGTATTTTGACAGCATGTGATTGTTTGAAGTTTATAAACAAGCAACAAATAGATGTGCACGACTCAAGCAACGTTTCGAGAATCTAGGATATTTAAATCACTCATTAGGTCACAAAAGCGTTTCTCATCAAGGGGCTTGGTGGAGATGTCCGCCAATTGCTTCTCACTCCTAACATGAGAGATAACGATATCTCCCTTGATAGAGTGACCTCGCAGGAAATGGTGACGGATATCAATGTGTTTGGTTCTAGAATGCTCCACGGGATTGTGAGCAATCTTGATGGCACTCTCATTGTCATATAGGAGTGAAATATGGCTCAAAGTGTAACCATAGTCCCTAAGAGTTTGTCGCATCCATAGGAGTTATGCACAACAACTCCCGGCTGCGACGTACTCCGTTTAGGCTGTGGATAAGGCAATGGAGTTTTGTTTCTTTGTAGACCACAAAACCAAGGACCTACCAAGGAATTGGCAAGTCCCTGACGTGCTCTTCCTATCTACCTTACAACTGACATAATCGGCATCGGAGTATCCGATGAGATTGAACTTGGATCTCTTGGGATACCAAAGTCCTATGTTAGGAGTGTGAACCAAATATCTAAGAATCCGCTTAACGGCCATCAAGTGACACTCCTTAGGAGCGGCTTGGAACCATGCACTCTTACATACACTAAGCATTATGTCAGGCCTAGATGCACAAAGGTAAAGCAAAGAACCTATCATGGAACGAAATACCTTTTGGTCCACACTTGTACCATCTTCATTAAAGTAAAGGTGTCCGTTGGTTCCCATTGGAGTCTTGATGGGTTTGGCTTTGTCCATGTCGAACCTCTTGAGTATGTCTTGAGTATACTTGATTTGACTTATGAACGTTCCTTCCTTGAGTTGTTTGACTTGGAATCCTAGGAAGAACTTCAATTCCCCCATCATTGACATCTCAAACCTTTCGGTCATTATCTTTGAAAACTCATCGCAAAAAGCTTTGTTAGTAGAACCAAATATAATATCATCGACATATATTTGCACACGAATAAATCATCGTTAAAATGCTTAGTGAAGAGTGTATAGTCGGCCTTTCCTATCCTAAAACCATTTTTAATAAGAAAGTCTCTAAGACACTCATACCAAGCTCTATGAGCTTGTTTGAGGTCATAGAGGGCTTTCCGAAGTTTAAAGACATGGTTAGGATACTTATCGTCCTCAAATCCGGGTGGTTGCTCCACGTACACTTCCTCCTTGATCGGACCATTAAGTAATGTGCTTTTCACATCCATTTGGTATAGCTCGAAATCATGGTGAGTAGCAAAAGCAAGCAAGATACGAATTGATTCAAGCCTAGCTATGGGAGCATAAGTTTCATCATAATCCAAACCTTCTACTTGTGCATATCCCTTTACAACAGGTCTTGCCTTATTTCTTGTTACAACCCCATACTCGTCTTGCTTGTTACGGAATACCCACTTGGTTCCCACAACATTTGCATTGGGTCGCTTCACGAGTTCCCATACTTGATTTCTTTCAAAATTGTTGAGTTCCTCTTGCATGGCCACCACCCAATACGGATCTTGTAGTGCTTCTTCTACCTTGCGGGGTTCCAAAGAGGAAACAAAAGAGTAATGTTCACAAAATTTAGCCATTCGAGAGCGAGTGGTCACCCCTTTGGAGATATCTCCTAGTATGTTGTCGACGGGATGATCCCGTTGAACACTTTGGTGCACTCTTGGATGAGGTGGTTGAACTCTTTGATCTTCATCTTCATTGTCACTCTTTTCTTCATCTCCCACTAGATCCAATCCTCCTTCTTGACTTTGATCGTTTTGATCTTGTTGAGGTTGGCCTTGCTCATCTTGAGCTTGGTCTTGGGAGGGAGACGTATCTTCGTTTGTTGGATGATCATTTGAGTCTTGAGGATGTTCTTGAGGAAAAATGTCTCCAAGTGCCATCCTTTTAAGTGCTTCTTGTGGAGCCTCTTCTCTATCTAGCACACTTTGATCAACTTGCTCCACTTGGAAGCCATTAGTCTCATCAAACACTACGTCTCTCGCTATTTCAACAATTCCGGAGGATTTGTTGAAAACACGATAGGCGTAGGTGTTTGAGTCATAACCAAGCAAGAAACCTTCATCGGACTTTGAAGCAAAATTCGAAGTTCTAGGCTTCTTGTTTAGAATATAACGCTTGCTCCCAAAGACACGAAAATAAGAGATGTTGGGTTTGTTACCGGTTAGAAATTCATAAGACGTCTTCTTCAAAAGTCGATGAAGATGCAACCGGTTTATGGCATGGCAAGAGGTGTTAACCGCTTCCGCCCAAAACCGGTCTGACGTCTTGTACTCATCAAGCATAGTTCTTGCCATCTCAATAAGAGTTCTATTCTTCCTTTCAGCCACACCGTTTTGTTGAGGGGAGTAGGGGGATGAAAACTCATGATTGATGCCTTCTTCATCCAAGTATTCTTCCACTTGAGTGTTCTTGAACTCGGTGCCGTTATCGCTCCTTATGTCTTGATTCTTAAGGAGAACTCGTTTTGAGCTCTTCTCAAGAATATCTTGAGCACACCTTGAGTTTCGCCTTTGTCGTGCAAAAAGAACACCCAAGTGAAGCGAGAATAATCATCTACAACAACAAGACCATATTTGTCACCGCCGATGCTTATGTAGGCGATTGGACCGAAGAGGTCCATGTGAAGTAGCTCCAAAGGTCTTGTAGTGGTCATTAAATTTTTGGATGGATGTTGAGCTCCAACTTGCTTTCTGGCTTGACAAGCACTACATGGCCTGTCCTTATCAAAAACAACATTTTTCAAGCCTCGAATGTGTTCTCCCTTAAGAAGTTTTTGCAAGTTTCTCATCCCAACATGGGCTAGCCGTCTATGCCAAAGCCATCGCATGTTGGTCTTCACCATTAAGCACGTGTCAAGTTGAGCTTTATCCGTGGTGAAATCCACAAGGTAAAGCTATCCCTTGAGCACACCCTTAAAGGAAATTGAGCCATTGCTTCTTCTTAAGACAGTCACACTCTTGTTAGTGAAAATACAATTATAACCTTTATCACATAGTTGGGATATGGATAGAAGGTTATAATCAAGGGAGTCGACATGCAAAATATTTGAAAGAGTATGATGGGGAGAAATAGCAATTTTACCGGTGCCAAGGATTTTCCCTTGGCTATTGTCCCCAAAGTATATTCCTTCACTTGGATCTTCATTTTCCTCATATTCCACAAACATCCTTCTCTCTCCGATCATATGATTTGTGCATCCACTGTCGAGCACCCATTTTGATCCGCCGCAGGAGTATGCCTACAAAATAGAGTTATGCTTTACCTTTTGGTACCCAAACGGAGTTGGGTCCTTTCATGTTAGTCAAGAGGCACTTGGGCACCCGCACGCAAGGTTTTGGACTCTTAGTGAGTGGCCTAACATACCTAGCATAGATCTTTCCAAATTTGTTCCTCATTAAAACATATGAAGCATCAAAGTCATGGAACAAAGTATGAGGTTCATTTTTAGGCATGTAAGATGAGTTTGCAATCTTCTTTCCATTTTCTTTGTTGGATCAACCCTCCATGACAAAAACAATCAAGTCTTTCCTATTCTTGGAAGTTTTAGCATGTTGCTTCCACTCCCGAGAATAGCCGAGACCATCTTTGACATGTGGAAGTCTTACATTGGTATATGCACTTTGTGCATATGCCAATTTCTCCTTGTCAAAGATCCCACCTTTCGGTGATTGCTTGTTTTCTGCCAATTTGAGTTCATCCTTATGTTTTAGGATTAAGTTTGAGCACTTGCAAGTTTGAGTTTCTTCAGAAGATTTCTTTGAGGAGGGTGAAATCATAGAGGAAGAAGGTGCATTGATCTTGAGAGACTCAACTTGTGTTTCAAGGATCTTGTTGACTTTTGTCAAGTTAACAATTTCATCATTGAGCACAATAGTTGTGTCCTCAAGATTTGAGCAAGTTTCCTTGCTCAAAGCAAGTTCATGCTCAAGTGCCTTGCTTCTTTCCCTTTCAACCTCAAGGAGCTCTTCAAGCTCATGACATTTCTCCTTTTCAAGGATGAGCATGTCTTCTTGACGGTTGATGAGTTCATACTTCTCAAAGATTTCTTCCGACAACAATCTCATCTTTTTCAAGGTGCTCCTACTTAGATCCTTAAGCATGGATTCATTTTCACTACTACTATCAAAGCTATCAAGTGAAGAAGTAGAGGAGGATGGTTTAGATTTAACCTTTCTTCTTCCCTCCTTAGCCATGAGACATGTAGACTTGAAGTCTTCAAGGTTTGGGAAGAGCTTGCTCCTTCCAATAGCAAGTGTTGCCACTTTCTCTTCATCCTCGGAGGATGAGTCTTCTTTTGAGTCCCATTCCTTCCCAAGGTGAGCATGTCCTGATGGCTTCTTCTTCTTGAAGAATTTCTTCTCTTGGGACTTGCCATCTCTCTTCTTCTTACTCTCTTCATATGGACAATCCACAATGAAGTGTCCATATTCACCACAGTTGTAGCATGCTCTTTTCATCTTGGGTTTGGACCTTTCCTTGTTCTTGTTCTCATAATGGTTGTTCCCCTTCCTTCTTATCATCATCCTCTTGAATTTGTTGATGAAGAGCGCATCTTCTTCATCGGTGTCGAGGCCCTCATCATCACTTGCTTCGAAGTCTTGTGATGAGGATGTTGCTTTGAAAGCAACATCTTTCTTCTTGGAGGAGGCGAGCCTTTGGAGGTCGATGTAGAACATGGCTTCCTTCTCCATCATCTCCTTGTTGATGATTCTTCCAAGCACTTCCTCTGGGGTCATTTGAGCATATCTCGGGCTCTCACGGATCAAGGAGCAAAGAGCAATGTTTCGAGGCATGAATGTCCGAAGCATCCTCTTCACCACCTCATGATCCGTCCACCGGGTGCATCCATAAGATCGGATCTTGTTGACGAGGACCTTGAGACGGTTGTACATGTCTTTAGGGGACTCACCATCCATGATGGTGAACCTCCCAAGCTCTCCTTCGATCATCTCGATCTTGGCCTCCCTAATGACTCGGTTGCCTTCATGCGCCGTCTTGAGTGTGTCCCATATATCTTTGGCCACCTCCAATCCATCAACTCGGTTGAACTCTTCTCGGGTCAAGGATGAGGTGATGACCCCAACTGCTTGAGCATTGCGATGAAGTAGGATGGCTTGCTCCGGGATAACGTCTTCTTCATTTCTTGGAAGATGGACACCTGTTAGAACAATTTGCCACAAGCTAGGGTTTAAGGAGATTATATGCATCTTCATATTATGCTTCCACATTGAGTAATCATTTCCATTGAATTGAAGAGGTTTGCCAAGAGGAATAGACAAGTAATGATTTAGAAGTTAATTGCTCATAGTTGAAAGGATATTGGGAGTAGTCCGGTTGACCACTCCTTTCTTGATCCTTCGTCTTCTTCTTCTCCTCTTTACTTGAGTAACCTATCTTCTCGCGAAGTCGCACCTTGAGTTGGCGAACTTCTTCATCGTCACTCGAGTGGTCTTGCAGCACATCCGTGTTCTTTTTCTTGTCATATGTGTTGTCGCCATGCAATGTCAGCGGAATCTCGTATCCCTCCACTCCGGCCATCTTCTCTCCGAGTGGTTAGACTCTTGATGGAGAGACCTACTCTGATACCAATTGAAATTGCCTAGAGGGGGGGTGAATAGGCTAAAATACCTGAAATGAATTAATTAAATGAGATTAGAACACAAGGGCCGGACTAGTCTGGCTCAAGGGCGGACTAGTCCGGTCAGCTTGCTGAAAAGCCTAAAAAGGCCGGACTAGTCTGGCTCAAGGGCGGACTAGTCTGGTCAAATTGCTGGAAAGGCCTGAAACTTGATTTTTACGGGTTTTCTTCAGATTTTATTTAATGAAATACGAATAAATTAACTAGCAATCTAATATCACAGGTGTGATAGAATATTGAAATGGATTGCAAGATTGTAATGATGTATATTCTAATAGCGAAATAATCAAAACAAACCCTAAGAAATTTTGACGTTCAAGGAAATGTAAATACAAGAGAGACACTAGGATTTTTCCCGAGGTTCGATTCCACTCAGGAATCTATGTCCCCGTTGAGGAGTCCACAAAGGACCGGGTCTAACAACCCTTTTCTCACCAAGTCGCCACTAAGGCCAACCCGGTTCTTCACTATCTCAAGGGTGAACATAAAAAGTTTGGAGCTGCTCACAATCCGAGGCTCCCACTTGAACAAGTCCACAACCTTCATGAATCTCACAAGCCACAGATCACAAAGAGTCACACCAATTGCACGAGATCACTCCAAGAGCCAAAACGCGAAGTTCCTCCTTCTCCTCTCCTCACACACCCAAATCCACTCAAGAATTTGTTCTAGGGGGTGAGTAGGCAAGAGGGAAGGCTTGGAGAGGCTCTAGGATGGTTGCGGCCGTGCTAGGGTTCCAGGGTTGTCTAAATGAAGTCGAGGCATCTCCTATTATAGAAGTCCCTACAGCCAACCGTTGCCACCAACCAAAGTCCGGATTAGTCTGCCACAAAACAGACTAGTCCGATCCCACACAGAAACTATTTGTCCGGGTGAGAATGGACAAGTCTGCTGAACCTAGACTAGTCCGGCCACTAAGGCGGACAAGTCCGGTCCACCAAGACTTAGCCGTGGGAGCTCTCATCTCACAACCATACAGACTAGTCCACCTCAGAACGGACTAGCGCGAACTCACGAAGGAACTCTTTGTCCGGGTGAGAATGGACAAGTCTGGAGGACCTGGACTAGTCTGGCCACTGAGGCGGACAAGTCCAGTCCACCATGACTTAGCCATGGGAGCTCTCATCTAACAACCATACGGACTAGTCCGCCTCAGAACGGACTAGCCCGAACTCACACAGGAACTCTTGGTCCGTGTGAAAACGGACAAGTCTGGCTAGCCGGACTAGTCCGACCAATGAGGCGGACAAGTCCGGTCTACCAGGACTTAGTCCCAAAACACTCGCACCAAGAGAGAAACGGACTAGTCCGTCCCAAAACGGACAAGTCCAAACTCAGTAAGGAACTCTTAGTCCGCCCCAAAACGGACTAAGCCGTAGGACTTCCAGACTAGTCCGGCCTCTTGCCCGGACAAGTCCGGCCTACCCGAGTTTACCTCACTAGCACTCTCCACTAAGGATTCGACACTTCTAATGCTTTGAGCTCTCTTCTATGATCTCAATGCACTTGACACACACACTCTCACTCTTACACGGCTAGCCTACTAAAGATTCAAATGAAACCCTAATTTCTACTCTTCGAGTCTTCGAAGTCGTTCTTCATCCTTTTCCTTTTTTAGAGTTTAGGTATCCGCCTTGGAAATATCCTATGCTTATGATCATCTCAGCTCATTATTCTCTTAATTGTCGTCATCAATCATCCCAATCCCACGGGGATACCTAGATGCACATACAACGACCAGCTATGCCTCAACACCCAGCTACCCGAGTTACATCGGTTTCCCGGTTCCCATATCTCCGGTGGGTCTTCTGTACTGTTCTAGCTTGTTCAACAGGCCCGCACACGGCTCGGTCCTCAATTGACACAAGCGGAGCTATGGCACCCAGGCCCCAACATCCTGTTGCCCTTACTCTATGCTCGGTCTCAATTTTTCTTGCCATGTGTTTCATTTGCTACCTTTACCCGAGTAGTGTGCCTCTAGCCTAATCTCGCGAGCAGTTTCAACTACTCGACTTGTACCGAATCGTACCCTAACTTAGCATTGCAGTGGCTAGTCGAGGTTTACAAACCTAAGCCCAAACCAGGGTTTTCTAGGCTATGCATTTGGGTTTCCAAACAAGACTCTAATGCATAATTTAAGTGAGTGCTCAAAGTAAGTTCTCAAAACAGTAAAATTTATAAAAAGGCTAATGCAAACCGGATCTTGCCTTGCTGCTCTTGGTCGTAGGCTAGCTGTTCCTCTGGAGTGATGAAGTCTAAGACTTTGGTCTCCTCCTCAACCTTGGCGACTACATGAGATAAATACATATATGTATCAATTTGAATGCATTTGAATTGAAGTTGAATTTGTGAGGTCTATAAGTCTTACTAGACAGGCCTAATGACTCTGAAATTTTTAATGTGGTTTGGATACAACCTAATCAGAGACTTGGCAAAGTTTTATTTGCAGCAAAGCTCATTTGAGCCCTCCACAAATAATTGTGTACTTGGCCTTAATTGGAGATCTTAGTGTGTTCTAGGGGTTTTCATGGAGCAAGCCATGACTTTCTGAAAACTAGATTTTTAGAGGGTTCTAATAGAGTTGGTTTCACTTAATTTGAATGTTCCTAACTAAAGATATGAGCTAAAAAATTTCAGGGAAAATCTTAAAATGTTTCTGGACATTTTCTATTTTCTCTAGAACAATTTTATTAATCACACCATTAGGTGGATCAAATGAGCTCAAAAGGATCTGAAATTTTTTATGGTAGCTCAGGGATATTTTGGTGAATATCCTAGCCAAATTTCAGAATTTTTTTTTCAAATGATTCTCCAGATAAAATTCTAAAAAGTTTAAACTTTGAAGAATTAATTCTGGAGAAAGAAGGATTTTCATAAAGTGAAACTTGATTTGTTGGAAAGTACTCAGAGAGCTGAATCCAACGAAATTTGGTTCACTCGATTTGGAGTTTCCTTGCCAAAATTATGTTGGTTTGAAGTTTGAACTAAATCTGAAAATCAGATAAAAGTTTAAACTTCTGCTAGTATGTCTCACGACGTGGATCTTCTTCAACACAGAGTCCCCCGGCGGCGCCCTCCGGCGAGCCTCGCCGGAACCGAGTTCTTGGCCACCCCTTGGCCTGAAACTTGCCGCCTCCCCGTTTTTCGACCCCGTGAACTCATCTGTGGGCTCGCCAACCGCCGGCGATCACCGGAAACACGTGTGCACCAGTGACAGTGGAACCTAGGGTTCCGGCGAGGTCGGTCTCGCACCACATGGCACCAAATCGATCGGAAATTGCTCGGAGAGCATCAGTGGAGCACAAGGAACATTAAACGAGACCTTTTGGAAGCTAGAAACGCCGACAACCATACTCTCGACGGTGAGCCGAGGTACTTTGCATCGGCGGCGAGGAAAACGGCCATATCACGGCCGATCCTCAACGGTTTCCCTTGCTTCTTCCTTGAGCGTGTGTGCTAGCATGTGTAGAACCTACTGGCCAATCGGCTCAACTAATAAGAATGTGTGGAATCCGGATTTCAGTCTAAGGTGAGCTCAACCCATATGAACTAGCTTATTTGGAAATTCTCGACCTATGGTCGATCATATGCCAAACGCCTTTCGGCTACACCTTCTACACACAGTGACACAACTTTCTCGTGTAGAGAAGTGGATGCGAGGATGGCTGTGCCGAGCTGTCCGCGGGAGCACCGAATGGCGGCAACGCTCGGGTTGCCGGAAAAATGCTCGGTTAGCTCAAGGGCATTCGGTCACGGGACAACAAGACGTCGAGGATGTTGCTCGCAGGCCCACGACGCCATTTTGCTACTGGGAGGGCTCTGTTCGCGATGGATCGGCCTGCTCGCGAGCGGAACCGAGAGGGTGACGCGCTTTCGGTTGAGCTCAGCGTGAGAGAGGACAAACGCGCTGTGGTTTCGGGTTGTGAACAAACAGAGCACGTCGAGGAGGGATAAGACGCCGGGTAGCTGGTCTCCAGCGCGGGGCAACGAAGCAGGATCTAGCGCTGATCGCCCGCTCGGTGGTGCGCTCCGCTGCAGCCCGAGAAACTGAGTGCTCTGTTCTTCAGTCGGTTGAATTGTTGGTGAGGCTGATAGGTGGGCCCCACTTCCATTTTAACCTCTGAAATTAACTTTCTCCCACTGCTCTAAACAGTAGTTCCACTAATACCCTCTGAAATTTGAATTATCTACCAAATGCCCATTTGAAGTTGATAGAATTCAAATTGTGAAGTGTTTGAATATATTTACAGCACATATGCAGTTTGAAATTCAAATTGAATTTGAATTTGCTAAAATTGGCTCATGTCAAGATCAACTCCAAATGGAGTGAAAATTGGTGTGTGAGCTCACAAAAATGTGCTGAGTGTGAATATGCCTCCCACTTTTGAATTCATGGGATGAAAGGAGTTTAAATTTGAATTTGAGTTCAAGCTAGCCTCTTTCTAGTTATACCCAAAAATACCTCCAAAAGGTTTTGGATTTGGGTGAAATTTGGCATAAGCATGCCTAGCAAGGTGTAGAAGTTTTTCATATACTCAGCCCCTATATGATACATGTGTGAAATACCACTTTTGCATTTTGTGAGTTCATCCTCTAATGACCATATTGATTGTGGTTACTTGATCTTCATATGTGTTCATAAGTTTTCCTCAAATGAGGTGTGTGTGTGGTGTGATGAACACTTTTGATGTGTGCAAAAACTTAGGCCCTTACATTAAATATTGTGATGATAAATGTGAAATCCCAAAGTTCTAGCAAGTGGAGCCGCAAGTCACACCGAGAAAATGAGAGGGAATTTAAAGTTTTGAATACAACGGTGTGAGCTCCAAATGTGAAAGTAAACGTGCAACGATGTCCAAACACAAAGACCTAAATTTACCACTTGGTTCTTCACACATCCACGGGTAGCCCGGCAAGTTTTCAGCTCATTTGGAAAAGATTTCCTATTTGTTGGAATTAAAATGGGAGACAATTTGAATTTGAATTCAAACTCCAGTTTTAAATTCTGACTTTGCCGAAATTCAAATTTGAGAGCACCATTGTGTTCCTCATATTCCTTTTGGCTTATCCTCCAAGTTTGATCAAATTTTGGGTTTGTTTGCTAGTTTAAATGGAATTGGAAAGAAAAGAAAGAGGGGAAAAGGGGGCCCACTGGTCAGTAAACTTACCCCCGAAGTCTACTCGGCTCTCACGCGGGCGACCGGAGGTAGCGAGCGCGCCAGCTCCCGACCCGACCGCCTCTTCACCGTGCCACCTCCTGCTCGGGGGCTGAGAACGTCAAGTGAAGCAACGTGATCAACATGCCCAGCCCATGTGAACCACTCCCTCGCTCCCACCCTCCATAGCCCCCGCACAAACCGAAGAAAAGTCACCGCCGCCGATCCTCTCTGCTCATCGGCGCCTGGGCGACACAAGTGTTTTCGTGGCCGACAATCTACACAAAAACCATCCGCTCTAAGGTGCTGAACACAACCATGCTGACCTCACCTTCTCTCTTGCACGATCGGTGGAGAATTTTTCCGTTTATTGCGTCCGTACTCATTGAACCGAGCCTCACCAAAACCCGAAATTCGTAGTGATCAATTCCCCAAAGCTTGTGTCGAGCTATAGACATGATCTAGACACTCCCACGCTCCTCTAGAATCAAGAACCATCGAATTGCATTGAGTTTTGGCGCTGTTCTTTGAGAATTTTGAGTAGGCACCGATTTTGACCCTAGGTCGTTGATGAACTCACGTGTGCAGCCACCTTTGAGCTGATGTGAGCTCGTGCCGGTGACGAGGGATCCACCATGGTGCTCTAGGAAGAAAAACCAAAGAATTTTATCCCTCCTAGCACGAGTGCGACGCCACCAAAGTCAAACTGCCGCTGCCGCCCGTCGCCGAAGGGTTTCCGGTGACCAGGGCCCTTGGCCGACCATAGGGATGAGTTGCCCGTGGTCCAAAAAGGGGAGGCGGAGAGTTCGGGGGCAAGGGAAGGCCTGGAAGGCAGTTCCCGCAGGGCTCGCCGGAGAGCACCACCGCCGCTCGGCTGTTGGCGCGAGGAGGAAGAAGGAACTGTGCAGTGGGGCCTGCGCGCAAGAATTTAAACATTTCCTTCCATTTTTCAGTTTAGTTCAACTTCTATTGCTCATAAATTTTGATAGGAACCTCCAAAAATTGTGAAATAAATTCCATTGGATTCCTCTCAATGAGTACAATCTAGGGATGCATCCCAATTATTATGAAAATCCCTAGATTTGGCTCATTAATTCATTTAAAAAATAGTGTAGGAATTTTTACAGGAGTTCTATGTATTCGAAAATTCCCAAATTTGGGCAGGACATTATTCCATAAATCCTTGAACTCCAGTAAAAATTTCAGAGGCATTGGACTCCATTTGCTTTGCAAATGTTGTTTCAATCCTCTATGTCTTTGAAAAATAGGAAAAATAAACAGAGCAAATTTCAGACTTTCACTCAAACTTCATAAATCCATATCTATGACTAGGAAGCTCCAAATTGGGTGAACCAAATTTTTTTGGATTTATCTCTACGAGTACTATCTAGCAAAACAGGTTTCAGCTCATGAAACTTATTCTTCTTCCAGAATTAATTCCCTCAAGTTTAAACTGTTGGGAATTTTATCTAGAGAATTCCTTTATGGAAAATTCTGAAATAAACCTAGGGTTTTTATTTGAAAATCCTTGACTCACAGGAAAAATTTCAGATCCATCCAAGTTATTTAGTTCCCCTAATGGTGTGATTAAGTGAACTGCCCTAAGAAAATAGAAAAATGTAAACTGAAGGTGGGCGTGAGTTGTATAAATTTAGCTTCCGCTATTATAGACTATGTAGGTAAATGTAAACTGAAGGTTTGTACTACTTTGTACATATTCAATATGTTTTCTATGTAATACATGTGTGCCTTATGGTGTGTGCTGTCGGGTGTCGCATCGTGCGGCACCACCCTCTGAGATCCTGGGCGTGCGGATTCCGGTCTGTCACAATAAAGAACAAGTATCCACTACCAATAATCGATATTCTCTTCGATCAACTAGTGGGTGCTAAAGTCTTCTCTAAGATGGACTTAAGATCGGGATATCATCAAATCATGATTAAAGCGGAGGATATCCCGAAAACAGCATTCTCGACAAGATATGGACTCTATGAGTATCTTGTCATGTCATTTGGGTTGACCAATGCTCCAACTCACTTTATGTATCTTGTGAACTCGATTTCCATGCCGGAGTTGGATAAGTTCGTCGTGGTATTCATTGACGATATCTCGGTCTATTCCAAATCAGAGGAGGAACACGCTAAACATTTGCATATTGTGCTCCAACGGTTGAGATTTCACAAGCTCTATGCAAAGTTTAGTAAATGTGAATTCTGGATCAACCAAGTGCCATTTCTTGGACATATTATTTCACCGAAAGGCATCACTGTTGATCCAAGTAAGATTGAACAAATGCTGAAATATAAGTCTCCAACATCAGTCCATGAAGTTCGTAGCTTCTTAGGTTTCGCGGGATATTACCGGAGGTTCATCCCGGGCTTCTAAAAAATCTCAAAACCTATGACGGAGCTACTAAAAAAGGCATCAAATATTATTGGAGCAATCCATGTGAGGAAGCTTTTCAAGCGTTGGTGAAACACCTCACAACAGCCCCGACATTTGCTCAACCGGATACAACCAAGCCCTTTGATGTTTATTATGATGCGTCCGATATCGGACTTGGTTGTGTACTCATGCAAGGAGGACGTGTGGTCGCATATGGATCACTGTAATTACGAAATCATGAATAACATTATCCAACTCATGATCTCGAGCTTTCTGCCGTGGTACTAGCTTTGAAGATGTGGAGACACTACCTATTGAGAAATCTAGTTCATCTCTACACCGACCACAAAAGTTTGAAGTACATAATCACCCAAAAAGAGTTGAATATGCGAGAACAACGATGGTTGGAGATCATCAAACACTATGAGATTGAAATTCATTATCATCCGGGCAAGGCAAATGTGGTTGCCGATGCACTCAGCCGAAAGTATCATATTCATAGTCTTACAATTATGCCGGTAGAAGAGGAAGAACCGAGTCTCTACTTGGTTCTATATGGAGCTCTAAATAATCTAGCTCTCATACCCACATTAAAAGAGGAGGTTATGAAAGCTCAAAAGCGATACAAGGGCATGTCTCATATTAAAAGGAGGTTGAAAACGGGGAGATGAAATGTTTCTGGTTAGATGATGAAGATACCTTATGGTTCAAGGACCGGATAGTCGTACCCCGTGATATGAGGCTGCGGAAGAAATTTTTGGATGAGGCTCACTTATCCAAATTTTCTATTCATCCGGGCAGCAACAAGATGTACTAGGAATTGAAAACTAAATTTTGGTGGACCCGGATGAAGCGAGAGATTGCTAAATACGTATCAAAATGTGATACGTGTTGGCGAGTTAAAGCCGACCACATGAAGAAAGCGGGAACCTTGCAACCGCTAAGCGTTCCGACATGGAAGTGGGAGGATATTAGTATGGATTTCATTGTTGGACTACATCTCACGGCTAATTAGCATGACTCGGTTTGGGTAATTGTTGATCGGTTAACCAAATCAGCGCATTTCATCCCGATACATACGGGATTCCATCCAAGAAGTATGTGGAGCTGTATATTGCAAGAATACTATGCCTACATGGAGTTCCCCGGACGATCATCTCCGATCGAGGCGCGTTGTTCGTTGCTCATTTCTGGGAGCAGCTACATGCCTCACTAGGGACCAAATTGATTAGAAGCTCTGCATATCGTCCTCAAACCGATGGGCAAATGGAGAGGGTGAACCAAGTTCTCGAAGATATGCTTCGAGCATGTGCCATTCACCATGGTAAGGGATGGGACAATCATCTACCGTTGGCGGAATTCGCTTATAACAATGGATATCAAGCGAGCATTAAGATGGCACCTTATGAAGCTCTCTACAGCCGGAAGTGCCGCACACCATTGAACTGGTGTGAATCTGGCGAGAGAGTTATTTACAGGATTGATCTCGTAAATGAAGCTCAAGAGCGGGTAAGGCTTATTCAAGCAAATCTTAAAGCCGCTTAGTCCAAACAAAAGAGCTATGCGAATAGGAGACGTCTGTAAAAGCCCAAGAAAAGGGACTTACAAAAACTTTTCATCACCTCACAACACCACAGTCTTTGTTGTGGATATGTTGTGAAGAATTGTGAGGAGCAAGTAACCTCCATCAAAAGGGTTATTAGGAGGGAAAGCCCTAACTCTCACAAAGTAGGAATTATACACATGAACAGGAGAGGTTGAGCTCATCCCTAGCACTTGAAAAGTCTTGGGAAGGTTCAGGCCAAATTTCATGCAAATCCAACACTTTGTGAGACACTTTTGGAGGCATTTTGAAAAAGAGGCCAATTTGAGTGTAAGTTCAAATTGCAGCAACTTTCATCACTCAAATTTAAAAGTTAGCTTCATATTTAAACTCAGCACATTTTTCTGAGTTAGCCACCAATTTTCATCCCCATTGGAGTTCATCTTGTCGGGAGCTAAATTTGCAAGAATTCAAAAACTGAATTTGAATTTCAGTTCAAACATGAAGCAAACTTAGCCAAACCAAGTTCAAATTTGAGAACTCAAATTCAAACCAACACTTGGGGGCTAAGGCTCACATTCAATGGTGAGTAGCTGGGGATATATTCAGCAAAAACAGAAATGAAAAAGTGGAAAAAGAAATTATAGGGGAGGCCCACATGTCAGCAGACTTCAGTCTGAAGTTTCCCTCGGGTGATATTTCCTTCGGCCGAAGCCTCGCGCGCGCGCCAGCGCGATTGCACCGGCGCCCGACCGCCTCAACCGGTGTCACCTCCTGCTCGGGGGTGAGGCTAAGGACGCAGGTGAGACGCCGGGATTGAGCAGCCACACCACCACGTGCAATCCTCATGCTCTCTGTTCTCCTTCGCACGACCGAAACATTCCGCCCGGCCGACCTCGCTGATCACCGGCGCCCGGGCAGCACAGGCGCTCTCGTGCACGACGAGCTACACAAGAAATTCCGCTCCGAGGTGCTGATCACAACCGTACTGACCTCACCCTCTCTCTCGCACGATCGGCATAAAATTTGGTGGATTAGCTCGTCGGGGTGTTTAGAACCGAGCCACGCGAAATCCGGGAATTTGTAGCAAGTAGGTCACCACTCCCTAGACCGAGCTAAAAACGTGATCTAGACCCGCCCACGCATCTCTAGGATCAAATACGAGTTTCACAGAGTATGGGTGAGGTTCTTCGAGGTTTTTGCATCGGCGCCGATTTTTAGCTTAGGTCGCCGATGAACTCGTAGTTGCGGCCTCGGTTGAGCTGAATTGAGTCCACGCCGGGGTTTAGGAGGTCGCCATGGTGCTCTAGAGCCAAAAACCGAAGTGTTTGAGCTCTACTAGTAGGAGGGCGACGTTGTCGAACCCCAACCGTCACTGCCACCCGTCGCCGATAGGTTTCCGGTGACCGGAGCCCCTGGCCGACCTCGGGGATGAGCTGCCCGTGGTCCAAAAGGGGGAGGCGGCAAGTCTCCGGGCGGGCAAACGCAGGAAAGGCGAGGTCCGAGGAGCTCGCCGGAGTTTATCACCGCAGCGAGCCGTTGGCGCTGGGAGGAAGACGATACTGTATGGTGGGGCCCACCCGCAGAGTTCAAACATTTTGGGAATTTCCAGTTTTAGTTCAAACTTCAAATGCATAGAACTTTTGCTAGAAAACTCCAAATTCAGTGAACAAAATTTTGCTGAACTCAGGATTCTGAGTACTTTCCAGCAATACCAATTTCAGCTCATGAAACTTAATATTTTTCCAGAATTAAATCACTAAATTTCAAATTGTTAGGAATTTTATATGGAGAATTACTTTATGAAAAATTCTGAAATTTGGCTGAGAGGTTCATTGGAAAATCCTTGAGTCACAGTAAAAATTTAAGACTCATCCGAGTTCATTCAGATCCCCTAATGAGGTGATTAAGAGGACTGCCCTGAGAAAATAGAAAAATGTACAGAAACATTTTTCAGATTTTCTCAAATCTTGTTTAGGGCATAACTTCCTCTAGGTTTCTTCAAATGAGATGAAACCAACTCCATTAGAACCATCTTAAATTTTAGTTTCCATAAAGTAATGGTTGGAGCCATGAAAACCCCTGGAATTAATTAGAGGCTTTTATTTGTACAAATCTCAAATGAACTTTGTTTCAAATGAAACTTGGTCAAGACTCTGGTTAGGACCCTACCAAGCCACCATAAAAATCTCAGAACCAAAGGAGAGGGTTAGCTAGAGTTATTAGTAATTACTTATTCAAGTTTACACATTGCATTTGAATTGACATGTAGTATCTCATTAACGTGTAGTCGCTGAAGGCGAGGAGACTCCGGAAGTATTTGACTTCCTTCTTCCGGACGAAGACAAAACCACTGACCAGCAGCAACAAGGCAAGCCCCGATTTGCATTAACCCTTTTTATAAAGTTTTGCTTTGTTTACATGTTTAGTATGAAGTATGTATGTGCATTAGGTGTAGGATGGATGAAACCCAATTGCATGACTAGAATTTTCCTATAAGAGTGAGGGTAGTGTCTAAGGCCTCGCGTAGACAGGCTATGCTTAATGATTCATAGGACTTCGGTACAAGTCGAGTAGTTGGAATCTACTCGCGAGTTAGGCTTGGGACACACGGGTTTGGTTCGAGTGATGTGAGATCACTTTAGTAATGAAAATGAGACTAGGCAGGGACTAGGGCGCAGCAAGAGGAAGTCTTGTGTGCGCAGCCCTGTCCGTGTCGATTGAGTACCGATCCGTGTGCGGCCCTGCTGAACAAGTATTGAATGTACCGAAGGCATATCGGATATATGGGCCCCGATAAACCTATGTAACCTAAACCTCCGGAAGTCGAGACATAACGCACCGATTTATAGGTGTAGGCTGAGGGCAGCAAGGTGGAAATCTGCTAACGGGCATAGAGAGATGCTCCGTGTAGGGAACCTCCTGCTCGTTTCGGTGCAACCGGTTCGACGTTTGGGCTGTTGGGTGAAAAGTTGTCCCGTACGACATCGAGTGAGCGTGCTGTGCAGCTCCACGGGTGGGCGTACGTGACGTGCTCTTTGGGTTTCTCTGCAGGTGTATATCGAGTCGATTCGTCGTCCCTCGCGGTGACGAGTACCGCTTGTTCACTACGTCGTAACATAGATAATTTATGGAATGTTTTGATTCAATTCTGTTGTATGATATAATTGTGTTGTTACATGTGTGCCACCAAATATTGCTTACTAAATTTCAGATTCATAAACTGTTAACTTGTGGCTAAAGACGAACTAAGGATCAACTATAGGCGCGTCCGTTTGCTGAAATTCTACCATCCCATGTTCATTGTACACCTCATGTAGAGTTTCATGCCTAGGTGAGTTGGTTAAGTCTTGTTGAGCCCTCGTGCTCACGGTTGCTGCTTAAGTGTTTTTCAGGTGAGGAGCCACCCACGGACTCGGGTTACGAGTCCACCGGCGAGGGTTACCCTCCGTCAGGGACCACGGCTGAGTGGGAGCCGTACACGCCGCGCTGAGCTGAGGAGTGCAGCTAGTGTGGGTTGCCCTAGGGCTGGGAAACCGACTTTTGCTAGATAGGCGGGCGTGAGTTGTAGAAAAGTAGACTTCCGCTGTGTAATAAAGACAATAGTTTGTAACTGAGTATTGTACCTGTTTGTACAGTTCAGTTGGTTTCCCATGTAATATATTGTGTCCTTATGACGTGTGCTGTCGGGTGTCGCATCGTGCGGCACCACCCTCTGCGATCCTGGATGAGCGGATCCCGGTCCGCCACAACGTCGTCCTTTAGACTTCCATGTTGGGGACCACGTATATCTCCGCATATATCCTATGAAGGGAATTCACCGATTCGGAGTGCAAGGAAAATTAGCTCCGTATTTTATTGGTCCCTTCGCCATCATCGAAAGATGTGGACCCGTGGCATACCGTCTGGAGTTACCGGCAGCCTTAGCCGGAGTTCATAACGTCTTCCACATATCTCAGTTGCGGAAGTGTTTGAAAGTTCCAACGAAGATTCTCACAGGAGGCATAGCAGATTTGAAACCGGACCTCACTTATATTGAGCATCCAACCCGGATAATTGATGAAAAGACTCGCGAGACCAGAAACCGGATGCTGCGATTTTTCAACGTGTTATGGGAGAATCACATGTCCGACGAAGGTACTTGGGAAAGCGAGGAGTATTTACAACTCAATCATCCGGAGCTATTAGAGGCTTATGTCCAATAGTCGTCCTCTCCATATTGTTCTTAATTGTGAATCTCGGAACGAGCTTCTTTTTAAAGGGGAGGAATCTAAAAGTCCCAAAAACTTGTAAAGGCAAGACTTGAATGATGAATAAAGTTGAGTTTAAATTCAAGAAATGGGACTTGCAAAAACTTTTCTAAACATGTGAATGTGTCATGTGCAAGAGGATTTTAAATTCAGTTTTGAACTAAATAGTTCACTTCAAGGAAAAGGTGGCCATTTCCAAAAAGGGAGTTCAAACTGTTGGTTCAAAATTCTTATTTGCAGTGGCCAACTCAAAAATCAGATGGCATATTCAAATTCTTCAGGTCCAAATTATGAGGAAGGTAAATTTTGAGAAAATTTGGAGTTACTTTGATATATATGTCAAAGGGGCTTTTGAATTTAATTGGAATTTGAATTCAAATTCAAAACTGAGGTAAACCTTGTTAATTTGCCCAAATGGATTTCAAATTTGAGATCTTCATAACTTAAGTTTGTAATGTGCCAAAATTGGAGATATTTTGAGAGGAGGAAGGAGTGGACCCACTAGTCAGTGAGCTGCTTAACCTTGCAAGCGAAGTCATCAGTTCTCTGTTTCTCTGTTCAGACTCGAAGCAACCGAGTTCACTCACCGAGCGCCACCGATTGCTGAACACTGCACCACCTCCTCACGGGTTCATCACGCTGGAGACCTGCTTGCACCTCAGCAGCGTGTGAAGCGATCTTTACGTGCACGAACCGACACACCGAGGCCCTGCTACCCCTCACGCAAGAAACAGAGCCACACCGTGCCGCCTCCTCGGTGCTCATCCGGAGATCGGAAAAACTCGCACACACCGCCTCCTCGATCTGCAAAACGGAAAAGGTTGGTCGTCCTTCACCTCCTCAGCGTGAAAACCCGTAACTCCCTGAGTTTCCCATCCTAGAACAGTTGGTGTTGCGGCAACCCGAGGATAACCGACGAGCAAGCACACGTGGACAGCTCACCAAAGTGGGTTTCATGCTCAAGCAAAGACGCTCAGAGGTGCGCTGGACCACCGGGGTGCTTTTCCCTGAAGCTCAGCTCAAATGGTGATCTCTAGCGGCCGAATTCGGAGTTTTTCTCCCGGTACACCACCACGGACCTTTCGGTAAGGATCTCCAAAATTCGTGCGTAATTTTCACTTAGGGATAATGAAATCATGCACAAAGGAGATGGACTCATGGGCGATCCAAATTCCTTCGCAGCCATAGCTTGAACCCGACCGTGAGCGGGCTATTTCAAGTCTTCCCGAGCTCAAACATGGCGGACACCTTCCGGCACACGGTGAAACCCTAGTAGCTGCCGTTCCCGAGCTGGTTTGTGCCTACGTCGAGCTTCCTTAGGTGTCACAGATGCTTTAGAACCGATGAACCGAGTGTTTGGCGGTCAGGAAAAGCGGGCCGAGGTCGCTGGAGTTGAAACCGAGCCGCCGCATGTCGCCCGGTGGTTTAGAGCTGTCGCCGGCCTCCGGTGAGCACGGGGACGAGTTCCTCATGGTCGAATTGGGGCTAGCTGTGAGACTCCAGCCATGATTCCGCCGGGGAACGATGATCAGTGGCGCGCCGCCGCTACCGGCGAGGTAGATGGCATGCGCTTGGGGGAGATTGACGGACGAAGAATGGGTTGGCCCACGTGTCAGTGTCGGTTTTGGGGAACCGGGATTCTCTGTTGCAAAGGATTAGTCTGTGGCTGTGCAGTAATAAACCCTGTGGCCCCGTGTGGTTTGCTCGATGGAGTGATACATAGCCCTGGCCCCACAGTCAGAGATTTAAATTTTCTAGTTGATTTGAATTCCAGATTTTCCCCAAACTTTAGAACCTCATAACTTTTGATAGGAAGCTCCAAATTTAGTGATTCAAATTGGGTTGGATTCAGATTGAAAAACTCTATCCAAATATGCAACCCAATTTGTATTTAAGTCATTATTTTATTCTGGAAAATTCTTTAAACTTTTCAGCAAAAGAATTTTAGAGGGAGTTTGGTTCATCCAAAAATCCTCAAATTTTGTCATAATGGTCTTTAGGATGTTAGTGAACTCCTGTACAAATTTAAGCTCATTTGGAGTTGATTTTATTAATAGAATTAAGAGTTCAAGTTTCTGTGTTTAAATGAATACATAAACAATTTCAGAAAAATTTCCAAAACTTGGAAATTCAGTTCTGGGCAATTCTTAGCTCCAAAAATCTTAGGAAAATTCATGCATGCTCCCTGAGCTATGTTTAAAATTTTAGTTCACTTGAATTTGCATGAAAGTGCAAATTTATTCAGAATTAATTCCTTTTTGCCTAAATGCTTAGGGAATTGTTCTGAGTGATCTACTCATTGAAAAATTCTGAATTTTGTTCCAGATGGCTTTCTTGTGACAACTAACTCACACGAAAATTTTCAGCTCCATTGGAGCTTTAGATCATCACTGTCCTGTTTAACCTGTTAGAGGAGTACCACACAAGTGATGAAATGCACTTATCACCTGATCATGTTGCTTAACCCAAACCCAAACCACTAGCACCAGTGTCATTTTAAATTCTTAAACAGAGTTCCAGTTTTAAACTTGTAATTAGAACTTGTTAGCAAAATCTTTACAATTAAACACTTGTGCATGTTCATAACGTGTAGCATATACGTGAGGACTTGTGAAGTAAGTGAAGTGGGATTCCGAAGACACGGTGATCGCGTGATCAAGACTCAAGTGGTCTTCACTAACTAATTATATACATTCTTAGTCACCTACAAAACAAAGGCAAGCTCCGGTTTGCGTTTAAGTTATTTTATAAAGTTTTTACTTTGTTCACTACTATGGGTTAAAGTTTGTATGTGCATTAGGTCATGAATGTTTTATACTCCAAATGCATGACCAAAGAAACCCTCAAATCAAGGGTAGAAGACATACTCCCGCTGTAGAATAATGTCGTGTAAAATAGGCTATGACATCCGGTAGAAGTCGAGTAGTTGGAATCTACTCACGAGCTATAGTCCGGGATCACACGGGTATAGTTTAAAGAGGCAAACTAAAGTTTATGTTTCCAAAGATGAGACCGGGCAGGAGGGTTAGGTAGCGACAAGACGAGGTCTTGGTCGAGTAGCTTTGCCTGTGTCGGTTAAGGACCGAGGCGTGTGCAGCCCCGATGAGCAAGTATTGAGTTGTGTACCGGATGCTTACTACTATATGGGACTCAGGAAACCGATGTATCATGTCAACTGGATTGTAGAGGCATACCACATCGTCTCATTAGACCTATGAGCCCGAGACGACACGATCGATTCTACAGTTAGGTGTCCTGCGAAAGGTTGCCACATACGACGTAATGAAAGGCACCAGATTTGGGGTCTTCAGAGGCGGGCATATGTGTCGAGTTATCCGGGCAGTGTTTGATTCGAATCACCGTCTCTCGCGGATATGAGTACCGCTTGCTCACTGTGTTGTGACGTAGTAAGCAAGTTGTGTGATAATAGTTTGCAAGTTTTAATTACTGTTATGATTATTCAAATTGCATGAAAACCATGTATGAAGTAGAGATAGAGCAAATTAAAGTTATTTTTCACCTTGGGACAAGTAACATTGGAATGAAGCGTTTCTTGTTTGATTGTGGATTTTCAATGTTGCTCGGCGCAAGGTCACTACTATGATGGCTAAAATCTAAAAGTTAAGGATGAACATGTAGGTGAGTCTTTATGCAACTTACATGTTTAGGTCTTAAGTTACTTTCATGTAGAGTTGCATGCTTTAGGAGAGACGGTTAAGTCTTGCTGAGCCTTTATGCTCACTCTTGCTATATGAGTGGTTTTGTAGGTTAACATCAACACTTATAAAGAAGGTTGTCCGTTGAGACTCGGAGACTTCCGAGTCATGTAACACATGGAGAACCCAGCCGCTGCAACGTCTTCGTGTTGCTAGCGAGAGGAGTCCGCAGGCTGGTCCTCTTCTCGAGTGCTCATTTGTTATTCGACGTGAGTTGATGGTAGTCTTCCGCTATAGCTATTTGATGTAAATTATTTACAAAGATTTGACAGCTTCCACTTTTGATTTATGTAATACAGTTTTCCTTATGTGTGTGCTTTTGGGTGTCGCATAACACGATACCAACCAATGCGATTCCCGGGCGAGCGGCACGGCCCCGTGACACAGGTGGGGTCCCCCTCAATCACCCGCTGCGTTGTCAGAGGCGCTCATCGCGCCAGGCGGCGGGACTTAACTCCTCCACCGACCACTCTAGTCATAGCTGCAAATACCCTAGCTCATGTATAGGTATCAGACAGCCTCGGGGCCACCAGGCGGGCCCTGAGACACATTGTAACCACCCGACCTTGGACTATAAAAGGACCGGGGTGTCCACCCGACAAGGGGTTCACAACCCTACAAACCCACACACACATATGTGCAAGCAATACAACAATCACCCCGTGGACGTAGGGTTTTACGTTTGGCGGCTCGAACCATGTAAATCTCGGTGTTCACCCTCTCGCTCAAGATTGATCGCTCTAGGGACGTAAAGCCGCTCCAATCAAAGAGCCTCCGTGGGCTACTTCTGTAGCAGACCACGGAAAGTGTCGTTCCTACACTACTATAACACTTGAACAATATCTTTTTCTATGAATAAGTCAAATAGAGGGTGCTTGATATGGCAATAGTGGCATCAAACCACGGTAAAACTAAGGAATATATCCCTGAATTGGTAAGTTATTTTACTCACGGGAATCTTGTACTCTTCTTACAGGTATTCCATATGCTAGAAAATAAATTTTGAGCATGCCACAGTTGATTTTACTTAGATCTTCTTTCATATATTTTTTGTTGTGCCCTTACATGGCCACACTCCAACCACGACGTCTTGTCACGGTAAAAAAGAGGGGTTTTAATAACCTTTTGTCGTTGAGCTTTCTTCTTTTCTTTCTTTGATATAGTTTTATATCTATCGACTTAGATATCTCCTTATTTGGTTGTCATAATTGGTATGGGTGTTTGTTACTACTCTCAAGGGTAGACGATATGATAGTATTATTGATATTTAGTTCATACTAAAATGAGAAGTATGCACAAAAAATGTTTTACTTTGAACTTCAGCCTAAGATTCCTCGAACAATCTCATCTTTCAATCCTTAGAGGCTATAAGCAATTGCTTAGAAAGTGTGTGGCCTTTAATGCTTCAGGATCACCGTCATTTTCTTTAATACAAACAGCTCATTTTATATCCTTCTATTACCACATGTCTATGAAGAAAGTAACACCTCGTTGTAGTCTTCCATGGATCACCTTCCCCCTCCTAATGGCAGATCCAGACAACAAACATAGGAGGAATTGGTCTTCTTGTTCCTCCTTGTTCCTCTTTGTATCCCTCTTACTCCATCTCCTCTCTCTTCTTTCTCTTATAAAAAATTTAGGAGGGGCTAGGGGGGGATCCATGACGTGGTGGTCACTAGGAGGGGCTAGATACCCCCCTCCCCTTCTCTATTGGCCTGTTGAATCTGCCCCCGCCCTCATCTTGACAATTTTTTCTTCTTGAAACATATACTATAATGAAGTTAACTTTGCCTGTCTTTCCATATGGGGATGAAAATGCAATCATATGAACGGATATATACTTTTGAAGGGTTTCTTTATTTTGGAAGACATGGTTGATTCAAGAAGAAAAAGACATGCCATATTGTTCTTCAAAAATAACCCGCTTGAATAGGCTATTACCAAACTCTCCTTGAAGACAGATGATAAAAGTCCCAGACATCAACAACATTCGAAGACGTAAAAGCAACCATTCTTTTATTAGTTTATCAATATTACTTCATTGCATGAGTAGTAGAGACCGTAATATATAGCTTCCAATAATCCTACATATCATGGATTCAAGATTGATTTTCCTCGCACCAATCCATATTATATAATTTTGTATAAGGAAATTAACAACCTAAATGGCGAAATATCGACGTTCCTCTACTTAGCCCCCTTAACAATGAATCCAAGTACTAATGACCCCTCTAATGTATTTAAAATATATTAAAATAACCACTTAGATGATTTTATTATTGTTTTATTGGCATTGTCATAATACATAATGTGATTGTGACTCAATGTATAATAATACGTGAGACTTGTTTGCCATAAAGTGATGACAATACTCCACCTTCTTAGCATATAAGATAGAACAAGAAAAACTAGGGGCGTGTTTGGATGCCCGACATAGGTATGAGGATGCCATAGCTATGACACAAAAATCCGCCCTACACCCACCCATGAGCAAAATGAAGAGCAAAACATTATAGTGGCTGAAGTATACACAAGAAACAAACACGTTTCAAAGTCACCAAACATCCGACGTGGCGAGTTGCAACGTGCAACTAGGGTTGTTATTGGGCCGAGAAAATGAATTGTACATTTAGAGCATCAAATCGGATTAGTACTGAATCTTTGTATTTATTTTTGATCTATTATATAAAATATTGAATTAGATTGTGAAAAGGCCCATTGCCCAAAACCCTTTACCAGGCCTACGTGTAACCAAACAAACTCTAGGATACACACTGTGATATTCTCACTTCCACTTCCAAGCTAGAGTCATCTCAATAGTAGTGTAAAAAAAATGATCATATCATCAAAATCACCTAAAAACCTAATTTCTCATATCTTTTATTTTTATCGCAAACATAATACTTCATAGGGCCTTTCCGGAAACTCGTGGAGGCGGTGGTAGTGGCCGAGTCAGTGGTTGGGGGTGGGCTACAAATACCCGGCCACGTGACTCCACGGGATGCAAACCTATTTATATTCTCTCCTTATTTCCCCATCTCTCTCGTCCGCCTCCTTCCCATCCCCTTCTTCTCCGGCACAGCTCCTCCTCGCCCTCGCCTCCACCCCAAACCCTAACCCTAGACGCCGTTGTCGCCATGGCTAGCAGCAACGTCTCCACCGTCTACATCTCCGTCATCGATGACGTCATCGCTAAGGTCCGCGAGGATTTCATTACCTATGGGGTCGGCGACGCCGTACTCAACGAGCTTCAGGCCGTAAGTTTCACCGATTTCTCGAGTTCCTAATGCTCATACTCCGGAATCTCTGTTCTATTTCCGAGATTTTGACTGTTGTCTCTCGGATTCGGTCGGAAACCGTAGCTTTGGGAGATGAAGATGCTGCACTGCGGGGCAATCTCGGGAAACATCGACCGTTCGAAGTCGACTGCTGCATCTGCTGCAGGCGCAGCCGGTGCGACCCCGCCCGTTCATGACCTCAACGTGCCCTATGACGCCACCTCCGAGGAGTATGCCACCCCTACGGCTGACATGTTGTTCCCACCGGTGAGGCCAAATCTGTAGATTTGCCCTTAAAGTTCGCCTGATCTCTGTTGCTATCCGGCAAAGTTTTGGTGTAATTGGTTGTATCTGGGTGCAGACGCCACTGCAGACCCCGATCCAGACTCCACTGCCGGGGACAGATGCAGGTATGTATAACATACCCACTGGCCCTTCGGACTATGCCCCATCACCGATCAGTGATGTCAGAAATGGAATGCCGATCAATGGGGCTGATCCAAAGACTGGCCGCCCAAGCCCCTACATGGTATTTTGCTGTTTCATGTATGGTCATATTTGGCCATGTTATTGTTAACTGTTTGTGACGTTTGAAAGTTTTTGCAGCAACTTCCTTCTCCATGGATGAATCAGAGGCCTCTTGGTGTTGATGTGAATGTCGGTAAGTGCATGTCCAGGCGATACACAATTGTAGTTTATTCAACATGGAGCAATATCTGTTGATAAAGCAATAATTTGGACTTTCGTCATTGACATACAGCTTATGTGGAGGGCCGTGAGGATCCTGACAGGGGAGCACAGCCTCAGCCATTGACTCAGGTCAATATGTAATCACAACCCAC
Organism: Neostapfia colusana; assembly: GCA_030760725.1. Classification (NCBI taxonomy): domain Eukaryota; kingdom Viridiplantae; phylum Streptophyta; class Magnoliopsida; order Poales; family Poaceae; genus Neostapfia; species Neostapfia colusana. The sequence goes on along the minus strand of JASWHV010000007.1, from coordinate 77,699,295 downwards.
TTACAGTGCTAGATATAATGTTATGTTTTTTCTTAGAGGGGGGGCTCCCATTTTCTGCTTCAGACCGAAGGCATATCAGTTCATTTTGAGAATCGTTGCTTCATGATGATTTTGTCAACTAAATTGCCACACTTCCCGTTTTTGGCCCATCCTTAAGATCCCATTTCGAATCATATGACATTTATTATGCCTTCACAGTCCTTAGTACTGCTTTTACGAATGTTAGACTGTGTGTGTGTCAAGGGGTATTGTGGTCCTTTAAGTTGGGCTTCATAGCCTATATATGTAACCCCCCTCCCTTTGCATTATCAACAATGTGTTCATTTCCTTCTCACATGGTATCAGAGCGGGATAGGAGGGCTGGGACGCGCGCGGAAGGCCGGCAGCGTGGGGTAGGAGGGATGTGTGCGGCGAAGGCCGACGACGCGGTGTAGGAGAGCAGGGACGCGCGCGGAAGGCCGGCAGCGCGGGGTAGGAGGGATGCGCGCGGCCGAGGCCGACGGCGCGGGGTTGGAGGGCAGGGACGCGCGTGGAAGGACGGCAGCGCAGGATAGGAGGGCAGGGACGCGCGCGGAAGGCTGGTAGCGCGAGGTAGGAGGGACGCGCGCGGTGAAGGCCGACGGCGCGGGGTAGGAGGGAAGGGACGCGCGCGGAAGGCCGGCAGCGCGGGGTAGGAGGGCAGGAACACGCGCGGAAGGCCGGCAGCGCGGGATAAAAGGGACGCGCGCGGCGGAGGCCGACGACGCGGGGTAGGAGGGAAGGAACGCGCGCAGAAGGCCAGCAGCGTGGGGTAGGAGGGAAGGAACGCGCGCAGAAGGCCGGCAGCGCGGGGTAGGAGGGATGCGCGAGGCGAAGGCCGACGACGCGGGGTAGGAGCGGAGGCGCTGCTGCGGCTATGGGGAGGCGCTGCTGCGGCTATGGGGAGGCGCTGCTGCAGCCATGGAGAGGAGCAGAGGCGCTGCTGCGGCCATGGGGAGGCGCTGCTACGGCCATTGGGAGGAGCGGAGGCGCTGCTGCGGCCATGGGAAGGCGCTGCTGCGGCCATGGGGAGGAGCGGAGGCGCTGCTGCGGACATGGAGGAATGAGCCGTCGTGCAGTGCTCTGGTGGGTCCAGAGGCGCGGCGGCGGCGCGCGGGAAGCCGGCGGCAGCGCCCGGAAGGCCGACGGCGGCGGGCAGAGGAGAGGGGTCGGCAGGGGTGCGGACGGTGACCAGGAGCGGCGGTGGAGGTCGAGGGCGGCGACAGAGGTGCCTCACCCGGTGGCCAGAGGTGCAGCTGCGGCGGATCCGGCCGTGCTGGGGCTGCCGACGGCGGCGGGTCCGGCCACGCTGGGACCGGGGAAACCGGCGGCGACGCTCGGGTTACGCAGCGGCGGCGGCGCTAGGTCGCGCAGGGGCGGCGACACTCGAGCGAGCAGAGGCGGCGACGCTCGAGCCTCGGAAGCGGCAGCGGAGGGCGAGGACGATGGCGGAGGTGCCTCACCCGGCGGCGGATCCGGCCGCGCCGGGGCCAGGGAAGCCGCCGCCGGCATTCAGGCACGCAGGGGCGGCGGCGCTCGGCCGAGCAGAGGCGGCGGCGCTCGGACACGCAGGGGCGGCGACGCTCGAGCCTTGGGAGCGGCGGTGGAGGGCGAGGACGACGGCGGAGGTGCCTCACCCGACAGCCAGAGGTGCGGCGGCGGATCCGGCTGCGCCGAGGCCGGGGAAGTCGGCGGCGACACTCGGGGCGCGCAGAGGCGGCGGCGCTCGGGCGCGCAGGGGTGGCAGCGCTCGAGCGAGCAGAGGCGGTGGCGCTCGGACATGCAGGGGCGGCGGCGGTCGAGCCTCGGGAACGGCGACAGAGTCCAGAGGCGCGGTGGCGGGCCGCTGCCGGCTCGCCGGTCGGCGGCGGCATGCTGGCAGGGCCACAGCGGCGCTGCTACATGGAGGATCAGCGGCGGCGGTTGGTGGTGGGAGAGAGAGAAGAGGAGAGGGTGGCGGCGGGTGAGAGGAGGACCAGAAACCCTAACCCTAATCTGATACCATGTGACAAGGAAATGAACACATTGTTGATAATGCAAAAGGAGGGGGGTTACATATATAGGCTATGAAGCCCAACTCAAAGGACCACAATACCCCTTGACACACACAGTCTAACAACGAAAGGCATATCCTGGTCTTTATGAATTCCTTTACAACAATTAAATTAGCAAAGTTGATTTTTCAATGTTATTTTGCGGTGGTAGTCATTGTTGGAAATCCGACGATCTCCACGCCGGAAACAACCTCTGTGCAGCAGATCAAATCTGCTACATGATGGCGTGAACTGGTGGTTGTGCAAAACAGAGGGGAGGAAAATATTCTGGGAAAGGGCTAATTTACTTCTTAATAAATATGGTTATTTATAGCCCAATAATCCTTCTATATTTAAACTACTCAAGAGTTAGAAACTAATCCCATCTATTACCTAATCTGGATTCTGGACAGTCCAGATTAACTCAAACTGGACTCTATCTGGACTTTCTGTTTCTGTTTTAATCCTTTCTCAAACTGACCAGATCAAAACCGGATCCAACTCCACTAAGTCTGACCTGTTCTAATTTCCAACAGATCACTACTAAAGTAATTTATCTGTTTCCCAAACAGAAACCAACTCCCTCTCCCCTTCCAGGTGCGCACACCGCACAAATTTTTTAAGTCGCTTAGTTGACCCTAGTCGCCTAAAAGGTGACTGGGGCCACTTGTCGACCTCCTAATCCTGAGTTTTTTTGTAGCAGTTTCTAGTCGGTAGAGATTGAGCACAGCAATTAGCAAACAAAATTTAGATTTACTATAGCAATTAGTTTAGAAAACATAAATTACATACCAGATTGAGGCTTCAGGTTTATGAAAAATGACTGTCTGCCAAATTGAGGCTTCAGATTACAGACCTGATGAAGTTGTCTCCCATTCAGCTGCTTTGTTCCATCTGTATGAACAAACTGTTAGTAATAATCCCGTTTTTCTAAGAGTAATTAGAGTTAGAGATAGAATCCAAGTCTATCTCTATTTAGAGTAGAAGTCTAGGGGTACTATTAGACTAGGACTCTATTTATTTTGGGGCTATATACACAGCCACCTCTAATGAGGAATAAATCAAGGGGAGATAATTAGAGGAAAACTAATCCTGGAATTACAACAATTGGAAATCAGAGCCTAGCAATTAGCAAACAAAATTTCAGATTTACTATAGCAATTAGTTTAGAAAACATAAATTACATACCAGATTGAGGCTTCAGATTTATAAAAATGTCTGTCTGCCAAATTGAGGCTTCAGATTCCAGACCTGATGAAGTTGTCTCCCATTCAGCTGCTTTGTTCCATCTGTATGAACAAACTGTTAGTAATAATCCCGTTTTTCTAAGAGTAATTAGAGTTAGAGATAGAATCAAGTCTATCTCTATTTAGAGTAGGAGTCTAGGGGTATTATTAGATTAGGACTCTATTTATTTTGGGGCTATATACACAGCCACCTCTAATGAGGAATAAATCAAGGGGAGATAATTAGAGGAAATCTAATCCTGGAATTACAACAATTGGTAATCAGAGCCTAGCAATTAGCAAACAAAATTTCAGATATACTATAGCAATTAGTTTAGAAAACATAAATTACATACCAGATTGAGGCTTCAGATTTATTAAAAATGGCTGTCTGCCAAATTGAGGCTTCAGATTCCAGACCTGATGAAGTTGTTTCCCATTCAGCTGCTTTGTTCCATCTGTATGAACAAACTGTTAGTAATAATCCCGTTTTTCTAAGAGTATTTAGAGTTAGAGATAGAATCCAAGTCTCTCTCTATTTTGGGGCTATATACACAGCCACCTCTAATGAGGAATAAATCAAGGGGAGATAATTAGAGGAAAAGTAATCCTGGAATTACAACAATTGGTAATCAGAGCCTAGGTTTGAGATCAATCGCTGCCCCGGGAGGACGTGCTCGAGGGGGGAGGGGGGCACGGTGAGAACATGTGGATCTGCTCCTTGTGTGCGAAGGGCAAGAAGAGGCAGAAGCCAAGGCCGAGAAGCGGCTGCTAATGGGGGCGGCGATAAGTGGATGCACCAGATCTAAGAGGGGGCGAGCATGCCTGAGGCGTTCATAATGGATCGGTAACAGTTCAGGTTCAGTAACAGTTCACATTAGAAACAAAGACAACAAAAATTTCGAAAATAGTTCAGATCAGCAACAGTTCAGAGTTCAGACAATAAAAAATAGCAACAGCTAAGTAAAAGAGACAAACAACAACAATTAAGTTTACTTCAGCAATTAAGCTAACACCAGGAGTTCAGCAACAATTTATTTAAAAAAGCATGTCATCATCAAGTTGGAAGGCTCCATATCCTCCAGCTGGATCCGCTGTAGATGGTGGGTGTTGTCCATCTCCATCTTCTTGGTTCTCTATTTCTTCAACTAAATTAGTTCGTTCATCAGCTTGTGGTTGCTCTGAAATTGTATTAGGCAGGGTCCTTGCACGCTTCCTTGAGTATGTTTGGGTAAAAGAACCATCAATAGCAGCCGCAGCTGTAGGCAGATTTCTCCCTCTTGCTCAGTTGCACCAATAGCTTCATCAACAGCATTCCGAACTTCAGTTTCCTCTCCCGTCTCACAACTTTTATCAACCCACTCATTCTCCCATTGGAACTCTTCAAGCAACAAGATGTTGCTTTCCTTTCCCTTTGAACCGAGCTCTTTTAATTGTTTGAAACCTATTTGCTATCTTTCGGTTGTAGCTAACATACACCAACTTGTTCATCCTTTTATGCTCTAAGCGGTTCCTTTTCTTGGTATGTGTTGAAATATAAGTGAATTGCTCACCCTTTCCCATCAGTTTAAGCTTTTGGGGTCAACTGGTCGGTGCATAGTAGCTTAACATGGTATCAGAGCCAGAGGTCTCGAGTTCGAATCCTGGTGGGCGCGATTTATTAAATAAATTGCAGCCGACTCCTATTCCATGTTTGCGGCCCGAGAGAGCCTGCACGTGAGGGGGAGTGTTGAAATATAAGTGAATTGCCCACCCTTCCCCATCAGCTTAAGCTTTTGGCGTCAACTGGTCGGTGCATTATAGCTTAACAGTATGGATCTACATAAAAAGCACAATCATATATTATGGACAACAACTTAACAACAAAACTATACAACAACAACAACCAAGCCTTTATCCCAAGCATGTTGGGGTCGGCTAGACATGAAACCCAATATCAATGAAGTAAAAGAGAGGAAGAGATATAAGAACAAGGAAAAAAGAAAAAAGAAAAAAGAGAAAAGAAAAGAAAGAAAAAAAGGAAAAAAACAAGACTACGATTCTGGCACATGAATTGCTACTTTCCATGCGGTCCTATCATGAGCTAAGTCTCTGGATACATTCCAATCTCTCAAATCTCGTTTTACCGCCTCCTCCCATGTCAACCTTGGTCGTCCTCTACCCCTCCTAATATTTTCTATACCTCTTAAAATCCCACTGTTAACCGGTGCTTCTGGAGGTCTCCGTTGAATATGTCCAAACCACCTAAATCGATGTTGGACTAACTTCTCACCCCTACCTTATCACGAATCGCCTCATTCCTTATTAGGTCTCTTCTCGTGTGCCCGCACATCCACCGTAGCAATGCGCATCTCTGCGACACTCATTTGTTGGACATGTTGCCGTTTAGTTGGCCAACATTCCGCCCCATAGAGCATCGCGGGTCTGATCACCGTCTTATAGAAGTTCCCTTTTAGCTTTTGTGGGACTTTCGTATCACATAGGATTCCAGAGGCTTGTCGCCATTTCATCCACCCTACCTTGATCCTGTGGCAAACATCCTCATTAATATCGTCATTGCTTTGTAACATTGATCCTAAGTATCGGAAAAAGTCCCTTCTAGGTACTATTTGTTCTTGTAGACTAACATTTCCCTCTTCACGACCAACACCACTAAAGTCACACCTCATAGCTCGGTTTTGGTCCTACTAAGTCTAAACCCTTGGACTCTAAGGTTTATCTCCATAACTCTAATTTCTTATCAACACCATCTCTAGTTTCATCCAACAGCACTACATCATCAGCAAAGAGCATGCACCAAGGGATATCCCCTTGTATATCCTTCGACACCTCATCCATCACCAAGGAAAAGATGTATGGGCTCAAAGCTGATCCTTGATGTAGTCCTACCGTGATAGGAAATGCATCAGTCTCACTATCACTTACGCGCACACTTGTCCTAACATTATTGTACATATCCTTCATAAGGGTAATGTACTTTGTTGGCACTTTATGTTTCTCTAGTGCCCACCACATGACTGACCTTGGTATCTTGTCGTACGCCTTCTCCAAGTCGATGAACACCATATGCAAGTCCTTCTTCTGCTCCCTATATCTCTCCATAAGCCGACGAAGCAAGAAAATCGCCTCCATTGTAGACCTCCCAGGCATAAAACCAAACTTGTTTTTAGTGACATTGGTCACTTTCCTTAGACGGTGTTCAATCACTCTCTCCCAAAGCTTCATAGTATGACTCATAAGCTTAATACCTCGATAATTAGTACAACTTTGAATATCTCCTTTATTTTTAAAGATAGGTACTAATATACTTTTCCTCCATTCGTCATGCATCTTGTTTGACCGAAAAATGTGGTTGAATAGCTTTGTGAGCCATACTATTGCCACGTCCCTAAGACACCTCCACACCTCAATAGTGACATCGTCAGGGCGGACGGCCTTTCCTCCTTTCATCCTTTTTAAGGCCTCCTTAACTTCAAACTCTTGTATCCTCCGCACGAACCGCCTGTTGGAGTCATCAAAGGAGTCATCCAACTCAACCATAGTGCTCCCATTCCCATCATTGAATAGCCCATTAAAGTAATCACGCCATCTATTCTTAATCTCTTCATCCTTCACTAGAATGCGGTCAGTCTCATCTTTGATGCATTTAACTTGATTGAGATCCCTCATCTTTCTCTCACGGATTTTTGCTACCTTATATATGTCCTTTTCACCTTCTTTTGTCTCTAGTCTCTCATATAACTTATCATAGGCTTGTCCTCTTGCCTTACTCACAACCCGCCTTGCATTCTTCTTAGCCTCTTTGTACTTAAGCATGTTGCTTGCGCTTCTATCATTATGCCAACTCTTGTAACACTCCTTCTTCTCCTTAATGACCTTTTGTACATCCTCATTCCACCACCAAGTATCTTTATCTACAAGTTTCTTTCCCTTTGTCACACCGAACACCTCACTAGCTACCTTCCTAATGCAAGTTGCCATCTTCATCCACATACTATCTGCATCTCCATTTTCTGCCCAGGGTCCTTCTGTGATCACCCTATTTTTTTTTTTTTTTGTGATTCTGCCTTCAACTTCCACCACTTTGTTCTTGTGATTTTGACGCCTTTGTCCCGCAAAGAACATGTATGGAAGCGAAAGTCAGCTACCACAAGCTTATGTTGTGTCACAACACACTCCTCAGGGATCACCTTACAATCTAGACACTCCCGTCTATCCTTTCTCCTAGTGAGGACAAAGTCAATCTGGCTAGAGTGTTGGGCACTACTATAGGTCACTAGGTGAGATTGCCTCTTCCTAAAGAGGGTGTTAGCTATCAACAGATCATAGGCTACGGCAAAGTCTAGGATGTCCTTACCCTCTTGATTTCTATCGCCGCATCCAAAACCTCCATATACTCCCTCAAATCCTAGGTTAGTTGCACCCACATGACCATTGAGATCTCCCCCTATGAGGAGTTTCTCGGTTATCCTCCAAGTCCTCCCAAAATTGCCTCTTAGCACTCATGTTGAGCCCAACTTGTGGGGCATAAGCACTAATGACGTTCAAGACAATGTCCCCAATTACTATCTTGATTAAGATGATCCTATCCCCTCGTCTTCGAACATCCACTACCCCATCCTTAAGACTATTATCTATTAGAACACCTACGCCATTCCTAGTCCCAGCCGAACTAAATATCAAAGCTTGAAACCGGTATTCTCGACTTCTCTCGCCTTTTGACCCGCCCATCTAGTCTCTTGTACACAAAGGATATTTACTCGTCTCCTAATGGCAACATCTACTAACTCACGTAGCTTCCCCGTCAAGGATCCTACATTCCAACTACCCACCTGAAATCTATGTTCCTCGGCTAGCTTCCTTACGCTTTGCACCCGTCGAGTAAGATGCAAAGACCCTTGCTCACTTATCACTACATCCGGGCGATGATGTAGCGCGCAACTAAGGTGGTGACGATCCGGCCCTTGCACATTTAACACCATATCCGGGTTCTGATATGGCGCAGCACTAAGACGGTGGCGACCCGGCCCTTGCCCACTTAACACCATACCCGTGTTCCGATTTGGTGCGTCGCTAAGAGGGTTACGCCCCAACGAATTTCTATTGGGTTTCATTTCCATGAGAATGGCTAAGTGTAGTTGTTGGCTCGCCAAGTCTATCACAACCCCTCCTCCTTTAACAACAAAAATATAATAATAAAAAATGCACATACATGAGCAAATGTACTCCAAATCTCCAATTGCCCTGGACAACAAAGGCCCATATGCTCCCCACCAAAGGATTGCATTTAAAGAACAATTACTTCAAACAATAATTAATTTAAAGAATGGAGAGGAAAACTTACTAGGATTTTTTTTATCTCTATCCCATATTGCTAATGTCTTTGAGAAACACTCTCCTTCAGACCTCTCATAATCATTGGCTTGCTTATCTTGCTTTGCTCATCTTCATCAATCACCATTTTTCATACATCATCATTAAACATAGGCCTTACCCTTGATGCATTTCTCCTATCCGTTTCCCTTAAAGGACACAGAACCCCGTCAGTAGCCCCTGAGCCCCTGGCCGACCTCGGTGGTTGGTCATGGGATGAACCTCAATTGGCCTTGCTCCTGCACAATCGAAACAACAAACAAAAAGTGTCATTAGTACATGGCTTATTTAGATATCCGCAACATGTGAACCTCCAGCGGCCGGTCACGACCGTTGGTCGTTCCCGTGGCGGTTCTGCGGTGAGCCCCCGGGTCCCTCATTCGAGAAGCCGGGTTGTTGTTCATGACGAGTTCGCCTCGCCCCCCATCCGTGAACCGTTCATGGTTCGTAGGGGTCGGGTCAATCGGGGGCTTACCTAGAAGGCCGAGCCCCCAAGCCCAATGAGCAGCCTATCAGGTGGAGCCGAGTGAAACCCATTCGTCCCGTTCGTTTTGGACGCCCAGAACCTTTTGCCCTGCTTCGCACCGTGGGGCTTTTTGGTCGAGGCTTCGTTGCCCGCGTTTCATTAGTTCCCAGCTTGAGGCCTGCGCGTAGTTCCCGAGCTCTTTCGTCGGCTCAGGCGGCTCGTTGCCGACCCGTCGGGGGGTTACCTTGACGCTTGCGGTGCTGGGGCTCGACTATAAGCTTAGAAGCGTGGGGGGGGGGGGGTCCATCCCACGCAAAATTGTCATTTCGTGGACTGCTTCGCGTTGCTTGCCCCTCGGTCGGGTTTGTCCCTGGCGGCTCCTGAGCCACCCGCTGGTGGGCTTCGAACCCGAGACTTTCGAGCCCATTAATGCATGCTGTTGACTTACTTCTTTTCCGTGGTCGTGTCGCCCTTCGCGCCCTCTGGTTTCGCCGGGGTTGAGGAGGCGCCGCTCAACTCGGATCCCGTGGTTTGTTTCCGATTTCCCGCCATAGCGCCCAATGGTTACGGCTCAGTGGGCCCCTTGTGCTTTTTTGGGCGGTTTCTCTGAGGGGGAACCGAGGAGGCGCCGCTCCGACTCGGTTTCCTTGCGATTCTTCCGGTTTTTAATCCGAAGATTGATTGACGTTACGATGGCGGTTTCCACGAGGCCATGGTGGTCACGAGGGGCCGTCTGCCGCCTAGCGTTTGTCAGCCCGTGGACGCTGCTTTGCCTGCCTTATTCCTTTCCCTTGCGCCCCCCCTCGGATTTTCTCTGCATTTGCCAACCTTTCCTCTTCAGTCTTTCCATCTTGCGCAGCGCCCCGTCTTCTGCCTTCTCCGTCTCTGCCCTGCCGTCGCCCTTTTCTCTTGGTGTCTCCGCCGTTGAGGACAAAGAAAGTTCTGCTTCTTCTTGCGCGACGCATTCTCCCTTCTCACCCAGCCATGCCTTCGTGGTTGAAGTCAGAGTTCCGGCAGGGTCACGTCACTGCTCTCCGGGAAATGGGGTTGTTGTCGGAGCGTGATGCCCGCGGCATCTGCATCCCCGAGGAGGAGCAGTTTCCCATTCCGCGGGCTGGCGAGGTCGTGTCACTGGGAGCGTTCCACTTGCGCGGGCTGGGCTTGCCGGCGCAACATTTCTTCCATGACCTGCTGCACGAGTATGGGCTGTAGCTCCATCATCTGACGTCGGACGACGTTCTTCATGTGTCGCTCTTCATCGTCTTGTGCGAGGCGTACTTGGGAATGGCTCCCCACTTCGGATTGTGGAGGTTCTTCTTTCACGTGCGGCCGTCGTCTGATCAAGTTCCGCTCCCGTCCGTTGGGGGCATTGTCATCGAACCGCGTCGTGGACGATCAGACTTCATCTATGCGCGCCTGCCTCCTCACCCAATCAGATGGGAGCGCCAGTGGTTCTACGTCAAGAACGACGCTCCCTCCCTTCCACCCTTCTCGGGCAGGCCTCCTCGGGAGCAAGATTCCTAAAAATGGGGGGCCTCGAGGAGGGAAATGGGGAGGCTCGACCCGTTCCTTCAACAAGTCCGGGAGCTGAAGAGGGGGGGGGGGAGCTTTCTGGCGTCCATCTTGTTCAAACCTTCATCTGGCGGAGGGTGCTGCCTATTCAGGTCCTCCCCCACACCCTGAACTTCTATAGGGGGGCAGATGATCCATCTCGAGAGTCGGTCGAGGAACATCCCCGGGAGGAGGTGTCTCGTCGTTTCCAGGCGATTTTGGGGTCGAGCGCCGGCGAGCCCTGTTCTCTCGGGTCATCTCTCGGCGCGGCTTCTCCGAATCCTTACGGGCTATGGGGCATCGTCAGCCTGCCCAAATTCCTCGAGGACCGAGAGAGGCGGACGTCGCGGGCCACCTTGGAGGCTGCCAAGAAGCGGAAAAGGGACGAGGCTAAAGCTCGCCAGATCCAGCATGAGAAGCGAAGGCGTGTGGCGCGTGCGGTTGGTGAGTCTACTCCTGAGTCGTCAACGGAGTACAACACCGGACCGACGGAGAGCATGAGTAGCCCGTCTGAGGTTTTGGCCGCTGCCGCTCAAGGGGTGACGGAGCGGGCGCCTAGGCCCCCTGGTGATCAGGAGTGGAAGGATGGGGCGAACGTCGTCCCCGCTGAGCGTCCTTGCGTGGGGCCTGACGCCGGCCTTTTGGGGGCTCGGGTGTCGGGTGCTCGGATCGTCGAGGGGTCCTTGCCCTTTGAGGGATCATGACGGACGGGTGGTCGTGTGTTGGAGGGGTGACTAGGTGCCGAGCCCAAATCGGCGGCTCTCGCCGGGCGCGACTCTACTTCCTCAGGCGCTCGGAGGCCCAAAGCGGCGACTCCGGCTCACCCTCCGCTATAGATGGCCAATGGGCCGTGCCGGGCCAGCTTGACACGAGCCCGGTCGTGCCTAGGCCTAAATTTGATGAGCCCGGTAGGACACTCAAGGCCATGTCGGGCCGACACGTTGTGTCGACACCCAGACCCAAGCACGGCTCAATGTATCCTTAGCTGTGCCGGACCGTGCCAGACCCGAGTTGGGCTTTTCGTGTCGAGCTGTCTCGAAGCCCGGTGCAGAGATGAAGGGAGCAGCGGAGCGTCGAGCGCCGGAGCGCCGAGCTCGAGCGGCGGAGAGCGCCGAGCGACAGTCGAGAGGAGCGGCGGAGAGGGAGCAGCGGAGCGCTGAGCGCCGGAGCGCCGAGCCTGAGCGGCGTAGAGCGTCGGTCGAGCACCGAGTGGCGGCCGAGAGGAGTGGTCGAGAGGAGCGGCGTTCGCGATTTAGGGTTAGGGTTGTTAGATATAATCCCATTTTTCTAGAGTGGTTAGAGTTAGAGATAGAGTCCAAGTCAAATAAGAGTAGGGGTCTAGGTAGTATTAGATTAGGACTCTGTAATTTGGGGCTATATATACAGGCCCCCCATTGAGAATAGATCAAGAGAATAGTTTAGAGGAAAAGAACCTCGGATTTCCAACAATTGGTATCAGAGTTAGAGTTTTTTAGATCTGCCCCCGGGAGGACGTGCTCTCGGGGGTGGGCAACGACCTGTGGGAAGGAGGCCCTCGCGGCGGCAGCTTGGAGATCGTACGTGCGCACGTGAGGCGTGCGCATCGTCGGGAGAAGGGAAGAGACCAAGGGCCGCCGGCAGGAAGGTGGAGAGCGGTCGGATCGAGCATACCAGTGGCTTTCAAAGCACGAATTCAGCCGACAGCACGGGCGGCCCACCGGCGGCTGCAGCTTGGCGGCTGTCACCAAGCACGGGGACCGAGTGGATCCCGCCGCAGATCCAACGGGCGGGCGACGACCAGCGGCGCGAGCGCGGCTAGCGCGGGCGCTAGCGGCCGCGCGCAGCAACGCGCGGCGGGCAGCGCGTGACGCGCGGCCAGCGCGCGGGCGCGAGGAGCGCGGCCAGGGCATGAGCTGCAAGGGCGGCGAGAGGCGTCCTCGGCGGCGGCTGTGCTGGCGCAGAGCTGCTGACGCCTGGCAGCAAGAAGCGATCGAACGTGGCCAACGGGATCTCACAGGGGGAGCTCGTGGCCAACGGGATCTCACAGGGGGAGCTCAGTGGCTGTCGGAGGGGAGGAGGCCGTGCAGGGCTGCGCGGTGTGCAAGGACGGGATCTCCAGGGAGAAAGCGGCTGTTGCTAGAGAGAAGAGGAAGAAGCGGCGACTGCTGTTCTATGAGAGTGAAGGCTGCTAGGGTTTCTCAAAGAGGAGGAAGAAGAGGCAGCGGCGCTCACAAGGTGAAGGCGACGGCTGTTCTGCTGTTAGCTGCTAGGGTTTGGAGGAAGTTGGGCAGTTCTGCTGTTAGCTGCTAGGGTTTGGAGGAAGTTGGGCCAGGCCTAGTGTTTGTCAGGTGGACAGGACAAGTGTGCTCAGCTGGGCCGGCTTGGCTGAGGTGGGCCAGAGGAAGTCAAGTGCTAGCCCACGACCAAGGAAGTTTCTGTAGAACAGAACATGGCGGATGATTCGACGATCAAGCTAACAGAGGATGAGCTGGTGCTCCACTTTCTTCGGCCGCAGCTGCGCGGTTTTTCACCACGTATGCCAGGCATTGTGATAGAAGCAGACTTCTATGATGTGACGCCGTGGGACCTGTTGGCAAACTACGACCTGCGTGACTTGGGATATTTCTTCACGTTACGCAGGCATAGCAAGCCTCGAGTACAGCGGTTCGGCGGCGGCAGCATCTGGAAGCATAGCGCGACCAAGTGTGCACAGTCAATTTCCAACATGAGAGTTGTGGTGCAATGGCGTTTGGCCATCTTTATGCTCTGCTGCCCCCGTTCCTCGTTCCCCGGACAACACTTCCTCGTCGTGTGGATCGTGCACCCTTATTGGACGACAGGAGAGGTACTTCATTTTTCCTCTTGTCGTATTATCTTTCTCTTAACTTGACTTTCTGATTCGTGCTTCTGCGTAAGAGATCCGTTCGTGTGGGAGGGGCTCTCCCAACCGTCGCGGCCCCGCCTGAGGACCCGGTGAAGGGGCCTGCCTCGTCGTTGGGCGAACAAGCGGGAGAGGAACCTGCCCTAGCCTCTGGTTCGGCGTCTGTCTTGGACCTTGTTGTCGCCGGGGGTGAAGTGGTGGCTGCGGGCGCCGTCTCCCGACTGTCGACGCCGAGGCGCCTGCCGCCTCGGGTGCTGGGGTCACTGGTGTCGAAGCCGGTGGCGCTTCGGGACCAGACGAGTGGGGACGATAAGGGGACCTGGGTTCCTTGTGCTCCCAACTCGTCGGCATCTAGTCGGGTCTCTTGACCGACCGCAGTCGTCTGGACGCTGTGCTTGGGCGGCTGCGGGAGGTGGCTTCGAGCGGTCTGGTGAGCCTTCTTTCCTTGCTGTTGTGGACTCTTGAGTCTTGACAAGGAGTCTCTTCTTCGTTGCTAGGAGCTCTTTTACCGAGCCGTTGAGGACTCCCGACGTCTTCGCGAGAGCGAGGATCGTCGCCGTCGCGCGGAGGCTGAACTGGTGGAGGTGCAGGCGAACCTCGAGAGGGTCCGTGCTGCTACGAAGGCGACGGCTCGGGAGACCAAGGCCATGGTCAGGGGGGTGTCGCTGTCTTTCGCGGAGCTCACCTGCCTTCGCGTGGATGCCAAGATCGTGCAAGAGAGCATAGCTCAGGCCATGCAGGAGCTGTCGGCCTATCGCCGGGAGATCCAGGAAGCCCTTGTCGTCGTGGAGAGGACGAGGGATCAGATCGTAGGTTTGTCCCTTCTCCTTCTTTCATCCTTCCGCATCCGTTCTGGCTTGACATCTTCGTGGCATGTCTTGTAGAAACGCAGGGCGCATTACCGTCATTGAGGACTTGGTGGAAGCTCGGAGGGAAGATGTCGAGTCTTCGTGCTTGTCTCTCTACCGAGGAGCGAGCATTAGAGAGGGCTCGGCGCCAGGTGACGGGCACTTGCGATCGGATGCTAGGTCCGATGCTGGCCACCACCTTGGCGGACGTCACCTCTCCAGTGTTGTGGCTCCGGCAAGTCACCCAGCGCTTTGCGACGCTTCAATCAGAGCTCGCCAGCCTCCAGTGCGCCGAGCGGTCGATCTGCGACTTGGTGCTCGGCGACCGGTCCGGAGTCGGGCTCTCCGGTCAGCTGGGCAGGGCGCTCGGCGCGGTGGATGATAGGCGACAGGATGTCGGGGAAGCCCGAGTGACGTTAGGGGTTGTGCTGTCTCACTACCCTGCCCATGATCTCCACCTTGTTCGTGGCTTTCGTGAGTCGGTGGCGGATTCCGAAGAAGCTAGGGCTGCAGTTACCTCGGCTGCATTCTCCTTAGCCGAGCTCGTCCCGGAGGAGGCAATCAAGGGTGAGGCGGACACGAAGTGAAGGATGGATGGTCCCTCTACGTAGTTTAGGGCTCCTCCTTGGGTTTCCGTTTCACTTTTGTAATCTGTGGGGGATACTGGCTCACCCTTCCTGAAATGGAGATAAGTTTTAATATTTTGGCGGTGTTTGGACCTCTGGTGGATGGGTAGCCCCCGAGCACCGTGCGAGGGTTGGTCCGCTCCTCGCGCGGTGCTTCTTTGTGCGTATGCTTCTTTTTTGTTGGTGGTCTATCAGTCGACCCCTTTGTCGCCTAATGGGGGTGTCAAGGTTATTTAGAGGGCTCGAACGACTCTGGGTGCGACGCTTTACCGCCCTTACCCTGGGGTCGGCCTTGTGGTTGTTTGGAAGGGGCTTTGCCGACGGCTCCTCTGATGCAGGATCGAGAGAGCTTCCTTAGTCAGGCCGTGTCGGTGGTCCGGGCTATGACCCCTTTTTATCTGTTGTGCCTCGCTCGGACTATGATCTTTGCTGTGGGTTGTCGCTGTCCCTTGGCCATAGGTCGCACAACTCGGCTTGGGAAAGAGAGAGACCTTGCGTTTTTTGTTGTGCCTCGTTCGGACCATGGCTTCGCTTAGGGTTGTCGTTGTCCCTTTGCTCAGAGGGTTGTCGTTGTCCCCTTAGCTGTAGGTCGAGCGGCTTGGTTTCGAAAGGGGCGGGGGGCCGGGCTCTTTGTCCATCGTACCTTGTTCGGACCATGGCTTCGCTCAGAGTTGTCGTTGTCCCTTCGCTCGGGATTGTCGTTGGTCACGTGGCTCAGCCTGGGAAAGAGAGAGACCAGGCCTTTTCTGTTGTGCCTCGTCCGGACCATGGCTTTGCTTAGGGTTGTCGTTGTCTTTTCTCAGGGTTGTCGTTGTCCCCTTAGCCGTAGGTTGCGCGGCTCGGTTTCGAAGGGATAGGGGGTCGGGCTCCTTGTCCATCGTACCTCGTTCGGACCATGGCTTCGCTCAGAGTTGTCGTTATCCCTTCGCTTGGGGTTGTCGTTGTCCCCTTTGCTGTAGGTCACATGGCTTGGTTTCGATAGGGAAAGGGGACCATCGTTTTAATGCGAGCCCCCGAGGTTTTACGCGGGAGCCGAGTGGTGCCGGAGGTCGGGTCCGGCTTCGCTGTGAGGGGAAAAGGCCCCGGATCGCCAATAGTTCAAAACATGAAAGATGGATAAGCCTCGGCGTTCATATATAAACTCCGCCCGACTAGGGGGGGGTTTACAAGTACAATTTTAGGTGCGCCTAGCCTAGGCTTCTGAGGTGAATGGCACCTTTCTCTAGTTGCTGGGCGGAGCAGATGTCATTCGTGCCGCCTTCGCCGAGCCCTCGGGGTGGACGTCGACCATCCTCGTGTCCTTCGGGGGACCGACTGGGGACTTGTTGGGAGTTCTTGCTGTTGCTCGACATGCCGAGTTGGGTGCCATTGCTGCAGCCGATGCTGCGGTCTGTTTTGCTCACACTGCAAGGCATGCAAGAACTTTGCCTCCGCCGTGATGATACCCCTAGGGTTGGGCATCTTTAGCTTGAGGTATGTATAGTTCGGGATGACCAAAAACTTCACGTAGGCTGGCCTTTCCAAGATGGCATGATAGGTGCCCTGTAGTTGGGGACCTCGAAGGCCGGGCATCTTCAGCTTGAGGTATGTATAGTTCGGGATGGCTAAAAACTTCGCGTAGGCTGGCCTTTCCAAGATGGCGTGATAGGTGCCCTCGAAGTCGGGGACCTTGAAGGTGAGGTTCTCCGTGCGGAAGTTGGACTCGTCCCCAAAAGTGACGGGGAGGTTGATCTTCCCCAATGGCATGACCTGTTGGCAGGGGATGACCCCGTGGAAGGATGCTCGGGTCGGATGGAGGCTCGTGTGTGGGATCCCCATGGCGTCAAGGGTCCCAACATAGAGTATGTTGAGGGCGCTACCTTCGTCTATCAGTACCGTGGTTAGGCGTTTCGTGCCTACGATCGGATCCACAACCAGGGGGAAGCGCCCGAGTTGTGGAATGAGGTCAGGGTGGTCCGATCGGTCGAACGTAACCGCCGTTTCAAACCACTGAAGGAAGGTCGGGATGGCGGGAGAAACGATACTAACCTCGCGGGCTGACAACTTCTGCCTGCGTCGGCTCTCGTAGACTTGAGTCCCCCCAGAGATCATGAGGTAGCCCTCCGGCGTGGGGAAGCTTGGCTCGTCGGGCTCGGGGCTTGCCTCGGCGGGCCCCTTGCCCTTGTCTTCCGTTGCGTCCGCCTCCGTGCTGACGAAGCGCTTTAGCAGGACGCAGTGTTTGAGGAGGTGCCTTACCGAGTGCGTGGTTGGTGCATGGCTTCTCAAGGAGCCTCTCAAAGTAGTCGATCAGCCCCGTGGCCGGTCTCTTGCCTTCGCGGCGCTCTACGGCCGTGACGAGGTCCGAACCACTGTTGGCCGGGAACGGATGTCTTCCGTCGTTCGCCTCCTCTTGTGGCCCTTATGGGGCGGCTCCCATGTCGGGGTTATTCGGCTTTCGCTTGTCGAAGATGGCCCCAACCGCTTCCTCACCGGAGCGTGGTTCGTGGTGATATCGAGGAGGTCCCTTGTGCTTCTTGGCTTAACACAACTAAGCTTATGCACGAGGGACTCGCAAGTCGTCCTTGAAAGGAAGGTGTCGACGACGTCGGGAAGCTCGTTGCACTTTTTCAAGAAGCGCCGGATGTACTGACGCAGGGTCTCGTCCGACCTCTGCTGGCAACCCTCGAGTTCCCAGGAATTACCAGGACGCGCGTAGGTCCCCTGGAAGTTACCGACAAATATTTCCCTGAGCTCAACCTAGTTTTAGATGCTGTCGGGGGGAAGGTACTCGAGCCATGCACGCGCTGGCTCAGCTAGGTAGATGGGGAGGTACTGGATGATGGAGTCGTTGTCCTCCACTCCGCCAGCTCGGCAGGTGAGGCGGTAGTCCTCCAACCATACACCGAGGTTGGTTTCCCCGTTGTATTTCCCGATGTTGGTCGGGGCCTGAAACCTTTGTGGGAAGGGAGCGCTGCGTATCACCTTCTCGAAGGCTTTTGGGCCTGGGGGTCCGGGGCTTAGGCTTCGTCCTCTCCCGCAACCATGCCGGTTGGCCTGTCGAGGCCCTTGGGGGCGGGAGTTGGGAGGCGACCTCGAGGGGCCTTCCTGGGTTCGTCGCCTGGCTTTGAGAGTCTGGCGGAGGTTAGAAGCTCCCATACGCCCGCGCACCGAGTTGCGCGATGGAGTTGACGATTCAGCCCTTTTAGGTCGGGTTGCTCGACTCGACGTGTGGGTCCCGGCACGGTTCATTCCGCGTCGGTCGGACCTTCGGCTCTGGCTAGGGGGGCTCGGGCGAGGGAGCTCTCAGCCTGTTGAGCGACGGTTGAAGCCAGGAGCGCCTGATGGTCTGAATGAGCCCTCCGAGTTTCAGGGTCGGCGGGTTCTGGCAACGCCGCGTAGTATGGCAGCGGGAACTGCCACATTTTGGCTGGCCCCTTGGAAGTGTGGGGCCCTACGATCGCCGATGATGTCGGCTTGGATCTGTCGAGCGAGGAGGTGCGCCGCGTTCGAACCCGAGCTGTGAGACCTGGTCGAGCTCTGTGGGCCCTTGAGGCGGCGCGTTGCGCCACGAGCTGGTCGGCCAACTTGTGGTGTCGCGCCTCTGACGACTCAGAGCGGCCCCGTGGGCTCGCACTGGTCGGAGTCGGCAGCTATGAGGCGTTGGCTGTTTTGGCGACGTGGCACTCGCGGGTGGGGTGCTCGCCGCCTTTGGAGTCGTCGCTGGAGCTGGGATGAAACTCTAGAATGTGATAGAGGGACGTGGGGGCGTGCCCGATCATCCTCACAAACACTGATGTCGAAGCGTCGTGCGCGACACCCGAGTTGGTGGAGAGTCGGAGGGTGCCGAAGCTATTGGTGAAGAAGTCCAGGCTCCCGAAACGGAGGACCTGGTGGGTGAGGGCGAAGTTGGACGCTCCCTCGCCGCCTACGGTGGCGGTGAACTTGAAGTCGCCAAAGGACATTGTCGCGCCGGGTGCGAGAGTTGGTCGTGAGGAAGCCATCGAGGTGGTGGGAACAGAACGCGCGGTATTCTCCCTAACTGGCGCGCTAACTGTCGGTGTTTCGGATTTCTGACTAGTAATCAAATGTACCACGCGTTCTACCTCAAGGTGGCCTAGCTAAGAACACACAAAGATTTATCCTGGTTCAGGCAGAAATGCCCTATATCTAGCCGGGGTGTCTCGCTCTTACTCAAGAATGAGGGCTGTTCTTACTTGCCTTCACGAACCGGCAAGCTTCTCCTATTTATGGTTCAGGCAGAAATGGCCTACATCTAGCCGGGGTGTCTCACTTGCTCTTACTCAAGAATGAGGGCTGTTCTTACTTGCCTTCATGAACCGACAAGCTTCTCCTATTTATGCTCTTTCTCTCTCCCTCTCTCCTTATCGTGGCAGGGAGACAAGTTGTGTGTGCCGGTATGGCCGGTCCTG
Organism: Neostapfia colusana; assembly: GCA_030760725.1. Classification (NCBI taxonomy): domain Eukaryota; kingdom Viridiplantae; phylum Streptophyta; class Magnoliopsida; order Poales; family Poaceae; genus Neostapfia; species Neostapfia colusana. Next base: position 77,679,885 of record JASWHV010000007.1, on the reverse strand, counting down.
TCGTACGTCTCGACAGGGTACTCGATGGAGTTGCCGCTGCCGTAGCCTGCCACCGCACCTGCTCCCGCCCCGTCGTCTGGGAGTAGTCCATACCGAGGCGCTCGCGCGCCCCGCGCCACTCCTCTTCGGTCTCGTCGGAAGTGACGGTCATTCAATACCGGAGCTAGGCGGGTACTTGATTACCCTCCCACTCGGTAGAGGCGGCGCCTGCTCCGCATTGAAGACCACTTGCTTTACTCGAGGTCGGGCTTGGGCCCTTCCTCCGGGGCTTGGTCTCCTTTTGGAACCGCCTCGAGGGCGGGTCTTGCATCCTGCCCCGGGGTTGGGCCCGGGCTCCTCGTCCCATCTTCTCCTGAGCTCAGACTCGGGCCTGCGTCATTATTCTTCGCGGGTCGACCTCGCGCTTTGACACGACCCCACGGTCTTGTCGAGTCAGGATCACGCTGAGGGGTGCTGCGTTGCACAGCACTGGATAACACACATCAAAGTTACAAAGCGGAATCCAAGTTTTATTACATAAACCAGTGTATGAACATTTTTACAACAAGATATGTCCAGTCTACACTCATGGGCGTAGACTACGCATCGAGTTCACGTTCAGCCCGTGAACGTATCCCCGCTAGCACGTACCCACACTATCACGGCGGCGTGCACGTCTCCCACTCGACGGGGTTCCCCTCCTGGGGTTCCGTCTCCTCCTCAGGAGTCCCTTCCTCACAGAACCCTGCAAAAGCTTCAAACACAAGCAATGAGCACGAAGGCTCAGCAAGACTGACCGCGAGGGACGGCGATTATAATCGATTTACTCCTGCAGGGTTACCCGAATAATCCGTCACGTACGCCCGTACTCGATGTTGCCTACAACAACCATCATGGACGTCGTACGCAACCACCTTTCACCCGTCAGCCAAATATTGAACCGGTCCTATCGTTCCGAGCAAGAGGTCTCTGTACGCGCATCTCAGTGACGCCAGCTGATATACACCTCAAGCTCTCAACCTACCCTCTGAACGACAGGCAATGCCTCAATACCCAGCTACCCGAGTTACATCAGTTTCCCGGTTCCCATATAGCCGGTAGGTTTTCGGTACTGTTCTAGCTTGTTCAACAGGCCCGCACACGGCTCGGTCCTCAATCGACACAAGCGGAGCTATAGCACACATGCCCCAAAGTCCTGCTGCCCTTACTCTCCGCTCGGTCTCATTTTTCTCGCCGTGTGTTTCATTTGCTATCTCTACCCGAGCGATTTGCCTCTAGCCTATTCTCGCGAGTAGTTCCAACTACTCGACTTGTACCGAATCCTACTCTATCTTTAGCATTGAAGTGGCTAACGGGGTTTTCAATCTTAATTCCAACCCATGGTTTTCTTGGCTATGCATTTGGGTTTTAAACAAGACTCTAATGCAAGAATTAAGTGGTACTCAGAGGAAGTTCTCAAAACAGTAAAAATTATTAAAAGGGTTAATGCAAACCGAAGCTTGCCTTCCTGCTCTTGGTCGTAGGATAGCTGCTCTTCCGGAGTGACGAAGTCTAAGACTTCGGGTTCCTCCTTAACCTTAGCGACTACATGATATAACTAAGTATATGTATTAATTAAATGCATTTGTATTGAATTTCAACTTGTGAGGATTATAAGCCTTACTAGGCAGACCCAATGACTCCGAAATTTTTACTGTGGTATGGTTACAACCTAAAGAGAGACTTGACCAAGTTTTATTTGCAGGAAAGTTCATTTGAGCTCTCCACAAAAAATTATGTACTTGATCTTAATTAGAGCTCCTAAGGTTTTCTTAGGATTTTCAAGGAGCAAACCATGACTTTCTGAAAACTAGATTTTTAGAGGGTTCTAATGGAGTTGGTCCCACTTAATTTGAAGGTTCCTAACTAAAGATATGAGCTAAAAAATTTCAGAGAAATTCTGAAAATATTTCTAAAAATTTTCTATTTTCTCTGGAACGGTTTTATTAGTCACACCATTAGGTGGATGAAATGAGCTCAAATGGATCTAAAATTTTTATGGCAGCTCAGTGATATTTTGGTGAACATCCCAGCAAAATTTCAGAATTTTCCTCCAAAGGGTTCTCCAGTTAAAATTCCAACCAGTTTGGACTTTGAAGAGTTAATTTTGGAGAAATAGAGATTTTCATGAAGTGAAACTTGATTTGCTGGAAAGTACTCAGAGAGCTGAATCCAACAAAATTTGGTTAACTCGGTTTGGAGTTTCCTAGCCAAAGTTATGAGGGTTTGAAGTTTGAACAAAATCTAAAAATCAGGAAAAAGTTCAAACCCTGCGTGTGGGACCCGGGGTTACGTGTCAGCTCCTTATCGGTCGACACACACGGTTAGTGCTCTGCGCACAGCCACGCCCGATCCGGTGCGACAGCAGATCCCAGTTTTAAAATTTCACCGCTGACAGTCGGGACCCACCGGGCTTCTTCCTCCGGTCGCCTTTCGCGCGCCCGCGCGCTCAGCTCGCCGGAGCTAACTGCCCATCGCTGGTTCGCCGGTTGCGGCCACCGATCAAGCTGAGGTTCGCCGCCAGGGGGTTTGCAACGTCAAGGAACACGGTGGTGGTGTTATCTAGGGCTGCCGGTGACCGAAAGATGGCCGGCGACGTGTGGCGGCTTCGGTTGAGCTTCGGCAGTGTCGGCCGGGGTTCTCAGCCCGTCAAAAGTTCGACCGACTAGCCCTACAGCACCAGGGCACGACCAGGAAGCTCGGCGCAACCTCAAACTAGCTTGGGAGTGGCCGCAAATACGGTCTCACCGTGCGACCGAATGAGTCCGCGAAGAACACCCTCGGAAAAGCTCGGATTACGTTGCCCCGATGGGTTTTCATGCAACGGATGCTAAAGGGGTTTCGATGTCGGCTAGTCCAGCTGCCACATGCAAGATTTGAGGACCTATGGAGAATCAGAGAGGAAGAATTTGCAGAAACCGTACCGGCTGCTCGGGTTGAACTCGCCGGAGCCAAATCTTCAAATTCGTCGTCGATGCGGCATGGTCTGCTCCAAGACTTAGAGGAGAGTAGCACCACTGTAGCACGCTACCGTAGCTGTGATCGCTCGGCCATGAAAACCCTTGTGGAGGGCTGTCCATGAGCGCCCGATCGTTAGTTGAAGCTTGGTCGCGGCGGAGCGGACTGTGGAAGGGCGAAGGAGGCCGAAGCTCGTCGGCTTCCGGGTCGGGGAGGTGTGTACGGAGCTCAGGGTGTGGTTTAGCAGCTCGGGGAGGAGAGGGCGTGAGTGTTTTGCCGTTCTCCCGATCAGACCGAGCAGCGGAGAGAAGAGAGCTCGGCTCAGTGTTCACGCGAGGAGAAGATAACAACTGAGGCTGCGCTCGGCTGAGGGGATGTGATCACGCTAAGGCACGAGGGGCATCGCCTCGGGGAACCAGCGCATTGGGGCAACGAGCAGGTGGTGGCGCGGTGGCTCCTCGGTGGCGCACACGGGGAAAAACACTCGGTGGAGTTGAAAAACAGGGACAAAATCATTTGCTTCATGTGCCTCTTAAGCAACTTCGTGTGCATCTTCTTGCTGCCCCTGCCCTTCATCTTCCTCTTAATATTCCAATTGTACAATCTTTTTCCTGGCAGCGTTTTCAAGTCGTCGCCTAGGCGACGCCTAGTCAGCGACTAGGCGTCCAGGCGCTCCGGCCCGGACGCCATGGCCGGCCGCCTCGCCTGGCCGCCGCAGTTTCCGTCGCCGCCGCCGCTGTTTCTGGCGGCGCCGCCGCCGCCGCTGAACAGGCCGAGACCTCCTGCCGCTGCGCCGTGGCCGCCGGCAGGCCCTCCCGTCACCACCACGGCCGCTGCCTTGCCGTCGGTGGAGCTGCTGCCACCGCTTTTGCAAAGGAGAGAGAGAGGGGGTGAGGGAAAATGGGTAGGATTAGGGTAGGGGTAGTATTTATATGTGTTCATCTAAAATGTGGACCGTCGGATGAGATCCGACGACTCACACTAACTGTGCCGCTTCCTCACCCCTCAGCCCGACTGGCGCCTCCACCTCGCCTCCTCACTCCATCTTCGCCTCTGCCGCCACCGCTTCCGCCGCCTCCCCTGCCGCCGCCGCCGCTCGCCCCGCCGGCGCCGCCCACCGCCTGGCCGGGCACCTAGGCGCCTAGGTGGGCGCCTGGGCGTCCAGGCGCCTACCGGGCGCCTAGGCGTCCAGGCATTGATTAACAAGTCTGGTTCCTGGCATTCTTATTCAAATAGAATGTCTCCACCTCAGGTGCTTTAGGGCATTTCTCCACATCACCAAACCCCCAACCAAGTGTTGTTTGAACCTCTTAATTCCTACAGGGACAACCTTAAGACAAAATATGCACTGAGCCATCTCTTTCTTGGCAGGATCCGTCCAGAACCCAAACTTCCATCCTGGGTCCGAAGATTGAGCTTTCCTCTTACTATCCTTAACCATCTCTGCCAATTCTTTCCGAAGTGCATCTATTGTCTTCTCTGCAATGGAAGAACCATGTGCAGCAAAAGAAGCCGATGCAACCGATTCACCGGTGGCATTGGCAGCACCACTAGATTGGGCCCCTTTGTGTTCAGAAAAAAATTACTTCCACCAGATCATGTTGCTGGCGACCCAACCTACACATTCACATCCAACATTACTTAGCAAAAACACACATAGCAACAGTACAATAACACTCAACAACAACATATGGTAGAAGGGCAAGTACAACAACATATGCAACAGCAGGGAAGCAAACATATAGCAGCAGCAGGGCAGCAACATACACACCATATGACGAAACAGAGCAGTAACAACACAAGAAAACAGAGCAGGGAGTGGGGACGAACTCATATCATCATCTGAGTACGAACTCATCCTGATCCAAAGTTGGAAACTGGAAGAAGATTGACGTAGGGGTAAAATATGGATCACCCAATGCCGTTTCTGAAAATTTTCGAACTGTTTCTGTTTTTATCGGAATTGTTCAAAAATTGGTCATACAAAAACATAAATTTGAAATCGGAACGAAAACGATTTGGGCAGATTTCCGACCGAATACTCGGATTCCGTATTTATTCAGAAATTTCCGAACAATTTCCGTTTTCAATTCAGAAGCAGCAACGGGCCTTGGTCCAATGCTTAACGGCCCAAGATGTCTAGAGCCCGTGACTGAAGCAGCCCTACGCCGGGTTTTACAGGTCTAGGAGTGATCGGGTGAGGATCAGTGGAGCATCGAACCTATCGATGTGTTCGCTACGACACTCCCCCTGGTATCGCTACTAGAGCAGTCCGCGGAGGTTCGTTGTTTGGAGGGGCTAACGTTGCTAGATCGATCGAGCTTGATGGACAAGGGTGAACACAAAGATTTACGTGGTTCAGGCTGTCGGAGAGTAAAACCCTACGTACACAGGAGTGAGAGTTGTGTATTGTTTTGCGCGTGTGAGTGAGTTGGCTGGGTTGTGAACGGAACCCTTTTCCTGAAAGCTTCCCCGGTCTTTTTATATCTCAAGGTCGGGTCAGTTACATTGTGGCCCGGAGCCCGACAGGTGGCCCCGTGGCTGTCCGTACCCTATATACGTTCTAGGGTATTTACAGCTATCGCTGTCGGAAGAGTTAAGACACTGTGCCATTGTCATGCCTCACCGTCCTATCATGTCACCGTAATGACGGACAGGAGTGGGAGGAGTTGTGCACCGCGCGCCATGCTTCTGGGAAAGATGCGAGTCTTGAATGCGCGACTGGACGACCCACATCTTCCTTGACTCCAGGGGCTTACGACCCACGACTGGTCAAGGGGCACGTGGCAGCTCCGGAACCCTCCTCAGTGAGGAGGTCAGGCCCGGAGCCCGGAGACACGTGGCAGCTCCGGACCTCGCCTCCGCGGGGAGGCCAGGTCCGGGGCCAAGGACACGTGGCGGCTTCAGAGCCCTCCTCAGCCTGGGGACACGTGGCAGCTCCGGACCTCGCCTCAGTTAGGAGGTCAGGTCCGGGGCCAAGGACATGTGGAGGCTCCGGAGCCCTCCTCAGTGGGGAGGTCCGGCCTGGAGCCCGGGGACACGTATCAGCTCCGGACCTCGTCCCAGCGGAGAGGCCAGGTCCAGGGCCAAGGACCCGTGGCGGCTCCGAAGCCCTCCTCAACGGGGAGGTCCGTCTCGGAGCCTGGGCACATGTGGCAGCGCCGACCTCGCCTCCGCGGGGAGGCTAGATCCAGGGCCAAGGACACGTGACGACTCCGGAGTCCTCAGCGGGGAGGTCCGCCCCGGGGCCTGGACACACGTGGCAGCGCCAGACCTTGCATCCGCGGGGAGGCCAGGTCCGGGGCTAAGGACACGTGGTCGTGCCAGAGCCCGCCTCAGCAGCCAGGCGGGGTCTGGAGTCTCTTCAAGCCTCCACGTGGGGGTACCCGGTCTGCGGGGTACCGACAGAACCCTAACCTAATCCTATTGCAATCGCGCCGCCCTGAGCGCTATCGCCAAGTTGCCTCGGCCCTGAGGTGGCAAGGCCCTCGACGGCCGACGCGCTTGTCTAGTTGTCTTCAGTCCGCCGCTGCCCGCCCCTTTGGTCGCGCCTACAGTCTCCGGCCGCCGCCTCCTTTTATGGCCAAAGTTATTATCATGGTTTGCTTATATCATTTTAAATAATAATGACAATACTTTGGCCTTTGGGGTGTTTGTTTCCAAAAAAAAATTCGAAAACATTCCGATATCGACATGTTTCCGTTTCCGATATTACCGAAATTTCCGATATCATATCCGTTTCCAGTGGTACCGTTTCCGATTTTGTTTCCAAAAATAATATATGAAAATAAAAATGATTTTACTATTTTTTGACCGTTTTCACCCCTAGATTGACGACATTGAGGAAGGAGGGGGTGGGGCGGCGCAGGGAGGCGGATAGGGAGGGGTGGTGGAAAGGAGAGGCCGAGAGGGGCGGCACATGGAGGCGAACAGGGAGGGGCGACGGTCTGCGCCATACTTTTTAAGGCGCCCGGGGAGTCCAAGGCATCCCCGTCGCCTTGGATTTCTGCCTAAGGCGTCCGTCCATAAGGCATCCGAGGCGTCCGCGAGGCGAGATTAAGGCGACCTTGACAGGCCGGGGATTGGGGTATTTACCTTAGCCAACACCTACAACCCGGCGGCTTTGCTCACGGCGGCGGCGCTCGCGATTAGGGGAAGGAGGCGACGTCTCGGCGGCGGCGCCCGCACTCGTGGAAGGCAGCGGCGGCTCTGCTCACGCGCTCGAGGGAAGGCGCCAACCCTAGAGGAAGCTCCGTTGCGACGCGGAGTATCTGGTGGGGGCGGTGGGGCGATCGGGTGGGGTGGCTAAGGGTTTAGGGGTGTGGAGTTGGGCCGGATTAGTGGGCCTATGGAGTTGGGCCAGGACAAGTGAGAGCAAGTCCTTCTGTTTTTATTTTTTACAATACACTTGTTAATATAAAATGATATTGTTGACTAAGTTTTCCTATATTTCTAGATTATTAAGGCGTCGCCTCGCCTTACGTCTTATCGCTTAAAAGGTAAAAAGGGGGTAGGTCGCCTTATGTCGCCTTAATAACTATGGTCTGCGCAATGAGTGGTGTCACTCGGTTCATCTATGTGCGTTCGTGCAGCTCAATCGCGAACAGGGAGGGTGGGGGCGCTAGGAGGGAGGAAATAATAACCTTAATGGGCTGGCCATAGCAGGGCCCAAAATTTTTTTGAGCTGATCGCCTGACACCTAGAAGGGCGGACCTGGCGTAGTGGTAGTGTGTCTCCACTTGTGTCCTGAGGTATTGGGTTCGAACCAGCCTCTCTGCAAAAGTAGGGGTAAGGCTGTCTAGAAATAACTCTTCCCCAGACCCCACGTGTGAGGGAGCCTTCGGCACTGGGTATGTCCTTTTTTTATCGCCTGACACCTAGAGAAGCTAGTCGCTTGACTAATCGTCTTGTCCTGATCGGGCACCCTGATCGTGTACTAGTGAGCGATAAGGACAACTAGTCACGATTAATCGAACGACTTAAAAAAACACTGGGTGCACACCCCCTCCCCGGTCCGAATTGGACCTGGGCTGCCGCACTAGAAGAATAAAAACCATGATTAATCACAACAATAGTCCCACTAATCTTGTTATCTAGAGCGTGCTCTTTAAGGATGGCAACACAACTATTCCATTATAGTATGGTGACACACTTAATTTTGAGATGGACATATCTACGTCTCTAGGGTGGCAACACAACTTTTCCACCTTGCACATAAATTTGGGATGAGTACATCTTCATCCCTAGGATGGCGGCACAACTTTTCCGTCCTGTCCCAGTAAAATCTCGATCTTGCTGATTACTGTGCCTAGCCTCTCTACTGGTACATGAGGACCCGCGCTGCCTGTTGCGGCCGCCAAAAAACGACATCATATTGTCATTGCAACTCCATGCATCCCGGAGATGTCGTTGGACCGCCCACGGCAGCCAGCACGCATCATCGCCGACACTCCGATCTCCAAGACATCCACCGCCTTGGCCACCTAGCCCACCGCCTGCTCGATGCCGTCGTAGTCGCCCGCATGGTGCTCGTAGCCGCCATCTCCGAGCAGAACAGCGTCAATAATAATCCGACGGAGACACATTTTTTTTTGTACCTGCCGCTGGCCCTCTCCCATGGGCTGGATTGGCATGCCTTATGACCATGAGGTCATGTTTCGAGTCTTAGAAACCACCACTTCAAAGACCCTACGCAAGTGGGAGCTACATGCACCGAGCTGCTCTTTTAAAAACATTGAAATAAGTTCAGAATTACTTTACCTGTATTAGTAAGCTGCTCAAGTAAACTAATCCATTTGCATTATATAACTGGAATCCTGATTTCTGCTCGTTTACCTGCAGTTTCAAATTTTTTAGATTTGGTTTGTAGTATTTTCTGAATTTGGTGTTTGATTCTGTAGGATTTTCTGAGGATGTCTTCTGGAAAGCGCAAGAGGGATGAGTATCCTGGTCAGTTTCCTTCTGGTTCTTTTGTACCACAACAAGATGGAAGTGCTGATCAGATGGTAGCATTTGATGTTTCAAAGGTAGTTTTCCATGTTCATTTCACTATCTTAAAATTACAATTTACATATCAATGTTATAAGTTATACGCATTATTTGTGCTTCCTTGGAGCTATTTAAGTTTTTCTTCTGCTATAAGGATTTGCTCCATACCTTCGTTTCTGGAACTCAAATTGATCTGTTTCACTGTTTGTAATTCTAAAATGTAAACAGCATTTCATCAAATTCATGAGTTCGTAGGTTAATTATTACATATATTAAAGATGTAGATCATCCTTTGTACCTGAACGTTTTGAGACTTAACTGAGCTCAACAATACCTGCCATATTGCATACAACCTGGATCTGGATGTATGTGAACATCCTTTGTACCTGAACGTTTTGAGACTTAACTGAGCTCAACAATACCTGCCATATTGCATACAACCTGGATCTGGATGTATGTGAATTAAGTACATTGCGGAAAGGCTACTGGCCTCTGCATTCTTGTGCTTTGGTAATTTCATGTTAATACATGATGGGAAAAAGAAATGTGTATGGTATGGGGATTGCTGACATGGTTATGGTCAGGAATGGATCTGTGACCCTTTCTCACTAAAAAAGGGGGGCGTACCAGTGCCGAAAGCTCCCACACATTGTAGGGTATGGGGAAGGGTTATTTCTAGACAGCCTTGCCTCTACTTTTTGAGAGAGGCTGGTTCGAAGCTAAGACCTTAGGACATAAGTGGAGACACACTACCATTGTGCCAGGTCTCACTATGGGAAAAACAAACTTTTGCCAAGACTCAGCACACAAAAAGTTCGGGTTTTGTTTTGGCAACCAGATACAGTGTAACATCCTCAATTTCGTATCCATGCATGCATACATATTTCATATAGAAAAACATTTTAAATAAAGTAGAACGAGAGAAAGATGGCTAAAAAGAGCCAATTCCAATTCACCGAGGAGCACCGTCGACACTTCCGGCGGCCGCTGGCCATGTGGCGCCTTCGGAGCTCATCCCTGCGGAGGGGGTGAGGTCCGACACTGCTGGCCACGTGGCAGGCTCGGAGCTCGCCTCAGGAGAAGGGGCGAGGTCCGATCCCGCTGGACACGTGTTGCCTTCGGAGCTAGTCTCTGCGGAAGAAGCGAGGCTCAGCCCCGCGGGACACGTGTCGACTACGGAGCTAGTCCCTGCGGAAGAAGCGAGGTCCGGCACCGCGGGACACGTGTCGACTTCGGAACTCACCCCTGCGGAAGGGATGAGGTCCGTCCCTACGGGACACGTGTCGCTCTCGGAGCTCGCCTCCGAGAGGTCCGACCCAGCGGGACACGTGTCACTCTCGGAGCTTGTCTTCGAGAGGTCCGGTCCGATGGACACGTGTCCTCCTCGGAGCTCACCTCCGAGGAGAAGGGAGGTCCGACACCGTTGGACACGTGTCGACCTCGGAGCTCGTCTCTCGAAAGGAAGTCCGACGCTACTGGACACGTGGCATTCTCAGAGCCCATCCCCGAGGAGAGGGGAGGTCCGACACTGACACGTGGCGCACGTGAAGCTCGCCTCTGAGGAGAGGGGAGATTCCGCCCACCAGACACATGGCGCACGCGGAGCTCACCTCTGAGGAGAGGGAGGTCCCGCCCGCCAGACACGTGGCGCACCAGGAGCTTGTCTGTGCAGAAAAGGGAGGCCAGGCTCCCACTGGACACGTGGAGCCTTTGGAGCTCATCCCTGCGGAAGGGCGAGATCCTTAAGCGGTTTTTCCCTGGGCACGAGTACCCGGTACTGAGGAAACCGACACGATTTCTTCCACGCTGCTACTGCAACCAAACCTATTGAAGATAAGTCGTTAAGATCCAAAAACAAATCAAGTAGGACTCTTATTTCGAAATCCAATCGGAGTAGGACTCTTCTTTTTCCGGTTATAAATAGAACCCGAAACACCCCTTGGCCGTAACACCTTCCCAAGCCGACAACTTAGAGGCCCTAGCTCCCAACTCGCCGAGTTAAACCTCTTGCTGGAGTTCAGTCGCCGGTAAGCACCGTCGACGAGCCCCGTCACGCTTGCCGTCGCCGGAAGAAAGCCGACAAACTGTCCTGCTGCCATTGCTAGGAGGAAGGCTGAGGTAGGTCTTCGTTAACACCTTACGACATCATCGCGATTTTCTTCACATCTGTTTTTCTTCCAACAGAAGCCTTTTCGTGTGGACAAATCACGTGTTGATTGGTTTTTGACGGTGGAATTGATCTAGATCTTGAGTCAAGATCATCACCACGTCCACACTTGATCCTTACACCCTTGTTCATCATAAAACCCCATGCAAGCTGTCGGTACCCTCAATACCGGGTACCCCCGCGCACAGGGTGAAACCGCCTAAGGACCTCGCCCCCTCCGCAGGGGTGAGCTTCGAAGGCGCCACGTGTCCAGTAGGGCCGGAGCTCCCTCTCCTCAGAGGATAGCTCCGGGCCTGCCACGTGGCCCAGAAGGCCGGACCTCGCCCCCTCCGCAGGGGCGAGCTTCGGAGGTGCCACGTGTCCAGTAGTGTCAGAGCTCCCCTCTTCTCAGAGGATAGCTCCGGGCCTGCCACGTGGCCCAGAAGGTCGGACCTCGCCCCCTCCGCAGGGGCGAGCTCCGAAGGCGCCACGTGTCCAGTAGGGCCGGAGCTCCCCTCTCCTTAGAGGATAGCTCTGGGCCTGCCACGTTGCCAGAAGGCCGGACCTCGCCCCCTCCGCAGGGGCGAGCTCCAAAGGCGCCACGTGTCCAACAGGGCAGGGGCTCCCCTCTCCTCAGAGGAGAGCTCCGGGCCTGCCACGTGGCCAGCAGAACTGCGCTGCCCACCTCGGCTCGGTAGGCAGCAGGAGTAAAGGCACGCCATGCCTTTACCGTACAAGGCATTCAAGACCCGCACCTTCCCAAGACGCGGAGGCGCGGCGCACACCTGTCAGAAGGCACTGTGACCAGTCACAGTCAAGACAGGCGCACCATGTCAGAAGTTGTCAACCAGTAAATACAACGACAAGACATGCCCTGTCGCCCCTGCCATCATCAACCGCTACGCCTAGCTTGCGGCATAGGCAGGGCGGCAGGAAGACGACCTCGAAGCCACCGTCAAGACTAGGTAGATGGCACGAAATCACCCTGGGGCCACCTGTCGTGCTCCGGGGCCCACATTGTAAGCCGCCCGAGCCTTGAACTATAAAAGGCTCGGGTAGGCAACGTTACAAGGGGTTCGACATTTCGCTCAACTCCGTCTAGCACCTAGGGCAACACAGTTCATCCCCAACCTTAGAACTCCGGTTCTAAGCCACGAGCAACACAACTCCCGTGGACGCAGGGTTTTACGCTCCGGTGGCCCGGACCACGTAAAAATCCTTGTGTCAATCATCTCCTCCACAACCAATGCGCGACCCTCCGAGAGAACTAGCCCCTCTGAAAAGAACCTCCGCGGGCTGCTCCTAAGCAGGTCCGGGGGAAGTGTCGACCGCAGACGCTTCGACACAAGCCATTAAAACATGCAAGAACACGTACAAACAGATCTAAATAAGACAACATCATAGGATTAGCATGCACCTACACCATTGCATCATAAGTAAAGTTTGTGCATGATGATTGATTGCTGTGAATCTTGTATGTGCGTGATTGTGAGTAGAAGGACAAGCTCAGGGAGCTACCTACGAAGGACTACATCACCAAGACATCGAGACGCCTGAGCAACAAAAGTCACAGGAACAAGGCAAATGCCCCTTCACCATATTGATCCCATGTTTTAGAACTGTTTTGTTTGCGAAAACATGTATGATTGAGTCAACTTGATGGGAAACCCTTTTATAGGAGTTTACTAGTTTTGTTAACCACCCTTGTCGCCGGGAAAGTTAATGAGTCGGGTATGGTCGTTTTTTTTGCTTCGCTAATCTACGGGATATGGGAAGCGAGATAGAACGTGTCTAGCTACTGCACTCATATGAACAATGTTAATGAGAACTTGATGATAATAATGAACATGGATCGGGGGAGATCTATACAAGCTTGGTTTGTGGATGTGGTAGAATGAGATGGTGGTTTACTTGCCGTAGATCTAAGGACCGGTTCATGCCAGCACATGCCAGGAAAACAGTGCCACCACAAGGCCAAATATGGGTGCGGCTTAGCTGACTAATTAGGTATGTTGCTAGATTGTTATGGACCGTGGAAGGCGCGGGGAATGGGAGTCGAGAGAGGACTGCCCTGGGAACTGCATGGCACAAGAGGGGGCCCGTAGGTGGGAGAAAGGTGATTCGAGCCTGCTGGTGAAACCTTAGTGAGTCCATACATCTAGTAGCCCCTTTGTAAAGGCTATTTTGTGGAGGGGGTGAGGTCCGGCACTGCTGGCCACATGGCAGGCCGGAGCTCGCCTCAGGAGAAGGGGCGAGGTCCGATCCCGCTGGACACGTGTTGCCTTCGGAGCTAGTCTCTGTGGAAGAAGCGAGGCTTAGCACTGCGGGACACGTGTCGACTACGGAGCTAGTCCCTGCGGTAGAAGCGAGGTCCGACACCGCGGGACACGTGTCGACTTCGGAACTCCCCCTGCGGAAGGGATGAGGTCCGTCCCCACGGGACACGTGTCGCTCTCGAAGCTCGTCTCTGAGAGGTCCCACCCAACGGGACACGTGTCACTCTCGGAGCTCGTCTTCAAGAGGTCCGGTTCGATGGACACGTGTCGTCCTCGGAGCTCACCTCCGAGGAGATGGGAGGTCCGACACCGCTGGACACGTGTCGACCTTGGAGCTCGTCTCTGAGTAGAAAGGAAGTCCGACGCTACTGGACACGTGGCATTCTCGGAGCCCACCCCCGAGGAGAGGGAAGGTCCGGCACTGACACGTGGCGCACGCGAAGCTCGCCTCTGAGGAGAGGGGAGATTCCGCTCGCCAGACACGTGGCGCACGTGGAGCTCACCTCCGAGGAGAGGGAGGTCCCGCCCGCCAGACACGTGGCGCACCGGGAGCTTGTCTATGCGGAAAAGGAAGGCCAGGCCCCCGCTGGACACGTGGAGCCTCCGAAGCTCATCCCTGCGGAAGGACGAGATCCTTAAGCGGTTTTTCCCTGGGCGCGAGTACCCGATACTGAGGAAACCGACACGATTTCTTCCACGCTGCTATTGCAACCAAACCTATTGAAGATAAGTCGTTAAGATCCAAAAACAAATCAAATATGACTTATTTTAAAATCTAATCGGAGTAGGACTCTTCTTTTTCCGGTTATAAATAGAACCCGAAACACCCCTTGGTCGTAACACCTTTCCAAGCCGACAACTTAGAGGCCCTAGCTCCCAACTCGCCGAGTTAAATCTCTTGCCGGAGTTCAGTCGTCGGTAAGCACCGCCGACGAGCCCCGTCACGCTCGCCGTCGCCGGAAGAAAGCCGACAACCTGTCCTGCTGCCATTGCTAGGAGGAAGGCTAAGGTAGGTCTTCGCTACCACCTTACGACATCATCGCGGTTTTCTTCGCATCCGTTTTTCTTCGAACAGAAGCCTTTTCGTGTGGACAGATCACGTGTTGATCGGTTTTTGACGGTGGAATTGATCTAAATCTTGAGTCAAGATCATCACCACGTCCACACTTGATCCTTACACCCTTGTTCATCATAAAACTCCATGCAAGCCATTAAAACATGCAAGAACACGTACAAACAGATCTAAATAAGACAACATCATAGGATTAGCATGCACCTACACCATTGCATCTTAAGTAAAGTTTGTGAATGATGATTGATTGCTGTGAATCTTGTATGTACGTGATCGTGAGTAGAAGGACAAGCTCAAGGAGCTACCTACAAAGGACTACAACACCAAGACATCGAGACGCCTGAGCAACAAAAGCCACAGAAACAAGGCAAGTGCCCCTTGACCATATTGATCCCATGTTTTGGAACTATTTTGTTTGCGAAAACATGTATGCTTGAGTCAATTTGATGGGAAACCCTTTTATAGGAGTTTACTAGTTTTGTTAACCAC